>JALAZF010000002.1:38620000-41105000 GCA_022829125.1 Lathyrus tuberosus
AATGATGAATTATGACTATGTAATCCACGGATTCATTCAATTCTTGCCTCAAAATGATGCTAAATGAGGTGCATTGGAGTGTGGTGAGGTGAACTGAACAATTAGAAGCCGTATTGGTGAGTTAAAATGCATCTTGCAAGTTATGTCAAAATGGTATGCATGGTGGAACACCAAATGCCCTTTAACTTCAAATGCCCATAACTCTTGATCTAAAAATGATATGATCATGATCCACCACTCTTTGGAAAGAGGAGAAAGAGATCTACAACTTTGGTGTTGGGAAAAAATTCGTTTGAAGCATTTTTTATCATGGAAAGTTTGGTTAAAGTTGGTTGAAAATATGCCAAAAATAGTAACTTGAAATTACAAGTCACTTTCCCAATTTAGCAACTTTTTACCAAAGCTTGATTTTTGCAAATTGTGATCATGAAAGCATTCCATAGACCAAATAAAGGTCTCTTGACTTGATTACCATGATGAGGACCTCTCAAAACCCTAGTTTGACTTTTCAGTTGACTAGTTTGACTGATTACTTCATCTGTAAGCTACTGAATCATCTGAGGCCTTCCATGGTGAATTTTTGGCTCAAAATCCATCCTTAGACTTGTTTTGACATATGGAGAACCTTGGTGAAAGGTTTGAATCAATTCCTTGAGCTTAGGACCCTTAACCATAAAACCTTAGTTTTGGTCATCAGTGTAAGGACACCAACCCTTGATATAACCACTTGGAGAATCCCTCATTGAAATGCCCTTGGGCCACCATATAAGGATGTGAGAAGATTATGGAGCTCATAAGAAGCTTTTGCCCTTGAGTTGAACCAAATACCTCGATCCCATGCTAAGAACCAAATGCTATGCACAATGCAAATGCAAGAAATGAAAAGAAACCTAAGCCAGTTATCTAAAAACAACAAGGAAAATTTTGAGGTGTTACAGTTGCCCCTATTCAATCAACTTGATCCTGAAGGTATGATAGTGACGGCTATCATGCGTTCCAAGGATTCACGGAGATTGAATACCAAAAGAAACCTAAAATTTGCAATCCTCAAGGGAGGGACGACTCCACTGGGGAACAAACAAAAAAAATGCTGCACTGTCACGACACGTACGAGTGTTGGAAACCAAAACTGTATTGAAAAGCCCTGAAATAAACACAAACGAGTGTTAGCTATGCTGGGGATGAACACGGACGGGTGTCAAGGAATCCAGGATGTCAAATACGGACGGGTATTGAGAAGATACACGGACGGGTGTAAAAGATTTCAATGCGGATGGGTATTGAAAAAGGTACACGGACGGGTGTAAAAGAAGGTTCAAGATGACCTCTCTGGGGATTGAGAATGCACACGGACGGGTGTCGAAAATTCAATACGGACGGGTACTGAAAAGGGTACACGGACGGGTGTAAAAGATTTCAATACGGAAGGGTACTGAAAAGGTTGTAAAGCAACTTTATCGGGAATTCTCGCTGGGGAATGGAAGGCAACACGGACGAGTGTCATCAAAAGGTCAATACGGACGGGTATTGAAACCAAAGGTTCAAACACGGGCGGGTGCTGAAGGAAACACAGACGAGTGTCAAATGTCAATGCGGACGGGCATTGGAACAAAAGAGTCAAACACGGATGGGTGCTGAAAGAACACGGACGGGTGTCAAAAGTCAACGCGGACGGGCATTGGCTTAAAAGGTTCGAACACGGACGGGTGCTGAAAGAAACACGGACGAGTGTCTGACGGTAAAATTTTGAGGGAATAAACCAAAGGACCACTTGGACGGAGGGGTACAAATAGAATCAAGGATAAACAATCCTGGCAAGACATTCTGCCGGGGAACTGTCAAATATTGCTTGACCCGCCACCTGTGGAGTAAAGACATCTTTCTGAAATCCGGCTTTCCTGACGAAGGAAAACTCAAATCTGGCTTACGCTTCGGATGCATATGTTTGAATTTTGCCGTAATGCCCCACATGAAGTGGAAATGCTACGCATTTGGGAGGATGCTATGCAAAACAAATGCCTATGCAATGCAAAAGAGACGTCCCAACAAAATAAATGCTGAAGACCAGAAGCAACTCCGCTGGGGATGGCAAACTAAATTGCCACTGAAACAAAGGAAAACTTGTTGAGGAGAACTTCTCCCTGCTAGGGAAGATCACAATCACCAATTCTGTCAGGGATGGACGAAACTCCAAGAGAATATCCACTCTGTTAGGGAATATCAAAATCAACTACTCTGCTGGAGATGGACGAAGCTCCGAGAGAATACCCACTCAGCTGGGGAGGGATATGAATACTGAAGATGGAAATTCCACCGTTGGGGACGACCAACTATTTCAGAACTTGGCTTCGGTGCCTGCCAAAAACGATTGGCCTTAAGACCTGCTGGGGATACCCCTCACCACCAGACTCTGCTTGGGGAAATGAGCTTAATCCGCTGCTAGGGAAGTAACTTTACCCTCACCCTGCTGGGTACTAGATCAAATCATTGTCGTCGAGAC
The DNA here is from genome assembly GCA_022829125.1 of Lathyrus tuberosus. NCBI lineage: Eukaryota > Viridiplantae > Streptophyta > Magnoliopsida > Fabales > Fabaceae > Lathyrus > Lathyrus tuberosus. Next base: position 38,622,501 of record JALAZF010000002.1, read on the forward strand.
TATACTTTCTGACCAACCGAGGAAAGTAGACACCAGGACCCTGTGGGGATAATAACATCTTCGTCCACAAACTTCCTGTTGGAGGTACGGCAACATTCATCTCAAAGCAATCAACTTCTGAGTACTTGCTGGGGAATAATAATCCAAACACGACTTCGGTTGGGTATATAATCCTCTGTACTTTGCTGAGGAAGACGATCCTCAACGACTCCGCTTGGGAGAGAAAGTAATTGTCAACATCCACCCTGCTAGGGGATAACATATTCTTCCTGACTAGCTGGGGAACAAATAGATGTCCCATGCTCCGTGGGGAGACATCACTTGCTAAAGAAAGATGTGCCAAGTCACAACTCTAGCCTGGGAAAAAAAACCTCTTATATCCTGCTAAGGAAGACGATCCTTAACGACTCCGCTAAGGGAATTACTTCTTTATACTCTGGTTGAGGAAGACGACCCTCGATACTCTGATGGGGAAGAGTAATAACCTGCTGAGGACGATCAGACTTCAAAGTTGAGGAGAGCTCTACTCTACTGGGGAAAGCATCCAACCGCTGAGGACGATCAGACTTCATAGATGTAGAGAGCAACTCTACTGGGGAGGTATATCTGTCATCCTGCAAAACCAACAAAAAGTCTACGTGCAAGAATGAATACATTGATTATCCACATGGTGACTGTCGCCTAAGCAATTGCCACTGTTTTTCCATCTTGTGTCATAAAGCTCAACGTTTTAGCATGTAATGTTTTTATCAAAAATATCGGACATTTTCACAAACAAAACAGATAAAACAGAAAACAAAAGCTCTTTAACTGAAATGCAAACTTTATTGAATGAATTGGCCTGTGAATAGGCATTTACATCTGGAAGCAATTCCTGAAAAGAGGTAATTGCGTAAAAAGCAAAAGAAAATACAAATGTCGGCAATGTGGGGAACAGACATCCACCATGACTCAACTCAGCTATAACCCATATGACTTGTTCATCCGCAGATACTTTGGCCTTCGAAGACGACTAACTGGACTGATTCCTTTCCTCCGAATTTTCCAAGTGCGGACAGTGATCACAGATCGAACGCGGATCGTAGTCTTTGCTTTAAAATCCCTAACTTTTGCCTGGATCGCCCTTCTCGGGTTTTCAATCCACCGGGATACCCATTTTTGCCAAGGTTGCCTTTTCAGGTTTTCAACCTTGCGGGTTTATTCTTTTTCTTTTTATCCCTAATTTTTGCCCGAACCTTTTCTTTTTATGGTTCGCCAGGATGCCCCATTTTTGCCTGAACCTTCTTTTTTTTTTATGTTCAGCGGGTCTCTTTTATGCAAAGTATTTTTTGACTACATCCGCGTTCACAGGGGACGTAAAATCTTCGCCATCCATAGTTGAGAGTAATAAGGCTCCACCAGAGAAAACCTGTCTTACTACATATGGCCCTTCGTAATTCGGAGTCCACTTGCCCCTGTGATCTGTTTGAGGAGGAGTGATCCTTTTCAGAACTAATTCACCAGCTTGAAAACACCGAGGACGCACCTTCTGATCAAAGGCTTTCTTCATCCTGCTCTGATACAACCGGCCATGCGCAATGGCTTTCAATCTCTTCTCTTCAATGAGGTTCAATTCATTCAGCCGGGAACGCACCCACTCAGCTTCATCCAGCTTCACATCTGTCAGAATTCTCAAAGAAGGAATCTCAACTTCTAATGGCAAGACTGCTTCCATGCCATACACCAGTGAGAAAGGAGTTGCCCCAGTCGAGGTGCGCACCGAAGTACGATATCCATGCAAAGCGTAAGGAAACATCTCATGCCAGTCTTTGTATGTCACCACCATCTTCTGCACAATCTTCTTTATGTTCTTATTAGCCGCTTCAACAGCCCCATTCATCTTCGGACGATAGGGAGAAGAATTGTGATGTTCGATTTTAAAGCTCTGGCATAGCTCCTTCATCATCTTGTTATTTAGATTTGAACCATTATCAGTAATGATTCTCTCTGGGACTCCATACCGGCAGATGATGTCCTTCTTAATGAACCGGGCTACCACTTGTTTGGTGACGTTGGCATACGATGCTGCTTCCACCCACTTCGTGAAATAATCAATAGCCACCAGGATAAAACAATGTCCATTTGAAGCAGTCGGCTCAATCTTTCTAATCATGTCGATGCCCCACATGGCAAAAGGCCAAGGTGACGACAAAACATTCAGAGGAGTAGGCGGTACGTGCACCTTGTCAGCATAAATCTGGCATTTATGACATTTCCGGGCGTATTTAAAACAGTCAGACTCCATAGTCATCCAATAATACCCCGCTCTCAACAATTTTCTGGCCATAGCATGCCCATTGGCATGAGTACCGAAGGAACCTTCGTGAACCTCTTCCATTAACAAGCTTGCCTCGTGTTCATCAACACAACGTAGCAAGACCATGTCAAAGTTTCTCTTGTACAACACATCATCCTTGTTCAAAAAGAAGTTTCCTGATAACCTTCTCAATGTCTTTTTATCCTTGGAAGATGCCCCAGCTGGGTATTCCTGACTCTTCAAGAAGACTTTGATGTCATGATACCAAGGCTTGCCATCTGATACCCCTTCAACTGCAAATACAAAAACAGGTCTATCCAAGCGCATGATTCTGATTGAGGGAGCTTCATTCCAAAGATTCACTTTATACATTGATGACAATGTTGCCAACGCAGCAGCCATATGATTCTCTATCCGGGGAATGTGATGGAAGTCTACTCTGTCAAAGAAAGGTAACAATCTTCTGGCATAATTGTTATATGGAACGAGATTTACTTGACGAGTCTCCCATTCTCCTGTAATCTGATTCACCACCAACGCAGAATCACCATAAACATCGAGGTTCTTGATTCTCAAATCAATTTCTTCTTCTAACCCCATGATGCATGCTTCATACTCCGCCTCATTGTTGGTGCATATGAACGCTAATCGGGCAGTAAAGGGTATATGAGAACCCTGTGGAGTCGTAATGATTGCCCCGATTTCGTTGCCATATGAATTAACAGCCCCATCAAAAACCATCTTCCACTGAGACCCAATCTCAGGTCCTTTATCAGGCAAAGGTTCTTCACAATCCTTCATCTTCAGATAGATGATGTGCTCATCCGGAAACTCAAACTTCATCGGTTAATAATCCACAATTGGTTGTTCGGCAAGATACTCTGACAACACACTTCCCTTAATGGCCTTTTGGGAAACATACTGAATATCATATTCTGTCAGAACCATCTGCCAACGGGCTATTCTACCAGAAATTGCTTGCTTCTCAAACACATACTTGATTGGATCCATCTTCGAAATCAAAAGGGTTGTATGGTTTAACATATACTGCCTCAGACGCTTAGCGGCCCAAGCGAGTGCACAACATGTTTTCTCCAGCATCGAGTATCTTGACTCGCAATCAGTAAACTTCTTACTCAGGTAATAGATGGCGTGCTCTTTTTTACCTGACTCGTCTTGTTGACCGAGCACACAACCCATTGAATTCTCAAGAACTGTGAGATACATAATCAAAGGCCTTCCTGGCACTGGCGGCATAAGGACCGGAGGTTCCTGCAAGTATTCTTTAATCTTTTCAAACGCCTTTTGACAATTTTCATTCCACCTGACCGCTTGATCTTTTCTTAGCAACTTGAAGATTGGTTCACACGTGGATGTGAGATGCGAGATGAACCTAGCAATGTAATTCAATCTCCCCAAGAAACCACGAACCTCTTTTTCTGTTTTCGGCACAGGCATTTCTTGTATGGCTTTTACCTTTGCAGGATCAACCTCAATACCTTTTTCACTAACAATAAACCCCAGCAATTTTCCTGATCTCACCCCGAAGGTGCATTTGTTTGGATTCAACCTCAGTTTGAATTTCCTTAACCTTTCAAATAATTTATGAAGATTCACCAGATGTTCTTCTTCCGTCTGTGACTTCGCAATCATGTCATCAACATAGACTTCAATCTCTTTGTGAATCATATCATGAAAGAGAGTCACCATCGCCCGCTGGTAAGTTGCCCCTGCATTTTTCAATCCAAAGGGCATCACTTTGTAGCAGAAAGTTCCCCACGGTGTTATGAATTTAGTCTTCTCCATGTCCTCTGGGGCCATTTTGATTTGGTTATACCCAGAGAAGCCATCCATGAAGGAAAACACAGAATACTGAGCAGTATTGTCAACTAACACGTCAATGTGAGGGAGCGGGAAATCATCCTTTGGGCTGGCTCTATTCAAATCCCTGTAATCAACACACATCCTGACCTTCCCATCCTTCTTAGGTACAGGCACGATGTTAGCAACCCATGGAGGATAATTTGTTACGGAAAGAAACTCGGCATCTAGCTGTTTCTGAACCTCTTCCTTGATTTTGACAGACATCTCCGGTTTAGTTCTTCTCAACTTTTGCTTGACCGGAGCACAACCTTCTTTAAGTGGTAGCCGGTGTACAACAATATCAGTATCCAGCCCGGGCATGTCTTGGTAAGACCAGGCGAAGATGTCCACATACTCACGGAGCATTTCAACCAATCTTCCCTTGACACTGCCTTCCAATGCAGCCCCTACTCTTACTTCCTTTCTAGCGTCCTCGGTTCCCAGATTCACAATCTCAATTTCCTCCTGATGAGGTTGGATGACTCTCTCCTCTTGCTTCAACAATCTGGCCAACTCTTCGGGCAGTTCACAATCTTCGTCAGCCTCTTCTTCAGCCTGATAGATTGGATTGTCAAAGTCATACCGAGCTATAGCTGAGTCATGATCGGTGTCATCTGAACAAAAAGACCTGCAATGATTGATGAGGTATGTTTTATTATGATGCAACAAAAGAAACACATTGCCATTTTGATGTGTGTTTTTAATGCATAAAAATAAAAACAGAAAAACAGAGATCAAAATATTTGAGTGTGAAAAGTCCTTTATTGATGATAAGGCAAAACATGCAACAGTTAAAAGCTCTACAAACAGAATCGCTACGTCTTGGGCAGAACGTAGGATTAACAAAATAGGAAAACAAAGCAATTACTCGAAGCCTGTCACTTGAATGACTTTCTCGGAAGACCAGTTGTGCAGACTTTCCCCTGGGACACAAGGACGGATCCAGCTATCCATGTCGCAATCACTGTCTCCTTCTTCATCAATAGCATTAACTCTGTCGAAGAAAACTCCAGCGCTAGTGAACCGGACAGGGCCATAGAATTTTGGGGGATCCTCATCTCTTTTGGATGGCTTATATCCCAATCCATAAGTATCCTTCTTTTTCTGGACTTCAACCACTTGGCCCCACCTCTGTGAGCTACCCGCTTCAACCACAGCTTTGGCGTCTCTTAACGAAGACATGGAACCCTCAGGTTGATTTACCACTACAGGCTGCACTACAGCTTCAGACTGAACAACTTCTTCAGAAACTTTCACCTTCTCAAATCCCTGGCACAACGTCTCGTGGATTTCCCCATCCACTTCCACGTATTTGAAGGTTGACAGCTGACTGATCATTATGTCTTCTTCTCCGCATACTGTCACTACGTGACCATCAACCATATACTTCAGCTTTTGATGCAAAGTGGAAGTTACAGCACCTGCCCCATGGATCCAAGGACGACCCAATAAACAGCTGTACGCTGGCTGAATATCCATAATGTAAAACGTTGCATTAAAGATTTCCAGTCCAACCTTGATTGGAAGCACAATCTCGCCAAAAACAGATCTCTTCGAGCCATCAAAAGCTCGCACCACCAAGTCGCTTGGTGTACAAATAAGTCCTCGAGTATCCAACTTCATTAACGCTTTCTTGGGCAATACATTCAACGATGAACCAGTATCAACCAAGACATGTGACATCAGCGAGCCACGGCATTCGATCGAAATATGCAGGGCATTGTTATGATTCCTGCCAGCAGAAGTCAGGTCAAGATCTGTAAAACCCAGGCCGTTACCCGCATTCACGTGCACTACAACCCCTTCCAGCTGATTAATAGAAATCTCTTGAGGAACGTATGCTGCATTCAAAACCTTCAAAAGAGCATTCCTGTGAGCCTCAGAACACAAGAGCAGAGACAGAATAGAGATCTTGGACGGGGTCTGATGTAATTGGTCCACGATCTTATAATCACTTTTTCGGATGAGCCTCATAAATTCCTCTACATTTTCCGAAAAAGCATCATCAACCGGTTTCACTGTAGATTCCACAATCACTGGAGTCTGAACAGAACCATCCATCGCCTATTTTCCTCTATCTTGCCTAGAGGTACTGGGTTGATCGTTAACCGGAGGGAGCACTCTACCACTTCTGGTTATAGCATCAGTCTCAACTTTAACCCCTGAACTAGAACCCACTGGTGAAGTATTCATTAGCTCTTGCTTTTGCCCATTGACAAACACCTCTGCACCATAATTCCACAGAATAGCCTTAGAACTCTCGTACGGAATGGGTCCAGCCCTTGTGATAATGACTGGAGGTGGCCTTGCTGGACCAGAAATAGTAATTGTTTTGAACGGAATAGTGATAGTCGCAACCTTCTCACTAACAACCTCTTCTAGCTGATTACCTCTGTCAAACTGTAAACAGTCCTCATCAATCAGATTCTGAATACCCCTTTTCAACGAATCACAACCATTAGCCTTTATCAAACAATCTGAGCAGTTCTCACCACAGCCCGGATAGACATCACCTTTCAATAACCTGTTCTTAACCACCACCAATGAAGTCTTCAGTTCCTCCACATCCACGATCAAATTTAAAGTTTCACAGTCCTCAATTATAACATTCACCCTTGGCCCATTGTGATTAGGCATCGGGTTTTGAATAACATTGGGTCCGTCATTCGAGAAATTGATGGCTTTAGAGTCCACAAGGTCCTGCACCTTGTGCTGAAACGCCCTGCACTTCTCCACCGTGTGCCCAGGAGCACCAGAATGAAAATCGCAGTGTGCGTTAGCATCGTAGCCTCGTGGGAGTTCCCCTGTTGGTGGAGCCAGGGTACGAAGCTCAACTAGACGCAACTACAGTAAATGTTGCAACAACTGTGCATATGACATTGGGGGTTGATCAAAATGCCTCTCTGCATTCCTCTGTCTGTTCTGATACTGACCCTGCTGCCTATTCTGATTAGCATTACACCTTTGCTGCTGTGGTGGAGGTAATGTTGCTGGAATGGTTACTGATGCTACCTGTTGATTGTTAAACTGGCGTTGTTTCCCTTTTCCCCTGTGGGATGATACAGCGTTGGTCTCTCCTTTCTTCTTATAATTATCAAACGGCTTTTTTCCCTGTCCGGAAGATGATCCATCACCGCTAGAAACCTTCCCAGCCTTAATTCCCACCTCTATCTTCTGTCCAATAGCAATCACAACTGCAAACTTGCCTAGAGAACAAGGCAAAAGCTTCTCATAGTAGTGCTTAGGCAGTGTGTCCATGAACATGTCCAGCATCTCTTTCTCTAGCATTGGTGGCTGCACCCTAGCTGCCAACTCACGCCACCTTTGCGCGTATTCTTTGAAACTCTCATCATTCTTCTGGGACATGCTCAACAGCTGAGTTCTGTTGGGAGCCATGTCTGTGTTGTACTGATAATGCTTGATGAAAGCTGCAGCTAGCTCTCTCCAGGTACGAACATCTCTACTTTCTAGCCCCATGTACCATTCCAAAGACGCGCCAGTCAGGCTGTCTTGGAAGAAGTGCATCATTAACTTTTCATCCTTAGCGTGAGCAGCCATCTTCCTGGTATAGGCCTTCACATGCGTCCTTGGGCAGGTAGAACCATTGTACTTTTCTAGCGTAGAAATCTGAATCTTGTGTGGAATAACAATATCAGGGACCAACCCTAGGTCGTCCAAATCAATCCCCAAATCATCCTGTTTCACCACTCCTTTCAATTGAGCTTCGATTAAACGGATTCTTTCATCACTGACCACAGGAAGGGCAGCATCTAAACTTCTGACCGAGAACACATCGGCCTGTTGATCATCAAAATGATGGCCATGGATAGCCCGAACAGTACTTCCTTCTCCAACCACTGTAGGAATTCTGCCCTGTCCACCAGCACCAACTCCGTCCGGAGGGATATTACGGTTAATAAGACCACCGTGTAGGATACCATTTTCGTCGACCTGCGCCACTAATGGCTGAACCAGAGTTCTGAACTCGTTCTGACTTTGCACCACACCCTGCATCATTTCCATGAACTGGTCTATGCGAGCTTGCTTAGCGGCCATATCTACCTGAACTTTGTCCATCACTCTATTTTGATTGAGCCGAGTAGAATAACGATGAGTTGGTTGATCAATCCTGACTGAAAGAAAGAGAGAGCATAAGAAAACCAGAGAAACCAAGATAACCTGCAATGCAAAAATGATTATGATTATGCAAATGCAAATGCAAACATGTTTGTATATTTGCAGGGTGATCCACCCCTTGATTCCAGTTTAAAGGTGAAATAGGATGAAACTGCTGCTCATATAAATCAGAGTGAATCACTGTCAGAAATTACAACCCAAAGTACCAAAAAAAATAGCCTGAAACAAAAATAAGCAGAGGTCCCAGCCAACAATTCTGGTGGTGACCCAAAATACAAAGAAAGAACAAAATACAAACTACTGAGTAGAGTTCCCTTCAAGGATCTTGCACCGTATGAGGGCCACTGCCTGAGCTAGAGCACTCCCACTTAGACCTCTTTACTCCTGCTTGTATTTTCAGCTCTTCCATGGTTGTTATGGCTTCTTTGAGTCGTTCCTCAACTGCGTGTCTTTGGAACGTCCCTGACAAGATCTCCTCGTCCTTCTTCCTGAGCTTCAACTTCAGACTCTCAATCTGCTCCAAATGCCTATCTTCTTTCTGCTTGTTGGCCGTGATTGCAGTATCTCGGTAAGCATTGAACCTGTGAATCTTCGCCCAAGCCCTGGCTAAGTCATCCTTCTTGGATTTGAGAGTCTTGCAAACGCCTTTTAGAGCTTGTCCTACCCTTTTCCTAGCTGCTATCTCTTCAACCAGCTCCTTTTCTTTCTCAGCGAGACGTTCTGTCTTCAGCTTAGCAATATGAACAACCTCACCTCGCTCATGTTTCAACTGGTAGATTTCCTTTTGCAACTCACGGTTCTCCTCTCGAATCTTCTCCTTTTCAGCCCATAATTGGTTATACTTCTCCATCTCAATCATGGTTGGGGGTTCAATCAGCAAAGGGTAAGAAGGAGGTTCCTTGCAGAATGGAAAAAGTACACTCTCTACTCTGCTCTGAACCCAGTCTTCATACGCAAGAAAAGCTTTGTTGTTACACTTTCCAAAAGAAGTCTTTCCTTTCTTATGGCGATCTCTCCAAGCGTTTGCAGCTTCTTTCAACACCTCCAGATTGGCTTCCTCACCCAAAAATAGAGACTCTTGCACATCTTGGCCTTTTGGCGGCTCCTTTAAAGCATACCCAAATTGCCTAATAGCAAGAATGGGGTTGTAGTTAATTCCCCCCTTCCTTCCTATTAAAGGTATGTTTGGGTAACCTCCACAACTAACCAGGATCTCTCGGCCCAACAAATCACGATTGATCCAAACTAAGTTGTCGGCCCTTAACCCCATTAATCTCTTTGCCCAATCTAAAGTTCCTTTAGTGTCTTCGAATGCCCCAGATTTGGGAAGACGATCAGCAAACCACTTATAGAAAATTGAAGCACAATAATAAAGAGGTCCGCCTCTCCTCTTCTCATTCTTATAGTGCATCGAATAATACAGATCCCCAAGCAAGGTAGGTACCGGATTCTTCGTGGTGAATATCCGGACAGCATGTGCATCTACAAAATCCTTCACATTAGGGAATAACGCCGTTCCATAAACACACATAGCCAGAATTGCATTGAACACCGACCAACACTTAGCCTTAGCACAAGTAACAGCCTGCTCGATCAAAAACTTCGTGTGAAAACCTTGATAACCCCCTTTACTAGCAATATTTTTCTTCAACAGTGACTGATCCAAACGTAAAGTAGCAGCAACCCTTTCCAGATCAGGAAACTCCTTTAGAAGGATAGAAGGGAGCTCCCTCTTTAACCGAAACATCCAAAATAAGAGCAAATTCTTCCAACGTTGGAGCCAAAAGATAATCAGCAAATAGAACACACCGAAGTTGAGGGTCATAGAACTGCGCCAAAGTGTGCAGAGCCCTGAACTCATAGTTGGTAACATTCTGGGCGAAACTCAGAATCCTCCCATATTCTTTTCTGAAATCTGCCAATACCTCAGGTTTTGCCATAGTCGAGATCTTGTGCACATCGTCTAGATGAAGCTCTGGGAACTTGTACGGGATGATGTTCTTTCTTTTTTCAGTGCTAATACTCATCATGGACAGTCTTCAGACAACCGGAATCAAAGTTAGGATGCAACCCTACAAATGAGCAAACATGTCAGAATGCAAAAAAGACGATGCAAAATGCAAGCATGGGATCAAGGTATCCAAAATGCTCAAACTGCTGTTGTTCTGCTGACTGAATAAGACCCAGAATATCAGAAACCCAAAAATCCAGAATAACAACCCAATCAAACCGTCAGAATATCAGGATAATATACACAGATGAGAAACCCAGAAACCAGGTAGGTTGGAGGTCTCGGTTACCTGCAAACCTGCAAACACCCATCCCCTCTCACATGTGGGTACTAGGATGTTCAGTATCCCGGGCTCTCAGGTCGAGAAATAATGATACGTTCACCATTTCTGGTTTGGCATCATCATCAAAAGAGGAGGCCTCAACCGATTCTCCAAAACAAAATATCCTCAGCTTCAGAGGTTTGAGAAGCAATAGCACATTCAGCCCGAAGGATACAATGCTATCGCCAATCAAAGAGGTCGTCCGCTGATTCACTACAAAGGGGAAATCCTATAGCAAGTTCCCAGCATTGGGTCCTCGGATCGAGAATGTGCAATGGGTTTGCCACAGGACGTGGGCTGCCACTGTCACATCTCGGGAGGAGTGCCGCAACTGAGTCCTCGGGAATGGTCGTCAGAGTCGACAACTTTCCAGGTTATATTCCATCGTCTGCCCCAAATGGACAGGACATAATATTACCAAGAAAACCTCGTCTGGATGTGGAGTTTTCATGTATACTTCGTCTGGCCAAATGCCAAACAAGTCACACTACTTTCCACGTTAATCATAGGTGTATGCTCAAGCCTTGGTATTGGGCTTTTCTCTCATGAATCCAACCCACCCTGCAAACAGAAAATCCAGCAGCAGAACAGCACAGCAATATCCAGTATGACAGTAATAATATGAAATGCAATGCAATAAAAGCTGTAAAAACAGTAAAGCAGTAAAGTAAAAATAAAGTAAATAGCAATACAGTAATATACAACAAAGTAAATCACCATAAAACCAAACACCCAGAAAAAAACAGACAAGCGCTAGGATTGACTCGCTTAGGGATGGACCAGCATAGGTCAACCAGAGTCCCCACCAGAGTCGCCAGCTGTCGCTCCCGAAAAGATTCGCATCCAACGGTACAAACACGAGAGTGGCGCAAAAGAACACAGAGTCGCCAGCAAAGTGTATTTATCCCAAGAGAGGGAAAGGAAACACTGCGTAAACCTGAAAGAAGGGAAAGAGCATGGTCTCGCGACCAAGAGAACGGGTACGGGAGTCGGTTACGCGAAGGGAAGGTGTTAGCACCCAACACGTCCATCGTACTCGATGCGATCCACGCTTGCTGTCTGCATCAAAGGGTGTCATCGTCTGGAACTCCACTGCTACTGGACCGGCGAAGAAACGAGAACGGAAAGAACGGAAAACAAAGAGGAAAAGAAAAAGAAGTGACTCGATAGGACGGTATCGTTGTCCTAGGCCTTCGTACTCCCTCAGTGCAATGGGAAAGTCAGAGTCAACGTAGTTCGGACGGGAACTGCGGGGGAAGGTTGCTCGCCAAGACAATCGCTGTCTTGTGCCTACGTATCCTCAATCGGACGAGAGAGAGGAATCAGAGCTGACGTAGTTCGTGGGTACGACCACGGATGGGTAAGTGTTTTTTATGTGAGCGACGAGCTCTTTTCTGAAAAAATAAGTTTGAAACCCAACAATCCCGAAGGATCAAAAAAGATTTGAATTTTTTTTGTGTTTTTTAGACAGAAGTGTTTTGAGTTAGTTCGTAACTTACATTGCACCAAAGTCTACCATGCGGGAACGAGTGAGTCGCATGGTCGCCCCCGAATGAGACGTATGCTAAACACCCTAGAAGAAGAGAGGAGACCCCTCGTTCTTCACTTCCTACACTTAAGGCTCGAGCGCAATATACGTTATATTTTATTAAGTGTTTTCAAGAAGTTTGAGATGAGAAGAGAAGCGACACAAAAGGAAACTCTAAAGGGAAACTAAGAGTCTTAATGTTATCATGCATGGATGTCCTATGGTTAGTGAGGTTTAGGAGAGACGACTACCTAACCTAATGCTAATCCTACTCCAAGATTAATCGAAAATTAAGTTGGACTAGGTAGCTCTAAAGGGAGAGAATCCAAGACTTAAACAAGTCTTGAGACTCGAGGGATGCAAAGAGTGAAAGAGAAGGAGGAGAAAGAGAAGTGAAACGCAAGTGGCCTAAGTTCACTTCAAACACAAGTATGAAAGTTAAAAGATAAAGGAAGAAAGTAAAATGTGGAAGCATATCCACACTCAAACAACTTACCATTTGCCCCTGAAAGTGTTAGAAGTATTCACATATGACAAAATGAAACTCAAACAAGCATAAGGCAATAAAGAAACAAGTTCTAAGGTAAATCAAACATCAAGTTCAGAACCTAATGGTCCTACTGACCTCTAATATCGATCATGCACAATTAGTCAAAAAGAAAAGGGAGAAGTCACTCAAGTATCATCCAAGTCATTAAAGAAGGAGTGAGATGAAAGGAAGTGATATGTGAAGCAAACAAGTCAAAATTCCACAAAGTAAACCAAGTCCAGAAGTGACACAATCCTAAATATGTGCCTAAACAAGATCTTCAAACATCATTCAAGTCATACAAACACTTTCACAATTAATTAAGAAGCAAAGAAGAAGAAGTGAAGTGAAGTGAAACATGATTCATTCTTGTGAAACAAGTGACTTAAAGTGCAAGGCAAACATCAAACATGCAAAGATGAGATCCAAATATCACAACCAGAAGTCAATTAACATGTTATCAATTCTCAAACAAGACCCCAAATTATAGCACAAGTGCCTTCATGATCAAGCAAACCAAACATGAAGCATATATTCACAAATTGGACAAGTTGAAGTTCATGCTTCAAAGGAATAACAAACATGCCTCAAAAATTATGTCATCCAGTATTCAAGCATCTCAAACATGTATAATTGACATATCAAAGCCACAAGCAATGAATCAGAACCAAAGTTATTCAACAATTAGGTCAAAGCATCAATAGGATTTCATACATTCATGCTCAAAGCACCACATCCAAGGTCATCCAAACAAGACCTAAAAATCATACCAAAAATCTCAAACATACCTCAACATGTTAAGAACACAACCCAAAAAGAATCAGGATCAAATCACTTTTCAAATGAGAGAAATAAAAGATGCAACATGAAGTATGCAATATGAAATGCAAGTGAGAAAAAAAACTTTGGAAAATTAATATTTAATGCAATTAAAATGAAAAAATAATAAAATAAAATGCGAAAAATTAATTTTAATGATGAGGAGGAATGATGAATTTTTTTGAAATTTTTTAGCACATGCAAGTATTTTTTAACAATTAATTATGAAATGGTATGAAAATAGAAAATAAAAAGAAAATGAAATGAAAACAGGGGTGCAAAAAGAAATCCAAACGCGTGCAAATGATCATGGGCTCAGAAACGGGGGTGTAAACAGCAGAAAAGGCCCAAGCGCTATCAAGCCTTCAGAAACAACGAACGGCTAAGATTGAGTCAAACACAAAAAGTCTCCAGATCCACAGGCTCACGCTCTCAGTCAAACAAAGCAAAGTCAACAATCCAATGGTCCACATTCAAATGCACTAATTAAATGAAATCAAACGGTCATGACTTAATCAGATCCACTAAACCCTAATCAACTTAATTAACATCACATAATCAAGATCCAACGCACGAGAATCAAACTGGAAAATTAATCACAATCCAACGTATGAGATTCAAACTGGAAAACCACAAACCCTAATTAAACCCTCACCGGCCGGAGAAGCGCCGGTCATCTTCTCCGGCCACTCTCCGGTCACCAAACTTCAAACAATAACCAAAAACAACAAATCATGCATCAAAATGTTCAGCAACTCACGTAGATCACAAATATGCCACTCAAAATCATTTAGCATGCATATATTTCAAGAATCGAACGAAACAAGTTTGGATCTGAAAATTTCAGATCTAAATTCCAGCCATGATTCACGTTGAAAATCAAAACCAAACACATATATGAGCTCAGCACATCAAGATGAACATTAAACACACAACAAAAATCAATTCCAGATCTATGAATTTGGAACTCACCTGAGATTTGCAGAACTGGAAATACGTCAAGAAACTCCAAGATAAGCTGCAGATCAACTCTTTCAACCGTCTAATTGCAAAATAAATGCAATTAGACCTTCAAACTGGCCTGAATCCTTGAATCCGAAAGTTGAAGCTCTGAACTCAACTTGATGAATTCCTTGCTTAAACCTCAAAACAGTGGTGGATTTCTCTTCCTTGTGCTTCACTGATCCTAAACCAACCAAAAAAATGGAGGAACCTTGAAGGATTGGGAGAATCGAAGGAGAGAAACTTGAGAGCAAAAACTTTGAAAAGTGATGAAAATGAATAGTAGCTCCTGAGAAATTCGTGTGAGTTAGCTTATATAGTGTGCAAATGCTACTGTTTAGGGTTTTAAACTTCAAGGACTTGAGAGCAATGAGTTTTGGGATGTTTTGCAAATTTGAAAATGTGTGCACATGAGGTATTTGGCTCGTGCATTCTTCATGAAAAGTGCATGACTGTTTTCCTTTTGATGCAAGGACCACCTTTGGATTGATCTTGGGGCTGGAGAGTAACTGAATTATGAATTCCAAGTGAACTTGCAAAATTGCATAATGATGAATTATGACTATGTAATCCACGGATTCATTCAATTCTTGGCTCAAAATGATGCTAAATGAGGTGCATTGGAGTGTGGTGAGGTGAACTGAACAATTAGAAGCCGTATTGGTGAGTTAAAATGCATCTTGCAAGTTATGTCAAAATGGTATGCATGGTGGAACACCAAATGCCCTTTAACTTCAAATGCCCATAACTCTTGATCTAAAAATGATATGATCATGATCCACCACTCTTTGGAAAGAGGAGAAAGAGATCTATAACTTTGGTGTTGGGCAAAAATTCGTTTGAAGCATTTTTGATCATGGAAAGTTTGGTTAAAGTTGGTTGAAAATATGCCAAAAATAGTAACTTGAAATTACAAGTCACTTTCCCAATTTAGCAACTTTTTACCAAAGCTTGATTTTTGCAAATTGTGATCATGAAAGCCTTCCATAGACCAAATAAAGGTCTCTTGACTTGATTACCATGATGAAGACCTCTCAAAACCCTAGTTTGACTTTTCAGTTGACCAGTTTGACTGATTACTTCATCTGTAAGCTACTGAATCATCTGAGGCCTTCCATGGTGAATTTTTGGCTCAAAATCCATCCTTAGACTTGTTTTGACATATGGAGAACCTTGGTGAAAGGTTTGAATCAATTCCTTGAGCTTAGGACCCTTAACCATAAAACCCTAGTTTTGGTCATCAGTGTAAGGACACCAACCCTTGATATAACCACTTGGAGAATCCCTCATTGAAATGCCCTTGGGCCACCATATAAGGATGTGAGAAGCTTATGGAGCTCATAAGAAGCTTTTGCCCTTGAGTTGAACCAAATACCTCGATCCCATGCTAAGAACCAAATGCTATGCACAATGCAAATGCAAGAAATGAAAAGAAACCTAAGCCAGTTATCTAAAAACAACAAGGCAAATTTTGAGGTGTTACACAATGCATGCTAGATGAACGATATGTAAATCATCATCCAAAAGCAATACCGCACGAAAAGAAAATAGGTAACGATCTAGTCTTGATCAAGAATTCAACAAAGAAATTCTAAGATCTATAAGACTTTCATCGATTGAAATAAAAAAAGGAAATAGATGAAGAGAAATTCCAAATTGAATTACAAAGTCAAGGACCTTTCATCTTCAAGTTCCATCACCTTTAATTGATAGATTATAGTGTGAAAACATATCACTAATTCAAAGCACCTCAAATGAGTTCAACAATTCATTTAAAGATAGATTTGAACTAATGAATGTTTAATTACTCTAACCATATCTAAATTCCATTGAAATTGAAGAGAAATTAATCTCAACAATGTGTTTCAAGGCTAAAATAAGAAGAAAGGGGAAGGAGGAGGAAGAAAAACCAAAATAGCCCCAAAAACAAGGCAAAATATGCATTCTGTTTCGAAGTAACCGGTTACTCACTAGATGTTAACCGGTTACTTTAGTTCAAAATAAACACAGTTTTTCAAAATTAACACAGAGTAACCAGTTACTCACCATAGGGTAACCGGTTACTATGCACCAGAATGCAGAAAAATGTGCAAAATTCAGCATGATCCACTTTCAAAACTTTTTACAAACACCTTGTGATCATGGAACTGAAATTGCACGAAATTTAAAGTAAAATAAAAGTAAAAACCAGCAATTAAACACAATTACAAGATACAAAGGATCAAGTAACAAAGATCTCCAAAGATCTACATTATGGAAGATGAAGATGAATCTTCAACAATGGGGAAAGATGAATTACCACTTCAAATCTGAAAATTCCTTCAAATTGCTTCAAGATCCAAAAACCAAAGCCTTGATCTATGAGAATTTATGAAGAAAACAAGCTTGGATGAAGGTTTAGCTCAAAGTTGAACAAGATTCAATGTGAATTCTTGTTAACTTTTAAAAGAAGAAAAGTTTTAGTGAAATTTGTGGTTGGGGATAGAATTTGCAAGAGGTTTGTTGGCTATCAAAACCTTGTTAAATGAATGAAATGAAGCCTGTATTTATAGAATTTAGGCTTGGAAAAAATTGGTGGATTGGAATTTGGTTTGGAAATGAAAATTAGGCTTGGAATTCAAATTTGGAGGGAAATTATCAAAAGAGTGGTGATTAGTGGAGGTACATGGTAGGGAATGATCAAAATGATGTAGGGGAATTAAAATGAGGTGATCTAGAATATTCCACATGTGATCAAAATGATGAAAATTGGTGCCAATTGCTGAATTTGAATTTGCTGCCATTTTTTTCAAATTTTCACGAGGGTAACCTGTTACTCACCACAGGGTAACCGGTTACTCAGTGTAAATTTTGAAAAAAATGCCCTTTTTAAGTGCACTGCTGTGGTTCGACTCGATTCTTTTGCTCGTCAAAGAAGGCATGGAAATAAACACATGAACATTGGAGTCTCTTGAATAATAATCAATTAAATCTTGGAAACTCTTGATCAGATGATTTTTGAATTAATTGCAGATCAACTTTGACTTTGTTCAGATAAAATTCATTCGAGCTGGGGGGCTGTTGTTTTGGTATTTTTAACCTATTCTTCCCCTGAAAATGTTAGTGAAAGAAAACAAAATATTTTTGGATTTTAATTAATGGTTAGTAAACATAAACAAATTAAGCAAAAAAAAACAGCTAACAAACACACACATACTCAAAGATCCCTGCAAGGCACAATCCCACAAAAGAGGGAATCAATGTGTGATCTTGTTTGTGGCATTAAATACAAAAAAACAGGTGGGATCTTAGAGGTAAAAATTAGGGTATTACACATTCCAATGCACTGACCATCATTACAGAGACACAAGCTACTCGGCTTCCTTTGACACAAAGGGACCAATACATCAACTCCTTGTTCACTACTGCCTCCAGTTGTAGTAACAGTTCCAAAAATTAACGTTACTGAATTCTCACTATCAACATTTAGATGCTTTACATCTATTTTACTACAGCATTTTCTGCCCGACAAACGACAACTAGTCAGGAGATTTGCCCCCTGGCAGCAAACACGTGCTGCAAACGCTGACAATGTATCTCTGTCACCGAGGTATGCAATGGTATCACAACATGATTTTTCTGAATCCAACCACCTGATCATGTGTTTAAAGAGTGTAGTTGATCGAATTTGTTCCAGTACATCTACCTTGATAGCTAGCCTTCCTTTCTCCTCCTCGCTCAATGTGAGATTCCCATCTTCTTGCCTGCGAACCTCAACAATCCATGTGATAAACTCTCTCAATTCACTAGGAGGAGATTTATATATAATAGAGGGCACTTCTGGAATTTCTTTTAGATTCTCTGATTTTAGAATAAGTGGAACGTCTTCGGTTAGAAATTTGGCAACACTGCTCCTACCTTCATGTCTATAACTCACGGTATAAAGTACTGATGGTGCCCTGTTATGCTTTGAAATAACCATGTACCCCCTATGTTGTCCAGTATCTTGATCAATGGTATTCAATGCATTCCAAAGAAGGGTAAGGGGAACCCAATGAGGAGGATATTTGAATCGAGCAACATCCAATAACAGGACCATGTCTCTTTCAGCATGATATCCTCCAAGCGGTGAAAAATGCCCAGTTCTAGTCTGATTAAGTGGAGTCCTGAGGTAAGAGCACGAAATCACACAGTTTCAAAAATCATCAATATTGCTCTGATCTGACCGAAAGGCTTCAACTTTAGCTCCATTACATTGAGCCAAGCACGCAACTTTTCCGAATGTAATGCCTTGTGATTTAATCTTGTCCAGAGACTCACAACAATCCAACATTGTATCATCAAACCATCTCCAAGGACCTTTCCAATTTCTACCGGGATCAATAGCAAGAGCATTGAGGATAATAGAAATAGTGGCTAAACCACAGAAAGTAGGCTCTGATTGAGTCTGATAGTATGAAATTAACTTAAAGAAACCCTCCATTGTGCCCTTCGCAAGAGCTTCGCTGAAGATTTTCTTTCCTTCCAGTGATGAAAACTCGATTGAGGGGGAGGGGGAGGGTTCTGCGGTATATACCTGCGCTTGTCATGCATAAACTCTGATTCATTTAGTTTTTCAATTCCGTTGTTTTGGTCAACTTTCTGAATAGGAAATTCTTGGAGCTTGATGAACCTCTGAATAGAGAGATATTCGTGATAATATGGATTCAAACCTTGCTTTAACTTGGCCTGAAATAGGAACCAAATGAATCACCTCTGCACAGGGCAAACACCGATAACAAGAAAACCCTTTGATCCCATGTCTTAGAAGACCAATGCAATGTAAGATTATGAACTTATGACCTACTGTGATATGTAGATGAACGGGAAACAAAAGCCAGAAAAAGTAAGAAAATATAGGGCAAATTTTGGGGTGCTACAACTGCCCATATTCAATCGACTTAAACCTGAAGGGATGATAGCAGCGGCTTTCAGACATTTGAGGTGTAAGGTGATTGAATACAAAAAGAACCACGAAATTTGCAAACTGTGGGGAGATATCCAATAAAATGTTTGCCAACCGAAGGTAGACTCGAAGTAAAGATGCCACTCGAAAGCAGACTTGAAAGGGGTGTCGGTCGAAGTCGGACTCATAATGAATTGGTTTAAGAGGGAAAGAATATGACAGTCGGAGGCGGACTCATAATCGAAGGTTACCATCACAAGATAGATTTTCAAAAGGAAAGCCGACACACAGGCGGTCTCATATCCAAACACAAAGGTAAGCCAACACACAGGCGGTCTCACAACCAAAGGTTACCATCACAAGATGGAATTTTCGAAAGGAAGGCCGACACACAGGCAGACTCATATCCAAACACAAAGGTAGGCCGACACACAGGCGGTATCACAACCAAAGGTTACCATCACAAGATGGATTTTCAAAAGGAAAGCCGACACACAGGAAATCTCATATCCAAACACAAAGGTACGCCGACACACATGCAGTCTCACAATCAAAGGTTACCATCACAAGATGGATTTTTGAAAGGAAGGCCGACACACAGGCAGACTCATTTCCAAACACAAAGGTAGGTCGACGCACAGTCAGTCTCACAACCAAAGGTTTGCAGAATTAACAGATCTACAAAGATGACTCTGCTGGGGATAGAAAAGTGGACCATGGGTACAACCAACGAATCTACAAATTTGGAAACTGATTGAATGATTGGCTGGGGAATGAAGTTTCCTTTGCAAGGAACATTATGATAACCAAAAGGACAGTCGTCAGCACTGCGGTTGGGACAGTACATTGTATGGTATCAAGACAGTGGCTAGAACATCAACTTGATTAACCAGGTGTTTGAAAAGTATAGTGTAACATCAACTCTGAGGTTGAGAAAAAGACTAGATGCCAACTCTGAGGTTTGGGGAAAAAGGTAGACGAACATCAACTCTGAGATTGAGGAACAAGGATATACATCCACAAGAAAACATATATCAACCCTAAGGGCGGGGATAAAAGATATACGTCAACTCTGAGGTCGGAGACGATAGCCTGAACCTCTATTCTGAGATTGAGGGTATGAAATATAGACCTCAACTATAATTTTGGGGCTAGATATTGGTCAACATCAACCATTGAAGTGAGGAAAAACTTGGATAAACACCAACTTCGAATGTTTGAGGAAAAGGCAGACATCAACTCTGAAGTTGAGAAAAACCTGGCGTCAACTCTGAGGTTGGAAAAAGGATGTACGTCAACTCTGAGGTTGGTAAAAAGGTAGACATCGATTTTGAGACTGGAGATAAAAACATTGACTTCAACTCTGAGGCTGGAAGAAAGGAATCTGTCAACGCTGAGGTTGGAGACATGTCACAATATACGTCAACTTTGAGGTTAGGGAAGAAAGGTGTCAACTCTGAGGTTGGGGACGGAAAGCATCAACTCGGTGAGAAAGGATACCTTAAAACTCTGACGTTGGGGATAAATATGTACGACAACTCCAAGGTTGGTAGCAATGGCATCAACTCTGAGGTTGGGGATAAAAGATATACGACAACTCTGAGGTTGGAGAAGAAAGGCGTCAACTCTGAGGTTGGGGAAGAAGGACGTCAACTCTGAGGTTGGTAAAAACAGGCGTCAACTCTGAGGTTGGGAGACAAAGATGTACGACAACTCTGAGGTTGGGGACAAAAGGCATCAACTCTGAGGTTGAGAAAAGATATACTACAACTCCGAGGTTGGTAAAAAGGGGCGTCAACTCTAAGGTTGGGGAAAAAAGAGGTACGACAACTCTGAGGTTAGAAAAAAAGGGCGTCAACTCTGAGGTTGGGGTGAGACATGCATCAACTCAGAGGTTGGGGAAGATAAGGCATCAACTTTGAGGTTGGGAAAGAAGCTACACATCAACTCTGAGGTTGGAGATAAAAGGGGTATACGTCAACTCTGAGGTTGGAGAAAACAGACATCAACTCTGAGGTTAGGGATAAGGAAGACGGACATCAACTCTGAGGTTGGATATACAAGATACACGTCAACTCTGAGGTTGGTAAGAAGGGGCTTCAACTCAGAGGTTGGACAAAACAGGCGTCAACTATGAGGTTGGGGACGAAATACGACACCACTGAGGTTGGTAAAAAGGGGCGTCAACTATGAGGTTGGGGTAAAAAAGACGTCAACTCTGAGGTTGGGGAAGAAAGACGTCAACTCTGTGGTTGGGGAAGAAAGGCGTCAACTCTAAGGTTGGGGTTTGAACGAGTAATGTTCTCTTCGGAGGAACAAAATCACTGGTTTGATTGAGGGTTGATCTGGGCTTTCGTGATACCAAATCTGGCTTATGCTTCGATGCATGTTTGAATTTTCCATGGCGTAATGCTCCATATCAATTGGAAATGCTACGTGTATCGGTAGATGCAATGTAATGATGATTACTATATGCAAGAATGAGAGGACACTCCACCGGGGAATGCGCAGAACGGAACAAGCAAACTTCACCGAGGAAGGGATCACCAATATCTAATCTCCTGTGGGGAGATAACCAATTGTACCACCAATAACCACTGGTGATGCAAACTCTGTCGGGGCACCGCAAGCTGAATTGCAAAACTCTGTTGGGGAGATGCCAATGAAGATTGGACTTTGAACTACTGAGAATGCCAATAACCATTGGACTTTAACTTGCGGGGTATTATTAGATCTGACCTTTGAGGAAAAGAATACTTTGACTTCTCACCGTCTTCAAACTGATTGGGAATATTCCATTGTCTTACCTTGTTGAGAATGAGGAATCCGCTTACACTGCGGGGAATAAGAAATCCTTATACTGAACCCTTCTCTACTCGAGGATAACTCTCTGCTTGGGGAAGAATAGCAATTCCTACACCTTACTGGAAAAAGATACCTTCTGGCACCTTGCTGGGGAAGAGACTTCAAAAGCCTCACGCTGGGAACAACTTAATGCTTCAAGTTTGTGCTGATCAACTGCATACTAATTGTCAGGAGTGAATAGCAGTTCCTTTAATTGTCGACTTGATCTAGACCACATGGTCTACTGGAAGAAATTATCTCAAGAGGATTTTACAAAAAACTTGGCATTCAAGATGCCCCGGTGTTCTCAAACTCTTGGAGAGATTTATCAGATCTCGACGTAACTGTCCCAGACTGCATGACCTACGAAGGAATTTGCCTCGAGAGGATTCGTAATGACTTGAAATACTCTGCCTCATTATTTTGAACATTGAAGAGGTGAATTTGATTAATCGTCTTCTGGAGAGGATAACTTCTCATGCTCTTGAGGTGGTCTGCCTCGATACGAGCCTTGAAGTGAACTTTGCCCCTGACTAACTAATTCTCGAATGAATGCCCCCGAATAGCTGCTTTTGGTGAGACTTGTTGAATCTCGACATGATTGCCCCCGTTTGGATGAAATTTAGAGAGATTCCTCGACGTGGCTGCCCCAAATTGGCTACCTCTTATCACGACTTACTGGGAAAGCCTACTCTGCACAGAGTCTCTTAGAAACATGCCCCTTAATATGACTTTCCTTCAGAGTTTTCGAGCATCTCAACTTGGCAAGGTCATGCTTCTCGACTGACGTTCATTGTGTAAGCTTCCTTGATGCTTAGGCACATGTATGCAAGCAAAAAATGTTTATTGTGAGAATGATAATTCTAATGCAACAAACATGGTAACCTTGAAGTTTTTATTAAAAAAATGTCGCAAAACCCCGTGAACGAATCACTAGTTACGACACTGATTTTTGAATGGAAAACAATACGCACATGCAATACCAACAAAATTCTTATTAGCACAACTCATGGGAGTCAGGAACGATATCTCGTTGAAGTACGCCTTCGGAATAAACCCTTCTTCAATTAGGACTTTTAAGGGTTGTAACGTGGCCTGGTTCGCGGTTTTAGAAAAAAGGATTTATGGCTCAAAATTTTGTTTGTACCCACTCATTCTCCTTGATGTTCTTCGGTCCTACGTTCAGTTAATTTGCCACAAGCGCTCACCTTTCAAAAGGATTT
Source organism: Lathyrus tuberosus (assembly GCA_022829125.1). Lineage (NCBI taxonomy): Eukaryota > Viridiplantae > Streptophyta > Magnoliopsida > Fabales > Fabaceae > Lathyrus > Lathyrus tuberosus. The sequence goes on from JALAZF010000002.1 coordinate 38,645,999, forward strand.
TTGTGACAAGGAACAGTTAAAGGACCCACGAGGTTTTCAGAGTGGCAGTCACCCCTTTGGTGTTTTCCGGTCACACGAATTATTCTTTGTCGAGGAGTTTTCTTTTGATCATTTCTTTTTGCTTTTTATTTGTTTTTTATTTTCCTGATTTTGCCTAGACCGACTTTTATTTTTTTCGATTTTGATGTCCAACGGGATGCCCTAACTTTTGCCTAAGCCACTTGTTTTCAAGTTTTTGACTTAGCGGGCTTTCTTTTCTTTTCTTTTTTCCTCATTTTTTTGTTCTTTTCTTTTGAACAAATCGTGTGACACTGGCTTGTCTGACTTATTTGAAAGGGTTGTGACTGCCTCATTCCTTGGTCAGTGAGGGACAACCATTGTGGTTTCACGTCCCTTGATCTCCTGATGTGTAAGGGATAAAAGGTAATGGATCCTTAGATGTACACTCCTCTTAAAATTTGGACGCTTGGTCAAATTAGCTGACAACTACCCTGCCCCTGGGTTAAATGTGAGGGTTTTTCGCATGAAAATAAACTCCTACTTTGAGGCTCAAAGGGGTTGAAAAGGGTATATCTCTCTTATATCTCCGGTGTTTGGGGAATTAAAACAATGCATGTACATCATCAACAGGGTTTTATCCAAAAGCACACAACCGAAGATTTTGCATTTTCACTTCATCATCCTCCCTCCAAGAGTTTAAGCACGAAAGTTGGTATTGTAATGCACAGAAATATCATATGAATGAGTAAGAATGAATTACTTCAAGAAAAACATATTCATTGCATTAAGGTCATTATTCTAAAACAAACAAGTTTTACATGTATACAATGCTTTAACAAAAAATGAAAAATACAAATGATAATATAGTAAAGAAGTTGAAGATTTCCATTACTGAGGAGGCTTGACTCCGTCTGGACTTATTGCTTCTGACGACGTGCTTGCAGTCTGAGTGCTCACTTGAGAAAAAAAGGTTTTAATTGATGTACATATCATCTGTGGTGAATGTAATGACCTCTGAATCGACCAGATCTTGCACCTTGTGCTTGAACATGTTGCAATCTTCAATTGAATGGGTCGGTGTGTCCGAGAGATACTCACATCTAACATCCAGATCATACCCAGGAGGAATGGGGTCGGGAGCAGGCTTTGCTTCCCTTAGTTGAACTAGTGAACCTTTGAGCAAATGAGCAAGAACATGACTGTGAGGAATAGGGAGTGGATCGAACCTTCTCTCAGGCCTTCTTGATCTTTGTTGTATTTGTTGATGAGGAGCATAGGGTTGCTGATACTGAACAGGCTGTTAAACAACAGGAGGAATATACACAACACTAGTTTCTCCTTCCTTTCTCTTGGGGAACCTAACATAAGGTTTCTTTGCATCTTCAGAAGAACCAGCATCGATTTGAATCTTTCCCATTTTGATGCCATTTTCGACTCTTTCTCCTGCCAATACAAGGTCTAAAAACCCAGCTGACAAACATCCAACCAATTTCTCAAAGTAAGGCCCCTGGAGCGTAGCCATGAACATGTCAATAAGTTCTCGCTCCATCATCGGAGGTTGAACTCGGGAAGCCAATTCACGCCACCTCTGGTCATATTCTTTAAAGCTTTCATTTTGTCTATGAGAAAGACTCTGCAGTTGCATTCTATTGGGCGCCATGTCTGTATTGTATTGGTAGTGCTTAACGAAAGCTTCTGCCAAATCTCTCCAGCTTCTAATATGCGTTCTCTCCAGGCTCATATACCAGTCTAAGGATGCCCCAGCTAGGCTGTCCTGAAAGAAATGTATCAGCAACTTCTCGTCATCCGAATACACAAACATTTTTCTGAAATATGCCCTTATGTGAGTCCTGGGGCAGGTGGTTCCGTTGTACTTTTCAAAAACAGGCACCCTGAACTTTGGAGGAATTTTCACACCTGGGACCAAACCTAAGTCAGTCATGTCCATACCCGAAGTATTTGAGTTCTCAAAAGCCTTCATTCTCTCCTCGAGCATACGAAACTTCTTGTCCGCCTCAGTAGGGAAACTCATCTCAGCATCGTAAAACTGTTCATCCTGATTATCCACCTCCTGATGAGGAACAAGAATCTCAGCATCACTTTTTTTGGATTGACTCATAGGAGGGGGGTGTAGGAATATCAGTACGTGGAGGGTTCACATCTCCGCCCAGAGCATTACCACCAACAACATTCCCATTACCAGCCTCTGGTATAACAACAGCAGCTCTGTGAATAAGCGCCCTTAATTCCTCTTGACGTTGAGTCATTCCTTGCATCACTTTCATGAACTGAGTCATAGGAGTCTAGAATTATGACAATTCTGATCGCACCTGATCCATGATTCTCCTCTGTTTGCTTCGAGTTGCGTAGTGGTGAGAAGTCAGGTTTGCAGTTCTGAAGAAAATACCAAGTCAGAATAAGAATTCCCGTCCTTGAATATCTGTTATGCAAATGAGTATGCGAGTGAAAAATGTCATGTGATGCAAATGTAAAGACACAGGATCAAGACATCCATAAATTCTGAATAACCACTGTGCTGCTGACGGACTAAGTTCAAAGGTCTGCTCTGAAGAGAATATCGGGATACCCATAATATCCGAATAACCAGAGTACCAGAATAATAGGATAATAAGTCCACCATGATAAGAAAACCAGAATACCAGAATAATCAGAATACCAGAATACCAGAATACCATAATAATCAAAATACCAGAGTACCAGGCTAATAAGTCCACACGGATAAGAAAACCAAAAAACCAGGTAAGTGGAAGGTCAAGGTTACCTGCAAACTTGTAAACACTCATCCCTTCTCACATGTGGGTTCTAAAACCAAAGATCCTTAAAGTCACAGACTCTCAGGTCGAGAAATTATGATACATTCACCATTTATGGTTTGTAATCATCATCAATCGATGAGGCCTCAACTGATTCCCCTAAAAAAGGTCATCCTATGGCAAGTTCCCAGTTTTGGGTCCTCGGATCAAGAAGCGTAATGTGTTTGCCATTTCTGGTCTGACATTATCGCCCCTTGGGAGGAGTGCCTCAACTGAGTCCTCGGGAATGGTCACCAAAGTCGACAACTTTCTAAGTTAACACTCCGGAATGCACAAGACGCGCAAATTAGAATATCTCCCAAGAAAACCTCGTCTGGGTGTGGGTTTCGTGTAAACCAAACGTACCAAGATGCTACGTAGGCCACACTACTTTCCACTCTAATCCTACGTGTACACTAAAGCGTGGGTATTGGGCTTATCTCTCAGATCACCCTACCCACCAGAGAAAACAACAAATCCAGCACAGTCCAGTATATATGGCAACAATAAAATGCACTAAAGCAGACAAAGGCAATAAACATGCAATAAAGCCATAAATAAAGCATAAAAATCATATAGATAAACACCCCATAACCAAAAACAAACAAGCGGGAGGATTGACTCGCTTAGGGAACCAGAAATCCCCAGCAGAGTCGTCAGCTGTCGCACTTGCGAAAATCCCCCGGAGGAAAAGACAGAAGAGTCGCCACCGAACGTTATTTATCCCAGTGCAGGGAAAGGAAATGGTCGAAGAAAACCTCACAAAAGGGAAAGACAAGGTCATCGTAACCATAATCTGGGTTCAGGAGTCGGTTACGCGAGAGGAAGGTATTAGCACCCCCTCGCGTCCATCGTACTCGATGGGATCCACGCTTGTTGTCTAGTCGAAAGGTGTGTCATCTAAAGCTTACTGCTAAACGGAAACGAAAAGAAAAGGGGACTTGGTAGGACATCGTCGTCCTAGGCCTACATATTCCCTCGGGAGTGGGAAAGTCAGAGTCAACGTAGTTCGGAGACTACAGGATGATTGGGGGAAGGTTGCTCGCCAAGACATCATCGTCTCGTGCCTACATATCCTCAATCTAACGAGAAAGAGGAAGTCAGAGCAGTTGTAGATCGACCTACTAGGTCAAAAAGGTCTCGATCGCACTAGGGCGAGAGAAAAGGTTCGATTAACAAGTTGGGTGGTTAACGTCTCGATCGCACTGGTGCGAGAGAAAAGGGAAGTTAGTTGTTAGTGTGCTCGCCAAGACATCGCCTTCCTATGCCTACGTGTCTCATCGGGAATGAGAATCAGAGCATCCGTAGTTCACAGGACTACGAGAAAACGGGATCTCGATCACACTGAGGCGAGAGAAAGAACTTGGGACACACGGAAGGTCTAAGGGAAACTCGGTCCTACAAGTTATCATGCAAAGTGGCCATAAAGTCAGGATTAGGAGGGAAGTCTACCTAACGTTGTCATGCATGGATTGAAAGCCTAATGTCTCTCCTACCTCCAACTTAATCAGAAATTAAGTAGAGCTAGGAATCCTAAGGGATCATGTAAACAAACACAAGTAAACATTATTCTAATCAATCACAAAATGAACGATGTCGTGATCTCAGCTAAGAAATAAAACTAAGTGACTCCTCGTTCTCAAACAGAAAATGTAACAGAACGGACGATGTCGTGATCTCAACTATGAGGAAGTTGAGTGACTCTTCGTCAAACACAAGATGAAAATGATGTTGTGATCTCAACTATAAGGAAGTTGAGTGACTCTTCGTCCATCACAAAGTAAGACAAAAAATGGGAGCAAACAACATCACAGTATCAATGAATTGGTATCCAAGCCAAATATACAACTAGGAGTGAAAAATCCTCACTTAACACCAGTTGTAAGCAACAATGCTAAACCCTAAGCATGCTTCATACAAGTGTGCAAGTTATACCTAACGGAGAAGGTTCGTTGCCTCTTCAAAGCGTACAAAAAGCTCAAGCCTCGAAGCTATCAGGCACTTCCAACAAGTAAGCAAGTCCAGTAGTCACGTATCTAACATCAAGTTCAAACAATGTCAAAATTTAACAAGCATCGAGTGTAAGTGACTATCATCAAAGGTAAACAACCAAGAGAACCAGAATTAATATCCAGAAATGCTCCAAACAATACCAGGGACTAAGCATAATCTGCTTTAAGAGATCTCATTAGTCCAAACAAGATTATGAAAAATAGTCCATACAAAATCAAGAGAAACAATCGAAAATCTAAACCAGGTTAGTTCTAATTCTAAAATTGTAAACCAACAACCATTATTAAAAAAATGATTATTTATCTAAATCTAATTAGTCTGAATTCTAACCAAAATTAGTCTATAGTTAATCGTCTACCGATCCATGTTAAAAGTCAATGTTAAAGTCAAGGTTAATTTCTAATATTAACTAACTAAAATCCAAAATCTAATTCTAAAATTAACTCTAATCCTAAAATTATAAACCAATAACAATTATCCAACAAACAATTAACAAAATATAAACCTAAATCTAATTCTAAATCTAATTCAATCAAGATTAAGTTTAAATTATCCTAAATCAATGTCTACTTAATTATCCTAGACCAAAGTTAATTGTCTAAACTAATACCTAAAAAATTAAACAAAACAGAGTTTAATCCATAGGGGGTGCGGTCAAAGTATGGGAAAGGAAACCTAACCCGACCTATGATAGTGTTGATAAAAGTATGGAACAAAACCTAGGTTGAACATCCACCATTCATTCTTCTTCTTCCTCACTCGTCATCAACACAACGTTCTTCCTTTCCTTGCTCAAGAAAAATCGCCGCAGGCGATGCACTCTTCTCCATTCCTTACCGGAAACGCTCCCTCGCTTACATCACCTTCTTCTTTGTTTCGCAACCTTCACAAACACAACTCCATCGTGACAATCACCACTACAGAACCTCCGCTTCAACTCCTTTCGCCCAATTCTAATACGGTTAGTCGAGAAATTCATCCGATCCAAGGATCGCAAGTTGCGAGAGGCACACCTGAAGGTCCGAGAAAGACACAAGAAAGGGGGGGGGTTTGAATTGTGTATTTACTCTTTAACAACTTTTCGCTTCTGATTGTTATGACGCTAAGATAACATCAGAGTTCGTTGAGAAACTCTGACTTACAAAGTACCATTCATACTTTCCATGCATGCAGCATAAGAACCAATAAGAGTCTGAACGCAATATGCATTATTCAGAACTTGCAGTGCGGAAGCTTATCAGATTTAAGCTGCAAGGTTCTGACTTGCTAATGAAAGGTTCTGATACTCAATACAGAAACATAAATAATAACATAAAGCATAACAAGAGTAAAGGACACACGACATATCCTGGTTCACCACAAGGCTAATCCAGTCAACCCTCCTCAGGTGATTTCGCCTTGAACACAAGGTCTTAATCCACTATAACAATCTCGATTACAGATGCACGGGCAACAGCCGGTGATTAATAACCTGCACAGCCGCACTGTGACTAACCCACAATAACTTGGGTCATTGTCATCTCAAGTACTCAGATCATCTCATGATCCCTTGAGGTATCTCTCTCAGAGAACTGTTCAAGGATCCAATTAGGATATAACATTCATTGGAGGAATCACAATGAGTTCCATCAGGGATCCCACAAGAGTCAGATCAACATGGGATCCTTTTGAGATATGACTATCATTGACCATATTTCAGGATTTCTACAATAGCACCAAGCCATTGTCTTCTCAAGTCTCCGATCACACTGATCACTTAAGGAATCCTAATTCACATAGAATTAGTTAAACTGGAGATTACAATGATGCTTCTTACCAAGCAGATAACTCCTAAGTTTAAGTACATAAGAACACACAAGCGTTCAAGCAAGATTTGAGCAACAACTCCTTGCTTTCTTAAGAAACTACAAAGATGTATATTGATTTGACAGTTGTTGACATCTTGTAGATCTTCTTCTTCTTCTTCTTCTTGGGTGAGCAAGCTTCGAGCAACAACTCCTTGCTTCAGATCTTCAATGTAGCACTGACGAGAAGGTGGTTGATGACTAGACTAATTTGCAGTGTTGTCTTCTTCATCAACAACTTCTGTTACAATTTATTGTTGTTGTGTTGATTTGTTCTTTGAGCTTCAACAATAATGGCCATGTGTAGATTGATGACAACTTTGGATATTCTAAGTGTTACAGTGAGAACTCATCGTTGTTGCTATCTTCCCACAATGACTTGGTCAATTCGTAAAGTGATACATCCAATTGATGATCTACAAAATTGACACATCAGAAGCGAGAACTCCTTTCTTTAAATAGCCCAGTAAAAATATAGCCGTTTGAAATACTGTTGACTGTTAGAAAAGAGAGGTTGTGTAATAATTAGATGTACTTACACATCTCCATTTTACTGTGGGAGAAGTGACGAGATACATCTTCTTGATCACTATGTACAGTTGCTCACAACGGTAACATTTGTCTTCAAATCTTCAGATGCTTTTGATAGTAAATAATTGAAGCATGAGTAGAGACTTCTTAACAGGATATCTGATACTTCAAGTCTTCAGTCTTTTGAAGTCGTCCATTAGGAATCAGCCTTCAGAACTTCAGCACTTGTCTTTAAATCAGTTATCCTTTACTACTTCAAGTCTTCCGAAACTTCAGAGCCGTCCATTAGGAATTCGTCTTCAGAGTCTTCAGCACTTGATCTTCAGAACCATAATCTTCAGAATGCATAAGTCTTCAGAGTCTTTCTGCACTTGGTCTTCAGAGCCTTCAACCTTCAGAACTTCAAGTCATGAGAGTCTTCAGCACTTTGGTTCTCTTCTTCAGAAGCTTCGCTATCTTCTGAATCTTAACTACTTTCAAAGAGCATCCACAAGAGCATTACAATAGCAATCTTGGCATCCTTGGATCTGACTGATCATGATCAGATACAAAAGCGTTCTTGCTTCTTGCGACTTGTGTCACACATAGTAACTTCGCATATTATCAATTACGCTCATCTGGTTGGTGCTTTATTGGATCTGATATCTTCAGTAATTATTATCTGCACACAACACACGTTAGAACATAAAATGGTTCTTTCACAAATACAGTTGTTATCATCAAAACATAGAGACGACTTGTAGAGACAACTCTTGCTCTAACAATCTCCCCCTTTTTGATGATGACAAAACCATGTATTTTGATTGAACATTTTATACAAGGTAATCACCAAAACTAAACATATTCAGAGTCCAGAACAACAGCTCCCCCTGAATGTGTTATCCCCAAAATTTTATCTGTGATCATCTGGAATCTCTTATGATCCAAAGACTCACAAAATAACAATTTGAGTTGCCAGAACATATAATAGAAATGGAATACTTCTCTATCTTGTCTTTAAGGAGACAAAAGTATTCAGCATCTGGACTAGTTCATCAGAACTTCCATCTTCAGATCTTTAGAACTTAGTTCCTTTTTAATGTCATATCAGAGCTTATAATCTTCAGAGTCATCTGAAGCATTTTCTACTTTTCAGCAGAAACATTTTAGCACAAAAACAGAACAGTTCTTATCTAATAACATTGCCTTGCTATTTATCAGAGACAGACACTGTCTTAAGAAACTCCCCTTGAGTTTTATGCTTGATGAAGATTATAGATTTTAACATTTGAATCTTCTGGGTAGTCTCCCCTTAGTTTCCATAAGTCAGATATTGGGATCTTCAGAATCGTAATTCATATATATTAATTTTAATTCACCAATAAATCATGACTTTTCAGAGTTTGACTTTGAACACAGGCCTTCATCTCAGAACCTTGTTACTGTCACAACTCAGTGATTCATCTAAGCTTGATTTTTGATAAGATACCAATAGAAGGTTAATTTAGTGATCAATCAACGCTTGATTCTGAATCTGGTACACATGTGATCTGACTCTTATTTGATACAAAATTATGTGCTGAGTCTGATACCAGAGTATGTTGAGTCTGATACCAACTGCGGTATTTTCTTCATACCATTTGAAGGGTATTTCCTTAGTGTGTAAAAATTGATACCAATGAAGGTATTTGACAATATTTCACAGCTTTGCTCTTATTGATATTACTTTAGACTGAGTCTGATACCAATCCTTATATACTGAGTCTGATTACCAATTGTTGATTTAGTCTGATACCAAATCATTTTCCTTTTAATTGGTTCTTGGTAAACATCAGAACTACTTCTTCTTGGATCTTCAATCCAAATCTTCAGACAGTTCTTGACTTCTGATTTGCACAGTTCTTCTGAAAAGCATCTTGAGATGTAGACTTATCTTGACTGCTTTCAGAGCTTTCCTTTTTCCAATTCTTATGTTCTGAATATCATATTTTCAGACAGCTTACAGCTTCTGAACTAAGTGAAACAGAGATCACGATAACTTTGACTTTCAGAAAGTTCTCAACTTCTGAACAGTACTGGGTAGATTTGATTCTGAACACATGTTCACGAAGTTCTTCTTTCTTTCTTAAACCTATTCTGAGAATGCCTAGTGAACTTGTTCAGAGTTCCTCGGTTAAACATCAGACAAACGTTAGTGGTAAATGCATTTTATATCATTGATTTACTTTGTTTGAGTTTGCATTCTTCTTAAGATTCTTCTTTTTAATCAAAATCATATTTCTATTTCTCCCCCTTTTTGACATCATCAAAAAGTTTAGAGCGTTTGAGCTTTCAAGCATAATTAGATTAATATGATAATGAACAATATAGTTGATAATAGTATCTTTAGAATTCAAACTTGAGCATTTTCATTGATCAGTTTGTAGCCATACATGAAACAGAGATATTAACATAAAATGACACAAAATGATAACAAAACACAGCCGTTATTTGAAAGACATAGGGTTTAAAACTTAATTATCAAAGTCCTCAACATTGTCTACTCTCTCACATCTAGTTTCAACAGATGAGGGTCATGATGATCCAAGCCTGTTTATCAATCCCCGGGCCTTTTCTTTTAAGATTATTTCAGATATTATTCTCCCATATGGAATGTAAGAATGCATTTGGTTTCTTGAGACTTTGATAGAGTGTCTCATGTGGTTAAAAATGGACTTGGGGAGGTCTATTGTAACGTGATGTGTTAGGAGGAAGACGAAGATTCTGTCGTCATGAGTCAAAGTGCCTCTCGCAGATGCTCGTTGACGAAGGTTGGTCATGGAGAATTTGAACCAGGTTTTGGGAGTAGGAAGGAGCTTCTCAGGATTATTTGGTTCGTAAGGAACTGAATCATCAAACAGGATTCTACACCTCTCCACCATGCTTAAATCAGTTTGAAAGTTATCAATCGTGACTCCATTGGAGATGCAACTAGTGATTTTCTCTATCGAGGAGACAGAGATAGCGATGGGGTGAAAGTGGACCTCATACCAGATGGTGTTTCCATCGTTGCTAACCCTGGCGAAATTCCATAACTCTTTAACAAGGTCAGGAAAGATAGGACCATTTATTAGAGAGTAGTAACTCTGCCAGGACTGGGCCTGCATGCTTCTAATCATTTCCAATCCATCGTTTCTGAGACGAGCAAGGTTAGGTCTTTTCTCATAAATAACTTCTAGGTTTTCTTTTCTTCCTAAGAAGGTTGGACCATTTCTTTGGGAATTCATTATCTTTGTTGCAATAAGAGTTTTGGAAGAGTGACGAACTAGGTTTTGAGGATGAATTAGAGTGAAGCAAAATCCTATTATTTATAGGCGAATGAGAGTAAAGAGTATAATAACTAAATCGGTACTCAAAGATTTGGGTTTACTATTTCCTAGGTAGTCATGATTACTTAGGGTATGCTAAAAGGCGTAACTGTGTGGGAAAAGAAAACGGAGCAGTTACTAATTTTCTTGAAAAAAAAAATTGATCGGTTATGGATACCACTGTTTTATGGTGAGTGGCTACTGGGGTTAATGCATTTGATAATGATGGTTTTCTTGAGCCACTCAAATATATATTAGATATCTTTCAAAAGATAAATCAATCTATCATTAGAGCTTGTCAGATATTTGATTTGCTTAAGTTTAAATATTTAGGATTATATATCATTAATAGGAGAAAAGATATAAAACGATTCATAATATAGTTTTTTACCATTCATTAATCTTAAATAACTTAAGGCAATCTGACACAATTACAGCAACTTAGAACAAATACAATTTGAATTGAGAACATGCATTCCGCATACATAGTTAAGATATAGATAGGTCTAGTTTTCCTAGTTACTAAAGATTTCACATTTAGTCTTCAACAAGCAGTTCTTTGGAAGGCTTTCAGGACCATCTTCTTCAATTTTCTCTTTGATCATATCCACAATTCCCTCTCTGAATAAAATCTCGGATAAAACACTTGCATAAGGAATGTAAAATTTTGTGAAGTTTCTGGATTCAGAGATGGATTTCCAGAGACAGTTGAAGATAGTGTGTGGTAGGTTAATCTGATAGTCTTTCATTAGCAAATGAATAAATTGGTGGTCATGAAATCTTAGTATGTCATGGTATACTCCTCTGGGAAGGAAATTTGACACAACTAGCTTGTACCATGCTTTGGGAATGGGTAGAAGGTTTTTAGGATTGGATGGTTCATATCCGGATGAAAGGATATGAAGGAAGGCAAATCTTTTAGCAACAAAGAATTTGTTTAGGTCACAATCAACAGTGATTCCAACATTCTCACATCTAGTTGCTAGAGTGACTGAGAACGGGTTGATGGCGATTGGGACTTCAAAAACAAAGGAGATGATGCACCTACTTTCAAAATCAAGATCAGCATGTTTCCAGAAGTCCTTAACTAGATTTACATAAATGGGTTTTTCTAGCATAATGGAGTATCTAGTCTATTGTTGAGTGTAGAGCACATCTGCTATACTGCAAGCAATGTGACTTGGAAGAGGAGGGGTGTTGATTACAAACTAATTTTTAGGAATAATTTCAAGAAGATCTTGGTCTCCAAGATAAGTTAGTGGAGGCATGATGATGGATGGATAACTGAGTTTTGACACTTATGTTTTATGATAGAAGGACTTGAGTGTGAAAATGTTTGACAGGGAGAAGCGATTTTTATACACATAGATAGATAGGATGAGTTGTGCCTAGTCTAGGGAAAACATAGATCAGGTACGAAAATATTTTGATAAGATTTTAAATGAGCTTATGTTGTCAGACGGAAAATCTTTAGTATATTTTTCACTAGAACCTATGTTCCTAAGGATATATCATGATTACTCAAGATATGCAACTATGACAGATGTTATAATGAGTGAACACATTATCCAGAGATCTGATCAAAATATTTTTCTTGAAAGAAGGAGGCTCATTAATGTTTTTACCTACCAGATAATTTTTAGTTCTAATCAATCTTTTGATAAGGAGAGTCGTACCTTAGAAAATCTGAAATTCTTCATCTGAGTGCTTTTCATTCTGACTTCTGAGCTTCTGATCAACAATTTTATGCTCCTGCTTCCTTCTGAGTGATCGATTGATAGTTCCCTCATTCTGTAAAGGTTCATTTGTATTCTGGCTTCTGAAGAGTACAGTGTATTCTCTGAACTTCTGATCCTGGTTTGAGAGCTAGAATTAATCTTCTCAAAAATCCTTTCCTTTTTCCCGTTCAGACATATTCATCTGATTTCTGAGAACAGCCAATCAGGGGTTCTGAACTTGAACATTAGAATAACTGTCTTTCAATAAGTTTCAAATATTCAGAAAGTCAATAAAAACTTAGCTTGATCATAAACTGCTTCGGAGGTTATGAGCTAAAGTGAATTGATTGACATCTCCTAACATCTTCTGACTATGTTTCTTCAACAGATGCAGATTATGTTCAGAAACAAGTATCACCAAACATGTGTGTAGCACAACATATAATTTGCATGACACTTCTTGATCTCACAATGCTGATTTAACTTGATTATAGAATTAGTCCATCAAAGATCAACAACATATCTTCTTCTAAAAGAATGTCAACTGATTTCTTCATTCTGAAAACATCAGCAACTTAAATCCTTTTGACTTCAAGAGATGACTTTAGTTAATGCATCAACTTGAACATCTTCTGATTTCGGATTAATGAGGTTCTGAGAAACTTATCAGATAGAATCTAACCAATAACATTTGTTTCAACTGAGATAGAATCTCAAGTTTAACAGAACTTTAATCATCTGAGTTTGTTCAACCAAGATTTAGGATTTATTCTGATCAAGTACTTAAATTTCTTCTTCCTGAATATTCTTTCAGTTTATACTTTCTAAGAAAACAATATTCAGTTCTTCATTCAATCTTTTAACTTCTTGATCAGTCAAGATTCAGATGTTGAATCATTTCTAAGAGTTTGAATTCTTCAGTTTTCTGAATTCAATAGACTTCATTCTGAAATTCAAAATCATAGAACAACAATCTTTCTTCTTTACATGAAGAAGTTCTGAATGTGTTTCAAACGAGAAAGTCAAGGGTGGACCTAATCCGTTTCTTGAAAACATCTCAAAAACTCATAACGAATTAATCTTCAGCAAACAAGACTTCTTGTTTTCTGTTGATTCATCCTTGAGCAATTACGTGGTTCATTCACACGTATCTTCCAAGATAAGCATTCAACAGGGGGTTTGAATTGTGTATTTACTCTTTAACAACTTTTCGCTTCTGATTGTTATGACGCTAAGATAACATCAGAGTTCGTTGAGAAACACTGACTTACAAAGTACCATTCATACTTGCCAGGCATGCAGCATAAGAACCAACAACAGTCTGAATGCAATATGCATTATTCAGAACATGCAGTGCGGAAGCTTATCAGATTTAAGCTGCAAGGTTCTGACTTGCTAATGAAAGGTTCTGATACTCAATACTGAAACATAAATAATAACATAAAGCATAACAACAGTAAAGGACACACGATATATCCTAGTTCACCATAAGGCTAATCCAGTCCACCCTCCTCAGGTGATTTTGCCTTGAACACAAGGTCTTAATCCACTATAATCAATCTCAATTACAGATGCACGGGCAACAGCCGGTGACTAATAACCTGCACAGCCGCACTGTGACTAACCCACAATAACTTGCGTCATTGTCATCTCAAGTACTCAGATCATCTCATGATCCCTTGAGGTATCTCTCTCAGTGAACCGTTCAGGGATCCAATCAGGATATAACATTCACTGGAGGAATCACAATGAGTTCCATCAGGGATCCCACAAGAGTCTGATCAACCTATGATCCTCTTTGAGATATGACTATCATTGGCCATATTTTAGGATTTCTACAATAACACCAAGCCATTGTCTTCTCAAGTCTCCGATCACACTGATCACTTGAGGAATCCTAATTCACATAAAATTAGTTAAACTGCAGATTACAATGATGCTTCTTAACAAGTAGATAACTCCTAAGTTTAAGTACATAAGAACACACAAGTGTTCAAGCAAGATTTAAGCAACAACTCCTTGCTTTCTTAAGAAACTATAAAGATGTATGTTGATTTGACAGTTGTTGACATCTTGTAGATCTTCTTCTTCTTCGTATTCTTGGGTGAGCAAGCTTCGAGCAACAAATCCTTGCTTCAGATCTTCAATGTAGCACTGACAAGAAGGTGGTTGATGACTAGACTGATTTGCAATGTTGTCTTCTTCATCAACAGCTTCTATTACAATTTGTTGTTGTTGTGTTGATTTGTTCTTTGAGCTTCAACAACAATGGCCATGTGTAGATTGATGACAGCTTTGGATATTCTAAGTGTTACAACAAGAACTTATCGTTGTTGCTATCTTCCCATAATGGCTTGGTCAATTCGTAAAGTGATACATCCAATTCATGATCTACAAAATTGACACATCAGAAGCGAGAACTCCTTTCTTTAAATAGCCCAGTAGAAATATAGTTGTTTAAAATACTGTTGGCTGTTAGAAAAGAGACATTGTGTAATAATTAGCTGTACTGACACATCTCCGTTTTACTGTGGGAGAAGTGACGGGATATATCTTCTTGGGCACTGTGTACAGTTGCTCACAGCGGTAACATTTGTCTTCAAATCTTCAGAGGCTTCTGATTGTAAATAATTGAAGCATGAGTAGAGACTTCTTAACCGGATATCTGATACTTCAAGTCTTCAGTATTTTGAAGTCGTCCATTAGGAATCAACCTTCAGAACTTCAGCACTTGTCTTTAAATCCGTTATCCTTTACTACTTCAAGTCTTCCGAAACTTCAGAGCTGTCCATTAGGAATCCGTCTTCAGAGTCTTCAACACTTGATCTTCAGAACCATAATCTTCAGAACGCATAAGTCTTCAGAGTCTTTCTGCACTTGGTCTTCAGAGCCTTCAGCCTTCAGAACTTCAAGTCATGAGAGTCTTCAGCACTTTGATTCTCTTCTTCAGAAGCTTCGCTATCTTCAGAATCTTAAAGACTTTCAGAGAGCATCCACATGAGCATTGCAACAGATATATTGGCATCCTTGGATCTGACTGATCATGATCAGATACAGAAGCTTTCTTGCTTCTTGCGACTTGTGTCACACATAGTAACTTCGCATATTATCAATTACGCTCATCTGGTTGGTGCTTTGTTGGATCTGATATCTTCAGTAATTATGATCTGCACACAACACACGTTAGAACATAAAATGGTTCTTTCACAAATACATTTGTTATCATCAAAACATAGAGACAACTTGTAGAGACAACTCTTGCTCTAACAACACCAACAGCGCAAATACAAGGACAAGCTGATCAATAATTAAATCGCAAAGTAGTGGTTTGGAGCAATATTAACGCACCTGGATCGGCGAAGATAAAACCAGAGGTAATCACTTCCAATCCTCCTTCTGCTTCTTAACTCTCCTCTGATTTTCTTGCTGTTTTTATTGATTTTGTTGCAGGAATCGATGGATGCCACAATTTATGTGATCGCAAGGAAGTTTCACTCTGCAACATGAAGATGAATATGAGCTGGAGTTGCTTCGCTTCTGCGTATCGTTCTTGCGGCAGTTTTCGAAGTCGTGAATTCCACTGAATTTGTTTAAGAATGTTTATCATAGAATTCTCGTTGCCGCAGGCTTGTGGATTGGGTTTGGCAGAGGCTTCTCAATTGATGAGAACTACGAAAAGCTTGTTGAAGGGTGAGCCGAAGCGGAATCGTGAAGATGGTGAGGTGTGCGTAAGTTCTTGCGTATGCGTGTTGAAATTTGCAGTGATGCGGTTGTTGTGAAATCTTGTTGCTGTTTGAATCTTCCTCTATTGTTTCTATGAACTTGTTGCGTTCAAGTTGTTGTTATTGTATTGATGTTGTGAATTCCTGCAATCGAATCCTGATGATTGAGATTGAACGATTGCATTTGGTTTTGCGTTGTTCTTGCAGGTTTTGCTTCGATGGAGATATGTTAATGAAGATTATTGCAGAGGATGAATAAGAATATTGGAGATGGTTGAAGATTGATGCGAGACAAGGTTATCGAAGATCGATGGAGAATTCGAGAATGCAAGAGTGATGATGAAGAGAAGGTTGTTATTGGTGTTTCGATATGAAGATGAAGTTGAAGATTGAGTTGAAAAATTGGAGGAAAATCTCAGAGAGAGGAGAAGAATCAATGCTATTCTGAAATTCTGTTACCACTTTTTTCTTTCAGTTAGGATTTCTGTTAAGAGTTTGTTCGGAGAGAAAACAATCTGTTATGAGTTTGTTAGAATCTGTGAAGGTTTTTTTGTAGTTTTCTGTTATTCAATTTTTCTGTAGTAAGATAATCACACAGCTACACGCGGTAGACGAAATCAATCCTTCACCTCGTATTTAAATTACCAAATGATTAACATCATAGATGAACAATACCATCCAACATGATCATTAATGCATGGACATGCTGTATTGAACCCAAGTTTAATACATATCCAATGCTGAAACCGGGTCGAGTGTAATTTTATTGTGGAACCCGATACATTAGTTAAAATTAAGAGTCTCATCAGGTAGATGGAGCACCATTATCAGTCATGAGAACGTGAAGTTGCTTTCGCAAGAACAAAACCTCTTTCGAAAGTAAGGGAGGGAGATCTTCAGTTGTTAGAAGACTCGCAACTTGAACACGCAGCTTTTCGTCTTTAATGCCAGACCATGTATGCAAGGGCAAGGCGAATAAAAGCACCGTTAAGACATCGGCAGTAGATGGGTGTATTCCAATGCACTGACACTCATTACAGAGCCACAAGCTACTCGGCTTCCTTTGACACAAAGGGACCAATACATCAATTCCTTGTTCACTACTGCTTCCAGTTGTAGTAACAGTTCCGGAAATTAACGTTATTGGATTCTCACTATCAACATTTAGGTGCTTTACATCTATTTTACTACCGCATTTTCCGCCCGACAAACGACATCCAGTCAAGAGATCTGCTCCCTGGCAGCAAACACGTGATGCAAGTACTGACAATGTATCTCTGTCACCGAGGTTTACAATGGTATCACAGCATGATCTTTCTGAATCCAACCACCTGATCACGTGTTTAAAGAGTGTAGTTGATCGAATTTGTTCCAGTATATCTGCCTTGATAGCTAGCCTTCCTTTCTCCTCCTCGCTCAATGTCAGATTCCCGTCTTCTTGCTTGCGAACCTCAGCAATCCATGTGATAAACTCTCTCAATTCACTAGGCGGAGATTTATATACAACAGAGAGCACTTCTGGAATTTCTTTTAGATTCTCTGATTTTAGAATAAGTGGATTGTCTTGGGTTAGAAATTTGGCAACACTGATCCAACCTTCGTGTCTACAACTCACACTATAAAGTATTGATGGTGCCCTGTTAAGCTTTGAAATAACCATGTACCCCCTATGTTGTATAGTATCTTGATCAAGGGTATTCAATGCATTCCAAAGAATGGTAAGGGGAACCCAATGAGGAGGATATTTGAATCAAGCAACATCCAATAACAGGACAATATCTCTTTCAGCATGATATCCTCCAAGCGGTGAAAAATTCCCAGTTCTAGTCTGATTAAGTGGAGTCCTGAGGTAAGAGCACGAAATCACACGGTTTCAAAAATCATCAATATTGCTCTGATCCGATCGAAAGGCTTCAACTTTATCTCTATTACATCGAGCCAAGCACGCAAATTTTCCGAATGTAATTCCTTGTGATTTAATCTTGTCCAGAGACTCACAACAATTCAACATTGTATCATCAAACCATCTCCAAGGACCTTTCCATTTTCTATCGGGATCAATAGCAAGAGCATTGAGGCCGACAGAAATAGTGGCTAAACCACAGAAAGCAGGCTCTGATTGAGTCTGATAGTATGAAATTAACTTGAAGAAACCCTCCATTGTGCCCTTCGCAAGAGCTTCGGTGAAGATTTTTTTTCCTTCCAGTGATGAAAACTCGATTGAGGAGGGAGGGTTCTGCGGTATATACCTGTGCTTGCCATGCATAAACTCTGATTTATACAGTTTTTCAATTCCCGTTGTTTTGGTCAACTTTCTGAATAGGAAAATCTTGGGGCTTGATGAACCTCTGAATAGGGAGATATTCGTTATAATATGGATTCAAACCTTGCTTCAACTTGACCTGAAATAGGAACCAACTAAATCACCTCTGCATAGGGCAAACAACGATAACAAGAAAACCCTTCGATCTCATGTCTTAGAAGACCAATGCAATGTATGATTATGAACTTATGACCCACTGTGATATGCAGATGAACGCGAAACAAAAGTCAGAAAAAGTTAGAAAACATAGGGAAAATTTTGGGGTGCTACACTATCCCATGCTTGGATGTTGGATTTACGGACTTAGAATTAGGTTCTTGATTCTATGCTTTGGAGTTGTGACTTGAGACCTTGAGATTCATCTGGTACCTTGACCTTGAGTTGACTTTTGTAAGACTTGGCTCTGTTACCTTATCTTTGGACTTGGTTTAGGTTCTTCTTTATCTGATACTTGGTTATTTCTCTGCTTATTTGGTTGGTTGTTGCTTAATCCAAAGGATGAGAGTTTTGTGTAGCGAGCGATTTTGGACGCGGTTCTTAAGCGTTGGTCGCTCTCTGCGGTTTGAGCTTAAAACTACAGGTCGATTCATTTTTTATCCTATTGTGAGCTGAATAAGGAAGGGAAATAGATGTCTCCAATTAACCCTGCTTGCATACTGAGTTTAAACAGCGGTCTGTTAGGTTACGAATGCTATCAATGTGGGGGGGCCTTTGTACTGGTTATTTGTATTTTCGCCAATACGGTTTTCTTTCTTTTTATCTAGGCAGAAGGTTTCTGGCGGGGAACAAGGATTAGGATGTTAGGACTGATGCTTTTGAATTACTGCTTTTGATTGATGGAGATATGGGATTTGGGTTTTTTAGTTGATTGCGCTCGCTAAGATCTTTTCTTTCGATCTTATGCCTACGTATTCCCGTTTACCGAAACAGGGAAATCAGAGCGTTCGTAGTTCCTCCTATTCTATGGGAGGAAATGGGTGTTTTGGTGTCTTGTTCAAAGCCCAAGACGTGAAGCAAAAGGTGGTTTGTATCTTGTTCAAAGCCCAAGATGTGAAGCTGAAAGGTCTATTTGTGTCTTGTTCAAAGCCTAAGAGTGAAGCTGAAAGACCTCGACTTTAGAGAGAATTTGTCATCTCTAAAGAGGGGGAATGAGAATTACTTTAACTGGGATACGCGGATCCGAGCAATGCCATAATTTCCGAAGAAAGGGTTTTAACCTGAAGGAGAAGACTTTAACTCAGTGTAGAGCAGTGCCATCTTTCCTTAGGAATTTCTCATGCTAAAAGAGGGACAGTGGCATGGATATAGATGATCCAGAGGCTTGCCGCTTACAACGATTAGATGAAAGGAAAGGAGTTGTTGATGTTTGTGTACTGTGAACGAGGCACAGCTTTGATGCTAAAAGGTTGATTGGATCAAACAGTGGTTTTCTTATACAAAGCCTAAGAGGAGGCTAATTTCCGCTAGGAAAATCATTATACAAAGCCTAAGAGGAGGCTATTTTGTGTCTCGTACAAAGCCCGAGAGAGAGGCTAAAAGTTTTTGACCCAACGATGGAGTCTTTTGGTATCTCGTATAAAGCCCGAGATGGAGGCTATTTGACTCAACAAGGGAGTTTTTTGTATCTCGTATGAAGCCCGAGATGGAGGCGATTGTTTGTTTGACTCTACGAGGGAGTCTTTCTGTCTCGTACGAAGCCCGAGATAGAGGCTAAAAGTTTGACTCAGTTGAGTGACAGATCCAATATACTGATTTTAAAAGAGAAAATCAGTTCTTATATGAGCAACACTGTACTCAGGGATTTGATTTGAGGATCAGGGATATTTCCTTCACTTTGAGGGAATGGGAAATCCAAAGGGTATTGAGATTGTCCGAGTCTGCGGGTTTCCTTCCTATTTAACGAAGGGGTCACTTGAGAATGTCTTTGAGACTCAAGGAAGTTAGACTGTCCAAGTCTAGAGTTTTTTTCTTTTGTACTATGCTTTGAGAAACAGTAGTAGACTCTAAGAAAGGACTGTTCTATGAGGATGACTAGGTTCTGTTCCTATACCTCTAGGAGGTTGTCGGGACAATTTGTACGAAGCCCAAGAGGAGGCTGGAAACTTTTAAGAAGCCGACGGGTCCTTGTACGAAGCCCAAGAGGAGGCTATCATTCCCGAAGGAAGAGATCATTATACGAAGCCTAAGAGGAGGCTGTGAATACTTCTAAGAAGCCGTAGTGTCCTTGAATAATGCCCAAGAGGAGGCCGATGCTTTTAAGAAGCCCGTGGGTCTATCATCTCCTTTCCATTAGGAGAGATAACTCTTTTAAAGATAAAAACCACGGGTAAACGTGCGAGGTTTACTATCCAGCGACTTTTAGCTTTTGAAGAGGGTTCCTTAGTTAAGGTCCAAGATTATGACCGTAGTGGGTACCCAAACCCCGAGACATTCAAGGCAAGCTAGCCACAAGGAATAGATCAAGTCAGGAAAGTTCGAGAATTTGGAGGAAACTCAAAGATGCCATTTCACGGAGAGTACATTCATCTTGGGGAGTAGAGCTTCTTGACGATTCCTAAGGAGGACAGCCGAAGAGAAGACTGTATCTGGTGCTCCTATTGGGGATCTAGGCGTCTATTTCTACGAATAAATGAAACGGCGTCACCTAGTTCTAGAAGTAGTTGCCGGGGAAACTCGAAATATCTATACTATTATTACACAGTAGATATGAGTTTATGAAAGGAGACTTACAGTGAGCAGCCCCACAATACAGTTTATAATACGAAAGCAGTAAATGAAAGCGATAACCACTTACTCGGTTGTAGTGCTTCCATGCTGTTTGGTTAGTTGTTCAACAAAGAAAGATTGAAAACAACAGTATATTCAAAATCAAAGGAGAAAGTGCTTTGAAAAAGAAAGATTTCGGGCTTACAGCTCAAGGAGAGGCCCAGGGTTTTATCAGTGAGCACACTGTTTGAATTTGTACAGAGGGACTTATACAAGTGACTGGGGCCCAAAAAGGTTTTCTGTACAAAGGGATGGGTCTTACACTCTCTCAAGAGGCCCAAAAAAGGTTTAAAGAAAAGAGAGGGGCTTATAACACGAGGGTAGGCCCAAATGATTTTTCGTTTAAAAATGGCGATCGCGCCGAGGTTTTCTTTTAACGCAGAGGGACTTATACAATAAGTGAAGCCCAAAAATGTTTTGGTTAAAAGGGGGATTGGGTCTTACACTCTAATAGAGGCCCAAAGTGTTTTGAATGGGTCTTATAGCTCAAGGAGAGGCCCGGATGATTTTTATTTTTAAACGGGCGACGATCGCGCCGTTTACTTGTACAGAGGGACTTATACAATGAGTGAGGCCCAAAAAGTTTTTGTACAAGGGGGGATGGGTCTTACACTCTCTCAAGAGGCCCAAAAAAGTTTTGAAAGTGATTTATGAGGGTTGAATTAATCCAAAACCCTAATTTGTTTTCAAAATGTATTTAATTGAATAAAAATTCAATTAAAATGATCAAAAATTGTTTAACACATGGAAAACAAATTGTGATCTTGGATTAATGCTTCAAAAATTAAGTATTGACCTACAAAATAATTAGAAAGCATTAAAAGTTGCAAAATCAATGTAGAAAAAATATTTAAAATGCCAAAAACAATCAAAATATTAATTCTTTACAAAAATATCAATTATATGAAATAAATAATATTTTTGGGATTTTTTGTGAAAATAAAATATTTTAACATTTTTGTGAATTATTAAAAAAAGAATCAACTCAAAATCATTAAAACTCAGAGAGAAATTAATTTTTGAATCAATTAAACAAAATCACAAAATTCAAATATTTGAATTTCTAAAAATGGCGCCAAGAAAAGCTGAAGAACACGCGCGTGTTCTTGGTTTCTCAGATTTGCATTTTCTATCCAATCTCCATGAATACTTAATCATATCATGCAATCCACATATCATTATGCTCGTCTCAACCTCACGATCATGTCTATGTACTTTAATTTCATTTAAATTAAACATACAACAAGAAATCACGAAGAAACCTCAAGAACCCTAATTTCTGCATGAAGGCTAGGATTTTTGATACACGATTCAAACAATGCAATTAATTGAGGGAAAACATTCCATGCATGATTATGAACATATGGCCAAATTATTGTGCGAGGAAATATGCATAGATTGAGAGATGACCAAGTATGTGCTTACCTCCAAGTAGTGACAGCAAGTTCAAAGTGATTTTTGATTTGGAGGTGTTACAGATGAGTGGTGATGATCTGAACAGCTTCCCTACACCCTATGGATTGTGTTTGGATGGTTGGACTTGATTGAAATTGGCTGGATCATTTTGTGGTACCTCAGCTGCACTTTGGTTAAAACCTTGAGCAACCAGCTGGTGATTTTGTGAAATTGATGTTTCAGAAGTAATCTAAGTGTTTGATCAGCTCATATGTGATGTATGTAAGGTGTGTGAGTGATTGGTTTGATTGGAATTGCTCTCAAACTCAAAACCCGATAGTGACTTGCCTTAGAAGGCAAAATTGGAGTGAAAGAAGAGATTTTGAGGAAAGCATCTGTTAGATGGCTTTGGTGTACTCAAACTGACCACAATTGAGCTCTATTTATAGTAGAGCAAGTTTGTTTCGCAAGGAATAGTGCATGGCAGCTGGTAAGTAGGTTTGGCCAATGTTGGCAAATGAAAATCCAAGTCTCCTCTAGCCATTGACTAGAGGTTAGGGCACAGAGCTTTGGTTCCCTTGGTCTTGGATAAGTCTTGACTGATTTCAGATGAGAATGGCTCAGTCCATGCCACCTTGATGGTTTCATTGAATGCCTCATTCCAAATTTGAAGTCTTGTCCCTATTTTGGCCATTCTAGGTTCAACATGCTATTTCTTGTTCCATGGACTTTGGAAGCTTGGCTCAGTGATTGTCCCCTTTAGATTCAATCCTCTGAGGTGTCCAAGTGGATAGGAGCAATTGAATTTGGCTGATTTTGGCAAATCGACCAAAGTTGCAAATTCTGCCTTGCCTTGACAGATTTCAGCAAGGCAGCTTGGCAATGTTGTATCTCATGGTGTAGGTTGAATTTGGCAATGTTCTTGGCCATTTTGGAAAGCTCTTACATGATACAACAACTGTTTGAACAAGTTTGGTTTTGATCTCTTTTGATTCCAAGTGAAAAATCCTTCTACATTTGGCAAAAAGTGAAGCAAAATCTGACTTAGTGAAAATTTCACTAAGTGTTGGAAAAAGTGACATTTTCACTTTTTAGCCACTTTGATCACTCCATAACTCAAAATACTTAATGAATTGGAATGACTTGTAGTTGAAGTTTTTGTAGGTGATAATGAGGGCTACAAATCCATCTTTGGATGAGAAAAAATGGCCTTGTGGTTTAGGAGTTATGGTCCTCCAAAGTTGGTACCTTTGCCACTTTATTTTTAACTTAGAAAAATTTCTAAGTTTTATGGTTACCCCTTTTACAAGTTATCTCACTTTTCTTGATTTTTCTTGATGAATGATGATTCAAATCATACATTAACATCATTTTAGGGTTAAAAATCCATTTTGGTGAAAAATCTCAAAAAGTCAAAGTTGACTTTTGTGCACGGTTGACTTTTTATCAGATGAATTCCAAACTGTGCAATTCTTCAGGAAATCATGTCCTTAACCTAAATCAAACTTGATGGACATGTTCCATGGGTGTCATAGGGTATATTCAATCATGTATTAGGGTTTGGGAGCATGTCTTGGTCAAAAGTCAAAATTACAGTTGACTTTTCTCTTAAAACCCTAATTGTGGTGCAGATGAAATTGAGACTTGTTGCTCAAGCTTCTTGGATTAATCCATTGTTCCAAATGGATCAATATGGTATATTAGAGACCCTCAAATCATGTCTTGAGGTCTTGGCTCATGGTTTGTCCCAAAAGTCAACTTAGGGGTGAATTAGGTCAAGAAACCCTAATTCCTGATTTTTGATGAATGCATCCCCTGAGGCAAAATTGACTTGATGCATGGGTTCATGAGGTTCCATGAAGTATATTAGGTCATGTTTTGGATCAATGCCTTGTGCCCAGATGAAAATTTCCATCTGGAGGCCCTGGTCGACCAAAACCCTAATTTGGTGACACTGTCGATCTTGAGACTTGATCCACCTAGAAGGGAGCAGCCTTGTGCTTAATCCTTGAAGTGGGAGTCCTTTTTGATCCATTGGGGATATTTAAGAGATTAGACAAGTTGAAGATCATGTCATTTCTTGATTGATCCTTTGTCTAAGCACTCAGAGAGGGCTTGAAACCCTAATTTTGATTGTATTGGATGCTCACCCATCTTTGGGGAGACTGATGAAGCATGATGGTTCATCCATATTGTGATGATGATTTTCACAATGATGGGAAATCTAAGTGGTCAAAATTTGGGGTATTACAGATGCCCCTATTTAATCTCCTTGGACCCGAAGGTGTGAATGACGAAGGGATTCGGGCATTCGGGGTGCAAGAGGATTAAATATCGGAATATCCGAAATTTTGATGGTGGTTATGAATGGTAGCTTACGCATTCATCTTCTTTAGCTAAGCAATGATGCTTAGAAAAGGTAAACTTCCCCTCGATCCTGGTCTCCTACCAAGAACTGGTCTCAGTCTCTTTTGAAATAAACCTCCCCTCGATCCTGGTTTCCTACCAAGGAACTGGTCTTAGTTTCTGATTTAAACTTCCCCTCGATCCTGGTTTCCTACTAAGGAACTAGTCTTAGTTTCTGATTTAAACTTCCCCTCGATCCTGGTTTCCTACCAAGGAACTGGTCTTAGTTTCTGATTTAAACTTCCCCTCGATCCTGGTTTCCTACCAAGGAACTGGTCTTAGTTTCTGATTTAAACTTCCCCTCGATCCTGGTTTCCTACCAAGGAACAGGTCTTAGTTTCTGATTTAAACTTCCCCTCGATCCTGGTTTCCTACCAAGGAACTGGTCTTAGTTTCTTTTGTCAATAAACTTTACTGACAAGGGACGCTATTCGTAGCGGCTTTCCCTCAAACTTCTCGTCGAATTTTCCTGGGGAGATGCCATTTGAGTGGAAAAAGTTTTGATGTCAGACTTGTTGGGGAACCCATTCGTCTGAGTTGTAGAGGTGTACAAACTTCTCTATTTTTGAGACGCCATTTGTCGATTCTACTGGGGAAAGCGAGTCTCTTGAGAGACTGTTTTTGTTTGGGGTTACATCATACTTTTCTCGGGATCTTCCCGAAGAAATGCCATATGATGGGATCCAATTTTGAGGTGCCAATGACCTTCTCATCAGTGGTTTTTCGGAGCAAAACTGGCGTGCTGCCTAATCTCTGATCACGAGGCTTTCTCTGTGGATTTTCCTTAATCCGGGAAAGCAAGGATATCATCTTCAATGGCGAAGAGTGATGCTTATTGAAAGTTTTCTCTGGCTTTTCAGAGATTCAAGTTATCAAAGTGGTCAAGGACCAACTTCTTTCCAGAATTAAACTGGAAGCGAGGTTGTTCAGACACAGTATTTCCTGACGAGGCAAGAACTGACAACTCGATTGAGAGGACTTCTACCACTAGGGGACAGGACCGACTAGAGTGATAGTGATGCAATATGAAATATGAATGCAAAATAAAAAATGCATGATGTATGTATGTATGTGCTGACAAAACAGACGCAACATACAGACTAATGGATGAACACAATAGGATACTCGGCCATCGCGGGGCAAAGAAGTACCGTTGGTTCAAAATAGCAATTCCACCTTGCTAAGGAGAGATAGTCCCGTTGGGAGCTATGTTGATCGGGCTTAGGAGATGAGAACTCGGTCGAGGGTGTCAAACGAAACAAGGTCTCTAACACAGTTGATCCCTTCATTCAGGCGAACTGGTTTAGAAGGAGTACTTTGATTCTGCACTTTGAAGTTCGCTTACTTCGGGAGAAGCGATCGATGTTCTTCTGATGTTCAACAGTCAAAAGAAATGCCATCTTTAATTTAAAAGCAGAAAAGGTTTTTAACAAGTAAATTCGTTTTCGTTTTATTTCAAGAATCGCTGATTAAGTTTAAACAACGTCGTTCTGTCAAGCTAAAACAAGTAAAGAATTGCAAACAAAAGCACAAGGGCTCAAATTTTATTGATAAGATGGAGATCAGCCAAACGCGTGATTCCAAAGAGTATATACAAAGTTAGAAAATGGTAATTTACAGGGAAAAGGGCTACGTTGAAACATAACGACCACTATCCTTCTACCAACTTTGAGTTCGGGACATCCTGAGCTTCCGTCGAAGATTACCTTTGACTGGAGTTTTCTGACAGATGATGCTGTAACTGCTGCTGAGGGACTTGCCTCTGTTGAACATAGTTACTTGCCATTATCCCTAATTTTTTCCTGGATTGTACTATGAGATTTCCAATCCATCGGGATGATTTTTTTTCATGTCTCTAACTTTTGCCTGGACCGCCCTTTCGGGTTTTCAATCCACCGAGACGTTTTTTTTTAGTTTTAGGCGAAGTATTTCTTGACTACATCAACATTCGTGGGGTAGGCAAATTCCTCTCCGTCCATGGTTGCAAGTCTCAAGGCGCCGCCTGAGAAAGCTTTCGTGACCACATAGGGGCCATCATAATTTGGGGTCCATTTGCCCCGAGAGTCAGTGAGAAATGATTGTATCTTCTTGAGCACGAGGTCTCCTTTCCTGAAGACACGAGGTCGGACCTTTTTGTCGAACGCCCTCTTCATTCTCTATTGATACAACTGACTGTGGCATAGTGTCGTGATTCACTTCTCTTCGATCAGGTTCAGTTCGTCGTGTCGACTTTGACATCATTCAGCTTCGGTGAGCTGAGCTTCCATCAATACCCGGATTGACGGGATCTCTACTTCTATGGGGAGCACTGCTTCCATGCCATACACTAGAGAGAAAGGGGTTGCCCCTGTTGAAGTGCGGACAGATGTTCGATAACCGTGAAGAGCAAAGGGTAGCATTTCGTGCCAATCTTTATAGGTTACAACCATCTTTTGAACGATCTT
The DNA here is from genome assembly GCA_022829125.1 of Lathyrus tuberosus. Taxonomy (NCBI): domain Eukaryota; kingdom Viridiplantae; phylum Streptophyta; class Magnoliopsida; order Fabales; family Fabaceae; genus Lathyrus; species Lathyrus tuberosus. The sequence goes on from JALAZF010000002.1 coordinate 38,673,300, forward strand.
CTTGATGTTCTTGTTAGCCGCTTCTACCGCCCCGTTCATCTTGGGTCGGTAGGGAGATGAGTTATGGTGTTCGATCTTGAACTCTGCACACAACTCTTTCATCATCTTATTGTTCAAGTTAGATCCATTATCAGTAATGATCTCGCTTGGAACACCATAACGGCAGATGATATTGTTTTTGATAAATCGGACCACCACTTGTCGGGTTACATTGGCGAATGACGCTGCTTCGACCCACTTGGTGAAATAATCAATGGCTACCAGGATGAACTGATGTCCATTTGAAGCCTTGGGCTCAATCATACCAATCATGTCGATTCCCCATATGGAAAAAGACCACGGGGAAGAAAGAACCTTGAGATGTGATGGCGATACATGAATTTTGTCGGAGTATATCTGACACTTGTGACACCTCCTCATGTACTTGTAGCAATCGGATTCCATGGTCAACCAATAATACCCGGCCCTGAGAATTTTTCTCGCCATTGTGTGTTCATTGGCATGAGTACCAAAGGATCCTTCATGAATTTCTTTCATGAGCATGTCTGCTTCTGGTCTGTCGACACATCGGAGCAAGACCATGTCAAAATTTCTCTTATAAAGAGTGTCACCGCTCAGGAAGAAGTTTCCAGCCAATCTTCTGAGGGTTTTCCTATCTTTTCTTAGTGCCCCAGGTGGGTACTCTTGTTTCTGAAGGAAGCATTTGATATCATGGTACCATGGTTTATCGTCTATGACTGCTTCGATCGTGAAGATGTAAGCGGGCCTTTCAAGGCGCATTATGTCGATCTTAGGTATGTCATTCCATCGACCTACACTAATCATGGAAGAGAGAGTGGCTAATGCATCAGCCATGTGATTCTCATCACGAGGGATGTGATGAAAGTCGACTCTGTTGAAGAAGGATAACAACCTCCTTGCATAGTCTTTGTAAGGAATCAATCCTGATTGGTATGTGTTCCAATCTCCTTTTATTTGGTTAATAACCAGAGCTGAGTCGCCATATACGTCCAAGTTTTTGATCCTTAAATCAATCGCTTCTTCGAGACCTATGATACATGCTTCGTATTCGGCCTCGTTGTTCGTACATTTGAACGTAAGTCTAGAAATGAAAGGAATGTGGGAACCCTGAGGGGTAACAATGATTGCCCCAATTCCGTTTCCATAATGATTGGCTGCTCCGTCAAAGATAAGTCCCCACTGGGAACCTGGTTCTGGCCCTTCACTGGGTAGCGGTTCATCGCAACCTTTCATCTTTAGATACATGACATCTTCGTCTGGGAAGTCAAACCCGATTGATTCTTGATCGTCAATCGGTTGATGAGCCAAATGATCGGCTAAAATACTTCCTTTAACGGCTTTCTGAGCATGGTACTCTATGTCATATTCCGATAGTAACATCTGCCAACGGGCAATCCTTCCCATGAGAGCAGGTTTTTCGAAAACGTACTTGATTGGATCCATTTCGGAGACCAACCAAGTAGTATGACGAATCATGTACTGGCGAAGACGTTTGGCTGCCCAAGCCAAAGCGCAACAAGTTTTCTCAAGCATTGTGTACCGAGTCTCGCAGTCGGTGAACTTCTTGCTTAGATAGTAAATGGCAGACTCTTTCCTTTTAGTTTTGTCTTGTTGGCCAAGTACACATCCCATTGAGTCCTCTAGGACTGTGAGGTAAATGATCAGTGGTCTTCTTTCCACTGGAGGTGATAGAATCGGAGGATTCAACAGATATTCCTTGATACTGTCGAAGGCGGTTTGGCAATCTTCTGACCAAACGTAATCCTGGTTCTTTTTGAGTAATTTGAAAATCGGCGCACATGTCGCGGTCATAAGGAATATGAATCTGGAGATGTAGTTCAAACGTCCCAGGAATCCTCTGACTTGTTTTTCAGTTTTCGGAGAAGGCATTTCTTGAATGGCCTTGACCTTGTCAGGATCAACTTCAATTCCTTTCTGGCTGACGATGAACCCTAGTAGTTTCCCTGAACGGACACCGAAGGTGCACTTGTTGGGATTCAAGCGGAGCTTGAATTTTCTTAAACGTTCGAACAATTTTGACAGATGTTCAACGTGCTCATCCTCTGTTCTTGATTTTGCAATCAAATCATCGACATATACCTCAATTTCTTTGTGTATCATGTCATGAAACAGAGTAGTCATGGCCCTTTGATAGGTTGCCCCGGCATTCTTCAAACCGAACGGCATTACCTTGTAACAAAAGGTACCCCATGGGGTAATGAACGAAGTTTTCTCCATGTCTTTCGGCGCCATTTTGATCTGGTTATAGCCCGAGAATCCATCCATGAAGGAGAATACTTTGAACTTTGCTGTGTTGTCAACCAGCATGTCAATGTGTGGTAAAGGAAAGTCGTCCTTTAGACTTGCCTTATTTAGATCTCTGTAATCAACACACATTCTGACCTTTCCGTCCTTTTTGGGAACGGGTACGATGTTGGCTAACCATTGAGGATATTCAGATGTAGCGAGGAAACCCGCGTCGATCTGTTTCTGTACCTCCTCTTTGATTTTGATGGCCATGTCCGGGTGAGTGCGTCTCAACCTTTGTTTTACTGGCGGACATTCTGATCTCAACGGTAAGTGATGTTCCACGACGCTGGTATCCAACCCTGGCATATCCTGATAGGACCAAGCGAATACATCGGGAAATTCTTTGAGAAGCTTTATCAAACCCTCTCTGGCAGTTGGACTGAGCAGTGCTCCGATCCTGATTTCTTTTCTCTCTTTTTCTGAACCCAAGTTTACTGTTTCCAACGGCTCTTTGTGAGATTCGATGGACCTTTCCTCTTGTCTGAGTAATCGGGAGATCTCTTCTGGAATTTCGTCGTCATTTTCTTCTTCAGCCTCGAATACCGGGAACTCAAAGTTGGGAGAACGCATCGGATCGTATGTTTCAACGGGGTATAAAACAAGCAATCTGCATGACGTGATGATTCGTGTTTAGAAGAGATAGAGAAAATGCAAATGTGTGCAGTGTTTTTATTTTACTGCTTGTTTTTATTTTTGAATTGTTTTTTAGGATTACCATTTTCTGAAAAAGCAAAAAGAGAAAACAGCAATTAATGCGGAAATTACAGAACGACGTTATTTTATTAATGAACAAGTCGAATCCTGAAACTACAGCCCTATAAAACAAAACTCTGTCGCTTTGGGCAAAGCGAAGAGGGAAATTTACAAAAAGCGAGCCCTATCAAAACATCCGTTTCACCTGGGCAGGGTGAAAGGTTAAAGATGGCAATTACTTTGACTGCTGAACGACCTTCGGAACCTCGACAGTAACCCATTGGCGGCGAACTCCTCGGTGAATCACAAAGTTTGGCACCTTCCTTGATTTGTCTTCAGAAATGACGTTGATTTCTGGTGGAGCAGGATCATTGGAATCTGTTTCCCAGGCAGAATTGTCGTAGGAGGATTCCTCTGTTGCATTTTGCATAGCATTGGAGTTCTCAGCTGTATCTCCCCATCCAGTTGACTGGATATCTTCGAGCTTGATACGAGAGCTTTCGGGAGCAGTGTACTTGACCATAAAGTCGTATTTTCCACTTGGTTGTCCCAGAGTGTCCCAAACTTCTTTGGAACTGGAGGAGTCATCTCTCTCGATGACGTTGACCTCGGGAAAAGCATAGTTGATGAATTCAAGTCCTGCAAACATTGCGAACTCATCTTCATGTTGAGTAGTTTCCGAATGACCTGAGTGTTGATACCATGACATGGCAGGGACACAGGTATTCTGTTCAATGACGCTCAGCTGAGTTTCATTACTCGGCTGACTTTCTTGCCCCAAGTTTCCTGGGTAAGGCTGCCACATTGGCAGACCATCCATCGGGCCATAGTAATTGTGATCAAAGTTTTCTTTCATCAGAGTGTCTTCCTCTAATGAATTTGGCGGAGCACGGCATCCTTCCGGATCACAATCTCCGTAGATCATTTCGACATCTGATCTTGGTATAAATCTCGGACTTTCTGTAGGAAAGCAAAAAGGCATAGGCACCTCTTCCTGAGACATATAGTCGTCCTTGTTAAGGTAGGACTTCCATTCTTCATCTGTGTCAGAGGGATCTTCCTCATTGATAGCATGAACTGTCTGAGACACTGGGTGAAGAAAACCTCCACTGTGGAAGAAGTTTTGAAGGGGATGAAGACTTTCATCGTTGGCGGCTGTCTGAGTACAGGTCGCGGAAAAACCAAGACCCTTCTTTGTTTTATTGTCAATAGGAATGACAAGTCGTCCCCATCCTGTCGTATCGGTACTCTCGACTGCTTTAATAGCATCTTTGTATGAAGAAATTGAAGTTCCTTCTTTGAACTGATCGTTCTTGCTCACCGATAGTGCTTGGAACTGAGTTCCAATAACCTCCTCGGGTTCTACACAAGCAGGTGATGATAGTTTACTCACAAGCAAGGCTTGTTCCCCACAAACCGTGACAAGTTGATCGTTCTTTATGAACTTTAGCTTTTGGTGGAGGGTTGAAGTAACCGCTCCAGCCTGATGTATCCAAGGTCTTCCTAATAAACAACTGTATGTTGCCCGGATGTCCATGACCTGGAAAGTGATTTGGAAAGTGAGAGGACCAATAGTTATGGGAAGATCAACTTCGCCGATAACTATTTTTCTGGATCCGTCGAATGCTTTGACGACAACCTCGCTGACTCTCATCGGAGGGCCCTTAAATGATAATTGCGTCAAAGTGGACTTCGGCATAACATTCAGGGCTGACCCTGTGTCTACCAGTACATTGGCTAAAGCATCGCCCTGGCAGTTAATTGTAATGTTGAGCGCCATGTTATGACGACGACCCTCTTCAGGTAATTCCTCATCACTAAATCCCAAATTATTGCAGGAAGTGATGTTAGAGACAATGCTATCAAATTGTCTAATTGTTACATCCTGTTCCACAAAGGCTTGCTCCAAGACTTTCTGTAGAGCCTCTCTGTGTGCTTCTGAACTGAGTAACAGTGATAATACTGAGATCTTTGAAGGAGTCTGTAACAGTTGATCAACAATGTTATATTCACTCCTTTGGATAAGCTTTAGCATCTCATCTTTGTCTTTTGAAAAGTCGAGATTACCAGATTGACTGACTGGTGGATCAGGAATTTCCGCCTGAAGTTCCTTTTCTTTGTTGGATTCTCCAACCCCTCGGTTGAAGATTCGACCGCTCCGTGTTACACGACTGATGTCTGCAATGTTCACGACGGAGGGTAATGGATTTTCCTTTCCATTCTCGATTATTGTTGCACCGTATTTGTAAGGGATTGCCTTAGCTGATTCATACGGTAGTGGCCCCGGTAGATAGATGACTATGGGAACCTTCTGATTTTTCTGACCATCATAAGTAATCTCGATCCGTTCCTGGTTGGGAACTCTAGATTCGTCAAGTAGAGGGATGATGGCAAAAACATCCCTGGTCATGTGATGACCAGAGATAGTGACAACATCCTCAGCTTGCTCGGCAAGGTAGTTCGGCGACCAAATGATGGGTCCTGAACCTGGATATGGATGAATTTCTCCATGATCGACCTGACCCTGAAGAGCTGCTCTCACAAGGTAACACCCTTGGTTACTTTCCGAACAGACGCTACAACTGTCATAGTTGTGTGGTGGCACCTGGCCACGCCCACTTTGAATACAATGTAACCTCACTAGGTTACCTTCCATTGATCGGACATCCTGACTTTGACGACGAGTAGGATTCCTGTTATTGATACTAATCTGTTGAGTATCTTCGTCCATATAGATTGGCATCCACCAGTGATTTAACAAGTGCTGAAGTGCCTCCTGGACAAGGGTACAACCTCGATCGTTTTCGCAACCCGCTTTACAATTTTGATAGTCATGTGATATTAAGAATCCAAGTCGGACCTGCTCAGCATGTAACTCTACCAGGTTGGTATCCATTACGCGGATGTCAAAGATCTGAACCATGTTGATTTGATAGGAGTTCCTATCATGGTAGTCTTGGATCCATCCAAGATCCATCTGACTCTGGAGGGCCTCTTGGATGAAAGAGCGTCCCTGTTTGTTTACCGAGCAAATCAGACAGGAACTGTAATCGTGCCGCGGCAGATTATGATACTGGCTTTGCCTTGAGTGCATTGCCACCAAGTTGACATTCATCGCACGGATGTCGTGGTTTTGAATGATGTTGGAATTGGTGTAAACCATGTTAACTCCACGAACTCGGTGCTCTTGGATCCATCCAAGATCCATTTGTTCCTGTAGAGCTGCTTGCACTACAGAACACCCCTGGTTGTCTTTAGAGCAGATATCACACTGGTGATAATTATGAGGTGGTACATGGCCATATCCACTCTGTCTACAATGCATCTTGACCAGATTGGTCCCCAATAAGGGTACATCGTGAATTTGATAGACATTGTTAGTCTCTTTCTCAATCAGATTGACTGCAGCTTTCTCGTGTTGAGGCAGTGGGTTCGTAAGAACATTAGGATTCGTATGTTTGAAAGATAAGAGCCTGCTCCTAACAAGCTTTTGCACGTCGGATTTGAAATTGAGACAAGTCTCAATGTTATGCCCTGAACCTCCTTGATGATAAGGGCATGTTTGATCCGCTTTAGACCAAAAAGGCGGATTTTCCGGAACTGAAAGGGGAGACTTAGTCTGAATGTGCCCCTTAGCCAGCAGTAACGGAAACAACTCTGCGTACGTTATGGGTATAGGATCAAACCTTGACGGTCGTGTTGTACGGTTATTGTTATATGGAGGACGAGTCTGCTGAAGAGGCTGTTGTGTCCTTTGTTGGTCAGGTTGGCCCTGCGCAACCTGAGGTTGATACATAGGAACAGGCGCGGGGCCGATAGCAGGAGTAACAGCTGCTACTGGCTGATAACATCGCCTTTGCTTTCTGAAAGAGATATTCCCAATATCTTGCTCTTTTTTCTTAGGGAGAGTACTACCGTATTTTTAAGTACCGCTCATTGATCCAGTGTCTTTTACCAAACGTCCTTCTCGGACGGCTTCCTCAAGACGTACACCCATGCCGACCATTTCGGTGAAATCACTGGGTGCACTGGCAACCATTCGGTCATAGTAAAATGAGCTTAAGGTCTTTAAGAAAATTTTTGTCATCTCTTTTTCCTCAAGAGGTGGACAAATTTGAGCGGCAATTTCACGCCACCTTTGAGCATACTCCTTAAAGGTTTCCTTTTCCTTTTGGGACATTGATCTGAGTTGATCTCTGTCGGGTGCCATGTCCAAATTGTACTTGTATTGTTGGACGAAGGCAGTACCAAGATCTCTGAATGTACTGATCGTAGTACGGTTTAAACCCATGTACCATTTGAGTGTAGCACCGGTTAAACTATCCTGAAAGTAGTGAATCAGTAGGTCCTGATTCTCCGTCTGAGCTGACATCCGCCGAGCGTACATCACCAGATGGCTCTGAGGGCAAGAGTTACCCTTAAAATTTTCAAAGTCGGGCACTTGGAACTTGTGCGGGACTTTCACATTGGGGACCTGTAATACCCCAAATTTTGACCACTTAGATTTCCCATCATTGTGAAAATCATCATCACAATATGGATGAACCATCATGCTTCATCAGTCTCCCCAAAGATTGGTGAGCATCCAATACAATCAAAATTAGGGTTTCAAGCCCTCTCTGAGTGCTTAGACAAAGGATCAATCAAGAAATGACATGATCTTCAACTTGTCTAATCTCTTAAATATCCCCAATGGATCAAAAAGGACTCCCACTTCAAGGATTAAGCACAAGGCTGCTCCCTTCTAGGTTGATCAAGTCTCAAGATCGACAGTGTCACCAAATTAGGGTTTTGGTCGACCAGGGCCTCCAGATGGAAATTTTCATCTGGGCACAAGGCATTGATCCAAAACATGACCTAATATACTTCATGGAACCTTATGAACCCATGCATCAAGTCAATTTTGCCTCAGGGGATGCATTCATCAAAAATCAGGAATTAGGGTTTCTTGACCTAATTCACCCCTAAGTTGACTTTTGGGACAAACCATGAGCCAAGACCTCAAGACATGATTTGAGGGTCTCTAATATACCATATTGATCCATTTGGAACAATGGATTAATCCAAGAAGCTTGAGCAACAAGTCTCAATTTCATCTGCACCACAATTAGGGTTTTAAGAGAAAAGTCAACTGTAACTTTGACTTTTGACCAAGACATGCTCCCAAACCCTAATACATGATTGAATATACCCTATGACACCCATGGAACATGTCCATCAAGTTTCATTTAGGTCAAGGACATGATTTCCTGAAGAATTGCACAGTTTGGAATTCATCTGATAAAAAGTCAACCGTGCACAAAAGTCAACTTTGACTTTTTGAGATTTTTCACCAAAATGGATTTTTAACCCTAAAATGATGTTAATGTATGATTTGAATCATCATTCATCAAGAAAAATCAAGAAAAGTGAGATAACTTGTAAAAGGGGTAACCATAAAACTTAGAAATTTTTCTAAGTTAAAAATAAAGTGGCCAAGGTACCAACTTTGGAGGACCATAACTCCTAAACCACAAGGCCATTTTTTCTCATCCAAAGATGGATTTGTAGCCCTCATTATCACCTACAAAAACTTCAACTACAAGTCATTCCAATTCATTAAGGATTTTGAGTTATGGAGTGATCAAAGTGGCTGAAAAGTGAAAATGTCACTTTTTCCAACACTTAGTGAAATTTTCACTAAGTCAGATTTTGCTTCACTTTTTGCCAAATGTAGAAGGATTTTTCACTTGGAATCAAAAGAGATCAAAACCAAACTTGTTCAAACAGTTGTTGTATCATGTAAGAGCTTTCCAAAATGGCCAAGAACATTGCCAAATTCAACCTACACCATGAGATACAACATTGCCAAGTTGCCTTGCTGAAATCTGTCAAGGCAAGGCAGAATTTGCAACTTTGGTCGATTTGCCAAAATCAGCCAAATTCAATTGCTCCTATCCACTTGCACACCTCAGAGGATTGAATCTAAAGGGGACAATCACTGAGCCAAGCCTCCAAAGTCCATGGAACAAGAAATAGCATGTTGAACCTAGAATGGCCAAAATAGGGACAAGACTTCAAATTTGGAATGAGGCATTCAATGAAACCATCAAGGTGGCATGGACTGAGCCATTCTCATCTGAAATCAGTCAAGACTTATCCAAGACCAAGGGAACCAAAGCTCTGTGCCCTAACCTCTAGTCAATGGCTAGAGGAGACTTGGATTTTCATTTGCCAACATTGGCCAAACCTACTTACAGCTGCCATGCACTATTCCTTGCGAAACAAACTTGCTCTACTATAAATAGAGCTCAATTGTGGTCAGTTTGAGTACACCAAAGCCATCTAACAGATGCTTTCCTCAAAATCTCTTCTTTCACTCCAATTTTGCCTTCTAAGGCAAGTCACTATCGGGTTTTGAGTTTGAGAGCAATTCCAATCAAACCAATCACTCACACACCTCACATACATCACATATGAGCTGATCAAACACTTAGATTACTTCTGAAATATCAATTTCACAAAATCACCAGCTGGTTGCTCAAGGTTTTAACCAAAGTGCAGCTGAGGTACCACAAAATGATCCAGCCAATTTCAATCAAGTCCAACCATCCAAACACAATCCATAGGGTGTAGGGAAGCTGTTCAGATCATCACCACTCATCTGTAACACCTCCAAATCAAAAATCACTTTGAACTTGCTGTCACGACTTGGAGGTAAGCACATACTTGGTCATCTCTCAATCTATGCATATTTCCTCGCACAATAATTTGGCCATATGTTCATAATCATGCATGGAATGTTTTCCCTCAATTAATTGCATTGTTTGAATCGTGTATCAAAAATCCTAGCCTTCATGCAGAAATTAGGGTTCTTGAGGTTTCTTCGTGATTTCTTGTTGTATGTTTAATTTAAATGAAATTAAAGTACATAGACATGATCGTGAGGTTGAGACGAGCATAATGATATGTGGATTGCATGATATGATTAAGTATTCATGGAGATTGGATAGAAAATGCAAATCTGAGAAACCAAGAACACGCGCGTGTTCTTCTGCTGTTCTTGGCGCCATTTTTAGAAATTCAAATATTTGAATTTTGTAATTTTGTTTAATTGATTCAAAAATTAAGTTCTCTCTGAGTTTTAATGATTTTGAGTTGGTTCTTTTTTTAATAATTCACAAAAATGTTAAAATATTTTATTTTCACAAAAAATCCCAAAAATATTATTTATTTCATATAATTGATATTTTTGTAAAGAATTAATATTTTGATTGTTTTTGGCATTTTAAATATTTTTTCTACATTGATTTTGCAACTTTTAATGCTTTCTAATTATTTTGTAGGTCAATACTTAATATTTGAAGCATTAATCCAAGATCAAAATTTGTTTTCCATGTGTTAAACAATTTTTGATCATTTTAATTGAATTTTTATTCAATTAAATACATTTTGAAAACAAATTAGGGTTTTGGATTAATTCAACCCTCATAAATCACTTTCAAAACTTTTTTGGGCCTCTTGAGAGAGTGTAAGACCCATCCCCCCTTGTACAAAAACTTTTTGGGCCTCACTCATTGTATAAGTCCCTCTGTACAAGTAAACGGCGCGATCGTCGCCCGTTTAAAAATAAAAATCATCTGGGCCTCTCCTTGAGCTATAAGACCCATTCAAAACACTTTGGGCCTCTATTAGAGTGTAAGACCCAATCCCCCTTTTAACCAAAACATTTTTGGGCCTCACTTATTGTATAAGTCCCTCTGCGTTAAAAGAAAACCTCGGCGCGATCGCCATTTTTAAACGAAAAATCATTTGGGCCTACCCTCGTGTTATAAGCCCCTCTCTTTTCTTTAAACCTTTTTTTGGGCCTCTTGAGAGAGTGTAAGACCCATCCCTTTGTATAGAAAACCTTTTTGGGCCCCAGTCACTTGTATAAGTCCCTCTGTACAAATTCAAACAGTGTGCTCACTGATAAAACCCTGGGCCTCTCCTTGATCTATAAGCCCCAAATCTTTCTTTTTCAAAGCACTTTCTCCTTTGATTTTGAATATACTATTGTTTTCAATCTTTCTTTGTTGAACAACTAACCAAACAGCATGGAAGCACTACAACCGAGTAAGTGGTTATCGCTTTCATTTACAGCTTTCATATTATAAACTGTATTGTGGGGCTGCTCACTGTAAGTCTCCTTTCATAAACTCATATCTACTGTGTAATAATAGTATAGATATTTCGAGTTTCCCCGACAACTACGTCTAGAACTAGGTGACGCAGTTTCATTTATTCGTAGAAATAGACGCCTAGATCCCCAATAGGAGCACCAGATACAGTCTTCTCTTCGGCTGTCCTCCTTAGGAATCGTCAAGAAGCTCTACTCCCCAAGATGAATGTATTCTCCGTGAAATGGCATCTTTGAGTTTCTTCCAAATTCTCGAACTTTCCTGACTTGATCTATTCCTTGTGGATAGCTTGCCTTGAATGTCTCGGGGTTTGGGTACCCACTACGGTCATAATCTTGGACCTTAACTAAGGAACCCTCTTCAAAAGTTAAAAGTCGCTGGATAGTAAACCTCGCACGTTTACCAGTGGTTTTTATCTTTAAAAGAGTTATCTCTCCTAATGGAAAGGAGATGATAGACCCACGGGCTTCTTAAAAGCATTGGCCTCCTCTTGGGCATTATTCAAGGACACTACGGCTTCTTAGAAGTATTCACAGCCTCCTCTTAGGCTTCGTATAATGATCTCTTCCTTCGGGAATGATAGCCTCCTCTTGGGCTTCGTACAAGGACCCGTCGGCTTCTTAAAAGTTTCCAGCCTCCTCTTGGGCTTCGTACAAATTGTCCCGACGACCTCCTAGAGGTATAGGAACAGAACCTAGTCATCCTCATAGAACAGTCCTTTCGTAGAGTCTACTACTGTTTCTTAAAGCATAGTACAAAAGAAAAAAACTCTAGACTTGGACAGTCTAACTTCCTTGAGTCTCAAAGACATTCTCAAGTGACCCCTTCGTTAAATAGGAAGGAAACCCGCAGACTCGGACAGTCTCAATACCCTTTGGATTTCCCATTCCCTCAAATTGAAGGAAATATCCCTGATCCTCAAATTAAATCCCTGAGTACAGTGTTGCTCATATAAGAACTTATTTTCTCTTTTAAAATCAGTATATTGGATCTGTCACTCAACTGAGTCAAACTTTTAGCCTCTATCTCGGGCTTCGTACGAGACACAAAGACTCCCTCGTAGAGTCAAACAAACAATCGCCTCCATCTCGGGCTTCATACGAGATACAAAAAACTCCCTTGTTGAGTCAAATAGCCTCCATCTCGGGCTTTATACGAGATACCAAAAGACTTCATCGTTGAGTTAAACAAACTTTTAGCCTCTCTCTCGGGCTTTGTACGAGACACAAAATAGCCTCCTCTTAGGCTTTGTATAATGATTTTCCTAGCGGAAATTAGCCTCCTCTTAGGCTTTGTATAAGAAAACCACTGGTTGATCCAATCAACCTTTTAGCATCAAAGTTGTGCCTCGTTCACGGTACACAAACATCAACAACTCCTTTCCTTTCATCTAATCGCTGTAAGCGGCAAGCCTCTGGATCATCTATATCCATGCCACTGTCCCTCTTTTAGCTTGAGAAATTCCTAAGGAAATATGGCATTGCTCTACACTGAGTTAAAGTCTTCTCCTTCAGGCTAAAACCCTTTCTTCGGAAATTATGGCATTGCTCGGATCCGCGTATCCCAGTTAAAGTAATTCCCCTTCCCCCTCTTTAGAGATGACAAATTCTCTCTAAAATCGAGGTCTTTCAGCTTCACGTCTTGGGCTTTGAACAAGACACAAATAGACCTTTCAGCTTCACATCTTGGGCTTTGAACAAGATACAAATTACCTTTCGCTTCACGTCTTGGGCTTTGAACAAGACACCAAAACACCCATTTCCTCCCATAGAATAGGAGGAACTACGAACGCTCTGATTTCCCTGTTTCGGTAAACAGGAATACGTAGGCATAAAATCGAAAGAAAAGATCTTAGCGAGCGCAATCAACAAAAAACCCAAATCCCATATCCCCATCAATTAAAAGCAGTAATTCAAAAGCATCAGTCCTAACATCCTAATCCTTGTTCCCCGCCAGAAACCTTCTGCCCAGGTAAAAAAAAAAAGAAAGAGAACCGTATTGGCGAAAATACAAATAACCAGTACAAAGGCCCCCCCACATTGATAGCATTCGTAACCTAACAGACCGCTGTTTAAACTCAGTATGCAAGCAGGGTTAATTGGAGACATCTATTTCCCTTCCTTATTCAGCTCACAATAGGATAAAAAATGAATCGACCTGTAGTTTTAAGCTCAAACCGCAGAGAGCGACCAGCGCTTAAGAACCGCGTCCAAAATCGCTCGCTACAGAAAAATGGCGCCCACCGTGGGGCCGGTCTTTGTCAAACTCGGTCTTCCTTCTCTTCACTTGTGTGAATACCACAGATTGGGGTTTCCGCCGGGGAACCCATTTTCTGTCAGGAACTTAGGATTCATAGCTTTAAAGGTCTAGGATGTTTAGGACAAATATATATACTGCTTTTCCTAATTGCTATACGTGTTTAATTTTCTGCTACTGGGAATGCGGGTGATGCCGATGTGGAAAGATTGAGTATACACCTAGAAAAGCCAAACCCTTTCGTAGTGCGGAAGCTATCGGAAATAGTTGTTACGCGATACTACCCTCATTTGAGGCTGGTGGTCTATTCTCGGTGAATGGCACTTACTCTAAGATTGCACACAACTCGCTGGCGATCCGCTTGTTGTCTGCCTTCCTGGGAGGAGCTGATGATAATGAGTACAGGTACAAAAATCACCCTAGTATAAACCTTTGGGGATGGGTAGAGCCTTGACTTCATGACAACGACCCTTTGACCCCATGTTTTTTCTATGTTTTTGTGTGCTGCATTCATGCATTCATTTAATAAAACATTAAAACATTCAAAAAACTTTCTCTTCTAGTCTCTCTGTTTTTCAAATTAAACTAAGACTGTGATTGCAAATATCAGAGAAAAGGATTACGCTGATGGATTTTGGTAGAAGGAGAACTCGCCAGTACACCTTCAAGGTTCCAAAACTAGGGGATTTGAGAAGGTTATCAAGGATGATCGTTAACCCAGAGGCTTTTAGAGCCAAGCACGGTGGTTTGCTACCACTGTTAAGAGTCCATGTGATTAAGGGGATCATGGATGCACTCATTCAGTTCTACGATCCGGTTTATCACTGTTTCACATTCCCGGATTTCCAGCTATCACCAACGCTGGAGGAGTACTCTCATCTGGCTGATTTACATATCACTGATCGAGCTCCATTTTCTGGACTGGAAGAAATTCCAAAGAATCAGACTATTGCAATAGCAATTCATTTGGACGAGTCTGAGGTCAGGACTCACATGACCACTAAGGGTGGCATCCAAGGTTTGCCAGCCCAGTTCTTGACAAAAAAGGTTCTATACTTCGCTAGTATAGGGAACGGGACTGCTTTTGAAAGCATCTTTGTCTTGCTCACCTACGGATTATTTTTGTTTCCCAACATCAATAACTTCGTCGATATCAACGCTATTAAGGTTTTTCTCATTGGAAACCCTGTGCCGACTTTGCTCGCAGATGCGTATCATTCTGTACACTTGGGAAATTTGTACAGCGGAGGGGAGATCACATGTTGTGTACCTTTGCTCTATAAATGGTTTATCTCTCACTTGCCCAAGTCTGCTGCTTTTTGGGATTGCAAGAGTGCCTTACGTTGGTCGCAGAAGATCATGTCTCTCACCAATTCCGATATAGATTGGTGTAATAGGATTTATGAGGGAATCAGAATCATTGACCGTTGTGGAAACTTCCCCAGCGTACCCCTCATAGGAACTAAAGGAGGAATCAACTATCATCCGATATTGGTTCTTCGTCAATTTGGATACCCGATGAGACACATCCCACTGGGTGTTCATCTGGAAGGTCTTTTCTTCAAAGAAGGAGAAAATGACAGAGCACTAAAGATGGAAATAGTGCAAGCTTGGAAACAGGTTTATAAGAAAGGACGAGAGTTTCTGGGAAAACCGGACTGTGTCTCGGTGGAGCCTTATCTCCATTGGGTACAAACCAGAGCTCTCAAGCTAAAAATGCCTTATCCTCGTTACGGAATTCTTCCACCGAGGGAAACTGTCATGTACTTCATGACGGAAACTGAAAAGCTTCAGGTTACTCTCAACAAAGTTCAAAAGGAAAGAAGATCTTGGAAGAACAAGTACCGCAACCTCGACGTAGAGTGTATCCAAATACAGCAACTACTAAAAGAGAAAGATGCTCTGATTGAAATTTTAGAGCAGCATGCTGTAGAGAATCAAGATGACCAAAGAAATTTGCTCACTCCTTTCACTTGGCAAAGGAATGACAACCCGACAATGGCCCAAGCGCCCCGGTCGAAGAAAAGGAAGATACCAGAATCAGCACCCGGTTTCTCCTCAGAGAGGACTTGGGACCCATTAGTTTAGGTTTCTGTTTCTGCACTTTGTAATCTACTGTATTTCCATTTCTGTAATCCTTTGAATTTCAATAAAAAGGGGTTTCCCCACTGTTTGATATTTGCAATCTAATTGTCGAAGTTTATTTTGATTAAACCAAAAAAAAAAACAATAATTAATATAATCATTGCATTCATCATTCTCACATCGCGTATTCTTCTTCCCTACGAATCTCACGTTTATGTCTCGATTCTAGAGTCAAACTGTCTCATTCGTACAATACTCGGGCCAATCGTCAGAAAAAAATGGATGATCTTGAAGAAGAAAACAGAGAGTTGAAAGAAGAGATCGACGCTCTGAGAGAGGATATGAGAAAGCTTCGTAACGACATGCAAGCCATGGCAGAAGCTCAGCTACAAAGAACTGTGATCTCAGAGATCACCTCAACGCCCATCATAAAAAAGTATGATCCTAGGTATCAGATGCCGAAAGATCGTCCTTTGGGCATGCCTGTTAACTATATCCCGGAAGGATATGTTCCGCCGATCACTGAAGATCAGGGAATCGCAACAGAAGCCGCTGGGCCTGAAGGTTACAAACTTCGGGAAAGCGAAGATGCCAGGGGCATACTGAAGACTCCTGAAGGTTACAAACTTCGGGAAACGCCAAGACTTACTGCCGTAGTCACGGTACCACCCCCTGTGGTGCACACTGTCCCGGAAGGACAGATTCCACAGACACCTTCTGGTAAGAAGGAAACTATGTTTGACAGAATGGATGAATTCCAGGAACAGTTCTTGGAAATGCAGAAAGAGCTGCAAGCCATTCGCGGTCAGGATCTATTTGGAAAGGACGCCGCAGACCTCTGCTTAGTCCCCAATGTGAAAGTCCCGCACAAGTTCCAAGTGCCCGACTTTGAAAAATATAAGGGTAACTCTTGCCCTCAGAGCCATCTAGTGATGTACGCTCGGCGGATGTCAGCTCAGACGGAGAATCAGGACCTACTAATTCACTACTTTCAGGATAGTTTAACCGGTGCCGCACTCAAATGGTACATGGGTTTAAACCGTACTACGATCAGTACATTCAGAGATCTTGGTACTGCCTTCGTCCAACAATACAAGTACAATTTGGACATGGCACCCGACAGAGATCAACTCAGATCAATGTCGCAAAAGGAAAAGGAAACCTTTAAGGAGTATGCTCAAAGGTGGCGTGAAATTGCCGCTCAAATTTGTCCACCTCTTGAGGAAAAAGAGATGACAAAAATTTTCTTAAAGACCTTAAGCTCATTTTACTATGACCGAATGGTTGCCAGTGCACCCAGTGATTTCACCGAAATGGTCGGCATGGGTGTACGTCTTGAGGAAGTCGTCCGAGAAGGACGTTTGGTAAAAGACATTGGATCAATGAGCGGTACTAAAAAATACGGTAGTGCTCTCCCTAAGAAAAAAGAGCAAGATATTGGGAATATCTCTCTCGGAAAGCAAAGGCGACGTTATCAGCCAGTAGCAGCTGTTACTCCTGCTATCGGCCCCGCGCCTGTTCCTATGTATCAACCTCAGGTTGCGCAGGGCCAACCTGACCAACAAAGGACACAACAGCCTCTTCAGCAGGCTCGTCCTCCATATAACAACAACCGTACAACACGACCGTCAGGGTTTGATCCTATACCCGTAACGTACGCAGAGCTGTTTCCGTTACTGCTGGCTAATGGGCACATTCAGACTAAGTCTCCCCTTTCAGTTCTGGAAAATCCGCCTTTTTGGTTTAAAGCGGATCAAACATGCCCTTATCATCAAGGAGGTTCAGGGCATAACATTGAGACTTGTCTCAATTTCAAATCCGACGTGCAAAAGCTTGTTAGGAGCGGGCTCTTATCTTTCAAAGATATGAATCCTAATGTTCTTACGAACCCGCTGCCTCAACACGAGAAAGCTGCAGTCAATCTGATTGAGAAAGAGGCTAACAATGTCTATCAAATTCACGATGTACCCTTATTAAGGACCAATCTGGTCAAGATGCATTGTAGACAGAGTGGATATGGCCATGTGTCACCTCATAATTATCACCAGTGTGATATCTGCTCTAAAGACAACCAGGGGTGTTCTGTAGTGCAAGCAGCTCTACAGGATCAAATGGATCTTGGATGGATCCAAGAGCACCGAGTTCGTGGAGTTAACATGGTTTACACGAATTCCAACGTCATTCAAAACCACGACATCCGTGCGATGAATGTCAACTTGGTGGCGATGCACTCAAGGTAAAGCCAGTATCATAATCTGCCGCGGCACGATTACAGTTCCTGTCTGATTTGCTCGGTAAACAAACAGGGATGCTCTTTCATACAAGAGGCCCTCCAGCGTCAGATGGATCTTGGATGGATCCAAGACTACCATGATAGGAACTCCTATCAAATCAACATGGTTCAGATCTTTGACATCCGCGTAATGGATACCAACCTGGTAGAGTTACATGCTGAGCAGGTCCGACTTGGATTCTTAATATCACATGACTATCAAAATTGTAAAGCGGGTTGCGAAAACGATCGAGGTTGTACCCTTGTCCAGGAGGCACTTCAGCACTTGTTAAATCACTGGTGGATGCCAATCTATATGGACGAAGATACTCAGCAGATTAGTATCAATAACAGGAATCTTACTCGTCGTCAAAGTCAGGATGTCCGATCAATGGAAGGTAACCTAGTGAGGTTACATTGTATTCAAAGTGGGCGTGGCCAGGTGCCACCACACAACTATGACAGTTGTAGCGTCTGTTCAGAAAGTAACCAAGGGTGTTACCTTGTGAGAGCAGCTCTTCAGGGTCAGGTCGATCATGGAGAAATTCGTCCATATCCAGATTCAGGACCCATCATTTGGTCGCCGAACTACCTTACCGAGCAAGCTGAGGATGTTGTCACTATCTCTGGTCATCACAGGACCAGGGATGTTTTTGCCATCATCCCTCTACTTGACGAATCTAGAGTTCCCAACCAGGAACGGATCGAGATTACTTATGATGGTCAGAAAAATCAGAAGGTTCCCATATTCATCTATCTACCGGGGCCACTACCGTATGAATCAGCTAAGGCAATCCCTTACAAATACGGTGCAACAATAATCGAGAATGGAAAGGAAATTCCATTACCCTCCGTCGTGAACATTGCAGACATCAGTCGTGTAACACGGAGCGGTCGAATCTTCAACCGAGGGGTTGGAGAATCCAACAAAGAAAAGGAACTTCAGGCGGAAATTCCTGATCCACCAGTCAGTCAATCTGGTAATCCCGACTTTTCTAAAGACAAAGATGAGATGCTAAAGCTCATCCAAAGGAGTGAATATAACATTGTTGATCAACTGTTACAGACTCCTTCAAAGATCTCAGTATTATCACTGTTACTCAGTTCAGAAGCACACAGAGAGGCTCTACAGAAAGTCTTGGAGCAAGCCTTTGTGGAACAGGATGTAACAATCAGACAATTCGATAGCATTGTCTCTAACATCACTTCCTGCAATAATTTGGGATTTAGTGATGAGGAATTACCTGAAGAGGGTCGTCGTCATAACATGGCGCTCAACATTACAATTAACTGCCAGGGCGATGCTTTAGCCAATGTACTGGTAGACACAGGGTCAGCCCTGAATGTTATGCCGAAGTCCACTTTGACGCAATTATCATTTAAGGGCCCTCCGATGAGAGTCAGCGAGGTCGTCGTCAAAGCATTCGACGGATCCAGAAAAACAGTTATCGGCGAAGTTGATCTTCCCATAACTATTGATCCTCACACTTTCCAAATCACTTTCCAGGTCATGGACATCTGGGTAACATACAGTTGTTTATTAGGAAGACCTTGGATACATCAGGCTGGAGCGGTTACTTCAACCCTCCACCAAAAGCTAAAGTTCGTCAAGAACGATCAACTTGTCACGGTTTGTGGGGAACAAGCCTTGCTTGTGAGTAACCTATCATCATCTGCTTGTGTAGAACCCGAGGAGGTTATTGGAACTCAGTTCCAAGCACTATCGGTAAGCAAGAACGATCAGTTCAAAGAATGAACTTCAATTTCTTCATACAAAGATGCTATCAAAGCGGTCGAGAGTACCGATACGACAGGATGGGGACGGCTTGTCATTCCTATTGACAATAAAACAAAGAAGGGTCTTGGTTTTTCCGCGACCTGTACTCAGACAGCCGCCAACGATGAAAGTCTTCATCCCCTTCAAAACTTCTTCCACAGTGGAGGTTTTCTTCACCCAGTGTCTCAGACAGTTCATGCTATCAATGAGGAAGATCCCTCTGACACAGATGAAGAATGGAAGTCCTACCTTAACAAGGACGGCTATATGTCTCAGGAAGAGGTGCCTATGCCTTTTTTCTTTCCTACAGAAAGTCTGAGATTTATACCAAGATCAGATGTCGAAATGATCTACGGAGATTGTGATCCGGAAGGATGCCGTGCTCCGCCAAATTCATTAGAGGAAGACACTCTGATGAAAGAAAACTTTGATCACAATTACTATGGCCCGATGGATGGTCTGCCAATGTGGCAGCCTTACCCAGGAAACTTGGGGCAAGAAAGTCAGCCGAGTAATGAAACTCAGCTGAGCGTCATTGAACAAAATACCTGTGTCCCGGCCATGTCATGGGATCAACACTCAGGTCATTCGGAAACTACTCAACATGAAGATGAGTTCGCAACGTTTGCAGGACTTGAATTCATCAACTATGCTTTTCCCGAGGTCAACGTCATCGAGAGAGATGACTCCTCCAGTTCCAAAGAAGTTTGGGACACTCTGGGACAACCAAGTGGAAAATACGACTTTATGGTCAAGTACACTGCTCCCGAAAGCTCTCGTATCAGGCTCGAAGATATCCAGTCAACTGGATGGGGAGATACAGCTGAGAACTCCAATGCTATGCAAAATGCAACAGAGGAATCCTCCTACGACAATTCTTCCTGGGAAACAGATTCCAATGATCCTGCTCCACCAGAAATCAGCGTCATTTCTGAAGACAAATCAAGGAAGGTGCCAGACTTTGTGATTCACCGAGGAGTTCGCCGCCAATGGGTTGCTGTCGAGGTTCTGAAGGTCGTTCGTCGGTCAAAGTAATTGCCATCTTTAACCTTTCACCCTGCCCAAGTGAAACGGATGTTTTGATAGGGCTCGCTTTTTGTAAATTTCCCTCTTCGTTTTTTCCAAAGCGACAGAGTTTTGTTTTATAGGGCTGTAGTTTCAAGATTCGACTTGTTCATTAATAAAATAACGTCGTTCTATAATTTCCGTATTAATTGCTGTTTTCTCTTTTTGCTTTTTCAGAAAATGGTAATCCTAAAAAACAATTCAAAAATAAAATCAAGCAGTAAAATAAAAACACTGCACACATTTGCATTTTCTCTATCTCTTCTAAACACGAATCATCACGTCATGCAGATTGCTTGTTTTATACCCCGTTGAAACATACGATCCGATGCCTTCTCCCAACTTTGAGTTCCCGGTATTCGAGGCTGAAGAAGAAAATAACGACGAAAATTCCAGAAGAGATCTCCCGATTACTCAGACAAGAGGAAAGGTCCATCGAACCTCACAAAGAGCCGTTGGAAACGGTAAACTTGGGTTCAGAAAAAGAGAGAAAAGAAATCAGGATCGGAGCACGGCTCAGTCCAACTGCCAGAGAGGGTTTAATAAAGCTTCTCAAAAAATTTCCCGATGTATTCGCTTGGTCCTATCAGGATATGCCAGGGTTGGATACCAGCGTCGTGGAACATCACTTACCGTTGAGATCAGAATGTCCGCCAGTAAAGCAAAGGTTGAGACGCACTCACCCGGACATGGCCATCAAAATCAAAGAGGAGGTACAGAAACAGATCGACGCGGGTTTCCTCGCTACATCTGAATATCCTCAATGGTTAGCCAACATCGTACCCGTTCCCAAAAAGGACGGAAAGGTCAGAATGTGTATTGATTACAGAGATCTAAACAAGGCAAGTCCAAAGGACGACTTTCCTTTACCACACATTGACATGCTGGTTGACAGCACAGCAAAGTTCAAAGTATTCTCCTTCATGGATGGATTCTCGGGCTATAACCAGATCAAAATGGCGCCGAAAGACATGGAGAAAACTTCGTTCATTACCCCATGGGGTACCTTTTGTTACAAGGTAATGCCGTTCGGTTTGAAGAATGCCGGGGCAACCTATCAAAGGGCCATGACTACTCTGTTTCATGACATGATACACAAAGAAATCGAGGTATATGTCGATGATTTGATTGCAAAATCAAGAACAGAGGATGAGCACGTTGAACATCTGTCAAAATTGTTCGAACGTTTAAGAAAATTCAAGCTCCGCTTGAATCCCAACAAGTGCACCTTCGGTGTCTGTTCGGGGAAACTACTAGGGTTCATCGTCAGCCAGAAAGGAATTGAAGTTGATCCTGACAAGGTCAAGGCCATTCAAGAAATGCCTTCTCCGAAAACTGAAAAACAAGTCAGAGGATTCCTGGGACGTTTGAACTACATCTCCAGATTCATATTCCTTATGACCGCGACATGTGCGCCGATTTTCAAATTACTCAAAAAGAACCAGGATTGCGTTTGGTCAGAAGATTGCCAAACCGCCTTCGACAGTATCAAGGAATATCTGTTGAATCCTCCGATTCTATCACCTCTAGTGGAAGAAAGACCACTGGTCATTTACCTCACAGTCCTAGAGGACTCAATGGGATGTGTACTTGGCCAACAAGACGAAACTAAAAGGAAAGAGTCTGCCATTTACTATCTAAGCAAGAAGTTCACCGACTGCGAGACTCGGTACACAATGCTTGAGAAAACTTGTTGCGCTTTGGCTTGGGCAGCCAAACATCTTCGCCAGTACATGATTCGTCATACTACTTGGTTGGTCTCCGAAATGGATCCAATCAAGTACGTTTTCGAAAAACCTTCTCTCACGGGAAAGATTGTCCGTTGGCAGATGTTACTATCGGAATATGACATAGAGTACCATGCTCAGAAAACCGTTAAAGGAAGTATTTTAGCCGATCATTTGGCTCATCAACCGATTGACGATCAAGAATCAATCGGGTTTGACTTCCCAGATGAAGATGTCATGTATCTAAAGATGAAAGATTGCGATGAACCGCTACCCAGTGAAGGGCCAGAACCAGGTTCCCAGTGGGGACTTATCTTTGACGGAGCAGTCAATCATTATGGAAACAGGATTGGGGAAATCATTGTTACCCCTCAGGGTACCCACATTCCTTTCACTGCTAGACTTACGTTCAAATGTACGAACAACGAGGCCGAATACGAAGCATGTATCATGGGTCTCGAAGAAGCGATTGATTTAAGGATCAAAAACTTGGACGTATATGGCGACTCAGCTCTAGTTATTAACCAAATAAAAGGAGATTGGAACACATACCAATCAGGATTGATTCCTTACAAAGACTATGCAAGGAGGTTGTTACCCTTCTTCAACAGAGTCGACTTTCATCACATCCCTCGTGATGAGAATCACATGGCTGATGCATTAGCCACTCTCTCTTCCATGATTAGTGTAGGTCGATGGAATGACATACCTAAGATCGACATAATGCGCCTTGAAAGGCCCGCTTACATCTTCACGATCGAAGCAGTCATAGACGATAAACCATGGTACCATGATATCAAATGCTTCCTTCAGAAACAAGAGTACCCACCTGGGGCACTAAGAAAAGATAGGAAAACCCTCAGAAGATTGGCTGGAAACTTCTTCCTGAGCGGTGACACTCTTTATAAGAGAAATTTTGACATGGTCTTGCTCCGATGTGTCGACAGACCAGAAGCAGACATGCTCATGAAAGAAATTCATGAAGGATCCTTTGGCACTCATGCCAACGGACACACAATGGCGAGAAAAATTCTCAGGGCCGGGTATTATTGGTTGACCATGGAATCCGATTGCTACAAGTACATGAGGAGGTGTCACAAGTGTCAGATATACTCTGACAAAATTCATGTATCGCCATCACATCTCAAGGTTCTTTCTTCCCCGTGGCCTTTTTCCATATGGGGAATCGACATGATTGGTATGATTGAGCCCAAGGCTTCAAACGGACATCGGTTCATCCTGGTAGCCATCGATTATTTCACCAAGTGGGTCGAAGCAGCGTCATTCGCCAATGTAACCCGACAAGTGGTGGTCCAATTTATCAAAAACAATATCATCTGCCGTTATGGTGTTCCAAGCGAGATCATTACTGATAATGGATCTAACTTGAACAATAAGATGATGAAAGAGTTGTGTGCAGAGTTCAAGATCGAACACCATAACTAATCTCCCTACCGACCCAAGATGAACGGGGCAGTAGAAGCGGCTAACAAGAACATCAAGAAGATCGTTCAAAAGATGGTTGTAACCTATAAAGATTGGCACGAAATGCTACCCTTTGCTCTTCACGGTTATCGAACATCTGTCCGTACTTCAACAGGGGCAACCCCTTTCTCTCTAGTGTATGGCATGGAAGCAGTGCTCCCCATAGAAGTAGAGATCCCGTCAATTCGGGTATTGATGAAAGCTCAGCTCACCGAAGCTGAATGGTGTCAAAGTCGACACGACGAACTGAACCTGATCGAAGAGAAGCGAATCACGGCACTATGCCACGGTCAGTTGTATCAACAGAGAATGAAGAGGGCGTTCGCCAAAAAGGTCCGACCTCGTGTTTTCAGGAAAGGAGACCTCGTGCTCAAGAAGATACAATCATTTCTCACTGACTCTCGGGGCAAATGGACCCCAAATTATGATGGCCCCTATGTGGTCACGAAAGCTTTCTCAGGCGGCGCCTTGAGACTTACAACCATGGACGGAGAGGAATTTGCCTACCCCACAAATGTTGATGTAGTCAAGAAATACTTCGCCTAAAACTAAAAAAAAACGTCTCGGTGGATTGGAAACCCGAAAGGGCGGTCCAGGCAAAAGTTAGAGACATGAAAAAAAATCATCCCGATGGATTGGAAATCTCATAGTACAATCCAGGCAAAAATTAGGGATAATGGCAAGTAACTATGTTCAACAGAGGCAAATCCCTCAGCAGCAGTTACAGCATCATCTGTCAGAAAACTCCAGTCAAAGGTCATCTTCGACGGAAGCTCAGGATGTCCCGAACTCAAAGTTGGTAGAAGGATAGTGGTCGTTATGTTTCAACATAGCCCTTTTCCCTGTAAATTACAATTTTCTAACTTTGTATATACTCTTTGGAATCACGCGTTTGGATGATCTCCATCTTATCAATAAAATTTGAGCCCTTGCGCTTTTGTTTGCAATTCTTTACTTGTTTTAGCTTTACAGAACGACGTTGTTTAAACTTAATCAGCGATTCTTGAAATAAAACGAAAACGAATTTACTTGTTAAAAACTTTTTCTGCTTTTAAATTAAAGATGGCATTTCTTTTGACTGTTGAACATCATAAGAACATCGATCGCTTCTCCCGAAGTAAGCGAACTTCAAAGTGCAGAATCAAAGTACTCCTTCTAAACCAGTTCGCCTGAATGAAGGGATCAACTGTGTCAGAGACCTTGTTTCGCCTGCACCCTCGGCCGAGTTCTCATCTCCTAAGCCTGATCAACATAGCTCCCAACGGGACTATCTCTCCTAAGCAAGGTGGAATTGCTATTTTGAACCAACGGTACTTCTTCACCCCGCGATGGCCGAGTATCCAATTGTGTTCATCCATTAGTCTGTATGTTGCGTCTGTTTTGTCAGCACATACATACATACATCATGCATTTTTTATTTTGCATTCACATTTCATATTGCATCACTATCACTCTAGTCGGTCATGTCCCCTAGTGGTAGAAGTCCTCTCAATCGAGTTGTCAGTTCTTGCCTCGTCAGGAAATACTGTGTCTGAACAACCTCGCTTCCAGTTTAATTCTGGAAAGAAGTTGGTCCTTGACCACTTTGATAACTTGAACCTTTGAAAAGCCATAGAAAACTTTCAATAAGCATCACTCTTCGCCATTGAAGATGAAATCCTTGCTTTCCCGGATTAAGGAAAATCCACAGAGAAAGCCTCGTGATCAGAGATTCGGCAGCACGCCAGTTTTGCTCCGAAAAACCACTGATGAGAAGGTCATTGGCACCTCAAAATTGGATCCCATCATATGGCATTTCTCCGGGAAGATCCCGAGAAAAGTATGATGTAACCCCAAACGAAAACAATCTCTCAAGAGACTCGCTTTCCCCAGTAGAATCGACAAATGGCGTCTCCAAAACAGAGAAGTTTGTACACCTCTACAACTCAGACGAATGGGTTCCCCAGCAAGTCTGACATCAAAACTTTTTCCACTCAAATGGCATCTCCCCAGGAAAATTCGGCGAGAAGTTTGAGGGAAAGCCGCTACGAATAGCGTCCCTTGTCAGTAAAGTTTATTGACAAAAGAAACTAAGACCAGTTCCTTGGTAGGAAACCAGGATCGAGGGGAAGTTTAAATCAGAAACTAAGACCAGTTCCTTGGTAGGAAACCAGGATCGAGGGGAAGTTTAAATCAGAAACTAAGACCATTTCCTTGGTAGGAAACCAGGATCGAGGGAAGGTTTATTTCAAAAGAGACTGAGACCAGTTCTTGGTAGGAGACCAGGATCGAGGGGAAGTTTACCTTTTCTAAGCATCATTGCTTAGCTAAAGAAGATGAATACGTAAGCTACCTTTCATAACCACCATCAAAATTTCGGATATTCCGATATTTAATCCTCTTGCACCCCGAATGCCCGAATCCCTTCGTCATTCACACCTTCGGGTCCAAGGAGATTAAATAGGGGCATCTGTAATACCCCAAATTTTGACCACTTAGATTTCCCATCATTGTGAAAATCATCATCACAATATGGATGAACCATCATGCTTCATCAGTCTCCCCAACGATGGGTGAGCATCCAATACAATCAAAATTAGGGTTTCAAGCCCTCTCTGAGTGCTTAGACAAAGGATCAATCAAGAAATGACATGACCTTCAACTTGTCTAATCTCTTAAATATCCCCAATGGATCAAAAAGGACTCCCACTTCAAGGATTAAGCACAAGGCTGCTCCCTTCTAGGTGGATAAAGTCTCATGATCGACAGTGTCACCAAATTAGGGTTTTGGTCGACCAGGGCCTCCAGATGGAAATTTTCATCTGGGCACAAGGCATTGATCCAAAACATGACCTAATATACTTCATGGAACCTCATGAACCCATGCATCAAGTCAATTTTGCCTCAGGGGATGCATTCATCAAAAATCAGGAATTAGGGTTTCTTGACCTAATTCACCCCTAAGTTGACTTTTGGGACAAACCATGAGCCAAGACCTCAAGACATGATTTGAGGGTCTCTAATATACCATATTGATCCATTTGGAACAATGGATTAATCCAAGAAGCTTGAGCAACAAGTCTCAATTTCATCTGCACCACAATTAGGGTTTTAAGAGAAAAGTCAACTGTAACTTTGACTTTTGACCAAGACATGCTCCCAAACCCTAATACATGATTGAATATACCCTATGACACCCATGGAACATGTCCATCAAGTTTGATTTAGGTCAAGGACATGATATCCTGAAGAATTGCACAGTTTGGAATTCATCTGATAAAAAGTCAACCGTGCACAAAAGTCAACTTTGACTTTTTGAGATTTTTCACCAAAATGGATTTTTAACCCTAAAATGATGTTAATGTATGATTTGAATCATCATTCATCAAGAAAAATCAAGAAAAGTGAGATAACTTGTAAAAGGGGTAACCATAAAACTTAGAAATTTTTCTAAGTTAAAAATAAAATGGCAAAGGTACCAACTTTGGAGGACCATAACTCCTAAACCACAAGGCTATTTTTTCTCATCCAAAGATGGATTTGTAGCCCTCATTATCGCCTACAAAAACTTCAACTACAAGTCATTCCAATTCATTAAGGATTTTGAGTTATGGAGTGATCAAAGTGGCTGAAAAGTGAAAATGTCACTTTTTCCAACACTTAGTGAAATTTTCACTAAGTCAGATTTTGCTTCACTTTTTGCCAAATGTAAAAGGATTTTTCACTTGGAATCAAAAGAGATCAAAACCAAACTTGTTCAAACAGTTGTTGTATCATGTAAGAGCTTTCCAAAATGGCCAAGAACATTGCCAAATTCAACCTACACCATGAGATACAACATTGCCAAGTTGCCTTGCTGAAATCTGTCAAGGCAAGGCAGAATTTGCAACTTTGGTCGATTTGCCAAAATCAGCCAAATTCAATTGCTCCTATCCACTTAGACACCTCAGAGGATTGAATCTAAAGGGGACAATCACTGAGCCAAGCCTTCAAAGTCCATGGAACAAGAAATAGCATGTTGAACCTAGAATGGCCAAAATAGGGACAAGACTTCAAATTTGGAATGAGGCATTCAATGAAACCATCAAGGTGGCATGGACTGAGCCATTCTCATCTGAAATCAGTCAAGACTTATCCAAGACCAAGGGAACCAAAGCTCTGTGCCCTAACCTTTAGTCAATGGCTAGAGGAGACTTGGATTTTCATTTGCCAACATTGGCCAAACCTACTTACCAGCTGCCATGCACTATTCCTTGCGAAACAAACTTGCTCTACTATAAATAGAGCTCAATTGTGGTCAGTTTGAGTACACCAAAGCCATCTAACAGATGCTTTCCTCAAAATCTCTTCTTTCACTCCAATTTTGCCTTCTAAGGCAAGTCACTATCGGGTTTTGAGTTTGAGAGCAATTCCAATCAAACCAATCACTCACGCACCTCACATACATCACATATGAGCTGATCAAACACTTAGATTACTTTTGAAACATCAATTTCACAAAATCACCAGCTGGTTGCTCAAGGTTTTAACCAAAGTGCAGCTGAGGTACCACAAAATGATCCAGCCAATTTCAATCAAGTCCAACCATCCAAACACAATCCATAGGGTGTAGGGAAGCTGTTCAGATCATCACCACTCATCTGTAACACCTCCAAATCAAAAATCACTTTGAACTTGCTGTCACGACTTGGAGGTAAGCACATACTTGGTCATCTCTCAATCTATGCATATTTCCTCGCACAATAATTTGGCCATATGTTCATAATCATGCATGGAATGTTTTCCCTCAATTAATTGCATTGTTTGAATCGTGTATCAAAAATCCTAGCCTTCATGCAGAAATTAGGGTTCTTGAGGTTTCTTCGTGATTTCTTGTTGTATGTTTAATTTAAATGAAATTAAAGTACATAGACATGATCGTGAGGTTGAGACGAGCATAATGATATGTGGATTGTATGATATGATTAAGTATTCATGGAGATTGGATAGAAAATGCAAATCTGAGAAACCAAGAACACGCGCGTGTTCTTCAGCTGTTCTTGGCGCCATTTTTAGAAATTCAAATATTTGAATTTTGTGATTTTGTTTAATTGATTCAAAAATTAATTTCTCTCTAAGTTTTAATGATTTTGAGTTGGTTCTTTTTTTAATAATTCACAAAAATGTTAAAATATTTTATTTTCACAAAAAATCCCAAAAATATTATTTATTTCATATAATTGATATTTTTGTAAAGAATTAATATTTTGATTGTTTTTGGCATTTTAAATATTTTTTCTACATTGATTTTGCAACTTTTAATGCTTTCTAATTATTTTGTAGGTCAATACTTAATTTTTGAAGCATTAATCCAAGATCACAATTTGTTTTCCATGTGTTAAACAATTTTTGATCATTTTAATTGAATTTTTATTCAATTAAATACATTTTGAAAACAAATTAGGGTTTTGGATTAATTCAACCCTCATAAATCACTTTCAAAACTTTTTTGGGCCTCTTGAGAGAGTGTAAGACCCATCCCCCCTTGTACAAAAACTTTTTGGGCCTCACTCATTGTATAAGTCCCTCTGTACAAGTAACCGGCGCGATCGTCGCCCGTTTAAAAATAAAAATCATCTGGGCCTCTCCTTGAGCTATAAGACCCATTTAAAACACTTTGGGCCTCTATTAGAGTGTAAGACCCAATCCCCCTTTTAACCAAAACATTTTTGGGCCTCACTTATTGTATAAGTCCCTCTGCGTTAAAAGAAAACCTCGGCGCGATCGCCATTTTTAAACGAAAAATCATTTGGGCCTACCCTCGTGTTATAAGCCCCTCTCTTTTCTTTACACCTTTTTTTCGGCCTCTTGAGAGAGTGTAAGACCCATCCCTTTGTACAGAAAACCTTTTTGGGCCCCAGTCACTTGTATAAGTCCCTCTGTACAAATTCAAACAGTGTGCTCACTGATAAAACCCTGGGCCTCTCCTTGAGCTGTAATCCCCAAATCTTTCTTTTTCAAAGCACTTTCTCCTTTGATTTTGAATATACTGTTGTTTTCAATCTTTCTTTGTTGAACAACTAACCAAACAGCATGGAAGCACTACAACCGAGTAAGTGGTTATCGCTTTCATTTACTGCTTTCATATTATAAACTGTATTGTAGGGCTGCTCACTGTAAGTCTCCTTTCATAAACTCATATCTACTGTGTAATAATAGTATAGATATTTCGAGTTTCCCCGGCAACTACGTCTAGAACTAGGTGACGCCGTTTCATTTATTCGTAGAAATAGACGCCTAGATCCCCAATAGGAGCACCAGATACAGTCTTCTCTTCGGCTGTCCTCCTTAGGAATCGTCAAGAAGCTCTACTCCCCAAGATGAATGTATTCTCCGTGAAATGGCATCTTTGAGTTTCTTCCAAATTCTCGAACTTTCCTGACTTGATCTATTCCTTGTGGATAGCTTGCCTTGAATGTCTCGGGGTTTGGGTACCCACTACGGTCATAATCTTGGACCTTAACTAAGGAACCCTCTTCAAAAGCTAAAAGTCGCTGGATAGTAAACCTCGCACGTTTACCAGTGGTTTTTATCTTTAAAAGAGTTATCTCTCCTAATGGAAAGGAGATGATAGACCCACGGGCTTCTTAAAAGCATCGGCCTCCTCTTGGGCATTATTCAAGGACACTACGGCTTCTTAGAAGTATTCACAGCCTCCTCTTAGGCTTCGTATAATGATCTCTTCCTTTGGGAATGATAGCCTCCTCTTGGGCTTCGTACAAGGACCCGTCGGCTTTTTAAAAGTTTCCAGCCTCCTCTTGGGCTTCGTACAAATTGTCCCGACGACCTCCTAGAGGTATAGGAACAGAACCTAGTCATCCTCATAGAACAGTCCTTTCGTAGAGTCTACTACTGTTTCTCAAAGCATAGTACAAAAGAAAAAAACTCTAGACTTGGACAGTCTAACCGAGTCTGCGGAAGTTAGACTGTCCAAGTCTAGAGTTTTTTCTTTTGTATTATGCTTTGAGAAACAGTAGTAGACTCTACGAAAGGACTGTTCTATGAGGATGACTAGGTTCTGTTCCTATACCTCTAGGAGGTCGTCGGGACAATTTGTACGAAGCCCAAGAGGAGGCTGGAAACTTTTAAAAAGCCGACGGGTCCTTGTACGAAGCCCAAGAGGAGGCTATCATTCCCGAAGGAAGAGATCATTATACGAAGCCTAAGAGGAGGCTGTGAATACTTCTAAGAAGCCGTAGTGTCCTTGAATAATGCCCAAAGGAGGCCGATGCTTTTAAGAAGCTCGTGGGTCTATCATCTCCTTTCCATTAGGAGAGATAACTCTTTTAAAGATAAAAAACCACTGGTAAACGTGCGAGGTTTACTATCCAGCGACTTTTAGCTTTTGAAGAGGGTTCCTTAGTTAAGGTCCAAGATTATGACCGTAGTGGGTACCCAAACCCCGAGACATTCAAGGCAAGCTATCCACAAGGAATAGATCAAGTCAGGAAAGTTCGAGAATTTGGAAGAAACTCAAAGATGCCATTTCACGGAGAATACATTCATCTTGGGGAGTAGAGCTTCTTGACGATTCCTAAGGAGGACAGCCGAAGAGAAGACTGTATCTGATGCTCCTATTGGGGATCTAGGCGTCTATTTCTACGAATAAATGAAACGACGTCACCTAGTTCTAGACGTAGTTGCCAGGGAAACTCGAAATATCTATACTATTATTACATAGTAGATATGAGTTTATGAAAGGAGACTTACAGTGAGCAGCCCCACAATACAGTTTATAATATGAAAGCAGTAAATGAAAGCGATAACCACTTACTCGGTTGTAGTGCTTCCATGCTGTTTGGTTAGTTGTTCAACAAAGAAAGATTGAAAACAACAGTATATTCAAAATCAAAGGAGAAAGTGCTTTGAAAAAGAAAGATTTGGGGCTTATAGCTCAAGGAGAGGCCCAGGGTTTTATCAGTGAGCACACTGTTTGAATTTGTACAGAGGGACTTATACAAGTGACTGGGACCCAAAAAGGTTTTCTGTACAAAGGGATGGGTCTTACACTCTCTCAAGAGGCCCAAAAAAAGGTTTAAAGAAAAGAGAGGGGCTTATAACACGAGGGTAGGCCCAAATGATTTTTCGTTTAAAAATGGCGATCGCGCCGAGGTTTTCTTTTAACGCAGAGGGACTTATACAATAAGTGAGGCCCAAAAATGTTTTGGTTAAAAGGGGGATTGGGTCTTACACTCTAATAGAGGCCCAAAGTGTTTTGAATGGGTCTTATAGCTCAAGGAGAGGCCCAGATGATTTTTATTTTTAAACGGGCGACGATCGCGCCGGTTACTTGTACAGAGGGACTTATACAATGAGTGAGGCCCAAAAAGTTTTTGTACAAGGGGGGATGGGTCTTACACTCTCTCAAGAGGCCCAAAAAAGTTTTGAAAGTGATTTATGAGGGTTGAATTAATCCAAAACCCTAATTTGTTTTCAAAATGTATTTAATTGAATAAAAATTCAATTAAAATGATCAAAAATTGTTTAACACATGGAAAACAAATTGTGATCTTGGATTAATGCTTCAAAAATTAAGTATTGACCTACAAAATAATTAGAAAGCATTAAAAGTTGCAAAATCAATGTAGAAAAAATATTTAAAATGCCAAAAACAATCAAAATATTAATTCTTCATAAAAATATCAATTATATGAAATAAATAATATTTTTGGGACTTTTTGTGAAAATAAAATATTTTAACATTTTTGTGAATTATTAAAAAAAGAATCAACTCAAAATCATTAAAACTCAGAGAGAAAATAATTTTTGAATCAATTAAACAAAATCACAAAATTCAAATATTTGAATTTCTAAAAATGGCGCCAAGAACAGCTGAAGAACACGCGCGTGTTCTTGGTTTCTCAGATTTGCATTTTCTATCCAATCTCCATGAATACTTAACCATATCATGTAATCCACATATCATTATGCTCGTCTCAACCTCACGATCATGTCTATGTACTTTAATTTCATTTAAATTAAACATACAACAAGAAATCACGAAGAAACCTCAAGAACCCTAATTTCTGCATGAAGGCTAGGATTTTTGATACACGATTCAAACAATGCAATTAATTGAGGGAAAATATTCCATGCATGGTTATGAATATATGGCCAAATTATTGTGCGAGGAAATATGCATAGATTGAGAGATGACCAAGTATGTGCTTACCTCCAAGTCGTGACAGCAAGTTCAAAGTGATTTTTGATTTGGAGGTGTTACAGATGAGTGGTGATGATCTGAACAGCTTCTCTACACCCTATGGATTGTGTTTGGATGGTTGGACTTGATTGAAATTGGCTGGATCATTTTGTGGTACCTCAGCTGCACTTTGGTTAAAACCTTGAGCAACCAGCTGGTGATTTTGTGAAATTGATGTTTCAGAAGTAATCTAAGTGTTTGATCAGCTCATATGTGATGTATGTGAGGTGTGTGAGTGATTGGTTTGATTGGAATTGCTCTCAAACTCAAAACCCGATAGTGACTTGCCTTAGAAGGCAAAATTGGAGTGAAAGAAGAGATTTTGAGGAAAGCATCTGTTAGATGGCTTTGGTGTACTCAAACTGACCACAATTGAGCTCTATTTATAGTAGAGCAAGTTTGTTTCGCAAGGAATAGTGCATGGCAGCTGGTAAGTAGGTTTGGCCAATGTTGGCAAATGAAAATCCAAGTCTCCTCTAGCCATTGACTAAAGGTTAGGGCACAGAGCTTTGGTTCCCTTGGTCTTGGATAAGTCTTGACTGATTTCAGATGAGAATGGCTCAGTCCATGCCACCTTGATGGTTTCATTGAATGCCTCATTCCAAATTTGAAGTCTTGTCCCTATTTTGGCCATTCTAGGTTCAACATGCTATTTCTTGTTCCATGGACTTTGGAGGCTTGGCTCAGTGATTGTCCCCTTTAGATTCAATCCTCTGAGGTGTCCAAGTGGATAGGAGCAATTGAATTTGGCTGATTTTGGCAAATCGACCAAAGTTGCAAATTCTGCCTTGCCTTGACAGATTTCAGCAAGGCAACTTGGCAATGTTGTATCTCATGGTGTAGGTTGAATTTGGCAATGTTCTTGGCCATTTTGGAAAGCTCTTACATGATACAACAACTGTTTGAACAAGTTTGGTTTTGATCTCTTTTGATTCCAAGTGAAAAATCCTTCTACATTTGGCAAAAAGTGAAGCAAAATCTGACTTAGTGAAAATTTCACTAAGTGTTGGAAAAAGTGACATTTTCACTTTTCAGCCACTTTGATCACTCCATAACTCAAAATCCTTAATGAATTGGAATGACTTGTAGTTGAAGTTTTTGTAGGTGATAATGAGGGCTACAAATCCATCTTTGGATGAGAAAAAATGGCCTTGTGGTTTAGGAGTTATGGTCCTCCAAAGTTGGTACCTTTGCCACTTTATTTTTAACTTAGAAAAATTTCTAAGTTTTATGGTTACCCCTTTTACAAGTTATCTCACTTTTCTTGATTTTTCTTGATGAATGATGATTCAAATCATACATTAACATCATTTTAGGGTTAAAAATCCATTTTGGTGAAAAATCTCAAAAAGTCAAAGTTGACTTTTGTGCACGGTTGACTTTTTATCAGATGAATTCCAAACTGTGCAATTCTTCAGGAAATCATGTCCTTGACCTAAATCAAACTTGATGGACATGTTCCATGGGTGTCATAGGGTATATTCAATCATGTATTAGGGTTTGGGAGCATGTCTTGGTCAAAAGTCAAAGTTACAGTTGACTTTTCTCTTAAAACCCTAATTGTGGTGCAGATGAAATTGAGACTTGTTGCTCAAGCTTCTTGGATTAATCCATTGTTCCAAATGGATCAATATGGTATATTTGAGACCCTCAAATCATGTCTTGAGGTCTTGGCTCATGGTTTGTCCCAAAAGTCAACTTAGGGTGAATTAGGTCAAGAAACCCTAATTCCTGATTTTTGATGAATGCATCCCCTGAGGCAAAATTGACTTGATGCATGGGTTCATGAGGTTCCATGAAGTATATTAGGTCATGTTTTGGATCAATGCCTTGTGCCCAGATGAAAATTTCCATCTGGAGGCCCTGGTCGACCAAAACCCTAATTTGGTGACACTGTCGATCTTGAGACTTGATCCACCTAGAAGGGAGCACCCTTGTGCTTAATCCTTGAAGTGGAAGTCCTTTTTGATCCATTGGGGATATTTAAGAGATTAGACAAGTTGAAGATCATGTCATTTCTTGATTGATCTTTTGTCTAAGCACTCAGAGAGGGCTTGAAACCCTAATTTTGATTGTATTGGATGCTCACCCATCTTTGGAGAGACTGATGAAACATGATGGTTCATCCATATTGTGATGATGATTTTCACAATGATGGGAAATCTAAGTGGTCAAAATTTGGGGTATTACATTTTGGCTTGACTTATTTCAGATGCTTGCTCTTGGTTAGATATTTCCTTTCCTAACTTTTACTTTATGCATTAAGGTAGTCTCTTCATCTCTTCCCTTTTCTTAAATTTTCAAAATCTTCTCCCTTTTTCAAAACCTTCTTGTTTTTCAACTTGAACCACTTTCTCAATAAACCTTGACTTTGTCAAGTGATTTTAAAACTCTTTTTCTTGAATAAAGTGTTAATTCATCTTAAGCATATAAAGACCATTTTTAAAAGACTTAAAAAATACACAACTCATTCAAACCATTTTGTGTCTTTTGTGCACTTTTCTCTTTTAAATCTTTTTCTTAAGGTTTAGACATGAGCCATTTCCATATTTGAGATGTAATTCTCCTATCCCCATAGTGATTGTTTGATGTTGATTCTTTTCCACTTGAGAGAGTTAATGGCATACTTGTTGATCTCTATCAAAGTTAGAGTCCTTCTCAAAATGTGATGCAAAGGTCCATTTCCATACACTTGTGGGTGATTAGTTGAGTTTTCTCCTTAAAATAACAACTTGTCTTTCCATTTAAAATCAATCACAACAAACTCTTTTGTTACTTTTACCACGAACTACGAGGTTTTGATCCTCCATTCTACTCTGTGGATACGTAGGCACAAGACTCAAGAAGTTTTGTCAAACACCAAAAGCCCTAAAAAATATTTCTCTTCTCATCTCCTCAATCTTTTGCAAACAACACATTTTAAGTCAAACATAGATTTACAAGAGGTTCCTATAGAGTACTATAGATGTTTTGGGAGCTAACACATTCCCATTGCATAACCATCCCCCTTACCCTTTGTCTCTTTGTTTTATTAGCTTTGTTTTATAACTTCTGTGGGTTTTTTTTCGAACTTTTCCCCATTCCTTTGGAAAAATAAAGGTGTGGTGGCGAATCTTGCTTTATGAGTTAAGTTAATCAATAGATTAATCTCAAATTTTCTCACTACAACTGTATAACTTAGATCCCCTGTTCCTCTTTCAACTTTGACTCTCCCTTCCTATTTTGTTTTTTGTTTCTTCTCTTTTGCTTGCAGTTTCATTGTTGTTTGTTTGCGATTGTGTAGCTTGTTATTGTGTGGTGTATTGTTGTTAATGTGAGATAATGGAAGGTGGTTTATGGTGATGTTTATGGAGGATCAAATCTGTTTAAGATTTCTTATGTTAAGGAATGTGGAGGTTAGTTTTTGGTTTAATGGTGATTGATTTGGTTTGGAGTTTGGTTTAATGGAGGAGAGTTGAAGGTTCGGTAGTGGAGTTTTGGTTTAATGGAGGTTAGGAAGAAGTTTGAAGATGGTGAGTTCAAATGGTGAAGAGTTTGTGAAGAGTTTTTGCTGTGATTTGTGGCTTGATTATTTAGGTCTATATGTAGTAAGTTGATGGAGGGATATTGTTTGTGTGGTGGTGAAAGAAGCTTTTTGTTTTTCTATGGAGAGAAAGGATTTTTATGTGAGTTTTCTTGGTATTTTGTGGTTTGATTGTGCCTGGTTTTTCACTCTCTCTACCCCTCTTCTTATAGCACTAGCTTTTGGTTCAAATTGGTGGCAAGTGTGTGAGGTGATCATGTGAGAATTGGTTAGAATTAAAGGGGAAAATTTGTGATGGAAAGTGTGACTTGTTGTGTGAAATCCGCGTGAGTTGTGTGATGAGGATGATTGATGCAAAGCTGTGAAAGTTGTAAAAAGTCTGTTATAATTTTAAGTTGATTTGTAATGTGATAATTTTCATGGTATGTACATGGAGCATGATGGCGATGTAATGAAATGTTTGTTATATCTTGTATAAAGGATTTACATGTGACTTTCTCTTGGTGAGGTGAGTGAAGAATTTGTAAAAAGTTTTTGGTTGCAAAGTTTATACGTGGTCTGCCCTTTGCTGTAAAATGGCGATGAATGGTGTATGGTGTGTGATAAATAATATTGAATGAAACAATTCCTTCTTGAATTGTCTTTTTGTGCATTTGTTGACTTTATTTGACTTTGAAAAAAATGAATGGATACAAAAAGAATGTGGTATATATGGTATGGTATGGCAATGTAATAATATGTAAAACATAAGATATTTGGGATATGAGATATTTTTGCAATTTTGTTTTATATGAAAATATTGACTTTTGTAAAAAAAATTTAACTTGATAAATAAGAAATGTGACTAATGGTAAAAATTATGATCTTAAAAATTGATGATAAAAAAGATGCTAATTAAATTGATGACCCAAAAATGAAAAAAAAAAAAAAAAAAGGAAAAGATAAAATAGCAAGAAAAAAGAAATACCACTATTATGGATGATCTTGAATGATTTTTAAATTAAAGTCAAATGCTAGTAAAATGAGAATGCATGGACAAAATTAAGGTACAACAGATTGTTTACAAACTAAGTAAACACAACCAAATCAAAAGCAACTGCATATAATCCACTCATCCACTCTCTTAAAAACACAGTTAGTGGCAATATAGGAATTAGAATCCATAATATTTTTCTAAATCCAACTAAGGATGATTTCTTTGATTTGTATATGTGCATTTTGACTAACTTTGGTCTCAAGATTGTCCACTTTTATCGAACGCTGAAAAATTCATTGATGACTAGAGATAGTGTTGCTCCAAAACACAAAACTTTTTCAAGGCTTTTTATCAAACACCAAGAGTGCAAACTTAGACCCCAAAAATACAAAGCACAAATAGAAAATAGAAAAACATAAATAGATAGACATGATAGAGGAAGTAACAGTAACATGTAGTAAATTCATAGTGGCTTTGGAGGTGGGCAAAAGGTTGCCAACATTGAAGGTGTGGGAGTAGATTCAAGGAACAGATGTACATGCATCATTATTAAGTTCGAGTTCCTGAAACAAAACTTAACATACTTTCCACTTCTTGGTTGTGGTGGTTCTAGTGTCTGTCACATTTGTAGAGAGAGAGGTTTAACATTGGTTTGTGATGGAGAGAGTGGGTATCCTATGAGCGAGTTTGTTCCGATAAAAGCACGAGAGTGTAGTTGAATGGAGGGGGTAATTACCTCCATATAGGAGGTGATGATCACCATATAGATGGGAGATGATAGCTACCCTATAGGTGGGAGGAAGCCACGAAAACCGTAAAGGTTTGGAAAGAAAGTTCCTAAAGAGAAGTGAAATCATCTCTATCTAATATAGTATAATCTCTAACTCATTATGCTGGTAAGTTAAATTAGGATATTTAAGTGAAACTAAAAAACAAAGCATGGAGGAAGATGTCACCCCTAAACTTACTCAACCAATAAACATTGAAGAACAAAAAAAAGGGAATAAATGAAATGTTGAAGATAGTGAGTGATTGATTCACATAGCAATAATTATAAATTTGAACATTTTTTAATGAAATCCAATTTATATTATAAAATAAAAAATAATTATAAATGTAAGAGGTTAAACACGACTCATGCAAGAGAAAAAGACAAAATTTAAAATGAAAATAAAACTAAAGAAAAAAATTATAACTAAATGACTTATTCCAGCATGGTGTCAACAATCCATTTATTATCAAAGTGTTCGATGAAGTAGGCCAATCAGAAGCTAGCCTAACACCTTTAAAGTTGAACTCGGGAGTGTTCGATGAAGTAAATTGGGTCTTGAGAATTACATGGATCAATGATCCACTCCACCCTTATACTCCCTCCGTCCCAAATTATAAGTCACTTTGCCTAAAAAATTTGTCCCAGATTATAAGTCACCTTACATTCTCAATGCAATATAAATGACATCTTCCCCAATATATCCTCAAATATTTATTATTATTTATTCTTTCAACTCTTTTAATTTCTCTCTCCTATATAATTATGAGGGGCATTACTGTAAAGCTATACATAATTTGTCTTTCCCATAAAGTAATAATTAAGTTTCTTAATTTGTGTGAAAAGCTCAAAACGTCTTATAATTTAGGACGGAGGGAGTAGTTGGTGTTAATGAGCGTACCATCATTTTTACCATGCCTATTATGGCGACGATTGGTTGCTCTTCCTTTGCATTTCTGCCCAAGTTTGTTTAATCATTAGGATGTCATTTTGCACGACCTCTTTCAATGTTTGCACTGGTAATTTATCGTTCAATTTTTCCTCCTCAATTGTAGATGTGATTGTTGTATTAGTAATTTCCTCAATAATACGATTATCGGTGTCAATTTCATTATTCTTTGTTGTAAAATTTTGTCAATGGCCTATCGGGTTGCTTGACCTCATTCTGATTGGTTACAATGACGTTCATTTCTTTCAAAATTTTTAAATAGGGTGGGCCCTCCTTAGCACTAAATGATTTTTCTACCTCTCTAATTTTTGTAGTCTTGGGAGAACAAACCATGCATGTAGTGATGAATGTTGGACCCACTAAATTATGGATCTGGATCCTCTACTAATATCTCTCTCTCTCTCCTATTGTCTATGCAACACTAATTTCAGTTGTTGGATTCATGATATTTTTTCTATTTTAGTTAAATGTATTTATTTATTTTCTCAACCATTAGATTTAAGGTAGGATGAATGGCTGTTTACAATAGGCAGGAGATGATCTGTTCTTTTTATCTAAGGTCACATTGTTATCCGTTGGAGAATGAAAATAGTATGATGCTTTTTCAACATCTCTTATCTCACATGAGACAAACTCGCCTCATCCATAGCTTAATTACTTGATCGAGCTCCCACAGTTATCCCTTGTTGCGTATTACTCACCGAGAGACTCCCCAGAGAACTCATAGGTATAATCTTTAGAGAACTCGTTATTGTATTCGTCTGAGAGCTAGAAATTAACTACACTGACTTGATAAGTCCTAGTTTTTCTCCCCAGAGACGTCAGTATTTGCGCCAAATATTTTTCATCTTAACGAGGTTTTTAGGTCTAATATGTGTTGATCTTCTTGGGTTGGGTATTAATTTATCAAATGGTTCTCAAGAACCATATGTTCCGGCTTGCATCGTGGGTATAGGCTCCTGTCATACCCCAAATTTGTCCTACCTGTGTATCTTTCATCTGTACACCCACCCACTAACTATCATTCAGAAAAATCCAAAAAATATGTTGTCTTCAACTTCGTCTCTCTTTTATTTCTTATCCTGTTTATTTTAAGTCATATCCACCTTTTAACCTTTTTTTTTATCATCCATCCAATTCAATATCCATTTGAACCATTTCCATATCCAAATTCAATTCAAGTTAGTTATCTATTTATTCCATTATCCATTTGAAACAAAATTCCAAAAAAATCTAATTTGCCTTATTTATCACCATTTCTTTTTACAGCCATTATTCATTAACCATTTTGCTATTCAACCATTATCCAACATCCATTTGTTATATCCATTTCACATATCCATTTTACAAATCCATAATCCATATTAAGCCCGTTTTTAATCCATTTATCCACATGTTATTTCAATTATCCATTTTAAAGTCCAATTCACTTTATCCATTTAATCATTTTTCTAATTCATGCCCATTATCCAAGTCAC
Organism: Lathyrus tuberosus; assembly: GCA_022829125.1. Taxonomy (NCBI): domain Eukaryota; kingdom Viridiplantae; phylum Streptophyta; class Magnoliopsida; order Fabales; family Fabaceae; genus Lathyrus; species Lathyrus tuberosus. Next base: position 38,714,065 of record JALAZF010000002.1, read on the forward strand.
TTCACCCATTTTCAATCTAATTCATCTTTATCTTTTAAAATCCGTCAATATTTCTAAATCCACTTTCACATCCATTTTATTTCCAATTCATATTTAATTTCCGATTTCTATTTATTATCCTAAGGGTTTCAAATGTCCATCAAAACCATGTCATTAAATCCATTAATTTTTTTTTTTTTACAATTAGAAAAATCACAAAAATTACAAAGCCCATTACTTTTTCATATTACAAAAATTAGCAAAAAAAGAACCATTGTTTTTATTTCACAGTAACACAACAAATTCTACAGCCACATCCACAAGCCATGTACGCATAACAACCAATTCACTCCCAATTTTCCAGCCTACAATACCCACCATCCACAAGTCATGACCCCACAATTAACAAAACGCAGCAACCACACACTAATTTAAAAAAAAAAACTTGCTGCAAATGTTACCCCACAAAGCTCGTACCTGCACAACACGCACATCACCAGCCCTGATTCGCACCACGCAAAAACTGTTACCTCACAACCTGCAGAAGGTTTCGTGCATCAAAAACCCCAAAACGACAGCGACCACACACACCACCCTGCTACTCGTTTCACTCTAAACAAAACCATACGACCTAGCCAAGCACTCCAGCCACACACTACATACAACCTACAGTCGTTCACAACACAGAGACCTGCAAACACTCGACATCGACTTTTCAACCAAATATAAAGACAAAGTGGTCTGTACTTGAAAACTTATAGAAGAAGAGTCATTGTGAATAAAGGAGGAGGAAGTGAAACAAAGCCGAACAACAATCTAACCTTCACCTTCTCTTCAAACATTCTTTCAACTAAAACAACATCTAAACCTCATCATCAAAAAAACCAAAACAAGCCCTTTTCTTCAACCTTATCCCTCGATTCTATTCACCTGACTTCCAACAATCTGTAACCACAAAAACAACCTCTGTTCGAATAATCTCACCATCATCTCTGCTCATCCACCTTCGCAACAGCAACAACCCAACATCATCACCCATTGTTTCCGCCGCCGAAACTCTTTCTTCAACCTCAGACGACTTCTTCAAACACCATTAACTCCATCCAACCCTCCACCGCACGATAACCACCACCTTCGCAACTTGCAAAACCCAAAACCTCCATTATAACCCACAACCGAACAACACATTTTTTTTTTCAAAACCCAATCTCATTCAATCTTCAACCCATCCCTCATAAACAAACAACAACAACCACAAAACACTCCAAACCTTAACCTCAGAACCCCAAATCGCAACGGAAAATAAGTGAGATTCGAAACAAGAACGCGAAAACCATAAACCAAATCGTAGAAATCAGAAAGAGGGAGAAGAGGAGAGAATCAAACCATATCCAAACAAACTGAAGAGAGGAACCAAGGTCGAAAAACGTAAAACAGAACCTGTGCGAACCGAAGGGAAAGGACGAGTGAGAGAGAGCCGGAGAACGGACGGATTGATAACGCACGAAGAAGGTCGGATTGAACGAGATGTGTTGATTTTAACCTTGATTTGTGAGCGTTTGGTGTTATTCTGCTTTTTCTCCTTTACCTTTTTCCTTAACTGTGACATTGACTGAAGAAGTTTTATGCGCTGACCATGTCCTCTTTCCATTTCATCATTTACTAAGTAATTAGCTTTTATTTATTTATTTTTAATAACAACGGATGATGATTCAAAAAAAACCGTGTTTTGTTGTGGTAAGGGAGGATGATGGGCTTTTGCTTCAAGCCCAAATGATTCCAGCCAGTGTCCTACGCACCCTTGGACAACATCCGCCCCTCCCTCTTCATTTTGTTTTAGTTAATTAATTTAACTTGCTTTAAGAACCCTTTTAGCTTTTTTTTTCCAATTCCATAAATAATAATTCTTAATATTTTATCATTAATCATTTGCCAATTATTTTTCTTAATTTTCTAATTTTCATTTCATTTTTTATTTCCCCTTTTTATTCATTTTTGGGCCAATGATCTAGTAATATTCATGATTTAATTGGTTTGTTCAAACCAATGGAATTTTGATATGTATGAGGCCTACCTATTTATTTATTTTTATTTCAATTTATTCACTATTTTTTATTCATTTTTTGGGTCGATGAAAACCAAATATCGATCGATTTATCGATCTCTCGATTAAATCTCGATAAAGGTGAGACGTTTACTCTTTGTATTCACCTTTTCGATTTTGTTTCATTTTTATTTCATTTTGGGTCAATGAAAACTAAATATCGATCGATTTATCGATTTCTCGATTAAATCTCAATAAAGGTGAGACCTTTATGCTTTGTACTCATATTTTCGATTTAATATCTTATTTGTCACTTTGTATTCTTTTATTTTCACTTTTGGTCAATGAAAGTCAAAAGTCGTCGATTATCGTTTCGTCGATCAAATCCGATTAAGACGAGACCAACTTTATTTTTACGTCAATATTATTTCTTGTCTTTTTCTTTTTACCTTGCTCATATTCATATTATTCATATTATTCATATCCATATTTATTTATCTAACCATTGTTTATTTGTACATACTTTAATCGAAAAAACACTAAAAATATTGAAACCCTAAAACACTAATGAATGGACTGTTGATTATGATTATTCACTTGCTCGACGCTTGCTCAAGGTTTAGTTTAGGAGACTTTACACACACACGGCTTCCTCTTGGGCTACCTTACAATGAGACCATTTATTTCTGTCAACACTTGTAATTTACATGTACCCCTCCCCCATTCCGATGTACGCACTTAATATTGTTTTGATTGTGGTTTGTTTACTAGGAGCACCCCTAGGGACTAGCATAGGCAACCCATTTTCAAACTAATTCTCGATTCGTCGTCGAGCCATTTTCAAACAAGCCTCTTTTCAACCAAACCCTCGATTCGTCGTCAAGCCCATTTTCAAATCAACCTCTAACCAAATCCTTTTTCAAACCAAACTCTTTTCATACAAATAAACCCTTGATCCAACGTCAAGCGGATTTTCATAATAAAATTCAAAAACAACTAAATACTATCGCAACTCTTTTAAGGTGAAAAATGGGGGTTCAAGTCTTTGATCTTCCTTCGATTGTTTGGGTGCGAGTTCTCTTACTCGTGTGTGAGCAATTGACGCCTCTTCTTTTAACAAATCCAATCCTTTTCAAAATTACCAAGCGCATACAATAAACCTTTGATCTCACGTCAAGCGGACTTTCATAATCAAACCTCAAAACAACCAATGACTATCGAAACTCTTTCAAGGTGAAAAATGGGGGTTCAAGTCTTTGATCTTCCTTCGATTGTTTGGGTGCGAGTTCTCTTACTCGTGTGTGAGCAATTGACGCCTCTAAAACACATCCAACACGACAACCATCCGTCCAACCATCCAAAACACTTTTCAAACCATCAAATCTTTTCAAACTCAACCACCTTAGATGAAAAAGAGAGAGAGCCAAATCTTTGACTCACTCTCCCGATCACTTGGGCCTGAGGAATCTTTCTTAAGTTCAAGTGATCGTCATCTAAACCAACCCAACTCTTTCCTTGTTTCGTGGGCGTACCACGAACTACGACTGCTCTGATTCTTTATTCTCGTCCGAGTAAAGATACATAGGCACAAGATTGTGACGATCTTGGCGAGCACAGTTTTTCTTTTTCCCCCGTTTGCGTCCACACTACCATCTTTTTTCCGTCAAACCCCGTAGTCGAACTACGATTGCTCTAATTTCTCATTCTCGTCCGAATGAGCATACGTAGGCCCGAGGTCGCGATGACCTTGCCGAGCACCCTATCCTTAAACCACCCCATTTTTCCTCTTAGTATCTTTTCCTTTTATCTTTACCTTTCCGAATTTATTGTAGAGAAAAAAATAGATAAACTTAGCTAACGAATATCGCGATTCGAATCAAGAGGTTCCCGTTGAGTACAACGGACGTGAGGGGGTGCGCGTACCTTCCCCTCACGTAACCGACTCCCGAACCCAGAATGTGGTTACGAAGACCATGTTCTTACCCCTTTCCTTAAAGGTTTTCTCGATATTTTCCTTTCCCTCTTTTGGGATAAATAAAGTTCAGTGGCGACTCTATCGAACCGTTTTTCGCACCTTTCGCGCGAGGGTCGTGTCTTCGATTAAGCTATTTTTTCGAGGTACGACAGATGGCGACTCTGCTGGGGATCATTTGCTCCATGCAAGAGAGAGTCGAGCCTATCTTGATTCGAATCGCTAGCTCTTTAGCTTCGTTTATTTATTTTCTTCTCGTTTGCTTATTTACTTGTGTTACCTTTTGTGGCATTGTTGGGATGTTCTGACATTGGGAACTTTGTGAGATGGCTCTACACCCGAGTCGAGAAAAACCCTAGGATTAGGATGGTGGTTGTGTAGTGTAGGCTTGCGTGGTCTCTTTCGCGTGAGTTGAAGCGAAAACCACCGCTTGGAGTAGATTCCCTTGGAGATATTATTGTTGTGGTGAATCTTTGCCATGGTGGTAATACTTTCGAGGTGGGTCGTCGATCCCAAGGACCATTAACCCAATTTACCCATGGTGGTTGGTAGTGTTAATTCTATGTGAGTTAATGCGAACGCCCCAATCAGATGAGATCCCTCGAACGTATTACTTCCTGACAGTTATATTTTCGACCTCGATCTAAGATTCTGAGAACCCTATTTAGAACCCGTGTGTCGATGGTTGTGTAGTGGGTGCCTCCGAGGAATCTTTCTCGTGGGGAAGAAATGAAGACCTCACCTAGACGAGATTATTTCTAGGATATTATAGTCGGATGTCTCTTCGTCTTGGTTATGATGTTTTTGAAATATATCCATAACTCTAGGCACCTACCCGTCTTAGAAACCTACCCATGGGTTTTCTTCCTAGCTCTGGTTCTTGACCAGTTCCTCCGGCCAACTGCAGAACTGTTTGAAGCCTGTGATCTGCGATCCTGGATCTTGCATCTTGCATTACATCTCATATCATTGCATTGCATTGCATCTGTTACGCATCTTGCATTACATTTTCAACCTCAGAATCTCACTTCAACTTCCTTCCTTCTCCAGTAAATCAAGTTGATTCCTCGATACCAGTACGCAACTCGAGCCAACATAAGAAGAACGATGGAGCAGATTCAGCAAGAGCAAGCTGCCTTCAGAGAAGAGATAGATTCTATGAAGGGAAAGATTGATCAGATTCTTGAAGCCATCATGGCGGCCAGAAGAGAAGAAGAACTGCGTGAAGCCGCTGTCGCCAACAACAATGCACAGGTTCAAGGGTCACCCTCGAGGCTCTCAGTTCCTGTTCCCAACCCTATCAATTATGGGATACCAATGAACTCTACGCCTGCCGCCGAATGAGCCATTTCTCAACCACATCAAACATCTGGAGTCGCTGTTGGTGCTATTACGCAAGCCCAACCTGTTGTCACTCAGGTTCCTATTCCTCATGCCGAAGAAAATCTGGTGGATCAGTATGATGAAGTACAGAACTACCGTGCTGCTATCCCAATTGTCAATCCTACCTTTGCTCAGGATTCCGAAGCCATCAAGATGTGTCGTGATCTAGCTGAAAAACTCAGAGTCATGGAGGGGCGCAACTCAAAATCTCTGAACGCTCTGGAAATGTGTTTGGTGCCAGATGTTGTCATTCCTCCCAAGTTCAAAGTACAGGAATTCCCAAAGTACAAAGGCCTCAGTTGTCCCCACATGCATCTAAGGATGTACTGCCGCAAAATGGTCGCCCATGCCAAAAATGAAAAGCTGATGATCCATTGCTTCGAAGACAGTCTATCTGGGGCATCACTGGAATGGTATATGCAGCTGGAGCGTAGCAACGTGCGCACTTGGGATGATTTAGCGGATGCATTTGTCAAGCAATACAAGTACAACACTAACCTTGCTCCGAATCGTACTCAACTTCAGAGTATGGCTCAAAAGGACAACGAATCCTTTAAGGAGTACGCGCAACGCTGGAGAGAGCTAGCTGCAAGGGTACATCCACCTCTGGTTGACCGGGAACTGATTGACATCTCCATGGGTACTTTGCAAGGCCAATACTATGAGAAGTTGATTGGTAATGTTTCTGCCGGATTCTCTGATTTGGTAATTGTCGGTGAGAGAATTGAAGAAGGTCTGAAGAGCGGAAAGATCCAAGGAGGTTCTAGCAGTCAGTCTCAAGCCAAGAAACCTTTCAACAATGGATTCAAAAAGAAAGAGGGCGAAACAAATGCTATCTATGCTCAGAAGGGGCAAGCTCCACAAGCTCCAGCTCCAATGCCTTATAAAATGCCATACTTCCAGTATCCATATGTTGCTGCTGCGCAATACGCTCCAATGCCTTATCAGCCAACTTTTCAAGCTGTTCAAACTCCAACACCTCAGCAACAAATTCCTCAGTAACAATCCTACAACCAGCAAGGGTATCAGTATCCTCCTCAACATCAACAACAGAGAGCTGCTCAACAACGTCAGCCTAATCAACAGAGGACAAGGAGGTCTAATAGAGACTTTGATCGTCTGCCGATGACCTATGCTCAGATCTTTGCTCAATTAATGGAGAAGAGGGCAATCACTCCCAGGGACCTAGCTCCTACAACTGTCATCCCCCCAGATTATGATGTTAATGCTCATAGCGAGTTTCATAAGGGTGCTCCAGGGCATACGATCGAGGACTGCAGAGCTTTCAAACACAAGGTTCCAGACATGATCGGCTCAAAGTATCTCGTGTTCAATGGGAAGGCTCCGAACGTTATAAACAACCCTATGCCGCCGCCACGCTAGTGCCAGCAGCAAGTCGAGTCAAGTCAAGTTCATTCCCCGAAGAAGGCGGTCATGTTGCCATCCCATCACTTTGCATTCTTGTATTTTGTCTTTATTTGTTTAAGTACTGTATGCTTTGAACATTGCCTTTCATATTTGGTTTTCTTAATGTAATGATTATGCATGTTTTGAATCAGTTATGTCGTATTCACTCATTTCTTCCATTTACCGCAAATCACCGACACATTTATCCACTTCACTCTTTATATCAAACTATTGTTAGCAATGACTGGAGGGAGGATGATGACAACGAAATACCCATAATTGCAAAATGTATGCTTTCGGATAGAATCCTGCCGAGGATGTACAGGCATTGTTTCAACCCCTAAACACTGGAGAGACAAGGAGTTAATCCCTAGTAAACCACTTCGAGCCTAGAAGTAGTAGTTTCCTTCGGATATTCAAAACCTTTACACTTAACCTGGGGCAGGGTAGTGTTCAGTTAATCCAACTACGCACCGAAATCGCAGAGCAAATTCCACAAGACGTGACGGTTGTCCATCAATACCCATGACTTGGCAGTCACAATCCTCCAACAAAACAAAATCAAAAACAAAAAAAAAATAAAAGCCTGCTAAGTCAAGCACTTCAAAGGAGACTTAGGCAAAAATCAAGACAGCCCTGATGGACTCGACAAGCAAAATCAGTCCATGCAAAAGATAGGGATCACAAACAAAATCAGAAGAGGCCCTCAAATCCTCGCCAAAAACAAAATAAGATCCAGTAACCACTATATCAAAACCAAAGGGTCACTGACATCCACCAAAAACAAAATAAGGTGACTACCATTTCAAGCAAACCTTGAGCCATCACTCTTACACCGTCTACCCTTTTAAAAGACAAACATGTGCAAAATTAACTGAACGTAGGACTAGAAGTTCATCACAAAGAAGGGGTGGGTACAAACCAAGTTTTGAGCCTAATATCCTTTGTTTCATAAACCGTAAACCAGACCACGTTACAACCCTCGAAAGACCTAATTGAGGCGAGGTTTATTCTGAAAGCATACTATCGCAAGGCTGCGTAAACTGACTCCCACATATTTGCTAATCTTCAGCATTGGTGTTATTCTCCTTGCTATATCTTTCACACCATCAAAATCAGCACACGTTTGGGCTAACGGTTCATTCGTCTCACTATCACGACACTCGAATAAACGACTCTTTTTCAAAACTTGCATGAGCATTGTATTAAGATTACCATTTGCGAAGGTGCAATTTTAACTGCGAATCAGTGCCAGACTTCAAAGGCAGTCCCAACAAGGGGCAATCAAAGAGGAACTTGAACTTTTAGTGGTGCCGACCCAAAGCAAGACTCCCTCAAAACCCTCAAGCTGGGGCAAGCTCCTTCAACAGCTCAATCAGGGGCAAGCTACCTCAAAGCACATCAAAGCTCAACATTCAAAGATCAACTTCCAGAACTGGTTAATCAGGGGCAGACCATTACCATGTTCAGACTGGGGCAAGCCTTGTTGCAGAAGGTCATCCTAACCGACAAGCGCAAAAACAAGTGGTCAAATTCAGAGCTTCAAGAACATCTTCGTCCGCTTCAACCATGGCGTCTTCAACGAACTGAGTGTCGAGGAAATCAAATCCCTCCCACCGCCCAAAGTCCAATCCTCATTGGCAACTACCAAAAGTCCACCACGCTGGCACCTTTACAACATATCATATCACCTGTCCGCAATCATATGCATTGCATCTGTCATCATAAGCATCATGTGCATCATGTGCATCCCAAAACCTAATCATACTTCCCCAGCACTTGCATCTCCGCGCGTCAGCATTTGCACTGCACAACATTACAAAATTAAGCATTCATACATGCGTAAGATCCAGGATCAATTTCAAGATTTTCAAGACGATCTCCAGCCCAGTCAGGGGCATCTTCTTCAAGTTCATGGGCGTCCCCATGAAGTCTTCAACCTTCTGTTAATGAAGCTGTGATCTCCAAGCAAGTCAGTGTGCATTCCTCATTGGGTTGTGTTCCTCAACCTTTTGTTGCTGAGGTCGTCATCCTCATCCCAACCAATAAACATTCCTCCGAGTCAGTGGGCGTTCCTCTTTGAATCTTTTCTTCAGGTTGAACTACGACTGCCCTGATTCTTTATTCTCGTCCGAGTAAAGATACGTAAGCACAAGATTGCGTAGATCTTGACGGGTTACCTTCTCCATTTTTCACTGTTTCCCATTCCTTTTCGTGGGCGTTCCTCATTGAATTCTTTACTTCAACCTTTGTGTGTGTGCCCTATTATCTCGTCGATAATAGCAGGCGGTGTTGTGTGCCCTATTATCTTGTCTATAATAACAGGCTGTGTTGTGTGCCCTATTATCTCGTCGATAATAGTAGGCTGTGTTGTGTGCCCTATTATCTCGTCGGTAATAGCAGACTGTGTTGTGTGCCCTATTATCTCGTTGATAATAGCAGGCGGTGTTGTGTGCCCTATTATCTCGTCGATAATAGCAGGCTGTGTTGTGTGCCCTATTATCTCGTCGATAATAACAGGCCATGTTGTGTGCCCTATTATCTCGTCGATAATAACAGGCTGTGTTGTGTGCCATATTATCTCGTCGGTAATAGCAGGTCGTGTTGTGTGCCCTATTATCTCGTCGATAATAGCAGGCTGTGTTGTGTTCCCTATTATCTCGTCGTTAATAGTAGGCTATGTTGTGTGCCCTATTATCTCGTCGATAATTGTAGACTGTGTTGTGTGCCCTATTATCTTGTCGATAATAGTAGGCTGTGTTGTGTTCCCTATTATCTCGTCGATAATAGCAGGCTGTGTTGTGTGCCCTATTATCTCGTCGATAATAGCAGGCTGTGTGTGCCCTATTATCTCGTCGGTAATAGCAGGTTGTGCGTGTGTGCCCTATTATCTCGTCGGTAATAGCAGGCTTTGACCTCATTTCCATCCTTTTGGTGGAAGGGTCTGTGTGTGTGTGTGCCCTATTATCCTTTTGGTAATAGCAGGCTGTGTTGTGTGCCATACTATCCTTTTGGTAGTAGCAGGCTGTGTGTGCCCTATTATCTCGTCGGTAATAGCAGGCGTTGCGTGTGTGCCCTACTATCCTTTTAGTAGTAGCAGGTTGTGTGTGTGTGCCCTATTATCCTTTTGGTAATAACAGGCTGTGCGTGTGTGCCCTATTATCTCGTCGGTAATAGCAGGCTTTGACCTCATTTCCATCCTTTTGGTGGAAGGGTCTGTGTGTGTGTGTGTGCCCTATTATCCTTTTGGCAATAGCAGCCTGTGTTGTGTGCCATACTATCTTTTTGGTAGTAGCAGGCTGTGTGTGCCCTATTATCTCGTCGGTAATAGCAGGCGTTGCGTGTGTACCCTACTATCATTTTGGTAGTAGCAGGCTGTGTGTGTGTGCCCTATTATCCTTTTGGTAATAGCAGGCTGTGTTGTGTGCCATATTATCCTTTTGGTAGTAGCAAGCTATGTGTGCCCTATTATCTCGTCGGTAATAGCAGGCGTTGCGTGTGTGCCCTACTATCCTTTTGGTAGTAGCAGGTTGTGTGTGTGTGCCCTATTATCCTTTTGGTAATAGCAGGTTGTGCGTGTGTGCCCTATTATCTCGTCGGTAATAGCAGGCTTTGACCTCATTTCCATCCTTTTGGTGGAAGGGTATGTGTGTGTGTGTGCCCTATTATCCTTTTGGTAATAGCAAGCTGTGTTATGTGCCATACTATCCTTTTGGTAGTAGCAGGTTGTGCGTGTGTGCCCTATTATCTCGTCGGTAATAGCAGGCTTTGACCTCATTTTCATCCTTTTGGTGGAAGGTTCTGTGTGCGTGTGTGCCCTATTATCTCGTCGGTAATAGTAGGCTTTGACCTCATTTTCATCCTTTTTGTGGGAGGGTCCGTGTGCGTGTGTATTCTATCATCCTTGTGGTGATAGGTCTGTCATCCTTTTAGTGTCAGATTTCTTGTATTTCAACTTCTCAGTCCTTTTCTTTCTTTCAGACAAATTTGTGGTCTTCTTTATATCTAATTGACTTATACCTCGATAGAGCGAACACCGCAGCAGTTCATCTCACTCGGTTTAAGCCAATTAGATAGGGGCATCTGTCATACCCCAAATTTGTCCTACCTGTGTATCTTTCATCTATACATCCACCCACTAACTATCATTCAGAAAAATCCAAAAAATATGTTGTCTTCAACTTCGTCTCTCTTTTATTTCTTATCCTGTTTATTTTAAGTCATATCCACCTTTTAACCTTTTTTTTTATCATCCATCCAATTCAATATCCATTTGAACCATTTCCATATCCAAATTCAATTCAAGTTAGTTATCTATTTATTCCATTATCCATTTGAAACAAAATTCCAAAAAAATCTAATTTGCCTTATTTATCACCATTTCTTTTTACAGCCATTATTCATTAACCATTTTGCTATTCAACCATTATCCAACATCCATTTTTTATATCCATTTCACATATCCATTTTACAAATCCATAATCCATATTAAGCCCATTTTTAATCCATTTATCCACATGTTATTTCAATTATCCATTTTAAAGTCCAATTCACTTTATCCATTTAATCATTTTTCTAATTCATGCCCATTATTCAAGTCACTTCACCCATTTTCAATCTAATTCATCTTTATCTTTTAAAATCCGTCAATATTTCTAAATCCACTTTCACATCCATTTTATTTCCAATTCATATTTAATTTCCGAATTCTATTTATTATCCTAATGGTTTCAAATGTCCATCAAAACCATGTCATTAAATCCATTAATTTTTTTTTTATAATGAGAAAAATCACAAAAATTACAAAGCCCATTACTTTTTCATATTACAAAAATTATCAAAAAAAGAACCATTGTTTTTATTTCACAGCAACACAACAAATTCTACAGCCACATCCACAAGCCATGTACGCATAACAACCAATTCACTCCCAATTTTCCAGCCTACAATACCCACCATCCACAAGTCATGACCCCACAATTAACAAAACGCAGCAACCACACACTAATTTTAAAAAAAAACTTGCTGCAAATGTTACCCCACAAAGCTCGTACCTGCACAACACGCACATCACCAGCCATGATTCGCACCACGTAAAAACTGTTACCTCACAACCTGCAGAAGGTTTCGTACATCAAAAACCCCAAAACGACAGCGACCACACACACCACCCTGCTACTCGTTTCACTCCAAACAAAACCATACGACCTAACCAAGCACTCCATCCACACACTACATACAACCTACAGCCTGTTCACAACACACAGACCTGCAAACACTCGACATCGACTTTTCAACCAAAGATAAAGACAAAGTGGTCTGTACTTGAAAACTTATAGAAGAAGAGTCATTGTGAATAAAGGAGGAGGAAGTGAAACAAAGTCGAACAACAATCTAACCTTCACCTTCTCTTCAAACATTCTTTCAACTAAAACAACATCTGAACCTCATCATCAAAAAAACCAAAACAAGCCCTTTTCTTCAACCTTATCCCTCGATTCTATTCACCTGACTTCCAACAATCTGTAACCACAAAAACAACCTCTGTTCGAATAATCTCACCACCATCTCTGCTCATCCACCTTCGCAACAACAACAACCCAACATCACCACCCTTTGTTTCCGCCGCCGAAACTCTTTCTTCAACCTCAGACGACTTCTTCAAACACCATTAACTTCATCCAACCCTCCACCGCACGATAACCACCACCTTCGCAACTTGCAAAACCCAAAACCTCCAATATAACCCACAACCGAACAACACATTTTTTTTTTCAAAACCCAATCTCATTCAATCTTCAACCCATCCCTCATAAACAAACAACAACAACCACAAAACACTCCAAACCTTAACCTCAGAACCCCAAATCGCAACGGAAAAGAAGTGAGATTCGAAACAAGAACGCGAAAACCATAAACCAAATCGCAGAAATCAGAAAGAGGGAGAAGAGAAGAGAATCGAACCATATCCAAACAAACTGAAGAGACGAACCAAGGTCGAAAAACGTAAAACAGAACCTATGCGAACCGAAGGGAAAGGACGAGCGAGAGAGAGCCGGAGAACGGACGGATTGATAATGCACGAAGAAGGTCGGATTGAACGAGATGTGTTGATTTTAACCTTGATTTGTGAGCGTTTGGTGTTATTCTGCTTTTTCTCCTTTACCTTTTTCCTTAACTGTGATATTGACTGAAGAAGTTTTATGCGCTGACCATGTCCTCTTTCCATTTCATCATTTAATAAGTAATTAGCTTTTATTTATTTATTTTTAATAAAAACTGATGATGATTAAAAAAAAAACGTGTTTTGTTGTGGTAAGGGAGGATGATTGGCTTTCGCTTCAAGCCCAAATGATTCCACCTAGTGTCCTACGCACCCTTAGATAACATCCGCCCCTCCCTCTTCATTTTGTTTTAGTTAATTAATTTAACTTGTTTTAAGAACCCTTTTAGCTTTTTTTTCCAATTCCATAAATAATAATTCTTAATATTTTATCATTAATCATTTGCCAATTATTTTTCTTAATTTTCTAATTTTCATTTCATTTTTGATTTCCCCTTTTTATTCATTTTTGGGGCAATGATCTAGTAATATTCATGATTTAAGTGGTTTGTTCAAACCAATGGAATTTTGATATGTATGAGGCCTACCTATTTATTTATTTTTATTTTAATTTATTCACTATTTTTTATTCATTTTTTGGGTCGATGAAAACCAAATATCGATCGATTTATCGATCTCTCGATTAAATCTCGATAAAGGTGAGACTTTTACTCTTTGTATTCACCTTTTCGATTTTGTTTCATTTTTATTTCATTTTGGGTCAATGAAAACTAAATATCGATCGATTTATCGATTTCTCGAAAAAGGTGAGACCTTTATGCTTTGTACTCATATTTTCGATTTAATTTCTTATTTGTCACTTTGTATTCTTTTATTTTCACTTTTGGTCAATGAAAGTCAAAAGTCGTCGATTATCGTTTCGTCGATCAAATCCGATTAAGACGAGACCAACTTTATTTTTACGTCAATATTATCTCTTGTCTTTTTTTTTACCTTGCTCATATTCATATTATTCATATCCATATTTATTTATCTAACCATTGTTTATTTGTACATACTTTAATCGAAAAAACACTAAAAATATCGAAACCCTAAAACACTAATGAATGGACTGTTTATAATGATTATTCACTTGCTCGATGCTTGCTCAAGGTTTAGTTTAGGACACTTTGCACACACACGGCTTCCTCTTGGGCTACCTTACAATGAGACCATTTATTTCTGTCAACACTTGTAATTTACATGTACCCCTCCCCCATTCCGATGTACGCACTTAATATTGTTTTGATTGTGGTTTGTTTACTAGGAGCACCCCTAGGGACTAGCATAGGCAACCCATTTTCAAACTAATTCTCGATTCGTCGTCGAGCCATTTTCAAACAAGCCTCTTTTCAACCAAACCCTCGATTCGTCGTCGAGCCCATTTTCAAATCAACCTCTAACCAAATCCTTTTTCAAACCAAACTCTTTTCATACAAATAAACCCTTAATCCAACGTCAAGCGGATTATCATAATAAAATTCAAAAACAACTAACAACTATCGCAACTCTTTTAAGGTGAAAATGGGGGTTCAAGTCTTTGATCTTCCTTCGATTGTTTGGGTGCGAGTTCTCTTACTCGTGTGTGAGCAATTGACGCCTCTTCTTTTAACAAATCCAATCCTTTTCAAAATTACCAAGCGCATACAATAAACCCTTGATCTCACGTCAAGCAGACTTTCATAATCAAACCTCAAAACGACCAATGACTATCGAAACTCTTTCAAGGTGAAAAATAGGGGTTCAAGTCTTTGATCTTCCTTCGATTGTTTGGGTGCGAGTTCTCTTACTCGTGTGTGAGCAATTGACGCCTCTAAAACACTTCCAACTCGACAACCATCCGTCCAACCATCCAAAACACTTTTCAAACCATCAAATCTTTTCAAACTCAACCACCTTAGATGAAAAAGAGAGAGAGCCAAATCTTTGACTCACTCTCCTGATCACTTGGGCCCGAGGAATCTTTCTTAAGTTCAAGTGATCGTCATCTAAACCAACCCAACTTTTTCCTTGTTTCGTGGGCGTACCACGAACTACGACTGCTCTGATTCTTTATTCTCGTTCGAGTAAAGATACGTAGGCACAAGATTGCGACGATCTTGGTGAGCACACTTTTTCTTTTTCCCCCGTTTGCGTCCACACTACCATCTTTTTTCCGTCAAACCCCGTAGTCAAACTACGATTGCTCTGATTTCTCATTCTCGTCCGAATGAGCATACGTAGGCCCGAGGTCGCGATGACCTTGCCGAGCACCCTATCCTTAAACCACCCCATTTTTCCTCTTAGTATCTTTTCCTTTTATCTTTACCTTTCCGAATTTATTTTAGAGAAAAAAATAGATAAACTTAGCTAACGAGTATCGCGATTCGAATCAAGAGGTTCCTGTTGAGTACAACGGACGTGAGGGGGTGCGCGTACCTTCCCCTCATGTAACCGACTCCCGAACCCAGAATGTGGTTACGAAGACCATGTTCTTACCCCTTTCCTTAAAGGTTTTCTCGATATTTTCCTTTCCCTCTTTTGGGATAAATAAAGTTCGGTGGCGACTCTGTCGAACCGTTTTTCGCGCCTTTCGCGCGAGGGTCGTGTTTTCGATTAAGCGTTTTTTTCGAGGTGCGGCAGCTCCACCAGAATTTTCTTCATAAATTCTTGAATGTGCTTCATAGCTTTCATAATCGTTGTTTCTATAGTATTATGTGCCATATGGTATTGAATTTATTGTTAGTTCATACATGAAGTTGCTGTCTAAACCTTCTCAAATCAGTTCCTTTCTACAAAATTTGTTACTCTATCAACCAGCAGAGTCGTATGATGAACTGCTAGTGATTCAGTTCATGTAATAAAATTCCTTTCTTTGTGTCACCACTACTACAAATAACACATCTAACGTCGACCGCGAAATGCATTTAACCTTGGCCACACAGGCAAGGTAACGAAGGGCAACATGAAAAGCAATTATTTTTTACCTTGGTGTTTTTAAAACCAAGGTTATAAATTAAAAGGTCATGGATTCGATTCTCAGCATCATCAATTTTATAATTTTTAGAACTAGATGGCGCGCCCAATAATAAAACTCGGTCTTTTGTGGAACCGAGATAATATCTCAATGTTATTACAAAACCTTATTCCATAATATAGAACCATATTTTAGAACCAATTACATGATTATAGAACCATATTTTTTGGAACCTGTATTACAGAACCAATTACAGAACAATTCTCAAAACTAAAACAAAGGATTATGAAACAAAAACAATAACCAAAATGGAAAGTTTTGTAGGTTTTCCAATAGGATTTGTCACTGGTCCTTAAGCACCTATATTTTGAACAACATTTGAAACTAATTAGGTCAATCAACTACAACTTTAAATATATATAATACAATGATTAAAAAGGAGTAAAATGATTAATTATAAATTTCAAAGGGATATAAAACATTTACTTACTAGTTTTCCCATATCTCATCTCCATGATCACGACGAATAACATGCATATCATTTGAATCATTTTCTTCAGATGCTTGATTTTCATCAATACAATCGAGAAGATGTTTACCTTGAAGAACAGTTGACCATATAGTGTTAGAACAATTGACATAAAAACTTAGACACTCCAAGTAATTACATTAAACTTAGACTTAGGCATACATGACAACCATTTGCAAAGATCTGTGCACTACTCTCTTTGCAAATGAAAAATATGTGGGAAAAATTGAATTCTGTTAAAAAAACATGAACAGCCTTTGCTCTTCCCAAAAGAGAGAAACAAGTATAATGATTGAATTTTTGTTCATTTCTCAAGATGGTCACATGTCATTTAAGAATATCAACCATCAAAAGTAATCATTGCAAGCATTAAATCACCAGATGTTTCATCTTCAACCTATTCTATAAATGCACACTTTCTTATACTGAATTTCCTCATCTTCAACCTATTCTTCTTAACTTCCTATAGCAACATGAGTTCTCCATTTGAGAAGGCTAAGAGCATTATCTAAACAAAATTCATTGTTGAGAACAAAATTATCACCATAGTACAACACCATCAACAGTCAACTGAGGAGATCCAGCCATCTAGGTCGACTATTGTAAGGGATATACTAAGGGTGAGGAAGGCCAAGAAGAAGAAGAAGATGCTGAAGAAGGAGAAGAGAAATGTGTTGAGGAAGATTGTTTATTATGACTTAGATGAGGGTATTAAGAAGCGAGTCATAGATTGGGAAGATTCCTATAGTGCTAGAGGATATTGTTCCGATGTGGAAAAAATTATGTAATCCAAGAATTTTGTACTCTTTCCTTTTGATAAATGAAAATATGAAAACAAAAAAATAACAACAACAATAACAACAACCTCAACAACAACAACATAACCAACAAAAATAAAGCTTCTCAACAACAACAACAACAACAACAACAATAATGGAGAATAACAAGAACATTGTTAATAGACCAAAACAACAACAAGAACAACAAGAACAATAATAACATACCAGAGAATAATGGTGTGAGAGTTTTTTCGTTCGCTAGGACACCTTGGAGAATAAGTGTTCTTTCGTTTGTTGGAGAAGAAGTGTTCTTTTGCTAGGGCTCGAGAAGTGAATGAGGTAGACACCGAGGGAATAAAAAATATAAAGAGAATAACAAGAACAACAGTAACCGAGAATAACAAGAACAACATTAATGGGCCAAAGCAACAATAAGAGCAACAACAACAATAATAACATACCGGAGAATAATGGTCAGAGAGTTTTTTCGTTTACTAGGGCTCCTTGGAGAATAAGTGTTCTTTCGTTGGATGGAGAAGAAGTGTTCTTTTCCTAGGGCTCGGGAAGTTAATGAGGTAGACACTAAGGGAATAAAAAATATAAAGAGTATATATCGCAGTTATACTGAAAACCGAGGTAACATATCTGACATAAACCTTTAAAACATAAAGGCGCCTTTTTTGCTCCAAAAAGAATAAAAAAATTAGAGATTATTTATCTCGATTTTCTCGAAAACCGAGGTAACATATCTGATGTAAAATCTATAAAAATTAAAGGCGCCTTTTTTTGTTCCATATAAAACATAAAACTGCAGGTGCTGAGAATAGAATCTCAAACCCTAAGCATATTGTTATGTCACCTTTAAAAAGAACCGAGGTAACATATTGATTTTTTTTAAACAAGGTGCTCCCTTTACATACACCCTCAGTTTTATATTGTTCGTTGTGAAAGTTTTGTCATAAAAAGCGTTATTTTTTGTAGTGCACCTATTGGTTTATACATTTGCATTATGAGATTTTGTGTCTAAAGATGCCGCAATGAATGCTAATTTCTGACAATGTTTTGTATACCACATCAATTTCGAATGTGTAACCTATTGATCATGTAACTCCAAACATAAGAGAGATGAGTGGATTTTGATATTCGGATTTGAAAAAATCAATTTATAAAAATGCTTTGATTTAAAACAACTTACGTTAGAAGATAAAAATGAGCAGAGATGAAGGAGCAAAATAATATAAAAGAGAAGAAACACTGAAATAAGTAGCGAAAAAGATAAATAATAAAAATTTAAAGAGATAAGGGATAGAAAGATCACACTGAATATTTATACTAGTTCGGCTTGAACCAATTGGCCTACTCCAGTCCTTAAAAGTTTCTCCTTGAGATTTCCACTAAATTAATCTTGAGAACTTTCATTGGATCAACCCAAATAACCTCATAAAATAACTCGAGCTTTTGCACAAAATCAATCTAAAAACCTTCCACACGCAACCAGAGCTTTTAAACTTGCTAAGCTCATTAACCTTAAACAACCAAAGCTTTTACACAAGCTTAGCTCAATAACCTTAAACAACCAGATCTTTTACACATGTTTAACTTAATAACTTTCACCTAATCTTTTTACAAGTCTAGATTGCAACCTTCAAATCTATTACAAAGAGATCACTTGAGAACTACCCTCTTGAATAAACAAATTAGAGCACAACTTTAGTACAATTCAATTATCAGATGAAACTTTTCACTCTCTTGACACTAAGATAACTCTAGTGAAAAAAAACTTTATAAAAGAATGAGAGAAAAAATATAGTAGAAATATTCTATTCAAAAAACTAGTGTGTTTTGAAAGTAAGGAGAGTCCTCCTTTATATAGGAAAAAATTTGGTTTAAAAAAGAAACAATTCATAGGCCTTTTCAACTTTTTAATCAATTAAAATATGTATTAACCGATTAATCCAAGCCAAAATAGAAAACTTTGATTTTCGACATTACTTAATCGCTTTTGAGGCATTACAAATTGATTTAATCGATTAGAAATGACTCTTAATCAACTAGCCAATGTACTTAGCTTACCTAATTGATCAAGCCAACTACCTAATCGTTTAAGCACTTGCCTGAATTGGTTTTAAGAAGTTTTATAAAAAAAATGATATGTTTGAAATACTTTTTGTGTTTGTGTGTGCGCATTGCCTTAGTACCTTAAGAACTAATATTGCTTCATTTACAATTAACTGATAAAATAAGAGAAAATTCTAAGCGCTAGATCATACATTCTTTCATATTTTCAAGTTGTCACCTCCAAATTTCTTTGCTTGATTTAACATTGTCTAGGACTTAAGATATCTCTTTCTTTATTTAGATGTCTTCATCAAGAGCTATTTAAAGAATTGTCATTATCTCTTTCAACCAAAATATCCTCAAAGACACTCCTCGGCAGATCTATATCCACTAAAACATGTGGAAAAAATGGCCAATATTCAATTTTTTGTATTTTCATCCAAAGAAAGCAGAATCCCGATTACACTTACAATTTTAAAAACTGTGCGAAGTCTCCAATACTCTTACGGTAACTCTATAAGTTGAATTCATATTTAAGCATGCATATGTCGCTGTTTATATGAATTAAAGTATTTTATCCACTTTGAGAGAGAGTGTGTGTGTGTTTTTTAGTTAAAATAAAATAGTTTGGGTGTAGTTGAAAAAAATTGTCTCATAGTTTTGCTAGAGACAACAATTGTTTGTGTTCAATTTCTTATCTCTCATTGTTTCTATTTATAAAAATATTTATTTTACTAAATAATTAATATATCTGATTCTATATATATATATATATATATATATATATATATATATATATATTATCCAGCCAATTTTCTTTTATTATAAGTGGTAATATTAATTTTTATGATCTATTTTTAAATCAAATATAAAACAATAAAATTTATAATGTTTAATTCATGAATTTTTTAGCAAATCAAAAGTATCATCTTATTAATAACTGGTCCTACTTTAACTACCTACCTATTATTGGAAGGTGCACCCAAACTCCCTAAATTACCTCTTTTGAACAAAATAATTTTACACTACTTCATACCCTTAATGGTAATTGACTAACATAATATTAATGAACCAATCACATTCTTTGGTTTGTACACTTGGCACTAATTTTTCAAATCCTTTCCCCCTCTCTTTCAATTTCTTCTTTTTCCTTTCTCCCTCTCTCGTCATACCTTTCCCCTCTATCTCATTTTCTTATCTTTCCTTTCTCCCTCTTTCCCCCTCTCTCTCATTTTCTTATCTCTCTCTCTCTCTCCCTCACCCGCTTTCTCTATCTCTTTTTTCCCTCAAAACCCTAGAGCTCCGCCACCTCCTTTCTCCCTCGTCTGTGGTTTTCCTCTATAAATCTCTCCCTTTACCATTATTCTTGCCACAGACCGAACTGTACAACCGATCCCTGCCGATAACTATGGGAAATAAGCGAAAGTCCACCACCACAAATCTCAACAAAGTGGATCGAACCATGTACGCTTCCTTTTCGCAATTATACACTCACACCATGAATCACCAGAAATCTCTCCTTCCATGCTTGTGAATGCAATTTTGATTTGCTTGTATGAGATTTTATTCAGGTTGTAAGCTATATTGTTTTGATTTTTCTCTCTTTAATGTTGTCATATTTTCAATGGTTTTGTTTCTGTTTCACTTTGATTGTAGTGTTAATGGTAATGAAGGTGATGGTGAGGTTGGGGTTACGAGGAACCGTCTGAGGAATTGAAGATTTTTGTTGGGAATTTTTTATTTGATGTTGATAGTGAGAGATTGGCTGGACTTTTTGAACTGACTCCAAGGACTGTGGAGGCTGCTGACTCATAACTTTATTGTTATCATTCATTTGATTCAGTTGATTCAATTGATTATGGATTTTGAGTAATAATTTTGTTGAGTTCATTTCAGTTACGCAGTGCAATCGAGCCAAAGCTGCACTTTCGCTACTTCAGGAGAACAAGAGTGGATTTCACATTGTTATCAGTGATGTTCATATGCCAGACATGGATTGATTTAAGCTCTTGGAACGCATTGGATTGGAAATGGACCTTCCGGTTATTAGTGAGTACTTTGGTTTTATTTTTTCGCAACTTACATCTATTAGTAGACTGCATTGTTATTGAGATTTGAGTAAAAAATGTTTTCTATCATAATTATAGTGATGTCCGCGGATGATGGTAAAAATTTTATTATGACGGGTGTAACACACGGTGCTTGTGATTACCAGATTAAGCCGGTTCGTATGGAGGCTTTGAAGAACATATGGCAACATGTGGTTCAGAAGAAAAAGAATGACTAGAAAGATTCTAAACAATCGAGTAATGCTTATGAAGGAGATCGACATCCAAAGGCTTCTGATGATGTTGATTATTCATTTTCTGCTAATGAAAGTAATTGGAGAAGCTCGAGAAAGAGAAGGGACGATGAAGAAGACTGCGATGATAGAGATGATTCGTCCATACTAAAGAAGCCTCAGGTTGTTTGATCTGTCGAGCTCCATCAACAGTTTGTGGCATCTGTCGATCAACTCGGAATTGACATTATGTATCCTTCACCTGCAATCCATTAAAAATAAAAATAAAAAATCATTTTCCATCTTCGCAGATATATCTAAGACATGGCAATGCCTGTCAATACTTTTGATGGATAATCCTTTGGATTCTGCATCTTAATTTTCCGTATTGTCAATTTATGCGATTCAATTTTAAAACTAAACTAATCGATAATTTTATGGATAACTAAGTTTGCTTGAATATCTTAGCTTTGAAGTATTGTGGTGTTTTTGTGTCTTACCTGATTCAAATTGATATCTGTATGCAGAGGTTGTTCCTAAAAAAATTCTGGAATTGATGAATGTTCCCGGGCTCACCCGAGAAAATGTTCCTAGCCACTTGCAGGTATCATACTGTTATCCACCATGTACTTCGGAAATGGCTCAAGTTAAATTTTATATCCCTACGTCTTCTTATGGTCATATACGCCAATACTATGATTATTACTTAATGGAGATAACGTTCATTTTCATTTTTATTTTGTTGTTACAGAAATATCGATTGTATCTTCGAAGATTTAGTGAAGTTTCTCAGCACCAGAACAACTCATTTCTCATTCCGTAAGATGCGTCATTTGGTACTATTTCATCGATGAATGGTCTTGATATGCAAACTCTTGCAGCTGGTGGCCAGCTCCCAGCACAGAGTTTAGCCACTCTTCATTGAAAATATTTGTGAGAATTACATAGACTGTGTGTAATTGTGTATTATTGATGTTCTTTTATGGTAGAAGATACTCTGAATTGTGATGCTGTTGTAGAGATTTGTTAAATGTTTATTGCGTGGTTTGTAATGTATAAGTTTGTGGTGTGGTTTCAGGTGATTTATAACAGGGACACTGACAGGAATCGTGGATTTGGGAGATAATGTCTCTCAAGAAAATATCTCTCAAGAAACTGGGAGATAATGTCTACATGGTAGATGTCTGTGATGTGTCATCTCATTCATAAGAGTTTCGTCTCAAGAACAATTGTAAATTAAAATGACATTGTTTTCTTAAAGTTGTATGCTAGCTGCAATGATATTGGAGCATTGTAATTTGATCCTCTAAACTGATGTTATGCTGTCTATATACATGAGAATGAAAAAATATTATTAGACATAATGAGATTGGTCTTTGTATATTTTTTATGTGAATATAGTCTGAAAAATTGACTTTTGTTTCGGTTATTTGACTTTTCTAGGAGATTGGTCTTTGTACTTGTCATCAATGCATTGACAGATTACAATCACCACAATATTGATAATGGCTGATGCCATCACTATAATTCAGCATATCGGTCGAATTGAAGGCACCAAGGTCAGTTTAAGCTGCTATAGGATTTATGATTTAAAGCTTCAGAAAAATATGTAATTGTCTTATGAATCAACATATTCTATAAAATGCATTAGGTTGTATATGTTGGAGATGGAACTCGGACTTTTGTGGTAAATGAATGGATTCAAACAAATATTGAAGGATATGAGGTTTCTGGCACTACAGTGAATGTTGTGCGGAACCTCAGTCAAAAAACACATTGGAGAATCAAAACTCACCTAGCCATTAGTCATTTGGATGTATATAAGATCAATGTAAGAAATTATTTTGTTGTTTATGATGAATTCACTTTTCACCAATATTGCTAAATGCACAAGAGACATGGAAGCAACAATTGTGGCTTGTAAGGCAGCTGACTGCATCAAATTACTGACTGTTAATTTTGTGTTTTGCATGTCATCCAATAATTATTATGCAGTGGCTTCTTTAAAACTCAAAATTGACACCTATTGACTTCTTTAAGATCAAAGTGTAAAGATCGTTTTTTTACCCTTTTTTGACTTTTTGTTGTTGTTGTTGGGGTAGGATTCAGTTGTTGGTGAGGCTACTAATGGCCAGCCTTCTAGACAAGGTGATATTGAAATGGGAATGTAGGTTCCAGGAAAGCAATTTTCATATGGTAATGGAAGCTTTTAATAAACAGGTACACTGTGTATTTTCTATTTGATTCTTTTTAATCTTTTATCGATCGAAATGTTAATTTGGTGTTTTGTATTTGTGTGTTTGGTTATGCGGTTACAAAAATTGATTTTGAATTAATTGATTTTGTATAATTGATTTTAGTTAAAAGTAAGTTGTATATGATTCTATGAAGTAGTTTGTGTTTGGATATAGTCACTAAGAATTGATTCTGGATGTGTAGAATTGGCATGTTTGATTGATCTATAGTAGAATTAATTTTGTTTTCATAATTGATTCTATTGAAACTAGAATTTGTAACGTTAGAGTTTAAACAAGACAATGTACTGCGCAGTACGGCATTCATTTTGACATGATTAGTCTTCTTAAAATATAGCATGTACAACTTAAGAAACGAGAGAAAATCTCGTCCATAAATGGGAAGAATCCCTGTAACTTGTTTCTGTGCATTTTCTATATATTTCAAGACATCATTCAAACAATTAGACAATATCTTCAAGAAAATAACATATACCTCTTCTCTTTTTTTCCTCCTCTGCCCTGTCCTCACTTGTACACTCCAAGGAGCCAAAAGTTTCATCATTGAAAGTGTCGTTAGTTTCTCTACGAGAGTGGGGTGCCTAGCAAGTATCAAAATTAACAAATTATAACAGACTCAGAGTTAATTGCATAATATCTCAACAATGTCCATAGCTTCAACACATCAAATATAAAACATACATGATTGAGATTTGAGAATTTTTTTAAGTAATCAATACTACACTTTGGCTAATATACATCTGTCCGAGAAATATATAACTTCAGATAAGTGAGATAACCTTATAAGGACGAGGAGGGTGATAGGGCTCATTAGACTGATTTGGCTGGTAATTGTCATTAGCTCGAAACTTAGGAGCAGACAACCCAGGTGCATACCCAGCAGGTCTTGGAAAAGAGCCACTACCTAGAAGTCCATCGTGCTCAGGACCTTGCAAAGATCTACGAGATTGGTTGCCAATACGTTTTCCAGAATCTGTATATTGACATTGACAATGAAATAGCAAGTCCAGAATCTCTATATGGCAGGGATGCAAGTCTAGAATTTCCCACTTGGTAAGTGATAATGGTTCTCTCTAGCCGTGCATGTCTGTGTGACTCCCCATGCGATAATAGAAAACTCCAATCTATTCTCTACCCATGTTTTGGTGAGGCTTCATGCTGCATTACTATTATTGGCAGTGTCATTTCATAGAAGGGTTTCCCAATCAATGTTATGAATTGTGATCCCCCCCCCCCATTATGCCTTGTCGCCATAGAATGACTATGTTCTACATGGCCTCTTTTAACACTTTTAACATGAAAATGTGATATGTTATGTAACTAACCTGGTTCTCAATTTTTTTACTTTCAGCTTGGGACATGTTTTTCAATTTATGGATGCTTATTAAAGCAAAATGAATTTAGGGGAAGAACACCTAATGATGCCTCTTTAGATGTAGTAAGCACTTTTATGGTTCAAACTCTTGAAGGAGTTTTAGATATTCCTGAACTGACTAAGAATCATAATCAGGAATTTCATGTCAGGAAAATTGTTGGTGTATGGGGCTACATTTTTCAAAACTTTATCAGTTTATATTAATCTACGCGATTTGGATAGTAAAATATTGGTTTTGTGCTGGTACACTAAAATAGTCTTATATTATCTGCGAATCGAGGCAAAAGATAATTTATTTACGATAACTTTCTTTATAGATTTGTGCAGGTACGGTGTTTCTCACTGACTTTGTATTCTGGTTCATCCTTTATCCATTAAGAACATCCAATCATTACAGTCTTTATTTTGTAAGTATCATTCACATTGAAAATTATAACTAATTTGAGATTAATTGTATTAAATCATCTTTGCATTTTTCATTCTTGCAGTTGGTTTTTGTATGCACACCATTAATGTTGTTTTCCACATTGGTGACACGTCATTGAATTGCAGAAGATGTTTCACTCGCATCAGCAGCAGATGGATGATGTATATTCCTCTCTTCTGTTGATTTTGTATTTTTTTGTGGGTATGTCCTGTTATCATTATTATACATTAAAATTGAGATTTCATTACAAAATGAGTAGTCCAGGTTGGAAGTCCTAAAAATCCATGTTGTTGGAATTGCAAAGCATGGTAAAATTGACTATGTAGTTGTTGTTAAGCTTGCTGAGGTACAGTAAAAGAAAACTTGATGCAGAAGATTAAGGATACTTATGCCTGTCGAAATATATTTCACATTCTTTTCCTTATGGTTCTATGTATTTTATTGACTTCAGGGGTTCAATAGTGTTGATCTTCGAAGTGTTTGCACTGAAGCTGGGATGTCTGCCATTTGTGGGGTGACGTGATTATGTAATTCATGAAGATTTCAGCAAAGGTAAAGTGCTTCCATTTCATAACAATTAGTAGATCCTTTTGTTGATTTCCCGTATTACATCTCCATGACAGTCCCATTAGTTTGACATATATGAATAACATCAAAATATAATTTAGTGTAAAAGTGTGTTCCAATATAGTTTCACTTGAGTAATGAGCATGAGATGAAATTCTATGCATACAACCTTTGAATTTTGAATCAATTTCCAACCTTTTTTTCTCTCATTTTGTTGAATTTTCCTTTTTTTTTCTAATATAATCTAATATAACAAGTGACAGTGAATCACGATCTTATTGCATCATGTAGTTTGGAAGTCATGCGTCAAGCTGGTATTTTGTGGACTGATTTCGTAGTTGCAAGTCCAATGTCTTCAACAAGTTTGTCGAATTGCAGCAGAGGTAGGCAAATTGTTTAGTGGTGTTCGATTCACGCATAGTTTCAACACTCAGTGCAGTAACAAGCAGATAGTTAGAGGAGATAGAGTCACTGTTGGATTGTGCCAAATTTGATTCGTTTCTCAATCTGATTGTTAGAAGGCAAGAAGTAGGATCTGGCATAATTGGCGAAATGTATATACGAGTTTAACTTGAAGTGAATCGCAATGGTACATGAACACCAAATTACGCATTGGAGTTGTTATTTGCTATATTTCTTGAACTATATTTTCTGCATAGTTTCTTAATACTAAACACATAGTTTCTTAAAAAAATTAGAATTTTTTTACTCTGACCATTTTATATAATACACATATGTTTGCCTTATAACAAGGTAACTAGCATAAGAATGTTCCTAGATTTATCATTTAATTCTAGCTATGTTTTCCTTTTAGTGATTACAATTTACAGCCAAATCCTACTTTCTTGATTCTAACTACAAATATTAACGCTTATAAAAAAAAACTACAAATATCAATAAATTTATGGTATAAAATCATAACATTAGTTTCACAGTCAAACTTTAATAATAATAATAATAATAATAATAATAATAGTGCTTATAATATTATAATATATGCGACATGTATAATTTAAAAAGTAATGTTTTCTATCACAAAGAAAACTTTAATTTTTACTTAAACCTTTTTTTTTAGTTTTTATTTGTTGACTTGATAAATATTTGTTAAATTTAATTAAAAATAAATTCAATTTAAAAGATATTAAGTAATTAAAGTTATATATTATTAGTAAAGAATAACTGAAACTAAATATTGATGTAAGTTTATGCGAAATGTATTATTTAAAAGTAATATTTTTTATCACAAAGAAGATTTTAATTTTTACTTAAACTTTTTTTTTTAGTTTTTATTGTTGACTTGAAAAATATTTGTTAAATTTATTTAAAAATAAATTCAAATTAAAAGATATTAATGTAATTAAAGTGAAATATTATTAGTAAAGAAATTTAATTAAAAATAAATTCAATTTAAAAGATATTAATGTAATTAAAGTAAGATGTTATTAAAACTAAGTATTGATGTATAAATTTATGATATAAAATTAAACAGTAAATGCAATAATAATATTTTAAAAGGAAGGAAAGGTTGTTTTTGGTGGGGTCAATGCCAATAAATGTTTCTTCTCATTATAGGAAGGAAAGCTAATAAAAATTATATAATGACTTTACTTCATTTTTATAATAATATTACTACTTTGAGTTTAGTTTTACTTTTTTAACTTTAGCTATTTTGAATTTTTTGTGATGAAAATAACTACTTCAACCACAATAATCAAAATGCAGAATATAATTCAAATATTTATATTATATTATTATTATCTTTAGAAACATCAAATAATAATTTGGTCACTGTCGTATAAATATTTTAACTGTGTGTATTTTATAAATATTATACTCTATTTAAATCTAAAATATATTGTAATTACTAATGAGTTATTAATAGTAAATAATAAATGTTTAATTATCTAATTAAAAGAAAATACAATCTTGCCAAAAATAATTGAAAGATAAATATCAATATTAATTTATAGTAATAATATTAATATTAATATACAATATTGCCTAAAATAATTGCCTAAAACAATGCATAATATAGTCAACTTTATTAATAATAATAATAATAATAATAATAATAATAATAATAATAATAATAATAATAATAATTAAATACAATTAACTTTTAAATGTCGATTATTAAAGAGAAATGAATATTTAAGTACAAAAGTCAACTACCACAGCACTATTTATTAGGGAGATTCATACAAACACACATGGGAAAGTGAAGCTGGTATCACAATTCTTGCATTTCCACTCAATATGAAGTGATATGGGACACAACTTGTTAGATGAAGACAATTAAATATGTATAAATATTGTAATTCATATGCATTTCTATATAATTGTATAGTACAAAATTATTTATATTCCGTTAATTTGTAAAAAGTTTGTATATTCTAAAATGTTTATTCAAATTCTCACGGGTCACTATCATAACAATACCTATTTGTTTTTAAGTATTTCTTTTCAAATTTACATATTCATTTAAATATATATTTTTTATCATATTAGATAAATTTATCCGTGCGGATACACATGTATATTGGATCATTACTATAGCCAAATAACTATTTTTAAGATGATTAGTTTTGATATTGTTTTTTAATTCAAACTTTATCTATTATTGTTAATACATGTAAAAATGTATTAAAAAAGAGCCACAAACATTTAGATTTTTTATAGAATGATTTAAGATAGGAATCAACTTATCCGTGCGGACGCACGGGTCTTCAACTAGTTATCTAATAGTAGTCAAAGTAACAGTAACTAGTTAATGAAATAAGTTTAAATGTGGTTCATGTAAAAATTTAAAAGTCACAATAAAAATTAAGATATGAAACAAGTTTCAAAACAAAAGAAATCAAGAACTTCTCAAATTAATCAAATGAATTCGTGTCTTTTTCCGCATGACATTCTTCGCATCAAGTTCTTTAAATTTTTTGTTGAATCTCATAGTTTAAACTTTCAAAAGTATTTTTTTTCAAAATAAAATAAAGAAATGTTGTATTTTTCAAACGTGTTAAATTTTATTTGGTTGTTAACTTCTTGCTGAGTCACCTATGAATTAAGATGTTAATAATTTATATCGTCTCTATTATCCATCGAGTGTTTCGACTTTCCTCAACATATACGTTATTTAAGTTTTCGTAAATAAAGTCAAAATCAAAAGCACAAAAAGTGTATCATTTTTTATTTTGTTTCATTTTTAATTATACATATTATTAATTTATTGAGGTTTATGTTTCAAGTATAGTATAGTCTTGCTTCCATGTTTGCAGCAAATGAATCAATTCCACATCCAAAAAGTAGTTCTAGAGAAAAGAGACCAAAATATGGCCATAAGAACAGGATAAACAAATAATGGTCATTGGTCGGTACCAATAAACAATAAAATATATTTAAATACTAGCGTTTAAAGTTTTTCACACATACTAAAAATTATTGCCATAAAATATTATATATTTTTATTAAAGGAATTAATTGAAATGTACTGACAGTGTAAAAGGATTTTATACTGTCAATTAATTATAACCGTTGGATGTAAAGAGGAGTTTGACTTTTAATTTAATAATCTGTAAAGTAACTCAAACGGATGATGGTGATATATTGACAATGTAAAACTTTTTACATTGTCAGTGCATAGTAATTAAACTCTTTTATTAAATTAGTCATATTACTACGTTGGAACTAGTGTAAAAAATAATCATTAAAGACATATTCAAAAAAATAACAATCATGTCTACAATAAAAAATGAGAATATCAATTATTTTAAAACAAATTTTATTAAAACGAGAGTCTTTTTGAAACAGAGAGAGTATTATAATTAAATACTAACAAATGTGAAATTTGAGATTTTTCAATTACACTTCTCATGCTCAATTATGGAGATTTATGGACGATTAATTTCCATAACCAAGACCCAAAAAGGTTAATGAAGGTTAATATATAAGAAAAGAAGATTGATACACAAAAAGGTGGGGGACTAGGCCAAGACCCACTAAAAGTATCTAAATCTGAAAAATGACAAACCTAGCCTGTTTTTTATATAATCGCTCATAATGTCAATACGTATAAAGTTAAAAAGAGTGAAGATCGTAGTTGTGCGGCCTAAGTTAGCAAAAAATTCCACACAACTATTACCTTATCTAAAAAGTAACTTAGAAAATTTGTGGACCTATCATCATAGGAAGATCTACTTCACTAATTACTGTCCTCTTGGAACCATTAAAAGTTTTTACTACAACCCCACTGTGTCTCATAGGAGCACCTTGATAAGCCAACTTAGACAAAGTTGCTTTCGGCATAACATTGAGCGAATAACCTGTATCAACTAAGACATTGAGAGGGAATCCTCTCGGTGCCAGATAGATATATGCAAAGCATAATTATGTTTCTTACCCTCCGGAGGTAGTTCTTCATCATTGAAGCTCAAGACATTACATGCCGTAATGTTTCTCACTGTGCCATCAAAATGATCCACCGTCACATCATGATCCACATAGGCTTGTTCTAACACCTTCATCAAAGATTTTCGATGAGCCTCGGAATTCAATAACAAAGATAACACTGAAATTTTTGACGGAGTTTAAAGGAGTTGATCTACCTCCTTGTAGTCAGTTCTTCGGATAAATCTTAGCAATTCTTCAACATCATCATTCCTTTTAGGTTCATCATATGAGCCAACAACCACAAGTTCTTGATTGACCACAATGGGATCTTTACCACACACTTCCTTACTTGTGGACGCAAAATCAACCGTTCGGAGAGCTGCTGGAGTAAATATATAACCACTTCTAGTCATACCACTGACATCTTCTATATTCTCAATTGATTGAGTTGATTTAATCATTACCTCTTTAACAATTTCCAACATAGTTGCATTATACCTCCAAGGAACAACTTTGTCGGATTCATACATAATCGCTCTAGGAAAACAAACTACCAAGGGAGTCACAACACTGTCCTTGCTTTGATAAGTGATTTCCAATGACTTTAGAATATCAAAGTAAGGAACAATAACAGCTAACTCGTCGTCCTTGCGCTTAGCACA
This sequence comes from Lathyrus tuberosus, assembly GCA_022829125.1. Classification (NCBI taxonomy): domain Eukaryota; kingdom Viridiplantae; phylum Streptophyta; class Magnoliopsida; order Fabales; family Fabaceae; genus Lathyrus; species Lathyrus tuberosus. Next base: position 38,745,228 of record JALAZF010000002.1, read on the forward strand.
GACTTGTAGAATACCCTAGTCCATCTAACCCTAGATATTTTTCTTCACCAATGCACTCCCTTTAGAATTCTGCTCACACAACTGGCATTCTGAATGATCACTTTTAAACAAACCGACCTTACACAACTTGGCTGCACATCAATCAAATAAGTATTCACCAAGTTAACATCAGAAATCAAATACTCTTCGGGACGGGTTTCTACCACACTGACAGAAGGTCCACCATGTTCCGGTAGAGGATTAGCTTGGACGTTAAGTCCGACATCTCAAAACTTAAAAGATCATTCCTGGCGAGCTTCTTAAATTCCACTGTCAACGAGAAACAAGATTCAAGATCATGACCCGGTGCTCCTTGATGAAAAGCACAATGAGCTTCAGGTTTGTACCACCATGGAATTGGATTCAGAACAGGTGATGGAGATCTAGTTTGGATCAACGCATTCTGTATTAAAGCTGGATACAATTCCCTATAATTCATAGGGATAGGATCGAACTGACCATTCCTAGGAGCACGAGTTTGCAGATTCTAATTAGATCGTTGACTTTGTTGTTGATAAGTATGAACAGCAGGAACTGGACTAACCACCGGAGAGATAATATGAGGTTGTTAATAATACTGTTGAGATTGGTCCTGCTGACCACTTCTTTTTTTGGGTCTTCTTTTCCTTCCTCATTAAGAAATAGCATTGGTATCCCTTTCTTTCTTCTTATGGAAACTGTTATCAGACTTCTTCATTCCACTTTATAAACTTGATTCTTTTCTCAAACGACCCTCTCTGACACCTTCTTCTAGGCTGACTTCCATACCCACCATTTCAGTGAAATTATTTGGAGCACTAGCAACCATCCTCTCATAGTAGAAAGAACTTGTTAGTTCTGAATTGGCAACAATTTTTGGTAAAACAATGTGGTACATCAAGATGTCTTGCTTGATGTCGTGACATGTGATTCTAACATTCTGCAGGTGGTGTGTTTTTAGTATTGCAGGATTTGTGCATGATGTCAAACACGATGTTCTGACATCAGTAGACAGAACTTCCAGTTCAAATTTTTAGGTTTTATTTGTTGTGCTATTTTTAGCAATCTTTTGTGTGTGTGTGTTGTGTGTTTGTGTTGAGTGATTGCTTGCGTAATTCTGGGAGTAAAATTATGTTGGAGTGATATTATTTGGAAGCAATCTGTTTGTGAAGAATAGGGTTGGCTATTTTCATGCATAAAGATTTGGAGAATAATTAGTTTTAATTATTAATTAAAACTAAGATCTGCTAATGCCCAAGCCCAATGTAAGGAATGTTTCTGGGAATATTATGTTATACTGTGTGGTGCTGTTTTATAGGTTTCAAGAAGAATATTGAAGAATAATGACTTTCTAATTATGGAGATAAATTAGGAAGGAATTGATTGAAGACCTATTATGTAGCAAAAGTTTCTGCTGATTTGTAGCAGCTGTTATGCTGTGATTTAAAGCCCAAATCCAGTTGGGAATAAGTTATAAATAGAATGCTTGTAACCTAGAAAAAGTACGGGTCCAAGATGTAGATCATTAGGGTTTGTGTGAAATTGTGAGCCACTCTGGTACTGTTTTGTACTTAGAGTTGGACTATTTAGTTGAGTTGTAATTTGTCCACTCAAAGCTTTTAAGTACGGGTGTATTGTTCTTGGTTGATGCTCTTAAGCAAGACCAAGGTGTGTCTTTGAAGTGTGTCTTCTACTTTTCTGTGATTGAAGAGTTGTTGGAAATCAAGCTGTTGATGCAGTGGCTGAGGTGTTGACTGCTAGACATCATTGTGATGATTTGAAGAGAGATGGAGTCTCTTATTTAGGGAGAACTTAGGTAGAAGGGTCATTGGGTAGTTATTAAGTGAGTAGATCGTCAACGGGTGTGTTGGCTGTAGGGTCTATGAATTGATACTGCTAATAGTGGACTTCCTTCCTGGCTTGGTATGCCCCTAGATGTAGGTTGTTAGACCGAACTGAGTAAACAAATCTTGTGTGCACTTTACTACTTAGCAACTTCTTTAACTGTCTATATCTTGTATATGTTGCTGATAACAGACCAGATGTCTCGACATGTTTATTCGACATCTGGGTCTGTCATACCAGAATTTCAATTGGTATCAGAGCAGGCATCCTGTTCGTTTTTCTAGGTGAGATCCTAGGGAAGATACTTTCTGGTTCATGTGCGAGGAAGATAGCTGTGCTGAAAAGTTTTTTGGACTTGGTCAGTTCATATGTTGTTTGAATGGTCCCTTGAAGTGGAGGATGGACTATTCATGATAGGGTGTGTATTGGCTCTGTTTGAAGTTGTCAGGCGTGTAGCTTTGGTGGTGAGCTGCTTTGTGGGGTGATTTATTTTCAACCTATGCTGACCTATTGCACCTGGAGTGTGGTGTTTGTGCAAAGGTTATTAAGTTTTGTCTGAAGGTTGTTGAGGGGTTTTCTTTATCTGTGTTCCGCTGCATATGTATCTGTCAGAAAACTCCTGGTGGTTTTGTGTGTTAAGGCTGCAACACTCTGTTTTCCTCTGAATGTGTATCACATGGTGTGGTGATACTTGAGGATATCTTCAACTAGCTTGTTAGAGTTGCCAAAGATACTTGAGGTTCATCCCAAGTCCACTCATAAAGGAACTTTTATATGAGTTTGTTGAAAAGAGATCTGAAGAAAGTTAGAAGCAATTTATTCTTGCTTCCAACCCTACAAGGTCAATCTCTGGGCTTTGATAAAGGATCTCTTGGTGTGTTTCTTGAGAAGGGAACTAATGTCCTACCAGATGTTGGAACATAAAACCAGCGTATTGTGCAGAATCTTGTTGGATAAAGGTATGGCATAACAGATGCTTGGGGGCTAAACAAATATGTATTGATCACATCTGTTTGGAACCTAATCCTGGCTTGGAAGAGGAGGCATTTGGGTTGTGTGTCTAAGAAGTTTCTATTAAGAAACATGTCTTAGATAAGTGTGCTGGTCAAGAGATGATCAACATATTGTCACTCATTGGATTAGTGTATTTCTGATCCAAGTGAGTAGGAGTACAAAGGCTGTTTTTTTTGTGGAGGTCAAGCTCAAATGTCAAGGACATTCTCTCTGAAATCTGAAAGTTCCTTCTGATCAAAGCAGCCAGATGTATGCAATCTTGTTTATGGCCATGGAGCAGATTCTGTTTGAAAGGAGTTATATGTGTGTACTAACCACAGGATGTGCAGCTATTGGATGGGAGAATGAATAATTCCCTTTGGAGTTCTTAGCAGTTAATAAGGGGGAGTCCTTAATCTGATGCTGGAAGAACTCGAAGAAATGTCAAACATAATTTCTTGACATCTTCGTATTGTGAATTTATTTTTCTCAATATTTCTGGTGGTGTTTCTCAAAAACAGGATGAAGGTTGTTTACTCAAACTTGATATCACTATCAAGTCTATGAGAGCATGGAACTCTTGTTCTAGTGGAAGAGAAACTCAAAGGGTTGTGCAAAGAGGATATGTATTAACCTAACTGGTTGACTGGTGTCTTCATTATTGGAATGTCATCCAAACCATCTAGGATGAGCATTTCAGATTTGTGTTTGGAGCAAGAAGGAGTTGGCGTTTTTTTTGGGACCAAAGGATTATAGTTCCCTGGTATCTACATGAGAAGTTTCTTCTTAAGCTGGAGTTCAGTTATGTGGTGTCCTCACATAATGGAACTTTTTTTGCAAGGATTGAAGGGCATCCTTGTAGGTTGAAGCGTTGGGAGAAGCATATCTTTTTTCTAAACAATCTGTTTGTGATGACCAGTCAATGTTTTTTTATGCTCCAGAAACCTGTTAGAGGGAATATCCTTCTTAGGTGCAGAAGAATGGTATCCAACATCTCAAAGTCAGACAAGAGGTTTGAACATTAGAAGTTTGAGAAGAAGATTCTTGAGATGTAGAGTATGCAGGTTCCTGCTTGTGTGTATGATCTGGTTTTGAAGGTTGATTAGCTACTGATGGTTGATCCTCTTATGTCCCTTGCAAGAGATGTGTGTGGATTACTATGGTTGTTGTCTCCAAATCCATAGTAAATGTTTAAATCCATGTGATTTAGACTGGTGTCGGAACTGATGTTGAAACATCATTTCAGTTCTTTGCTTCCTCAGCCAAGGAAGTTTATTTAGCTCAGGGTGGAGTGAAAGGTCAAGACACTGACCTAATCTGGAATAATTTTGTGGTGTGAATGGTTGTCATGATGGTCTGTCATGAAGAAGATTCAACAGATGCCTAATGTGTGCGAAAGAAGAATGTCAGACCAAATGTCCTACCTTGTGTGAGAAGGTAGTCTTATCTGACTAATGATAAATACTTTGACGGGAGCTGAGTATTTGTCTGTCCTTTGATAAGGGTGTACATCTGACTAATGATAAATACTTTGACGGGAGCTAAGTATTTGTCTGATGTGAGTATGCAAGGCTGCAGTCTGAACTCTTTGCTTCAGAGAGGGTGTGCGAGTTTATTTCTCTCTATGGTGTTCAGGTGTTTATGTTAACCTGAATAAGCTGCTCTGGCTGTGTTTTATTGGGAGCTTCTTGAAGAACTTCTATGTGCAATGAGTCCTTTGAATGGTGATGGGAAGCTGATGTCCCAAATGATGATTGTTGATGGTTATATTTGGAAGATGATTGAGATTGTGCACTTGGAGTTGGATGCTCGAGCATTTTTGTCAGAAGAGGTGTTTCTGACTATGTGGATTAGAATGTGGAGATTCTGATCTTGTTTTTAGTAGTATGTTCTGGCAAAGCATGACTACTATTTTTGAAGACCTCACTAGTATCAACAACTACTAGTGGATGTAATGGCAGAGGAATTGTGTCAAATGAGGTGATTTGATCAGCAAGTTTTTTTAGAGCCGTTCTTTCTCTTGAAGAGATTGGATCTCAGTAAAGCTTTTTAAGTAAGCTGAGAATTCGTGGAGTTTGTGAGTAGTATCAAACCAGTCAGGATAATTGGATGTGTTCTCTAGGAGTGAGAGTACAGTATGTGAATGTGCTCAGCAAGTGTGTGAAGATTTGGTGCTTAAATGTTCATCTCCATCAAGAGCATTGGTTATCCATGACAGGGGGAGTACTTGTCTATGGATTTTGTTACAAAGGTGCATATATTGTGCAGCTTACATGCTGATCAAGCTTGTGGAGATTAGTTGCCTTTTATGAGGATATAATGTCAGATAACATGCTATGACATTCTTCTGCTGGATGGCATTTTGGTGTGTTGTTAATAGGACATGTATGGTTCTAGCCATGTGAAGCATTCCTGATTTAATTGGGTTGTATCTCAAGGAACAAGAATGTCTATGGCTGTAAAATTCAAGGTGGATTTGTACAGGGTATCGATGGTTTCTGGATGAGAGGGATCAATGGTGATTTTGGTCTCAATCCAAGAGGTTGTTGGTTGTAGTACAAGGATGTGATCCTGGTACTTTCTTACTATATGATCATAAAGGTGTCATGGGATATCATTGGTGATTTTATGGTGGTTCTTATTGAAGGAGAAACTTCTTTCAGTTAAATGTACTAGTGTTGTTTGAGGATCACGCATTAAGTGAATGCGTTCAGCAGGTGTGTTGAACAGAGGGTGCGCTCTTAAAGACATGAAGATGAGTCTTATGTTTTCCATTCATTTAAGGTGTTCTTCTTGCAAAGGAGCACTGGTTATCTTAGATAGGGGGAGTTAAACTTTTGAAGTAGTGCATTTGTTTATCAAGATTGTTTGTGGCTCTGGTGAGGGTGTTATGTCAGACAAGATGTCGTGACATTGTGTTACTGGTGAAGTTCATGGTGGGCATGACAGTTTAGACCTGGGTGTCAATGGATTGAACCAGAAGTGTACATTTACCCCAATGTGTGTCAATTTTTGGCCAAAAAGAAGGGGGAGAGAAGTAGGTTTGTTCAGCTATTGTGTCTGGATTTCGTATTTGAACAAGTCTCACAAGGATGTAGAATAGTCTGTTCTGTTCTGAGTATGTTGGTTGGATGATTCAGAGTTTTCCTTTAGAACTTTTTGCGCTTGGTCTGTATTAATGTACTCTCTTCTCTATGGATTTGTTCTGAATGTTGCTTATTTGTTATGGTTGCTATGGAAGTTTCCTAGTGAAGTTTGTCTAATTATGGCTAAAAAGGGGGAGAGTAGTGTGGCTTAGTAATGTTGGCATAGTAATGATATGTGTGCATTGGATTTTTTTGGAAGAGATGGGGTTTTTCTTTGGTTCCTTGGCTCTCTGTGGTTGGTTGGCTTTCTGGGTTATATGTGGTTGTCTGGTGTGTGTTGTTTCTGCTGCAGGGATCTCTGATATGTTTTGTGATCATAAATTGTTTTAGCCAAAATTTGCCAAAGGGGGAGATTGTTAGTTCTGAATTGGCAGCAATTTTGGTAAAACAATGTGGTACATCAAGATGTCTTGCTTGATGTCTTGACATGTGATTCTAACATTCTGCAGGTGGTGTGTTTTTAGTATTGCAGAATTTGTGCATGATGTCAAACACGATGTTTTGACATCAGTAGACAGAACTTCCAGTTCAGATTTTTAGGTTTTATTTGCTGTGTTATTTTTAGCAATCTTTTGTGTGTTTATGTTGTGTGTTTGTGTTGAGTGATTGCTTGCGTAATTCTGGGAGTAAAATTATGTTGGAGTGATATTATTTGGAAGCAATCTGTTTGTGAAGAATAGGGTTGGCTATTTTCATGCATAAAGATTTGGAGAATAATTCGTTTTAATTATTAATTAAAACTAAGATCTGCTAATGCCCAAGCCCAATGTAAGGAATGTTTCTGGGAATATTATGTTATCCTGTGTGTTGTTGTTTTATAGGTTTCAAGAAGAATATTGAAGAATAATGACTTTCTAATTATGGAGATAAATTAGGAAGGAATTTATTGAAGACCTATTATGTAGCAGAGGTTTCTGCTGATTTGTAGCAGCTGTTATGCTGTGATTTGAAGCTCAAATCCAGTTGGGAATAAGTTATAAATAGAATGCTTGTAACCTAGAAAAAGTACGGGTCAAAGATGTAGATCATTAGGTTTTGTGTGAAATTGTGAGCCACTCTGGTACTGTTTTGTACTTAGAGTTAGACTATTTAGTTGAGTTGTAATTTGTCCACTCAAAGCTTTTAAGCACGAGTGTATTGTTCTTGGTTGATGCTCTTAAGCAAGACCAAGGTGTGTCTTTGGAGTGTGTCTTCTACTTTTCTGTGATTGAAGAGTTGTTGGAAATCAAGTTGTTGATGCAGTGGCTGAGGTGTTGACTGCTAGACATCATTGCGATGATTGGAAGATAGATGGAGTCTCTTATCTAGGGAGAACTTAGGTAGAAGGGTCATTGGGTAGATATTAAGTGAGTAGATCGTCAACGGGTGTGTTGGCTGTAGGGTCTATGAATTGAAACTGCTAATAGTGGACTTCCTTCCTGGCTTGGTATACCCCCAGATGTAGGTTGTTAGACCGAACTAGGTAAACAATTCTTGTGTACACTTTACTACTTAGCAACTTCTTTAACTGTCTATATCTTGTATATGTTGCTGATAACAGACCAGATGTCTCGACATGTTTATTCGACATCTGGGTCTGTCATACCAGAATTTCAATTGGTATCAGAGTAGACATCCTGTTCGTTTTTCTAGGTGAGATCCTAGGGAAGATACTTTCTGGTTCATGTGCAAGGAAGATAGTTGTGCTGAAAAGTTGTTTGGACTTGGTCAGTTCATATGTTGTTTGAATGATCCCTTGAAGTGGAGGATGGACTATTCATGATAGGGTGTGTATTGGCTCTGTTTGAAGTTGTCAGGCGTGTAGCTTTGGTGGTGAGCTGCTTTGTGGGGTGATTTATTTTCAACCTATGCTGACCTATTGCACCTGGAGTGTGGTGTTTGTGCAAAGGTTATTAAGTTTTGTCTGAAGGTTGTTGAGGGGTTTTCTTTATTTGTGTTCCGCTGCATATGTATCTGTCAGAAAATTCCTTGTGGTTTTGTGTGTTAAGGCTGAAACACTTTGTTCTCCTCTGAATGTGTATCACATGGTGTGGTGATACTTGAAGATATCTTTAACTAGCTTGTTAGAGTTGCCAAAGATACTTGAGGTTCATCCCAAGTCCACTCATAAAGGAACTTTTATATGAGTTTGTTGAAAAGAGATCTGAAAAAAGTTAGAAGCAATTTATTCTTGCTTCCAACCCTACAAGGCCAATCTCTGGGCTTTGATAAAGGATCTCTTGGTGTGTTTCTTGAGAAGGGAACTAATGTCCTACCTGATGTTGGAACATAAAACCAGCATATTGTGCAGAATCTTGTTGGATAAAGGTATGACATACCAGATGCTTGGGGGCTAAACAAATGTGTATTGATCACATCTGTTTGGAACCTACTCCTGGCTTGGAAGAGGAGGCATCTGGGTTGTGTGTCTAAGAAGTTTCTATCAAGAAACATGTCTTAGATAAGTGTGTTGGTTAAGAGATGATCAACATATTGTCACTCATTGGATTAGTGTATTTCTGATCCAAGTGAGTAGGAGTACAAAGGCTGTTTTTTTTGTGGAGGTCAAGCTCAAATGTCAAGGACATTCTCTCTGAAATCTGAAAGTTCCTTCTGATCAAAGCAGCCAGATGTATGCAATCTTGTTTATGGCCATGGAGCAGATTCTGTTTGAAAGGAGTTATATGTGTGTACTAACCACAGGATGTGCAACTATTGGATGAGAGAATGAATAATTCCCTTAGGAGTTCTTAGCAGTTAATAAGGGGGAAGAGAAACTCAAAGGGTTGTGCAAAGAGGATATGTATTAACCTAACTGGTTGAATGGTGTCTTCATTGTTGGAATGTCATCCAAACCATCTAGGACGAGCATTTCATATTTGTGTTTGGAGCAAGGAGGAGTTGGTGTTTTTTTTTGGACCAAAGGATTATGGTTCCCTGGTATCTGCGTGAGAAGTTTCTTCTTAAGCTAGAGTTCAGTTATATGGTGTCTTCACATAATGGAACATTTTTTTAGCAAGGATTGAAGGGCATCCTTGTAGGTTGAAGTGTTGGGAGAAGCATATCTTTTTTCTGAACAATCTGTTGGTGATGACCAGTCAATGTTTTTTTTGTATGCTCCAGAAACCTGTTAGAGGGAATATCCTCTTTAGGTGCAGAAGGATGGCATCCAAAATCTCAAAATCAGACAAGAGGTCTGAACATTAGAAGTTTGAGAAGAAGATTCTTGAGATGTAGAGTATGCAGGTTCCTGCTTGTGTGTATGATCTGGTTTTAAAGGTTGATCAGCTACGAATGGTTGATCCTCTTATGTCCCTTGCAAGATATGTGTGTGGATTACTATGGTTGTTGTCTCCAAATCCATAGTAAATGTTTAAATCCATGTGATTTAGACTGGTGTCAGAACTGATGTTGAAACATCATTTCAGTTCTTTGCTTCCTCAGCCAAGGAAGTCTGTTTAGCTCAGGGTGGAGTGAAAGGTCAAGACACTGACCTAATCTGGAATGATTGTGTGGTGTGAATGGTTGTCATGATGGTCTGTCATGAAGAAGATTCAACAGATGCCTAATGTGTGCGAAAGAAGAATGTCAGACCAAATGTCCTACCTTGTGTGAGAAGGTAGTCTTATCTGACTAATGATAAATACTTTGACGGGAGCTGAGTATTTGTCTGTCCTCTGATAAGGGTGTACATCTGACTAATGATAAATACTTTGACGGGAGCTAAGTATTTGTCTGATGAGAGTATGCAAGGCTGCAATCTGAACTCTTTGCTTCAGAGAGGGTGTGCGAGTTTATTTCTCTCTATGGTGTTCAGGTGTTTATGTTAACCTGAATAAGTTGCTCTGGCTGTGTTTTATTGGGAGCTTCTTGGAGGACTTCTATGTGCAATGAGTCCTTTGAATGGTGATGGGAAGCTGATGTCCCAAATGATGATTGTAACATCATGATTGTTGATGGTTATATTTGGAAGATGATTGAGATTGTGCACTTGGAGTTGGATGCTCAAGCATTTTTGTCAGAAGAGGTGTTTCTGACTATGTGGATTAAAATGTGGAGATTCTGATCTTGTTTTTAGTAGTATGTTCTGGCAAAGCATGACTACTATTTTTGAAGACCTCACTAGTATCAACAACTACTAGTGGATGTAATGGCAGAGGAATTGTGTCAGATGAGGTGATTTGATCAGAAAGTTTTTTTAGAGTTGTTCTTTCTCTTGAAGAGATTGGATCTCAGTAAAGCTTTTTAAGTAAGCTGAGAATTCGTGGAGTTTGTGAGCAGTGTCAAACCAGACAGGATAATTGGATGTGTTCTCTAGGAGTGAGAGTACAGTATGTGAATGTGCTCAGCAAGTGTGTGAAGATTTGGTGCTTAAATGTTCATCTCCATCAAGAGCATTGGTTATCCATGACAGGGGGAGTACTTGTCTATGGACTTTGCTGCAAAGGTGCATATATTGTGCAGCTTGCATGCTGATCAAGCTTGTGGAGATTGGTTGCCTCTTATGAGGATATAATGTCAGATAACATGCTATGACATTCTTCTGCTGGATGGCGTTTTGGTGTGTTCTTAATAGGACATGTATGGTTCTAGCCATGTGAAGCATTCCTGATTCAATTGGGTTGTATCTCAAGGAACAAGAATGTCTATGGCTGTAAAATTCAAGGTGGATTTGTACAGGGTATGGATGGTTTCTGGATGAGAGGGATCAATGGTGATTTTGGTCTCAATCCAAGAGGTTGTTGGTTGTAGTACAAGGATGTGATCCTGGTACTTTCTTACTATATGATCATAAAGGTGTCATGGGATATCATTGGTGATTTTGTGGTGGTTCTTGTTGAAGGAGCAACTTCTGTCAGTTAAATGTACTAGTGTTGTTTGAGGATCACGCATTAAGTGAATGCGTTCAGCAGGTGTGTTGAACAGAGGGTGCGTTCTTGAAGACATGAAGATGAGTCTTATGTTTTTCATTCATTTAAGGTGTTCTTCTTGCAAAGGAGCACTGGTTATCTTAGATAGGGGGAGTTGAACTTTTGAAGTAGTGCAGTTGTTTATCAAGATTGTTTGTGGCTCTGGTAAGGGTGTTATGTCAGACAAGATGTCGTGACATTGTGTTACTGGTGAAGTTCATGGTGGACATGACAGTTTAGACCTGGGTGTCAATGAATTGAACCAGAAGTGTACATTTACCCCAATGTGTGTCAATTTTCGGCCAAAAAAAAGGGGGAGAGAAGTAGGTTTGTTCAGCTATTGTGTCTGGATTTCGTATTTGAACAAGTCTCACAAGGATGTAGAATAGTCTGTTCTGTTCTGAGTATGTTGGTTGGATGATTCAGAGTTTTCCTTTAGAACTTTTTGCGCTTGGTCTGTATTAATGTACTCTCTTCTCTATGGATTTGTTCTGAATGTTGCTTATTTGTTATGGTTGCTATGGAAGTTTCCTAGTGGAGTTTGTCTAATTATGGCTAAAAAGGGGGAGAGTAGTGTGGCTTAGTAATGTTGGCATAGTAATGATATGTGTGCATTGGATTTTTTGGAAGAGATGGGGTTTTTTTTTGGTTCCTTGGCTCTCTGTGGTTGGTTGGCTTTCTAGGTTAGATGTGGTTATCTGGTGTGTGCTGTTTCTGCTGCAGGGATCTCTGATATGTTTTGTGATCATAAATTATTTTAGCCAAAATTTGCCAAAGGGGGAGATTGTTAGTTCTGAATTGGTAGCAATTTTGGTAAAACAATGTGGTACATCAAGATGTCTTGCTTGATGTCTTGACATGTGATTCTAACATTCTGCAGGTGGTGTGTTTTTAGTATTGCAGGATTTGTGCATGATGTCAAACACGATGTTCTGACATCAGTAGACAGAACTTCCAGTTCAGATTTTTAGGTTTTATTTATTGTGCTATTTTTAGCAATCTTTTGTGTGTTTGTGTTGAGTGATTGCTTGCGTAATTCTGGGAGTAAAATTATGTTGGAGTGATATTATTTGGAAGCAATCTGTTTGTGAAAAATAGGGTTGGCTATTTTCATGCATAAAGATTTGGAGAATAATTAGTTTTAATTATTAATTAAAACTAAGATCTGCTAATGCCCAAGCCCAATGTAAGGAATGTTTCTGGGAATATTATGTTATCCTGTGTGGTGCTATTTTATAGGTTTCAAGAAGAATATTGAAGAATAATGACTTTCTAATTATGGAGATAAATTAGGAAGAAATTGATTAAAGACCTATTATGTAGCAGAAGTTTCTGCTGATTTGTAGCAGCTGTTATGCTGTGATTTGAAGCCCAAATCCAGTTGGGAATACGTTATAAATAGAATGCTTGTAACCTAGAAAAAGTACGGGTCCAAGATGTAGATCATTAGGGTTTGTGTGAAATTGTGAGCCACTCTGGTATTGTTTTGTACTTAGAGTTGGACTGTTTAGTTGAGTTGTAATTTTTCCACTCAAAGCTTTTTAGCACGAGTGTATTGTTCTTGGTTGATGCTCTTAAGTAAGACCAAGGTGTGTCTTTGAAGTGTGTCTTCTACTTTTCTGTGATTGAAGAGTTGTTGGAAATCAAGCTGTTGATGCAGTGGCTGAGGTGTTGACTGCTAGACATCATTGCGATGATTGGAAGAGAGATAGAGTCTTTTATCTAGGGAGAACTTAGGTAGAAGGGTCATTGGGTAGTTATTAAGTGAGTAGATCGTCAACGGGTGTGTTGGCTGTAGGGTCTATGAATTAATACTGCTAATAGTGGACTTCCTTCCTGGCTTGGTATGCCCCCAGATGTAGGTTGTTAGACCGAACTGGGTAAATAATTCTTGTGTGCACTTTACTACTTAGCAACTTCTTTAACTGTATATATCTTGTATATGTTGCTGATAACAGACTAGATGTCTCGACATGTTTATTCGACATCTGGGTCTGTCATACCAGAATTTCAGAACTCAAAGTTTTGAGAAACATTTTTGTCATTTCCTTCTCCTCCATCGGAGGGTTAATCTGAGCAGCTACTTCACGCCACCTCTGGGAATACTCTTTGAATGATTCCTTATCCTTCTGTGACATAGCATGAAGTTGGTCACGATCAGGAGTCATGTCCAAATTATACTTATGCTGACGTACAAACGCCTCTACAAGGTCATTGAAAGAACTGACTTGAGCATTGTCCAGCCCCATATACCACTTCAAAGCTGTTCTAGTCAAAGTGTCTTGAAAATAGTGAATCAACAACTTGTCATCATCAGTATGAGTATCCATCTTTCTAAAATACATAGTCAAGTGACTCTGAGGACATGAGTTACCCCTGTACTTTTCAAAGTCAGGGACCTTGAATTTTGACAGAGATCTTAACATTGGGTACCAAGCACAAATCATGAGCGCTCTTACCAAATAGATCTTTCCCCTTCACAACTTTCAACTCTTTCTGCAATTCTAGGAATTGATCTTGGAATTCATCCATTCTCTCATAAACATATAGATTCTCACTAGGAGGATTGTGGAAAACATGATCCTCTTGTGGCACGACATGCATAACTAGAGGAGTGGTGGCCATCATAGATTAAATTGGAAGAACTTGACTAGCCAATGATGCTTCAGTGGCAGGATGGAAATTTTCTGGCACATAATTGGGAGGCATACCCCAAGGATAACTAGCATGCATCTAATTCTGACGCGGTGGTCCAGTAGGCACAACAGTTGCAACATGAGTAGTCGCAATTTCAGAGATAACAGACACTTGAGGTTGAGACAGAGGTGGAGGCTGATTCTGAGCAGCCACCAAGGATTCCAACAGAGCAGTCATTTTGTCCATTCTTGTCTTCAATGAATTCACTTCCTCACGGAGTTCCCTTTTCTCTTGGTCAATTGTATCCATATTTCGTCTTGAATTGGCATGAGTATTGTACAGATGTTGAAGGTGACAAAAATTACACAAGAAAGGGGGTTGAATTATGTTTTCCGTTTTCTTACTTTGCGGCTGATTATAGTTCAGAATCTAAACTAGTGTTCAGATTTTGATTATACTTAGCAGCAGAATGTTAACAAAAGCAAATAAATAATAGTAGAAGACACAAAGATTTATAATGGTTCCTCCCAACTGAGAATAGTCCAGTCCCTTTACTTCACAAGAGATTTTCACTATAACCAAATCATGATTACAATCACTTACGCATTCTGCATAAGACTTTTACAATGCTCAGACACTAAGTCCAAGACTTCTTGCTTAAACCCGTAAGGTTCAATACTTCCTTGCTCAAGTCCTACAGACCTAAGACTTCTTGCTCAAGCCACTTTGGCCCAAGAATTCTGCTAAGGTTCCACGAACCAAAACTTCCTACTCAAGCCACACTGGCCCAAGACTTCTGCTCAGGTTCCATGAACTGAGACTTCTTGCTCAAGCCACACTGGCCCAAGACTTCATCTCAAACCCCTCAAGCTCAAGACTTCTGCTCAGACCCTTGATCTAAGACTTCCTGCTCAAGTTCCACGAACCCAAGACTTCTGCTTAATCAATCCACTTGATTAAGACTTTCATTGCTCTAGCACATAGCAGAATACTTACATGGCTCAAGCATCTTGACGAGAGATTTGAATTTTCTCAATCAATCCACTTGATTAAGTCTTTCAATGCTCTAGCACATAGTATGAGACTTACATGGCACAAGCATCTTGGTGAGAGACTCGAATTTTGTTAATCAATCCACTTGATTAAGACTTTCATTGCTCTAGCACATAACATGAGACTTACATGGCTCAAGCATCTTGGTGAGAGACTTTGATCTAAACTATAAAATAACATGTTCAACAGAATAGATAACAAGGTGTACTTTATACAAATACCAGAGGTACGGGAAAATCACTATAACAAAGACCTAAATATCTTAAGATTTCTAAGATATTCAATGTGTAAGAAATCTTAAGGCTTTTACAATTACAACTTACAACAAAAATTCTGCATAACCATTTGTGTTGATAATTGTTGATCTTCTTACTCCTCCATCAGGTTGATCTTTGTTAAATATTCAGTTTGAACCTTCATCCACTTATATAGCATTTGCAAAAGACTAGCCGTTGGAGAGATAACTTGATCAAGTATCTTTGCTTTCTCCATAGTACAAGAGATGTTGAAGATATATACACCAAAAGATCTTGATCCATTGTGTATCATGTTTAACCACTGAGTCTTCAAAGATATCTTGTACTATAGAGCTGTTGAGAGTATATATCTATAAAGCATGCCAACTTTTCTTGAGCCTTGTGAACTAAGACTCTAGCTGACAAACTGATTTGACAATGTAGCTTGCTTTTTGCAGTACGAATAGCTTCAGCTTTATTACTAACTCTGAATGATCACCAGAAGCCAATTTACATTCACCAAGTGTGGAGACAATAATGTTGCTTCTTCTTATGCTGAGACCTTTAGCTTCAAAGTTTACGTCAGACATCACTTAGAGATTGTTCTTCAGATTATGCGGCACCAGAAGCTAGCAATTCAGCTTCTTTCAAGTGTGCCTTTGTATATCAGATTCTGTATATATATTTACAAGTATTAGAACCTGCATACAAGAAACAGACAACAAATATAATAATTATTCTTTTAATACTTTGTTATCATCAAACCCAAGGAATATATGTCATGAATAAATCTTGTTCTAATAAATGTGTCAACCTGTCTTCTACGAAGACGAAGGAAATGAATGAGACTCCAACAGACTATCAGAAATCAAGACCAAATGATGCAAATGATACGTGAGATCCAGGTGCAAAAGATTATTTCCAAAGAACTAAGGAACTATAAACATATTACAAACATCATAAGTAGTAACATATTAAGAAGGAAATTGAATTTTTATTTCATTAAAATATCTGGAAGGATTACAACTTTAGTACATAATTTCAAAGCAATCCTAAACAAAAAAAATATAATCTTAAGGCCTAGGATCTGAGGGGACTACAACTGAAGAAGATCCATCTCCATGCTACAATTTCCTCTCGAGCTTCCTAATCTGAACTTCAAAAGAAGTCTTCATCCCGACCTTTTCTTTCAAGATCTTGTCAACAACACCTTTCCAAGCCACTGACCTAGCTTCTTGCTCTCTTTTTCTTTTCTTTCCATGTTGCTCAAGCATATCATCTTTCTCTTTCAATTGCATTTGCAACTCTAGCTTTTTCGCATTTGAAACACGAAAATTTCTCTCCCAAACATATCTTTCCTGCTTCATCTGAGCTAAAGCAACTTGGAGTCCCTCTGTATCTTCAACTGGAACAAGAATGAATCCTATGACTTTAGGGAACATTGGTTCTTCAGGAGGATAAGTGTAGCGCCCCAAAATTTGCCTCTCTTTTTGTTAACCTTAATCGGCTTCTGTTTCACACTCATTTGCATCTTCATTATTCATTCATTTGCATAAGCTCCTAAGATGTGGGATCAAAGGAATTTTCTTGATATCAGTGTTTGCCCTATTCAGGGGTGATTCAGCCATTTCCTACTTCAGTCAAGTTTAAGCAAGGGTTGAATTCATGTTATCACAAATATCTTCCTATTCAGAGGTTCATCAAGCTTCAAAGTCTTCCCCATTCAGAGGAATCATCAGAGGCATTGGGTCAGGACTTTATTGGTGTTGATCAGGCTATGGACTAGGGTTTGGTTTTCTTCATTGACAACTCAAATCAATTCAGCATTATCAGTGTATATCCCAAGGGGAATTGATATTTCTTGCTCATGATCCAGCTTGTGGACTTTCATCAATTTAAGATCGTTGGTTGGGATTTCTTGTCAAGGATGTCTTGGTAATCATGCTTCTTTCTACGCTTAATGGTTTATCTTCATCTTCAAAGAAGGATATATGTGGATTGAATTGCAAATCATTGGGTCATGGTGCAATAGATCAAGTTATGGATCCATATTATGGTCAAAACATCGTTGTTCCCTCAGTTGTTTATTTCTTGTTGCTGGTAATGCAAGCTAACATGGACCGAGGAATTGAAATTGAGGCTCCATTAGTTGGAAGATGAATTTGGGATATCGGTCCAAATGATTTCATTGTGCAAAGTTTGTTCAAGATGGATCAAAGTTCTTGAGGCATTCATCATGATTTTACGCCATACCTCACTATGTTCATTATTCATCCGAGGCGATTACAAATTCAAGTGTTCATCATCATTCATCATTCAACTTCAAGTTCAAACGTCCATTGTCCAATCCATACATGTTACTAGATCGAGTTCATAAACCATTAATCCATTTTCAAAGTCCATATCCATTTACAAATAACCGTTTTCCATATCCACTTGTTAATCTAATTAACCATGTTTCTTAAATTCTCAAATGCATTTCAACTTTATCTCAATTCCAAATAACCGTTTTGCTATTAACCATTGTTAATCCAATTAACCATGTTTCTTAAATTCTCAAATGCATTTCAACTTTATCTCAATTCCAAATAACCGTTTTGCTATTAACCATTCCTTTCTAATATTCGTTTTGCTAAATCCAAAGGTCCTTAAACCATATCCATTTGTAAAAATCACAAACCACTTTTAAAATCATTTTTATCCATTTTGGTAACCGTTTTTGTGAGACCAGTTCCAAATATCCATTTTCCAAATCATATCCAATTTATTTAATCCAAATTTTCAAATATCCATTTTTCAAACCTGATATCCAAATAAAATCCAAATATCCATTTCTTTAAATCCATTACCAATTTCAATTTCACAACCCATCTCTATTAATCCAATTCCATATTCAAATATCCTTTTTTCAAGTTCCAAATCCATACTCATTTTCACAAATCCAAATTCATTTTCACATACTAACAGTGACAATTGCAAGGAAAAGTCACATCCCGCTGGTCTGCAGTCGCATCCCGCTGGTTTACTTTTTAAACCACTTGGTAGCAGTAAGGCAGCACTTCTTGATTTGGGCATTTTGGGTACTCCTGGACAATCGCCTGACAAGGAAAGGAAAGGGAAGTACCAAAGCAAAACGAAGCTTTAACTAATATTTTCCCAAATAAAATTACAATTCATTTGCCACAGGATGAGGTACTTCTAGCATCATATGCATAACAGTTACAGAAGCCTTTACCATTGCGTAGCATCTAAAAAAATACTTATCAATACAATATAGAAGTTAACAGAAAAATAAATACTCACAACAGCAGAAACAAAATATGGATAGCAGTGGAAAGTCCAGTTTATAAAAAGAGTAACATAACCGAAAATTGAGAAGGAATTTTTCAGCAGTAAAAATTAACAGAAAATTATAACAGAAAAATATAGCAGTTCACAACAGAATCAAAAGCTCAGTTCACTGATCCAAATTACAATAGAAACTTCACATCAGAAATACACTGCAGAATTCAATCTCTAACAGAAACTATAACAAACTCTCTCTCTATCGAGGCATTCTTTCCTCTCTCAAAAACTTCACCCTTGATCTCTTCATCATCGTCATAGAATCCTTCATCAGTTCTTCATCATCTCTATTTTCTCAAACCTGCAGCAAATTCACTCATCACCACCAATTCACGGAAAACCACCTTCAATCCACACGTTTTTCATCTGCGAATCATCTTCACCAATTCAGACTCGACTCTGCAAATTAACAAAATTCACACAATAACCTGTAACAAATTCTTCGTTTATCTTCAACAATATCAAGACTCTGCAACAATTCACGGCCAGAAGTTAAGAAGGAAGAAGAATTCACATTCAAGAACCAGCTGCAAAATTCACAACTCCAAGTTCAATTCAGATTCAACAAATTCACTGTGCATAAACGGCAACATCGCAAAGCAAGCGGTAGACTGAAGAAGAAGTGAGGTAGAGCGGAGAAGAAGAAAGGAGGAATCAGACGAATACCTGCAAATGTCAACCGTCGAGCCACCATGCCGGATTTCGGTACGTTTCAGCTTGATTATTTAACTGATGATTCTGAACTCCGCTGCCTCTTTTCTGTCCCAATTTCTTGCTTCAAACTCGGATACAACTCGAATTAAAAGCCTCGAAGTTTCCATCGAAATTCCATACTCCGACGCGTTGCGGATTCGATTGAAGGTTGAGTCGAGATTGTAGGAAGCATGGAGTTCGTGAGTAGAATCGTTGTTTTGGATCGATTGATAAGCTGTATTTGACGAAACCGCGTTTGAAATAATCACTGAAGGTTGGATTTCGTTCTGGAAGTCGCAATGTCGTCTTGCGGAGGATTTTAATTTGTGTGGCTAGGGATTGAAAGTGTCGAAGTGGAAAAGATGGCGAAATGAAGGAGAAGGTGGGTTGGGCGAGGAGAAGAGCGTTGAAAACGCCGGCGATGACAAAGTTGAAGGAAGTCACGGAGCAGAGTTATAAAGATGAGAAGGAGGCAAGATGATCGTTATGGGGGTGCATGGTTGGTTATTCTTATAACCAAAATTACATTTTAATCAAAATCGGTTATAAAATTAGTTATAAATTTGGTTATGGTTATATAACTTGAATTTTTTAAAAAAATTCAGTTTTAAAAAAAAATATTCAAAAAATATTTTTTTTTAATTTTAAAAATTAAAAAATTTGGATTTTGGATAATAACCAGAATATAACCGAATCTAAAAAAATTTAACCGGTTAATAACCATTTAATTATATCTGGATTATATGAATGGATAACCAAAACCATTAAACACTAAACCGGTTAATAACCATTCAATTATATCCGGATATTTAAAACAGATTTGGATTTGGGCATCACAACCGGATATTTTGTATACCCCTAATGATGGTGATGGGTTTAGTTTAGGTGGAGGAAGGTATATGAGAACGATGCATTCTGGTAGAGGTAGCATTGATAGGGAATTTGAAAGTGCTTCAAGCAGACGCATCGTGGATAAGAGAAAAAGTATATATCACGACAGAGCAAGTGGATCATATCTCGAAGATAGTGTTGACCATAGTAGGATAAAGGTGAAAAGGGAAGGAACTCAGCATCCTTCGCCGTTGTTGAAGGAGAAGTTTAACTCTGATGAGTCCATTAGGGTTCAGGGGAAAATGGTGTTTTGAAGGTGACGGTGCAGGGGGGAAAAAGAAGAGGATTGTGGTTTTTTTTTCTGAAGTAGGTTTAGGTTTTTACTGATGCCATCAGGGACCGGGTTTAGGCCTGTTTTGTTTTTCCGTTTCACACCCAATTTCCACTAACGCACCCCCTTTGTTTCTTGACAAATTCTAAGGCCAACAAGCCCACATTCTTTTCATTTTTGCACCACCCAAAGATACTGACTGCACCCCATTCCTGTTTTTTTAGTTCAAAGTTCAATTAGGAGTGGATTTTGGAAATTGTTTTTTTTACTAATGATTTTGATTAATTTTTGGATATTTTATTTTGATAATTAGATTTTAGAATTAAAGTTTGATTTTGATTTTCTAATTTTAATTTGGGTTTTGGTTTAGAATTAATTTTGAATTAGTTCACTAGTTTTAGAATTAGATTTTTAGGATTAGTTCATAACTTTAGAATTTGTTTTGAATTAGAAATTTAATTGACTTTTAACATGGATTAGTAGTTGATTAATCGTGGATTAATGTTGGTTAAGATTCTGACTAATTAGGAGTAGATTTTTAATCCTAGTTTTAATCTCTTTGTAATTTTGATTAATCTTGTGGAGATTTTGTATGGAGTATTTTTCGTAACCTTGTTTGGACTAATGAGATCTCTTGATGCAGATTATGCCTAAGCCCTGATATCGTTTGGACCGATTCTTGATGTTAATTCTGGTTCTCCTTGTTGATTACCTTTGATGATAGTTGCTTACATCTGATGCTTGTTAGATTCTGACATGTTTTGAACTGGATGTTAGATACTTAACTGTTGGGCCCTCTTACTTGTTTGAAGTACTAGATGGATTGCTTCTCTTTCACATTGGAGTATTCTTCCTTCGAGGCTTGACCTTTTGCGCGCTTTGAAGAGGCAACAGACCTTCTCCGTTAGGTACCACTTGCGCACTTGTGAGAAGCATGCTTAGGCTTTAGCATTTTTGCTTACAACTTGTTGTTGAGTGAGGAGTTTCCACTCCTAGTTGTATACTTGGCTTGAATGTCAATTCATTGATACTGTGGTGTTGTTTGTCTTACTTTGTGATGGATGAAGAGTCACTTAACTTTCTTATACTTGAGATCACGACATAGTTTTCATCTTGTGGATGAACGAAGAGTCACTCAACTTCCTTATAGTTGAGATCACGACATTGTCTGTTTCTGTAGCATTCTCTTTCTGTTGGAGAACGAGGAGTCACTCAGTTTTGTTTCTTAGCTGAGATCGCGACATCGTTTATTTTTTTATTGAGTTGTCCTGTGTTTACTTGTGTTTGTTCACATGATCCCTTAGGATTCCTAGCTCCACTTAATTTCTGATTAAGTTGGAGGTAGGAGAGACATTAGGCTTTCAATCCAAGCATGACAACGTTAGGTACGCGTCCCTCCTAATCCTGACTTTAGGGCCACTTTGCATGATAACTTGTAGGACCGAGTTTCCCTTAGACCTTCATGAGTCCCGAGTTCTTTCTCTCGCCTCTGTGTGATTGAGATCCCGTTTTCCCGTAGTCCTGTGAACTACAGATGCTCTGATTCCTCATTCCTTAATGAGGATACGTAAGCATGAGATGCGATATCTTGGCGAGCACACTAACAATTAACTTTCCTCTTCTCTCGCACTCATGCGATCGAGTGTAATCAGTTAATCAAACCTTTTCTCTCGCCCCAGTATGATCGAGACTCTGTCACCAAACAAACAAAACTGACCCTGAAGGTCAAACTACGACTGCTCTGATTTCCCCTCTCTCGTCCGATTGAGGATACATAGGCACAAGACGACGATGTCTTTGCGAGCAATCTTCCCCCAACAATCCCGTAGTCTCCCGAACTATGTTGACTCTGACTTTCCCATTCCCGAGGGAATACGTAGGCCTAGGACGGCGATGTCCTATCGAGTCACCTTTTCTTTTCTTTCTTTGTTTCTCGTTCTTTCCTTTTAGTTATCAGTTGAGCTTTAGATACCCACACCCTTTGATTAGACAACAAGCGTGGATCCTATCGAGTACGATGGATGCGAGGGGGTGCTAATACCTTTCTCTCACGTAACCGACTCCCGAACCCAGACTATGGTTGCGATGACCATGTCCTTCCTTTCTTCAGGTTTTCTTCGATCGTTTCCTTTCTCTGCGTCGGGATAAATAACATTATGTGGCAACTCTTCCATATTTTCCGCTGGTTGATTTTCGCAGTCGCGACAATAAGGCATCTTGATCTTAGCAGCTCTTGCTTACACCCACTGAGTGTAAGGCTCCAAAGCAACACAACCTTTCGTTATAATTCATCATTTCCTTTTATGTGAATCTTATGCCAAGCGTGGACTATCTTCTCCTTAACCTCTTGCTATCAACACCATCTTGAGTGAAGAAAGCTTCTAGAAGAATGTTTCTTAGTTTATCCTTCTTAGCATACCCAAGATGACGTTGAGCCAAAACCGGATTGTAGTTAATACCTCCTTTTATACCAAGAAAAGGTATATTAGGGAATTCACCACAACTGTCAATAATCTTCACGTCATCATAAAATCTATAACACCAAGTCAAATATCTTCATGTCGTCAAAACCCAAGGAATATATGTCATGAACAAATCTTGTTCTAACAATCTCCCCCTTTTTGATGATGACAAACATAAATATTTAAAGGACAATGTTGGACAGTTATAATTTTCTTTTCAACATCAGAGTATGAGGTTTGTATGCTCCCCCTGAGTCTAATAGTCCAAAGTTGAGTTCTGTAACCCACCCTAAGTACTACTTTCAAGAAAAAGTATTTAGTTATCTTAGTAACATCAGAGTCTGAGGTTTATAAGCTCCCCCTGAGTCAAATAGTCCAAAGTTGAGGTTTGTAAGCTCCCCCTTAGATCTATATTTAAGAAAACTAAACATAATATTTTAAATTCCTTTGGCAACACCGGAATACGAGGTTTGTAAGCTCCTTCTGAGTCTGATAGTCTAAGGTTGAGGTTTGTAAGCTCCTTCTTAGTTCTATGTATAAGAAAGTTAAAATGTGTCCCCCAGGAAAGATAACCAATATGTAGAAAAATTAAACAAACCGTTATGTACAAAAATTATAAATGACCATTATGAAGCAACCTCAACCATAGTTTTCTCCACTCCTTGTTGAATGAAGAGTTCTGAAAGAACCTTTCCATAAGGATAAAACATGACTTTCCTTCATGAAAGGATGTGAGAGTCATCTTGAGATAATCAAACATAACTTATAGAAGGTTGATCTTTAAATCTGAGTTGAGAAGAAGCAGAAAAACATTTTCATCAATATCTAAGAAGTCCAGATCGTTATTCTTTGGTAAAAGATTTTAGATCAAAATTTGATACCGGACTAATGCCTTGGAGTTAAGATTAGAGACTTTAGATAGGTCAAATAGATCATTAAAGATAACGTGAGAAGACAAAGAAGATTCCCAAAAGAAGTATATTTAGAACCACACCTTCATCCTCACACCTTATTGCATTAGCAATAGAAGTGGGGGTGATGGTGATAGGAACACCGGATACAACAGAAAGAATGACATATTCTATATTTAGTTCTTGGATGGAAGCATTCACCCAAAATTCCTTGATTAGATTAGGGTAAGTAGGACCATAATTCCAACCATTCTGGGAGACATTGCTTTAAAAATGAAACCCATGAGCCAACATCTCTTCAAAATGAAAAGTCCTTCAATGATGACTACCAATTGGTTTTCCATATCAAGATTAGATCTTGAGGCCATCTTAGAAAGGGAATAAATTAAAAGAAAGAAGGTAGAAGCAGAATAAAATAAATAGAAGGATGTTTCGAAAGATATAGACAATGATTTGTCAGAAAGATGCAAGACAAATGTCTTTGCTTTTAAGACCACTCAAAGATTATGTTGTAGAAATAAAACAATAAAAAAAAATAACAATTAGGAAAATATGAGGTGATTACAGAGGTGCATATTCACAGAAATCAAAGAGGTTTCACATCATTACTCAACAGTCTTTGCCCAACAACCATAATGCAAGATACTTATCAGATATATTAATGCTATTTGAAGCAAATAATCCACTTCCAGATTCTCAGAATCTGATATTTTTTGAAAGCCACTTTTCATTAGAGGTAGTTTCCCATACTCTGATAGAAGCTACTTCTAAGCAACATCAGACTTTGATACTCTAATTATGAACAAGCATTATTATTCAATATAGACCATGTTCAAATTCATTTTGATAAAATCAAATCTTTCAATAACTAAAGGTTTTGTAAATATGCCAGTCCATTGATGACCAGTATCAATGAATTGAATATCTATAACTCCCTTCTGAACATAGTCTCTAATGAAGTGATGTTTAATCTCAATATGCTTGGTTCTAGAGTGTTGAATTAGATTCTTTGTTAGACAAATAACATCAGTATTATCACAGAAGATAGGGATACTGCTTCCACAAATATGTTAATCTTCTAGCTGATATTTCATCTAAAGTAGTTGTGTGCAACATTTAGCAGCAGATATGTATTCTGCTTCTGCTATAGAGAGAGCAATAGTTGCATGTGTCTTACTAGCTAAGGATATTGGGTTTTCACCTATGAATTGTTAGATTCTACTGATGGATTTTATCTCAATCCTATCCCTGACATAGTTATCATCACATAATCCAACCAATTTATAATCAAGGTTTTTTAATAAAGAAGTCCCAAATTTGTTGTTACTTTCAGATACCTAAATATTCTCTTAACAATAATTAAGTGATTTTCTCGAGGATCTGATTAAAACCTTGCACACAGACAGACACTAAACAACATATCAGGCCTAGAAGTTGTGTGGTAAAGCAAAGAACCGATCATACCTCTATATAGCTTTTGATCCACCTTGGAGCTATTTTCCTCCTTGTTCAGACTACAAGTTGGATGCATAGGAGTTGCCATAATCTTGCACTCTTCAAGATTAAATTTCTTCAACAGCTCTTTTGTATACTTAGACTGTGTCATACCCCAAATTTTGACCACTAAGATTCCCATCATTGTGTAAATCCTCATCACAATATGGATGAACCATCATGCCTCATCAGTCTCCCCAAAGATGGGTGAGCATTCACTACAACCAAGAATTAGGGTTTCAAGCCCTCTCTAAGCACTTAGACAAAGGATCAATCAAGGAATGACATGATTTTCAACTTGTCTAACCTCTCAAACCTCTATAAAGGATCAAGAGGACTCCCACATCAAGAACCAAGCACAAAGTTGCTACATTCCATGTGGATTAAGCCTCAAGATCGCCAGTGTCACCAAATTAGGGTTTTGGTCGACCAGGGCCTCTAGATGGAAATTTTCATCTAGGTGTGAGCCAAAGCTTCAAAGAATAACCTAAGATACTCGAAGGTACCTCATGAACCCAATCATCAAGTCAATTTAGCCTCAGGGGATGCATTCACAAAAAATCAGGAATTAGGGTTTCTTGACCTAATTCACCCCTAACTTAACTTTTGGAATAAAACATGAGTCAAGATCTCAAGACATGATTTTAGGGTCTCCAATACACCATATTGATCCATTTGCAACAATAGATTGATCCAAGAAGCTTGATTCACAAGTTTCAATTTCATCTGAACCACAATTAGGGTTTTGAGGGAAAAGTCAACTGTATCTTTGACTTTTGACCAAGACATGCTCCCAAACCTTGGGCATGATTCAATACACCCTATATCACCTATGGAATCCATCTATTAAGTTTGATTTAGGTCAAGGACTTGATTTCGTAGAGGATCGCGCAGTTTAAAGTTCATCTGATAAAAAGTCAACTGTACAAAAAGTCAAAGTTTGAGTTTTTTGATTTTTTGGTCAACCAAGGTTCCTTAACCCTAAAATGATGTTAATGTGTGATTGGAATCATCATTCATCAAGAAAAACCAAAGAAAGTGAGATAACTTGTAAAAGGGGTAAAGAATTTTTCTAAGTTATGAAACAAAATTGCTAGGCTGCGAACTTCCAAGGATCATAACTTGAGATCCAAGCAGCCATTTTGGATGGTCCAAAGATGGATTTATAGCTCTCATGGCATAATTTAAAAGTGTCAACTACATCTCAATCCAATTCTTCATGAATTTTTAGTTATGGAGTGATCAAAATGGCTGAAAACATGAAAATCACATTTTTCCAACACTTAGTGAAGTTTTCACTAAGTCAAAATCTGCCTTACTTTTTCCAAAATGAAGGGACATTTTTCACCTTGATCCAAGTCAAACCAAATCTTGGGTTGGACATCAAATTTGAAGTATGTCATGAGGGCTTTCTAACAAGTACCAAATCATCTCCAAATTCCATTTAAGCAAGGAGATACAACCCTTGAAACATGGCCTCATGAACTGATTTTTCCAAGACAGATTTGCCAGATTTGATGCATTTTGCTCGATTTGACCAAATCTGACAAATCCAAGCCTTGTCATCATTTTGGACACATATGAGGATCAAATCTAATGGGGATGATCTGATCTCCAAGCCTCACAAGTCCATGAATCTACAAGTAGCATGCCAAACCTAAAAAAGCCTAAAAGATGCCAAGACTTCAATTTTGTTTTCAAGCATTCAATGGATGCACCAAGGTGGCATGAACTAAGCCTATTCCAACTGAATTCAGTCAAGACTTATCTCTGAACCAAAGCTACAAAGCTTGTGCTCTAACCTCTAGTCAATGGCTAGAGGAGACTTAAGATTCCAAAGTGATCCAATTGGCCAAAGGTCTGCTGTAGTTGCCACACACTATTGCTTGCAAAAAAAACTTGCTCTACTATAAATATAGCTCATTTGTGCTCAGTTTGAGTACACCAAAGCACTACAGCACTTGCTTTCCTCAAAATCCCTTTCTCTAGGCCAAAATGCCTTCTTTTGCAAGGTAACTCTGAGTTTTTGAGTTAGAGAGCATTTCCACCACAACTCATGATCCAAACATATCCAATATGTCATATCTAAGCTGTCCAAACTCTCACATGTGACCTGTAACACCAAAATCTCAAAGTCCCATCTCAAAACCTCAAAATTGGACTTTTTTGCATTTTTCAAGTCATGTCTTGATTCAATCACTTTCAAAACCAAATAAAACCTCAAACACACTCCAAATATCATCCTTGAACTGTCCCAAATGGTTCCCCACATCTGGAACACCATTTGAGAGAGTTGCCATATTGGTCACTTTTGCCCTTTTTGCAAGAAAGAGCTCAAACTTGTTCCTGGGGATTCCAGCTGGTTCCAACCATTCTAAAAGCTTATAAGGGATCAATTGAGAGTGATAAAGCATCAAATTACTTCTGGCACAAGAAACTTGGCAGATAGCCCAAAAAGCTCCTAAAGAGGTAAGCATCACAACTTGAACTCTTTGAAATATGCATTGCTTTGAAGTCCACTGATCATGCACATCTCATACATGTTATATATGTTGTGTTTGAACCAATTCACCATGTAATTCATGCCTGTAACAAGAGGTAGCATAGAAAATGCAATTAAAGGCCTATTTCAAGAACATTATCGGGTTTTGAAATAGGAGCCTCATCTGAAAAAACCACCACCACCATTGGATTCCTTGTGAAATTCTAGGCAGGATAGACCTAAATTTTGTCCCAATCTGTGGAGAAATGAGAAAGTTACAAGCTTCACGTTTTTGGCCAAAACCTTGCCTTGCCTTGCCTTGGCCAGGCCAAAAACAAGGCATGCCTCATGTATTCATGGGGTGGTTTTGATACACGGATGTATCACCACCCCAGTGGTAGAAGGTGCGCGCGCTGCGCCCTAGAGATCTGTGGTTCGAATCCCCCTCGCCCCAGATCCTTTTTTTTTACCACTTTTTCTATTTTTTTAATATTTGTTATATTATTTTAAATGATTTGGAAAATTAATTTCTCCTTCAATTTTAATGATTTTTGATTGGTTCTTTTTGCAAAAAATCACAAAAATGTTAAAATATTTTATTCCACACAAAAATCATATTTATATTAATTATTTAATATAGTTGGTATTTTTGTAAATAAATTCATTTTTAATTGTTTTAAACACTTTTAAAAGTGGATTTTTATCTTGAAAATCAAAACCAAATGAGTTTTAATTCATCTTGTGATTAAAACATCATTTTTTAAAATCTTAACCAAAAATCACAAGTTGTTTATTCAAGCTTATTTGGTATTTTATCATTATTTATTGATTTTCTTTAAGAATTTACTTTTAAAAGTGATGAAATTAGGGTTTCTTTGATTTTCACCCTCACAAATCTTTTTCAAACACTCATGGGCCTATAATAGAGTGTAAGACCTAATCCCTCTTTGAAACCAAAATAGTTTGGGCCTCAGTTATTGTATAAGTCCCAACACATTTTCAAAAATCTTGGAGCGATCGCCAGTTTAAAATAAAGCCACTTAGGTCTCTCCTTGAGTTGTAAGCCCCATTCTTTTTCTTTAAAACATACTTGGGCCTCTAATAGAGTGTAAGACCCATTCCTTGTAAATAAGATACCTTGTTGGGCCTCAGACATTGTATAAGACCCACTGTATTTTCAAAAACCTCGGCGCGATCCCTGTTTTCAAACAAGCCATCCAGGCCTACCCTCGTGTTGTAAGTCCCATCTTTCTTTTTTTCAAAATAATCTTTAGGCCTCTCCTTGAGTTGTAAGACCCATACCTTTGTACAGAAAACCTTTTGGGCCTCTCCTTGAGTATAAGCCCCAACAATCTTTTCAAAACAACTTCCCTTTTGACTTAGATTTAAATAGGCTTATTTAGTCTTGGAGTCCCTTAACTTAATTTCAGTTTTCAGTTTGGTCCCTTATGTAATAAACATTATGATGAAGTCCCTCAAGAATCGTTCCATTAAACAACTTGATCCATTCCGTTAGTTTTGTTGTAAAAACGTTAAGTTTGCTGATGCGGCATGCCAACAAGGATTTTAGTTCCTTTGTGAGTCAGCAATTAGCAATTTATAAACGATAAGGTTGATGAATATTTAGGGTTCTTCATTCTTCCTCCTTCCTTCATTATTGTCACGATACTATTCATCATCTTCTTCCTCCATCTTCATTCTTCATCCTATTTCCTTCATATGTGAAAATGTCAATAAACTCCAGCAACAAATCGAAATCAAACACCCAAAGTTATGGGTAATTTGGATCTGTTATGATAAGAAAGAAAAAGATGGAGTGTTGGTGTGAAGAAGAGTGTGTGATACGTACTGTTACGGATTTGAATAGTATTAATGTTGGGAAAAAGTTTTGGGGTTGTAGAAATTACAGAAATCAAGTGGAGAAGGGATGCAATTTTTTCAAGTGGGTAGGAGATGAAGTTGTTGATGGAAGGGATTTGAAGATTGATAAGCAAATGAAGAAGATATTTAAGTTGAAGAAAGAGGTTTTGACCACAAGAGGAATGTTGAAAAATGCAATTTGTTTTGCATTATTAGTTTAGGGTTTAACATAGTTTTTGTAACAAGTTATTTGAAATAGCTCTGTTGGCAAATGTAATAATGTGTTTAAGTTATGAATGTAATAATGTGTTTAAGTTATGAATGTAAGAATTGTTATCAAATGTTTAAGCAATTGTGTTATGTAGTGGTCTGTAATCTTGTTTTGATAATGTTTATAACTGTTATGGATTATAACTGTAATGGTGTGTAACATATATTGTCTAAGACATGTTGATGAATCAATATATTGTTTAGAATATTGTTGAGTCAAATTTTTTTAGAATATCTTGATAAAGTATTACAGAATCAATAACATGTTGATAAAATATTGCTGAAACATGTAAATAACATGTTGACAAAATGATATAGATATTGGTATAACAAAAGCATTAAAGCATATGTTCTTGACACTGCTACAAAAAAGCATTTGTTCTTAGCACTGATACAAAAAGAGAGCACTGATACAAAAGTTAAGTGGTACATCAATGAATTTATTCTTAGCCATCAATACAACAATGCCTAAATAAGGTTTTCACAAAAGCCTAAATAAGGTTTTCACAAAAGCCTAAATAAAGTGTTCATATGACAGTGAGTTACATAAACATGAAAATAAAGTGGATCAAGTTGCTTCAGGTTGAGTTGATGCTGTTTGACTTGCTTCAGGGACACTTGCTGCAGGCTGAGTTGCACCAGACTGACTTGGTTCAGGTTGAGTTGTCTGACTTGGACCTGGATGTTTGCAGGTTGCCTTGTTGTGCCCTATCATGTGGCATCTAGTGCACTTGATGCCAAAGTTTTCCCTCTTTAGCTGAGTGTCATCCCTTATGCTCTATGAAGCATCTCTAGTCCTCTTCTTCTTTGGCCGTCCTGGTTGTCTTTTGATTGGTGGTGGTTGCAACTCAACATAACCTTTCTTCTCCTAAAGTAATTCCCCATTGACTGGAAATATGACAGATGCATAACATTCTTCATACACTTGTTTTCTGTAGCAGTCAGGGATATAGCTTTCATTCTCTAATTTCTGAGATTTCATGCAAGATATAGCATGACAGCAAGGTAAACCTGTCAGCATCCATTTTCTGCAAGAACACACTTTGGTTGACAAATTGACAGTGTACTTTTCTCCATTGTATGAGATGTGTCTAACCTCATACTCATGCTCTCCTGCACGTCTGTTAAATAGACAACAAACATTTAAAAACTGGGCTGGGTGAAACAAATGTAAAACAATAATTTAGATGTTGTGTAGAATGTAAATCAATAACATGTTAATCCCTTCCAATTGCAGCAAGAATCTGACCACCATAGTACCCTTTCAAGAAGCAGCCATCCAATCCTATTATAGGCCTGCACTTGAAAAAACTGTCCTTGCATGTCTTCAAATAGATGTACATCCTTTAGAAATGAGGGCTCAATTGAGTTTCAGGAGTTTCAATGCTTTCTTCTCCACCTTGGTATGGCTGACTTGTCACCTTAACAGTTGATCCAGGATTGGACCTAAGAAGTTCATGTGCATAGTCATGTATTCTCTTATACTGCTCCCTAAAAGATCCATCTACAATATCAATTGCCATGGTCTTTACCCTGTATGCAAGAGTTTTATTGATCCCCACATTCCATTTCTGTTGGGTCTTCTCCATGATGTCACTTAGCTTTAAACTAGGATTCTCCTTCACATTGTTTTGTATCTTAGTGCTAAGCCACTTGGATGTGAGAAAATTCACCTTGTAATCCCTACTGCATGTGTGTTTATCAACAATCTTCCTAAGCTACCAAGTATCTTCATCCTGATTTTTTACACAATATGCCTCCCATGGACAACCTTTTTTACATATAACTCTCATCCTTTTCTTGTCATTTTTCTTGAACTTCATGTTCCTACCATTATGTATGGCATATGTTCTAATACCATCCTTGAAGTCTTGCTTAGAAGCAAAGTATGTCTCCAATTCCCACTTATAGTCATCCATCTTTTTAGGAAGTTTGAATGTTTGCCAATCTTCCTTTCCAACACATTCTTCCTCACAAAAATACTCTTCAAACCCATCCTCACTATTCTCATCCTCTATGTCACTCAAACCCTTCAAATTGACAGTTAGTTGTTCTTCCTCTGCATCACTTTCATCCAAAAGATTTTTCCCACCAGAAGCTTCAGTTACATTAACCTTCTTACTTAGTCTTCCAACTTTTACCTTTCCTTTAACCTTTGGTTTAGCCTTCCCTTTACCCTTGCCTTTACCCTTCACTTTGCCCTTCCATTTGCCCTTCCCTTTGCCCTTCCCTCTACCCTTCCCTTTTCCCTCAACCACCTCATATTCAGACACTACATGTTCACTTTATGGTGTCTCCTCATTCATAACCACATCATCATCAGAGTCTTCAAAGTTTATATCCAATGTACTGTCATCACTGCAGTTCAGTCCCTCTTCTCCTTCATTTTGTAAGTTCAGTCCCTCTTCTCCTTCATTATGGCAGTTCAGTCCCTCTTCATTTTGTAAGTTCAGTCCCTCTTCTCCTTCATTATGGCAGTTCAGTCCCTCTTCATTTTGTAAGTTCAGTCCCTCTTCACTTTCTGTGGTCCCTTCATCAAGCTCAATGTCAGTGGTCCCCTTGTACCCAACTTCCACATCATTTCCAAAAGTTGTGGTCCCATTGTCTCCAGATTCCACACCTAGTTCAACATTTGTGGTCCCACCAATATTTAAGTCTCCTCCTTCCACATCAGCTATAACCTCATCCATAACAATCTCAAAATCAGTTTTGCATTTTTCAGACTTGTCTCCTACATTCTCAGCACAAGTGGGACCCCCATCAATATTCTCACTTAACTCAGCCTTGTTTCCTATTTCAGCACTAAACTCAAGTGACAGTACTGGTTCCTCAATTACCTCAGGTTGTAGTATAAGATGTATAACATATAAATGTACTTCTCCACTCAACACAGCAATAGTATGCATCCTCCTTGTCCCATTATCATCTTTTAACTCAACCATGCTGTTACACTCCATTTCATCATAATACCATAGGCTCTCTATACTTGGATAACCTAACTCCTTTAACCACCTAACACTTCGAAGTAACTCCAAAAATCAGGGTCCACATCCCACGTTTCTTCTAAGCCATTGTAACCTACTTTCGTTAACTCAGAAAATGAACCCCTATGATGAACAACGCATCTAAAACGGCTCTCCATGGCCTAGATAAAGCAGAAGAAAAACCCTAACTAAGCAGATGAAAAACCCTAACTAAGCATATGAAAAACCCTAACTGAGAACAAAAAGAAACGAAGGATCATTCGTACCTCAAAACAGATGCTTGAACTTGTTCCTCTTTCACGCCGTATCAAATAATCCACAACCCCTAAAATGGAGAAGAAAAGGTGCGAATGAAACTAAACTGAAGACGAAAGTGGATAAACAAAATCATATGATTACCAATACCTTGAGACGAACGAAGATAATAGCCAGACGAACAATGATGAACAAAGATAATAGCCAGACGAACGAAGAAGACGATGGATGCAGTTGTTGTTTCGTTAGGGTTTCAGGTTTAGAGACATGAACAGACAATACAATGAACTCAAATGAAATGAAAAAAAGAGAAATATGAAACGTTGAAAAATAATGAGTTTTTTTAATCATAATGCCAAACGTTTATTCCATGTCACCTTGTAAAAGCCAGCTGGAATGCCACCCTATAAAAAACTAACGGAAAACTCACAATTTAACAGAATGGACCACATTTGTTAACGGAATCACAATTAAAGGATCTTACACTAACGTTTATTAAATAAGGGACCAATATGAAAACTGAAATTAAGTTAAGGGACCAAAGCATGCATTAAGCCATTCAAATATATAGTTGTTATCAAAACTTTCTTTAATTTCTTTGAACAACTAACAATACAGCATGGAAGCTTGCTCGCCTGTAAGTTTTTATCCGCTTTCATTTACTCGCTTTAATATATATATATATATATATATATATATATATATATAACTGTATTTTGGGAAGCTGCACATGGTTAGTCTTCTTTCATTCTTTTAAATACATGTCAAATATATATATAACTGTATTGTGGGAAGCTGCGCATGGTTAGTCTTCTTTCATACCCTTTTACATACTTGTCATATATCAATTGTATATATACTAGTTTAGTTATTTAGAGTTTTCCCCAACAACTAGGTCTAGAACTAGGTAAAGCCTGTTTGGTCACTCTTAAATTCAAACAAAACTAGACCCCCATAGGATTTCCAGATACAGTCTTCCCTTCTCTTGGGGTTAAATAATATGGAACAAAGAGAAAGGTAGTATTCTCGGTGAACCTTTTCTCAGACTGTCACCCCTAGAAATTGTCAAAGAAATTCTACTCCCCAGAGTTGATCTATTCTCGGTGAATAGCATCTCTTGAATTTCTTCAAACCTCAGAACTTTCACTAAATGATCTATTCTCGGTGAATAGCATTTCTTGAACTTTTCTTGGTTTAGGACCCACATGCTTCCTAAAAGCATCCCCGTCTCCTCTTGGGCTTTGTACAAGGACCCTTCGGCTTCTTAAAAGTTCTCATGCCTTCTCTTGGGCTTCATACAAGGACCCTCACGACCTCTTAGAGGTATAGGACATAACTTAGTCATCCTTTGCTAGAGCTGTCTTTCTAAAAGGAGTCACAAAAGCCCTCAGACCAATCTTACGGTTGATACTCATCCCTTAAACGAGTCGACCTCCTCTTAGGCATTGTACAAAGATAGACCTTTCCAATAGACTTGGACAATCTAAATCCCCTTGAGTCTCAAAGACATTCTCAAGTTCCCTACAAACATAGGGAGAAACCCCGAATTCTAGATTAATCTCCAGCAAGAGTTAAAACTTGTGGGTTCTAAAACCCAGTCTCTCTCCTAAAATCCCCCAGCCAGGGTCAGTCTATCACTAGTATAACACTATCTCCAATCAGAACCTCAAGGCAACTGATACCTCAACTCTTCCGTAATCCTCAGCAAGAGTTGATTCCCCACTTGGACCTGCCTAGGGATCTCAAGAATCCCCCGGCAGAAGATAGTCTCCTCTTAGGCTTTGTTTAATGATCCTTTCCTCAGGAAAGTCAGCCTCCTCTTGGACTTTGTACAGTGATTCTCCCCAGTGGAGCTAACCTTTTCAGACTCTCTTGGTGAGTCAATCACCTTTTCAGACTCTCTTGTTGAGTCAACCACTTTTCAGACTCTCTTGTTGAGTCAATTACTTTTCAGACTCTGTTGTTGGGCGATCACCTTTTCAGACTCTCTTGTTGAGTCAATCACTCTCATAAACTCTCTTGTTGAGTCAATCACCTTTTTGTACTCTCTTGTTGAGTCAACCCTTTTTAGCCTCAATCTCGGGCTTCGTACGAGACATATAAAAATTACTCTCTTGTTGAGTCAACCCTTTTTTAGCCTCAATCTTGGGCTTTGTACAGGACATAAATCTTCATAACCTTCTCTTAAACTTGGGACAATATATTCCCCAACGGAGTCAATTCCTCTCAGCCTACCTTTAGGCTTTGAGAAATAATATCCTCAGTCGAGTCAATCTCCTTTTAGCCTCAATCTTGGGCTTTGTACAAGACAGATAGAACACTTTCCCCGAAAAAGTCAAACTTATAGCCTCCTCTTATTCTTCATATAAGGATATCCCCAAAGAGTCAGTCTCTTTTTTGCATTCGTCTTGGGCTTTGTACAAGACACCAATATATCCACTCTCTTGTTGAGTCAGCCTCATACAACCTCCTCTTAGGCTTTGTATAAGGACTTCCCTAGTGGAGTCAATCAACCTCTTAGCTTCAACCTTGGCCTTTGATCAAGGCACACAAAAATCAATAATCCCTCTTTAGAGATGACAAATTCTCTTTCAGTCAACCTGTCGCGGCCGACAAAAATATTCGAGTTGCCATCATATTTTTTAAGGGAAATAAATGATAAACCTAAAATCCTAATCCTAAGGGTAGAGATTCCTAAGGTTCGGGTGTCGGTTAAGTGAGGGGAAGGTGTCACTACAAGAAAATTGGCAAATTGCGACGGTTCATTTTGGCAAATTACGACGGTTAGAACCGTCACAATTTGTAAGTTACGACGGTTTCCGTACTGTCGCAGAAACGTGCGTCGCAAGGCTGTATTGCGATGGGACCGTAGTAATAGCCCTTGAGGGTTGACTACATAGGGTCTCTATGAGTTTTGAGGGGTAGGCTAAAAGTTCTCAGAGTCTCAGACCACATCCAAATCATCCTCTACGTTAGGAACCAGCCCTTCCATGAGGACACCTTTGGAAGGATCTATTCTGAGTGTGGCATCAATGAATTGTTGGGATGTCACATCCCCCAAAACATTTCCGTTCCACGTCCTAATCTAGTGTTATACTCCAAGCTTAGGCTTTAGCTTCACACATCATTTGCCCCAATCCAATGCATGATGACAAAATAAAACAAAAAGGGACAAATAAAATAAATGAACAAATATATAAAATAAAACCTGAGAAAAAAGAAAAAAACCATAAACACCCAAGACAAACAAACAAAACCCTAAAGCCTAAAGTTAGGAGGGACTCTCTTTAGGGAGGAATCCCCAGCAAAGTCGCCAGCTGTCGCGGCCGGCAAAAACATTCGAGTCGCCATCATATTTTTTAAGGGAAATAAATGATAAACCTAAAATCCTAATCCTAAGGGTAGAGATTCCTAAGGTTCGGGAGTCGGTTAAGTGAGGGGAAGGTGTTAGGCACCCCTCACCTCCATTGTACTCAATGGGATCCTCCTTAAGTTCTAGGGTATGTTTGTTTGTTATTTGGATGCTTTACTGTTTATACTTATTTAAAAACCCTTGATATTAAATAGAAAAAGTGAAATGAAATTAATCTAAGAGGGGGACCCTAAGTTTTATTATTATTATACTCGCTAGGGTTTACAACCCTATGCCTACGTACCTTCAATTTTGAAGGATCAGAGTAACCGTAGTTCACCTCCCCTATTCCTACCCCCTAATCCTAGTCCCAAAACCTAATCCACTATTTATACTCTTGGATAAAGAGTTTTATCCCCAAATCTATTGTTTATACTCCTAGATAAGGAGTTCTATCCCTTAAATCCCGATCCGTTTATTTATACTCTCGGAGGAAGAGTTTTATCCCAAAATCCTAATCCCTTGGTCTTTATTTAGACTCTTGGAACCTAAGAGTTTTATCCCAAAATCCTATCCATTATTTATACTCTCGGACGAAGAGTATTATCCCTTAAATCCTAATCCATTTATTTATACTCTCGGATGTCAAGAGTTTTATCCCTAATCCATTTATTTATACTCTCGGATATCAAGAGTTTTATCCCAATTCCTATCCATTATTTATACTCTCGGACGAAGAGTACTACCCCTTAAATCCTAATCCATTTATTTATACTCTCGGATATCAAGAGTTTTATCCCAATTTCTATCCATTATTTATACTCTCGGACGAAGAGTACTATCCCTTATCCTATCCATTATTTATACTCTCGGAAGAAGAGTTTTATCCCTTAAATCCTATCCATTATTTATACTCTCGGAAGAAGAGTTTTATCCCAAGTCTTAAATCCTTAAAAGAATCCTATTATAACCCTTAAGTTATTAATGATTATCCCTTAACTCCCAATCCTTTGAATCCTTTAAATCCCCTAAATCCTTTATTTCCCTTTTGCTAAAATGAATTCCCAAAATTCCATAGAATTTAATAATAAAACCCAAAATGCCCTTGTGCTAAAAATAGCAAAATCAATCCCCCAAATTATTCCAAATTAAAAAATAATAATAATCTCCAAATTCCAGATAGTCCCAAAAATAATTTTAATCCCAATTAAACAATTAAATTAAGTTATTAATTTAATTAATTAAAAAAAATCCTAAAACCCTATTTCTAAACCCCAGTTAATACCTAATTAAATAATTAAATTAAGTTATTAATTTAATTATACAAAAAAACCACAAAATCCTATTTCTAAATCCTAATTAAAATTTTAACCCAATTAAACAGTTAAATTAAGTTATTAATTTAATTATACAAAAAACCCTAAAATCCTATTTCTAAATCCTAATTAAAATTTTAACCCAATTAAACAATTAAATGAAGTTATTAATTTAATTATACAAAAAAACCTAAAATCCTATTTCTAAATCCTAACTAAAATTTTAACCCAATTAAACAATTAAATTAAGTTATTAATTTAATTATACAAAAAACCCCAAAATCCTATTTCTAAATCCTAATTAAAATTTTAACCCAATTAAACAATTAAATTAAGTTATTAATTTAATTATACAAAAAACCCTAAAATCCTATTTCTAAACCCTAATTAAAATTTTAACCCAATTAAACAATTAAATTAAGTTATTAATTTATATAAACAAAAAAAAACCCTAAAATCCTATTTCTAAATCCTGACTAAAATTTTAACCCCAAAACATCCCTAAATTCAAAAATAGAATTTTTTTAATTTCAAAATCATATTTAAATTCAATTTAGAAATTTAATCCCAAAATTGTATTTTCTCATTAAAATAAGTCATAAACCACATACTTTGATAAAAAATAAAATCACAAAATATATCATCCCCAAAACCCAGAATGTAACAGAAAATCCTATTTATTAAAAATAATTTTCTTATTTTTATAATAATGTAAACCTAACTAATAATTGATTAAATTTTGAATACCCTAAATAAATCCCTAGAAAATAAAATAACAATTCTAAAATCCCTAATTATATTTTTCCATAATATAAACCCTAATCCCCGAATTAATCCCTTAATCCCCTATTAATAATTAAATTAAGGATTTAATTTAATTAAATTAATTAAAACCCCAAGGGTTCAATATGAACCCTAACCTTTTTCCCCCAAGAATCCTAACCCTTTGGCACGAACCAAGAACCCTAGCCCTAACTTTTCCAAAAATATTCCTAAAAAACCCAATCAATCAACAGCAACACACAACAATAACAAAAATAAGCTAAGTATTCGAGTTACCTCCCATTGCCGTGACCAATTTAAGCTGCTCCATCCCTTCTTTTCTTTCCTTTGCCTTTGTGCTTTTTCCCCTTCTTTTTTCCTTTTTCCCTTCTTTTCTTTCCCCTGTGCCTTTTCCCCTTCTTGTGCCTTTTTCCCTTCTTTTGTCTTTTTCCGTTGTACCTTTTTCCCTTCAGTGTTGTTGCTCCTCGATGTGTTAAGAACAACAACTTTTTTATCATATGGTTTGTAAATCCCCCCAAAATGTGAGAAAAATAGACCTATTTATAGGACAAATTAGGTTAAACAAAAAAAGGAAATTAATCAATTAAAATAAAAGTTCATAAGTCAATTTTATGTGATTTTGATTTAGTGATCAATCACATTAATTTTCCATTAAAAAAAAAAGATTATTATCCTAAAATGCAATATGAACAAAATCTTTTCAATTTTTTTTTTATTTTATAACTTTTGGATATTTTTTGCTAAAAAGTGAAAAAAAGTGAAAATTAACATTTTAAAAAAATGCCTAAAAAATAAATACGAAAATTAATAATTAAAAAATGAAAAATACAAATTTTATGGTTATATATTTTAAGTAATAATCAAATAAAATCATTTTACTTAAAACCTAGATTTAGTAGAGTTAAAAATAGAATTAATCTAATTAATCTAAATAAGAATGCATTTAAGAGGGACTCACAAGTCTAATTAATCTAATTAATCTAAATGTCAGAGAGAAAGATTGTCTTATTTCAGTAGAAGAAGGACTCACAAGTATACCTTCAAGGTTCCAGAACTAGAGGATTTAAGAGGATTGGCGAGGATGATCACCATCCCTGATGCTTTCATAGCTAAGTATGGAGGACTGCTATCTCTGTTAAGGGTCCATGTAATTGAAGGAATCCTGTCTACGCTCATCCAGTTTTACGATCCGGTTTATCACTGTTTCACATTCCCGGATTATCAGCTAGCACCAACACTGGAGGAGTACTCTCACCTGACTGACTTACGTATCACTGACCAATCTCCCTTTTCTGGACCTGAAGAAATTCCAAAGGATCAGACCATTGCAAGAGCAATTTATTTGGACGAGTCAGAAGTCAGGACTCACATGACCATTAAGGGTGGAATCCAAGGTTTGCCAGCCCAATTTTTGATAAAGAAAACCATGTACTTTGCTAGTATAGGGAATGTGCTTGCGTTCGAGAGCATCTTTGTACTGCTCACCTACGGGTTATTTATGTTTCCTAACATTGATAGTTTCGTTGATATCAATGCCATTAAGATTTTTCTAATTAGAAACCCCGTACCAACCTTGCTCGCAGATGCTTATCATTTTGTACACTTAAGGAATTTGTACAGCGGAGGAGTGATCACATGCTGTGTACCCTTGCTATACAAGTGGTTCACTTCTCATTTACCCAAGTCTGCTGCTTTTTGGGATCAAAAGAGTACTTTACGTTGGTCACAGAGAATCATGGCTCTTACCAACTCTGACATCGATTGGTACAATCGAGTTTATTACGGGATCAGGGTCATTGACCGTTGTGGAAACTTCCCTAATGTACCCCTCATAGGAATTAAATGAGGAATCAATTATCATCCAGTTTTAGTTCGTCGTCAATTCGGATACCCGATGAGGCATGTCCCGCGTAATGCTCATCTGGAAGGTCTTTTCTTCAAGGAAGGAGAAAATGACAGGGCACTAAAGACAGAAATAGTGCATGCTTGGAAACATGTTCACAGGAAAGGAAGAGAGTCTCTAGGAAAACCGGACTGTATCTCTGTAGAGCCTTATCTCCACTGGGTACAAACTAGAGCTCTCAAGCTGAGGATGCCTTACCCTCACCACGAAGTTCTTCCATTAAGGGAATCTGTCCTTTATTTTATGTCTGATACGGAAAAACTTCAGGTTACTCTCAACAAAGTTCAACAAGAGAAGAAGTCTTGGAAGAACAAGTATCGTATTCTCAATGTGGAGTGTAATAAAATACAACAACTGTTAAAAGATAAAGATGCTCTGATTGAGATTTTAGAGCAACATGCTGTAGAGAATCAAGAAGACCAAAGGAATTTGTTCGCTCCTTTTACTTGGCAAAGGAATGACAATCCGACAACGACTCAGGAGCCCCGATCAAAGAAAAGGAAGGTACCAGAACCAGCACCTGAGCTCCCCTCAGAGAGGACTCGGGATCCATAAGTTTAGACATTTCCTTTTACAACACTTTGTAAATTACTGTATTTTCATTTGTGCAATCTTTGAATTCAATAAAACGGGGTTTCCCCCACTGTATGATATTTGCAATCCAATTGTCAAAGTTTCTTTTGATTAAAAAAAATTAATTAATATAATCACTGCATATCATTCATCATTCACCCATAACGCATTCTTCTTCCCTGCGAATCTCACGTTTGTGTCTCGATTCAAGAGTCAAACTGTCTCATTCATACAATACTCGGGACAATCGACAAGATAAAATGGATTATCTCGAGGAAGAAAACAAAGAGTTGAGAGAAGAAATCGACACTCTGAAAGAAGATCTGAGGAAACTTCACAATGACATGCAATCTCTGGCAGCAGCCCAGATGCAACAACAAAAGACTGTGATCTCAGAGATCACATCGACGCCCATAGTGGAAAAGTATGATCCTCGGTATAACATGCCAAAAGATCGTCCCTGGGGCATTCCACTCAACTATATCCCGGAAGGATATATTCCTCCGATCATGGAAGATCCGGAAACTGCAGCAGGAGCCGCTGGGCCTGAAGGTTACAAACTATGGGAAAGCAAAGATGCAAGGGGCATGACAGCAACTCCTGAAGGTTACAAAATTCGGGAAAGGGAAGCACTAAGAGTCACTGCCGTAATGACTATACCACCACCCGTGGTACACACTGTCCCGGAAGGACAAATTCCACAGATACCTTCTGGTGGAAATGAAAGTATGAAAGGTAAAATAAAGGAATTCCAGGAACAATTCTTGGAGATGCAGAAAGAACTGTAAGTCATTCGCGGTCATGATCTATTTGGAAAGGATGCCGC
The DNA here is from genome assembly GCA_022829125.1 of Lathyrus tuberosus. NCBI lineage: Eukaryota > Viridiplantae > Streptophyta > Magnoliopsida > Fabales > Fabaceae > Lathyrus > Lathyrus tuberosus. The sequence continues at coordinate 38,786,716 of JALAZF010000002.1, forward strand.
AGACCTTTGTTTGGTCCTTAATGTGAAAGGTCCGCACAAATTCAAGGTGTCCGAATTTGAAAAATACAAGGGTAACTCTTGCCCTCAGAGTCATTTGGTGATGTACGCTCGGAGGATGTCAACTCAGACAGAGAACCAACACCTACTGATCCATTACTTCCAGCATAGTTTAACTAGTTCCGCACTCAAATGGTACATGAGTTTAAACCGCACTAAGATCGTCACTTTCAGAGATCTTGGCGTTGCCTTTATTCAACAATATAAGTATAATCTGGACATGGCACCAGACAGAGATAAACTCAGAGCCATGTCACAGAATGATAAGGAAACCTTTAAGGAGTATGCTCAGAGATGGCGTGAAATTGACGCTCAAATTTGTCCACCTCTTGAGGAAAAGGAGATGACACAAATTTTCTTGAAAACCTTGAGCTCATTTTACTACGACAGAATGGTCGCCAGTGCGCCCAGTGACTTCACCGAGATGTTGGGCATGGGAGTTCGTCTTGAGGAAGCTGTCTGAGAAGGACGTTTAGTTAAAGATGCTGGACCATCAAGCAGTACCAAAAGATACGGTAGTGTTTTCCCTAAGAAAAAAGAGCAAGATATTGGCAATATCTCTCTCGAAAAGCAAAGGCGATGGTACCAACCAGTAGCAGCTGTAAATCCTGCTATTAACCCTGCGCCTATTCCGACGTATCAACCTCAGGTTGCTCAAAGCCAACCGAATTAACAACAATATCAGCAAAGAACACAACAACCTCTTCAGCAGGCTCGTCCTCAGTACAACAACAACCGTGCAACGCGACCACCAGGGTTTGACCCTATACCAATGTTGTACACAGAACTGTTTCCGTTACTACTGGTCAAGGGGCACGTCCAAACCAGGTCTCTTCTTACAATACTGGAGAATCCACCTTTTTGGTTCAAAGCGGATCAGACTTGTCCTTACCATCAAGGAGGACCAGGGCATAACATAGAAAACTGTCTCAGTTTCAAATCCGATGTACAGAAGCTTGTCAGGAGTGGGGTCTTATCCTTCAAGGATACAAATCCAAATGTTCAGACGAACCCGTTGCCTCAACACGAGAAAGCTGCAGTCAATTTGATAGAGGGAAAATCTAACCACATCTATCAAATTCATGATGTACTCTTATTAAGGGCTAATATGGTCAAGATGCATCGCAGACAAAGCGGATACGGGCATCTACCATCTCATAACTATCACCATTGTGATACCTGCTCGAAAGACAACCAGGGATGTTCCATGGTGCAATCGGCTCTACAGGAACAGTTGGATCTCAGTTGGATCCAGGATCACATAATTCGTGGGGTCAACATGACTTGTACGAATTCCAACATCATTCAGAACCACGACATCCGTGCGATGAATGTCAACTTGGTGGCAATGCACTCAAGGCAAAGCCGACATCATGATCTGCCACGACACGATTATGATTCCTATCTGATTTGCTCGATAAATAATCAGGGATGCTCTTTTGTACAAGAGGCCCTCCAGCGTCAGATGGATCTTGGATGGATCCAGGACTATCGTGATAGGAATCCCTATCAGGTCAACATGATTCAAATCTTCGATATTCACTTGATGAATACCAGCTTGGTGGAGTTACATGCTAAGCAAGTCCGGCTTGGTTTTCTGACTTCACATAAGTATCAGAACTGTAAAGTGTGTCGTGAGAGTGACCAAGGCTGTGCACTCGTTCAAAGGACACTTCAACACTTGTTAAACCACTGGTGGCTTCCGATCTATCTAGATGAAGACACACAACAAGTCAGTATGATCGACGGAAACCCTACTAGGCATCAAAGTCAGGATGTTCGATCAACAGAAACAAACCTAGTGAGGTTACACTGCATTCAAAGCAGACGTGGCCAGGTGCCACCACACAACTACGAGCGCAGGAGAGTCTGCTCGGAGAATAATCAAGGGTGCTACCTCGTACGAGAAGCCCTTCAAAGTCAGTTGGACCATTAGGAAATTCAACCATGGTCAAGCTCTGATTCAATATCAAACTATCATCCTGATTAAAGTAGGGATATTGTCTTGATCCCTAAACGAGAAGTGGCCAAAGATGTGTGTGCCATAATCCCTTTACTCCGTGAATCAAGAGTCCCTCTTGATGGTGGAAAGGTTCTCAATCTCAAACCAATTGAGGCTAGTTATGATGGTCAGAAAAATTAGAAGGCTCCCGTAGTTATCTATCTGCCGGGACCAGTACCGTACAAGTCCGACAAGGCTATCCCTTACAAGTACGGTGCAACAACAGTTGAGAATGGAAAAGAAGTTCCATTACCATCCGTCGTGAATATTGCAGACATCAGTCGAGTAACACGGAGCGGTCGAATCTTCAACCGGGGAGTTGGAGAACCTAACAAAGAAAAGGAACCTCAAACAGAAGTTCCTAATAAGCCAGTCAGTCAATCCAGTGATCCCGACCTTTCAACAAACAACGATGAGATGCTAAAGCTCATCCAAAAGAGTGAATACAACATTGTTGATCAGCTGTTACAAACTCCTTCAAAAATCTCTGTGTTATCTCTATTACTCAGCATCATCTCCAACATCACTTCTTGCAACAACTTGGGATTTAGTGATGAGGAACTGCCAGAAGAAGGAAAAAGTCACAACATGGCACTCAATATTACAGTCAACTGCTAGGACGATGGTTTAGCCATCGTACTGGTAGATACAGGATCGGCTCTGAATGTTATGCCGAAGTCCACCTTAATGCGACTATCATTTAAGGGATCTCCGATGAGAGGCAGTGAGGTCATCGTCAAAGCATTTGACGGATCCCGAAAAGCAGTTATTGGCGAAATCGATCTTCCCATAACTATCGGTCCTCACACTTTCCAAGTCATTTTCCAGGTCATGGACGTCCGGGCAGTGTACAACTGTTTATTAGGAAGACCTTGGATACACCAGGCTGGGGCAGTCACTTCGACACTGCACCAGAAACTGAAGTTCGTCAAGAACAACCAACTAGTCACAGTCTGCGGAGATCAAACCTTGATCGTGAGTAACTTATCATCGTCTACTTGTGTAAAACCAGAGGAGGTTGTTGGAACTCAGTTCCAAGCACTGTCGGTGAGCAATGACAAATCAGAAAAAGGAACGTCGATTTCCTCATACAAAGATGCTCTCGAAGTGATCAAAAGTAACAATGCCAAGGGATGGGGACAACTTGTCATTCCTACTAATAACAAAACAAAGAAGGGTCTTGGTTCTTCCTCGACCTATACCCAGATTTCTATTAACGATGAAAGTCTTCATCCCATTCAGGACTTCTTCCATATTGGAGGTTTCCTTCACCCAGTGCATCAGGAAGTCCATACCATCAACGAGGGAGATTCCTCCGACACAGATGAAGAGTGGAAGTCCTATCTTAACGAGGACGGTTATATGTCTCAGGAAGAGGTGCCTACGCCATTTTGCTATCCCGCACAGAGTCCGAAATTTATACCAAGGTCGGATGTCAAGATGATATACGGATATTGTGATCCGGAAGGATGTCGTGCTCCACCAAACTCATTAGAGGAGGATACTTTGATGAAAGACAACTTTGACCATGACTATTATGGCCCAATGGATGGTCTGCCTATCTGGCAGCCGTATCCAGGAGACTTGGGGCAAAAGAGTCAGCCGAACGATGCTTATCAACTAAGCATTATTGAAAAGAATACCTGTGTCCCCACCATGTCATGGGATCAGCACTCAGGGTATTCAGAAAATATCCAGCACGACGATGAATTTGCAAAGCTTGCAGGACTAGAATTACTTAGCTATGCTTTTCCTGAGGTCAACGTCATTGAAAGGGATGACTCCTCCAGTTCCGAAGAAGTGTGGGACACCTTAGGACAACCAAGCGGCAAATTCGACTACTTGGTCAAGTATACCGCTCCTAAGAGCTCTCGTATCAGGCTCGAAGACATCCAGTCGACTGGATGGGGAGATCCACTTGAGAGTACAAATACTATACAAGATACAACAGAAGAGTTCGTTTACGACAACTCTGCTTGGGAAACAAATTCCAACGATCCTGCTCCGCCAGAAATCAGCGTCATTTCTGAAGACAAACCAAGAAAGAAGGTACCAGACTTTATGATTCACCGAGGAGTTCGCCGCCAATGGGTTGCTGTCGATGTCCTGAAAGTTGTTCATAAGTCTAAGTAATTGTCGTCTTTATCTAAACCTTTCACCCTGCCCAGGTGAAACGAATGTTTTGATAGGGTTCACTTTCTATAAATGTCCCACTTCGCTTTGCCCAAAGCGACCGAGTTTTGTTTTATAGGGTTATAGTTTCAAGAATCGACAGAATCATAAATAAAATAACATCGTTCTGTAATTTTCGCATTTATTGTTGTTTTCTCTTTTTCGCTTTTTCAGAAAATGGTAATCCTAAAAAATAACTCAATAATAAAAACAAGCAGATTTCCAAAGAAAATACACTGCACACACTCTTGCATTCTCTCAATCTCTTCTAAAACAAATAATCACGTCATGCAAATTGCTTGTTTTAAACCCCATTGAAACATAAGGTCCGATGCCTTCTCCCAACTTTGAATTCCCGGTATTTGAGGCTGAAGAAGAAAATGACAAAGAAATTCCAGAAGAGATCTCCCGATTACTCAGACAAGAGGAAAGGTCCATTGAACCTCACAAAGAGCCGTTGGAAACGGTCAACTTGGGTTCAGAAGAAGAGAGAAAAGAAATCAAGATTAGGGCACTGCTCAGTCCAACTGTCAAAGAAAGTTTGATAAAGCTTCTCAAAGAATTTCTCGATGTATTTGCTTGGTCCTATCAGGACATGCCAGGGTTGGATACCAGCATCGTGGAACATCATCTACCGTTAAGATCGGAATATCCGCCAGTAAAGCAGAGGTTGAGAAGAACTCATCCAGACATGGCCATCAAAATCAAAGAGGAGGTCCAGAAACAGATTGACGCGGGTTTCCTCGCCACGTCAGAATATCCTCAATGGCTAGCCAACATAGTACCAGTTCCAAAAAAGGACGGAAAGGTCAGAATGTGTGTAGATTACAAGGATCTGAACAAGGCCAGTCCAAAGGATGACTTTCCCTTACCACAAATAGACATGCTGGTTGACAGTACATCAAGGTTTAAAGTCTTCTCCTTCATGGATGGATTCTCGGGCTATAATCAAATCAAAATGGCGTCGAAATACAAGGAGAAAACTTCATTCATCACCCTATGGGGCACCTTCTGTTACAAGGTAATGTCGTTCGGTTTGAAGAACGTCGGGACAACCTATCAAAGGGCCATGGCTACTCTCTTTCATGACATGATACATAAAGAAATCGAGGTATATGTCGATGATATGATTGCCAAATCTAAGACAGAAGAGAAGCATGTGGCCCACCTGTCAAAGCTATTCGAGCGGCAGAGAAAGTACAAACTCCGCTTGAATCCCAATAAGTGCATGTTCGGTGTCCGTTCAGGGAAACTTTTAGGGTTCATCGTCAGCCAGAAAGGAATTGAGGTTGATCTTGACAAAGTCAAGGCCATTCAAGAAATTCCTTCTCCAAAGACTGAGAAACAAGTCAGGGGATTCCTGGGGCATTTTAATTACATTTCCAGATTTATATTCCTCATGACCGCGACATGTGCGCCGATCTTTAAATTACTCAAAAAGAGTCAGGACTGCGTTTGGACAGAAGACTGCCAAACCGCCTTCGACAATATTAAGGAATACCTGTTGAATCCACCGATTCTATCACCTCCAGTGGAAGGAAGACCACTGATCATACACCTAACAGTCTTGGAAGACTCGATGAGCTGTGTACTTGGTCAACAAGAGGAAACAAAAAAAAGAGTCTGCCATTTACTATTTGAGCAAGAAATTCACCGACTGCGAGACTCGGTACATTATGCTTGAGAAAACTTGCTGTGCTCTGGCTTGGGCAGCCAAACTTCTTCGCCAGTATATGATTCGTCACACTACTTGGTTAATCTCAAAAATGGATCCAATCAAGTACGCCTTTGAAAAACCTGCTCTCACGGGAAGAATCACCCATTGACAGATGTTGTTATCAGAATATGACATAGAGTACCATGCTCAGAAATTCGTTAAAGAAAGTATTTTAGCCGATCATTTGGCTCATCAACCGATTAATGATCAGGAATCAATCGGGTTTGACATCCCAGACGAAGATGTCATGTACTTGAAAATGAAAGATTGCGATGAACCTCTACCCAGTGAAGGGCCAAAACCAGGTTCCCAATGGGGACTAATCTTTGACAGATCTGTAAATCATTATGGAAACAAAATTGGGGCAATCATCCTAACACATCAGGGTACCCACATTCCTTTCACCGCCCGATTAACATTCAAGTGTATAAACAACAGGGCCGAATACGAAGTTTGTATCATGGGTCTCGAGGAAGAGATCGACTTAAGGATCAAGAACTTGGATGTATATGGCGACTCAACCCTGGTTATCAATCAGATCAAAGGAGATTGGAACACATACCAATCAGGACTAGTTCCTTACAAAGACTACGCAAGAAGGTTGTTACCTTTATTCAACAGAATCGAGTATCATCACATCCCTCGTGAAGAAAATCACATGGCTGATGCGTTAGCCACTCTCTCTTCCATGATTAGTGTAGGTTAATGGAATTACCTACCTAAGATTGACATAATGTGCCTTGAAAGGCCCGCTTACATCTTCACGATTGAATCAGTCATAGACGATAAACCTTGGTATCACGATATCAAATGCTTCCTTCAGAAACAAGAGTACCCACCTGGGGCACTAAGGAAAGACAGAAAACCCTCAGAAGGCTAGCAGGAAGTTTCTTCCTGAGTGGTGACACACTCTATAAGAGGAACTTTGACATGGTCTTGCTCTGATGCGTAGACAGACCAGAAGCAAACATGCTAATGAAAGAAATTCACGAAGGATCCTTTGGCACTCATGCCAACGAACACACAATGGCGAGAAAAATTCTAAGAGCAGGGTACTATTGGTTGACCATGGAATCCGACTGTTACAAGTACATAAGGAAGTGTCACAAGTGTCAGATATACGCTGACAAAATCCATGTACCGCCAACGCATCTCAAATTTCTCTCTTCCCTATGACCTTTTTCCATATGGGGAATCGATATGATTGGCATGATTGAACCCAAGGCTTCGAACGGACATCGGTTCATCTTAGTCGCCATTGATTACTTCACCAAGTGGGTTGAAGCAGCGTCATACGCCAATGTAACCCGACAAGTCGTGGTCCGCTTTATCAAAAACAATCTCATCTGCCGTTATGGTGTTCCAAGCCAGATCATTACTGATAATGGATCCAACTTGAACAACAAGATGATGAAAAAGTTGTGCGCTGAGTTCAAGATCGAACAACATAACTCATCTCTCTACCGACCTAAGATGAACGGAGCGGTAGAAGCGGCTAACAAGAACATCAAGAGGATTGTTCAAAAGATGGTCGTAACCTACAAAGACTGGCACGAGATGTTACTTTTTGCTCTTCACTATTATCGCACATCTGCCTGCACCTCAACGGGGGCAAGCCCTTTCTCTCTAGTATATGGAATGGAAGCAATGCCCCCCATCGAAGTAGATATCCCATCAATCAGGGTATTGATGGAAGCTAAGCTAACAGAAGCTGAATGGTGTCAAAGTTGGCATGACGAACTGAATCTGATCGAAGAAAAGAGAACAACGGCACTATGCCATGGTCAGTTGTATCAGCAAAGGATGAAGAAGGCGTTTGACAAAACGGTTCGACCTTGCATTTTCAGGAAAGGAGACCTTGTGCTCAAGAATATACAATCATTCCTCACTGATTCTCTGGGCAAATGAACTCCGAATTATCACGGCCCCTATGTGGTCAAGAAAGCTTTCTCAGGCGGCGCCTTGAGACTCGCAACCATGGATGGAGAAGAATTTGCCTACCCCACGAATGTTGACGTAGTCAAGAAATACTTCGCCTAAATAAAAAAAAAGAAAGAAGAAAAAAAAGTCTCGGTGGATTGAAAACCCGAAAGGGCGGTCTAGGCAAAAATTAGAGACATAATAAAAAAATTCATCCCAGTGGATTGGAAATCTCAAAGTACAATCCAGGAAAAAGTTAGGGATTAATGGCAAGTAACTACGTCTAACAGGGGAAAATCCCCCAGTAGCAGTCATGCAATCCATCAGAAAACTCCAGTGAAGGTCATCTTCGACAGAAGCTCAGGATGCCCAGAATTCATAGTTGGTAGAAGGATAACGGTCGTTATGTTTCAATGTAGGTCTTTTCCCTTAAATTATCGTTTTCTAAACTTTGTAAATACTTTATGGAATCATGCATTTGGCTGATTTTCATCCTATCAATAAAATTTGAGCCCTTGTGCTTTTGTTTGCAATCCTTATTTGTTTTAGCTTTACAGAACGATGTTTTAACATGATTAACGATTCTTGAAATAAAACAAAAATGAAATTACTTGTCAAATTTTTCTGCTTTTAAAATAAAGATGGCAATACTTTTGATTGTTGAACATCGAAAGAACAACAATTGCTTCTCCAAAGGCGATCGAGCTTCAAAGTGCAGAATCAAAGGGCTTCTTCTAAACCAGTACGCCTGAACGAAGGATCAACTGTGTCGGATGCGAATATTCCGTCCGACACCTCCGGCAGAGTTCTTACCTCCTAAGCCCGACCAACGTTTTCCCCACAGGGGCTATCTCTCCTAAGCATGGCAGAATTGCTATCTTGGACCGAACGGTATTTCTTTGTCCCCTGCAGTGGCCGAGTATCCAAACGTGTTCATCCGTTCGTCTGTATGTCGCGTCAGTTTTATCAGCATAAACATACATACATCATGCATTATTGATTTGCATTCATATTCATATTGCATCACTATCACTCTAGTCGGTCTCATCCCCTAAGTGATAAAAGTCCTCTTGTCAATCGAATCGTCAGTTCTTTCCTCGTCAGGAAGCGAATCAGCTAAGCACTCTCTCCCCAGTTTATTTCTGGGATGAAGTTGGTCCTTGACCGTTTTGATAACTTGAACCTCTGAAAAACAAGAAAACTTTTGACAAACGTCACTCTTCGCCATTGAAGATGATATCTTCGGTTTCTCGGATTAAGGAAAATCCTCAGAGAAAGCCTCGCAATCGAAGATTAGGCAACACATCAGTTTCTCTCTGAAAATTTGCTATCAAATGAGGTCATCAGCACCTCCAAATTGGATTATATCACATGGCATTTTGCCGAGAAGATCTCGAGGAAAAGTATGATGTAATATACCCAAGCGAAAGCAGTCCCTCAAGAGACTCATTTTCCCCAGTAGAGTCGATAAATGGCGTCTCCAAACAGAGAAGTTTGTGCACCTCTACAACTTAGACGAATGGGTTCCCCAGCAAGTCTGACATCAAAAGTCTTTCCCATCAAATGGCATCTCCCCAGGAAAATTCGGCGAGAAGTTTGAGGAAAACCGCTACAAGTAGCGTCCCTTGTCAAGAAAGTTTATTGACAAAAGAAACTGAGACCAGTTTCTTGATAGGAAACCAGGATCGAGGGGAAGTTTATTTCAGAAACTGAGACCAGTTCCTTGGTAGGTGTCGCTCCCGAGGATTTGCATCCATGGTACAAACGCGAAAGTGGCGCGGAAAACAGAGTCGCCAGCAATGTGTATTTATCCCAAGCGAGGGAAAGGAAACACTACGTAAACCTGAGGGAAGGAAAAGAACATGGTCTCACGACCAAGAGAAACGGGTAAGGGAGTTGGTTACGCGAAGGGAAGGTGTTAGCACCCCACACGTCCATCGTACTCGATGGGATCCACGCTTGTTGTCTCGATCAAAGGGTGTCGTCGTCTGAAGCTCCACTGCCACTGGACCGGAGAAGAAATGAGAACAGAAATAACGGAGAAACAAAGAAGAAAAGAAAAAAGAAGTGACTCGATAGGACATCGCTCGTCCTACGCCTACGTATTCCCTCGTGTAATGGGAAAGTCAGAGTCAACGTAATTCGGACACGAACTAAAGGGGGAGGTTGCTCGCCAAGACATCGCCGTCTTGTGCCTACGTATCCTCAATCGGACGAGAAAGAGGAAATCAGAGCAGCCGTAGTTCGACCCACGGGTCGGTGAAAAAGTCTCGATCGCACCGGGGCGAGAGAAAAGGTTCGATTGACAAGTCTCGATCACACTGAGGCAAGAGACAAAAGAGGGAAGTTAGTTGTTAGTGTGCTCGCCGAGATATCGCATCTCGTGCCTACGTATCTCATCTGGAAATGAGAATCAGAGCATCCGTAGTTCGTGGCACTACGAAAAAACTGGATCTCGATCACACTGAGGCGAGAGAAAAAGGGGGAGACGCACGGAAGGTCTAAGGGAACTGAATCCTACAAGTTATCATACAAAATGGCCCTAAGGTCAGGATTAGGAGGGAAATCTACCTAATGTTGTCTTGCTTGGATTGAGAGCCTAATGTCTATCCTACTCCGAGCTTAATCAGAAATTAAGTCGGACTAGGAGCCTTAAGGGAGCAAGCGAATACAGAGATAATCAACAAGTAAACATCAGACAGCTCAATCACAAAGAGAAAATCAAACAAGAGGCAAGTCAAGTATTTAATCAGGAATTAATCAGAATAAGCATCAGAAATCAAAATTAACAATTAATCAAGAATACCCTCAAAATTAAAATGCTAATTAAAAATCAAGATCAAGAATACCCAAGATAAAATAAAGTGCAAATTAAAATCTAGATTAAAGTTAGTCAACCATTATACTAAAATTAATATCTAAACCTAGTGTTAATTCAAATTAACTTCTAATTAAAAGAAAATCAAAATTAACTTCTAAAAAGTAGTTCTAAGTCAAAATTAAATCCTAATTAAAAAGTTAAGATCAAATTAAAAGTTAATTTCTAATTAAAAATCTAGTTAAAAAGAAATAATCAAATCCAAATTAAAAGTTAATTAAAAACAAGATTAATTCTAATCTAATTAAAACCAAAATTAATTTTAAAATTAATCTAATTATCCTAAATTAAACAAACAATTAATAAAAAACTAATAATCAAACAAAAGGGTGCAGTATGAAAAAACTGGGGTGCAAGCAGTTTTAGGCGTGTGGGCCATCATCCTAGGCCCAAGTGATTCAAAGATAGCAGCCAAGGGGGGGGGGGGGGGTTCGGTGAGCAGCTGGGAGGTGCAGTTGGGATTCTGGGCGTGTGGGCTTACAAGCTCAGCCCAAACTGCATCAGGGAGGGTGCAAAAAACGAAAGTCGGGTGTGGAAAAGAAGAAACATGTGGGCTTTAAGAACCCGACCCATAATGCAAAACAAAATGACCTAATTACTAACTTAAAACAAGATTAACCTAATTCTCTAAATCCTCTTCTTCTCCACACCGTAAATCTCTTCTCCCTCTCCCCTGTTCGCTCAAATTCTTCTCCTCCATAACCTCCTCTCTGTTCACTCTACAATGGCCGCCGCGAACTTTTCTTCCACGAAAACCTCTCCTCTTTTACATCTCAGCTTCGCCACCACCACTTCCCTCTGCTCACAAAATAACCGCCATGAAAATCCTCTCTATTCACAACTGTCTTCTCAATTCTCTCCGCGTGCTAGCAGGAAAAGTTCGACGCCACACCGTAATCAACTCACGTCGCCGCGCCTCCGTCTCAACATCAATTTCCAACGAAGCTCCTTTCCGGAAACCTAGCAACTCTCGCCGTGCCGTGGTTCTTCCATCATCCTTAATTTCATCGCCTCACCACAGCTTTCCTGCTGGCGACACGACAACAATTGTTCGCTCTCCTCAACCTCAAACTCTCGACTCAGTCAAAAATCACACAAAACAAAACTCAACAGCAAGCCAGAAAATTAAATTAAAGGATTCAAAGATTCAGTTCATTTTAGGCTATGCTGAGATTCGCAAGGAAATCGAGAGAACAGAACCTGACCAGTAGCTCGAAGGTGATAAGCTTCAGAAAAACAGAGAGGAGGTTCCTACCAGGTAATATATGCTCGATCTCAATGAACTTCTTCTCCTGCTATTTACTCTTGCTTGATCTGCTCTGCACACTTCTTCTTTTGAATTGAATTCACGCACGTTGGATGATGTTCTTGCTGAATCTGAGACCTCTTCTTCTACCTCTTTTTGTGTGTTGTGAATCAATGGTGATGTTGTTGCGTGATGAATTGCAATAGTGATGAAGAAGGTTACAAAATCTGAATTAGTGTTGTGGTTGAATTTGCAGGTTTTTGATGGAGATTTGAAGAGGGAATGAAGGTGAAGGTTAAATGTAGATGGTGATTGAAGGAGATACTGAGATGAGCTGATGAATTTGGTGTTGCGGTTAGGAGCAGATGCGAGGAGTGAAAGTGATGCGTGAAACTTTCAAGATGCTCTTGTCTTTGATTTCTTTCTGCTCCTTCTACTTTCCTTCTTATTTGAATCAGAATTAAAACTTGCACCCTAAGTTTATGGTACTATCCTTGATTTGTTGCCGTTTGTGAATTGTGGACAGGCTGGTGGTAATGTTGTGGATTAGCAGCAATGGTCGCGCATGGCATGAGGCTTTGTGCAGAATTTTGGTGTATTGTTGGTACAAGTTCATTTTTGTTGTGCGTGAAGATTTTCGTTACAGGTTGGCACTTTGTGGGGTAAAGTTATCATGAAATCAACTGCTGCAAAATTATTTGTTGAAAAGTGGGCGTTCTCTTTTTCTTGTTTTTGTTGTTGTAGTATTGTGAAGTAATGGAACAATGGACTTATTTTTCTTGGTGTTGGGCTTTGAGTTTAGAATGATGTGAAAATGGACAATCAGCTTAGGAAATTGGTAAAAATGGATATGAGTATTAAAAATGGATAATGAAATAGATTAAAAATGGAATTGGATATTGGAAATATGGATATTTGTGAATGGTTTATAAAAATGAAAATGGTTTATGAAAGAAAAATATAAGTGGATTAAAACTTGGATAGAAAAATGAATGAGAGAATGGAGTCAAATAAAAATGGACAAATGGATTGGATATGGTTTATGAATTTTGGTTAGAAATGGATATTTATAAAATGAATGGGAATGGATTCTAAAATGGACATCAAAAATGGTTTTAAAATGGATAATGATTTAGACTTGGATCCAAAAATGGATATTAAAAGAATGGATACGGACATGAATTGAAATGGAATTTGCATTTTGAATCACAAGGAATCCACATGACCAATCTTAACATGCTTAACTCAACCAAACTTCCCAAATCAAACTTACATTCATGATAAGTCTTCAGCAACAAGCGACAAGCAACTGAGCGAGTAATAACATCCTGACCACAAAACGAGTTCACAATTGGAACTCTTCCTTGAATACCAAAATGCCTTGGCATAAAAACCTTAATCCAATGAAGCTCAACTAATAAACAGTCCACAAGCTCAACCTTGAATAAGAATATGTTCATGACAACATGAATTCCACCCTTGCTTCAACTTGACAGAATTAGGAGCCAATTAAATAACCTCTGCATAAGGGAAACACCGATAGCGAGAAAACTCCTCGATCCCATGTCTTAGAAAACCAATGCGATGTCTGATTATGAATTATGACCTAATGATACAAATGAAAAGGAAATATAAGCCAGTTAAGGTAGGGCAAAGAAAAGGCAAATTTTGGGGTGCTACAGTAGGAAACCAGGATCGAGGGGAAGTTTATTTCAGAAACTTAGACCAGTTCCTTGGTAGGAAACTAGGATCGAGGGGAATTTTACCTTTTCTAAGCATCATTGCTTAGCGAAAGACGGTGTATGAGAAAATTTCCATTCATAACCACCATCAAAATTTTGGGTATTCCGATATTTAATCCTCTTGTACCCCGAATGCCCGAATACCTTCGCCATTCACACCTTCGGGTCCAAGAAGATTAAATAGGGGCATCTGTCATACCCCAAATTTTATCCACTAAGATTCCCATCATTGTGTAAATCCTCATCACAATATGGATGAACCATCATGCCTCATCAGTCTCCCCAAAGATGGGTGAGCATTCACTACAACTAAGAATTAGGGTTTCAAGCTCTCTCTGAGCACTTAGACAAAGGATCAATCAAGGAATGACATGATCTTAAACTTTTCTAACCTCTCAAACCTCCATAAAGGATCAAGAGGACTCCTACATCAAGAACCAAGCACAAAGTTGCTACATTCCAAGTGGATTAAGCCTCAAGATCGCCAGTGTCACCAAATTAGGGTTTTGGTCGACCAGGGCCTCTAGATGGAAATTTTCATCTAGGAATGAGCCAATACTTCAAAGCATAACCTAAGATACTCCAAGGGACCTCATGAACCCAATCATCAAGTCAATTTAGCCTTAGGGGATGCATTCACAAAAAATCAGGAATTAGGGTTTCTTGACCTAATTCACCCCTAAGTTGACTTTTGGGACAAAACATGAGCCAAGACCTCAAGACATGATTTGAGGGTCTCCAATACACCATATTGATCCATTTGCAACAATGGATTGATCCAAGAAGATTGATTCATAAGTTTCAATTTCATCTGAACCACAATTAGGGTTTTGAGGGAAAAGTCATTTGTACCTTTGACTTTTGGCCAAGACATGCTCCCAAACCTTGGGACATGATTCAATACACCCTATATCACCTATGTAATCCATCTATTAAGTTTGATTTAGGTCAAGGACTTGATTTCCTAGGGGATCGCGCAGTTTAAAGTTCATCTGATAAAAAGTCAACTGTATAAAAAGTCAAAGTTTGACTTTTTTTTTTGGTCAACCAAGGTTCCTTAAACCTAAAATGATGTTAATGTGTGATTGGAATCATCATTCATCAAGAAAAACCAAAGAAAGTGAGATAACTTGTAAAAGGGGTAACCATAAAAAAATTAGAATTTTTCTAAGTTATGAAACAAAATGGCTAGGGTGCGAACTTCCAAGGATCATAACTTGAGATCCAAGCAACCATTTTGGATGGTCCAAAGATGGATTTGTAGCTCTCATGGCATAATTTAAAAGTGTCAACTACATCTCATTCCAATTCTTCATGGATTTTTAGTTATGGAGTGATCAAAATGGCTGAAAACATGAAAATCACATTTTTCCAACACTTAGTGAAATTTTCACTAAGTCAAAATCTGCCTTACTTTTTCCAAAATGAAGGGACACTTTTCACCTTGATCCGAGTCAAACCAGGTCTTGGGTTGGACATCAAAGTTGAAGTATGTCATGAGGGTTTTCTAACAAGTATCAGATCATCTCCAAATTCCATTTAAGCAAGGAGATACAACCCTTGAAACATGGCCTCATAAACTGATTTTTCCAAGACAAATTTGGCAAATTTGATGCATTTTGCTCGATTTGACCAAATCTGACAAATCCAAGCCTTGTCATCATTTTGGACACATCTAAGGATCAAATCCAAGGGGGATGATTTGATCTCCAAGCCTCACAAGTCCATGAATCTACAAGTAGCATGCCAAACATAAAAAAGCCTAAAAGATGCCAAGACTTCAATTTTGTTTTAAAGCATTCAATGGATGCACCAAGGTGGCATGAATTGAGCCTATTCCAACTGAATTCAGTCAAGACTTATCTCTGAACCAAAGCTACAAAGCCTGTGCTCTAGCCTCTAGTCAATGGCTAGAGGAGACTTAAGATTCCAAAGTGATCCAATTGGCCAAAAGCCTGCTATAGTTGCCACACACTATTGCTTGCAAAACAAACTTGCTCTACTATAAATAGAACTTATTTGTGCTCAGTTTGAGTACACCAAAGCACTACAACACTTGCTTTCCAGAAAATCCATTTCTCTAGGCCAAAATGCCTTCTTTTGCAAGGTAACTCTAATTTTTTGAGTTAGAGAGCATTTCCACCAAAGCTCATGATCCAAACGCATCCAATATGTCATATCTAAGCTGTCCAAACTCTTACATGTGACCTGTAACACCAAAATCTCAAAGTCCCCTCTCAAAACCTCAAAATTGGACTTTTTTGCATTTTTCAAGCCATGTCTTGATTCAATCACTTTCAAAACCAGATAAAACCTCAAACACACTCCAAATATCATCCTTGAACTGTCCCAAATGGTTCCCCACATCTGGAACACCATTTGAGAGAGTTGCCATATTGGTCACTTTTGCCCTTTTTACAAGAAAGAGCTCAAACTTATTCCTGAGGATTCCAGCTGGTTCCAACCGTTCTAAAAGCTTCTAAGGGATCAATTGAGAGTGTCTAAAGCATCAAATTACTTCTGGCACAAGAAAATTGGTAGATAGCCCAAAAAGCTCCTCAAGAGGTAAGCATCACAACTTGAACTCTTTGAAATATGCATTGCTTTGAAGTCCACTGATCATGCACATCTCATACATGTTATATATGTTTTGTTTGAACCAATTCATCATGTAATTCATGCCTGTAACAAGAGGTAGCATAGAAAATGCAATTATAGGCCTATTTCAAGAACACTATCGGGTTTTGAAATATGAGCCTCATCTGAAAAAACCACCACCACCATTGGATTCCTTGTGAAATTCGAGGCAGGATAGACCTAATTGTCCCAATCCATGGAGAAATGAGAAAGTTACAAGCTTCACGTTTTTGGCCAAAACCTTGCCTTGCCTTGCCTTGGCCAGGCCAAAAACAAGGCATGCCTCATGTATTCATGGGGTGGTTTTGATACACGGATGTATCAACACCCCAGTTGTAGAAGGCGCGCGCTGCACCCTAGAGGTCCGGGGTTCGAATCCCCCTCGCCCCAGATCCTCTTTTTTTACCACTTTTTCCATTTTTTTTTAATATTTGTTATATTATTTTAAATGATTTGGAAAATTAATTTCTCCTTCAATTTTAATGATTTTTTTATTGGCTCTTTTTGCAAAAAATCACAAAAATGTTAAAATATTTTATTCCACAAAAAAATCATATTTATATTAATTATTTAATATAGTTGATATTTTTGTAAATAAATTCATTTTTAATTGTTTTAAACACTTTTAAAAGTGGATTTTTATCTTGAAAATCAAAACCAAATGAGTTTTAATTCATCTTGTGATTAAAACATCATTTTTCAAATCTTAACCAAAAATCACAAGTTGTTTATTCAAGCTTATTTGGTATTTTATCATTATTTATTGATTTTCTTTAAGAATTTACTTTTAAAAATGATGAAATTAGGGTTTCTTTGATTTTCACCCTCACAAATCTTTTTCAAACACTCATGGGCCTCTAATAGAGTGTAAGACCCAATCCCTCTTTGAAACCAAAATAGTTTGGGCCTCAGTCATTGTATAAGTCCCAACACATTTTTAAAAATCTCGGCGCGATCGCCAGTTTAAAATAAAGCCACTTGGGCCTCTCCTTGAGTTGTAAGCCCCATTCTTTTTCTTTAAAACGTCCTTGGGCCTCTAATAGAGTGTAAGACCCATTCCTTGTAAATAAGATACCTTGTTGGGCCTCAGACATTCTATAAGACCCACTGTATTTTCAAAAACCTCGGCGTGATCGTCGTTTTCAAAATAGCCATCTGGGCCTACCCTCGTGTTGTAAGTCTCATCATTCTTTTTTTCAAAATAATCTTTGGGCCTCTCCTTGAGTTGTAAGACCCATACCTTTGTACATAAAACCTTTTGGGCCTCTCCTTGAGTATAAGCCCCAACAATCTTTTCAAAACAACTTCCCTTTTGATTTAGATTCAAATATATAGTTGTTATCAAAACTTTCTTTAATTTCTTTGAACAACTAACAATACAGCATGGAAGCTTGCTCGCCTGTAAGTTTTTATCCGCTTTCATTTACTCGCTTTAATATATATAACTGTATAGTGGGAAGCTGCGCATGATTAGTCTTCTTTCATTCTTTTTAAATACATGTCAAATATATATATATATATATATATATATATATATATATATATATATATATATATATATATATATATATATATATATATATATATATATATAACTTTATTGTGGGAAGCTGCGCATGGTTAGTCTTCTTTCATACCCTTTTACATACTTGTCATATATCAACTGTATATATACTAGTATAGTTATTTAGAGTTTTCCCTGGTAACTAGGTCTAGAACTAGGTAAAGCCCGTTTGGTCACTCTTAAATACAAACAAAACTAGATCCCCATAGGATTTCCAGATATAGTCTTCCCTTCTCTTGGGGTTAAACAATATGGAACAAAGAGAAAGGCAGTATTCTCGGTGAACCTTTTCTCAGACTGTCACCCCTAGAAATTGTAAAAGAAATTCTACTCCCTGGAGTTGATCTATACTCGGTGAATAACATCTCTTGAATTTCTTCAAACCTCAGAACTTTCACTAAATGATCTATTTTCTATGAATAGCATTTTTTGAACTTTTCTTGGTTTGGAACCCACAGGCTTCCTAAAAGCATACCTACCTCCTCTTGGGCTTTGTACAAGGATCCTTCGGCTTCTTAAAAGTTCTCATGCCTTCTCTTGGGCTTCATACAAGGACCCTCACAACCTCTTAGAGGTATAGGACAGAACTTAGTCATCCTTTGCTAGAGCTGTCTTTCTAAAAGGAGTCATAAAAGCCCTCAGACCAATTTTAGGGTTGTTACTCTTCACTTAAACGAGTCGGCCTCCTATTGGGCATTGTACAAAGATAGACCTTTCCAATAGACTTGGATAATCTAAATCCTCTTGAGTCTCAAAGACATTCTCAAGTTCCCTATAAACATAGGGAGAAACCCCGGATTCTGGATTAATCTCCAGCAAGAGTTAAAACTTGTGGGTTCTAAAACCCAGTCTCTCTCCTAAAAAAAATCCCCTAGCCAGGGTCAGTCTATCACTAGTATAACACTATCTCTAATCAGAACCTCAAGGCATATGATACCTCAAGTCTTCTGTAATCCTCAGCAAGAGTTGATTCCCCACTTGGACCTGCCTAGGGATCTCAAGAATCCCCCGGCAGAAGATAGCCTCCTCTCAGGCATTGTATAATGATCCTTCCTCAGGAAAGTCAGCCTCCTCTTGGGCTTTATACAATGATTCTCCCCAGCAGAGTTAACCTTTTCAGACTCTCATGGTGAGTCAATCACCTTTTCAGACTCTCTTGTTGAGTTAACCACTTTTCAGACTCTCTTCTTGAGTCAATTACTTTCCAGACTCTCTTGTTGAGTCGATCACCTTTTCAGACTCTCTTGTTGAGTCAATCACTCTAATAGACTCTCTTGTTGAGTAAATCACCTTTTTTGCACTCTCTTGTTGAGTCAACCCTTTTTAGCCTCAATCTTGGGCTTTGTATAGGACATAAATCTTCATAACCTTCTCTTAAACTTGGGACAAGTATATTCCCCAACGGAGTCAATTCCTCTCAGCCTACTTTTAGGCTTTGAGAAATAATATCCTCAATCGAGTAAGTCTCCTTTTAGCCTCAATCTTGGGCTTTGTACAAGATAGAATGAACACTTTCCCTGAAAAAGTCAAACTTATAGCCTCCTCTTAGGCTTCATATAAGGATATACCCAAAGAGTCAGTCTCTTTTTTCCCTCCGTCTTGGGCTTTGTACAAGACACCAATATATCCACTCTCTTGTTGAGTCGGTCTCATACAGCCTCCTCTTAGGCTTTGTATAAGGACTTCCACAGTGGAGTCAATCAACCTCTTAGCTTCAACCTTGGGCTTTGATCAAGGCACACAAAAATCAACAATCCCTCTTTAGAGATGACAAATTCTCTTTCAGTCAACCTTTTAGCTTCAATCTTGGGCTTCGAACAAGACACAAATACTCCGTTTAACCTCTGTCTTGGGCTTTGAACAAGACACCAAAATATATTTTTCCTCCCTTAGAATAGGAGGAACTACGATTGCTCTGATTTCCCTGTTTCGTTTAAACGGGAATACGTAGGCAAAAGATTGCAAAATCTTAGCGAGCATACTAATAAAAAACTCTAGGTCCAATACCTTCATACATCAATCAAAACTTAGGTCCAGCACCTTACCAAAAAAATCAACAAAAACTCACTCACTCATATTTCCCAAGAAACTTTCCCAATCCATTAACAGATAAACACCATCAAGTACAAAGCAAAACCTAAAGCTAATATCCTGTGGATAACCACATATAGGATGGGTAATTGACAACTCCCCATTGTATAACCTGACCTCGGACCCCCCAATCTCTTTACGCGTTTGTCCTATTAGACATTTGCGTGCAAGGTTAGTTTTAGATACCTTCCCTTTCCCTTCCAGCTTCATGGGATAAATAAGAAATTATAAAGTAGCACCCCCTCCTACCATTGCGGTGAGGAAAACCCAGCGATAAGGTGGTCGCGTCACCGACAAAAATCGCACGCTACAGACTGATGTACATAAGTTCCATTTTACGTTGATTGATTTGGATTCCCTAGAAGAATTTTAATTCTCCAATCATGCTCATCTCCAATTCAGCCCGCATAGTCTTAGAAACATAGGCAAATTAATATTTCTTAATTCAGATTATTTCTAAATAGTGTAGGGTCGACTTGGCCATTTTGAAAACCATTTTCAAAATGGGTGGAAAAAGTCCTCAAAGAAGCTTGTTTGAGTCCATAAAGTGATTTCTTAAGTTTAAACACAAAATATGGGTGGACAGAGTCCTCAAATCCAGGGGGTTGTTTGACATACACCTCTTCAGAAATGACTCCATTCAAGAAGGAACTATTAACATCCATTTATATAAAACAATATCATGGTTAATAGCATAAGAGAGAAGAAGTCTTATTGAATATAACCTTGCCACATATGCAAATGTTTCTGAGAAATTTATACCTTCCTGCAAACCATAACCTCGAGCTACAAGTCAAGCCTTATTTCTTACCACCTCTCCTTGTTCATTTAGTTTGTTCTTAAACACCCTTTTTGTTCCAATAATGTTCTTCTAACTTGGCCTTGAAACCAAATCCTAAACATTCCCCCTCTGGAACTGGTTCAGCTCTTTTTGGATAGCAATAATCCATCCATCATGAGATAAAGCTTCATCAACAAAAGATGGCTCAGTCAAAAAAATAAATCCTAGCAAATAGTTATCATCCCTGAAAGCTGATCTAGTTCTTAAAGGATCATCCTAATTTCCATTTATTAACTTTTATGGATGAAAAGCTTTATATTTGAAAGATTTCTTGGGTTGAGCTCTAGCTTCTAAACCATCTTGGGCTTCTTCTGAGTTTGCAACTTTTGGGTGAGCTTTAAAGATACAAATGGCTTCAGGTTCACCAGCTTCTGACCCATCAACTTTTGAACTCCTAACTTCTGAAGGTCAAACTTCTGAATGCACTTCAAAAACTTGTATATTTGCAAAACTTTCAACAAACTATGACGTATCATAGTCAGGCCCTTTGTCATCAAATTTGACATGTGTAGTCTCTTCAACCATTTTTGTTTTAGATTTATGCACCACGTATGCTTTAGAGTGATTAGAGTATCCTCAGAAGATACTCTTTTAAGCCTTAGCATCAAAATTCTTTAGACAAACTTTATTGTTTAGAGTGTAACAAGTACAACCAAACTGATGAAATTAAGATATGCTTGGATTTCTTCCTTTAAACAATTCATATGATGTTTTGTTCAGAATTTGTCTGATATAGATCCTGCTCTAAATATAACAAGTAGTATTAATAGTTTCTGCCCACAAGTATTTTGGAAGATGATTCTCATGGATCATGGTTTTAGCCATTTCTTGAAACAAATTATTCTTTGTTTCTACAACCCATTTTGTTGTGGAGTTCTAGGAGAAGAGAACTCGTGGTTAATTCCATGCTTATCACAAAAAATCTTAAAAAGCTGGTTTTCAAACTCATCACCATGATCACTTATGACTTTTAGAATTTTTTATTCCCTTTTCAGACTGAACTTATGTATAGAAGATGCTGAATACCTCATATGATTCATCTTTGGATCTAAGGAATTTAACCCAAGTCCACATGTTAAAATCATCAACAATGACCGATCCATACTTCTTCTCATTGATTAAAGCAACCCCAACAGAACCAAACAAATCAATGTGATGTAATTATAAGGTTCTAGAGGTTGAGACAATGTTTTTGGATTTAAAAGAAGTTTTGTTAATATTTCCTGCTTGACATGCTTCACAGAGAGCATCAGAGTGATAGTCAAGATCTGGCAACCCTTTTACAAGTTGTAGCTTCCTAAGTTTAAAGATCAATCTCCAGTTAGCATGACCTAACCTTTTGCGCCAGATCCAATTCTCATCACTCACTGACATAAGGAAAACTACCTTCTAATCAGTCAATTCAGAAAGATTAATTTTATAAACATTTCCCTTCCTCTTACCTTTGAATAAAATGGATTTTACAAACTCATTGATAACTAAACAAAAGTTCTTATAAAACAAAACTTCATAACCACTAACACAAAAATTGACTTATGCTTAGAAGGTTATGTTTAAGTCTACTTACTAACTAAACATTATTGATAGAGATTAAGGAGTTATCATTAGTATTCATACATATGCTATTCCTTTTCTGTCCTTCTCTAAACCCCGTACTTTCTTCCTCCTTCAGAGTTAGGGGTTGGAACATAAATTTTTCTTCCATCATATGTCGCGAGCAACCACTATCCAGGTACCATGATTATTGCCTTGTTTCTCCCTATAGGCATATATGCAGCAAAACCAATTTGTGATTTAGGTACCCATAAACTTATGGGTCCTCTATTGTTAATTTTGATAGGCTTTCTTTTATTCTGAGCATTTTTTCTGATAAAAAGGTCTAGACTCATTCCATACTTTTTGCTTATAAAAGTTTTGTCTAGGATAAGTTTTGACTTTGACTTTTGAACTCTTCATAACCTTTGATCCATAAGTCTTAGGTTCCAATTTCTTTAGAACTTTTGACTTGGGATTTTTAGGTTTTGCAATCTTCAGAACCTTTGATTTCTAAAAGTAGGTTCTGATTTCTTCAATACCTTTGATTTTGAAACCCCAGGTATTGATTTATTCAGAACCTTTGATTATGTTATCTCAGGTTCTGATTGGTTCAGACTTTTACCTTTAATCGAGGCAGGTACAAAATAAGTTTTTAGCATTGTTTGAGCACTGCTTGAAGAAGAAGCGTCTGAGGGTTTTTCCAAGAGTTAAACTTAAGGATTAATACATTTCTCATTATAACCCAGACCTTTTCCTTTGCTTTTACTTACTCCATATATCATGGAAGCAAGTTTTGTTCTCTCAAGACCGATTATGATAAAATCTTGAAGACCTATCTCATGCTCACTCAAGGTTTTATCAGATATTTTATTTCCTCGAGCAATGTGATATTTCTCCAAAGATTCAATTTTAATTTGAGAATTTTTTGGTTCTTCTTTCAGAAGATCACATTGCTTTTTCAATGTTTTCATGTGTCTTGCTTTATCTTCAAAACGAATCATGAGTTCTTGATTAAAAGAGATTAAATCAAAATGAGATAAATTAGAAAATATCTCGTCTTTTTCGTCAAACTCTGAATCAGAGTTTGATTCATATTCTGTGTGAGATGATGTGAGAGCCATCAGTGTCAGATTTTCTTCTCCCTCATCTTTATTTAAACCGTCTTCATTATCAAGTTCATCCCATGTTGCCATAGACTTTTCATGAATTTACTTATGAAGTAGTCCTTTTGGAAGCTTTCTTTCTTTGGCTTTTCTTTCTGCAGATTAGGATAGTCATCCCTAAAATGACCAAGCTTCTTACTGTTGAAGCAATTCTTCTGATCATCTGCTTTGTCTTTAAAACTAGATCCTTTGAAGCCATTGCTTCTACCAGAGAATATTTTTTCCTTTTTGCCAGTTCCTGAAATCTCCTGATGATAAATGCCACTTCCTCATCATCAGAGTCACCATCAGAAACTTCTTCATCAGAAGCTTCTTCTGATTTCCAAACTTTAGAGTATTTGACGGCTTTACCACCATATCTTTTAGCCACTGACTTCAATGCCAGTGTTTTGGATTTCATCATAGGCTCATCTCCATTCAGTTCCATTTCATGGCTCTAAAGATTGCTTATCAAAATTTCAAGGCTCAACGTATTCAGGCATTTAGCCTCCTGTATAGCCATTACCTTAGGTTTGTAACTAGTAGGGAGACATCTCAAGAGTTTCTTTGCATGGTCAGATGTCCTGTAACTTTTGCTCATAACCTGAAGGCCTGATACAAAAACTTGAAACCTAGAAAACATGGTTTCAATGTCTTCATCATCCTTCATCATGAACAACTCATAGTCTTGTACAAGAAGATTGGTCTTATCCACTTTAACTTGTAGGTTCCCTTCATAAGTGGAGCATAAAGATTCAAATATAGTCTTAGCAATAGACTTTTCAATGATTTTTATGTATTCCGAATGAGGTAGAGCCTTTATTAGAATACCTCTGACTCTATGTTTTTTGTATATTTTCTTTTGAGCCGGTGTGAGAGTTTTCCTATCCTTTACCATTCAAACACCATCGACAACCATGTCAATGTCGTCTTCAAGAGTATCCCACAACTCATCATTAAGGCCAATAATATAAGTATACATTTTACTTTACTACCCTTCAAACTGAGTGGAATCACCCTTGAATGTAGGTGGTTTAGCTGAGTAATGACTTTTCTTAAGAGTATTATAGTCATAGAGAAAACCACCACTAGTGTTCCGGATGCACCCAACATGATAGAGAAAGTATTTTTCTCAGGATTATTTATTGTACCACAACGAAGTGTTTAGCATATACCATGCTTTGATGCCAACTGAAGGTGAGAAAATACACAAGAAAGGGGGTCGAATTGTGTATATAAAAAATGTTCCGCTTCTGAGAAGCAGCTTCAGAGTCTGAACAAAGTTCAGAGTCTGATATCATAGTTTATAATAGCAACAAAAATAATATGAATAAGAAGCAATAGGCACAACAACACACAAAGTTTATCCTGGTTCCTCTCCTCAACTGAGCATAGTCCATTCCCCTTGTATCAATAAAAGCTTTTCACTATAATCAAACTGATTATAACTTTGCTCAATCAAACTAGAGTGACTTCACTGCTTAATCCATCCAGAAAGAGACTTCCGCTCAAGCAATCTAGTAATAAACTTCTGCTCAATCACACTAGAAAGAGACTTCACTGCACAAGCATGTAGGCAAGAGACTTCATTGCTCAAGTAAACTTGCAAGAGACTTCCTCTACTTTAAATAAACAATTTAGTAGAAAAGATAACAATTATACTTTGATACATACTCAGAAGTATTATAGTTGTACAACAACCACATAGGTTCTTAACTCTTAATATTTCTAAGATATACAAAGATAAGAAATATTATGACCTTATGAAATAACAGTTATAAACAATAGCTCAAAGTTATGCTCAAGTTATTATGATGTAGTGTTGTTACCTTCTTTCAAATCTTCAGCTCCCTTTTATAGAGAGAGAAAAAGAGTCGTTGGAAGGAATGAGCATAAGAGATTTCTTTGTGAAGAAGCATGCCAAGAGAGACATTGGAGGATGTATCTGGTTAGAAACAATGTCCAAAGAACAAAATCATTGTCCACAAGATCTTTCTAAATACTAGGTACCTACCAAAAGGTATAACAGTCTGAAGAGGTCACATCACCATTCTTTAAACCTTGCAAAACAAAACCCTAGTTGACTCTCTTCAAACTCTGGCATTTTGACAAGACTGTTCTGATTTTGGTGCAGAGTACGGATCAGAGGATGAGCACCTTTAGCTGAGGTCATCAGAGTCTGAGGTGTCACTAGAGGCATAGATACCATGATTAGAGTCTGAACCTTCATAGGTAGAACCACCACGTTCTGAGTTTGATCCTTTAGAGTCATGAGATTCTGATCTTCTAGAATATGAGATACTTTGCTTCTCCACAAGTGCTTTTAGAAAGGTCTATTCAGAGTTGAATACTAAGATTATGATCCTTCACACTTGAACATATATTAGTATACCCAATTGTTCTTTAAGTACTTTGTTATCATCAAAATCCAAGGGATATGAATAATTTTATTCCAACAATAAGTGGCACTCTTGTCCACAAAAATGGCAGTGTCAACCAAATATAACAGGAATGATTTCATAGCATACACCTTATGTTGCCCCACCTGCTCCTCATCACCTGTAGCCTGCATTGTTATAACTAGCTTATTTGTATATACCTTTTTTCAGGAATTCAAACCTAGAATGAGCCTCTCTTGTTTTTCTAAAAAATCCTTAAGACACTTTTTAGGTCAACTCCCAGATAGTCTACCATCAACTCAAGTTCCTCATTTTTGTTAAGCCTCCCATGATCTAAAAACTTCCCCCTAATTGGAAGATGCAGCAGACACCATACATCGTCGAGTGTGATAAAAATCTCACCAAGTGGTAGATGAAATTATGAGGTCTAAGTATGAAATCTCTTTATAAATGCATTAAGTATCTAGTGGTTCACCATAACATAACTGGTCTTGCATAATTCCTTCATCCCAAATAGCTGCAAAGTAGCCTGAAACCACTATCGTCAATAGAGTGATGCAAGCCAGTAATCTTCTACCCATGGTTAATGAATTTTAGCGAATTAAGGTCCTGTAAAAAAGTAAATCATCGTCAGAAACTTGTAATATAATAATAAATGTAATTTAAAAAGAATGAATCTAACTAATTTTACCTCTCGTCTCAGATATGTCTGACAGTATGGTTCAGGTAAAGAGGCACTGAGGTTGCACTGACTCGTCGGCCTTATTAGCCCAAGGTCTCTCTGGTGCATGGGGTGGCATTAGTGCCTCTAGTGGCTGAGGTACCTCCGATGACTTGGGTACCTCTGCTGCCTGAGTAGGTGAAACCTATTGCCTATGAAAAGATGTATGTAGTGATGCGTCACTAGGCGACACCCGCTCCTACGAGAAGAAGAACGTGGAGATATATGAGCCCTAAAAGTCAATGCCTCTGCATCAACCGGGCTAGAGGGAACATGAGCATGCAAAACCTGACTCTTTTCCCTCCAGATAGATACATGTTGTGCAATCCTGTCATGCCTTAATCTGTCGTCTCTATCGACCATAATGTCTGTAAGTAAACCAAACAAGTATCACATAATTACTACAAGCAACCCTACAAGCAAGAAAAGCAAAAAATGTAGACTGATAAAATACGAAAATGCATCTCCGCTTCCTAGGAATCCAAATGTTGTAAAAGTACAGAGAAGCATCTCTAGATTTTTTCAGAACTTTCATTTTCGTTAATGGCACTAATTCAAACCACCAAGACCCCATAAAAATGCATTGATCATTACTTTTAATTATTAAACACATTTCTCATAATGTATCAACTATCAAACTTGCATAAACTATATATTTCAATACCTAATAATCAATTTCAACAAATTTATACAAAACCTCAAAAAAAATTACAATAATAAAAAAACTTACAAGAAGTAAGGAATCTTTGAAGTTGATGTAGTTGAATGAGCTATTTAATGTAGTTGGTGTTGATTGAAGAAGTTTTGTTGTTGCTTGATTGATTTTGAGACAATGTGATTTTGAGAGAGTTTTAGAGAAAAATTTATTTATTTTAACAAGTGAGGATGAAGAAGGGTTCTGGTGCATTATGTACAAGCAGCACCTAGAAATGCATCTGTGTAATGTTTATGAAGATGCATCTCCTTAGTTTTTTCACATTAAGTCAAACTTCTATTGACTTAGAGTGCGTCCAAAGATGCATCTCTGAATTCTGGAGATATTTTTGTATTTTCACGTGGTGCCTTAGTAATACATAAGGTGCATTAAGAAATTTTCTAAAAATATGTGTCAACATTATCCCATAAAGAGAGTTTGTGGACTTTAAATATTTGACCTCTCTTTTGAGTGACCCATTAGGATCCTTCAATGTTTTTCCTATTCTTTAAACTCTTCCAATCTTAGTCGCGTATATGTAATCTTAACAGACATTTTAACAGTTACTTGATTATTGTTTTTCAACCTCCTAAGATCGATCCTTAGCTTCCTTTCCTTTAGGAGAATACTCTCTCTCGATCTGTACTTGTAATATCATAAGTGAACTTCTCCACTTTTGTCTTTCATTTTAAGAAAACACGTCCTACATCTTCTACTCCATGTTATTTAAATTGTCTTGCCTCCCTTGAAGGTATTTCATGTAGTTTCTCACCATCAATAACTCATACATTCTCGTTTAAATGTTGTCTTAGAGTTTATGCATGGCATGCAACTCATAGAAGGTACGAAATCAATGTAGAGCATGACCCAATATCTCTTGATACATCAAAACCCTAAACCTTAAACACCATCTATAATACTAGTGTATACCCCATCATTCCCAAACAGTTTCCTTTCAAATAAATTATGATAGGCCTATGGAAAAGTATAAAAGGTTCTATTCCAACATTATATTTGCTAGAATCAAGATAATTTGAAGAACAATGATATTTAATTTCATTTTTGATGATAACAATATACAATAAAACATTTATGTTATCATGTATGTCAATCCTTTATTTGCTTTATTGATAAATATGTGTCAGTAGTCTCCTAAGAACTAAGGGTCATGAGAATTTACTCATGATAGTCCTCAAATTAATTCTCAACCATTTTACTATGATAAAAAAAATTAAAAATTATTTTTAGAACTCTGAGTTTTTAACGTAGCTGTCATTTACAAAAGTAAAGATATTCGAGGTACTAATTATACGCTGAAAGGGCATCTCTCAATATCCAAAAGCAAAATTATAGACAACTGAGTAAAAGACGAAGAAAGTGTCTAGAACTCAGTTGACAAAGATTCATTTTTATACCCGAGCAAAATTATTCTCAAACAAATAAACTTGGTCGAGAAAAATGGACAAATTAATTGTCTGAGACAGGACAACACGCTGACAAAAGTAACTGTTGTCCAATTTTCTCTATTTTTCTATAATTTGACTCACTTCTCGTAATAGAACAAGAGGTTCGTGCGAGTCTGCTTAGACAAGAATCATGTACCTTAGGTCCTGCTTTTAAATTATAATCTTTATTCGTTCAAAATTTGTTTGTTTCAAACTCAATTTCAGTTGCTCTAACTCAAATTATAATCTTTCGGCATGTTGTACCGAGGATCATACTTTTCCACTATGGGCGTAGATGTGATCTCTGAGATCACAATCCTTTGTTGTTGTATCTGGGCTGCTGCTAGAGATTGCATGTCATTGTGAAGTTTCCTCAGATCTTCTTTCAGAATGTCATTTCTTGTCTCAACTCTCTGTTTTCTTCCTCGAGATCATCCATTTTCTTTTGTTGATTGGTCCGAGGATTGTACGAATGAGACAGTTTGACTCTAGAATCGAGACACAAACGTGAGATTCGTAGGGAAGAAGAATGCGTTATGTGAGAATGATGAATGATATGCAATGATTATATTAAAATTTTTAATAAAAAAAAACTTTAACAATTGGATTGCAAATATCAAACAGTGGGGAAACCCCGTTTTATTGAATTCAAAGATTGCAGAAATGGAAATACAGTAATTTACAAAGTGCTGCAAAAGGAAATGTCTAAACTTATGGATCCTGAGTCCTGTCTGAGGAGAGCTCAGGTGCTGGTTGTAACACCCTTTTCTACCCCACGAATAAACACGGCAAAATATATAATTTATCAGAGTAAAATCAAAATCACCTCGAAGGGTGCACATTTCTCAATAAATTCAAATTAAACACTTGCTCCGTAAACACGGGTTTTCCTCAAAAATACTCAAAAGCCTTCATATGGCAGCGGAACTCAATAATTCAAAATAAAAAGGTTTTCAACAAAAGCCATCAAAGTTAGCAGCAGAACCACCATAACCACAATAATAAAAAAGGTTTCAAAATAATCCATAGTCATCAAATATCACAAAATAACAACCCAACAATGGTTCGACTCAACAACCCAACCCGATGTTACACTATCAGAGCAAGACCCTCTACATCGACCAAAAATAAAGTACAACTCCAAAAGTCCTCGAAGGCATCCACAGCTAAACTTGATCACCTGTACGTTACCCACGGGGAGGCAACATTCAAACAGACAGGGTGAGTAATCACAATTCATTATAATCAATATAAAAATAGGATATGCAAAATGGCGTCATGATCATATACAACATCATCAGGGTCATCATAAAGGAAAACATCAGGAATCACTATATCACAACATCACGTCAATGCCACATAAAATACAATGCACAACAAGACTCATGCATGTGGTACCAATCGTCACAAAAGATGGACACTAGGCCATCAACCCTCCACAAGGGAGCACGTCATAAACACCTCAATCCACTCAATGGGATTGAAGCCACCACTGGACCGAAGTCCTAACATCGTCACTGGACCGAAGTCCTAACATCATCAATAGACCGAAGTCTAAATGCTATGAATGCATGATGCACCACGTCCTAATCATCAGCATCAACAAAAGTCATTACGTGCATCATCATCCATCAAACTCACATATTCATCATATCATCAAATACGTCATCAAAACATCATTAATCAGCATCTCGTAATCATCAATATAACTCATGATAATTCACATCAAATAGTCATGTATCATCGTCATAAAATCATCAACATATCTCATAGTAATTCACATCATCAATTATTCATCAAAACATCACAATATCATAATCTCATATCCATCAATATCATCATGGTAAATCATCATAAACATCACAGCATCAAAACATCAAAACAGCACAGCAACACAAAACAAATTCGCGAACAGCAGATGTTCGTTCCAGGATTCGCTAAGCGAACCTATTCGCTACAACCTTCGCTTAGCGAAGTGGCCAGCGAATCCCACAGACACCACACTCAACACTAGAAACACAATCATCTGTCATGCTCGCTGGTTTGTTCGCTTAGCGAACTCACTCGCTGATTCCTTCGTTTAGAGAGACTCCCTGCGAATCCCAACTTCCACTCCAGAGCCATCTCAGTACCTACACTCATGTTATCGCGCATTTGCTGCGTTGTTCGCTTTGCGAACCTTGGCGAACATTCGCCTAGCGAAGCAATGGTTCGCCTAGTGAACCTGCGATTATAGCAAATCGCTGCTACGCATCAGTAACTCTACAGCCTCAAAGGTACCTGCGATTACAGCCCCAAATGACCCAAAAATACCCCTACAACGGCCCCAATACATCATGGAAATTAAAGGCCTAAAACCTACTTCTTTTAGGTCGATTCAGGACACTACGGGAAACCTTAATTTCCTTAAACCTTCAAAACTCTCAAGCTTCCTATAAACTCCATAAATCCCTTTCGCCCCCAGGTCGAAACAACATCGATAGGGAAGTCATCCCCAAGGTCTATTTTACCGGTTCAATTCAACATTATTAATCGATTCACAAAAATGCCCTTAAATTCATCAGTTTACCTCAAAATCCATAAACCCTCACAATCCCCTTTTTCTACAAGGTCAAAACAACATCAAAGAAACATTAGCCTCAAAGGCATAATTTTACCCAATTCAATCCAACCCTTCATATTCATCATCAACCCACAAAACAACACCTAAATCATCAATATAATCATAAACCCACATAAACCTCAAAATCGGCCTTAAACACATCGAATCCCTATATTGAAAACAATGAAAGGTAATACTCCCCATACCTTAAATTGTCGATTCGAAGCTTTCTCTCTGAGCCTTCGAAAACCTTCTCGAATTCCTCGCCTCCTCCTTTTTCCTCAGAGCTCTCACCTTCATCTTTTCACGGTTTACCAAAAAAACTGAAACCTATTCTCAAATCCTCCTTTTATATTCAACCTAACCCTTGGGCCTCAAAATTGGGCTTTCTCCATAATACCCTCACTAATCCTCCTCAAAAGTCCAATTTACCCTTAATTCCTCTAATATTATTTAAATTAATAGTAAGACATTATACGCCATAATATATACTATTATTTAATTAAATAACCAAACTCCACAAAATTCCACGCAATTTCCCAAAACACTAAAATTCCCCAAAAATCACGAATATTATATTTAAATAAATTAAATAAATATTCTTACGAATTTGGGGTGTTACAACTCTCCCCCACTTATAGGATTTTCGCCCTCAAAAATTACCTCAAGGAAACAAAGTCGGATATGACTCCCTCATCTGATCTTCACATCTCAAGCCCAACTTTCCTGCTTCTTGGATCATCTTAGCCTTTTTAGGTGTCTTCTTACACCACTTCAAGTCTGAGTACAACACTCTCGTCCGATTCATACCAACACACTGGAGTCCTACACCTCCTTCCACACAAAGCTTCATACAACGTCATCCCAATACTAGCACGAAAACTTTTATTGTAGGTAAACTTGATCGACTGCAAATAACTATCCCATGGTCCTCCTTGGTCCAACACACAAGCTCTAGGCAAATCCTCTAAAGATTGGATAGTCCTCTATATCTGTCCATCAGTCTGCGGATGATAGGCAGAACTCAACCTCAACTTAGTACCCAAAGCATCTTGCAAACTCTTCCAAAACTTCGACGTAAATCTCGGGTCTCTATCCGACACAACATTCGACGATATCACAATTTCCTCAATATACATCTTAGCTATAGCTTATGCATAGAATGATTAATCTTCATCGGTAAGAATGAGCCGATTTAATTAATCCATCCACAATCACCCAAATAGAATCACTCCCTTTCTCAGTTTTTGGCACTCCGACACAAAATCCACGACCATACTATCTCATTTCCATTCGGGAATACTCAACGATTGCATCATACCCAAGGCTTCTGATGCTCAATCTTCGACTTCTAACAAGTCAACTCAGCAATATCCTTCCTTACTGAATACTTTCCTCGATTTCTAGAACGTCTCGAACGCACACTCTATCTCGAAACCTCGTCACACCATTCTCATCAATCTGGAATTCTCCTCCGCTACCTTGGTTAATCAAAGTCAATTGGTCATCCAACTTCAAATCCACTTGCTGATCCGCTCTGATTTCCTCCAAAATACCACTTGTCAGCTTCAACATTCCTAACTTCACCCTGTCAGGAGTCTCTTCACACACCAAACTCAAATCTCGAAACAGTTCGATTAATTCCAATTCTCTCACTATAAGCATCAACATATGCAATGACTTTCTGCTCAATGCATCGGCCACTACATTTGCTTTGCCAGGATGATAACTCAATCCAAAATCGAAATCCTTCAACAACTCTAACCACCTTCTATGCCTCATATTCCATTCCTTCTGAGCAAATAAGTACTTCAAACTCTTATGACCACTGAACACTTCAAATTTAGAGCCAAACAAATAAGTCTCCAAGTCTCCAACACAAACACCACAGCGGCCAATTCTAAGTCATGCTTAGGATAATTCCCTTCACAGACTCTCAATGTCTCGAAACATAGGCAACAACTTGTCCATTCTTCATCAATACTCCACCAAGACCCATCTTCGACTCATCACTATACACCACAAAAGATTCACTCGAATTAGGAAAAATCAACACTGGAGCGGTCGTTAACCTCCTCTTTAATTCCACACAACTCTCTTCACCAGCTCCATCCCACACAAAAGCTTGACCCTTTCGAGTCAACTAAGTCAAAGGTAATGCCAACTTAGAAAAGCTCTCATAAACTTGCGGTAATAACCCTTAAATCCCAGAAACTTCGTATCCCAGTAGCACACCTCGGCGGCTCCCATCACCACACCGCATCAATCATAGAAGGATCAAAAGCAATTCCACCACTTGCAATCACATGGCTGAGAAAATCACTTCCTTCAACCAGAACTCACACTTTGACAGCTTCACCTACAACTACTTCTCGTTCAACACCTACAACACAGTCCTCAAATGCTCAGCATGCTCTTCTTCAGATTTAGAGTCTATCAGAAGATCGTCAATAAAACCCACTACAAACTTATCCAAATACTCAAGAAAATTCCAATTCATATACTCCATGAATACTAGGTGCATTAGACGCACCAAACGACATCACAATATACTTATAGTCACCATACCTCGTCCTGAAAGCCGTCTTCGGAATATCATCAGACTTAACACGAATCTGATGATAACCAGGCCTCAAATCAATCTTGATAAACACACAGGCATCTACTAACTGATCCATCAATTCCTCAATCCTCGGAAGCAGACACTTATTCTAGATCGTCACTCTATTCACATGTTTATAATCCACACACAATCTCATAATACCATCTTTCTTTTTCACCGACATCACAGGGGAACCTCACAGGGAAGCACTCAGTCGAACAACTTCCTCTCAACAACTCTTCCAGCTATTCCTTCAATTCACTTATTCATAAACATACATTCTGTATGCAAACACCGACATCGAGCTTGCATCAAGTACCAGGTCGATAGCAAGTTACACTCCACACTATAGTGGTAAGTCACTGATATCTCATGGGAACACCTCCAGATAGTCACACACCACCGCATCCCTTATGCCTTCCAATAATCCAACATCATAACACCTTTGTACCATCTTTCACAGACTCACCCACTTGCTTCACAGAACAAACAACTCTTCACCTTCATCGAAATTAGATTCAGGTGATCGTCAGGAATTACACACCATCGACATATCACTAGCCATCACCCTGTTCTCTATCCCTCAAAAGCAGACATCAACAATGCCTGATTATTCTCCTCAAGATATCCCAACTGGACCGTCATACAAGAAGCTAGAATTCGCCTCATCCTCAAGTCTATTAGTCTGCATCGACTCATCAAAACAATCTGTAAGCACCCGGCTTAACTCCAAACAATTTACTGCGCACACTAATCAAGCTCGCAAGACACGTCTATCCCATCCAACATGATCCCGTCTATTATCAACAAGAGATTAAGGGTGATCAGTTCCTCAATTTGTCAATAACAGCCGATATCATGAGGCGGTATAAACTATCTCCACCAACTATCGCAGCGTCCAACACCAAACTTAGCCAACGCTCCACACTCGAAGCACCTTGGAGAAGCACCATCTTCTCCCCCACTTGTTTCATTCCCAACCTACAAACAAAACAAGTATCGACAGTGTTTTCACAAACATGTCGCACACTAGGGAATAAACAACATTAGACAACCTGGCTGGACGGACCGACCTGCTCTGATACCACTAATGTAACACCCTTTTCTACCCCACGAATAAACACGGAAAAATATATAATTTATCAGAGTAAAATCAAAATCACCTCGAAGAGTGCACATTTGTCAATAAATTCAAATTAAACACTTGCTCCTTAAACACGGGTTTTCCTAAAAAATACTCAAAAGCCTTCATATGGCAGCGGAACTCAATAATTCAAAGTAAAAAGGTTTTCAACAAAAGCCATCAAAGTTAGCAGCAAAACCACCATAACCACAATAATAAAAAAGGTTTCAAAATAACCCATAGTCATCAAATATCACAAAACAACAACTCAACAATGGTTCGACTCAACAACCCAACCCGATGTTACACTATCAGAGCAAGACCCTCTACATCGACCAAAAGTAAAGTACAACTCCAAAAGTCCTCGAAAGCATCCACAGCTAAACCTGATCACCTGCACGTTACCCACGTGGAGGTAACATTCAAACAGGCAGGGTGAGTAATCACAATTCATTATAATCAATATAAAAACAGGATATGCAAAATGGCGTCATCATCATATACAACATCATCAGGGTCATCATAAAGGAAAACATCAGGAATCACTATATCACAACATCACGTCAATGCCACATAAAATGCAATGCACAACAAGACTCATGCATGTGGTACCAATCGTCACAAAAGATGGACACTAGGCCATCAACCCTCCACAAGGGAGCACGTCATAAACACCTCAATCCACACAATGGGATTGAAGCCACCACTGGACCGAAGTCCTAACATCGTCACTGGACCGAAGTCCTAACATCATCAATAGACCGAAGTCCAAATGCTATGAATGCATGATGCACCACGTCCTAATCATCATCATCAACAAAAGTCATTATGTGCATCATCATCCATCAAACTCACATATTCATCATATCATCAAATACGTCATCAAAATATCATTAATCAGCATCTCGTAATCATCAATATAACTCATGATAATTCACATCAATTAGTCATGTATCATCATCATAAAATCATCAACATATCTCATAGTAATTCACATCATCAATTATTCATCAAAACATCACAATATCATAATCTCATATTCATCAATATCATAATGGTAAATCATCATAAACATCACAGCATCAAAACATCAAAACAACACAGCAACACAAAACAAATTTACGAACAGTAGATGTTCGCTCCAAGATTCGCTAAGCGAACCTATTTGCTATAACCTTCGCTTAGCGAAGTGGCCAGTGAATCCCACAGACACCACACTCAACACTAGAAACGCAATCATCTGTCATGCTCGCTGGTTTGTTCGCTTAGCAAACTCACTCGCCGATTCCTTCGCTTAGCAAGACTCCCTACGAATCCCAACTTCCACTCCAGAACCATCTTAGTACCCATACTCATATTATCGCACATTCGCTGCGCTGTTCGCTTTGCGAACCTTGGCGAACATTCGCCTAGCGAAACTGCAATTACAGCAAACCTCTGCTACGCATTAGTAACTCCACAGCCTCAAAGGTACCTGCGATTACAACCCCAAATGACCCAAAAAACACCCCTACAACGGCCCCAATACATCACGGAAATTAAAGGCCTAAAACCTACGTCTTTTAGGTCGATTCAGGACACTACGAGAAACCTTAATTTCCCTAAACCTTCAAAACTCTCAAGCTTCCTATAAACTCCACAAATCCCTTTTACCACCAGGTTGAAACAACATCGACAGGGAAGTCATCCCCAAGGTCTATTTTACCGGTTCAATTCAACATTATTAATCGATACATAAAAATGCCCTTTAATTCATCAGTTTACCTCAAAACCCATAAACTCTCACAATTCCCTTTTTCTACAAGGTCAAAACAACATCAAAGAAACATTAGCCTCAAAGGCCTAATTTTACCCAATTCAATCCAACCCTTTATATTCATCATCAACCTACAAAACAACACCTAAATCATCAATATAATCATAAACCCACATAAACCTCAAAATCGGCCTTAACACATTGAATCCCTATATTGAAAACAATGAAAGGTAATACTCCCCATACCTTAGATTGTCGATTTGAAGCTTTCTCTCTGAGCCTTCGGAAACCTTCTTGAATTCCTCGCCTCCTCCTTTTTACTCAGAGCTTTCACCTTCTTCTTTTCACGGTTTACCAAAAAAAATGAAACCTATTCTCAAATCCTCCTTTTATATTCAACCTAACCCTTGGGCCTCAAAATTGGGCTTTGTCCATAATACCCTCACTAATCCTCCTCAAAAGTCCAATTTACCCTTAATTCCTCTAATATTATTTAAATTAATAGTAAGACATTATACGCCATAATATATACTATTATTTAATTAAATAACCAAACTCGACAAAATTCGACGCAATGCCCCAAAACACTAAAATTCCCCAAAAATCACGAATATTATATTTAATTAAATTAAATAAATATTCTTACGAATTTGGGGTGTTACAACGGTTCTGGTACTTTCCTTTTCTTTGACTAGGGCTCTTGAGCCGTTGTCGGGTTGTCATCCTTTTGCCAAGTGAAAGGAGCGAGCAAATTCCTTCGGTCTTCTTGATTTTCTACAACATGTTTCTCTAAAATCTCGATTAGAGCTTCTTTTTCTTTTAACAGTTGTTGCATTTTAGTACACTACACATTAAGAATGCGGTACTTGTTCTTCCAAGATTTCTTTTCCCGTTGAACTTTGTCGAGAGTGACCTGGAGTTTTTCCGTATCAGACATGAAATAAAGGACAGATTCCTTTAACGGAAGAACTTCTTGACGAGGGTATGGTATCCACAGCTTGAGAGCTCTAGTTTGTACCCAGTGGAGATAAGGTTCCATAGAGACACAATCTAGTTTTCCTAGAGACTCTCTTCCTTTCCTATGAACATATTTCCAGGCACGCACTATTTCTGTCTTTAGTGCCCTATCATTTTCTCCTTCCTTGTAGAAAAGACCTTCCAGATGAACATTACGCGGGATATGTCTCATCGGGTATCCGAATTGACAACGAACTAAAACTGGATGATAATTGATTCCTCCTTTAATTCCTATGAGAGGTACATTAGGGAAATTTCCACAACGATCAATGATTCTTATCCCATCATAGATCCGATTGTACCAATCTACGTCAGAGTTGGTAAGAGACATGATTCTTTGTGACCAACGTAGAGTACTCTTATGATCCCAGAATGCGGCAGACTTGGGCAGGTGAAAAGTGTACCATTTTTATAGTAAGGGTACACAACATGTGATCATTCCTCCACTGTACAAATTCCTTAAGTGTACAAAATGATAAGCATCTGCGAGCAAGGTCGGTATGGGGTTTCTAATCAGAAAGAGCTTAATGGCATTGATATCAACGAAGTTATCAATGTTGGGAAACAGAAATAACCCATGGGTGAGCAAAACAAAGACGCTCTCGAAAGCAGTTACGTTCCCTATACTAGCAAAGTACAGAGCTTTCTTTACAAAAAACTTGGCTGGTAAACCCTGGATTCCACCCTTAATGTTCATGTGAGTCCTGACTTCTGACTCGTCCAAATAGATTGCTCTTGCAATGGTTTGATCCTTTGGAATTTTTTCCAGTCCAGAAAATGGAGCTTGGTCAGTAATGGGTAAATCAGTTAGGTGAGAGTACTCCTCCAGTGTTGGTGCTAGTTGATAATCCGGGAATGTGAAATAGTGATAAACCAGATAGTAGAACTGAATCAGCGTAGCCAGGATTCCTTCGATTACATGGACCCTTAACAGAGACAGCAATCCTTAACAGAGACAGCAGTCCTCCGTACTTAGCTCTGAAAGCATCAGGGTTGGTGATCATCCTTGCCAACCCTCTTAAATCCTCTAGTTTTGGAACCTTGAAGGTGTACTTGTGAGTCTTCCTTCTACCGAAATCCATAACGCAATCTTTCTATCTAATATTGCAATTATTGTCTTAGTTTACTTTGAAAAAGAGAGACTAGAAAAGAAATTTTTTCTTTGTTTAAAGTTTTTTAATGAAATGAATGCATGAATGCAACACACAAAAACATAGAAAAAACATGGGTCAAAGGTTCAGCGTCACGAGCATGGAGTCATGGTTCTACCCATTCCTAAACTTTGTACTGGTGAATTTTTGTACCTATCCTCAAAATCATTGACCCCCCTTGGGATAACAACAACAGTCTGGTTCACCCGAGCGAGCTGCAGTATCTTAGGGTAATCTCAAATGAGGGTAGTATCGCGTGACAACTATTTTTGATAGCTTCCGCACTATAAAATAGTCACATGGTCTCAGTCTACTAAATCCTCAGTTTCATGGATACCACAATCGAATAATCTGCTTTCAACAACCGAAGTCGTTTAGACATTGAATCCGCAAAGGGTATCTCCACTGATTTGATGGTCTACCAGGATCGCTTATTCGGGAATCACTCCCTATAAGACCACCCATCTATGCCATCACTTATCTTTGGTATCACTCAAACTTTCCAGATGCGGCATCACCCACAGTCCCATTAGCAGAAAAATAAACGCGGATATCAATTAGGAAAAGCGATATATATATTTATTCCTAAAACTAACATCCTGTACCTCTTAAGAATTCTAGTCTATAATCCTGACAGATCAACGACATCCCCAGCAGAGTCGCCATTTTACTGTAGCGCGCGATTTTTGTTGGTGACACGACCACCTTATCATTGAATTTGGGTTTTCTCCTTATCGAAGAGGAGGGGGTTGCTACTTTCTGATTTCTTATTTATCCCGTGAAGCTGGAAGGGAAAGGGAAGCTATCTAAAACTAACCTTGCACACAAATGTTTAACTGAACAAACGCTTAAAGAGATTGGAGAGTTTGGGGGTCAGATTATACAATTGGGAGTTGTCAATTACCCATCATATATGTAGTTATCCACAGGTTGTTAGCTTTAGGCTTTGCTTTGTACTTGATGGTGTTTATCCGTTAATGGGTTGGGAAAGTTCCTTGGGAAATATGAGAGAGTGAGTGAGTTTTTGTTGATGTTCGGATTTTTCCGATGTTTTTGGTAAGGTACTGGACCTTAGTTTTGATTGGTATGAAGGCACTAGACCTAGAGTTTTTGATTAGTATGCTCGCTAAGATTTCGTAATCTTATGCCTACGTATTCCCGTTTAAACGAAACTGGGAAATCAGAGCAATCGTAGTTCCTCCTATTTTAAGGGAGGAAATATATATTTGGTGTCATGTTCAAAGCCCAAGATTGTAGCTAAATGGAGTATTTGTGTCTTGTTCAAAGCCCAAGATTGAAGCTTAAAGGTTTGACTGAGAGAGAACTTGTCATCTCTAAAAGGGAGACATCTCGTCTGTTTATCACAGTTGTCGGGTGACTGTTTATAAAGGAGGATTATTTTAACTGGGATATATGAATCCAGCAATGCCATAATTTCCTTTATAGGGGTGTTATCCTGAAGGAGAAAACTTTAACTCAATGTAGAGCAATGCCATCTTTCCTTAGGAATTTCTCATGCTAAGAGAGGGACGGTAGCGTGGATGTAAATATTCCAGAGGCTTGTCGCTTACAGCAATTAGATGAAAGAAAGGGTTTACTGGGATAAAAGATGGACGACAGCTTGGATATTTTAATAAACAAGTGTACCACTTACATCAGTTATCTGGGATTTGGGCTTGTTTTGAATGTCTGTTTTGATGAGTGATAAACAGAGAAATAACTTTCTTCAGAGATATTTTGATTTCCTCCGAGGGGATGTTGATTTTTGTGTGCCTTGATGAAAGCCTAAGGTTGAAGCTAAGAGGTTGATTGACTCCATTGGGGAAGTCCTTATACAAAGCCTAAGAGGAGGTTGGGAATGACTTACTCAACAAAAGAGTGTTTATATATGTCTTGTACAAAGCCCAAGATTGAGGCTAAAAGAGACTGAC
This sequence comes from Lathyrus tuberosus, assembly GCA_022829125.1. Classification (NCBI taxonomy): domain Eukaryota; kingdom Viridiplantae; phylum Streptophyta; class Magnoliopsida; order Fabales; family Fabaceae; genus Lathyrus; species Lathyrus tuberosus. The sequence continues at coordinate 38,827,702 of JALAZF010000002.1, forward strand.
TCTTTTGGGGACATCATTATATAAAGCCTAAGAGGAGGCTAAAAAAAGTTTGACTTTTCCAGGGAAAATGCTTTGTCTGTCTTGTACAAAGCCCAAGATTGAGGCCAGAAAGAGTTTGACTCCGTTGGGGAGGGGGGTTTGTATGTGTCTTGTATGAAGCCCAAGATTGAGGCTGAAAAGAAACTGACTCTGTGGGAAAGAAATCTTTATCTGTCTTGTACAAAGCCCAAGATTGAGGCTAAAAAGAGGTTTTACTGACTCGGATGAGGATATTATAGGTGTTTTGTACGAAGCCCAAGATTGAGGCTGAAATGAGTTTGACTCTGCGGGAGAGTATTATCTGTCTTGTACAAAGCCCAAGATTGAGGCTGAAATAAGTTTGACGCAGCTTAGGAAATTTATTTCTCAAAGCCTAAAAGAAGGCTGGAAGGAATTGACTCTGCTGGGGAAGAAATTTCTCCCGAGCTTAAGAGAAGGTTATGAAGATTTATGTCTTGTACAAAGCCCAAGATTGAGGCTAAAAAGGGTTTGACTCAGCAAGAGAGTGCTTTCATATGTCCTGTACGAGGCCCAGGATTGTGGCTGAATAAGCTGGAGAAATCATTATACCAAGCCTAAGAGGAGGCTAACTTTTGCTAGGGGAAATCATTATATTAAGCCTAAAAGGAGGCTGGAAAAGATTGACTCAACAAGAGAGTGTTTTTATCTGTCCTGTACAAAGCCCAGGATTGAGGCTAAAAGGGTCGACTCAACAAGAGAGTGATTGACTTAACAAGAGAGTCTAAAAAAGGTGATTGACTCAACAAGAGAGTCTGAAAAGGTTAGCTCCGCTGGGGAGAATCATTGTACAAAGCCCAAGAGGAGGCTAACTATGCTGAGGAAAGATCATTATACAAAGCCTAAGAGGAGGCTATCTTCTGCTGGGGATTATTGAGATCCCAAGGCAGGTCCAACCAGGGAATCAACTATTGCTGAGGGTTTCAGAAGAGTTGAGGTATCAGATGCCTTGAGGTTCTGATTTGGGATAGTGTTATACCAATGATAAATTGACCCTGGTTGGGAGATTTTTAGGAGAGAGACTAGGTTTTTTGAACCCAAGGGTTTTAACTCTACGGGAGATTGATCCAGAATGACCGGGGGTTCTCCTATGTTTGTAGGGAACTTGAGAATGTCTTTGAGACTCAAGAGGAGATTTTAGACTGTCCAAGTCTACTGGTGTGGAAGATTTTATCTTTGTATGACGCCCAAGAGAAGGCAAGTGTTTTAAAGGATGGGAATCAACTCTAAATGGTTTGATGTTTTGACACTGGAAAGACTGCTCTAGCAAAGGATGACTAAGTTATGTCTTAGACCTTTAAGAGGTCTTCAGGGTCCTTGTATTAAGCCCAAGATAAGGCATGAGAACTTCTAAGAAACCGGCGGGTCCTTGTACAAAGCCCTGAGGAGGCGGGGATGCTTTTAGGAAGCATGTGGGTCCAAACTTAAGAAGATTTCAAGAAAAGTTTCACCGAGAATAATCTTTTCTTTAGTGAACAGTTCTATGGTTTGAAGAAATTCAAGAGAAGTTTCACCGGGAATTAATCCTCTCTGGGGAAACTGAATTTCTATGACAAATTCTAATAGTGACAGTCTGAGAAAAGGTTCACCGAGAATACTGCCTTTCTCTTTGTTCCATATTGTTTAAGCCCAAGAGAAGGCAAGATTGTATCTGGAAATCCTATGGGGATCTAGTTTTGATTGTATTTAAAAAGTGATCAACTGACTTTACCTAGTTCTAGACCTAGTTGTCGGGGAAAACTCTAAATAACTATACTAGTATATATACAGTTGATATATGACAAGTATTTAAAATGGTAAGAAAGAAGGACTTACAGAGGAGCAGTTTCCCACAATACACTTATATATAGGAAAGGAAATAAATGAAAGCTGATAAAACTTATAGGTGAGCAAGCTTCCATGCTGTATTTTTAGTTGTTTAAAGAAATTAAAGAAAGTTTTGATAACAACTGTATATTTGAACCTAAATCAAAAGTTTGTTTTTTAAAAAGGTTATTGGGGCTTATACTCAAAGAGAGGAGTCCCAGATGAAGAAAACAGTAATCTTACTGTTGTTTGGAAGATCGTATCGAGACTTATACAATGACTGAGGCCCAAAAAGGTTTTCTGTACAAAGGGATGGGTCTTACAACTCAAGGAGAGACCCAAAAAGATTAAAAAGAAAAGGAATAGGACTTACAACACAAGGGTAGGCCCAAGTTATTTGATTTTGAACTGGCGATCGCGCCGATATTTTTGCAAATACAGTGGGACTTATACAATGTCTGAGGCCCAAAATGGTTTCGGTTAAAAAGGGACTGGGTCTTACACTCTATTAGAGGCCCAAAAGTGTTTGAAAATTTAAAATCGAGAGAAAACCCTAATTTTAAATAAAATGTTATTTTTCAAAATTAATTTAAATAATAAATGATAAAATATTAATTATATTTAAAAACAAGTTGTACACTTTGAGAAATATCTTGAAAAATCATGTTTAATCATATGAAAGTTTAAAATTCAATTGATTTTGAAAGATCAAAGTGGGAATTTCATTTAAAAATGTTTAAAAACAAATAAAATGAAATTAATTACAAAAATTCTAACTATATTAAATAAATAATATAAATTGGATTTTTTGTAAAATAAAATATTTAAACATTTTAGTGAATTTTGAGAAAAAGAATCAATTCAAAAACATAAATAATTAGAGAGAAATTAATTTTTGAATCAATTAACAAAAATATCAAAATATTCAAATATTTGAAAATTTAAAAAAGGGTGCCAAGAACACTAAGTTCTTGCCCGCGTGCCCTGTTTCTGCAGATTTGCATTTTCTCATTTTTCTCCATGATTTCTTAATGGTTTTGCACGATTCAAGTACTAATCTTGTTCGTTTTTGAACAAGGATCACAACCATATAGATTAATTGCATTTATATTAAGTATTGAGTGAGAAATCAGAAGAAAACCTCAAGAACCCTAATTTCAGAATGAACACAATGAAATTCCATACACGATTGATTTATGGCAATTGATTGAGGGTTATCACTCCATACATGATTATGAACATGTGGCAAAATTATTGTACAGTAAAATATGCATGCATCATGGAGTTTGAAGAGTTCATGCTTACCTCTTGCAGCTGGTGATCGAGTTTGGTGATGGAGATGTTACAGCTAGGTTCTAATGATCTGGATAGCTTCCTTAGGTGCCAAGGAGTGTGTTTGAATGCTTGGAGTGGATTGAATTGAGCTGGAACTGGTTGTGGTACCTCAACTGCAAATCTGTCAAGAACTTGAGCGATTGGCTGGTGATTTTGAGAATCTGATGTTCCAGATGTGATTTTGTGTTATGGATCACTCACATATGATGTTTGTGAGGTGTGTGTGTGTGTGATTGGTTTGGTTGGAATTGTTCTCAAACTCAAAACCCGATAATGACTTGAGTTAGAAGGCAAAATTTGAGTGAAATGGAGATTTTGAGGAAAACATCAGTTTGGGTGCTTTGGTGTGTTCAAACTGATCACAATTGAGGTCTATTTATAGTGTGTCAAGTTTGTTTTGCAAGCAATAGTGTGTGGCAACTGCAGCAGGCTGTTGGCCAATGTAGATCAAATGGAATATGAAGTCTCCTTTAGCATTGACTTGAGATTAGAGCACAAGCCTATGGTTCTCTGTTGTATGAGCTTATCTTGACTCAATTGGTTGATCATGGACTGATACATGCCAGCTCTATCCATCCATTGAATGCATCAAAACAAAATTGGAGTCTTGAGGCATCTTTAGCTTTTAGGGGTGCCACACCTATATGTAGTTCCAAAGACTTGGAAGGCTTATGGATCAGTGTTTGTTCCTCCTTAGTCTCCCTCTGAGGTGTGCAGATGGATAACCATGTTTGTTTTTGCAAAATTTGATCAATTCGAGCCCTGATGTACAAATCTGCCTTGCAAAACAGTTTGCAGGAAGGCATGTTGCAGCTGTCATAACCTCTAGCTCAGATGGAGTTTGATGGAGTTCTTGGACATTTTGGAAAGCTGATATATCCTATTTCAACATGATTTCCAACTTTGGTTTTGAATCAACTTGAATTACAATGAAAAATGCCCCTATATTTTGGAAAAAATAAGGCAGATTCTAACTTAGTGAAAATTTCACTAAGTATTGGAAAAATGTCATTTTCATGTTTTTAGCCACTTTGATCACTCCATAATTAAAAATCCATGAAGAATTGGAATGAGATGTAGTTAACACTTTTGAAGTATGTAATGAGAGCTACAATTCCAGCTTTGGACCATCCAAAATGGTTGCTTGGATCTCAAGTTATGGTCCTTGGAAGTTGGTACCCTAGACACTTTGTTCCATAACTTAGAAAAATTCTAAGTTTTTTTATGGTTACCCCTTTTACAAGTTAACTCACTTTCTTTGATTTTTCTTGATGAATGATGATTCAAATCACATATTAACATTGTTTTAGGGTTAAGGATCCTTGTTTGACTAAAAATCCAAAAAGTCTAACTTGGATTTTTGTACTGTTGACTTTTTCATTAGATGAAATTTTGACTTTGTGATTCTTTTGTGAAATCAATCCTTGGGCTCAATTAAAATTCATGGATGGCCTCCAAGGGTATTTAGGAATGTCTTGGACCCCTCCCCAAGGTTTGAGATCAAGGGTAGGTCAACAGTCAAGGGTAGGGTTGACTTTTTCCATCAGAAATCCTACTTAATGATCAGATGGTCTTGAGTTCTTGTGGCTTATGATTTGAGCTCTTTGACTCAATCAAATCTTGTAAATATGTCAATATGATGTATTTGAGGTCTTTGAAGTTCATTTTGAAGCTTCAAGCCATGCCTCACTTCACAAGTTAACTCAAAGCGTTGAATTAGGTCAAAACCCTAATTCCTGATTTTTTGATAGATGGACCTTCAAGGTGATTTTGCCATTGTGGGTGGGCTCTTGAGATCCTTTGAGCTTAATGGACCAAATATTGAGGCATTAGCTCATGCCCAGATGGAAATTTTCATCTGGAGGCCTTGGTCGACCAAAACCCTAATTTGGTGCACTGGCGATCCTGAGGCTTGATCCACTTGGAATGCTGCAATCTTGTGCTTGATTCTTGATGTGGGAGTCCTCTTGATCCATTTTGGGTGTTTGAGAGGCTAGACAAGTTGAAGATTATGTCATTTCTTGATTGATCCTTTGTCTAAGTGCTCTGAGAGGGCTTGAAACCCTAATTCTTGATTGTAGTGAATGCTCAACAATCCTTGAGGAGATTTGATGAGGCATGTAAGTACATTCGTATTTTGATGATGATTTGCACAATTGAGGGAACTCTTGGTGGTCAAAATTTAGGGTATGACAGATGCCCCTATTTAATCTTCTTGGACCTGAAGGTGTGAATGGCGAAGGTATTTGGACATTTGGGGTGCAAGAGGATTAAATATCGGAATACCCGAAATTTTGACGGTGGTTATGAATGGAAATTTGCTCATCCATCTTCTTTTGCTAAGCAAAGATGCTTGGAAAAGGTAAAAACTTCCCCTCGATCATGGTCTTCAGCCAAAGAACTGGTCTTAGTTTCTGATATAAACTTCCCCTCGATCCGGGTCTTTAGCCACGGAACTGGTCTTAGTTTCTGATATAAACTTCCCCTCGATCCGGGTTTTCAGCCACGGAACTAGTCTAAGTTTCTGAAATAAACTTCCCCTCGATCCTGGTCTTCAGCCAAGGAACTGGTCTCAGTTTTTTTGTCAATAAACTTTCTTGACAAGGGACGCTATTTGTAGCAGTTTTCCTCAAACTTCTCGCCGAATTTTCCTGGGGAGATGCAATTTGATGGGAAAAAGCTTTGATGTCAGACTTGCGGGGGAACCCATTCATCTGAGTTGTAGAGTTGTACAAAATTCTCTGTTGGAGACGCCATTTGTTGACTCTACTGGGGAAAACGAGTCTCTTGAGAGGCTGTTTCCTGCTTGGGGATATTACATCATACTTTTCCTCGTGATCTTCTTGGAGAAATGCCATGTGATGCAATCCAATTTTGAGGTGCTGATGGCTTCATTAACATTGACTCTCTTGGAGAGAAAAATCAATGTGTTGCTGAGAGTCTTTAATTGCGAGGCTTTCTCTAGGGATTTTTCTTAATCCGGGAAAGCGAAGATATCATCTTCAATGGTGAAGAGTGACGTTTATCTAAGGTCTTTTTGTCTCTTAGAGGTTCAAGTTATCAAAGTGGTCGGGGATCGTCTCCAATCCAGAAATAAACCGGGGAAGAGATGGTTTAGACAAAACATTTCCTAACAAGGAAAGAACTGACAACTCGATTGAGAAGACTTTTATCACTAGGGGCTAAGACCGACTAGAGTGATAGGGATGCAATATGAATATGAGTATGAATTAATAATGCATGATGTATGTATGTTTATGCTGACAAAAATGACACGACATACAAACTAGTGGATGAACATGACTGGATACTCGACCACTGCAGGGGATGAAAAGTATCACTAGTTCAAGATAGCAATTCTGCCTTGCTTAGGAAAAGTAGTTCCCGCGGGGAAAAACGTTGGTCGGACTTAGGAGGTAAGAACTCTGCCGGGGATATCAGATGGGAAAATCACATCTGATACAGTTGATCCTTCATTCAGGTGTACTGGATTAGAAGGAGTACTTTGATTCTGCACTTTGAAGCTTAATCGCCTTTGGAGAAGCAATCGATGTTCTTTTGATGTTCAATAGTCAAAAGAATTGCCATCTTTATTTTAAAAGCGAAAAAATGTTGACAAGTAAATTCACTTTTATTTTATTTCAAGAATCGTTAACCATGTTTAAATGTCGTTCTGTAAAGCTAAAACAAATAAGAATTGCAAACAAAAGCACTAGGGCTCAAATTTTATTGATAAGATGGAAATCAGCCAAACGCGTGATTCCATGGAGTATTTACAAAGTTTAGAAAATGGTAATTTAAGGGAAAAGGGGCTATATTAAAACATAACAATCATTATCCTTCTATCAACTTTGAATTTTGGACATCCTGAGCTTCTGTTGAAGATGACCTTGACTGGAGTTTTCCGGATGGATGACATGACTGCTGTTGGGGGATTTGCCCCTTTGTTGGACGTATTTACTTGCCATGATTCCCTAACTTTTTCCTGGATTATACTTTGAGGTTTTCAATGCATCGGGATGATTTTTGCTTATGTCTCTAATTTTTACCTGGACCGCCCTTTCGGGTTTTCAATCCACCGAGATGTTTTTTTTTATTTAGGCGAAGTATTTCTTGACTACGTCAACATTTGTGGGGTAGGCAAATTCCTCTCCATCCATGGTTGAGAGTCTCAAAGCGCCGCCTGAGAAAGCTTTCTTGACCACATATGGGCCGTCATAATTCGAAGTCTATTTTCCCCAGGAATCAGTGAGAAATGACTGTATCTTCTTGAGCATAAGGTCTCCTTTCCTGAAAATGCGAGGTTGGACCTTTTTGTCAAACGCCATGTTCATCCTTTGCTAATACAAATGACCATGGCATAGTGCCGTTATTCTCTTCTCTTCGATCAGATTGAGTTCGTCATGTCGACTTTGACACCATTCAGCTTCTGTTAGCTTAGCTTCCATCAATACCCGGATCGATGGTATCTCGACTTCTATGGGAAGCACTGCCTCCATGCCATATACAAGAGAGAAAGGGGTTGCCTCTGTTGAAGTGGGGACAGATGTGCAATAACCGTGAAGAGCAAAGGGTAGCATCTCGTGTCAGTCTTTGTAGGTTACAACCATCTTTTGAACGATCTTCTTGATGTTCTTGTTAGCTGCTTCTACCGCTCCGATCATCTTGGGTCGGTAGGGAGATAAGTTATGGTGTTCGATCTTAAACTCAGTGCACAACTCTTTCATAATCTTATTATTCAAGTTAGATCCATTGTCAGTAATGATCTGGCTTGGAACACCATAACGGCAGATGAGATTGTTTTTGATAAATCGGACCACCACTTGTCGGGTTACATTGGCGTATGACGCTGCTTCGACCCACTTGGTGAAGTAGTCAATGGCTACCAGGATGAATCAATGTCCGTTCGAAGCTTTGGGTTCGATCATGCTAATCATGTCGATTCCCCATATGGAAAAAGGCCATGGGGAAGAAAGAACTTTGAGAGGTGTTGGCGGTACATGGATTTTGTCAGCGTATATTTGACACTTATGATACCTCTTCATGTACTTATAGCAATCAGGTTCCATGGTTAACCAATAATATCCTACTCTTAGAATTTTTCTCGCCATAGTGTGTCCATTGGCATGAGTGCCAAAGGATCCTTCGTGAATTTCTTTCATCATCATGTTTGCTTCTGGTCTGTCTACGCATCGGAGCAAGACCATGTCAAAATTTCTCTTATAGAGTGTATCACCGCTCAGGAAGAAGCTGCTCGCCAATCTTCTAAGGGTCTTTCTGTCTTTTCTGGATGCCCCGGGTGGGTACTCTTATTTTTGAAGGAAGCATTTGATGTCGTGATACCAAGGTTTGTCGTCTATGACTGCTTCAATTGCGAAAATGTAAGCGGGCCACTCAAGGCACATTATGTCAATCTTAGGTATGTCATTCCATTGACCTACACTAATCATGGAAGAGAGAGTGGCCAATGCATCAGCCATGTGATTCTCTTCACGAGGGATATGGTGAAACTCTATTCTGTTGAAGAATGGTAACAACCTTCTCGCATAGTCTTTGTAAGGAATAAGTCCTGATTGGTATATGTTCTAATCTCCTTTGATCTGATTGATAACCAGGGCTGAGTCACCATATACATCCAAGTTCTTGATCCTTAAGTTGATCGCTTCTTCGAGACCTATGATACAAGCTTCGTATTCGGCCTCGTTGTTTGTACCCTTGAATGTTAGTCGGGCGGTGAAAGGAATGTGGGTACCCTGAGGTGTTATGATGATTGTCCTAATTCCGTTTCCTTAATGATTGACAGCTCCATCAAAGATTAGTCCCCATTAGGAACCTACTTCTGGCCCTTCACTGGGTAGCGGTTCATCGCAATCCTTCATTTTCAGGTACATGACATCTTCGTCTGGGATGTCAAATCCGACTAATTCTTGATCGTCAATCGGTTGATGAGCAAAATGATCGACTAAAATACTTTCTTTGATGGCTTTCTGAGCATGGTATTCGATGTCGTATTCTGATAACAACATCTGCCAACGGGCAATCCTTCCCGTGAGAGCAGGCTTTTCAAAGACGTACTTGATCGGATCCATTTCGGAGATTAACCAAGTAGTGTGACAAATCATATATTGGCGAAGACGTTTGGTTGCCCAAGCCAGAGTACATCAAGTTTTCTCAAGCATAGTATACCGAGTCTCGCAGTCGGTAAATTTCTTGCTCAAATAATAAATGGAAGACTTTTTCCTCTTCGTTTTGTCTTGTTGGCCAAGAACACAACCCATTGAGTCTTCCAACACTGTTAGGTAGATGATAAGTGGTCTTCCCTCCACTGGAGGTGACAGGATAGGTGGATTCAACAGGTATTACTTGATACTGTCGAAGGCGGTTTGGCAGTCTTCTGACCATACGCAGTCCTGATTCTTTTTTAGTAATTTGAAGATTGGCGCCCATGTCGCGGTCATGAGGAATATAAATCTGGAAATGTAATTCAAACGTCCCAGGAATCCTCTGACTTGTTTTTCAGTCTTTGGAGAAGGCATTTCTTGAATGGCCTTGACTCTGTCAGGATCAACCTCAATTCCTTTCTGGCTGACGATGAATCCTAGCAGTTTCCCTGAACGGACACCAAATGTGAACTTGTTGGGATTCAAGCGGAGTTTGTACTTTGTCAGACGCTCGAATAGCTTTGACAGGCAGGTTACATGCTCCTCTTTCGTCTTAGATTTGGAAATCATATCATCGACATACACTTCTATTTCTTTGTGTATCATGTCGTGAAACAGAGTAGTCATGGCCCTTTGATAGGTTGCCCTGGCGTTCTTCAGACCGAACGACATTACCTTGTAACAAAAAGTGCCCCATGGGGTGATGAATGAAGTTTTCTCTATATCTTTCGGCGCCATTTTTATCGTATTATAGCCCGAGAATCCATCAATGAAGGAGAATACTTTGAACTTTGTTGTACTGTCTACCAGCATGTCAATGTGTGGTAGGAGAAAGTCATCCTTTGGATTGGCCTTGTTCAGATCCCTGTAGTCTACACACATTCTGACATTTCCGTCCTTTTTCGGAACTGGTACTATATTGGCTAACCATTGAGGATATTCTGATGTGGCGAGGAAACCCGCGTCAATCTTTTTTATGTACTTTCTCTTTGATTTTGATGGCCATGTCCGGATGAGTCCGTCTTAGTCTTTGTTTTACCGGCGGACATTCTGATCTCAACGGTAGATGATGTTCCACGATGCTGGTATCCAACCCTGGCATATCCTGATAGGACCAAGCGAATACATTGGGAAATTCTTTGAGAAGCTTTATAAAACTTTCTTTGACAGTCGGACTGAGCAGTGCCCCAATCTTGACTTCTTTTCTCTCTTCTTCTGAACCCAAGTTGACCGTTTCCAATGACTCCTTGTGAGGTTCAATGGACCTTTCCTCTTGTCTGAGTAATCGGGAGATCTCTTCTGGAATTTCTTCGTCATTTTCTTCTTCAGCCCCAAATACCGGGAATTCAAAGTTGGGAGAAGGCGTTGGATCGTATGTTTCAATGGGGTTTAAAACAAGCAATCTGCATGACGTGATGATTTATTTTTAGAAGAGATAGAGAGAATGCAAGAGTGTGTGCGGTGTATTTTCTGAAAATTGCTTATTTTTATTATTTGAGTTGTTTTTAGGATTACCATTTTCTGAAAAAGCAAAAATAGAAAACAAGAATAAAATGCGGAAATTACAGAACGGCGTTATTTTATTTATGATTTTGTCAATTCTTGAAACTATATCCCTATAAAACAAAACTTTGTGGCTTTGGGCGAAGCAAAGAGAGTCATTTACAGAAAGTGAGCCCTAGAAAAACATCCGTTTCACCTGGGCAGGGTGAAAGGTTAAGACAAAGACGACAATTACTTAGACTTATGAACGACTTTCGGAACATGGACAACAACCCATTGGCGGCGAACTCCCTGGTGAATCACAAAGTGGGGTACCTTCCTTTTTGGCTTGTCTTCAGAAATGACGCTGATTTCTGGTGGAGCAGGATCGTTGGAATCTGTCTCCCAGGCAGAGTTGTCGTAGGAGGATTCTTCTGTTATATCTTGCACAGTGTTTGCACTCTCGGGTGGATCTCCCCATCCAGTTGGCTGGATGTCTTCGAGCCTGATACGAGAGCTATTAGGAGCGGTGTAGTTGACCATGAAGTCGTATTTGCCACTCGGTTGTCCTAAAGTGTCCCACACTTCTTTGGAACTACATGAGTCATCCCTTTCGATGACGTTGACCTCAGGAAAAGGGTAGTTAAGGAACTCTTGTCCTGCAATCTTTGCAAATTCATCGTCGCACTGGATATTTTCTGAATGCCCTGATTAATGATCCCATGATTCGGTGGGGACGTAGGTATTCTTTTCAATGATGCTCAGCTGACATGCATCGTTGGACTGACTCTTTTGCCCCAAGTCTCCCGGGTATGGCTGCCAGATAGGCAGGTCATCCATTGGGCCATAATAGTTATGGTCAAAGTTGTCTTTCATCAGAGTGTCCTCCTCTAATGAGTTTTGTGGAGCACGACATCCTTCCGAATCACAATCTCCGGGCATCATCTTGACATCTGATCTTAGTATATATATCGGACTCTGTGCGGGATAACAAAATGGCGTAGGCACCTCTCTCTGAGACATATAACCGTCCTCGTTAAGATAGGACTTCCACTCTTCATCTGTATCAGAGGAATCACCCTCGTTGATGGTATGTACTTCTTGGGATACTGGGTGGAGGAAACCTCCACTATTGAAGAAGTTCTGAATGGGATGAAGACTTTCATCGTTAGTAGCAGTCTGGGTACATGTTGAAGAAAAACCAAGACCCTTCTTTGTTTTGTTATCAAGAGGAATGACAAGCCGTCCCCATCCCTTTGCATTGTTACTTTTGATCACTTCGAGAGCATCTTTGTACCAGGAAATCGATGTTCCCTTTTCTGATTGGTTGTCATTGCTCACCGAAAGTGCTTGGAACTGGGTTCCTACAACCTCCTCTGGTTCTACACAAGTGGACGACGATAAGTTGCTCATGATCAAGGCTTGCTCTTCGCAGACTGTGACTAGTTGGTCATTCTTGACGAACTTCAGCTTCTGGTGAAGTGTCGAAGTAACTGCCCCAACCTTGTGTATCCAAGGTCTTCCTAACAAACAGCTGTATGCTGCTCGAATGTCCCTGACCTAGAAAGTGACTTGGAAAGTGTGAGGACCAATAGTTATGGGAAGGTCGACTTTGCCGATAACTATTTTTCGAGATTCTTCAAATGCTTTAACGATGACCTCATTGCCTCTCACCGGAGATCCTTGAAATGATAGTCGCATTAAAGTAGATTTTGGCATAACATTCAGAGCTGATTCGGTGTCTACCAGTACGTTGGCTAAAGCATCTTCTTGGCAGTTGACTGTAATATTTAGCGCCATGTTATGATTTTGGCCCTCTTCCGGTAGTTCCTCATCGCTAAATCCTAAGTTGTTGCAGGAAGTGATGTTGGAGATAATGTTGTCAAACTGTCTTATTGTTACATCTTGTTCCACAAAGGCTTGCTCTAAGACTTTTTGTAGAGCTTCCCTATGAGCTTCGAAACTGAGTAAAAGAGATAGCACAGAGATTTTTGAAGGAGTTTGCAACAGTTGGTCAACAATGTTGTACTCACTCTTCTGGATGAGCTTCAGCATCTCATCGTTGTTTATTGAAAGATCGGGATTACTAGATTGGCCGACTGGTTGATTAGGAACTTCTGTTTGAGGTTCCTTTTCTCTGGTGGGTTCTCCAACTCCTCGGTTGAAGATCCGTCCGCTCCGTATTACTCGACTGATGTCTACAATATTCACGACGGAGGGTGATGGAGTTTCCTTTCCATTCTCAATTATTGTTGTACCGTACTTGTTAGGGATAACTTTATCAGATTTGTACGACATTGGTCCTGGCAGATAGATAACTACAGGAGCCTTTTGATTTTTCTGACCATCGTAGCCGGCCTCAATTGGTTCGAGGTTGAGAATCTTTCCACTATCAAGAGGAACTCTTGATTCATGGAGTAAAGGGATTATGGCGCATACATCTTTGGCCACTTCTCGTTTAGGGATCAAGACAACTTCTTCTCCTTGATTGGGAAGATAGTTTGTCATTATGTTAATTGGACCAGAGCTTGAATATGGTCGAATCTCTTTGTGGTCCAACTGACTTTAAAGGGCTGCTCGCACGAGGTAGTATCCTTCTTTATCCTCTGAGCAAACTCTACAGCACTCATAGTTGTGTGGTGGCACCCGGCCACATCCTCTTTGTATGCAATGTAACCTTACTAGATCTGTTTCCATTGATTGAACATCCTGACTTTGATGCCTAGTAGGGTTCCCGTTAATCATACTGACTTGTTGTGTGTCTTCATCTAGATAGATCGGAAGCCACAGTGGTTCAACAAGTGTTGCAGTGTTCTTTGAACGAGTGCACATCCTTGGTTATCTCCACGACACACTTTACAGTTCTGATAATCATGCGAAGTCAGAAAACTGAGCTGGACTTGCTTAGCGTGTAATTCCACCAAGCTGGTATTCATCAAACGAATATCAATGATTTGAATCATGTTAATTTGATAGTGACTTCTATCACGGTAATCCTGGATCCATCCAAGATCCATCTGACGCTGGAGGGCCTCTTGTATAAAAAAGCATCCCTGAATGTTTACCGAGCAGATCAGATAGGAATCGTAATCGTGTCGTGGCAAATCATGATGCTAGCCTTGCCTTGAGTGCATTGCCACCAAGTTGACATTCATCGCACGGATGTCATGGTTTTGAATGATGTTGGAATTTGTACACGTCATGTTGACTTCACGGATTCGGTGATCTTGGATCCATCCGAGATCCATCTGTTCCTGTAGAGCTGATTGCATCACAGAACATCCTTGATTATTTTTAGAGTAGATATCACACTGGTGATAATTGTGAGACGGTACATGACCATATCTGCCCTGTCTACAATGCATCTTGACCAGTTTGGTTCCTAATAAGAGTACATCATGAATTTGACAGCTGTGATTAGACTTTTCCTCTATCAAATTTACCGCAGCTTTCTCGTGTTGAGGTAACGGGTTCGTCTGAACATTTGATTTGTATCTTTGAAGGATAAGACCCCGTTCCTGACAAGCTTTTGCACATCGGATTTAAAGCTGAGACAGTTTTCTATGTTATGCCCTGATCCTCCTTGATGGTAAGGGCAAGTCTGATCCGCTTGAAACCAAAAAGGCAGATTTTCCGTTATGTAAGAGGAGAACTGGTTTGGACGTGCCCCTTGACCAGTAGTAGTGGAAACAGTTCTGTGTACAACATCGGTATAGGGTCAAACCCTGATGGTCGTGTTGTACGATTGTTGTTGTACTGAGGACGAGCCTGCTGAAGAGGCTGTTGTGTCCTTTACTGATATTGTTGTTGATTCGGTTGGCTATGAGCAAATCGAGGTTGATACGTTGGAACAGGTGCAGGGTTGATAGCAGGAGTTACAGCTGCTATTGGTTGGTACCATCGCCTTTGCTTTTCGAGAGAGATATTACCAATATCTTGCTCTTTTTTCTTAGGGAAAGTATTACCGTATCTTTCGGTACTGCTTGATGGTCCAGTATCTTTGACCAGACGTCCTTCTCGGACTACTTCCTCGAGACGTACTCCCATATTTACCATTTCAGTAAAGTCGTTGGGCGCACTGGCGACCATTCGGTCGTAGTTGAATGAGCTCAAGGTTTTCAAAAATATCTTTGTCATCTCTTTTTCCTCAAAAGGTGGACAAATTTGGGCGGAAATTTCACGCCATCTCTGAGCATATTCCTTAAAGGTTTCTTATCCTTCTGCAACATGGCTCTGAGTAGATCTCTGGCTGGTGCCATGTCCAGGTTATACTTATACTGCTGAATGAAGGCAGCACCAAGATCTCTGAAAGTGGCGATCTTAGTGCGGTTTAAACCCATTTACCATTTGAGTGCGGCACCGGTTAAACTATCTAGAAATAGTGGATCATTAGTTGTTGGTTCTTTGTCTGAGTTGACATTTTTTGAGTGTACATCACCAAATGACTTTGAGAGCCAGAGTTGCCCTTGTATTTCTCAAATTCGGGCACCTTGAATTTGTACGGAATTTTCACATTGGGGACCAAACAAAGGTCTGCAGCATCTTTTTCGAATAGATCCTGACCGCGAATGGCATGCAGTTCCTTCTGCATCTCCAGGAATTGCTCCTAAAATTTGTTCAATCTATCGTACATACTTTCATTTCCACCAGAAGGTATCTGTGGAATCTGTCCTTCCGGGACAGTGTGTACCACGGGTGGTGGTATAGTCATTATGACAGTGACTCTTGCTGCTTCCCTATCCCAAAGTTTGTAACCTTCAGGAGTTACTGTCATCACTCTTATGTCTTCGCTTTCCCGAAGTTTGTAACCTTCAGGCCCAGCGGTTTCTGCTGCAGTTTTCGGATCTTCCGTGATCGGCGGAATATATCCGTCCGGGATATAGTTGAGGGGCATTCCCCGGGGACGATCTTTAGGAATGTTGTACCGAGGATCACACTTTTCCACTATGGGCGTAGATGTGATCTCTGAGATCACAGTCCTTTGTTGTTGTGTTTGGGATGCTGCCAGAGATTGCATGTCATTGTGAAGTTTCCTCAGATATTCTTTCAGAGTGTCGATTTCTTCTCTCAACTCTCTGTTCTCTTCCTCGAGATCATCCATTTTCTTTTGTCGATTGGCCCGAGTATTGTACGAATGAGACAGTTCAACTCTAGAATCGAGACACAAACGTGAGATTCGTAGGGCAGAAGAATGCATTATGTGAGAATGATGAATGATATGCAATGATTATATTAAAACTTTTAATCAAAAGAAACTTTAACAATTGGATTGTAAATATCATACAGTGGGGAAACCCCGTTTTATTGAATTCAAAGATTGTGGAAATGGAAATACAGTAATTTACAAAGTGCTGCAAAAGGAAATGTCTAAACTTATGGATCCCGAGTCCTGTCTGAGGAGAGCTCAGGTGCTGGTTCTGGTACTTTCCTTTTCTTTGACCGGGGCTCTTGAGCCGTTGTCGGGTTGTCATCC
The DNA here is from genome assembly GCA_022829125.1 of Lathyrus tuberosus. Lineage (NCBI taxonomy): Eukaryota > Viridiplantae > Streptophyta > Magnoliopsida > Fabales > Fabaceae > Lathyrus > Lathyrus tuberosus. Next base: position 38,844,016 of record JALAZF010000002.1, read on the forward strand.
TTTTGCCAAGTGAAAGGAGCGAGCAAATTCCTTCGGTCTTCTTGATTTTCTACAGCATGTTGCTCTAAAATCTCGATCAGAGCATCTTTTTCTTTTAACAGTTGCTATATTTTGGTACACTCAACATTGAGAATGCGGTACTTGTTCTTCCAAGATTTCGTTTCCCGTTGAACTTTGTTGAGAGTGACCTGGAGTTTTTCCGCATCAGACATGAAATAAAGGACAAATTCCTTTAAGGGAAGAACGTCTTGACGAAGGTATGGCATCCTCAGCATGAGAGCTCTAGTTTGTACCCATTGGAGATAAGGTTCCACAGAGACACATTCTGGTTTTCCTAGAGACTCTCTTCCTTTCCTATGAACATATTTCCAGGCATGCACTATTTCTGTCTTTAGTGCCATATCATTTTCTCCTTCCTTGAAGAAAAGACCTTCCAGATGAACATTACGCGAGATATGTCTCATCGGGTATCCGAATTGACGACAAACTAAAACTGGATGATAATTGATTCCTCCTTTAATTCCTATGAGGGGTACATTAGGGAAATTTCCACAATGGTCAATGATTATTATCCCGTCATAGATCCGATTGTACCAAGCTACGTCAGAGTTGGTAAGAGACATGATTCTCCGTGACCAACGTAGAGTACTCTTATGATCCCAGAATGCGGCAGACTTGGGCAAGTGGGAAGTGAACCATTTGTATAGTAAGGGTACACAGCATGTGATCATTCCTCCACTGTACAAATTCCTTAAGTGTACAGAATGATAAGCATCTACGAGCAAGGTTGGTACGGGGTTTCCAATCAGAAAGAGCTTAATGGCATTGATATCAACGAAGTTATCAATGTTGGGAAACAGAAATAACCCGTAGGTGAGCAAAACAAAAACGCTCTCGAAAGCAGTTACGTTCCCTATACTAGCAAAGTACAAAGCTTTCTTTACCAAAAACTTAGCGGTAATCCCTGGATTCAACCCTTAATGGTCATGTGAGTCCCTACTTCTGACTCGTCCAAATAGATTGCTCTTGCAATGGTTTGATCTTTTGGAATTTCTTCCAGTCCAAAAAAGGGAGCTTGGTTAGTAATGGGTAAATCACTCAGGTGAGAGTACTCCTCCAGTGTTGGTGCTAGTTGATAATACGGGAATGTGAAACAGTGATAAACCGGATCGTAGAACTGAATTAGCATAGCCAGGATTCCTTCAATTACATGGACCCGTAACAGAGACAGCAGTCCTCCGTACTTAGCTCTGAAAGCATCAGGGTTGGTGATCATCCTTGCCAACCCTCTTAAATCCTCTAGTTTTGGAACCCTGAAGGTGTACTTGTGAGTCTTCCTTCTACCGAAATCCATAACACAATCTTTCTCTCTAATATTTGTAATTATTGTCTTAGTTTACTTTGAAAAAGAGAGACTAGAAAATAATTTTTTTCTTTGTTTAAAGTTTTTTAATGAAATGAATGCATGAATGCAGCACACAAAAACATAGAAAAAACATGGGTCAAAGGTTCAGCGTCACGAGCATGGATTCATGGCTCTACCCATTCCCAAAGGTTGTACTGGTGAATTTTTGTACCTGTCCTCAAAATCATTGACCCCCTTGGGATAACAACAGCAGGCTGTTTCACCCGAGCGAGCTGCAATATCTTAGGGTAATCTCAAATGAGGGTAGTATCGCGTGACAACTATTTCCAATAGCTTCCGCACTACAAAATAGTCACATGGTCTCAGTATACTAAATCCTCAGTTTCATGGATACCACAATCGAACAATCTGCTTTCAACAACCGAAGTCGTTTAGACATTGAATCCGCAAAGGGTATCTCCACTGATTCGATGGTCTACCAGGATCGCTTATTCGGGAATCACTCCCTATAAGACCACCCGTCTATGCCATCACTTATCTTAGGTATCACTCAAACTTTCCAGATACGGCATCACCCGTAGTCCCATTAGCAGAAAAATAAACATGGATATCAATTAGGAAAAGTGATATATATATATATATATATATATATATATATATATATTCCTAAAACTAACATCCTAGACCTCTTAAGAATTCTAGTCTATAATCCTGACAGATCAACAATGTCCCCAGCAGAGTCGCCATTTTACTGTAGCGCGCGATTTTTGTCGGTGACGCGACCAACTTATCGCGGAATTTGGGTTTTCTCCTCAACAAAGAGGAGGGGGTTGCTACTTTCTGATTTCTTATTTATCACGTGAAGCTGAAAAGAAAAGGGGAGCTATCTAAAACTAATCTTGCACGTGAATGTTTAACTGAACAAATGTTTAAAGAGATTGGGGAGTTCGGGGTCAGATTATACAATGGGGAGTTGTCCATTACCCATCCTATATGTGGTTATCCACAAGTTATTAGCTTTAGGCTTCGCTTTGTACTTGATGGTGTTTATCCGTTAATGGGTTGGGAAAGTTTCTTGGGAAATATGAGAGAGTGAGTGAGTTTTTGTTGATGTTCGGGTTTTTCTGATGTTTTTGGTAAGGTACTGGACCTAAGTTTTGATTGGTATGAAGGCACTGGACCTAGAGTTTTTGATAAGTATGCTCGCTAAGATTTTGCAATCTTATGCCTACGTATTCCCGTTTAAACGAAACAGGGAAGTCAGAGCAATCGTAGTTCCTCCTATTTTAAGGGAGGAAAAATATATTTGGTGTCTTTTTCAAAGCCCAAGATTGAAGCTAAATGGAGTATTTGTGTCTTGTTCAAAGCCCAAGATTGAAGCTAAAAGGTTTGACTGAGAGAGAACTTGTCATCTCTAAAGGGGAGACATCTCGTCTGTTTATCACAGTTGTTGGGTGACTGTTTATAAAGGAGGATTACTTTAATTGGGATATATGAATCCATCAATGTCATAATTTCCTTAATAGGGGTGTTATCCTGAAGGAGAAAACTTTAACTCAATGTAGAGCAATGCCATCTTTCCTTAGGAATTTCTCATGCTAAGAGAGAGACAATAACGTGAATGTAAATAATCCAGAGGCTTGCCGCTTACAGCAATTAGATGAAAGAAAGGGTTTACCCGGATAAAAGATGGACGACAACTTGGATATTTTAATCAATAAGTGTACCACTTACATCAGTTATCTGGGATTAGGGGTTGTTTTGAATGTCTGTTTTGATGAGTGATAAACAGAGAAATGACTTTCTACAGAGATATTTTGATTTCCTCTGAGGGGATGTTGATTTTTGTGTGCCGTGATCAAAGCCCAAGGTTGAAGCTAAGAGGTTGATTAACTCCACTGGGGAAGTCCTTCTACAAAGCCTAAAAGGAGGCTGGGAATGACTTACTCAACAAAAGAGTGTTTATATATGTCTTGTACAAAGCCCAAGATTGAGGCTAAAAGAGACTGACTCTTTTGGGGATATCATTATACAAAGCCTAAGAGGAGGCTAAAAAAAGTTTGACTTTTCTAGGGAAAATGCTTTGTCTGTCTTGTACAAATCCCAAGATTGAGGCTAGAAAGAGTTTGACTCCGTTGGGGAGGTTTTGTATGTGTCTAGTATGAAGCCCAAGATTGAGGCTGAAAAGAAACCGACTCCGTGGGAAAGATATCTTTATCTGCCTTGTACAAAGCCCAAGATTGAGGATAAAATGAGGTTTTACTGACTCGGATGAGGATATTTTAGGTGTTTTGTACGAAGCCCAAGATTGAGGCTGAAATGAGTTTGACTCTGCGGGAGAGTATTATCTATCTTGTACAAAGCCCAAGATTGAGGCTGAAATAAGTTTGATGCAGCTTAGGAAATTTATTTCTCAAAGCCTAAAAGAAGGCTGGGAGGAATTGACTCTGCTGGGGAAGAAATTTGTCTCGAGCTTAAGAGAAGGTTATGAAGATTTATGTCTTGTACAAAGCCCAAGATTGAGGCTACAAAGGGTTTGACTCAACAAGAGAGTGCTTTTATCTGTCCTGTATGAGGCCCAGGATTGTGGCTGAACAGGCTGGAGAAATCATTATACCAAGCCTAAGAGGAGGCTAACTTTTGCTAGGGGAAATCATTATATTAAGCCTAAAAGGAGGCTGGAAAAGATTGACTCAACAAGAGAGTGTTTTTATATGTCCTGTACAAAGCCCAGGATTGAGGCTAAAAGGGTTGACTCAATAAGAGAGTCTGAAAAGGTTAGCTCTGTTGGGGAGAATCATTGGACAAAGCCCAAGAGGGGGCTAACTATGCTGAGGAAAGACAATATACAAAGCCTAAGAGGAGGCTATCTTCTGCTGGGGATTATCGAGATCCCGAGGCAGGTCTAGCTGGGGAATCAACTCTTGCTGAGGGTTACAGAAGAGTTGAGGTATCAGATGCCTTGAGGTTCTGATTTGGGATAGTGTTATACTAATGATAAACTGACACTGGTTGGGGGATTTTTAGGAGAGAGACTAAGTTTTTTGAACCCAAGGGTTTTAACTCTACGGGAGATTGATCCAGAATGACCGGGGTTTCTCCTATGTTTGTAGAGAACTTGAGAATGTCGTTGAGACTCAAGAGGAGATTTTAGACTGTCCGAGTCTACTGGTGTGGAAGATTTTATCTTTGTATGATTCCCAAGAGAAGGTAAGTGTTTTAAGGGATGGGAATCAACCCTAAATGGTTTGATGTTTTGACACTGGAAAGACTGCTCTAGCAAAGGATGACTAAGTTCTGTCTTATACCTTTAAGAGGTCTTCAGGGTCCTTGTATTAAGCCCAAGAGAAGGCATGAGAACTTCTAAGAAGCTGGCGGGTACTTGCACAATGCCTAAGAGGAGTCGGGGATGCTTTTAGGAAGCCTGTGGGTTCAAACTTAAGAAGAGTTCTAGAAAAGTTTCACCGAGAATAATCTTTTCTTTAGTGAACGGTTCTATGGCTTGATGAAATTCAAGAGAAGTTTCACCGGGAATTAATCCTCTCTGGGGAAACTGAATTTCTTTGACAAATTCTAATAGTGACAGTCTAAGAAAAGGTTCACCGAGAATACTGCGTTTCTCTTTGTTCCATATTGTTTAAGCCCAAGAGAAGGCAAGATTGTATCTGGAAATCCTATGGGGATCTAGTTTTGACTGTATTTAAAGAGTGACCAACTGGCTTTACCTAGTTCTAGACCTAGTTGCCGGGGAAAACTCTAAATAACTATACTAGTATATATACAGTTGATATATGATAAGTTTTTAAAATGGTATGAAAGAAGGACTTACAGAGGAGCAGCTTCCCACAATACAGTTATATATAGGAAAGCAAATAAATGAAAGCTGATAAAACTTACAGGTGAGCAAGCTTCCATGTTGTATTGTTAGTTGTTAAGAGAAATTAAAGAAAGTTTTGATAACAACTGTATATTTGAACCTGAATCAAAAGTTTGTTTTTTAAAAAGGTTATTGGGGCTTATACTCAAAGAGAGGAGGCCCATATGAACAAAACAGTAATCTTACTGTTGTTTTGAAGATCGTATCAGGACTTATTCAATGACTGAGGCCCAAAAATGTTTTCTGTACAAAGGGATGGGTTTTACAACTCAAGGAGAGGCCCAAAAAGATTTAAAAGAAAAGGATTGGGACTTACAACACAAGGGTAGGCCCAGGTTATTTGATTTTGAACTGGAGACCGCGTCGAGATTTTTGCAAATACAGTGGGACTTATACAATGTCTGAGGCCCAAAATGTTTTAGGTTAAAAATGGATTGGAGAAATCCCTAATTTTAAATAAAATATTATTTTTCAAAGGTAATTTAAATAACAAATGATAAAATATCAATTATATTTAAAAACAAGTTGTACACTTTGGAAAATATCTTGAAAAATCATGTTTAATCATATGAAAGTTTAAAATTCAATTGATTTTGAAAGATCAAAGTGGGAATTTCATTTAAAAATGTTTAAAAACAAATAAAATGAAATTAATTACAAAAATTCTAACTATATTAAATAAATAATATAAATTGGATTTTTTTGTAAAATAAAATATTTAAACATTTTAGTGAATTTTGAGAAAAAGAATGAATTCAAAAACATAAATAATCAGAGAGAAATTAATTTTTGAATCAATTAACAAAAATATCAAAATATTAAAATATTTGAAAATTTAAAAAAGGGCGCCAAGAACACTAAGCTCTTGCCCGCGTGCCCTGTTTCTGCAGATTTGCGTTTTCTCACTTTTCTCCATGATTTCCCAATGGCTTTGCATGATTAAAGTACCAATCTTGTTCGTTTTTGAACAAGGATCACAACCATATAGATTAATTGCATTTATATTAAGTATTGAGTGAGAAATTAGAAGAAAACCTCAAGAACCTTAATTTCAGCATGAACACAATGAAATTCCATGCACGATTGATTCTTGGCAAGGAGTTTGAAGAGTTCATACTTACCTCTTGCAGCTGGTGATCGAGTTTGGTGATGGAGGTGTTACAGCTAGGTTTCAATGATCTGGATAGCTTCCTTAGGTGCCAAGGAGTGTGTTTGAATGCTTGGAGTGGATTGAATTGAGCTAGAACTAGTTGTGGTACCTCAACTGCAAATCTGTCAAGAACTTGAATAATTGGCTGGTGATTTTGAGAATCTGATGTTCCAGATGTGATTTTGTGTTATGGATCACTCATATATGATGTTTATGAGGTGTGTGTGTGATTGGTTTGGTTGGAATTGCTCTCAAACTCAAAACCCGATAGTGACTTGAGTTAGAAGGAAAAATTGGAGTGAAATGGAGATTTTGAGGAAAGCATCAGTTTGGGTGCTTTGGTGTGCTCAAACTGATCACAATTGAGGTCTATTTATAGTGTGTCAAGTTTGTTTTGCAAGCAATAATGTGTGGCAACTGCAGCAGGCTGTTGGCCAATGTGGATCAAATTGAATCTCAAGTCTCCTCTAGCCATTGACTTGAGATTAGAGCATAGGCTTATGGTTCTCTGTTGTATGAGCTTATCTTGACTCAATTGGTTGATCATGGACTGATACATGCCAGCTCTATTCATCCATTGAATGCCTCAAAACAAAATTGGAGTCTCGAGGCATCTTTAGCTTTTAGGGGTGCCACACCTATATGTAGCTCCAAAGAGTTGGGAGGCTTATGGATCAGAGCTTGTTCCTCCTTGGTCTCCCCCTGAGGTGTGCAGATGGATAATCATGTTTGTTTTTGCACAATTTGATCAATTCGAGCCCTAATGTACAAATCTTCCTTGCAAAACAGTTTGCAGAAAGGCATGTTGCAGCTACATAACCTCTAGCTCAGGTGGAGTTTGATGGAGTTCTTGGACATTTTGGAAAGCTGATATATCCTATTTCAACATGATGTCAAACTTTAGTTTTGAATCAACTTGAATTACAATGAAAAATGCTTCTACCTTTTGGAAAAAAATAAGGCAGATTCTGACTTAGTGAAAATTTCACTAAGTATTGGAAAAATGTCATTTTCATGTTTTTAGCCACTTTGATCACTCCATAACTAAAAATCCATGAAGAATTGGAATGAGATGTAGTAAACACTTTTGAAGTATGTAATGAGAGCTACAAATCCAGCATTTTACCATCCAAAATGGTTGCTTGGATCTCAAGTTATGGTCCTTGGAAGTTGGTACGCTAGCCACTTTGTTCCATAACTTAGAAAAGTTCTAAGTTTTTTTATGGTTACCCCTTTTACAAGTTAACTCACTTTCTTTGATTTTTCTTGATGAATGATGATTCAAATCACATATTAACACTGTTTTAGGGGTTAATGAACCTTGTTTTAACAAAAATCCGAAAAGTCAAACTTGGATTTTTGTATAGTTGACTTTTTCATCAGATGAAATTTTGACTTTGTGATTCTTTTGTGAAATCAATTCTTGTGCTTAATTAAACTTCATGGATGGCCTCCAATGGTATTTAGGAATGTCTTTGACCCCTCTCCAAGGTTTGAGATCAAGGGTAGGTCAACAGTCAAGGGTAGGGTTGACTTTTTCTCCTACTTTATGATCAGATGGTCTTGAGTTCTTGTGGCTTATGATTTGAGCTCTTTGAGTCAATCAAATCTTGTAAATATGTCAATATGATGTATTCGGGGTGCAAGATGATTAAATATCGGAATACCTGAAATTTTGATGGTGGTTATGAATGGTAGTTAGCTCATTCATCTTCTTTTTCTAAGCAACGATGCTTAGAAAAGGTGAAACTTCCCCTCGATCCTGGTCTTCAGCCAAGGAACTGGTCTCAATTTCTGAAATAAACTTCCCTTCGATCCTGGTTTCCTTCCAAGGAACTGGTCTCAGTTTCTGAAATAAACTTCCCCTCTATTATGGTTTCCTACCAAGGAATTGGTCTCAGTTTCTGAAATAAACTTCCCCTCGATCCTGGTTTCCTACCAAGGAACTCGTCTCAGTTTTTGAAATAAACTTCCCCTCGGTCCTAGTTTCCTACCAAGGAACTGGTCTCAGTTTCTCTTGTCAATAAACTTTGTTGACAAGGGACGCTATCTGTAGCGGTTTTCTTCAAACTTCTCGCCGAATTTTCTTGGGGAGATGCCATTTGTTGGGAAAAAGTTTTGATGTCAGACTTGCTGGGGAACCCTTTCGCCTGAGTTGTAAAGGTGCACAAACTTCTCTGTTCAGAGACGCCATTTGTCGACTCTACTAGGGAAAACGAGTCTCTTGAGAGACTGCTTTCGGCCTGGGGATATTACATCATACTTTTCTTCGAGATCTTTTCGGAGAAATGCCATTAACATTGACTCTCTTGGAGAGAAAAATCAATGTGTTGCTGAGAGCCTTTAGTTGTGAGGCTTTCTCTAGGGATTTTCCTTAATCCGGGAAAGCGAAGATGTCATCTTCAATGGCGAAGAGTGACATTTGTTGAAGGTTTTCTGGTCTTTCTGAGGTTCAAGTTATCAAAGTGGTCGAGGACCAACTCTAATCCAGAAATAAACTGGAGGAGAGAGATTTTTCAGACGCAACATTTCCTGACGAGGAAAGAACTGACAACCCAATTGAGAGGACTCTTATTACTAGGGGACAAGACCGACTAGAGTGATAGTGATGTAAAATGAATGTGAATGCAAATCAATAATGCATGATGTATGTATGTTTATGCTGACAAAACTGACACGACATACAAACTAACGGATGAACACGACTGGATACTCAGCAACTGCAGGGGACGAAGAAGTATCACTGGTCCAAAAATAGCAATTCTGCCTTGCTTAGGAGAAAGTAGTTCCTGCGGGGAACACGTTGGTCGGGCTTAGGAGGTAAGAACTCTACCAGGGGTATCAGATGAGAAAATCACATCTGATATAGTTGATCCTTCATTCAGGCGTACTGGTTCAGAAGGAAGACTTTCATTCTGTACTTTGAAGCTCGAACACCTTTGGAGAAGCAATTGATGTTCTTTCGATGTTCAACAGTCAAAAGAATTGCCATCTTTATTTTAAAAAGCAGAAAAAGTTTGACAAGTAAATTCATTTTTGTTTTATTTCAAGAATCGTAAATCATGTTAAAATGTTGTTCTGTAACGCTAAAACAAATAAGAATTACAAACAAAAGCACTAGGGCTCAAATTTTATTGATAGGATGGAGATCAGCCAAACGCGTGATTCCATAGAGTATTTACAAAGTTTAAAAAATGGTAATTTAAGGGAAAAGGGCTACATTGAAACATGACGACCGTTATCCTTCTACCAACTTTGAATTCGGGACATCCTGAGCTTCTGTCGAAGATGACCTTAACTGGAATTTTCTGATGGATGGCATAACGGCTACTGGGGAATTTTCCCCTTTGTTGGACGTAGTTAGTTGCCATTAATCCCTAATTTTTGCCTGGATTGTACTTTGAGATTTCCAATCCATCGGGATGATTTTTTTTTATTATGTCTCTAATTTCTTGACTACATCAACATTCGTGGGGTAGGCAAATTCTTCTCCATCCATGGTTGCGAGTCTCAAGGTGCCGCCTGAGAAAGTTTTCTTGACCACATAAGGGCCGTCATAATTCGGAGTCCACTTGCCCCGAGAGTCAGTGAGAAATGATTGTATCTTCTTGAGCACAAGGTCTCCTTTCCTGAAGACGCGAGGTCAGACATTTTTGTCAAACGCTTTCTTCATCCGTTGCTGATACAACTGACCGTGGCATAGTGTCGTTATTCATTTTTCTTCTATCAGATTCAGTTCGTTGTGTCAACTTTGACACCATTCATCTTCTGTTAGCTTAGCTTCCATCAATACTCGGATTGATGGGATCTCTACTTCTATGGGGAGAACTGCCTCCATGCCATATACTAGAGTGAAAGGGGTTGCCCCTGTTGAAGTGCGGACAGATGTGCGATAACCGTGAAGAGAAAAGGGTAACATTTCGTGCCAGTCTTTGTAGGTTATAACCATCTTCTGAACAATCCTCTTGATGTTCTTGTTAGCTACTTCTACCTCTCCGTTCATCTTAGGTCGATAGGGAGATGAGTTATGGTGTTCGATCTTGTACTCAACGCAGAACTCTTTCATCATCTTGTAATTTAAGTTAGATCCATTATTAGTAATGATCTGGCTAGGAACACCATAACAACAAATGATATTGTTTTTGATAAATCGGACCACCATTTGTCGGGTTACGTTGGCGTATGACGCTGCTTCGACCCACTTGGTGAAGTAATCACTGGCTACCAGGATGAACCGATGTCCGTTTGAAGCTTTGGTTCAATTAAGTCAATTTTATCAATTCCCCATATGGAAAAAGGCCATAGGGAAGAGAGAATATTGAGATGCGTTGGCAATACATGGATTTTGTCTGAGTATATCTGACACTTGTAACACTTCCTCATGTACTTGTAGCAATCAGATTCCATGGTCAACAAATAGTACCCTTCTCTTAGAATTTTTCCCGCCATTGGGTGTCCGTAGGCATGAGTGCCAAAGGATCCTTCGTGAATTTCTTTTATCAGCATGTTTGCTTCTGGTCTGTCTACGCATCGGAGCAAGACCATGTCAAAGTTCCTCTTATAGAGGGTATCACCACTCAGGAAGAAGCTGCCTGCTAGCCTTCTGAGGGTCTTTCTGTCTTTTCTTAATGCCCTAGGTGGGTACTCTTGTTTCTGAAGGAAGCATTTGATATCGTGATACCAAGGTTTGTCGTCTATGACTGCTTCGATTGTGAAGATATAAACGGGCCTTTCAAGGCACATTATGTCGATCTGAGGTAAGTCGTTCCATTGACCTACACTAATCATGGAAGAGAGAGTGGCTAATGCATCAGCCATGTGATTCTCTTCATGAGGGATATGATGAAACTTGATTCTGTTGAAGAAGGGTAACAACCTTCTCGCATAATCTTTGTAAGGAATCAGTCCTGATTGGTATGTGTTCCAATCTCCTTTGATCTGATTGATAACCAAAGCTGAATCACCATATACATCCAAGTTCTTGATCCTTAAGTTGATCCCTTCTTCGAGACCCATGATACAAGCTTCGTATTCGGCCTCGTTGTTTGTACATTTGAATGTTAGTTGGGCGGTGAAAGGAATGTGGGTACCCTGAGGTGTTATGATGATTTCCCCAATTCCATTTCCATAATGATTAACAGCTCCGTCAAAGATTAGTCCCCATTGGGAACCTGGTTCTGGCCCTTCACTAGGTAGCGGTTCATCGCAATCTTTCATTTTCAAGTACCTGACATCTTCATCTGGGAAGTCAAACCCGACTGATTCCTCATCGTCAATCAATTGATGAGCTAAACGATTGGCTAAAATACTCCCTTTAACGACTTTCTGAGCTTGGTATTCTATGTCATATTCTGATAACAACATCTGCCAACGGGCAATCCTTCCCGTGAGAGCAGGTTTTTCAAAGACATACTTGATTGGATCCATTTCTGAAATTAACCAAGTAGTGTGATGAATCATATACTGGCGAAGATGTTTGGCTACCCAAGCCAGAGCTCAACAAGTTTTCTCAAGCATAGTATACCGCGTCTCGCAGTCGGTGAACTTCTTGCTCAAATAGTAGATGGCAGACTCTCTCCATTTGGTTTCGTCTTGTTGGCCAAGTACACAGCCCATGGAGTCTTCCAAGACTGTTAGGTAGATGATCAGTGGTCTTCCTTCCACTGGAGGTGATAGAATCAGTGGGTTCAACAGGTATTCCTTAATACTGTCGAAGGAAGTTTGGCAGTCTTTTGTCCAAATGCGGTCCTGATTCTTTTTGAGTAATTTGAAAATCGGCGCACATGTCGCGGTCATAAGGAATATAAATCTGGAAATGTAATTCAGACGTCCCAGGAATCCTCTGACTTGTTTTTCAGTTTTCGGAGAAGGAATTTCTTGAATGGCCTTGACCTTGTCAGGATCAATCTCAATTCCTTTCTGGTTAACGATGAACCCTAAAAGTTTCCCTGAACGGACACCGAAAGTGCATTTATTAGAATTCAAATGGAGTTTGTACTTTCTCAGTCGCTCGAATAGTTTTGACAGGTGGGTCACATGCTCCTCTTCTGTTTTAGATTTGGCAATCATGTCATCAACAAATACCTCGATTTCTTGGTGTATCATGTCATGAAACAGAGTAGTCATGGCCCTTTGATAGGTTACCCCGACGTTCTTCAAACCGAATGGAATTACCTTGTAACAAAAAGTACCCCATAGGGGTAATGAACGAAGTTTTCTCCATGTCTTTCGGCACCATTTTTATCTGATTATAGCCCGAGAATCCATCCATGAAGGAGAATACTTTGAACTCTGTTGTACTGTCAACTAGTATGTTAATGTGTGGTAGGGGAAAGTCGTCCTTTGGACTGGCCTTGTTTAGATCTCTGTAATCCACACACATTCTGACCTTTCAGTCCTTTTTTGGAACTGGTATGATGTTGGCTAACCATTGAGGATATTCTGACGTGGCGAGGAAACCCGCGTCAATCTGTTTTTGTACTTCCTCTTTGATTTTGATGGCCATGTCTGGGTGACTTCTCAACGTTTGTTTTACTGGCGGACATTCTGATCTTAACGGTAGATGATGTTCCACGATGCTGGTATCCAACTCAGGCATGTCCTGATAGGACCAAGCAAATACATCGGGAAATTCTTTGAGAAGCTTTATCAAACTTTCTTTGACAGTCAGATTGAGCAGTGCCCCAATCTTGATTTCTTTTCTCTCTTCTCTTGAACCTAAGTTGACTGTTTCCAGCGGCTCTTTGTGAGGTTCAATAGACCTTTCCTCTTGTCTGAGTAATCGGGAGATCTCTTCTGGAATTTCATCGTCAACTTCTTCTTCAGCCTCAAATACCGGGAATTCAAAGTTGGGAGAAGGCATTGGATCGTATGTTTCAATGGGGTTTAAAACAAGCAATCTGCATGACGTGATGATTTGTTTTTAGAAGAGATAGAGAGAATACAAGAGTGTGTGCAAGTATATTTTCTAAAACTTGCTTGTTTTTATTTTTGAGTTGTTTTTTAGGATTACCATTTTCTGAAAAAACGAAAAAAGAAAACAGCAATAAATGAGAAAATTACAGAATGACGTTATTTTATTTATGATTATGTCAATTCTTGAAATTACAGCCCTATAAAACAAAACTCGGTCGCTTTGGGCGAAGCGAAGAGAGAAATTTACAGAAAGTGAGCCCTATCAAAAATTTCGTTTCACCTGGGCAGGGTGAAAGGTTAAGATAAAGACGGCAATTACTTAGACTTATGGACGACTTTCGGGACATCGACAGCAACCCATTGGCGGCGAACTCCTCGGTGAATCACAAAGTCTGGCACCTTCTTTCTTGGTTCATCCTCATAAATGACGCTGATTTCTGGTGGAGCAGGATCGTCGGAATCTGTTTCCCAGGCAGAGTTGTCGTGACGAACTCTTTTGTTGTATTTTGTACAGTATTTGTACTCTCAGGTAAATCTCCCCATCCAGTTGGTTGGATGTCTTCGAGCCTGATACGAGAGCTCTCGGGACCGGTGTACTTGACCAAGAAGTCGAACTTGCCACTTGGTTGTCCCAAGGTATCCCACACTTCCTTGGAACTGGAGGAGTCATCTCTCTCGATGACGTTGACCTCGGGAAAAGCATAGTTGATGAATTCTAGCCTTACAAGCTTTGCAATTTCATCGTCGTGCTGGATATTTTCTGAATGCCCTGAGTGCTGATCCCATGACATGGTGGGGAAGCAGGTATTCTTTTCAATAATGCTCAGTTGATATGCATCGTTGGGCTGACTCTTTTGCCCCAAGTTTCCTGGGTACGTCTGCCAAATAGGCAGGCCATCCATTGGGCCATAATAGTCGTGGTCAAAGTTGTCTTTCATCAGAGTGTCCTCCTCTAATGAGTTTGGTGGAGCATGGCATCCTTCCGAATCACAATCTCCATATATCATCTGGACATCTGAACTTGGTATAAATCTCGGACTCTGTGCGGGATAGCAAAATGACGTAGGCACCTCTTCCTGAGACTTATAACCATCCTCATTAAGATAGGACTTCCATTCTTCATCCGTATCGGAAGAGTCACCCTCGTTGATGGTATGCACTTCCTGAGGACTGGGTGAAGGAAACCTCCACTATGGAAGAAGTCCTGAATGGGATGAAGACTTTTATCGTTAGTAGCAGTCTGGGTACAGGTTGAAGAAAAACTAAGACCCTTCTTTGTTTTGTTATCAGTAGGAATGACAACCTGTCCCCGTCCTTTTGCATTGTTACTTTTGATCAGCTCAAGAGCCTCTTTGTATGAGGAAATTGATGTTCCTTTTTCTGATTGATTCTCATTGCTCACCGACAATGCTTGGAACTGGGTTCCAACAACCTCCTCTGGTTCTACACAAGTAGACGATGATAAGTTACTCACGATCAAGGCTTTCTCTCCGCAGACTGTGACTAGTTGGTCATTTTTGACGAACTTTAGTTTCTGGTGCAGTGTCGAAGTGACTGCCCTAGCCTGGTGTATCCAAGGTCTTCCTAACAAACAGTTGTATGCTTCCCGGACGTCCATGACCTGGAAGGTGATCAGGAAAGTGTGGGGACCGATAGTTATGGGAAGATCGACTTCGCCGATAACTGCTTTCTGAGATCTGTCAAATGCTTTGACGATAACCTCACTGCCCCTCATCGGGGATCCTTTGAATGATAGTCGCATTAATGTGGACTTCGACATACCATTCAGAGCCGATCCAGTGTCGACCAGTATGCTGGCTAAAGCATCGTCCTGGTAGTTGACTGTAATATTGAGCGCCTTGTTGTGACTTTTTCCTTCTTCTGGTAGTTCTTCATCACTAAACCCCAAGTTATTGCAGGAAGTGATGTTGGCGATGATGCTATCGAATTGTCTTATTATTACATCCTGTTCCACAAAGGCTTGCTCTAAGACTTTCTGTAGAGCCTCCATGTGGGCTTCAGAAATGAGTAATAGAGATAACACAGAGGTTTTTGAAGGAGTTTGCAACAGCTGATCAACAATGTTTTATTCACTCTTTTGGATGAGCTTCAGCATCTCATCATTGTTTGTTGAAAGTCGGGACCACTGGACTGATCGACTAGCTGATTGGGAACTTCTGTTTGAAGTTCCTTTTCTTTGGTAGGTTCTCCAACTCCTCGGTTGAAGATTCGACCGCTCCGTGTTACTCGACTGATGTCTGCAATATTCGCGACGGAGGGTAATGGAACTTCTTTTCCATTCTCAATTGTGGTTGCATCGTACTTGTAAGGGATTGCCTTATCGGATTTGTACGGTACTGGTCCTAGCAGATAGATAACTACAGGAGCCTTCTGATTTTTCTGACCATCATAACCGGCCTCAACCGGTTCAAGATGGAGAACCTTTCCATCATCGAGAGGGACTCTTGATTCATGAAGTAAAGGGATTATGGCACATACGTCTTTGGCCACTTCTCGCTTAGGGATTAAGATCACATCCCTGCTTTGATCAGGATGATAGTTTGACATTGAAACAGAACTTGACCATGGTTGAATTTCAATATGGTCCAACTGACTTTGAAGGGCTGCTCGCACGAGGTAGCACCCTTGAATATTCTCCGAGCAAACTCTTCAGTGCTCGTAGTTGTGTGGTGGCACCCGACCACGTCCGCTTTGAATGCAGTACAACTTCACTAGATCGGTTTCCATTGACCGAACATCCTGACTTTGATGCCTAGTAGGGTTCCCGTTAATCATACTGACTTGTTCTGTGTCTTCATCTAGATAGATCGGAAGCCACCAGTGGTTTAACAAGTGTTGAAGTGTCCTTTGAATTAGTGCACAACCTTGGTTACTCTCACGACATACGCTACAATTCTGATACTCATGCGAAGTCAGAAAACCGAGCTGGACCTGCTTAGCGTGTAACTCCACTAAGCTGGTATTCATCAAACGAATATCAAAGATTATAATCATATTCACTTGATACTAATTTCTATCGCGGTAATCCTGAATCCACCCAAGATCCATCTGACGCTGGAGGGCCTCTTGTATAAAAGAGCATCCCTGATTGTTTACCGAGCAAGTCAGATAGGAATCGTAATTGTGCCGTGGCAGATTATGATGTTGGCTTTGCCTTAAGTGCATTGCTACCAAGTTGACATTCATCGCACGAATGTCATGGTTTTGAATGACGTTGGAATTCGTATAAGTCATGTTGACCCCACGAATTCGTTGCTCTTGGATCCATCTGATATCCAACTGTTCCTGTAGAGCTGATTGCACCACAGAACACCCTTGATTGTTTTTCGAGAAGATATCACACTGGTTATAATTATGAGGTGGTACATGACTGTACCCGTTCTGTCTGCGATGTATCTTGACCAGGTTAGCCCTTAATAAGAGTACATCATGAATTTGATAGTTGTGGTTAGACTCTCCCTCTATCAAATTGACTGCAGCTTTCTCGTGTTGAGGCAACGGGTTCGTTTGAACATTTGGATTTGTATCCTTGAAGGATAAGACCCCGCTCCTGACAAGCTTTTGCACATCGAATTTGAAACTGAGACAGTTTTCTATGTTATACCCTGGTCCTCCTTGATGGTAAGGGCCAGTCTGATCCGCTTTGAACCAAAAAGGCGGATTCTCTGGTATGGTAAGGAGAGACCTGGTTTGGACGTGTCCCTTGACTAGTAGTAATGGAAACAGTTCTGCGTACAATGTTGGTATAGGGTCAAACCCTGGTGGTCACGTTGTACGGTTGTTGTTGTTGTATTGAGGACGAGCCTGCTGAAGAGGTTGTTGTGTCCTTTGCTGATGTTGTTGTTGATTCGGTTGGCTCTGAGCAACCTGAGGTTGATACGTTGGAATAGGAGCAGGGTTAATAGCAGAAGTTACAGCTACTACTGGTTGGTAACGTCGCCTTTGCTTTCCGAGAGAGATATTACCAATATCTTGCTCTTTTTTCTTAGGGAAAGTACTACCGTATCTTTTGGTACTGCTTGATGGTCCAGCATCTTTAACTAAACGTCCTTCTCGGACAGCTTCCTCAAGACGAACTCCCATGCCCACCATCTCAGTGAAGTCACTGGGTGCACTAGTGACCATTCTGTCGTAGTAAAATGAGCTCAAGGTTTTCAAGAAGATTTTTGTCATCCCTTTTTCCTCAAGAGGTGGACAAATCTGAGCTGCAATTTCACGCTATCTCTGAGCATATTCCTTAAAGGTTTCCTTATCCTTCTGCGACATGGCTCTGAGTTGATCTCTGTCCGGTGCCATGTCCAGGTTATACTTATATTGTTGAACGAAGGCAGCGCCAAGATCTCTGAAAGTGACGATCTTAGTGCAGTTTAAACCCATGTACCATTTGAGTGCAGCACCGATTAAACTATCCTGGAAGTAATGGATTAGTAGCTGTTGGTTCTCTATCTGAGTTGACATCCTCCGAGCGTACATCACCAAGTGACTTTGAGGGCAAGAGTTACCCTTGTAGTTTTCAAAATTGGGCCCCTTGAATTTGTGCGGAACTTTCACATTAGGGACCAAACAAAGGTCTGCGGCGTCCTTTCCAAATATATCCTGACTGCGAATGGCTTGCAGTTATTTTTGCATCTCCAAGAATTGTTCCTGAAATTCCTTTATCTTATCATTCATACTTTCATTTCCACTATAAGGTATCTGTGGAATCTGTCCTTCCGGGACAGCGTGTACCACGGGTGGTGGTACAGTCATTACGGCAGTGACTCTGGATGCTTCCCTTTCCCGAAGTTTGTAACCTTCAGGAGTTATTGTCATGCCCCTTGCATCCTCTCTTTCCCAAAGTTTGTAACCTTCAGGCCCAGCGGCTCCTGCTGCAGTTTCCGGATCTTCCATGATCGACGGAATATATCCTTCCAGGATATAGTTGAGTGGCATGCCCCAGGGACGATCTTTTGGCATGTTATACCGAGGATCATACTTTTCCACTATGGACCTAGATGTGATCTCTGAGATCACAGTCCTTTGTTGTTGTATCTGGGCTGCTGCCAGAGATTGCATGCGATTGTAAAGTTTCCTCAGATCTTCCTTCAGAGTGTCGATTTCTTCTCTCAACCCTCTGTTCTCTTCCTCGAGATCATCCATTTTCTTTTGTCGATTGGCCCGAGTATTGTAAGAATGAGACAGTTTGACTCTATAATCGAGACACAAACGTGAGATTCGTAGGGAAGAAGAATTCATTAGGTGAGAATGAATAAATGATATGCAATGATTATATTAGTTGAATTTTTGTTTAAAGAAAATAAACTTCGACAATTGGATTGCAAATATCAAACAGTGGGGATAACCCCTTTTTATTGAATTCAAAGATTGTGAAAATGGAAATACAGTAATTTACATAGCGCGGTAAAAGGAAATGTCTAAACTAATGGATCCTGAGTTCTCTCTGAGGATAGCTCAGGTGCTGGTTCTAGTGCTTTCCTTTTCTTTGACCGGGGCTCTTGAGCCGTTGTCGGGTTGTCATTCCTTTGCCAAGTGAAAGGAGCGAGCAAATTCCTTTGGTCTTCTTGATTCTCTACAGCATGTTGCTCTAAAATTTCAATCAGAGCATCTTTTTCTTTTAACAGTTGTTGTATTTTGTTACACTCCACGTTGAGAATACGATATTTGTTCCTCCAAGACCTCTTCTCTTGTTGAACTTTGGCGAGAGTAACCTGAAGTTTTTCCGTATCAGACATAAAATAAAGGACAGATTCCCTTAATGGAAGAACTTCTTGACGGGGTAAGGCATCCTCAGTTTGAGAGCTCTAGTTTGTACCCAGCAGAGATAAGGCTCTACAGAGATACAGTATGGTTTCCCTGGAGACTCTCTTCCTTTCCTGTGAACATGTTTCCAAGCATGCGCTATTTATATCTTTAGTGCCCTGTCGTTTTCTCCTTCCTTGAAGAAAAGACCTTCCAGATGAGCATTATGCGGGACATGCCTCATCGGGTATCCGAATTGAAGACGAACTAAAATTGGATGATAATTGATTCCTCCTTTAATTCCTATGAGGGGTACATTAGGAAAATTTCCACAACGGTCAATGATTCTAATCGCGTCATAAATTCGATTGTACCAATAGATGTCAGAGTTGGTAAGACACATGATTCTTTGCGACCAACATAAAGTACTCTCTTGATCCCAAAATGCAGTAGACTTGAGTAAATGGGAAGTGAACCATTTGTATAGCAGGGGTACACAACATGTGATCATTCCTCCGTTGTACAAATTCCTTAAGTGTACAGAATGATAAGCATCTGCGAGCAAGGTTGGTACGGGGTTTCCAATCAGAAATATCTTAATGGCATTAATATCTACGAAGTTATCGATGTTGGGAAACAGAAATAACCCGTAGGAGAGCAAAGCAAAGATGCTTTCGAAAGCAGGCACATTCCCTATACTAGCAAAGTACAGGGCTTTCTTTATCAAAAACCGGGCTGGCAAACCCTGGATTTCACCCTTAGTGGTCATGTGAGTCCTGACTTCTAACTCGTCCAAATAAATTGCTCTTGTAATGGTTTGATCTTTTGGAATTTCTTCCAGTCCAGAAAAGGGAGATTGGTCAGTGATAGGTAAATCAATTAGGTGAAAGTACTCCTCCAGCGTTGGTGCGAGCTGATAATCCGGGAATGTGAAGTAGTGATAGACCGGATCATAGAACTGGATGAGTGTGGACAGGATTTCTTCAATTACATGGACCCTTAACAGAGACATCAGTCCTCCATACTTAGCTCTAAAAGCATCAGGGTTGGTGATCATCCTCGCCAAACCTCTTAAATCCTCTAGTTTTGGAACCTTGAAGGTATACTTGTGAGTCCTCCTTCTACCGAAATCTATAACGCAATCTTTCTCTCTGATATTTGCAATCATTGTCTTAGTTTAATTTGAAAAAGAGAGAGTAGAAGAGAAAATTTACTTTGTTTTAAGTTTTTTAATGAAATGAATGCATGAATGCAACACACAAAAACATAGAAAAAACATGGGGTCAAAGGTTCGGTGTCATGAAGTCAAGACTCTACCCCCCCCTAAAGGTTTTACTGGTGATTTTTGTACCTGTCCGTAAAATCATTGACCCCTCTTGGGATAACAACAGCAAGCCAGAATCCGAATGAGCTGATGTATCTTAGAGTAATCTCAAATGAGGGTAGTATCGTGTGACAACTATTTCCGATAGCTTCCGCACTACAAAATGGTTTCAGTCTACTAAAATCCTCAGCTTCTCAGATAACCCAATCGAACAATCTGCTTTCAACAACCAAAGTCATATAGGCATTGAATCCGCAAAGGGTATCTCCACTGATTCGATGGTCTATCAGGACCTCTTATTTGGGATTCACTCCCAATAAGATTACCCGTCTCGTGCCATCACCTATCTTAGGTGTATACTCAATCTTTCCAGATGCGACATCACACACATTCCCATTAGTAGAAAAATAAACATGGATATCAATTAGGAAAAGCGGTATATATATTTGTCCTAATATCCTAGACCTCTAGTCCTATGATCCTAACAGATAAATGACATCCCCAGCAGAGTCGCCATTTTACTGTAGCGAGTGATTTTTGTCGGTGACGCGACCACCTTATCGTTGGGTTTTCCTCACCGCAATGGTAGGAGGGGGTGCTACTTTCTGATTTCTTATTTATCCCATGAAGCTGAAAGGGAAAGGGAAGCTATCTAAAACTAACCTTGCACGCGAATGTCTAACAGGACAAACGTTTAAAGAGATTGGGGCGTCCGGGGTCAGGTTATACAATGGGCAGTTGTCAGTTACCCATCCTATATGTGGTTATCCACACGATATTAGCTTTAGGTTCTGCTTTATAATTGATGGTGTTTATCTGTTAATGGGTTTGGAAAGTTTCTTGGGAGATATGAGAGAGTGAGTGAGTTTTTGTTGATGTTTTTGGTAAGGTATTGGACCTAGAGTTTTTGAATAGTATGCTCGCTAAGATTTTGCAATCTTATGCCTACGTATTCCCGTTTAAACGAAACAGGGAAATCAGAGAAATCGTAGTTCCTCCTATTCTAAGGAAGGAAAAATATGTTTTGGTGTTTGTTCAAAGCCCAAGATTGAAGCTAAATGGGGATTTGTATCTTGTTCAAAGCCCAAGATGTGAAGCTTAAAGGGTTTTGACTGAGGGAGAATTTGTCGTCTCTAAAGAGAGATTGTTTGATTTTTGTGTGCTTCGATCAAAGCCCAAGGTTGAAGCTAAGAGGTTGACTGAATCCACTGGGGAAGTCCTTATATAAAGCCTAAGAGGAGGCTGTAGGAGACCAACTAAATAAGAGAGTGGATATATTGGTGTCTTTGTACAAAGCCCCAAGACGAAGGCTAAAAGAGACTGACTCCTTGGGGATATCATTATATGAAGCCTAAGAGGAGGCTAACTCTACTGGGGATGTTTTTATCTGACTTGTATAAAGCCCAAGATTGAGGCAAAAAGGGTTTGACTCAATAAGAGAGTGCTTTTATCTGTCTCGTACAAAGCCCGATATTGAGGTTAAAAAAGGTTGACTCAACAAGAGTGTTTTTTTATCTGTCTCGTACAAAGCCCGAGATTGAGGCTAAAAAGGGTTGACTCAACAAGAGAGTACAAAAAGGTGATTGACTCAACAAGAGAGTCTATGAGAGTGATTGACTCAACAAGAGAGTCTGGAAAGTAATCGACTCAATAAGAGAGTGATTTTATACTCAACAAGAGAGTGATTTTATACTCAACAAGATAGTGCGGCAAAGGTGATTTGACCCAACAAGAGAGTCTTTTATACTCAACAAGAGAGTGGTTTTATATGCCTTGTACGAAGCCCAAGATGGAGGCTAAAAAGGAGATGGACCCAACAAGAGAGTCCTAAAAGTGACTGACTCAATAATAGAGTCTAATAGAATGATTGGCTCAACAAGAGAATCCAAAAGGTGATTAACTCAACAAGAGAGTCTGAAACGGCTAAATTCGTTGGGGAGAATCATTTGTACTAAGCCCAAGAGGAGGCTGACTTTCCTGAGGAAAGGATCATTATACAAAGCCTAAGAGGAGGCTATCTTCTACTGGGATTTGTTGAAATCCCGAGGCAGGTCCAAGTGGGAAATCAACTCTTGCAGGGGAATCCAGAGGAGTTGATAGATCAGATACCTTGAGGTTCTGATTTGAGATAGTGTTATATGATGATAAACTGACCCTGGCTTAGGATTCTTAGGAGAGAAACTGGGTTTTAGAACCCACAAGTTTTAACTCTGCTGGAGATTAATCCAGAATCTGGGGTTTCTCCCTATGTTTGTAGGGAACTTGAGAATGTCTTTGAAACTCAAGGGGATTTAGACTGTCTAAGTCTATTAGTGTGGTCTATCTTTGTACAACGCCCAAGAGGAGGCCCACTCGTTTAAGGGATGAGTATCAACCCTAAAATTGGTCTGAGGTCTTTTCTGACTTTTTTTAGAAAGACAGCTCTAGCAAAGGATGACTAAGTTCTGTCCTATACCTCTAAGAGGTCGTGAGGGTCCTTATATGAAGCCCAAGAGAAGGCATGAGAACTTTTAAGAAGCCGACGGGTCCTTGTACAAAGCCCAAGAGGAGGCGGGGATGCTTTTAGGAAGCCTGTGGGTCCCCAAACCAAGAGAAGTTCAAGAAATGCAATTCACTGAGAAGAGATCATTCCATGAAAGTTCGAGCATTTGGAAGAAACTCAAGAGATGCTATTCACGGAGAATAGATCAACTCTGGGGAGTAGAATTTTTTTGACAATTTCTAAGGGTGACAGTCTGAGAAAAGGTTCACCGAGAATACTGCCTTTCTCTTTGTTCCATATTGATTAACCCCAAGAGAAGGGAAGACTGTATCTGGAAATCCTATGAGGATCTAATTTTGTTTGTATTTAAGAGTGACCAACAGGGCTTTACCTAGTTCTAGACATAGTTGTCGGGGAAAACTCTAAATAACTATACTAGTATATATACAGTTGATATATGACGAGTATTTAAAAGAGTATGAGAGAAGACTAACCATGCGCAGCTTCCCACAATACAGTTATGTACATGAAAGCGTATAAAAGAAAGCAGATAAACACTTACCCGTTGTAGAGCTTTCATGCTGTTTTGTTAGATTGTTCAACAAAGAAATTAAATAAAGTTTTGATAGAAATTATACATTTGGATTCAAAATTAAAGGAGAAAGTATTTTGAACAGAGTTTGGGGCTTACAGCTCAGGGAGAGGCCCAAATTTTTATAGTGAGGGCACTGTTGTTTTGTATCGGGACTTATACAACGACTAAGGCCCAAAAAGTTTTGGTTATAAGGGGATTGGGTCTTACAACTCAAGGAGTGGCCCAAAAGGTTTCAGAAAAGGAATAGGACTTATAGCTTGAGGAGATGCCCAGATGATTATTTGTTTGAAAAATGGCGATCACGCCGAAGTTTGAAAATACAGTGGGTCTTATAAGATGACCGAGGCCCAAATTATTTTGGTTTTCCAAAAGGTGTTGGGTCTTACATTCTATTAGAGGCCCAAAGAGTTTTTTTGTATAAGTGATGGGGCTTACAACTCAGGGAGAGGCCCAAATGGTTTTTATTTTAAACTGGCGATCGTGCCGAGATTTTTAAAAACACTGTGGGTCTTATTCAATGATTGAGGCCCAACAATTTTGGTTTCAAAGAGGGATTGGGTCTTACACTCTATTAGAGGCCCATGAGTGTTTGAAAAAGATTTGTGAGGGTGAAAATCCAAGAAACCCTAATTTTATCACTTTTAAAAGTAAATTCTTACAAAAAGTCAATAAATAATGATAAAATACCAAATAAGCTTGAATAAACAACTTGTGACTTTTTGTTGAGACTTAAAAAATGATGTTTTAACCACAAGATGAATTAAAACTCATTTGGCTTTGATTTTCAAGATAAAAATCCACTTTTTAAAGTGTTAAAAAAATTTAAAAATGAATTTATTTACAAAAAATACCAACTATATTAAATAATTAATGTAAATATGATTTTTTGTGGAATAAAAATTTTAACATTTTTGTGATTTTTTACAAAAAGAACCAATCAAAAATCATTAAAATTGAGAGAGTTATTAATTTTCCAAATCATTTAAAATAATATAACAAATATTAATAAAATGGAAAAAATAGTAAAAAAGAGGGTCTGGGGCGAGGGGGATTTGAACCCCAAACCTCTTGTGTGCAGCGTGCACCCTCTACCACTGGGGTGGTGATACATCCGTGTATCAAAACCACCCTATGAATACATGAGGCATGGCTTGTTTTTGGCTTTGCCAAGGAAAGGCAATGCAAGGTTTTGGCCAAAAACGTGAAGCTTATAACTTTCTCATTTCTCCATAGAATGGGACAAAATTTAGGTCTATCCTGCCTAAAATTTCACAAGGAATCCAATGGTGGTGGTGGTTTTTTCAGATGAGGCTCCTATTGAAAAACCCGATAGTGGTTTTGAAATAAGGCATGATTTGCATTTTCTATGCTATCTCTTGTTACAGACATGAATTTCATGATAAATTGGTTCAAACACAACATATATAACATGTATGAGATGTGTATGATCACTGGACTTCAAAGCAATACATATTTCAAAGAGTTCAAGTTGTGATGCTTACCTCTTTAGGGGCTTGTTGTGCAATCTGCCAAGTGCTTTGTTCCAGAAACAATTTGATGCTTTGGAAACCCTCAAATGATCACTGAGAAGCTTTTAGAATGGTTGGAACCAACTGGAATCCTTAGGAACAAGTTTGAGCTCTTTCTTGCAAAAGGGGCAAAAGTGTCCAATATGGCAACTCTCTCAAATGGTGTTCCAGATGTGGGGAACCATTTGGGACAGTTCAAGGATGATATTTGGAGTGTGTTTGAGGTTTTATCTGGTTTTGAAAGTGACTGCAGTAAGACATGGCTTGAAGAATGCACAAAAGTCCAATATTGAGGTTTTGAGAGGGGACTTTGTGATTTTGGTGTTATAGGTCACATGTGAGAGTTTAGACAGCTTAGATATAACATATTGGATGTGTTTAGATCATGAGCTATGATGGAATTGCTCTCTAACTCAAAAACTCAGAGTTACCTTGCTAAAGAAGGCATTTTTACCTAGAGAAAGGGATTTTGAGGAAAGCAAGTGTTGTAGTGCTTTGGTGTACTCAAACTGAGCATAAATGAGCTCTATTTATAGTAGAGCAAGTTTGTTTTGCAAGCAATAGGGAATGACAACTGCTGCAGCTCATTGTCCAATTGCATCACTTTGGAATCTTTAGTCTCCTCTAGCCATTGATTAGAGGTTAGAGCATAAGCCTATGGTTCTTTGGTTCAGAGCTTATCCTTGACTCATTCAGTTGGAAATGGCTCAGTTCATTCCACCTTGGTGCATCCATTGAATGCTCCAAAACAAAATTGGAGTCTTATCCCCCTTTTAGGCTTTTTTAGGGTTTGGTATGCTATTTGTAGTTCTAAAGACTTGGGAGGCTTATGGATCAGGGTTGGTCCCTCCTTGGTCTCCCCCTGAGGTGGTCAGATGGATAAACTTGTTTGCCATTTGCAAAATTTGATCAAATCGAGCAAAGTGCTCAAATCTGCCTTGTTATGACAGTTGCAGCAAGGCATATTGCCATTGTCACAACTCTTAGCTCAGATGAAGTTTGATGAAGTTCTTGGCCATTTTGGAAAGCTCCCATATGATACAACATATGTGTGATCATAGTTTGTCTTGACACTTTTTGGATCCAAGTGAAAAATGCCCTTACATTTTGGAAAAAGTGAAACAGATTCAGACTTAGTGAAAATTTCACTAAGTGTTGGAAAAAATGACATTTCATGTTTTCAGCCATTTTGATCACTTCATAACTGAAAATCCATGAGGAATTGGAATGAGGTGTAATTGACACTTTTAAAGTATTCCATGAGGGCTACAAATCCATCTTTGGATCATTCAAAATGGTTGGTTGGATCTCAAGTTATGATCCTTGGAAGTTGGTACCCTAGCCACTTTGTTCCATAACTTAGAAAAATTCTAAGTTTTTTATGGTTACCCCTTTTACAAGTTATCTCACTTTCTTTGATTTTTATTGATGAATGATGATTCAAATCACATATTAACATCATTTTAGGGTTAAGGAACCATAATTGTGAAAAATCTCAAAAAGTCAAACTTTGACTTTTGTGCACAGTTGACTTTTTATCAGATGAATTCCAAACTGTGCGATCCCCTATGAAATCAAGTCCTTGACCTAAATCAAACTTGATAGATGGATTCCATAGGTGATATAGGGTGTATTGAATCATTCCCCAAGGTTTGGGAGCATGTCTTGGTCAAAAGTCAAAGGTACAGTTGACTTTTTCTTCAAAACCCTAATGGTGGTCCTGAGGAAATTGAAACTTGTGGATCAAGCTTCTTGGATTAATCCATTGTTGAAAATGGATCAATATGGTGTATTGGAGACCCTCAAATCATGTCTTGAGGTCTTGGCTCATGTTTTGTCCCAAAAGTCAACTTAGGGGTGAATTAGGTCAAGAAACCCTAATTCTCAATTTTTGATAAATGCATCCCTTGAGGTTAAATTGACTTGATGATTGGGTTCATGAGGTCCCATGGAGTATTATAGGTTATGTTTTGAAGCATTGGCTCATGCCTAGAGGAAAACTTCCATCTGGAGGCCCTGGTCGACCAAAACCCTAATTTGGTGACACTGGCGATCTTGAGGCTTAATCCACTTGGAATACAGCAACTTTGCGCTTGATCCTTGATGTGGGAGACCTCTTGATCCTTTATAGGTGTTTGAGAGGTTAGACAAGTTGAAGATCATGTCATTCTTTGATTGATCATCTGTCTAAGGCTCTGAGAGGGCTTGAAACCCTAATTCTGATTGTAGTGAATGCTCACCCATCCTTGGGGAGACTGATGAGGCCTGATGTTTCATCCATATTGTGATGATGGTTTGCACAATGATGGGAAATCTTAGTGGTCAAAATTTGGGGTATGACAGGCCTCGCCTAGTTTTGTTTGCTTTCTTGCTTGCTTGGGTATTTATCTTTTGCGCTTTACTTGCTTTATCTTTATGCTTTAGCTTTATGTTTATTTACTGCATTTCTTTACTGCTTTGAATATTCAGATGCTGTATATTTTGGATATCTGTTGTATATTCTGCTATTTTTGGGATGGGTAGATATTATTGGAGACAAAAGTCCTAACACTGGGCTTAACATACACATAGGCTAGAACGTGGATAGTCGTGAGGCCTGCGTTTCACGCGTTGGGTTACCACGAGAGCCACATCCCAGATCATGATTCGCTTAAGAATACTTCCGTCCTATGAGAATTTGCTACGGCGGGGTGTTTTCATTCTGAGTCATATGGTTTGGGCGACCTTTCTAGGGACCACCTTGTTGTGTCTAGATCACACCTGTGAGGGGGATGGGTTTTTTGCAGGAAACCAAGCCACTTCATACCTTTGTTCTCTCACACACGTCAGATTGTGCATACACAGCAGACTATGTTGCACCGACACGGAATTATTAGCAGATATCCAGATTATTCAGATTTGATTATTCAGACAGTGCTGGCTTCCTGTTACTTGTGTTACATATCATTTCATCATGTAAATTAATTTTTTTCATGTACATTTCAGGTATTCGAAGACTTTTTTTTTTTTGACATTATCATAGAGATGGGTACTGGTTGTCGAGGCATCTTTAGCTACAAGTTTGTGGAGCCTAAGCTGGGTACTTTGAGAGGTCTAGCATCCCGTGTGGTTGAAGATAACAGAGGGGCTTTCAAAGACAGTTATGGTAATCCGTTGTCCACCCTCAATACTGAAGTGAACATCACCGCCATTCATACTCTGGTTCAGTTCTATGACCCGCCACTTAGGTGCTTCATATTTCAGTACTAT
This sequence comes from Lathyrus tuberosus, assembly GCA_022829125.1. Taxonomy (NCBI): domain Eukaryota; kingdom Viridiplantae; phylum Streptophyta; class Magnoliopsida; order Fabales; family Fabaceae; genus Lathyrus; species Lathyrus tuberosus. The sequence goes on from JALAZF010000002.1 coordinate 38,872,263, forward strand.
CAGTTAGCACCTACACTCGAGGAGTATGATTATATTCTGGGGGTTGAGATCAAGAAACAGGTTCCTTTTGTCTACACTAGTGGTTTTCCGAAGTTTCCCCTTATCACTGATGCACTTTGCATTAGTAAGAAGGATGTGGAGGATAATCTCAAGACCAAATGGAAACTGGAAGGCTTTCAACGCCGTTCTTGCTTTGCTGATATATGGGATTGTCTTGTTTCTGAACATGGAGGATTTCGTAGATCAGGCTGCCATCAGTATTTTCTTGTCCAAGAACCCTGTTCCGTCACTTCTTGCTGATACCTACCATTCTATTCATTCGAGGAATGAAAAGAAGAAGGGGGCCATTGTCTGTTGTGCTCCTCTGCTATACCAATGGTTCATGTCTCATCTTCCATAGAAGGGTCCCTTTGTTGAGAATAAGGGTAATCTCAAGTGGTCTCAACGAATCATGTCTCTTACTGTTGATGACATTTCTTGGTATTCTCGAGTCTTCGATGATACTATGATCATTCTTCATTGTGGGAAATTCTTCAATGTGCCTCTCTTGGACACAAAGGGTGGAATTAACTACAATCCGAGACTTGCACTTCGACAGTTGGGATATCCTATGGTTGCCAAGCCCGATCCTTAGGTAGTGGAAGAGTTCATTTTTCATGAAGGGGTTGATGACATGGGTTTGCTGAAGAGGTTTAGTGTCGCTTGGACTCAGATTCACTCCGAAGGAATAGCCGATTTGGGTAAGAAGAATTGCATAGCCAAGGAAGCTTACACACTTTGGGTCAAGGAGCACGTCAAAGAGAACTTGTTGCCATTTTCTTTCGAGCCTTCCATGAATGCCAAGCCTCATGAACTTGCCATTGTTCCTCCATCTGAAGTTGATCAAATCAAGCTGACTATTGAGAAGTTGATGAAGGAGTCTCAACCTTGTTAGAGTCACTTCCGAGAAGGATAGTCTACAAATTGAGCTCCACCAGAAACGCGAGTGTATGCTCAAAGAGGTGGAGGTTAAACATAACAAGTGAAGAAAATTGGGTGATGCTTTGAAGAGTACCTATGATGGACTTGCTTCAACGAAGAGACAACTTGACAATACCCAGTATCAAGCCTACAAAAATGAGTTGAGCTACAAAAGGTAACTTAAAGAGCTTTGAGGGAAGTTATCCGAGTTCAAGACAAAGCGGCAAAGTGAGTAAGACCGTGCTAATCAGTTGGAAAAGGACTTTTCTCAATGTCAAGCTAAGTTGGACAAAGTCTTCGATGAGATTCAGAAGCTGCAGGATCAAGCACATCAGAGCCTAGAGCAGATTAGCCAGCTCAACACAGAGAGCACTCATTGGGAGCATCAAAGCCGTCAACTGCAAAATCTCCTGGATCAGAAAGAGGCATTTCTTCAGGATATGATTCAGGGACCCAACCATTCTTTATTGTGCAACCTTATGAAGGATGCGAAGTATTGGAGTGAGAGGCATGGTCGTCTTGCCATATTTGCTAAGCATGCACTGGAGGACTTACCTGGGTTGTTGAGAGATGCATATGCTGATATATTGCCGCACCAGCTTCCTTGGGCTATTTTTCACTTCTTGTCTATTTGTAGGGTGGTATTTGATAGGATCCATGCGAATTTTGTTGTAGCCCAAAAGGAAGATATTTGATTTGTACTTAACTTGTACTTCTTTCCTTTATTGTTGAATGAATGAATGAGATTGCTTGTCAATCTTATCTTTTGCACCTTTACTTGTATGCTTTATGATTATTGTTAACAAAGATAAGTTTAAGAATTCCTGGAATTTTAAACTTTATTTTTGCATGCATAGCATACATTCATTTGCACACATATGTACGTTCCTTTATTTGGAAACCGTTGCTCATCCTTGTCCGCCTTTCTTGTAGCAAGACGAAGACTTGACATCGGTATATCACTCGATCAAGAAAATCCAGAATCATGGCTGGCTTCGAAGCTGAGAACGTTGCCTATAAGGAAACTTTGTCTCAATTCCAAGGTCGGATGGATCAGTTTTATACAAACATGGATGTCATTATGGAACTCCTTCGTACTCAAAAGGACGTCGCTGCTGCTGCCACTATTGTTGCAACTGCTACTGATGCAACCGTTGTCACTCCTGTTGTGATTGTTCCTCCTGTTGTTTCAACTACTTCTGTTGTTATTCCTTCTCCTGCTATTGTTGAAGTGCCAGTTGAGCCTGTGTTTCAGCCTGCTGTTCATCCATCAAATCCTCAATCCGGTTTGAACAAGATGTCCGCTGGTTTTCCTTGGGGCATGCCTCCGAATTACACTCCTCAGATTGCAAATAATGGTTCGTACTATATCAGCCTTTTGTTGCGCCCATGCCTAATGGGAATGCTACTGCATATCCCTGGGGTATGCCTACTCCGGTTCTACCTCCGGTGGTGAATGATGATCCTGAGAATCTTCAGGCTCAGACTCGTCAAACTCCCGGGTTAGATGACATTGAAACTCCTGATGAAGAAGAGCATGTGTATAGAGGTCCGCCTTTTCAGATTCTGGTATTATCTCAAGCTGCTCAAACCGCTGTCTAAAATGTTCATCCTGGAATGTTCTATCCTGGGGCATCTTCAGTCGTTGTGGTACCTCCTTCGAATTATCCGTTTGGAGTTCAGATGGGTCACAATGCTGGTCACATGGTTAATCAGGGATTGGTGTATCCTTCTCAGTTTGCTACTCCGCAAGTAAATGCTCCGGCCGCATCTCAGCTGCCAAATCCTCATATTCTTGTCAGACCTGCTAATCAAAGTAGACCTGCTTATTACAAGTTGTTGGAAGACCGTATCAGAGCTATTGAAGGGTTTTCTACTTTTGGCATGGAGGCTAAGGACTTGTGTTTGGTTCCGAATGTTGTACTGCCGCAGAAATTCAAGATACCTGAGCTGCCAAAGTATAAAGGTTTGAGTTGCCCGCGTAGTCATATCACTATGTACTGCAGGAAGATGGCATCCTAGATTAATGATGATGAATTGCTAGTTCATTGTTTTCAAGATAGTTTGTCTGGTGCTTCATTGGATTGGTACATGGTGTAATGCCCCAAAATAATTAGGGTATTTATTTAATTAAGTTATTATAGATATTCGTGAGTTGGGTGAATTTTGGTGGAATATTTTGATACCTGATGACCTGTGTTGTGGGGTATTGATGATGTTAAAGGGGTGCTGAGAGTATTTAGAAGTATGCGATGTGTTAACAATATTTTGGTAATAATAATATGATTATATGATATATATATATATATATATATATATATATATATATATATATATATATATATATATATTATTATTATTTTAAAACAAAAGGAAGGGCTAAGTGGTAATTGTGCGAGGATAAGTGAGGACGAAGTCGGGAAAACATATTAAGGGTCCTAAGGGTATAGTGGACAAAAAGGAATTGGAGAGAAATGAGAAGTCATTGTTGGTACGATCATTTTGGAAGAACCGCTCTGAGGAAAAGGGAAAAGAAGAGCTAGGGCCTAGAGACATCAGAAGAATCTTCATCTAAGGTAAGGGTGGGAATTCTTTAATCTCTAAGGGTTGCATAATCTTTGTATGAGGGTAGATAAACTTGTATGATCATTCCTAGGTGGTTGTGTTGATTTGGGAGATTGGGGGTTTTTGTATGTCAGAGGTTTGATAAGAGGAAATTGTACAATCGATCGGTTAATGTGTGTTAATTTGTGTTTATATGAATTGTTGTGGTTGCATGTGTATGCTTGAGTTATGTTTATGGTGTTAGAATGTGTTCTAATTGATGAGAATTGATGATGTAAGATGTGGAATTTCGTTTACCATGAGTATGATAATTCTGTTTTAATTATTGATATGTTTTCCTCCATTGTTGGGTTTTGAGGGTTGGCACATAAACATGAAGGATTTATGATTTTATGATGTATGAATGATGGGAGGATCTACAAATATGTATTTTAGGTTGCTTATAATTGTGGTATGGGGTAGGATTTCGAATTCTGAGTTTGGGGGATTTTACGGAATCGAAATCGGAGGTTCGGAAGGCCTCAAACACTGAAAAATGCAGAAGTCTGCATTCTGCAGGGCAATGGCGAGCGCCTTTAGGCTTACGGCGAGCACCGTGATGCCCCGTCGTAGCCTGGCAGCTTTGGGTCCAAATACGGTTTCGATCATAACTTTTGATCCGTAAGTCCATTTGAGGCGTCGTTCAAATCGTTGGAAATTTGGTTTTATGTACTTTCTGTTAAAATTATTTTCAATGATAGAATTCCAACTATTCGATGTGTTGTATGTGTTTCCATGTTTGTTTCGACGTGTTGAACCGTGAAATGTGGAATTCGGTTGTGCGAATGCGTGTCGTTGTTGTGGATTGCAATGTTTGCATGTTTGAGCAGGTATATGTTGTATGTTGGGCAGTCGTGAGGTAATGTATTGGTGGTATGCTAGTCATATACCTTACGTCGTTGTTGTATGTTGTTATTGAGTGCAATAGTTGTTGCTTGTGATGTTGCATGATGTTGTTATTGAGTTATTGTGCCATACCGTGTAAATATAATGGTTGTTGGTTATGATGTTGTATTATGATGTTGTTGATTAGTTATGGCATGTTGTGTTGTGGCATAACTTGTAAATGCAATAGATGTTGCTTATGATATGGTATGATGTTGTGGTTGAGTGCATAGCATGTTGCATAAGTTGTGTGATAATTCGTGTGCCCATGTGGGATGTGATGGTCTTATCCGGATTCTTTGAAATAGAATCGTGTTGGTGTTGTTTTTGTTGTTAAGGTAATCGTGTGCCCATGTGGGGTGTGAGCGATTACGGGTGATCGTGTGCCCATGTGGGGTGTGAGCGATCACGGATGTCGTGTGCCCATGTGGGGTGTGAGCGACTATTATGAAATCCCGATGGGGATTATGACCATGAAACAGGGGTCGAATTGGTACCACATGCATTGAGTCGAGTCGTAGGTTGCTTTACATTGCATTATGTCGTGTTGTGATGCATAAAATTGTATGCCTGTATGGACATTCGTGTTGTGTTGATGTTGTCGTATTTGTATGGTTGTTGTGTTGTTAGGGTGATCCGTATAAGAATTATGTTCTTTCATACGTATATTATGCTTTTCTTATGTGATTTTGAGAATCTCACCCCTTCTGTTTGAGTGATACCTCCACGTGGGTAACGTGTAGATACGCAGGAGTAGTTCGGAGTTGGAGTTAGCGAAGACGAGGTCTTCTCTTTTATTTCATCGAGTTGCGTCTGCTCTAATTGTAACACCGGGTTGTCAGAACGCTTAGAGTCCTTTACTTTGTTATGTGTTATTACTCTTTCATTTGATGATGTTATGTTTGGTTGAATATGTTTCAGATTTCGTTGAATTTCCGCTGCCGTAGAAATGTTTAAATACTATGTTTTAACTTCTATGTTGATGTATTACTTTTGGTATGCATGAGAAGTTGAATAGTTGAAAGTAGCATCCTAAATCTATGTGTGTTATTTTTACTCTGATATTTTGTTATTAATTGTCGCGGAGGTTTAGGGTGTTACAAAGTGGTATCAGGTCAGGTCGGTCTGTCCAGCTAAGTTGTCGAGTCGTTGTGGTGTGATAGTTGAATACTGTCAATGTTATTTGTTCCTTAGTACGTGATATGTTTGTGAAACACTATCAGTGCTTTCTTGTTTTTCTAATCCCTTGTCTGCAGGATGAGAGTGAGACAAGTCGGGGAGAAGCTTGTGGATGCTTCAGGTGTGTAGTGTTTGCTTAGTGTGTCGTTGATGGCAAGAGTGCGATTGTTGATTGGGACAATGTTGTTCCTGTTGTTGAAGAGATCGGATATCATGTTACTACATGAGGGAGTGCAGTGTTAGATTGTTCACCTATTTGAGAATGGTGTGACCCTCAAGGGAAGACGGACATGTGTCCTCGCTGTTCGCTTCCTTGTGAGGGAGGAGGCGATGTTTGGCTAGAGGTTGGCCAGCGACGTGTAGAGTATTGTGACGTGTTTCCTAAGGATGGGAACCATTTATCTTCAATTGGAACGAGATGATGTTACTCTTGAGACGCATTGGTAGGAGCTAATCCCTGTGGTTACCAATCGTTTGGATAAGTAAGGTAGTGTTTTGCTGATTTTAAGGATGTAGGAGTTGTGAGAGTGTGTTGTTTCTGAAACTGAAGGAAATATAGAAAGAACTCTTATATCAACTAAGGATTGTGCCTTAGATAGCTTGTGCACAAGGTGCAAAGAAAACTATTATAGTTTGGTAAAGATGGTTTATGCCCCATCATGATGGTCGGCTGTCTATTGACAAATTGAGGAACTGATCACCCTTAATCTCTTGTTGATAGAAGACGGGATCATGCGGGATGGAATAGACGTATCTTGTCAGCTTAGATAGTGTGTTCAATAAATTGTTCGGAGTTAAGAAAAGTGTTTATCGATGGTGTTGATGAGCCGATGTATATTCTTATATATCTAAAGATGAGACAAATTTGAGGTTTTGTACGTCGGTAAGTTGGGATGTCTCCGAGAGGAAATGATCTGGTATTGTGGATGGTTATTTCTTAGAGAGTAAAGAGTGAACTTAACTTTGACAAAAGTGAAGAGTTAAGGTTATGCCTGCTAAGTAAGTAGAAGAAATCTCAAGAGATGATGCTCAGATGTTGCCATGTTTGCGTTGATGGTATTCTGGAGAGTAGCAGTAAAGTCACAACGATGAAATGCCAGTTGTGCGTGAGTTCTAGACGTGTTTTGGATGACATATCGGACGTGCCGCTGAAGATAGAGGTGGAATTCTCTATTGATCTTGTCCCTGGTACCATATTCTATGGCATCATACATGATCTCGGCGTTAGAATTAGTAGAACTCAAAGAGCAGTTAAAAGATTTATTAGAAAGAAGAATTGTGAGACCAAGGGTGTCGCCTTGGAGAGCTTCGGTATTGTTAGTGGAGAAATGAATGATAGCTTGAGGTCACGTGTTAATTGGTGAGTAGTATGGAAACACACAGTTGTATGCTAGATAGCTTGAGTTTGAATTGTGATGAATCACGGATGATTTGAAGTTCCTTGATGGTATTAATTTATTATGGTTGGAAATCTCGTGCCAACGGAAACATTGAGTGGGTCGAAACCCCGTAAGAAGAATTGATATGGAATGTGGTAACCAGAACCAGAGGTTGTTAAGCTATTTTGGATAAATTGTTTTGAACTCAGAATGAATTTTGACGGTTGTGTATGTTATGATTGTAGTAGTATTACTCTTGCATCTCTATCATTGGAAAGTGTTGAACCTATACCAAACAGTTGTTTGTTGATAGGGAGGTTATTCTACTGATGGACACAAATGAGATTTGTGTACTGTTTGATGGGTAGGCACTCCAGTGGATAAGTATGTTTCTATGCAGATTAATAACTCTCCAAAGTGCTTAAGGATAAGTGTCCACTTTCAAGAATATATGACTTGGAATCTTTGAAATTCGGTTTGGAGTATTACAATATAGGATGATGTTGTTCGGTGCTTATAATGCGTTGGTGTGTGTGGGGATTACGAACCATATCTTCCGTACTTAATCGGATAAGTTCGAAGTGGTGTTCGTTGGGGTATTCTGATCCATTATAAAATCAGAAGAAGAACGTGTGGAGTATTTAAGAATTGAGTTACAAGTATTGAAGAAATATGAAGTTTATGCTAAGTTATCAAAGCGTGATTTTTGGTTGATAAGGATGAGTTCTTGGTTATGCTATTGCAGATAAGAGTGTTGTCATGGATTTATCCAAAGTAGATGCGGTTCTACAATGGGAAAGCTCCGAAGTTGGTTAAGGAGATTAAAGGATTTTCAGACTCAGTGGGTGATTACCGCAGGTTATGGAAGACTCTTCCAAGTTAGCATTTTATCTCAGTTGACTTGCGAAGGGTAAGTTAATTGTGTAGGGATGTTCGTTGTGAGGAAAATTTTAGAGAGCTAAAGTAGAGATTGTTTACGGCTCTAGTTTTGATTCTGCCTGATCCTAATAAACCGTTTGTGGGGTATTGGGATGTGTCTATGATGAGTTTAGACAGTGTACTAATGTGAGACGGTGAAGCCGTAGCTTATGCTTTACGACAATTGAGGATTCATGAAAGGGTATATCCTGCCCGAGATTTAGGATTGGCTGCGGTTGCATTTGTGTTGAGGATCCGTAGGTATTATTTTTATGGATCTGGACTCGAAGTGTTTAGTAATCGCAAGAGTGTAGCACACCTGTTTAGTCAGAAGGAATATCGTATGAGACGACGAGGATGGTTGGAATTTCAGAGGAATTATGACCTTGGCTTGAATTATCCTATTGATAAAGTTAATGTCGTGCATGATGACTTAAGTCGAAAGTCTTTTCATATGTCTGCTTTGATGGTCAGAGAATTAGAATTGAGTAGCAGTCCAAAGACTTATATCTGGTGTGTGAGCTAACGCAGTAGAGTGAGAGGTTGGGTATATAAAAGGTGAATGATGACTTCCTGGTGAATGTTGGAGAGAGTAAGAAGTTGGATGTAAAATTGGTGGATTTGATAGTTACCAGAAATTAGAGTGCGCAGCAGAAGCGTGATGTAGCGCGGTTCGAATATACGTGCGTGAACGGTAGAAGTTCAAAGGTTGAACGTTATGACCTGCAGGAATGGAAGTGATATGGTGAAAGGTCTAAATATTAATCATGTACTACCAGTTACCTGTCCTATTGGTAAATCGTAGAATTGTTTTCTTGATGATTGTGTGACTACGAGGTTGGTGTTCCGGTTATGTGGAGGTGGTTAGGACGATGTTGTGTCATGGAACTTTATGTTCTTATTCCTGTGGTGATGGTAACGATTATGTTGTGTTCTGGTTCAGAAGTAAACATGAGTGTGCGTAACTCGATTATTCGTTGCGTCTCAAATTGGTTGTCAAGTGCATTAGGTGGACATTGCATCTTGTGGTTGTTATTGATGAAGTGGGTTGTTGTTTTGTGTCACTCATGGTGTTTCCTTTCATGACTTGGGAGTAGGAGAGCAGGATGCGTGGGGCGTATCCTGAGTTGTTCGTATCGGGTGAACTTTCGAGGACGAAAATATTCTAAGTGGGGGAGAGTTGTAACGCCTCAAAATAATTAGGGTAGTTATTTAATTAAGTTATTATAAATATTCATGAGTTAGGTGAATTTTGGTGAAATATTTGATACCTGATGACATGTGTTGTGGGGTATTGATGATGTTAAAGGGGTGCTGAGAGTATTTAGAAGTATGTGATGTGTTAACAATATTTTGGTAATAATAATATGATTATATGATATATATATATATATATATATATATATATATATATATATATATATATATATATTATTATTATTATTATTATTTTAAAACAAAAGGAAGGGCTAAGTGGTAATTGTGCGAGGATAAGTGAGGACGAAGTTGGGAAAACATATTAAGGGTTCTAAGGGTATAGTGGACAAAAAGGAGTTGGAAAGAAATGAGAAGTCATTGTTGGTACGATCATTTTCGGAGAACCGCTCTGAGGAAAAGGGAGAAGCAGAGCTAGGGCCTAGAGACATCGGAAGAATCTTCATCTAAGGTAAGGGTGGGAATTCTTTAATCTCTAACGGTTGTATAATCTTTGTATGAGGGTAGATAAACTTGTATGATCATTCCTAGGTGGTTGTGTTGATTTGGGAGATTGGGGATTTTTGTATGTCAGAGGTTTGATATGAGGAAATTGTACAATCGATCGGTTGATGTGTGTTAATTTGTGTTTATATGAATTGTTGTGGTTGTATGTGTATGCTTGAGTTATGTTTGTGGTGTTAGAATGTGTTCTAATTGATGAGAATTTATGATGTGAGATGTTGAATTTCGTTTACCATGAGTATGATAATTTTGTTTTGATTGTTGATATGCTTTCCTCCATTGTTGGGTTTTGAGGATTGGCACATAAACATGAAGGATTGATGATTTTATGATGTATGAATGATGGGAGGATCTACAAATATGTATTTTAGGTTGCTTATAATTATGGTATGAGGTAGGATTTCGAATTCTGAGTTTGGGGGATTTTACGGAATCGAAATCGGAGGTTCGGAAGGCCTCCAACGCTGAAAACTGTAGAAGTCTGCATTCTACAGGGCAATGGCGAGCGCCTTTAGGCTTACAGCAAGCGCCGTGATGCCCCGTCGCAGCCAGGCAGCTTTGGGTCCAAATACGGTTTCGATCATAACTTTTGATCCGTAAGTCCGTTTGAGGCGCCGTTCGAATTGTTGGAAAGCTGGTTTTATGTACTTTCTGTTAAAATTATTTTCAATGACAGAATTCCAACTATTTCACGCGTTGTATGTGTTTCTGTGTATGTTTCAACGTGTTGAACCGTGAAATGTGGAATTCGGTTATGTGAATGCATGTCGTTGTTGTGGATTGCAACGTTTGCATGTTTGAGCAGGTATATGTTGTATGCTGGGCAGTCGTGAGGTAATGTATTGGTGGTATGCTAGTCATATGCCTTACGTCGTTGTTGTATGTTGTTATTGAGTGCAATAGTTGTTGCTTGTGATGTTGCATGATGTTGTTATTGAGTTATTGTGCCATACCGTGTAAATATAATGGTTGTTGCTTATGATGTTGTATGATGATGTTGTTGATTAGTTATGGCATGTTGTGTTGTGGCATAACTTGTAAATGCAATAGTTGTTGCTTATGATGTGGTATGATGTTGTGGTTGAGTGCATAACATGTTGCATAAGTTGTGTGATAATTCGTGTGCCCATGTAGGGTGTGAGCGTCTTATCTGGATTCTTTGAAATAGAATCTTGTTGGTGTTGTTTTTGTTGTTAAGGTAATCATGTGCCCATGTGGGGTGTGAGCGATTACGGGTGATCGTGTGCCCATGTGGGGTGTGAGCGATCACAGATGTCGTGTGCCCATGTGGGGTATGAGCGACTATTATGAAATCTCGATGGGGATTATGACCATGAAACAGAGGTCGAATTGGTACCACATGCATTGAGTCGAGTCGTAGGTCGCTTGTAATTGCATTGTGTCGTGTTGTGATGCATAAAATTGTATGCCTGTATGGATATTCGTGTTGTGTTGATGTTATCGTATTTGTGTGGATATTGTGTTGTTAGGGTGATCCGTATAAGAATTATGTTCTTTCATACGTATATTATGCTTTTCTTATGTGATTTTGAGAATCTCACCCCTTCTGTTTGAATGTTACGTCCACGTGGGTAACGTGCAGATACGCAGGAGTAGTTCGGAGTTGGAGTTAGCGAAGACGAGGTCTTCTCTTTTATGTCATCGAGTCGCGTCTGATATGATTGTAACATCGGGTTGTCGGAACACTTAGAGTCCTTTACTTGGTTATGTGTTATTACTCTTTTATTTGATGATGTTATGTGTGGTTGAATATGTTTCAGATTTCGTTGAATCCGCTGCCGTTGAAATGTTTAAATACTATGTTTTAACTTCGATGTTGATGTATTACTTTTAGTATGCATGAGAAGTTGAATAGTTGAAAGTAGCATCCTAAATCTATGTGTGTTATTTTTACTCTGATATTTTGTTATTTATTGTCGCGGGGGTTTAGGGTGTTACACATGGGCCTAGAACGTAGCAAAATTCGTACTTTGAGGGATCTGTCTGAAGCATTCTTGAAACAATACAAATACAATCTTGATCTGGCGCCTACTAGATTGCAGTTGCAGAGTCAATCTCAGTGCTTAGCCGAAACATTCAAAGAGTATGCGCAAAGATGACGTGGGATGGCATCTCGTGTGCGACCTGCTCTCTCTGACAATGAGTTGGTTGACATCTTTATAAGTACATTACAAGGAACCTACTATGAGAAAATGGTGGGTAGTTCATCATCAAACTTTGCTGACATTGTAACAATTAGTGAACGGATTAAGAATGGTTTGAAGACTGGAAAGATTCATGGAGCTGCTTCCCAGCAGCAGGCCACTAGAAAGTCTCATAATAGTTAGTCAAAGAAAAAGGAAGGTGAAGCTAACGCGGCGAAAACTCAAGTTTCTCCTCAGTATCAAGCTCCCATGGCTCCCATGCCCTACTATCCATATCCGTACATTGCTGCTGCATAATATCAACAACCTCCATATCAGTATCATCCGCAACAACCAGTTCAGAATGCTCAGAATCAGCAACAACTGCAACGTCAGCAACAGAACAACAAAAATCAGCAGAATCAAAACCGTCAAAGCAACAACAGTCAAGGAAATCGCAAGCGTCCAAATTTCGACAGAATTCCGGTGTCATACACAGAGTTGTTTCCTTATTTGGTCCATCAAGGGACAATTATTCCTAAGGAGATCGCACATGCAATTCCTCCATTTGGCCCAAAGCATAATCCAAATGCGTCATGTGCTTATCACGCTGGATACATAGGACATGCGACAGAGGACTGTTTTGTTTTCAAAACTAAAGTTCAAGAACTCATTGATAGGAAGATTCTGACTTTCGCTGAGGAAGAACCTAACATTCAGCATAATCCATTGCCCAATCAAGGTGGACCTGCGGTGAACATGATTGAGGATAATACAAGGGCTGAACTGATCATGGATATTGATGAGGTAAAGACCCCGATGAGTGTGGTTATCAAGAGATTGAATGAACATGGAATGTTGAAAGGGTTACATGGTAAGTGTCAGATTTGTGACGATAATCTCAATCAGTGTCGAAGGCTGAAGGGTTGTGTCCAGATTTTGATGAACTGAGGTAAAGTTCAATTTGCCAGATCTAAACCTGTTGAGGAAGTTGCTACCATCGAGCCATTCACCATCATCTATAGGAAGGTTCCTGTGGAATCCCCTAAGCAGAAGAAGGTACAACCTATCGTTGTTTGCCCGCCAAAGCCGTTTCCATATCAGAATTCTAAGGAGGTACCTTGGAAGTATGGGTCTACTGTGTTTTAGAGAGGTCAAGAGATAAGGTTTGTTGAGTCTGAGATTGTAAATGTTACAGCCACTAGAGGTATGACTCGTAGTGAACGAGTTTTCGCTCCGAAGGTCACTACAAAGCATGTTCAAGTTCCAACTATTGTTCCTCCCAAGGAGACACCTGCATCTGCTACCCCTGTTGTTCAACAAGGGGCATCTACTGTTATACCAGTAACGACTATCCCGGCCGAGGATATTTCAAAGAGCAAAGAGACACTTGATGATCAAGAGTTCCTTATGTTGATCAAGAACAATGACTTTAAAATTGTGGACCAGTTGGGGCAAACTCCCTCAAGGATCTCAATCTTGTCCTTACTCATGAGCTCTCCTGCGCACAGATCAGCTTTGTTAAACGTCTTGAACACTGCTCATGTTATGCACGATATATCCGTTGCCGAGTTCGATGACATAGTGGCCAACATAACTTCAAGTAGGTACTTGGGTTTTAATGAATCATAATTACCTCCTGAAGGAGCTGCCCACAACAAAACGATGCACATATCTGTAACCTGTACACACATCCTCTTATCTTGTGTTCTTGTGGATACCGGTTCTTCTCTCAATGTGATGCCTAAGGGTACATTGAGTCAATTACTGGTAGAAGGGAGCGAGATGAGGCCGAGCACCTTGGTTGTCAGAGCCTTTGACGGTTCTCGAAGGCAAGTTATTGGAGAAGTGGATTTACCCATAATAGTTATACCGCATTTGTTCACCATTACTTTCCAAATAATGGATATCAATCCCGCTTACAATTGCTTATTGGGTCGTCCGTGGATTCATGCCACAGGGGCAGTTACTTCCACTTTACATCAGAAATTGAAATTTATGTTTGACGATCAGCTGGTCATAGTCTGTGGTGAAGAAGATCTGATTGTGAGCGAGTTATCGTCTTTTCGATACGTCGAGATCGATGAAGGCATAGATGAGGTACCGTTGCAGTGTCTCGAATTCAAAGATGTTAGCTCTGCTTCAACTAGTCAAAGTAGATCATTGCAAATGACCTTAGCATCTGCTAAGAGTGCTAAAGAGACCATCAATAAAGGTGCATTGCCAGGCTGGGGGCATGTGATTGATGTGGTTGAAAAGCATAATCGTTTTGGATTGGGTTATCGTCCTTGTCAACAATATAGCTCATATGGTCCAAAGCAGTGCAATTTGATCAAGTTTAGTAGCGCGGGTTTTTAGGTGGGTGACATTGTGGCAGCCCTTGATGATGCTGGCCCTAGTAACCAGATTTCAAGCTTTGTGCGCAAGTGTCCGCCGGGTTTCAAGCTCAACAGCTGGACATCTACTTTGATTCCTGTGGTTTTTCCAACAAACATGTAATGCATTTCATTTTTTCATTCCCTCGTCCTCGCCCGAGACGAGTGGATAGCTTGTAAAGGGCCTCACGCTTTTGCAATATTATGTGATCAATAAATAAAAAGTTTTTTTGCATTCAAAATCATGCCCTATTTTCTTTCTTTATTTTACTTTTTTCACAAACAAATGGTAAAAGTTTCTTTATTTTCACTTTCAAAATAGCTTATTCTAAACATATTCATAAACATGCAGAACTAAGAAAAGCATTAATAACAACATGGCAAACATCCATTGTAATTCTGGAATTCCAACTAACCAAGCCGAAGAAGATGGTGAGGAAGATTATGAATTACCGGCTGAACTAGCAAGGCTCCTTGAGCACGAGCATAAAGAGATTCAGCAACACAAAGAGCCAGTGGAAGTTGTCAATCTTGGTACTGATGAGGTCAGGAGAGAAGTCAAGGTTAGCACGTCTCTCGCAGAGCATGTACACTCCTAGATGGTCAAGTTATTGAAAGAGTATATTGATATCTTCGCCTGGCCTTATCAAGATATGCTTGGGTTGGATACCAACATCGTTGAACATCACTTGCCACTCAAGCCCGGATGTCCTCCTGTCAAGCAGAAACTCAGGAAGACTAGACCCGACATGGCACTCAAAATCAGAGAAGAGGTAAAGAAATAGTTTGATGTTGGGTTCCTCACCACTTCCAAATATCCTGAATGGATTGCCAACATCGTCCCAGTTCCAAAGAAAGATGGGAAGGTTAGAATGTGTGTGGATTATCGAGATCTCAACAAGGCAAGCCCGAAAGATGATTTTCCTTTGCCTCATATTGATGTCTTGGTAGACAACTCGGCGCAGTTCACTGACTTTACGTTCATGGATGGGTTTTCAGGGTATAATCAGATCAAAATGTCCCAAGCTGATATGGAAAAGACTACTTTCATCACGCCTTGGGGTACATATTGTTACAAAGTCACGCCATTCAGTTTGAAGAATGCAAGGGCAATATACCAACGTGTCATGACAACCCTCTTTCACGATATGATTCATAGAGAGATTGAGGTTTATATGGATGATATGATTGCCAAGTCCAAAACTGAAGATGATCACTTGGTTCATCTGAAGAAACTGTTTGACAGACTCCGGAAGTTTAGATTGCGGTTGAATCCTGCAAAGTGTACATTTGGAGTTCGATCTGGTAAACTGTTGGGCTTTATTGTGAGTCAGAAGGGCATTGAAGTTGATCCTGACAAGGTTAGGGAAATTCAGAATATGCCGCCTCCCAGAACAGAAAAAGAAGTCTGTGGCTTTCTGGGCAGACTTAATTACATCTCAAGATTCACTTCCCACTTAACGGCTACCTGTGAACCGATGTTCAAATTGCTAAGAAAAAATTAATCGGTCAAATGGAATAATGATTGTCAAGAAGCTTTTGACAAAATAAAACAATACTTGCAAGAACCACCGATCTTAGTACCGCCGGTTCCTGGTAGGCCTTTAATCATGTATCTCACCGTTCTCGATGAATCAATGGGATGTGTATTGGGTCAACATGATGACACTGGTAGAAAAAAACATGTAATTTACTATCTGAGCAAGAAGTTCACTGATTGTGAGACCAGATACTCACTCTTGGAGAAAACTTGATGTGTTCTGGTCTGGGCAGCTCGACGCCTAAGACAATACATGATTTGCCATACTACTTTGTTGATATCCAAAATGGATCTGGTAAAGTACATATTCGAAAAGCCCGCTATCTTTGGAAGGATTGCTCAGTGGCAGATGCTGTTAACTGAGTATGATATCCAACATGTTACCCAGAAAGCAATAAAAGGGAGCGTCCTGTCTGACTACCTTGCCCATCAACCTGTAGAGGGTTATCAACAAATGAAGTTTGACTTTCCCGATGAGGATGTTCTGTTTATCAGAGATTATGAAACTCCAGACCCTGACATAGGACCTGAACCTGGGGCATGATGGACGCTCATGTTAGATGGTGCCTCCAATGCCAAAGGTCGTGGAATTGGTGCTATCCACATCTCTCCAACAGGTTTTCACCTTCCCTTCACTGCCAGATTATGTTTTTCATGCACTAACAATATGGTTGAATACGAAGCATGTATTTACGGTATTGAAGTGGCAATTGACATGAGAATCAAGATTCTGGAGGTCTATGGAGATTCTGCCTTGGTTATTGGCCAAGTCAGAGGGAACTTGGTGACTCGGAATTCCAAGCTGGTTCGGTACCAACAACACATTGTGAATTTGATTCCTTACTTTGATGAAATCTCCTTTCATCATATTCCTAGAGAGGAAAATCAACTAGCTGATGCACTTGCCACTTTAGCATCCATGTTCAAGGTCAAGTGGAAGAATGAAGCTCCTTCTATCCGCATTGATCATTTGAATGAGCCAGCACATTGTTTAGTAATCGAGGATGAATCTGATGACAAGCCTTGGTTCTACGACATTAAGAGATATCTGGAAAAATAGGAATATGCCGAGGGTATTACCATCACTTACAAGAAAGCTCTTAAGCGGATCGGCGCCAAATTCTTCTTAAGTGGTGGTGTACTATACAAGAGGAATCATGATTCCGTGTTACTCAGATGCGTGGATAGACACAAAGCAAACACGATCACAAGGTCCATACATGAGGGCTGCGAGGGTGTAAATGCTAAAGGTCCTGCCATGGCCAAAAAGATCCTTCGAGCTGGATATTACTGGACAACAATGGAGGTAGATTTTTACAACTTTGCCAAAAGGTGTCACAAGTGCCAAATCTACGGAGACAAGATCCATGTGCCTTCAACTCCATTAAACGTTTTGACTTCACCTTGGCCATTCTCTATGTGGGGTATAAATATGATTGGAATGATCGAGCTGAAGGCTTCCAATGGTCATCGATTCATTCTAGTTGCTATCGACTACTTTACCAAGTGGGTTGAAGCTGCTTCTTACGCCAATGTTACACGTCAAGTGGTTGCCAGATTTATCAAGAAGGAGATAATATGTCGCTATTGCATTCCTAGCAACATTATCACTAACAATGTGAGTAACCTAAACAATAAGATGATGAAATAGTTGTGTCAAGAATTCAAGATCGAGCACCACAACTCTTCACCATATCGGCCCAAGATGAATGGCGCCGTTGAAGCAGTAAATAAAAACATCAAGAAGATTGTCCAGAAAATGGTCAAGACATATAAGGATTGGCATGAAATGCTTCCATTTGCACTGCATGGCTACAGAAATTCAATTCGTACTTCTACTGGGGGCAACTCTGTATTCGCTTGTGTATGGTATGTAGGCTGTTTTACCCATTGAAGTCAAAATTCCTTCGCTCAGAGTCATCACGGAAGCAGATCTTGATGAAGCCGAATGGGTTCAATCCAGATATGACCAGTTGAATCTCATCAAAGAGAAGTGCCTTACAGCCATTTGTCATGGTCAATTGTATCAGAGATGCCTCAAGCGAGCTTTTGACAAGAAGGTTCTCCCTCGAACGTTCCGTGAAGGCGAACTCGTGCTCAAGAGATATTCACCTGTTCATGCGGATCCACGCTGCAAGTAGACTCCTAATTATGAAGGACCTTTCGTTGTAAAAGAGGGCCTTCTCAGGCGGAGTCCTGATCCTCACCACCATGGATGGGGAGTGTAACTCCCCCAATCTATACCCCCAATCAAATAAAGCGATAAAAATTTCATCAGAGTATAATTAAACATTCATGGCATAGAAGAAGGCGTCACATCAATTGAGACAAAACACAATAAACCTGCTCATAAAGATATGCAACAATCAGGTAGCAAATAACAGAGGAACTTAGTTCCTACTACCCACAAATCAGGTACAAAATAAAAGTGGAAAATCTGCAACTGAATCTCATATATATATATATATATATATATATATATATATATATATATATATATCACAAAAAGTTTGTCTGTCATACACAGATCCATACATATACAATCCAAAAGATATATATATATATATATAAATATACACATAAATCACAATGATCTCCCCGACTACCCGGTGCTACATATCAGAGCCGACCGACAAAAGAATGAAGACCTAAGCTTCACAAAAAGACCTCCAGCATCTAATCTGCAATGCCTCATAGAGCATTCAAAATAGCAGAAGAGTGAGAAACACAATTATAATATAATTGCATACAATTATATAATAATACCAAAAATACACATGTAAAATATTCTCACAACAACTTATACCAGAATTCAAACACAAAACAACACAATGCATATCTTATACATCCATCACCAAGGCATATATAATCAAGCTCAATACATTTATCAACAACATATATATATATATATATATATATATATATATATATATATATATATAAACTCATCAATTCCATTCACAATTCCACACAAAATCATTCCATTCATGATTTATGCAAATGCAAAGAGACCTACACAACGACTCTATGCAAATGCGGTACCATCCATCCGTCAATCTCATCATTAGTTCACTCAAGAACTATTGGAATCATCGCTTGTTACTTAGTGTAACTCCCCATCGGGAAAACGATGTTCCCCGTTGCTCACACCTCTTTGTATAAGGCACGCGACGTTTATGGATCGCTTTAGGTCCTCTTTGTATAAGGCACACGATCCGATCGCTCACACCTCTTTGTATAAGGCACACGATCGTCCATAATCATCGCTCATACCTCTTTGTATAAGGCGCACAATGTTATAGCGGATTCCCTCTAGAATCGATTCGTCGCTCACACCCACTAGGGCACACGACATCTCAAGAATGCATATCATGATGCTTGGCATACAATGACTCATGACATTCAAATGCACACATATACACATCCATAATCATGCATATATAACCAAATACAACATATTGCATTTTCTTGCCCTTAGGCCACAAACCATATTTACAACATTTCATCACATGCATTTACTTCACACAACAGCACACAAGTCATACGATATCCATATCAACAGCACATTGCATGATACACCTCAATTACACACAATTACAATGACAAAAGTCGACAAAATGACACTATTTCAAATTCCCGACATAATTAAATCGGCCAACAATCTCAAAACCAATTTAATAAGAAAGAACATTCCAATAGCTTTCCAACGGTATACAGAATGTTCAAAACGGATCATCGGAGCACAAGTTACAGACGTACAAAGAAATGGAATCGCGAAAAGACAACATTTTGCACCCTTGCTGGCCATACGCGTATTGCCCTGAGCCATACGCGTATTGCCCAAACTCATACGCGTACCATTACGCGTTTCAGCAGATGGCCGAGAAAAATGGAATCCATTACGCGTATTGCCTCATTTTGCGCCTCCCAAACGCGTATTGCCCAAGCCAATACGCGTATGGACATGCCTGATACGCGTAACGACAGAGGAAACCCAGAATTTTTCTGCAAAATTTTTTCTGCGAAATTCACTTAAAACCCACTCCAATTTTCACCTAAACACTAGAAAATTGCCAATAGATAGCACAACAACATATATCTAACATGTATCAACAATAAGGGACCTGAAAACATGATTCCGACACAATTTAATCGAATTCTAACAATTTCAACATATTATGGTTTTTGGTTCTACATTCAATTTCAACTCAAAAACAACCAAATACAAACATACATAATCATACACAAGTATAAGATAATCGAGTTCGCACCCTTACCTGATTTAATCGTGTTTGAAAAGTCGGTTGATTGATTTTCTTCCCTTCCAAGTTTTCTCTCTTTTCTTCTTTCTTTCTCTTTTCTTTCCCTTTTCCTTCTTCTCTTTTCTTTCTCTCTATTTTTCTCTCTTTCTATTTCTATTTTACTAACTTAAGGAAAAATAAAGTGAAATGACCAAATTACCCCTACACTCAGATATCTCGCAAACGTTCCCAAAACGCTATAAAACATAACAACGATGAGAAAATAAGATATTATCAAATAAAAGTCAAACATAAAATAATATAATAATAGAAATAATTAAATCGACTCGATTAAATAAAACTAACAAAAACTGGGGCGTTACAAGGAGGAGTTGCCATCTCTCGTGAACTCCGATACAGTCAAAAAAAAATTATGCCTGAAAAAAGAAAATGGATGAAGAGCCCGCTAGATTGACATCTGCAAGGACAATCTAGGCAAAAATGGGCGTCTCGATGGACCAAAAAAAGAAATGTCCATGTAAAAGTTAGGGACAATGAAAAAAAAACAACAACAGCCCGCTAAGTTGAAAACCCGAAAGGGTGACTTAGGCAAAAATGGGTATTCTGGTGGAAAAAAATAGAAAATGTATCCAGGCAAAAATTAGGGATAAAGGCATTTGACTATGAACACTTGAGCCTCTCTTCGTCATAGCTAGACCTCAGACGGTAACAGAGCATTCAAAGCGTCATCAACTGGTGCAAGGCATTGGAGCCTAGACTTACAGTGGATGGTAGCCAATGTTGTAATCAATGCAAAACATGATTTCCCTTTTCCATTTATATTTGTTTTTTAATTTTATTGCAAATTTCCTCATCAAGGATTTTTGAGTCCTTGTACACCTCTTATGTACATATTTTTCATATTCAATAAAATACATCATTTGTTTTCTCAATTGTTTTTTTCCAGTGTTTTGTTTGCAAAATAAACGATTATTTGTGATCACATAATACTATCAGGTGTTGAGAAAAATAAAAAGCTAAATCAATGGAGAAAGCATTATGCATTACATATTTTACTGGTGACTCATGCAGGACAATCGGTAATAGCCATTGGCAGGCCTAACACCTGGACAACACCGTGATGGTTCTATGAAAAAACTGTTGTTTCCTCAGTGGGGCCATCATTTCCCCAGCGATCGCCATTGTGGTTCTCCTAAAGGGTTGGTTAACTTCCAATCACCAACAGATCCATAAGGTTCCCAGCAAAGTTGTCACAATGTACCCCAAAAAGAGATGATTGTTCTTCTCCCCTGCACGGGTTGTGCATCATTTCCAGCATGTCGAAACTATCACGCTTCAGCAGCGGTACGACTTAGTTTCTCATCTTCCCCAAATAAAAGAGATTCTCCAGACCTTGGTAAACTCCCTAGCGGAGTCAGTGATAGTTTTCTGGGTTTATTCTCCCGACAGAGGTAGTCATGATGAAGAGATAATTTGATCCTCTCATCCTCAGCAGTGTCAACGGTGATAATCTAGAAACCCGATATTTCACGGTTTCTCCCCAGCAAGAGTTATCACCCTACGTGGACTTTTTCTCCAGCAGGTCGTCTTCCTTTGCGGGTCCTCTCCCCAGCCGAGGATGTCGAGTTCGTTTTGCTACAATTTCTGCTTAACCACCGTGCAATACATTGACCCGCACTTTTGCATCGCATGATATCAAGCATCATGTAAGACATAGACATGACATATGCATCACACATACTCCCTTTCTTTTGGCCTAATTCATCTCCCAGCAGATATTCAGCCTAACTTCGCATTTATCAACCCTCAAAACATTCAACCCTTCTTTTATCGCCATCGGCCAAATTTTCAAGCTAATCTTTTATTTAATCCCCTTTTACCTTGAATCATCGAAAAGCTAGCGCAATTCACACATTCAGGTCAATGAGGATTAAATAGGGGCAGCTATCGTAACCCAAAATTTGACCTCTCTTTTTGCTTTTGCATGAGGATGTGCATTTGCATCGTCGGCATACGCATTCGTACTTTTCTTTATGTGTTTCTTATTGCACGATTTTCAGGTTTAAGCTCGATTTATCGCATCCTTCACAAGATCGTCTCATCATTAAAACAAGCACAAAACAAGGGTTTCCATGCCTATTCATCAAAACAAGAGGTGGAAAATTGAAACCGGGACCTCACCACTTATTTTTTAGTGATCTGGGCAAATTTTGCCTAGAGTAACCGGTTACTCAATATAGGGTAACCGGTTACTCAGTGCAAATTTGCAATTCCTGCTGCATTTTGGGACAGCAACTCTGCACTCTCTTTGTTTTGGGATTCTACTTAATTCTAGAAGTGTGTGGAACATTCTAGACATCTCTAAATAACTCAAGACTATTCAAGACACTCCACTTACATTTATTCCCATGCCCCACTTTAAATTAAGTGCACCATGTTCCTTGATTTCCAAGTATGTCAACCTTTGATTTGAACCTTACATTGGGATTGCTACCGAGTTAACTTCCTAACTAACCGAGTTAACCGCTTAACTCGGTGAGTCAAGTGAAACTAACTCCTAGCCTAATTCCAAACCACCCTAAGCTAGTTCCTATCTTAATTCCAAACCAAAAGTCTATATAACCAAGCCTTCACTCACTTTTCAAAGGAACCATTTTTCACATAAATTTCTCACATTCCACTCTCAATTCTCTGACATTCCCTCTGAATTATTCTGCTACTTCTTCTTCTTCATCTACATTTTCTTCCCAAAACCTCACTATAACTCTTCACCATTGAAGAATAATCACTTTTCTCATTGAAAGTGATTATTTCTTGAGCTTAACCTTCATCATCTTGCTATTATACTTGAGTTTCTGGAGTTCTATTAGCTTTCGAATTTATCTCAAATGTTTGCTTCAAGATTCTACGGTTCGAATTCGTATTTCAGAGTTTCGTCGCAATTTGCTCGGTTTCGATACGATTCGGTTCAAATTGAAGATTCCTCTGGTTTTCTTTGATTATCTTCATCAGGATCTCCTTGCAACAATTATCAAGCCAAATCTCCGGCTTGTAGGTTGGTAGATCTCACTCATTTTACTGTTTTGCACGTTTTTCGTATCATTCGCGATGTAGCTTCAATGCTTTTGTGTGTGAATTGATTTAGCATTGTTTGATCCATGATCTTGATGTATTAATTGATTCCATCACTACTTATTTGCTGTTTTCAAGCTTGATTTTCGTGCACTAATTCATACCCTAACATGTGGTGATTTAAACAAGTGATTTAGATGCTTTAAGTGATTTTTCAAAAGTTATTTTTGTCACTGTTACATTGGTAACCAGTTACTCAATATAAGGTAACCAGTTACTCTTCACAAAATTTGCCTCAGCGCTGCCATTTTCAATTGAGTAACCGGTTACTCAATATTAGGTAACCGGTTACCCTGCACAAATTTCACCAGATTTTCTTTTTCCAATCAAGTAACCGGTTACCCACTTTAAAGTAACCGGTTACCACTGTAACAGAGTGTCATTTTTGGTATTTTTCAAGCTCGTTTGCCATGCTATCTCCCTCTAACTTCCATGGATTTATATGCTTGATTTTTATGGATGTTTTAGGTGTCATTTAACTTCTGTTTGAAGCATGCTCATGAACTTTCGATGAACGATTTCGATTATTCCATTTGTTCACATTTTCGGCATTGTATGAACATGAATATTTTTGCACAATTTTATTCACATGATAGCATGATTTGTAGCATTAGGTGTCATTTGGTACTGTTTTGGACTTTCATTCATGTTGAATTAAGTTCATTCCTCAAAGGATAAGCTTAATCTTGTATAATCAATAATGCTCCCTTTTGTTTTAATAATTTTTCATTCATTTGAAAAACTATTAGCATGTGCCCCCCCTTTGGTTATTTAATCGAAAATTCGTTTGGATTATTAATCTTCCCTTTGGAGTTTCTCTTTAGGCCTCCTTTAGAGCTTTCTCTCTCTTTTCTTCCCCGCGGAGTCGGAGCTTTCACGCGACACGGGAGCATTGTACAACTTGGAGTTGTTATGCTGTCTGTTTCAATTTCTGTGCTACACTCTGGGTGTTAGAGAAGTCGAGTTGATCCTTGATCACTCTTATCTCCTTCGATTCCTCTTGTGGTCAATCACCATCCTTGGTTAAGATCATTGTCTTTGGGTTAGCAAACTCTCTTTGTCTCGATACCCTACTTCTTCTCTTGTGGTCAGTCATCGTCTTTTGATTCCCCAGAAGAACCTCAATTCCTTTTTCTTCGGTTAAACACGGTTTTCATGTTAAACACCGAAACCCTAGCGGTTCTCTTGGTTCTTCTCCCTTTGTTTGGTTAACCACTATCTGTCAGTTAGAACACCAATTCGCACTCCTTCTCAGTTAACCACGGTCTATCTGTTAACACATTGAATTCCTCTTGGGTTAATCACCTTCTCTTGGTTAATCACCCATTTTTTTCAGTTAACCACAACCTGTCTGTTAAAATACTGAGCCTTTTCGAGTTAATCACCTTCGCTTGGTTAATCACTCATTTTCTTTTCGGTTAATCACAGTTTCTCTGTTAATACTGAATCCTCAGCAGTTAGCAACCTCTTTTTGTTCAACACCCTTTTATTCGTCTAGTACTGCTTGTTCAGTCAATACCAACACATGTCCTTTGGGTCACAACCTCTGCTTGGTTCCACACCCTTTTCTTTGGTTAACCACTGTTTATCAGTTAATATACCCAAACTCCTTCAGAATCAAACACCTTCCCTTGGTTCAGTACTCTCTCTTCTGGTTAATCACAGTTTATCTATAAAACCTTTATCCCCACCAGAGTTCTTATCCATTTTCTTTGGTTAACCATTGTCAGTCAGTTAATATACCAAACTTCTTTTCTCTTGGTTTTGACACCATCACCTTTGTTTGTTCCCTAGTAGGGTCGCAACCTTCTGGTCCTTAACACAACTCTTTGTTCTCTTACTCCCCAGTAGAGTCTCCTCTATTCCTTTTGATCTGTATCTTTTTGGTTTCTACACCATTTTTGCATGTTATCCTCAGTACAATTTCTTTTCTTTTTCTTTGCACTCCTTTCTTGATTTTGACACCAATTCTTGGGAATCCCCAACGGAGTTTCCTCTCCTCCTTTTGCTCTTGGTTTTGACACCGTTTCCCTTTCCTTTTCTCTATCCTTAGTTCCACGGACTACGGAAGCTCTGATTCTGCATTCATTCAAATGTATGATACGTAGGCACGAGATCACGATGATCTCGACGAGCACCCTTCCACCTTCTTCCATTCCCTTTTCTTTTCCCTGCTTCCATGAACTACGGCGCTCTGATTTCCTCATTGCACTATGAGGGTACATAGGCATGAGGGCCCCAATCCTCCGCGAGCATCTCTCTCTTTTCTTTTCTCTTCTCTCTCTCATCTTCTTTTAGCTAGAAGCCTTTAGATAGATAACCCATCCAAGCCAAGAAGTAAGCGAAATGGTTCTCGTCGAGTACGATGGATACGTAAGGTGCTAGTACCTTCCTTTCGCATAACCGACCCCCGTTCTCGTTTCTCTTCCCCTTGGGTTTTATCGATATTTTCCCTGTCCTTTGGGACTAAATGAAGTTCAGTGGCGACTATATTGTATCTTCGAGTGTGCGATTCACTCAGGTATAAACCAATCATCTTCAAGAACATCATCATCAAACAATACCTCCCTTCATCACCCTTAAACTTTCATACAACGACATACGTTAACTCACCGATACCGATTTCAGTTTTCCGCCATCATCATCCATTTCACCACTCCAAAACACGATTCTTTCAATATCCTCCACACCTCAAACTTGATTTTTTCGCCATTTTTTGCTGCGACAACAACCCAACTTAACTGCCATTTTCGCACCTTAAGAGTTTCTTTTTCCGTATGCATTTATGTTAGAGGTGGTATGAGCTTGTGTTTTAAATCCATGTCGCGTGAATTTAGTTCGTGTATGTTAGTTTACTGTATTCCGATTTAAGTTGTGCTGTCTGGAATGATATTATTGTTGCATTTCATATAGCATGGTCTTGTATTACTTCATGTTGTGATGAACGGTGTTGTGGTTTGAGTTTTTGTTTAGAAATTCTTGGATTTGTTTATGATTTGAGCCTAAATTCCATATTGCTAGGTATTTTTGTTTTGAACTGTTACATAAAATTCTGCTACGATGTCGTTGGGTTATGTTTTGTGGCGTTTAGGTCTTTGAGTTCAGAAAGATTTGAGAAACGTTTAAGCTGGATTTGTTTTAGTTTTGTTTCATTAAACAGTACACCTGCGTGATGAAATCTAATGGATGGTGGCTCCCTCATCATCATCCACCTTGTTTTATTTATCCTTTTGTTTATATATTTTGTTTTTTTTATCGTTGAAGTTTAGTAGAAAAAGACAAAAACAAAATACTTTAATAATTGTTCTAGTTTTTTAGGTATTTAATAATGTGAAGATGCAAAGATGTTTATTAAATAATTAATACTTTAGTTAGTTGTATAATAATTTAAAATCCCTAAAAACATTTCTATTATTTATTTTTAAATTTTCTTATTTCTAGTAATACTAATTAATTTGAATAATATTAAAATTAAAAAAATATGTTATTATTTATTAATTAATTTAAATATTTTAATTTAATATTGATTAATTAAATTATTAATTAATCTTATTAAATATTTATATTTAAGTTAATTAATAATTCCTGTTGCCCGATTTTATCTTGCGACTGTCTGTTTCCATGTTTTTGGGCCTGTCCTCTCTGGCCACGATGTTTTGTTGTGCATTTTCTGTTTATTTTACACGATGCTTTGTCGTGATTGTCTGTTATTCTCACGATGCTTTTCCGTGGTTGTGTTTTTAATTTGCTTCGCGATGCTTTGTCGCGTATCTCTGTTTATTTACTACGTGATGCTCTTCCACATACCTGTTATTTGTTTTTTGCGATGTTTTGCCGCGTATCATTATCTGTTGATACCATGATGCTTTTCCATGTATCTTCTGTTGATTTTTCTTTTCTGATTACCATGATGTTTTCCATGCGTATTCTATGACTTTTAGTCTGTTTAATCTGTTACACGATGCTTTGTCGTGTGCCTTTGTTTTATCCATGATGTTTTGCCATGTATTTTCTCTCTGTTTATTTATCGATGCTTTTCCGTGATTGTTTTATGGATTTTATTCGCGATGCTTTGCCGCATATCTTTTTCTGTTTATACATGATGCTTTTCTGTGTATTTCTGTTGACTTTTCATTGTTTGATTACCATGATGTTTTTCCACGTGTACTCTGTGATATCTTATCTGTCTGACCATATATGATGCTTTCCCATGAACTGCGTCTGTGTCTTGTCTGCTTGCCACTTACATGATGTTCTTCCGTGTATATGTTGCTTTCTTTCTATCCTTGTTGACCTATTCCAAGGAGAGGGATTGTATGTTGACTTATTGTCATTGTACATGTCCCTTGCATGTTTGCCTTTGTCGTTGTTTTGGTTCTTAGAACCCTAACAATTCGTAGTTCCACGAACTAAGGACGCTCTAATTTCTCAAGTTCCTTTTGAGAATACGTAGGCATAAGATTGCGAGATCCTAGCGAGCAACCTTTTCTTTTTTCACACTTTTCTTCTTTTACACCCTTTTTCATTGTAGTTCTGAACTACGATTGCTCTGACTTCCTATTAAGGATATGTAGGCATAGGATTGCGAGATCCTAGCGAGCTACCTTTTTCTTTTAACACCTCTTCTCTTTTCTTTTCCCATCCTTACCTTTAGCAAACAATTTAAGCCAAAACACAAATATTTCAAGAGGTTCCTTTAGAGTACTACAGATGCTTAGGGTGTTAGTACATTCCCTTAGTATAACCAACCCCCGTACCTTTGATCTCTCTTTGCTTAGCTTTAGGCCTTGCTTTTTTCTTTGCGTTTTACTTAGGGTTTTTGTTTGATCTTTTCTCCCTTCCCTTGGATAAGATAAAAGTTCGGTGGTGATTCATTATTTTACGAGCCAAGTTGATCCGATAGCTTTGGTATCTGATTCTCACCGCGACAGAAAATGGCGACTCCACTGGGGACGATTGTTTAGTGGGTTGAGCCTAACTTGTTATATTTGTGTTGCTATTATTGTTTGCGATTGCTTGTATACTTGTATATTTGTATATATCTGTTTTGCTTGGGTTTTTGCTGTATGCATGGTTGTGACTTTGAGTGGTGAAATAAGTCCTATACCCCGACTTGAGTGCACATATGATAGGATTGTGGTATAATAAATAGTTAACTGTTGGGAGTAGTCCTAACATGATTAACATATGATATAACCACGCTCAGTGGAGGCCCCTTTGGGATTACTGATGTCGTACGAGTAGTCGTATTGGCATTAGTTTTTCCGACCTAGGAGTCCGTGAAGCTGAGGACCTTAGTATCCCTTCACCCCTATAAGCCATTTTAGGATGTAGTGCAGTGATTATCCAGGTGTAGACCTATTATGATTGTCATATGATACTACACTCAGACGAGTCTATCTTGAGAATATTGTTAGCCCGCATGAGTAGTCGTGCAAGCCGATAATATCCTAAAGATTTATCAATGGCTCTGGGAACTTTGTTAGAACCCATTGTGCAGGTGCTTTACCCCTATTACACACCCTGTGGTTGGTTCTTTACCCAGACTCCATGCTGTGATCTCGAACCTTTGATCCTGTTTGTCTGTGATTTGCATTCCGCCTTGCATCGCATTGCATATCATTTGCATCATTTGCATAATTCATTGCATACATTCATTTGTCTAGCAACTCATCCCAGCTGTCTATCTTTTGAGTCGTTTGTCAGTCGTCAAGCTGATTCCTTGACACAGATACATGACTAGAGCTAACATCAGACGTAGAATGTCAAGAACAATCCTCTGCCAGGGTATGACAAGTGAGGCTTCAGTCGACTTCAGCAGATTATCCTCCTAAAAGCCAGTGTTTTAAACAGTCCAACTCACCCCTGTTGCTGATTAGTCACTAGGCCATGTTTCTCTTTGTTTGCATTTTCCTTTTATTTTGTACTAGCTATTTGCATTCAAATTATGTTTGTACTTTCGTAATTAATGAAATGAGCATTGCAACTTTTTGATTTAACTTATTTTGTCCATTATTTATATCTTTATGCTTTCTTTTTCAAAAATATTTTATCTCTTTTCCCCTTTCTTTTTTATTGTGCAAAGATTGGAGGGAGGATGACGAAATAATTGCTGGTATGCTTTCAAATAAACTTTGCTGATGATGTAAGACATTGTTTTAATCCCCAAACACTGGAGAAATAAGGGAGTTATTCCCTTGTCAACCCCTTCGAGCCTAGAAGTCAGAGTTTCTTTCTTTACAAAAAACCCACAATCTTAACCTTGGGATGTGTAGTTCTCAGTTAACTCGGCTGCTCTTCATGCTAAACACTTTTCATATAAAGGTTGCATTCACAAATTTTCCTTCGTACACAACAAGCAAGTTAATGTCTTTCAAGTCAAAAGTCGATGATGGTTCACTGTAATCATTAAGCTAGGTAGTCACCCTCTTTCCTTTAAAAAAATCAAAACAAAAAAAAAAGTCCGCTAAGTCAAAACCTATGAAGGAGACTTAGGCAAAACTGGGGCATCCCGTTGACTGTAAGCTTCACAAGAAACAGTTCAGACAAAAGTTAGGCAAAATTAGGATAATAAAAGAGGAGATCTTTAAATCATCATCCTGAAAACCCTCAATGAAAAAATAACCAAATGTTGTAAGGAAGCAGTGACAGCCATTTCAAGAGTCCCTTGACTTTTGAACCATCATCATCACTATCATTAGTGCAATTTCCAACCTTTTAGGAACCTGGGCGCATAATATGAGTTAATTGAGCGTAGGACTAAAGATCATCATGAAGATTGGGTGGACACAAATGAACTTTGAGCCTTTATCCTTTGTTTAATAAACCGTGAACCAGACCACGTTACAATCCTCGAAAAGACCTAACTGAAGCAAGGTTATTTTGAAAGCATACTACAACAAAGTTGTGTAAACTAACTCCAAAGATCTTTGCAGATCATTTGTTTGACATTACACATTTATTTTAACTTTCACTTTGATTTCTTAAACCTCTGTGTTCAGACCATTGACTCATATGTTTTGCATCTTTCAAAAATGATTTCAATTTTAAAAGTTGCATGAACTTTGCATTTACCTTGCTTGTATGAGCGTTTTTATTTGCAAACTGGCTTTCCTCTCAAGGAATTTTCAAACAGTTGAGAAACTTGGTCAGTGATCCTATTAGGGGCAATTCCTTCTCATAATTAGTTTATCCTGAAGATCTTTTCAAGACTCATGCTGGGTCAAGCTTTCCAATTGCACAGTAAGGCAGTCATTTTAAAAATCAATCAAGTTGAAGCAATGGTCAGTTCATCTACAACAGTCAGCTAATCTAGGGAAATTTACTTGAAGAATCCCCAAGCAGCCTTTCTTCCTTCCCAAAGGATCATCACCTTGATATAGTTTACCAGTGTGGTAGAGATGTGTTCACCAATAGCATCTTTAGTCCCCAAGCAGAATGACAATGATCTCGTGTTGAGGAATCAGCCTTCCAGTCTCGTCCTCTCCCCAAAAGAG
The DNA here is from genome assembly GCA_022829125.1 of Lathyrus tuberosus. NCBI lineage: Eukaryota > Viridiplantae > Streptophyta > Magnoliopsida > Fabales > Fabaceae > Lathyrus > Lathyrus tuberosus. The sequence continues at coordinate 38,902,856 of JALAZF010000002.1, forward strand.
TCGAGTCATGTCGTTGACATCTGCATTTGCATTTGATCATATATCATAACATAATTCATATACATATGCATAGCAAGAGTGTTTCATCCTTATTTGCATTTTTACCAGAGGTCGTGTTGTTATCTGCATCTCAACGTGTGCTCAAAGTCCAACTCACTTGACACCTACCAAACAGATATTGTCGTGTCTATTTAACGTTCTTCCAGATATTACCTTTCATATCCGATGTTTTTCTGGATATGTCTTTTGTCTTATCAATCAATGCCATTCTTGGGTGTCATATGTTTATCTCTATGATGTTTTACTAGATTGAGTATTTTTATTCTGATGTTTTTCTAGAACCTATCTGATGTTTTTCCAAATATTCCCTTTAATTCTTATGCTTTTCCAGAATTTATCCGAGGTTTACCAGATATGTTTATTTCTCTGATGTTTTCCCAGATTGAGTCTTCTGTTCTGATGTTCTTCCAAAACCTATATGATGTTTTTCCAGATATTCCTTTGTGATTCTGACGCTTTTCCAGAATCTATCAGAGGTTTTACCAGATGTGTTTATCTCTCTGATGTTTTCTCAGATTGAGTCTTCTGTTCTGATGTTCTTCCAGAACCTATCTGATGTTTTTCCAGATATTTCTTTGTGATTCTGACGCTTTTCCAGAATTTATCCGAGGTTTTACCGGATGAGTTATCTCTGATGTTTTACCAGATTGAGTATTTTGTTCTGATGTTCTTCCATAACCTATCTGATATTTTTCCAGATGTTCCTTTTTTTTCTGATGTTTTTCCAGATTGAGTATTTTGTTCTGATGTTATTCCAGAACTTATCTGATGTTTTTCCAGAAGCCTTCAGAGGTTTTACCGAATGTGCTTGTGTCTCTGATGTTTTTCTAGATTGAGTTTTTTGTTCTGATGTCCTTCCAGAACTTATCTGATGTTTTTCTAGATATTTTCCATTGTAATTCTGATACTCTTCCAGAATTTGTTTCACTCCTCAGTGAGTTTCCAGATATATACTTTTGCAATTCTGATGCTTTTCCAGAATGTCGTTGCTTTTACCGTCTGATGTTTTTCCAGATGTGTCTTTTGTTTTGATGTTTTTCCAGAACTCCTTTATGTCTATCAGACGTTCTTCCAAATATGACTTTGCTTATGATGTTTTTCCAGAACTCCTTTGTGTCTATCTGACATTCTTCCAAATTCGACTTTGCTTCTGATGTTTTTCTAGAACCCTTTTGTGTGTCTATCTAACGTTCTTCCATATATGACCTTATTTCTCTGATGTTCTTCCAGATATGATGTTGCTTATCTGATGTTCTTCCAGGTATGTCTTTAAAATCTTGTTCCGTACATTTAATGTCTTTCTAAATGTTTCGGATGTATTTTCAGAATCTTTGTCTTCATTTAATGCTCTTCTAGATGTCTTTAATTTGTTTCTGACTTTGGTTAACAGCTGTTGAATGTTTTCAAGTCTGTTTCCATTCTCCATCCAATACTTTTTCTGGATGTTGTCCGGAGTTTATTCGATGTTTTCCCGAATATCTCTAATGTTTGACTATTTTCCAGAGTTTATTCAACGCTCTTCTGAAATTCTCTAATGTTTTCCGGAGTTCATTCAATGCTTTTCTGGATGTCTCTGATGTTTTCGTGTGTTCTAGAGTTCATTTCATGCCTTTCTAGATACCTCAGATGTGTGTTGGAATGTCTCTCATGTATTTCCCAGATTGTCTCCTCACCTCATTCAATGATCTTCTGAATTTCGTGACTCTTTTCCATCCAACTCCATTCATGGATGATGACTGTCGATTCCCTAGTAGAGCTTATTCAATGCTATTATGGATATCACTATTTGTGTTTTTTATTATCTCTGTTTTCTGGTTCATTCAACGTTCTTCTGAATGACTTTGACAGTTGTTAATGTTCTTTTGCAGAGTTTTGTTCAACGCATTTCTGACAAAACTTCTGATGACTGTGACCCTTTCCCCAGTAAAGTTGCTTCCGCTTTCTGGATGTTTTTTCCATTCCACAGCAAAGTTGAATGCTTTCTTGGAAGTCTCTATTATATTCTTAATTTCTGGTCTCATTCCACATCTAATGTTTTTCTAGATGTTTCTGATTTGTTTTTCAGAATGTGTTACCTTTCAGCATCTGATGCTTTTCCTGATGTCTGTGTCTCAGTTTAGGGTTTATCCCTCTCTTTCTAAGTATTACTGGATACTCTTTGTCACCCTAACGGATATCCATAATATATTGTTTCTCCTCAGTCATGTTTTCTGTTACTTATTTACATGTGTTTTTCCCTTCCGTTTTTTGCTTAGTTTTTTCCAACATTGCATTCATATCATATCATAAGCATTTTTGTGGTATCTTAGGACCAAAAATTGTGCATGTTTGTATTTAAGTCTCTCCGATCTTGTCGAGACGAAGATTTCAATCTTCACATCTCCGGATCGAAGAAACTTAAATAGGGGCATCTGTCATACCCTAATTTTTTACTCTAAGATCCCACGACTTTTTGCATCGTCTACATAGCATATCATGTCTTTCATCTCGCATAATACCCAATTTATCTGCTGAAATAAACTTGTTGGATTTACGGCGGAATCGATCAAATCATAAGTCAACTGTGCAAAAAATCAGTGGATGAGAAATTTTAAAATCGAGCTTGCAAACGGCAGTGATATTAATCTACGTTTCACGTAGTTTAACCTGGCGTCCTCATTTAAAATTTTCGACCACGTTTCGGTTGCATTTTTGGACAGTTTAAGTCATTTAACCGGGTAAAATTTATTTCAAAAATTTGACCAAACGCTGTATTTTTTCGAATCGTATATTTTTTGCTGATCACTTTGATGTATTCATTTTGTTTTTTAAACACTTCGATACCGGTTCAATTTCTCGTTTTACCGTTTTTTTTATTATTTATTTCTATATTTAGTTAATAATTAATTAAATTAATCAGATTTTCTTTTTTGTTTATATTTTATTCCATTTTATTATTTTTTTCTTTTATTAATATTTTAGTTTTTTTTTCTAATAGTAGAAATACTTAATTAGCAAGTTGTAGAAAGTTTGTTTGTTTGTTACTGCTAAAGGGACCCTCACGTCTCCATTTGTACATAGTTGCAATACCAATATACAGTCTGGCTTGGCAGAAATAAAAAGGGGAAGGACCATTTGCATTTTTCACAAAAAAAAAACTTACATGTACATTACCACTATCTCTCTCCTTGTTTTGAATTGAAAAAAAAACAAAACCTCTAGCATGAATAAAGGAAACCGAAGACCATCCTCACTCTTGAATTGGCACGGGACGAATTTTTTTTAATATAACTTGTTTTTTTTTTAAAATACTAAAAAAATTATTTTTTTTTAAAATTTTCCAAAATGACATGGATTGGAAGGGACCCATAAAGGTGGCGCCATATGGGATGGCGCCTCAGTTAGAGGCTAGTAGCCATCCCAAATGGCGCCTCAGGCCATTTAAAATTGAAAAAAAAAAATCGACTGAGAGTCGCCATCCCAGATGGCGCCTCAGTTCAAATCTTTTTTTTTTTTATTTTAAAATGTTTACTATTCATTCACATGCCTCTAGACTGATGAATTTGCAGCCCTATACTCTGCATATACTATTCATTCGCATGCGTCTGCTCCATTATTTTTGTTTTAGGCCACTGTTGACATGACTACACAAGCATGCCTACACATGGCAGACTGCAAAGGCTAAGAAGCATGCAAGACAACACATGCCTATACATGGTAGACTGCAAAGGCTAAGAAGCATGCAAGAGAACACATGCAAGAGAAGTCATGTGACTCCTTCTTTACACCATTATAAAAACCCTCTCAGCATGTCACAATTTTCATCTCATCCCAAACTACTCTTCTTCTTCTCTTATTTTCTGTTCAAACCTTTGCATCCATTCCAAAAAAATCATCACCAGTTAAGAAAATGGCTTTACTCACAATGGGAAGCAACCACCGAGGAACGTCGGAAAACATTGAAGACTTCGTAAGTTTTCCTGTATTATTTTTTTGTACAATATTAAACCCTGATGTCTTTTATGGTCTTAGTAATGTTACTGGTTTTTTTTTTGTTCAGGAAGTTTCAAGGTTTCGTTGTCGTGGGCACACATACTTCCCTCACGACCCTATCACTGAACCATATCTAACAACATGTGGATTTGGAGATGTGATTAAAATCCCATCATACCATGTAGACCCAAAGTTCATTCTGGCCTTGCTAGAAAGATGGAGGCCGGAGACCTACACATTTCATCTTCCTTTTGGTGAATGCACGGTCACCTTCCAAGACGTGTATATGTTACCGGGCCTCCGTATAGATGGCATGGCCGTCAATGGCCCCGTAAATATAAATAGCCAAGTATGCTTAGATTTGTTGGGCACCCCCTAGAGATTGAACAAGCTGAGCCTTCACCCGACGGTAGGTGTAGGGGGCAAGGTATTAACTTAAAACGCCTTAGGGAATACCATGACTCCATCGTATTAGACGAGGATTCCCTCCCCTTACACATAATACAAAAAACTAGATGTTATTTGTTGCTATTGTTCGGTCGTTTTTTGTTTCCAGAGAGCACTGGAAACATTGTAAATATTATGTATCTCCCGTTGTTGTTTAACATTAACAGTGTGCACGAATATAGTTGGGGTTCAGCTGTCCTGACACATCTGTATAGTGCACTCTGCAAAAATGCCAAAAAAAATGCGTGTACATTTTATGGTTATGCCTATCTCCTTCAGGCGTGGGGTTGGTCGAGAATGCCAACACTAGCTCCAATAAATCGGAACCCCTTCACATTCCCCTACGCATTACGGTAATTCTATACACATCCCTGCGCCTATGGCCTATACTGATATGTTCAGGTGTAACTAATTCATTTACTAACCCCTTCACATTTTCAGGTGGGCAGTTCCGGAAATGAACTACGATAGAAACCCCAGGAACGCCATAACAGTCTACTGCAACCTGCTAGACCACATTGGCCCTGACGACGTATATTTTCCTACATCTTTTGTAACATTTCTTCCATAGATATTTCTTACATTTTGTATACTTACTCATTAAACAATTTTTCTTGTAGTTTATCTGGAGGCCTTACGACGATCTCGACCACCAGCCCAACGCAAATGATGCTGCTGTGTGGACTTCGAAAACACCAATAATTCGGTTCACAACTGTTGAGATGCACCAAAGCGACCGAGTGAAACTACAATTCGGTATGCATCAGGACATTTCGGTGGATCCTACCAATTTGGGAAAGTGGCACCTGCGCAGAGTCGACACGCAGTGGAAGGATTATGTGTGGACCAACTTTGCAGCAGCGTTGTGTCACCAGTGGGAGATGCGACACCAGCTCGTCTTAACAGACCTCGTTGTACAACCTGCTCGGCCAACGGAACTATATATGAGCTGGTTTAGGTCTGTTACCACACCACAACCTTTCCTCTCTCAGTCGACGTATCTAGTTGACCCCCGCCAACGTGCGTCTTCCTCCCAGCAATATGCCCAACAACATTCACCAACCTCTCCACCACAACAACAAAACCCTTACTATAGCCCTGACGAGTCATTCGAACCTACCGAAGCACATCAAAGGCCCCCACAAATGAGCCCTCCACAAATGAACCCCCCACAAATGATGACCCCATCTTCCTACCACTCAGAACCACAATCATCATACACCCAACAAATCCCACTCTTTTCAACTATCAAACCCCACATCAACCGCTTCATCAATACCAACACCCATCAATGCATCATTTTGGCCAACCATACCGTATGGAACCAACCCAACCCCCTCATACAAATTACAGGAACATGGGCATGCAGCTGGATTATGGAAATGCTGTCGGCGGCAACCCCCCGGCTATTGGGGACAGATGCTGCAGAATTTGTCTCATGCTCCGGGGCCATCGTCTGATGCGCCGGGGCCATCTGAACAAACACAGAGACCAGCCATGCCTCAACAACCTCGTGGTGCTAAACAGAGACGTCAAACAAGAGCCCCTGATTGTGGGACCGGTGGTCGATTAAATAGGCACAATCATTGTTTTTTTTTTGTATCCAACTATTGTACTATTGTACTAAATATTAAAAAAAAAATTAATGTTGTTTTTTTATTTTATTTTCCCTTCTTAAAATAAAATAAATAAATAAAAAAAGGAAGCACAACTAAGGCGCCATCTGGGATGGCGCCACCCTTAAAAAATTTTAGAAAAAATTAGGGCAATTTTAAATGGCCTGAGGCGCCATTTGAGATGGCTACTGGCCTCTAACTGAGGCGTCATCCCATATGGCGCCACCCTTATTGGTCCTTTCCAAACCACATCATTTTAAAAAAAAAAATTGAAAAAATTGTCTTTTTAGTATTTTTTTTTTTAAAAAACAAATTATATTAAAAAAAATTCGCACGGGACCCCCTTATTATTTCTCTCACTTTTAATTTGAAAAGGCAATTAAAAATAAGTTTCTTTTTCTCAACATACAAAACGTTCATCCCCACTCTCATGTTTCTCTCTCTCTCTCTCTCTCTCTCTCTCTCTCACACACACACACACACAGAACACACTCATCACTAGTAGTCACCATTATTTTTCTCCTGCACATGCTTCCCTCTCCTACTGGCCACCTTCAGTAGCTCGCCCAAAACAAAAACTCCCTCCTTCAACACAACCTTCATTTGTTTTTATCACAAGCATAAAGCACAAACCTCATAGTGTAGTAAACAAAGAAAAAACACTACCTCCATTGCTATTAATCTTCACTCACCTTCTCTCCTTTCAAGCTCACTATTTTTAAAACACACAACATCTCATTGATCATCACTCTCAAAGAACCTCCTTGTAGAATAACATCATCAAACAATGCCTCCCTTCATCACCCTCAAACTTTCATACAACGACATACGTAAACTCACCGATACCGATTTCAGTTTTCCGCCATCATCATCCGTTTCAGCACTCCAAAACACAACTCTTTCAATATTCTCCACACCTCAAGCTTGATTTTTCCGCCATTTTTTGCTGCAACAACAACCCAACTCAGCAGCCTTTTTCGCACCGTAAGAGTTTCTTTTTCAATATGCATTTATGTTAGATGTGGTATGAGCTTGTGTTTTAAATCCATGTCGCGTGCATTAAGTTCGTGTATGTTAGTTTGTTGTATTCCAATTTAAGTTGTGCTGTCTGGAATGATATTATTGCTGCATTTCATATAACATGGTCTTGTATTACGTCATGTTGCGATGAATGGTGTTGTGGTTTGAGTTTTCGTTTAGAAATTCTTGGTTCTGTTTATGATTTGAGCCTCAATTCCATATTGCTGGGTATTTTGGTTTTGAACTGTTACATAAAATTCAGCTACGATGTTGTTGGGTTATGGTTATGTTTTGTGGCGTTTAGGTATTTGAGTTCAGAAAGATTTGAGAAACATTTAAGCTGGATTTGTTTTAGTTTTGTTTCATTGAACAGTACACCTGCGTGATGAAATCTAATGGATGGTGGCTCCCTCATCATCATCCACCTTGTTTTATTTATCCTTTTGTTTATATATATATATATATATATATATATATATATATATATGTATATATATATTTTATCGTTAAAGTTTAGTAGAAAAATACAAAAAAAAAACTTTAATAATTATTCTAGTTTTTTAGGTATTTAATAATGAAAAGATGCAAAGATGTTTCTTAAATAATTAATATTTTAGTTTGTTGTTTAATAATTAAAAATCCCAAAAAACATTTCTATCATTTATTATTAAATTTTCTTATTTCTAGTTTTACTAATTAATTTGAATAATATTAAAAAAAAATGTTATTATTTATTAATTGATTTAAATATTTTTATTTAATATTGATTAATTAAATTATTAATTAATTTTATTAAATATTTATATTTAATTTAATTAATAATTAATGTTGCCCGATCTTATCTTGCGACTGTCTATTTCCATGTTTTTGGATCTTTCTTCTCTGATCACGATGTTTTGTCGTGCACTTTCTGTTTATTTTACACGATGCTTTGCTGTGATTGTCTGTTATTCTCACGATGTTTTTCCGTGATTGTGTTTTCAATTTGCTTCGTGATGTTTTGCCGTGTATCTCTGTTTATTTACTACGTGATGCTCTTCCACGTATTTGTTATTTGTTTTTCGCGATGTTTTGCTGCCTATCTTTGTCTGTTGATACCATGATGCTTTTTCATGTATCTTCTGTTGACTTTTGTTGTCTGATTACCATGATGTTTTTCCATGCGTATTCTATGACTCTTTGTCTGTTTAATCTGTTACACGATGCTTTGCCGTGTGCCTTTGTTTTATCTACGATGTTTTGCCGTGTATTTTCTCTCTGTTTATATACGATGCTTTTCCGTGATTGTTTTATTGATTTTATTCGCGATGCTTTTGCGCGTATCTTTGTCTGTTTATACATGATGCTTTTTCGTGTATTTCTGTTGACTTTTCATTGTCTGATTACCATGATGTTTTTCCATGTGTACTCTGTGATATCTTATCTGTCTGACCATACATGATGCTTTTCCGTGTATTGCGTATGTGTCTTGTCTGCTTGCCATTTACTTGATGTTCTTTCGTGTATTTGTTGCTTTTGTTTTATCCTTATTGACCTATTCCAAGGGGAGGGATTATATGTTGATTTATTGTCATTGTACATGTCCTTTGTATGTTTGTCTTTTTCGTTGTTTTGGTTCTTAGAATCCTAACAACTCATAGTTCCACGAACTACGGATGCTCTGATTTCTCAAGTTCCTTTTGAGAATACGTAGGCATAGGATTGTGAGATCCTAGCGAGCAACTTTTTCTTTTTTCACACTTTTCTTCTTTTACACATTTTTTCATCGTAATTATGAACTACGATTGCTCTGACTTCATATTAAGAATACGTAGGCATAGGATTGCGAGATCCTAGCGAGCTACCTTTTTCTTTTTCCACCTCTTCTCTTTTCTTAGCCCATCCTTACCTTTGGCAAACAATTTTAGCCAAAACACAAATATTTCAAGAGGTTCATATAGAGTACTACAGATGCATAGGGTGCTAGTACTTTCCCTTAGTATAACCAACCCCCGTATCTTTGATCTCTCTTTGCTTAGCTTTAGGCCTTGCTTTTTTCTTTGCATTTTACTTAGGGTTTTTGTTCAATATTTTCTCCCTTCCCTTGGATAAAATAAAAGTTCGATGGTGATTCATTGTTTTGTGAGCCAAGCTAATCTGATAGCTTTGGTATCCGATTCTCACCGCGACACATTCCTCTCAACATAATTCAATTTGTCATTTACTCGTTGGTATGAGGATGTTCAACAGACGTGAAATGTTTCTAAAAATTTAGATCCTCCAACAGTTTTTTCAAGTTCTTATCTGTGAACTGTGTCCTGTTATTTGTCATGATGGATTGAGTGATTTCGTACCTTGCCAAAATGTTGGCAGTTGTGATATTTTCTAAAGCCTCTGCTTCAACCCAGTTTGTAAAGTATTCCACCGCCACAATCAGGAATTTTAATTGAATTGAATCTATGGGAAAGAGACCGAGGATGTGCATGCTTCATTCCTAGAAAGGCCACGACGATGTCAACAAGTGTAACTCGGATGGAGGAGTGTTATAAATATCTTCATGTCTTTGGCACTGATCACACTTCTTCACATTATTTTTGGTGTCTTGGACAATGGACAACCAATAATACCCAACCCTTAGGACTTTCTTAACTATAGATCGGGCTCCCAAGTGTTGTTCAACTATCCTTCGTGTACCTCGATGAGGGTGTATGTGACTTCTTCCCTTCGAGGCATTTCAGTTGAGGGTTCGATAAGCCTATTTTATACAAATTTCCTTCTATCATGAAATATGAGATGTTTTTCCTCTTCACGAGAACGACCTAGCTTAGTTCGATGGGTGATGTTCCCTGCTCAATGTATGTTGCAATAAGCTAGATCTAAGAAAATGGTCAAGTGCCTTCTATAATTTCCATCAATAATATTATAGGGGTTTCTATGCTCGGCTCCTCATTGTTTCTTGGATGAAAGAATGATTAACCGTAGAGGATTTGGTGCTCGCAAGCTTAGAAACAATGTATGTCTGATATTCTTCTCTTTTAGGATGCACAAAATTTCATAGGATTTGAATTTCACCGATCTTTCTCTTGTCAGAACCACATATTGCTGTAACAAAGAGTCTTTGATTTGGGCATGTTTGCAACTTAATTTTGAAATAGAAGAACCTAAATTATGAATTAAAAATATAGAGAACTAAATTTAAAAATTGGAAAATCAAAATTAGAATTAAACAATAAATATGATAGGAAAATCATGGCATATTCCCTAAATCATTGATTAATGTACCTCATAATTCAATCTATCTAGAATTATGTTGGTTAATGTAAAGATGAAAAGTTCACAATTAGGACGGTGGCGTGGTTGGCGTACTGCACGAATCAATTAATGTCTAAAAGCAAAAACAGATAAATTTTCTCCTTATTCTTATCCAAGTAATCAAAATATATTAAATAAATAAAATGAGAAATTTCTTTGTCTTTGATTAAAGCCCACTTGCAATGAGTACGCGCTTTCTATGTTCCTTCCATAATTCCATCAATTTAACTCGCGCGGAAAAATTGACTAGACCAGACACTTGAGTATGATCAACTAGGGTTACACGCTTTCATTCTCTATATCAATTTTTATACTATATATAATTTTCATATGAGGTAAGGCTAGTAAATAATTTTCATATTGTAAATAATTTTATAATGATTATCATAGTAAATAATTTTCATAAAGTATATAATTTTCATGTGATGCAAGGTTGTATATAAATTTTATACTGTATATAATTTGGAAAATAAAATACCAACCATGTTAATAAAAAAGGTGCGACGGACTTTTGCGGGTGGCGGGTTTTGGCGGGCGGGCTTTGGCGGGTGGCGGTCTTTAGCGGGGCGGCGTTGGTGGGCGGCGGGCCCAAAATTCCAACCCAACCCGCCATATTTTGGCGGGTGGGCCGGCGGGCCGGTCCGGCGGGCCACTACCCGTTTTGCCACACCTAACTAGGGGTGTGCAAAATATTCGGTTGTGATGCCCAAATCAATAACCAAATCTAAATCTGATTTAAATATTCGGATATAATTGAATAGTTATTAACCGATTTAGTGTTTAATAGTTTTGATTATCCATTCCTATAATTCGGATATAATTAAATTATTATTAACCGGTTAAATTTTTTTGGATTCGGTTATAATCCGGGTATTATCCAAAATCCAAATTTTTTAATTTTTAAAATAAAAAAAAATTGTTTTTTGAATATTTTTTTTTTAAACTGAATTTTTTTTTAAAAATCCGGTTATATAATCATAACCAAATTTATAGCTGGTTTTATAACCGGTTTTGATTAAAATGTGGTTTTTGTTATAAAATCCAAACTATTTAAATGGTTTGAAAATTGTTATGGTTTGGTTTCTAAAAATAACCAATCATGTACAACCCTATGATCAACAATAAATTTTTAAATTGGAATTTGATCTAGGATTAAAAATATTAATAATCAGAATTTGAGTAGGTTATTATACTACTTGTTCCCATATTTTTTATTGAAAAAAGTTTCTATATGCAAATCAATATCTGTTTGAGTATCAATGTTAATACTCGTATTCATGTACTTTACTATAGATATGTAAGTATATATATCTATACGTGTTATTCGTATTTTGAATAAAAATAAATATATTAAATATAAAATATCATATTATTTTAAGTTTTAAAAAATATTAAATTTTTTTTTTCAAAATGTTTGTTCTTAAATTATAAAATAATTGAACATTTATATTAAATATGTAATGATTTAATATTGAAGTATTTTAAAAATTCATAGGTATTTATTTTATATAATAATATAAATAAAAAATAATATCAATATATATTATACAGATATGAGGAAGAATAAGTATTAAAATGTTCATATCCGCATTTATATTTGTTTATTTAAATGTATATTTACCTAAATATGTGTTCGTATTAATTTTTAAGAATTTTTTCATTCTAGATATTTTGTAAAAATTTATTGGGGATTGACCAAATTGTCATCCCTATAATTAATTATAAATGTTTGGCTTGATCTGACCAAAATAAGGTATAATTAGAAATTCTATTTAAAATGATATTTTAAATTAAATTTTGTAAATTTTAATTTTTTTTCTCTATTTTTTAAATAGACTCTATAAAATTTTATATATTAAATATATTAATTATTTAATAAATTTAAAAAAATAAATAAATTTACTTATAATATAAAACAATGAAATAAAAAATGTAGGCTTTTAAAAAAAACTTAATCTTAACCTTTTTATTAAATAGGTTCAATCAAATCAGGCTATATTAGCCTGAAACTATTCCAATTCATTGTATATCACAAGTTTGAACTAATCATTAAATTACTAAAGGTTTTAGTTAGAATTTTACATTTTAAAAATAATAAATGAGATGTTGAGTGCACTTTAAACTCACACTTTGCAATTAAATATACAACTATAAAGTAAACTAGTTTAACAAAATATATTTAATAAATTTATATTTATATTTATTTTTTGTTAAAAAAAATTCTATAAATATAGTGTTATATACATTGAATACCAAATTATCCTTCTCCTAAACCTACTACTATGCAAAGTCAAACCTCACCACTAGACTTCCCTCTCCCCCTTTCTTTTCTTCCCCCTTCCTTTCCCTAAACATCTTTCGCTCCCTTTTTTTCATTCTATTTCTATATATACTAATTTTAACTCTCTTCTAAATTTAATTCAAGGATAGTTAAATATACACAAAATGGTTCCAACATCTCAAAAGGAGAAACCAAATCTTCCACCTAAAAGAGGCAACATCAAAGCTCAAATATTTAGTAACTTGATCAAATTTGTAGCCTCTTCAATCTCAAAGGATGGAAAATCCAAAGAAAATGATGATAACAAAGATGGTGGCTCTACAACACCAAGTGCTTACAATTCAGATGCTTCCTCTTAAGTCATAATCTAAATTATGGTGTAAATCTTCAATTTTTCTCTCTCAATTATTACTATCTCTCCTACTTAATTTTTAAAATATAAAAATAATAAATAATTTCTAAAACAAACAAAAAAATTCTATTAATCTCATCTTGTATATTGACAATATGTCAAATACTAACATAACAAATTTTTAAGTTATATAAGAGATTAATAGAGAAAAAAATTATATACTTTCAAAATTGTTCTGTTATTTTCATGTACCTTTTTCATCATGACATATTTTATTAATTATTTTTATATATTTTAAAGATTGAATAGGAGAGAGAGTAATAATGAAATGATTAAATTGGGGTTAATTTATTGAAATTATAAATATGCATATCTGTGTCTGTTCGTTATTTATTGCAGACGGAAGAAGCTATTACTGTCACTATTAGCGTTTGTGTGAGTCTTTCTTTTTTAATGTTGGTGTGAAAAATAAAATCTTGTAAAACCAATTTCTTTTTTTATTGGTTGGTCAAGAATGTAATTTACTGGGTGGTTGTTGTTGTTGTTGTAGGTTTAGTGTGCTTATTTATGTGTTCTGCTTGGATGAGAAAATCTCTAACCTTTGTTTATGGCTAGTGTTTTTATTTAGTCATAACTAGGGGAGGTAGTATATGTAATAATTTATGTTGTCTGTGTTATTTTTATTTGAATAATAGTAACAGTTTGATTGTATTTATTATTATTATTACAAGTGCTATGCAAAAAATTAAAAAAAAAAAAATCGAAAACAAAAATATAAATTTTAAATATTTTTTTTTAAAAAAAGTAAAAATTATGCTAAAAATTAAAAAAAAAAACTTTTTAAAAAATGTTTTTACAACAAAAAAATTAAAAGAAATCTGTTAAAAAAATTCTAAAAATAAAAAGCAACTTAAAAAAAAACTAAAAAATTCAAAAATAAAAAAAAAAAACAACTTTAAAAAAATTTTAAACAAGTTTTTCCAACATAAAAAACAAATTTTTTCTCTTAAAATCATATTTTGCACATTATAAAATAAGAAAGAAAAGAAAACATATTACACAAACCCAGTTAAATTATGTGACTTGCTAGTGTATATACACACTTGTGTAGGACTTTATATTCTTTCTTCAAACACAAGCAACAATATTATGCATCTCAATTCAGGAAAAATACCATGTAAACATATGTTTTCAAAAAGAAAAAATGTCATTTTCTCCGCTTACAACTAGATCATTATAGTTCATAAACATATCACTGAAAGATATATGTCAATACTCCTGACATTCCACATTTGAAATTGAAGAAAATCAATACAAATATGAACCAAATATCACAGAAACAAAGACACTAATTCGACAAAAAAATATGAAAAGATAAATTCAACAAACACAATAAAGTATATGGCATAAAAATTAGTTCTCCACTTTAAAATTAACCCATGTAGTTGAAATGGACCCATGCTAGAAACTTAAGACCTAGAATTGTATGGCTTAAAATTAACCCATGTAGTTGAAATAGAGGAATCCATTCAGAATTCAAATCAAATGAAAAAGTTGCATTCACAAGGTATAAAAACCTATTTGGCACCAAAATAAACACTAAAAAACAAGGGGGGAATAGAAGTTGAACAAGGAATAAAAACTTACACTACGCCAAAATTACTCTTTGGCAGCACTTCATAGGTAGCGCTTTATTACAAAAGCGCTGCTATAAGTTAAAAAATTTAGAAAACACGGAAACTGTTCACTTAGAAAAATAAAAGCGCGTCTAATATAAGATCTTAGACAGCGCTTTTGAGGAAAACGCTTTCTAAGGTCTTATAAATTAAAAAAAAAATTAAAGGAAAATATTAGACAGCGCTTTCCTTAAAAGCGCTGTCTAAGGTCTTATAAATTAAAAAAAAAAATATAAGACCTGAGACAACGCTTTTGAGGAAAGCGCTTTCTAAGGTCTTATAAATTAAAAAAAAAATTAAAGGAAAATAATAGACAGCGCTTTGCTCAAAAGTGCTGTCTAAGGTCTTATAAATTAAAAAAAAAAAAAAATCAAAAGCGCTGTCTTAGACAGCGCTTTCATTCAAAGCGTTGTCTAAGGTCTTTTTAATTAAAATAAAGATTGAAACTGTATCAGTATTATATACTTTTTCATTTCATTCTTTCCCTCTTTCCCTCTCTTTCTGCGAACAAGAACGAACCAGAGCTGAAACCACCGCCGTCGTCCGTCCTTTCACCGCCGTCGTCCGTCATTTCTCGCCGTCGTCCGTCCGGCCGTCGTCCTTCCTACATTGTCCTCCACCATCCTCCACCGTACTCCACCGTGCTCCACTGTTCCGGTAAGAGTTTTTCTTTTTATGTTATGTTTTAAGTGAGTTTCATATTTTTCTGTTAGGTTTTGTTCTTGTTACCATATTTTTGGAGTTCTTTAGATATAATGATGTTCTGTTAGGTTTTGTTCTGTTAGGTTTTGGAGTTCTTTTGATAGAATGATGTTCTTTTGATAGAATATGAGTAGTTTAGATTAGTTTTATTGTAGTTTAGGTTAGTTTAGGTTAGTGTTATTGTAGTTTAGGTTAGTTTAGGTTAGTGTTAATGTTGCTCTACATTGTTATTGCTATATAATGTGTTAGTTTAGTTTAGGTTAGTTTAGGTTAGTGTTAGTGTTAGTGTTAATATTGCTCATTATTTTAATATTGTAAATCCTTGAGGTTGTTGTTCTAAAGAACCGAAATTCAAAGCAATTTATTAGGTAAAGAAATATATTGTAAATCCTTAAGTCATAACTTTCCTCCATTTGGTTTTGATTTCTATTAATTACTAATGGAAAAACCATGGATAAAAAATGGATAAGTAGGAAAACTGTGTTATGTTAGAAGCCCTGTTAGAAGCTCATTCAATGTTCTATGTTTTATCATAACTTTCCTCCTCATTCAATGTTTTGATTCCTCATATAATAGTGTTTTTGTTGACCTTAATAAGTAGGAAAACCATGGATAAAAAATGGATGGATGCCAATCGATTATCCAAAGAGTACGAGAATGGGGTATTGGATTTCGTTAAGTTTGTTGTTCAACACGTTAAAGACCCCAGTCGAATGGACTGTCCTTGCTTGGGTTGTTGTTATGTGGGTAAGGTTGACGCAGATGGATTGAAATCGCATTTACTGATGCATGGAATTGATCGAAGTTATAAGTGTTGGATACATCATGATGAGAAAATTAACGAGAATGTTGAACCGAAGGGGAAAAGTAATACGACCTATGCTTCAGATGACAAAGACACGGAAACATACGATTGTGATCGAGTCGAAGAGATTGCAGAAGCAGTTGAAGAAGATCTTCATGATTGTCCCGAAATGTTTGAGAGGTTGGTAAGCGATGCAGAGAAACCGCTCTATCAAGGTTGCACTAAATTCACAAGACTGTCTGCAGTATTGAAGTTGTACAACTTAAAGGCGGACAATGGATGGTCGGATAAAAGTTTCACAGAGTTGTTGGCCCTTTTGAGGCGGGTGCATTATTACCCTATCCTGACGATGTTTCGGATGCAACATTGGTGGGAGATGCTATAGGGTCGTATGTTGCATGGTCGTCAAACCTCATACTCGTAGGATATGAGGTATGCTTAAAACCGTTATGAACCTTTGTTAACCTTAATGTGTAGATTCAAAGATTTTACGAGCATTTTATTTTCATTTTTTACATGGTAATGTTATTTAGACTCCAACAAGATCCAAAACAAAGGATAAGGGGATTCCAGAGCATACCTAGTCTGTTGTCTCAAAAAAAGAGGTACATCACAATTATATGATATTTATGCATGGAAAATGTTAAATTGGATATCTTATACTTCATCTAACAAATTATATGATATATAGCTGCCTGGTAAAGAAATTAGCAACGTTTCAACACAGAAAAATGTTGGTGCTAAGAAGAACATGGCTAGAAAATAACCTATCTCCAAGTTTAGGTCGTGCCTTCAGACGTTTCTACAATTGACAGATATTCCGACCGGAGGTGTTCGTCTTATACATATGGAGAAAGGTATATATGGCTTTGAACATGAACAAAATATTGGTAATGAAGACTTCGAGCAAGTTTTCAATCATGAAGAATTGGGCGTCAGTGTTGTCAATACATACGTGAGGTATATATCCGATCTACTTTGGTATATTAATTGAACAACTTATTTACTTTATGTTTCAAATGAATAGTCTAATGTTAATGATGTTTTTATTTAAGGTTTCTGTATGACAAAGTTATGCGCCCACGTGGATTGCAGCAAAGATTTGCATTCTTATGCCCCGCGTCTGTCAACTTATCCTTAATAATAAATAAACCAGATGAGGTCCTGGCGTATGTACGCGACGTCTTTATGGACAACCAAGAAACGGAAAAGTTGTTCCTTTTACCGTTTAATACTGGGTTAGATTTTCATTCTAAATTCATCTATTATAGTTTTTTTGTATTTTGACGTCGTGTAGAAAGTTTCCATCTAACACTTGTTTAATCTTACAGTGGACATTGGTTGTTGGTCGCAATTAATCCTAGCAGAGAAGTGGTGTATTATCTGGATTCGTTAGGAAATGATTGGACAACATACCCGAATATGAAGAAATGTATTGACACGTAAGTGAGATTGTTCTAAATATGAATGTGTATATTTATTTGTTTGTTTATTTATTTATGTGAATTGTTCTAAATATTCATTTATATTTTATTAGCATTATACAAGCTTTCCGAGCACTACGAGATGGCCAAGTACCAAAGAGGAGAGTCAACCCCATTACATGGAATACAGTGAAGGTATATTAATTATCACATGTTTTATTATATTAGTGATGCTACTTGATAAAATTTAGGATTTATCCATATTTTCTTTTCATTTGTAGTGTCCTCGGCAACGTAATGAAATAGATTGCGGATATTTCATGTTGAGGTTTATGAGAGACACTCTTTTTTTGGATCGAATAGAGATTCCATCCGATGTATGTATTTCTAACTTATGAGTTATTTTAATATTTAACACATATCTCTCATATAATGAAATAGTTAAAACTAAATCAAACTATGTTATATTATTATGTAGTACTTTGAAGAATGCAAGTGTGCTCATTACTCAATTTCTCAATTGGATGAAATTAAAGAGGATTGGTGTCAATACATTATGGAGCTCGGAGTTTTATCAGGTATAATATTGTACTCTTACTTTAATTGATGAGAATTTAAATATGTGTAACTTTCTAACTATAGACATTGTTGATGTATTCTTTTAATTGAATTACAATCTTTGTGTTCTTTCAGGACCTATGTAGATTTGAAGCAATGCTTTGGTTGGATGCAAAAGTACTAGTATAAGTAATATGTACATTTGTAGAAAAAATATATATATTGGTTTGAATTGCCAATTGTTTTGGATATATAATTTTGGTGTAAATTGGTACATTTAAATAGGCCAAATTGGATTGATTTGAATCTCCAAATTGTGGTATTTTTCTGGAAAAAAATTGGTTGAAAAACAGGTCAAATTCTGGTTGAAAAACCTGGTAAAAATTGTGGTTTAAAAAAATTTATATAAAAATTTTCGTATACCTTAGACAGCGCTTTACACTAAAAGCGCTGTCTAAGGTGGGGCTTAGAAAGCGCTTTCACCAAAAGCGCTGTCTAAGGTATGCCTAAAAAAGTTCAAAAAGGTGGGGCTTAGAAAGCGCTTTCACCAAAAGCGCTGTCTAAGGTATACCTAAAAAAGTTCAAAAAGGTGGGTCTTAGACAGCGCTTTTTGTGAAAGCGCTGTCTAAGGTATACCTAAAAAATGTCAAAAAGGTGGGGCTTAGACAGCGCTTTTACCAAAAGCGCTGTCTAAGGTATACCTAAAAAATGTCAAAAAGCGTTGTCTAATGGTACCATAGACAGCGCTTTTCATTAAATATACCCCCCCTTTAGATAGCGCTTTTGGTATTACCCAAAGCGCTGTCTAAACCTTTAGCAGCGCAGGTTTAGACAGCGCTTAAAAGCGCTGTCTAAGGCCAAAAAAAGTGTTGTCTAAGGTCTTGTTTGGCGTAGTGTTATTTGGCCCAAAAATAAACAGAAAGTAATTCATTTATATTTTAAAAAAAAACGCCTTACTTCCTTGGCTAGTTAAAAACTTAAAATTCACTAAAACAAACCACAAACTAACCACCTTCATTGGCTAAGATAAGTTCCCTACTAAATCATTACAACAGGAATTTGAGATTAGGTATAACACCATACTCTGCCCATTCGTATGATAAACAGTAACACAAAAATAGTTTGCGGAAAAATCAGAGTTACACACGTAGGATGCCACATCAACAAAAATATTCTCATGAAGTATCAAATCACTTCATATCTTATTTACTCATAAAAATAAATAAATTGATTAAACAACGGAAAATTCAAATGGTTCAGCACTAAGGCTCCAATTACATCAAACCTCCACAAAATCAGTGGTTTAACAACATTAAGCAATTCAAGATACGTAACAAATAACAAATAACAAATAACATAGAGAAAATAACGAAATCCTCATCCTTCTCGTATTACATATTTGAGCGACTCCTAAAACTCGATCAATAGCAACACATGCTTCAACCACTACTCAGGTACCTGATTATCTGTACTCCCTAAGGAGCACAGACACAACAATAGAAAAAGGGTGAGAATCACATTCAATAATACACGGTGAAAATCACATGCTAAGGAGAGTTATCACACAAATCACACCAATCACACAATCACAGCGCACATACAAGTGCCACATAAATACTTGGCATAGTCAGGCCACATTCAATCATACACATATGCAATGCAACTCAACTGACACGATACAGTGCATGTGGTACCATCACAATCCATACAGTTCACTCTTTGAACCCGATTCCCGTCGGAATCCGGATAAGTCGTATACGTTCCTCTGAACTACAACTTATCTCCAATCGACTCCCACGTGGAGTCCGGACGAGACTAGGCATCCATCATGGATTCCCACCTAGGCTCATCTCCACAAAACACAACATGAATGCGTGACATACAATTATGCACAATATAGTTATCATTCATGCATAACCCACGATCCTCAATGATCACACGTGGGCCACATACTCACCATAATTCTCTCCGAAATTACCACCGCTGCCCGAGACCGTCCACATAACGACAATCTTGGCGCACAAGCATCAAACACAACTCATAAAGAAAATAACATAAAATTACATATTTTTACCATATTTACCATTATTATCGGTTCCCCTATGTCTGATTATATTATTTTAGCCTTACGAACCAAGAGAAATTGCATCGCACGCGAAATTGCGAAAATGGGAAAATAACAACATAACACTGCCCATATGCGTATGGCCTTGTTTTTCTCGTCCCAGGCCTGTGTATGTTACGCTTAGGGCCCCAATTCCCAGGACTCATATGCGTAATGCCAAGGCCTTACGCGTATGGCCAGAGACAATTTCCTTTCAAAACCATTCCCAGAACATTTCGTACGTGTAATGGCCTTGCCATACGAGTAATGCCCACCTCGCCTACGCGTACCGTACGCGTAAGAGCAGAGGTTCGTACTGCCATAGGGACAGGGCACGTACCATACGCGTAATGCCCCTGGGACGTCACGTCATACGCGTATTTCCCCTGTATACGCGTATGGGCAGTCTGTAACTGAAAATTTCAGATTTCACATCAGTGCGAATTTTCACCCATTGAAGAATCTTCAAGCTTCCATTTCTGACCAAAAACAACATTCATACCAGTATATTCCTAAAGTCTTTACTTTACTTCATTAATTCATCATTTTATCCAAGTTTTCTACCATTTGAAACCCATTTCGTTAACCCCAAAACCCTCAAAATTTCCAGATCTGATTTCATGGTAAACTGTTAGATGTCAAACATGTTATATATTTGTATGAAATACTTGGCATTTTTCATTTCTTTCTAACGGTTAATTGTGAATTTACGCGGTAAATTGTGTTGTAATGCGTACATTGGAATATATGTGTGGAGCTTGTAATGTGTGTGTTAATGTGCAGGTATAGGCATGAAATGAGCAAAAGTGTGAGACACATGGAGTGGATGCAAGTTTCCACTGATTTATTGCTGCAACAGAGCATTCGCAGTGCGAAGGATCTGGCGAAGGCCCAGCGAAGGTTCGCACTGCGAATGTGAGCGAAGGCGCCAGCGAGTAGAGTCAGAGAGTTCCAGTTTGCTCGCTAGTTTATTCGCAGTGCGAATGAAGCTAGCGAAGGCTCGCTGGTTGGTTCGCAGTGCGATGGTGCTGGCGAAGGGAGATAGAGAGTTCTAGTTTGCTCGCTAGTTTATTCGCAGTGCGAATGAAGCTAGCGAATGATTCGCAGTGCGAATGAATGGGTTCGCAGTGCGAACGCACGATTTCTGTTTGGGGCGGTTTAAGTCTCAGAGGCACTTAAAGTGCCATTTTTCCTCATTCGCAGTGCGAATGATCTGCTCGCAGTGCGAATCCATCAGATTTCAGAATTGTATAAATAGAATTTCACTTTATGTGTTAGGGATCTTTTGTTCATTTTGATCCAAAATCATAGTTTTCAGTCTTTTTACCATTGGAGCTTGTATTTTCACTTGGAGAAGCTGATTTTGTATCCATTCTCGATTATTCGGCGTGGATGTTTATTCATCTCCTCTCTTTACTTGTTATCCAATCTACCATGAGAAGTGGTAGCTAAACACTCAATGTTGAGGTTAGATGTAGTTGATTCTGTTTTTATGTATTGCTTTTGATCTATTGTATATGAACAAAGTCTTTGATCAATATAGATGATGTTGTTTTCTCTTAATGATCCATGTGTGATTTGTTTTGCTCTAGACATAAATTCTACAAATCATGACCTAACAATTTCATCTCTTAAAAACCAAACTCTAGACATAGATTTGGGATTTGCTATTCGCATTGTGTTGATCTTAATGATCGTTGTTTAGATTGTTATCGTGAGACATCATCTAACGGTTTAAACAATGGTACTCACGACTTTGCTTTAGACATAAACTTAGTTGGGAGGATACGCGGTTATATTGGTCGGAAACTGAGTTCATATGCTTGATTAATCATTAATACATGGAAAGGATTAGCGAAACCTAACCTTAACATGCTTTTACAAAACCTTTTACAAAATCTTTGTTACCAATTAATCTTTGCTACAAGTGAATGTTAAAAACAATTGAGAAACTTTAGAAACCGTTAACTTAGAATATCACAACTATTGAAAGGCACGCATCAAATATCAAACAATCCCTGTGGATACGATTAAAAACAACCCCCACTATTACTCTTCTAACAAAATGGCGCCGTTGCCTGGGATTGTTAGGTGATATTGCAAGCATTGCGATAGTTGAGCTATTTTAAGCTTGTTACCACTTTATCTTGAACTTGTTAATTTGTTTTGTTTAGTGTGCAGACTTAGTTTATGCGAGGGAAACTACCGGCGGACCAACTTCTTTTCGATCCTGAGATTGAGAGAACCGCTCGTAGAATCAACAGCAGGACTAGACGAAGGAGGCAGCTAGCAAGACAGAAGCGAGAACAAGAGGAAAGTACTTCTACACCACCACCAGTTCCACATATAATTCCAGTTATGGACCCACCACCACCACCACCTGCTTCTAGGCCATGTACAAATAGTCCGAGACACAATGCTCAGTTTGCTCGCCATGCAAACAACGGTCGTCATGCTGAAATGAAGACCGGTATTCTCCAGCTGTTATATCAAAGTCCATTTATGGGTATGGATCATGAAAATCCTTTTACCCATCTTACAAAATTCTATGAAATAGCGGGAGTGACTGGTGCACCTGAAGCAGAAGAGGAGTCTTTGTTCAAGAGATTATTCTTGCATTCCCTCATTGGGAAGGCCAAGGAATGGTACCTTGATCAATCAACTGCCATAATGACGAATTGGAATGCATTGGAAGAGAAATTTTTGGAGAGATTTTTCCCTCACACTCGGTTTATGGAAGCAAAGACCGCCATCGCGGTATTCACACAAGGAGCCAATGAATCTCTCAACGAAGCTTGGGAGAGGTTCAAATCAATGTTACGAAAGTGCAAAGGCCATGGTTTTGATGAATTGTCACAAATTCACATATTTAGAAATGGGCTGCAACTTGTACACAAAACCTTGTTGGATGCCACCGCCGGTGGATCCTTGTTAAGCAAAACCGCAGCGGAAGCCACAGCTATCATTGATAAGATGGCCTTGAACGATCATCAAGGTAGTCACAACCGTGGACCTTCTCAACGAACTCCGGGAGTGTTGGAATTAGGAACAAACGATGTTATCCTTGCGCAGAACAAATTATTATCACAACAGGTTGAGTTGCTAACTAAGCAAATGTCTAAGCTGTCGCAACAGTTCAAAGAGATGCAGGAATCTTCAAGTAAAAATGTGCAAGTGTTAGTGTGTGAATTATGTCGAGGTGACCATCCGACCGGTTATTTTCCTCCCGTTGTGGAGGAGGCAAACTATGCGGGAAATCAAGGATACCAACCCCGACCTCCTTATCAACAAGGCAACCAAGGTTACCAACAACGGGCTAACCAAGGTTATCAACAACAATGGAGACCGCAAGAAGCCGGACCATCAAACCGTCAACAATACCAAAATTACACTCAACCTCCGCAAGCTCCTGTTGGAAATACGAAGATGAAGGACACTCTTACACAATTTATGCAAATGACAATTTCCAACCAAAAGAACACCGATGCGGCCATAAGGAATCTTGAAACACAAGTCGGGCAATTATCAAAACAATTGGCTGACCAACAAAAAGGTCCCTTTACGGCAAATACGCTTCCGAATCCTAAGGATTGTAAAGCAATTCTCACGAGAAGTGGAAGAGAGATTGAAATGGGTGTAGGTAAAAAGAGAGTGGAGGAGGAGGTTGTAGGTGAAAAAGAAAAAGATAGGGAAGAGATTGAAGTAGAAAAAAATGTTGAGGGTGTGTTAGTTGAAAATGAGATAGAAAATGAGATAGAAAAAATGAGAAGGAAAAAAGTGAGAATCAGAAAAAAAATAGAGAGTGAAGAAAGAGTGAAGAGAAACAAAAAGGGAAAAGAGCCGATGAACAATATTCCGATTCAACATCTACCATATCCGCATGCTCCTACTGTTGCGGTGAAAATCGGATAACAAGCTATTAATTAACTTGCATCATATTTCTTTTACAACCGACTTTGATTTATCCAAAGGAAAGGTTCAAGATCGTTAAAAAACCTAAAGGGGGGAGATCTAAGGTTCGGGGGTTGGTTACGCCTAGGGAAGGTATTAGCACCCTAAACGTCCGTAGTACTCTACGGGAACCTCTTGTTAATGTTATCTTATGTTTTCTAAGGGGTTCTATGCTAAAGGTTGAAACCCTAGGGGTTAGTATCTAAGTATACTCGACAAAGCATCGCACTTTGCGCCTACGTATCCTCGGGAGTAGAATCAGAGTATGCGTAGTTCTACTTCTACTGAATGATTGACTGTGGTGAATATTCAGAGGGGAAATGAGTACAAGCTCATTGTAGAGTTTAGGAACTATCTAAATCTAGTTGAAATGGACCTATGTTGAAGTTTAGTCAGTAGGGGAAGTGATAAATTCATTATGATGAATATCACTAAGAGTTGAGGAACTCTCCCTAAAGCTAGTTGTGATTTCATGGCCCTTGATGAGGCCAAGAAACAAAGTTTCTTCCTAAGAGGTTACTTAGGTTAAGATGGGGGCTATGACTTTAAGAGTCAACACTATTAACCTTCCTTTGGAATAATGGAAAAACAGTTGATAAGATACTAAGAGAATAGATAAAGATGAAAGCTAAGACATTGATATAAGATAAAATAACATAAGCGTGAGGATGGCAATATGTTTCATGAATAAGATGAACATGATTATAAGAACACATCAATATGCTTCAATCTTTAGGAAGACAAACATAGAGAATGATATACAAGAAAACAATCAATATGCTTCAATCTTTAGGAAGACAAACATATAGAATGATATACAAGAAAACAATCAATATGCTTCAATCTTTAGGAAGACAAACATATAGAATGATATCAAGGATGACAATTAAAGAAGGATAATATTCATATTAAAGTCAAGCATATGGCCAATCAACATGGATATATTATCTTAAGAATTAAGCAAGTCAATTTAATGAAATAACATTTCAAGATCAACAAAAATGCTCATAGATGATATTAATAATTAAACCAACAATTGATAATTAATTGACAAGGCAATTAACAATTAACAATAAGGCAAATTAAAATTAACTACACATGAGTAATTAATCATTAACTATATGGATAATTAATTTAGAAATTAACTATTAACCATACATCATAATCAAGACACAAATGGATAATTTAAGAGTTAATAACATGATTAAAAATAACAAATAGCACAATTAGCAAAGTAATTCAAGATATAATTGATAATTAAAAGCTAATAAACAAATAACAATTAATTAACAATAAATAAAACATATCACATATTAATTAATCTCATGAAATTAAATTGAAATAAAAGATAAGCATCAAACAAACAAAATAAAATTAAAAAGATTAAGAAAACGCAGGGGGGTGCATGTAAGTAATTGGTTCAGTTAAAATAACAAAGGAAAGTAATTGGGCCAGAATATGGGGGTGTGGGTAGCACAATGGGCGCAAGGCCCAGGTTGGAGAAATAGCAAGGCAAGGCGAAAAAGAAATAAAAATGACCAAAGGTTGATCCGCAGGATCGAACCCAGGTCAAAGGGGTGGAAGGGTAATGGCAAGGCAAAGGTAAACCGTTGGGACGGCACATACATCCATTCATAAAACGCCTCCCATAAATATATAAACCAAATTAAAGCGATGAAAATGTAATAAAATAAAATAAAAATGCGCGCAGACATAACGTGCAGTGGTGGTACGTGATAGTGTGATATAATTGGATGTGGAAATAAAGCACAACGAGACAAAACATAAACCACCCAATGAAGGAACACGCATGGCAATGAACATGCAGCAAACACATAAAACTACCAAATTCCAATTGAAACCACACTAAAACATTATCAACTTCAAACCAAACTTTCAGCCTTAATTCTTCATCAAATATCACGAAGTGACACCCTATATTGAAGTGTTCAAAGCATAGAGTAACAATAAACCATAATCTGGACAAGAGGGTGGCCACTTCATGAGCGCAAAACAAAGAGAACCCACTGTTCCAAAACCGAAACTCCGCCCAAGGAATAGTGAGAAACCAACTTCTATTTCAGAACTAAACCAACATACTTGTTTCAGAACTTATGTAATATGACAACCATAACTCCTCGCATCTCCCTCACACGATAGCATGGATCAACATTAATAGTTTAAAACTCAACGAGTCATAAATGGCATCAAACAAACAATACTTCCAAATATAAATTACTGTCATGCACTCATGAGAAACCTCATCCAAATCAAAACACATTTCCCTCTCAACCATGTTCATGTAGGGATGCACAACAAACTAACACGATAACTAATCACACACAGAAATCCAGCTTTCATAATAGCTCATTGCATACTTAGGAGTATTATCCGCACGCACAAACGTAGACGATACAAAGACATGCACAGCTTCACACACCGCTTAACACAATAATACATACTCAGACAAAGTGTACGAATTAATAATATGACAAACTAACATGTCACACATGCACACACTAATAACATCTCAAACAAAATGATGAAGCTTGTCACATAACTACACAAATACACAAATTAACACAGCATACAGAGATCATATTAGTATACAAAGTAACACACATTATACATCATGAGACAACATGATATCATGGCATCATCTCAAACAGAAACAAAATAAGAGCATAGTAACATCAACATTGCAACCATACAAACTTCATGACAAAGCTAGCCAACGTGCTTCTAAAACAAACTCAATACATGATATTTAACACTAGGGCAGCCATGGAGTTTTCTCAAAACAAAACTATCATGAAGTTCAAAATAACACTTATCTCATACAAACACAACATCCTAGTAAACAGCATGGTAACTAATGATTAAGGCATATTTATTCTAACATGTAAATAAACACGGCAAGTATACTAAATTGAGGTTAAGAAAACATACCTAGTTTCCAAGTAAATTGCAAGAGTTTCCTCCTTCTCCCAGCTAGCTCTTTTGTGCCAAGGAAACAATATTTCAGAGAGGTTTTAGTGTTGTTGTTGGTGATTTTTTCGTGTGTTGAAATGAAGAAGAGGAGGGTTGCTTTTATAGTGAATCAGCTGGTCCGTGAGAATGATAATCCAACGTGCTAAGAGTTTAACTTGGAGAGAAATATCAAGTAGAGATTTGGAAATGGCTTGTGGCTGTTCTGAGCACATAGAGCCAAGTGAACTTTCTCTTTTTGATGCAAATAAGTCAGAAAAGCAGCATGTATGGCTTGTGTCCTTTGGTTCAAAGATGTACACGATGGATACACTTGTGGTAGCTTGCAAAGGTTGATAAAAAAGTACAAAAGCAAAGCATGGACAGCGTGCTTTAAGGGTGAAATGTGATGTTGGAAAGATATGTTAGGTCTGCAGGGTGTACTTGGAGAGAGAGGTTTAAAATTCAAACTCAAAAAATCTGAAGTAACTTGGTGCAAAAATATTTCGTATGGCCATATTGTCCAAATTATATCTCTCAACCTAGTGATCCAAAATTCATGCTCTTGGGTTCAAATGAAAGCTCTTGGATGATACTTCAATATTGATGTTGGAAGATTGTTGAAATAATGCCTTGAACTAGTAGAAAAGTGCTTTGCAAATCGTGTCCTCCAAACTGCCCAAAAGAACTTAGAAAAATTTCTAAGTATTGAGTTTTGACAACTTCAAGTGCCCTTCTTGAATAATTCATAACTTGAGAATGGTTTATCCTCTTGAGATGTTCCACATATGGTTAGAAAGCTCTCATCAAGCTCTACAACTTTAATTTGGGACTCAAGACTTGAATCCAAATGGAAAAGGGTGAAAAGTGGCGCCAAAGTTTAGAAAAAGAGTGATGAAACATGCTGAAAAATTTTCTAAGTGTTTGGCCAAAATGCCTTGTAAGCTCCATAACTCAAAATCCAAGCATTTTTAGACAAAAAGTCATATTGAACAAATTGAAGATCTTGAAAAGAGCTTTCCAATGAGATTTGAGCCACTCCAATTGGATGTATGGTTTAGGAGTTATGGTCCTTTCAAAATAGGCTATTAGGGGAAACATCTCACAAATGACACCTTTCTTGGTCAAAACCCTACTTCCCTTGCAAGAAACCTCATGAAACTTGATGTGGATACTTTGTATACTCCATGAGACAATATATGATGATTAGAACCATTAATTCTTCATTTGATCCAAAATTCCAAAAGATTAGGGCTTTAGTCAAACCCTAATTTTGACTGTGAATGTACTGAGGTCTTCTGTTGACTTGACTTGCTTCAAACATCTTGTGGAGCTCCATGGTGATGGGTAAACCTAATTTGAACACAAGGAAACAAACTACAAGATATGGGTTAGTTCAAACAATGCATAGATGCTCCTAAGATGCACAAAAGTTGGATGACATCTAAGGGTAAAAATTTAGGGTACAACAGTTGCCCCTATTTAAATAGTTTCACCAGAGGGCGCGAGGAACGGAGATTCCAGAGGCATCAAGGTGAAAGGTATTTAAATATAGCAAACCAAAAATTTTGCCCTTAGATGGAATGCAAATGCTAAGGACAAGCGACAGACATGCAAATGCTGACATGCCATGAACTTTTAAGATGATGATATGATGCCAGGAATACAAAAGAATGCAGACAGACCAGACACCAAGGACAACAGGAAGCGAACACACAAAAAACTTCGCCGGGAAAGACGAAAGCTAGTATCCACAAGAAAAACTCACTGGGAATACAGGCTAACCAACAAAGGAGACTCACCGGGGAGACTCCAAAGAAACACTGGGGAAAAACCAAAAGACAATCTCCACTGGGAAAGATCCAGGGAGATGGACTACTGGGGACAAAATAAACCCACACTCTTCTTGGGCACGAAACCAGAAAGAAAAACATGATCACTAGGGATCAGTCCAAAGGAGACAAACAACCAGGCAAATACTTCCTGGGGATCTTAAACTGAAGAGTTCAAAATAGGATCTTCAGAAAGAGCCAGGAAAGCAGAGACCAACCCTGCGCACCAGATAGGAGTCTTAAGGTTGAATAAAAATTGTTCCAAGAAACTTAGCATTTTCAGCAAAGAAACAAGATAAGGGCTCAATGTCCGACACGATTCGAACAAGAACGGTTTTAAAATAAGAAGACAGTGCTTGACATGATTCAAACAAAGTCCGAGTTCAAGTTTGACACGATTCAAACGAGAATAGTTTTATGAAATCTTTAATGTTAAACTTCTTGGGGAACCAAAAAAGGTTTAAAGATTCAAATCTGGCGTGCAAAGGTTAAGACCGAACAAGCACGACACAAAGCAAACCGGGAATGTCTTTACTTCACTGGGGAAATAAAGACAAACGCCAACAAAAGACCACAAGCAAAACAAAGCACAAGAAAGCGAAGATGCCAAGGTATGATGCATATGCTTAGCTACGACGCGAACGACGCAAAACGGGAAAGAAGAAAGGAAAGCACAAGCCAACACCCAGAAATCTAAACATCAAGGATAACCGGGGCAATCTTCTTTTCACTGGAGATGGCAGATCCATGCCAAAAATACAGTACTGTCTAATTCTTCCTGTGCCAACTTGATTCCATAAAACATCTTGATACTAGAGTAAAACTTAGTTCATTTTTAAGTTTCCTTAAAACTTTCTGCTTCCACGAATCAGATGAAAATGACAAAGTCGTTGTATTCAAAGACCAATAACAACTCTAATGACTAAGCATTTTGTCGTCTAATAGCTTACTTCTCTGGGGACTCCTGCATAAAGAGTCTGCTTCATGAAAGAAAACCGGTAGAAGCCAGAAAGGTAACCTCATTAGAGATAGAACCAAGAAATGGGCTCCAATAAAGGTATATAGAATGATTGATCATCAAGGCTAAACGCAACTAGATGACATTCTAGAAAGGATCCGCAATGAAGGTTGAACCGAAAAACGGTCTTCACTGGGAAAAGATATCCAAAGTGATGGAACAACAGGTTCAAGTATGACCGGTTGGCACTTTGGAAAAAGTAGAACCTTATTGGAGATTGAACCAAGAAATGGGCCCCAATAAAGTATCTAGGATGATTGATCATCAAGTCTAACGTGGCTAATTGACATCCTAGAAACACCTCTAAAGTGGCGGAACAACAGGTTCAAGTATGACCGGTTGGCTCTTTAGAAGTAACCTCTAAAGTGATGGAACAACAAGTTCATGTATGACCGGTTGGCTCTTTAGAAGTAACCTTATTGGAGAAAGAACCAAAAAATGGGTTCCAACAAAGTATCTAAAATGATTGATCATCAAGGCTACACGCAACTAGATGACATTCTAGAAAAGATCCGCAATGAAGGTTGAACTGAAAAATGGTCTTCACTGGGAAAGGACATCCAATGTGATGGAACAACAGGTTCAAGCATGACCGGTTGGCACTTTGGAAAAAGAAGAACCTTATTGGAGATAGAACCAAGAAATGGGCCCCAATGAAGGTATAGAATCTGATAGGTTAGTACCGGAGTTGCATAACTGAAGATAAGGTTTCCTGGGGAATACCCAATTATGGTTGCGAAGAGGATGAATAGTACCAGAGACATATAAGCTGCTTATAAGAGACTGCCAAGCTTTTTCAAGAGATTGTTGCTTCAAAGATATGTTGAAATAGTATGTCCTCAATGAGGTTCCTGAGATTCTTCTTGCGAGATACAGTGCAAAATAAATGCACGTTCAAAGATAGGTTTGAAAACCACGCCTGTCAGGGACCAAAGTTCAGTCTAGAAACAAGCTAGAAAGAAACGGTCAAACAAGACTCCAATTGAGGAATGAACTCAAATGGGGATTTATCTTATCCAAATATGGAAAAGATAACTGAACCAACCATCATCCACGAGAATCAAACTCTGTGGGGAATTCAAAAAAGAATGGGCACTTTATGCCTAGGGTTGACTTTCTATTGGAGTGAAAAGACAAACCCAGTCACTTGGGGAGACAAACACCAAAGTGAACAAAACAGGCAAACACCAAAAAAGGAAGCAGAAAATGCAAATATGCTATGCATATGAGTGATAATGCCATGCTTATGCTTATGTTGACAAAACAGACAAGAAGCGAAACCGGAGATCAAAAACATCTCGACAAAGAGCACCCAGCCAAACTCAACAAATTGGACCAATACTGGTGATGAAGAAGAATCAACAACTTCACTGGTGAAAAGAGTATTCCACTTGAGGTATGCCATCATGAGCTTGATTTCTTTGTTGGTGGAGAATCCATAGAGAATTATCAATACTAGCTGAAGTAACAGCTTATTGGGGAGTTAGCAGGGGATACTGGCATAATGATCATCTTCAAATCTTATCTGCCCCAGGTTGTATGATAACAAGAGGATTTTATGGAAGAATTGGCATACCAGATGCCTCAATATCTTCAAACTCTTGGAGTGATCTTGACGTAACTGCCCCAGATTAATGGCGTTTGCACAACAAAGCCTTGAACTTGCTTCAAAATAGTTGTTGACAATTGGGGGAGAGATGCCCCAGACTGATTGGCCTTTTAGAGATTTACCGAATCTCGACTTGACTGCCTCTGATTAACTGGTTTGTGAGGGAGAGTCATCAAAAGGATTTTACAGAAGAATTGATATACCAGATGCTTCAATGTCTTCAAACTTTTGAAATGAAATGAACCTAGACATGATTGCCCCAGTTCGACTGTATTTGAAATACTCCAGTTGTAGAAACGACTGGGGAACAAAACTCGCCCCTGCTGATGGGTCACTGGAGTCCACAATTGTCATAAAATGACCCGGAGAAGACTTGCCCCAATATTCTGAGCTGCAGCGTTCTGCCCTTGATCTGTCAACTCTCACTTGGTTGCCCCTGACTTGAGTCAAAATTCCTTTATCAAGTTCAACCCCTTGACTGACCGCGTTTGTTGGGTTCCATGATATTGAATGGTATTGCAAACAAGTGTTGTTCATTAAAATTGGCAAAATTTAATGCAAAGGTTTGATGCAAAGTTTGAAAATAATGCTTTTGATAGAAAACACACGCTGATTGATTAAATCAAGAACAAAGGTGGAGCTGATTATTACGGAAGAAGTGATCAACACACGCAGAATAGCAAAGATTATTAGGAGTCAGGTTACTCAACCTTGCTGTAGCATGCCTTTCAAAACAACCTTACCTCAATTAGGTCTTTTAGGGGTTGTAATGTGGTATGGTTCACGGTTTATGAAACAAAAGATAAAGGCTCAAGTCCTATGCTCAGCTAACCCAAGATATTCATTCAAATCTCCGAAAATAGGAAGTCACTTGATTTGAAAGCTGACTGACGCCTTACGTGAAGCGCTCGTGTTTGAATGCATAACCGAGTTAAGCTGAGAACTACCCTGCCCCAAGGTTTAAAGGTTATTTGTGAAGAAGAAACTCCTACTTCTAAGCTCGAAGGGGTTAACAAGGGATTAATTGAAACAATGCCTTACACCCTCGGCGAGGTTACTTTTAAGGTATACCACAGCAATTATGAATATGAGGCTTTCATCATTCTCCCCAATCTTTGCTTGAAAAAGGGGTGAAAAAGATATATTTGTGAACACAAGAATAAATGAGTGAAACGAATGGACTTAACCAAAAGATGCATAAATACTTCATTAATGTTGCCAATTTGAAAGCACAACAAAGCTTATAAGCACATACAAATTCAAAGTGCAAAGGAAATACAATCAAAATGCTGAAACAACCAAAAGATTGTCGGCTTTAGGGAATCAAATACAACAAATCAAAGAGGAGCTCAATCACAGACCATCTTGGTCTTGATACATCCTCCACAGCATTGCTTATCTCATGAGCGGGTAAGGATTGTGCTTGATATTAGGCTGGGAGCCATCAAAAGACAAAATGTTTCTCTCTACCAAGTCCTTCTCAATATGCTTCAGAGCAAAACAACCT
This sequence comes from Lathyrus tuberosus, assembly GCA_022829125.1. Classification (NCBI taxonomy): domain Eukaryota; kingdom Viridiplantae; phylum Streptophyta; class Magnoliopsida; order Fabales; family Fabaceae; genus Lathyrus; species Lathyrus tuberosus. The sequence continues at coordinate 38,936,048 of JALAZF010000002.1, forward strand.
TCTAAATCATGACCTGGTGCACCTTCATGGAATGCACAATGAGCATTGGGATTGTAAGAAGGTGGAATCGGATCAAGAGGTGGGCCTAACGACCTTGTAGTTATTAATCCTTGTTGCACCAAAACAGGATACAATGCTGTATACGTCATTGAAATGGGAGGAATCTGAGGCCTTCCACCCTTTCTTTTTCCTAGAATGTTCTGACGAGAAGCTTGAGTCCGTTGAAAATAAGCAGGAGCGTTGGGCGCTCGTTGATACACTGGTGGTTGAGGAACCGGCTGATAAACAGAAGTTTGACTGTTGAATGTTGGCGCGATGGTGGCCACATAAGGTTACTGAACAAAATAACACTGTTGTTGTTGATGTTTCCAGAACTGATTTTTCCTCCTTTTGTTTGTCATCACCACATTAGTATCTCCTTCCCTTTTGAAGGATTTCCTGGCATCGTCATTCGAACTATCAGCTTTCTTGGTCATTTTTCCACTCTTCAGACCAAGCTCTACTTTAATCCCCATAGCTACAATGTCGGAAAAACTAGCAGACACGCTACTGATCATCCTTTCGTAGAATTCTGGTCTCACCGTGTCGACGAACCAATCAGTTAACTCTTTTTCAGATAAAGGTGGCTCTACTTGTGAAGCCAACTCCCTCCATCTTTGTGCATACTCTTTGAACGATTCAGTGTTCTTCTGAGTCATGGTCAATAGCTGCCTACAATCAGGTGCCAAGTCCTAGTTATACTTATAGTGCTTTATGAAGACATCCATAACATCTTGAAAACATTTAATCTGAGACTGGTCTAAGCTTAAATACCACTTTGCGGCAGCGCCCTTCAGGCTGTCCTGGAAATAATGGATCATCAACTTATCATTATACATATATGCCGCCATCCTTCGGAGATACATGACCAAGTGTGCCTTAGGACACGTAGCACCAGAGTACAATTCGAAGCTTGGTAGTTTGAATTTTGGTGGAATTATTAAGTCAGTGACCAAACACATATCCTTAAGGTCAGAGCTGAAGACATTATCTCCCTCCATAGCTTTCAGCTTTCTCTGCATAATCTCCGTATTGGCTCTTAATTTCTCATTGCTGTCATCCCCTTCCATGGATACGTTATCATTAATAAAATGATGCTGATTCTGAAAAACGGGTTGAAACTGGGTTTGAACCACAGGTGAAGTGCAAGTTGGGATAGCTTGTTGATTCTCACCAAACAAAGGTGCAGCTTGTTGGGTGGACTGAGGAGCTGTGGCCCGTATAAACTCAAATGACATTCCCAAAGTAGAGTCCACAATAGGTATGACTGGCGGCTCAACAGTTGTAGTGACGATTTCCGAGACTACAGTAGCCTGAGTATCCATTTTCGCTCGTATAACATGCAAAAACTCCATAATCTGCCACATTCCTCCTCGGAGCTCACTAAATTCATTGTTGACTCTGTCTATTTCATAGTACTGTTCAGACATCCTTGTCGAGTTTGGCTCGGGTGACGATTCTAAAGGGAAAACGCTGACATGAGATGAAGACAGAGAGGAAATGCTCATGCTAAGATGCAAATGAGATGCTAATGCAAGCCAAATGGTTTCAAGGAACTCAAAGGCAAGTTGCGAAATTTTTGGGAAGATTGAAGAGTTTTGTTTTTAAAATCCCTGATCTCTATTGATCTTTGAAAAGGAAACAAGTATTTGAGTTTCTTGAAACCAAAAGGCTAGGAATACTTGAATGTAGAGATGCAAAAAGCACACAAGCACAAACACATGTACATACAGCAAAACAAAAAAACCCTAGGTTTATAGGTCTCATGAATGGAGCCATGGTCTACCCATCCCAAAGGTAATGTACTACTGGTTTTCACCTGTCGAACAAGGTTCTAAAGAGTTCCCAGAGTCTACGTAAATCTTTCAGATATTATCGGCCCATGTAACTACTTACACGAGTTAACAATATTCTCAAGATAAACTCGTCTGAGTGTAGTATAGCGTGACAACTACTCAGGATTGGCTCCCTTATAGTCACCGCACTACATCCTAAAAGGCCAAGTGGGGTAAAGGTAACTACAGTCCTCAGAATCCTTGGCTCTCAATTGAAAAAGTAATATCAATGTGACTTCTCACATCAGACATCAACAATCCCAAAGGGCCTCATCTGAGTGTGGTCATCATATGCCATAAGTTGTTGGTACTACTGCCAACAACCGACTATTGATTACACCATGATCCTATAATAATGTGCTCTCAAGTCCGGGTTAGGACTTATCTCACTCATAGATACCACCCAAGATAAACAGGATAATAAGGCAAGAACACAGATACAAGTATATAAGCAAATATGACATACACAAGCATATACAAGTAAATAAGCAAACATGGATAACATAAAAGCAAGATAGGCTTAACCCTCTTAAGAAAGGACCAGCAATAGGTCTAACTTTCCCCAGTGAAGTCGCCATTTCTGTTGCGGTGAAAATCGGATAACAAGCTATTAATTAACTTGCATCATATTTCTTTTACAACCGACTTTGATTTATCCAAAGGAAAGGTTCAAGATCGTTAAAAAACCTAAAGGGGAGAGATCTAAGGTTCGGGGGTTGGTTACGCCTAGGGAAGGTATTAGCACCCTAAACGTCCGTAGTACTCTACGGGAACCTCTTGTTAATGTTATCTTATGTTTGCTAAGGGGTTCTATGCTAAAGGTTGAAACCCTAGGGGTTAGTATCTAAGTATACTCGACAAAGCATCGTACTTTGCGCCTACGTATCCTCGGGAGTAGAATCAGAGTATGCGTAGTTCTACTTCTACTGAATGATTGACTGTGGTCAATATTCAGAGGGGAAATGAGTACAAGCTCATTGTAGAGTTTAGGAACTCTCTAAATCTAGTTGAAATGGACCTATGTTAAAGTTTAGTCAGTAGGGGAAATGATAAATTCATTATGATGAATATCACTAAGAGTTGAGGAACTCTCCCTAAAGCTAGTTGTGATTTCATGGCCCTTGATGAGGCCAAGAAACAAAGTTTCTTCCTAAGAGGTTACTTAGGTTAAGATGGGGGCTATGACTTTAAGAGTCAACACTATTAACCTTCCTTTGGAATAGGGGAAAAACAGTTGATAAGATACTAAGAGAATAGATAAAGATGAAAGCTAAGACATTGATATAAGATAAAACAACATAAGCATGAGGATGGCAATATGTTTCATGAATAAGATATGAATAAGATGAACATGATTATAAGAACAATCAATATGCTTCAATCTTTAGGAAGACAAACATAGAGAATGATATACAAGAAAACAATCAATATGCTTCAATCTTTAGGAAGACAAACATATAGAATGATATACAAGAAAATAATCAATATGCTTCAATCTTTAGGAAGACAAACATATAGAATGATATCAAGGATGACAATTAAAGAAGGATAATATTCATATAAAAGTCAAGCATATGGCCAATCAACATGGATATATTATCTTAAGAATTAAGCAAGTCAATTTAATGAAATAACATTTCAAGATCAACAAAAATGCTCATAGATGATATTAATAATTAAACCAACAATTGATAATTAATTGACAAGGCAATTAACAATTAACAATAAGGCAAATTAAAATTAACTACTCATGAGTAATTAATCATTAACTATATGGATAATTAATTTAGAAATTAACTATTAACCATACATTATAATCAAGACACAAATGGATAATTTAAGAGTTAATAACATGATTAAAAATAACAAATAGCACAATTAGCAAAGTAATTCAAGATATAATTGATAATTAAAAGCTAATAAACAAATAACAATTAATTAACAATAAATAAAACATATCACATATTAATTAATCTCATGAAATTAAATTGAAATAAAAGATAAGCATCAAACAAACAAAATAAAATTAAAAAGATTAAGAAAACGCAGGGGGGTGCATGTAAGTAATTGGTTCAGTTAAAATAACAAAGGAAAGTAATTGGGCCAGAATATGGGGGTGTGGGTAGCACAATGGGCGCAAGGTCCAGGTTGGAGAAATAGCAAGGCAAGGCGAAAAAGAAATAAAAATGACCAAAGGTTGATCCGCAGGATCGAACCCAGGTCAAAGGGGTGGAAGGGTAATGGCAAGGCAAAGGTAAACCGTTGGGACGACACATACATCCATTCATAAAACGCCTCCCATAAATATATAAACCAAATTAAAGCGATGAAAATGTAATAAAAAAAATGCGCGCACACATAACGTGCAGTGGTGGTACGTGATAGTGTGATATAATTGGATGTGGAAATAAAGCACAACGAGACAAAACATAAACCACCCAATTAAGGAACACGCATGGCAATGAACATGCAGCAAACACATAAAACTACCAAATTCCAATTGAAACCACACTAAAACATTATCAACTTCAAACCAAACTTTCAGCCTTAATTTTTCATCAAATATCACGAAGTGACACCCTAAATTGAAGTGTTCAAAGCATAGAGTAACAATAAACCATAATCAGGACAAGAAGGTGGCCACTTCATGAGCGCAAAACAAAGAGAACCCACTGTTCCAAAACCGAAACTCCACCCAAGGAATAGTGAGAAACCAACTTCTATTTCAGAACTAAACCAACATACTTGTTTCAGAACTTATGTAATATGACAACCATAACTCCTCGCATCTCCCTCACACGATAGCATGGACCAGCATTAATAGTTTAAAACTCAACGAGTCGTAAATGGCATCAAACAAACAATACTTCCAAATATAAATTACTGTCATGCACTCATGAGAAACCTCATCCAAAACAAAACACATTTCCCTCTCAGCCATGTTCATGTAGGGATGCACAACAAACTAACACGATAACTAATCACACACAGAAATCCAGCTTTCATAATAGCTCATTGCATACTTAGGAGTATTATGCGCACGCACAAACGTAAACTATACAAAGACATGCACAGCTTCACACACCGCTTAACACAATAATACATACTCAGACAAAGTGTATGAATTAATAATATGACAAACTAACATGTCACACATGCACACACTAATAACATCTCAAACAAAATGATGAAGCTTGTCACATAACTACACAAATACACAAATTAACACAGCATACAAAGATCATATTAGTATACAAAGTAACACACATTATACATCATGAGACAACATGATATCATGGCATCATCTCAAACAGAAACACAATAAGAGCATAGTAACATCAACATTTCAACCATACAAACTTCATGACAAAGCTAGCCAACGTGCTTCTAAAACAAATTCAATACATGATATTTAACACTAGGGCAGCCATGGAGTTTTCTCAAAACAAAACTATCATGAAGTTCAAAATAACACTTATCTCATACAAACACAACATCCTAGTAAACAACATGGTAACTAATGATTAAGGCATATTTATTCTAACATGTAAATAAACACGGCAAGTATACTAAATTGAGGTTAAGAAAACATACCTAGTTTCCAAGTAAATTGCAAGAGTTTCCTCCTTCTCCCAGCTAGCTCTTTTGTGCCAAGGAAACAATATTTCAGAGAGGTTTTAGTGTTGTTGTTGGTGATTTTTTCGTGTGTTGAAATGAAGAAGAGGAGGGTTGCTTTTATAGTGAATCAGCTGGTCCGTGAGAATGATAATCCAACGTGCTAAGAGTTTAACTTGGAGAGATATATCAAGTAGAGATTTGGAAATGGCTTGTGGCTGTTCTGAGCACATAGAGCCAAGTGAACTTTCTTTTTTTGATGCAAATAAGTCAGAAAAGCAGCATGTATGGCTTATGTCCTTTGGTTCAAAGATGTACACGATGGATACACTTGTGGTAGCTTGCAAAGGTTGATAAAAAAGTACAAAAGCAAAGCATGGACAGCGTGCTTTAAGGGTGAAAGGTGATGTTGGAAAGATATGCTAGGTCTGCAGGGTGTACTTGGAGAGAGAGGTTTAAAATTCAAACTCAAAAAATCTGAAGTAACTTGGTGCAAAAATATTTCGTATGGCCATATTGTCCAAATTATATCTCTCAACCTAGTGATCCAAAATTCATGCTCTTGGGTTCAAATGAAAGCTCTTGGATGATACTTCAATATTGATGTTGGAAGATTGTTGAAATAATGCCTTGAACTAGTAGAAAAGTGCTTTGCAAATCGTGTCCTCCAAACTGCCCAAAAGAACTTAGAAAAATTTCTAAGTATTGAGTTTTGACAACTTCAAGTGCCCTTCTTGAATAATTCATAACTTGAGAATGGTTTATCCTCTTGAGATGTTCCACATATGGTTGGAAAGCTCTCATCAAGCTCTACAACTTTAATTTGGGACTCAAGACTTGAATCCAAATGGAAAAGGGTGAAAAGTGGCGCCAAAGTTGAGAAAAAGAGTGATGAAACATGCTGAAAAATTTTCTAAGTGTTTGGCCAAAATGCCTTGTAAGCTCCATAACTCAAAATCGAAGCATTTTTAGACAAAAAGTCATATTGAACAAATTGAAGATCTTGAAAAGAGCTTTCCAATGAGATTTGAGCCACTCCAATTGGATGTATGGTTTAGGAGTTATGGTCCTTTCAAAATAGGGTATTAGGGGAAAAATCTCACAAATGACACCTTTCTTGGTCAAAACCCTACTTCCCTTGCAAGAAACCTCATGAAACTTGATGTGGATACTTTGTATACTCCATGAGACAATATATGATGATTAGAACCATTAATTCTTCATTTTATCCAAAATTCCAAAAGATTAGGGCTTCAGTCAAACCCTAATTTTGACTGTGAATGTACTGAGGTCTTCTGTTGACTTGACTTGCTTCAAACATCTTGTGGAGCTCCATGGTGATGGGTAAACCTAATTTGAACACAAGGAAACAAACTACAAGATATGGTTTAGTTCAAACAATGCAGAGATGCTCCTAAGATGCACAAAAGCTGGATGACATCTAAGGGTAAAAATTTAGGGTACAACACCTACAAAGAAAGATAGTGCGCGGCACTATTCTCGGTTTATGGATATCTTCAAGCAATTACAAATAAATATTCCATTTTCTGAGGCTTTGGAGCAGATGCCTAAATATGCGAAATTCATGAAAGATATCCTCACGAAGAAGAAAAGGTATACAGATCAGGAGACGGTTATGGTGGATGCAAGCTGTAGTGCCATCATTCAACGGACTCTCCCGCGAAAAGAATGTGATCCGGGACGAGTCACCTTGTCGGTTACTATAGGAAACATGTATGTGGGCAATGGGTTGATTGATTTGGGATCTAGCATCAACTTGATACCATTGTCGATTGTGAAACGGTTAGGGCACATGGAATTAAGGTCCACGCAAATGACGTTGTAACTCGCCGATAAATCCACTACCCGTCCTCACGGTGTAGCGGAAGACGTGTTGGTCAAAGTGGACAAATTTTTATTTCCAATTGATTTTGTTGTCATTGAAATGGAAGAGGATGAGGATGCACCTTTGATTCTTGGAAGGCCTTTCATGAAAACTGCCCGAATGGCAATTGACATGGACGATGGTCTCATGAAAGTGAGAGTCCAGGATGAAGAGGTGTGTTTCAATCTTTATGATGCCATGAAGCACAAGAAAGATAAGGGTGATTGTTTTCGGATCGATGCAACGGAGGAGGTGAGTATGGAAGTTACAAAGCAAATTCATGTCATTGATCCTTTACAAAGAGCTTTGGATGATTCCTTGGAAGTATTCTCGGTTGAAGAAGAGCAAGCTCTTGAAGAGTGTTTGTTAGAGCTTGAAGCTTTAGAAGAATTGCAACCTTGGGAGTATGAAGAGGAAATTCTAAAAAAAGAGGTGATTGAGGAAAAATCCCAACTTGAGCTGAAAGTGTTACCGTCAACCTTGAAGTATGTTTTTCTCGATGACGGTGGTAATAAACCGGTGATCATAAGTAGTATTTTATCTGAAAGCGAGGAGAGCCGCTTAATTCAAGTGTTGAGAAAAAATCAGGATGCAATGGGATGGACGTTGTCCGATCTCAAAGGCATAAGCCCTTCGTATTGCATGCATAGGATATTCATGGAGGAGGACTTTAAACCGGTTGCTCAACCTCAACGCCGCTTAAATCCTATCATGAAATAAGTGGTTAGGAAGGAAGTGGTGAAAATGTTAGATGTCGGGATGATTTATCCTATTTCTGACAGCCCGTGGGTTAGTCCCGTGCATGTGGTACCGAAAAAAGGCGGATTAACGGTGGTCCGAAACGAGAAAAATGAGCTTATACCAACAAAAACTGTTACCGGGTGGAGAATGTGCATCGACTACCGTAGGTTGAACAAAGCTACGAGAAAAGATCATTTTCCTCTACCTTTTATGGATCAAATGCTCGAAAGGCTTTCTGGTCAACAATTTTACTGTTTTTTGGATGGTTATTCGGGTTACAACCAAATTATTGTGAACCCGAATGATCATGAAAAAACTGCTTTCACATGTCCTTTTGGAATCTTCGCTTATAGGAGGATGCCGTTTGGATTATGTAATGCACCAGCGACTTTTCAACGGTGTATGCAAGCTATCTTCTCGGATTTGATCGAAAAGACAATTGAGGTCTTTATGGATGATTTCTCCGTTTTTGGACAATCGTTTGATTTGTGCTTGAAAAATTTGGATACGGTGTTGAAAAGGTGTGTGGAAACTAATTTGGTGCTTAATTGGGAAAAATGCAACTTTATGGTGAACGAGGGAATTGTGCTCGGTCACAAGGTTTCTGCAAAGGGCCTTGAAGTTGATAAAGCCAAGGTGGACGTTATTGAGAAATTACCACTGCCGATGAATGTCAAAGGTATAAGGAGCTTTCTTGGACACGTCGGGTTCTACCGTAGATTCATTAAGGACTTCGCCAAGGTCGCAAAGCCGTTGAGCAACTTGCTCGTCCAAGGTAAGATTTTTGACTTTGACGAGTCTTGTCTTTTTGCTTTTAATTTTTTGAAAAAGAGTTTAACCACCTCACCGATAATCGTTGCGCCTAACTGGAAATTAGATTTTGAATTAATGTGCGATGCAAGCGATTATGCGGTTGGGGCTGTTTTGGGTCAAAGGAAAACGAAGGTTTTCCACGCTATACATTATGCGAGCAAAGTTTTAAACGAGGCTCAAATTAACTATGCAACAACTGAGAAAGAGTTGCTTGCCATAGTGTATGCGTTGGAGAAATTTCGTGCCTACTTGATTGGTTCACGTGTCATCGTTTACATGGACCATACGGCTATAAGGTATCTGCTCACCAAACCGGATTCTAAGCAGAGGCTTATTCGGTGGATTCTTTTGTTACAGGAATTTGATCTTGAAATTCGTGATAAAAAGGGATCCGAGAATTTGGTGGTGGATCACTTATCCCGCCTGGTCAACGTTGACGTGACCAAAAATGAATTTGAGGTAAAAGAAGAGTTCCCGGATGAAAAATTGTTTAGAGTGCAGGTTAGACCGTGGTTCGCCGACATGGCTAACCACAAAGCCGCCGGATTGATACCGGACGGTCTAACGCACCACCAAAAAAGAAAATTTTTGTCGGATGCCAAGTCTTTCATTTGGGATGAACCTTATTTATTTAAACTTGGTGTCGACAACCTCTTAAGAAGGTGTGTCTCATTGGAGGAAGCCACGAATATTCTGTGGCACTGTCATAACTCTCCGTATGGAGGACACTTTAATGGGTTGAGAACGGCCACTAAAGTCCTTCAGTCGGGCTTTTATTGGCCGTCCTTATTCAAAGATGCGCATGCGCATGCCCTTAGTTGTGACAAGTGTCAGAGAAGCGGCGGAATTTCACAGCGGCACGAGATGCCTTTACAGAATATGTTGGAAATCGAAGTTTTTGACTGTTGGGGGATCGACTTTGTCGGTCCATTCCCATCTTCCTTTTCCAATGAATATATTTTGGTTGCCGTTGATTATGTGTCTAAGTGGGTGGAGGCGATAGCTTGTGCTAAAGCCGATGGAAAAACAGTTGTGAAATTTTTGAAAAAGAACATTTTTGCGCATTTTGGTACTCCTAGAGTGTTAATTAGTGATGGAGGATCTCACTTCTGTAACACTCAGCTTGACAAAGCTTTGGAGAAGTATGGTGTGAAGCACAAGGTTGCCACACCATATCATCCGCAAGCTAATGGTCAAGCGGAGGTATCTAATCGTGAGATAAAACTTATTTTCGGTTAAGGTCTAAATGGTCGGGTCCGTTTCGGATTCGTGAAATAAAGCCTTATGGAGAAATCGTAATAAAAGATACAACAACCAAAGAGAATTGGATTGTCAATGGCCAGAGGCTGAAAGTGTACCTTGGAGGAGATTTCGAGCGGAATCCCGCCATTCTTCCCTTTTGCGATCCGTGAGATTGCGTTGGACCGTCGAGCTTAGCCGACGTTAAACAATCGCTTGTTGGGAGGCACCCCAACATTGTAAGTATTTTTGCTTTAATTTGCTGTTTTTAGTCATTTTCGCATTTTGAGCATTTGGCATTGTGGCAGCAAGACAGACCTGAAATTTTGAAAACACTGTCTTATTCGCTGGCCATTCACACTGCGAATCTGGGGCGAGCATTCGCTGGCCATTCGCACTGCGAACGTCAGCGAACCAGCCTTGGTGGTTTTGCTGGCACATCAGTAAAAATGAGGGTTTTTTTTATGGGTGGGCCTGCACGTAGGCCCAAGACCCATGTTTTAATTCTGATGACTTGGGGGGACCAAACCCTAGTCTCTCACTCTCACTTTCAACCATAAGCCAAAAAGAGAAAAAAAACCTCTAATCCTCTCCCCTCTCACGTGCAAGTTTCTGCCATTCTCTCAAGTTTTTCTCTCAATTGCCAATTCTAAACAAGGTTTGAATTTCGTTTCTTTGTTCTTTCTGTTATTTTGATTTTGATTGGAAATTTACATGAGAAATCTTTAAGCATTTGAGGTAGAATACTGTTTTTGATTTTTCAGTGCATGTCAAAGTTTCTGGTTGTTTTAGGTTTTAGATGACATGTAGAAGCATGTATGTAGTAAAATCTGGGTCTGCAAAAATTTTTCAAAATTTTCGTGCATTCGCTGGCTTGTTCGCACTGCGAACCTGGGGCAAGCGTTCGCCAGGCTTCGCAGTGCGAGTATTCTAGCGAGCAGCCCAGATTTTTGTTTTTTTCTTTAATCCATTCTGATGCTTGTCTGTCCTTAATTCTAATGATCTGTCTGGATGTTTTTGTATAGTTTTGTTTGTGCTATGTGCAGATGGGACCTAAGACAAATCTTGCAAGGAAAAGAAAAGCATCCACATCAAGACAAGCACCGGTCCGCTTTGATGAGACTGGGTTCAGAGGACTTAGACAAGCTCAGAGGTATGAGGTGTTGGAAACAAGGACCATCCTTGCGGAGAAGAGGTTTGTTCTGAATGAGCACGGGAGTTATCGTGCCATTGCTGCCCTGTTAAGTGCAAAAAAGTGGGATACACTGATAACTCATGTTGATTCATATAATGTGGAAACGGTTCGAGAGTTCTATGTCAACGCCCTTCCTGATGAGGGGGATCTGTTTAATTGGACTACGGTTATTGGCGGAAAAATGGTAAGGTTTGACAGAAAGACTATCAACCGAGTTCTTGGAGACCCTCTGCCACTACGTGCTAGTCAGGAGGATAAGTATCATGAGACGCTGAGTGATTATCGTGATATTCCAACAATGACTCGTGATCTCCTACGCCCTGGTAAAGAGGTGAAGTATAACCATTCGGGGGTAGCTGTGAGATATCACCGTGAGGATATGGTGCCTTTGGCTCAACTTGTATTACTTTTGGTTGTCACAAATATTATGCCGAAGTCACATTCCTCTACAGTTACGATTCCTCTAGCGCACCTTGTGCACAGCATCCTTACAAACGTAGAAATTGATGTCGCGAGGATAATAGCAGATGAAATAAGGTCCATTGTTGAGAGTGGTTTAGGAGGGAATGCTTCGAGGAAGAATGCCCCTCTTGCTTTCCCTTGTTTGATTATGACCTTATGTGCTGATGCTGGAGTGACTTTGCCTTCGCGTCGTCAAGTTACTGTGACGTCGGCTATCGATGATCGATATGTCGACAAATTTTGCAAACCGAAGGGTGTTAGAGCTGAATCTTCTGGGGCTGGTACTGGTGCTGAGGCCGGTACAAGCCAGGGTGATACGTCTGGATCTCACAACTTCTATCCTTATCAGCAGGAGATCTGCCAATATAATTAGGATTGGATGGCTGCCCAGCAGCGTGCCATGACTGATATTCATGATTCTTTGCAGGTTCTCCAATTGCAGATATGTGACCCTTCTACGCAGCACACTATGATGTCGAGGGAGCAGTTCCTCGGGCATGCTGGATGGCCTGAGGCCAGGCCTGTTTTCGGAGGGGGAGAGGATGTTGTTGAGCCTGCTGCTGATGATGCTGAGGAGGGGGGAGATGGCGATGATATTGTGATTTCTGATGATGATGATGATGGGCAAAGGACGGATGTACTAGGGACTGAGCCTGAGGATGAGGATGAGCCGGGTACAGAGGTGCTCGAGACTGAGTCCGATGAGGACTTATTTTTTGGATCTTAGACTTGTACACTTCCTTTGGTCATCAAAGTGAAGTTTCTTGTATTTTGTTTTTTCAGCTTTTACTAGTCTATTATTGGTGTACTCGTACTCGTGTGGTACTTTTTGGATTATGTAGGTGTTTTATACACCAGGCACTTTATGATTATTATTAGTAATGATTATGGTTTGCAGTAAAAAATTTTGTTTCGCTTTACTAATAAATTATTGGTTTTTAATTAGAGTATTAAGTGTTGAGTTCTTCAGTTTACGAATGCTCAACACTTAAGTGTGTTTTTTGTTGTTAAGTGTTATTAAGAGTTGAATTCTTCAGTTGACGAATGTTCAACTCTTAAACTCTGCATATGTGTTTATTTTGATGTTCCTTCTTTTATGATGGAATTTTGGAAGTAGGTTGGAGACTCTTGACTTTAAAGGTAGATTCCTCCAAGATGTGAGGGCTATGATAGTACCGTAAGCATTGTGTTGCGACAAGGTATATCGTTACCGAGTTCGAGAATTTTGTATGTTTTAGAACTTTGTGTCTTGTGCGTTTGAAAATGTTGTTTCATGTTACAACTTCCTTTGAATGCATGTGTCATTTTAGGATCAAAACCATTAAAGTGAGAAGCCTCCAATGTATTATTATATGCTAAGGATTGTTGATGAATGTTGTTTTTACTTTTAATTCATGCCTTATCTTGTGACCATGTGATTTTGTGGAAGTAGGAGAAGTGATCAAGGCACTTTTTGAAAGTGAGCACAACCATGTCCATATATTAATTCACCCGTGAGCAGTGAGCATTTGGTAGCCCCTTTGAGCCTAAACAGTTTAGAACTCAATTTAGTGATGAACTTGTTTTATGTACATAATTTGCAAGTTTGGTTCATCATTGAATTTGGTGAGTTTCTAGCATTTTCTTCTTGAACCTTTGAAAATTGTATACTTTGATTTCCTTTCCTTAAAAAGCAAGGAGCATTCACTTTAGGTTGAGTTGAAAATGAGTTGGGGAGAATAAAAAGAAGAGGGGTGCATTACTCCAAATTTTGAAAAAAAAATTTCAAGTAAGCATGTAAAGAAAAGAGTGTGAATATGTTGTACAAAGGAGAAAATGCTTGCTTGAACAAAAAAAATAGAATCAATAATTGTGCACGGTAGTTTGTGAAGGTGGAATGAAAAATTGGTGAAATGAAGTGTGTTGTGTGAATATGTGTATAGTGAATGTTCTTTTGCGTCGGCAATTTCGTTTCAAAGACCGTTAGAAATGTCTCTTTTTTGTTCACCCGACCAAGCTACATCCTTGAAGTCCTTAGTGATCTTGTACTTCCATGATTTCTTTTGTGTTCATTGAGATATGGTATGAATTGCTTAGTATTGCATCATTTGTCATGTGAGTGTAATTGTCCCGTGTATGTATGCACGTTTGCCTTCAATCCTTTTTCGAAGAGGAGTGTAGAATGACATATGCAGGATGAGTTAGTTGTCTCTTGAAACATTGTTTGAAAGTGTTTAAGAGGAAGTTCTTTTACATTATAGTTCTTGAATTGTGCAATTGTGCGTTGTTGTGATCGTTGTTTAGTTGAGCCGTTTTTCGCGTCTTGGTTGAATTGAGTGCTCGAGCAAATCCTCGTGAGAGGCATACTTTGCTTGAGGACAAACAAAGAGTTAGTTGGGGAGAGTTTGTTAGATGTCAAACATGTTATATATTTGTATGAAATACTTGGCATTTTTCATTTCTTTCTAACGGTTAATTGTGAATTTACGCGGTAAATTATGTTGTAATGCGTACATTGGAATATATGTGTGGAGCTTGTAATGTGTGTGTTAATGTGCAGGTATAGGTATGAAAGGAGAAAAAGTATGAGACACATGGAGTGGATGCAAGTTTCCACTGATTTATGGCTGCAACAGAACATTCGCAGTGCGAAGGATCTGGCGAAGGCCCAGCGAAGGTTCGCACTGCGAATGTCAGCAAAAGCGCCAGCGAGTAGAGTCAGAGAGTTCCAGTTTTCTCGCTAGTTTATTCGCAGTGCGAATGAAGCTAGCGAAGGCTCGCTGGTTGGTTCGCAGTGCGATGGTACTGGCGAAGGGAGACAGAGAGTTCCAGTTTGCTCGCTAGTTTATTCGCAGTCCGAATGAAGCTAGCGAATGATTCGCAGTGCGAACGCACGATTTCTGTTTGGGGCGGTTTAAGTCTCAGAGGCACTTAAAGTGCCATTTTTCCTCATTCACAGTGCGAATGATCTGCTCGCAGTGCGAATCCATCAGATTTCAGAATTGTATAAATAGAATTTCACTTTATGTGTTAGGGATCTTTTGTTCATTTTGATCCAAAATCATAGTTTTCAGTCTTTTTACCATTGGAGCTTGTATTTTCACTTGGAGAAGCTGATTTTGCATCCATTCTCGATTATTCGGCGTGGATGTTTATTCATCTCCTCTCTTTACTTGTTATCCAATCTACCATGAGAAGTGGTAGCTAAACACTCAATGTTGAGGTTAGATGTAGTTGATTCTGTTTTTATGTATTGCTTTTGATCTATTGTATATGAACAAAGTCTTTGATCAATATAGATGATGTTGTTTTCTCTTAATGATCCATGTGTGATTTGTTTTGCTCTAGACATAGATTCTACAAATCATGACCTAACAATTTCATCTCTTAAAAACTAAACTCTAGACATAGATTTGGGATTTGCTATTCGCATTGTGTTGATCTTAATGATCGTTGTTTAGATTGTTAGCGTGAGACATCATCTAACGGTTTAAACAACGGTACTCACGACTTTGCTTTAGACATAAACTTAGTCGGGAGGATACGCGGTTATATTGGTCGGAAATCGAGTTCATATGCTTGATTAATCTTTTATACATGGAAAGGATTAGCGAAACCTAACCTTAACATGCTTTTATAAAACCTTTTACAAAATCTTTGTTACCAATTAATCTTTGCTACAAGTGAATGTTAAAAACAATTGAGAAACTTTAAAAACTGTTAACTTAGAATATCGCAACTATTGAAAGGCACGTATCAAATATCAAACAATCCCTGTGGATACGATTAAAAACAACCCCCATTATTACTCTTCTAACATAAACACAACAACATCATACAATTTACACGAATTTCACATCAACATCAGCATACAAACACGATTTCACACAACAATCATCCAGACACGAAAATCAAACAAGAAGGAGAAGAAATGCACAGAAATCCTAAGAGGGAAAGGAACCCTCACTACCCTCTCATGCTCATACCACCATTAAAGAACCCATTTCCTCCCTTACCTTAATTTCAAGCTTTCTCTCTCTTCAACAATGGTGGAACTCTTGATTACTTTTGTTCTACTTCTACTTCCTTCTCTCTTTCTCTTTTCACGTAACTGACCGTTTTTTATCATTTCCCCACTTCCCTCTAATTATGTTTTAATTCCATAATTTTAGTAATAATAATAATAATGGTCATAATAATAGTAATAATCCTTATAATAATAATATTAATAATAATACTAATAATATTAATATTAATAGAAAATCTTATTATTCATATTATTATTATTATTATTATTATTACAGTATTATCTAAGACTTAATTTCATTTAATTCATTCCACTAAGCTGTAACACTTATCCTTACATATATACCCATAATCAAGCCAATGCTAAAATAATCACACAAAATAAATCAGAAAACGACTAAATAATAAAATGGGGTGTTACAACTCTCCCCCACTTAAAATATTTTCGTCCTAAAAAATGTACCTATTGAGAACAACTCCGGATACGACTCTCGCATCTTGCTCTCCAATTCCCAAGTCACACTTCCTTCAGCAGCTCCTCCCCAAGCTACTCTCACTAAAGAAATGTCTTTGCCTCTTAACTGTTTCATCTTGCGACCCTCGATCCTTATAGGCATTGCCTCCACGGTAAGATTATCCCGAACCTGCACTTCATCCCTTTGAAGAACATGGGATGAATCAGCAATGTAATTTCGAAGTTACGACACATGAAACAAATCATGCAAATTTGAAAGTTCAGGTGGCACCGCCACTCTATACGCAATAAATCCAACTCTCTGCAAAATCTGATATGGTCCAATGAACTTAGGATCCAGCTTCTTCGATTTCAGTGCACAACCCACACCGGTCACATGATTGACCCTTAGAAACACATGGTCGCTTTCGTTGAATTCCAAGTCTTTCATCCTATTATCATGATAACTTTTCTGTTTACTCTGGGATGCATTCATCTTCTCCCTGATCATCTGAATTATCTCAGTAGTCTGTTGCACAATCTCGGGTCCAAGTACAGTTTTCTTACCCGACTCATACCAACATAGAGGTGTTCTACACCTCCTATCATACAACACTTTAAAAGGTGCCATCCCAATACTAGAATGGTAACTATTATTGTAAGTAAATTCAATCAACGGTAAATTAGTATCCCAAGCACCTCCATTCTCGGGTATTCAAGCTCGCAACAAGTCTTCCAGTGACTGAATAATCCTCTCAGATTGTTCATCTGTCTGTGGATGATAAGCAGAACTTAACTTTAAACTAGAACCCAAAGCTTCCTGCAAGCTCTTCCAAAATCCGGAAGTAAACCTTGGGTCTCTATCAGAAACTATGCTCGACGTAACTCCGTATAACTTCACTATTATTCTGATATAAATCTCCGTTAACTCTGACAAAGTAAAACTGATGTTAATCGATATAAAATGTGCCGATTTCGTCAGTCTATCCACAATCACCCAAATAGCATCAAAGCCTCTCACTATATTTGGTAAACCAGTCACAAATTCCATCGCGATACTATCCCACTTCCACTCTGGTATTTCCATTGGTTGCATCAAACCGAAAGGTTTCTAGTGTTCCATTTTTGACTTCTGGCAAGTCAAATAAGCATACACAAACCGAGCTACATCTTTCTTCATACATGGCCACCAAAACAATTTTTTAAGATCCTGATACATTTTCGTAGCTCCTGGATGAATACTCAAGCTACTCCTATGTCTCTCCTCTAAGATCATTTTTCTCAACTCCAGACTATCCGACACACAAATTCTGCCTTGAAAACTCAACACACCAAAATCATCTAGCTTAAAGTCACCTTCTGCATCCGACCCTCCTGCGGTCATCAAATCCACTAGCTTCAAATCGAGTTTCTGACCCTCTCTAACCTCATTAAGGAACTTATTATTAACCTTCAACATACCCAAAATTACACTAGCTTTACCGGGATGTGAATTTTCTTTCGACTCAAAGCATCCGCCACAACGTTAGCTTTACCGGGATGGTAACTCAAGCTAAAATCATTGTCCATCAAGAACTCCAACCATCTTCTATGTCTCATATTCAAAATTCTTTCTGGTCAAATAAATATTTCAGACTTTTATGATTACTAAACACTTCAAACCTCGATCCGTACAAGTAATGTCTCCAAATTTTCTACACAAAAACCACTGCAGCTAATTCAAGATCATGAGTAGGATAATTCCTTTCATGTACCCTCAATTGTCGGGAGGCATAAGCCACAACCTTACCATCATGCATCAATACTCCACCTAATCCCATTTTAGACGCGTCATAATATACCACAAAAGATTCATCCACTTTCTTAGAAGACAACAACCTCGACTCTCTACTATCACCAAACCCAGATCCACCCTCTATAGGCAAGTCACAAATATCTTCAGGAAAATCATCAGGAATTACACACCACTGGCATATCTCTAGCCGTTACCTTGCTCTCTACTCCCTGAGAAACAACCATCAATAATACCTGATCGTTCTCCCTCAGAGACATTCCAACTTGACCGACTGACAAGAAATTCGAATTTGCCTCATCTTCAGATATAAGAATTTGCATTGACTCATCAAAATAATCTTTAATCACTTGGCTTAACTCCAAACAATTCATTGTACACACTATCTAAGCTGGCAAGACACGTCTATTCCATCCAACATGATCCCATCTATTATCAACAAGATATTAAGGGTGATCAGTTCCTCAATTTGTTAATAGACAATCGGAAATCATGAAGGGGCATAAACCATCTTTACCAAACTATAATAGCGTCCAACAACACACTGAGCCTTCACTCCACACATGAAGCATCTTGGAGAAGCACATGCCTTCTCCCCCACTTATTTCAATTCTCGCTCCTGCATACAAATGATTATAAAGGAAAGTAAACACCAACAGTGTCTCATACACATGTCACGTACTAAGGAACAACCAACAATACAGGTTAGAAAATTACATGACTATATTCACTCAATAGTCAGACTCTACTACAACACTGGTCGGACGAACCGACCTGCTCTGATACCAATTGTAACACCCTACTCTACCCATTCATTTGATAAATAATAATACGAAAATAGTTTACGAAAAAATTAGAGTTACACAGGTAGGATGCCTCATCAACAAAATTATTCTCATGAAGTATCAAATCACTTCATATCTTATTTCCTCATAAAAATAAAATAAATTGATTAAACAGCGGAAAATTCAAATGGTTCAGCAGTAAGGCTCCAATTACATCAAACCTCTACAAAATATGTGGTTTAACAACATTAAGCAATTCAAGATACGTAACAAATAACAAATAACAAATAACATAGAGAAAATGACGAAATTCCCATCCTTCCCGTGTTACGTATCAGAGCGACTCCTAAGACTCGATCAATAGCAACACATGCTCCAAGCACTACTCAGGTACCTGATTATCTGTACTCCCCAAGGAGCATAGACACAAAAACAGAAAAGGGGTGAGAATCACATTCAATAATACACGGTGAAAATCACATGCTAAGGAGTAGTTAATCACACAAATCACAACTATCATACAATGACAACGCACGTACAAGTGCAACATCAATACTCGGCATAGTCAGTCCACATTCAATCATACACATATGCAATACGACTCAACTGACACGACACAATGCATGCGGTACCATCACACTCCATACGGTTCATTCTTTAAACCCGATTCCCGTCAGAATCCGGATAAGTCGGATACGTTCCTCTAAACTACAACTTATCTCCACTCGACTCCCACATGGAGTCCGGATGAGACTAGGCACCCATCATGGATTCTCACCTAGGCTCATCTCCACAAGACACACATGAATGCATGACATACAATTATGCACAATATAGTTATCATTCATGCATAATCCACGATCCTCAATGATCACACGTGAGTCACATACTCACCGTAATTCTCTCCAGAATTACCACCGCTGCCCGAGACCGTCCACATAACGACAATCTTGGCGCACAAGCATCAAACACAACTCATAAAGAAAATCACATAAAATTACATATTTTTTTACCATATTTACCATTATTATCGGTTCCCCTATGTCTGATTATATCATTTTAGCCTTACGAACCAAGATAAATTGCATCACACGCGAAATCAGGAAAGAAATCGCGAAAACGGGAAAATCATAACACAACACTGCCCATATGCGTATGGCCCTGCCCCAAACGCGTATGGCCTTGTTTTCTTCATCCCAGGCCTGCGCATGTTACGCGTAGGGCCCCAATGCCCAGGCCTCATACGCGTATTGCTCATGCCTTACGCGTATGGCCAGAGACGATTTCCTTTCAAAACCCTTCCCAGAACTTCTCGTACGCGTAATGGCCTTGCCATACACGTAATGCCCACCTCGCTTACGCGTACCGTATGCGTAAGAGCAAAGGTCCATGCTGCCATGGGGACAGGACGCGTACCATATGCATAATGCCCCTAGGACGTCCCCCATACGCATATTGCCCCTGCATACGCGTATAGGCAGTCTACAACTGAAAATTTCAGATTTCGCATCAGTGCGAATTTTCACCCATTGGAGCACCTTCAAGCTCCCATTTCTGACCAAAAAAATCATTCATACTAGTATATTCCTAAAGTCTTTACTCTACTTCATTAATTCATCATTTTGTCCAAGTTTTCTACCATTTGAAACCCATTTTCGTTAACCCCAAAACCCCCAAAATTTCCATATCTGATTTCATGGTTAACACAGCAACAACATACAATTTACACGAATTTCACATCAACATTAGCATACAGACACGAATTCACAGGAAAAATCATCCAGATACAAAAATCAAACAAGAAGGAGAAGAAATTCACATAAATCCTAAGAGGGAAAGGAACCCTCACTACCCTCTCATGCTCAGACCACTATTAAAGAACCCATTCTCCCCCTTACCTTAATTTAAATCTTTCTCTCTCTTCAACATTGGTGGAACTCTTGATTACTCTTTCCCTATCTCTGCTTCCTTCTCTCTTTCTCTTTTCACGTAACTAGTTGCCAATGCGAACTACATAAACATTCTGAATAATTAATAATGTGTATAAAATTGATTTATAAAAGAAAACACAAATTAATATATACTTACGAATGGTAAAATGGTTCCATGTAACATTCATTATTCTCATTAACCAACTCATTTTTTCTGTACATCTTGATAGTGTTTGTTGCCATATCTTGAAATTGAATGTTCAATGGATTTAAGAAACAATACTTTCTTAATTTTCTTTCAACACACATCTCATGCATGAACCTAATTAAAAGTTAATGCAAAATTTATATCTTTATGTTAAAGTATGAGAACAATGAATATAAATTGAAATCACAGTAAAAATTATACTTACATGCGCCACAATTATAGTACGTTATGTCTAGCCAATCATTTGCCTTCAAACATTCCATTGTACAATGCCTAGGAAGTATATATACTTGTTATGGTTCATTTTTTAAAAGTAATAGACTCGCAAATGTTTGGAATCTCCACTATCATCCTTGATAGTCTTTGAGTGTTATCTAGTTGAGGTGGTGTGGTCTCAATATTGTGCTGCGGGATATAACAAATATCTTCCGTGCTTGCACCACCCATAACAACTTTCACAACTACTTTCTCAGGTAATTCCAATTGATATGAAATTGGGTGGTTGAGTACACCGGTTGATTTCAATTATTGGATCATAAAAACAACCGAAAGATAATACAACATTTAAAATACATAAACAATAACAACAACATACAACACAAATTCTTTAACTTATACTTATACCTCAATCACATTGCGACTACACTTCTCAAGTACTTCCTTGGAATACTTCTCTCGCTCCTCCTTAATGATCCTCTCTCGCACCTCCTGCAACTTCCTCTCCTGCACCTAGTAGCGAGTATTTTTGGATGTGGTTGTGAAGCACGATCGCTCTGGTACTACAGCTCGATTCATTTTTTATCCTATTAAAGCTGATGAAGGAAGGGAAATAGATGTCTCCAATTAACCCTGCTTGCATACTGAGATTAAACAGTCAAAACTGTTGGTTTACAGATGCTACAAAGATTCGGGGTTTCTCCTAGGTTATTTTGTTGACAAGGGGTGCTTTAGGCTATCGGTTAGGATGTTAGGACGAATGTATGAGAGTATGGGATTTTGGGTTTTTGTTTAGTGTGCTCGCTAAGATTTTTTCTTTCAATCTTATGCCTACGTATTCCTGTTTATCGAAACAGGGAAATCATAGCGATCGTAGTTCCTCCTATTCTATGGGAGGAAATGGTTGTTTTGGTGTCTTGTTCAAAGCCCAAGACGTGAAGCTAGAGAGTCTATTTGTATCTTGTTCAAAGCCCAAGATGTGAAGCTGAAACTAGTTTGTATCTTGTTCAAAGCCCAAGATGTGAAGCTAAAAGTGTTGACCTTAGAGAGAATTTGTCATCTCTGAAGGGGTCTGTTTGTCACAACTGTTGGGTGAATGACTGTAAAGGAGGATTACTTTAACCGGGATTTGTGAATCCGGCAATGCCATAATTTCCTTTATAGGGGATTTTAACCTGAAGGAGAAGACTTTAACTCAGTTTAGAGCAATGCCATCTTTCCTTAGGAATTTCTCATACTAAAAGAGGGACATTGGCATGGATGTAGATGATTCAGAGGCTTGCCGCTTACATCAATTAGATGAAGGGGAAAGAGTTATTGAAGTTTGTGTACTGTGAACGAGGCACAGCTTTGATGCTAAAAGGTTGATTAGACCAACCAGTGGTTTTCTTATACAAAGCCTAAGAGGAGGCTAATATGTGTCTCATACAAAGCCCGAGGGAGAGGCTAAAAGGTTTTGACTCGACGATAGAGTCTTTTGGTATCTCGTATAAAGCCCGAGATGAAGGCTATTTGACTTAACAAGAGAGTTTTTCGCAGTCGGTGAATTTCTTGCTCAAATAGTAAATGGAAGACTCTTTCCGTTTGGTTTCGTCTTGTTGGCCAAGTACACACCCCATTGAGTCTTCCAAGACTGTGAGGTAGATGATCAGTGGTCTTCCTTCTGCTGGAGGTGATAGAATCGGAGGATTCAACAGATATTCCTTGATACTGTCGAAGGCGGTTTGACAATCTTCTGTCCAAACGCAATCCTGGTTCTTTTTGAGTAACTTGAAAATCGGCGCACATGTCGCAGTCATGAGGAATATGAATCTGGAGATGTAGTTCAAATGTCCTAGGAATCCCCTGACTTGTTTTTCAGTTTTCGGAGAAGGCATTTCTTGAATGGCCTTGACCTTGTCAGGATCAACCTCAATTCCTTTCTGGCTGACGATGAACCCTAGTAATTTCCCTGAACGGACACCGAAGGTGCACTTGTTGGGATTCAAGCGGAGTTTATACTTTCGCAAACGCTCGAATAGTTTTGACAGGTGGGTCGCATGCTCCTCTTCTGTCTTACATTTTGCAATCATATCATCGACATATACCTCGATCTCTTTGTGTATCAAGTCATGAAAAAGAGTTGTCATGGCCCTTTGATAGGTTGTCCCGACGTTCTTTAAACCGAACGGCATCACCTTGTAACAAAAGGTACCCCATGGGGTAATGAACGAAGTTTTGTCCATGTCTTTCGGCGCCATTTTGATCTGATTATAGCCCGAGAATCCATCCATGAAGGAGAAGACTTTGAACTTTGTTGTACTGTCTACCAGCATGTCAATGTGTGGTAAAGGAAAGTCGTCCTTTGGACTAGCCTTGTTCAGATCTCGGTAGTCGACACATATTCTGACTTTTCCATCCTTTTTCGGAATGGGTACGATATTGGCTAACCATTGAGGATATTCTAACGTGGCGAGGAAACCCGCATCAATCTGTTTCTGTACCTCCTCTTTGATTTTGATGGCCATGTCCGGGTGAGTCCGTCTCAACCTCTGCTTTACTGGCGGACATTCCGATCTCAACGGTAAGTGATGTTCCACGATGCTGGTATCCAACCCTGGCATGTCCTGATAGGACCAAGCGAATACATCGGGGAATTCTTTGAGAAGCTTTATCAAACTCTCTTTGGCAGTTGAACTGAGAAGTGCCCCAATCCTGATTTCTTTTCTCTCTTGTTCTGAACCCAAGTTTACTGTTTCCAACGGTTCTTTATGAGGTTCAATGGACCTTTCCTCTTGTCTGAGTAGTCGGGAGATCTCTTCTGGAATTTCGTCGTCATTTTCTTCTTTAGCCTCGAATATCGAGAACTCAAAGTTGGGAGAAGGCATCGGATCGTATGTTTCAACGGGGTTTAAAACAGGCAATCTGCATGACATGATGATTCGTATTTAGAAGAGATAGAGAAAATGCAAGTGTGTGCAGTGTTTTATTTTACTGCTTGTTTTTATTTTTAATTGTTTTTTAGGATTACCATTTTCTGAAAAAGCAAAAAGAGAAAACAGCAATTAATGCGGAAATTACAGAACGACGTTATTTTATTAATGAACAAGTCGATTCTTGAAACTACAGCCCTATAAAACAAAACTTTGTTGCTTTGGGCTAAGAGAAGAGGGAAAATTTACAGAAAGCGAGCCCTATCAAAACATCCGTTTCACCTGGGCAGGGTGAAAGGTTAAAGATGGCAATTACTTTGACTGACGAACGACCTTCGGAGCATCAACAGCAACCCATTGGCGGCGAACTCCTCGGTGAATCACAAAGTCTGGAACCTTCCTTGATTTGTCTTCAGAAATGACGCTGATTTCTGGTGGAGCGGGATCATTGGAATCTGTCTCCCAGGCAGAATTGTCGTAGGAGAATTCCTCAGTTGTATTTTGCATAGTATTTATGCTCTCAGCTGTATCTCCCCATCCAGTAGGCTGGATATCTTCGAGCCTGATACGAGAGCTTTCGGGAGCGGTGTACCTGACCATATAGTCGTATTTTCCACTCAGTTGTCCCAAGGTGTCCCAAACTTCTTTGGAACTGGAGGAGTCATCTCTCTCGATGACGTTGACCTCGGGAAAAGTATAGTTGATGAATTCAAGTCCAACAAATGTTGCGAATTCATCTTCATGTTGAGTAGTTTCTGAATGACCTGAGTGTTGATCCCATGACATGGTGGGGACACAGGTATTCTGTTCAATGATGGTCAGCTGATTTTCATTGTTCGGCTGACTCTCTTGCCCCAAGTTTCCTGGGTAGGGCTGCCACATTGGCAGACCATTCATTGGGCCATAGTAGGTGTAGTCAAAATTGTATTTCATCAGAGTGTCCTCCTCTAATGAGTTTGGCGGAGCACGGCATCCTTCCGGATCATAATCTCCATAGATCATTTCGACATCTGACCGTGGTATAAATCTCGGACTCTGTGCGGGATAGCAAAATGGTATAGGCACCTCTTCCTGAGACATATAACCGTCCCCGTTAAGGTAGGACTTCCATTCTTCATCTGTGTCAGAGGGATCTTCCTCATTGATAGCATGTACTGCTTGAGACACTGGGTGAAGGAAACCTCCACTGTGGAAGAAGTTTTGAAGGGGATGAAGACTTTCATCGTTGGCAGCTGTCTGGGTACAGGTTGCAGAAAAACCAAGACCCTTCTTTGTTGTATTGCCAGTAGGAATGACAAGCTGACCCCATCCTGTCGTATCGGTACTCTCGACCGCTTTGATAGCATCGTTGTATGAAGAAATGGAAGTTCCTTCTTTGAACTGATTGTTCTCACCGTCAGTGCTTGGAACTGAGTTCCAATAACCTCCTCGGGTTCTATACCAGCAGATGATGACAAGTTACTCACCAGCAAGGCCTGCTCCCCGCAGACTGTGATGAGTTGGCCGTTCTGGACGAACTTTAGCTTTTGGTGGAGGGTGGAAGTAACCGCCCCAGCCTGATGTATCCAAGGTCTTCCTAATAAACAACTGTACGTTGCCCGGATGTCCATGACCTGGAAAGTGCTTGGAAAGTATGAGGACCGATAGTTATAGGAAGATCAACTTCGCCGATAACTGTTTTTCTGGATCCGTCGAACGCTTTGACGACGACCTCGCTGATTCTCATCGGAGGGCCTTTGAATGATAATTGCATCAAAGTGGACTTCGGTATAACATTCAGGGCTGACCCTGTGTCTACCAGTACATTGGCTAAAGCATCGTCCTGGCAGTTAACTGTGATATTGAGTGCCATGTTATGACGACGACCCTCTTCAGGTAATTCCTCATCACTAAACCCCAAATTGTTGCAGGAAGTGATGTTAGAGACAATACTATCGAACTGTCTAATCGTTACATCCTGTTCCACAAAAGCTTGCTCTAAGACTTTCTGTAGAGCCTCCATGTGGGCTTCTGAACTGAGTAATAATGATAATACCGAGATCTTTGAAGGAGTTTGTAACAGTTGATCGACAATGTTGTATTCACTCCTTTGGATGAGCTTCAGCATCTCATCATTATTTTTCGAAAGGTCAGGATTACTGGATTGACCGACTGGTAGATTAGGAGTTTCCGTCTGAAGTTCCTTTTCTTTGTTAGCTTCCCCAACCCCTCGGTTGAAGATTCTACCACTCCGTGTTACACGACTGATGTCTGCAATATTCACAACGGAGGGTAATGGAATTTCCTTTCCATTTTCAATTGTCGTTGCACCGTATTTGTAAGGGATTGCCTTAGCTGATTCATACGGTAGTGGTCTCGGCAGATAGATGACTACGGGAGCCCTCTGGTTTTTCTAACCATCGTAAGTAATCTCGATCCGTTCCCGGTTGGGAACTTTAGATTCGTCAAGTAGAGGGATGATGGCAAAAACATCCCTGGTCCTGTGATGACCAGCGATCGTGACAACATCCTCAACTTGATCGGCAAGGTAGTTCGGCGTCCAGTTGATGGGTCCAGAACCCGGATATGGACGAATCTCTCCACGATCCACCTGACCCTAAAGAGCTGCTCTCACAAGGTAACACCCTTGGTTACTTTCCGAACAGACGCTACAACGGTCATAATTGTGTGGTGGCACCTGGACACGCCCACTTTGAATATAATGTAACCTCACTAGGTTAGCTTCCACAGATCGGACATCCTGACTCTGACGCCGAGTGGGGTTTCTATTACTGATACTAATTTGCTGAGTATCTTCATCCATATAAATTGGCACCCACCAGTGATTTAACAAGTGCTGAAGTGCCTCCTGGACAAGGGTACAACCTCGATCGTTTTTGCAACCCGCTTTACAGCTTTGATAGTCATGTGATATTAAGAATCTGAGTCGGACCTGCTTAGCATGTAACTCTACCAGGTTGGTATTCATTACGCGAATATCGAAGATCTGAACCATGTTGATTTAATAGGTATTCCTATCACGGTAGTCTTGGATCCATCCAAGATCCATCTGACGCTGGAGGGATTCATGTATAAAAAAGCAACCCTGTTTGTTTACCGAGCAAGTCAGACAAGAACTGTAATCGTGCCGTGGCAGATTATGATACTGGCTTTGCCTTGAGTGCATTGCCACTAAGTTGACATTCATCGCACGGATGTCATGGTTTTGAATGACATTAGAATTCGTGTAGACCATGTTAACTCCACGAACTCGGTGCTCTTGGATCCATCCGAGATCCATTTGTTCCTGTAGGGCTGCTTGCACCACAGAACATCCTTGATTGTCTTTAGAGCAGATATCACACTGGTGATAATTATGAGGTGGCACATGGCCATATCCACTCTGTCTACAATGCATCTTGACCAGATTGGTTTTCAACAAGAGTACATCGTGAATTTGATAGACATCGTTAGTCTCTCCTTCTATCAAATTGACTGCAGCCTTCTCATGTTGAGGCAGCGGGTTCGTGAGAACATTAGGATTTGTATCCTTGAAGGATAAGACCCCGCTCCTAACAAGTTTTTGCACGTCGGACTTGAAATTGAGACAAGTCTCGATGTTATGCCCTGATCCTCCTTGGTGGTAAGGGCAAGTTTGATCCACCTTAAACCAAAAAGGCGGATTTTCCGGTACTGTAAGAGGAGATTTAGTCTGAATGTGCCCCTTAGCCAGTAGTAATGGAAACAGCTCTGCGTACGACACGGGTATAGGATCAAATCCTGGTGGCCGTGTTGTACGGTTATTGTTATATGGAGGACGAGCCTGCTGAAGAGGCTGTTGTGTCCTTTGCTGATTAGGTTGGCTCTGCGCAACCTGAGGTTGATACGTAAGCGCGGTGCTGATAGCAGGAGTTACAGCTGCTACTGGTTGGTACCGTCACCTTTGCTTTCCGAGAGAGATATTCCCAATATCTTGCTCTTTTTTCTTAGGGAGAGCACTACCGTATTTTTTAATACCGTTCGTCGATCCAGTGTCTTTTACCAAAGGTCCTTCTCGGACGGCTTCCTCAAGACGTACGCCCATGCCCACCATCTCGGTGAAATCACTGGGTGCACTGGCAACCATTCGGTCATAGTAAAATGAGCTTAAGGTTTTTAAGAAGATCTTTGTCATCTCTTTTTCCTCAAGAGGTGGACAAATTTGAGCGGCAATCTCACGCCACCTTTGAGCATACTCCTTAAAGGTTTCCTTGTCCTTTTGCGACATCGATCTGAGTTAATCTATGTCGGGTGCCATGTCCAAATTGTATTTGTATTGTTGGACAAAGGCAGTGCCAAGATCTCTGAATGTGCTGATCGTGGCACGATTTAAACCCATGTACCATTTGAGTGCTGCACCGGTTAAACTATCCTGAAAGTAATGAATCAGTAGGTCCTGATTCTCCGTCTGAGCTGACATTCGCCGAGCGTACATCACCAGATGGCTCTGAGGGCAAAAGTTACCCTTGTACTTTTCAAATTCGGGCACTTGAAATTTGTGCGGAACTTTTACATTAGGGACCAAGCAGAGGTCTGCGGCGTCCTTTCCAAATAAATCCTGACCGCGAATGGCTTACAGCTCCTGGAATTCATCCATTCTGTCGAACATGGTTTCCTTTTTACCAGAAGGTATCTGTGGAATCTATCCTTCTGGGACAGTGTTCACCACAGGGGGTGGTACCGTGACTACGGCAGCGAATCTTGGCGTTTCCCGAAGTTTGTAACCTTTAGGAGTCTTCAGTATGCCTCTGGCATCTTCGCTTTCTCGAAGTTTGTAACCTTCAGGCCCAGTGGCTTCTGTTATGATTCCCTGATCTTCAGTGATCGGCGGAACATATCCTTCCGGGATATAGTTAACAGGCATGCCCCAAGGACGATCTTTCGGCATTTGATACCTAGGATCATACTTCTCCACTATGGGCGTCGAGGTGATCTCTGAGATCACAGTTCTTTATAGCTGAGCTTCTTCCATGGCTTGCATGTCGTTACGAAGCTTTCTCATATCCTCTCTCAGAGCGTCGATCTCTTCTTTCAACTCTCTGTTTTCTTCCTCAAGATCATCCATCTTTTTCTGACGATTGGCCCGAGTATTGTACGAATGAGACAGTTTGACTCTAGAATCGAGATACAAACGTGAGATTCGTAGGGAAGAAGAATACGTGATGTGAGAATGATGAATGTAATATTTATATTAATTGTTTTTTGGTTTAATCAAAATAAACTTTGACAATTAGATTGCAAATATCAAACAGTGGGGAAACTCCTTTTTATTGAATTCAAAGGATTACAGAAATGGAAATACAGTAGATTACAAGGTGCGGAAATAGAAACCTAAGCTAATGGGTCCCGAGTCCTCTCTAAAGAGAAATCGGGTGCGGACTCTTTCCTTTTCTTTGACTGGGGCTCTTGGGCCATTGTCAGGTTGTCATTCCTTTGCCAGGTGAAAGGAGTGAGCAAATTCCTTTGGTCATCTTGATTCTCTACAACATGTTGCTCCAAAATTTCAATCAGAGCATCCTTTTCTTTTAGTAATTGCTGTATTTTGATGCACTCTATGTCGAGGGTGTGGTACTTGTTCTTCCAAGACCTTCTCTCATTTTGAACTTTGTTGAGAGTAACCTGAAGCTTTTCAGTTTCCGTCGTGAAATACATGACAGATTCCCTCAGCGGAAGAATTCCGTAACGAGGATAAGGCATTTTTAGCTTGAGAGCTCTAGTTTGTACCCAATGGAGATAAGGCTCCATCGAGACACAGTCCGGTTTTCCTAGAGACTCTCGTCCTTTCTTATGAACATGCTTCCAGGCGTGCACTATTTCCGTCTTTAGTGCTCTGTCACTTTCTCCTTCCTTGAAGAAAAGACCTTCCAGATGAACATTCCGTGGGACGTGTCTCATCGGGTATCCAAACTGACGGCGAACCAACACCAGATGATAGTCGATTCCTCCTTTAGTTCCTATGAGGGGTACGTTGGGGAAGTTTCCACAACGATCAATGATTCTGATTCCACCATAGATCCTATTACACCAATCTATATCAGAGTTGGTAAAAGACATGATCTTCTGCGACCAACGTAAGGCACTCTTGCAATCCCAAAAAGCAGCAGACTTGGGCAAGTGGGAGATGAACCATTTGTTAAGCAAAGGTACACAGCATGTGATCTCCCCTCCGCTGTACAAATTTCCCAAATGTACAGAATGATACGCATCTGCGAGCAAAGTCGGCACAGGGTTTCCAATGAGAAAAACCTTAATAGAGTTGATATCGACGAAGTTATTGATGTTGGGAAACAAAAATAACCCGTAGGTGAGCAAGACAAAGACGCTTTCAAAAGCAGTCACGTTTCCTATACTGGTAAAATACAAGGCCTTCTTTGTCAAGAACTGGGCTGGCAAACCTTGGATGTCACCCTTAGTGGTTAGGTGAGTCCTAACCTCAGACTCGTCCAAATGAATTGCTCTTGCAATGGTCTGATTCTTTGGAATTTCTTCCAGTCCAGAAAATGGAGCTCGATCAGTAATGTGTAGATCAATCAGATGAGAATACTCCTCCAACGTTGGTGCGAGCTGGTAATCCGGGAATTTGAAACAGTGATAAACTGGATCATAAAACTGAATGAGCGCATCCATGATTCCCTCAATCACATGGACTCTTAACAGTGGTAGCAGACCTCCGTGCTTGGCTCTGAAAGCCTCAGGGTTAGTGATCATCCTCGCTAACCTTCTCAAATCCTCTAGCTTTGGAACCTTGAAGGTATACCTATGGGTTCTCCTTCTACCGAAATCCATTAGCGCAATCCTTTTCTCTGATATTTGCAATCACACTCTTAGTTTAATTTGAAAAACAGAAAGACTAGAAGAGAAATTTTTCTTGTTTTAATGTTTTTTAAATGAATGCATGAATGCAGCACACAAAAATATAGGAAAAACATGGGGTCAAAGGGTCGTTGTCATGAAGTCAAGGCTCTACCCATCCCCAAAGGTTTATACTAGGGTGATTTTTGTACCTGTACTCATTATCATCAGCTCCTCCCAGGAAAGAAAAACAACAAGCGGATTGCCAGCGAGTTGTAGAGCGATCTTAGAGTAAGTGCCATTCACCGAGAATAGATCACCAGCCTCAAATGAGGGTAGTATCGCGTAACAACTATTCCCGATAGTTTCCGCACTACAAAAGGGTTTAGCTCCTCAGCTTCTCAGACATCACAATCGGCCCATTGTCTAGGTGAAAGAATGGGTTGCATTGGTCAGCCTCCAATGAGGTTGATGGTCGACCTCGTCGCCATCACTTATCTTAAGTGTATACTCAATCTTTCCACATGCGGCATCACACGCATTCCCATTAGCAGAAAAATAAACATGTATAGCAATTAGGAAAAGCAGTATATATATTTGTCCTAATCATCCTAGACTTTTAAAGCTATGAATCCTAAGTTCCTGACAGAAAATGGGTTCCCCGGCGGAATTACCATCCTGTGGTTTCATTCCAAATTAATGGCGTTTTGACCTAAGATCCTAATGACGTCAAGGTTTTTACCTAGGGGACAAAAAAAGAACAAGATCCCTAAAGAGACCTGTAATTCTTCCCAGCAGAGTCCCCATTTTTCTGTAGCGAGTGATTTTTGGACGTGGTTGCAAAGCACGATCGCTCTGGTACTACAGCTCAATTCATTTTTTATCCTATTAAAGCTGATGAAGGAAGGGAAATAGATGTCTCCAATTAACCCTGCTTGCATACTGAGATTAAACAGTCAAAACTGTTGGTTTACAGATGCTACAAAGATTCGAGGTTTCTCCTAGGTTATTTTGTTGACAAGGGGTGCTTTAGGCTATCGGTTAGGATGTTAGGACGAATGTATGAGAGTATGGGATTTTGGGTTTTTGTTTAGTGTGCTCGCTAAGATTTTTTATTTCAATCTTATGCCTACGTATTCCTGTTTACCGAAACAGGGAAATCAGAGCAATCGTAGTTCCTCCTATTCTATGGGAGGAAATGGTTGTTTTGGTGTCTTGTTCAAAGCCCAAGACGTGAAGTTAGAGAGTCTATTTGTATCTTGTTCAAAGCCCAAGATGTGAAGTTGAAAATAGTTTGTATCTTGTTCAAAGCCCAAGATGTGAAGCTAAAAGTGTTGACCTTAGAGAGAATTTGTCATCTCTGAAGGGGTCTGTTTGTCACAACTGTTGGGTGACTGACTGTAAAGAAGGATTACTTTAACCGGGATTTGTGAATCCGGCAATGGCATAATTTCCTTTATAGGGGATTTTAACCTGAAGGAGAAGACTTTAACTCAGTTTAGAGCAATGCCATCTTTCCTTAGGAATTTATCATACTAAAAGAGGGACATTGGCATGGATGTAGATGATCCAGAGGCTTGCCACTTACAGCAATTAGATGAAGGGGAAAGAGTTGTTGAAGTTTGTGTACTGTGAACGAGGCACAGCTTTTATGCTAAAAGGTTGATTGGACCAACCAGTGGTTTTCTTATACAAAGCCTAAGAGGAGGCTAATATGTGTCTCGTACAAAGCCCTAGAGAGAGAGGCTAAAAGGTTTTGACTCGACGATGGAGTCTTTTGGTATCTCGTATAAAGCCCGAGATGAAGGCTACTTGACTTAACAAGAGAGTTTTTTGTATCTCGTACGAAGCCCGAGATGGAGGCTAAAATTTGTTTGGCTCAATAAGAACCTTTTTGTATCTCGTATAAAGCCCGAGATGGAGGCGAAAGGGTGATTGACTCAACGAGGGAGTCTCTTTATGTGTCTCGTACAAAGCCCGAGAGAGAGGCTAAACGTTGTTTGACTCTGCTGGGGAGAATCATTGTATAAAGCCCAAGAGAGAGGCTATGGTTACTGTTTCAGTTGAGTGACAGGTCCAGTATGCTGATTTAAAGAGAAAATCAGTTCTTATATGAGCAACACTGTACTCGAGGATTTGATTCGAGGATCCGGGCTATTCCTGTTCTTTAAGGAATTGGGAAATCCGAAGGGTATTGAGACTGTCCGAGTCTACGGGTTTTCTTCCTATTTAACGAAGGGGTCACTTGAGAATGTCTGGAAAACTCAAGGAGATTAGACTGTCAGTGTCTAGAGTTTCATCTTTTGTACCATGCTTTAAGAAACAGTAGTAGACTCTTTGAAAGGACTGTTCTATGCAGATGACTAATTTCTGTTCCTATACCTCTAGGAGGTCGTCGGGACAATTTGTACGAAGCCCAAGAGGAGGCTGGAAACTTTTAAGAAGCCGATCGGTCCTTGTACGAAGCCCAAGAGGAGGCTATCATTCTCGGAGGAAGAATCATTATACGAAGCCTAAGAGGAGGCTGTGAATACTTCTAAGAAGCCGACGGGTCCTTGTACTAAGCCCAAGAGGAGGCGGGGTTGCTTTTAGGAAGCCTGTGGGTCCTTGTATGATGCCCAAGAGGAGGCCGATGCTTTTAAGAAGCCCGTGGGTCCCCAAACCCCGAGAAATTCAAGGCAAGCTATTCACAAGGAATAGATCAAGTCAGGAAAGTTCGAGAATTTAGAAGAAACTCAAAGATGCCATTCACGGAGAATACATTCATCTCTGAGAGTAGAGTTTCTTGACAATTCCTAATGAGGACAGCCGAAGAAAAGACTGTATCTGGTGATCCTATTGGGGATCTAGTTGTCTATTTCTATGAATAAACGAAACGGCGTCACCTAGTTCTAGACGTAGTTGCTGGGGAAACTCGAAATATCTATACTATTATTACACAGTTGATATGAGTTTATGAAAGAAGACTTACAGTGAAACAACCCCACAATACAGTCATATGTATATGAAAGCGGTAAATGAAAGCAATAACCACTTACTCGGTTGTAGAGCTTCCATGCTGTTTGGTTGGTTGTTCAACAAAGAAAGATTGAAAACAACAGTATATTCAAAATCAAAGGAGAAAGTGCTTTGAAAAAGAAAGATTTGGGGCTTACAGCTCAAGGAGAGGCCCAGGGTTTTATCAGTGAGCGCACTGTTTGAATTTGTACAGAGGGACTTGTACAAGTGACTGAGGCCCAAAAAGGTTTTCTGTACAAAGGGATGGGTCTTACACTCTCTCAAGAGGCCCAAAAGGTTTAAAGAAAAAGAGTAGGGCTTATAACACGAGGGTAGGCCCAGTTGACTTTTCTTTAAAAATGGCGATCGCGCCGAGATTTTCTTTTAACGCGAAGGGGCTTATACAATATCTGAGGCCCAACTGATTTTGGTTAAAAGGGGGTTGGGTCTTACACTCTATTAGAGGCCCAAAAATTTTGAATGGGTCTTACTAATCGAGGGTAGGCCCAGTTGGTTAATTTTAAACTGGCGACAATCGCGTCGTTTATTCGAAAATGTACAGTGGGACTTATACAACGAATGAGGCCCAAAAAGTTTTATGTACAAGAGGGTTGGGTCTTACACTCTAATAGAGGCCCAAAGAGTTTTAAGAAAAGAAATGGGTCTTACTACTCGAGGGTAGGCCCAGAAGGTTATTTTTCAAAAGGCGACGATCGCGCCGTTTGTTTTTTACGGTATCGGGACTTATACAATACACTGAGGCCCAAAAATGATTTGGTAAAAAAAAAGATTGGGTCTTACACTCTATTAGAGGCCCAAAGAGTTTTAAGAAAAGAAATGGGTCTTACTACTCGAGGGTAGGCCCAGAAGGTTATTTTTCAAAAGGCGACGATCGCGCCGTTTGTTTTTTACGGTATCGGACTTATACAATACACTGAGGCCCAAAAATGATTTGGTCAAAAAAAGATTGGGTCTTACACTCTATTAGAGGCCCAAAGTGTTTTGAAAATGATTTATGAGGGTTGAATTAATCCAAAAACCCTAATTTGTTTTCAAAATGTGTTTTAATTGAATAAAAATTCAATTAAAATGATCAAAATTGTTTAACATAGGAAAAACAAATTGTGATCTTGGATTAATGCTTCAAAAATTAAGTATTGACCTACAAAATAATTAAAAAGCATTAAAAGTTGCAAAATCAAGGTGGAAAAAATATTTTAAATGTCAAAAACAATTAAAACATTAATTCTTTGCAAAAATATCAATTATACAAAATAAATAATATTTTTGGGATTTTTGGGGAAAATAAAATATTTTAACATTTTTGTGAATTATTAAAAAAAGAATCAACTCAAAATCATTAAAACTCAGAGAGAAATTAATTTTTGAATCAATTAAATTAAGTCACAAAATTCAAATATTTGAATTTTCAAAAAATGGCGCCAAGAACACACCAAGAACACGCGCGTGTTCTGGATTTTCCCAGATTTGCATTTTCTCTCCAATCTCACTGAATACTTAATCATATCATGCAATCCACATACCAATCAACTCGTTTCAACCTCACGATCATGTCTATGGTATTTAATTTCATTTAAATTAAACATATAACAAGAAATCACGAAAAATCCTCAAGAACCCTAATTTCTGCATGAAGGCTAGGATTTTTGATACACGATTCAAACAATGCAATTAATTGAGGGGAAACATTCCATGCATGATTATGAACATATGGCCAAATTATTGTGCAGCAAAAATTGCATGGATCATAGAGTTAGAAGAGCTCATGCTTACCACTTGAAGCTGGTGATCGTGATTTGTGTTGGAGGTGTTACAACTAGGTTCCAATGATCTGGATAGCTTCCCTAGGTGCCATGGAGTGTGTATGAATGCTTGGAATGGATTGAAATGGTTTGGAGCTGAAGATGGTACCTCAACTGCAAAACTGTCAAGAACTTGAGCAATTGGCTGGTGATTTTGTGAAATTTGTGTTCCAGATGTTATGTGAGTGTTTGGATCACTTCTATATGATGTATGTGAGGTGTGTGAGTGATTGGTTTGATTGGAAAAGCTCCCAAACTCAAAACCCGATAGTGACTTGCCTTAGAAGGCAAAATTGGAGTGAAAGAAGAGATTTTGAGGAAAGCATCTGTTTGATGGGTTTGGTGTACTCAAACTGATCACAATTGAGCTCTATTTATAGTAGAGCAAGTTTGTTTTACAAGGAATAGTGAATGGCAACTGCTGAGTAGGTTTGGCCAATGTTGGCAAATGAAAATCCAAGTCTCCTCTAGCCATTGACTAGAGGTTAGGGCACAGGCTGCTGGTTCCCTTGGTCTTGGATAAGTCTTGACTGAATTCAGTTGAGAATGGCTAAGTCCATGCCACCTTGATGCTTCCATTGAATGCTCCAATCCAAAATTGGAGTCTTGTCCCTATTTTGGCAATTCTAGGTTCAGCATGCTATTTCTTGTTCCAAAGACTTTGGAGGCTTGGCTCAGTGATTGTCCCCTTTAGATTCAATCCTCAGAGGTGTCCAAGTGGATAGGAGCATTTGGATTTGGATGATTTTGGCAAATCGAGCAAAAATGCAAAATCTGCCTTGCAGGCAACTTGCCAATGTTATATCTCATGACTCAAATTGAATTTGGTAATGTTCTTGGTCATTTTGGAAAGCCCTTACATGATACAACAACTGTTTGATCATGTTTGGTTTTGATCTCTTTTGAATCCAAGTGAAAAATCCCCCTACATTTGGCAAAAAGTAGGGTAAAATCTGACTTAGTGAAATTTTCACTAAGTGTTGGAACAAAGTGACTTTTCTTGATTTTGATCACTCCATAACTCAAAATCCATGAGGAATTTGGACATAGGTCAGTATGAAGCTTTTGTAGAGTGAAATGAGATCTACAAATCAAGCTTTGAATGGGGAACAATGGCCTTGTGGTTTAGGAGTTATGGTCCTCCAAAGTTGGCACATTAGTGTCACTTTTTCCATAACTTAGAAATTTTTCTAAGTTTTTATGGTTACCCCTTTTACAAGTTATCCCACTTTCTTTGATTTTTCTTGATGAATGATTATTCAAATCATACATTAACATCATTTTAGGGTTAAAAATCTATTTTAGTGAAAAATCTCAAAAAGTCAAAGTTGACTTTTGTGCACAGTTAACTTTTTATCAGATGAATTCCAAACTGTGCAATTCTTCATGAAATCATGTCCTTGACCTAAATCAAACTTGATGGACATGTTCCATGGGTGTCATAGGGTATATTGAATCATGTCTTAGGGCTTGGGAGCATGTCCTTATCAAAAGTCAAAGTTACAGTTGACTTTCCTCGCGAAACCCTAATTGTGGTGCAGATGAAATTGAGACTTGTTGCTCAAGCTTCTTGGATTAATCCATTGTTCCAAATGGATCAATATAGTTCATTAGAGACCCTCAAACCCTCTCTTGAGGTCTTGGCTTATGATTTGCCCTAAAAGTCTACTTAGGGGTGAATTAGGTCAAGAAACCCTAATTCCTGATTTTTTATGAATGCATCCCCTGAGGCAAAATTGACTTGATGATTGGGTCCATGAGGTCCCATGAAGTATATTAGGTTATGTTTTGGATCATTGGCTTGTGCCCAGATGAAAAATTTCCATTTGGAGGCGCTGGTCGACCAAAACCCTAATTTGGTGACACTGTCGATCTTGAGACTTGATCCACCTAGAAGGGAGCAACCTTGTGCTTGATCCTTGAAGTGGGAGTCCTTTTGATCCATTGTGGATGTTTGAGAGGTTAGACAAGTTGAAGATCATGTCATTTCTTGATTGATCCTTTGTCTACGAACTCTGAGAGGGCTTGAAACCCTAATTCTTGATGGTAGTGAATGCTCAACAATCCTTGAGGAGATTGATGAGGCATGAAGGTACATCCATATTATGATGATGATTTGCACAATGATGGGAAATCTAAGTGGTTAAAATTTGGGGTATGACACACCTCCTGCAACATCCTCTTTTGCTCCTCCTGCAACATCATCTCCCGCTCCTTCAGATTCACCCTCCTGCATTTCTCCGGTGTCCACTTCTTTATCGCCTCACGAGTCTACTTTGCATGCTCATATTCTGATATCTCCGCCAACTTTTCAGCAACTATCTCTCCAATTTCTCTCTTATGGTTTACTTCTTTAATTGATTGCGATGGTCCAAAATGTAACTTCAAGCTGACATCCTACCATACATATAAAAGTTCATCTTTACCAAAATAAATTAACTAAAATAAGTAATGTTGAAAAAAGGATCTACTTACAATCTTTTCAGCCACTTCGCGTGTAGCCTCTAATGTGAATTCACCACTTGGTCTTTGACGTGCCCTCTTCCATTTCTCATGGCATGATGCTGGAGATGGATTACGATCAAGGCTTCTAGAAGGATCTCCCAACTCTAGTTCCCTTTGTTTTCTTTTTTCATTAATCATTTTATGTTCTAGTTTATCATATCCTCTACCTATGTGGATAGATATTTCTTACTCTATTCTCCTTTTCTTTTTGGCTCTTAGCTAAGAAATCATGAGTGGTGCGAGGCTTTACAAAATCCTCCCAAACTTTCTTATTAATATATGGATATTTCATGCATGGAGGCTCTGAGTTATCACTTGAATAATTAATATAATCATGTGTGAGAGGTGTGCTAAAGCCCCTCAAACCCTCATTAGCATATCCAAGCCATTTCTTTTTCAGCATTTATTCCTCTAGAACGATAAACATTTCATATGTTTACATAATATAGTTGATATTAGTATTAAACCAAAAAAATAAAATAAATGATCACCTATACTTGTAAAATAAATCATAAAATTCATAATAAATACCGTAATATCGGTCCACATGCTATCTTTCAAAACACCGTCAACGTCGTGCCAAGAATCTATCAAAATACTCATTTTGCTTCTATCTTATCAAATGAATATCAAAATACTCACTTTTCTTATATCCAATACCTATCTCTACATTTTCTTTTACTTTTTGTATTAACGTAGGTTGTAGCGCAGTTTGTATGATAGGTTCTTGTCGAATCACTCGTGTCTGTGTAAATTAAAAAAAATAACAACATATAACAAAGACACCAACACGAACTTCAAAGCCAGATCACACAACACTTCATCCAAAATGATTCAGACCATAGAAACATACTAACTAGAAATATAGTTCCTACTAGGAAAAATAACAAGTTATGATGAATCATTTCAAGAAAAACAACATTTCAAGAAAAACAACACTTTTTCTAGTTAGTACGTAACACCATTTCTATTTTGTATTACTATTTCTATGAACATGTCTATAACTAACACCATTTGAGTGATAAACAAAATCTCAGTGGTGAGTTACGTACCTCAAACGTGATGACGAAACTTCAATGAGTATGGTTGGAAAAGTTGATGTTTGAGTTGATGTTGGAAGAGTTGATGTTGAAAAGAGATGATAGAATCTGAGTTTTGATGAAAATCGCTCTGAGTTTTTGTTAAGAGAATAATAATGAAACGCGATAGGTAATTGAAAAGTTAGAGTCTAGTTCTGTGAAGTATTCATGCAAAAGAACATACACGTCGGTTTTTAGGAAAAACTGAGGGAATACGATTAATTAAAAATTAAAAAATAATAGAAAATCGTCATATTCTAGGAATTCATGTAAAAGAACTATCACGTCAGTTTAAAAAAAAAAGAAGGAGTAGATTATTTAAAAATTAAAAACAATATAAAATAAAAAATAAAAAAGGCATTTGAAAATATTAATTTGAAAATATTGATGCAAATGATATTACCATTCGGTTGGGCCATTTAAGCGAGGGATAATACAAATAAAAAAAATTAATAGAAAAAAAGGCATTTGAAAATATTAGCTTTCTAATTCAAAATAAATAAAAAAAGAAAAAAGAAAAATGCGCTGAGTGAGAAATATATATAATTCAATATCTGGGGTTCGAAGCGAGGTCCCTGATAGTTATATCCCCTCGTTTTTTAGTAAAACTGAAGGTATAAGTTCTATATTTAAAAAAAAAAACAATTTCTTAATACACCACCCATGTTTCTTAGACACCACGCGAAATTTCTTTTTTGCCCCCTGATTCCAGATGTGGACATCCGGACGCACCAATTTTTTTAAAAACATTGATTTGTTCCGGATGTGTATATCAAGAAAAATTCCTGATCTGCAGATCCGGAACCATTTCTTATTAATTCGCGCCAGACCTTCTCCCTCCCCTCATTCTTTACATTTTCATATTCCAAACAACCAAACTCTCTCAAACTCTCAAATTTTCAATCCCACAAATCCCGACTTTTTTCACTCGAGTTCGGCGCAGAGCACACTCCAAAGCCTCTGTATCTCAATTTAATCGGTAAGTTTTTGAATTTTAGAGTTTCAGAGTTATTTTCGAGTAATCGATTTAGAGTAGACATTTAGGTGTAGAAATTGTTAGGTAGTATGAATAACATAGGTTAGAGACAATGTAGGTATTGTTTTCTGTTTGAAACGGACGATCAGGGCATTAAAATGCCCTTTTCTATGGTACAGTAGCCATGGCTGCGTTTTTAGAACTTCAAATACGTACCAGATGTGCAGATCCGGAAACATTTTAACGTTAAATATTCTGAGTGCTTCCGGATGTGCAAATCCGGAAAAACTCAGCGTTAAATATTCTAAGTACTTCCGAATGTGCAAATCCAGAAGAAACTTGGTCTCTATTTTTTTTGTTTTTTTTTTTAATTATTTTTAAAAAATTCTAATTTATTTATTATGCTTTGCAGATTGCATGGCTGGCAGAGACAATCGTATCATACATGGACGGACAGCTCAACATGCATATGTCCGACGTGAGCGGACGCAGTCTACAGTCGAGGGTTCCGACGCAGAGGGAGTTGGGGTAACCCCTACAGCTGAGGGACATCCTACACCTACACCACAACCTTCCACATCACAGGTTCAGGCCACTCCTCCGTCATCTGCCAATTCTACATCTCGGAGGCGTCGGGGTCCTACTGCTGGTTCATCAGGGTCCCCGCCCGTGCGCAGGCGTCGTTGGGAGACTCCAGTTCCATCACCTGCTCCTATTCCATCCCTTTTTCCTGTTCCTAAGGGTGATCACCCAGCACATGAGGGTGGTGACGGCGATGACGATTTCGATGAGCTGGACGGTTACCCTGGGGGACCGTCTGATATGTCCCTACTCCTGGGGTACTCTGAGCATACTGCCAGATATGTCTGGCTAGGACAAGTAACCTTTCTCAGTTTATTTATAGAATTGTTTTCGTTGAAAATATTTTCATTTGTAACATTGTTTTATTTGAAAATTTTCAGGAGCAGGATTCCCAGAAGTTCTATAACCATGGGGGCAAGGTTATAGACATGATGGCGGAGCTGCCAGGGGATGAGTGGTTCCAGTCTTCACTTGCTACCTCTGGTCTCAGAGGCCTTTCTAGGATTGGATATCCCCAGATCATGTACGGTATGCTGATGGCCTTTGTTGAGAGATGGCACCCTGAGACATCCTCATTCCATCTACCGTACGGCGAGCTCACGATCACACTCGACGACATCTCGTGCCTTTTACATCTACCGATCACGGGTACCCTTCTCCGTCACGGTAAGATGTCGAAGGGGGAGCCGATGGAGATGCTGACTGAGGAGCTTGGGGCTACCCCAGATGAGGCACTTGCGGAGGTGACCTAGTTGAGAGGCGCACACGTCCGGTTCTTCTTTCTGACACGCATATTTCGTGCGGAGCTTGCAGAGGCAGGACGGGCAGCAGGTGATGCAGCTGAGGTGGCGATCCACAGGCAGCGTGCCCTGAGATGTCACTATCTGTTTTTGCTCGGTACACAGCTGTTTGTGGACACCAGTGCCACTTACGTTGATATCGTTTACCTCAGGTACCTTTTGGATCCCACAGAGATCCATGGGTACAACTGGGGACGGCTTCGCTAGCATTCACCTATTCTAGGCTCTCAGATGGTTGCCGTTGGGCAGCCAAGACTGTGGCAGACAGCTGTACACTATACGTGGTAACAATCTTATATTCTAAGTCTTTTTTTCATTTCTTTTCTTTCTATATTCATTATAATGTTTGACACCGATGTTATGTTTTCCATTTCAGGCGTGGATATTACAACACTTTCCCAAGATTACTGGTTGGGGGAGTGTCGAGGGGTACACTGAGGATATGCCGCGTGCTGCTGAATTTCTCCTGCTCAGAGGGAACCAGGCCCCTGGCCCCTACATAGTTTATCTTGATCGGATGACTGCTGAGGACATTTTTTATCACGCCTATGCCGATCACCGTGAGACACGCCCGTTTGCCGAGGTTTCGCTGTTCTTAGGATGGTTGGCATGCAGTTCGACCATTACTGCTCGATACCTGCCGGAGCGCGTCTTGCGTCAGTTCGGTTATACGCAGACGATCCCCAGGATGTCCCATGAGTCTGCTCCTCTAGGCTTGACCCGTGTGCAGGTATATGAGATATATGCTGACTTCCAGTCACACTTGGTACCGGAAGAGGCTCGGGCGACCAGAGCGCCGAGACTGGAGCGTTGTTGCCGGGTACATCATGTGGTTCTATACCGTCTCACACCTATGCATGGTGCCCACTAATAAGGGATCGCCACCCAGACCTGCTCATCAGGAGATATTAGAGGAGCGGCAGTCTCAGCTGCACCATACTCAGGATGTCCTACCTCGCTGTTGTGAGATAGAGGAGATAGTGCGGGCGGTCATTGCGGACGGTCACCTCCCTGAGGGCTCTGGTGGCAGACTTTCCATAGATAGGATTATTGAGATTGCTCGGGGGCACTTCAGTATCGCAGACATCGAGCCAGGACGGCGGGTAGGGGTAGAGGAGCAGGGGAGCCAGGAGAGATCCTTCGCCATACACAGTAATTTTTTGTTTGATGTATTATATTTTTATTATATTTATGTACTGTATTTTGACAGGAGTATTATTATGTATATATATCATTTTATTTTATATATGGATATTTTCGAATGTATATTAAGTTGCGACGATATATTAACATATGCGACCAACCAACAAAACTGATTTAAAAAAAAAGTTCTGCTATTTTTCCGGATCTGCAGATCAGGAATTCTTCCTGATATGTACATCCGGAACAAATCAACGTTTTTAAAAAAAATTGGTGCGTCTAGATGTGCACATCCGGAATCAGGGGGCAACAAAGAAATTTCACGTGGTATCTAAAAAATATGGGTGGTGTATTAAGAAATTGCCAAAAAAAATTAAACATGACGCTCCCATAACATATATTTTGGTTTTTGATTGGTCAAGGTGAAAATTTTATCATAAAATATATAATTTATAGTAATGTTTTTTTCTTTAATTTCATCCTCCAATTTTCGTTCATCCTCCATAAGACTTCATTCTCACATGACGTTTCAATTCTCCCGCTCTGCATTTCTCCGCCGCCTCTTTATTCACTATTAAATCAAACAAATCAACGTGACTATTCTTCAAAATTTGTTAAATTATTCTAACACGCCTAAGTCCAACTACAATTGTTGGTAGCTGAGGTAAATAGATTTCTTAACTTTTTCAACCGAAGATGTTTAAGAATTAGAATTAGTTAAGTAACTCTAATCATTTATTCTAAATGTATAAGCCTTTAGAACTACGCTAGACTTTTGTCTAGAATAATGGAATTATAGGGAAACTTAGTTAATTCAATGAAATAATTTTGAGGGGATATTATAATAGACTTTTAGGAATAAATAAAGTTTCACTTATGTAGGTCTTAAGAGTCATCCTATGTTAGATCATGTTGAGACTCACGAAGAGTAACTTCAGCGGTAGTTCTTCACCTAGGTTCGCCACAGTGTCAATTGTTTTTTTTCAGTTCATTGATTGGAGTTGGCTATGTTGGAAATGTCGTTGCATTATGAAGCAACGTAATGTTCTGATATGTTAATATTATTATATGTTGAATGATGATAATGAAAGCATGTTGAAGAAATAAAGCAATATTTATCTAATTGTCATTATATATTTTACACTATATTTTATGTACTCTAAAATTTATTTTATTTATAAATTATGTTTATTCAAAAACATTATATATAATTTATTTCTACAATTATATATATATATATATATATATATATATATATATATATATATATATATATATATATATATATATATATATATATATATATATATTTTAATTCCTTTCTCACAATTTCATCTTTTTATTTTTAATTTTCAAATTTTCTTCTACAATTTCATTTATTTATTTTTTAATTTTAAATTCAAATGTATTTTTATATTTTTTAATTATTATTATAAAATTTAAGTTAAATTTGATTTATTGAATAATTTTATTTTATAATAACATAAATTTAAATAGTTTAAATTAGTATTTTAATTTAAAATAAAATTTAACATAAATAAAGTATTAATATATGAGGTTAAATTGTGGGACCCAATATGAATTCTTTAGAGTTGCACAATTGGAGTGAAAATTGAATGAATTACTTGAAGATGATATGTCTTGATGGATCCCGCAAAAAACCTAAAAGTGAGT
The DNA here is from genome assembly GCA_022829125.1 of Lathyrus tuberosus. Lineage (NCBI taxonomy): Eukaryota > Viridiplantae > Streptophyta > Magnoliopsida > Fabales > Fabaceae > Lathyrus > Lathyrus tuberosus. The sequence goes on from JALAZF010000002.1 coordinate 38,980,561, forward strand.
TGCACCATTGAAGATGCTCTAAGAGTCTAAGACTTAGTCTCATCATTTCATATTTTGTGGTTTTTTAAATAACCAGACATATAATGACTAAAGATCAAGAGAACATACAAATGAAGAGACACCTTTTGAAGCTTCAAGTTACCTCTGCAAAAGATTTCCTTATGTAGGATAATTAAAGCTTTTCCTATATAGTTTGTATGTTTATTATGTATTACTGATTATCCATGTGAGACATAAAATTATATACTAAAATTAGAAATAATTCAAATATAAATTCATTAATTCTATTTAAATTCTACCAATGTTTGACCTATTTTAATTAGAGGTGACAATTAGATCCATTAAGGCAAAATTCATCCAATCTATCCATCCAAAAATTCATCCAACACATAAAAAGTAAGTTAATGGATTGAATTAAATCCATCCATTTATATACACGGATTGGTTCAATCCATCCAACATATTTTAAGGATCCAATGAATTATTTTTATATCTGTTAGATTTATTTTTTAAAAAAATAATTAAAAATGGATTTTTTTTTTAAAAGAATTTATTTTTTCCAAAAAAAAAACGAATATTTTTCTCCAAAAAAACCGATTTTTTTTCAAAACAAAATCAATTTTTTTTTTTAAAAAACCAACATTTTTTTTCGAAAAAAAAACGAATTTTTTTTCAAAAAAAAAAACTGAATTTTTTTTTTCGAAAAAACAACCGACTTTTTTTCCGAAAAAAAATCGATTTTTTTTTCAAAAAAAAAAACTGTTTTTTTTTCCGAAAAGAAACTATTTTTTCAAAAAAAAAACTGATTTTTTTTTCAAAAAAAAAATTGACTTTTTTTCCGAAAAAAAACTGATTTTTTTTAAAAAAAAAAACCGATTTTTTTTTTTTAAAAAAAACCAACTTTTTTTTTTCCGAAAGAACACTGACTTTTTTTTCCGAAAAAAAAACTGATTTTTTTTCCGAAAAAAAACTGACTTTTTTTCCGAAAAGGAAACCGACTTAGCTTTTTTTGAAAAAAAAAATGATTTTTTTTCCGAAGAAAAACTGACTTTTTTTTTTCGAAAAAAAACTGTTTTTTTTCCCGGAAAACACTGATTTTTTTCGAAAAAAAAACCCGACTTTTTATCCCAAAAAAAACCGACTTTTTTTCGAAAAAAAACTGATTTTTTTAAAATAAAAAAAATTTGGATGGATGGATATCTCTATCCATTAAAAATATGTTAATGGATAGATTAGATGTATTTTATTTTTAACGGATGGATTGGATTGGATAATTTTAAGAAAATTTTAGTGGATTGTTAATGGACTAATGGATTATTTTGATTCATCCATTATCAATTCAATCCATATCCATCCAATCCATCCATTTTGTCACCCCTAATTTTAACACAATATCCTTTTTAATTATAAAAGAATAAATAAATTCCCCCAGTCCCCTCTCTGTTGTAGTTGTGATTCAAGTTGATTTAGCGAGGGATACAACAAAAGTCACTGAATGAGTCTGTCTTATCCTTCATTTTGATATATATATATATATATATATATATGCTAAGTAAAAAAGCTTGGGATAGAAACCCATTGCTTTGGAAAATTTCAAATACAAGATCATATCACAAATTCTTGTTGTTAGATTAGCTCATATCATGCCTTCCGTAATTTCCAATGAGCAATGAGGTTTCATAAGAGATATGCAAATTAAGAACTGTATTTTTCTAACTTCATAGGCAATTAACCTTTTTCATAATAAATACTCTCTCTGATCTCTTCTGCAGCATGCATTGATTTCTAGCCAAGTGGTTAATCTTAGCAAATTGACTATCTATTCAGCTTTTGTCAACAATTGTAGACTTGCCATTTTGGCCTTTAAGCTTGGCTTTAGTGTTGGTAGGATTCCCTTCCTCAACCTTGGTGTCCCTATTTTTCATAGGTCTACCTAAATCTATTTATTTTCAAAATTTAGTGGATAAAATAAAGGTCCAACTTGCAACTTGAAAATCATCATTAATCTTTCTAGCTGATAGAGCTCAAGTGGTCAGAAGTGTGATTCATGGAATGCTTATTCATTCAATCACGGTGTACTCATGGAATGCTTATTCATTCAATCACGGTGTACTCTTGGCCTATTGCATTACTCAAGAGCTTGAGAAGTATTTGAGGAAATTCCTATGGAATGGCGACCTTTACTCTAGAAAATGGTGATCATGGCTTAGCATGGTGTTTATAAGCCCCTTGATGAAGGTGTTTAAACATCAGATGTCTTGCTCAACTTAATGAAGTAATTTATGTTGGATTGTAATTCATTTAAGTTGTATTTAGAGTTAATTTGAATTTCATTTAGTATTGAATGTGCATATAATAAATGTTGAGATATCAATTTGTAATTGAATTTTGGAATCATTTTCAGTTGAAAAGTTAGTTACAACTCTTCTATTTTTTTCTCTCTCTTCCATCTTCATCATTTTCATCTTCTTCCTGTTTGTACACCAACAATTGGTATTTAGAGCTCTGGTTCGGATCCACGGGAAACACGAGTGTACGTGAGACATGTGTGATTGATTTCGTTTCTTGAATTCGCGTTGAATTTACGATCGGAATCGGAACAAAATCACATTTCTTGATTCTGAGGGATTGGGAAACACAAGTGTTTGATGAGTTTTTGAGTGAATTCTTGCACAGGATCGAAAATGAACGGTGAAAACGGTAGTTTTAACACAAAGCTTTCATTCTTTGATGGAAAAAAATTAGAATCAGTGGATGATTCAGATGTGTGTGTCGTTTGGCGCTTAAGACATTCTTGATCTCGTCAATGACATTTATGCAGCGGTTGTAGTAGATGCAACTGAAGCACAAAGGAACATGTATAGAGAGACGAGGAAGAAGAATCATAAAGCTCTGTTCTAGATCCATCAGTGTGTAGATGTGAATGTGTTTGAGAAGATTGTTGATTCGATGACGGCGAACGCTGCGTGGGACACACTAGTACGATGCTACGATGATAATGCATCAGTGAAGAAGGTGAAACTTCAGAGTCTACGTAAGCAGTATGAGAATCTCAACATGAAGAACAATGAGAAGGTACCTTATTATATCTCCAGAGTGGTTTTGGTCACAAATGAGATGAAATATTGTGGATAGACTCTCTCTAAATAAGTGATCATTGAAAAGGTACTGAGATCACTTACTTCATAATTTGATTACATTGTTGTATCAATTGAACATCTTAAGGATCTAAGCACCATGAGAATTGAAGAGCTAAAGAGTAATTTAGATGCACAAGAGTCGCGTCAGACTGAGAGAACCTCTGAAAGAGAGGTAAAACAAACTCTAAAGGCATGTTATGGTAAGAAGAATAAGATGGAGTCTTGGTCAGAGGCCAAAAAGAGACATGGTGGTGGCTATAAAAAGTCATAAGCCTCCAACTCTGATGAGAAGAAACATCTGAAAGGAAAGGAGAAGTATTATAAGAAGAAGGTTTAATGTTACTGTTGTAAGAAGTTTGGTCACTTTGCTGCTAATTGTTGGTCAAACAAGGAAAAAGAAATCACAAGAAACAAACATAGCCAGAGGAGAGTATGATGATGAACCTATACTATTGATGACTTCTAAATTTGATGGTGGATATTTGGTAGACTGGTGGTGTAACACCCCAAATTCCCATCGCGAATAAATAATACATAAATAAAATCAGAGTAACTAAAAATTTATTTTTCTGACAGAAACAAGGATGCCACATTTAAATAAACAAAACATCATCCCTGCTCATAAATTTGATACATAGCATAAAATAGAATACCCTCAAGGGGAAACTTTTTCCATATTAAAGGAAATGTCAATTATGGAATAAAGCGAAAGATCCATAACCGACTTGTTTTACAAAATAAATGGTTTATAACGTCAAAGTACACATACACGAGTAATACAAAAATATATTCCACAATTATATACATATATAACATAATCGTTCCCCGACTCCCGTGCTACGTATCAGAGCAGACAGACGACAAAGGACGGAGGACTAATCTCCACAAAAGCCTCCAAGACACTAATCTGCAATTGCCTCATAGAGCAATAAACCACGGCAGAAGGGTGAGAAATAACAACTAAATCAAGATTGGATAATAATATGCAAACACACATTCAAACACATGTATAAATCATCTCACCCATACCATCACATACTAACACATATAGCATGCCACAAATACAAAATATATCACACATAATAAATCAAATCGTGATTTTCCACAAATAACGCATCCATTCACAATTCTCACCACAATTCATCACAACTCACTCATATACATCACAATGTATATATATACAAAACCAAGCATATTCATCATGCATACTTCCACAATTCTTATCATTCCACATAAACATACATATTCATGTTTATTCATCAATGCACAATTATAAAGATGATAAATGCAAATCATAGAGACCGACTTACGACTCTATGCAAATGCAATGCGGTACCGACTCAATCATCTCAAGTTCACTCAGGAACTTATTGGAACCATCGCTCGTTACCAATATAACTCACCGTCGGGCCTACGATGTTCACCCATTGCTCACACCTCACATAGGCACACAATGTTTATGGATCGCTCACACCCCACACGGGCACACGACCCGATCGCTCACACCCCACATGGGCACACGATCGTCTATAATCATCGCTCACACCCCACATGGGCACACGACGTTATAGCGGATTCCCTCTGGAACCAATCTGTCGCTCACACCCCACATGGGCACACGACATTACAAGATGCATATCATGATGCTTGACACCCAAGAACTCATGACAATCAAATGCATCTTCACACATATATGCAACCATAATCATGCATATATTTCCACTCATCATCATTATTCATGCATTGAAAACAATTCAAACAATGCATTTCAACAATAAAGGCCACCAACCACATACATTGGAATTTCACATAAACAATGCATATCATCACAGACCACAACAATCATACAATCACAATTACTTCCACAAGGGATTCACACCACAAAGGCTACCCACAACACATCATAACAACATACATTGATATTCAATCAAACAATGTATTTTACCACACAACAACATCATTTATGGATCGTTCACACCCCACACGGGCACACGACCCGATTGCTCACACCTCACCTAGGAACACAATTGTTTGTAATCATCGCTCACACCTCACATAGGCACACGACGTTACAACGGATTCTCATTAGAATCACTCAACACAAGAATGTACATCATTATGCTTCACATACAAAATGACTCAAGACATTCTTGAAATGCATACATATTCACAATATATTCATGCATTCATCTCATACAATCACATACAATCTATATACATTCACATCAATGCACTATTGTATGATTCACATCCAAAACAATGCACATATTTGTCATAAAGCCATAAACCATCATCACAATATTCCATCATGTATATTCACATCATATAACGGCCCACAAGCTACACATTACATTTTAAAAGCATATAGCATGATAACACATCAATCGCACACATTGTACGCGATAAAAACCCGACAACCCGACTATTTTCCAAAAACACGAATTAATTAAATCATCTTTTATCCTCCAAACCATCTTTAATAGAAAGAACTTTTCATTAGGTTTCCAACGCTTCGAACGGGGGTCAAAACGGACTTACGGTTCAAAAGTTATGGGTTTTTGAAGATAATATTTTTCCGAAAACTTACACTGTTAATCAGTTAACGCATTTGGTTAATCGATTAACCATCGCGAAACAGCAGAAAAACCAGAATTTTATGACACAAAATCCCTCCAAACTCATCCTTAAACCTCCCGATCATACCAACAAGTATTCCTGACTAAAACCCATCATTTCCCGACTATTCTACGCGAACTATTCCGCATTCTAACCGTTAAAACATCGATTCTACACATTTGTTCTTCAATCCAACCAATAAGAAAAAGTATATTTTTCAACCAAACAAAACACAAACAATACATACATATACATATACAATCGAAATATAATCGAAACTTCTCACCCTTACCCGATTATTCGCGCTTGAAACAGAGTAATCTTTGATTTTCCTCTTTTCCTCTTTTTCTCCTCTTCTTTCTCTCTTTTCTCTTCTCTTCTCTTTTCTTTCTTTTTTTTTTCTTTTCCTTACTATCTTTTCTCCCCTTTCTTTCTATTTATATCAAAACATAAAACTTACCCAAGCAAAAGACCAAAATACCCCTCAGCTCAAATATCTCTCAAACGCTCTCAAAACGCGATAAAACATAAACATACTGATAAAATATATTTCGGGAAATAAAAGTTGAAAAGAAATAATAATTTAATACAAATATTTTATCTATCTGAGAAATTAACCAATTAGAAGGTAAAATACAATAAATTCACACATTTCACAAAATTCAAATAAATGAAATAAATAAATAGAATTAAACAAACCGGGGCGTTACAGGTGGTATATGGACACTAGCTGCTTAAATCACCTAACTGGAAATAAACAACGGCTGATTAATTTTTACTCTAGAAAGAGGACAAAGATCACATGTGATGATAATAAGTATTAAGTATATGAATGCTGAAGGAATGGGAAATGTCAAAGTCAGAGTGAAGAATGGCCAAACTATTTTGATAAAGGATGTTTGGTATGTTCCTGGCATGAAGAGCAATCTGATGAGTGTAGGTCAACTAATTGAGAAAGGTTTCTTAGTTACTATGAGTGACAATCTTTTGAAGTTGTATGATTCTGATCAGAAGCTGATTATGCAGTCTGAACAGAGAATCAGTAGAACATTCAAAGTAAATATAGAGTCAGATGACACTAAATGATTTAGTGCAGAAGGTACTGAAGGTGACAGTGAGCTATGGCATAATAGATTTGGGCATCTGAACTTCATAAGCTTAGGGCGTTTGACTTCTAAGAAGCTAGTATATGGCATTCCTAAGATTGTGAAGCCTAAGAAGTCATGTGAGATATGAATGGAAGGAAAGCAACCAAGATTTTCATTTGTATCAGAAGTAGCCCCAAGAGGAAAACATGTGTTTAGGAGTAGTGTATTATGATGTATGTGGACCATTTGAAGTACCTTCACTTGGAGGAAACAAGTACTTTGTGTCATTTGTGGATGAGTTCACAAGAAAGACATGGGTAGGACTCATCAAGTTTAAGCATGAGGTGTTTGATGAGTTTCATAATTTCAAGGAGAAGGCTTAAAATCAGAGTGGTCAGAAGTTGAAAATTCTCAAAACTTATGGTGGAGGTGAGTACAACTCTACAAAGTTCAGAAGATTCTGTGAGGAGAATGGAATTGAGCATGAGGTTACTGTTGCATACACTCCTCAACGCTATAGTCTTGCTGAAAGAAGAAAAAAAACTTTGCTTGATATGATAAGGAGCATGCTGAAAGAGAAGAAGCTCCCTTACATCTTGAGGGAAGAAGTTGTTGCCACTGAAGCCTATGTGCTCAACAGGTGTCCAACCAAGAAGCTAGAGGAAATTGTTCCCTTAGAGAAGTGGACCAGAGATAAGCAAAGTGTGAGCCATCTGAAGGTGTTTGGTTTTATTTGTTACAAAGATGTTCTAGATGGTAAGAGAAGGAAGTTGGATGACAGAAGTAGAGTTATGTTTCTTATAGGGTACCACAATACAAGTGCTTATAAGCTCCATTGTCTTGTCACTAAAAAAGTTGAATTTAGTAGATATATCATTGTGAAAGAATTAGAAGCGTGGGATTTGAATAAGTTTAATACAACTCTAGTGCAGTGTTAACACTTGAGTTAACTTCTAAAGATATTTCAAATTCTGAAGGAGAATTTGCCTCTGAAGGAGATCCTACTTCTGAAGACGAGTCTCAAGGTGACGAGTCTGACTCTGAAGGTGACTCTGATACTGAAGATGGGTCTGAAGGTGACGAGTCATACTCTGAAAGGGAATTTGATTCTGATCTAAATTCTGATGATGATCAAGACTCTGGTGGTAATCATGCCTCTGAAGGTGGTCATGCCTCTAAAGGTGGACAAAACTCTGAAGGTAGTCCAACATCTGATAATGTTCTAGTATCTGAAGAAGATTTTGAACAAGTTCAGAGACCACAAAGAATCGGACAAATACCAAGAAAATTTGCAGAGTTTGACATATTGCGAGATACTGAGATAAACTCTGAAGGGGAAATCAATCAGTGTGGCATGTTAGTAGACTCTGAATAAGTGAGTATTGAAGAAGCTCTCAAGAAGAAAGTGTGATTGAATGTTAATAGAAAGAAACAAGACTTAGGAGTTGACTGAGCTTCCAAAGGACAAGAAAGCCATCAACGTGAGATGGGTTTACAAGGTGAAACTAAAGCCAAATGGATCAATTGGCCAACATAAAGCAAGGTTAATATCTAGAGGATTTCTTCAGAAATCTGATTTAGAATATTTGAAGTGTTTGCACCTGTAGCTAGACATGAAACAATCAGATTGGTGATTGCTATAACTACTATTAGAAATTTGCCTCTGGTACATTTAGATGTGAAATATGCATTTATGAATGGTCCTTTACAAAAGGAAGTTTATGTGTCACTACCTCCTGGATTTGTGAAAATGAATCATGAAGCGATGGTGTACAAGTTGCATAAAGTCTTGTATGGCTTGAAACAAGCTCCTAGAGTCTGGAATCGAAAAATTTATTCGTTTTTCAAGCTTCAAGGATTAAGAAAATTTGAGATGAAGTATGACATTTATGTTCAACATACATCTAATAGAAATATGATTCTTGTGTGTCTTTATACTGATGACATATTGCTAACAGGAAGCTATTCAAAAGAGATAACTAAGTTCAAGAAGGTGCTGATTAATGATCTAGGAAAGATGACATATTTTCTAGGGATGGAGATTTTATACTCTGATATGGGTATAATCTTATATCAGTTGAAGTATGAACTTGAGCTTCTGAAGATATTTGAGCTAATGAATTAAAAGTCTCCAATCACACCCGCTAATACAAATCACAAGTTAGATTCTGATGTTGAGTGTGATGATGTAGATGCTACAGTTTTTAAACATTTGGTAAGCTCATTGAGATATCTCTGTAATACCTGAACGAACATTTTTTATGCAGTTGAAATGATGAGTAAGTTTATGAACAAACCAAAGTGGTTACTTTACCAAGCTGCTGTCAGGATACTGAGGTATATTAAGGGGACTCTGAGGTATGGAGTTTTGTTCCCCTCAAGTGTGGAGACAAAGTTGACAGAAAGAGTACTTATGGACATTTCTTTAAGTATCTTGGAGGTCATATTTCTTGGTGCTCCAAGAAGTAACCAGTAGTTGCATTGTGAACCTGTGAAGCTGAGTACATTTCAGGTGCTTTGACTGATTGTCAAGCTGTGTGGATTCTGAACTTGCTGCAGGATCTGAAGATCAAGGTGAGCAAGCATGTGAAGTTGATGATTGACAACAAATCAGAGATAAGCTTTTTCAAGAATCCGGTGGTTCATGGAAGAAGAAAGCACATTCTCTCTCTCTCTCTCTCTCTCTCTCTCTCTCTCTCTCTCTCTCTCACTATGATAACAAATAAAAAGTTAAAGTTAGCTATGTCATACCTTCCAAATTGCATCCATCTCATAAAGCAAAACTGGACGCACCGTTTTTTTTAAAAAACATTGATTCGTTCCTGATGTGCACATCAGGAAACCTTCCTGATCTGCAGATTCGAAAAAATGGCAGAACTTTATTTTTTTTTTTAAAAATCAGTTTTGTTGGTTGGTCGCATATGTTAATATATCATCACAACTTAATATACATTCGAATGAGGGGAGGGAGAAGGTCTTGACAGCATGATGAAGATCTTGAGTCAAGGGATTAGGTTTCCCGCCAATAGAAAACTTTGTTCTTCGTATCTCTTCAATGTGTTGTTTCGGTGTAGCCATTAATTTCCAGTCAATGAAGTAAACATGCATTACAGAGTGAAACGTTGATGAATAAAAAAAAAGTTTGTATGCATAAAAAAACTCATTATTATTTACCTGTAAGGGCACAAAGCACCGAAAAGACTGAGCTTTTTGGAGATGAAAGGTTAAGAATGGAAGTAGTTAGTAACTTACACGATACAAGAAAAGTGTTGGTATGCATAAAAAACTCATTATTATTTACCATTTTGGACTATTAAAAAATATAAATATAATACTAGCCTTTTGTACTCAAGTTAAGAAAGTAATCATATAAGTTTTGTTTTGGAATATTTATTTTCACTTTTTCAATGTTTAAATTTTTTCTTTAAGCTTACTTTTTAAATTTAATTGGATAGGTATTAATTATTTAACGTCCGGATGTGCATATTACTGAATATTAAATAAGAGGATTATTTTATTATTACTACTATAATGAAATTCTAAAAGGATTATATTTTATAGGTTCGAAGATTGTAGGACAAATGAAGATCAACAGTAAAATATTACTTCTTTGACGTTATTCAAGATAAATGGCAGCAGAGTCGACACAAAGTTGGTGGTACTCCTATTACGACTTGTAGAACCAGAATCAAAATTTTTGACTTCACTTATGTAGTATCGAGCGCGGAAAGCAAGCAAGTGTTCCCCGATTTTAGCCACTATGATAACAACTAAAAAGTTAAAGTTAGCTATGTCATACCTTCCGAATTACATCCATCTCATAAAGCAAAACCTGACTGAACTGACCTTCACTTACTCCATCTCTGATAAGCAGAAATTAACAATCCAAAATAAATCATATATAAAATTAAAACAAGTTATAATATATACATATACATAAATATACATCAACATGTATCATTTAGGCACCACGCTCGATACTACATAAGTGAAGTCGAAAATTGTGATTCTGGTTCTGCAAGTGGTAATAGGAGTACCACCAACTTTGTGTCGACTCTGCTGCCATTTATCTTGGATAACGTCAAAGAAATAATATTTTACTGTTGATCTTGATTTGTCCTACAATCTTCGAGGATAGATTTGGGAGTTCGGATATTCACAATGCCTTTTTTGGATATATAACTTGTAACACCCCAAAATTCATATTTAATTATTTAATTAATTATTTATGATTATCGTGAATGATTGTGAATTATATGACGCATTGGGTGATTTTATTGATGTGTGTTGTGGGTATTAGTGACAAGTTGATATAATTAGAGTTATTTAGATTTAAATAATTTAATCATATTATATGTGGAGTTATAATAATAATAATAATCATAATATAGATGGCATTATTTAGATTATTATTATTATTTTAAATAAGATGAGTAATAATAAGGGCAAGGTGGTCTTTTTGTAAAGGATAAGTGAGGATATAATTGGGAAACCATTATTAGGGGTATTTGGACTTAATAAGAAAATAGAAGTGAGAAGTTATTCTGATTGATCGTAACTTTTGTGAGAAGTGCTCTGAGGAAAAAGAGGGAGAAAGCTAGGGCTATTGAGGGATTGCTGCAGAACTCAAGAGAAAGAATTCAGAAAAAAAGTAATTACAAGGTATGGGGAGTATAACTTTCATTATGATTGATGTAAAAATTTGAATATAGATAGGTTGGGGTTTTATGGGGTTTTGGGTTTATGATGAATTCTTGATGAAATAGATAGAAAGTGATGAATTTAGGATGTATGTTTTGATTTAGAATGATGTATGTATGAGGGTAGATAAATTGTTGGGTTTTTATCCATGTGTTTGTTGATTGTTTGGTGTTTCCGGTGAGAAGTTGGAGTTACGTGTCGGTGATAATAAAAATGCTCGAATTGTGTAAATTGCTTGGTTGAATTGTGATTTTTAGTGTTATAAGAGTTTCTAATGAATGTGTATTGTTGTATACTGATGTAGAAATATGAGTTCTGTGATAAATGATGTCTGGGGATATTGGGATGGGTTAAATAAGTGATTTTTCGCACAAAAATACAGCAGAAAAGTGATTCTGTAACAGAGTAACCGGTTACCCTAATGCAGTAACTGATTACCCTGGGACAGATTTGCAGGGCCGACCCAACACAACTTGAGGCCTAAGGAAAAAATTTAAATTAAATATTTTAATATAATAAAAATATTTTTATTTTAGATTAATGAATTTTTGTTTTAGATTTTTTAAAATTTAATCAATTTTATTTAATATTTTATTTTCAATTCATAATGAGATGAACACATCTAAATACTCTGCTAATTATTTAAAAAAGTTATTATTAAAAAAATATTATCAAAGTTCTTAAAAAAACTTAAATTTCAAGTATTCTTTTGTATAAAAGAATTTAAAAGTTTATTATTTATAAGTGTGACTTTTAACATGACCTTCTTTAATGGTGTGTAAGAGAGATTATCAGATAGAATTAAAAAAATTTCACGATTAAGTCGTAGCTAAAATGAATCTAAAAAGTATTAATTATGTTTAAACAATAACAAAATAGAGCCATGATTTATTGTTGGCAATTAAACCTTGATTACTCCAAAAATTTAGGATGATCTTAATTTATAAATTAATCAATTATACAACATATATCTTAAATGGTTCTTATTAGCATAAAATTTTAATTGATACTATTATATAATTTGTATAGAAAATAATTAAAAAAAATATCAATTAATTAAAACTATATAAACATTTTTAAAAAAGTGAGGCCCTAGGCAGTAGCCTTGATGGCCTACCCCTAGGGTCGGCCCTGAGATTTGTTTAAGAACTTCAAAAATTCGTATCTTGAGCCTCGGGTGTCCGTTTGACTCGCCGTTCGAACCCGTGGAAAGCTAATACAGTGTAATTTCTTGTAAAAATGGTTTCAAGGCCTGGAATTAAAATTAACTAGGTTCTAATGAGGCTTTATGGTGTCAGTGTAAGATGTCAGTGTCTGTGTTTGTTGAAAAACTTTAAAAATTCATAACTTGAGCTGTGAGCATCCGATTGATGCGTGGTTCGGATCGTTGGAAAGATGAGTTAACTTAATTTATCTTTAAAATATTTTTAGTACTAGAATTCCAGCTATTCGACACGTGGACATGTCTTTTGAATGTGTCGAGTTATGTCGTTTTTGTGAAATGTAAGCAAATGTCTTGTATGGATGATATTCTATGATGTTCTACTTGAATGACTATCTTAGTGATGCTATGGAGTTGGGTGTGAAGTTGTTGTTATGTGTTGATGTGATCTATGATGATTGTTTAATGATGTGCATGTTAAATGTATACATGGGGTAAGAGAATTGTGTTGGAATTATTATGGTGATAGATGCATTATGATGTTTTGATGCTGAAAATAAAGTTGTGATGTTATATTATGATGGTTATGATGTTGTGATGATGAAGGAGTCGATGATGTGCATATTTGATGTATATATGCTTTATGATGATTATGATTAATTATTACATGAATGCGGATGCAATTCGAGGAATTTGTTGATTATGTAGATATTGTTACATCATGGCATTTATGGCATACTATGTTGGGACTTCGCTTCGTTGTTGTTGGGTTCAATCCCATTATGCGGTGTTGTACCCCAAGTTTTACCCCTTATATGTAATAACATTTTGCATTGACATTTGGATTCAATCATCTATGCGTTGTTAACTAACCATTTCATTTTGCAAGTTTATTTCTACTGTGAAAAGCCAGGACTTATACAAAGAGGAGGGCAAAGTCTCCTAAGCCAAGTTCTCATCTGATTCAAAGGAAGAAGGTACTCTGAGGTCCCAAATGCAACCATGTGAGCTCACTTACATTCAAGAGGTCTAATCTAACAAGAAATCAAGACCATCTTACTTTCATCACAAGTAGCTTGAGCCACAAGTTCACCCTGCCTCCAATTAGGGTTTTTCTAAGACAAGACAATCATGGCCTTTGATTTTGACCAAGATTTATTCTCAAACCCTAGGACTTGACTCCACATGATAGAAGACATCCCTGGAGACCATCATTGAGCTTTAGATATGATTAAATAAGCAATATAATCAGAAATCATTCCAGTACATTCACAGTTGAAATTAGGGTTTTGACTGAGGCCCTAATTCTCGAGATTTTGATCCAAAATGAAACATACAAGTCCTCAATACATCATGACATGTCTCATTGATGAGTTAGGGCATGAGAGATCAAGTTTTAAGAAGTTTCTTGCAAAGGAAGCAAGGTTTGGTTCATGAAACTTTTCAAATGTGGAGATTTCACTACTTGTGCCAAAATTGAAACAGTCATAACTTTCAAACCACACATCCAATTTGAGTGACTCAATGCTCAAATGGAAGCTCTTTCCATGATCTTCAAAACATATTAGAGGACCCTCTTTCAAAAAATGCTTGGTTTTTGAGTTACAAGACTTGGAAGATAAATCACCTTTTGGGACTTGGTGAAATTTCAGCTTTTTTACCCTTATTTGCACACCACTTTAACCCGATTTTACATATAGTTTCAAGCCTCAAATCAAAAATCTTTAAACATGAAAGTTGTAGAGGATATTGAGGGCTTTCCAAGAAGTACTAGAACTCCTCAAACCATTGAGTGAGATGGGAGTTTCGAAGCTTCAAAGTTGGAGGTTTCATTTCTTAAAACTCAAGAAACCAACTTTTGTGTAATGACTCAAACCTTTCTCTAAACACCAAAACCTCATGTTTCTGAATTCTAATGTTGGATTTAGGTTTAATCCAAGCATGTCCACGAATTTACAACTTGGTTGGTATTAAAATAATGTATATGTCATGTTTATGCAAGTGGTACATGGAGAGAGAAACTTTTCAAAGCAACAAGTATTTGTTTATTCATTGAGCCTCTCACCAATCACTTCTCACCAGCTTGTGCTCAGATGCTCAGAGATATTTGAAGATTTTGGCTCCGCAAGCAAGACTTCACACGATGAAAAAGGGCAATGTTGGCACTTTGTGCAACTTTGGCCATGCCTTGAGTTCTTGGCTCTCCCCTATAAATAGGGGTTGTTTCTACTCAGTTGGGACACCAACAATCCACATAATATCAGAAACTTGAGAGCTTCCAACCGATTGTTTTTTCTTGGCAATAAAGGAGAGGGGTAAGAGTTCTTGGCAGCTGTTGCTAGAAGAAAGGGAAACTCAGCTCAAAGTAAGAGGGTGCAGTGGACATATTCCACTAGGTAAATATCACACCATTTCACTAATCATGTTCTTATCATGCATACTATTGTCATGATTATCTTATATCTAAAGTCATGCTGAATGTTTATTTTGAACATATTGTTGTGTTTATGTTTATGGCATCCATATTGTACATTGTCCGTTGTTAGTTTGAGGCACTTTGGTGTCATTGCTGTAAATTAGAGTTTTCCATCTCATGACAGTCTAGGATTGCAACATGGAGACTTGTTAATGAAACAAATACCTGCTCTCACTATCCCTAACTGATATTCTGATTGTGTTTTTTTTCTTATGCCAAGGTGTATTAGTTTGTTTGTTTCTTGCATCTTAATCAAGTGATTATATGGATAGGATTATTGAATTCATGTAAGGTTGGTAACACTGAAACTCTTTGAATTTGTTTCTTTTCATATCAGCATGAAAGATGTGAACGGATTTTGTACTGATATAAGTGAACATGTCATTGCTCTTGTTTTGTTGCTTTGGACCACATGCATGGTAAAGGCTATGAATATTTGAGTACAGGTTGTTATGATGCCGAACTGGCTTTGTCCTCATGTTATATGTTCATATGCATTTGAATTTTCATGGTGTCCATGCTATCTAACTGGCTTGAAAAGTTTGGTTTGAAGTTTGTGCTAAGCATGATCATGCTTTTGCTTCAGGTATTCTCAATTGGTATGTTAGGCTGAGTGTGTAGTGTAGTCATATGCATAATTGTTATCATTTGCTCTAGACCCTTGTTGTGTATGTTTTGGTTTGGATTCATGCTGACAAAATGGATGTTGGATCTTTTACTTTTAATACATATGCCTAGCTGTTAAATTTGCCTTGAACCTGTATTGCCTTAGTTCAGGAGGTGGTCATGTTAAGATTTACATGTTTTAAATTAGTTCTTGAAAAGTCAATGCCATGTTCGTTCCAATTTAAATGGTATGAGAGTTTTGGTTGGAATCATACTGTTAACAAGCATTTGCTCTTTTCTTTCCTCATGTTATCATTCATAATCCTATACATAAGTTGTTGCTTGTTTGACTTAGCTGCCATGATTAGGAGAGTTTGTCTGCTTAGACTATTTTTGAGATATTAATGCTATCCCAGATTGGTTTGATAGGCATGATGTCTTGGTAACTTTCCCTTTATAACTCCTAAACCTGTGTCAATACCATACTCATGCTATTACCATGTATTTTGTTTGTTTGACATTTGGTACAAGTGTTCATATGAGGAGGTATTGTATAGTACTATGCCAATGTCTGATTACTATTGTTGCCTTGATGCCATGCTTGAATGTTAAAAGTTTTTATTAGAAATTTGTATGTGCTGAGATGAGAATTGTCTTCAACACCATGTAAAGACATGTTCACTTATTTTCCTAGTTTTGTATTTATCATGTATGCCTGACATTGTGTGAGCTTGTTGCTACCATATTTGCTTCCTTATGACAAAATGAATACATTTAAATTACTCCTGTTTTGTTCTGGTATCATCTTAATGACCTGTCTATGTGCTTATCTCAACTCCTTTCCAAACTGTGAGCCATAGGCATAGCTGAGGTTATGGTTTTGTTTTGTACCTTTACTGCCTTAGTCCAAGGGTGTTTATGTCAAGAGTTGCTTGTTTAAAGTTTGTTCTTGCATTGTCCATGTTATGCTGGTTTTAATCTCACTGGCATGAGGGGGATTTGGTTGGAAGTTTGTGCCTTATATGTTCTCAACTGATATATATAGACTGGCCATGTATGTTCAACTCATTTTGTCATGATATCAGGCTGCTTCTGCTTCTATGATAGAGTTGGCATACCTGAATTATTGATGGATATGTTGCCTTATTTTTCACACTGATAACTGTATGATCACCAGGCCATGGCCATATGTTTGTTTTTCTATGATAAGTGGATATGCTCTTGCCTCCAAAACATGATGAAATTATGTCTTCACAACTAATCTGGTGTTATGATGTTACATTGGCCACATCCTTGTATTAACTTGTTTTGGTGCTACTTGTGATAAGTTTACACCAAATGCGTTTAAGTTTTTGCATTTACACCTGCTTGACCAACAAACATGGATAGAATCTGAGATAGGCAGTTTTGGCACTAGTTGGTCAATGTCCCTCCTTGAAAACTAGAATTTCATGTCTTTTGTCTCCAAGTTCCTATACTCCTTTTATGCAAATAAGGTCTTGAAGTTACTCCACTATTGGAGCCCTACAAGTTGGTATGTTGTTCTATGATTTTTGGTCAAGGACTGAATTGAAAATGTTTGAGGAAAGAAGGAAGTAACTGATTGGAAAAGTCACTAGCATATGGTGGCAATGTTTTGTGTGTGTATTTCAAACACGTGAGGTTTTATTTATTTATGGGGTGGGCTCATACATTGGATGTATGGCCACCCCAGTGGTAGAGAACTTGCGTGTGAACCAAAAGGACTGGGGTTCGAATCCCCCTCGCCCCAGTTCCTTTTGTTTTAATTTCCTGAATGCATTTGGTTTTATATATTTAGTTTTGTTGCCATACATTATTAAGACGTGCGCAATGGCAAGATTGGTAATGGTTTTGGGCTGTACACGCAAAGGCACGAGTTCAATACCCATGGGGAGCATTTCCCCTAATTTTTATCACATGTTCACTTTGTATTTTATGGTTTATGCTTTATTTTCCAAAATTCATAACTTGATCATTGTTTATCCTTTTTTGCTCATTATTTTTGCAAATCACTCTTTAAAATGTCTACTTTTTGAACATAAAAAGGAATTGGTAAAAATTAATATTTTTGAGGTACTTATTCATGTTGGAAGTGGAAGGCCTTTTAGGGTTTCTATTAGGAATACTTTTTACTTCTTTGATTCTTTTGTCATGATACCTTGTTCATCTTGATTTGAATGATGCCTGATGCATATGGTTTTTTCCTTGTATGGTGTTGTGAGCCTTGTTTCACTTTGTTACCTTATTGTTTGATGTTGTATTTTCATCTCTACAAGCTTCTTGCCTATAAGAATTATTACTCTCCCCTCATTCCAAAGGAAAGTCTCTCTATTGACCGTAAGGTCATAGATACTTCATTCCCTTTTGACCTAGCCTTCTCAAGAGATAGCCATTAATCTCTTATAACCCTTAAACCCTTCTTTAACATAAACAAGAGATAGCCATTAATCTCTTCTCCTTCACCAACTTTTAAATCCTTTCATAAGAGATAGCCATTAATCTCTTCTCATAAACAATCAATCCTCACAAGCTTTGCTTTCAAGCTTTTCACCCTACTTCCCCTTAGCCTCATAGCCATTTATATCATAACTTAGACTTAGAGAGTTTCTTAAACTCTATATGAGCTCATACTCATTCCCCTTGGAACTTTGGCCATAGTTAATGGTTCCTCCCTCACCCTTAGTTAGGTGAACTACGGTTGCTCTGATTTTTTAGTCAGATACGTAGGCACAAGATGCGACGTCTTGGCGAGCATACTTAGTGTAAAATACCCCTAGGTATTTACCTTAGCACACTTCCCTTAGCAAGCAAACTTTAACATAACATAAATACTAACAAGAGGTTCCTGTAGAGTACTACAGATATCTAGGATGCTAACACCTTCCGTAGGTATAACCAACCCCCGAACCTTAGATCTCTAACTGTGTTCATACATAGCACACTTAGGGTTTTTCGATGTTTACCCTTTCCTTTGGATAAATCAAAGCTCGGTGGTGAATTTCAAAGATGTGTGATTCAAGTTAATTAATAGCTTGATATCCGATTCTCACTGCAACAGAAATGGCGACTCCACTGGGGACATCCCCTAAGAGGGTTAAGCCTATCTTGTTTGTATTTGTGTTATTTATATGATTGCTTGCTTGTATATTTGTACATATTTATATCTGTATATATATGCCTGTTGTGCTTGAGTTTTCTATGTGCAGGGTTGCTACTTTGAGTGGTGAGATAAGTCCTAACCCGGACTTGAGAGCACTTATGATAGGATTATGGTGTAATCAAAAGTCGGTTATTGGGAGTAGTCCTAATAATTTATGGCATATGAGGACCACACTCAGATGAGGCCCTTTGGGATTGTTGATGTCTGATGTGAGCAGTCGCATTGATGTCACTCTTCCCAATTGGGAGCCAGGGATTCTGAGGACCGTAGTTACCTTCACCCCACTTGGCCTTTTAGGATGTAGTGCGGTGGCTATGAGGGAGTAGTCCCAAGTAGTTATCACGCGATACTACACTCAGACGAGTTTATCTTGAGAATATTATTAACCCGCGTGAGTAGTCACGTAGGCCTATAATATCCGAAGGATTTACGTAGACTCTGGGAACTTTTAGAACCCTGTTCTACAGTTGATAAACCCTAGTACACACCATATGGTTGATTCTTTACCCAGACTCCATGTTGTGATTTCGAACTCTTGATCCTGTTGCATTTGTTTTGCATCCTGTTTGCATCGCATTGCATATCATTTGCATCTTTGCGTAATTCATTGCATACATCTGTCTGTCCAGTTACTCATCTCCAGCTGTCTCTATATTCCAGTTTTTCCTGTGAGTCATCAAGCTGATTCCTCAACACCGATGTCGGACTAGAGCTAATTACAGACGCAAGATGTCAGAGCAAGAGGCACACAATGCTGAGGTCTGAATGGAGATCGATGACCTCAAATCAAGTATGACTATACTCACTGAGATGCTTCAAGTCTTGATTTCTAGAGGAGAGCCTCCCCAAAGAACTGTCATCCAGGAAGTTTCAAGTGCTGAACCCCCACCGGTTCAAATGCCACCTTCAACTTGGCCCGAGTTTGGTTTGCCACACAACTATTCTCCGCCGATTGTATCTACTGCTATGCCTATATTTCAAGCTTCTATTTTTGCTGAGCCCAGACCTACAGTCCATGCCATTCCACAGACTGTTCTAGCTTCTTTTGAGAATCCCCTCTATGAGTACAATGCTGTCAGTGCTCAGGGTGAAGAGCCTGAAGACTTTGTTGAACCTGAAGTTGTCTGTGAGCAGTTTCAGACCTTAGACAAAAGACTCAAAGCTGTTGAGGGTAATGACTTCTTCAATGTGGATACAGATAACATGTGCTTAGTGTCCGATCTTGTTATGCCTTCTAAGTTCAAAACTCCAGAATTTGTGAAGTATAAGGGCCATTCTTGTCTAAGGGCTCATTTGGTCATGTATCTTCGCAAGATGGCTGCTTATACCAAAAATCAGAAGTTGTTTATACATTTTTTTCAGGATAGCTTGAGTGGAGCATCACTCAAATGGTATATGGGTCTCGAACAAAACTCCATCCACTGCTTCCAAGATCTTGTAAATGCCTTCATGAAGCAGTATAAATATAACCTTGACATGGCCCCTGATTGCCGCCAACTGCAAAACATGACTCAGCATGAGAAGGAGTCTTTTAAGGAGTATGCTCAGCGCTGGAGAGAGTTGGCTTTCCAAGTCGAACCTCCTTTGGCTGAGAAAGAATTGACTGGAATGTTCATGGATACCCTGTCCCCATTCTATTGGGAAAAGATGATTGGAAGTGTTTCCTCCAACTTCACTGATTTAGTTACTATCGGCCAAAGACTCAAGGAAGGTCTTAAGAAAGGAAAAGTGTCAAAAGCTGCTGAATCCTCCAATGGTGTGAAGAAATCCTTTGGGAACTTTCAGAGGAAAAGGGAAGATCAGACTAACACTGTAATGGTTGAAGTGAGAAGGCCTCATCCCCAACCTCAGTATGTTATTCACCCTACTATTGTCGCTGTTACTCTGGTTACTGCTCCATGACCAGCTCAAGCTTCCCAACGTCCAACTGTAGGACACACCAGTACCGTAATAGGAATCAATTTGATCCTATTCCCATGACATACACCGAGCTTTATCCTGGTTTGGTTCAACAAGGTTTGATTACCACAAGGCCTTTGCCTCCTCCTCCAAATCCTCTTACAGCCGGCTATAGGGCTGATCTTCATTGTGAATACCATCAAGGTGGGGCAGACCATAACTTGGAAGGTTGCTTTGCATTGAAGGCTAAAGTACAAGAGATGATGAGAAACAAAATCCTTTCCTTTAAGGATAATCCCAATGTCCAAAGAAATCCTCTGCCAGGGCACGCCAAGTGAAGCTTCAGTCGACTTCAGCCCACCTACTTCTTAAAGACAGGACAGCTCATCCTTGTGTTTGACTAGTGACTAGACCTTGTTTCTTGTTGTTTGCATTTTCCTTATTTTGTAATAGCTGTTTGCTTTCAAATTATGTTTGTACTTTCAAAATTAATGAAATGAGCATTGCAACTTTTGATTCAATTCATTTGTGTTTTCTATTTACTTATTAATGCTTTTTCTTTCAAGAAAAATAAAAGAATTCTCTTGTCCACTTTCTTTTGATTATGCAAAGATTGGAGGGAGGATGATGAAAACATTATACTTATAATTGCTGTTGGTATGCTTTCAAATCAAAACTTTGCTGACGATGTAAGGCATTGTTTCAATCCCTAAACACTGGAGAAATAAGGAAGATAACCCCTCTTTAACCCCTTCGAGCCTTGAAGTAGGAGCTTCTTTTCTTTACAAATAAAAACCCGCAATCTTAACCTAGAGCAGGGTAATTCTCAGTTAACTTGATTGTGTATTCAAATTCAAGAGTTTCATCCAAGACGCCTTTCAACAAAAGGTTGCATTCTCAAATTTTCCTTCGCACACAGCAAGCAAGTGTCGAAGATGTCTTTCAAGTTCAAACGCCAATGGTGGATTTCCGTAATCATCAAGCCAGGATGTCATAAACTTTCAACTCTTCCTGATTAAATGAATAAATGTTGTACAAGTTGTTCCCAAAG
This sequence comes from Lathyrus tuberosus, assembly GCA_022829125.1. Lineage (NCBI taxonomy): Eukaryota > Viridiplantae > Streptophyta > Magnoliopsida > Fabales > Fabaceae > Lathyrus > Lathyrus tuberosus. Next base: position 39,002,481 of record JALAZF010000002.1, read on the forward strand.
TGATAAATGAAGAAGGGTTATCAAGAAATACTTACTCAAAGAATGAGCCGAGTCCCTTTCGAGGCAAAAGCTAAGAAAGGTGTGAAGCTCATGACCTTACCTTATACAAAGAGAAGTAAAAACAAGCTTGTATAACGACCAAAAGTTGTAAGGAAGCAGTGACTACCATCTCAAGTCCATTGAATTTTGAACCATCATCATTACTATCATCAGTGCAATTCCTAACCTATGGGAGTCTGAGTGCATAATTTGAGTTAACTGAGCATAGAACTGGAGATCATCACGAAGATTGGGTGGGCACAAACAAACTTTGAGCTTTTATCATTTGTTTCTTAAACCGTGAACCATGCCACGTTATAACCCTCAAAAGACCTAACTGAAGCAAGGTTATTTTGGAAGCATACTACAGCAAGGTTGCGTAAACTGACTCCCGAAGATCTTTGTAGATAATTTGTTTTTGGCATCATACCTTTTGCTTAAACTTTTCATTTTGGTGTCTTGAACTGCCGTGTTCTGATTAATACCTCATATACTTTGCATCTTTCCAAAAATGATTTTGATTTCAAAAGTTGCATGAACATTGCATTTACCATGTTTGTACAAATACTTTTGTTTGCAAACTAGCTTTCTTCTTAAGGAATTTTCAAACATTTGAGAAACTTGGTCGGTGATCCTATCAGGGGCAAGTTCCTTCCATATCCTTTTGAGAATCAGTTCAAGATTTGTGGTCTAATGGCGACTTCTCGGAATTGGTTTATACAGAAGATTTTTTTTAAGACTCATACTGGGGCAAACTTTCTAAGAGCACCATGAAACAGTCATTTCCAGAATCAGACAGACTGAAGCAATGATCAGTTCATCTACAACAGTCATCTAATCTGGGGAAGTTTACTTGAGGAACCCCCAAGCAGCTATTTATCCTTCCTACAAGGATCATCACTTGATACAGTTTACCAGTGTGGCAATGATGTGTTCAATAACATCTCTAGTCCCCAAGCAGAATGACAATGATCTCCGTGTTGAGGAATCAGTCTTCCAGTCTTGTCTTCTCCCAGAAAGAGTCGAGTCGTGTCGTCAGCATTTCTGCATCTACATTTGCATTTGATCATATAGCATCTGCATAATTCATGTACCATATGCATATCATGAGTGTTTCATCCTCATTTACATTTCTCCCGAGGTCGTGTCGTTATCCGCGTCTTACCTTGTGGTCAAAGTCCAACTTACTTGGCACCTACCAAAACGTTACCTGTCCTTTTCATTCAGTTCCATTCCTGAATGTTGTCATTCTCTTGCGCATCTAATCATGTTGATAGATGTTTGTCTTCTCTCATTCCGGTGCTATTCCTGGATCTTTATATTCTCTCACTCTTGTGCCATTCCTGGATGTCCATCTCTTGTGATCTCCAGTGCCATTCCTAGATATCTTGTTTCTCTTATTTCTCCCAGTGCTATTCCTGAAAGTTTTGCCTATATCCTGTAAACCCATCAAATTTGCTTGGATACCTTTCAGTGTCATTTCTGAAAGTCTTATCTGTTCATTCAGTGCCATTCCTAGATGTCTTTCTCACTATCATTCGATACCGTTCCTGAATATAGTGATTTACCTTTACTTTCAATGTCATTCCTGAAAGTTCACAGTCATTCAATGTTGTCTTGAATATTGTGATTCCTTTTATCCAATGCTTTCTTGGATTTCACCTTAGTTCACATTCATCCAATGCTTTCTTGGATATTGTGATTTATTTTCATCCAATGCCTTCTTGGATATCTCCTTGTTCATATTCGTTCCATACTTTCTTGGACGCCGTGGTTTCTTTTTATCCAATGCCTTCTTGGGTTTCACCTTTTGTCTCGTTTGCATCTGATGCCTTCTCAGATATTATGAGTTTACCTTTCACTCAAAGCCATTATGGGATGATCGGTGTCCTTCGCGTCCAATGCTTTCTTGGGTGTCGTCTTTATTCATATATATCTGATGCTTTCTCAGGTATTGTGATTTACCTTCGCGTCCAATGCTTTCTTGGATCCCTGTTTGCTCACTTCCATCTGATGTCATTCTCAGATATTGTGATTGTACCTTTCATTCAAAGCCATTACTGAATGTCTGGTGTCCTTTTATCCAATGCCTTCTTGGATTACCCTGTTTGTTCACTTTCATCTAAAGTCATTATTAGATATTGTGATTTATACCTTTCATTCAAAGCCATTATTGGATGTCTGGTTTCTTTACCATCTGATGCCTTTCCGGACGTGTCTCTTTTTCTGATGTTTTTCAGATCGAGTCTTTGTTCACTTTCATCTAAAGCCATTATTAGATATTGTGATTTATACCTTTCATTCAAAGCCATTATTTGATGTCCGGTTTCTCTACCATCTGATGCCTTTTCGGATGTGTCTCTCTTTCTGATGTTTTTTCAGATCGAGTCTTTGTTCACTTTTATCTAAAGCCATTATTAGATATTGTGATTTGTACCTTTCGTTCAAAGCCTTTATTGGATGACTGGTTTCTTTGCATTCAATGCCATTCTTGAATGTAGTCTCTGTTCACATTCATCTAAAGCCATTTTTAGATATTGTGATTTGTACTTTTCGTTCAAAGCCATTATTGAATGACTGGTGCCCTTTTATCCAATGCCTTCTTGGATCTCCCCTTTTGTCACATCCTCATGCTTTCTCAGATACTATTGAGTTTACCCTTCATTCAAAGCCATTATTGGATGACTGGTTTCTTTGCATCCAATGCCTTCTTGGATCTCTGCTTTGTTCACTTTTATCTAAAGCCATTATTAGATATTATGAGTTTACCTTTCATTCAAAGCCATTATTGGATATCTGGTTTCTTTTGCCATCTGATGTTTTTCCAGATGTGCCTTTCTCTGTCTTTTCTGGATTTTTCTTGAAGATCCCGTTTGAACTCTTCAGTATAAGAAAATCCCAGAAAATCTTTTGTTGATGTCTATCCTTTTATTTTAAATTGATCCCCAGTAGAGATCATGTCTTCTTTCTGTTTCCATGCCCAGTAAAGAGTGTGTTTTTATTTTCCCTAGTGTTTCTTCAGAGTCCCATTAAGTCTCTTATGCCAGTTAGTCTGTATCCCCAGTGAGTTTTCCTCATGGATATTAACCTTCATCCTTTCCCAGTAAGCTCTCTATCTCTGGTGTCTGGTCTGTCTGCACCTTTGCATCTATCATGACGTCATATCATCATACTAGAAGTTTATGGCATGTCAGCATTTGCATGTCTGCTGCTTGTCCTTAGCATCTGCATTCCATCTAAGGGCAAAATTTTTGGTTTGCTATATTTAAACACCTTTCACCTTGATGCCCCGAGGATTTCCATTCCTCGCGCCATGCGGTAAAGTTATTTAAATAGGGGCAACTGTTGTACCCCAAATTTTACCCCTTAGATGTCATAACATTTTGCATTGACATTTGGATTCAATCATCTATGCATTGTTAACTAACCATTTCATTTTGCAAGTTTATTTCTACTATGAAAAGCCAGGACTTATTCAAAGAGGAGGGCAAAGTCTCCTAAGCCAAGTTCTCATCTGATTCAAAGAAAGAAGGTACTCTGAAGCCCCAAATGAAACCATGTGAGCTCACTTACATTCAAGAGGTCTAATCCAACAAGAAATCAAGACCATCTGACTTTCATCAGAAGTAGCTTGAGCCACAAGTTCACCCTGCCTCCAATTAGGGTTTTTCTAAGACAAGACAATCATGGCCTTTGATTTTGACCAAGATTTGTTCTCAAACCCTAGGACTTGACTCCACATGATAGAAGACATCCCTGGAGGCCATCATTGAGCCTTAGATATGATTAAAGAAGCAAGATCATCAGAAATCATTCCAGTACATTCATAGTTGAAATTAGGGTTTTGACTGAGGCCCTAATCCTCGAGATTTTGACCCAAAATGAAACATCCAAGTCCACAATCCATCATGACATGTCTCATTCATGAGTTAGGACATGAGAGATCAAGTTTTAAGAAGTTTTTTGCAAAGGAAGCAAGGTTTGGTTCATGAAACTTTTCAAATGTGGAGATTTCACTACTTGTGCCAAAATTGAAACAGTCATAACTTTCAAACCACACATCCATTTTGAGTGACTCAATGCTCAAATGGAAGCTCTTTCCATGATCTTCAAAACATATTAGAGGACCCACTTTCAAAAAATGCTTGGTTTTTGAGTTACAAGACTTGGAAGATAAATCACCCTTTGAGACTTGGTGAAATTTCAGCTTTTTTACCCTTATTTGCACACCACTTTAACCCGATTTTACATATAGTTTCAAGCCTCAAATAAAAAATCTTTGAACATGAAAGTTGTAGAGGATATTGAGGGCTTTTCAAGAAGTACTAGAACTCCTCAAACCATTGAGTGAGCTGGGAGTTTCGAAGCTTCAAAGTTGGAGGTTTCATTTCTTAAAACTCAAGAAACCAACTTTTGTGTAATGACTCAAACCCTTCTCTAAACACCAAAACCTCATGTTTCTGAATTCTAATGTTGGATTTAGGTTTAATCCAAGCATGTCCACGAATTTACAACTTGGTTGGTATTAAAATAATGTATATGTCAAGTTTATGCAAGTGGTACATGGAGAGAGAAACTTTTCAAAGCAACAAGTATTTGTTTATTCATTGAGCCTCTCACCAATCACTTCTCACCAGCTTGTGCTCAAATGCTCAGAGATATTTGAAGATTTTGGCTCCGCAAGCAAGACTTCACACGATGAAAAAGGGCAATGTTGGCACTTTGTGCAACTTTGGCCATGTCTTGAGTTCTTGGCTCTCCCCTATAAATAGGGGTTGTTTCTACTCAGTTGGGACACCAACAATCCACATAATATCAGAAACTTGAGAGCTTCCAACCGAGTGTTTTTGCTTGGCAAGAAAGGAGAGGGGGAAGAGTTCTTGGCAGCTGTTGCTAGAAGAAAAGGAAACTCAGCTCAAAGTAAGAGGGTGTAGTGGACATATTCCACTAGGTAAATATGACACCATTTCACTAATCATGTTCTTATCATGCATACTATTGTCATGATCATCTTATATCTAAAGTCATGCTGAATGTTTATTTTGAACATATTGTTGTGTTTATGTTTGTGGCATCCATATTGTACATTGTCTGTTGTTAGTTTGAGGCACTTTGGTGTCATTGCTGTAAATTAGAGTTTTCCATCTCATGGCAGTCTAGGATTGCAACATGTAGACTTGTTAATGAAAAAAATACCTGCTCTCACTATCCCTAACTGATATTCTGATTGTGTTTTTTTTCTTATGCCAAGGTGTATTAGTTTGTTTGTTTCTTGCATCTTAATCAAGTGATTATATGGATAGGATTATTGAATTCATGTAAAGTTGGTAACACTAAAAGTCCTTGAATTTGTTTCTTTTCATATCAGCATGAAAGATGTGAACGGATTTTGTACTGATATAAGTGAACATGTCATTGCTCTTGTTTTGTTGCTTTGGACCACATGCATGGTAGAGGCCATGAATATTTGAGTACAGGTTGTTATGATGCAGAACTGGCTTTGTCCTCATGTTATATGTTCATATGCATTTGAATTGTCATGGTGTCCATGCTATCTAACTGGCTTGAAAAGTTTGGTTTGAAGTTTGTGCTAAGCATGATCATGCTTTTGCTTCAGGTGTTCTCAATTGGTATGTTAGGCTGAGTGTGTAGTGTAGTCATATGCATAATTGTTATCATTTGCTCTAGACCCTTGTTGTGTATGTTTTGGTTTGGATTCATGCTGACAAAATGGATGTTGGATCTTTTACTTTTAATACATATGCCTAGCTGTTAAATTTCCCTTGAACCTGTATTGCCTTAGTTCAGGAGGTGGTCATGTTAAGATTTGCATGTTTTAAAATAGTGTAACACCCCAAAATTTTCCCTCTTACTTTTAGCTGACTGACTTATGTTTCTTTGCATTTCTTGCATTAGCATTTGTGCATGGCATTGGTTCTTAGCATGGGATCAAGGTACTTAGTTCATCTCAAAGGAGTCTCAAGCCTCAAGGTGGTTTGAGGAGTTCATCATATCTCCATAAGGTCAAGAATGGCAAAGGATTTCAAGTGAATCTTTCCCTCCTAACCAGAGGGACCAATTAAGGTTTTGGTTTCAAAAGATCTTCTTGAAGGGCTTTGTGGATTCAAGCATGCTCTCATGATTCCCATGTGCTCACAAGTGCTTATAGAGGAAGGCTTGGCTAGTGGTTCATTGCGAAAGATGTTCAGTGGATCAGTTACTTGTGAAGTAAGCAAAAGTCAACTGTAGAGAGGGGAGGTCAACTGTGGAATTTTGAGGTTCTCTTCAGGGTTTTCAAGGTCTCACATCCTCATATGGTCTTCAAGGGTCAATTTTCATGCCATGTATCAAGAATCAAGGGTTTGTACAAAAGTTACTAAATTTGGAAAATGACCTATAATGAGAAGTTTCCATTTTTGGCAAGTTTTTCACTACATTCAACTTGATTTTCATCATCAAAGAAGCTTCAAATTAATTTTCCTCCAACATGAAAGTTGAATATCTTTCTCTCCCATTTCCAAAAAGTACTAGATTGTTTCCATATCATTTGTGAAACTCAAGTTATGATCAAAAGAAGGCAAGGTGCATTTTGAGGTTTTCCACATGTACCAATTTTCCACCATTTGCATTTTCATCCAAAAGGACTTGTAATCACTTCAATTGGTTCATGTCACATTGTACCATCAAAGTACAAGTCAAGAGGAGCATTTTTTACCTTTGTTTCATGCCAAACCGTGCCATATTCTAGGTGTATTTAACAAATGAATAATTTGCAAGTTGATTCATATCTCACAAATTGAACCATTTCAAAGCCCAAATCCAATTCAAGTGTGATTAGCAAGTCAAGTGTGATTGATTCATCATGAAAAGCATGAAGGTGCACGTGAGAATCAAGTGGTTGAGCACAAATTGCAAATTTGCAAAACCACTCAAAACTCATTAATCAAGGGATTAACAAAACTTTAATCATGATCAGAGGTCTAATGAGGTGTATATAAGCTAACTCATACGCACCAAATTAGGGCATGCACTCTCATTTGCTAAGATTTGAAATTTTCACTCTCACTTTTCTCTCTTCGAATCTCTCATTCCTTGAGGAATTTTGAAAATCTCTTGGCATATTATTGACCCGTGAGTTGAAAGGAGTGTGAATCTACCACTGTTTCAAGCTTTAAGCAAGGTTTTCAGCAAGTGCATCTCAAGAGGATTCAAGTTCAAAAACCTAGATCTAGCCATTTTCAAGCCTCTATTTGCATCTATTTTGCAAATAGAGCTCAAAAGAGGAAGATCTGCAGCTTTTGGAAGGAGTTCTTGGCGTATTTGAAGCTCTACAGTTCTCAGGTTAGCTCACTTTTCATGATCATATAACTTGAATTTTAAGCATGCATGATGATCTATGATGTTCACTGATGATACTGATATGTTTGGTTTTGATTTTGGACGTGTGAATTGCTTGAATTTTGAGATTGAAAGTTTTAGATCCAAACTTATTTCTTTCGATTTGACTTGTATGTTGATCTTTTGGTGAAATGGACACGATATTTGAGATCCTTGTTGAATTCTGGTTGAGATAGTATGCTCATGTTTGATTTCTGGAAATGTTTGTGAAAACTCCACCGTGGGAGTCACCGGAGAAGACGACCGGAGCTAGGGCTCCGGCGTCTGGTTCACTTTCAGGTGAACTGAGGATTCAATGAAGGTGATAATGTTTGGACCGTTGGATCCTTTGATCTGAAGGTCATAAGTGTGCCAGATCATTTAATTTCCTTGTTTTAATTTTAATATGTGTGTGTGTCTTTCCATGTTTGTTACCATGCACACTCAGATCTGAGCGTTGATCTTGTTTAATTGTGTTTTGATTGATTGGATCTGGAGCGTTGGATGGATTTGATGGTTTGGATTCTGCCAACACATTAAAATTGCCATGTGATGTTCACGTGTTTCATTTTTAATTTCTGATGATTTGGTGTGCGTGCGTATATCATTGCTATCATGTGCTTTTAATCCTAGCCTTTGATCATGATTACTAGTGATTTTGTTGACTTGATGTGGCACGTTGGATCAATCAGATGGCTGATGTGAGTCTCATTGGTTGACTGAGTTCTATGTGGGGGGTGTGTTGACTTCGCTGATGGGTCTTTTGACCTGGGCTTGATATCCACACCTCCCCCTTTGAGCCCAGTTTGGTTTTCAACGTGGATTGTTGCTGTTTGCACCCCCTTGGTTTTCATTCTCATTTTATTTTATTTTAATTGTTGCATTTTGCTTTTTAATTGTTAAAAATAGTTTAATGCATCCAAAAATCCCAAAAAAAAATTCACGAAGAATATTTAGCATTTTATAAAATTTTGGAAAATTTTATTTTTCATTTTTATTTTATTTTGTGCATCTGAATTAATTGTTTAATTAATTTCTTTTTGGATTGCTTCAATTATGCACACCCTGCCTTGTTGATTTTTGTTCTCATCATCTATACATGATATGCATTCCATTATTTTTGCATACTTCAAAGGACATTTGAAGTTCATAAAAGCATTTTTCTCATATTTTTAAAATCATTTCACATTGCATTTTGCCCCCCCCCCCCCCTTTTGCATATTGAATCATGTTTCTTACTTGTTCTTTGCTTAATTGTTTGAGTTGCTTAACTTATGAATTTTTGTGAGATATTTTGACATGTGATTGGCTTCTGACTTAGGTCATTTGAGTTTTAATTTCAAAATTTTTTAATGTCATTTGATATATGTTTGCTTATTTGTGCTTAAGTGACTTATGCATGACTATATCTTGACACCTCTTTGCACAAGTTGATTTGCCATGCCTAATTGATTGAGTTCCTTTGTGATTCTTTGCATGAGCTTTTGATATGATGTTTACCCCTGGTTGAGGTCCTTTGAAACTTAATTTTGAAATTTGTGGATCATGTTTGAATCATGTTTAAGTATGCTTAAGTGTTGGAACTTTGTCCTCTTTTTGTAGCTTACTTTGGTGCATGTCTTGAAGGTGTTGCTTGATGTTTGGACATGTATGACTTGAGTTTGGTTTTGATATGACATTGATGCATATGCTACTGCCTCTTGAGTTCTCTACTTGGTTTTCATTTCACTTGAGCATAGTTGATTGCATTTGGTTTGAATTGTATGATGAACATCATTACCATTTGCTTTGTAACTTCTTTGGATCATAATGCTTCATGATATGATTTCCTTTTGCATATGTGAATTGGTGATGATAATATGATCTTGGTTCTGACTTGATTTCATCTTCATCTTATCTTTCTCATTTCATTTTTATATGAAGTCCATATATGCTTAATTGTGCATTCCATACAAGTATGCATGCATTCTTTCATAATTATCTTTGCATCCTTACTTGAATTGTTTTGCATTGATATTTGAGACTTGTTTGATGATTTGAGTTGGACATTTATGATGTGATGTGCTTGCTGCCCTTTATTGTATCTCATCTTCTCATTCCCTTTCTTTTTTCTTCTCTTTCACTCTCTTCCTCCCATGAATCTCAAGACTTGTTTAAGTCTTGGATTCTCTCCCTTTATAGCTACCTAGTCCAACTTAATTTTTTATTAAGCTTGGATTAGGATTAGCATTAGGTTAGGTAGTTGTCCTTCCTAAGCCTCACTAACCATAGGTCATCCATGCATGATAACATTAGGACTCTCAGTTTCCCTTTAGAGTTTCCTTTGTGTCTTCTCTCTTCTCATCTCAAAACTTCTTGAAAACACTTAATAAAGATAAAGTGTATTGCGCACTAGCCTTAAGCGCGGGGAATGAGAAATGAGGGGTTTCCTCTCCTCTTTCTAGAGTGCTTAGCGAGCGTCCTGTCTTGGGACGATTCATTAAGTATTCGTCCCTATGCCCTAGACTTTGGTGCAATGCAAGTTATGAACTAACTTAAAAAACACTTCTGTCTAAAAAACACAAAAACAAATTCAAATCTTTTTATCCTTCGGGATTGTTTGGTTCCGGACCATTTTCAGAAAAGGGCACGTTACCTTCCGTCTGAGTCGCAAACAGGCATCGACCCTAACTGCCGGACGCGAATCTAACGTCGCTCATAAAAAACACTTACCCATCCGTGGTCATACCCACGAACTACATTAGCTCTGATTCCTCTCTCCCTTCCGATTGAGGATATGTAGGCACAAGACAGCGATTGTCTTGGAGAGCAACCTTCCCCCACAGTTCCCGTCCGAACTACGTTGACTCTGACTTTCCCATTGCACTGAGGGAGTACGTAGGCCTAGGACATCGAATATGTCCTACCGAGTCCGTCTTAGTCACCCCCATTCCCATTTTCTTTTGCAGCCATAGATAGTAGGACAGCTCACCCTCCGTTTAGACAACAAGCATGGATCCCATCGAGTACGATGGATGCGTGGGGTGCTAACACCTTCCCCTCGCATAACCGACTCCCGAACCTAGACTATGGTTGCGATGACCATGTCTTTCCCCCTTTCTCTTCAGGTTTATGCAGTGTTTCCTTTCCCTCTCTCAGGATAAATACACATTGCTGGCGACTCTGTGTCTTCTGCGCCACTCTCGCGTTTGTATCGTTGGATGCGAATCTTTCGAGAGCGACAACTGGCGACCCTGCTGGGGACTCTGGTTAACCTCTTGCTGGTTCATCCCCTTTAGCGAGTCGATCCTAGCGCTTGTTTGTTTTTTCGTTGGGTGTTTATTTGTTGTGCTTTATTATGTTGTATATTACTGTTTTACAGCTTTTATTGCATTACATTTTATTACTGTCATACTGGATATTGCTGTGCTGTGCTGGCTGGTTTCTGTTTGGCAGGTTGGGTTGTTCTGAGAGATAAGCCCAATACCCAGGCTTGAGTACACCCTAGGACTAGAGTGGAAAGTAGTGGGACCTACGTGCCCGCTTGGTACGTTTGTGTGTTCACGAAATTCACAACCAGACGAGGCTATCTTGGGACGCATTCTGACGTGTGTGTCTTGCGCATGTTAGGGTGTTGATCTAGAAAGCTGTCGACTCTGGTGACCGTTTCTCCGATACCTCAGTTGCGCCTCTCCTCCCGAGATGTGACAGTGGCAGACCATGTTCCGTGGCAAACCCAATGCTGAGGGACTCGCATAGGATGACCTTATTTTTTAGGGAAATCAGTTGAGGCCTCCTCGATTGATGATGATGCCAAACCAGAAATGGTGAACGTATCATCATTTCTCGACCTGAGAGCCCGGGATATTGAGGATCCTCGCCTTTCTAGAACCCACATGTGAGATGGGATGGGTGTTTGTTGTAACACCCCAATTTTAGTAATTAATTATTTATATTAATTATTGAGTGATTTTATGAAATATTGATTTATGTGATTTATGTGATTTATTTGAATGATTGGATTTAAATGAATTACTTGATTTAGTGAATTTATATGAATTAATTAATTTATATAATTTATTGAGTTTATATAAATTAGTTAGTTTATTTAATTTATGTGAATTAATTGATTTAATTGATTAAATTGCAATGTGTGATTTAATTTATTATTTGAAAATAAATTGAATTGTTGAATTTATCTAATTAATTATTTAATTGGATTATTGGTATTTAGTGAACTATTTAATTTATTCTATTTAATATAATTTTATAGTTGCTAGAAATTGTTGGGCTTAATGGGAGGTGTTGATATTAAGTATGATAAGTGAGTTAGGCCCATTTGGTTTTGAATAGTAGGGTTTTAAAGAAAGAGTTAGTAAGAATTAAAAAGAGAAAGAGTAGAAGAAGAGAAGAGAAAAGAGGAAGAGTAGAAGAGAGGATGAACCCTATGAACAAGAACAAATTCATCAAGAAATCTTAGGTAAGGGTGGGTCTTTACTCAATATTGGAGTTATTGGGTGTTGATTATTGGGTAGAAATGGGGTTAGTGAAAAACCCCAAAAACTTTTCTATGAAATAGAAATTAATTAGGTTAATGATTATTTCTGAAATTATTAATTATTGATGTTTGGAAATTGATTTTTGGTGATATCTTAGAGACCCATTTAATATTTGGAGTATCTATTGAAGTTGAAAATCTGAAAATACTCCCCTGTTTCTATTTCAATGTAGAGTAAAAATGTATATATAATTGAAACAGTGCTGCGAATAGTAGTAGGTGGAGGTAGTATTTAAGTGGCTTAATGCTGATTATGTTACTAGTTGACAGTAATTAATGGTAGTCTTCCAAACTTAAAATCATGCGCTGGGGAGGATATTTTAGTGGCCATTTTAATTCATGTAATATATGCAACTGCTATAAGGCTGCGCAGGAATAGGGATATAAGAGAAACCCAACAATAAATTATCCTTTCAAGTGGCACGTAGCATTAACTAATAAATACTGATGGTGAGGAGATGTAAGCCATATATATTAATTATTTAAGATGGCATTTAGTCTTTTTAGTAACTCTTTTCAAGTGCCCCTTAATTAATGAAAATGAATTAGTGTGATTCCCCACCACTTTTTGTACAGTGCATCATTTTGGTGTGTGATAGGAAATGAATATTGATAGTACTATCACTTAGTAATTATAGTAGCAATGCCAGTACATGAAGTATAGCGCATAGATGTAGAAAGTGACTCGTTAGTCACTGTAGCAACATGAATTGGCAATTAATAACACTATAATACTTTAATTAATGGACAATGCATTTCCTTAACTTCCTGTAGCGATGCAATAGTAAACGTAGGATTTCTACTTCTTCTTATTACTGTAGCGCATGATAATCACTAAGATAGAAATAATTCACTTCCACCTTTTCCATTTAATCATGATATATAATATATGTAGCAATTAGTAGGTGGCCATGAAAGTAATATATTTTATATCTTGTAACTACCACACAAAACAAAGGATAGGATGTTATGAAATAAAATGTGACTTTTTCTATCAATTAAACTAAAAGATGAATTATTTATTTAAATACTAATTCTTCATTCCAATATTAATTATTTAATTTAACTGTTGATTACTTATCTAATTATAAATTATTTATTAAATATTGGTTATTTATTTAAATATTGATTGTTATTTAAATATTGATCAATATATATATTGAATAGTGAGATTTTATTGAATATTGGGTTCAATTATTGGTGATTGATTAATTATTTCATACTTAATCGGTAAATTATGTTTGTGAGTTGTGATTGGATCGGATCGATCCTTGTGTATTAATTGTTGATTGTGGCGATGATGTTTAAAGTGTGAATACTTTATTTATGAAAATATGTTTGTATGTGCAATTGTGTGATAATTCAAATGTGATGAATTATTTGAGATATGCATGATATTAAGATTAGAGAACGGTCTTAATTGCATATGATGGTTGAGTGCATACGCATCATTTGTGTCAAGAGGCAATGCTTGTTAGTTCCGTGGGAGCTAGTGACTTGTCCCAAACCTAGAGAGGGGTTTGAAAGCTTAGAGAACGGGATTTGTGTGTTATTGGTCTAGAGAACGGACCCGGTTTAATGTAAAAACCGAAAAAAAAATAACAAGTGTTGGTACCACATGGCATGAGTTGCATTGAGTTTGCATCGAATCGCATGACATGTATGATTGTTATATGGAAGTATGTGTGTGATTGTGGCTTGTTGAGTATTGGAATTTGATATGAATTATGTGGATACTTGAGTGATACTTGTTGATGAATATTGAAGTGTGAGATTATTTATTACTTGTGTTTATATGTTTTACAACAATCATTATCTTATAATTTCAATATTGATGTGAATTCTCACCCTTTCTGTTGGAATGATGTTTTATACGACATCACTCAGGTGCTGAGGAGTAGACTTGCTCGTAGCGCGAGGTAGCCGCTGATGCAGCTGTTTAGTGTCTTTATTTATGTTGGGTCGAGTCGTGCTCTGATCATGTAACACTGGGATCGTTGGGTTTATGTTTTAGAGATACACTATGTACTCTACTTATACTTTTATGCTTACTTGATCTGTATGAAGTTGGCTCTTATGCCTAAGTATCGTTTATTGATGTGATGAGTATGAAACTCTTTTTATGTCAATTATGATTGATTATAATCCGCTGCTACATGCTAAGAGAAGTTTTGAAAAGCATGAATTTACTAAAGTGTTAATGAGCATGACAGGTGTTTTATGGTGTTTTATGATGTTTTATGATTATGTGTGACACCCTTAAATGAATAGCATGATTATTTACTCTGATTTATTGTATGTTTTTATGCGGGGATTAGAAGGGTGTTACATTTGCAGGTTTGCAGGAAACCGAAACCTTCAACCTACCCGGTTTTCTGGATTTCTCATCAGTGTTTGATTATCTGGGTTTCTGGTTATCTCAGTGGTTCGGTATTCTGGAATTCTGGTTTTCTGGGTTGTGGTTCTCGTTCAGTTAACAGCACAGCACATCCAGCAGTGGTGCCTTGATCCCATGCTTGCATGTACATATCATTTTTCTTGCATTCTAACATGTTTGACATTTTTCAGGGCTTGCATCTTGCTCTTGATTCCGGTTTTCTGAGGTTGCCTTAGCATGGATGTCCAGAGAAAGAAGGCTGTTGCTTATTCGTTCCCAGTCCCGACCTTGATGTTGATTCACAAGCTGATTAGTATGGCTGGTTCCGGAGTTCGTACAGAGTTCGGTGGAAAGTATGGGAGACTTCTGAAGTTTGTCTACAATATCTCCAAGTATGAGAAGGATGCCATTCATACACTTCTTCAGTTTTATGATCCGTCTTTGAGTTGCTTCACCTTCCCAGACTATATCTTGGCTCCAACGTTGGAGGAGTTCTCATTTATTTTGGGAATCCCCATCAGGCATGACATAGTATTCTTTTCTGAAGAACGCCCCAGGATAAAAGAAATGGCCACTGCTCTTTATATTGGTGAATCCGTTCTGAGCAGTAATATTGTGGAGAAACAGGGAGCTAAGGGTTTCTTATTGAAGTTCTTGTTTGATCAAGCTTGCATACATGTTAAAGAGAAGAATTGGACTGCTTTCTAAGCTATTTTGGCTATGTGCATCTATGGGATTGTCCTGTTTCCCAATGTTCCTGATCTGGTGGATATGCATGCTGTCAGAATCTTTATTTCAAAGAATCCTATACCTACCTTGCTAGGTGATGTGTATCACTCAGTCCACTACAAGAATGAAAATAGGCGTGGAAAAACTGTGAGTTGTTGTGCACCACTCTTAGCTACTTGGTTTATGAGTCTTCTCCCCGAAGCTGGCGCTTTCATTGATACGAGAGATTATCTGAAGTGGTCAAAGAGGTTAATGGGCTTGACTGCCGCAACATTGTTTGGTTCAACCATGACTTGCTAGGAGTGGAGATTATTTGCAAGTGCGGAGAATTCCCTAATGTACCCTTGATAGGGAGAAGAGGTGGAATTAATTATAATCCTTCCCTTGTTATCAGGCAGTTTGGTTATCCTTTGAGAGGTCCACCTGAAGAGCGAGATGTCAGAGAGTCCTTATTCTTTAATGGTACTGGGGATCAAGAGATGATAAGGAAGATTGTGAAAGCTTGGAAGCAGGTGACCAAGAAGGGAAAAACTTCATTCGGGAAATGTAATAACCGAGCTTTTCCTTCCTATAAAGAGTGGATTAAGAAAAGAGCAGAAGAGGAGCTTCTTCCTTTCCCAGTGGAACTAACTTTGTATCCTTTGATGATCGAGGCTCCCACGACTGTTGATATAGAGAAGTATGATAAGTTATGGGTTGAGAAGGAGAAACTCCAAGAAGAGAATCGTGAGCTGGGCAGAGAGGTTGGTCAGTTAAAGCACGAAAAAGGTGAAGCTATTCATGCTGCCAGGTTGAAGTCAGAACTTTTGGCTGTGAAGGAGAAAGAATTGTCTAAAGAAGCCACAGCCAGAGAGAAAGTGACTCAAGCGTTGAAAAGTGTTAGCAAGGTCCTTTCGTACAAGAAGAAAGAGTTAGCTTATGCTATGTCAAGAATTCACAAGTTCCATGATCGTCGGAATACAGCAATTACTGCCAACAGGTTGAAGGAAGACAAGTATCTAGAACAGATCGAAGGTTTAAAGATAGAGCTTCGAAAAAAGGATAAGGAGATTTTATCAGGGATCTTTGAGAGGAGAGCAGTTGAGGAAAAGCTCAAGGAAACCATGGCAGATATGGAACAGCTGAAGATCGAAGCCGAAGTGAAAAGAGCCAGGAGCGAAGGTCCAAGTTCAGGTGGAGCTTCTGGAGAAGATGACTGGGAGTTGCATAGTCGTTATTTAACAGGAATCTTGCACAGGAGGGATCTTTTGATTCAGGAGTTGATTCAGAGACCAGAGCATCCTAATACCAAGAAGCTTCTCAAGGAAGTGCAGAATTGGTGCAAGAAGAATGACGAATGGGGAATTCTAGCACGGCCGAGTCTTGATGATATGCTTTAAGTTTCCTTGCTGTGGTTTTCTTTGTATTTCCGGGATCACCGCCAGGCTTGTTGGTCGGGATCTTTGTTTATGCTTATTCAGACTTGCGTTGTAACAGATGCTTATTCTCTTTATATGATCAGGATTTCAGTTCTCTTCTGTTGTTAAAACTGGAATCAAGGGATAGATCGCCTTGATAATGTTCATACATGTTTGCATTTGCATTTGCATAGTCATCTCTGTTTGCATAGCAGGTTATCTTGGTTTCTCTGGTTTTCTTATGCTCTCTCTTTTTTCAGTCAGGATTGATCAACCAACTCATCGGTATTCTACCAGGCTTAATCAAAGCAGAGTAAGGGACAAAGTTCAGGCAGACATGGCAGCTATGCAAGCTCACATCGATCAATTCATGGAGATGATGCAGGGTGTGGTGCAGAGTCAGAATGAATTCAAAACTCTAGTTCAGCCTTTGGTGTCGCAGGTTGATGAAAATGGTATCTTACACGGTGGTCTTCTCAATCGTGTTATTCCTCCGGGCGGAGGTGGTGCTGGTATCAACATTCCTATTCCTGGCGCTGGTGGACAGGGTGGGATTCCGTCAGTGGTTGGAGAAGGAAGTACTGTTCGAGCTATCTAGGGCCGTCATTTTGATGATCAACAAGATGATGTTTTTTCGATCAGAAACTTGGACGCTGGTCTTCCTGTAGTCAGTGATGAGAGAATTCGTTTAATCGAGGTGCAACTGAAAGGGGTTATGAAGCAGGATGATCTGGGAATAGATTTGGACGACCTAGGGTTGGCCCCTGATATTGTCATTCCACACAAGATTCAGATTCCTACACTGGAGAAGTATAATGGTTCTACCTGCCCGAGAACTCATGTGAAGGCTTATACCAGGAAGATGGCTTCCCATGCCAAAGATGAAAAGTTAATGATGCACTTTTTCCAAGACATCCTGTCTGGCGCGTCTTTGGAATGGTATATGGCGCTGGAGAGTGGAGATGTTTGTACTTGGAGAAAGCTAGCTGCAGCCTTTATTAAGCATTACCAGTACAACACAGACATGGCTCCCAACAGAACTCAACTGTTGAGCATGTCCCAGAAAAATGATGAAAGTTTCAAAGAATACGCGCAAAGGTGGCGTGAGTTGGCAGCTAGGGTGCAGCCACCAATGCTGGAAAAGCAAATGTTGGATATGTTTATGGACACACTGCCTAAGCACTATTATGAAAATCTATTGCCTTGTTCCCTAGGCAAGTTTGCAGATGTGATTGCGATCGGACAAAAGATAGAGGTTGGAATTAAGGCTGGAAAAGTTTCCAGTGCTGACGGATCGTCCTCCGGGCAGGGAAAGAAGCCGTTTGTGAACTATAAAAAGAAAGAAGAGGCCAATGCTGTATCATCCTATAGGGGAAAGGGGAAACAATGACAAAACTATAACCAGTAGGTGGCTTCCGTGGTTATTCCTGCAGCCCTTCCACCTTAAGCAGCGTCTCAACCGCAGAACCGAGTTCAACGTCAGTATCCAGCCAGACAGAGAACAACTGATAGACACTTTGATACTCCACCTCTATAATACTCACAATTGTTTCAGCATTTGCTTCAGTTGAAGTTAGTTGAAAAGAGAACTTTGGCTCCTTCTACCGGTACTCCGCCTCCCGGGTACAATCCTAACGCCCATTGTGATTTTCATTCAGGGGCACCGGGGAATCATCTCGAGGATTGTAAAGCTTTCAAGCATAAAGTGAAGGACCTGGTAGATTCAAAGGCTATCAGCTTTGCTAATGACGAACCTAATGTTGTGCAAAACCCGATGCCTGATCACAATGGGCCGAGGGTGAATGCAATAAATCGAGGAATGTGAAGCTTTGAATTTGATCATGGATGTTGAGGAGCTAAATACTCCGCTAGTTGTGGTTAAAAGCAGGTTATTGAAGGGTGGCGTCTATCCGGGTTGTGATGAGAACTGTTCAGATTGCTTGACAAAGGACAATGGTTGTGATTCGCTGAAGAAGGGTATCCAAACTATGATTAATGAGGGCTGCTTACAGTTTGATAGAGGTAATCAACAAAAAGAGGTTGTTAATGATGATGTTGCTACTATTGTTATTCCTTTCAAGACAGTTGTAATATCAGGGCCAACGAGACCGGCGCCGGTTGTTATTTCAGGTCCTAAACCCATTCCGTATGAAAGTTCTAAGGCTATTCCCTGGAATTACGGCGCAGAGGTGTTCGTTAATGGACAAAAGCAGGAATTAATGACTACTGCACTAGTGAGTACTAGTTCAGAAGCAAAAGTTGAGACTGATGCTATAACAAGAAGTGGTAAAGTGCTTACTCCTGTTAATGATCAACCCAGTACTTCAAGTCAAGATAAGGGAAAACGGATAGCTGATGGTTCTGTTCAGACTCCAGTGGTTATTGATGCTACGGTAAAGCCAGCTGACAACTCTTTTTCAGAGAATGTTGAGGAGTTTATGAGGCTCATCAGGAGAAGTGATTACAAAATTGTGGACCAGTTACATCAAACCCCGTCCAAGATCTCTATTCTGTCATTATTGTTATGCTCTGAAGCCCATAGGAATGCTCTTCTGAAAGTTTTGAATGCAACCTATGTTCCTCAAGAGATTTCTGTTAACCAGCTGGAAGGGGTTGTAGCGCACGTGAATGCGGGTAATGGCTTGGGTTTCACAGATCTTGATTTGACTCCTGTAGGGAGGAATCATAACAATGCCCTGCATATTTCGATTGAGTGTCGTGGTTCACTGATGTCACATGTGTTGGTTGATACCGGATCATCGTTGAATGTATTACCAAATAAAGCACTAATGAAGTTGGATACCAGGGGACTTATTTGTACACCAAGTGACTTGGTGGTGCGAGCTTTTGATGGCTCGAAGAGATCTGTCTTTGGTGAAATTGTGCTTCCGATCAAGGTTGGACCGAAAATATTTGATGCAACATTTTATATAATGGATATTCAGCCAGCATACAGCTGTTTGTTGGGCCGTCCTTGGATCCATGGTGCGGGCGCTGTAACCTCCACTTTGCATCAAAAGCTGAAATACATGGTTGATGGCCATGTAGTGACAGTGTGCGGTGAAGAAGACATAATGATTAGTCAGCTGTCAACCTTCAAATACGTGGAAGTGGATGGTGAAATTCATGAGACTTTGTGTTAGGGGTTTGAGAAGGTGAAGGTTTCTGAAGAGGTTGTCCAGACTGAAGCTATAGAGCAGCCTGCAGGGGAAAATCAGCCTGAGGTTTCTATGTCTTCGTTTAAAGACGCCAAAGCTGTGGTTGAAGCTGGTAGCTCACAGAGGTGGGGCCAGGTGGTTGAAGTTCAAGAGAAGAGGAATACCTATGGATTGGGATACAACCCATCCAGGAGAGATGGGGATCCTCCCAAGTTCTATGGCCCAGTCCGTTTCACCAGCGTCAGGGTTTTCTTTGACAGTGTTAGTGCCATTGAGGAAGAGGGGGACAATGATTGTGACATGGATAGCTGGATCCGCCCTTGCATCCCAGGAGAAAGTCTGTGCAACTGGTCTTCTGAAAAAGTCATTCAAGTGACTAGCTTCGAGTAATTGCTTTGTTTTCCTATTATGTTAATCTTGCGTTCTGCCCAAGACGTAGTGATTTTATTTGTAGGGCTTTTAACTGTTGCATGTTTTGCTTTATCATCAATAAAGGACTTTTCACACTCAAATATTTTGATCTATGTCTTTCTGTTTTTATTTTTATGCATTAAAAACCCACATCAAGATGGCAATGTGTTTCTTTCGTTGCATACATAATAAAACATACCTCATCAACCATGCAGGTCTTTTTGTTCAGATGACACCGATCATGACTCAGCTATAGCTCGGTATGACTTTGACAATCCAATCTATCAGGCTGAAGAAGAGACTGACGAAGATTGTGAACTGCCCGAAGAGTTGGCCAGATTGTTGAAGCAAGAGGAGAGAGTCATCATACCTCATTAGGAGGAAATTGAGATTGTGAATCTGGGAACCGAGGACGCCATAAAGGAAGTAAGAATAGGGGCTGCATTGGAAGACAGTGTCAAGGGAAGATTGATTGAAATGCTCCATGAGTATGTGGACATCTTCGCCTGGTCTTATCAGGACATGCCTGGGCTCGATACTGATATTGTTGTACACCGACTACCACTTAAAGAAGGTTGTGCTCCGGTCAAGCAAAAGTTGAGAAGAACTAAACCGGAGATGTCTGTCAAAATCAAGAAAGAGGTTCAGAAGCAGTTGGACGCTGGATTTCTTGCCGTGACGAATTATCCTCCGTGGGTTGCTAACATCGTGCCTGTACCTAAGAAAGATGGAAAGGTCAGGATGTGTGTTAATTACATGGATTTGAACAGAGCAAGCCCGAAGGACGATTTCCTGCTCCCTCACATTGACGTGTTAGTTGACAATACTGCTAAGTATTCTGTGTTTTCCTTCATGGATGGTTTCTCTGGGTATAACCAAATCAAGATGGCCCCAGAGGACATGGAGAAAACAACATTCATAACACCGTGGGGAACTTTTTGCTACAAAGTGATGCCCTTTGGATTGAAAAATGCAGGGGCAACTTACCAGCGGGCGATGGTGACTCTCTTTCATGATATGATTCACAAAGAGATTGAGGTCTATGTTGATGACATGATTGCGAAGTCACAGACGGAGGAAGAACATCTGGTGAATCTTCAGAAGCTATTTGAAAGGTTAAGAAAATTCAGACTGAGGTTGAATCCAAACAAATGCACTTTCGGGGTGAGGTCAGGAAAATTGTTGGGGTTCATTGTTAGTTAAAAAGGTATCGAGGTTGATCCTGCAAAGGTAAAAGCCATACAAGAAATGCCTGTGCCGAAAACAAAAAAGGAGGTTCGTGGTTTCTTGAGGAGATTAAACTACATTGCTAGGTTCATCTCGCATCTCACAGCCACGTGTGAACCAATCTTCAAGTTGTTAAGAAAAGATCAAGCGGTCAGGTGGAATGAAAATTGTCAAAAGGCGTTTGAAAAGATTAAAGAATATTTGCAGGAACCTCCGGTCCTTATGCCGCCAGTGCCAGGAAGGCCTTTGATTATGTATCTCACGGTTCTTGAGAATTCAATGGGTTGTGTGCTCGGTCAACAAGACAAGTCAGGTAGAAAAGAGCACGCCATCTACTACCTGAGTAAAAAGTTTACTGATTGTGAGTCGAGGTACTCGATGCTGGAGAAAACATGTTGTGCACTCGCTAGGGCCGCTAAGCGTTTGAGGCAGTATATGTTAAACCACACGACCCTTTTGATTTCGAAGATGGATCCGATCAAGTATGTGTTTGAGAAGCAAGCACTTTCTGGGAGAATAGCCCGTTAGCAGATGGTTCTGACAGAATACGATATTCAGTATGTTTCCCAAAAGGCCATTAAGGGAAGTGTTTTGTCAGAATATCTTGCTGAACAGCCAATTGAGGATTATCAACCGATGAAGTTTGAATTTCCAGATGAGCATATCATGTATCTGAAGATGAAGGATTGTGAAGAACCTCTGCCTGATGAAGGACCTGAGATTGGATCTCAGTGGAAAATGGTTTTTGATGGGGCTGTTAATTCATATGGTAATGGAATCGGGGCAATCATTACGACTCCACAGGGTTCTCATATACCCTTCACTGCCCGATTAGCGTTCATATGCACCAACAATGAAGCAGAGTATGAAGCATGCATCATGGGGTTAGAAGAAGCAATTGATTTGAGAATCAAGAACCTCGATGTTTATGGTGATTCTGCGTTGGTGGTTAATCAGATTACAGGTGAATGGGAGACTCGTCAAGCGAATCTTGTTCCGTATAACAACTATGCCAGAAGGTTGTTACCTTTCTTTGACAGAGTGGACTTCCATCACATTCCCCGGATAGAGAATCAGACGGCTGATGCGTTGGCAACGTTGTCATCAATGTATCAAGTGAATCATTGGAATGAAACTCCTTTAATCAGAATCATGTGCTTGGATAGACCTGCTTTTGTATTTGCAGTTGAAGGGGTATCAGATGGCAAGCCTTGGTATCATGACATTAAAGTCTTCTTGAAGAGTCAGGAATACCCAATTGGGGCATCTTCCAAGGATAAAAAGACATTGAGGAGGTTATCAGGAAACTTCTTTTTGAACAAGGACGATGTGTTATACAAGAGAAACTTTGACATGGTCTTGCTACGTTGTGTTGATGAACACGAGGCAGGCCTGTTAATGGAAGAGGTTCACGAAGGTTCCTTTGGTACTCATGCTAATGGGCATGCTATGGCAAGAAAATTGTTAAGAGCGGGGTATTATTGGATGACTATGGAGTCTGATTATTTTAAATACGCCCGGAAATGTCATAAATGCTAGATTTATGCTAACAAGGTGCACGTACCGCCTACTCCTCTGAATGTTTTGTCGTCACCTTGGCCTTTTGCCATGTGGGGCATTGACATGATTAGGAAGATTGAGCCGACTACTTCGAATGGACATCGTTTTATCCTGGTGGCTATTGATTATTTCACGAAGTGGGTGGAAGCAGCATCGTATGCCAACGTCACCAGACAAGTGGTAGCCCGGTTTATTAAGAAGGACATCATCTGCCGATATGGATTCCCGGAGAGAATCATTACTGATAATGGTTCGAATTTGAATAACAAGATGATGAAGG
Organism: Lathyrus tuberosus; assembly: GCA_022829125.1. Classification (NCBI taxonomy): domain Eukaryota; kingdom Viridiplantae; phylum Streptophyta; class Magnoliopsida; order Fabales; family Fabaceae; genus Lathyrus; species Lathyrus tuberosus. Next base: position 39,025,573 of record JALAZF010000002.1, read on the forward strand.
AGCTATGTCAGAGCTTTAAAATCGAACATCACAACTCTTCTCCCTATCGTCCGAAGATGAATGGGGCTGTTGAAGCGGCAAATAAGAACATTAAGAAGATTGTGCAGAAGATGGTAGTGACATACAAAGACTGGCATGAGATGTTGCCTTACGCTTTGCATGGATATCATACTTCGGTACGCACATCAACTGGGGCAACTCCTTTCTCACTGGTGTATGGTATGGAAGCAGTTCTACCATTAGAAGTTGAGATTCCTTCTTTGAGAATTCTAACAGATGTGAAGCTTGATGAAGCTGAGTGGGTGCGTTCCCGGCTGAATGAATTGAACCTCATTGAGGAGAAGAGATTGAAAGCCATTGCGCATAGCCGGTTGTATCAGAGCAGGATGAAGAAGGCATTTGATCAGAAGGTGCGTCCTCGGTGTTTTCAAATTGGTGAATTAGTTCTGAAAAGGATCACTCCTCCTCAAACAGATCACAGGGGCAAGTGGACTCCGAATTACGAAGTGCCATATGTAGTAAGACAGGTTTTCTCTGGTGGAGCCTTATTACTCTCAACTATGGATGGCGAAGATTTTACGTACCCTGTGAACGCGGATGTAGTCAAAAAATACTTTGCATAAAAGAGACCCGCTGAACATAAAAAGAAGGTTCAGGCAAAAATGGGGGATCCTGGCGAACCATAAAAAGAAAAGGTTCGGGAAAAAATTAGGGATAAAAAGAGAAAAAAGAATAAACCCGCAAGGTTGAAAACCTGAAAAGGCAACCTTGGCAAAAAAGGGTATCCCGGTGGATTGAAAACCCGAAAAGAGCGATCCAGGAAAAAGTTAGGGATTTAAAAGCAAAGACTACGATCCGCGTTCGATCTGTGATCACTATTCACACTTGGAAAATTCGAAGGAAAGGAATCAGTCCAGTCAGTCATCTTCAAAGGCCAAAGTATCTGCGGATAAACAAGTCATATGGGTTATAGCAGAGTCGAGTCATGGTGGACGTCTGTTCCCCACATTGCCGACATGTGTATTTTCTTTTACCTTTTTGTGCAATTACCTCTTTCCAGGAATTGCGTCCAAATGTAAATGCCTGTTTACAGGCCAATCCATTCAATAAAATTTGCACTTCACTCAAAAAGCTTTCCATTTGTGTTTTTGTTTTACCTGTTTTGTTTGTGAAAATGTCCGATATTTTTAATAAACATTACATGCTAAAACTTTAAGCTTTGTGAAACAAGTTGGAAAACAGTGGCAATTGCTTAGGCGTCAGTCACTATGATGATAATCAAAGTAATCATTTTTGCACATAGACCTTTCTGTTGGTTTTGCAGGATGACAGGTGTACCTCCCCAGTAGAGTTGCTCTCCTCAACTTTAAAGTCTGATCGTCCTCAGCAGTGTGATGCTCTCCCCAGTCATAGTATCGAGGATCGTCTTCCTCAATAGAGTATAAAGAAGTGATTTCCCAAGCGGAGCCGTTGAGGATCGTCCCCCTCAGCAGAATATAAGAGGTTTACCCTCAGACAGAGTTGTGATTTGGCTCATCTTTCCTCAGCAGGAGTGTAGAGGGTTGTATACCCAGCCGAGGTTGTGTTTGGATTATTCTTCCCCAGCAAGCATTCAGAGGTTGATTTCTCTAAGGTGGATTTTGTTGTATCTCCAGCAGGAGATTCGTGGACAAAGATGTTATTATCTCCACAGAATCCTGGGGTCTGCTTTCCTCAGTTGGTTAGAAAGTATAGTCTCACCGACAACGGTTTGATCTAATCCCCAGCAGGGTAAAAGTACTAATATTCCCCGACAGGGTAAAGGTAAGAGCATCTCCCAAGCAGGTTCAAAATTATTGACTTGTCTCCCCAAGCAGAGTCTAAAGGTGCTCATATCCCCAAGCAGAGTCTGGTGGTGATTGGTGTCCCCAACAGGTCTTAGGACCAATCGTTTTCGGCAGGCGTCAAATCCAAGTTCTGAAGTATTTGGTGATCCCCGATGGAGGAGTTTACATCTTCAGTATCCATCTCCCTACCCAGCTGAGTGGGTATTCTCTCGGAGTTTCGTCCATCTCCAGCAGAATTGTTGATCTTGATATTCCCCGGCTGAGTGGGTATTCTGTCAAAGTTTCGTCCATCTCCAGCAGAGGTGTTGGTCTTTCCATCCCCAGCAGAGTGGGTTTTCTCTCGGGGCTTTCATCTCCAGCAGAATTTGTGATCAATGTCTTCTTCAGCGGAGTGAAGTCTTTCTCAGCAGGGTCTTTTGTTTCGGAGGACAATTTATTTTTGTCGTCCCCAATGGATTTTTCCTTTGCCTTCAGCATTTATTTTGCTGAGGCACCTCTTTTGCATTGCATAAGAATTCTTGCATGGCATCCTCCCAAACGCGTAGCATTTCCACGTCGTGTGGAGTATTACGGCAAAATTCAAACATATGCATTCGAAGCATAAGCCAGGTTTGATATCTTTTACCAGTTCCTTTCCCAAGCAGAAAGTGACATGATTCAGGAGATGTTGGTTAACATCACACCGCAACCTGTGGATTCGTCATTCTTGTGGATCTTTCCTACACTCCCCTCGCAGAGTTGTCTGTTTAGATTTCTCTCTTCCCCAGCGGAGTCATCTTTGTAGATCTGTTGATTCTACTTAATTTGGGTTTGAAAGTCCATCTTTTCGAGTTCGCTTTCGACCGTCCTCGCTATCCCAACTTTTGGTTGGTACCCCCCTTTTATCCCAACTATTGGTTGGTATCTTTTCTTGGTTATCCCAACTATTGGTTGGTATATTTTCTTGGTTATCCCAACTATTGGTTGGTACCCTTCTTTTATCCCAACTATTGGTTGGTATCTTTTCTTGGTTATCCCAACTATTGGTTGGTACCTTTCTTTTATCCCAACTATTGGTTGGTATCTTTTCTTGGTTATCCCAACTATTGGTTGGTACCCTCCTTTTATCCCAACTATTGGTTGGTACCCTTATTTTATCCCAACTATTGGTTGGTACCCTTCTTTTATCCCAACTATTGGTTGGTATCTTATCTTGGCTATCCCAACTTTTGGTTGGTATCTTTTCTTGGTTATCCTAACTATTGGTTGGTACCCTCCTTTTATCCCAACTATTAGTTGGTATCTTTTCTTGGTTATCCCAACTATTGGTTGGTACCCTTCTTTTATCCCAACTTTTGGTTGGTATCTTTTCTTGGTTATCCCAACTATTGGTTGGTACCCTTCTTTCATCCCAATTATTGGTTGGTATCTTTTCTTGGTTATCCCAACTATTAGTTGGTACCCTTCTTTTATCCCAACTATTGGTTGGTATCTTTTCTTGGTTATCCCAACTATTGGTTGGTATCCTTCTTTTATCCCAACTATTGGTTGGTATCTTTTCTCGGTTATCCCAACTATTGGTTGGTATCTTTTCTCGGTTATCCCAACTATTGGTTGGTATCTTGTCTCGGTTACCCCAACTATTGGTTGGTACCCTTCTTCTATCCCAACTATTGGTTGGTATCTACTGTGTCTAAGTCCACTTTCGGTTGGAAAACACCTACCTTTGATCCCCACAGGTTGCAAATTTCCGGGTTCTTTTTTGTATTCAATCACATTCTACCTTGAATGTCTGAGAGCCGTTGCTATCACCCTTTCAGGTCCAAGTTGATTGAATAGGGGCAGCTGTAACACCCCAAAATTTGCCCTCTTACTTTTAGCTGACTGGCTTATATTTCTTTGCATTTCTTGCATTAGCATTTGTGCATGGCATTGGTTCTTAGCATGGGATCAAGGTACTTGGTTCATCTCAAAGGAGTCTCAAGCCTCAAGGTGGTTTAAGGAGTTCATCATATCTCCATAAGGTCAAGAATGGCAAAGGATTTCAAGTGAATCTTTCCCTCCTAACCAGAGGGACCAATTAGGGTTTTGGTTTCAAAAGAGCTTCTTGAAGGGCTTTGTGGATTCAAGCATGCTCTCATGATTCCCATGTGCTCACAAGTGCTTATAGAGGAAGGCTTGGCTAGTGGTTCATTGTGAAAGATGTTCAGTGGATCAGTTACTTGTGAAGTAAGCAAAAGTCAACTGTAAAGAGGGGAGGTCAACTGTGGAATTTTGAGGTTCTCTTCAGGGTTTTCAAGGTCTCACATCCTCATATGGTCTTCAAGGGTCAATTTTCATGCCATGTATCAAGAATCAAGGGTTTGTACAAAAGTTACTAAATTTGGAAAATGACCTATAATGAGAAGTTTCCATTTTTGGCAAGTTTTTCACTACATTCTACTTGATTTTTCATCATCAAAGAAGCTTCAAATGAATTTTCCTCCAACATGAAAGTTGAAGATCTTTCTCTCCCATTTCCAAAAAGTACTAGATGGTTTCCATATCATTTGTGAAACTCAAGTTATGATCAAAAGAAGGCAAGGTGCATTTTGAGGTTTTCCACATGTACCAATTTTCCACCATTTGTATTTTCATCCAAAAGGACTTGTAATCACTTCAATTGGTTCATGTCACATTGTACCATCAAAGTACAAGTCAAGAGGAGCATTTTTTACCTTTGTTTCATGCCAAACCGTGCCATATTCTAAGTGTATTTAACAAATGAATAATTTGCAAGTTGATTCATATCTCACAAATTGAACCATTTCAAAGCCCAAATCCAATTCAAGTGTGATTAGCAAGTCAAGTGTGATTGATTCATCATGAAAAGCATGAAGGTGCACGTGAGAATCAAGTGGTTGAGCACAAATTGCAAATTTGCAAAACCACTCAAAACTCATTAATCAAGGGATTAACAAAACTTTAATCATGATCAGAGGTCTAATGAGGTGTATATAAGCTAACTCATACGCACCAAATTAGGGCATTCACTCTCATTTGCTCATATTTGAAATTTTCACTCTCACTTTTCTCTCTTCGAATCTCTCATTCCTTGAGGAATTTTGAAAATCTCTTGGCATATTATTGATCAGTGAGTTGAAAGGAGTGTGAATCTACCACTGTTTCAAGCTTTAAGCAAGGTTTTCAGCAAGTGCATCTCAAGAGGATTCAAGTTCAAAAACCTAGATCTAGCCATTTTCAAGCCTCTATTTGCATTTATTTTGCAAATAAAGCTCAAAAGAAGAAGATCTGCAGCTTTTGGAAGGAGTTCTTGGCGTATTTGAAGCTCTACAGTTCTCAGGTTAGCTCACTTTTCATGATCATATAACTTGAATTTTAAGCTTGCATGATGATCTATGATGTTCACTGATGATGCTGATATGTTTGGTTTTGATTTTGGACGTGTGAATTGCTTGAATTTTGAGATTGAAAGTTTTAGATCCAAACTTATTTCTTTCGATTTGACTTGTATGTTGATCTTTTGGTGAAATGGACATGATATTTGAGATCCTTGTTGAATTCTGGTTGAGATAGTATGCTCATGTTTGATTTCTGGAAATGTTTGTGAAAACTCCACCGTGGGAGTCACCGGAGAAGACGACCGGAGCTAGGGCTCCGGTGTCTGGTTCACTTTCAGGTGAACTGAGGATTCAATGAAGGTGATGATGTCTGGACCGTTGGATCCTTTGATCTGACGGTCATAAGTGTGCCAGATCATTTATTTTCCATGTTTTAATTTTAATATGTGTGTGTGTCTTTCCATGTTTGTTACCATGCACACTCAGATCTGAGCGTTGATCTTGTTTAATTGTGTTTTGATTGATTGGATCTGGAGCGTTGGATGGATTTCATGGTTTGGATTCTACCAGCACATTAAAATTGCCATGTGATGTTCACGTGTTTCACTTTTAATTTCTGATGATTTGGTGTGCGTGCGTATATCATTGCTATCATGTGCTTTTAATCCTAGCCTTTGATCATGATTACTGGTGATTTTGTTGACTTGATGTGGCACGTTGGATCAATCAGATGGCTGATGTGAGTCCCATTGGTTGACTGAGTTCTATGTGGGGGGTGTGTTGACTTCGCTGATGGGTCTTTTGACCTGGGCTTGATATCCACATCTCCCCCTTTGAGCCCAGTTTGGTTTTCAACGTGGATTGTTGTTGTTTGCACCCCCTTGGTTTTCATTCTCATTTTATTTTATTTTAATTGTTGCATTTTGCTTTTTAATTGTTAAAAATAGTTTAATGCATCCAAAAATCCCAAAAAAAAATTCATGAAGCATATTTAGCATTTTATAAAATTTTGGAAAATTTTATTTTTCAATTTTATTTTATTTTGTGCATCTAAATTAATTGTTTAATTAATTTCTTTTTGGATTGCTTCAATTATGCACACCCTGCCTTGTTGATTTTTGTTCTCATCATCTATACATGATATGCATTCCATTCTTTTTGCATACTTCAAAGGACACTTTGAAGTTCATAAAAACATTTTTCTCATATTTTTAAAATCATTTCACATTGCATTTGGTCCCCCCCTCCCTTTTGCATATTGAATCAAGTTTCTTACTTGATCTTTCCTTAATTATTTGAGTTGCTTAACTTGTGAATTTTTGTGAGATATTTTGACATGTGATTGGCTTCTAACTTAGGTCATTTGAGTTTTAATTTCACAATTTTTTAATGTCATTTGATATATGTTTGCTTATTTGTGCTTAAGTGACTTATGCATGACAATATCTTGACACCTCTTTGCACAAGTTGATTTGCCATGCCTAATTGATTGAGTTCCTTTGTGATTCTTTGCATGAGCTTTTAATATGATGTTTACCCCTGGTTGAGGTCCTTTGATACTTAATTTTGCAATTTGTGGATCATGTTTGAATCATGTTTGAGTATGCTTAAGTGTTGGAATTTTGTCCTCTTTATGTAGCTTACTTTGGTGCATGTCTTGAAGGTGTTGCTTGATGTTTGGACTTGTATGACTTGAGTTTGGTTTTGATATGACATTGATGAATATGCTACTACCTCTTGAGTTCTCTACTTGGTTTTCATTTCACTTGAGCATAGTTGATTGAATTTGGTTTGAATTGTATGATGAACATCATTACCATTTGCTTTGTAACTTCTTTGGATCATAATGCTTCATGATATGATTTCCTTTTGCATATGTGAATTGGTGATGATAATATGATCTTGGTTCTGACTTTCTTTCATCTTCATCTTATCTTTCTCATTTCATTTTGATATGAAGTCCATATATGCTTAATTGTGCATTCCATACAAGTATGCTTGCATTCTTTCATAATTATCTTTGCATCCTTACTTGAATTGTTTTGCATTGATCTTTGAGACTTGTTTGATGATTTGAGTTGGACATTTATGATGTGATGTGCTTGCTGCCCTTTATTGTATCTCATCTTCTCCTTCCCTTTCTTTTTTCTTCTCTTTCACTCTCTTCCTCCCATGAATCTCAAGACTTGTTTAAGTCTTGGATTCTCTCCCTTTAGAGCTACCTAGTCCAACTTAATTTTTGATTAAGCTTGGAGTAGGATTAGCATTAGGTTAGGTAGTTGTCCTTCCTAAGCCTCACTAACCATAAGTCATCCATGCATGATAACATTAGGACTCTCAGTTTCCCTTTAGAGTTTCCTTTGTGTCTTCTCTCTTCTCATCTCAAAACTTCTTGAAAACACTTAATACAGATAAAGTGTATTGCGCACGAGCCTTAAGCGTGGGGAATGAGAAATGAGGGGCTTCCTCTCATCTTTCTAGAGTGCTTAGCGAGTGTCCTGTCTTGGGACGATTCGTTAAGTATTCATCCCTGTGCCTTAGACTTTGGTGCAATGCAAGTTATGAACTAACTTAAAAAACACTTCTGTCTAAAAAATACAAAAACAAATTCAAATCTTTTTATCCTTCGAGATTGTTTGGTTCCAGACCATTTTCAGAAAAGGGCACGTTACCTTCCGTCTGAGTCGCAAACAGGCATCGACCCTAACTGCCAGACGCGAATCTAACGTCGCTCATAAAAAACACTTACCCATCCGTGGTCGTACCCACGAACTACATTAGCTCTGATTCCTCTCTCCCGTCCGATTGAGGATATGTAGGCACAAGACAGCGATTGTCTTGGCGAGCAACCTTCCCCCACAGTTCCCGTCCGAACTACGTTGACTCTGACTTTCCCATTGCACTGAGGGAGTACGTAGGCCTAGGACATCGAATATATCCTACCGAGTCCGTCTTAGTTACCCCCATCCCCGTTTTCTTTTGCAGCCCTAGATAGTAGGACAGCTCACCCCCCGTTTAGACAACAAGCGTGGATCCCATCGAGTACGATGGATGTGTGGTGTGCTAACACCTTTCCCTCGCATAACCGACTCCCGAACCCGGACTATGGTTGCGATGACCATGTCTTTCCCCCTTTCTCTTCAGGTTTATGCAGTGTTTCCTTTCCCTCTCTCGGGATAAATACACATTGCTGGCGACTCTGTGTCTTCTGCGCCACTCTCGCGTTTGTACCGTTGGATGCGAATCTTTCGGGTGCGACAAATAGTTCTTGAAAAGTCCATGCCATGTTGGTTCCAATTTAAAGGGTATGAGAGTTTTGGTTAGAATCATACTGTTAATAAGCATTTTCTCTTTTCTTTCCCCATGCTGATCATTCATAATCCTATACATAAGTGGTTGTTTGTTTGACTTAGCTGCCATGATTAGGACAGTTTGTCTGGTTAGACTATTTTTGAGATATTAATGTTATGCCAGATTGGTTTGATAGGCATGATGTCTTGGTAACTTTCCCTTTATAACTCCTAAACCTGTGCCAATACCATACTCATGCTATTACCATGTATTTTGTTTGTTTGACATTTGGTACAAGTGTTCATATGAGGAGGTATTGTATAGTACTATGCCAATGTCTGATTACTATTGTTGCCTTGATGCCATGCTTAAATGTTAGAAGTTTTTATTAGAAATTTGTATGTGCTGAGATGAGAATTGTCTTTAACACCATGTAAAGACATGTTCACTTATTTTCCTAGTTTTGTATTTATCATGTATGTCTGACATTGTGTGAGCTTGTTGCTACCATATTTGCTTCCTTATGATAAAATTAGTACATTTAAATTACTCTTGTTTTGTTCTGGTATCATCTTAATGACCTGTCTATGTGCTTATTTTAACTCATTTCCAAACTGTGAGCCATAGGCATAGCTGAGGTTATGATTTTGTTCTGGACCTTTACTGCCTTATGTCATACCCCAAATTTTGACCACTAAGATTTCCCATCATGGTGCAAATCATCAGCACAATATGGATGTACCTTTGTACCTCATTAGTCTCCCCAAATATGGGTGAACACTCACTACAATCAGAACTATCGTTTCAAACCCTCTCAGAGCTATTAGACAAAGGATCAATCAAGAAATGACATGATCTTCAACTTGTCTAGCCTCTCAAATATCCACAATGGATCAAGAGGACTCCCACTTCAAGGATTAAGCACAAGGCTGCTCCCTTCTAGGTGGATCAAGCCTCAGGATTACCAGTGTCACCAAATTAGGGTTTGGTCGACTAGGGCCTCCAGATGGAAATTTTCCTCTGGGCATGAGCCAATTCTTCAAAGCATATCCTAATACGCTCCATGGAACATCATAAACTCCATCATCAAGCAAATTTAGCCTCAGGGGATGCATTTACCAGAAATCCGGAATTAGGGTTTCTTGACCTAATTCACCCCTAAGTTGACTTTTGGGACAAAACACGAGCCAAGGCCTCAAGAGAGGATTTGAGGATCCCTAACACACCACATTGATCCATTTGCAACAATGGATTGATCCAAGAAGCTTGAGCAACAAGTTTCAATTTCATCTGAACCACAGTTAGGGTTTCGCGGGAAAAGTCAACTGTACCTTTGACTTTTGACCCAGTCATGCTCCCAAACCTTGGGACATGATTCAATACACCCCATAACACCTATGGAACATATCCATCAAGTTTGATTTAGGTCAAGGACTTGATTTCATAAAGAATCGCACAGTTTAGAATTCATCTGATAAAAAGTCAACTGTGCACAAAAGTCAAACTTTGACTTTTTGAGATTTTTCATAAAAATGGGTTTTTAACCCTAAAATGATGTTAATGTGTGATTGGAATCATCATTCATCAAGAAAAATCAAGAAAAGTGGGATAACTTGAAAAAGGGGTAACCATAAAAACTTAGAAAATTTTCTAAGTTATGAAATAAAGTGGCAAGGGTACCAACTTTGGAGGATCATAACTCCTAAACCACAAAGTCATTTTTCCCCATCCAAAGCTTGATTTGTAGCCCTCATGGCCCTCTACAAAAGTGTCAACTACACCTCATCCCAATTCATCATGGATTTTGAGTTATGGTTGGATCAAAATGGCTAAAAACCTAAAATTGACATTTTTCAGCACTTAGCCAAAATCTGCCTTGTAATTTCAGCATGAAGTCCCAACTTCAAGGCTGTTTTTCTCCATGATCCAAGTTGAACTAGGTCTAGGGCCAAACATCAAAGTTGAAGTACGTCATCTCAGCTTTCTAGAAAGTCCTAGAACGTCCATGTAGCATACTCGAGCAGGGAGTTATGGATTTTACAAAAAGGCTTGTTGCAGCTGAATTTTTCAGGGCAGATTTGCACATTTCTTGTGCCACACGAATTTTCAAGCCTTGTCATCATTTTGGACACATCTAAGGATCAAATCTAAGGGGGATAATCTGATCCATGAGCCTCCCAAGTCCAAGGAACCAAAACTAGCATGCCAAAACCTAGAAATCCCTAAAAGAGGGACAAGACTCCAATTTTGGTTTGGAGCATTTAATGGATGCTTAGAGGTAGCATGAACTGAGCTTCCTCCAACTGAATTCAGTCAAGATTTATCCAACAACTAGGGAACTAAAGGCCTGTGCTCTAACCTCTAGTCAATGGCTAGAGGAGACTTGAATTTTCATTGGCCAACATTTGCCAAATCTCTGCTGCTGCCACCATTCACTATTGCTTGCAAAATAAACTTGCTCTACTATAAATAGAGCTCATTTGTGCTCAGTTTGAGTACACCAAAGCCATCAAATAGATGCTTTCCTCAAATTCTCTCTTTCACTCCAAAATGCCTTCTTTAGTAAGGAAATTCTGAGTTTTTGAGTTAGAGAACATTTCCATCACAGCTCATGATCCTAACACCTCATAAACATCATATGTAGGTGATCCAAACTCTCACAAGTGACCTATAACACCAACATCACAAAGTCACCTCTCAAAACCTCAAAATTGGACTTTTTTGCATTTTTCAAGCCATGTCTTGATTCAGTCACTTCCCAAACTAGATAAAACCTCAAACACACTCCAAATATCATCCTTGAATTGTCCCAAATGGTGCCACACATCTGGAACACCATTTGAGAGAGTTGGCATTTTGGCCACTTTTGCCCATTTTGCAAGAAAGTGCTCAAACTTGCTCCAGAGGTTTCCAGCTGATTCACACCATCCTAAAAGCTTCTAAGAGGTCATTTGAGGGTGTCCAAAGCATGAAATCATTTCTGGAACAAAGCACTTGATAGGTTGCACAAAATCTCCAAAAAAGAGGTAAAATTCACAACTTGAATTCTTTGAATCATGCTTTCCTTTGTTGTCCACATACGTGGATCATATTGAACAATTCTTGAAGCAAAAAATGAAGTCCTTAATGTGTATGTTGTGATCCTCCCACTGTTTGCATTTTAACATGTTTATATGTGGAGTTTATGTTGTTTTAAAATCACAGTCCAGTTCTTATTTTTTGCGTTGTGCGTTCTGTATGTTAACTTTCCGTGTGCATGAGTAATACCATTAGATTCCTTGCGAAAAATCGGTCAAGATAGGATTTTAAGGATTTTGATTCCGATAAAAATTGAGAGAGTTACGCGCGTCGGAAGTTTGGCGCGAAACGACGTCGAAAACTAACGTGCAGTTCTGGTTTTTTGTGTCGTGTGTTTTGTACGTTGAGTTTCAGTGTGTATGTTCAGTACCATTGGATTCCTTACAAAAAATCGGTCAAGATAGGCTCTTCCGGATCTTAATTCCGTTAAAAATCGAGAGATTTACGCGTGTTGGAAATTTGACGCGAAACGACGTCGAATTAACGGTCCAGTTCTGGTTTTTTAATTTGTTTGTTCTGTACATTAAGTTTCAGTGTGCATGAGTAATACCATTGGATTCCTTGCGAAAAATCGGTCAAGATAGACTCTTCTGGATCTTAATTCTGTTAAAAATCGAGAGAGTTACGCGTGTTGGAAATTTGACGAGAAACGATGTTTTAAATTAACATAGCAGTTCTGGTTTTTCGATTCGCGTGTTTTGTACGTCGAGTTTCAGTGTGTATGTGTGGTACCATTGGATTCCTTGGGAAAATAGGTCAAGATAGGTACTTCCGGATTTTAATTCCGTTAAAAATTGAGAGAGTTATGAGTGTTTGAAATTTGATAAAAAGGTGTTAAAAACTAAAGTTTCAGTACTGGTTTTTTGCCCCATAAGAGATGTCAAAGATGATGTTGTGACATCTTTCCTCTTTTTCTTATTTTATTGTCAAAACTCAACCAATTCTTTTACATAGCAAAAATCATCATTTTCCAATTCATACCCCATAATATTTTAATCCACAAAAAATCACAAAAAAATATTATTTTTAGATTATTTTTAATATATTTAAAAATTTTGTTTTAAATTGTTTTAAATGCTTTTAAAATGATTTCTTTTTCTTGATTTTTAAAACCAAATGATTTTAAATATTCATGTAGATAAAATACTTTTCCATAAACCTTAATCATTGTTTATAACATGATTAATGATTTTATTTGATATTTTTATCATTTTTTACTTGATTTTTCTTTGAAAAATGCCTTTAAAAAATGAAATTGGGGTTTCTTTGATTTTCATCCTAACAAATCTTTTTTCAAAAACTTTGGGCCTCTAATAGAGTGTAAGACCCAACCCTTTTTTTACAAAAATATTTTGGGCCTCGGTTATTGTATAAGTCCCGATACGTTAAAAATCCCGACGCGATCGCCATTTTCAAACTGAAAATCATCTGGGCCTTCCCTCGTGTTGTAAGCCCCATTTCTTTACCTAAAATATACTTTGGACCTCTGATAGAGTGTAAGTCCAATCCCTTTTGTAAATAAAATATTTTGGGCCTCAGATATTGTATAAGTCCCTCTGTACATTTACAAAGTTTGGCGCGATCGTCGCCTTTTAACAAAAAAGACCATTGGGCTTCTCCTTGAGCTATAAGTCCCATTTATTTTAATTTTAAAACCTTTGGGCCTCTAATAGAGTGTAAGACCCAATTCCTTTGTAAATACCAAAATTTTGGGCCTTAATCACTTATATAAGTCCCACGGTGTTTCCAAAATCTCGGTGCGATCGTCGCCCTTTTCAAAATTAACCATTGTGCCTACCCTCGAGTAGTAAGACCCATTTCTTTTCTTAAAGCTCACTTGGGCCTCTAATAGAGTGTAAGTCCTAAACCCCTTTTTTACATAACCCATTTTGGGGCCTCACTTATTGTATAAGCCCCTCTGTACATTCTAAAACCTCGGTGCGATCGCCATTTTTTAAACAAAATCATCTGGGCCTACCCTCGAGTAGTAAGACCCGCTTCTTTTCTCTAAATCATTTTTTTTGGGCCTCTTGAGAGAGTGTAAGACCCATTCCCCTTGTACAGAAAACGTTTTGGGCCTCAGTCACTTGTATAAGTCCCACTGTACAAACTCATATCACAGTGCAATCACTGGCAAAACTCACTTGGGCCTCTCCTTGAGCGGTAAGCCCCAATCTTTCCTTTCAAAGCACTTTCTCCTTTGATTTTGAAATATACTGTTGTTTTCAATCTTTCTTTGTTGAATAACTAACCAAACAGCATGGAAGCTCTACAACCGAGTAAGTGTTTATATGCTTTCATATACATATAACTGTATTGTGAAGCTGTTTCACTGTAAGTCTTCTTTCATAAACTCATAACGACTGTGTAATAATAGTATAGATATTTAGAGTTTCCCCGGCAACTACGTCTAGCACTAGGTAAAGCCGTTTCGATCATTCTTAGAAATAGACAATACTAGATCCCCCATAGGAGCACCAGATACAGTCTTCTCTTCGGCTGTCCTCCTTAGGAATTGTCAAGAAACTCTACTCCCCAGAGATGATCTCTTCTCCATGAATTGCATCCCTTGATTTTCTTCCAAATTCTCAAACTTTCCTGTCTTGATCTATTCTTTGTGAATAGCCTGTCTTGAACTTCTCGGGGTTTGGGGACCCACAGGCTTCTTAAAAGCATCTCCGCCTCCTCTTGGGCGTTGTACAAGGACCCGTCAGCTTCTTAGAAGTATTCACAGCCTCCTCTTAGGCTTTGTATAAATGATTTCTTCCTTCGGGAATGATAGCCTCCTCTTGGGCTTCGTACAAATTGTCCCTCGGCTTCTTAAAAGTTTCCAGCCTCCTCTTAGGCTTCATACAAATTGTGCCGACGACCTCCTAGAGGTATAGGAACATTAATTAGTCATCTTGATATAACAGTCTTTCAAAGAGTCTAGATCTTTCTACCGTGAACGTACTACTACTGTTTCTTTAAGCATAGTACAAAAGATAAAACTCTAGACTTGGACAGTCTAATTTCCTTGAGTCTCAAAGACATTCTCAAGTCCCTTTCAAAAATAGGAAGACACCCGCAGACTTGGACAGTCTCAAATACCCTTTGGATTCCCCGTTTCCTTTGAGAACAGGAAATAATCCCGATCCTCAGATCAAATCCATGAGTACAGTGTTACTCATATAAGAACTGATTTTCTCGTTGAACCAACATACTGGACCTGTCACTCAACTGAAACAGTAAACTTTTAGCCTCCATCTCGGGCTTCGTACGAGATACAAAGACTCTCTTGTTGAGTCAAACCTTTTAGCCTCCATCTCGGGCTTCGTATGAGATATAAAGACTTTCTTGTTGAGTCAAAACCTTTTAGCCTCCATCTCGGGCTACGTACGAGATACAAAGACTCTCTTGTTGAGTCAAACCTTTTAGCCTCCATCTCGGGCTTCGTACGAGATACCAAAACACTCTCTTGTTGAGTATAAAAGGCTCTCTTGTTGAGCCAATCTCCCATTTAGCCTCCATCTCGGGCTTCGTACGAGATACAAAAACACTCTCTTGTTGAGTATAAAAGACTCTCTTATTGAGTCAATCACCTTTTAGCCCCCATCTCGGGCTTCGTACGAGATACAAAATCACTCTCTTGTTGAGTATAAAGCACTCTCTTTTTTAGTCAAACCTTTAGCCTCCATCTCGGGCTTCGTACGAGATACAAAAACACTCTCTTGTTGAGTATAAAAGATTCTCCTGTTGAGTCAACCCTTTTAGCCTCTCTCTCGGGCTTCGTACGAGACACACAAAAACTCCCTCTTGTTGGGCCAATAGCCTCCTCTTAGGCTTTGTATAAGAAAACCCAGGTTGAGCCAATCAACCTTATAGCATCAAAGTTGTGCCTCGTTCACAGTACACAAACATCAACAACTCCTTCCCCTTCATCTAATCACTGTAAGCGGCAAGCCTCTGGATTATTTACATCCATGCCATTGTCCCTCTTTTAGCATGAGAAATTCCTAAGGAAAGATATCATTGCTCTATACTGAGTTAAAGTATTCTCCTTCAGGTTGGAACCCCCCTATAAAGGAAATTATGGCATTGTCGGATTCACATATCCCGGTTAAAGTAATTCTCCTTTATAAATAGTTGTGACAAACATACCCTCTTTAGAGATGACAAATTCTCTCTAAAGACAACACCCTTCAGCTTCTCTCTTGGGCTTTGAACAAGATACAAACCACCTTCAGCTTTACATCTTGGGCTTTGAACAAGATATAGATCACCTTTCGCTTCACGTCTTGGGCTTTGAACAAGACACCAAAACACCCATTTCCTTCCATAGAATAGGAGGAACTACGATCGCTCTGATTTCCCTGTTTCGGTAAACGGGAATACGTAGGCATAAGATTGAAAGAAAAATCTTAGCGAGCACACTAATCAAAAAACCTAAAGTCCCTTATCTCCACCCAATCTGACAAATTCCCCATGAATAGTCCCAGTTTTCCACCTTAATAAAGTAAGAAGAAAGAAAGGCCCCATTACCATATAGCATCCGTAACCTAACAGACCGCTGTTTAAACTCAGTATGCAAGCAGGGTTAATTGGAGACATCTATTTCCCTTCCTTAGTCAGCTCACAATAGGATAAAAAATGAATCGACCTGTCGTAAACCCCAAAGAGCGACAGCGCTTAAGAACCGCGTCCAAAATCGCTCGCTACAGAAAAGTGGCGCCCACCGTGGGGCCTCTCATTCTTTCTTAACGTTTAAGGTGAAAACCTTGGACAAATCTTTTTCATGGAGGTGGCCACCACAGAAAAGTGGCGCCCACCGTGGGGCAGTTCACGTTCTTTCTTACAATTACCTTGGACAAGTCATGGTGACTTCACTGGGAATTTCACTGGGAATATGACTTTTTGTTGACTTCACTAGGATCTTAGGTCAAAACCTTTAAGTTGGGAAGGAACCACAGAATGGCGACTCCGCCGGGGAGCCATTTTCTGTCAGGAACATAGGACTCATAGCTCTTAAAAGTCTAGGACATTAGGACAAATATATATACTGCTTTTCCTAATTGATATATGTGTTTATTTTTCTGCTAATGGGAATGCGTGTGATGCCGCATGTGGAAAGATTGAGTATACACCTAGGAAAAACCTCTTTTAGTGGTGTGAAAACTATCAGAAATGGTTGTCACGCGATACCACCCTCTTCTGAAGGTTCTTCGAAAAAACATCACCTAGCACGGTTCCCGGCCCGCTGGTGTTTTCTCAACAAGAACTGATGATTTTGAGAGACAGGTACAAAAATCACTAGTATAAACCTTTGGGGGATGGGTAGAGCCTTGACTTCATGACAACGACCCTTTGACCCCATGTTTTTTCTATGTTTTTGTGTGATGCATTCATGCATTCATCTAAAAAACATTTAAAAAAAGAAAAATTTTCTCTTCTAGTCTCTCTTTTTCAAATTAAACTGAGACAATGATTGCAAATGTCAGAGAAAAAGATTGCGCTCATGGATTTCGGTAGAAGGAGAACTCATAAGTACACCTTCAAGGTTCCAAAACTTGAGGATTTGAGAAGGTTAGCGAGGATGGTCACTAACCCTGAGGCTTTCAGAGCCAAGTACGGAGGTCTGCTACCTCTGTTAAGAATCCATGTGATTGAAGGAATCATGGATGCACTCGCTCAATTTTACGATCCGGTCTATCACTGTTTCACATTCCCGGATTACCAACTCGCACCAACGCTGGAGGAGTACTCTCACCTGACTGATCTACACATTACTGATCAAGCTCCATTTTCTGGACTAGAAGAAATTCCAAGGGGTCAGACCATTGCAAGAGCAATTTATTTGGACGAGTCAGAAGTCAGGACTCACATGACCACTAAGGGTGGCATCCAAGGTTTGCCAACCCAGTTTCTGACAAAGAAGGCTCTGTACTTCGCTAGTATAGGGAACGTGACTGCTTTTGAAAGCATCTTTGTTTTACTCACCTACGGGTTATTTCTGTTGCCCAACATTAATAACTTCGTCGATATCAACGCCATTAAGGTTTTTCTCATTAGAAACCCTGTACCGACTTTTCTCGCAGACGCGAATCATTCTGTACACTTAGGGAATTCGTACAATGGAGGAGAGATCACGTGCTGTGTGCCCCTACTATTTATCTCTCATTTGCCTAAGTCTGCTGCTTTTTGGGATCATAAGTGTGCCTTACGCTAGTCGCAGAAAATCATATCACTCACCAACTCTGACATTGATTGGTGTAATAGGATTTATGACAGGATCAGGATAATTGATCGTTGTGGAAACTTCCCCAACGTACCCCTTATAGGAACTAAGGGAGGAATCAACTACCATCCGATATTGGTTCGTCGTCAATTTGGATACCCAATGAGGCATGTCCCGCGTAATGCTCATCTGGAAGGTCTTTTCTTCAAAGAAGGAGAAAGTGACAGAGCAATAAAGATGGAAATAGTGCACGCTTGGAAACATGTTCATAAGAAAGGACGGGAGTCTCTAGGAAAACCGGACTGTGTCTCGGTGGAGCCTTATCTCCACTGGGTACAAACTAGAGCTCTCAAGCTAAAGATGCAGTATCCTCGTCACAGAGTTCTTCCGCCAAGGGAATTTGTCATGTACTTCATGATGGAAACTGAAAAGCTTCAGGTTACTCTCAACAAAGTTCAACAGGAGAGGAGGTCTTGGAAGAACAAGTACCGTATTCTCAACATGGAGTGTACCAATATACAGCAACTGCTGAAAGATAAGGATGCTCTGATCGAGATTTTAGAGCAACATGTTGTGGATAACCAGGATGACCAAAGGAATTTGCTCGCTCCTTTCACTTGGCAAAGGAATGACAACCCGACAACGGCCCAAGAGCCCCAGTCAAAGAAAAGGAAAATACCAGAATCAACACCCAGTTTCTCCTCAGAGAGGACTCGGGACCCATTAGCTTAGGTTTCTGTTTCCGCACCTTGTAATCTACTGTATTTCCATTTCCGCAATCCTTTGAATTTCAATAAAACGGGGTTTCCCCACTGTTTGATATTTGCAATCTAATTGTCAAAGTTTATTTTGATTAAACCAAAAAATAATTAATATAATCATTGCATTCATCATTCTCACGTCACGTATTCTTCTTACCTACGAATCTCACGTTTGTGTCTCAGTTCTAGAGTCAAACTGTCTCATTCGTACAATACTCGGGCCAATCGTCAAAAAAGGATGGATGATCTCGAGAAAGAGAACAGAGAGTTGAAAGAAGAGATCGACGCTCTAAGAAAGGATATGAGAAAGCTTCATAACGACATACAAGCCATGGCAGAAGCTCAGCAACAAAGAACCGTGATCTTAGAGATCACCTCAATGCCCATAGTGGAGAAGTATGATCCTAGGTATCGAATGCCGAAAGATCGTCCCTGGGGCATGCCTGTTAACTATATCCCAGAAGGATATGTTCCGCCGATCACTGAAGATCAGGGAATCATAGCAGAAGCCGTTGGGCCTGAAGGTTACAAACTTCGGGAAAGCGAAGATGCCAGGGGCATGACAGCAACTCCTGAAGGTTACAAACTTCGGGAGGCACCGAGAGTCTCGGCCGTAATGACTATACCACAACCCGTGGTACACACTGTCCTGGAAGGACAGATTCTGCAGATACCTTCTGGTGGAAACGAAAGCATGTTCGAAAGAATGAACGAGTTCCAGGAAAAATTCCTGGAAATGCAAAAGGAATTGCAAGCTATTCGCGGTCAGGATCTATTTGGAAAGGACGCCGCGGACCTCTGTTTGGTCCCCAATGTGAAAGTTCCACACAAATTCCAGGTGCCCGACTTTGAAAAATACAAGGGTAACTCTTGCCCTCAGAGCCACTTGGTGATGTACGCTCGGCGAATGTCAGCTCAGACAGAGAATCAAGATCTACTGTTTCACTACTTCCAGGATAGTTTAACCGGTGCCGCATTAAAATGATACATGGGTTTAAACCGTGCTACGACTTTCAGAGATCTCAGCATTGCCTTCGTCCAACAGTACAAATATAATTTGGACATGGCACCAGACAGAGATCAACTCAGATCAATGTCACAAAAGGACAAGGAAACCTTTAAGGAGTACGCTCAGAGATGGCGTGAAATTACCGATCAGATCTCTCCACCTCTTGAGGAAAAAGAGATGACAAAGATCTTCTTAAAGACCTTGAGATCATTTTACTACGACAGAATGGTTGCTAGTGCACCCAGTGACTTCACCGAGATGGTGGGCATGGGGGTTCGTATTGAGGAAGCCGTTCGGGAAGGACGTTTAGTAAAAGACGCTGGATCATCAAGTAGTACAAAACGATACGGTAGTGCTCTCCCTAAGAAAAAAGAGCAGGATATTGGGAATATCTTTCTCGGAAAGAAAAGGCGACGGTACCAACCAGTAGCAGCTGTAACTCCTGCTATCAACCCTGCGCCTGTTTCTACGTATCAACCTCAGGTTGTGCAGAGCCAACCTAATCAACAACAACTTCAGCAAAGGACACAACAACCTCTTCAACAGGCTCGTCCTCAGTACAACAACAACCGTACAATGCGGCCACCAGGATTTGATCCTATACCCGTATCGTACGCGGAACTATTTCCGTTATTACTGGTCAAAGGGCACGTCCAGACTAAGGCTCCTCTTACAGTACCAGAAAATCCTCCTTTTTGGTTCAAAGCAGATCAGACTTGCCCTTATCATCAAGGAGGACCAGGGCATAACATAGAGAATTGTCTCAGTTTCAAATCTGAAGTGCAAAATCTTGTTAAGAGCGGGCTCTTATCTTTCAAGGATACGAATCCCAATGTTCTCACGAACCTGCTGCCTCAACACGAGAAAGCTGCAGTCAACCTGATAGAGGGAGAGTCTAACAACGTCTACCAAATTCATGATGTACTCTTGTTAAGGACCAATCTGGTCAAAATGCATTGTATACAGAGTGGATATGGCCATGTGCCACCTCATAATTATCACCAATGTGATATCTGCTCTAAAAGCAATCGAGGGTGTTCTGTGGTGCAATCAGCTCTACAGGAACAGATGGATCTCGGATGGATCCAAGAGCACCAAGCTCATGGAGTTAACATAGTTTATACGAATTCCAACGTCATTCAAAACCACGACGTCCGTGCAATGAATGTCAACCTGGTGGCAATGCACTCAAGGCAAAGCAAGTATCATAATCTGCCGCGACACGATTACAATTCTTGTCTGACTTGCTCGGTAAACAAACAGGGATGCTCTTTTGTACAAGAGGCCCTCCAGCGTCAGATGGATCTTGGATGGATCCAGGACTACCATGATAGGAATCCCTATCAGATCAACATGATTCAAATCTTCGATATTCGCTTGATGAATACCAGCCTGGTGGAGTTACACGAAGAACAAGTCCGTCTCGGATTCCTGGTATCACATGATTATCAAAGCTGTAAAGCGGGTTGTGAAAATGATCAGGGCTGTGCCCTTGTCCAGAAAACACTTCAGCACTTGTTGAACCACTGGTGGCTTCCAATCTATATGGATGAAGACACCCAGCAAATTAGTATCACTAACGGGAATCCTACTAGATATCAAATTCAGGATGTCCGGTCGGTGGAAACTGACCTAGTAAGGCTACACTGTATTCAGAGCGGACGCGGCCAGGCGCCACTACACAACTATGAGCGGTGTGGAGTTTTTTCAGTGAACAATCAAGGATGCTACCTCATGCGGGCAGCCCTTCAAAGTCAGTTGGACCGCAAAGAGATTCAACCATGCTCAAGTTCTGGATCTGTCAACTATCTCGCTGATCAAATCGAGGACGTTGTCGTAATCTCTGATCATCAGAGGGCTAGGGATGTTTGTGCCATCATTCCTCTACTTGACGAATCGAGAGTTCCCAACCAGGAACGGATCGAAATTACTTATGATGGTCAAAAAAATCAGAAGGCTCCCATAGTCATCTATTTGCCAGGACCACTACCGTATGAATCAACTAAGTAACATGTAATATTGCAGACATCAGTCGAGTAACACGGAGCGGTCGAATCTTCAACAGAGGATTTGGAGAACTCAGCAAAGAAAAGGAACCTCAGACAGAAGTTCCCAATCCACCAGTCGGTCAATCCAGTAATCCCGACCTTTCAAAAAACGATGATGAGATGTTGAAGCCCATCCAAAGGAGTGAATACAACATTGTTGATCAACTGTTACAAACTCCTTCAAAGATCTCGGTATTATCACTGTTACTCAGTTCAGAAGCGCACAGGGAGGCTCTACAGAAAGTCTTGGAGCAAGCCTTTGTGGAACAGGATGTAACAATCAGACAGTTTGATAGCATTATCTCTAACATCACTTCCTGCAATAACTTGGGATTTAGTGATGAGGAATTACCTGAAGAGGGTCGCCGTCATAACATGGCGCTCAATATTACAGTCAACTGCCAGGACGATGCTTTAGCCAGTGTACTGGTAGACACAGGGTCAACCCTAAATGTTATGCCGAAGTCCACTTTGATGCAATTATCATTCAAAGGCCCTCCGATGAGAACCAGCGAGGTCGTCGTCAAAGCATTTGACGGATCCAGAAAAACGGTTATCGGCGAAGTCGACCTTCCCATAACTATCGGTCCTCACACTTTCCAAGTCACTTGCCAGGTCATGGACATCCGGGCAATATAAAGTTATTTATTAGGAAGACCTTGGATACATCAGGCTGGAGCGGTCACTTCGACCCTCCACCAAAAGCTAAAGTTCATCCAGAACGGCTAACTCATCACAGTCTGTGGGGAATAGGCCTTGCTCGTCAGCAATTTATCGTCATCCACTTATGTGGAACCATAAGGGATAATCGGAACCCAGTTCCAAGCTCTTTCGCTACACAAGGACGATCAATCTGAGGGGAGAACTTCCATTTCCTCGTATAAAGATGCTATCAAAGCGGTCGAGAGTACCAATACAAAAGGATGGGGACAACTTGTCATTCCTACTGACAATAAAACAAAGAAGGGTCTTGGTTTTTCTGCAACCTGTACCCAGACAGATGCTAACGATGAAAGTCATCATCCCATTCAGAACTTCTTCCACAGTGGAGGCTTCCTTCAACCAGTGACTCAAGAGGTACATACCATTAATAAAGATGATTCATCTGATGTGGAGGAAGAATGGAAGTCCTATCTCAACGAGGACGGTTATATGTCTCAGGACGAAACGCAAATTCCATTTTGCTTTCCTACACAGAGTCCGAGATTTATACCCAGGTCAGACGTCGAAATGATATATGGAGATTGTGATCCGGAAGGATGTTGTGCTCCACCAAACTCATTAGAGGAGGACACTCTGATGAAGGACAAATTTGACCACAACTATTATGGCCCGATGGATGGCCTGCCAATGTGGTAGCCGTGCCCAAGAGACTTGGGGCAAGAAAATCAGCCGAACAATGAAAATCAGCTGAGCATCATTGAACAGAATACTTGCGTCCCCACCATGTCATGGGATCAACACCCAGGTTATCCTGAAAATACCCAACACAACGATGAATTTGCAACGTTTGCGGGACTAGAGTTCATCAACTATGCTTTCCCTGAGGTCAACGTCATCGAGAAGGATGACTCCTCCAGTTCCAAAGAAGTATGGGACACCTTGGGACAACCAAGTGGAAAATACGACTATATGGTCAAGTACACTACTCCTGAGAGCTCTCATATCAGGCTCGAAGACATCCAGCCAACTGGATGGGGAGATTTACCTGAGAGTATAAATACTCTACAAAATGCAACAGAGGAATCCCCCTACGACAACTCTGCGTGGGAGACAGATTCTAATGATCCTGCTCCACCAGAAATCAGTGTTATTTCTGAAGAAAAATCGAGGAAGGTGTCAGACTTTGTGATTCACCGAGGAGTTCATCGCCAGTGGGTTGCTGTCGATGTTACGAAGAGCGTCCATAAGTCAAAGTAATTGCCATCTTTAACCCTTCACCCTGCCCAGGTGAAACGAATGTTTTGATAAGGCTCATTTTCTATAAATTTCCCTCTTTGCTTTGCCCAAAGCGACAGAGTTTTGTTTTATAGGGCTGTAGTTTCAAGAATCGACTTGTTCATTAATAAAATAACGTCGTTCTGTAATTTCTGCATTCTGTTGCTGTTTTCTCTTTTTGCTTTTTTCAGAAAATGGTAATCCTAAAAATCAACTCAATAATAAAAACAAGCAGTTTTCCAAAGAAAAATACACTGCATACACTCGCATTTTCTCTATCTCTTCTAAACACAAATCATCACGTCATGCAGATTGCTTGTTTTAAACCCCGTTGAAACATACGATCTGATGCCTTCTCCCGACTTTGAGTTCCCAATATTTGGGGCTGAAGAAGAAGTTAACGACGAAATTCCAGAAGGGATCTCCCGATTACTCAGATAGGAGGAAAGGTCCATTGAACCTCATAAAGAGCCGTTGGAAATGGTAAACTTGGGTTTGGAAAAAGAGAAAAGAAATCAAGATTGGGGCACTGCTCAGTCCAACTGCCAGAGAGGGTTTGATAAAGCTTCTCAAAGAGTTTCCCGACTTATTCGCATGGTCCTATCAGGATATGCCAGGGTTGGATACCAGCATCGTGGAGCATCATTTACCGTTAAGGTCAGAATGTCGGCCAGTAAAACAGAGGTTGAGACGGACTCACCCGGACATGGCCATCAAAATCAAAGAGGAAGTACAGAAATAGATTGACGCGGGTTTCCTCGCTACGTCAGAATATCCTCAATGGTTAGCCAACATCGTACCCGTTCCCAAAAAGGACGGAAAGGTCAGAATGTGTGTAGATTACAGAGATCTAAACAAGGCTAGTCCAAAGGACGATTTTCCTTTACCACACATTGACATGCTGGTAGACAGTACAACAAAGTTCAAAATTTTCTCCTTCATGGATGGATTCTCGGGCTATAATCAAATCAAAATGGCGCCGAAAGACATGGAGAAAACTTCATTTATCACCCCATGGGGTACCTTTTGTTACAAGGTAATGCCGTTCGGTTTGAAGAATGCCGGGGCAACCTATCAAAGGGCCATGACTACTCTGTTTCATGACATGATACACAAGGAAATCGAGGTATATGTCGATGATATGATTGCAAAATCTAAGACAGAAGAGGAGCATGTGACCCACCTGTCAAAACTATTCGAGCGTTTGAGAAAGTACAAACTCCGCTTGAATCCCAACAAGTGCACCTTCAGTGTCCGTTCGGGGAAACTTCTAGGGTTCATCGTCAGCCAGAAAGGAATTGAAGTTGTTCCTGACAAGGTCAAGGCCATTCGAGAAATGCCTTCTCCAAAATCTGAAAAATAAGTCAGAGGATTCCTGGGACGTTTGAACTACATCTCCAGATTTATATTCCTTATGACCGTGACATGCGCGCCAATCTTCAAATTACTCAAAAAGAATTAGGACTGCGTTTGGACAGATGATTGCCAAACCGCCTTCGATAGTATCAAGGAATACCTGTTGAATCCGTCGATTCTATCACCTTCAGTGGAAGGAAGACCACTGATCATCTACCTCACAGTTCTAGAGGACTCAATGGGATGTGTACTTGGCCAACAAGACGAAACCAAACGGAAAGAGTCTGCCATTTACTATCTGAGCAAGAAGTTCACCGACTGCGAGACTCGGTACACGATGCTTGAGAAAACTTGATGCGTTTTGGCTTGGGCAGCTAAACGTCTTCGCCAATACATGATTCATCACACTACTTGGTTAATCTCCGAGATGGATCCAATCAAGTACCTCTTTGAAAAACCTGCTCTCACGGGAAGGATTGCCCGTTGGCAGATGTTGTTATCAGAGTACGACATCGAGTACCACGCTCAGAAAGCCGTTAAAGGAAGTATTTTAGCCGATCATTTGGCTCATCAACCGATTGACGATCAGGAATCAATTGGATTTGACTTCCCAGACGAAGATGCCATGTATCTAAAAATGAAAGACTGCGATGAACCGCTACCCATTGAAGGGCCAGAACCAGGTTCCTAATGGGGACTAATCTTTGACACAGCTGTAAATCATTACGGAAATGGATTTGGGGCAATCATCATAACACCTCAGGGTACCCACATTCCTTTCACCGCCAGACTTACGTTCAAGTGCACAAATAACGAGGCCGAATATGAAGCTTGTATTATGGGTCTCGAAGAAGCGATCGACTTAAGGATCAAGAACTTAGATGTATATGGCGACTCAGCTCTGGTTATCAATCAGATCATAGGAGATTGGAACACATACCAATCAGGACTGATTCCTTACAAGGATTATGCAAGAAGGTTGTTGCCTTTCTTCAACAGAATCGAGTTTCATCATATCCCTCGTGAGGAGAATCACATGGCTGATGCCTTAGCCACTCTCTCTTCCATGATTAGCGTAGGACGATTGAATGACATACCTAAGATCGACATCATGCGCCTTGAAGGGCCCGCTTACGTCTTCACGATTGAAGCAGTCATAAACGACAAACCTTGGTATCACGATATCAAATGCTTCCTTCAGAAACAAGAGTATCCACCTGGGGCATCCAGGAAAGACAGAAAAACCCTCAGAAGACTGGCTGGAAACTTCTTCCTGATCGGTGACATACTCTATAAGAGGAACTTTGACATGGTCTTGCTCTGATGCGTAGATAGACCAGAAGCAAACATGCTGATAAAAGAAATTCATGAAGGATCCTTTGGCACTCATGCCAACGGACACACAATGGCGAGAAAAATTCTGAGAGCCGGGTACTACTGGTTGACCATGGAATCCGACAGCTACAAGTACATGAGGAGGTGTCATAAGTGTCAGATATACTCCAACAAAATCCATGTACCGCCAACACATCTCAAATTTCTCTCTTCCCCATGGCCTTTTTCCATATGGGGAATCGACATGATTGGCATGATTGAACCTAAGGCTTCGAACGGACATCGGTTCATCCTGGTAGCCATTGATTACTTCACCAAGTGGGTCGAAGCAACATCATACGCCAATGTAACCCGACAAGTGGTGGTCCGATTTATCAAAAACAATCTCATCTGCCATTATGGTGTTCCAAGCCAGATCATTACGGATAATGGATCTAACTTAAACAATAAGATGATGAAAGAGTTGTGCGTTGAGTTCAAGATCGAACACCATAACTCATCTCCTTAACGACCTAAGATGAACGGGGCGGTAGAAGCGGCTAACAAGAACGTCAAGAAGATTGTTCAAAAGATGGTTGTAACCTACAAAGACTGGCACGAGATGCTACCCTTTGCTCTTCACGATTATCGCACATCTGTCCGCACTTCAACAGGGGCAACCCCTTTATCTCTAGTATATGGCATGGAAGCAGTGCTCCCCATAGAAGTAGAGATCCCATCAATCCGGGTATTGATGGAAGCTAAGCTTACAGAAGCTGAATGGTGTTAGAGTCGACACAATGAACTCAATTTGATAGAAGAAAAGCGAATCACGGCTCTATGCCACAGTCAGTTGTATCAGCAAATAATGAAGAAGGTGTTTGACAAAAAGGTTCGACCTCGCGTCTTCAGAAGAGGAGACCTTGTGCTCAAGAAGATACAATCTTTTCTCACTGATTCTCGGGGCAAGTGGACTCCGAATTATGATGGCCCCTATGTGGTCAAGAAAGCTTTCTCAGGCGGCGCCTTGAGACTCGCAACCATGGATGGAGAAAAATTTGCCTACTCCACGAATGTTGACGTAGACAAGAAATACTTCGCCTAAACTAAGAAAAAAAATGTCTCAGTGGATTGAAAACCCGAAAGGGCGATCCAGGCAAAAATTAGAGACATGATAAAAAATCATCCCGGTGGATTGGAAATCTCCAAGTACAATCCAGGGAAAAGTTAGGGATTAATGGTAAGTAACTACGTCTGATCAGTTCAGCTCCTCAGCAGTCATGCCATCCATCAGAGACTCCAGTCAAGGTCATCTTCGACAAAAGCTCAGGATGTCCCGAATTCAAAGTTGGTAGAAGGATAGTGGTCGTTATGTTTCAACGTAGCCCTTTTCCCTGTAAATTACCATCCTGATGTTTTTGTTTGTAATTCTTGAAATGATGTTTGTAATTCATCCTTGTGCTTTTGTTTGTAATTCTTACTTGTTTTAGCTTTACAGAATGATGTTTTTAACATGGTCAACGATTCTTGAAATAAAACAAAAATGAATTTACTTGATAAAATTTTTTCTGCTTTTTTAAAATAAAGATGGCAATTTCTTTTGACTGTTGAACATCAGAAGAATATCGGTCGCTTCTCCAAAGGTGTTCAAACCTCAAAGTGCGGAATCAAAGTACTTCTTCTAGACCAGTACGCCTAAACGAAGGATCAACTGTCCATCTGATGCCCTCGACCGAGTTCTCATCTCCTAAGCCCGACTAGCGTCGCTCCCAACAGGGACCATTTCTCCTAAGCAAGGCAGAATTGCTTTCTTGAACCAGCGATATTTCTACATGCCCCACTGTGGCCGAGTATCCAGTCGTGTTCATCCTTTAGTCTATATGTTGCGTCAGTTTTGTCAGCATATACATACATACATCATGCATTATTGATTCACATTCATATTCATATTGCATCACTATCACTCTAGTAGGTCTTATCCCCTAGTGATAAAAGTCCTCTCAATCGAGTTGTCAGATCTTTCCTCATCAGGAAGTGAATCATCTAAGTAATCTCTCTCCCGTTTATCTCTGGATTAGAGACGGTCCTTGACCACTTTGATAACTTGAACCTCTGAAAGACCAGAAAACTTTCAACAAATATCACTCTTCGCCATTGAAGATGATATATTCGCTTTCCCGGATTAAGGAAAATCCCAAGAGAAAGCCCCTCAAAATTGGGGTACATCGTATGGCATTTCTCTGAAAAGACCTCAGGAAAAGTATGATGTAACACCCCCAAACGGAAACAGTCTCTCAAGAGACTCGCTTTCCCCAGTAGAATCGACAAATGGCGTCTCCAAACAGAGAAGTTTGTGACCCTCTACAATTCAGACGAGTGGGTTCCCCAGCAAGTCTGACATCAAAACTTTTTCCACTCAAATGGCATCTCCCCAGGAAAATTCGGCGAGAAGTTTGAAGGAAAACCGCTACAAACAGCGTTCCTTGTCAAAAAGACAAAAGAAACTGAGACCAGTTCCTTGGTGGGAAACCAGGATCGAGGGGAAGTTTATTTCGGAAACTGAGACCAGTTCCTTGGTAAGAAACCAGGATCGAGGGGAAGTTTACTTCAGAAACTAAGACCAGTTCCTTGGTAGTAAACCAGGATCGAGGGGAAGTTCAAAAATCAGAAACAAAGACCAGTTCCTTGGTAGGAAACCAGGATCGAGGGGAAGTTTATACAAAAGAAACTAAGACCAGTTCCTTGGTAGGAAACCAGGATCGAGAGGAAGTTTTTACCTTTTCTAAGCATCATTGCTTAACAAAAGAGGATGAATGTGTAAGCTACCATTAATAATCACCATCAAAATTTCGGGTATTCCGATATTTAATCCTCTTGCACCCTGAATGCCCGAATACCTTCGCCATTCACACCTTCGGGTCCAAGAAGATTAAATAGGGGCATCTGTCATATCCCAAATTTTGACCACTAAGATTTCCCATCATGGTGCAAATCATCAGCACAATATGGATGTACCTTTATACCTCATTAGTCTCCCCAAAGATGGGTGAACACTCACTACAATCAAAACTAGGGTTTCAAACCCTCTCAGAGCTCTTAGACGAAGGATCAATCAAGAAATGACATGATCTTCAACTTGTATAGCCTCTCAAATATCCACAATGGATCAAGAGGACTCCCACTTCAAGGATTAAGCACAAGGCTGCTCCCTTATAGGTGGATCAAGCCTCAGGATCACCAGTGTCACCTAATTAGGGTTTGGTCGACTAGGGCCTCCAGATGGAAATTTTCCTCTGGGCATGAGCCAATGCTTCAAAGCATATCCTAATACGCTCCATGGAACATCATAAACCCCATCATCAAGTCAATTTAGCCTCGGGGGATGCATTTACCAGAAATCCGGAATTAGGGTTTCTTGACCTAATTCACCCCTAAGTTGACTTTTGGGACAAAACACGAGCCAAGGCCTCAAGAGAGGATTTGAGGATCCCTAACACACCACATTGATCCATTTGCAACAATGGATTGATCCAAGAAGCTTGAGCAACAAGTTTCAATTTCATCTGAACCACAGTTAGGGTTTCGCAGGAAAAGTCAACTGTACCTTTGACTTTTGACCCAGTCATGCTCCCAAACCTTGGGACACGATTCAATACACCCTATAACACCTATGGAACATGTCCATCAAGTTTGATTTAGGTCAAGGACTTAATTTCATAAAGGATCGCACAGTTTAGAATTCATCTGATAAAAAGTCAACTGTGCACAAAAGTCAAACTTTGACTTTTTGAGATTTTTCATAAAAATGGTTTTTTTAACCCTAAAATGATGTTAATGTGTGATTGGAATCATTATTCATCAAGAAAAATCAAGAAAAGTGGGATAACTTGAAAAAGGGGTAACCATAAAAACTTAGAAAATTTTCTAAGTTATGAAATAAAGTGGCAAGGGTACCAACTTTGGAGGATCATAACTCCTAAACCACAAAGCCATTTTTCCCCATCCAAAGCTTGATTTGTAGCCCTCATGGCCCTCTACAAAAGTATCAACTACACCTCATCCTAATTCATCATGAATTTTGAATTATGGTTAGATCAAAATGGCTAAAAATCTAAAATTGACATTTTTCAGCACTTAGCCAAAATCTGCCTTGTAATTTCAGCATGAAGTCCCAACTTCAAGGTTATTTTTCTCCATGATCCAAGTTGAACCAGGTCTAGGACCAAACATAAAAGTTGAAGTGCGTCATCTCAGATTTCCAAAAAGTCCTAGAACGTCCATGTAGCATACTCGAGCAGGGAGTTATGGATTTTAGAAAAAGGCTTGCTGCAGCTGAATTTTTCAGGGCAGATTTGCACATTTCTTGTGCCACACGAATTTTCAAGCCTTGTCATCATATTGGACACATCTAAGGATCAAATCTAAGGGGGATGATCTGATCCATGAGCCTCTCAAGTCCAAGGAACCAAAACTAGCATGTCAAAACCTAGAAATCCCTAAAAGAGGGACAAGACTCCAATTTTGGTTTGGAGCATTTAATGGATGCTTAGAGGTGGCATGAACTGAACTTCCTCCAACTGAATTTAGTCAAGATTCATCCAACAACTAGGGAACCAAAGGCCTGTGCTCTAACCTCTAGTCAATGGCTAGAGGAGACTTGGATTTTCATTGGCCAACATTTGCCAAATCTCTGCTGCAGCCACCATTCACTATTGCTTGCAAAAAAAACTTGCTTTACTATAAATAGAGCTCATTTGTGCTTAGTTTGAGTACACCAAAGCCATCAAACAGATGCTTTCCTCAAATTCTCTCTTTCACTCCAAAATGCCTTCTTTAGTAAGGAAATTCTGAGTTTTTGAGTTAGAGAACATTTCCATCACATCTCATGATCCTAACACCTCATAAACATCATATGTAGGTGATCCAAACTCTCACAAGTGACCTATAACACCAACATCACAAAGTCACCTCTCAAAACCTCAAAATTGGACTTTTTTGCATTTTTCAAGCCATGTCTTGATTCAGTCACTTTCCAAACTAGATAAAACCTCAAACACACTCCAAATATCATCCTTGAACTGTCCCAAATGGAGCCACACATCTGGAACACCATTTGAGAGAGTTGGCATTTTGGCCACTTTTGCCCATTTTGCAAGAAAGTGCTCAAACTTGCTCCAGAGGTTTCCAGCTGATTCCAACCATCCTAAAAGCTTCTAAGAGGTCATTTGAGGGTGTCCAAAGCATCAAATCATTTCTGGAACAAAGCACTTGGTAGGTTGCACAAAATCTTCAAAAAAGAGGTAAAATTCACAACTTGAATTCTTTGAATCATGTTTTCCTTTGTTGTCCACATACATGCATCATATTGAATAATTCTTGAAGAAAAAATGAAGTCCTTAATGTGTATGTTGTGATCCTCCCACTGTTTGCATTTTAACATGTTTATATGTGGAGTTTACGTTGTCTTAAAATCACAGTCCTGTTCTGGTTTTTTGCGTTGTGCGTTCTGTACGTTAAGTTTCAGTGTACATGAGTAATACCATTGGATTCCTTGCGAAAAATTGGTCAATATAGGTTTTTACGGATTTTGATTCCGATAAAAATTGAGAGAGTTACGCGCGTCGGAAGTTTGGCGCGAAACGACGTCGAAAACTAACGTGCAGTTCTGATTTTTTGCGTCGTGTGTTTTGTACGTTGAGTTTCAGTGTGTATGTATGGTACTATTGGATTCCTTGCGAAAAATTGGTCAAGATAGGCTCTTCCGGATCTTAATTCCGTTAAAAATCGAGAGAGTTACGCGTGTTAGAAATTTGACGCGAAACGACGTCGAATTAACGGTCCAGTTCTGGTTTTCTAATTTGTGTGTTATGTACATTAAGTTTCAGTGTGTATGAGTAATACCATTGGATTCATTGCGAAAAATCGGTCAAGATAGGCTCTTCCGGATCTTAATTCCGTTAAAAATCGAGAGAGTTACGCGTGTTGGAAATTTGACAAGAAACGATGTTTTAAGTTAACATAGCAGTTCTGGTTTTTCGATTCGCGTGTTTTGTACATCGAGTTTCAGTGTGTATGTGTGGTACCATTGGATTCCTTGCGAAAAATTGGTCAAGATAGGTACTTCCGGATTTTAATTCCGTCAAAAATTGAGAGAGTTATGAGTGTTTGAAATTTGATAAAAAAGATGTTAAAAACTAAAGTTTCAGTACTGGTTTTTTGCCCCATAAGAGATGTCGAAGATGATGTTGTGACATTTTTCCTCTTTTTCTTATTTTATTTTCAAAACTCAACCAATTCTTTTACATAGCAAAAATCATCATTTTCCAATTCATACCCCATAATATTTTAATCCACAAAAAATCACAAAAAAATATTATTTTTAGATTATTTTTAATATATTTAAAAATATTGTTTTAAATTGTTTTAAATGCTTTTAAAATGATTTATTTTTCTTAATTTTTAAAACCAAAATGATTTTAAATATTCATGTGGATAAAATACTTTTTCATAAACCTTAATCATTGTTTATAACATGATTAATGATTTTATTTGATATTTTTATCATTTTTTACTTGATTTTCTTTGAAAAATGCCTTTAAAAAATGAAATTGGGGTTTCTTTGATTTTCATCCTAACAAATCTTTTTTCAAAAACTTTGGGCCTCTAATAGAGTGTAATACCCAACCCATTTTGTACAAAAATATTTTGGGCCTCAGTTATTGTATAAGTCCCGATACGTTAAAAATCTCGGCGCGATCGCCATTTTCAAACTGAAAATCATTTGGGCCTCCCCTCGTGTTGTAAGCCCCATTTCTTTTCCTAAAATACACTTTGGGCCTCTAATAGAGTGTAAGTCCCATCCCTTTTGTAAATAAAATATTTTGGGCCTCAGATATTGTATAAGTCCCTATGTACATTTACAAAGTTCGGCGCGATCGTCGCCTTTTAACAAAAAAGACCATTGGGCTTCTCCTTGAGCTATAAGTCCCATTTATTTTCATTTTAAAACCTTTGGGCCTCTAATAGAGTTTAAGACCCAATTCCTTTGTAAATACCAAAATTTTGGGCCTCAATCACTTATATAAGTCCCACGGTGTTTCCAAAACCTCAGCGCAATCGTCGCCCTTTTCAAAATTAACCATTGGGCCTACCCTCGAGTAGTAAGACCCATTTATTTTCTTAAAACTCACTTGGGTCACTTACATAACCCATTTTGGGGCCTCACTTATTGTATAAATCCCTCTGTACATTCTAAAACCTCGGCGCGATCGCCATTTTTTAAACAAAATCATCTGGGCCTACCCTCGAGTAGTAAGACCCGCTTCTTTTCTCTAAATCATTTTTTTTGGGCCTCTTGAGAGAGTGTAAGACCCATTCCCCTTGTACAGAAAACTTTTTGGGCCTCAGTCACTTGTATAAGTCCCACTGTACAAACTCATATCACAGTGCAATCACTGGCAAAACTCACTTGGGCCTCTCCTTGAGCGGTCAGCCCCAATCTTTCCTTTCAAAGCACTTTCTCCTTTGATTTTGAAATATACTGTTGTTTTCAATCTTTCTTTGTTGAACAACTAACCAAACAGCGTGGAAGCTCTACAACCGAGTAAGTGTTTATATGCTTTCATTTACCGCTTTCATATACATATAACTGTATTGTGGGGCTATTTCACTGTAAGTCTTCTTTCATAAACTCATATCGCCTGTGTAATAATAGTATAGATATTTAGAATTTCCCCGAAAACTACGTCTAGCACTAGGTAAAGCCGTTTCGATCATTCTTAGAAATAGAATATACTAGAACCCCCATAGGAGCACCAGATACAGTCTTCTCTTCGGCTGTCCTCCTTAGGAATTGTCAAGAAACTCTACTCCCCAGAGATGATCTCTTCTCCGTGAATTGCATCCCTTGAGTTTCTTCCAAATTCTCGAACTTTCCTGGCTTGATCTATTCTTTGTGAATATCCTGTCTTGAACTTCTCGGGGTTTGGGGACCCACGGGCTTCTTAAAAGCATCCCCGCCTCCTCTTGGGCGTTGTACAAGGACCCGTCGGCTTCTTAGAAGTATTCACAGCCTTCTCTTAGGCTTCGTATAAATGATTTCTTCCTCCGGGAATGATAGCCTCCTCTTGGACTTCGTACAAATTGTCCCTCGGTTTCTTAAAAGTTTCCAGCCTCCTCTTGGGCTTCGTACAAATTGTCCCGACGAACTCCTAGAGGTATAGGAACAAAAATTAGTCATCTTAATAGAACAGTCTTTTGAAGAGTCTAGACCTTTCTACCGTGAACGTACTACTACTGTTTCTTTAAGCATAGTACAAAAGATAAAACTCTAGACTTTGACAGTATAATTTCCTTGAGTCTCAAAGACATTCTCAAGTCCCTTTCAAAAATAGGAAGACACCCGCAGACTTGGACAGTCTCAAATACCCTTTGGATTCCCCGTTTCATTAGAGAACAGGAAATAATCCCGATCCTCAGATCAAATCCATGAGTACAGTGTTACTCATATAAGAACTGATTTTCTCGTTGAACCAACATACTGGACCTGTCACTCAACTGAAACAGTAAACTTTTAGCCTCCATCTCGGGCTTCGTACGAGATACAAAGACTCTCTTGTTGAGTCAAACCTTTTAGCCTCCATATCGGGCTTCGTACGAGATACAAAGACTTTCTTGTTGAGTCAAAACCTTTTAGCCTCCATCTCGGGCTTCGTACGAGATACAAAGACTCTCTTGTTGAGTCAAACCTTTTAGCATCCATCTCGGGCTTCGTACGAGATACCAAAACACTTTCTTGTTGAGTATAAAAGGCTCTCTTGTTGAGCCAATCTCCCTTTTAGCCTCCATCTCGGGCTTCGTACGAGATACAAAAACACTCTCTTGTTGAGTATAAAAGACTCTCTTGTTGAGTCAATCACCTTTTAGCCCCCATCTCGGGCTTCGTACGAGATACAAAATCACTTTCTTGTTGAGTATAAAGCACTCTCTTTTTGAGTCAAACTTTTAGCCTCCATCCCGGGCTTCGTACGAGATACAAAAACACTCTCTTGTTGAGTATAAAAGATTCTCCTGTTGAGTCAACCCTTTTAGCCTCTCTCTCGGGCTTCGTACGAGACACACAAAAACTCCCTCTTGTTGGGCTAATAGCCTCCTCTTAGGCTTTGTATAAGAAAACCCAGGTTGAGCCAATCAACCTTTTAGCATCAAAGATGTGCCTCGTTCACAGTACACAAACATCAACAACTCATTCCCCTTCATCTAATCGCTGTAAGCGGCAAGCCTCTGGATTATTTACATCAATGTCACTGTCCCTCTTTTAGCATGAGAAATTCCTAAGGAAAGATAGTATTGCTCTACACTGAGTTAAAGTCTTCTCCTTCAGGTTGGAACCCCCTTTAAAGGAATTTATGGCATTGTCGGATTCACATATCCAGGTTAAAGTAATTCTCCTTTATAAACAGTTGTGACAAACAGACCTTCTTTAGAGATGACAAATTCTCTCTAAAGACAACACCCTTCAGCTTCACATCTTGGGCTTTGAACAAGATACAAACCACCTTCAGCTTCACATCTTGGGCTTTGAACAAGATATAGATCACCTTTCGCTTCACGTCTTGGGCTTTGAACAAGACACCAAAACACCCATTTCCTCCCATAGAATAGGAGGAACTACGATCGCTCTGATTTCCCTGTTTCGATAAACGGGAATACGTAGGCATAAGATTGAAAGAAAAGTCTTAGCGAGCACACTAATCAAAAAACCTAAAGTCCCCTATCTCCACCCAATCTGACAAATTCCCCATGAATAGTCCCAGTTTTCCACTTTAATAAAGTAAGAAGAAAGAAAGGCCCCATTACCATATAGCATCCGTAACCTAACAGACCGCTGTTTAAACTCAGTATGCAAGCAGGGTTAATTGGAGACATCTATTTCCCTTCCTTAGTCAACTCACAATAGGATAAAAAATGAATCGACCTGTAGTAAACCCCAAAGAGCGACAGCGCTTAAGAACCGCGTCCAAAATCGCTCGCTACACCTTAGTCCAAGGGTGTTTATGTCAAGAGATGCATGTTTAAAGTTTGTTCTTACATTGTCCATGTTATGCTGGTTTTAATCTCACTGGCATGGGGGGGAGGGGATTTGGTCGGAAGTTTGTGCCTTATATGTTCTCAACTGATATATATAGACTGGCCATGCATGTTCAAGTCATTTTGTCATGATTCAGGGCTCCTTCTGCTTCTATGATAGAGTTGGCATACCTGAATTATTGATGGATATGTTGCCTTATTTTTCACACTGATAACTGTATGATCACCTGGCCATGGCCATATGTTTGTTTTTTTATGATAAGTGGATATGCTCTTGCCTCCAAAACATGATGAAATTATGTCGTCACAACTGATCTGGTGTTATGATGTTATATTGGCCACATCCTTGTATTAACTTGTTTTGCTGCTACTTATGATAAGTTTACACCAAATGCGTTTAAGTTTTTGCGTTTACACCTGCTTGACCAGCAAACATGGATAGAATCTGAGATAGCCAGTTTTGGCACTAGTTGGTCAATGTCCCTCCTTGAAAACTAGAATTTCATGTCCTTTGCTCCAAGTTCCTATACTCCTTTTATGAAAATAAGGTCTTGATGTTACTCCACTATTGGAGCCCTACAAGTTGGTATGTTGTTCTATGATTTTTGGTCAAGGACTGAATTGAAAATGTTTGAGCAAAGAAGGAAGTAACTGATTGGAAAAGTTACTAGCATATGGTGGCAATGTTTTGTGTCTGTATTTTAAACGCGTGAGGGTTTATTTATTTATGGGGTGGGCTCATACATTAGATGTATGGCCACCCCAGTGGTAGAGAACTTGCGCGTGAACCAAAAGGACTGGGGTTCGAATCCCCCTCGCCCTAGTTCCTTTTGTGTTAATTTCCTGAATGCATTTGGTTTTATATATTTAGTTTTGTTGCCATACATTGTTAAGACGCGCGCAATGGCAAGGTTGGTAATGGTTTTGGGCTGTACACGCAAGGGCACGGGTTCAATATCCATGGGGAGCATTTCCCCTAATTTTTATCACATGTTCACTTTGTATTTTATGGTTTATGCTTTATTTTCCAAAATTCATAACTTGATCATTGTTTATCCTTTTTTGCTCATTCTTTTTGCAAATCACTCTTTAAAATGTCTACTTTTTGAACATAAAAAGGAATTAGTAAAAATTAATATTTTTGAGGTACTTATTCATGTTGGAAGTGGAAGGCCTTTTAGGGCTTCTATTAGGAATACTTTTTACTTCTTTGATTCTTTTGTCATGATACCTTGTTCATCTTGATTTGAATGATGCCTAATGCATATGGTTTTATCCTTGTATGGTGTTGTGAGCCTTGTTTCACTTTGTTACCTTATTGTATGATGTTGTATTTTCATCTCTACAAGCTTCTTGCCTATAAGAATTGTTACTCTCCCCTCATTCCAAAGGAAAATCTCTCTATTGACCGTAAGGTCATAGATACTTCATTCCCTTTTGACCTAGCCTTATCAAGAGATAGCCATTAATCTCTTATAACCCTTAAACCCTTCTTTAACATAAACAAGAGATAGCCATTATTCTCTTCTCCTTCTCTAACTTTTAAATCCTTTCATAAGAGATAGCCATTAATCTCTTCTCCAAAACAATCAATCCTCACAAGCTTTGCTTTCAAGCTTTTCACCCTACTTCCACTTAGCCTCATAGCCATTTATATCATAACTTAGACTTAGAGAGTTTCTTAAACTCTATATGACCTCATACTCATTACCCTTGGAACTTTGGCCATAGTCAATGGTTCCTCCCTCACCCTTAGTTAGGTGAACTACGGTTGCTCTGATTCTTTAGTCAGATATGTAGGCACAAGATGCAACGTCTTGGCGAGCATACTTAGTGTAAAATACCCCTAGGTCTTTACCTTAGCATACTTCCCTTAGCAAGTAAACTTTAACATAACATAAATACTAACAAGAGGTACCTGTAGAGTACTACAGATATCTAGGATGCTAACACCTTCCCTAGGTATAACCAACCCCCGAACCTTAGATCTCTAGCTGTGTTCATACATAGCGCACTTAGGGTTTTTCGATCTTTACCCTTTCCTTTGAATAAATCAAAGCTCGGTGGTGAATTTCAAAGATGTCTGATTCAAGTTAATTAATAGCTTGATATCCGATTCTCACTGCAACATGCAGATTGGAGTGATTATGTTGTGCTCCCTTGTGGAGTGTTTAGCCATGGTTAGAATTATAGAAGGATTATGATTTTGATTTAAGTTACCATTCCGGTAGAGCGAATGTGGTTGCAGATGCTTTGCGTAGGAAGTCACTGCATATGTCAATGCTTATGGTAAAGGAACTAGAGATGATCGAACAGTTCAGAGACATGAGTTTGCTATGTGAGACTACATCAGACAGTGTGAAGTTAGGTATGTTAAAGCTAACTAATGATATTTTGGAAGAAATTTGAGTGGATCAGAAATCTGACTTGAGGTTGGTTGATCAGATGACTTTAATTAACCAAGGTAACGGAGGTGAATTCCGGATTGATGAGAATGGTGTATTGAGATTCCGTGACAGAGTATGTGTTCCAAATGTTCCGGAAATTAAGAAGAGTATTTTGGAGGAAGGACATCGAAGTGGACTGAGTATCCATCCCGGTGCTACAAAGATGTATCAGGATTTGCAGAAGTTGTTTTGGCTGCCGGGTATGAAAGAAGACATTACTGAATTTGTGTATGCATGTTTAACTTGCCAAAAGTCAAAGATCGAACATCAGAAGCCTTTGGGTATGCTGCAAACCATTGGATATTCCAGAATGGAAATAATATGTGAAAGGTTTATATATTATTCATGTTACTGCCATGTTAATAGACGTATCGAATTATATGTCGATTGAGGAATCACGTCATTGCGGTACTAATGTTGCGTGACAGAGTTGTCGGTATTATGGTTATATTGATGTTCTTATGAAGATATTGATGGCGATAGTAACGACCTTGTTGTGTTCCGGTTCAAGAGCGAATGAGATCCTAAGGTGATGAGACAAAGAGTGAAATGTAAGATGTCAGTGTAAGATGTCAGTGTCTGTGTTTGTTGAAAAACTTTAAAAATTCATAACTTGAGTTGTGAGCATCCGATTGATGCGTGGTTCGGATCGTTGGAAAGATGAGTTAACATAATTTATCTTTAAAATATTTTTAGTACCAAAATTCCAGCTATTCAACGCGTGGACATGTCTTTTGAATGTGTCGAGTTATGTCATTTTTGTGAAATGTAAGCAAATGTCTTGTATGGATGATATGTTATGATGTTCTACTTGAATGACTATCTTAGTGATGCTATGGAGTTGGTGTGAAGTTGTTGTTATGTGTTGATGTGATCTATGATGATTGTTTAATGATGTGCGTGTTAAATGTATACATGGGGTAAGAGAATTGTGTTGGAATTATTATGGTGATAGATGCATTATGATGTTGAAAATAAAGTTGTAATGTTATATTATGATGGTTATGATGTTGTGATGATGAAGGAGTCGATGATGTGCATATTTGATGTATATATGCTTTTTGATGATTATGATTAATGATTACATGAATGCGGATGCAATTTGAGGAATTTGTTGATTATGTAGATGTTGTTGCATCATGGCATTCATGGCATACTATGTTGGGACTTCACTCCATTGTTGTTGGCTTCAATCCCATTGTGCGGATTGGAGTGATTATGTTGTGCTCCCTTGTGGAGGGTTTATGGCCAGTGTCCATCACATGATGATTATGTTGTGCTCCCTTGTGGAGGGTTGATGGCCTAGTGTCCATCACATGATTGAATTGGTACCATATGCATGTTTCCGATGTAGTTGCATTTCATTCTAAGTGGCGTTGCATGTGTATGGGTTGGTTGTTGATTAATATGTGTGTTTTATTGAGGATATCATGATGTTGTTGTTGCTGCCCTATTAGTATTCTTTTCTTTATATCTTTTATAATGAATTGTAAATACTCACCCTGCATGCTTGGAAATGTTGCCTCTATGGTGGGTAACTTGCAGGTGATCAAGATTATCTTGTAGACGCATGAAGATTTAGCTTTGGAGTTATTTTACTCTATTTCCGTTAATAATAGAGGTGTCTTGCTCTGATATGTAACATCGGGTGGGGAACGCTTGAGTTGAAGTTGTGTTGTTTTATAAAACATATTTTATGAGTTTTCTACATGTTGAATTTATTTGACGACGACTTTTGACAATGACTAAAAGGTCTTTATGTTTGATGAAATAAATGAAGTTATTTTGAGACTATGATTCCGCTGCAAAGTTTGAATTTTATTTATTGATATTATCGAAGAAATTATTATTATAAATGTTTGAAAACCCGTGTTACGGAGCAGGAAGTTTATTATGATGTTTTTATGAAGCATGTGGCACCCTTTTTGGTGATTTTACCCTGATTTACTTATGTATCATTGTCGTGAATATTCTTTGGGTACAAGGGTATTACATAACTTATGGTTACAAGTCATGTTTGTCATCATAGGTGGATGACCGTTATTTTGTTTAAATATGGGCTAGAACTACTAGACAACTTTTGGATACAGAACAAGTGGCCACCATGCGTTTGATAAATATTTTGAAGTTATCATCAAATAATATCTGTCATATTCGTTGCTCTAACCTTCTGTTAAAATACATGTTATTATTATTTCTTAAAATAAATATTACTTTTTAATATGCGTTTTTCAAATGAATGAGTTTTTCAGGCATTTTTCCGGATGTGCACATCCGAACAAGTTTACGCTCAATATATACTGATTTACACATCCGGAAGACGCGTAACTTGTCATTCCGGATTTGCACATCCGGAAATCCGGAACAAAGCAACGTTTTTTAAAAAATGGTGCGTCCGGATGTGCACATCCAGAAACTGGGGGCAAAAACGAAATTTCGCGTGGTGCCAAAAAACATGATTGGTGTATTAAGAAATTGCCTTAATCTTTTCCCACTTTTCCTTTACCATGTCAAATTTATACACATTAAATTGCTTTGTTCTGGAAGGACAAATTTCAAACTTATTATATGATAGACTGGATCTTTCAACTAACATGAATTCTTTACTAGATATCACCAGATAAAATTTGGTTGAAATTTTATCATTTGGAATTTTTTTCTCTTCTACGTTATCTGTCATAATGGTTGGATAGTTAATTTTAAAAATCTTTTTCGGAACCTTTTGAGATTGAAAATCCCATCCTTCAATAGACCGATCTTCATCCAAAGCGTAAAGAATACTATTATCAAATACAATATCACAATAGGATCTTTTCACTTCAGGGAGTATGACCCACGAAGTACTATGGTTGCTAATAAAAACAATCATGCATTGATAATCATTTATAATAGCAAGGGTGTACTATAAAGGAGACGGAGAAGACAATAACACCGTTTTGGATACAAAAGATTTGCTAAGGAATTAGACATAATATGAATAAAAAGGAATATTTGCATGTTGAATGAATGAGTCGTTAAAAGGTGGAACATGAATGAAAGCTTTAGAATATGAGTTCAACATAAAAGGACATCCTTTATTGTCAAGAAAATTAGGAAATTGTGGGATGAGCATACACACCGAACACCTTCATAAGAGTTGGAGATATGACACCATTTGAAGTATTTTTTGTCAAAAAATACAAGAATTTTTCTCTGAACAATGTTGTCATCATCTTCATAGTTTTTTTCTTGATTGAGTGAAGAAAGGACAATATAAGGAACTTTTGATAGAAAAGTCATTCTCATTAAAATTGTGATTTTCTAGTTTGAATATATAGAAAAAACAAATTAGGTCTTATGAGTATTTATTTATTAATTTTAATTGTATTTTGATTTTAATGATTTTTTCAAGATATACAAATTTTCTTAAAATCTATATTTGATTTCTTTTTACAAGATTTTACCTAATTTATATCTATATTTTATGATTCTTAGTGCTTTAATTTGCTATTAATAATATTACTATTATAATAAAAATTATTATTATTATTATTATTATTATTATTATTATTATTATTATTATTATCATTTATGTAAATAGAATAATATAGGTCATAAGATATTTTTCCAAAAAAAATAAAACCAAATTTAGTAAAATTATAACCTTTGAATTTTGAACAAATAATAACTTCTTTACATTTAAAATTATTGTTGTAAAATTAAAATAGGTTAACTATCATGCTTTATATAAGCCTTTTTTAAATTCTGGTATAGCAGATCTTAGATGTCCTGATAGATGTCGAGACACTTGATCTCTGCTTCACACACAAGGATAATAAGGAGCAGAATACATAATGCAGAGAATAAAGTAACTCACAAGGATTGTTAACCCAGTTCGGTGAACAACAACACCTACGTTTGGGGGCTACCAAGCCAGGAATGAAATCCACTAGATAGTATTAATTCTAAGCTAAACACCTCTGGTTTACAACTTATCACTTAATCACTACCCGTACTTAATTTCTACCTAAGACACTTCCTAGGTATAAGACCATTCTCAATTCCCTTTGAATCACAGCAGTGAGAGAAATTACAACTCAATGTAAATTGTCCAGCTCTAGTATCAACACGACACAAGAGAGGCTCACAAAAATACAAACCCTAAACTCACTAGGCAACAATGTATTTTTTCACACTTTTCCTAGGTTAAATACTTCCTATTTATAACCATAAACATGACTGGATTTGAGCTTAAAAAACGCAGCAATTCTGCTCCACAGAATCTGCAACTAATTCTCCTCTAGAATAGTTTATTCAATCCTAAGTTTCCTAAAGTGTCTCCACACTTAGAAACAACATCTTCAAATTATAATCATAATCTTTGATTCCTCAATCTTGGACGCCACCTAGGAAAAACAAATAATCCCAGAATAATCTGGAATCTGGAATAACATAATTAATACTGAAAAGTAACAGACAAAGATGTCGAATCTTCATGATAGGACATCTTGTCTAACATCTTGATCTTCAGTTAGTTCTTCATGTTAGGACATATTGTCCAACATCTTGTTGTCAAGTTAGTTTTACCAAAATTGATGTCAACCTTAAAGGCTTGGACTCATCAATCTCCCCCTTTGGCAGATTTTGGCTAAAACTATCTAAATGAAACTTACAGACAGAAAACCACAGTCCGAGGCCAAGAATCAGAACATAGCAGCGGAAAAACATTTTGCCTCCCCCTCAAACAGTCCCTTATTCTGCAAGCAACAGATTAGCATACTCTTCCTCAATGGTTAGTAGCGGCAGTAGTCAGTGGTTAGCAGACAGTGGTTAGTAAAGTTAGTATTACTCCCCCTTTTTAGCCATAATATGACAAAGGCAGTTAAACAAACTAAATAACCAAACAATAACATAAAGTATTAGAGTACAAAACAAGTACATAAAGTGCCAAAAATAATCCTGGGAATTAAGCCCTTACATAACCACACAAAAAAAACAAGACAACATTCAACAGTCATCTTAAGTTTCTTCATCACCCACTTCCTCTTCTTCATGATACGATACAGTTGACAAATATTGCTCACCCTGAGAGTAGTCTTTGAAGACCTCTCTCGATTTGGTGGGAACACATATGCGATTACTTGAATAGCATTCCCACGACAAACATATTGACATCAGACATCACTTTATTAGAAATCTCTGTGGCAACATGCTCCAAGGTTATAACTTTGTCTTCCACAAGATTTCTAA
The DNA here is from genome assembly GCA_022829125.1 of Lathyrus tuberosus. Classification (NCBI taxonomy): domain Eukaryota; kingdom Viridiplantae; phylum Streptophyta; class Magnoliopsida; order Fabales; family Fabaceae; genus Lathyrus; species Lathyrus tuberosus. The sequence continues at coordinate 39,069,493 of JALAZF010000002.1, forward strand.
TAAAGTGATGCCTGATGTCAATATGTCCGGTTCTGCTGTGCTAAATAGGATTCTTTGAAATATTAATGGCACTTAAGTTGTCACAGAAAAGTGTCATGACATCTTGATTGACATTGTACTCAGTCAGCACCTGCTTCATCCACATCATTTGAGAATAACTGCTACCTGCAACTATGTATTCAGCCTCAGTAGTAGACAAAGAAACACAGTTTTTCTTCTTACTAAACCATGAAATCAAGTTGTTTCCCAGAAAGAAACATCCACCAGAGGTGCTCTTCCTATCATCAGCATTCCCGACCCAATCAGCATCACAATATCCTATTAATATGGAATTAGAACTATGAGAATATAGCAGGCCATAGTCGCATGTACCATTCACATACTTCATAATTCTTTTGACCTGATTAATATGGCTAACTTTAGGTTCAACCTGATATCTAGCACAGACTCCTACCGCAAAAGTTATGTCAGGTCTGCTAGCAGTATGGTATAGAAGACTGCCAATCATGCTTCTATATAGACTCTGATAAACACTAACACCCTTTTCATCCTTAGACAACTTCAAGTGTGTAGGAGCAGGAGTTCTTTTGTGATTAACATTCTCCAGGTCAAACTTCTTCACAATACTCTTAGCATATTTCCCTTGACAAAGGAATATGGAGTCTTCCACCTGTTTGACTTGGAGACCAAAAAAGTAGGTTAATTCACCCACTAAACTCATCTCAAACTCAGATTGCATTTTCTTGATAAAGTGTTGGTCCATCTCATGCGACATCCCTGTAACACAATATCATCAACATAGATTTGAGCTATCATGAGTTTTCCATCCATTTCTTTAACAAAGAGAGTTTTGTCAATTCCACCTTTTATGTAACCATGGTTGACGAGGAATTCAGTTAGCCTCTCATACCAAGCCCTTGGAGCTTGTTTCAACACATACAAAGCCTTGTTCAACTTGAACACATGATCCGGAAATGTAGGATCAACAAACCCTTTAGGTTGTTCCACATATACTTATTCATTCAAGTGTCCATTCAGAAAGGCACTCTTAACATCCATTTGAAATAGCTTAAATTTCAACAGGCAAGCTACTCCAAGTAACAGTCTAACAGACTCCAATCTAGCAACAGAAGCAAACATTTCATCAAAGTCCACTCCTTTAATTTGAGTGTACCCTTAAGCAATAAGTCTAGCCTTTTTTCTCATGACCACACCTTGATCAGCCGACTTGTTTTTAAACACCCATATTGTACCAATCACATTTGACCCTTCAGATCTTGGAACAAGATCCCAGACCTCATGCCTTTTGAACTGCCACAGTTCCTCTTGCATAACATTGATCCAGAATTCATCAGTCAAGGCCTCCTTGACATTCTTGGGTTCCAAATTTGAGACAAAACAAGTGCCAGCAACAACATCTCGTGACCTGGTCATTCTTCCACCATTTGGATCTCCTATTATAAGCTCCTTAGGATGATATTTCTGAACTCTGGTGGAGGGTCCCTTATCAACCTTTTCAGTCTCTGCTAATTCAGGATTAACATCATTTGATTCTGCAGCACCTTCAGGAGCATCATGTGATGTTCCAATATCCTCTTGACATTTTCATCCCCCATGGGAAAAAATGCTCCAATATCATCAGTAACACCAGCTTCTGTAGTTAAGTCATCAACCACAACATTTACGGATTCCAGCACAACCTGAGTTCTCGATTTTTAAACTCGTAGGCTCTGCTATTTGTAGAGTATCCGAGAAAGATTCCTTCATCACTTTTGGGATCCATCTTCCTCCTTTGCTCACGGTCAGCCAAGATGTAGCATTTACTTCCAAAAACATGGAAGTATTTCACAGTTGGCTTCCTTCCTTTCTACAGCTCATATAATGTGGCAGATGTGCCAGATCTGATGGTTATTCTGTTTAGAATGTAACAATCTGTATTCATGGCTTCAGCCCAAAAATGATATGAAAGTTTCTTTGCATGAAGCATGAACCTTGTACATTCTTGAATTGTCTTATTTTTTCTCTCAATCACACCATTCTGTTGAGGAGTGGTGGGTGAAGAAAACTCGTGACTAATTCCTTCAGAGGAACATAAATCATTAAACTTGTTGTTTTCAAATTCCTTCCCATGGTCACTTCTGATTCTAACTATGCCGCAATCCTTCTCCCTTCGAAGTTTTTGACACAGTCCTTTGAATACTTCAAATACTTCTGACTTCTCTTTGATGAAATGCACCCATGTGTATCTAGATAAGTCATTCACCACAACATAAGCATATCTCTTTCCGCCAAGACTTTCAACCTACATAAATCCCATCAAGTCCATATGAAATAGCTCCAAGATTTTAGAGGTGGTCAGATGTTGAAACCTTTTATGTGACATCTTTGTCTGTTTTCCAATTTGACATTCGCCACATACTCTTCCTTCATCTATTTTTAGATTAGGGATACCTCTGACAACCTCCTTAGACAAGACTTCTTTCATTCCCTTCAAGTGCAAGTGGCCAAGTTTTTAATGCCACATCTTCACCTCATCTTCTCTTGACATCAAGCAAGTGGAGGAACACTTTGTTTCAAGGGGAGCCCACAAGTAACAATTATCCTTGGATCTGGTACCCTTCACGATAAGTTCCTCTTTATCATTTGTTACCAGACACTCAAATTTAGAGAAGTTAACCTTGAGGCCCTGGTCACACAATTGGCTAATACTTATCAGATAGCAGTCAATCCTTTGACAAACATGACTTTATCCAGGCTAGGCTGCCCAGCATAATTCAGCTTCCGAACACCTTTTATCCCACCTTTTGACCCATCTCCAAAGGTGACATAGCTAATGGAATAAGGTTTAATATCAACTAAGAACTTCTTGACACCAGTCATGTGTCTAGAACAACCACTATCAAAATACCAGTCTTCTCTGGCAGAGGCTCTCAGAGAGGTATAAGTTATGAGGACGACAGTTTCATTCTTAGGAATCCACTTCTTCTTTTCTTTAGCAACCTCCTTTCTTCTTCTGGGTCGAGTTGATGATTTGGGATAACCATGCAACTTGTAGCAGTAAGACTTTATGTGACCATACTTACCACAGTGATGACACTTCTTGTCTTGATTCTTTTTTCCCGAGGAGTTCTTCTGAGATCTTTGACGATGTTGGGACATCCTATTTGACACCGTTTGCTCCTGCTTTCTTTTCTGTTGAACAGGGTTTCCACCAGTCCTTTGTCCTTTATTCCTAACTTGATCATTGTAACCGAGTCCTCTTCCATTTCCAGCATTTCTTCCTAATTTAAAAATTTCCTCCAACACATCTGAATTGCTATTGAGCATTCTTATGTACTTAGTCATATTGTCAAGTTTTGAATTGAGCAACACAACTTCATCCTCCATATCAGAAATGGTGGCCAAGTGATTTAGTCTTTCATCAGAGAGTTGAGCAATAAGATTCTGCTGATCCTGCCCTAATTGACACACTTCGGCACTTCTGATGCACAACTCCTTATAAGAGGCAGCAAGTTCATCAGCAGGGAGATCTTCAACATCTGATTCCTTGTCTGAATCATATACTCCAGTAAGTGCAGAAACATGTTTATCAGTTTCTCCGTCGCTCGAGGAGTCATCTTCAGACCAAGAAGTAGATAACCCTTTCTTCTCCTTCTTGAGAAAGGTAGGACACTCTGCTCTTGTATGTCCAAACCCTTCGCACTCATAACGTTGAATTCCTTTTCCCCTGTTGAATTTATTATCATTATTAGTTCTTCCAAAATCTTTCATTCAGTTGATGTCGGAAGACTGAGCTTTGACATTAGATCTTGACTTCTCCTCCAGTTTCTTCAACAGTTGGTTATACTGTTTTTCAAGAAATCCCACAGCCTTGGACAATTCCTCATTACAATTTGGATCACATTCTTCTTGATTAGACACCAAAGCTATACTTTTCTTCTTCTCAAATTTCTCACTGATTGCCATCTCAAAAGTCTGAAGAGACCCCATGAGCTCATCCACCTTCATAATGTTTATATCCTGGGCTTCTTCAATAGTCGTCACCTTCATATAAAATTTCTTTGGAAGAGGCCTTAGGATCTTTTGAACCAACTTGGCTTCTGGAATTTTCTCTCCAAGATCACTTGAAGTGTTGGCAATATCAACAATGTTCATATGAAATTCTTGAATACTTTCATCCTCCTTCATTCTCAAGTTTTCAATCTTGGTGGTGAGAAATTGAAGTCTTGAGGATTTTACCCTAGAGGTTCCTTCATGCGCAGTCTTCAAAATCTCCAAGCATCCTTGGAAAAAGTACAGTTTTTGATCAGCCTGGAGATGTTATTGTCAACACCATTGAACAAGGCATTCAAAGCTTTGGAGTTCCCTCGAGCAAGTTTGTCATCTTCATCATCCCAGTCTTCCTCAGGTTTCAACTCATCAGTGATCTTCCCATCCTTATCTTTGGCCTTTGGAGGGTCCCACCCTTTGACCACAGACTTCCAAGCTTTGCCATCCATGGACTTGATGAATGCCACCATATGTACTTTCCAATATTCATAATTGGAACCATCAAGAATGGGTGTCTATTTAATATTCTTCCTTCTTTATCCATTGAACCAGAAAGTAACGTCCCTGAATCTCACCCAGATGCAGAGCAGGATGCCTGCTCTGATACCAATTTAAATTTTGGTATAGCAGATCTCAGATGTCCTGAGAGATGTCGAGACACTTGATCTCTGCTTCACACACAAGGATAATAAGGAGCAGAATACAAAATGCTGAAAATAAAGTAACACACAAGGATTGTTAACCTAGTTCGGTGAACAACAACACCTACGTTTGGGGGCTACCAAGCCAGGAATGAAATCCACTAGATAGTATTAATTCTAAGCTAAACACCTCTGATTTACAACTTATCACTTAATCACTACCCGTGCTTAATTTCTACTTAAGACACTACCTAGGTATGTGACCCTTCTCAATCCCCTTTCAATCACAGCAGTGAGAGAAATTACAACTCAATGTAAATTATTCAGCTCTAGTATCAACACGACACAAAGGAAGCTCACAAAAATACAAACCCTAAACTCACTAGGAAACAATGTATTTTTCCACACTTTTCCTAGGTTAAATCCATCCTATTTATAACCATAAACATGACTGGACTTGGGCTTCAAAAACGCAGCAATTTTGCTCTACAGAATCTGCAACTAATTCTCCGCTAGAATAGTTTCTTCAATTCTAAGTTTCCTAAAGTGTCTTCACACTTAGAAACAACATCTTTAAATTATAATCAGAATCTCTGATTCCTCAATCTTGGACGCCACCTAGGAAAAACAAATAATCCCAGAGTAATCTGAAATCTGGAATAACATAATTAAAACTGAAAAGTAACAGACAAAGATGTCGAATCATCATGATAGGACATCTTGTCCAACATCTTGATCTTCAGTTAGTTCTTCATGTTAGTAAATCTTGTCCAACATCTTGTTGTCAAGTAAGTTTTACCAAAATTGATGTCAACCTCAAAGGCTTTGACTCGTCACTTTTGAATTATATTCAATATCTTTTCCTTATCCAAGATTTAAAAAATAAAAATAAAATATATTTGGGTTAATACACCTTTTGCCCCCTGCCATATGGGCGAAATCCCAAAAACAACCATGTAAAAAAAACACAGATTCCCCTTTGTCATTTGAAGATTCCACTGTTTTGACCTCTCTTGAAATCCAGTCAACAATTTCCATGACGTGGCAATATTTTTTAATTTTTTATTATTATTTTTAATTATGTGGACGAATTATGTGACATTTTTATTATATTAAATGACATGTTGACATTTTATTTAATATTATTTTAAATTTAGAAATTGTAAAATATGTAAAACTCTAAAATAGTGTAGAAGGGGAGTTTCAAACCCATGACCTTCCTTTCACTTACAAGGGGCGCTACCACCAGGTTGGCTTGTTTGTTTTGTTATTCTATTCTACTTAAATATATATATATATATTACATAATTGTATCCATTATTCATTTTTACATTATGTTTCATATTAGTAACACATCTAACGTTTTACTAATATTGAATTTAGTATTTTATCCATTGAACTTAGTAATAGTAATTAATTTAGTTATTATTTATGGTAAATATTAAATTAGATTACTGTAGATTATTAACATAAATATTACTTTAACTAATTTAGTTATTATTAACATAAATATAATTTAATGTAAACTACTACCTCCATTTCTTTATATAAGAGACAACTCACTTTTTAGATTCATTGAATAATCAATGTATCTAGTCTATAAACTGACCAAATACATTAATTATTTAATAAGCTTAAAAATTGAATTGTCTCTTATATAAAGGAACAGAGGTAGTATTTAGTAATAGTATATATTTTATTTAAACATTAAATTAATTTACTGTAGCTAATATTTTAATATAATTATTTAAATATATTTACTTTCAATTTAGTTAAAACGTTAAAAAAATTAATTTATATTTACTTTCAATTAAATAATAAATATGCTAAATAAATAAAAAATTAAATAGTAAACATTAAATATAAAAATACTGAAATTATTAATTAATTAATTGAAATTAATTAATTAATAATAAAATGAAATTTAGAAAATTATTAATAGTTAAAACGTTATAGTTACAATAAAGAATTAAAATGAAATGAAATTATAGTAAATTATTAATAGTTAAAACGAAATAATTACCGTAAATTGTTAAAACGGTATAATGAAATGAAATTATTAATAGTTAATAAATTATTATTTATATTTTAATAATTAATAATTACAGTAAATAATAACTAAATAATTACTATTACTAAATTTATTAATAAAATATTTATGTTAATATTTACTGTAAATAATTTAACTAAATAATAATTTAATTTAATGTTATTATTTATTGTAAATAATTATATTAAAATATTAGCTACAGTAAATTAAATTAATGTTTAAATAAAATACATACTATTACTAAATAGTTTACATTAAATAATATTTATGTTAATAATAACTAAATTAATTAAAGTAATATTTATGTTAATAATCTACAGTAATTTAATTTAATATTTACCATAAATAATAACTAAATTAATTACTATTACTAAGTTCAATGGATAAAATACTAAATTCAATATTAGTAAAACGTTAAATGTGTGACTAATATGAAACATAACGTAAAAATGAATAATGGATACAATTATGTAATATATATATATATATATATATATATATATATATATATATAGGGTCATGCTAATGCACACTCATGTAGGTGTGCATTAGCAACATACACTTTAGTGTATTTTTTGTGTGGGGTTCACCAATTTTGGGTGGGACCTATATTAAAAAGATAAAGAAAAAAATTAGAAAAAAAATAGATGTAGTGTATTTTTGTGTGGGACCCACCAATTTTGAGTGTATGTTAGCATTTTCTATATATATATATATATATATATATATATATATATATATATATATATATATATATATATATATATATATATATATATATATATATATATATATATATATATATATATATATATATATATATATATATTTAGAATAAAATAACAAAACAAACAAGTCAGTCTGGTGGTAGCACTTCTTGTAAGTGAAAGGAATGTCATGGGTTTGAAACTCCCTTCCACACTATTTTAGAATTTTATATATTTTTCAATCTCTAAATTTAAAATAATATTCTGGATTTCAAGAGGGATCAAAACATTAGAATTTTCAAATGACAAAGGGGGACTCTATGTTTTCTTTTTTTGGATTTTGCCCAGGATATCTTAAAAACATATTTAGAGTTATTACAAATTCTTAATTAAATTCACCTCTAAGACTCATAATTACTTCACAACGAATTATTTATATATCTACAAATGTATTTCATCAAAACAAAATCTAATGGCGACCATGAATTCATGAGACATTTGTGATATTGTTGTTTATGATGTATATCAATGCTCTTTATTGAATTACATATGCCTCATGATTTTTGGCAAGTAATATTAGCTGAAATATAGTTTGTTTTAGTCAAAGATATTAAAAATATGTAAATAATTAAATTTTATTTTTTACTAAAAAAGTGATAAAGTATGTAAAATAAAAAATTTAATTTAGACTATTATTAACATTTACACATATCTATTCATAATTGAAAATGATAAAATCTTAATAAAGGAAAAGTGTTAATGGTGAACATTAGTATTGTCGCGGCCAGCAAAATTATCGAGTCGTCACCATATTTTTTAAGAAAAATAAATGATAAACCTAAAATCCTAATCCTAAGGGCAGGGATTCCTAAGGTTCGGGAGTCGGTTAAGTGAGGGGAAGGTGTTAGGCACCCCTCATCTCCATTGTACTCAATGGAATCCTCCTTAAGTTCTAGGATATGTTTGTTTGTCGTCTAACTTGTTATTTATTTTACAAAAGAATCCTAAGTTTTTTTATTATTGTACTCGCTAGGGTTTACAACCCTATGCCTACATACCTTCAATTTTGAAAGATCAGAGTAACCGTAGTTCACCTCCCCTATCCCTCCCCCCTAATCCCAAACTTAATCCACTATTTATACTCTTGGATAAAGAGTTATATCCCCATATCTATTATTTATACTCCTAGATAAGGAGTTATATCCCTTAATCTATTATTTATACTCCTAGATAAGGAGTTCTATCCCTTTATCTATATTTATACTCCTAGATAAGGAGTTATATCCCTTAATCTATTATTCATACTCCTAGATAAGGAGTTATATCCCTTTATCTATATTTATACTCCTAGATAAGGAGTTCTATCCCTTAATCTATATTTATACTCCTAGATAAGGAGTTATATCCCTTAATCTATATTTATACTCCTAGATAAAGAGTTATATCCCTTAATCTATATTTATACTCCTAGATAAGGAGTTCTATCCCTTAAAAATTCCTTATCCATTGTTTATACTCTCGGATGGAGAGTTTTATCCCTTAAAAATCCCTTATCCTTTGGCATATATTTATACTCTTGGAACCTAAGAGTGTTATCCCTAAATCTCGGACAAAAAGTTTTATCCCAAATTGTAAATCCTAAAAAAAAATCCTTTTATATCCCTTATTTAAAACAAAAAACTCCTCAAATTCCATATAATTTAATAAAATCCAAAATGCCACCTATGCTAAGAAATATAGCAAAATTAATCCTCAAACTATTCCACTTTAAAAAATAATTTTTAAATTCAATATAATCCTAAAATAACAGAATTTTAATTCCTATTTTTCTAAAAGAATAAACCAAACATTTTAAATATATATATAAAAGGTAAATTAAAAACCAAACCCAAGATTATCCTTAAAACCCTAAATAAAATTCCTAAATAAAGTTTAATTCGTATTTTCTTTAAAAGAATAAACCAAGTATGTTAAATATATAAAATATAAATTTAAATCCAACCCCACAATTAACCCAAAAATTCCTAAATAAAAATTCCTAAATAAAATTAAATCCCTATTTTCTTTAAAAGAATAAACTAAGTATGTTAAATATATAAAATATAAATTTAATTCCAACCCCACAATTAACCCAAAAATTCCTAAATAATTAAATCCCTATTTTCTTTAAAAGAATAAACCAAGTATGTTAAATATATAAAATATAAATTTAATCTCAACCCCACAATTAACCCAAAAATTCCTAAATAAAATTCCTAAATAAAATTAAATCCCTATTTTCTTTAAAAGAATAAACCAAGTATGTTAAATATATAAAATATAAATTTAATCTCAACCCCACAATTAACCCAAAAATTCCTAAATAAAATTCCTAAATAAAATTAAATCCCTATTTTCTTTAACTTATCTTAAATATATAAAACTATTTATTATAAAAATAAAACCAAAAATAAAATAAAATTTAAATATTTATCCTAATACTAATATCCCTAAAATCTTATTTCTAAACCCTAAATTAAGTAATTAAATTAAGTTATTAATTTAATTAATTAAAATAACCTAGGGGTTGCATCTTCTACTGTAACAGTATTTGGGCCAGCAACTGGGGGTGTAGATAGCGAAAAGAGGAAAGCCCATTGGAACCAGATCCCAGTGGAGGGTCAACGGATCCAATGGGGAGAGTCAACATGCAGACTCTCTCTGAAGCGTTGGATTAATCCAACGACGTTGCACTGGATCTCATGAGGAGTGTCAGATGAACGGACCAAGTCAAAGTAAACCCCACAGACGGTCGTGATGCAAAGTCAACACAGGGAACACGGTGGATCCAAAATTCCTTGGATCACCTATTGACTGAGAAGTCAAAGGATCCAAACGCTGAGGAGTGAGCCACTTGTCACTCATCCAACGTCACACGGAGGGAGTATTTAATCCCTATCTCTCTCAGACCTTCCCCATTTTCCCCTTCGTTTTCTCTCTCCAATACGCTCTCTCTCTCTCTCTCTAAGTCTCATAACGCTCTCTCGTCTCTCTTCCTTTCCGTCGTCGGTGGGCCGTCCGGCCACCGTGCGCCACCCCACAAAACACCAACAAACCTAGAATCTGGTTGAGGACTCAACCAAAAACTTCAACAGCCAAGAATCCTAACTCTAAAATGATGAACCCTACCCTAATTAACCCAGAAATCCCCATGTTCTTCAGGGTTCGCGAGGAACCCTAAGAACCCTAGGGTTCTTAAGAACCCTAGCCCTACCTTCATCCCAAAACCCAAAAAACCTTAAGATCACCAAGAACCCTAACTGGGTTCCATGAACCCTAACCCTAATCGTATGAACCCTAACCCTAACCTTAGAACCCTAACCCTAAAAAATCCAAAAAAAAAACCTTACGCACACAACAGACAACAAATCAAAAGCTAAGTTTCTTGATTACCTTCCTTGCAGTGATGCTCGTAGTAATTTGTCCTATTGTCTCTATTTCTTTTTTTCTCCTCTAATCTCCTATTTTATTTTTGCAGGTAGACAAATGAGGTCTTTTGGGATGCGCCGCCGCTGGGTTCTTTTTCTGGGGTCCCCCCAAATTTTACCAATTTCCTTAGTTTAAATATATTAGAGGATTAGGTTAGGAATTAAATTGTGGATTCCAGTTTGGGAAAGTTGTAATTTTGATTTGATTCTGATTTTGTATTCGTTTTGTATTTGTTACACAATTAGATTGGAATTTTAATGAGATTTGATTCCGTTTGATCCACTTTTTTTCCAAATTCTGCGCGCAATTAGGGTTTCCCCTTGGGGAAGACGCTGATTCACCCGGGTCAACAACTTTGACCGTCCAATAAAAACAAAATAAAAATAATAATATAATTAATGATTAAAATAAAATAAAAGTAAAATAAATAATAAAAAGACAATAACATATTAACCCTAATAATGTTAATAGACCGACCCCTCCCCTAATTAAATCTAAATGTCACTAAAAAACTTAATTAGCAAAAAAAAATGACCCTAATTACTAATTAAGTTAAAAAGTACTTAAAACTTAAACCCAATTAAGTAATTCTAATGACCTTTAAGGTATTCCTAAGTTTTAAAAAATTCAATTAAAATTAGTATACTAAACAATTGATAATAATTGATATTAACATAATTAACTCTTAATACCCTAACCCCTAAATAATAATAATAATAAACCTTTTAATTAAAACCTATATACTTCTAAATTAAAATAAAATACCATATCTAAGAAATATTCCATCTACCCTTTAAAAGTTAATTGAACAATAAATACTTAAAGAATACTAAAATGATTAAATTTGCTAATAAACCCAATAATAGTAATTCCTAAAATAAATAATATCCTAAAAAACCAAAATCCAAAATAAAACCCATATAAAAAGAATAATTCAGAAATGGGCCTAAAAAGTTCTAATAGGCCCATACTGATATGTGCTAGAGACTCCAACACATCTGATAGTATGTAAACCCAAAATAGAAATAGTTTCTAAAAAAAACTTGTGAACTGCTAGTCAAAATTTAAGGTACTACAGCTGCTCCTATTTAATCGTCTTTGAATCAGAAGGATGATGTCGATGAGCCTTTCTCTTTCTGGAGATGAGACAATTAAATACAAGAAGGACCCAAATTTTGACCACAGAGTCTAATAGGTGCTTCGCTGACTATCCTAAGATCCCTGGTAATAAACCCTTGACGAAATACCCGACTGAACCCTTGATAAATACCTTTTAATGAAATCCCTTAATAGAAAACCCCTTGATAAGACCCCAGTGAAACCATTTGACAAAACCCTGATGAAACCCCATGATAAGACATTGGTGAAACCCTTTAATAACATTCTGGTAGAACCCCTTTGATAAAAATCCCTTGGATGCAAACCCTTAAATACAAATCTAGTTGAACCCCTGATAAAACTCCTTGACAAAACCCTTAGATGTATCCTTTATGTGAAACCCTGAGACGAATCTTTTTAAACGAAACCTTGGCGGAAACCCTTTGATAAATCTCTGGTAAAACCCCTAATATAACCCTTGAAAAAAACCCTTAGTGGAACCCTTGATGAAAATCCTTAGATACTTTGATGAAACCTATCCCTTATGAAGGCCATGTTGTCAAGTTAAGAATGTGAGAGTTGAAGACCTACTCACTACTGGATGATAATCCTATAAAATCCTTTATCAAAGCTAAAACCTAATAAATCCTTTATCAAAGCAATGCTTCAATGATATAGTTGGGGATTAAACCCCTAAGAGTAATTATGAACCCTATGCATGTGTGCATGTTTGTGTATATGAGTGCATGTATGCATGTTCATGTATGCATGGGATGCTATGTTATATATGCATGATTAGATTCTAGAGTGTAGCGACATGATTAATGCATGACAATGATTTGAATGTTTCCATAAGTGCCCCAGTGTTGGATGTATCCATGATATTTGTTAACTGATATGGTGGGGTGCATTGAGCTAGCATGATATCCCGATACTCATTTTGAACTTGACGATTGTTGATGTAGGACAGAGCTTGCATGTGCCTCTTGGAAGTATGAAGAGGGTTTGCCCTTGATTGATTGAGTTTCGAAGGATTATGCCTGAAAAGGACCTTAGATCCCACCATGCCTTGATACGACCTTGAGATGGACTGCCCCAGTATTTCAACCTTGAAAAATATGCCCCAGATTTTGAATTTTCAGAAGGTATGCCCCTTAATTAATTGGGTATGGCGGAGTGGCTTGAAGAGGAACCTGGATTCTACCATGCTATGATATGACCTTAATATGAATTGCCCCCAATATTTGAATCTTGAAAAGTGTGTCCCATTCTTGAAAGGTATGCCCCTGATTAGATTGACCCTTGGAGTGATTATTTTCACTGTTCTCTTGAGTTGGCCTTCCCCTATATGAGCCTCTTGAAAAGTCTACCCCTTATTATTGGAATCATGGAGGTAATTTGACAGAGGCATGTCAAATCTTGGGATGCTCTGCCCCTAGTTAGTAGGATCTTCAGATGATGTACCCCTACGATCATTAGGTTTTGCCCCTTGGTTGGAAAGATTCCTTGGTAATTCGTCCCCTTATCATAAATGTCTTGAATCCTTGTGCCCCTGATCAGTCCTTTGTTGAAATTTCCTTAACGCTAAGTATTGATTTGTGAAAAAATGTTCCCTTTGAAAAGTAACTATAACGCCATGTTCATGCAAGTTTTGAAATCGAGAAAAACATTTTTACGGCGTATACAGATGATATTTGTCCATGAGGTTAGCACAAATGAAGATGTGAGAATATGGTTAACGATGTTCCAACAAACATTCGGATTCGGAGTCAGTTTAACAACGACTTTGCCGAGTATGTTTATATAGTGCCCCTAGCTTCAATTAGTACTTTTACATGTTGTAACGTGGCCTGATTCACGGTTAAAAAACAAAGGATACAAGGCTCAAAATTTGGATTTTAACCCACCCCATTCTCCTTGATGCTCTCCATTCCTAAATCCAATTAAGCCAACAAATGCGTTCATCCTGCAAGAGAAACTTTTCAGTCATAGTGATTAAAAGGTATACTGGTTTAAGCGCTTTATGGGATTTTTTTTTAGGTGCAGTCACCCACTCCCGTTTATAAGATTGTTCCATTTTTCCTTTTTCTTTGCTTTTAATCCCTTATTTTTGCATGGACCAATTCTTTTGAGTTTGTGGTCCATCGGGATACCCTAATTTTTGCCTAAGTCAAAGTCCACTGTTTTTAAGTTTTTTCTTTTCTTCTTGACTTAGCGGGCTTTTTCCTCTTTTTTTTTTTGGAACAATTCTCGAGTGATTTGCTTTTGACTTAGAAAGGGTGTGACTGCCATATTAGATATTATGAGTTATTGTCCCTTTTGCTTCCTCAATATTGAATGGTGTGAGGAAGAAGATGTGCTTTAAACCCTTTGCTTGGATTGACTGATTCTCTTGAGATCAGAATGCATCATTGAGTTAATTGAAATCTACCCTGCCCCTGGTTAATACTAAGGTTTTTTGAAAATAGAAAGAACACCAACTTCTGGCTCGAGGGGGTTGACTACAGATTATCTCCTTATTTCTCCAGTGTTTGGGGAATGAAACAATGTCTTACATCGTCAGCCGGATCTTACTATTAAAAGCATACGTCAGCAAATTCGATTATTTATTACATCCTTCTCCTCCTAAGTTTGTTAATAGGTGAGAAGTGAAATGGAAAAGGTTTGATTTTTTTTATTTTGCGAGTGATGGCATAAGAAAGAGTGAAACGAATGGATGAATTCCAAAAACATGCATGCTCATCTTATTAAAATTATTTCCCAAAAAGTACATCTTTTAATTACAAACGACACTTAGCAAAAAGGAAAATACAACTGGAAATGATAAAGGCCTAATGATCCTAGGGGTAAGATTCCTTGTTGATCCACCAGTCTTGAGATATACTTCTTGGCGTTCTTGCACTTGTCCAAGTAAGGGGTGACCTTTCACCTATGGGACTCCTCCTTTGAAATTTGGTTGCAGGTCTTGTGCTTTGTTCTCATAATTTTAGTGTCTGAGTAGGATCAAGTAATTGCAGCTTCACTAAGGTACCTCCAAGTAGGTTATGAGACATTACTGTAGGATCCAGTTTTCTTCCAAACTTCCTTTGTTGTATAGGCATCATCCAAGGTTATTGCATTTGAGGCTCTAAGCACCCCTCTGGCAGAGATGGTGAAAGGGGTACCTTCTTTCCTCAATGATATTGGCCCCTCTTGATTTCCTCCATAGCTTCTTGAGGTATCCTTTAAGTTCGTACCTGAGTATCGAGAAACCTCTTAGCTCTTGGTAGTTGGACAAGGGCGAAAGCAGAAAGGATATGTGTAACACCCCAAGAATCTAAATTAATTATTTAATCAGTTGTTTAATCAATTTAGCATGATTTTGTGAGTGTAAGTGATGCTTGATGGTTATGACGCATGATGATATACTAATGTGATATGGGATGCTGTTGGAGTAAGAATAAATTTCGAGGACAAGTTCTAAGTTATTATTTCATTAAGAATTATTTAGATTTAATAGAGAATTAATCTAAATAATTAGATAAATAATAATATTAGAGATTTTTTTTAAGGATAAAGTGGTAAATATGGATGGAATTAGTGAGGATAAAAAAACGGATTAACATATTGAGGCCCAAGAGGGTAAGAGAGGAAAACATAAAATTGGATTGTTGGAGAGAATTCCTTTATCGATCGTATTTTGTGAGAAGTGCTATGAGGAATGGAGGCAGAAAGGCTAGGGCTCCGAGGTTTCTTGAAGGTCTCAAGGAAAGGGAATTCAGGGTTTAACATCTAAGGTACGGGGAGTATTACCTTTCATTATAATTGATATAGGGTTTAGATTGTATGTGAATGATTTGGGGTTTTGAGGGTTTATGGGAACCTATGATGAATTTGATGAATTCTGTGCTTTATAAGAAGTTGAGGTTTTACTGATTTTATTGGGTGTAATTGTTGTTATTATATTAGATTTAATCGATAGGTAACGATAGTTTATCTGAGTTTGAATTGATGAGTATTATGTTGAAGCTGATGAGGGGTTGGAATTATAATCGTGAAAATATTTGGGCTTGATAGAATCGTATGGAATTACTGAGAAAACTGGGTTGAATCGTATTATGCAGGGGTTGGGAAGGAAACCCATTGTTCTGGGGTGGCGAGTGCCACCCCGTTAATTGTTGAATGGGTGGCGGGTGCCACCAAAAATGTAGGTGGCGAGTGCCACTGGGTGGATGAGTGGCGGCTGCCACACAAATGGGTGTGGCCAGTGCCATGGTGCTTGGTGAATGGGGGTGGTGAGTGCAATGCCTTGATATGGCTGGCGCCACCAAGCCTCAGGATATGTGGCAAGTGCCACTTGATATCTTCAAATGTGGCGTGTGCCACCAACATTCATATGTGGCAAGTGCCACATCCACCTGCACTATTTTCATTTTTGGAATATTTCTAATTCTGAGACCGTGAGTCAGTTTTACATATAGTCTTAGATATTGGAAAATACCATGATAATCTACACTATAGAAAAATAATTAAGGATTATTCAGTAACTGTGACAGGACTAGGTATATATGCCAGAATCAGATATATGTGTGCTAACTATATGAAAGGCTATGAATATATTCTGAAACGAGTTGTTGACTGTCTGCTGTATATACTTGATGATGTGCTGACAGCAATGTGTATGATTTATGTGTATGATATTAGGTGATATACGTGATCCTAACTTTCAAAACGTGAGTCGGTTTTACATGCCGTTTGAAGCGTTGGAGAGATATCGCAACGATCTATATTCTTGTAAAATAATATGAAGTATAAGATGTTGTTATCCAGTGATTGTGTCATGATTTAAGTGACGAGATTACATGCCGAATTAATTGTGTGCGTGCTTTACTGTATAAATTGTTATGATGATGTCTTGAAGTAAATAGTTTGGTGTTTGTTATAACGAATGATGATGTGTGTATATGAGATATGTGAAGAAAATATGATGATTATGATGAATGATGATGCGTTTTGACTAGCCGTAGTCGTAAATTATGTGTTGTTGCGCATCATGCATTCATAGTATTTGTTTAGGACGAATAGTCCAGTGATGTTTTGCAGGATGATAAATCCAATGACGATTTGTAGGACGCTCAGGTCCAGTGATGGCCTTAATCCCATTGTGAGGATTAAGTGCAAGTTATGATGTGCTCTGGTTCCAAGCGGGAACCGATCCTATTGGTGGGGATCTTTGGAGATAACGATGACTAAGTCATCAGTGATGTTTCGGTACCGCATGCATGAGTCTAATGGTGTTGCATTTGCATTATTTGTGGCATTGCACGATGATGTGTTAAGTGAATTATTTGATTGATCTTTGAAGTATGATGTTTCATATGAAGATTTAGAAGTTGTTGTTGTTCTGAGTGTGAAGTATATGATGTTATGTTGTGGCTATTTAATTGTTATACATATGATAACTATTTCTTTATATCTCGTATAATGAATTGTGATTACTCACCCTGCCTGTTTGAATGTTGCCTCTACGTGGGTAACGTGCAGATAACCAAGATTAGTTCGCGGTGCATGAAGTTCAAGCTTGAAGCTGTTTAGCTTAATCCTGTAGAGTGTCTGGTGTCTTGCTCTGGTAGATGTAACATCGGGTGGGAAAACGCTTAAGTGATTATTCTGTTGTTTTGTTAGAATGATTTTTATGAGTTATTATATGCCGGTTTTTGTTGTTGATGATCGTTGATAATGACCAAAAGGTCTTGATGTTTTGATGAAATAAAAGAAGATATTTTGAATTATGATTCCGCTGCGATATTTTGAATTTAGTTGTGGATATTACTAGAGAAAGTATTATTATTTTTAAAATGTTTTGAAAACCCGTGTTACGGAGTTTGATATTTTTGTAATGATGTTTTAACGAAGAAATGTGACACCTTTTATGAAGTACTCTGACTTATTTAAGTATAATTATCGCGAATATTATGATGGGTTAGAAGGGTGTTACATTAGTGGTATCAGAGCAGGTCGGTCCGTCCGGTCAGGTTGTCTAATGTTGTTTATTCCTTAGTACGCGACATGTGTGTGAAACACTGTCGATACTTGCTTGTTGGTTTTCTAACCATTTGTCTCCAGGAGTTGGTTTGAAATAAATGGGGGAGGAGTTTGCTCCCCGGAGACGTTTCTGGTGTGAGGAGTTGGTTCAAGGTGATATTGATTGTAAGAGTGCAAGTGTTGTTGGAGCTGTATTGTCGCGAACCGACGAGAGTACGGATTCACGAATTCTTAGCTGCCGGTCAAGTTTGAGATGCCTTGAGGAAGAACGAGTCGGTATGGTTAATGTTTACTTCTCGGAGAATGGAGGACAATGTGACGAATAATGATATGCCAATGATGTATAATTCTTGATGTCTCTTGAGGATAATTGCGACTTGCCTCTGGAGTGTAAATCTGAGTTTGGAGACAGTTGAGAAATGGTGTTTTTTCTCTGATAATCAAGTAAGATAACTCTTAGAGAATGAAGCTTATATGAGTGCATGTATGTGATAACGGTTATGTGAGATGTGCGTAGATTAATGACGGCGGATTAAGGAGGTGAAGTGAGAATAAGAATCCACTCCAAAGAATTGACGATTTGATGGACCAATTCGTAGGCTAGTATGTCTTCAGTATAATTGGATTGAGGTCGGATTAATTCCAGATTTGGGTGAAGAGCGAGAATAGTTGGAGGATCTTAGAAGCAAGAGAGAGGTAGAACTCATGTTCATAGATTTCAAATTTTCATTTTTGCAATTATGGAACAGCCTTCAGAAAAAGGGGCATAACTTTTCGCTCGTAAATCCGATGGAAGTGATTCTGGACTTTTCGGAAAGCTTACGAAATTCCATATAGTTTGCGTATAAATTTTGTCTTTGGCATTTTTTTAGAGAGAGAAAAACGCGTTTGAATATTTGGGTCTGGTGCTGATTTTTGGTGGAAGTTTGTATACGGAATTTCTTGACCTGCCTCCATTGCAAAGACGATAACTTTTTTACTCGTGATTCAGATTTTAGCGATTCTTAAATTTCTAGAATCTACACGGAATTCCCTTCATTTTAGCATATAATTTTGTGCCAGGGAGGTCTGTATTGAAGGAGATAATTGTGTTTGAAGTTGAATGATTCTTGCTGGAAATGGGTAAGATGAGGACAAGTGTAAGATGCTCGGTAATATGAAGGATGTGAGGTTATGGAGGAGCACATGGAGGTGAGGCGTATGCCACTGGAGAATTATTAGAGAGGGTATATCTTTGAGGGAAGGAGAAGGTCACAAAGTAAAGTAGATTGTGTGTTATTGCGGATATGGTGTCGACATGTGTCGGAAAGATTTTGGAAGTTTTATCGCCAACCAAATGAAGAGATGGTACCGTTGAGATTGTGATTCGAAATGAGACTCAAATGTGAAACTATACGGATCATCGAGGTGATGAGATTAATGGAAAGATGAAAGATTGGTTAGTGTTGTTAAAGTGCTCTACTTGAATAAATGCTCCATTAGAAACAAATCTATTTGGATTGTACTTAGTATAGTAGCAATTCCGGTATTGGGAGAATAGTTAGTAATTGTGTTGTGCCACGGGCGTGTATAGGAGAATATGTAATGGATTTTGGGCGTTTATGTACCATTGGCGAGGTTGAAAAGAAGGAAAATAAGAAAATGTTTGTAAGCCTTAGAGACATTGGAATCATATTGGTGTTGGAAAAGTGTCGACGTATGGCAGAGAGAATTAGAGGAGTTTCTATCATCAACCGTATGTGGAGATGGTATTATCAAGAGTACGATTGGGATGAGATTCGAATGTGAAAAATATATGGATCCTCGATGCTGTGAGATTTAAAGGAGATTATTGGACCATGTTGTTTTAGGTGACTTTGAGAACAAGTTTGAGAGGAAACGCTATTATAGTTTAGTAACGATGGTTTATGCTCCATCATGGTTGTCGGCTACCTATTGACAAATTGAGGAACTGATCACCCTTAATCTCGTGTTGATAGTAGACGGGATCGTGTTGGATGTGATAGACTTGTCTTGCCAGCTTGATAGTGTGGAAAATAAATTGGTATTCTATCGAGGAGATAGTCGTTCACCATTCCGTGTGAACCTAATGGAAAGTGACTAGGAAAGAGTTGGGATCTATTGAATAGTTTGAAAATTTGAGTTGGTATGCGAGCTAATGCAGCAGAGTGGAAGGTTGAAGAGATAGAAAGTGAACAACGATTTTTTGGTGAATATTAAAGAGATTCAAAAGCCAGGTGGGAAACTTGTGCAGCTGATAGGCGATGGAAATCGTAGCGAGGACGGTGACTTTAAGGTGGAAGATCAGAGTGCCGCGGCTAAAGTGTGATGTGGCGCAGTTCATTATGTGTGTATGACTTGTTAAAGTCCAGGGTTAAGCATTTTAAGCTTGCGGGAATGATGTAAACCATTGGATATTCCAGAATGGCAATGATATGTGAGAGGTTTATATATTTTTTGTGTTACTGCTATGTCGATAGATGTATTGAAATATAGGTTCGATTGAGGAACTGCGGTACGGTGATACTATTGTTGGGTGATAATGTCATCGGTATTATGGTTATGTTGATGTTCTTATGACGATGTGGTTGCGTGAAAAGATGATAAAGCTGATGTTAATGTCGTGGAACTCTAAGTTTTTTTTAAAACGGTGTTGCTGCCTCGTTTCTAACGGCAAGAATACGAGTGCGAATAACTCTTAACCATGAAAGGATATTGGAGAAGTGTTACCCATGATGGTGGTAACGACCTCGTTGTACTCCGGTTCAAGAACGAATGAGATCCCAAGGTGACGAGACAAGGAGAGAAGTGAACTAGTGCGTTCATAACTCAGTAGTATTGTATCTTGTTGGATTGTTGTGGTTTACGATGTGGAAGTCGGAGAGAAGGATGCGAGAGTCGTATCCAGAGTTGGTTACATCAGGTAATTTTCGGGGACGAAAATTCCTTAAGTGGGGGAGAGTTGTAACACCCCAAGAATCTAAATTAATTATTTAATCGGTTATTTAATCAATTTAGCATGATTTTGTGAGTGTATGTGATGCTTGATGGTTATGACGCATGATGATATACTAATGTGATATGGGATGGTGTTGGAGTAAGAATAAATTTCGAGGATAAGTTCTAAGTTATTATTTCATTAAGAATTATTTAGATTTAATAGAGAATTAATCTAAATAATTAGATAAATAAAAATATTAGAGATTTTTTTTAAGGATAAAGTGGTAAATATGGATGGAATTAGTGAGGATATAAAAAACGGATTAACATATTGAGGCCCAAGGGGGTAAGAGAGGAAAACATAAAATTGGATTGTTGGAGAGAATTCCTTTATCGATCGTATTTTGTGAGAAGTGCTCTGAGGAACGGAGGCAGAAAGGCTAGGGCTGCGAGGTTTCTTGAAGGTCTTAAGGAAAGAGAATTCAGGGTTTAACATCTAAGGTACGGGGAGTATGCCCTTTCATTATAATTGATATAGGGTTTAGATTGTATGTGAATGATTTGGGGTTTTGAGGGTTTATGGGAACATGTGATGAATTTGATGAATTCTGTGCTTTATAAGAAGTTGATGTTTTACTGATTTTATTGGGTGTAATTGTTGTTATTATATTATATTTAATCGATAGGTAACGATAGTTTATCTGAGTTTGAATTGATGAGTATTCTGTTGAAGCTGATGAGGGGATGGAATTATAATCGTGAAAATATTTGGGCTTGATAGAATCATATGGAATTACTGAGAAAACTGGGTTGAATCGTATTATGCAGGGGTTGGGAAGGAAACCCATTGTTCTGGGGTGGCGAGTGCCACCCCGTTAATTGTTGAATGGGTGGCGGGTGCCACCAAAAATGTAGGTGGCGAGTGCCACTGGGTGGATGAGTGGCGGCTGCCACACAAATGGGTGTGCCCAGCGCCATGGTGCTTGG
This sequence comes from Lathyrus tuberosus, assembly GCA_022829125.1. Taxonomy (NCBI): domain Eukaryota; kingdom Viridiplantae; phylum Streptophyta; class Magnoliopsida; order Fabales; family Fabaceae; genus Lathyrus; species Lathyrus tuberosus. The sequence goes on from JALAZF010000002.1 coordinate 39,091,458, forward strand.
TGAATGGGGGTGGCGAGTGCCATGCCTTGATATGGCTGGCGCCACCAAGCCTCAGGATATGTGGCAAGTGCCACTTGATATCTTCAAATGTGGCGAGTGCCACCAACATTCATATGTGGCGAGTGCCACATCCACCTGCACTATTTTCATTTTTGGAATATTTCTAATTCTAAGACCGTGAGTCAGTTTTACATATAGTCGAGATATTGGAAAATACCATGATAATCTACCCTATAGAAAAATAATTAAGGATTATTCAGTAATTGTGACAGGACTAGGTATATATGCCAGAATCAGATATATGTGTGCTAACTATATGAAAGGCTATGAATATATTCTGAAATGAATTGTTGACAAACTGCTGTATATACTTGATGATGTGCTGACAACAATGTGTATGATTTATGTGTATGATATTAGGTGATATACGTGATCCTAACTTTCAAAATGTGAGTCGGTTTTACATGCCGTTTGAAGCGTTGGAGAGATATCGCAACGATCTAAATTCTTGTAAAATAATATGAAGTATAAGATGTGGTTATCCAGTGATTATGTCGTGATTTAAGTGACGAGATTACATGCTGAATTAATTGTGTGCGTTCTTTAGTGTATAAATTGTTATGATGATGTCTTGAAGTAAATAGTTTGGTGTTTGTTATAACGAATGATGATGTGATGACTATGATGTGTGTATCTGAGATATGTGAAGAAAATATGATGATTATGATGAATGATGATGCGTTTTGACTAGCCGTAGTCGTAAATTATGTGTTGTTGCGCATCATGCATTCATAGCATTTGTTTAGGACGAATAGTCCAGTGATGTTTTGCATGATGATAAATCCAATAATGATTTGTAGGACGCTCAGGTCCAGTGATGGCCTTAATCCCATTGTGAGGATTAAGTGCAAGTTATGATGTGCTCTGGTTCCAAGCGGGAACCGATCCTATTGGTGGAGATCTTTGGAGATAACGATGACTAAGTCATCAGTGATGTTTCGGTACCGCATGCATGAGTCTAATGGTGTTGCATTTGCATTATTTGTGGCATTGAACGATGATGTGTTAAGTGAATTATTTGATTGATCTTTGAAGTATGATGTTTCATATGAAGATTTAGAAGTTGTTGTTGTTCTGAGTGTGAAGTATATGATGTTATGTTGTGGTTATTTAATTGTTATACATATGATATCTATTTCTTTATATCTCGTATAATGAATTGTGATTACTCACCCTGCCTGTTTGAATGTTGCCTCTACGTGGGTAACGTGCAGATAACCAAGATTAGTTCGCGGTGCATGAAGTTCAAGCTTGAAGCTGTTTAGCTTAATCCTGTAGAGTGTCTGGTGTCTTGCTCTGGTAGATGTAACATCGGGTGGGAAAACGCTTAAGTGATTATTCTGTTGTTTTGTTAGAATGATTTTTATGAGTTATTATATGCTGGTTTTTGTTGTTGATGATCGTTGACAATGACCAAAAGGTCTTGATGTTTTGATGAAATGAAAAAAGATATTTTGAATTATGATTTCGCTGCGATATTTTGAATTTAGTTGTGGATATTACTAGAGAAAGTATTATTATTTTTAAAATGTTTTGAAAACCCGTGTTACGGAGTTTGATATTTTTGTAATGATGTTTTAACGAAGAAATGTGACACCTTTTATGAAGTACTCTGACTTATTTAAGTATAATTATCGTGAATATTATAATGGGTTAGAAGGGTGTTACATTAGTGGTATCAGAGCAGGTCGGTCCGGCCAGGTTGTCTAATGTTGTTTATTCCTTAGTACGCGACATGTGTGTGAAACATTGTCGGTACTTGCTTGTTGGTTTTCTAACCGTTTGTCTCCAGGAGTTGGTTTGAAATAAATGGGGGAGGAGTTTGCTCCCCGGAGACGTTTCTGGTGTAAGGAGTTAGTTCAAGGTGATATTGATTGTAATAGTGTAAGTGTTGTTGAAGCTGTATTGTTGCGAATCGGCGAGAGTACGGATTCACAAATTCTTAGTTGCCGGTCAAGTTTGAGATGCCTTGAGGAAGAACGAGCCGATATGTTTGATGTTTACTTCTCGGAGAATGGAGGACAATGTGACGAATAAAGATATGCCAGTGATGTATAATTCTTGATGTCTCTTGAGGATAATTGCGACTTGCCTCTGGAGTGTAAATCTGAGTTTGGAGACAGTTGAGAAATGGTGTTTTTTATCTGATAATCAAGTAAGATAACTCTTAGAGAATGAATCTTATATGAGTGCATGTATGTGATAACGGTTATATGAGATATGCGTAGATTAATGACGGCGGATTAAGGAGGTGAGTGAGAATAAGGATCCACTCCAAAGAATTGATGATTTGATGGACCAATTCGTAGGCTAGTATGTGTTCAGTATAATTGGATTGAGGTCGGATTAATTCCAGATTTGGGTGAAGAGCGAGAATAGTTAGAGGATCTTAGAAGCAAGAGAGAGGTAGAACTCATGTTCATAGATTTCAAATTTTCATTTTTGTAATTATGGAACAGCCTTCAGAAAAAGGGGCATAACTTTTCGTTCGTAAATTCGATGGAAGCGATTCTGGACTTTTTGGAAAGCTTACGAAATTCCCTATAGTTTGCGTATAAATTTTGTCTTCGGCATGTTTTTTTAGAGAGAGAAAACGCGTTTGAATATTTGGGTCTGGTGCTGATTTTTGGTGGAAGTTTGTATACGGGATTTCTTGACCAGCTTCCATTGCAAAGACAATAACTTTTTTACTCGTGATTCGGATTTTAGCGATTCTTAAATTTCTGGAATCTACACGGAATTCCCTTTATTTTAGCATATAATTTTGTGCCAGGGAGGTTTGTATTGTAGGAGATAATTGTGTTTGAAGTTGAACGATTCTTGCTGGAAATGGGTAAGATGAGGACAAGTGTAAGATGCTCGGTAATATGAAGGATGTGAGGGTATCAGAGGAGCACATGGAGGTGAGGCGTATGCCACTGGAGAATTATTAGAGAGGGTATATCTTTGAGGGAAGGAGAAGGTCACAAAGTAAAGTGGATTGTGTGTCATTGCGGACATAGTACCGACATGTGTCGGGAATATTTTGGAAGTTTTATCACCAACCAAATGAAGAGATGGTACCGTTGAGATTTTGATTCGAAATGAGACTCAAATGTGAAACTATACGGATCATCGAGGTGATGAGATTAATGGAAAGATGAAAGATTGGTTAGTGTTGTTAAAGTGCTCTACTTGAATAAATGCTCCATTGAAAACAAATCTATTTGGATTGTACTTAGTATAGTAGCAATTCCGGTATTGGGAGAATAGTTAGTAATTGTGTTGTGCCACGGGCGTGTATAGGAGAATATGTAATGGATTTTGGGAGTTTATGTACCATTGGCGAGGTTGAAAAGAAGGAAAATAAGAAAATGTTTGTAAGCCTTAGAGAGATTGGAATCATACTGGTGTTGGAAAAGTGTCGACGTATGGCAGAGAGAATTAGAGGAGTTTCTATCATCAACCGTATGTGGAGATGGTATTATCGAAAGTATGATTGGGATGAGATTCGAATGTGAAAAATATATGGATCCTCGATGCTGTGAGATTTAAAGGAGATTATTGGACCATGTTGTTTTAGGTGACTTTTAGAACAAGTTCGAGAGGAAACGCTATTATAGTTTAGTAACGATGGTTTATACTCCATCATGGTTGTCGGCTACCTATTGACAAATTGAGGAACTGATCACCCTTAATCTCTTGTTGATAGTAGACGGGATCGTGTTGGATGTGATAGACTTGTCTTGCCAGCTTGATAGTGTGGAAAATAAATTGGTATTCTATCGAGGAGATAGTCGTTCACCATTCCGTGTGAACCTAATGGAAAGTGACTAGGAAAGAGTTGGGATCTATTGAATAGTTTGAAATTTGAGTTGGTATGCGAGCTAACGCCGCAGAGTGGAAGGTTGAAGAGATGGAAAGTGAACAATGATTTTTTGGTGAATATTAAAGAGATTCAGAAGCCAGGTGGGAAACTTGTGGAGCTGATAGACGATGGAAATCGTAGCGAGGACTGTGACTTTAAGGTGGAAGATCAGAGTGTCGCGGCTAAAGTGTGATGTGGCGTAGTTCATTATGTGTGTATGACTTGTTAAAGTCCAGGGTTAAGCATTACAAGCTTGCGAGAATTATGCAAACCATTGGATATTCCATAATGGCAATGATATGTGAGAGGTTTATATATTTTTTGTGTTACTTCTATGTCGATAGATGTATTGAAATATAGGTTCGATTGAGGAACCACAGCACTGTGATACTATTGTTGGGTGACAATGTCATCGGTATTATGGTTATGTTGATGTTATTATGACGATGTGGTTGCGGGAAAAGATGATAAAGCTGATATTAATGTCGTGGAACTCTAAGTTTTTTTAAAAACGGTGTTGCTGCCTCGTTTCTAACGGCAAAATACGAGTGTGAATAGCTCTTTACCATGAAAGGAAATTGGAGAAGTGTTACCCATGATGGTGGTAACGACCTCGTTGTACTCCGGTTCAAGAACGAATGAGATCCTTAGGTGACGAGACAAGGAGAGAAGTGAACTGGTGCGTTCATAACTCAGTAGTATTGTATCTTGTTGGATTGTTATGGTTTACGATGTGGAAGTCGGAGAGAAGGATGCGAGAGCCGTATCCAGAGTTGGTTACATCAGGTAATTTTTGGGGACGGAAATTCTTTAAGTGGGGGAGAGTTGTAACACCCCAAGAATCTAAATTAATTATTTAATCAGTAATTTAATCAATTTAGCATGATTTTGTGAGTGTAAGTGATGCTTGATGCTTATGACGCATGATGATATACTAATGTGATATGGGATGGTGTTGGAGTAAGAATAAATTTCGAGGATAAGTTCTAAGTTATTATTTCATTAAGAATTATTTAGATTTAATAGAGAATTAATCTAAATAATTAGATAAATAATTATATTCGAGATTTTTTTTAAGGATAAAGTGGTAAATATGGATGGAATTAGTGAGGATAAAAAAAACGGATTAACATTTTGAGGCCCAAGGGGGTAAGAGAGGAAAACATAAAATTGGATTGTTGGAGAGAATTCCTTTATCGATCGTATTTTGTGAGAAGTGCTCTGAGGAACGGAGGCAGAAAGGCTAGGGCTCCGAGGTTTCTTGAAGGTCTCAAGGAAAGGGAATTCAGGGTTTAACATCTAAGGTACGGGGAGTATGCCCTTTCATTATAATTGATATAGGGTTTAGATTGTATGTGAATGATTTGGGGTATTGAGGGTTTATGGGAACCTGTGATGAATTTGATGAATTCTGTGCTTTATAAGAAGTTGATGTTTTACTGATTTTATTGGGTGTAATTGTTGTTATTATATTAGATTTAATCGATAGCTAACGATAGTTTATCTGAGTTTGAATTGATGAGTATTCTGTTGAAGCTGATGAGGGGTTGGAATTATAATCGTGAAAATATTTGGGCTTGATAGAATCGTATGGAATTACTGAGAAAACTAGGTTGAATCATATTATGCAGGGGTTGGGAAGGAAACCCATTGTTCTGGGGTGGCGAGTGCCACCCCGTTAATTGTTGAATGGGTGGAGGGTGCCACCAAAAATGTAGGTGGCGAGTGCCACTGGGTGGATGAGTGGCGGCTGCCACACAAATGGGTGTGGCCAGCGCCATGGTGCTTGGTGAATGGGGGTGGCGAGTGCCATGCCTTGATATGGCTGGCGCCACCAAGTCTCAGGATATGTGGCAAGTGCCACTTGATATCTTCAAATGTGGCGAGTGCCACATCCACCTGCACTGTTTTCATTTTTGGAATATTTCTAATTCTGAGATCGTGAGTCAGTTTTACATATAGTCTGAGATATTGGAAAATACCATGATAATCTACACTATAGAAAAATAATTAAGGATTATTCAGTAACTGTGACAGGACTAGGTATATATGCCAGAATCAGATATATGTGTGCTAACTATATGAAAGGCTATGAATATGTTCTGAAACGAATTGTTGACTGTCTGCTGTATATACTTGATGATGTGCTGACAGCAATGTGTATGATTTATGTGTATGATATTAGGTGATATACGTGATCCTAACTTTCTAAACGTGAGTCGGTTTTACATGCCGTTCGAAGCGTTGGAGAGATATCGCAACGATCTATATTCTTGTAAAATAAGATGAAGTATAAGATGTGGTTATCCAGTGATTGTGTCGTGATTAAGTGAGGAGATTACATGCCGAATTAATTTTATGCGTGCTTTACTGTATAAATTGTTATGATGATGTCTTGAAGTAAATAGTTTGGTGTTTGTTATAACGAATGATGATGTGATGACTATGATGTGTGTATATGAGATATGTGAAGAGAATATGATGATTATGATGAATGATGATGTGTTTTGACTAGCCGTAGTCGTAAATTATGTGTTGTTGCACATCATGCGTTCATAGCATTTATTTAGGACAAATAGTCCAGTGATGTTTTGTAGGATGATAAATCCAATGACGATTTGTAGGACGCTCAGGTCCAGTGATGGCCTTAATATCATTGTGAGGATTAAGTGCAAGTTATGATGTGCTCTGGTTCCAAGTGGGAACCGATCCTATTGGTGGGGATCTTTGGAGATAACGATGACTAAGTCATCAGTGATGTTTCGGTACCGCATGCATGAGTCTAATGGTGTTGCATTTGCATTATTTGTGGCATTGCACGATGATGTGTTAAGTGAATTATTTGATTGATCTTTGAAGTATGATGTTTCATATGAAGATTTAGAAGTTGTTGTTGTTCTAAGTATGAAGTATATGATGTTATGTTGTGCTTATTTAATTGTTATACATATGATATCTATTTCTTTATATCTCGTATAATGAATTGTGATTACTCACCATGCCTGTTTGAATGTTGCCTCTACGTGGGTAACGTGCAGATAACCAAGATTAGTTTGCGGTGCATGAAGTTCAAGCTTGAAGCTGTTTAGCTTAATCCTGTAGAGTGTCTGGTGTCTTGCTCTGGTAGATGTAACATCGGGTGGGAAAACGCTTAAGTGATTATTCTGTTATTTTGTTAGAATGATTTTTATGAGTTATTATATGCCGGTTTTTGTTATTGATGATCGTTGACAATGACCAAAAGGTCTTGATGTTTTGATGAAATAAAAGAAGATATTTTGAATTATGATTCCGCTGCGATATTTTGAATTTAGTTGTGGATATTACTAGAGAAAGTATTATTAATTTTAAAATTTTTTGAAAACCCGTGTTACGGAGTTTGATATTTTTGTAATGATGTTTTAACGAAGAAATGTGACACCTTTTATGAAGTACTCTGACTTATTTAAGTATAATTATTGCGAATATTATGAAGGGTTAGAAGGGTGTTACAATATGCAAATGGACGTGTATGTATGCAAATGCAAGAAAATTTTCTTTTAAAAAATATTTTCATGAAAATGATGAATGAATGTTTTAATTAAATGTTTATTTGGTTAAGGTAAGGTGAAATGCAAGCATGACCCTAACTAGGTAGGATATATAGTTTTGGACAGCATAACGACCCTAGAATTTATGGACTATACCGTTGTTTTACCATGAGAAGGATCAAGCCTTCCTACGGTAAACCTTCGAGATAAGTCACATCTAGGAAGATCCTAGTAACGATCCTTGAGGGTTGAATACTTAGGATCACCATGGGTTAATTGGGTTTTCTAAAGGTCCTCAGAATCTTGGACCACATCCAAATTTATCAGCTATGTTAAGGGCTAGCCTTACCAGGAAGATAATTTTCGAGGGTCTATCTGAGTGTGGCATCAATGCATAGTTGGGATGTTACATCTCTTCCATTAACATTTTTGTTCCACGTCCTAACTTAGGGTATCCTCCAAGCTTGGGTGTTAGCTTCACACATCACCATATCCCAAACCAATGCAATAATGACAATATAATAAATATAAATAACAAATATGATAAATAAAAACATATAATAAATCATGAGAAAAAGAAAAAAAAACAATAAACACCCAAGACAGACAAACAAAAACCCTAAAACCTAAGGTTAGGATGGACTCTCTTTAGGGAGGCATCCCCAGCAGAGTGGCCAGCTGTCGCGGCCGGCAAAATTATCGAGTCGCCACCATATTTTTTAAGGAAAATAAATGATAAACCTAAAATCCTAATCCTAAGGGCAGAGATTCCTAAGGTTCTGGAGTCGGTTAAGTGAGGGGAAGGTGTTAGGCACCCCTCACCTCCATTGTACTCAATGGGATCCTCCTTAAGTTCTAGGGTATGTTTGTTTGTCGTCTAACTTGTTATTTATTTTACAAAAGAATCCTAAGTTTTTTATTATTGTACTCGCTAGGGTTTACAACCCTATGCCTACGTACCTTCAATTTTGAAGGATCAGAGTAACCGTAGTTCACCTCCCCTATCCCTACCCCCTAATCCTATTCCTAACCCTGATCCCAAACTTAATCCATTATTTATACTCTTGGATAAAGAGTTCTATCCCCATATCTATTATTTATACTCCTAGATAAGGAGTTTTATCCCTTAATCTATTATTTATACTCCTAGATAAGGAGTTCTATCCCTTAATCTATATTTATACTCCTAGATAAGGAGTTCTATCCCTTAATCTATATTTATACTCCTAGATAAGGAGTTATATCCCTTAATCTATATTTATACTCGTAGATAAGGAGTTATATCCCTTAATCTATATTTATACTCGTAGATAAGGAGTTCTATCCCTTAATCTATATTTATACTTCTAGATAAGGAGTTATATCCCTTAATCTATATTTATACTCCTGGATAAGGAGTTCTATCCCTTAAAAATCCCTTATCCATTGTTTATACTCTCGGATGAAGAGTTTTATCCCTTAAAAATCCCTTATCCCTTGGCCTATATTTATACTCTTGGAATCTAAGAGTGTTATCCCTAAATCCCATCCCTTATTTAGACTCTCGAACAAAGAGTTTTATCTCAATTTGTAAATCCTAAAAAAAATTCTTTTATATCCCTTATTTAAAACAATAAAATCCTCAAATTCCATAGAATTTAATAAAACCCAAAATGCCACTTATGCTAAGAAATATAGCAAAATTAATCCCCAAATTATTCCACTTTAAAAAATGATTTTTAAATTCAATATAATCCTAAAATAACATAATTTTAATTCCTATTTTTCTAAAAGAATAAACCAAACATTTTTAATATATATATAAAAAGTAAATTAAAAACCAAACCCAAGATTATCCTTAAAACCCTAAATAAAATTCCTAAATAAAGTTTAATTCCTATTTTCTTTAAAAGAATAAACCAAGTATGTTAAATATATAAAATATAAATTAAAACCCAACCCCACAATTAACCCAAAAATTCCTAAATAAAATTGAATCCCTATTTTCTTTAAAAGAACAAACCAAGTATGTTAAATATATAAAATATAAATTTAATTTCAACCCCACAATTAACCCAAAAATTCCTAAATAAAATTAAATCCCTATTTTCTTTAAAAGAATAAACCAAGTATGTTAAATATATAAAATATAAATTTAATCCCAACGCCACAATTAACCCAAAAATTCCTAAATAAAATTCCTAAATAAAATTAAATCCCTATTTTCTTTAAAAGAATAAACCAAGTATGTTAAATATATAAAATATAAATTTAATCTCAACCCCACAATTAACCCAAAAATTCCTAAATAAAATTCCTAAATAAAATTAAATCCCTATTTTCTTTAACTTATCTTAATTATATAAAACTATTTATTATAAAAATAAAACCAAAAATAAAATAAAATATAAATATTTATCCTAATACTAATATCCCTAAAATCTTATTTCTAACCCTAAATTAAATACCTAAATTATGTAATTAAATTAAGTTATTAATTTAATTAATTAAAATAACCTAGGGGGTGCATCTTCTACTGTGACAGTATTTGGGCCAGCAACTGGGGGTGTAGATAGCGAAAAGAGGAAAGCCCATTGGAACCAGAGCCCAGTGGAGGGTCAACGGATCCAATGGGGAGAGTCAACATGCAGACTCTCTCTGAAGCGTTGGATTAATCCAACGACGCTGCACTGGATCTCATGAGGAGTGTCAGATGAACAGACCAAGTCAAAGTAAACCCCACAGACGGTCGTGATGCAAAGTCAACACAGGGAACACGGTGGGCCCAAAATTCCTTGGATCACCTATTGACTAAGAAGTCAAAGGATCCAAACGCTGAGGAGTGAGCCACTTGTCACTCATCCAGCGTCACACCGAGGGAGTATTTAATCCCTATCTCTCTCAGACCTTCCCCATTTTTCCCTTCGTTTTCTCTCTCTAATACGCTCTCTCTCTCTCTCTCTCTCTCTAAGTCTCAGCACGCTCTCTCCTCTCTCTTCCTTTCCGTCGCCGGTGGGCCGTCCGGCCACCGTGCGCCACCCCACAAAACACCAGCAAACCCAGAATCCGGTTGAGGACGCAACCAGAAACTTCAATAGCTAAGAACCCTAACTCTAAAACGATGAACCCTACCCTAATTAACCCAGAAATCCCCATGTTCTTCAGCGTTCGCGAGGAACCCTAAGAACCCTAGAGTTCTTGGGAAGAACCCTAGCCCTACCTTCATCCCAAAACCCAGAAAACCTTAAGATCACCAAGAACCCTAACTGGGTTCCATGAACCCTAACCCTAATCGTACGAACCCTAACCCTAACATTAGAACCCTAACCCTAAAAAAATCCAAAAAAAACCTTACGCACACAACAGACAACAAATCAAAAGCTAAGTTTCTTGATTATCTTCCTTGCAGTGATGCTCGTAGTAATTTGTCCTATTGTCTCTATTTCTTTTTTTCTCCTCTAATCTCCTTTTTTATTTTTGCAGGTAGACGAATGAGGTCTTTTGGGATGCGCCGCCGCCGGGTTCTTTTTCTGGGGTCCCCCCAAATTTTACCAATTTCCTTAGTTTAAATAGATTAGAGGATTAGGTTAGGAATTAAATTGTGGATTCTGATTTGGGAAAGTTGTAATTTTGATTTGATTCTAATTTTGTATTCGTTTTGTATTTGTTACACAATTAGATTAGAATTTTAATGAGATTTGATTTCGTTTGATCCACTTTTTTCCAAATTCTGCGCGCAATTAGGGTTTCCCCTTGGGGAAGACGCTGATTCACCCGGGTCAACAACTTTGACCGTCCAATAAAAACAAAATAAAAATAATAATATAATTAATGATTAAAATAAAATAAAAGTAAAATAAATAATAAAAAGACAATAACATATTAACCCTAATAATGTTAATAGACCGGTCCTTCCCCTAATTAAATCCAAATATCACTAAAAAACTTAATTAGCAAAAAAAATGACCCTAATTACTAATTAAGTTAAAAAGTACTTAAAACTTAAACCCAATTAAGTAATTTTAATGACCTTTAAGTTATTCCTAAGTTTTAAAAAATTCAATTAAAATTAGTATACTAAACAATTGATAGTAATTGATATTAACATAATTAATTCTTAATACCCTAATCCCTAAATAATAATAATAAACCTTTTAATTAAAACCTATATACTTCTAAATTAAAATAAAATACCATATCTAAGAAACCTTCCATCTACGCTTTAAAAGTTAATAGAACAATAAATACTTAAAGAATACTAAAATGATTAAATTTGCTAATAAACCCAATAATAGTAATTCCCAAAATAAATAATATCCTAAAAAATCAAACTCCAAAATAAAACCCATATAAAAAAAATAATTTAGAAATGAGCCTAAAAAGTTCTAATAGGCCCATACTGATATGTGCTAGAGACTCCAACACCCCTGATAGTATGTAAATCCAAAATAGAAATAGTTTCTAAAAAAAACCCTATGAAATGCTGGTCAAATTTAGGATACTACAAGTATAATTTAAATATAACTGGTTTATTTGTTGGAAGTGCATTATATTGATATTTTGCATAATATTTTATAAATGGAAAAGAAAAACTGTAAATGTGAAATTAGATATGAAAATGGAAATGATATTTACTGTATAGTTTTTTTTTTTATAATATTTATATCTTTTGAAATAATGCATAGAGTTTATAAATAAAAACTTATAAAATGGGAGAAGGGGTGGGGTATTTGTTTATTCTTTTGTAATTAAAAAGTTAAAGTGTTAAAAAATGATGATCATGTATAAATTATTTTAAATTTTGATACATTATTTTATAATTAAAAGGGGAATGCATTCTGAAGTATTATATTTGTTATATTTAAAAAAAAAAAAAATTGACGTTGCCTTGGCACATGGCTCTAAAAATATTTGTACACCATTTTTATTTTTATAACTTTTTGATAGATAAAAAATGTGTGATTAAATATTTTGACTACTTCGTATAAGAAAGTAAAACTATTATGTGTATTTTAAAATAATATATATATATATATATATATATATATATATATATATATATATATATATATATATTAAATTAAATGAAATTTAAAATATGAAAATAAAAATACATACATCACTTGAAAATTAATTGTAATTTTTGAAATAGTTGAAAATAAATGATACATAATGGATAAAAACACTATTAAAAAAATTACTTTTTATGACAAAGATTTCACCTCACATATCGAAAATTGAGGTAAAATTTATGGACACACCCTATTTATTTTTTAAATATATAATATATTATGTTGGTTATTTTAAAAATCGGGGGATAAACTTATTCAGTGTACATGCTTTGAATTTCAGCGGCTTCAAATTATGTTTTTATCTCATTAAAAGTGACGTCTTCTTAAATATTTTATTTTTAATCTAAAATTACGCTACTTTTACCTCAGTATTCTTTCCAATCGAGGTGAATATGTTTCTTTGTTATATATAGTTTTAGCTTGTAGCATTTAGTTTCACTTGTCTAAACAACACAAACAGAACCCTAACGAAGAACCCTTAATAAAAGAGCCCTAAACAACGAGAGTCATAAACACATATAATCTTCAATATGAAGATATTATGTGTTCAGGACTCTCGTTCTTCTTTAGAGATCCAAATCATTTTGGAGATTTCTTAACACACCACCCAACCTTCTTAGGCACCATGCGCGCTGACGAAAATACCCTTACGTTCCAGATGTACAAATTCGGACGCACCCTTTTTTTAAAAAAATTTCAGTTTTTTCCAGATGTGCACATCCGAAAGAAATTCGTATTTGCAAATCCGGAATAAATGCTGAAGCAGAACACCAGAAATCCAACAATGTTTCTCACATTCATAAAATAAAATCTGGATTACATTCAGAAATTCTCCATTACATCGACAGAAATTTAAATATTACAAGATCAATAGCCCAGTGGACGCTTGCACATCTCTAAGATGTGATCGACCGTTCTTCGAATTTTGACGGTCGCCTCGAACTCGAGCGGGAATCGTTCTTCGTAACCGAGAAAAGTTTGCCACATCGCTCTAACATCGTCTTGATTCTTGAGCTCAACAAGGCTGTAAGCGACGTTCCCTTCGTTGCCAACCGAAGGTGAACGATACTAAAGCTTCGCAACTTTCCGTTTGTCTTCGAAAGGTAGGAGATGTTCGATGTCGTCAATGATCTCGCCGATGGAGATGTCCCTCGTTATATTAAATGTGCGACCGCGTGTTTTGCCGTCGGTGTAGGAGACACTTGCGACATACCAACGGAACTTGATTTCATACAATTGAGACATTTTGAATTTGTGTGAAAGATATCAAATGAAACCCCTAATTTATAGAAAACTTAGGGTAAAGAAATTTCTCCCTAAGTTCGTTCCGGATGTGCAGATCCGGAAAAACCCTACAATTATTGGTTCCGGGTGTGCACATCCGGAAATTTCCTGGATCTGCAAATCAGAATATTTTACTGATGCATTTCTCAAACAGAATTGACTATGTTATGCAACCAATTGGAATGCTTTCATTACAATAAAATTCATAAGTGTATTAAAAAGGCATATGAATAAAAATTGAATATATTTCACTTCAAAAATTTACATTTTGTCGTACGATTATACAAAAGAGTTAAAACAAAAATCTTCGTCTAAATCTATCGGAGCTTGACCTTTCGACTTTTCCGCGTTTGATGCCTTTTCAATTGCGTTCAATCTTTTGAATTCAAGCATCCTTTCAACAAAATTATTCGGCCACGACTCGGCAATTGCGGTTGCATGCGTCGCCTATTGAGGTGATTTAGGTGGTATGGGGCATCCGGGCTTCAAGATAACTTGTACAAAATGTCTTGATTTCGCAAGCCATCCGATACACATGATGCGATCATTTGGATTGGACGGTGGTGCGGTGTGGAGTGGAAAAAAGGTTTCCGAAAAACAATATCGCGTCAAGTCAATACACACCATATCGTAGGCGCATGCGATAAGATGACCCATCTCGGGAAAGCTCATCCATTTCGATACCGAGGCCGGACCACTCAACCACGGAACAAGTGACTCGTAAACCTTGTTGTATTTTTCTTAATTTTCATAGAGATGCAAGTATGCTTATTTATGCGTCTCCAACTCTAGGATAAGTTGATGACGGACAAGTGCATGACCTTCCTCTCCTTTATCGAGTAGAGCCGACACGGCTCGGTAACCGCAATTACCATCCCTTACAACATCGATGATACCGTCGATATGCTTGTGCATAAAAACCGGCATCTCGTCGATAAAGGAAATTATACGTGGAGTCGGTGTCGGAAGCGGTGCATTCGGAGTCGGAACCGGTGTCAGAGCCAGTTTGGTAATGCGAGCTCCTTTCATGACACTTTATAGAGATTTAGTAATCGGTGAGTCCGGAAAGAGTTTGTCAACGTGCTCATAATATGAAGGAGACCGAGTTGTCGAGTTGTCGTTCGGTGTAGGCTTCAACTTCTTCGGAGCACCCTTTGTCTTAACCGGTTGAGACGAGGGTATCATTGCGGTTGTTTCGGGAAGACAATCTTCCTCAACTCTTCTTTGATGTGTAGCTTCATGTTGTCATCGGCCTTCGAGAATCTCGCTTGAATCGCTACCAATTTGGCCAAAATAGAGATATCCGGTTTATCTCCTTCCGTACAACCATCATCATCAAAACTAAGTCTCATCCAATGAGGGCAAACTTCGTCAATTTGTATTGGCTCACCTAGTTTCAACTTTGTAGCAATAACACAAGCACACGGAAGACAGTAGGTTTTCACAATAGTGCAACCACACTTTGCGCTATCGGAACCTACCGTTTCTGCTCGGTTGGCCTCGTGAAAAATATAGCCCAACCCCGCCCGAGACATGTTGCCGATCAATTGAGAGTAAAGAAAGTTGCCTTTAAACCAATGTTCCAAAACCCTAATGCTCCGACCAAAAGTGGTTTGTATGTCGTTGTGTTGGTTTTTAATCATGAGATGCACGGAGTCCCAATCTCGACATAAATCCCCCTTGCTATTACCCAACCAATTCTTCAAAGTAGCATGTGCCGACTCAACTCTATTGGTGGTAGTGTTTCCAAGATGTCGTACATTATCGGTCCACGCACAAACAATCTTTTCTTTCACTTGATCAAGAATGGCGGATTCAACATATTTCAACAAAGCGGCATATAATTTATGAGGTATATAAAACACATCACTAACACAGCCTACAATGTTGGGTTTTATGTCTTATAAATATATATGTGTTGGACTTAGTCCACATTTAACAAACATCTTAGAATTGATATATTAAACACACATGGGCAACCATTGCACTAGACAATCCATCTGTGGTGAGTTTAAATTATGGAATCCTGCTCCTAAGAAACAAAATAATTTTATTTTATTTTGTTCTTATTTGTCAAAATTATGTGATTGTGGTCTATATCAGATACTCAAAATTATGTGATTGTGTTGGAATATATTTGCTTGGAATATATACTGCTAATGGTCTGATCAAGGTTTGTTTTTGTTATCATTCTAACAAAGGTAGTGTATCAATTTTCATGGTCAGATCAAAGCTGATTATGTTTTAATGTTCTATGTTATTTTCTGATTTGTTCATAATGCCTAGGGGCCATATATACCCAACTGTGACTTTTGAACTGTTTTTATGTTGTTTTATGTTGCTCACAAATGAATTTTTAATGCCTACGGTGGACCAGAATGGATAAATGTTGTTTTTCACCTAAGGAGAGTTGAAGGATGGCAGGACCAAACTCATTGCAGCATTAAGACATACATAACAAAGTTATGCTCCATTTATTGTTTTTACAACTAAACTAAGAAATGTTGTTTTGGCTCTTGATTCCACTGATTTTATTTGTAGAGAGAGTAATAATGATGTTGAGATTCATAAATTATTAAGAAAATTGAGATGACAGCAATTCAAAATGATAGGACACAAATTTTCTTGCTTAACAAGTAACTACAAAAATAATTTATTCTCTTTTCAAAGATAAGAGGTGGCCCAGGAGGTCTCAACAAACTTTGTGGGATTTCACCTGAACTTCAGGTCATTGTTGGCCAGCCGTCAATGACGAGGACTGAGGTTTGTTTTAATATTTTCGAAGCTTGTTATATTCACTTGCCATATTTCAATATGGTTTCCGCTTTCAGCAAGATGTATAATTTGTGGAAGGAATGGTTTAGATTGTGAAGCAACTGTGGGCGTACATAAAGAAAAACAATCTCCAAGATCCTAGCAATAAAAGGAAGATAATTTACATCGATGAACTGCGTATGGTGTTTGAGACTGACTGTACTGATATGTTCAAGATGAATAAGTTGCTGGCTAAACACATAACCACCCTTGAACCAACCAGTAGGTATCTTGGTTATTATGGTAATATTGTTTTACAAAATTGTGGTTTAATGCATTGATTGATTTCTTCATGCTTTGTAACTTTCAAAAAAACCAGCTCCAAAGAAACAGAAGGTAGAAGCGGAGTTGGGAACAAGAAGCACCGAACCTGCTCCTTCTGTAATTATTTCTGATTCACTTGCTAACTTTTTTGGCGTTATTGGAAGGGAGATGCTACAGACCTAGGTTCTGAAACGTATCTGGGAGTACATAAAGGTCAATCATTTAGAGGTAAGCAACATAGTTTAGATTTATGCTAAGCTCACGTGCAATGGTGTTGTTGCATAAAAGTTTAAGTATCACAACGGTTCATGAACATTGAAGGAAAATATGATTATAGCAGTTTATCGGCAACATGAGCATGCATTTGTTTTTCACTCAAGTAGTCTAGGAAGGAAAAAAGTTTTTGCTCATATGAATAACAATTACGTATGGTTAACTTTCGTTGGAAAATAACTTGTGCACCTACATATACTTGTAGGATCCTGTGAATCCTTTGGCAATTATGTGTGATGCAAAGCTTAAGGAGATCTTTGGCTGTGAAAGCATTTCAGCATTGGGGATACCTGAAGTTTTGGGTCGTCATCATATTTTTAGGAGATCATGATGCTGACAACATTCTATGGTTAGTACATTTTAGACATGCAATGTTTTCTGTATCCACTGTAGTCTCTTCTTTTCTAAACCTCTTTCAAGTTTCGGCGAACCTACTCTCTTTGAATAGTGTAGATCTTATTTAACTTTGGTTGAAGTGATATTGGTTTATACTAATTTGATGAATGGATATTGGTTTTTGGTTGCAGTGACAGATTGCGTGGTGTTAATTCAACTATAGTACAAGCTGATCTTGACTGCATGTTGATATGGTTCTGTAATTTCTAACGAATTATATTTTGTATATAATTATGTTTTGATAATGTAAAGATAATATCTTAATTGAGATACATAAAATTATTTAAACATTTATTTGTCTTTAATATTAAAAATGTGATTTGAATATTTTATAAAATGACACGGGACACAACCAGTTAGATATGTAAACAAGAAATCATGCATAAATATTATTTTCAATGATGAAATGTAATAGGTGTTAGGTAATCACCTATTTGCATCTCTGTCTAATATAAAAAATATGATTTAAATATTATTTTCAATATGCATTGAATACACTTGTGTCGTACAAACTAATTTTTCATTAACTGTAATTTCGTTTAAAATAAATAATTCATAATTTCGTCTAAACATCATTATAAACACATTTTCTTTTATATAAACTATTCTATTAACAATTCATGATTTTAAGTTATATTTATTAAATACTAATTTTCTCTTATGTTTATTTCAAATTTTACATTTTAAATAAAACAACTTTAACCCGTGCGAACGCACGGGTTTGTTACATACACTCATTCGCTCTCTTCATTCAAATTTCAAATCTCTCTCACATTTCTTTTTCCCACACTTTCTCACTTTCATTTTAATTTTTTTCCCTATTTAATTATGGGTTAAATATACAAACCCCCCCTGCAATGTTAGCGAGTTCTCATTTTAGCCTCTAACAAAGTTTTTTTTTTTAAAACCCTCATCTTAATTAGATTCCCTCACTTAGGCCCCTAACTGCCACATTGCAGCAAAGATTCATTTCTATTGCTTGCGTGGCAGTCCACGTGGCATTTTAAATATTATTTTATTATTTTTTAAATTTTTTAAATTTTTAAATTTTTTAAATTTTTTAAATTTTTTATTTTATTTTTATTTTATTTTTTTAATTTTTTTTTAAATTTTTTAAAAAAAAAATTTTTTACCTTTTTTTTTTATAATTTTTATATTTTTTTTCCTTTTTTTTTTTTAATTTTTGTTTCGTTTTTATTTATATATTTTTTATTTTTTTACTTTTTTTTTTATTTTTCGTTTTTGGACCTAATTTTTATTTTTAACTAGTAAGATACCCGTGCTCCCGCACGGGTAAATTTTTTATATAATAGAAAATATATTTAGATGAAATGAATTATTTAATTGCACATATATATTTAGGTGTCTTTGAAATAGGAAAAAAATTGACATTTTAAAATAAAAATTTTATCTATCATATAAATGTAATTACTAATCAAAATAAAATTGATACTACACTGATAGTGACCCGTAAGATCTAATTATAAACATTTGTAATTAGAAAAAATTAATTAACTTGATATTATAAATTATTTTGAATACTAATTAATTTCAATTCTCATATGTTAATGTGGTACTCATATAACATAAATGATTAATTTATATGACAAATCATCAAAAAGCAGTGTCAATTTGTATATCAATGGGAAACACCAAATGCAATCATACAACACATACTGTAAAAGATATTGGTATCCCTATAATTGTAATTAACTCATGTTCAGTAATACAAATCATCAATCAGCGCCTTGCATAAATTGATCAAAATGATATCTATGCCTTGAGCACCATCCTCCCCTGTTCGTTTTACTATTACCTGCTAAAAGAAAATTATACAATACAGAGACCTGAATACAGAACAAAATAGAAGCCTTGAAACTGCAATTCATCAAATAAATAATACTGATAAAAATCCGCAAGATATAAACAACCAAGACTTCTATCAAGCAGTATCCAAAATTCTGAAAAAAATAATAAATTGCATAAAATGGCAAGATAGCACAAACTGGAGAAAATCATAAATTGCCCAATTCATTTCAACAAATATAATTACATGTAATGCAAGTAACTCATGTCTGCTATATTTCATCCTTTAATCTACACCAAAATAAAGAAAATTAAAACTATATGCATCATAAAATAAAATAAAATACAATTGCAACCGGAAGATTAGAAACGTAATGGGAATTACCTACAAAATGGCCTTTATGCAGAATTTCAAAACACAGCTAGCAGAATTTTTACGCTAACTACAACAGAAAATATCAGAGCCAATATCACACTACAAACTAACCTCATTCATAAAATAACAAAATCTTAACTCAGCATCTAAGCCAAGCCAACAGGGAGATTAATATAACAAACTTTCAGATTTAAGTTGATCCTAAATACCTCTCTAATCAATTCCTAATCCACCCCTCCCCTTCAACTGAATTTCACTCTATAAATTCATCAGTATTCACCAATTCAAGGGGTTCATGAATCATCTCCCAAGAAAATTCACAACACTCACTTCATCAACTTCTGCTCACTCTATCTGAACTCACTCATTCCTCTGCATCTCTCACGCACCAGTATATATATTGAAAACCAATATATATAAAGTGGTATTATAAACTCAGATCTGTAAACAAAAACGCCAAATAAAGTTCAGATCTGTATTCCAGTTTGGCAGTGGGAATAGCAACCATCGATAAACATTCCTTTAAACGGAGAATTACTAACCAAGCTAATTGTCTTTAAGAATTAACCAGTTTAAGTGCAAAACAAGTCATGATCATAGAATGTTCACCTTATGTCATATTTTCACCTTATGTCATATTTCAGTACAACAATTAACAATGCAAAGGAAAGGGAAGGAACAAAGAGTTCCTACTTTATGTCATATTTCCACTTTTTACCATTCAGAACTTTTAGAAATCCTTTAACCAAATTAAGGCATGCAAAATCCCAACAACTAACAAATTTCTATTAAGCTGAAAATTAGCAATGATATGCTTGCTATTGACCTGCCATTTTGAAGCTTTAGAAAGTCTGCTTTGTCAAGATGTGGCACGATAGTAGAAGATGCAGAAACTGCAAGAAAATTCCAAATGGAAGAAACAAACATTCATTAGAAAACAAAGAAGTTAAAAAATGTCAAAAGGTATTGCCATAGAAACAGTGTGACATAAAAACATTTTGAACAATCTTCCCAAATGTTGCTGCAAAAAAACATTTACACTTTTATCAGATTTCTAGACTCAAATTCAAATCTCCCACTCTCTCTAGTATTGCCATGTAGCTGATTATATAACAGGAAGATATAACAAGATTTTAGGCGATTTGAACATATGAACCACACACACAAAATCAGCACGAGATGGTTCCTAACATCTAGAGAAAGGAAAAAGAAAATAATTTGGTTAGAATATCATGAACAAATTATGCTATTAAGATAGTGAAGTTCAAGATTTTGTAATACTGAACACTACTATCAAAGCTTCACGAATCTTATCATTTGGTTTAAGCAGGTTGTCCCTTGGTAGCTACCATAGCTGCAGGTAATTCTTCAGCCTGTTTTAATTGATAGAAACACAATAACACATCAAAATAGTTAGCAGGAAATCAACATTGACATCACAAATACATCTTAAATACATCTTAGACAAAGATTTATTGGAACGTGTTATCTTAGTCTCCGATGCAAGAAAATCTCTAGAGCAGGTAGCTGTCTTGGTACATCAAAAAATCACCGCCGGGCACGTTGAGTGATATCAGGTCGAAACATTGAGAAGTTGCGGAGCTCTTCTGATGCTACGATTATCATTCTTGCACCAATGCTTCCACGGTAATGAATGCATTGAAAGAAGGTAACATCAATAGGCTGCTCGGAGACGTTACCAGTACGCATTACTGCAGAACAAAAAAAGACCGCATCATAAGTAAATATACAAACCTCTCTCACATTTCTTTTTCTCACACTTTCTTACTTTCATTTTAATTTTTTTCTCTATTTAATTATGAGTTAAATATACAAACCCCCCCTGCAATGTTAGCGAGTTCTCATTTTAGCCCCTGACAAAGTTTTTTTTAAAAAACCCCCTCATCTTAATTAGATTCCCTCACTTAGGCCCCTGACTGCCATATTGCAGCAAAGATTCCTTTCTATTGCTTGCGTGGCAGTCCACGTGGCATTTTTAATATTATTTTATTATTTTATTAATTTTTTTAATTTTTTATTTATTTTTATTTTATTTTTATTTTATTTTATTTTATTTTTTAAAATTTTTATTTTATTTTTTAAAATTTTTATTTTTTTTATTTTTATTTTTTTTTTACCTTTTTTTTTTGTTTTTTTTTTATAATTTTTATAATTTTTTTTTCTTTTTTTTTTATTTTTCGTTTTTGGACCTAATTTTTATTTTTAATTCTATTTTAAACAAATTGTTATTTTAAGAGAAAGATAACAATTTGTTTCGATGGAGTGAAAGTTTGTTGTTGTGATGTTGCTACATTATGTGTGTGAGTGATATATGATGTTAAGAGGTTTAAAATGGTTAATAAGAGAAAGATTTTTTTGAAGGTGGTGGATTGTAATGAAGTTGATAACTTTTTATATTGTATGAACATAACTTATGGTGTGAACATGACAGTAGCAAGTTACCATTTTCATGAGGATGTGGACGGTTGTGTTATGGTTATAGTATAGATATGATGTTACAATATGGTGATGGAGGTTTGGAGAGTGATGAGAGCTTGAGATTCTTGTTTATTAGGGTGTGTGGTATTGTTGTGTTGTGAGTATGCTTTGTATTGAGTTTTGGATGGTTGATGAGTATTGAAAACAATGGAGAAGAAATGAATCAATACTGTAGCGAAAAAAGAAGAAGAAGTGGAGAGAGGTTATAAAAATGGTTGATGAGTGTTGTAATATAAGGGAAGAAGTACGTGGTGTTTGTGTTCTCCTCTCAAATTATTAACATATATGAAGTGTTTTTGTTGGTAAAGTTTCAACAGGTTTGAAGTGTTTTCAATGTCCCACATCGGTTGGTTAGGGGGCACCTCTAGTGTTTATAAAGAAATCACTCATAAGTATTGTTGAATTGAAATTAGTATGAGAATAAATGGATTAGTATGATAATAAATTGAAATAAATGGATTAGTATAATGAAACTAATTTTTAAAATAACAATTTGTTTAAAATAGAATTAAAAATAAAAATTAGGTCCAAAAACAAGAAATAAAAAAAAAGTAAAAAAATAAAAAATATATAAATAAAAACGAAACAAAAATAAAAAATAAAAAAAAAGAAAAAAAAATTATAAAAATTATTAAAAAAAACAAAAAAAAACGTAAAAAAAATAAAAAAAAATTTTAAAAAAATTAAAATAAATAAAAAATAAATAAAAAATAAATAAATAAATAATTAAATAAAAATAATAATAATAAAAATAATAATAAAATAATATTAAAAATGTCACTTGGACGGCCACGCAAGCAATAAAAAAAATCTTTGTTGCAATGTGGCAGTCAGGGGCCTAAGTGAGGGAATCTAATTAAGATGAGCGGGTTTTTAAAAAAAAACTTTGTCAGGGGCTAAAATGAGAACTCGCTAACATTGCAGGGGGTTTGTATATTTAACCCTTTAATTATTAACACAAAAAATGCCAAAAATCTATTTTTTAATTTTAATAAAGTAATTTATTTATCTCACGGGTCACTATCAACACATCTACTATCTATATATACAGATTCAATTGCATGAACTCCCTAAATTACCCTTTTTTCAAAAATTATTTACATTACAAAAATGACATTTTAGTAATCAACTAATATTTACTTTTTTCCATTCTCATCTACTACTACAATATGACAAGTGTCACTTATTCTCTCTCTTCATTAAAATTTAAATCTCTCTCACATTTTTTCCCACACTTTCTCACTTTCATTTTAATTTCCTTTTCTATTTATTTGTTATCACTAAAATGCTAATAATCTATTTTTTTATTTTAATAAAATTAAAAAATTATTTATCTCACGGGTCACTATCAACACAATATCTATTTTATTTTAACCAACAATTATATTAATAGGCGAGACAAAATCCTTTTTAATATAATTATTTAATATAATTAAATTTATATGATAATCGTTCATTTTATAATTAAGTAAATCATTTTAAATTTTGCATTTGTATCTAAAATTATTTACATTACTAAAAGGACATTTTAGTAATCAACTAATGTTTATTTTTTTTCATTCTCATCTACTACTACAATATGACAAGTGACACTCATTCTTGTAGAAGCAAGCTTCACTCACATTGAATTTTGATGAAGACAACACAACAAGCTCTCTACAAAGATAATATGCAAAAAGAAAGAGAATCAAGCTACATGAAGTACAAGAGGTTCAAGTTCAAGGAGATATCCTAAGTACTATCAAGTTGAATCAATTAGCTTCAAGTGTTCAAGTATCATGAAGATCAAAGGTTGAACAAAGATATATCAATGTCATTTAAAATGCTTATACAAGTGTTCAAAAGTGTCTCAAGCATACAATATATATTGATAAAATAGTTCTCAAAATATTTCTTTAATTGGAAAAATTATTTTTCATTTTTGAACCATATTAAATCACTTTCAAATATAATCTATTGACTTGGGTAAATCAATAGATGTTGTATAAAATTGGTTCAAATACTTAGACAAATTTTTTAATTATTTAATTTATTTAAACATTCAGTTTTTGGTAAATTATGGCGTTTTTAACTGTCGTAACAGCACCAGAAACCGCCATAATTCACACCGTTCTGAACCAGTATTTTAAATTTTAAATTTCAAAATTATTTGGTAAATTGTGATGTTTTGAAACGACGTAACATACCAAACAACCGCCACAATTTACAACGTACTGAAACAGTGTTTTTTATTTAAAATTGAAAAATGTTTTGTTTGAATGCATCTTTTCATGGCATCTCTTACATCATTTGTCTTATTAAATTCAGAATTTTTCTAACCATTGCCATGACTTTTGAATGGTTGCTTTCATCAATATAAATACATGTTTTTTTCAGATTTAAAGACACCTCATTTTGATATAATTTTCAAACATTCAATCACTTAAATATTCTTCCATTTTTATCAAAGTGTTCTTCAAACTTTTCTAAGTGAAACTTCTGCACTTAAACTTTCATACTCATTGCATTAGTTTCATTATTATTGAGTCGAACACTTGTATAATCTCATTGAGAGTGATTGTTACAAAAAGGAGAAGATCAATCTTTGGATTGATATATTGAAGAATCAAAGTTTCAACTACTTACTAAAAATTCAGATTTATTTAAAGACACATCTTATTTTAGGATTGTTAAAATAAGATTGTGGAGTTGTATTACCTTGTTGTCCAGGATTGTTGGAAACAAGTGAGTGTTTTGAAGAGGATTGTTGGAAACAAGTGAGTGTTTTGAAGAGGATTGTTCTTCATACACTTATTTACCTATAGGTTAGATAGTAAGCATCACTATTGGTGTGATTAGGCTGTACAATAATTCTAAACTATAGTGAACTCTCTTTCGTGTTGAAGGAGGAGCGGAGTACTCTCGGGCTGTGAGGGGAACCACTATAATTCTCTTGTGTCATTTTTCCTTTCTGCATTTTACTTTCCAGCACTTATCATAAAACGGAAAAATAACCAAGAACCGGTAAAAAGATCAAAGAAATTTTTTAGAACCTAATTCACCCCCCCCCCCCCCCTCTTAAGCGCATTTACAACTTACAATTGGCATCAGAGCAGGTGATAGGTAACCTGTTCCTATTCGATTCAGATGGCTTCCGCAAACAATGATCTTGTATTCAAAGACGGTGGTAGTAGCAACAAGCCTCCTTTGTTTTCTGGCCAATACTTCGACTTCTGGAAAATCCGTATGAAGGCACATTTAGAAGCACAAGGAAGTGATATATGGGAGGCTGTTCAAAATGGTCCTTTTATTCCTACAACGGTTTTCAACGGAGTTGGTACGCCAAAACCACAAGCATCATGGGATGAGGATGATAAGAAAAAGGTTCTCTATGACAAAAAGGCAATAAATATTTTACAAAGTGCACTTGGAATGGATGAATTCTTCTGCGTCTCAACATGTACAACGACCAAACAAATATGGGACACTCTTGTAGAAACTCACGAAGGAACCGCCGAAGTCAAAAGATCCAGATTGAATACTTTAAGTCAAGAGTACGAGTTATTCAGAATGCAACCAGGAGAATCAATCCTAGACTTGCAGAAAAGATTCGTGCATTTGACAAATCACTTGAATGCACTTGGTAAGACTCTAACGAATGATGAACTTAATCTTAAAGTGCTTAGGTCTTTAACAAGAGATTGACAACCCAAAGTGACGGCGATTTCCGAGAGGAAGAGTTTATCAACGATGACATCCGCTACTCAATTCGGAAAGCTTCAAGAATATGAGACGGAACTTGGACTATTGGAGAAACGTGAGAACCAAGAAAAGAAATCCAAGAGCATTGCCTTAAAAGTCGAATCCAAAGTTATGAAGAAAGAAGACAATCCCGAAGAGGACGAAAACTTTATGCTTCTTGTAAAAAGACTAGGAAAATACTTCAGTGCAAAATATAATATTGGAAACTCTAGTTTCACAAGAAGAAATAAGTCCTCAAAGAACAAAGAAAAAGAAGCATCAACATCCAATGGAGACATTATATGCTATGAATGTGGAAAGCAAGGCCACATCAAACCAGAATTTCCCAAACTCGCAAAGAATCGTGACAACAAAGGAAAGAAGGATTACAAAAAGAAAGCCTACATTACTTGGGATGACAACGAAATAAGTTCTTCATCGGACTCCGATAGTGATCAAAGCGCAAATCTAGCATTGATGGCATCACATCATTCCGACGATGAAGACGATGAGGTTAGTAGTAACTTTTCAATTTATGATAATGATGCTCAAGGAGCAATTGATGAACTTTTAGGTGAATGCAAAATTATATATAAAACCATCTCATCTCAAAAGAAACAAATATCAATCTTGGAAGAAAATATTGAGAAAATGGAAAATAAGTTCAAAGATGAAAAAGAAGAATTAATCAAGAATTTTGCATGCACTAAATGTGAGTCACTTGCTTTTCAAATAGTTCAATTAAAAAGAGTCCTAGAAAGATATGAGAAAGGACAAATTGGATTGGAATGTGTTCTTAGTAATCAAAGAAACTCAAATGATAAAAGTGGTCTTGGTTACTCAAAATTTTCCAAACAAACTTCTAACAAGACCATTTTCGTAAAAGCTAAAGAACAAATTCCTTTAGAGAAAAGTGACAAGCCTAAAATGGTTCAACAATATAACAAAAGGAAAAGAAAATCTTATAATAAGAAGAAATCTTATCCCCTTAGATATAAAAGCAACTTTGAGCCTACTTGTTTCTATTGTGGTATTAAAGGTCATACTCCTAATGCATGTTATATTAGAAACTTTAGTGTTGCTCAAGGCCATTATGTATGGGTCAAGAAAGGAACTAACTTTGAAGGACCCAAGGCAATTTGGGTACCTAATAAAACGTAACTCTTTTTTGTAGGTATGCTTGAAGACCTCTTCAAATCAATGGTATCTTGATAGTGGATGTTCGAGGCACATGACGGGTGACCTAAGCAAATTTTCACATCTAACGCTTAAGGCCAAAGGATATGTTACTTATGGTGACAACAACAAAGGAAGAATCCTTGGCGTCGGCATCATTGGTTCACCTCCTTCAACAACTATAGAAGATGTCCTATATGTGGAAGGTCTAAAGCATAGTCTCCTTAGCATTAGCCAATTGTGTGACCGAGGTTTCAAAATCAACTTCACTAAAGATGAATGTTTGATTGAAAACAAAGTTACTCATGAAGTTATGCTAAAAGGTAAAAGAGTTAATAATATATTTTTAATTTCCTTAGATAACTTGTCTTTGAATGTTAGGTGTCTCTTGGCAAACAACAATGAATCATGGTTATGGCATAAGAGGTTTGCTCATATTCATATGGAGCACTTGAATAAGTTGATCAAGCATGACTTAGTCATTGGATTGCCAAAGATCAAATTCATCAAAGATGGGTTGTGTGGCGCTTTCCAAAAAGGAAAGCAAACCAAATCAACTTTCACATCCAAGAATGTGGTGTCCACAACTAGGCCACTACAATTGTTGCACATGGATCTCTTTGGTCCATCGAGAACAAAAAGCTTCGGAGGTAATGTCTATGCATTAGTTATTGTTGATGATTTCTCTAGATATACTTGGACATTGTTTTTAGTGCAGAAAAGTGATGCTTTCAGAGCCTTCAAGAAGTATGCAAAACAAATACAAAATGAGAAGTCTCTTACAATTGCCTCCATTAGAAGCGGCCATGGTGAAGAATTTGCTTCAATGATGCAAGGCGAGTTTGAAATGTCTATGATGGAAAAAATGAATTATTTCCTTGGATTACAAATCAAGCAACAAAAGGACGGAATCTTCATCAACCAATCGAAGTATTGCAAAGAATTATTAAAGAGATTTGATATGGATGGTTGTAAAGCTATGTCAACACCAATGGGATCCGGAACCTACATTGATCAAGACGAATCGGGAACATCGGTTGATATTACGAAGTATCGAGGTTGTAAAACGGATAGAAAAAGCACGAGTGGAACATGTCACATCCTCGGAAATGCACTAGTTTCGTGGTCTTGTAAGAAACAAGCATGCGTTGCACTTAGTACGGCCGAAGCGGAGTACATAGCAGCTGGTAGTTGTTGTGCACAAAACCTTTGGTTAAAGCAACAATTAAGCGACTACGGAATTGATCTTGGTTGCATTCCTCTCCGGTGCGACAACACAAGTGCAATCAACATTACGAAGAATCCCGTCATGCACTCAAGGACTAAACACATTGACATTCGACATCACTTTCTTCGTGATCATATGCTTAAAGGCGATGTCGAAGTGACATTTGTTGATACTCATAACCAACTAGGAGATATCTTCACCAAACCGCTCACAAAAGAATCATTCTACAAAATTAGGCGAGAACTTGGTATCTTGGATGAAGGTGATATCTAAACACATCTTTAAATTATTATGTATGTATGTATGTTATAATTATGAACTGTCATTGTTTTGGAATCCTCTTCCTTTTTGCTAATGACAAAGGGGGAGAAGGATTGGTTTCTCTAACATTTTTGTGCAGAAAATTATTACCCTCATGAATTTAGGGGGAGCTCCACTTTAGGGGGAGAATCAAACTTAGAGAAACATCAAGTCTAAAGATTCAATCTTTCAATGGATTGGTTGTCATCATCAAAAAGGGGGAGATTGTAGAAGCAAGCTTCACTCACATTGAGTTTTGATGAAGACAACACAACAAGCTCTCTACAAAGATAATATGCAAAAAGAAAGAGAATCAAGCTACATGAAGTACAAGAGGTTCAAGTTCAAGAAGATATCCTAAGTACTATCAAGTTGAATCAATTAGCTTCAAGTGTTCAAGTATCATGAAGATCAAAGGTTGAACAAATGTATATCAATGTCATTTAAAATGCTTATACAAGTGTTCAAAAGTGTCTCAAGCATACAATATATATTGATAAAATAGTTCTCAAAATATTTCTTTAATTGGAAAAATTATTTTTCATTTTTGAACCATATTAAATCACTTTCAAATATAATCTATTGCTTTGGGTAAATCAATAGATGTTGTATAAAATTGGTTCAAATACTTAGACAAATTTTTTAATTATTTAATTTATTTAAACATTCAGTTTTTGGTAAATTATGGCGTTTTTAACTGTCGTAACAGCACCAGAAACCGCCATAATTCACACCGTTCTGAACCAGTATTTTAAATTTTAAATTTCAAAATTATTTGGTAAATTGTGATGTTTTGAAACGACGTAACAGACCAAACAACCGCTACAATTTACAACGTACTGAAACAGTGTTTTTTATTTAAAATTGAAAAATGTTTTGTTTGAATGCATCTTTTCATGGTATCTCTTACATCATTTGTCTTATTAAATTCAGAATTTTTCTAACCATTGCCATGACTTTTGAATGGTTGCTTTAATCAATATAAATACATGTTTTTTTCAGATTTAAAGACACCTCCTTTTGATATAATTTTCAAACATTCAATCACTTAAATATTCTTCCATTTTTATCAAAGTGTTCTTCAAACTTTTCTAAGTGAAACTTCTGCACTTAAACTTTCATACTCATTGCATTAGTTTCATTATTATTGAGTCGAACACTTGTATAATCTCATTGAGAGTGATTGTTACAAAAAGGAGAAGATCAATCTTTGGATTGATATATTGAAGAATCAAAGTTTCAACTACTTACTAAAAATTCAGATTTATTTAAAGCCACATCTTATTTTAGGATTGTTAAAATAAGATTGTGGAGTTGTATTACATTGTTGTCCAGGATTGTTGGAAACAAGTGAGTGTTTTGAAGAGGATTGTTCTTCATACACTTATTTACCTATAGGTTAGATAGTAAGCATCACTATTGGTGTGATTAGGCTGTACAATAATTCTAAACTATAGTGAACTCTCTTTCGTGTTGAAGGAGGAGTGGAGTACTCTCGGACTGTGAGAGGAACCACTATAATTCTCTTGTGTCATTTTTCCTTTCCGCATTTTACTTTCCAGCACTTATCATAAAACGGAAAAATAACCAAGAACCGGTAAAAAGATCAAAGAAATTTTTAAGAACCTAATTCACCCCCCCCTCTTAGGCGCATTTACAACTTACAATTGGCATCAGAGCAGGTGATAGGTAACCTGTTCCTATTCGATTCAGATGGCTTCCGCAAACAATGATCTTGTATTCAAAGACGGTGGTAGTAGCAACAAGCCTCCTTTGTTTTCTGGCCAATACTTCGACTTCTGGAAAATCTGTATGAAGGCACATTTAGAAGCACAAGGAAGTGATATATGGGAGGCTGTTCAAAATGGTCCTTTTATTCCTACAACGGTTTTCAACGGATTTGGTACGCCAAAACCACAAGCATCATTGGATGAGGATGATAAGAAAAAGGTTCTTTATGACAAAAAGGAAATAAATATTTTACAAAGTGCACTTGGAATGGATGAATTCTTCCGCGTCTCAACATGTACAACGGCCAAACAAATATGGGACACTCTTGTAGAAACTCACGAAGGAACCGCCGAAGTCAAAAGATCCAGATTGAATACTTTAAGTCAAGAGTACTAGTTATTCAGAATGTAACCAGGAGAATCAATCCTAGACTTGCAGAAAAGATTCGTGCATTTGACAAATCACTTGAATGCACTTGGTAAGACTCTAACGAATGATGAACTTAATCTTAAAGTGCTTAGGTCTTTAACAAGAGAGTGGCAACCCAAAGTGACGGCGATTTCCGAGAAGAAGAGTTTATCAACGATGACATCCGCTACTCTATTCGGAAAGCTTCAAGAATATGAGACAGAAATTGGACTATTGGAGAAACGTGAGAACCAAGAAAAGAAATCCAAGAGCATTGCCTTAAAAGTCGAATCCAAAGTTATGAAGAAAGAAGACAATCCCGAAGAGGACGAAAACTTTATGCTTCTTGTAAAAAGACTAGGAAAATACTTCAGTGCAAAAAATAATATTGGAAACTCTAGTTTCACAAGAAGAAAGAAGTCCTCAAAGAATAAAGAAAAAGAAGCATCAACATCCAATGGAGACATTATATGGTATGAATGTGGAAAGCAAGGCCACATCAAACCGGAATGTCCCAAACTCGCAAAGAATCGTGACAACAAAGGAAAGAAGGATTACAAAAAGAAAGCCTACATTACTTGGGATGACAACAAAATAAGTTCTTCTTCGGACTCCGATAGTGATCAAAGCGCAAATCTAGCATTGATGGCATCACATCATTCCGACGATGAAGACGATGAGGTTAGTAGTAACTTTTCAATTTATGATAATGATGCTCAAGGAGCAATTGATGAACTTTTAGGTGAATGCAAAATTATATATAAAACCATCTCATCTCAAAAGAAACAAATATCAATCTTGGAAGAAAATATTGAGAAAATGGAAAATAAGTTCAAAGATGAAAAAGAAGAATTAATCAAGAATTTTGCATGCACTAAATGTGAGTCACTTGCTTTTCAAATAGTTCAATTAAAAAGAGTCCTAGAAAGATATGAGAAAGGACAAATTGGATTGGAATGTGTTCTTAGTAATCAAAGAAACTCAAATGATAAAAGTGGTCTTGGTTACTCAAAATTTTCCAAACAAACTTCTAACAAGACCATTTTCGTAAAAGCTAAAGAAAAAATTCCTTTAGAGAAAAGTGACAAGCCTAAAATGGTTCAACAATATAACAAAAGGAAAAGAAAATCTTATAATAAGAAGAAATCTTATCCCCCTAGATATAAAAGCAACTTTGAGCCTACTTGTTTCTATTGTGGTATTAAAGGTCATACTCCTAATGCATGTTATATTAGAAACTTTAGTGTTGCTCAAGGCCATTATGTATGGGTCAAGAAAGGAACTAACTTTGAAGGACCCAAGGCAATTTGGGTACCTAATAAAACGTAACTCTTTTTTGTAGGTATGCTTGAAGACCTCTTCAAATCAATGGTATCTTGATAGTGGATGTTCGAGGCACATGACGGGTGACCTAAGCAAATTTTCACATCTAACGCTTAAGGCCAAAGGATATGTTACTTATGGTGACAACAACAAAGGAAGAATCCTTGGCGTCGGCATCATTGGTTCACCACCTTCAACAACTATAGAAGATGTCCTATATGTGGAAGGTCTAAAGCATAGTCTCCTTAGAATTAGCCAATTGTGTGACCGAGGTTTCAAAATCAACTTCACTAAAGATGAATGTTTGATTGAAAACAAAGTTACTCATGAAGTTATGCTAAAAGGTAAAAGAGTTAATAACATATTTTTAATTTCCTTAGATAACTTGTCTTTGAATGTTAGGTGTCTCTTGGCAAACAACAATGAATCATGGTTATGGCATAAGAGGTTTGCTCATATTCATATGGAGCACTTGAATAAGTTGATCAAGCATGACTTAGTCATTGGATTGCCAAAGATCAAATTCATCAAAGATGGGTTGTGTGGCACTTTCCAAAAAGGAAAGCAAACCAAATCAACTTTCACATCCAAGAATGTGGTGTCCACAACTAGGCCACTACAATTGTTGCACATGGATCTCTTTGGTACATCGAGAACAAAAAGCTTCGGAGGTAATGTCTATGCATTAGTTATTGTTGATGATTTCTCTAGATATACTTGGACATTGTTTTTAGTGCAGAAAAGTGATGCTTTCAGAGCCTTCAAGAAGTATGCAAAACAAATACAAAATGAGAAGTCTCTTACAATTGCCTCCATTAGAAGCGGCCATGGTGAAGAATTTGCTTCAATGATGCAAGGCGAGTTTGAAATGTCTATGATGGGAAAAATGAATTATTTCCTTGGATTACAAATCAAGCAACAAAAGGACGGAATCTTCATCAACCAATCCAAGTATTGCAAAGAATTATTAAAGAGATTTGATATGGATGGTTGTAAAGCTATGTCAACACCAATGGGATCCGGAACCTACATTGATCAAGACGAATCGGGAACATCGGTTGATATTACGAAGTATCGAGGTTGTAAAACAGATAGAAAAAGCACGAGTGGAACATGTCACATCCTCGAAAATGCACTAGTTTCGTGGTCTTGTAAGAAACAAGCATGCGTTGCACTTAGTACGGCCGAAGCGGAGTACATAGCAGCTGGTAGTTGTTGTGCACACAACCTTTGGTTAAAGCAACAATTAAGCGACTACGGAATTGATCTTGGTTGCATTCCTCTCCGGTGCGACAACACAAGTGCAATCAACATTACGAAGAATCCCGTCATGCACTCAAGGACCAAACACATTGACATTCGACATCACTTTCTTCGTGATCATATGCTTAAAGGTGATATCGAAGTGACATTTGTTGATACTCATAAGCAACTAGCAGATATCTTCACCAAACCGCTCGCAAAAGAATCATTCTACAAAATTAGGCGAGAACTTGGTATCTTGGATGAAGGTGATATCTAAACACATCTTTAAATTATTATGTATGTATGTATGTTATAATTATGAACTGTCATTGTTTTGGAATCCTCTTCCTTTTTGCTAATGACAAAGGGGGAGAAGGATTGGTTTCTCTAACATTTTTGTGCAGAAAATTATTACCCTCATGAATTTAGGGGGAGCTCCACTTTAGGGGGAGAATCAAACTTAGAGAAACATCAAGTCTAAAGATTCAATCTTTCAATGGATTGGTTGTCATCATCAAAAAGGGGGAGATTGTAGAAGCAAGCTTCACTCACATTGAGTTTTGATGAAGACAACACAACAAGCTCTCTACAAAGATAATATGCAAAAAGAAAGAGAATCAAGCTACATGAAGTACAAGAGGTTCAAGTTCAAGAAGATATCCTAAGTACTATCAAGTTGAATCAATTAGCTTCAAGTGTTCAAGTATCATGAAGATCAAAGGTTGAACAAAGGTATATCAATGTCATTTAAAATGCTTATACAAGTGTTCAAAAGTGTCTCAAGCATACAATATATATTGATAAAATAGTTCTCAAAATATTTCTTTAATTGGAAAAATTATTTTTCATTTATGAACCATATTAAATCACTTTCAAATATAATCTATTGACTTGGGTAAATCAATAGATGTTGTATAAAATTGGTTCAAATACTTAGACAAATTTTTTAATTATTTAATTTATTTAAACATTCAGTTTTTGGTAAATTATGGTGTTTTTAACTGTCGTAACAGCACCAGAAACCGCCATAATTCACACCGTTCTGAACCAGTATTTTAAATTTTAAATTTCAAAATAATTTGGTAAATTGTGACGTTTTGAAACGACGTAACAGACCAGACAACCGCCATAATTTACAACGTACTGAAACAGTGTTTTTTATTTAAAATTGAAAAATATTTTGTTTGAATGCATCTTTTCATTATATCTTTTCATGGCATCTCTTACATCATTTGTCTTATTAAATTCAGAATTTTTCTAACCATTGCCATGACTTTTGAATGGTTGCTTTCATCAATATAAATACATGTTTTTTTCAGATTTAAAGACACCTCCTTTTGATATAATTTTCAAACATTCAATCACTTAAATATTCTTCCATTTTTATCAAAGTGTTCTTCAAACTTTTCTAAGTGAAACTTCTGCACTTAAACTTTCATACTCATTGCATTAGTTTCATTATTATTGAGTCGAACACTTGTATAATCTCATTGAGAGTGATTGTTACAAAAAGGAGAAGATCAATCTTTGGATTGATATATTGAAGAATCAAAGTTTCAACTACTTACTAAAAATTCAGATTTATTTAAAGACACATCTTATTTTAGGATTGTTAAAATAAGATTGTGGAGTTGTATTACCTTGTTGTCCAGGATTGTTGGAAACAAGTGAGTGTTTTGAAGAAGATTGTTCTTCATACACTTATTTACCTATAGGTTAGATAGTAAGCATCACTATTGGTGTGATTAGGCTGTACAATAATTTTAAACTATAGTGAACTCTCTTTCGTGTTGAAGGAGGAGTGGAGTACTCTCGGACTGTGAGAGGAACCACTATAATTCTCTTGTGTCATTTTTCCTTTCCGCATTTACAACTTACAATTCTCTCTCTTCATTAAAATTTAAATCTCTCACACTTTTTCCCACACTTTCTCACTTTCATTTTAATTTCTTTTTCTATTTATTTGTTATCACTAAAAATGCTAATAATCTATTTTTTAATTTTAATAAAATTTAAAATTTATTTATCTTCACGGGTACCTATCAACACAATATCTATTTTATTTTAACCAACAATTATATAAATATGCGAGACAAAATCTTTTTTAATATAATTATTTAATATAATTAAATTTATATGATTATCGTTCATTTTATAATTAAGTAAATCATTTTAAATTTTGCATTTGTATCTAAATACATTTTATATCACATTAAATACACGAGTTATTATTAGCAAAATGTCTATTTTATTTTTATTAATAATTTGTCTTGATTTGAAAGACAAAATCTTTATTTCAAAATATTAAAATTTTATTTTTTGTCTTTCTTAATGTCACGAGTCTTTTTTTTCTCTTTGCATAACTATTTAATACAATTGAGTTTATATAATTTATTTTTCATTTTACAATTAAGTAACTAATTTCAAATTTACACCAGTATATAAATACATTTATATTATATCAAATAAATTTTCTATTTCACGGGTCACTATCAGTACAATACATATTTTATTTTAACCAATAATTACCTTAATTTAAAATATAAAATTCTTACTTTTCAAATATTAAATATCTTTTTTTATCTTACGAGTCACTTTTTTTTCTTTTTTTTAATACAATTGAATTTATTTAATCATTATTTATTTTAAAATTAATAGTTAATTTCAAATTTGAATACATATATAAATATATTTTATATCATACCAAGTTTATATATACATTTAAATATAATATTTTTTATATCGCATCAAATAATTTTACCCGTGCGGACGCACGGGTATCTTACTAGTACTAGTATCTATTATAATTCAATTGCATGAACTCTCAAAATTGTCCTTTCATCACAAATTATTTACACTAACAAAAGGACATTTTAGTAATCAACTAATGTTTACTTTTTTTCAATCTCAACTCCAATTATATCATGACAAGTGACATTCATTTATCAATCTCTACCAATAAAATCACAATTAAATATTACATACACTCATTTTCTCTCTTCATTCAAATTTCAAATCTCTCTCACATTTCTTTTTCCCACACTTTCTCACTTTTATTTTTATTTTGTTCTCTATTTAATTATTATCATTAAAAATACCAAAAATCTATTTTTTTTAATTTTAATAAAATTAAAAATCTACTATCTATCTATTATAATTCAATTGAATGAACTCTCAAAATTGCCCTTTCATCACAAATTATTTACACTAACAAAAGGACATTTTAGTAATCAACTAATGTTTATTTTTTTTCAATCTCAACTCTTATTATATGATGACAAGTGGCATTCATTTATCAATCTCTACCAATAAAATCACAATTAAATATTACATATACTCATTCTCTCTCTTCATTCAAATTTTAAATCTCTCTCACATTTCTTTTTCCCACACTTTCTCACTTTCATTTTAATTTTTTTCTCTATTTAATTATTATCACTAAAAATACCAAAAATCTATTTTTTAATTTTAATAAAATTAAAAATTTATTTATCTCACGGGTCACTATCAACACAATATCTATTTTATTTTAATCTACCATTAATTTGAGAGACAAAATTAAATGTTAATTTTTTTCTTTCTTCATCTCATGATTAATGTTGCAGGTAGCAAGTGCCACAGCTACATTAGGAATGACATTCATAACATTTTAGCACAGGACACGGTGATTTCAGTAGCAATTGATCTTTAGATGCACACATGGTGATTTCATTTACCATCTTCCAAAGTGGTTCTAAATTGTTCAAAAACTAATGTTATTTTGCTGGTAATATATGCTATTTACTGTTATTTTCCAACTTGGTCTACAACTTGTGTTTTGGTTTTTCGATGTTTGTTGAATTATCATGTTCTTTAAGAGTTTAAGAGTTTTTCTTCAATAATTGAGAATCAAGCTTTTTGTTGTTGATTATTATTATGATTATTTTCATCAACTTATTATTAGTAACTTGGTTTTGTCAGTTTGAATACATCAACGACTCTTTGGATGATCACATTTGGACTAAGTGGAGCAATTGCTCAGACGAGCAGTTCTTCACAAACGCGTTTCTCACGCCATAACGATGCTCACCCACTCAGTTCATGATTTGCGGCTTAACTAAGTTTCAGATTGTGTTCCAGTTCAGAAATTTCTCGCAGTTTCGGTGAGTTTCCATTTCAAATCATGAGTTACTTTTGGTTCTGTTCCGGTTTCGAGTTTGGTTCAGAAACATATACACGTTATAACTTATTTTCATTAGATATCTGAAGAAGATTTTTTAAAAGTAAGTTCAAAAACATTTATGATGTTGCAGGTAGCAAGTGCCACAGCTACATTATTTGTTTTAATGTACCCTTGTGTCAAATGTTATTTGTTTGAATTTTTTTCAGTAAGGCTTTTGTTTTGTGTGTTTGTGAATATATGGAGTTGCTTTCACGTTTTGCTTATCAAATAGTTTTTAACATATGAGATCTTTATTTTAAAAAGAATAATTGTTCATGGTTTATGAGCATCCTTAATGTATTACCTTTTTAGGTCCGTTACCTTATTTGATTTTTCTAAATATCATCTATTGTTGTTTTAACTCTTCATTTATTAATGGGGTATTTGTTAATTTTGTTCAATCTTGATTTTTTTAATTCCTTTTTGCTAATCTAACATTGATGATTTTGGCTTGTACAGACTTACAACTGTAATTGAAATTGGCAATTTAGAGTAAATTGGTCATGCCTTTTTAGATAAATAAATGATATGGTAAGATGTTCAACATTTTACTTTAATATTCTTTTTATATCACCTTTCAATTGAAGCATTGAATTTTTTGCTTTGCTTGGAATGTGAATTTGAAAATGCTTATGGTTTTGACATATTTAAGAAATATGTTCATGAAATTTGGTATTCATGAAATGTGTTCATGAAATTTGGGTTGTAAATTCAATAAATATATTTGGTTGGATGGAATTTAAAAGTGATTTTGAATGAGGTACTATTGATACAAATGTTGTTTTCTTTGTCTTTTCTATTGGGTGCAATTTTTTTTGTTTTATTTTGAATCTATTGATGTTAAAATTTAAATGTTATTAACTTGAGATCAAGATTTTCGTTTCACATGATAAAGATAGAAAATAGTGGTATGTTATTAGCTTGAGATCACATGTATGATAAATTTTTACAAACTGATTTTTATTTAAATGTGTTTTATTTTATGCTTTGTGCATGTTCTTCAACTTGATGCTAATTAACTCTTGATAATCATTTTCTGTTTTGGTTGTAACTATTTTTGTATTTGGTAACAAATTTCACAAATTGATTTTTTTAGGTGTATATTTTTTTTCTATGCTCAGCTCAAATTCTTCAACATTCATGCTAACCAACTATTGATAACCATTTTATGTTATAGTTGTAATTATTTATGGGATTGCTAAAAGATTTCACAAAGTGATTTATTTGTTAGATATCTCAAACTTTTCATAACAACGACTGCTATTTGTTAGATGTCCAGGCCTCCTATTTTCAATCAAGATTTGCAGGGAACCAACTTTGGAAGATGTCAATCACAGTTGTAGACATGTTAATTGTGAAGTAGCGAAGTGGCCAATAACATATTGAGTTGGTTTACAAGATACAAAGGTACACAATTTATGCTAACAAATCTCCACTTTATGATATTCAAAATGTTGTATAAGTGTACTGGTTGGTAATCATGAAAATGAAACTCCTTCTATCGAAGAAACTATGTGGAGACAAAGGAGCAGGGCAGTGTGGCTTCAAAAAGGAGATAGGAATACCAAATTTTTTCATAGTAAGGCTGATCAAAGGAGAAGAACGAATAGGATCAAGAGGCTGAAGGATAATAATGGTGTTTGGTGCTACGGGCAACGTAACTGTGAGCGAATCCTTATGGGGTACTTCGATAATTTATTCAAATCGTCTAGTCCCTCTGACATTAAGGAAGTTTGTAGAAGTATTAAGGGTAGGATAAAGGAGAGGCACGTGCAGGACTGTGCTAAGATCTATTCGGTGGAGGAAATCGAAAATGCCATTATGCAGATGCATCCGTCAAAGGCGCCAGGTCCGGATGGACTCCCTGCTCTATTCTTTCAAAATTACTGGCATGTGGTTGGGAAGGAGGTGACTGATACGGTTCTGGAAATTCTGAATGAAGGTAGAATGCCGGGTGATTTGAATGGAACTTTTCTCACGCTTATCCCCAAAGTTAAGAAGCCTAGTTCTCCTCTGGATTTTAGACCAATCAGTTTGTGCAATGTGGTGATGAAGATTGTAACTAAAACACTAGCAAACAGATTGAAAAAGGTTTTGCCAGAGGTGATTAGTGAGGAGCAAAGTGCATTCGTTAGAGGAAGGTTAATTACGGATAACGCGCTAATAGCTATGGAGTGCTTCCACTGGCTCAAGAATAAGAAGGTGGGAAAGAAAGGGATGATGGCCCTAAAGTTGGATATGTCTAAGGCCTATGATCGAATTGAATGGGATTTTGTCTGTGAGGCTATGAGAGCTATGGGCTTTCTGGAGGAGATGGTGAAACCTATTTCAAGATGTATCTCTTCGGTTCACTATCAGATTTTGGTTAATGATCAGCCGGGAAGACGTTTTTATCCTGAGAGAGGGCTCCGTCAAGGAGACCCTATCTCCCCTTACCTGTTTGTTATTTGTGCAGATGTTTTATCCGGACTGTTGAAGGAAGCTCAGGAGAAGAAGTGTATTCATGGCATTAAGGTGGCTAGACATTCCCCCATTATCTCACATTTATTTTTCGCGGATGATAGCCTTCTTTTTTCCTGGGCTAACGAATGAGAAGCCGTGGCGATCTTGGAGGTGCTGGAGAGATATCAGAAGGCTTCTGGGCAGAAGATTAATTTGGAGAAATCTGAGGTGTCCTTTAGTAGTAATCTCGGAGAGGATACCAAAGAAAGAGTGCGTGAGAGGCTGGGCTTTAAAGGAGTGGTCAGACATTCCAATTATCTTGGTTTGCCGGTGATATTCGGGAGGTCCAAGAAGGAAGTATTTAAATTGGTGGTCGAAAGGGTGTGGAAGAAAGTTAAGGGGTGGAAGGAAGGTTTCCTCTCCAAAGCGGGGAAAGAGGTTCTCATTAAGGCGGTTACCCAGGCCATTCCGACTTATATAATGAGTTGCTATAGATTGCCCGTGAGCTGCTGTAAGGAGATTGAAGCGTTGTTGGCCAAGTTTTGGTGGGGATCGAATGAAGGGGAAAGGAAGATCCACTGGATGAGCTGGGAGCGTTTGGCAATCAATAAAGGAGGTGGGGGAATGGGTTTTAGGAATATTGAAGATTTTAATACGAGTCTGCTTGGCAAACAATATTGGAGACTCCTTCAGGAAAAAGGCTCTTTGTTTGAGAGATTCTTCAAAGGTAAGTATTACCCTCGATGCTCTCTTCTTGATTCTCAGTTGAGCTTTAGTCCAAGTTATGCTTGGAGGAGTATTCAAAGTGCGAAGGAGATGATTATGGAAGGAAGTAGGTGGGTGGTGGGGAATGGCAGAAACATTGACATATGGAAGGATAGTTGGGTTCCGAATGCTCCTAGGCTGATTCCTCCTGATCCGGGAAATGAGATCAATGTGAACTCAAAAGTTTCTGGTCTCATTGATCATGATTTAAAAAACTGGGACTTGAATGTCCTTGCTGGTCTGTTTGATGAGGATACGGTAAACCATATAAAAGGAATTCCAATTGGTGAGTCCTTGCCTGATGATAAACGATGCTGGAAGTATGAGGCGGATGGTGTTTTCTCGGTCAAAACTGCGTACCACGCCATTGGTAAGAAGCGTAGGCAACATATGGCTGGGCCGTCGATTCTTGAAGAGGGTCAGTTGTGGAAGGATTTGTGGAAGGTTAAATTGCACTCCAGGATTAAAAATTTTGTGTGGAGGGTTATCAAGAATATTCTTCCAACAAGAGTGAATCTTCGGAAGAAAGGGGTGAATGTTGATCCAAGCTGTCCTTTTTGTCACGTCGAGAACGAGACAACTAATCATATTTTCCTGCACTGCTATTTTGCTAAACTGGTTTTTTATGCGCCTCCGTTGGGAATCCGTGTTCCATTGCTGCATAATATTGATGATTGGATTGCTGAGGCTGTTATGTCCAAGAATGTTGCAGGTGGAAAGTTTGTTCTGGCTGGGTTATGGAAGATTTGGCATGCTAGGAATGTGCTGGCGTTTCGCAATAAGGATAGTAACCCGATGGTGGTGGCTGGTGAGATCATGGAAACGGTTCGGGAATTTGACCAGGAGATGGTTCAGCGTGACTGCAAGCTGAGATGTGGTGGGTTGCATACTGGGTGGTTGATTAAAACGGATGCGAGCTGTTCCCATGAGGGCGAGTCTACTCTTGGATGCATCATTTCCACACCTGAACAAGAAGTTTTCTTATCTTCTTGCAAGAAGCTTGTTGGAACCATGAATCCTATTTGCGCTGAGTTCCATGGGATCTTTTGGGGGCTGCAATTGGCTAAGTCTTTAAACTTGGATGATCTTGTCTTGCTGTCTGATTCGAAGCTGGTGGTGGATGCCATCAATGGCATTAATGTTATTGCTGAATTATCAAATGTTATCCCTGATTGTAAAACACTTTTAGATAGTTTTATTTCTGTTTCTATTCTGTATGTTCCTAGGGATTTGGTTGCAGAAGCCCATCACATGGCTAGGATTGGGATTTCTGCAGGAAATAGAACCTGGTCTGGTGTAATTCCCTCTTGGGAGAACCCTCTATGTATTCCTAGGCTGTTTGCCTCTTAATGGAATTTTGTTTTGATCAAAAAAAAAAAAATGTTCACATTATAATGGTAGTAAATAGATTCCTAATTATTGGAATGACAATTGAAGATTTGAGAAAGGTCATGAAGTAAGTAAGTCCAAAGACTATATACATATCATCTTGCTGCTAACTTACATACTGTTATTTTCCATCAATAACTTAATGTTTTTTTCTTTCTTCATCTCATGATTATTGTTAAATGTTAAATGTTAGATTATTTAATACAATTTAATTTATATGATTATTGTTCATTTTACAGTTAAGTATATCATTTTAAATTTTGCATTTGTATCTAAATACATTTTAAAGCGCATCAAATAATTTTTTTATCTCACGGGTCATTATCACATCAAAATTTCCTTTTTTGTCTTTTTTTCATTTTATGAATTTTTTTTTCTTCTTTTTGCATGATTATTTAATACAATTGAGATTGTATAATTATTTTTCAATTTATAATTAAATAACTCACTTCAAATTTACATATGCATATAAATACATGTTAATATCTATCAAATAAACTTTATATTTCACGGGTCACTAAAAAAACAATACATATTTTATTTTAATCAATAATTATCTTAATTTGAAAGATAAAATCTTTATTATCAAATATTAATTTTTTATTTTATTTTACAAGTTCTTTTTTCTCTTTGTATTTAATTACAATCATATTTATATAATCATTGTTTATTTTAAAA
Organism: Lathyrus tuberosus; assembly: GCA_022829125.1. NCBI lineage: Eukaryota > Viridiplantae > Streptophyta > Magnoliopsida > Fabales > Fabaceae > Lathyrus > Lathyrus tuberosus. The sequence continues at coordinate 39,134,264 of JALAZF010000002.1, forward strand.
TTAATAACTAATTTTAAATTTAAATACATATATAAATACATTTTATAACGTTTAAATTTATATTTAAATATATTTAATATTATATCAAATAATTTTACCCGTGCGGGATCACATGTATCGTACTAGTAATTATAAAAAGATAGTGCGACCGTGTGGATCCAAAAGATGCTTAGCCGAGGAGGATGTAGGAAACTTGTAGATATTAAAGTTTTAGTCACTTGGAAATATAAATTAGTTGGAATATGGAATCATCCAAATGGGTGGTGGATCCATTTTATTTTTATAAGGAGCTAAGTGTAATACTCCGTTTCGAAATATTAATCGGAAAGTCGCTTATGTGTGTATTAATGGAATTTGATGACGTGAGGTAAAATGGTAATTTTACTATCAAGAGTATTTTTCTAAATTCTTGAATAAAAACCTACATACCACGTCCTTAAGTCAAAGAAGCATAATATGGAAAAACGTAAGTTTTGGACCACTTATGCAATTGAAGAAATGAACAAGGGCATTGTGGGGATTTCACTAAATCAAGTGAAGGGCGTTTTGGTCATTTAACTTGGGAGTTGCATATACTTAATGAGAAAGTTAAGGTCAAAATGCTGAATTGGTCTGGTCTCTTCTTTCTTTTGGTGATGTAAGATGAAAAAAAGAGAAAGGAAAGAGAAAGAGATAAACCCTCGTGAATTGTAATTTCATGGTAAGTCTCTTCCTCTCACATCCTCTCAAAGCAGCGTCGGCTTAAGGCAAATTTAAAGTGTGATATTTATAAAATATTTAAATAAAATTATTAATTTAAGTTTAAATTTTTTACTTTTTTATTCAAATTTTCGTTAAAATATTGTTCGTCTCTTTTCACTATAATAAAATTGTTGTTGATTGAAATAAAATCTCTAAACTAAAAAACATAATTAAAAAAAAAAAAAAAATATATATATATATATATATATATATATATATATATATATATATATATATATATATATATATAACTACTTGCTAAAAAAATTAAAATACATGGTTATCAATAATAAACCGTGCAATAGATTTTCAGGATAAAAAAACACCAAATCACAAAACAATTAATAGGCACAAAACCCTATGTGAGTTGTGATAAATGTAATGTAATTATAGCTGTTTACACATAAAATAACTAGTAACAAACCCGTGCGTTCGCACGGATTAAAGTAGTTTTGTTTAAAATGTAAAATTTAAAATAAAAATAAAATAATATTATTATTTAATATGCATAACTTAAAAATAGAAATTGTTAATAGAATAGTTTATATAAAAGGGAATGTATTTATAATGATGTTTAGAAAAAAAAATAATATTAATAGTATAATAATATTAGAAGAAGATATTAATTGATAAATAAATAAATGTTAGTTTTATAAAAAAAAATATTAATTATTTTAAACAATTTTTTTAGGAAAATACAAAAAATAATGACATAAGAATTTTATATTATATATAACTTAATATTGGTTCTTTCATCTTTTAAATATATATTATAAAAGCAAAACAACGGTAGAAAAACATAATCATAGTGTTTTCTTTCATCTTTTTATAATATCAACATAATAAATCTAATATTCTTAATAACTATAAATATTTACAAATATCACTAATATAATATAAATATTTAATACTTTGTTGATTAAAATAAAAATAAAAAAAGATATTGTGGTGTTAGTGTCACGTGAAAATAATAAATTTCAGTGATAAAAATTACAAAAGTTGGTTAACTTAGTGTTTTCACTACAATCCAACAGATTCTCCAGGTCTTCATTACAAATAGGTATTGTTATGGTAGTGACCCGTGACGACCAAGATTACCAAAAATAATCATTATTACAAAATGATCAACAATTCAATTTAATCATAGAAGAAATGAATCAATAAAAAGAATTATGATATTAGCTAGTTTATATTAAAAAAAATAATTACCATATTAAATTTTCAAATTTGTGTTGACTTGTTAACCATTAGCATTCTACTTATAAGACAATACTTATTTGAATTGACTCCCTAGTACAATTATCAGCCAGAAACTGTAAATCCTAGCTAATGATAAAAGTTACTTAACAGAAAATGTACAGTCATGAGTGAAATCATTATATTTTCTGTAAATGAACAATATACTATAAATGTGTTATTTACAGTTTTACACCACTTGCATGATTGTACATGTTATTACATACATACATGTACAAACCAATGGAGGGAAATTGGTAAAATAGGAAGCCTAGAGACAGTGCTACCACCATTGCCACCACCAGCAGAAGCTTCTGAGGTAGAACTTCTTTTCTTGCGCGAGACGGAACCAGTTTTCGAGGATTTTTTGGCACTAACCCTCAAGGGAAGAATCTGCAACCTCGTGTTTTGATCGGTACTTGACTTTTCAGCAGCTAACTGATAGCTTTGCACGAGTTCAAGTTGTCGGTCAATAATCTCAGAACGTCTCGGAAGAAGTTCAACGGCCTCTCCACCAGGAATCACTATGTACTCTATCGCTAGCTGAACCTCCTGTCATAAGAATACAACAAAATTTATAATAATGTCAAAATTATATAAGGGCTTATCATTATGCTGTCAATGGTTGTTCCATGAGCTGTTCCAACCAATTGAACTCCTCTTTGAGCAATGGTACTTGCTGCTAATGCTTCAAGTTCTGTTCCGATTTCATCGATTATAATGGTTTGAGGCATATGATTTTCAACTGCTTGAATCATAACCTGCATAAATAGACAAAACGCCATCACAGAATATTAGTTGCAAATTAACCACAAAATTTGCATAAACATTAAGTACTCGATTAAGCCAAATGACCGAGATTAGTACTAACACTGTGCTGCATATTCACATTTGGAACTTGCATCCTCCTTGCCCTTCCTATGCCTGCATGAGGAACATCTCCGTCACCTCTAATTTCATTGGATGTATCGACTATTACAACGCGCTTCCTGAACTCATCTGCCAGCATCCTAGTAGTCTCTCTGCACAAGGAAAGCTTCTTCAGTTCAGTGGCATTTGCGTAGTAAACCATTTCGACATACAGACAAACTAATAGAGACACGAAAAAAAATGACGAAACTTGACCTGATTAAGGTAGTTTTACCAACACCAGGAGGTCCAATAACCAATATAGAACCTCCTCCCTCAACCAGATCACGTATAATTTCAGCTCTGCCACTCACCGCTCGACCAACCCGACATGTAAACCATAAATAGTAGAAGTATGCATTTTTTGGATATTCCTTGAAATTTTTAGCTGAATAGCTTGCACCCTTTCAATACAAGCATGCTGGGGGAAAACACACACACACACACACACCAAGGCTACTGCTCTCGGATTCTCACCCGTTCAAGAAAAATAACTGTCTGGAACGCCTTCCATTTAGGCAAAAGGGCAGCATCCTGGATCAATAAATAATTTCATTGAAAGTGAAGTAAAATATGTAAAGATTGATCAGTAAGGTTAACAAAATTAAAAGCATAAAAATGTCATAAACTTTCATTATCAAAAATCAAAGATGTCATGTCATCAAATAAAGGAAAAAGGAGAAAAAAACTCACCTTGTATTGCAAGAATAATAGGTTGATGGTAAAACGGATTATAAAATGAGGAAAATATAGCCAAAAGACATACAAACAGGACAGTATCATTAGATGAATGAAGGTGAAAATGCAAAATATGATCCATAGTTTCTTACATATATGCATTGCAAGTATAGTATTGAGTAAAAAACCTAATGATAAGCCCTGCCCAAAGACCAATAGAAACAAAATAGATGTATGCAAAGCCAAAATCAATCTAGTGAGTATTCATAAATTAAGAGCAAATACAAAAGCCAAGATGGGGTGAATCCAAAAACCTCTTTAAATCCGAAGAAAGAATTAACCTCTTTCATATTCCTGTTCTTCTTTAGTAATAATCTTTATTATTAAGTGTTAGACATGCTGCAAAGCCTCAAAGACAGCAGACAAAACATTACACAAAATAAAAGAAAAATGACAGCTGGAAGGATGATAAGTAATCATAAAAAACAAAAGCAAAGAACAGAAAACGAAAGTAGTGCAAAAATGCAACTCTTAAAGGCTAAAGCAGATTTCATAATATTCATATCACATCTCAGCAGCAGAGGATTCCGTCATTACAATGCAACACGTGTCTTTGAAAGAAGTCATTACAAATATTTTCACACCATACTGAAGAAAAAAAATGGTATTAGTAAAAAATTAAAAGGCACATCATATTACATTGCCAATTTCAAATATGATTATAAGTTTGTCAATAGCATCATTTGAAGAAACGACGAATGAAAATTAAATTCAGCCATAGTTGAATGGAGAAAGATATTGAACATACTTAAACCATGCAACAAAAGATACTCAAACAAATGTTTTGTTGAAGAGAAACAGTAAGTTTTATAGAAGCTATAAGGTGCATAGATCGGTAATGGAACATATTCAAACAGTTTTATAGATGTAGTAAGTTGCAAAACTCATACCGAATCTGCAGCGGCTTGAAGAGTGACATGATCACCCCATTCACCACTCCTAATTTCATTGAAAATGAAAATGGAAGTTGTTATTGGTTAGCTTATTCGAAACATTTTTTATATAGGAAGATAGAAAGAGAAAAAGTGAAAGTACTTGGACATCTTTTCCAAATATTCACTATATTCCATCGGAACATATGCTTCATAAATATCTGGATGAGACTTCAGCTGTTTAAAAGATCATTTGCTAATTAGAACCAAGGAATAGTTCATAAAAATAAAAAAAAAACAAAAAAAAATAGCGCAGTAGAGGGCAGACAGCTAACCTGGTTTACAACTTTTCGTCTCACAAACTTGTGGTGATTAGGTGTGTTCAGATAATGCACAAAACTGGTGAAAATTAAAGATAAAACAATTATTAATTGATGAATGTAGAAACGTATGATCTGAAATGAAAATGATTAAAGCCACTCTGCACACGTGGGGGAACAAAAAAATGGAAAAGTGAATGTTGAAAGCAACAAACCTGACAATTACCGTCACCTTGTACCTTACGCTCTACAAAGTCATATAATTGCAATCTGTTTAAAAATATAGGTGGCTTAGTTTGCAATCAAGTAAAAGTTTTTAGAAGAAAATGTAGACAAATAAAAAATCCTTTAAATCAACCTAAGCTTTATAGACTATGAATGAACAAAAAAGAATAATATATGGGCGTTGAGTGCGCACACAAAATGAAGATGGACACTTATGGCAATGGATTCTATGTAATGACAATTAATAAACTTCTAGACAATGATACATACATGATTGAAGCATTTTTAATAGCTTTTAACAAAGGAGCAATATGCCTATGAACAATACCTATCCAGAAGCCTTTCATGATCTGATGTTGCTTCATCAATAGAAGGAATTTCTCCATTAATTTTTGGAATATGCTACACAAGAGGGTAAAAACGAAACTTTTAAGCAGACCATAAAACTGATAAAAAGAAATCAATTTTCTAATATCACAAGACATGGTGTTAGGAACACAGACAATTTGATAGAAAGAATAAGAAAAAAAACCAATTATTTTGTTGAGTAATTGACTGAGGGGAAAAGCATTACATGTCTTTCTTCCAAGGTTTTCCCCTTCAAGAAGGAGCTCTCCTTTCACTTACGCACTTTAAAATATAGGCAATGAATTGTCCTAATCTGATTTCCCTTAGTTATGTTCCTTTCTAATCCTCTCTAATAAACTAACTAATGGGAAAAGATTATCACTATATCTGTTAGGATCCTTTTTTTAAGTAAAAAAAAAATCCTAAGATAATGGTGTAAACACATTAAAATGAATAAAGATTGCAAGAAAATGATGTTTTGCTTATTTCTGTAGAGATTGAAAGAGAAGATACAAAAAGTTTATAGAGGAGAATTCTCCTTTCATACTTGAATAACCAGTCCCAAAACTCAATTATTCCAAAAGCTATCCCATCTCAGCAGCAGAGGATTGCCTGATCTTTTGCTTTTGTATTAAATTTTGACTTCTTATCTTTAAGGTTGACCTCTTTTGTCAATGCCCCCGAAATGGTCAAAAAGCAGTCAGCGGCAGATACTCCAAGGCGAGACAAACCGAAACTCCGGAAGCAAATAGATTCAGAGAGTACATGGCTGGCAACAAAAGATTAATCTAAAAAAGGAAATCATTAACAAATCATTAAATTCAAATAAAGGACTGAAACTGAAATCTTATAAATTGATGAGATACCGCCACAATAAACTGGGTGGACATACACTTCACTTCAGCTTAAGGGAGCCACTGGTTACATAATCAAGGAGACGGGCATACACTTCACTTCAGCTTAAGGGAGCCACTGGTTACATAATCAAGGAGACAGTAAAAAGCATATACCACCAAATATAAGTATCGTCTCATGTTCCCAAAATAAAGTCTAAACTTATAATTGAAACATCATATATAAATTATTATACCTGGTTCTACCTTACAACTAACAAATAACCAAAATTTGGTCGTCATAAAATGAGATTTGGAAAAAATACCTCCTCAAAATTTTCTTCCTCATTAGCTGATTCCGCTTCAGAAACCATAGCAGGTGGTGGAGGTCCCACAAATAGTTCAGTATGTCATCCAATTCAACTTCCCTAAAGATATAAGATAGGAAATGTCATGCGGCGCCGTCTAATATGAATTAAACCGACCAAGTTAGGAAATGTAATCATATAAAATAAAATAATAAATAAAAACTTCAGACATCAGTACATGAACACGGTCTGTGCCTCTGTTAACTTAGCATCAGCGGCGAGTAATTCAACGGATGGTATTGCAGGACCAATACCCCTAGAGAGAAAGAAGGAGTTAACTAATTGCTTAGTGATAAAAACAAAGAAACTTCAAAAACAGATGTCAGCAAAATAACTAAACAAAATGACAACCTTTTTCTAGGACCAACAGAATGATCCTCAGAAGCTTTTGTTGAACCGACGTCTTCAATCTGTTCTGTCAGAACCGAACATATTTCAGGCAATGCAGCAGAATGACCAGCTCAATTATTAATGGAGGAGGGACTCCTGAATGTCTTTCTCTGAAAATATATAGTACAAGATGGTTAAATTGTGTTGAAAACAGAACTGTACAAACTAATGAGAAAAAATGGTTATTGTTAAAAATTCACAGATAAGATATAACCAACTTTACGGAAACGACACTAAAACTTAAAGATGGAACCTGAGAAACATCAAATGAAGGCGATTGAGAAAAAACCTGATTTTGAGAACATCTTACCTTATGAGAAATGGGAAGAACTTGAAACTCCAAACCTTAAACAAATATATTTTTAGTTCCGACACTTTTGTCCTTGCAGATCTAGTTCTTTTAAAATAAGAAACTCTAAAAAAATCAACACTTTTCCGAAACCCTAAAACGGATTCAGATATCCTGAGGCTGGAAGAAAAAACACAGATTTATAATCAAAATGAAAACGATAACGAAACTAAACAATAACAAAATCACTATTTCATCTATCCCAATAACAATATTGTAAATCAATGATTCAATTCTATCTAACACTAACCAAACACTTGTCTTTATATTAAAATCATGTTTTAACCAGTTTATTCAATCACATACCTCAGATAATATTGATTTGCTTAAGAGGAGCAACTGACAGTACTCTGTAATAAACAGTGGATTGCAGAACAATGGTGAGTTGTTCAAATTCTGCTCTATAACAGAGCAAAAGGTTTAAAAATAAACAAAGGTTTTAGGCAAAATCAATTTTAAAACTCACCACCACATACTATCATTCATAAAGCTCCAATATCCACAAATAAAACACACAATCTAATATAAATTTCTATTGAATTCCTATGTTAGAGGGTGCAGAAAGCATCAAAGAATTTTTTTAAGTGAAATGCTAGTGCAGATCTGTGTAGTTACCTGTTCCACATTTTCCCTACAGTGAGTTTGAAAATGCCTTCCCCGCTAGCTTTGAGGGTACAACGCAGATCACCATCGGTAAATATCCCAATCAGATGACGATCATCATCAATTACAAGAAGGCATCCACATCCTTTATTCGAGCTGTGACGGTCGGAGAATGAGAAGCGGTGGTCGGCGACAACGTTCGCCTAAACAAAAATCTATTGGGTTCATTAAGAAGGCCGTGAGATGTGGATAACGAAAATAGGATTAATTTCTCAATCGGAGATGGTGATGATCATGTATAGGGTGGAGAAAGTGGCTGCGGCGGCTAGGGTTGGGTTAAGTGGAACGAAGGAGAGACGAGAAGAGAGGGATACCGTATGAAGAGAGACAGAATTTTCAAAATTCAAAATGAATGGAGGGATTGAAAGGAAAGTGAGTTAGCCATGTGTACAAAAGGAGAAGTATGATTGGTGGATGAATAATAAGTTAGTAAATTACCAAAAAGGGGTTTTTCTTATGTAAATTTGTAATGAAGAAAAGGGTAGTTTAGGGAGTGCTTAAGCACCTTCCAATCTTAGGTAGGTAGTTGATATTACTAGTAGTCTAACAATAGATATTATCTTGAGTATAAAAAGTGAACATTTGTAGTAGAAAAGTTAGAGGCCCTAGGCAAAGTATATTTCTTTATCCTAATTCATCCCTTCTCCTTTGTTGCTTGAGGTGAGGAACCTTTAAGAATGTAATTAATCATCAAATCACCTTCTTGTTTAATTCTACCTCTTGAAGAATCATCCGTGGAAAGAAGACATAAAAAATAAAGTTGAGGATGCACGTGGAATTGAAGGAAGCATGATCAAGACGACAGTTCAGGAAGGAAAGCTCGACGCAACAAGTTGGCTGGATCAGAAGGCTAAAACTTTCTCGGTTAAGGAAGTTTATAACCTGCTGGTGAATAATTCTTTGAACTTAAACTACCCTATATCTAATCATTCTAGGTTATTGGCTTTTGAATGGTTTTGGAAACTTAGAACTGCTCCAAAATTGATTATCTTTGGCTGGAGAGTTTTGTGGGGGAGGGTGACGGTTAAATCTGAATTAATTAGGAGATGAGTTGACTTGAATCCTAATTGTGTTTTTTGTGGCTTGGAAGAAGAAGATGTAGAGCATCTCTGTTTTGGGTGTGGACTGATTAAGGAAATATGGGAAAGAATCTGAGATTGGTGTGGGTTTGGTAGTTTCTACGAGGGCAATAGAATTGATTTCTTCTTGGATTGGTGTGGCTTGGGAAACTCCTCAGCAGGGAGCATGAAGATGGGAGTGATCTGGTTAATAATAGTTTGGAGTATTTGGTTATGTAGAAACTGTATTATTTTCGAAAACGGTACATTCAACTTGGATAATCTGTGTTGAGACATTAAGATAAGGGCTTGGAAATGGTTAAATGTGGCTGAAATTTGTAAACTCAACTCTGATTTTTTAGCATTTTGTATGGACCCTCTAAGAGGGTAGCTAGTTTTGAGTTGGTTGGGAATTTCATTCTGCTCCTTTTTGTATTTGTATCTTGAATTGGAACACAGTTTGTGTTCCTCTATTAATTCCATTGGCTTTCAGAAAGAAAAAACATCAATCTTCTCATCTCCTCTGAGTTCTGGATTTTGATGTGGGTTTCTCCTCTCTTAAGTTTTGATTTCCCTTTCCTTGAACACTAGATTTTAATTAATTAAATTCATGTTAAAATCTATGAAGAAATTGAAAATAAGTTCAAGTGAATATTTCTATTAAAAAAATTGATTTTACTAAATGGATGGTGGAGGGGATGCCTGAACCAAAACCGAACCTATTTGAGACAGGTTTGGGTTTTAATTCTTCATCCCTGTTTGGGTTTGGGGCGGGGAACGAGGATTGTTTGGGGATTTGGGTTTGGGTTTGGGGAGGTAAAAACCATCCCCGACCCGCCCCGTTGCCATGCCTAACGAAAAAGTCAAGCTAATGAGTTTAAACAAGCGCTTAATGGGAGACAAACCATCATAGTTGTAATTTTTATTTAATTTATTTTGATAAAGAAGACAACAATCCGACATTGAAGAAACTCTTCCCACTCGTGTTTTTCTTTGCTTGAAACTATTAAACTTGTTTGCTGTTGTTTTTCTTTCAGCTTTTAATTTGCTACCTTACCAAGGGCCATGGTGAAAAAGAAAAATAAAACGTCATCAGAAAAATAAAAGAATGAAAGAGATCAATAGTGAAGTCCCTTGCAGATTTAAATTTGATGAAGAAGAGGGAAACTCAGTATTTGTACTCAATCTCCAGATACTCCAGCAAGTCAGGTTCTATCCAAAAAAAATTTCGTTGTTTACTTTTCTTCTTATGAGAGTATCCATGCATTAGTCATTTTCCAGAATTTGAACTTTTTTTCCCTTCTGATTTTGAGTCTATTAGTCTGATAAATAGACATTGACACAACTGTTTGTGAAAACTCTGAGCCTTTTTAAGCCACCCATTTTAATATGATAGTATCTATTGTTTAAACCCTTTTATGTTAAGACCCTTATTTCAATGACATAGCCATATAGCCATTGACTTGAAAGATAAATTCTTTCCACCCTTGTTGATGTAAAATGATAAGTTTGGGATTGCTCTTGGAAGTGAGCAACAAATAAGTTTGGAGTTGGGGTACTAGAGAAATTGGTCAAAAAGACCAATTTAAGCCAACATAGGAACAACAATATGAAATTCTCTAGTACCAAGTGCATTTTAAAAGAGTGAGATGGAAGGAATTTGATAACATCGGGAAAACTAGGTACCTAACTCCAAAGGTTTAAGCCTATTACCCTAAATTATCCTACCTTGACTTAAGTCACATTACAACCTGTAAAAAACCTCAAATGTATGTGTTTAAATATGATTTTGATTGATTTGATTAGAAAATTTTCAAATTTATAGTTAAATATTTTTGTATGTTGATGGAGTGATTGCCCTATCAATTTGAGTGCATCATGGTGGCATGAGAGACAGGTTGAGTATTTGTATGTAGAAATAACTTTTCTGAGTTGATTGGATTGAAGCAAGGACCAAAATATTGATAAAAAAAATATAGGTGACAAGAATTGGTAAGGGTAAGCATTTTGATTATGATGAAATGTTCAGTGTGTAGACAAGTTACTTGAGGACAAACAACAATTCAAGTTTGGAGTTGTGATGAAAGTCGTCATTACATGATTTTTTGAATGAAATTTAGGTAAATTCAGATGAACAATGGTTAAAAACCATGTTAAAGTCTGAAGAATTTAGCAAAAAGTCAATACAAGGGATATACAGAGAGGTAGTGAAATTTGTGAAGAAAAAGCGAGTTTCGCCTCTGGAATTATCACGCGCGCGATGAATTTTATCACCGCACGATTAGGCTTGCATCACAGTGTGATGATGATGGTCACGAAAGTGATGTGCTCTTTTCAACTAACACGCGTTTTTCGATTATAACTTTTTGGCCTCTTTTGAAGGGTTCTGAATCCCAAAACTGAAAGTGACGACAAAGGGCAATTTTAGGTGCTTTTAGAGGCCATTGGAGCCGTTGGAGTGAATTTTCTTAAATGATTTTTCATGTACCCTGAATCTAAAATTATGGTATATTTATTTTACACTATGAGTAGCTAGATTTCTTCTAGGTTAGGTGTTTTTATATGATGAACCTGCTTTGATTCTATTGGGACATATAAGTGGTTGATGTTAATGTTATTGCTCTGACATATTGTTATTATTCAATTATCACTTGTGTTCATTGCCTATTGTATGTTACGGCGCACAATATGGTCTAAGTAAGTAGAGACATACTAGCGTAGAGCTACTTATCAAAAATAGGATAATTTTCTGGTTCTCAAATTAATTAGGGATAGTCTAATTATGAGTTTTGACTTAGGGATTAAAGCACATTATTGCCTAGTTTTACGTTCTGTTCTGGACTGGACCAATGGCTAGACATGGCCCAATCCACCTCTGATCCCAGAACGGCCCAATTTCCTAAGTCCAATCCACAAAGGGGCAAAAGTTACCTTTCTGCCCCTCCAACCGGGCAAGGACTGCACCACTCCTCCCCAGAAATACTGCACGTTCCGCACGGCTTCTTCACTCCCCGAACAGCTAAGGGCATGTGCCCGACACTATGCCTGTGCCCGACACAATGGCTAGTTTTGGGCACCCTGCCCGACATAACGACTAGTTTTGGGCAGTTACATATTCTTCAGGAAAACAGTTATTTTGCCCCGAAAATATGACCGTTGGCCACGCGCTGGGGGCACTATATAAACCCTCTCACTTGAGAGGGTCAGGTATCAGATATTCACCCTATGAATTTATACTTTGTAATTGCCCCTTTTCTCTGACCCTTTCTTACTTGAGCGTCGGAGTGCCTTGCAGGTACACCCCCTCCTCCTCTCTACACGCCCAGCATCTCAGACGTACTTGGTGGCCCACTTCTACAGGATCTGATCCAGCCTTCACGATCAGTGGCGTCGTATGTGGGAAACATTGTTCTCCCCATCTTTCTTTCCTCGAAAACCAAAGATCAAAGCAATTTTCCAAGATCATCATCATAGCCACACAAGATCACGCCAAAGGTGTTCTCCAACCCGCTGTCCTCCCCGTCAACAAGAATGACGTTGGCGGCCCGTCATCTCTTCTCGGAGATGCCCGTTTTCTGAGGGACGGAGCCACAGCTTCTCTTTCCCCTACCCCTGCTGACCGCAATCACAATCAGCCTTCGCTGGACATCCAGCCCATTCCTGTTCCGCCCAATGCCGACCCGGCCGTGGTGGCCCTCCTGGAGGCGATCAACAAAACCAACACCCTGATCCTGCAGTTAAATGAAAGGATTGGGGCGCTTGAAGAATCCACCCATCCAAGATCCCCTCCTCCTCCGAGGAACCAACGACGATCAAGGAGCTCGCAGCCCCGACGAGGTATCGACCGATGACTGCACCAAGAACCTGACTCTCGCACCGTCCGGAAGCGTGACCAAGTTTCCCTGCGTAACCAGCACTCTCCCGATCACAAGAGGACCCGAAGGGATGAACAGTCACCCCCCGGTCAGGTCTAAAGGCCGAGACCGATCACCTTCTCCCCGAAGGAACCGCTCACCTTCTCCCCGAAGGAACTGCCGCCGCGAGCAAACCCTTCGGTCCCCGTCATTCACCAGTTCCAGCAGCGATGATGAGCCTCGCAGCCCATTATCCCAGGAAATCTTGGCAACCCGTCTCCCTAAGGGCCTGGAGAAGCCCCCGTCACTGGGCATGTACGACGATACGACGGACCCTGACGAACACATCGAGAATATCGATGCACTTCTAGACTACCGCAACGTCCGGGGCGCCATCAAGTGCCGACTATTTCCGACCACGCTCCGAAAAGGGGCGATGACATGGTACAAGCAGTTGCCCGAAGAATCCATTACCTCATGGAGACAACTGGGCAGAATGTTCTCACGGCATTTCACAGCTTCTCGTCGTCACCCCAAGACTGAGGCCTCCCTTGGGGCCATAATCCAAGGAAAGGACGAACCTCTCCGCGCATACATCAAGAGGTTCAACAAAGAAGCAGTACAAGTCCCTACAACGGACGAGATGAAAAAGTTCCTGCTCGAGCAAGGACTCCGCCCGGGCTCAGAAGTTTCTAAGGCTGCCGGCCTCGCACCTCCGAGGAACCTAGATTCCCTCCTCCTCAAAGCCCAATTGCATATTCATTACGAAGAGAAGGTTGCGGCCAGCAGCGTCCGAGCGTCACGCCATCAGGAGAACCATCGGGCCTCCAATGGCGAAGAAGCCTCGACATCTCGTCGAGGCGAAAGGAGGTGTGAAGACCGTCCTCGGGACTCTCGAGACAGCAAGGGACCCTCTGGGTGATTCCACGATTACACCCCCTCACTGTCTCGAGGGAGAATATACTGTCCGAATACGCAAATTTGGAATTTAAACAAGCAGGGGTCCGCTTCACCAAACAACTGCCGGCCAAGCCCAACGCTGACAAATCAAAGTAATGTCGTTTCCACAAGAGTCACGGCCGCACTACCGAAGACTGCATCCATTTGAAGGATGCTATCTAGATACTAATCAGGGACGGCCACCTGAAATAGTTCGCGAAGAAGAAAGACACTCCTCGGCAAGACGCCAAGGAGTCCAAGAAAATATAGGAAGAGGTGCCTTCCTCGGAAGAGGCCAACATCCAGGTCCTATGTCCGTATCGCGACCAGAGGACTTCTACGTCCCAGACAAGCTCAGCACCCCTGCCTATTTCGTGGCCCACAACCCATGGGAGACGTTTCCCTCCGCTATGGTCATCTCTGGCAAGGGCTTCAATAAAGTCACGGTGGGCTCCGTGAAACGAAAATTCGAGCATTTAATCAACACAAGCTCCAATAAGATGACCACGCTCGTTCAAGCCCATAAGGGCTCTATCCCCATCTCATTCTACCGGGAAGAGCTCCTCGAGGGATCTCCAAACTCGAGCATACCCTTGCTTGTCAGAGCCCGAATGGCGAACTTCGACGTTCGCAGAATCCTCGCCGACCAGGGCAGCTCGGTTGACATTATGTACTCCCAGCTGTTTTCAACACTTCAGCTGGACGAATCACACCTTACCCCCTACGTGGGGTCTGATTTGCAGGGATTCAACGGATCAGTGACCAAGCCATGGGGATACGCCAAACTGATCGTAACCTTTGGATCAGCTAAGATGGCCAGATCCGTCAAAGTATAATTTCTGGTAATCGACTGCCCATTGTTGTACCAGTACATATTCGGAAGACCAACTATGGCCGAGTTGGTAGCTGTGTCTTCAACAGTCCACCTCAAGATGAAGTATTACACTTCAAAAGGGATGGTCGCCACCCTCCACGGCGACATCGAAGTTGCACGACGGTGTTTCGAAGTAGCCACAAAAGGGCTCAATGCCATTGCATCCAAGCCAAAGGTATCGGGCAAGCCAGCATTGCCCAGCAACTCTGAGGAATCCAAGCCCACTGCCTCAGGTCGACTCCATTGACCTCGATAGCCGCTTCCCCGAAGAAGACCAACAGGAGGACCAAGCAGCTTCAGCCAACTCGTCTACCTCGTCGAGCAGCAGCTCCCATCCGATGCGCCCAATCCCGGATGGCAACTTCGAGCTCATTTTGTTCGGCGAAGACCCTCAGCAGGGAGTGAAGATTGGAGAAGACCTGCCCGACATCGCGAGGAAGCAGCTCAAAGCATGCCTCCGTGAGAACGCCGACCTCTTCGCTTGAAGCACCGCCGAGATGCTCGGCTTGGACCCGTCCGTCGCCTGCCATCAACTGATAATTGACCCGACCGTCAAGGCCATAGTACACGTAGGAGAAAGCAGTCTCTGGAGAAAACGGAGGCTGCAGAAAAAGCTATAAAATACCTCCTCGAGGCAAAATTTATATCGGAGGCCAAGTATACCACTTGGCTGTCCAACGTTGTACTTGTAAAGAAATCTAATGGCAAATGGCGAATGTGCATTGACTACACCGATCTTAATAAGGCATGCCCGAAGGATGCCTATCCCCTCCCCAATATTGATAAACTTGTTGATAACTCTGCCGGTTTCAAACTTTTATCATTCATGGACGCCTACTCAGGCTATAATCAAATTCCAATGGCGATGGCCGACAAAAAGTACACGGCCTTCATGACCGAATCGGGCAACTATTACTACAACGTAATGCCCTTCAGCCTGAAGAACGCCAGAGCGACCTATCAAAGAATGATGAACAAGGTCTTCCGGGGAGAAATAGGCGACATGCTCGAAGTCTATATGGACGACATGATCGTAAAATCCCACGAGGAAACCGATCACACCGCCCATTTGAGAAAGGTCTTCGAACAGGCCAGAAAATACAAAATGCATTTTAACCCGGAGAAGTGCACGTTCGGCGTCCGAGCAGACAAATTCCTCGGCTTCTACTTAACAGAACGAGGAATCGAAGCCAATCCCGAAAAGTGCCGAGCATTTTCCGAGTTTCCAACGCCCAAGTCAAAGAAATCCATCCAATCCCTCAACGGGATGCTCGCGTCACTATCTCGTTTCGTGGCCAAATCTGCCCAGCACGCCTTACCGTTCTTCAAACTCCTCCGCAAGGAGGCAGCGTTCGAATGGACCGAGGAATGTGACAAGGCTCTTCTCCATCTGAAATGGGTGCTCTCAGAGCCACCAGTCCTCTCTCGCCCGGACAATGGCAAAACCATGCAAATAGCAAAACCGGCCACCAGGACCGGACATATAATTTAAATGTGATAAATGGCCACTAGGACCATGATTGTACTGGATTACATAAACTGGGGGCCATGCTCCCCCAAAATAAATTACAATGAATTACACAACACGCAGGCCAGACAAAATTACAACAACAAGAAGAAAATCCTTCACTCATCCATCTGGTCGGCCTGCTCGGGCTAAGGCTCCTGGTTCTCCGCGGGCTGATCCTCGGCATGCTCTTCAAGAAGGGAGTCTAGAATAATGATTCAGACATCTTTAACATGCGCCAGATAATGAGTACCCTTGGTGGAAAAGTAAAGTATGGGGTTCACCACCCGCAGTTGGGACACGACATTCTTGAAGGATTCGTCCACAATGATGATATTATCATCCTCGGCTGCTTGGTTCGTGAGGTCAAAGGAAGGGGAGATCCCCGGGGAGTAGGAGTGGGAGAAAAGGTCCCTACAGCAGACTGAGCAGGAGTGGGAGCACGCGCATTGGCAAATCGAGACTTTGGAGGAGCCGTTCCGGGCTTGTTCCTTGCAAGAGCATTTTTCACCATCCTCTCATGAGCCCGAGGCATCTCACATGCACAAACAGAATACAAGCATGTTAGACACGGAGAAAATAATTCGGGAAAATTAAAATAACACTAAGACTACCGAGCAGCTTTTGAGCTTCCGCAGGAGTCTTGCACTCCAGAAGCGCCTTGGTATTAATAAAGCGATATTCAACCTTCTGGCTACCATCCTCCTCGAAGATCGGGTCACCCTTCTTCGTCCAGCATTCAGCGAGCAGGAAGGAGTTAACGTACTTCACCAGCGTCTCGTACGCAATGATATCTTGCCCTTCCAAGTCGCGCGGCTGGAGAACGTACTCGTTGGGCTCTTTGGTGAAATGGTCGGGTCCCCAGTGGATAGGGAACTTGTATATTCTCTCCCCAACAAACTTCCCCATCTAATCGCGCAGGTCGTTGCCCTCCTCGTCAACCTCGATCTCCCAGACATAAGTGATATCCTGGGCAGCTTCTGATACGGGCTCGATGACATAGTACCTCTCCTTGAACGTCCGTATCGATTCCGAAAAAGGTTTAAACAGTTTGCGAGGCTGCTTTAAAGAAACCCAACCATACCTCCTCCCCGACAGCTGCAGTTGAAGATGGAAGACGGTGAAAAATAAAGGAAGAGTAGCCCCTATTCTCAGATACTCGCACGTCAGCTCGAACGCCCGGATGAAGGCCAGCGAGTTCGGGTGCAGCTGCGTAGGGGCCAACTTCAAGTGCATGAACACTGACTGCTGGATATCAGTGAACGGCAACCTCAACCCCAGCTCTTTGAAGGCGTATTCATACATGGCAAAGCGATCCCCGTAATTTGTACAGACCCTATCACCCTCGGAGGGAAAGTGCACCTTCCACTCCCCCTCCGGTCCGACTTCCATAAAAACATCTCCCAGGTACGTCACGAAGGTGGACTTATGCTCGGCTGGTTCAGCCACCATCCACTCCTCCGCAGAATCCTCGACGACATCCTCTTCCATATCTTCCAGTTCCTCTTCCTCCCCGACCTCGCTGGGGATACTTGAAGTAGTCGAACTACTGTTGTCCGAGGAACTTGCTTCTTCCTCGGACGAATCCAGGATAATTTATCCATCTGGCCCCGTCGCCATATCGATCACCTGAAAAGCAGAGAAAAAAAGTGAATTCGACGATAGATCAAATCCACCCTTCCACCGCTAGTCAAGTGAAAGGGCGCGCAAAGGGCTAAGGACGACGTCCCCAGCCTAAGGTCTAACGTCAAAAGAAAAATTCAGAAACCTCCCCGCGAGGAGACGCTCGAGAAAAATTACTCCCAGGCGAGGAACTTCCCCGTGCTCATACCCAGTTTCCGTTTGAAGCTCCACTGGAAACTGCAAAGCTTCACCGGAATCTTGGAGTATTCGACCGGATAATTCATCATCAACCCAGAAGATGAAAGATCTCGGCGGTTACACATGCATCGTCGTCACAACGGCGCCGTGAACCACCCTCCTCACTAAAACATCCTAAAAAGCCCAGCGACGCATCAGAGGTGGAAAATGGCATAACCACCGTCCACCACCAACAACCGCCGGAAACGAAGCTAATCGTCCTCTAAACCTAGCCCTAACCGCATGCAATCTACCATTGATCATCAAAAAGAGTGAATCAGAGCTAAATCAACAAACTTACTTGGGTTAAAGGGACGAAAAGTGGTTGCCCGGAGTTGAGACGGTGGCCGGAAAAGCTGACAGCACAAACGGGCAGGAGCTCTGAAGAAGACGAAGAGAAACAAGAGCGAAAAGTTCAGAATGAAACGAGTTTCCCCTTTTTATACAGAGGGGCACGTACGATAGCACGCCTTCGTAGGTCATGATGGCTATTAACTAGCCATCATTGCCTAGCAACTGCTGCAGAGAACTCTATGCATATGTGGCACCCTAACGTTTCCAATTACTTATAACCGTTAGTCTCCCCGTACGACGAGCAGCTCTATCACGGTCAGGAACATCACGGACACCAAAGGCAACGGGCACCACAAGACAAACTTCCTACGTCACCAAACGACGACTTTACGCTAACTCCCCAGAGCAGCGGGTTGTCCTTAAGTCATCACTCCCATGCTCGGGAGCAACGACTTGAGGGGCTCTTGTTCTGTACTGAACCAATGGCTAGACATGGCCCAATCCACCTCTGATCCCAGAACGACCCAATTTCCTAAGTCCAATCCACAAAGGGGAAAAAGTTACCTTTCTGCCCCTCCAACCGGGCAAGGACTGCACCGCTCCTCCCCGGAAATACTGCCCGTTCCGCACGGCTTCTTCACTCCCCGAACAGCTAAGGGCATGTGCCCGACACAACGGCTAGTTTTGGGCACCCTGCCCGACATAACGGCTAGTTTTGGGCATTTACCTATTCTTCGGGAAAACGGTTATTTCGCTCCGAAAATAGGACCGTTGGCCACGCGCTGGGGGCACTATATAAACCCTCTCACTTGAGAGGGTCATGTATCAAATATTCACCCTACAAACTTATACTTTGTACTTGCCCCTTTTCTCTGACTCGTTCTTACTTGAGCATTGGAGTGCCTTGCAGGTACACCCCCTCCTCCTCTCTACACGCCCAGCATCTCAACGTACTTGGTGGCCCACTTCTACAGGATCTGATCCAGCCTTCACGATCACGTTCCAATTGGCCTGAGGGATCAGGGAGTTAACGTTTAAACTAGTGAGTTGCACACCAAGGGATTAGGGACAGTGGTAGGGTTAATCTGTTGTGTAACTCTTATGTTTCAGCATGTATATTAATTCACATTTCATCAATAGAAGAGAAGTAGGAGATTCTAACAAAAAGATCTAATCGCTTTATAGTCATGTCTTTTCCAAAGTCAATTCTCTCTTATTTTCAGAGCAAACAAACAATTTTCAAACAACCTCTCCCCCCTTTGGTTACTTTATATCGCACCAGTTTATCTGCTTAAAATCTAATCCTCGTGGATAAGAATCTTATTTTAATACTTTGATACATACTAGTATACTTTCTATTTTTGTCATCACTTAGATGTCCGCCAAATGTTTTTAGAACTCCGTCAAATTAAACTAAATGTTACATTAAGCAGATCAATTCATGAAATGATATTGTTGTGTAATAAACCAGAATAGTAAAAATGTAGTTCATGTACTACATTTATTATTATCTTCCCTATATTTTCCCTATAAATAGTGTTTTGTTACCTCTCATTTTTCACACAACTGTATTACTACCTCAATCTCTCACTCTCCCATTCCCTTCATCATAAACCTTTTCTAGTAAAATTTTCATTAACATGTCATTGCTCTGACTCGGAGATTTGTATCGTGGTACACCACAAAATTTAGTAAAAATTATAAGGTCATTTATTGTTACAGTTATTGATTTATGTTGAATTCAAAAATTGTCATATTTATTTTTTCTTAATAGTATACAAAAAAACAACAACAAAAGGTTTCAAGTTCATTCACATTCCTATCTCATTATTGACCCACTTATTTTACCATATTTGGAAAGAGACGGTTTTTCCAACGTTGCAAAAATAACTAACTTACTGATAGATTCAAGACTTAATTTTGCGTTATTAGAATGATGGAAACTCGAGACACATACATTCTATTTTCCAATCGGTGAATGTACTATAACTTTGGAAGATGTAGATATGTTATTTAGTCTTTAAGTTAAGGGAAAATCCATAAATGGTGACACTGAATCATCATCATTTGTATGTGTTGATCATTTAGGAATACACACTCCCTCAAGTCAAAGAAATGGTAGGTTTGCCAGAGTATTATGGTTATAAGGTCTTATGAATTGAAATCCATTATCACCAACCTCATTTGTAAATCATATCATTATCCACACAATAATTTATATTATGCTCCTCGTTTCTAGATATTTATTTCCTAACAAAAGTAATAACTTTGTGTATTCTCGCTGGATACCATTGCTTCAAGATCTTGATATGTGTAATCAATATAGTTGGGGTTCATATTGTTTGGCATAGACATATGTGCAAAGTAGCCAAAATATAAGTGGAAAGTATGAGAGGTTGTGTGGTCTTGCTTGCAGCTTAGCATTCTCACATATTATATTAATTTTGTTAAAATATTAAATTAGATTTGATTTGATATAATTAGATTTGATTAGATTTAATATTTAAATATAATTCAAGTTGTGTTAGCCCAAGCCCAATTAGGGTTGTATATAAATAGACCTAGCTTGTATCATTATTAACACACAATTAAATAATACAAATCCTTATTTCCTTATTCTCTCTTTCTCTCCTCACTAAAAGTGCCTCACGCACTAACAAATTGGTATCCAGAGCTTCCGGTTATTGTTCTTGATCAAGTTTTCAAGAATTTCACGTCAGAGATCGTGCTTCTAGGGCAAGTTAATCAACCGCGGCGAAGATGACTGGTGATAAGAGCATTCCGAGTTCCCATCCAATGCTTGATGGCAAGAATTGGATCAGATGGAAAAAACAGATGCAATCCTTATTTGGCTTCCATGAGACGCTAGAAGTGGTTAACGGTGGTGTTCCTGCGTTGGCAGAAAATGCAACCGAAGAACAGAAAAAAGCCCACAACGAAGTCAAGAAGAAAGATTGCAAGGCTGCTTATTGCATTCAGACGGCGGTCGATGCTGCTAACTTCGACAGAATCTCTCATGCTGAAACGGCGAAAGAGGCATGGGATATTCTGGTGAAGTATTATGAAGGAGGTGAGAAAGTCAAGGTTGTAAAGTTACAAACCTTGCGTCGACAATATGAGTTGTTGTCGATGGAAGAAGACGAAAAAGTTGCAGAATATGTGTCGAAGGTTCAGAAACTCGTCCATCTCATGAAGGGTTGTGGTGAAACCATAACTGATAAGATGATAGTTGAGAAGGTAATGAGAACGTTGACCTCTCACTTTGATCATGTTATCGTAGCTATTCAAGAATCCAACAATCTTGAAACCCTAAAAGTGGAAGATTTGGTTGGTTCGTTGGAGGCGCATGAGATGAGAATTGTCGAAAGAAAGGGAGTTCAGGATTCGATACAAGCACTGCAGGCTCAGTCATGGAAAAGGAATGGTGGTTCCAACAAATCCAAAGGCAAATTCGACAAGACTCAAGGAAAGAAGTCTTGGTCGAACCCTCACAAGAATCAGGTCGAAGATAGAGATTCTGAATCCTCGAAAAGAGGAGGAGGAAACTATCGAAAGGACAAAGAAGATAAGAAAGGTATAGTGTGTTATAACTGTGAAAAGAGGGGTCATTTGGCCAAATATTGTTGGTACAGGAAAGACAATGGATCGGAAAAAGGCAAGGACGAAGGAGCGAAACTTGCACGCCAAGATTCAGATGATTCTGAAGGTGGTATGGTGGTTATGGCTGCAGTAGCAGATAACCATGTCGAATCTAAGATCTGGTTTCTCGACTCAGGCTGCTCAAATCACAAGACTGGTCGAAAGGAGTGGTTGGTAGATTTTGAGAAGTCGAAGAAGAGCAAGATAAAACTTGCTGATAACAGTTCGTTGCAAGCAGAAGGTACTGGCAACATAGTTTTTCAACTGAGTAATGGAGCAAAAGCTATGATCAAAGATGTGTTTTATGTACCTGGAATGAAGTGCAACCTGTTAAGTGTTGGACAACTGGTCGAAAAAGGCTTCTCAGTTGTCATGAAAGATGGAGTATTGAAATTGTTCGACACCCAGAACAATTTGGTCTTGGAATCTCCGTTGTCCAAGAACAGGACGTTTAAGACCATGATCAGTTCGACTGAAGTACAATGTCTAAAAACTGTTGTCGACCACAAAGATAGTTGGTTGTGGCATTTGAGGTTTGGACATTTGAACTTTCGATCACTCAACCAGCTAATTACTCAAGATATGGTATCTGGTATTCCAAATCTTGAGATGCCTGACAAACTCTGTGAAGGATGTTTAGTCGGAAAGCAATCCAGAAATTCTTTCGTTTCGACTATACCAATGAGATCATCCTGCATACTCGAAGTTGTACATTCAGATGTATGTGGTCCATTCGAAGAACATACTATTGGTGGAAACAGATATTTTGTTTCGTTTGTCGATGAGTTTAGTCGAAAGTTATGGATCTATGTGATCAAGAGAAAGGACGAAGTATTTGAAATCTCTAAGAGATTCAAGATGCTTGTCGAAAACCAGAGTGAGAAGAGGATCAAAGTTTTGCGAACAGATGGAGGTGGCGAATACACTTCGAAGATGTTTGAAAAATTTTGTGCAGAAAATGGTGTTGATCATGAGGTAACTGCTCCTTATACTCCTTAACATAATGGAATTGCTGAAAGAAGAAACAGAACCATATTGGATATGGCGAGATGTATGCTTAAGCAGAAGAATTTGCCAAAATCTTTATGGGGTGAAGCTGTTTCGACAGCTGTTTATATTCTGAACAGGTGCCCTACTAAGCAATTGAAGAACAAGGTTCCTGAAGAAGTATGGAGTGGCAAACGACCATCAGTGAGTCATCTGAAGATGTTTGGCTCTATGTGTTACAAGCATGTTCCTGATGCAAGAAGAAGGAAGCTTGATGACAAGAGTGAACCTATGATTCTGGTAGGATATCATAAGACTGGTGCATACAGGCTATTCAATCCAATTAATGAGAAGATTGTGTTAAGTCGAGATATTGTGATTGATGAAAATTCTGCCTGGGATTGGAATTCTAGTAATTCAATTAACATGCCACTGATGAGCTATGATTTCGACGAAGAAAATAAAGTTGAAGTCGAAGTTGAAGAAATTGCTGAGAATCAAGTGGAAGTCGAAGTAGAAGCAGTTGCTGACATTCCCGATACAGAGGATGTGGCTGAAACAAGCCAACGACCTCGACGAAATAGAGTTCCTCCAACAAGACTTCATGATTATGAAGTGACTGGTGATGATGAAGTCACACCAGATGGCGAATTAGTTCATTTTGCTTTACTTGCAGGAGCTGAACCAATCAACCATAACGAAGCTTTAAAGATTCAACAGTGGAAGTTAGCTATGGTCGAAGAATTACAGGCAATCGAAAGAAACAAAACATGGGAGTTAGTCGAATTGCCAGCACATACAAAAGCTATCGAAGTAAAGTGGGTGTTCAAGTTGAAACACAATGCTGATGGGTCGATAGCTAGACATAAAGCAAGATTAGTAGCTCGAGGGTTTCTTCAAAGAGAAGGACTTGACTACTCTGAAGTATTTGCTCCAGTAGCAAGACTGGAGACAGTTCGACTAGTGGTAGCATTGGCATGTAACCAAGGTTGGTCGACATTTCACTTGGACGTGAAGTCAGCATTTCTGAATGGTCCGTTAGACGAAGAGGTCTATGTCACACAACCTCCTGGGTTTGTGATTCAGAAGGAAGCGAGTAAAGTATATAAGTTGCACAAAGCACTCTATGGCCTCAAGCAGGCACCTAGGGCATGGAACAAGAAGATCGACTCATACTTAGTCGAATTAGGATTTGTAAAATGCAAGTCTGAGTATGGTGTCTATGTTCAGGTTGTAGCACAAGATATAACAATCATCTGCTTATATGTCGATGACTTGTTAGTAACTGGAAATAGCTCGAAGAACTTGTCGAAGTTCAAAGAGCTGATGAAGAAGGAATTTGAAATGTTAGATCTGGGAAAATTGTCTTATTTCCTAAGCATGGAATTTCATATGTCGAAGCAAGGTATGGTGCTACATCAAAGGAAGTATGTCAAAGAGATACTCAAGAGATTCAGAATGGATGATTCGAATCCTGCATCCTCACCTGTCGAACCAAACTTGAAGTTGGAGAAGCATGGAGAGGAAGACAAAGTTGATGTAACTTTGTTCAAACAAATAGTTGGATCTCTGAGATATGTGTGCAATAGTAGACCTGATATAGGTTTCGCAGTCGGATTAGTGAGCAGATTCATGAGCGAACCAAGAGTGTCACACATGAAAGCTGCAAGAAGAATTCTAAGATACTTAAAAGGAACGACAGATTGTGGAATTATATTTCGACGAGAATCTGAAGGCAAAGGAGCAATAGTTAATTGCTTTTCAGATGCTGATTGCTGTGGAGATAAGGAAGATCGAAGAAGTACAACTGGCTATTTCTTTCAAGTATTTGGTGCCCCAATCTCATGGTGTTCGAAGAAGCAACCTGTGGTGGCATTGTCATCGTGTGAAGCTGAATATATAGCAGGATCCTATGCTGCATGTCAAGCAATTTGGATCAGATCAGTACTTGAAGAAATGGAGGTCGAAGTGAAGAAACCTCTTGTGTTGCAAATCGACAACAAGTCAGCAATAAATTTGGCGAAAAATCCAGTTCTACATGGAAGGAGTAAGCATATCGAAGCCAAATTTCACTTCTTAAGGGAAAAGGTAAATCAAGGTGAACTTGAAGTTAGGCATTGCTCAAGTGAAGCACAGTTGGCTGATATTTTCACCAAAGGATTGAAGATCGACAGATTCCTGAATTTGAGAAAGAAATTAGGAATAATTCAGATCGACTATGACTAGCGTAGGTTCGACAACTTGGATTATGGGGGTGTGTTGAAATATTAAATTAGATTTGATTTGATATAATTAGATTTGATTAGATTTAATATTTAAATATAATCCAAGTTGTGTTAGCCCAAGCCCAATTAGGGTTGTATATAAATAGACCTAGCTTGTATCATTATTAACACACAATTAAATAATACAAATCCTTATTTCCTTATTCTCTTTTTCTCTCCTCACTAAAAGTGCCTCACGCACTAACAAATTTCTCCTATCAATAACATAGTACCAACTTATTCTTATGTAATGAGGTAATATTAAATGTTTAATTGAAATATATTACATGCATATTTACTTTTAACATAAAAGAAATTGCAAGATGGTGCTGCCGAGGGATGGATTATGAGAATAACCCTCGCCATTATTTAAATGGGTTTCGACACTCAATTAATCACAAGGAGTCAAAGGATGTGATATTTTTTACCTTAATATTTTTTATAGTAATTTAAATTATATATTCGTACACTAACAAGAAATACATATAATGTACTGGTTTATATGGAGACCATACATCCATTTTCCGTGAAGTGATTACGATAATAACATAATTTCGAGTGTGGCAATATCTATGATATGTTTCTACATTACTGAGATGCATCAAACAGATAGGTTCAAACTATAATTTGGCAACCTACAACAAATTCCATTTATACCAAGATGTCTTGTAGAGCATCCCAAGATGGATATGATATAGTCATGAATTTTTCATTATACCATATTGATTAAAGAGAAACAGGATGAGTGGAGGAAAAGACGATGATTGGTCTTCATGGGGACATTACTATTGGGTGAGGTCAAACCTAGTTTTGAATATCTGAATTGGTTTAATTTAACTCAATTTACCTATATCTCTGACAACCAATTTCTAAATGACCGTGTTATTTTGGATCTACTTCAACCCAACAACATCAAGAAGTTCCCCATCCATATCCAACACAAAATCCATCCCAACATTATTTCTCCAGCAATCCATATTCAACCACATACTATCAAGCAACCCAAACACAACTAAACTATAACCAAGAAATTCCACAACCGCTAACAAACACCTATAACACACAACCATACTATTACACCCAAACAACACAACAATAAACAACCTACACTATATAATTTCAACACAAAACACCTTACAGCCAAACCCTACAACTACCAACCAGCGCAAAAAGAAACATCATTTTGCCAACCAATTCAATATAGTACAACCCATCAACACAACTTCGATAGTTCAAGTCTCCAATAACACAAATTTAATCCTTCACCCTCTCAATACCATGCAACATTCACACATGGCAACGTCTATGTCCCTTCAGTCTCTAACACACTACCAACTTACCCAACCATGAACACACCACCAACACAATATCCAACAAAGGAAGAACTTTACAATTATGATTTTGGTAATCATATTCCTTTATCTGATTTTTAAAATATTAGAACATCCTCAAATGCACGACAAGATGACCAAGATTCTTCGCCAAACAATTCTCCATTTGGTCAACAAAACAATTAAGTAAGGGAAAATGCCAACCAAAAGGCCGCCCGTGTGGAACTGGCAATTGCTTACCACAACAACGTTATCAATAATTGAGTTTTTTTTGTATTGTAACCTTTTTATAATACTAATGTATCAATTTATCAATGATTATTAGTTATGTTTTTTATTTATTTTAAAATTTTATTTTATTTATTTAATCATATTAATTATATTAAAAAGAAGAAAAAAAGTTGCATAAAAAGGTTAACATTCAAAACAAATTTATTAAAAAAAAAGTTATTTTATTATTATATTAATTAAAAACATTCAAGAAATAGAATATGAAAAAAAAAAGGAGATGTAAATCGATGGGTGAAAGTCTACTAATGAATGGTAACTCTTAGCCAATTGGATTGAAAAGTGGGATTGAAAAGTGGGGTATTTAGGAAATTTTTCTAACAAATTAGGGTATTTAAGGAATTTTTTTCAAATGTGGGGCATTGGGGGCAAAAAGTCTCGTAGTTTTGTGTTTTGGATTGAAAGTGAAATTGTTAGAATCATAACATGTCATTGTGATTTCAAATATGCACTTTGGCTGGTATATATATCTCATTAGTGTCACTATGACATCTTGCAGGCATCTTATGTTAGAAAAACAACCTGGAATTAAGTGACTTTAATGGGTCTCAATTTGTATAATTCATGTTATGATTTTTGTTTGGTGCATTCAGTGGACATTGCACTATACATAGCTCAAGTCTCATGAAAATATTAAATTTTGCTTTTTTCCATGATATTTGGGATCTACTAATTAGGACATCAAGTTACATATAATGCATGCTTATAAATAGGTTTGGCGAATCATAAACCATACAAATAACTATGTTGCCATAACCATTAATAGAAAACCAAATAAAGTTCTAAGTACCTGACACAAGACTTGACAACATTTTAAAGCATTGTGAACCATATCTGTTTTAATAATTTGAATGTCGTATTATAAGGTACCAAGCTCTGATAAGGACCTCTGTGCCACTAAGAAAAGAAGACTGTTAGTTTCTTGGATTGGCTGGAATTTTGGTAAAACAAAAGCTGTTCAATGTTTGATGTCATATGGGTGATGTCACAACATTGAGTCTTAACACTGGACTGTGTTAAGTGTTTAAGTTGGATGTCTGATGTCACATGCGATGTTGTGACATCAGGTCTGCAGAATTAATAACATCAGGTTTAGTGATGTTGTTAGGGTTTGCGTTTTAGCTGGAATTGTGGAGAGCAAGTTGTCTCATTGGATGCGAATATCTTGGGGTAGATATTCTCTGTTGCATAGAGATTTGATGCAGGTTTGTAGGAGATTTAAAAGGTGAAGATTTAAAAAGATTTTGGGGGATAAAATCTGTTTTGAAGATTCAGTTTTAAATAACAAATTAGATCAAATATAGCAAGGAGTCCAAGCCCAGTTCAGGTGGCTATATAAAGCGCATAGATCAAAGGAAGAAGATACAGAAATACAGAGAGAAGATCAAGAGCATAGGCTGAGTGTCTTGAGTATTTTGTACGAGTTTTGTATACACCATTCTAGGTTGAATTGGTGAGTTATTTTCTGTCCTCTCTTAGAAGTTGTGAAGCGATAGAGAGTTGTCACTTGATCAAAGCTGTGAAGCAGGATCAAGGTTTCTCAAAGAGGGTGTTCTTTGAGAGGTTTTAGGGATTGAGTAGTGTTATCATACCTAAGTGGTTTCTTAGGTAGAAAGTCACTAGTAGGAATTAAGATTAGGAGATTGTTAACTGGGTTGTTGAGTCTGTAATTTAATTCTACAAGTAGTGAATTTCATCCCTGGCTTGGTAGCCCACAGACGTAGGTAGTTAGACCGAACTGGGTTAACAATTCTGTGTGTTCATCTGTTGTGTGTTATTGTCCATTGTTCAGAGTGTGTTGTTGAGATATCGAGTGTGATATCACATATCTGGTACCAGAATTTCAATTGGTATCAGAGCAGGCATCCTGTCTGTCTCTGGGTGAGATCTAGGAAAGTTACTTTTTGGTGTAAAGATGGACAAAGAAGTTGGAGGATTTGTCAACAGACCCCCTATTTTGGATGGCTCGAATTACGATTATTGGAAGCCAAGGATGATCACTTTTTTGAAATCCTTGGACAATAGGGCTTGGAAGGCTATCGTTAAAGAATGGAAAGCACCTGTTGTGTTTGAGAAAGATGATGCTGGGAAAGATAAAGAGGGCACCTCAAAACCGAAGCCTGAAGAAGAATGGACCAAGGAAGAAGATGAGCTTGCCCTAGGTAATTCCAAAGCTTTAAATGCAATTTTTAATGGAGTGGATAAGAACATATTCAGGTTGATCAATACCTGTGAAGTTGCTAAGGAAGCTTGGGACATTTTGAAGGCTACACATGAAGGAACATCTAGAGTTAAGATGTCAAGACTTCAGCTTCTAACATCGAAGTTTGAAAGTCTGAAGATGAAGGAAGATGAGACTATCCATGACTTCCACATGAGTATTCTTGAGCTGTCCAATGCATCCAGTGCTCTTGGAGAAAAGATGTCAGAAGAAAAGCTTATAAGGAAAATCCTTAGGTCCCTTCCTAAGAGGTACAAGATGAAGGTGACTGCAATTGAAGAAGCTCAAGACATCAGCAAGATGAGGGTTGATGAGCTCATTGGATCTCTTCAAACTTTTGAGCTTGGGTTGAATGAGGAAGAACCAGAAAAGAAGCCAAAGAGAATAGCCTTGGTTTCAAATGATCAAGAAGAGAAAGGGAATAGTGCTGAACCCCAGGAGGATCTATCTCAGGCCATTGTTATGTTGGGAAGGCAGTTCAACAAGGTATTCAAAAGAATGAACAAGAACTTCAAGCCTAATGTCAAGAACATCGCTTCTGACATCAGCAAGTCTAAGGAGAAAGATGAAGAGAAGACTGCTCAAGACAAGGGTGTTCAGTGCTTTGAGTGTAAAGGTTATGGACATGTTAAGAAAGAATGTCCCACATTCCTGAAGAAACAAAAGAAAGGAATGACAGTTTCTTGGTCAGACTCTGACAGTGAAAGTGAAGGAGAGTCAGCCAAACATGTCAAAGCTTTAACTGGAACAGTTGTTTCTGATGGTGATTCAAGTGATGAGGAACTGACTTTTGAGGAGTTAGCTTCCACTTATCAAGAGCTTTGTCTGAAGAGTGCAGAAATCTGTCAAGAAAGTGAAAAACAGAAGAAACAGATTGTTCGGCTTGAGACTGCTAAAGCTGATTTGGAAAATGAAGTCTTATTAGTCAAAGCTCATCTTGATCATATGACCAAATCTGTTAGGATGCTGAACAGTGGTACAGACACACTTGATAAGATCCTTCAGACAGAAAAGGTTGCTGGAGATAAGTCAGGCATATGATTTGTGGCTGAGAAAAAGGTATCTGCTGAAGCAAGCACTTCAGGAACCAAGAAGGCGATGTCTCAACCATTGTCTCAACATCAAACTAAGAGACATGATCCTACACCTAAGAAGGTTGTTCAGCCACAGAATGTTGTGAAGAAAAATAGTACTCATCAATGGAAGGTGTAGCCTCAAGGAGCTAGTCAGTATATGCCTCCTCAATATCACAAGAGCATGGAGGTTGTTAGGTCCAATTAGAACAGGTTTCATCAGATGTCTCAACATCAGGGTAACTGGTATGGATATGGATACAACAATGTTGTGCCTCATTACTATAAAAGAAGAAAGCCTTATCACCATAGGAGACAGCCTAGAAGACAACATCCTCAGTTCAGGAGGCAGTCTACCTATGGTAAAAGACAACAGCACCATAGAAGACAGTCCAACTATGGAAGAAGGAGACAACATTATGGGTGAGAGCCACAACAATATCATCATCATAATTGTAGAAGATATAACCAATTCAGAGATGACAGAGTTAGATGCTTCTATTGTGGAAGGTTTGGACATATGCAGTACTCTTGTTTTAAACTGCATGGTTATCCATAATCTGCTCCTCAAAGAAAACTAAAGGAGGTCAGGCCCAAAGTTGTTAAACAATGGGTTCCTAAGGAGAAGGTGAAATGTCTTTTAGCCCACACTTCAGATAGACAGTTTGATAAGGATACATGGTACTTTGACAGTGGATGTTCAAAGCACATGACTAGATCCAAAGCTAAATTGGAAGATACTGTTGCTTGCTCTTCAAATGATGTAATCTTTGGAAATGGGGATACAAGAGTGGTTACAGGAGTTGGAAGAGTAAAATGTGGTGGTGGACCTGAAATTAACAATGTTCTTCTTGTCAATGGTCTGAATGCTAATTTGATCAGCATAAGCCAACTGTGTGATGACGGGTATAAAGTTAGCTACACCAAAGATGAGTGTATGGTAACTGATGAGCATAATCAGGTTGTTTTGAAGGGTGCTAGATCCGAGGATAATTGTTATCAATGGATACCAAAAGAGGTCAGCACATATGGTGATGTTATGGTTGATGTTGTAACATCAGATGGTAACATCAAGCATGAAAGGATACTGAAAGGGCAATCAGAATTAATGAATTCTGATGTAAATCCTTTTAAAGGAAAGTTTGTATGGAGGGAGAAACTCATTGATCAGGCTTCAGACTTTAGGCTATCAGCACCTATCACTCGCTTCATCAAACACCATAACCCTAGACCGTTTGTATCCTTCTCCATCAACAAAAACAATCCTTCCATAATCCTCAGTTGCTACACAAGTACGATGTCTAAACAAGTGTCATCTCCATCAAAGAAGACTGCGCCCAAAAGGTCCACTCATGCAAATCCTAGGGTTTCGTCAAAAGAGGTATCCGTGGATGAAGCTATGGACATTACTCCTATTTCTATGATTCCAGCCTCAGGAAATACAAGACCTGAGAAATATCGACATGTGAGGGCTACAAAAGGTAATACCTCTAATTAATCAACCAGCAAGAAATTTGATGATAGCGAGAGTAGGGCATTTGTGACTAGTGTGATGTTTAGAGACAAACCTAAGTCTACCACCCCTCTTCCACAAACTGTTGAGGAAAGGGTAGATGTTGACAAAAGCTTAGGTTAGATTGTTGATAAGATCTTTGAGAAAGGACTTCCTATTAAGGGCATATCTAGACCCCTAAGACAAATGGTTGCTGATCATTCTGCAAGAGAAATGAATGACATGCAATCCACTGATACAAATCTTCACAGATTAGCTGTCTCAGTCATCGAAGATGCTGAGAAGGAAGATGAAGTTGATGCTGAAGTAGGTGTTGAAGAAGAAGATGTGCATGAGGAAGCTGATGTTGAAGCAAATGTCAGAACATCGCCTGATAGGGATGTTGAAACTACTTCTGTTGGTAAAGATAATGCTGATGTGATCAATGTAGATGATCTATCAGATGATGAGGTGATAGTAAGAGATGTCCCAAGTATTGCAAAGAGATTAAAATCAAGGAAGGGAAAGAAGGTTGAACCCTCTCCTAAGAAGTCATCCGATGAAAAGAGGAAGAACATTGTTGTGGGGCCAGCAAAAGCCTGGAGTAAAGTGGAAGTAAATCCTAGAAAGAGGAAGGCTGTGGAGCATTCAGAGTCTGACTATGATGTCGAAGATGATGTTCAGGACATCACGCCTGTCAGGAAAACTATTCTAAAGAGAATATCTGATAAGGTTCCTGAAGTTCCAATTGATAAAATTTCTTTCCATTATGCCAGTAGTGCATCTATGTGGAAGTTTGTTTGTCAGAGAAGATTAGCCCTGGAAAGGGAACTAGCTAAAGAAGCTTTGGAAATGGAGGAAATTATGGAATTAATTAATACTGCTGGACTGGAGAAGACTGTGACAAAACTTCCTAAATGTTACGAAGGGCTTGTCAAAGAGTTTATTGTAAACATCCCTGTCAACATTACTGATAAGAGAAGCACAGACTTCATGAAAGTCTTTGTTAGAGGGAAGTGTATTAATTTTTCTCCTAGTATCATCAACAAATATCTAGGTAGAGATGATGGAGAGTGTAGTGATCTTGAGTCTACTGATAATGATATCTGCAAGGAGATTACTGCTGGACAAGTGAAGGTTTGGCCATTGAAAGGGAAGCTAAAGGCTAGCAAACTCAGCATCAAGTATGCCATTCTACATAGGATTGGTGCAGCTAATTGGGTGCCAACCAACCATAAAACAACAATTGCTGTTGGTCTTGGTAAGTTTATCTATGCTGTTGGAAAGAAGATGAAATTTGACTTTGGAATCTACATTTTTAACCAGGTGGTAAAACATGCTGAAACCAATGCTGTCAAGTTACCTATAGCATTCCCCTCCTTGGTTTGTGGAATCATTTTGGAACAACAACCTGAGACTTTAACAAGCTCAGATATAGCTTGCAAAAGGGAGTCAGTCTTGTCATTACATCATAAGTTGTTTACTGGACATCATGTTCCAGATATTGTTGTGACAACAGAGGCTGGTGGTAACAGGAAGAGTACAAAAGCTGAACTGCTTGAAGAATTGAAGACCATGTGCAAAGACCTTGATGTAGTCATCAGTTCCAGTCTGGTCAGAAAAGAAAAACTTGAGAAGCTGATCCAGCAGTTAGAATAAGACAATGGTGAAGATGTTCCTGTTGAAAGTGCCAATGAAGAAAATGATGAATCTGATAAGGACAATGCTGATTGCTCAGAAGAAGATGATGAGGATGTTGATCATGGAGATGGATCAAGTGAAGACTAGTTTATTTGCTTTTGCTTCTAAGTAGTTTTAGTTTTATTTCTGCTGTTTTTGATTCTGCACTATTGTGCTTGGTTTGTAATTTGAATATTGTGCAAGTATATGCACCTGTTTTGTTCTATGATTTGTTATGTCTTTTTGCTGTCTGTGAGACTGACAATGAGAGCTAGGGTAGTACTAACTGTAGTTAGAGTTGCTTGATGGGGTTTGTCTAATTGTGTCTAAAAAGGGGGAGAAACAACCAAGTGAGCCAAGAGTATCAAAGAGTACAAATGTCAAATGCTGTCAAATGCTGTCAAATGCTGCTAAAGTGATGTGATGCAGAAGTGCAGAAATTAAGGGGGAGTAATTGTTGATCTGCTGAACAGCTGTTATGCTGGTACTTGCTTTGAGGAGGAGCACCATTGTTGATTGTTGAAAATTGTAGCTGTTGAAGATGGTGCTGCAGCAGAGTTTTGTGTGAAGTGAAGTCTTTATGTATTGAAGATGTTGCTGCTTGGCGTTTCAAAAATTTTGAAGTTTATTCCGCTGTTGAAGTCTCTGAAGGTGCAGAGATTGTTTTAGCCAAAATTAGCCAAAGGGGGAGATTGTTAGTTTCTTGGATTGGCTGGAATTTTGGTAAAACAAAAGTTGTTCAATGTTTGATGTCATATGGGTGATGTCACAACATTGAGTCTTAACACTGGGCTGTGTTAAGTGTTTAAGTTGGATGTCTGATGTCCCATGCGATGCTGTGACATCAGGCCTGCAGAATTAATAACATCAGGTTTAGTGATGTTGTTAGGGTTTGCGTTTTAGCTGTAATTGTGGAGAGCAAGTTGTCTCATTGGATGCGAATATCTTGGGGTAGATATTCTCTGTTGCATAGAGATTTGATGCAGGTTTGTAGGAGATTTAAAAGGTGAAGATTTAAAAAGATTTTGGGGGATAAAATCTGTTTTGAAGATTCAGTTTTAAATAAAAAATCAGATCAAATATAGCAAGGAGTCCAAGCCCAGTTCAGGTGGCTATATAAAGCGCATAGATCAAAGGAAGAAGATACAGAAATACAGAGAGAAGATCAAGAGCATAGGCTGAGTGTCTTGAGTATTTTGTACGAGTTTTGTATACATCATTCTAGGTTGAATTGGTGAGTTGTTTTCTGTCCTCTCTTAGAAGCTGTGAAGCGTTAGAGAGTTGTCACTTTATCAAAACTGTGAAGCAGGATCAAGGTTTCTCAAAGAGGGTGTTCTTGGAGAGGTTTTAGGGATTGAGTAGTGTTCTCATACCTAAGTGGTTTCTTAGGTAGAAAGTCACTGGTAGGAATAAAGATTAGGAGATTGTCAACTGGGTTGTTGAGTCTGTAATTTAATTCTACAAGTAGTGAATTTCATCCTTGGCTTGGTAGCCCCTAGACGTAGGTAGTTAGACCGAACTGGGTTAACAATTCTGTGTGTTCATCTGTTGTGTGTTATTGTCCATTGTTCAGAGTGTGTTGTTGAGACATCGAGTGTGACATCACATATCTGGTACTAGAACTTCAAAGACCATGAACCCAAAGAGCTCTCCAAGAACAAGATTATAAACCCACTAGAATCTCCAAGAATACGACTTTGAACCCAAATGGCTCTTCGGAAACAAGACCTTGAACCCACTAGGCTCTCCGAGTTATTTAACATAGGACCTTCACAGGGGGAGACCACCGGAACCCACTGTGTTCTTTGAGTTATTTAATCTAAGACGTCCACATGCCACCAGAATCCACTGAACTGTCTAAGTTATTTAACCCAAGACCTCTATATGGAAATCCACCGAAACCCACTAGGCATTGAGAGTTATTTAACCATAGACCTCAACACAAATGTCTATCATCGGGTCTAGAAAATGCAAACAGAATTAATAGTTTACATACCAAATTTCTCCAAGGTGAAAAGCCAAAACCCAGTAATAAGAGGCAATGATGACTACTGAAAGGTTACATGTTCTAATAAAATTAATCATGAGGAGTTAAAGCATTTTCCAAGGCAGACAAGCCTAAAGGTGACACATACTTCCTATCAAGCTAGCATGTCGTCCATGAAAACCCCATGGGTGAAGAGTTAAAATGCAGGCCTTAATAAATAGGAATTGATCTCGACCTACATTGCTCTTAGTGAAAAGTGAAGGAAGATTAGAGAACATATCCCGACGAGCATGAATTACCCAAAAATAGGGTGATATTTTATGCTAAGAAGGTTAAAAATAGAGGATTTGGTGTAACAACATGGTAGATCAAACAATCAAGATGACACTATCCATAGTAAAACCAGAATAAAATGATAAGGTCAGTCCAATCGTCAATACTCATACGCATTTTCCCCTTCAAACCATAGGCTTGCGGGACTGTGAATATCCCGGATATTAGCGGTAAAAACAACATTAATCTTAAGCAATTTGCCTCTTTAGACTTATGCTTTAGGAGATTTGTACATTTCAAAATGTATATCGGATCAGGTTATAACCAAGTTGAGCACAATAAATTTTTGATGTTTTGCGGAACATAGGCCCCCCAATGCGAGATATCCATGGACAGGCATTAATTACATCTTGGGAAAATACAAAGATCAGAATTTGAATTTAATCAAAGAACGTAGTCGGATTGAGATATCCCTTAAGCATCACACATTCTCTGGGCCTCATGATTGAGGGATTATGTACATCCCGTAAAGTATGACAGGCCAAATTATTTATAGTATTAGGCCTAATCAACTTGCTTTATATGTGTAGGACATGCATAATTATGACTGAAAGGTGTAGGACAGGTATAATTATGACTGATGTAGCAAATGCAAGGGAAAGCCCAATCCCAACCCACTCTGCAGAATGTTGGAAATGGGAGTTTTTGGGAGTATTTTTTAGGATGAATCCTCTCGAGTTTGGAGGAAACCTCGATCCTCTCATGGCACACGACTGGTTGAATGGCATTGAAAGAGTATTTTATGTGGTGTCATGTAGTGAGGGGGTCAAGGTAACTTTTGCAACACGTATGTTGAGGGGTCCCGCAACGAGATGTTAGGTGAGAACTTTTGCCCACATGACTACCCAAGGGATTCCTAAGGTTTGGGAACATTTCAAAATGATATTTTTGAACAAGTATTTCCCAGATTGCCTAAGAGCGCGGAAGGAGTATGAATTTTAACAACTCCTTCAAGGAAGCATTTGAGTAGCTAAGTATGCAAACAAATTTGAAGACATGAATGCCTACTCCAATCATGTGTTATATACAAACAATGTGCATTTGAAGATTAATCAGTTAATGTTTGGTCTTAGAGGTAAAATTGAGCATATTGTGGCACATCAAAGGTTTAAAACTTATGTCGAGTAATTGTAACAATGTTATGTTACTGAGAATAACCTGAAGAAGATTCGAGCAGAAAGATATCAAGAAAGGCAGGATAATCATGATTCGAGCAGAATAAGTCATCAGTTGAAGCCCAAGGGTTCATCATCAAAGGGGAAAAAAATCCAGGGCACTAGACAAATAAGAGCCTGAAGTATATCTTTAATCACTATGAGTTGAATATGCATAAATGAAGATGAATAAAGTATTTTAAGGATTATGAATTTGAGTTGAAGTATAATCTTGGAAAGGATAGTAAAGTAGAGGACACTATAACTAGGAAGGAAATGCATACAACTGAGTTGATGATGCTAGAGTATGAACTGATGAAGAAATTTTGAAATCTTGACCTCCAGTTTAAAAAGGAGAATATTAGAGGAATCCCACAAGAGTGATTTCTCAATTCACCCAGGTTCTTGGAAAATGTACCAAGATCTGAAGAAATGTTTTTGGTGGCCCTGTATGAAAAGGGAAATTGCATTGTATGTAGTAGAATTTTTTATTTTTTAACAAGTGAAACTTGAAAATCAGAGGCAGTATGCTGCAACCATTAGAAATTCTTGAGTGGAAATGGAAAATAATTTCGATGGATTTCATAATTGGCTTACCTCGTACTATTAGTAATGTTGATTTGATTTGGGTGATTGTTGATAGATTAACCAAGTTAGCACATTTCTTACCCATTAAGACTACATATAATGTCCTCCACCTAGCAAGGTTGTTCATAGTGAAAATCGTATGACTCCATAGTGTTCCATCCAATATTGTATCGGATCGAGACCTGAAGTTTACTTCTAGATTACAGAGAGCTTTCTATCATGCAATGGAAACAAATTTGAATCTAAGTGCCATGAATCATCACAAGATGGAAAAAATAAAACCATTGAAGATATGTTACAGGCATGTATCTTGGAAAGTGGGGGAAATTGGAAAAACCACTTACCATTAATAGATTTTACCTACAACAAGAGTTACCATGCAACCATCTGGATAGCCTCGTATGAAGCCTTTTATGGTAGAAAGTGTCAAACACCGTTGTGCTGGTCAAAAGTTAGCGAGAATGGGATTCTTGTACCTGAGATAAGAGGAAGATATCCCAAGACCGCCAAAAGAGTTACGCAAATCAGCAAAGGCGTCTGCAGGAGGTCACTTCAAAGTAAAGACTTAAGGGACCGTTCAACTCAATAAAGTTGAGTCCTATATACGTTGGTGCATACTAGATAATAAGAAGGGTAGGAGAAATGACATACCAGTTAGCATTAGCATCTTCACATTACGGGTTTCATGATGTATTCCACATATCGCAACTCAGAAAGTTTCATTCCATATATTTTCCAACCCATCCTTCCAAATATGGTTGAAGTTGAAATTGATCTCTCTTTTTAACCTCAACCAAGTTGTATTGTGGATTACACGATTAAGGTTTTAAAAAGTAAAGAGATGAAGGTGCGGGAAACACAAGAAAATGGGGTTTGAATTGGGTTTCCAGCTTAATAACTCTTTGCTTCCTAAAACAAACACAATAATAACAACAATAATAATAAGAACAATGATAAAAGACACAAGCATTTTATCCTTATTCACCGTTAACTAGGCTACCTCCAGTCCACCCACTTGGGTGATTTTCCTTAGACAATGACTTAATCCAATAGTCAAATCATGATTATAAATGTAATGATAACCTGTCACGACTTTCTTCAGGATTCTGACCCAACTGGTCTCCTAGAAAACTGACGGTAACTGACTCTTTAAGACCTGACCTACCTGGTTGCTTAAGAAGATCTCAACCTCAATAACAACCTGTTATTGACTTCTCAAGAGCCTGACCTAACCTGGTTACTTGAGGATTACAATCAAAATAGTTATAAAAATTTTATGTTTTCAAGATGCTTCTGATAAGCAGATACACAAGTTTACAATCAAGTATTACACTTAACAAGAATATTCATTTATTTTTTATCTAAGTTTATAAGTGCAAGCAACACTTCTTATTTATTTCTGAGTGAAAACATTGATGAATGTTTAGTTCGCGTATCAAGTCTCTATTCATCACCTTCTTCAATATTCAAAGTCCTCTTTAAATATATACAAAATATACTTATTTGAGGTGAATAATAGGAATTAGCCTTTAATGTATTCGTTGTATGAAAGTCTCTTCATGTGCAGCACTTGAGCGGCGCTTGAAACAAAAAGTTGTTTGATGATGGGACATGAGAAGTCTTCTTTACTTTAAAAGTATATTTGCTTTTTGAACGTCTGTCATATCAAACTGTAAAGACCTTTAATTTAAATCTTCTAATCATAGGCTTCTTATAAAAGTGGTGTGAAGCTTAAGTAGAGATCAAAATATGTCTTCATAAGGAAGTCTCTTTTTACTTGTACTTTCCTTAAGTATACTACTCGTCATAATCAGAAGCTTCAGATAAGGGATAAAGTGAAGCTCGATCAGAGTCTAGATCCTAGATGATATAGACTACAAAGTTTATTCAAAGTGCGGCTTGAAAGTACTACAGTCTAGAGTGAATGTGTACAAGAAATGCATAAGCATTTACAAGTTTGTTCAGATCAGATGCGTTGATTGTAAGAGAATATTTCCTTTTCTTACCAACTTCTAATCAGAGGCTTGTAACATAACTTGGTGAAGCTTGAGTATAATTCAGAAGTTGTCTTTAGAACATGGAGAGACTTTAGAGTCCTTAGAGTACTGAGTTCTGAGACTTAACACAAACTTGTAGTCAGAACTTTATAAGAGTTTGTCTGGATGGTTTCTTTTTAGAAACTCTGACTTGATAATCTTGAAGCTTTACTTGCTCTAAACACACCTTTGTATTCTTCCTTTGTTCAAGATGAGTTTAATCTTCAATCTGCTTTCAACTTTCTTTAGACTTCGTCTTCATTCATATTGACTTCTTAAATGGTAGGGTTCTTTAGAGTGTGGCTTTTATAATTTGATGTCGTTAAGACCTTGCTTCAGACTTTTATTTGATTTGAAGTTTGGTTTCCTTTAGCCTTTATTGTCTTTTAAGTTAACAATCACATTTAACTTCTTCAAAGTTTCCAATTATCACAGTTGCCTCTAGACGTAGCAATTAAAGTCCCTTAATCATAATCTTCTTTAATCAGCATTTGCTCTTTCCATTTAGATTTTATTCTTATATTTGAGTTCTTGCACTCTTAACAAATAGTTAGTGCACAAAATTGTTCTTCTACACTTTGTTATCATCAAAACATAAAGGTATGTAGATGTAGTACCAAACTTGTTCTTACAATCTCCCTATTTTCGATGATGACAAACAAATGTATTTGGATGAACATTTCTTTCTTTGATAATCATGTTTATAAAATTCCATAGTTAGGTTTGTAAGCTCCCCCATGAATTTTATACTTTCAAAATTATTTCTTCAACTCAAATTTACAGAGTAGTGTTTTCAAGATCCTCCTTAATTTAAGATTCAAAATAATTTTTGTTCAATGAATGTTCATAATAGATAAATATGCTAAAAGATTCAGATTAAGGTTTGCAAGCTTTCTCTAAGTATTTTAGACTATCAAAATTCTTTATCTCAAAGTACCGAGTAAGGTTTGCATGCTCCTTCATAGTACAAGACTTAGAATTTTCATTCCATGAAGTTCTTTTGTTGAAATACTTTCTCGTCAGAGTTGTTAGATGAAATTCTTCGAGTCATTATACTTTACCTCTTCAGAATGTTTTTTTTAATACTCAATTTCATTCAATAGGTCTTAAGGATGACAAATTTACAAATGATAAATTTTGTAATCCTACAATCCAACCATATTAACAAGATTCGCAGAAAAACAAAACAATAGGAAGTTTCAAAACAAAAACTAAAATCCAACAGACAGAAGAAAAATAAAGATTGGCAGCACATCTTCAAGCTACCAATCATATTACTGCTATAGATTGACAGCACAAAACTAGCTATAGACCACAGCCCTCCCTACGGTAATGTACTTGAATTATTTATAAATATCCAAGGGCATTTTATACCAATAATACAAGCTACCTGCAAAATCCTTCTTCTTCTTCATCTTTTTCCATCTCCAAGAGTGCAACATTATTTCCTAATAAATTGATTTTGGATCTGTCACTACATTGTTAAACAAGACTTGGTTTCTTGTCTTCCATATACACCAACATGAAATCATCCAAATATATGTTAAAGTTGTTCCTATCTCAATTGTTTTGGCACACCTTAAGAACATATCTATATAACTGAATCCTCCAGGCCATTTGACTCCCAACCATGTTTCCATTTCCCTCCACACTCTTTTGATTTTGTCACAGCCAAGAATGATATGGCTAATGTCTTCTATCTCGTTAAAGCAAAAAACACAAGACATTTGATGAGGGTCACTGATTATACCTCTCTTGATGAGGTTTCCACGAGTAGGCAGCCTATTTAACAAAAGCCTCCATCCAAATATCAAGATTTTTAAAGGTACCTTAATCTTCCACATATGATCCAAGGCTTCCTTTAAGTTACTTTCCAAGTTCTCCTCCTCTTTGCTTTGGTTCATATACTTGTAACAGTCCTTAACACTGAATTTGTTGTCAATTTTCCTAGGCCACAACACCTCATCTTCTATATGCCTATTCAGCCTGACTTCCACTATGATCTGCTGCATTTCACCAATTGATTCTCCATCTTCATCAGCCAATATTACAATTTGTCTTATGATTTCCCATTTCCAAATGTCTCCCATCCAGATTCCACAGTCCTTAACAAGAATTCTCTGATTTGGAGAAGAATTGTATAAGATTAGAAATTGAATTTTAAGAGCATTTCCACCAGTCCACCTTGAATGCCAGAATGAAGTATTACATCCATTACCTACTTTCCATGTCAGTTGATTAAAAATACCCTGCTCATTTGTAGGCTTATCTATACCAACCAAGTCACTCCACCATCTTGACCACTGTTTTGAAGGGTTCTCTGATTGATTTAAAAAGAGGCTGTGAAAGTCACAACCATACCTTGCCTTTATGATACCTTTCCATATTGCATCTGATTCATGAGTAATTCTCCAAAGCCATTTAGCCACCAATGCCCTGTTGAATGTAAAGATATCTTTAATTCCTAAGCCTCATTGATTTCTTGGTTTGCAAACTAAGGACCATTTCACCCAAGCGATACTTTCCTTCTCCCCATCTCCTGCCCACAAAAATCTCCTCTAAATCGCTTTTATTTCCTTTACTACTTTAACAGGTGCTAAGAAGAAAGATAGAAAATGTATTAGCAAATTGGTTAAGACAAAATTGATCAATGTTACTCGACCTCCAATAGATAACATCCTCCCCCTCTATGTAGTCAAACAATTTTTGAAAGATGAAATGACAGGTTTCCAAAAATCTATTGATTTATGTCTTCCCCCAACTGACAATCCTAAGAATTTAAAAGGAAACTGTCCAATTTTACAGTTCAAGAATGTAGCAGCTGCCTCAACCTGATTTTCCTCTACTCCAAAACCCATAAGTTTGCTTTTACTATAGTTTACCTTCAACCCAGACAAAGCCTCAAAACCTCTTAGAACAGATTTAATTGCCCATAAATTAGACCCTGAATCATCACATAAGACCAGGGTATCATCATCAAATTGAAGAAGGGAGATAGTTGTGTCATCATCAATCTTAACTATTCTCAACAGTCCACTATCCTCAGCTTTCTTAAAAAGAAGGGCCATACATTCTGAGATCAATACAAAAAGAAATGGTAACAAAGGGCCACCCTATTTAAGTCCCCTACTAATCTTAAAGTCCTTGGAAGAACTTCCATTCACCAAAACAGAACCATAACTTTTACAAATTAATCCCCTCATCCAGTCTTGCCACTTGGAATTGAAATTCATAGCTTCAAGTACC
Organism: Lathyrus tuberosus; assembly: GCA_022829125.1. Lineage (NCBI taxonomy): Eukaryota > Viridiplantae > Streptophyta > Magnoliopsida > Fabales > Fabaceae > Lathyrus > Lathyrus tuberosus. Next base: position 39,176,961 of record JALAZF010000002.1, read on the forward strand.
TTAAATAGGAAACTCCAACTTACACAATCATAAGCTTGGGCAAAGTCTACCTTAAACATAACGCCTTTCTTCTTTTTCTTTTTGACAAAGTCCAAAACTTCATTTGCCACAAGAACACCATCAAGGAGTTGTCTTCCTGGGACAAATGCAGTTTGTGAAGAAGAGACCAGTTTACTGATAACACATCTTAGTCGTCCTGCTAGGATCTTAGACACAATCTTGTGTAAACAGCCTATTAAAGCTCTAGGTCTAAATTCTTTCAAGTTTTAAGGGTTGTCTAACTTTGGTATAAGAACAAAGAATGCAGAACAGCAAGATTTTGAAAAGGTGGCCTTCTCATGAAATTCTGATATGCAATTAATGAAATCCTTCCCAACAATATCCCAAGTCTTCCTTATAAAATTCAATTTGAACCCATCGGGTCCAGGGCTTCTATCCATATCACATGACTTAATGGCTTCTAAAATATCCTCAGGTGAAAAAGGTTCAGTTAACATTGTGTTTTCCTCCTCAGAAAGTTTTTCCAAGGAGCTTAGATCCAGATCAAAACTTTCAGATAGATTGTTCTTGTATTTCTCTTCAAAATAATCATGAATGACTTGTTTCACTCTTTCCACTCCTTCCTCTTCATTCAGACCAATATTCAGAGCTGATATTGAGTTATCCCTTCTCCTTTTGTTAATGATAGAGTGAAAATATTTTGAATTATAGTCTCCCTCTTCTAACCACCTAGATCTTGCCTTCTGTTGAAGTAAACTCTCCTTGAGATGTAACTTGTTCCACATTTTCTCCATTGCTTCACCTCTTGATTTCAACATATCCTTAGGGGTGTCAGCTTCAACCTCAGCTATCTCATCTTCCAATTCATTAATCCTCTGAATATTCTCCTCAACTTTAAGGTCTATAACTCCAAAAACCATTAAATTCCACCACCTTAGTCTACTTTAGAGATTTCTCAATTTTTAAATCAGAACATAATCTGCATTGCCAAAGACTTTTTACAGAGTTCCAACTTTCTTTTACAAACTCTAGGAAATCAGGATGATCAAACCAAGCATTTAATGTTTTGAAGGGCTTAGGTCCCCAATTCTTATCATTCAAGACCAAGGAAACAGGCCTATGGTCTGAAACATCTCTCATACCTACCTTCTGGTTTACAGCTCTCCAAACATCACATAAACCCTCATCTATAAGAAACCTATCTAATCTACTCTTGCAAGAGCCGTTAGAGTTAAACCAAGTGAATCTGTTACCAACAAAGGGAGATCAATAAGTTTCATGTCTTCTATGAACACTCCAAATTTCTCCATTTCAACTTAGTTGTTGTTCCCTCTCCCTTTCCTCTCCTCTTTTGTTTTGATTGAATTAAAATCCCCCCTAAGATCCACTTCCCACTTGGCATGGTTAATTTTAAGCTAATGAGTTCCCCCCATAATAACCTTTTATCAGCTAAACCACATGACAAATAAATGTTTACAATGTAAATTGGTCTACCCCTCCACAATCCAAACACCCCCAAATAGCCTCTACCAGAAAAACTAAAGTTTGAATGGAAAGAATTTTTATTCCAGATAGAGATCATACCTCTAGATTATCCATTTGAACCAGTAACAGACCATTCAAATTCTCCTCTTCCCCATAAACTTTTAACAAAACCTTCATTTATTTTTTGGCATTTTGTTTCTTATAAAAGACAGAACTCTATATTGTTCTTCTCAATCAACTGTTTAACTCTTCTTCTTTTGATTGAAGAATTACACCCTCTAATGTTGTATATTGTCAAATTCATGGTACTCTAATTGAAACCTCCTTCAAATTATCCCTCCTAGTACTATCCCTAGTTTCCATCCCTCTCAAAATGCCTTCTAGAACTTCATCATCTTCTTCTCCTTCTATACCCAATGCCTTGAGAATTGTCCACACCTTTCTAGGAACATCTTCAGTTCTTCTCTTAATCCTATCATTTCCTTTTGCTACATCCAAGTGTGATATTGACTCACAACACAAGATGGACCCCCCTGAGTATCTGGGATCACTTTCTCCATTCTGTGAAGAAAAAGACATAGAGGCTTCTTCTAATCCGACCACTCCGTTGGCTGGTTTCTGACTGATAGATGAATGAAGTAATGTAGAGTAAAAAGAAGGTGCATAAGGGATCTGAATTTTTGTTAGTTTCTTGGATTGGCTGGAATTTTGGTAAAACAAAGTATGTTCAATGTTGAAGTCAAGGTGGTGATGTTTCAACATTGAGTCTTAACACTGGGCTGTGTTAAGTAGTGAAGTTGTTCAATGTTTGATGTCATATGGGTGATGTCACAACATTGAGTCTTAACACTGGGCTGTGTTAAGAGTTAAGTTGGATGTCTGATGTCACTGGCGATGTTGTGACATTAGATCTGCAGAATTAATAACATCAGGTTTTGTGATGTTGTTAGGGTTTGCGTGTTAGCTGGAATTGTGGAGAGCTATTAGTCTCATTGGATGCGAATATCTTGGGATAGATATTCTCTGTTGCATAGAGATTTGATGCAGATTTGTAGGAGATTTAGAAGGTTGAAGATTTGAAAAGATTTTAGGAGAAAATCTGTTTTGAAGATTCAGTTTTAAATAACAAATTAGGTCAGATATTGTAGCAGGTCCAAGTCTAATTCAAAGAGCTATATAAAGCGCACCAGTACTGAAGGAAAAGGTAATGAAGAAAGAGAGCTAAAGACTGAGTGTCGTTTGTGTCTTCGTGTATGTTTTATAAACCAATCGAGTGTGAATTGGTATTGATGTTTTGAGTTGTTCTTGATCAAAGCTGTGAAGCAGAATCAAGTAGTGTTATTCAAAGTGTGTGATCTTTGAATTACTGAAGTGTTTTAGGGATTGAGTAGTGTTCTCATATCTAAGTGGTTTCTTAGGTAGAAAGTCACTAGTAGGAATTAAGATTAGGAGATTGTCAACTGGGTTGTTAAGTCTGTAATTTAATTCTACAAGTAGTGAATTTCATCCCTGGCTTGGTAGCCCCCAGACGTAGGTAGTTAGACCGAACTGGGTGAACAATTCATTGTGTTGATTTGTTGCTGTTATTGCATTGTCCATTTGCAGAGTGTGTTGTTGTGACATTGCACCTTAACATCACACATCTGATACCAGAATTTCAATTGGTATCAGAGCAGGCATCCTGTCTGTCTCTGGGTGAGATCTAGGGAAGTTAATTTCTGGTGTAAAGATGGACAAAGAAGTTGGAGGATTTGTTAACAGACCCCCTATCTTGGATGGCTCGAATTATGATTATTGGAAGCCAAGGATGATCACGTTTTTGAAATCCTTAGACAGCAGGGTTGTAAGGCTATAATTAAAGAATGGAAAGCACCTGTTGTGTTTGAAAAAGATGATGCTGGGAAAGATAAAGAGGGCACCTCAAAGCCGAAGCCTGAAGAAGAATGGACCAAGGAAGAAGGTGAACTTGCCCTTGGTAACTCTAAAGCCCTAAATGCTATCTTCAATGGAGTTGATAAGAACATCTTCAGATTGATCAACTCATGTGAAGTTGCTAAGGAAGCATGGGATATTTTGAAGGCTACACATGAAGGAACATCTAGAGTTAAGATGTCAAGACTTCAGCTTCTAACATTGAAGTTTGAAAGTCTAAAGATGAAGGAAGATGAGACTATTCATGACTTTCACATGAGTGTTCTTGAGCTGGGTAATGCATCCAGTGCTCTTGGTGAAAAGATGTCAGATGAAAAGGTTGTAAGGAAGATCCTTAGGCCCTTCCTAAGAAGTACAAGATGAAGGTGACTGTCATTGAAGAAGCACAAGACATCAGCCAGATGAGGGTTGATGAGCTCATTGGATCTCTTCAAACGTTTGAGCTTGGGTTAAATGAAGAAGAGCCTGAAAAGAAGCCAAAAAGTATAGCCTTGACTTCAAATGCTCAAGAAGAGAAAGGGAAGAATACTGAATCCCAGGAGGATTTATCTCAGGCCATAGCTATGTTGGGAAGGCAGTTCAACAAGGTGTTCAAGAGGATGAACAATAACTCCAGGCCTAATGTCAAGAACATCTCTTCTGACATCAGCAAGTCAAAAGAGAAGGATGAAGAGAAGACTTCCCAAGATAAATGAGTTCAGTGCTTTGAATGTGAAGGGTATGGACATGCCAAGAAAGAGTGTCCCACATTCTTGAAGAAGCAGAAGAAGGGCATGACAGTCTCCTGGTCTGACTCTGATAGTGAAAGTGAAAGTGAGTCAGCAAAGCATGTCAGAGCTTTAACAGGAACTGTTGTTTTTTATGATGATTCTAGTGATGGGGAAATAACTTTTGAGGAGCTAGCTTCTACTTATCAAGAGCTTTGTCTGAAGAGTGCTAAAATATGTCAAGAAAACAAGAGTCAAAAGAAACAGATTGCTCAGCTTGAGACTGCTAAAGCTGATTTGGAAAATGAAGTCTCACTGGTCAAAGCTCATCTTGATCATATGACCAAATCTATTAGGATGCTGAATTGTGGTACAGACACTCTTGATAAGATTCTTCAGTCAGAGAAAGCTGCTGGAGATAAATCAGGTATAGGATTTGTGGCTGAGAAAAAGGTATCTGCTGAAGCAAGCACTTCAGGAACCAAGAAGGAGATGTCTCAACATCAAACTAAGAGACAAGATCCTACACCTAAGAAGGTTGTTCAGCCACAGAATGTTGAGAAGAAAAATAGTACTCATCAAAGGAAGGTGCAGCCTCAAGGAGCTAGTCAGTATATGCCTCCTCAATATCACAAGAGCATGCTAGCTGCCAGGTTCAAACAGAACATGTCTCATCAGATGTCTCAACATCAGGGAAACTGGTATGCTGTGCCTCATTACTATGGAAGAAGGAAGCCTCATCACCATAGGAGACAACATCCTCAGTACAGGAGAAGACAACCGCACCATAGAAGACAGGCCAACTATGGCAGAAGGAGACATCATTATGGGTGGCAGCACCAAAAGTATCATCATCAAAGTGGCAGAAGGTTTAACCACTTCAGAGATGACAGAGTCAGATGCTTCTATTGTGGCAGGTTTAGACATATGCAGTCCTCGTGCTTCAAGCTTCATGGTTATCCAAATTTTGCTCCTCAACCCAGACAAAAGGAGGTCAGGCCCAAGGTGGTGAAACAATGGGTTCCTAAAGCTCAGGTCACTTGTCTATTGGCTCATACCTCAGATGGACATTTTGCCATGGATGCATGGTACTTTGACAGTGGATGTTCAAAGCACATGACTGGATCCAAGGAGCATTTGGTGGAGTTCAATCCTTGCCATGCAAATAAGGTTGTGTTTGGCAATGGAGAAAAAGGAGTAGTAGAAGGAGTTGGAAGAGTGAAGAATCATGATGGTCTTACTCTTGATAGTGTGATCTTTGTCAATGGTTTAAATGCAAATTTGATCAGCATAAGCCAATTGTGTGATGAAGGTTACAAAGTTAACTACACCAAAGATGAGTATGTGGTATCTGATGAGCATAATCAGGTTGTGATGAAGGGTATAAGATCCAAAGATAATTGCTATCAATGGATACCAAAAGAGGTCAGCTTATATGGTAATGTTATGATTGATGTTGTAACATCAGATGGTAACATCAAGCATGAAAGAATACTGAAAGGGCAATCAGAATTAATGAATTCTGATGTAAATCCTTTTAAATTTTTAAAAGGAAAGTTTGTATGGAGGGAGAAACTCATTGATCAGGCTTCAGACCTTAGGCTATCAGCACCTAGCACTCGCTTCATCAAACACCATAACCCTAGACCGTTCGTATCCCTCTCCATCAACAGAAACAATCCTTCCCTAATCCTCAGTTGCTACACAAGTACGATGTCTAAACAAGTGTCATCACCATCAAAGAAGGCTGTGCCCAAAAGTTCCACTCATGCAAATCCTAGGGTTTCGTCAGAAGAGGTATCCGTGGATGAAGCTTTGGACATTGCTCCTATTTCTATGATTCCAGCCTCAGGAAATACAAGACCTAAGAAGTATCAACCTGTGAGGGCTACAAAAGGTAATACCACTAATCAATCTACTAGCAAGAAGTTTGATGATAGCGAGAGTAGAGCATTTGTGACTAGTGTGCTGTTTGGAGACAAACCTAAGTCTACCACCCATCGTCCACAAACTGTTGAGGAAAGGGTAGATGTTGACAAAAGCTTAGGTCAGATAGTTGATAAGATCTTTGAGAAAGGGCTTCCTATTAAGGGCATATCTAGGCCCTTTAGACAAATGGCTGCTGATCATACTATGAGAAAAATGAGTAACATGCAAACTTCTGAGACAAGTCTTCATAGATTAGCTGTTTCAGTCATTGAAGATGCTGAGAATGAAGATGAAGGTGAATCTGAATCAGAAAGGGAAAGGGATACTCATGCTGAAGATGAAGTTGATGTTGGACATAATGTTGAAACATCACCTGTTAGGGATGCTATTCCTAGTCCCAAAGGGAAGAAGAATACTGATGTGGTGGATGTTGGTGACTTATTAGATAATGAAGTTATTGGTAATGCAGTTCCTGGGATTGCCAATAGATTAAAGACAAGGAAAGGGAAGAATGTGGAAACCTCTCCTAAAATGTCAGTTGAAGGCAAGAAGAAAAAGGCCTCGGTGGTTGGTCCCACCAAGTCATGGAGCAAAGTGGCTGTGAAATCCAAAAAGAGAAAGGTGAGGGAGGATTCAGGATCTGAATTTGATGTTGAGGATGATGCTCAAGACATCACACCTGTGAGAAGGTCCATATTAAAAAGAATTGCTGATAAGATCCCTGACATCCCTGTTGACAATATTTCATTCCACTATGCTAGCAGTGCATCCATGTGGAAATTTGTCTTCTAGAGGAGACTAGCACTGGAGAGAGAACTTGGTGGAGAGGCCTTGGATCTTAAGGAAGTTATTGAATTGATTAGATTTGCTGGGTTAATGAAGACTATGTCTGGACTGTCCAAGTGCTATGATGGATTAGTCAAGGAATTTATTGTCAACATTCCTATGGCTATTAATGACAACAGAAGTATGGATTTTAGGAAGGTTTATGTGAGAGGTCAATGTGTAAACTTTTCTCCTGAGGTAATTAACACGTACCTTGGAAGGAATGAGCTGGAGTATAGAGAGTTGGAACAAACAGACAATGCTGTGTGCAAGGAAATCACAGCAGGGCAAGTGAAAGTCTGGCCTCTGAAAGGAAAATTGTCTGCCAGTTTGTTAAGTGTCAAATATGCTATTCTGCACAGAATAGGAGCAGCTAATTGGGTCCCTACCAATCACAAGACAACTATCTCTACTGGATTGGGAAAATTCATTTATGCTGTTGGGACAAAGAGGTTGTTTGACTATGGGGATTATATATATGATCAGACTATCAAGCATGCTGCTACAAATGCAGTGAAGATGCCTATTACCTTTCCCTCTCTCATTTGTGGGATCATCCTGGCATAACATCCAGAGATTCTTCATCAATCTGATGTGGTGTGTAAGAGAGAATCTGCTTTGTCAATCCATTATAAGCTGTTTGAAGGGAAGCATGTCCCTGACATTGTCAAGACATCAGCGTCAACATCACAACAGCCACCTGCCAAAACTGGGTTGATTTCAGAATTGGAGGAGGCTTGCAAGGAGTTGGATGAAGTCATCAGAGTGAGTACTGAAAGAAAGCAGAAATTTGAAAAACTTCTCATGACTCTGAGATTGGCAGAAAAAGAAGATGAAGCGGTCAATGCTAACCATAATGATGATGATGTTGAAGAACCAGGTTCAGAGGAGGATGAAGAGGATACTGGAGTTAGATCTAGTTTGAATGAAGACTAGCTTATTTGCTTTTGCTTCTAGTAGTCTTAGTTTTATGTTTCTGCAATGTGTCTTTGTTTCAGCACTTATTGTGCTTGGTTTGTAATATGAAGGATGTGCAAGTATATGCACCAAATTGTTTTGTTATATGATTTGTTATGTCTTTTTGCTGACTGTGAGACTGACAATGAGAGCTGGGGTAGTACTAACTATAGTTAGTAGGGCTTCTGGTTGAAGGTTGTCAAATTGTGGCTAAAAAGGGGGAGAAATAGCCAAGTGAGCCAAGAGTATCAAAGAGTTCAAATGTCAAATGTAGTTGTATTGCTGATGTTATAGTCCAGAAGTGCAGATATTAAGGGGGAGTAAGTGTTGTTGCTGAACAGCTGTTATGCTGGTTCTTGTGTTGATGGGGAGCACCATTGTTGATTGTTGAAAATTGTAGCTGGTGAAGATGGTGCTGCAGCAGAGTTTTGTGGGGAGATTGTTGTATGTATTGAAGATGCTGCTGCTTGAAGTTTCAAAACTATTGAAGTTTATTCCGCTGCTGAAGTCTCTGAAGATGCAGAGATTGTTTTAGCCAAAATTAGCCAAAGGGGGAGATTGTTAGTTTCTTGGATTGGCTGGAATTTTGGTAAAACAAAGTATGTTCAATGTTGAAGTCAAGGTGGTGATGTTTCAACATTGAGTCTTAACACTGGGCTGTGTTAAGTAGTGAAGCTGTTCAATGTTTGATGTCATATGGGTGATGTCACAACATTGAGTCTTAACACTGGGCTGTGTTAAGAGTTAAGTTGGATGTCTGATGTCACTGGCGATGTTGTGACATTAGATCTGCAGAATTAATAACATCAGGTTTTGTGATGTTGTTAGGGTTTGCGTGTTAGCTGGAATTGTGGAGAGCTGTTAGTCTCATTGGATGCGAATATCTTGGGATAGATATTCTCTGTTGCATAGAGATTTGATGCAGATTTGTAGGAGATTTAGAAGGTTGAAGATTTGAAAAGATTTTAGGAGAAAATCTGTTTTGAAGATTCAGTTTTAAATAACAAATCAAGTCAGTTATTGTAGCAGGTCCAAGTCCAATTCAAAGAGCTATATAAAGCGCACCAGTACTGAAGGAAAAGGTAACGAAGAAAGAGAGCTAAAGACTGAGTGTCATTTGTGTCTTCGTGTATGTTTTGTAAACCAATCGAGTGTTAATTATTATTGATGTTTTGAGTTGTTCTTGATCAAAGCTGTGAAGCAGAATCAAGTAGTGTTATTCAAAGTGTGTGATCTTTGAATTACTGAAGTGTTTTAGGGATTGAGTAGTGTTCTCATATCTAAGTGGTTTCTTAGGTAGAAAGTCACTAGTAGGAATTAAGATTAGGAGATTGTCAACTGGGTTGTTGAGTCTGTAATTTAATTCTACAAGTAGTGAATTTCATCCCTGGCTTGGTAGCCCCCAGACGTAGGTAGTTAAACCGAACTGGGTGAACAATTCATTGTGTTGATTTGTTGTTGTTATTGCATTGTCCATTTGCAGAGTGTGTTGTTGTGACATCGCACCTTAACATCACACATCTGATACCAGAATTTCAATTTTGTCATAGATCTCATCCATTGATTTCTTTTTTCTGGATACTATTTTGGAAGGCTGCCCACATGACTTGGGAACTAGGATGGGGAGTATGAGTTTTGAATAGACTCAATGAACATAGTGAAAAGAGAGGGACCGAAATTGACACCTAAGAAAACTAAAAAGGCATGAATTTCAAAGAGAGATGATCATTGGTATTCTAATTGATTAATTACGTAGGGAGTGTCGAGTCATGATTTTGTTTTATCCAAAAAATAATTACCCAAAGGTACTTCAAGAATTTTTTACAGCTTAGATGATAGTGGGACAACTTGTCACAAATCTTAGCCATAACAAAGTACTTTAGAAAAACCAGATATTTTTCAGAGATTAAAAGACAAATAAATTCCAACAGGGTTCTTACTTAGAATCTTTTTAACCAAGACAAGCTTATCACAAAGAAAGTTGGTTGGTTTAGGAGTAAAAGCCTTAGAATCAGATTTAATCATTCTAATGCTGCTCATCCTGAGAATTCATCATTCATTCCAAGAAAAGATTTTCTTTTAAGTTCTTTTCAACAAAAAGAAACTTATATTCAACCAGGGATTTTTGATAAGATACCAGCCAATGGAAGGTACATATAGAGAATATCCTTTTGAACATTTTTTTTGATGGAATGATGTTTATCTTAGTATGATTATCACTTCGAATGCAAAATATGATTCTTATATAAATACATGTAAAAATGTTATCAAAGGAAAAAGAAATTTTACTCTTATTGGCTTGATGGTCTTCTTGTTTATAGGTTCTGAGGATCTGAGTGTTGTATCCAGATTCTGATAGATTTCATCTTTCATTCCCATATTGTTGTTTTTGTTATTGAATCTTCAGCTAAGGATTTAGCCATTCCAAGAAATTTCTTTAAACGTTCAGATGGCGTTTTGGATGACCATTGCTTTACATTAGTGTCATAGTGTCATACCCTAATTTCTACCCCTAAGATTCCACCTATCGTATCACTAGCATCTCATCAAAATCACAAGCATGGTATCCTCCTAACCTTTTCTTCTTTTGGGTTTTCCCTTGGGGAGAGATCGCCAAGTACCTTTGTGTTTTCTTTGCTTGCTTGTATGCTAACATTTCTAACCTTATTCAAAATACAAAAATATGTGTTGTTTTCTCTTTTTTATTGTACAAGGTAGGGAATTGTAATCAATGGATCAAGTTTGGTTTCTAATTTAGGGTTTGGATACCCCAAGTCAAGGTTTTGGTCAACAAATGGTTCACAAGAGCTTGCACTTCAAGGCATGACCTATAATCTTAGGCCACATTCATGTCAAGCTTCATTCAACATCATGGGATCAAGAGAAGTTCAAGTTGGTGCATGGTTTTCAAAATTGATTCAAGTATGGTTCATGTGTTTACTTCCATGTTATCCTCATCCAATTCACAAGCAACCATCAAATATTATTCATCGGAAAATCAAGGTTCCTTCCTTTGGTATTCAATTGTTCATAATTACGCATTTGGATGCAAATAAATAGCAAGAAATCACAAGTTGGCACATGTTTAGTTGGCCTAAAGTCATGTATGCCATGTCATTTGGTCCAAACACTATAACTTCTTCATTTTTCAACATTTTCGTAATATACTTTGAGCCAAATGTCACATTTGAACTCCTCTACAACTCTGCTTCAAGGGTCAAACATCAATTCAAACTCTAAGTCCATCAATTTTGGGATTTTCTCAGTTGCCATGTGTGCATAAAAGTAGGCCCAAGATCTAGTCAACCTAATGCCTGGCCTAGAATTTCAGGCCACGACCCCAACTTTGAATTAATTCCATTTTCAATCCGAGCATCCTTTTGAGGTGATTATTTTTTCATATGCTTATTTGACATGAGATGATTACTTAGCAAAAAGAAAATCTCAAAACGCATGAGTGGATTTCATTTGGCCTAAGATCAAACATGGCACCTTGAGCTCTGCTTCTTGTTCAATTTTAGGTTATGAGTTTCATGCCGATTTCCAATTTGGGACCACAAGCATATGTGCAAAATTACAAAAACACGTATGAACAAACACAAAACGACTTGTTCAAAGTGTCAATTCACACATTTCATGCCTCATGCTCACACGGTTGCAAATCACAAAAACTCAACCCTAACACACACAAATTCTTCACAATTTCACACGTACCATGACCTCACTTCACTTCCTATAAATAGAGGATTATTTTACCTTCATTTCCAAGCTTTGATAGCAAAATAAACTCTGAAACCATTAAGCTCGAAACCTCCCAAAAAACTAGAAATCTGAACTTCTAAATCAAGCTTGTTTCAACTTGTTTCTTTGCCCATAATCCATCACCAGTCTCCTCTAAACTTAATTGAAGCATTGTCGTGGCTTGAAACCTCATGCAACCTTCAACTCGATTTAACCATTGTTAACCTTTGAAGCTTCAACTGAAAAGGTAGCTACAAGTAGCATTTCTGAGCAAACAAGTTACCACTGTGTTCTTCTTGATTCACTGATTAAAAACCCTCTTCTACCTTGAATTTATCTTTTGATTTAGTCATTTAATTTTACTTTGAAGAACTAGGATTTTTCACGTATTTGAGCAAATTCTCTTTGCTCGGAGCAAATCAATTGCTCTGATGTAGAGAGACATGAACGATGAAGTGTTTGGAAGCCGAATTCATGATTGATTAGTACTAAAAACACGAGTTCATGAAGTTGCAGAAATCAAGCTGGAGGTTGAAGATTTGTAGTGTTTCTTCAACACACACTCAAAGTCAGTATGCTTCTACTAAGCTCTTAGCTGAGATTGCTGAAAATATGTGTAGTGTTTCTTCAACACACACACAAAGTCCATGAGAGCTTTTAAAAGAGTTTATTTCTCTAGATTATTATTTTAGCTTTTGAGAGCATAAACAATTTTGATCTTAATAAACTAGAGTTTTCTTTTATTAGCTCACAATGGTCTTCAGACAAAGCTATATGAATCTATCTCAGTTTCAATAGAATTTTCTGAAATTTCTAATCTTTTCAAGAATTTCAACTGAAGAAGAATAAAGAGTTAAGTGCGAGTACCTTTTTCAGCACCTGAGTTTGATTTTTAGGCTTCAGTGTTTTTGTGCTTCTTTAGCTTCTTCTTCTGAGGAGTTAGATGCTTCTGTGCTCAACTTCACGTTGGCTTGTGATAAGTGCCAAATTGTAGTGATTTTAGTGTGAATAATTGGCACTTATTGGCTTGATTCGTTAGTTTTCCGTTAAAAATCCCCCGTTTTTGTATACATTTTGCATAGTTACACACTGTTGTATATTTTGCGATATTGTGTACATACCAGTAAGTTTGATAGTTTTTCTTCTGTTTTTATAGGTAATAATGTATGGTTGAAGTATGGACCCAATTAAGCCAAAAGAATGCTTCAAGAGCACAGTTTTGAACAACAAAATGGTGGCATTCGCGCTTAGCGCGGTTTTTAGCGTGATGAGATTCTGGCAGTGGCAGAATCAGTGTTTTTGTTTTCTTGACCGCGCTTTGCGCGATCTGACCGCAATTTGCGTGGTTTATGTCGGTTTAAGGGTATTTTAAGTGAGATCGTGCTTAGCGCGATCTGAGGGCGCTTAGTGCGGTTGTAATTTTCAGTTTTGTATAAATACCCCTCATTCACATTTTTAAGTTATGGTTTTGGGGATATTTTGCTCCCAACTCCATCAACACTATTCTTTGTGGAAATAAGCCCAGAAACAACAAATGGAGGTTGCATTTTGATGATCCGGAGTCGAATCTACTTCAATCAGTGTTGACAAACCGAGAGATGTTTGTTCTTCTTCTTTCTTCTCTATGTATTTTTCATTTATTGGGGTTGTTGTATGTATGTTTACTTTGATTGTATGTGTATTTATGGATCTTTGTATAAAATCTCTTTTACAACTCTTAATCGATGTCATCTTTGATTTAATCTCTATATTAATGGGTTTGATTCGCTATAGACTTATACTTTTCTATGGAAAGTGGGCTAATATTCATGTGTGCTTCAGATCTTACTGCTCCATGTTGTCGAGTTGCGTGAGACATCGCCTATGAGATGATACGGTTGATCTATCAACTTTGCGTTAGACATAACCTTTGTTGTGAGCGATATATGGGGATTTTGACGAGTAATTTAGGTTGTGTGCAATTGATCCATAGGTTTTTTAGTACTTGATGGGTAAAATGAAATACAACTTTTGAAGAATTATTTCCCGTACTTTATTTACTTATCATATGTTTTTCTTTTTGCATTTTACTCTCATATCATTCAAACCATGCTTAGAAACGTAGAGGTTGTCGAACGACATTCTTTCCCTCGCACCAATCCCTATGGAGACGATATAAATCCCGGAGGGAATTATTCCAAATCAAAATTTTTGCTTCTTGTCACTATACTGAAGTTTGAACAGCTTGTTCTTTGAAATAGGATCTTATTTAGAGTTACCCTTTGTATCCATCAGAGATTTATTTTTGTTCTCGATGAGTTCCTTCTAAGTCTTTTCTTCGTTGAATAAAGAATACTTCTATATGAATTGACATGGCTCCATGTTAGAAGGTAGATGACCTTTTTTACAGCTTTAGAAACTTTCTGCATAGAGGTTGACTCACAAGTCCACCAGTTCATCTTTGGCTTATGAAGTTGATTTGACTCTGCTTCCAGCGTTTGTTGATGCTTCTTTAGTAGTCACAGACACCTTATGTGGTTCATCCTATTAAAGCGTAATCTCCTAACTACTCAGAGAACTTAGTTATCTATTCAGCTCAGGAAAGTGAGTAAATTGAGAGTAGTCGTCATAACCCTTTGCTTCATTGGTTAGCTACAGATGAACTTCTTCACTTGGTCAATTGAAGTGTCCTTTATCTAAGACTTTCAAACCAAAATAGGAGTTTGAATATTTTGAGCATCACGTCCTCAAAATTTTCTTCAATCCTATTTTGAAAGCCTCAAGCTTGACTCCAGGTCTGTGCTGTGGATTTCTTTGCATGCTCATTTATTTGTTGATCTTCATCTTGTTTCACATCAGCATCTGCAGGATGTGTGCTTGTGGTGGATAAAAGATCTTTTATCATTGCAACTTATGTTGCTTTAATGTGTTTCAAAAATGGATCTTTTTCTGACACGGTTAAGTGTTTGACATAATATAGTCAATAATAGAATAGGGTGCTCTGATACAAATTGAAGGTGCAGGAAACATATGAAAGGGGGGGTTTGAATTTGGTTTCCAGTTTGATAACTTTTCACTTCCCAAAACAAACGCAATAATAATAAGAACAATGATAAAAGACAAAAGCATTTTATCCTAGTTCACCGTTAACTAGGCTACCTCCATTCCACCCACCTGGGTGACTTGCCTTAGACAGGGACTTTATCTTATAATAAAATCATGATTACAAATGCAATGGCAACCTATCACGACTTTCTTCAGGATTCTGACCCAATTGGTCTCCTAAGAAAAATGACGGTCACTGACTCCTTAAGACCTGACCTGCCTGGTCGCTTAAGAAGATTTCAACCTCAATAACGACCTGTTATTGACTTCTCAAGAGCCTGACCGAACCTTGTCGCTTGAGGATTACAACCAAATTGTAATAATAGTTTTTGTATTTACAAGATGCTTCTAATAAGCAGATACACAAGTTTACAATCAAGTATTACACTTAACAAGAATATTTAATGATCTTTGTTCTAAGTGTATAAGTGTAAGCAACACTTCTTATTTGTTTCTGAGTGTGAGCGTTGATGAATGTTTAGTGTGTGTATCAAGTATCTATTTATCCCCTTATTCAATCTTTAAAGTTCCATTTAAATAGATGAAAAATAGATCTATTGGAGGTAAATAATAGGAATTAGCCTTTGAAATATTCGTTGTATGAAGGTCGCTTCATGTGCAATAATTGAGTGGCGCTTGCAATTGAAAGTTGTTTGATGATGGGACGTGAGAAGTCTTCTTTACTTTAAAAGTATATTTTCTTATTGAACTTCTGTCACATCAAATAGTAAAAACCTTTAATTCAAATATTCTAGTTAGAGGCTTTAATAAAAGTGCTTTTAAGCTTGAGTAGAGATCAAAATCTGTCTTCATATGGAAATCTCTTTTTGCTTGTACTTTCCTTGAGTATACTACTCTTCATAATAAGAGGCTTCATATAAAGGATGAAGTGAAGCTTGATCAGAGTCCAGATCCTAGATGATGTTGACTATAAACTCTATTCGGAGTGAGGCTTGAAAGTACTATAGTCTAGAGTGAATGTGAACAAGAAATGTAGAAGCATTTACAAGTTTGTTCAGATCAAATGCATTGACTATAAGAGAATATTTCCTTTGCTTACCAACTTCTAGTCAAGGGGTTCTAATATAACTTTTTAAAGCTTGAGTATAATTCGTAAGCTGTCTTCAGAATATGGAGAGACTTCAGAGTCCTTGGAGTACTCAGTTATGAGATTTAACACAAACTTATAGTCAGAGTTTGTCTGGATGGTTTCTTTTCAAAAACTTTGACTTGATAATCTTGAAGCTTTACTTGATCTAAACACATTCTTGTATTCTTCATTTGTTCAACATGTGTTTTACATTTAATCTACTTTCTGCTTTTTTCATACTTCGTCTGCATTAAGATTAACTTCTTAATTGGTAGCTTTCTTTAGACTCTGCATTTTTATAATTTGACGTCGTTCATACCTTGCTTCAGATTTTGCTTTGATTTGAAGTTTGCTTTCCATTAGCCTTTGTTGTCTTCTGAGTTGACAATCATAGTTGACTACTTCAGAGTCTTCAACTATCAGAGTTGCCTTCAGAAATAGCAATTAAAGTTCGTTTATCAGAATCTCCTTTAATCAACATTTGCTCTTTCCATTTAGATTTTGTTCTGATCTCTGAGTTTTTGCACACTTAACAAATAGTTAGTGCACAAAATTGTTCTTCTACACTTTGTTATCATCAAAACATAAAGGTATGTAGATATAGAACCACACTTGTTCTTACAAGAGATACCCCTCGTAATGGTCCTCTGGGAGGAATCATTTTCGTGCAAGGATACATTAGAACTCGAGTCGGAGATGCGCAAATCTTATCCTTATTTATTTAGGTAAATTCCTAAATTTGAGGAAGAATTTTTATTTAAGTGGGGAAGGATGTAATTCCCCAATTTTCTAAGGTCAATGATCATTACCTTAATGAGAGGTTAGTTCCTTGAAGAGGAAAATATAAAACCCTAATCAAGTCTGTAAACTATAATTAAGAACCAATGGCGTTATTAGAGAAATTGTGTTAAGGCTAATGTCACTTTGGTAATTTCTTGTTTCTCTTATTTAAAACCAAATTGCAAAATTTCTCTCATTTTCCCTTGCCATTCTCTCTCTTAAACCAGACTGTGAAGTGAGAGTGAGAGGAAAGAAAGGTGGGGGCAGAATTGGGGAAGGAGAAGGAAGAAGATTCTTCATTAATTTTCATCATTATTCAAGTGCATGCATTTGATCTTGTAATTTATTTAAGAGCAATACACAAAGCTAAAGCTTATTCATAATTTCAACACTTTCTTCAACTCCAATTTATAATTCTCCTCAAGTTTCAAGTGGGGTTTCACTAAGTGTGATCTTGGAGTAGAACCACCATTAGGGAAATGCATGTGGGAGGATTAAGTAGCTTGATTGTGTGTTTGTTGCTTCTAGCCTTCTTGGTGTGAATGTTTGAGTATATTATGATCATGATATGCTTGCTTATTTTGTTTTAATATCTCAAATTATGTGTTTGAAATAGGTTACCTTTCTTAAAACTTGAGACTTAGATACTAAGTGAATATCATGAAGCTCATCCTTGATGAATATGTTTAATCAATGAAATGCATATTGCCTTGTTGTAAATGCATATAGATGTTGTTGAAATTTTCTAATGAATCGTATGGGAATATTGGATGTGGCTAAGGGGGTTTCTGGTTTGATGTAGGTACACTAAGAGACAAGATGGGGGAAACATCAAAATAGATAAATCCTTTTTTATGGGCTCTGCTATGGCCCATAGCAGCTGCTAAAAGGGGACATTGAAGCTCTCTAGAAATTGTATGGGATATGGCTCCCTCCTACTACGGGACATAGCACATGCTATGGGAGCCTGCTGCAGCCCCCTTGACTTTTCCCTCTTCTTGTGAATCCTTGGATGCCTAGTTGTTCCATATGTTGTGCATTATCCCCAGTTGGATTATGAGTGATAAAGTGTGGCTACTTATAATGAGTGAGCAGGTTTGAGTGTAATGTTACTCAAACTATTATTAGAAAACATTAAGAGACTTGAACCTTGAATAATATGAAAACACTAGGTTGAGTGATCTCATATATAATTATGACGTTCATACACATTAGAACCCTAGTCAGGACGCGTAGCGAATGGCCGAGTAAATAAGAAATATTTGGGAACTAGAAGTATACCTTAGTTGGTATAGGTGACGAACGATGGTTCTTGAAGGGGAACCAAGTTAGACTAGTGTGGAGAATATCAGTGTTAATGATTAGAAACTTCTACCATTATCGAAAAATAGTGGTATAGTTGTTTGTGACTCGAGTTAACACATATAAGATGTGGCAAGCGAGGAGAGATGTTTCATATAATGATGGACTTCTGTGACCCGTGTCTGACCCATGTAAGAGGTGGCGGGCAGAGAGAGATGCTTCAATCGTATTAAAGTGAGCCTGTGACCCAAACCAAACTTTAGTGATAAGTTATGGCCAGGGAAAGACAACTTCAATTCATAAAGGAAATCTGTGATCTGAACCTAAACTTGAGTGATAAGTTATGATCGGAGAAAAATGTACCTTGTTTAACGGATAATCTGTGACCCAAATCCAAACTCATATGGTGAATTATGTCTGGGGAAAGATATCTCGTTATGTTTTGACCTCCCGAGGTAGAAAGTTAGTTAAGTGAACCCGATATGAGATATTCACACACGAAGTGGGATTATTAGATCTCACATTCCCTAAACCCGCATGATTGTATAACATGAGAGGTAAAGAAACGTTGCGGCAGATAGAATTGAGCATGAGAACACGTAGAGCCGAGCGAATTTCGAGGTGTAGATTGAAACTTTACTAAGATGTAGCATCTCACCCCATTTATGTTGTTATTTTAGGTAGCTCAGGCAAAGAAAAAGATTAAAGCACGAAGGCTTGAAGATCGGTTGGCTTGGATGTCTCATCTTTTGTTTTATTCAATGTGCTTTTTGTTTTGGTATTGTATTGACATTCACAGTATACATATAAGTAATACTCTATCAGTTGAATATTTTGTGATGCGACATAAACACTTATGTATGGACTCATGTACCATCATTAATGTTTTAATAATATTATTCTAGACATTAGGGTGTTACACAAATAGTGGATAAGAAAGGAACGAGGAGAAAGATCTAATGTTGTAATGTGTATATCCCTCGTGTAAAAAGTCAATATTACCCTCAAGTTTCACTAAAGTGCCAATTGAGTACTCAAGGACTCTAACCAAGAAGAATTCAATGCTAGGTATTGCACTTTTTAATTCAACAATTACTCTTTTTTTCTTTCCTTTTTTTTTTTTGTACATTATAATAGAATCTATAAATTTTTGAGATAATTTAATTATATCAAACACATTAATTCTATTAAAATTCTACCAATGTTCACAATTTTTAATTTTTTTTTCCTTTATTAGCATTCTATTATTTTTGTTTTTTAAGAATAAAAATGTATAAATAATACAGATATACTAAGTTAATAAATTTCATATTTTATCATTTTAAACTTCTTTTTATTAATAAGTGATATATTATTATTATTCAAATTTTTAAATGTCTTTAACTAAAACAAAATTGTGTTTCAATTATAATTACTCACCTAAAATCAAGTGGCTAATATAATTCAACAAATGATTAAAACTTAGAGAGGTGTCTTTAATTATGATTTTTTTTAAATACATAAAAAGTTTGTAAGGTTTTTTTTCATATTTTATTTTACACAAATATCTTTTATTATTTTAAAAGTTTTATTTAGGAAAAAATATTAAAAATAATATGAAAAATCATATATTAAGCAAGTTATTAATTTAGCCTTATTTTTCAACATTAAATTTTATGAATTCAAAATTCATAACTTATACATTTTTTTCTAGACCGTGCAAAATAGCTCAAACATATAAGAATATGTAAAATAAATTATAGTTTTTTTTTTTTTTACAATTAGAGCCCAACGGCCCAAAAACACCAGGCTATAGAAAACAACCCCAACATCCGAACCCACACAATCACCTAACAACAAATGCGACATCTCAGACACAGACAAATTTTCAACTAGCATCCATTCCCATCACAAGGAAGAAGCTCCAACTTAGTCAGAAAATCAACACAATTATTAGAATAACCTCTTCAATATGATTAGAGAGAAGCACGATACGCCAAATAAGGAAAGGTCCTTGACTGAAGACGAAAACCTTCCCAACAAGAGAACCAACAACACATTTATTGTCCACTTGAACAATAAACTTGATAAAATTATGCTTCCGGGCAAAAACCAAACAGCTAAGCACTCCCCAATACTCCGCCCATAAACTATTACAATTTTTCGAGGTATTTATGAAAACCACCACGCCAATAACCAAGATTAGCACGGAACAGACTCCCACAACGACCGACATCAAAAGACTTACTAGAGCCATCCGAATTGAGGCAAATCCAACTGATGGAAGGGGGACACCACTTATTCAAAGGCGGCTTAAATTTAGACACACAGGATGAAGCCTGCGACTGCGAGCTAAAAGCCTGCTAATATTATAGAGGAGAACTTGGTTACTAATAGTCTGTTCTAAATTGAAAGGATGCATAAAACTGGGTTCATGAAGAAATTTGTTCTGCTATGCCCAGATGAAATGGCAACCCTTGAGAATAAATTTTTTTGAGTTTCCCACACCCTCCTCAGCTATGCCACATCCAGACAACATTATATTTTATATGGATTTAAAATTTATATATTTTATAAATCTTTTAAATTTGTATGTAACATATAATATTAAATTTACAATAATAGACTATTTGTTGAATGCGTGTTTCTAAAAAGAATAACATTTCATTTTAATTTAGATATCACTTTGATGTATACTTGTGTGGAATAAAAAAATTATTTAACTTCAATTTTATATCATCAAAATTCTTTTAATAATTTAATTAATCCTATTTTAGTTATTTTTATTTTTAGAGTTAAAGTTTGAGCCATTAAAAAAATTAGAATTTGATAAAACTCACATATATAAAATCAGCTTTTAATGTGAGTCTTGCCTCCACTTATAAATAAATAATCATATTATATATTGTTCGATATGAGATTCTTAATACACTCTCACATTCAGAATTAGACAATTAGAATGTACATATAAATAGTGAAAGGTGTTGAAGGGTAATTCAGTATTTTTAGTTGTTCCCACTTGTATTTAAACAAGTGTAGCTTTCAATAGAATTGTAACTTTTACTGTAACCGTTTTTTTTCAAGGGTAGTAGAAGTTTGTTATTCAATTTTCTCTCTTCTCTTTCTCTTTTTCATCTTGTGCACCAACAATTGGTATCTAGAGTTCCAGTTCAGATCCATAGGGAGACATAAAGAAACACGAGTGAACGGTGAGACATTGTGTGATTGATTTCGTTTCTTGAAGTTGTGTTGAATTTTTGATCGGAATCGTAACAAAATCACATTTCTTTATTCTTCGGAATTAGGAAACACTAGTGTTTGGTGAGATCTGAGTGAATTGCACAAGGTTGAAGATGAACGGAAACAGTAATATGACTACTAAGCTTCCAATGTTCGATGTCAATAATTAGAATCGGTGGATGATTTGGTGGAATCTTGATCTCGTCAACGATAGTTATGTAGTGGTTGCTGCAGATGCAACTAAAGCATAGAGGAACATATATAGAGAGGTGAGGAAGAAGGATCAGAAAGCTCTGTTCTACATCCATCAGTGTGTAGATGTGAATGTATTTGAGAAGATTGGTGATTCGACGACGACAAAGGCTACGTGGGACACACTGGTACGTTGTTATGACGATGATGCATCAATGAAGATGGTGAAGCTTCACATTCTATGTAACCAGTATGAGAATCTCAACATGAAGAACAACGAGAAGGTACCTAATTACATCTATAGAGTGATTCTGATCACAAATGAGATAAAATATTGTGGAGAGACTCTCTCTGAAAAAGTAATCATTGAAAAGGTACTGAGATCTATTACTCCTCAGTTTGATTACATTGTTGTAGCAATTAAACATTCTAAGGATCTGAGCACCATGAGAATTGAAGAGTTTCACAATAGTAAAGAGGTAAAAGAGTTGTGTTTGACGGAGAGAACCTCTAAAAGAGAGGTAGAGTAGGCTCTGAAGGCGTCTTCTACTAAGAAGAATCAGAAGTAGTCTTGGTTTGAGGCCAAGAAGAGACATGGTGGCTACCAGAAGTCAGAAGCCTCCAACTCTGATGAGAAGAAACATCAGAAAGGAAGGTTTAACAAAAAGAAGGTTCAATATTACTTTTGTATGAAGTTTGATCACTTTGCTACTGATTGTTGGTCAAACAAGAAAAGGAAATCAGAAAAAGCAAACATAGCCAAAGGAGAGTCTGATGATGAACTTGTGTTATTGATGGATTATGTGTTTGATGGTGGATATTTGGTAGACTGGTGGTTGATGCGTGGTTTTCGCAAGTATACGAAACGCGTCAGAGTAATACAAAAGATTATCGATCCCACAGAGACCAATCGTCAATCTATCGATTCCTATAGTTACGGTGTTTATCTAAGGCAAGTAAATTCAGGGATTTATAAGTGCACAGTAAAAGTAAAGTACGAATATATAAAACTCAAATGAAAACAACAGGCTCGAATGTAATTCACACGGTCAAACAACATTCCAATGCATGTAACAGGACTACTTTATGGGCAATATTTTCTACTTTATGAAAAGAACTAATTTAACGGGAACTGCCGCTTTCGCGTGTTCAGAACCGAGTTTAACCTTTAAACAAACCCTCTTATTGTCACTTATAAAAAGGCGCGCATTGCGTTAAAGTGAAAAACCTATTTTTAAGAAATATAGTGCCTTGACTAAGTTGAAAAGTATTTTGACCTGAAACTATTAAACAAAAGAGGTTCATACGAACCGGATTTTAAACCTATAAACGCGTCCGAAAATAGTTCCAAAATCGTTTTTCTAAAGTATTAAAAATTCCTACTTAACTGTACAAAGCGCTGTCGCTTCCTTTGTACAGTTAAGACTAACCAAGTTTATCTAAAGGTTGGACGGCTTTCGATCTTACCCAACAGAAGTTAAGTGCGGAAAACTCGTGTTAAAAACCAAAATAGCCCCTAAGTGTTTCTATCGATGCATTGTGTGAAATGATACTTAAACCGTGATCCTTACATTCTAACCTTTAAGATTTAGCCAGACATGGAAATGTAAACAGACATATTTAATTTTATCATGTCAAGTAAAGTCTTTTTGAAATAAAAGGGCTTCGAAAGTAAATAATGCAAAGAAAGTAAAGCGGGTGCGAGAAATAAATAAAGTAAAGCGGGTGCGAGAAATAAATAAAGTAAAGCGGTGCGGGAAATAAATAAAGTAAAGCGGTGCGAGAAATAAATAAAGTAAAGCGGTGCGAGAAATAAATAAAGTAAAGGCAGGTGCGAGAAATAAATAAAGTAAAGTGCTTAATTCATAAATAGAAACCTGCTCCAATCGGAGGCTTTAATTCTGAAAGTAACTGGAAAATGACTGGAAAAGGAAATGGCGGCAGGATTAACTTCCACCAAGTGCTCTAAACTCGATTACAGACTCGATCACACAAATGTGATAACTTTCCGATGTGAGAAGATTATCACTTACAAAAACTCGATTACTTATGCCTAAGGTGTTTGCAACTAAGTTTGGATGGTTTGAAATGAACAAGAGGCCTTCTATTTATAGACCAAGGAAAAGGCATGAAAGGACAAGGATGCCCTCCAACTTCTTTTGGGAGGGAAAAAACTCGTCAAAGGTGGCGCCCGCCACCCCCCTATGGCGCCCGCCATGTGAACTAGGGAAGAAGGTGGTGGGAGACGTGGCAGTTGTCAGTAGTTGGGTCCTTTTCAACTTGTGGGCTACCCCCTGGCGCCCGCCATGTTGGGTGCCACATGTGCAATTCCTTCAAAAGTTGGCTTTTTGCTCAATTTCCTTCATTTCTTCGTGGATGGCTTCGGAAACACCTAGAATCTGAAAACAAGACAAAATACAAGCACAATACAAGAAAATGATAATAAAAATCCTAAGAAGCATGTGCAATTCGAGTAAAAAACACGGTGTAATTCGGTGTTATCAAATTCTCCCACACTTAAACCTTTGTTGTCCTCAAGCAAAACACTCTAAGGCTCGCGACAGAAAGAAGTGAAATCAACGAATGATTCGGGCTAAAAGGGCTTCTAAGTTCAAATCAGGATGAAGAGATAGGTACTAACTAGATGAAACAAGGATATCGTAATCACGCTTTTCCGCAGACACGGACATAAGCTTCGTTCCTATGCAAATCAATCCATACTACCCCACTGTACCTAGGTCTACCTTGTGCATTTCTTGGGTCCTTTTCATTCCGGCGCAATCACATTAAGCCCGTTATCCGTACATACTCATAGTAGAGTGACCGGTTAGTGATTCTGATCTCAAACATAGGGGCTCTGGTACACAACTGGTTTAACCCCTTTTATTGACCCTATTGTAGTTGTGGGGGATCGGATCGTAACCCACCCTACCAAGTCCAGCACCAGACACCTCTGAATCAACTAATAATGGGTAACTTTTTGCTCTTTTTTTTTGTTCCCATTTTTTTTTTCAAATTTTTACAACTTTTTGAGTTAAGTGTCCTTGTGAGGGTCACCTATCCTGAGTTGCATTTTCTATAGAGCCCAACATACAGATCATTCACTTATATTCATCGGTCCCCTACGTAGAGCATGCTTAGGCCGGAGCCGACTGCTGGGATAAACTACTAAGGTGTAAAAACGATACCGATGAATGGGGGAATAAGGATACCGACCGCATCCTAGCTCGAACCTGTCTTAAAGCCCAAATTTTTCAAAAATGATTCACTTTTCTTTTGTCAAAAATTTTTTTTGGTATGGCTAAAGAAATGGGGGAATAAGGATACACTATACAGATGACTCGTCAAGCACATGCATATTCTAAAAAATAAACAAAAATAAGATAAACTAACTAGAAAGCAGTAAAAATAAAAGGAAATAAAGTTGCGAGAAAACAAATAAAATCTCCTCCCACACTTAAATCGAACATTGTCCCCAATGTTTCGAAATAAGGTAGAGAAGAAGTAACCTGGTGAATCTACGACATGCTACTAGTGCTCCCGTCACCGTGCGGTAAGCGCCTAGGGTGTCGGGATCTGCTGCGGTGACGATCGCTCTGAGAAGCGGCGAACTCGTCGAATCTAGTGTTCAGGGCAGCCTGAGATTGCATGATGGTCTGGATGGAACGGTTTGTTTGCTGCTGTGACTCTTACATAAAGTTTATGTTGTTGGTAAGTTGCTGCTGGATAGAAGCAAGCAAGCCGTCACGCCTCTCTTCTCGAGCCAGCTGCTCGCGCCACATCTGCTCAGTGATGTAGAAGCCAGGAATGGTACCTGTAGATGAGTGAGAAGAAGATGGTGCAGTGTGTGTAGGTGATACATGGGGTGACATAGGATGATCAGGAGACTGCTCATGATGGTCAAACTCGTCGTCAGTCTCGTGTCCATCCCCAGCAGGCACATTAGGAAGAACTGGACCTGTAAAATGTGGAGCGTCTAAGTCATAGGTCCAGTTCCTCTCCACTCGTACATCAGTACATCTAGTGCAGGGTAACACAATATATGGGATAGCTACACCATGAACCATAAGTTCATAGCCCCCCTCCCTCCTAGTTTTGCATAATTTCATGTCTTTCAGAAATTTCAAATTGATTGTGCGAGGAGGGAGAGGTGCTAAGGTGGCTAACTCAGCGTCAAGGTTGAGAGCCCTAACAATAGACTTGATCAGTCCTCCGAAAGCAATGGGTCTTGTACTCTTTATAATAGCAGTCATATGGGTAATCATAAAAGGAACGAAACTAATTCTCCTATTTGTGAGGCACCCTTGCAAAAATAAGAGTTCTCTAGCATTTACCTTGTTTGGATTCGCCCGGGCAAAAATAGTACAGGCCAACATATACCGAAAAACACGGATGGCCGGGTTATGGATCCTTGAGGCAAGGATTCCTTCAAAAGAAGTGGCTGTATGATTTGATAACCTGTTCCAGAAAAAGAATGCCTCAACAGACCATTCAGAATCCAAAGGTGCTTCACAAATAGCGCCATTTCCAAAAGGTTCTCCTAAACGCCCTGCTAGTTCGTCGGTAGTGAATTCATATTCAACATTAAACATACGGAATTTCACTGTACCAACTGTGCTAGCAGTGTTAGGGCTAACAGTGTAAATTAGGGAACTCAAGAATTCCCAAGTCAATCGCTCGAAAGTCGATTCTTGTCTAGCAAATACATCATGCATTCCTAACATATCTAGAAAATAAAAAATGCTATGATAAATTCCAAGGGAGTAAAGACAATCGATGTCTACATACCGGGTCGAGATTATGGCTTGTTCTTGCAACTTCTCGAGAAGTTTCTGCTGCCTCTCCCCGGGCTTTCCTTGTCGGAGGGTGTAACCGTCGTACTCCATGGATGAAATTTTTTCTTTTTGAGGTTGAAGATGATGGAAATGGGTTTTATGGATAAATGGAGAAAAATGGAGGATTTAGGGATATTTATGGATGGTTTTGAAAATGGGGTTTAGAAATGTTAATGGGATGGTGAGTGGTGTGGAAAGTTATGAACTTTTTGGAGGTTGAGGGAAGTTTTTGGAATTTCAAAAATGGAGATTTTGGAGGTTTTGGATGAGAAAATGGCGGTTGGGGTGGTTCTGCCCCGCATATAGAATCAGACCCCATGGTGGACGCCATGGTCTATATGGCGGGCGCCACACGAATAAATATTCTGGGCCGACTTTTGCTTGGTCCTTTTGGCCTTCTCACCTCCTTTTTGATTTTGGTGGTGCTACTAGCACTATCATCTCTCCTTTTTGGCACTTGCATTATTTTTGTTAGGACAATAAAATACTTATACAATATTATAATTAATTTAGTAAAATAAAAAAATAGAATAATAAGAAAAATGAAATAAACATGCATAAATATATGTAAGTACTGGAGTACATAATGAACAACGTGAAAACCAAATACGAATAATGTAAAAACATATATATATATATATATATATATATATATATATATATATATATATATATATATATATATGTCTGGGAATGAAAATGCGTAAACATGGTAAATATAGCAATAATAGTAATAAGAGAGTAATATCATCACGGGGCCGGAGGCTCCTCTGCCTCGTCGGAACCACGAACTGCTGCCAACTCTCTGCGAAGATCCGCAATCTCCTGATATAAACAGTCTGCCTCGGTCGCATGGGTCAGATCAGATACCTGGACCTGCAAAGTGAGATTTGCGACCTCCTGTCTGAGTCTAGCTGTCTCCATACGAAACTCAGCAATCTGCGTCTGTAAGTTAGGCCTCTGCAAAGAATGATTATTAGATAGTGTAACGCCCCAGTTTTGGTTATTTTTATTTAATTGAGTCGTTTTTTATTATTTTATT
This sequence comes from Lathyrus tuberosus, assembly GCA_022829125.1. Taxonomy (NCBI): domain Eukaryota; kingdom Viridiplantae; phylum Streptophyta; class Magnoliopsida; order Fabales; family Fabaceae; genus Lathyrus; species Lathyrus tuberosus. The sequence goes on from JALAZF010000002.1 coordinate 39,204,081, forward strand.
ATTATGCTATTTTAGTTCTGACTTTTATGTGATAATGTGTTATTTTTCATCGAGATTATGTTTTATCGCGTTTTGGGAACATTTGCGAGATATTTGAGTGTAGGGGTATTTTGGTTATTTCACTTTATTTTGATTAAGTTAGAATATAAATAGAAAGGAAAAGAGAGAAAATAGTAAGGAAAAGAAGAAAAAGAGAAAAGAAGAAAAGAGAAGAGAAAGAAGAAAAGAGAGAAAAACTTGTGGCTCAAGAAATCTAATCAACCGACTTTCAAAAACACGATTAATTGGGTAAGGGTGCGAAACTCGATTATCTTATGATTGTGTATGAATATGTATGTGTGCGTTTGAATGATTCTCTTGCCTTTCCATGGTTTTCACTTCTAGGTCGAAAATGATAAAACGATTAGGAATCAATGTTTTCGCGGTCGGAAATCGATATAATTTGCGTTGTATGATCACAATGTGTTCAGAAGTCATTGCTGATAATTGTTTTGCTGTTGGAATTATTTTGGAATGAAAAATGAGATTTTGGGGGTTTTGGATCATGTAACCCGTAACAGAATTTTTCTGGTTCTGGTGTGATTCGCCAGGCAAATTTGGGATTTGCTAGGCGAATTAAGTCTCGCCACACGTTCGCCAGGCGAAGTGCTGGCGAAGGGGGATTCGCCAGGCAAAATCGTAAGTCGCCAGGCGAAATCGGGAAGACAGAAAGAGGGTAGCTTCTGTAACTTTTGGGGTTTTCTAATTTTGTAGCTCGCCACTAGTTCGCCAGGCGAAGTACTGGCTGTCGCTCCCAGGATTTTCATCCAGGTACAAACGCGAGAGTGGCGCGGAAAACAGAGTCGCCAGCCGTGTAAATTTATCCCAAGAGAGGGAAAGGGAACACCGCATAAACCTGAGGAAGAGGGAAAGGAATGGTCATCGCAACCATAGCCTGGGTTCGGGAGTCGGTTACGTGAGGGGAAGGTGCTAGCACCCCACGCGTCCATCGTACTCGATGGGATCCACGCTTGTTGTCTAATCTAAGGGTGAGTTATCCTATCATCTAGGGCTGTACTAAGACGGGGAAGGGGAAGACAAAGACAGACTCGGTAGGACGTCGACGTCCTAGGCCTACGTACCCCCTTTGTGCAATGGGGAATTCAGAGTCAACGTAGTTCGGACCAAGTTCTTTTTGTGTTTTTTATGAGCGACGCTAAGTTCGCGTCCGGAAGTTAGGGTCGATGCCTGTTTGCGACTCAGATGGAAGGTAACGTGCCCTTTTTGAAAATATCCTTTAGTTTGACAATCCCGAAGGACAAAAAGGTTTAAAGTTGGTTTGTATTTTTTAGGACAAAAGTGGCTTAAGTTAGTTCATAAGTTGCATTGCACCAAAGTCTAGGGCACAGGGGCGAATACTTAACGCATCGTCCCAAGACAGGATGCTCGCTAAGAACTCTAGAAAGATGAGAGGAAGCCCCTCATTTCTCATTCCCCACGCTTAAGGCTCGTGCGCAATACACTTTATTCTTATTAAGTATTTTCAAGAAGTTTGAGATGAGAAGAGAGAAGACACAAAGGAAACTCTAAAGGGAACTAAGAGTCCTAAAGTTATCATGCATGGGTGACCTACGGTTAGTGAGGTTTGACGACAACCTAAGCCTAAAGAAAAGATGAGAAAAGGAAAGAGCAAGGTGAACATGGATACTTATCCATACCCTCAAATAACTTACCTTAGTCCCTGCATAAAAGGTTAGTACGAAACAGACATAAGTAAAAGAAGTGAGATAGATGGAACCCAAGCAAAGACATACTATGGCAAACAAGTGACCAATAACAACCAAACATGAATTAAGAAATCAAAGAAATAAACCCCCAAGCAATGGCACAAGTGCCTTTTCAAACCAAAAAAACTCAGGCATGATCAGAAATATGCATACAAGAAGACCTCAAGTGAAAACAATCAAATAATTAGAGAAACAACTTTTAAAATTGCCAAAATAAATATCAACATTTCTCAACCAGAGGCAAACAACATATCAAAAACTCCTGCAAAAATTCAAAATGTTAGTCACTCAAACAATTATGCAAAACTCAGGCGAGAAGTAGGGTTCAATATGCAAAAGGAAAGGACTAAAATGCAATGTGAAATAATTTTAAAAATGATAGAAAAATATTTTAATGCACTTCAGTGTGTTGGTGAATGAATACAAAAGGAATGGATTGAAAATGTTTTATGGATGCAGAGAAATAAAATAAACAATTTTAGGTATGCATTATATGGGTAATTCAAAAAGAAAATGAATAAAATAATTAATTCAGAAGATAAAAAATAAAATAAAATAAAATATAAAATTTGTGAAAATTTTATAAAATGATAAAAGGTATGCATGAATTTTCTGGGATTTTTTAATGCAAAAAAACCATTTTTAAAAATTAAAAATAAAATGCAAATAAAAATTAAAATAAAAAAAAGAAAGCGCATGGGGGGTGTGAAAAGTAGATAAAATGTGTTGAAAATTTGAAATGGGCTCAGGTGGGGGGCGCAGATAGTAAGTCCAAACATCATAACCCAACATAAAAATAAAATAAAAAAATGCCCACGCGTGAACCTCAGTCAACCATGTTGACTGCGTGCTTACCACCAGATTGATCCTGCGTCCATCATTAAGTCATCACAAACATCAAGTAATTAAGATCAAAGGCCAGGATTAACACGCACACCACACTAATGGAACACACGCACCCACGTGATTACACAGCACACCATATGACTCATATGTGCCAGGCACATGTCCTTTTTTATTCGCTGGCACGTTATTAGCCGTGTGATTCATCCAACGTGCATAAGTAAGTCAACATAATAAAAGGTAATTAAAATAAAAAAACATGATTGGTGGAACACGGTAACAACGGTGGGGTGATAAACACATAATTATTAAATAAAAAATCAGAAAAAAATAAAAGGAAAGACGCGTGGCCTCATGATGGCCGTTGGATCAAGAGAATGGAGGGTGAGGATTTCATCTTCCTCGTGGAAACCCCTCACCGGCCGGAAACTCCCCAGGTCGCCGGAGCCCTAGCTCCGGCCGCCGCCCACGGTACCTGCAATTCAAAAAGCACCCAGAAAACGCAAAGGCCTATACCATTTTGTCCAGAATTTCATGAGGATTACGAATATCTCAACAAAAATCACAAACAATGCAAGAATAGTGAGATTCGAATGAAATAAGCTTAGGTTCAAAAACTTTAAACTCAAAGTATGGCCAATCTACACGTCCAAACACAACAAAAACCACATCAGATTCATCAGTGACAATCACACATCAATATATACATCAGAAGGAAGCGTTTTAGGATCATGAAAAAACCTACCAACCTGAGATGGTGCAACCTGAATCCTTGCTGTTGGTTGCGAATGGGGGATGGTTTGCACTCTATTGATCAACAGGAAGAAGTTTGTGGAAGAAGTTCTTGAAAAGACCTAATGGATTAAGAGATATGAGTATGAGATGCTTTAGGGTTCAAGCTTGAATTCTCCACAAATATCACATGAAATCTGACCTAACCAGTGCATGAATGAGTTTAAATACTCTAGGGTTTCTCACTGATAATGGTTTGGGCCTTGGAAATTCCTTTGCTAAAGAGTTTTGGATGACTTTTAGAAAATCATATAATGTGAGATACATCTCCTTCCATGCATGGATATCCAAATATTTCATGATGGATCACTTATGTTTAAATTGCTAACCACACCTGAATTTGATTTGGGTCTTGAAACAATTTGATTCATGATTTTTAAATAATTTGGGAATTTGGCATAATGGAGAATAAGTGAAGGATATACCATGGATTCCCTTGATTCAAAGGCCTAAAAATGATCCTTAAGGAGTGTCCTTTGATGTTAAAAAGTTCCTTGAAGCAATGGAATTAATTATAGGTCCATATGTCCCAAAATGTAAAAGTTGTGAAAATGAAACCCTAAAAACCACTTTGCCTTCTTTTGATCATAAGTTGAGTTTCACAAATGATATGGAGACCCAATAGTACTTGTTGGAAAGAGGAGAAAAAGATCTTCAACTTTCATGTTTGAGGAAAATTAATTTGAAGCTTTCTTGATGGTGAAAAGTCAAGTTGAATGCAGTGCAGGAACTTGCCCAAAAAGGAAACTTTCAAATTATAGGTCATTTCCATATTTAGTAACTTTTGCACCAACTCCTGATTCTTGATAAATGGCATGAAAATTGACCCTTGATGACCATATGAGGATGTGAGACCTTGAAAACCTTAGGGAGAACCTCAAAATTCCACAGTTGACTTCCCCTCTCACTGTTGACTTTGACCCAATTCACCTGATTTATAATCCATTGGCCAATTGAACTCCTCCTGAACCAAACTGATGGACAATCTTCCATTCCTAGATACTTTGGGACCCAAGGAACACCATGGAATCAAGTCTTGCCCAAAAAATCAGAAATAAACTGACTTTATAGCAAACCCTAGTTTTGGTACCCTTAGTCTAGGAGGAAATAACACAGTCTCCAAATCCAAATTCCTCTGAATATGATGTGTATCCTCTCCAACAAAGATAAGATATGCCATTTGGTGATGATAAAAACCCACGGAGCTTGCCCATTGGAGCAATAAACCCAAGAATCTCAAAACCTTAATCTCTGCACTGGTTAGGAGAAAGTGGTCCACTTGAACTCTCTTGCTTGACCCTTTGAAGAACATCTTCTCCTCTTGAACTTGCCTCAGGCGCCCTGACCCCATGCTAAGAACCAATGATATGCACACATGATAATGCAAAAATGAAATGAAACATAAGCCAGTTAGTACTAAAGTAAGGAGAGCAAATTTTGGGGTGCAACACTGGCGAATGGGGATCCGCCAGGCGAAATCGTAAGTCGCCAGGCGAATCTGGCTGTTTCTCAATAAATTCTTTTCTTTGAAAAAATTCATAACTTTTGATCCGTAAGTCGGATCGGGGCGCGGTGGGATGCGTTAGAGAGCTTATGAAATGTTCTTTCTTATAAAATGGGTTTTGAGATTTTTGGCCGATTTAATTATGTCGGGAATTTGGAATGTGACTGTTGTTGACTTTTATTGTTTTAATGATGTGCATTGACATGTTATTATGCAACATTGCTTGTGATATGTACTGTATGGCTGATGTGATGTGAATGTATGCGATTAAATGTTATGATGATGTTGTGGCCTAAGGACTAGTAAATGCAATGTGTTGTATTTGATGATAAATGCATGATTATGGATGTGTATATGTGTGCATATGAATGTCATGAGTCATTGTATGCCAAGCATCATGATATGCATGTTGTTGATGTCGTGTGCCCTTGTGGGGTGTGAGCGACGAATCGATTCCAGAGGGAATCTGCTATAACATCGTGAGCCTTAAAAATAAGAGGACTGAAAGCGATCTGATTGGATCGTGAGCCTTAAAAATAAGAGGACCAAAAGCGATGGTTATAGACGATCGTGAGCCTTATACAAAGAGGACCGAAAGCGATCGGATTGTGAGCCTTATACAAAGAGGACCGAAAGCAATCCATAAACGTCGTGAGCCTTAAAAAAAATAAGAGGACCGAAAGCGACGGGGAGTTACATTAAGTAATGAGCGATGGTTCCAATAGTTCCTGAGTGAACTGGTGTTGAGATTTGATGGATGGATTGGTACCGCATGTGCATTGCATAGAGTCGTTGTGTCGGTCTCTGTGCATTTGCATAAATCATGAATGAATTGATATATGTATATGTGTTGGTGATACTTGTATTGTGCATGGTTGGTATACCTTGGTGCTGGAAATATGAAATATACATTGTGTTGTTTTGTGTTTGAATTCTGGTATGAGTTGTGGTGAGAACAGTATATATGTGTATTTTTGGTGTTATATATAATTGTATGCAATTATACTATGATTGTGTTTCTCACCCTTCTGCTGTTTTTAATGCTCTACGAGGCATTGCAGATTAGATGTTGAAGGTCTTTTTGTGAAGCTTAGGTCTTTATTCTTTTGTCGGTCGGCTCTGATATGTGACACCGGGTAGTCAGGGAGATCGAGTGTGATTATTTTGTATTATGTATATGTATCTTTTGGATTGTACATGTATGGTGTTGTGTATGACAAACAAACTTTTATGATATATATATATATATATATATATATATATATATATATATATATATATATATATATGTATGTATATGTGAGTTTCAGTTACGGATTTTCCGCTTTCATTCTGTTTCTGAGTTGTGGGTGTATTACTACCTGAATTGTTGCATGTCTTTATGAGCAGGTATTGTATGTTTGTTTCAAATTGTTGTGACGTCTCCAGTCTATGCCGTGTTTTAATTATACTCTGATGAAATTTTGAATTTTTATTTATCGCTTTAATAGCCTGGGGGTATAGATTGGGGGTGTTACAATAAGTGGTATCAGAGCCAGTCCGTGTCAGTTGTGTCAGTCCTTGTTGGTCGTTGTGTTTGGGTGAGCTATTTGTTTAACCATAGTTGTTGTTATTGGAAATGAACAGAATATGGCTGGAAGGAACGACACTGCTTTAGCTGCTGCGATACAAGCTATGGCTCAGGCTGTGCAGGGTGCACCGAATGCTGCTGGTAATGATGAGTTCCAAAAGAATAAACCGCCTGTCTTCAAAGGAAGATATGATCCTGATGGTGCACAAATTTGGCTGAAAGAGATTGAAAGGATTTTCTGAGTGATGGATTGTACTGAGGATTAGAAGGTGAGACTGGGTACTCACATGCTGCTGGAAGAAGCTGATGATTGGTGGGTTGGTACTCGTCATGTGTTGGAAGCTGCAGAAGAGGAGGAAGAGATCACTTGGGAAGTGTTTAGCCGGGAGTTCTTGAGGAAGTATTTTCTCGAAGATGTCAGAGGAAAGAAAGAGATTGAGTTCTTGGAGTTGAAACAAGGTAGTATGTCTGTTGTTGATTATACTGCTAAGTTTGTTGAGCTGGTGCAGTTTTACCCACATTATGCCGAAGCGACTGCGGAGTTTTCTAAGTGTGTAAAGTTCGAGAATGGGTTGCGTCCGGAGATTAAATAGGCTATTGGTTATCAGAGAATTCGAAGGTTCTCTGACTTGGTAGATTGTTGTAGGATTTATGAAGAGGATAGTAAGGCTCGTTCTACTCATTATAAGAGTATGAGCGACAGGAAAAGGAAGCCACAGGTGTGTGGTGGTCCTTATGTGACACCAGCTGATAAGGGTAAACAAAGGGGTACTTTTGACCGAAGGCCAAGTGGGGGAGGAATGTCTAGTCCTCTGAGATGTTATAAGTGTGGTGAAGTGGGACATTGTCAGTTCGAATGTAGGAAGGATTTGAGGAAGTGTTCTAATTGTAGAGGTGTAGGACATGTCGTAGCGGAGTGTGCACGGATGAATGTGGTGACATGTTTCAACTGTGATGAACCTGGTCACATTAGTACAAAGTGTCCGAAACCGAAGAAGGCTCCAGCTGGTGGGAATGTTTTTGCGTTGTCAGGGACTCAGACTTCGAGTGCAGATCGTCTAATAAGGGGTACTTGCTTTATTAATAGTATGCCTTTAGTTGCTATTATTGATGCTGGAGCGACTCATTCGTTTATTTCGTCTGAGTGTGCGAAGTGTTTGAATCTTGTGTTGTCTTCGATGGATGGAGAGATGGTTATTGATACTCCAGCAATGGGGTCCGTAACTACTTCTTTGGTTTGTTTAAGTTGTCCTTTGACCATTTATGGTAAATATTTTGAGATGGATTTGGTGTGTTTACCATTGGAGGGTTTAGATGTGGTTTTGGGAATGAATTGGTTGCAGTTCAATCGGGTTCATATTTATTGTTATCATAAGCTAGTAAGGTTTCCTTCTCTTGAGGAAGATGAGGACTCGAGTTTCTTATCTACCAAAGAGTTGAAGAAACTTTTGGCGGATGAAGCTCAGTTGTTTGGGTTGTTTGCATCGTTGACTGTGGATAGTCAAGTTTCACTTGATGTGTTTCCTGTTGTGTGTGATTTCCCGGAAGTGTTTCCTGCGGATATTTCGGACTTGCCGCCAGAGAGAGAGGTGGAGTTTTCTATAGATCTAGTTCTTGGTACTAGACCTGTATCGATGGCACCATATAGAATGTCGGCATCTGAGTTGGTTGAACTGAAAAAGCAGTTGAATGAATTGTTGGAGAAGAGGTTTGTGAGACCAAGTGTGTCGCCTTGGGGTGCTCCAGTTTTGTTGGTGAAAAAGAAAGATGGAAGTATGCGATTGTGTATTGATTATCGCCAGTTGAATAAGGTGACGATTAAGAATAAGTATCCTCTTCCGAGAATTGACGATCTGATGGATCAGTTGGTAGGTGCGTGTGTGTTTAGTAAGATTGATTTGAGGTCGGGGTATCATCAAATAAGGGTGAAAGAGGAAGATATTCAAAAGACGGCTTTTAGGACACGTTACGGTCATTATGAATATTCTGTGATGCCGTTCGGGGTTTCTAATGCGCCAGGTGTGTTTATGGAGTACATGAATCGTATTTTCCACGAGCATTTGGATCGTTTTGTCGTCGTGTTTATTGATGATATCTTAATTTATTCTAAGTCTCGGGAGGAGCACGCGGAGCATTTGCGAATTGTTTTGCAGGTTTTGAAGGAAAAGAAACTTTTTGCTAAATTGTCCAAGTGTGAATTCTGGTTGTCGGAAGTGAGTTTTCTTGGTCACGTGATTTCAGGTAATGGTATTGCTGTGGATCCATCTAAAGTAGATGCAGTTCTACAATGGGAGGCTCCTAGATCTGTTACTGAAATTCAAAGATTTTTGGGTTTAGCCGGATATTATCGAAGGTTTATTGAAGGTTTTTCTAAGCTGGAACTTCCTTTGACCTAGTTGACTTGTAAAGGCAAAGCGTTCATTTGGGATATTCAGTGTGAGGAAAGTTTTAATGAGATGAAGAGAAGATTGACTACAACTCCGATTTTGATTTTACCGGATCCTAATGAACCGTTTGTGGTATATTGCGATGCGTCTTTGATTGGTCTAGGTGGTGTTCTGATGCAAGAAGGTAAGGTGGTGGCTTATGCTTCAAGGCAATTGAGAGTGCATGAGAAAAATTATCCTACTCATGATCTTGAATTAGCGGCTGTGGTTTTTGTGTTGAAAATTTGGAGGCATTATCTCTACGGTGCAAGGTTCGAAGTCTTTAGTGATCATAAAAGCTTAAAATACTTGTTTGATCAGAAAGAGTTGAATATGAGGCAACGGAGATGGTTGGAATTCTTGAAGGACTATGACTTTGGCTTGAATTACCATCCGGGTAAAGCTAATGTGGTAGCCGATGCGTTGAGTCAGAAATCGTTGCATATGTCCGCTTTAATGGTTAAGGAGTGGGAACTTTTGGAATCGTTTAGAGATTTGAGTTTGGTATGTGAAGTGACGTCGGATAGCGTGAGGCATGGAATGTTGAAGGTTACTAATGACTTTCTGTTGACGGTTAGTGAGAAACAGAAGATGGATGTGAGATTCGTAGATTGGATTACGGTTGGAGAGAAAAGTGAAAATGAGGACTTTAAAGTGGACGATAAAGGTGTTTTGAGGTTTCGTGGTAGGATTTGTATTCCTGATGATTCGGAGTTGAAAAGGATGAATTTGGAGGAAGGACACCGGAGTAATTTGAGTATACATCCGGGAGCGAATAAGATGTACCAAGATTTGAAGAAGATTTTCTGGTGGTATGGATTGAAGAGAGATGTGGCTCAATTTGTGTATGCGTGTTTGACTTGTCAGAAATCGAAGGTGGAACATCTGAGGCCTAGTGGTTTGTTGCAACCGTTGGATATTCCTGAGTGGAAATGGGACAACATTTCTATGGATTTTGTGACAGGGTTGTCGAACACTCAGCGAGGGCATAATGCTATTTGGGTGATTGTGGACAGACTGACTAAATCGACTCATTTCATTCCGATTGACATCAGTTTTTCTTTGGGGAAATTGGCTGAGATTTATATTAGTGTGATCGTGAAATTGCATGGGGTTCCGTTAAGTATTGTTTCTGATCGAGATCCGAGTTTTACTCCGAGATTTTGGGAAAGTTTGCAAAAAGCTTTAGGATCTAAATTGAGATTGAGTTCGGCTTATCATCCGCAGACGGGTGGGCAGACGGAGAGAACGATTCCGTCGTTGAAAGATTTGTTGCGAGCATGTATTCTTGAGCAAGGTGGTGTGTGGGATAGTTATCTTGCGTTTATTGAATTCACGTATAATAACAGTTTCCATTCGAGTATTGGAATGGCACCGTTTGAAGCGTTATATGGACGAAGGTGTCGAACACCTTTGTGTTGGCATGAATCTGGTGAGAGTTTGGTGGTTGGACCGGAATTGGTACAACAGACTACGGAAAAGGTGAAGTTTATTCGCGAGAAAATGAAGGCTTCTCAGAGTAGACAAAAGAGTTATCATGATCGGAGAAGGAAAGATCTCGAGTTCTAAGAGGGCGATCATGTATTTTTGAGAGTTACACCGGTAACGGGTGTTGGTCGTGCATTGAAATCAAAGAAGCTTACTTCTCGGTTTATTGGTCCTTACCAGATATCCGCGAGAGTTGGTACTGTGGCTTATAGGGTGGCGTTGCCACCGAGTCTGTCGAATTTGCATGATGTGTTCCATGTTTCACAGCTTCGGAAGTATGTTCTGGATCCGTCGCATATGATTCCGATGGATGAGGTTGAGGTAAGGGAAAACCTTACGGTCGAGGCTTTAACGGTGAGTATTTTGGATCGCGAGTTGAAGCGATTAAGGGGCAAGGATATTGCACTTGTGAAGGTAGCGTGGGGAGGCGCTGCTGAGGGCAATTTGACTTGGGAGTTGGAGAGTCGGATGCGGGAGTCGTATCCAGAGTTGTTCGTCTCAGGTAATATTTTCGAGGATGAAAATTTCTAAGTGGGGGAGAGTTGTAACGCCCCAGTTTTGGTTATTTTTATTTAATTGAGTCGTTTTTTATTATTTTATTATTATACTATTTTAGTTCTGACTTTTATGTGATAATGTGTTATTTTTCATCGAGATTATGTTTTATCGCGTTTTGGAAACATTTGAGAGATCATTGAGTGTAGGGGTATTTTGGTTATTTCACTTTATTTTGATTAAGTTAGAATATAAATAGAAAGGAAAAGAGAGAAAATAGTAAGGAAAAGAAGAAAAAGAGAAAAGAAGAAAAGAGAAGAGAAAGAAGAAAAGAGAGAAAAACTTGTGGCTCAAGAAATCTAATCAACCGACTTTTAAAAACACGATTAATCGGGTAAGGGTGCGAAACTCGATTATCTTATGATTGTGTATGAATATGTATGTGTGTGTTTGAATGATTCTCTTGCCTATCCATGGTTTTCACTTCTAGGTCAAAAATGATAAAACGATTAGGAATCGATGTTTTTGCGGTCGGAAATCGATATAATTTGCGTTGTATGATCACAATATGTTTAGGAGTCATTGCTGATAATTGTTTTGCTGTTGGAATTAATTTGGAATGAAAAATGAGATTTTGGGGGTTTTGGATCATGTAACCCGTAACAGAATTTTTCTGGTTCTGGTGTGATTCGCCAGACGAATTTGGGATTTGCCAGGCGAATTAAGTCTCGCCACACGTTTTCCAGGCGAAGTGCTGGCGAAGGGGGATTCGCCAGGCGAAATCGTAAGTCGCCAGGCAAAATCGGGAAGACAGAAAGAGGGTAGCTTCTGTAACTTTTGGGGTTTTCTAATTTTGTAGCTCGCCAGTAGTTCGCTAGGCGAAGTGCTGGCGAATGGGGATCCACCAGGCGAAATCGTAAGTCGCCAGGCGAATCTGGCTGTTTCTCAATAAATTCTTTTCTTTGAAAAAATTCATAACTTTTGATCCGTAAGTCGGATCGGGGCGCGGTGGGGTGCGTTAGAAAGCTTATGAAATGTTATTTCTTATAAAATGGGTTTTGAGATTGTTGGCTGATTTAATTATATCAGGAATATGGAATGTGACGGTTGTTGACTTTTATTGTTTTAATGATGTGCATTGACATGTTATTATGCAACATTGCTTGTGATATGTACTGTATGGCTGATGTGATGTGATGTGATGTGAATGTATGCGATTAAATTTGTGATGATGTTTTGGCCTAAGGACTAGTAAATGCAATGTGTTGTATTTGATGATAAATGCATGATTATGGATGTGTATATGTGTGCATATGAATGTCATGAGTCATTGTATGCCAAGCATCATGATATGCATATTGTTGATGTCGTGTGCCCTTGTGGGGTGTGAGCGACGAATCGATTCCAGAGGGAATCTGCTATAACATCATGAGCCTTAAAAATAAGAGGACTGAAACCGATCTGATTGGATCGTGAGCCTTAAAAATAAGAGGACCGAAAGCGATGGTTATAGACGATCGTGAGCCTTATACAAAGAGGACCAAAAGCGACGGGGAACATCGTATGCTCGACGGGGAGTTACATTAAGTAACGAGTAATGGTTCCAATAGTTCCTGAGTGAACTGGTGTTGAGATTTGATGGATGGATTGGTACCGCATGTGCATTGCATAGAGTCGTTGTGTTGGTCTCTGTGCATTTGCATAAATCATGAATGAATTGATATATGTATATGTGTTGGTGATACTTGTATTGTGCATGGTTGGTATACCTTGGTGATGGAAATATGAAATATAAATTGTGTTGTTTTGTGTTTGAATTCTGGTATGAATTGTGGTGAGAACAGTATATATGTGTATTTTTGGTGTTATATATAATTGTATGCAATTATATTATGATTGTGTTTCTCACCCTTCTGCTATTTTTAATGCTCTATGAGGCATTGCAGATTAGATGTTGGAGGTCTTTTTGTGAAGCTTAGGTCTTCATTCTTTTGTCGGTCGGCTCTGATATGTGACACCGGGTAGTCAGGGAGATCGAGTGTGATTATTTTGTATTATGTATATGTATATTTTGGATTGTACATGTATGGTGTTAGTATGACAAACAAACTTTTATGATATATATATATATGTAAGTTTTAGTTACGGATTTTCCGCTTTCATTCTGTTTCTGAGTTGTGGGTGTATTACAACCTAAATTGTTGCATGTCTTTATGAGCAGGTGTTGTATGTTTGTTTCAAATTGTTGTGACGTCTCCAGTCTATGCCGTGTTTTAATTATACTCTGATGAAATTTTGAATTTTTATTTATCGCTTTAATAGCCTGGGGGTATAGATTGGGGGTGTTACAGATAGTACAGTAATCCTGGGAGATGGTGGTGTAGGATGGTACTCTGGCACTGAGGGAGTCCTGGGCTCATCAACAGTCTCACCAAAGCCCTCTAATGCATAACTCCAATTGGCCTGGTCATACACACTGGTCATCATGGGATCAGGCAAGGTGAAGAAATGTATAGTCTCATTATCGATCAGTAGCTTGAACTGGTCGGGATGGAAGGAATCTCTCCTTATTAACCCGTGGTCCAAACAAAAATTGATGTCCAATGTGGTGTACCCGCAGTAAGGGGTCAGATGAAGTAGCTTGCTCGTAAGCCCCAAAGCAGTAGCAATATGTGTAACTGTCCCTCCTACATGAATAATCCCCTCGGAAGATCTAGCTGCACCCTCAAGGCTGTCAAGCAGAAAACTCCCACAGGCAACTGGACGCGACTGATTAGCGCAGAAAAGGAAGAAAATCTCTTCCTCACTAACATGGATGTCAAGATCGGCTCTCTCTAGGAAGGTGTGTGCTAGGATCATCTGGAAGTATCTCATTGCAGGATTATGAATGATAGGGGATAGCTAGGTAATAGGATCAGGACCCCCCTCCACCTGTAATGTCGCTCCAGAATTTGTCGATGTCTCGACTCATAAAATATCCCATAGGCAACTCTGAAATAGCATCAGGAGTGGTCTGGAAGCCTAACAAATCACCGAACCCCTTCTAGGATTCGTTTTATCTCCCTATTAGACACTTCCACTTGGCCACTAGTCTGTGGATGGTATGGTGTTACTACTCTATGCTTAACTCCATATTTACTTAACAGTTTGTCAAAAATCCTTGATATGAAGTGCGGTCCACCATCGCTTATAACAAGACGGGGTACTCCAAATCTAGGGAATATATAGTTCCTAAACAGCTTAATCACCACTCGTGTGTCGTTTGTGGGTGAGGCTATGGCTTCAATCCATTTAGACATGTAGTCAACAGCTACTAAGATATATTTATTTCCTAATGAGGACGGAAATGGTCCCATAAAATCGATACCCCAAACATCAAAGAGCTCTACTTCTTGAATATTCCTTAAGGGCATTTCGTCACGTCTCGAGATGTTTCCAGTGCGCTGGCACCGGTCACATTTAACTATATAAGCATGAATATCACGCCACATCGTGGGCCAAAAAAAGCCAGCTTGAAGAATTTTAGCGTGCGTCTTAGAAGTGCTAGCATGTCCTCCGTAGGGTGCAGAGTGACAATGTTCTATAATATTTCTTACTTCCTCTTCTGGAACACAACGACGAAAGATTCCGTCTGTACCTCTCTTGAAAAGAAGTGGTTCATCCCAATAGAAATTTCTTACATCACTAAAGAACTTCTTCTTCTGTTGATAGTTAAGGTCAGGGGGCATAATATCAGCGGCTAAGTAGTTGACAAAATCTACGTACCATGGTACACTACTTATTGCTAAGGAATTTCCAGGGTTCTTATAAGGATCTAGGTCATTTTCTTCAATGGAATCTATTTTAGCTATTAACCTGTCGTAGGCAAAATCGTCATTTATAGGCACTAAGTCTGGTTTTAGGTACTCAAGTCTAGAAAGGTGATCGGCAACCACATTCTCCGTTCCTTTCTTATCTCGAATGTCCAGATCAAACTCTTTTAACAAAAGGATCCATCGAAGTAACTTAGGTTTGGCGTCTTTCTTGCTTAGTAAGTAATGAATAACAGCGTGGTCAGTGTGAACTATGATTTTAGCTCCTACCAGATAGGATCGAAATTTGTCTATAGCAAAAACTACAGCTAAGAGTTCTTTTTCAGTTGTTGTGTAGTTAAGCTGAGCAGCATCTAGGTTCTACTAGCATAATAGATTACATGCAATTTCTTATCTTTTCTTTGACCTAGAACAGCTCCTACGGCATAATCACTAGTGTCACACATGATCTCGAAAGGTTCAGTCCAATCTGGGGGTTGCATAATGGGTGCTGAAATTAACGCTTGCTTCAAGAGGTTAAATGCTTCAATGCATTTCTCGTCAAAGTTAAATTCAACATCTTTCATCAGAAGGCCGGTTAAAGGTTTGGTTATTTTAGAGAAATCCTTGATAAAACGCCGATAGAAACCAACATGTCCAAGGAAACTTCGGACTTCTCTAATGGTCTTAGGTGGGTTTAGGTTTTCTATGACTTCTATTTTAGCTCTATCTACTTCGATACCCTTTTCAGAGACTATGTGCCCTAAAACTATACCTTCGGTAACCATAAAGTGACATTTCTCCTAATTTAGCACTAGGTTTACGTCCGCACATCTTTTCAGGATTTTCTCAAGGTTAACAAGACATTTTTTAAAATCAAATCCGCATACCGAGAAATCATCCATGAATACCTCCATGATTCCATCAAGGTAGTCAGCGAAGATTGACATCATGCAGCGCTGAAAAGTAGCTGGAGCATTACAGAGGCCGAATGGCATTCGTCTATAGGCAAAGGTTCCGTAAGGGCATGTGAAGGTTGTTTTTTCTTGATCTTCTGGGTGAATGGGAATTTGGAAGAATCCCGAATATCCATCTAGATAGCAAAAGTAAGAGTATCTGGCTAGATGCTCCAACATTTGGTCTATGAATGGTAAAGGGAAATGATCCTTCCTAGTTGCTTTGTTTAACTTCCCGTAATCTATACACATACGCCATCCTCCTTCTATCCGTTTTGCTACATGTTCGCCTTTCTCGTTTTGTATGACTGGGATGCCTCCCTTTTTAGGTACTACATGCACAGGGCTCACCCACTTACTGTCCGAGATCTGATAGATTATACCTGCTTCTAGCAACTTAAGAACCTCTTTCTTAACAACATCACTCATTATAGGGTTTATTCTTCTCTTATGCTCTCTAGAAGGCTTTGAATCTTCCTCGAGTAATATCCGGTGCATACACACGGATGGGCTTATACCTTTTAGGTCAGAGATATTATATCCTAAGGCTGAGGGATATTTTCGCAAAACATCTAAGAGTTGGTTTGTTTCTTCTTGGCCCAAGGTAGCACTGACTATAACCGGGCGGTTCATTTCCTCGTCCAAAAACTCAAATCTTAGATTCTTGGGTAATTCTTTGAGTTCTAAAGTTGGTTTGTTGGAGCATGGTATTGGATCAGGGGTAAGGGATAAACATTCGTGAAGGTTATCATCGTGTAGGGTTCTATAAATCCATCATCTTACCTAATAAGGGTTGAAGGCAATTTAATTGTTTCTATAGGTTCTTCTAGTTCCCTAATGCATTCATCAATGACGTCTATGGCATAACACGCGTCTCCCAATACTGGTGCCATGAGAAACTTTGACAAAATGAATTCTATCTTCTCATCACCTACTTCAAAAGTCAACTTTCCTTTCTTAACATCTATTATGGCTCCTGCGGTTGATAAGAATGGTCTACCTAGGAGGATCGGGATGTCGTCATCTTCTTTAATGTCCATGACAACGAAATCAGTAGGGATAAACAACTGACCAATCCTAACAGGGATGTCTTCTAATATGCCTACTGGATATTTGACAGATCTATCGGCTAATTAAAGAGACATCTTAGTAGGTTGTAATTCTCCAAGTTTTAACCTTTCACAAACTGCTAGAGGCATTAAGCTCACACTAGCTCCTAAGTCCAGGAAAGCTTTATCGATGACATGACTTCCCAAAATACAAGGTATGGAGAAATTTCCAGGATCTTTCTCCTTTTTAGCAAGTTTATTTTCGGAAATGGATTTGCATTCCAAAGGTTTTGGATCATCAAGTCTACGTTTGTTGGTAAGGATGTCTTTTAGGAACTTTGCATAAGACGATATTTGGGTGATGGCTTCTGTGAAAGGGATTTCCACATGAAGTTTCTCTATGACTTTAAGGAATTTTTGGTATTGGTTATTGATCTTGGTTTGTTTAAGTCTTTGTGGATATGGTATCAGAGGTTTGTATGGAGGGGGTTGTTCGTAAGTTTTGTTTATAGCTTCTCCTTGATCTTTCTGCTTTTCAGATTTCACTGGTTCCTCTACCTCGTCTGTGGGCACAATGCTTTTCTTAGAAATTTTGGGTTCATTCAATGCCGGGTTAACCGGTCCATCGTAAGCGGTCCCACTTCGTAAGATAACTGCATTGGCTTGACCTCGAGGGTTTTGTTGGGTTTGTCCAGGAAACTGTCCTCCGGGTGTGGTTTCGGGAGCTTGTTTTAGAGCTACCTGAGAGATCTGGGTTTCAAGCATCTTATTGTGGGTGACTATTTGGTCTACCTTAGTTCCTAACTGGGTAATCATTTCATTAACATGAATGTTTTGGTTTAGGAATTCTTTGTTTTGCTGGGTCAGAGCTGAGATGAAATTTTCCATGATTTTCTCAAGGTTCGGCTTAGGTGGCACAACTTGCATAGGTTAGTTTTGTCTTTGGGCTTGAAAACCGGGTGGTCTTGGAGGTGCTGGGTTTTGGATAGGGTTATTATTCTTGTAGGAAAAGTTTGGGTGATTCTTCCATCCAGGATTATAAGTGTTTGAAAATGGGTTCCCTTGGGCATAGTTGACATGGTCTGATTTAGTTTCATTCAACAGATTGTATTCTACTTATTGGTGTCCTTTGGTTCCACATAATTCGCATTCCGAAGAAACTGCTGCTGCAGTGGCTGGGTTTGCGTACATATGTTCGACTTTAAGGGCCAAAGCGTCCATTTTGGCTTGCATCATGTCTATAGAACTTATCTCATGTATTCCTCCTTGGGCTTCATTCTTCTCCACCGTCGCTCGTTCTGTTCCCCATTGACAATGGTTTTGAGCCATATCTTCAATGAGAGCGCAAGCTTCAGGGTAAGGTTTATTCATCAGAGCGCCACCAACGGCGGCGTCGATGGTCAACTTAGTGTTATAATGAAGTCCATTATAGAAGGTATGAATAATTAGCCATGATTTCAGGCCACGATGTGGACATATTCTTAATAGGTCTTTATATCTCTCCCAAGCTTGAAAGAGTGATTCACCTTGGTTTTGCGTGAATCTGGTTATTTGGTTTCTAAAAACGGCAGTTTTACTTGGGGGAAAATATCTAGCAAGGAAAACTCTCCTAAGGTCTTCCCAAGTTGTTATAGAGTTGGCTGGAAGGGAATCTAACCATGTAAGGGCTTTGTCTCTAAGGGAGAAAGGAAATAGTCTTAGACGAATCGCCTCAGAGCTAGCACCATTGGTTTTAAAAGTGTCTACTAATTGGATAAAGACTTTTAGATGTTGATTTGGGTTCTCAGATGGGAGACCCGCGAATTGGTTTTGTTGCACTAATTGTAACAGGGAGGGTTTCAGTTCGAAATTGTTAGCAGGAATATTAGGGTTAACTATACTAGAACTGGGTTCGTCATCGGATGGTTGAGCGAAATCCTTAAGGGGTCTTTCGTTACGGTCCTCGGCCATATTTTCCTTAATTCTACGAAGTAAGAGACGTGCGCGAGCGTAACGTTCAGGTTCCGCTAAAGTACCGGTGCTGCGAGTTCTTCACATTGACCAGTAGGTAAAACCTTAGTCTAGACGGTGTAACAATAGTGTACGAAATTTGACGAAATTGGTCCCCGGCAACGACGCCAAAAACTTGATGCGTTGTTTTCGCAAGTATACGAAACGCGTTAGAGTAATACAAAAGATTATCGATCCCACAGAGACCAATCGTCAATCTATCGATTCCTATAGTTACAGTGTTTATCTAAGGCAAGTAAATTCAAGGATTTATAAGTGCACAGTAAAAGTAAAGTATGAAGATATAAAAACTCAAATGAAAACAACAGGCTCGAATGTAATTCACACGGTCAAACAACATTCCAATGCATGTAACAGGAGTACTTTATGGGCAATATTTTCTACTTTATGAAAAGAACTAATTTAACGGGAACTGCCGCTTTCGCGTGTTCAGAACCAAGTTTAACCTTTAAACAAATCCTCTTATTGTCACTTATAAAAAGGCGCGCATTGCGTTAAAGTGAAAAACCTATTTTTAAGAAATATAGTGCCTTCACTAAGTTGAAAAGTATTTTGACCTGAAACTTTTAAACAAAAGAGGTTCGTACGAACCGGATTTTAAACCTATAAACGCGTCCGAAAATAGTTCCAAAATCGTTTTTCTAAAGTATTAAAAATTCCTACTTAACTATACAAAGCGTTGTCGCTTCCTTTGTACAGTTAAGACTAACCAAGTTTATCTAAAGGTTGGATGGCTTTCGATCTTACCCAACAGAAGTTAAGTGCGGAAAACTCGTGTTAAAAAACCAAAATAGCCTCTAAGTGTTTCTATCGATGCATTGTGTGAAATGATACTTAAACCGTGATCCTTACATTCTAACCTTTAAGATTTAGCCAGACATGGAAATGTAAACAGACATATTTAATTTTATCATGTCAAGTAAAGTCTTTTTGAAATAAAAGATGAAATTCTGGTATCAGACGTGTGATGTTAAGTGCGATGTCACAACAACACATTCTGCATAATGGACAAAATAAAACAGCAGAATAACACACCAAATTGTTCACCCAGTTCGGTCTAACTACCTACGTCTGGGGGCTACCAAGCCAGGGATGAAATTCACTACTTGTAGAATTAAATTACAAACTCAACAACCCAGTTGACAATATCCTAATCTTAATTCCTACTAGTGACTTTCTACCTAAGAAACCACTTAGATATGAGAACACTACTCAATCCCTAAAACCTTTCAGTGATATACTTCAAAGATCACACACTTTGAATAACACTACTTGATTCTGCTTCACAACTTTGATCAAGAACAACTCAAAACAACAATACCAATTCACACTCGAATGGTTTACAAAACATACACGAAGACACAATCGACACTCAGTCTTTAGCTCTCTTTCTTCATTTCCTTTCCTTCATTACATATGCGCTTTATATAGCAACCTGAATTAGGCTTGGACCTGCTACAATATCTGACTTGATTTGTTATTTAAAACTGAATCTTCAAAACAGATTTTCTCCTAAAATCTTTTCAAATCTTCAACCTTTTAAATCTCCTACAAATCTGCACCAGATCTCCCATGCAGCAGAGAATATCTATCCCAAGATATTCGCATCCAATGAGGCTACCTGCTCTCCACAATTCCAGCTAAAACGTAAACCCTAACAACATCACAACCTGATGTTATTAATTCTGCAGATCTAATGTCACAACATCGCTTGTGACATCAGACATCCAAACTTCAGTAACTTAAACACTTAACACAACCCAGTGTTAAGACTCAATGTTGTGACATCACCCATATGACATCAAACATTGAACAACTTCACTACTTAACACAGCCCAATGTTAAGACTCAATGTTGCAATGTCACCACCTTGACATCAACACTGAACATACTTTGTTTTACCAAAATTCTAGCCAATCCAAGAAACTAACAATCTCCCTCTTTGGCTAATTTTGGCTAAAACAATCTCTGCACCTTCAGAGACTTCAGCAGTGGAAAAAAACTTCAATAATAATTTTTGAAACTCTAAGCAGCAGCATCTTCCATTTTTGAAACTCCAAGCAGCAGCATCTTCCATACATAAAGGCTTCACTTCGTACAAAACTCTGTTGCAGCACCATCTTCAACAGCAATAATCTTCAAACAGCTGCACATATTTCAACATTAGCAGCAATAAGCACTCCCCCTTAATTTCTGCACTTCTGCACTATAACATCAGCAATCAGCTCATAAACTTCGACTTCATTCCTTAGCAACAACCTTTGATACTCTTAGCTCTTGGCTATTTCTCCCCCTTTTTAGCCACAAATTGACAACCCCAACAAGTAAGTCTAACTACAATTAGTACTACCCTATCTCTCATTGTCAGTCTCACAGTCAGCAAAAAGACATAACAAATCATAGAACAAAACAGGTGCATATACTTGCACAATATCCAAATTACAAATCAAGCACAACAGTGCAGAATCAAAAAAACAAAAAACTAAAGCTACTAACTAAGCAAAACATTAAAAGCTTTAATCATCTGAGCTGAGATCATCATTATCTTCTTCATCTTCTTTTGAGCTGTCATTATCAGACTCAACTTTCTTATCAGCACCTTCTTTTTCTGTCATCTTCAGAGTCATAAGTAATCTTTTGAACTTCTCCTTTCTTTCAGTGCTTACTCTGATGGCTTCATCTAATTCTTTACAGGCTTCCTCCAGTTCAGAAATCATATCAGTCTTGACATGAGCATGATAAGTAGATGTTGAGGCAGATGCCTTGACATGATCAGTAACATGTTTTCCTTCAAACAACTTCTGATGAAAAGACAAGTCAGGCTTCCTCCTACACACAATATCATACTGGTGAAGAATCCCAGGATGCTGAGATAGAATTATCCCACAAATGAGGGATGGAAATGCAATAGGCAATTTCATAGCTCTTGTTGCAGCATGCTTGATAGTCTGATTATAAATGTAAGAGCCATAATCAATTAGTCTCTTTGTTCCAATGGCATAAACTAATTTGCCCAAACCAGCAAAAACGAAGGTCTTGTGGTTAGTAGAAACCCAGTTAACAACACCTATTCTATGAAGAAGAGCATATTTCACACTTAATAAACTTGCTGATAACTTCCCTTTTGAAGGCCAAACTTCTACCTGACTAGCTGTGATTTCTTTGCAGATAACATTATTAAAAACTTCTAATTCTCCATAATCTTCCTCACTTCTTCCTAAGTAGGCATTGATCACCTTAGGAGAGAACCAGACACACTTACCCCTGACGGTAACTCTTCTGAAAGTTAGGCTTTTGCTGTCATTAATAGACTCAGGGATATTCACTATAAATTCTCTGACCAGTCTATCATAGCAACTAGTCAATCCTGACACAGTCCTTATGAGACCAGCAAACTTAATTAGATCTACAATTCTAGTAGACTCTAAGTCATCTGCCACTAGCTCTCTTTCCAGAGCTATCCTTCTTTGGCTCACACAATTCCACATGGATGCACTTCTGGCATAGTGAAATGAGATGTTATCAGGTACTTGATCAGCAGCTCTGTTCCTCACAGGGTTGATGTCTTGAACATCACACTCTGAATCTGATTCTTCCCTAATTCTCCTCTTCTTCCATGACTTGGGAGAGTCTGCAACTGATGTCCTTTTCTTATCCTTGACCATATTTTCATTAGGAAGTGACTCCACTCCTTTTCCTTTCCTATCCTCCCTTCTTCTTGCTATCGCATCACCAATGATATCACTATCAGATGAGTCCTCAACATCTATAACCTCAACCTGATCCTTCCCTTTATAACTGTGACTTTCATCCCTAGGGGACGATGTTCTGACATCAGGGATGACATCAGTATCTTCAAGATCTTCTTCTTTACTACCACCTTCAGCGTCTTGAATCACAGACAAGGCCAGTCTGTGAAGATTTGTGTCCTCACTTTGAGAGTCCACCTGTTCAGCAGGCATTTGCCTTAAAGGGACAAAAATCCCTTTCACACGTATTCCCTTCTCAAGAATTTTGGTGGCTATCTGCTCCAAATGCATGTCCACATCATACTTCTCCTCAACAGCTTGAGAGGATGATGACCTAGTTTTAGTTTTATTCAACTTGGTTGAAGGTTTAGAGTTACCTGAATCTGGGAGTGCCATAGGAACGTGTTCTTTGTCAACAAGTTCAATTTCCGAAGAAACCCTAGTTCGTACATGCGCAGGTCTTTGAGAATCAGAGTTCTTGGAAGGGGAAGACATCGTTCCTTTGTAACAAACTAGGTTTAGAGAAGATTTTTCTATTCTGTTGAGATTAAGGGAGATGAACCATTGAGAAGAGAACGCTTTGATGAATCTTGATATAGAATCAATATGGTAAGGCGCCTGATTTTGAGTACCTCTTAAAGACCAATCACTAATTTTCTCCCTCCATAAAGACTTTCCTTTTAAATTTTTAAAAGGATTCACATCAGAACTCATTACTCTGAGTGACCTTTCAGCATCCTTTCACCCCTGATGTCATAGTCTGATGTTATAACCTCAATTTGAACATCATCAGTTGAATTAGCTTCAAGAGGAATCCACTGATAGCAGTTATCTTTGGATCTGGCACCCTTCATAACAACCTGATTATGCTCATCAGATACCACACACTCATCTTTGGTGTAGTTAACTTTGTAACCTTCATCACATAGCTGACTTATGCTAATCAGATTAGCATTCAAACCTTGGACAAGGATCACACTATCAAGAGTAAGACCATCATGATTCTTCACTCTTCCAACTCCTTCTACTAATCCTTTTTCTCCATTGCCAAACATAACCTTAGTTGCATGGCAAGGATTGAACTCCACCAACTGCTCCTTGGATCCAGTCATGTGCATTGAACATCCACTGTCAAAGTACTAAGCATCCATGGCAGAATGTCCATCTGAGGTATGAGCCAATAGACATGTGACCTGAGCTTTAGGAACCCATTGTTTCACCACCTTGGGCCTGACCTCCTTCTGTCTGGGTTGAGGAGCAGAATTTGGATAACCATGAAGCTTGAAGCACGAGGACTGCATATGTCCAAACCTGCCACAATAGAAGCATCTGACTCTGTTATCTCTGAAGTGGTTAAATCTTCTGCCACTTTGATGATAATGTTGTGGCTGCCACCCATAATGTTGTCTCCTTCTTCCATAGTTGGATTGTCTTCTTCTGTACTGAGGATGCTGTCTCCTAGGCTGTCTCCTATGGTGATGAGGCTTCCTTCTTCCATAGTGATGAGACACAACATTGTTGTATCCATATTCATATCTATACCAGTCTCCCTGATGTTGAGACATCTGATGAGACATGTTCTGTTCGAACCTGGCAGCTTGCATGCTCTTGTGATATTGGAGAGGCATATACTGACTAGCTCCTTGGGGCTGCATCTTCCTCTGATGAGGACCATTCTTCTTCTTAACATTCTGAGGCTGAACAACCTTCTTAGGGGTAGGATCATGTCTCTTGGTTTGATGATGAGACATTGGTTGGGACACCTCCTTCTTTGTTCCTGAAGTGCTTGCTTCAGCAGAAACCTTTTTCTCAGCCACAAATCCTATACCTGACTTATCACCAGCAACCTTTTCTGTCTGAAGGATCTTATCAAGTGTGTCTATACCACAGCTCAGCATCCTAACAGATTTGGTCATATGATCAAGATGAGCTTTGACCAGTGAGACTTCATTTTCCAAATCAGCTTTAGCAGTCTCAAGCTGAGCAATCTGTTCCTTTTGACTCTTGTTTTCTTGACAGATTTCAGTACTCTTCAGACAAAGCTCTTGATAAGTAGAAGCTAGCTCCTTAAAGGTTATTTCCGCATCACTAGAATCATCATCAGAAACAACAGTTCCTGTCAAAGCTCTAACATGCTTTGCTGACTCACCTTCACTTTCACTATCAGAGTCAGACCAGGAAACTGTCATGCCCTTTTTCTGCTTCTTCAAGAAGGTGGAACACTCTTTCTTGACATGTCCATACCCTTCACACTCAAAGCACTGAACTCCTTTATCTTGGCCAGTTTTCTCTTCATCCTTCTCTTTTGACTTGCTGATGTCAGAAGATATGTTCTTGACATTAGGCCTGAAGTTATTGTTCATCCTCTTGAACACTTTGTTGAACTGTCTTCCCAACATAGCTATGGCCTGAGATAAGTCCTCCTGGGATTCAGAGCTATTCCTTTTCTCTTCTTGATCATTTGACATCAAGGCTATACTTTTTGGCTTCTTTTCAGGCTCTTCTTCATTTAACCCAAGCTCAAACGTTTGAAGAGATCCAATGAGCTCATCAACCCTCATCTTGTTGATGTCTTGAGCTTCTTCAATAGCAGTCACCTTCATCTTGTACTTCTTAGGAAGGGACCTAAGGATCTTCCTTACAAGCTTTTCATATAACATTTTTTCACCAAGAGCACTGGATGCATTAGCCAGCTCAAGAACATTCATGTGGAAGTCATGAATAGTCTCATCTTCTTTCATCTTCAGACTTTCAAACTTCGATGTTAGAAGCTGAAGTCTTGACATCTTAACTCTAGATGTTCCTTCATGTGTAGCCTTTAAAATATCCCAAGCTTCCTTAGCAGCTTCACAGGTATTGATTAACCTAAAAATATTCTTATCCACTCCATTGAATATTGCATTTAGAGCTTTGGAATTACCAAGGGCAAGCTCATCTTCTTCCTTGGTCCATTCTTCTTCAGGCTTTGGCTTCGAGGTGCCTTCTTTATCTTTGCCAGCATCATCTTTCTCACACACAACAGGTGCTTTCCACTCTTTAATAATGGCCTTCCATGCCCTGCTGTCCAAGGATTTCAAGAAGGTGATCATCCTTGGCTTCCAATAATCATAATTTGAGCCATCCAAAATAGGGGGTCTGTTGACAAATCCTCCAACTTCTTTGTCCATCTTTACACCAGAAAGTAACTTCCCTAGATCTCACCCAGAGACAGACAGGATGCTTGCTCTGATACCAATTGAAATTCTGGTATCAGACATGTGATGTTAAGTGCGATGTCACAACAACACACTCTGCACAATGGACAAAATAAAACAGTAGAATTACACACCAAATTGTTCCCCCAGTTCGGTCTAACTACCTACGTCTGGGGGCTACCAAGCCAGGGATGAAATTCACTACTTGTAGAATTAAATTACAGACTCAACAACCCAATTGACAATCTCCTAATGTTAATTCCTACTAGTGACTTTCTACCTAAGAAACCACTTAGATATGAGAACACTACTCAATCCCTAAAACCTTTCAGTGATATACTTCAAAGATCACACACTTTGAATAACACTACTTGATTCTGCTTCACAGCTTTGATCAAGAACAACTCAAAACAACAATACCAATTCACACTCGAATGGTTTACAAAACATACACGAAGACACAATAGACACTCAGTCTTTAGCTCTCTTTCTTCGTTACCTTTCCTTCATTACAAATGCGCTTTATATAGCAACCTGAATTGGGCTTGGACCTGCTACAATATCTGACTTGATTTGTTATTTAAAACTGAATCTTCAAAACAGATTTTCTCCTAAAATCTTTTCAAATCTTCAACCTTTTAAATCTCCTACAAATCTGCACCAGATCTCCTATGCAGCAGAGAATATCTATCCCAAGATATTCGCATCCAATGAGGCTACCTGCTCTCCACAATTCCAGCTAAAATGCAAACCCTAACAACATCACAACCTGATGTTATTAATTCTGCAGATCTAATGTCACAACATCGCTTGTGACATCAGACATCCAAACTTCAGTAACTTAAACACTTAACACAGCCCAGTGTTAAGACTCAATGTTGTGACATCACCCATATGACATCAAACATTGAACAGCTTCACTACTTAACACATCCCAATGTTAAGACTCTATGTTGCAATATCACCACCTTGACATCAACACTGAACATACTTTGTTTTACCAAAATTCTAGCCAATCCAAGAAACTAACAAAAGGGTTTCGAAAGTAAATAATGCAAAGAAAGTAAAGCGGGTGCGAGAAATAAATAAAGTAAAGCGGGTGCGAGAAATAAATAAAGTAAACCGGTGCGAGAAATAAATTAAGTAAAGCGGTGCGAGAAATAAATAAAGTAAAGCGGTGCGAGAAATAAATAAAGTAAAGGCAGGTGCGAGAAATAAATATAGACATGGCAACAAAACCCATACCCGCGGGTACCCACCCGAACCCGCCCCGAAGTTGACGGGGAAAACCCACTTTGACTGGGTTTGGGTTTTCCCCGATTAAAAAATATGGGGACGGGTCGGGTAATGGGGACACTAGTACCCACCCCGAACCCGTCCCCGAACCCGCCCCGTTTATTTTATTATGTATATTATTATTTAATTTAGTTAGTTTGGAATATTAAATATGTGGCCTAGGTTTTAATATTTTGATTTGTATTAATTATTTAAAATATTTAAAATATATGTAAGAATTTTCTTTGAGATTTTTTATTATTATTTAAAATGTAATTTGATTTTGGAAAAAAATTAATATTTTCTATTAAAAAATTGATTTTACTAAATAGATGGTGGCGGGGCGGGGATACCCGAACCCAACCCGAACCCATTTGGGACGGGTTTGGGTTTTAATTCTCCATCCCCGTTTGGATTTGGGGCGGGGAACGGGGATTGTTTGGGGATTCGGGTTTGGGTTTGGGGGAAGTAAAAACCGTCCCCGACCTGCCCCGTTGCCATGCCTAAATAAATAAAGTAAAGTGCTTAATTCATAAATAGAAACCTGCTCAAATCGGACGCTTTAATTCTGAAAGTAACTGGAAAATGACTGGAAAAGGAAATGGCGGCAGGATTAACTTCCACCAAGTGCTCCAAACTCGATTACAGACTTGATCACACAAATATGATAACTTCCCGATGTGAGAAAATTATCACTTACAAAAACTCGATTACTTATGCCTAAGGTGTTTGCAACTAAGTTTCGATGGTTTGAAATGAACAATAGGCCTTCTATTTATAGACCAAGGAAAAGGCATGAAAGGACAAGGATGCCCTCCAACTTCTTTAGGGAGGGAAAAAACTCGTCAAAGGTGGCGCCCGCCACCCCCCTATGGCACCCGCCATGTGAACTGGGGAAGAAGGTGGTGGGAGACGTGGCAGTTGTCAACAGTTGGGTCCTTTTCAACTTGTGGGCTACCCCCTGGCGCCCGCCATGCTGGGTGCCACATGTACAATTCCTTCAAAAGTTGGCTTTTTGCTCGATTTCCTTCATTTCTTCGTGGATGGCTCCGGAAACACCTAGAATCTGAAAACAAGACAAAATATAAGCATAATACAAGAAATTGATAATAAAAATCCTAAGAAGCATGTGCAATTCGAGTAAAAAACACGGTGTAATTCGGTGTTATCAGTGGTCTATGAATACTGGCTGCTCAAATCACCTAACTGAAAACAAACAATTACTAATAGACTTTGACTATAGAAAGAGAACAAAGATCCGATGTGCTAATGATAAGTATCTAAATGCTGAAGGAATAGGAAATGTAAAGGTCAGAGTGAAGAATAACACAACTGTTCTGATCAAGGATGTTTGGTATGTTCCTAGCATGAAGAGCAACATGTAAAGGTCTCTTGAAGTTGTATGATTCTGATCAGAAGTTGATTATGCAATCTGAACAGGGAAGCAACAGAACATTCAAAGTGAATATGGAGACAGATGACACTAAATTCCTTAATGCAGAAGGTGCTGAAGGTGACTTTGAGTTGTGAAATAAGAGATTGGGGCATCTGAACTTCAGAAGCTTAGAGCATCTGAGTTCTAAGAAGATGGTATATGGCATACCTAATATTGTGAAGCCTGAGAAGTCATGTGAGATATGCATGAAAGGAAAGCAACTAAGATTGCCATTTGCATCAGAAGTAGCCCCAAGAGCAAAACATGCTTGGGGAGTATTTTATTATAATGTATGTGGAGCATTTGAAGTACCTTCACTTGGAGGAAACAAGTATTTTTTGTCTTTTATCGATGAGTTCACAAAGATGACATGGGTAGCACTCATCAAGTTTAAGCATGAGGTGTTTGCTGAGTTTCAGAAGTTCAAGGTGAAGGTTGTGTTAGACGATAGGCTTCGATCTAGAGGGGGTGAATAGATCACAAATTTTAAAACAGAACTTTTGGGAAAAATTGTTTTCAGAAGTTTTATGGCACAATAAAAACAACCTGAATCGAATTGTCTAACAAAACCTATTATCGAAAAGCTCAGATGTGCGTAACGTAAACCAATTAGGATGATAATGAACACAAATTGTTCAACGACGATTAATTCATTAATCAATTAAATGCAAAGCTATTCGTAAATCTTATCTCCAATGAACACAAATCAATTAAAATACTCAAAGGCAATTTATCGAACACTTTGTGTGCGATTGATACTGATTGGAAATTCAATTGGTTTTGTTGATGTTAAAAGCCAACCAAAATCAAAGTGATTATGATTATATCTATAACAACACTTTAAAAGATAATTGAAAAACAATTTCCAATCGAATTGATCAAACAACTATGAACTCGATAATTTGCAAGAACAACAGTTAATGAAATAGAGAGAGAGAGAGTGAGAGAGAGAGAGAGAGAGAGAGAGAGAGAGATTTTTTTAGGCAGTTCCCCAATCATCCTCGCTTTAGGTACATATGCCCTCAATCCGAAATCAAATTTAGATACTTACAATTAACCTTATCTTTGCAAAAATGTTTATACAAGAGATGAAGAACTCTAATCTCACAAACCCTATGGGTTGTTGTTGATTCTACCACCTCCAAACCCTTAATCAAATTTTGATCAAGTCACCAACAATGCTACAACAATCCACCTTCTTGACTACTTGCTTGCAATACCTCCTCGTCTTCAAGGTTTTTGCTTGGTCGGATTAATCCCTAGCACGCACTTTTGGAACCCAAGATTCCTGAACACGATTCACCGTCTCATGCTACTCCTTTGCAAGGAACCACTTTGTCCCAAGGCCTTCACTCGGTCAAATCTGTGTTTGTGTGATCTTGTCCAAAACCTTCAAATACCAATCATTTTGAAGGAAAACCCCATCTTGGTTTTCTTATTTGAAACACACAAACATCCCAACCCAAAATTCTCGGTAACACCAACCTAATTGGACGTTATTGATAAGTGCAAAATGTACCTATTTTTGTATATAAGTTTTTTTGCAGTTATCTATACTTTTTGTTAAATATCATACGAAAAAACCCTGTTTTGTTTGTAAATGTGTATAATTTACATTTTAGTGTATATATTGCGTATCGTGTAAATATCATTGATTTTAATTGATTTTCTCTCATTTTTGCAGGTATTCAATCAAGTATATCTTGCCATATTCATAAAGAGCATTGAATAAGCTTTCCAACGCTTCCGACTGCGTGCAAAACGGAGTTACGGTTCAAAGGTTATGGTCAAAACAAGTTATGGTTTGCTGTCATGTTCGCTAGGCGAACTGGAGGCGAACGTATTCGCTAGGGAGTTTGCAATGCGAACTCTGGGGCGAATGAAAAGTGCCCGGAAGCATGAAAAACACAATTATGGCAGTAGCTAAGGCGGTTTATGTTCGCTAGGCGAACGGGGGTTCACAGTGCGAACCTGGGAACACAATTTTGTCTATTTTAGTCATTTTTAAGCATTTTTTAGGTTATGGTTTTGGGGATTCTTGATCCAACTCCATCAAACTTCATTTCTTCATAGGATTAGCTTAGAAAACAACATTGAAGCTTGCATGTGGATGATCCGGAGTGGATTTCTCATCAACCGGCTCTGACAATCCGCGAGATGTTTGGTTTATTCCTCTTCTTCTTTATGTATTCTTTTGTGTTGGGTGTTTGTATAGTTACTCTGAACATATGTATCTTTGTTGATCATAATATTGTATAAAATCTACTTTACAAATCATTATCGATTTCTTCCTTGATCTTTTGGCATTTATGTTTGGATTTGTGTTGTGTTAGAGATAAATATCTCGAATCTTGATTAGGGATGGATATCTATTGTCTAGATGCTAGAGATAGATTTAGAGAATAATCTTTATGGTGTCGGAACTTAATGCCTTCCGTGTTTCGAGGTGTCGTGCGCGAGAGTGACGACGAGAGTAATACGGTTGCTCTCTCAGCTCAGTGTGCCAGAGATGGAAACTGTTGTGAGCGATATTGGATGATTTTGATGAGTATTGTAGTATAGTGAAAATGATCGATAAATTTATGTTTGTGACGAGTGGATTATATGTATTCCGGATAAGTTTCTTATCTCTGAAGAATGATTTCTTTTTATTATAATATTTACTTTTCTGTTTCTATGTTTTAAACCATTTTAATCCAAACTCATAAACGCGAGAGATTGTCGAACGACATTCTTTCCCTCGAACTGATCTCTGTGGACACGATATAAATCCCGGAGGGAATTCTTTCGAAAATAAATATTTTTGCTTGCTTGCCGCTATTCCGCATTCAACAAAATGGCGCCGTTGCTGGGGGTTGGTTTTGATATTGAATCGCATTGTGATAGTTTCTTTGTTTTTGAGTTTTGTATATATCGTATATATTGTCTATTTCCATTATGTTTGTTCAAGTGTTACATACATTTTGTTCCCGTAACGTTTGTTTAAGTGTTTGGTTAGGGCACTTGCTTTTGGTTTGCGCGGTGAGGCATCACCATGGCATGAAGAAAGGAAGTTGCTAGCTAAGCATTGTAAAGGCGTCGAGCTTACGACGTAAAACAAGCATGTTGTATTATTTTCTTTTGTTGTGGTTTAGCTTAGGTAGTGTGGCGAGCATTCATTAAACAAGTTGTACTCGAATTTTTCGTGAAATTCTCAAATCTTCACTTTGCAACTTGTTTAATGCATTTTCACCCGGTCTTTTAGTTTGTTTATACTAATAATTCTTGTGTTGTCAATGAGCTTGTTTTGAGTAGCTTGTGGAAATTTAAGGTGATATTCCAAGTTTGATCGTTTCAACTTGCGGATGTATGGTAATGATATTGTTAAGTTTTGTACACGCCCAAGATATGTATTTATCGCTTTCTTGACTTTAGCATATTCATGATACTTAGGCTCTTTACAAACTTCCATGCCATTCATTCTTTTGTATACTTGTTCTTGTTATGAATCACTTTAGTTCCCTACCTTTTTGTGAGGTGGCTTTCCATTGTTCATATATGCGGAGTACCAACATTTTTGTTCTAACTGGATTTTATTATGTTGAATCTTTTGTTTGTGTTAATTGTATGGAAGCATGAAAAGGATCAAGGCATTTTGTTTCATTTTGAGCACAACTACCTAGCCAAATAGTCATTCACCTTGTGAGCGTGGGATCATTCGTAACCCCTTTGAGCTTTTTGATCCATGTTTTATTTGAACATGATGCTTGTCTATGAGTATTTAGTTCACTTATTTTTGAATGGATTTTGTTTTTTCTTGAGCCCTCAACTTTGCGTTGTTGTATGAATTTTTGCCTTGCCTTAGAAAGTAGGGAGTATTCACATGATGATGTGGTTGAATTCAAGTTGGGGAGAGAATGATTGTTTACTCATTGGTTGGTTTCTATGAGGTCAAATAAGGGGTTGTTTTGCTGTCATGTTCGCTTTGCGAGTATGATAGCGAATGTTCGCTGTGCGAATGGCTGACGAGTTCCCAGCGAAGGCTTCCAGAATGAGGCAGTGGCAAAAGGGACCAAAGTTTGCTTTGCGAACGTCCTAGCGAGTGTTCGCCTAGCGAATGATCGTTCGCTTTGCGAACCTCTGAAAAAAAAAGAGAAAAATATGAAAAAGAAAAGAAAAGAAAAGAAAAAAACAAAGAAAAAGAAAATCCTTGTGAAAGGAAACAAAAAGAGTACAATAATTGTGCTAAATAAGTATTGTGTTTTGTGTAATACTTGGGATTTTGGAAGAAGTTAATTGGAATTTTGTGTTTGAGTCTTTGTGAGTTGATCACTCCCTTAGGTTTAGGTAAGTTTTTGTTTCAATTACCTTTAGAAATTGCCCCTTGTTTGTTTACCTGACCACACTACAACCTTGAAAGCCCTTGTGATTCTTTCTTTTATGTTTTCAATATGAATTGTTAGATGAATGCATAATTTAGTCTTTTGTTTTCAAGATTTGTGTGTGAGTGAAAAGTACCTCATTTTGTGTTTTTCATCTACCGATGATTGTTTTTGCTAGGTGTGAATCACATTGGAACTTGTGTTGTTTTAGAATTTTTGGCATGATTTTTGTATTTTGCATTTGTTTCGTGACTATGTTGTCGTCGTAGTTTAGTGGTAAGTATTTACTTTGTGTGTACCATTTTTCATTTGAACCATACATTTGTTTTCCGTTTTCAAAACCCGTTGATTCGTGATTCCTTGGTTATTGCTTTTGTTTCTTTAAGTCGCTTGATTTTTGTTTGAGGAAAAACAATTATGTAAGTTGGGGAGAGTTTGATAAGTGCAAAATGTACCTATTTTTGTATATAAGTTTTGTTGCACTTATCCATACTTTTTGTTAAATATCATACGAATAAACCCTGTTTTGTTTGTAAATGCGTATAGTTTACATTTTAGTGTATATATTGCGTATCGTGTAAATATCATTGAGTTTAATTGATTTTCTCTCATTTTTGCAGGTATTCAATCAAGTATATCTTGCCATATTCATAAAGAGCATTAAATAAGCTTTCCAACGTTCCGACTGCGTGCAAAACGGAGTTACGGTTCAAAAGTTATGGTCAAAACAAGTTCTGGTTTGCTGTCATGTTCGCTAGGCGAACTGGAGGCGAGCGTATTCGCTAGGGAGTTCGCAATGCGAACTATGGGGCGAATGAAAAGTGCCCGGAAGTGTGAAAAACACAATTTTGGCAATAGCTAAGGCGATTTATGTCCGCTAGGCGAACGGGGGTTCGCAGTGCGAACCTGAGAACACAATTTTGTCTATTTTAGTCATTTTTCAGCATTTTTTAGGTTATGGTTTTGGGGATTCTTGATCCAACTCCATCAAACTTCATTTCTTCATAGGATTAGCTTAGAAAACAACATTGAAGCTTGCATGTGGATGATCCGGAGTGGATTTCTCATCAACCGGCTCTGACAATCCGCGAGATGTTTGGTTTATTCCTCTTCTTCTTTATGTATTCTTTTGTGTTGGGTGTTTGTATAGTTACTCTGAACATATGTATCTTTGTTGATCTTAATATTGTATAAAATCTGCTTTACAAATCATTATCGATGTCTTCCTTGATCTTTTTGCATTTATGTTTAGATTTGTGTTGTGTTAGAGATAAACATCACGAATCTTGATTAGGGATGGATATCTATTGTCTAGATGCTAGAGATAGATTTAGAGAATAATCTTTATGGCGTCGGAACTTAATGCCTTCCGTGTTTCTAGGCGTCGTGCACGATAGTGACGACGAGAGTAGTACGGTTGCTCTCTCAGCTCAGTGTGCCAGAGATAGACACTGTTGTGAGCGATACTGGATGATTTTGACGAGTATTGTAGTATAGTGAAAATGATCGATAAATTTATGTTTGTGACGAGTGGATTATATGTATTCCGAATAAGTTTCTTATCTCTGAAGAATGATTTCTTTTTATTTTAATATTTACTTTTCTGTTTCTATGTTTTAAACCATTTTAATCCAAACTCATAAATGCGAGAGATTGTCGAACGACATTTTTTCCCTCGAACCGATCTCTGTGGACACGACATAAATCCCAGAGGGAATTCTTCCGAAAATAAATATTTTTGCTTGCTTACCGCTATTCCGCATTCAACAATTATCAACTCTAATCTAGATGGTCACTCAATCAAAAAATAATTATGTGCAATTTGATTGTGTGTGTGCATAGAATAAAGGTTGAAGATGATGGGAAAACTTTGTAATTCTGGTTTTGTTTGGGTTTTACACTAGTACCTTGCTAGAATATGATGCATGTATGAGTATATATATGTATGAGAAATAGTGGGCAAAAGGAATGCAATTTGATGGAGAAAAAATAAAATTTTTGAGATGGGATATCGTATGTGTCAGCCTATCAAAGCAATAGGTTGGCCTATCAAGGTACTCAGGTCGGCCCATGAAGATATCAAGTTGGCCTATGAAGGTCTCGTGTTGCCCATGTGTCGACCTAAGTGAGACGTCCTCTGGGCAGTGGCTATAAGCTTTAATATTGATCCATTGGATCCAACCTAAGATTCTATGTGCCAACCTATACTGAAGCTGAAGCTTGTATAAGTCGACCTAGTTACGCATGTGTTGACCTAAAATGCTTTGATCACCCAAAACTTGTTTTTCAATGCATTTTTTTTACAAAAACCAGGTTTGCAATGCATATATGATGTAGGCTCCTTCTCCAAACCATTTTAATGTTTCCTAATACTAAGATGCTCATCTAGAATGGGAGGATATCGTCCAATATACATAACGATGCACTATCCTAGTTTTGACATCACTTAAAGTCCAAAAGTACACTCACGGGTTGAAAAACAAGTAGTCAGAAGCTGAAATTTGTCATAACTGATGGTAGAGGTGAGTACATCTCTACAGAGTTCAAGAATTTTTATGAGGAGAATGGAATTGAGCATGAGGTTACTGCTCCATACACTCCTCAACACAATGGTATTGTTGAAAGAAGAAACATAACTTTGTTTGATATGACAAAGAGTATGCTGAAGGAAAAGAAGCTACCTCACACCTTGTGGGGAGAAGCTGTTGCCACTAAAGTATATATGCTCAACAGGTGTCCAACCAAGAAGCTGAAGGAAATTGTTCCTTTAGAGAAGTGGATTGGAAATAAGCAAAGTATGAGCCATATGAACGTGTTTGGTTCTGTTTGTTACAAACATGTTCTATATGCTAAGAGAAGGAAGTTGGATGCCAGAAGTAGAGTCATGTTGCTTGTAGGATACCACAATACAAGTGCATATAAGCTCTATTGTCCTGTCACTAAAAAGGTTGAATTCAGCAGAGATGTCATTGTGAAAGAATTAGAAGTTTGGGATTGGAACATGTCTCAATCCAAATCTGACGTGGTGTTAACACCTGAGTTAACTTTTGAAGATATTTCAGAGTATGAAGATGAATCTGCTTATAAAAGAGATTCAGAGTCTGAAGGTGACTCTGATGCAGAAGACGAGTCTGACTCCGAAGGTGAATCTGAATTTGATCCAGATTCGGATGGTGATTCAGACTCTGGTGGTGATCCAGACTCTAGGAATAGTCTGGACTCTAAAGGTGGTCATGCCTCTGAAGGTGGTACTTCTAGGGTTCCAGCATCTGATATTGTTCTAGCATCCGAAGAAGATTCTGAACATGTTCAGAGGCCACAAAGAATCAGAAACATTTCAAGAAGATTTGCAGAGTTTGACATGCTGCAAGATACTGAAATAGATTGTGAAGGGGAAGTCATTCAGTGTGCCATGTTGGTAAACTATGAACTAGTAAGTACTGAAGAAGCTCTCAAGAAGAAATTGTGGCCGAAGGACATGAAAGAAGAACTTGAGGCTATAGAAGAACCAAGACTTGGAAGTTGACTGAGCTTCAAAAGAACAAGAAAGCCATCAACGCGAGATGGGTTTACAAGGTGAAAATAAAGCCATATGGATCAATTGGCATACATAAATAAAGGTTAGTAGCAATAGGTTTTCTACAAAAACCTGGGTTAGATTACTTTAAGGTGTTTGTTCCTGTAGCAAGACATGAGACAATCAGTCTGGTGATTGTGATAGCTGCTAACAAGAATTGGCCTCTGATGCATTTAGATGTGAAATCTGCATTTCTGAACGGTCCTTTACAAGAGGAAGTTTATGTATCACAACCTCCTGGATTTGTAAAAAAGAATCAGGAAGGGATGGTGTACATGTTACATAAAGTGTTGTATGGACTAAAACAAACTCCTAGAGACTGGAATATGAAAATTGATTTATTTTTTAAGCTTCAAGGATTCAGGAAATGTGAGATGGAGTATGGTGTTTATGTTTAACATACATCTAATAGCAATATGATTCTGGTGTGTCTTTATGTTGATGACATATTACTAACAGGAAGTTGTTCAGAAGAGATAGCTAAGTTTAAGAAGGCCTCGATGAATGGGTTTGAGATGACTGGTCTAGGAAGTATGACATATTTTATAAGAATGGAGATTTTGTACTCTAATAAGGGTATAATTTTTCATCAACTGAAGTATGAACTTGAGCTTCTGAAGAGAGTTGAGTTACTAAATTGTAAGTCTGCAATCACACCTATTGAAACAAATCATAAATTGGATTATGATCCGGAGGGTGGTGATGTAGATTCTACAACTTTCAAGTAGATGGTTGGCTCTCTAAGTTATTTATGCAATACCAAACCTGATATTTGCTATGCAGTTGGAATGGTTAGTAGGTTCAAGAGTAAACCGAAGTGGTCTCATTACCAAGCTGCTGTCAGGATTCTGAGGTATATTAAGGGGACTCTAAAGTATGGAGTTTTGCTAGTGAAAAAGTTGATTCATAGCTGATGTGTTACTCAGAATTTGATTAGTGTGGAGACAGAATTGACAGAATAAGTACTTCTGGATATTTCAAGTATCTGGGAGGTCCTATTTCTTGGTGTTCCAAGATGTAACCAGTTGTTACTTTTTCAACCAGGGAAGATGAATACATTGCAGGTGTTGTGGCTGCATGCCAAGCTATTTGGCTTCTGAATTTACTGTAAGATCTAAATATCAAGGTAAACAAGCCTTTGAAGCTGATTATTGATAGCAAGTCTGCAATCAATCTTGCCATGAACCTAGTGATGCATGTGAGAAGTAAGCATATTGAGAGTAAGTATCACTTTCTAAGAAGTCAGGTTCAGAATGGAGCGCTATAAATTATGCATTGTAGCACCCAAAAGCAGCTAACAGATGTTTTAACGAAATCGATCAAGACTGATCAATTTCTCCACTTGAGGGATGAAATTGGCGTTGTTAGTTTTGTTTACATAAATCTGAATTAAGGGATGATATTGAAGGGTAATTCAGTATTTTTAGTTGTTCCCACTTGTATTTAAACAAGTGTAGCTTTCAATAGAATTCTAACTTTTATTGTAACTGTTTTTTTACAAGAATAATAGAAGTTTGTTATTCAATTTTTTTCTCTTCTTTCTCTTCTTCTATCTTCACCTTCTTTATCTTATACACCAACAAAAGACATGATAGCGAAAATTTAATAGATGATCCAACAAATTTTAAAGTTGTCTTTGATCCCATGATAAAGTTCTTTACTTGAAATAAGAAAGAAACTAGAAAAGAGAGAAAATACAACTAATTTGTATTAATAGAAGTTAAATTGATTAATTATCAATTAGTTACATGTTACCTTTTATAGTAAATGCGGATCCCAACTAACAGTTGTTGTTGCTGAGGAAAGGAAAGGAAACTCTGTATCGCAAAGTTTGATTAAGAATAGGGAGTTTTCTGGGTTCATTGATGATTTGGGTTTGGTGGATCTCCCTGTTTCAGGAAAGAGATTTTCTTGGTTCAGTGGGGATGGGAAGAAGATGAGCAGGCTTGATAGTTTTTTAGTTGATATGAACTTCATTAGCAGATGGGGAATGATTGGGCCGACTATTGGGAGAAGAGATATATCTGATCATTTCCCTATTTGGCTGAAAGTTTGTTCAATTAACTGGGGTCCTAAACCGTTTAAAACCAATGATTCTTGGTTTGAAGAAGAGTCATTTATTAAATTTTTGGAAGAGAAGTGGTCGAATTATAAGGTGTCTGGTAGAAGTGATTTCATTATTAAAGAGAAATTTAGGTTGTTAAGAGGTGATTTAAAAATCTGGAGTAAAGAGGTTTTTGGGTGGTATGATCTTAAGGTGGAGGAGGGAGTGGATATTGTTAATGATTTGGATAATTATTTGATTTATGCTTCTGCTGAAGAGGTCGAGAGTATGGTGTTGAAGAGAGCTTAAGCTTGTCGTTCTGTTTGGTGCAACCTTCATATCAAGGACAACATGTTATTACAAAAGGCACGTATCAAATGGAACAGGGAGGGAGATACTAATCCCAAGTATTTCCATAACAGGGTGAAGGGCAGAATTAGAAGTCGCTTCATTGGGGTTGTCAAAACTCAATTCGGAGTAGTTGATTCTGTGTGCAAAGTGAAGGTTGTTGTTAGAGATTTCTTTGCCAAAAAAGGATGATGAAAGTAGCTTTGTTAGACCAGTGCTTGATGGAGTAGTGTTTAATCGTTTGTCTATTGAGGAGGCCAATTCCCTTGAGGCTCCTTTCTTAGACGAAGAGATTAAAGAAGCAGTGTGGAGCTGTGATGGGGCTAAAAGCCCTGGGACAGATGGGTTTAACCTGGGTTTTGTGAAAAGATGTTGGCATATTTTGAAGTATGGCATCTGCAAATTTTTGAAGGACTTCCATCGGTTTGCATTTTTCCTAAGGCTATCAATTCCTCCTTCTTGTCTTTAATCCCCAAAGTGACCAATCCTTTGGAGTTGAGTGACTATAGGCCCATTTGTTTGGTGAGTAGTTTGTATAAAATTCTTGCGAAGTTATTGGCGGCTAGGCTGAAGAAGGTGGTCGGAGGTTTAGTTTCTCTAAATCAATCAGCTTTTGTTCTGGGTCGTTGCTTGTTGGATGGGGTTGTGGTGGCGAATGAGGTGATCGATTTTGCGTATAAGGAAAAGAAGGAATGTGTTTTGTTCAAAGTTGACTTCGAGAAAGTGTATGATAGTGTTAATTGGGAGTTTATTAGATTTGTGTTAATGAAGATGGGGTTTGGTAATATTTGGATGAAGTGGATGGATGCTTGCATCTTCAAGGGATATTTGTCGATTTTAGTCAACGAAAGTCCAACTGAGGATTTTGAAATCAAGAGAGGTTTGATGCAAAGAGATCCGCTCTCTCCTTTTCTTTTTGTCTTAGTTGTGGAGGCCTTAACAAGGTTAATTCATAAAGCTACAGAAATCGGGGATTATAGAGGTTTCCAGCTTTAAGAGGATACTTTGGTGGAAGTGATTCAATTTGCAGACGATACCTTAATGGTGGGGGAAGGAGGTTGGAAGAACATTTGGAGTTTAAAGGCTATTTTTAGGGGATTTAAATTAGTTTCTGGGCTTGGTGTGAACTACTATAAATGTCGGCTTATAGGCGTCAATCTCAGTCTTCACTTCCTGATGGCTGCTGCAAGCTTCTTGTCTTGTAAAATTGAATCTTCGTCCTTCGATTTTTTGGGTATTCCTTTTGGTAGTAATCCGAGGCGTGTTGCTACTTGGAAGCCGATTATCTAGAATTTCAGAGATAAATTAGACAAATGGAAAGCTAGAACTCTGAGTATGGTTGGTAAAATCTCTTTGATTAATTCATCTCTGTCTAGTTTACCCGTGTTTCTGTTTTCTTTTTTTAAAGCTCCCGTTGCGGTTTGGAATGTTATTGATAATATAAGTCAAAAATCTGTTGGATTAAGTGGGATGTGGTTTGTAGGAAGAAAAAGCTATGGGGTTTTGGGATTAAAAGTATTAAGCATTTTAATCTTGCTTTGCTTTACAAGTGGAAGTGGAAATTGTTGTCAAATTCGGAAGTGCTTTGGAAGAGAGTTTTAAGTGCTCGGTTCGGTTGTTTAGAACATTTCATTTTGTTGGATTCTAGTTATGGGCGGAAAGTAGTTTCTGTTTGGTGGTCTGATTTGATGAAGATTGGTGTTAGACCTATTTTAGGGGAGTTTTCATTTTCTGATAAAGTGAAGTTTAACCTCGATGACGGTTCGAAGACTCCTTTTGGTCTGCTATTGGACCAATTCTGTTCCTTTTTATGTTTCTCACTAGGATCTCTATCGAGAGAGTAGCAGAAAGTTTGTTGTTGTTGCTGATATGGGGATGTGGGTTAAGGGTAAATGGGAATGGGGTAATCTTGGTCTGTCGGATAGTGTAACAGATTCCAGCAGCAGTAGAGTTTTTGAGTTTTTTCTCCTTTTGGCTGGCTATTCACTCAACTTGGCTAAATCTAATGTTGTGATTTGGGAGGGAGATTTGGATAAAAGGTATGTGGTCAAAGAAGCCTACCATCAAATGCTTCAGTTTGATAATGGATTGATTCGTCAGGAGTTATTAAGGGCTTTTAGTTGGTTATGGTTGAATAAGGTCCCTGCTAGAGTTAACGTTTTTGTTTGGAAAGTTTTGTGGGGTAGGATTCCTTCGAAGATTGCTTTAAGGAATAGAGGAATCATGGTGGAACCTTTGTGTCCTTTATGTAATTTGAGTGATGAAGATCTTGTACATCTTCTATTTTCTTGTTTGTTTTCTTCCAAGGTGTGGAACATTATTGGAGAATGGTTTGGTGTTAATCTGAGTTTTGAAGGAGATGTGGAAAAATTCTTTTTGGATTGGAGTGGTGGAGGTTCGTCCAAGTTTGGTAGAGGGGTTGTTTGGATCGCGGTTATTTAGGTCTTGTGGCTGGAGCGGAACAATCACATTTTTAATTCTGTCTCTCGTAGTGTTGATGTTGTCTGTTGGAATATTAAAATTATTTCTTGGAGGTGGGGGTGTATTAGAGATATTCACTATTCCAAGTCTTTTTTAGGATTTTGTATGAATCCTTTCTAGTCTTTTAGATTAGAGTTGGCAGGGAATCTCTCTTGTTGCTTGTAAGGGCTTGAATACCCCTTGTATTCTTTATTAATATCATTTACCTTTAAAAAAAACTCAAGCAACATCAAATAAAAACATATAATAGCAAGTCACGTAATTTACAAGTTTAGCAAAAGTAATTGATATAGTTATTTTATAACGGCCACAACATCTTAATCTTTATTTTTTTAAACCTCTAATTTTTAAAAAATATTATATTTATTTTAGTTAACTTTTATTATTTAATTTCAATTACTTAAAAATTATAAATAATTTTAAAGTGATGTACCTAATTCTTTTGCATATTAAAAACTATATTTATTTTAATGACAGTTATATTAATATACAGATAATAATAAATGTATATTATACTATATAAAAAATACATTAATTTTATTAAAGCTTTTCCATTATTCACCATTTTTATAAAAAGTTTTTCCTATTTTAATTCTAAAAGTATCATTAAATTCCCCCATCCCATTTTAAATTTCTTACGTCTAAATAACATATACAATGAATACAAATAACTAAATATTTTCCAATTCCCTTTTAAATTCAACAATTACTCTTTTTCTTTTTTAATTATAATAGAATCTATAAATTTTAGGGATAATTTAATTTAACAAATACATTAATTTTATTATATTTCTACCAATGTTCACAATTTTTTTAAAAAAAATCTTTAGTAGCATTTTATCATTTTTGTTTTTTAAGAATAGAATCGTATAAATAATATTTTTATAGTAAACTATTAAATTTCATATTATTCAATTTATTTAATGTCTTTAACAAAAACAAATTATGTTTCAATTATAATTACTCACCTAAAATAAATGATAAAAACTTAGAGAAGTGTCTTTAATTATGATTTTTTCAGCCTTTTCTATGGGATTCGATTCCGACTTTTCTTGTTCCTTCTCTCATGCATAATAAGATATGGATGTCTATCTATAGGATTCATTGAGAACAATTACCACTCTTCACTTTTTTTCATTTTTCATACAATCTACAACATAAGACAAACAAAAATAATGGAGACTCTACATGATATTCTTCGAAGACCCGGAAAGAGCCATTTCATGACGATACATGTCAAAGGACAGGTAATTGCATTGGTTTTCAGTCATTGTTTTTTTTTTTCATTTAGCGAATTTGAGTAACGAATAGAGCATTGTTTGTTTGTGAATGTGGTTACAAAATCGTGCAAATTGTTTTTAGTTCTGTTAGATGCGTTTGCATTTATTTAACGACATGTGCATTGTTAGTTCGAGGGCGAGATTGAACTTGAATTCTATGAAGAATTCAGAGGGGAGTTGGGAAAATTTTGGGGCCTATATGATGACACAGGTCTTCAACTCGTGGTTAAATTCAACCATGATTATGAAATCCCTAGGATCACAAATGGTTGGATGACTTTAAGAGAGCATTATCAATTTGAAGGTCATCATAATCTTTTCATCAGATACTTGGGAAGAAACCAATTCCATATCATTCCCGTAATGGAACCAATTACACCTGCCTCATTCCCTACTTGGCATACAAAGACTCGATCTCTGCGAAAAGTTGTGACCTTCAACCTTACTGTGACAGAGGATCCCCAAGTCATTCCCTATTTGGTTGGTTTTTTAATTCACTTAGTAGTTCTGTTTTTGTTAATTATTGTTTTTTTCGAGCTTATATTAATTTTGTTTTTGGTTCAATTATATTACAGACATTACCTAATGACATGGGAGATTACTTGGGAAATACAGTCATGCATGGAATAAATCTGGTTGGGGTAAATTCAGAATCAGGATTTTGTGAATTTGAGTATGAAACGTATCCACACCTAGTGAGGTTTTCAAGGGGTTGGAGGGAGTTTGCAGCCATTCAACAGATTGGAGTTGGAGATAAACTACAGTTCAACATGAGTAATCTATATGAAAACCACTCCGCATTCGTGAAGAAGATCAACCAATGATGGTGAACATGGTGAAGGCGCGGTAAAGGCTTATTTTGTTTTGTTACTACATTTTTACTTTGTTGTAATTATTAAAACAACAAGACTAATTCTAACTTGTGATACAAGTTACTTTTTTTATTAAGGTACTCCTATATTACTGATAAAATTGTCCTTTTTGTGCTCTGTTATTAACTGCAAACTGACTTTTCTTAAATGATGCAAACTTCATAACAATAAGGAACTAAGGTTGCTACTACAACATTCTTAACTAATGCAAACTTCATAACAGTAAGATGAACACATAGCTGCTATAATATAACATAATAATATGATAATTTCATTCAAAGGAAACTGCATTGCATAATTATATGTTGTTATATTAAAAAATAACACATTCATTTATTGAAATTACATCATAAAACGAACAAACATTTTGGTAGGAGGATAGGGAACAAATTGGGCTTGAAAACGCATTTGAACATTGATAAGTGTGTGAAATGAACAGTATTGTTTTAGCAATAAAATTTGAGTGTGTCCTGGACTTCTAAATTCAAAGATTAGTAACCAATGATCTTCATTCATGTTTAATGTAACCTTGGTTCATATAACATGTTAATAAGCAAATGAATCAGAACCGGTTAGTGTTTCATAAGGAAGCAGTCACTAAACTTCTATGTGTGTGTGTCAATCTTTTCTATAAATAATTTCTTAAAAAAATTTGTTTGATTGATTAAGAATTAACCAGTTACTTGTTTACTTTTTCATTTGTTTATTAATATTTTTCTATGCCATAAGGAAATATTTAATGTGTAAGTGTTTTGTTTGATTTTTCTAATTATATTTCCATTTTTTCCTAAATGTTTAAAATTATATGCAGGTTGTGATTTCTAGAAGGATGAAACTTGCACTTTATCTGGTTCAATCATCTATTAATATTTTGTTGAACGAAGTTGTGTCAAAAGCTACAAATTATTGGGATGTTCAGGAGAAGAAAAGGAAGGTGTTGGTGAAAGTATGAAGTGTTTATGAAGTATTTGGGATAATGTTGTATAATCTTGGTTTTGTTCTTAGATATTGGATAATTTGATTGTATTTTGGATAATTTGTTTGTTGGAACTCAGTTTAAGTTTGGATATGCTTGACATTAATTTGGCATTAACTCGGATAATTTTGGATAATCTGTTTGTTGGAACTCA
The DNA here is from genome assembly GCA_022829125.1 of Lathyrus tuberosus. Lineage (NCBI taxonomy): Eukaryota > Viridiplantae > Streptophyta > Magnoliopsida > Fabales > Fabaceae > Lathyrus > Lathyrus tuberosus. Next base: position 39,248,517 of record JALAZF010000002.1, read on the forward strand.
GTTTGAGTAAGGATAATTTGGTTGTTGTTACATGTTTGGTGGATATTTAATTTGTATCTTGGATAACATGATCTTTTACTATATTTAAGTATGAAGTTTTTATGAAGCATTCTTCGATAGTGTTGCAGTATGTTGGTTTTATTCTTAGATTTTGGATAATTTGATATAATTTGGTTGTTGTTCCACGTTTGGTGGATAATTTGTTTATATTTTGGATAATGTGATCGTTCACTCTATGATTTTATGTTAACTACTATTACATAGGAAAATGGCATATTATTGTTATGAGTACATTACTACTTTGACATACACACCAAATACACTTGACATTTTTGACGTCTTGATTTAACACACCTCTTTGTGATCTAGCTAAGTACAACTGACTTTAGCATTAGCTTCCTCCTTCTTTCACATGTTGAATTCATCTCTAACACCATGCCGCAAATTCATCTAAGCTGTTTCAAATTGCAATAAATTGTGTTAAAATATAACAACGGAAGATAACCTTAGGCAATTAAGCGAAGATTTTAAGATTATGACAAAATATGATATTGGAAATCAACAAAACTTCTCATGTATTAATCTATGCTCTTTAACAATTTGATATTGGAGATGAACAACAGTTTTCATTCTATGATATGGTTCTACACAAGTTACACGTTTATCACTACATTGGATAAATAATAATTTATCAAACTTTTGGACTTGTCTAATCAGTTAAGGCATATTGAACAACCTTCATTTTGTAACTATAAAGTTTACATTATTGAACTCAAATACAGAGCATTATCTCAAATTTACTCGCATGTATTCCCTTTGGGGGAGAGATTGCATCCCACATAGAGAAAACACTTGGGCTTGTCAATACCATCCATTAACTCTCTGAATTATTTACATGGGATCAGAGTGCATACATTGCATTCATTATTTAACTGCAAGAAATTTGAAGAATAAATGATCAAGGAATGTTTCACAATAGCAAATGCAAATTCAGAATTTATGAATTTGATAAAATTCTTGCTTCACTTCCTTTTAGGGCACTTGTACAAGGTGTTCTTGCCAGCTATATGTTCACTATCTGTTCCTGGTTACATGGTATTATTCAAACAAAACTAAAAATTTTGTTCAATTATAATTATGTGACTATTTTCTTATTAGTTTGCCAGAGTTCTTCATCTGCTGATACCTCATGAGGAAAGTTCTTCCAAGTTGATACCTCAATATAGATAGCATGTGATCAGCATTCGTTGATCATATGTAAGGTTGAATGCACTTCCCGTATAGCAAGAGAACCCAACATTATTTTGAATAGGAAAAGTCATCTAACATGATATAAGATGCAAAGAGCACAACACACCAAACACGTTTATTGCAATATTATGTTGAACCCTAATCCCCAATTATATAATTTCTGGGTAACAATTCAAATAAAAAACATAATTTATGAATTCCAATAAAATCGATTTCATGTTCTTTCAAATCGTCAGTAGACACAATTTTCTCTGGGAGGACAAATAACACGGTTTCCTTGTTGTTGAAAGAAGAAATATTGATAGAGAAGAAAGAAAAAGAGAGGATTCATGGGGACACACAAAATGAAGCAAAGATAAGAGGAAAAAGTATGAGGAGAGAAGAAGTGGAACAAAATGAAAATTTAAGTAAATCAAGGGGGTAGGAGTCCTCATAACAGTATTTGGATATTTGCATTTATGACATTTGTTTCATGTTAGGTGGAGTATTTTGGATGATGTGATATTTCAGTAATAAGACGTTATGGGTCGTTGTTTCGGATTTCATGTTACTAGTTGAATATGTTAAGACAGTGGAAATTATCTAGTCTAAGTGAAGAGTTGCATAAGTAATTTGTCATTGTTGTTAGTGGAAGCACTTGGTGCTTAGTAGATTGTTTAATTATGAATTAAGTACCTAGTAGTGGTGACTCTTTTATAGTTGTAACCATCATTACTCATGGTATATATATATTATGTCTATGAGATACATTTTGATAAATGAAAATACAAGAATATTCAGCCCCAAAAATATTTTCTTACTCTAAATTCTGCAATAATATAATTTATCACATACCACCTCTAGAATACCACCAAGACTAGCATATAACATAATGGCATATTATAGTTACTAGTACATTACTAATTTGAAGTCTGAATTTAACGTACACACCAAATACAGTTAACATTTTTGGATTTGACATACCTCTTTGTGATCTTGCTATGTACAACTGAATTAAGCTCATTTCACATACTCTTCCTTCACATGTTGACTTCATCTCTATTCACCATGCTGCATAATCATCTAAGTTGTTTCAAATTGCAATAGAACTTATGTTAAATATCTAACAACGGAAGATTACCTTAGGCAATAAAGAGAAAATTGATCACAATGACAAAATTTGATTTTGGAAATCAAACAAAACTTTTCATGTATTTATCGAAGCTCTCCAACAATTTGATATTGAAAATCAAAATTTGACATTGGAATAGAATAACAGTTTTCATGTAACAACATGCCTATAAATTTGAACTCAAAAATAGAACAATACATACGATATCGTTCTATACAAGTTACACGTTTATCGTTACATTGGAAAAATCATAATTTCTCAAACTTTTGGACTTGTCTAATCATAAAATGGACTACATTGAACAACATTCACTTTTAACTATAGAGTTTATGTTATTTATCACAAATACAGAGTATTATCGACGATATCGTTCTATAGAAGTTTATGTACCAGAGCTTATATAAAACTTATAGGTAGGTATATCTTATGTTGAGTCCTTGTATCCCACGTAGTGAAAGCACTTGGGCTTGTCAATACTATCCAATAACTCTGATTTATTTCACCCATTGGCCCTGGCGTCAACTGTTATCCCCTTTTTGTTTTTCTCTCATAAGAACCTAATACAGCAACCTTCCTTACATGGAATGAGTGGAGATATTGCATCCATTACTTAACTACGGAAAATGTGAAGGTAAATGATCAAAATAATTCAAAACAGCACACAAATTAAATTTGAATAATATCACAATCTAATTTCACATTTCAATTCAAATGCTAACAACTCAATAACACAACATCAAAATATAAACTCAGAATTCAAGCAAAACCCTAAACATTCAATTGAATGAATCTTATTTAACTATTTCCTAATTTAATGCAAATACAAATTCAGAATTTATTAATATGATAAAATACAATCCCTAATCCACAATTACATAATTTCAAGTTAATTTAATTCAATTTCAGAATTCATTAATTTCATAAATACAAGCCCTAATCCTCAATTACATAATTTCAGGGTAGGAATTCAAATCCATTTCAAAATTTATGAATTTCATAAGATACAAACCTAATCCCTAAATCAGTTATTTATGGTAAGATTTCTAATCAAGTTCAACTTGAAATACAAATCCTTAAACCCAATTCAATAATTTATGTATAAAAAGTAAAATCTAATTGATTTTGGGAAAATATACATATTGGGATGGATATGAACAATTACTTGTGAAAGGAGACGACAACATGGAATCATTGCTTTGAACCATATACGATTTGATGAAAACCAAAACCAATATGAATTACACAAACATTTACTCTGAAAGCTAAGCATCAAACATGAACACGATTAGAAATTGTGTGGGAGGGAAGCGGTCGAATACGAATTTGGGATTTACAGAATAGGTTAAAATTGGGAGAATGATGAAGAAGGAATTAGAAGAACAGGTGGGTGGAATTTAGGGATTTAGGGTTTTGAATTGCAATTTCGAATTCTTCAATTGGGAGAAGGAAAAAGCGGAATAAGGTGTTTGGACTTTGAAATGCAATGTTGAACTCTGAAGTTGGGAGAAGGAAGAAGAAGAAGAAGAAGAACGAATAATTTGTGTTTAAAAAACATTAAAATCTAATAAAAGTTATTTTTAATTTGTAAATTATTATTAAATGAATGGGGACTGATATGCAATAATTAAAACTTTCTTTTAAAAATGACCCACTGTAAATTTACTACACTATAAAGCTGATGTGGCTTAGGGCTTTTTTCTATTGGATGATTAAAGTGACTTCATTAAAGAAGTCAATTGTGTGACTAACCATAGAAGCTCCCATAATTTTAAATTTATGTACCTAATTCTTTTGCATATTAGAAACTAGATTTATTTTAATATCAATTATATTCTTTTTTAATCAATTAAACTTTAATTAATTTAAAAACACTATACACAAAACGATCATATATATCATATCCAGTCAACATAAAAATAGAATGACAAAACTAACGGTCTGAGAAACATTAAGCTAGTTCATCATCAACCTAGATGAGAATTTCTTAATGCATCTTATATGTTTTTTAAGCATCTCGCAAAAATTCAGAAATGCTCTTCAAATTTCGGAGATGCATCTTCGGACGCACCTTATGCACACAACTCATTCGTTTTTTAATCAAATCCCAATCTTATGACTTAATTTATTCTGGAAATGCATTTCTGGAACTCAATTTCAACTTGCCTTAAAACACTTCGTATGATTTTCAGGTGTAGTATTTCCAAGAGAGGTAGCAACTGACAATAGGCGAGACAAGACTGCTTGCATAGCAGCTGGATATACTGTGAGGGCAAGGTGTCTTATTACTTAGTCTTTATTTTAATGATGTCAAAACATATACTAGCTCGTACTTTGTAATTTGGACGGTATCATCGCGTCATAGCCTGCATTCATATTTCACAATACACAAATATCCCAAAATATGTGTCTATACATATAGGAAGAGTCTCATATAGTTCTTGAGTGTGTTTGATCTTGTTGGGAGTCTTAGGAATGCATAAACATAACCTAGGTGTATCAAACTATGATCAAAAATTCGTTTTTAGGAGTTCTAGGTGTTTGCGTTGACTCAAACCATGTTCTGGTCGACTCATGAAAACTAATTTTCAGTCATTTGCTCTCGGGTGTGCTCGCATCGACCCTTGGGTCGAATCACACTGTTGGCCTTTGTATCTGCAGGTTTTCAACAAGCTTGTGTCGACGCATGTACCCTATTCCGGTCGACGCATAGCTTCAACATTTGCATAGTTTTGCTCACGGGTCTGCTCAGGTCGACCCTCCTTATTTTTTGGTCGACCGTTCGCTAAATACTTGTCATTTTTCTGATCTCTCTCAATTTCAAATTGCTGTTATTTTTTGTTAGTTGGTCATGGGATCATATATATACATTGTACCTCATCATTTTCAATAACAACAAGAAAAAGTGAAAGATATACACTGAATTTTTCTCTCATCATCTTCATCCTCATTCTTGCATTTTCTCAACAATTACACATAACAATTTTTGTTGATCTCTTGCATCATTGAGGTGATAACGTCCAAACGTAGGATTGTGTATCTAGTTTGGGGTGAGTTTTCAGTGGGTTTTTTCTAGAATAAAATCGTTAGGGTTTTGTCCTCCAAGACGTGTGCATTTGGGGGTATTTGGACAAATCTTTGTTTCATAGATTCAGCCGAGCGAAGGTGATTGAAGAACGGTGGGTTTGTTCAATCTAGTAGCGATAATCAGAGGATTGTGCAAGAAAGATTTGGGTTCGAACTGTGTGTGATTGAAATCAGCCGAGCGAAGGTGATTGAAGACCGGTTGATTCATTCATCTATTAGCGGTAAACGGAGGTTTATTCAACACGTCCGAGGCACTTAATTCAACTTGAATCAAGGGGAGATAAGGCATAGTATCAACATCAACAAGTATTCTTGAGTGTGTGGTGACTAGGGCTTCTCTTGTAAAAACATTTGCAACAAGATAATACATATCTCAATTCTAGTTTTAGAATTGGGGGCAGACGTACCCGAAGCGAGGACGAAAAGGGAACTGCCTAAACAAATTCGGTGTTGTTCTCTCTTTTCCTATCTCTTTAACTTTTAACTATTTACGTTTGTGCAAAATCAATTGATCGATAAATTCTGTTACAGTGTAGTGCTGAAAATCTGGTTTGAAAACTCATTACAATCACTTTGATCATAATTGGAAAAATTCTGCACTACATTTACATAGAAATTAACACTTGGGGTGTTTTTCACACCAAGTGTTCGATAAATTGATCGCTCACAAACTGTTTGTGAAATTGTCAATTTTGGTTTACTTTTTATTAGTCATTGGAAATTGCACAAACTTAAGTGAATTTAAGTGTATTGATTAATAATCAAATTAGTGATTCGAATTCTCATTAAGCTTGTTATTCCATTTGGCTTGTCGCATATCCGGTCTTTTCGATAACGGTTCGTTTAGACGACGTAGTTCCTCGGTCGCTTCCGCAAACATTTTAAAAACAATTTTTAAGCGCCGACTCTGTTTAAAAAGTAGTGATCTATTCAACCCCCCTTCTATATCAATTGCCATCGTCTAACATATACTCCACCAACATCGTCTGGGAAATCAGATTTTCAAACATCAACATATACTAAATTCATATATTATGATGTTTTTTTCAACGCCAACAGATACCCATGAATATGTTCTTTCTTTTTGTTTTGTTAGAAATATTCAAGAATAACTAAAAGATAAACAATTACCTTTCAAACCTCGAGAATATTGAGCAATAGAGTCAACAAAGATAAACAAATTCACTCTCCGACGAAGGCTTAGCTCATTTTTTAGACTGTTGACAAGACTTTCCACCACGTAGTTGGAATTGAGTTCCGAAAATGTATTTTCGAAAAAATTTAGAAAATGCATTTTCAGAATAAATTATGTCATAAGATAGGGTTTGTTTCAAAAATGAATAAATTATGTGTATATAAGTTGTGTTCGAAAATACATTTCCGAAAATTTAAAAAACATTTTCAAATTTTTGTATGATATCTAAAAAATCATATAGGATGCATTAAGAAATCCTCCTATATATTTATGCAGCCTCCAAATTAACCCAACCTCTATAAACTATAAAATCTATAAATTTTTCTTCTATCTTAGTGTTATTTACAATGTTTCCATTGTTGTCTTATTTCAATATTTCAAAATCTCATAAATTGAAAGATCAATTATATTAATACACACATAATAATAAATGTTATCAAAGCTTTTCTTTTATTCAGTTTTTATTTTATTTTTTAGATTTTCCAAATGTATCTTTAAATCACACAACCCCCACCCACCCCCACCATATATACAATGAATACAAATAATTAAATATTATATGACTATATTGTAAATAAAATTTCTTATTCCATTTTTAATTCAACAATTACTCTTTTTCTTTTTTTAAATTATGTTAGAATCTATGAATTTTAGAGATAATTTAATTTAATAAATACCTTAATTCTTTTATATTTCTACCAATATTCACATTTAAAAAAAAAAAATTTTATTAGCATTTTATTATTTTTGTTATTTAAGAATAGAAATGTATAAATAATATTGCTATACTAAACTATTAAATTTCATATTTTATTATTTTTAATCTTTTTTATTAATAAGTAATATATTATTATTCAATTTTTTTAATGTCTTTAACAAAAACAAATTATGTTTCAATTATAATTACTCAACTAAAATCAAATGATACAAACTTAGATAAGTGTCTTTAGTTATGATTTTCTCAGCCTTTTCTATTGGACTCGATTCCGCCTTTTCGTGTTCCTACTCTCATGCATAATAAGATATGGATGCCTATCTATAGGATTTGTAACCCTTAAAAGAGTTTAGGTTTGTTCCCCCTCATTTAACCTGACATTTGGTTAAATGATTTTACATCAGGTATTTATTTCCACTGATGTAAAAATAACGCGATGGAAGTTTCGTAAATAATTAAAAATTTTGTTATAAGGGATTTCACATCGGGCATTAATTCCAACCGATGTAAAAGCTTCGTAAAAAATAAGGGATTTAGGGATTTTACCTCAGGTATTTATTTCCACTGATGTAAAAAATAACGCGGTGGCAGTTTCATAAATAAATAAAAAATTTGTTATAAGGGATTTTATATCGGGCATTAATTTCAACCGATGCAAAGGCTTATTATTTGGGCCCTTATATCGGTCCATTTAATTACCCGATGTGAAAACCTCCTCTCACAAAAGCACCTTATTTCGGTCCAATTCATTAACCGATGTGAAAACCTCCTCTCACTTAAACCCTAAAACAAAATGAATCCTGTTCCACCTTCTTTCTCTCTTCATTTGTTTCCAAACCTATTTCCAAACCTCTTCTTTCTCTCAGCCTGAATCACTCTGTCACGTCCGACCTCTTCTTTCTCTCAGTCTGAATCACTCTGTCACGTCCGGCCTGCCTCCCTCCATCGCGGCCTCTTTCGAATCACTCCGTCGCGACCTCTTTCGAATCACTCCGTCGCGGCCTGCCTCCCTCCGTCGCAATCTGCCTCCCTCCGTCGCGCCTCTCGTCATTGTGTATTTTATTAATCTGACAAACGTTTTTTGGCTCGTGCACCGCCGGTAAAGTGAGAGGGCAAACTCCTAAGGTTGCCGATTCGTCACCGCCGGTAAGTATTTTTACCTTTGATTTGATTATTTGTTGTGATAAGTCACCGTCTGAGTATTTGTTGCGATTCGTCACCGTCTGGAGCTTCACGACCAAAAACCCTAACTCAATATGATTTTTCTATTTGTTTTGGGTTATAAGGTTTTTCATTCCCCATAGGAACAAACATTTTAAAAACATTGTAAAAAAAATCTCGTGAAACACAACGGTGTTTCACTATACGAAAGAACATTGTAAAACAAACATCGTAAAATATACATAAACCTTAAGCTATAATATGAAAGAAAGGGAGAGAGGGTCAACTTGGGTTCATACTCGATATAATTTTCCATTTATTTTAAAGCTTAGGAATTTTAAATCCCTATACAAATGAACATTATAAAAGTATTATAAAATAACACATAAATGAGCATTCCCCGTATGAACGAACAATAAACATTGTAAAAAAGCACATGAACAAATTCCCCATATTAAAGAACATTCTAAAAGTATTGTTAAAAAATGTTGTAGAAAAAGACAAGATCGAAATTTCCTCATAAAAAAAATTCCCATTTGAACGAACATGTAAAAAGCATCGTAAACAAACCAATCTTGCAAAAAACTTATATTTTCCATATTACAGATCTCTCTTTTTCTTCATAAAAATAAATAATTTTTGTTTATTAAAGTTCAAAATAACAAATAGTATTTAAGAGGCAAAAATATATTTAAGTGGAAATCTTTTCCGTTTAAATTTTAAATTATTATTTTAATTTAACAATCATCTAACGATTCTTTGCATGCTTTTCTTAAGTACTCATTTCAATCGTAAATATATAAAAAAAAATTAAACTATTGTCCTTCATATTATATTTATGAAAAACTTCTTCATCTTATTTATGTTAAGTACTTTAGTGGTTAAATTCTCTTGCAATTGTTGAGAATCAAGTGTGAGGAAGAAGTCCCACATTGATTAGAAAAGGGAAGATTGAACACTATATAAGTGAGAGAACCCACACACCAATCACCTTAAGGTTTTAGGTGGATATGTGGTGTGTCTCTCACAAAGGTGTGTCCCAAATAAGAAATGCTCTCTCGTTGACCCCCTCGATTATTCCGCTAACAAATTGGTATCCAGAGCTTCCGGTTATTGTTCTTGATCAAGTTTTCAAGAATTTCACGTCAGAGATCGTGTTTCTAGGGCAAGTTAATCAACCGCGGCGAAGATGACTGGTGATAAGAGCATTCCGAGTTCCCTTCCAATGCTTGACGGCAAGAATTGGATCAGATGGAAAAAACAGATGCAATCCTTATTTGGCTTCCATGAGACGCTAGAAGTGGTTAACGGTGGTGTTCCTGCGTTGGCAGAAAATGCAACCGAAGAACAGAAAAAAGCCCACAACGAAGTCAAGAAGAAAGATTGCAAGGCTGCTTATTGCATTCAGACGGCGGTCGATGCTGCTAACTTCGACAGAATCTCTCATGCTGAAACGGCGAAAGAGGCATGGGATATTCTGGTGAAGTATTATGAAGGAGGTGAGAAAGTCAAGGTTGTTAAGTTACAAACCTTGCGTCGACAATATGAGTTGTTGTCGATGGGAGAAGACGAAAAAGTTGCAGAATATGTGTCGAAGGTTCAGAAACTCGTCCATCTCATGAAGGGTTGTGGTGAAACCATAACTGATAAGATGATAGTTGAGAAGGTAATGAGAACGTTGACCTCTCACTTTGATCATGTTATCGTAACTATTCAAGAATCCAACAATCTTGAAACCCTAAAAGTGGAAGATTTGGTTAGTTCGTTGGAGGCGCGTGAGATGAGAATTGTCGAAAGAAAGGGACCAAGGTGTATCGAAAAGCCCAGGAAGTGGTATCCCGTTGAAATTGAAACGCCCAAGAAAGAGGTGTATTTGATGTGTCAACGACGGTATAAAGTATATAAAAAAGGGGAATATTGCGGGCTCACACTTGAGGGGGAGTGTTGGAATAATATAGCAAGTGTGAGTAAGTGGGGAAATAGTCCCACATTAGATAGAAATGTGGTGACTTGAGCATTTATAAGTGGGAGAACCCACTCACCTATCACCTTAAGGTTTTGGGTGAGTATGTGGTGTGTCTCTCACAAAGGTGCCTAGTCATACACTATGTATCAATGTTCCCTAGTAAACCCCCCCCCCCCCCCCCCCCCCAACAAATGGTATCATGAGCCTTTGGTTTGAGAAAGGGACCGACTTACTTGTATCAAAAACACTTCCCGCAGGTGTGGGTAGAAGGTGTTCCGTTGAGTTCAACAGTGATACAAGTGTATGTGGAAGAGAGAGCTTCCACATGAGGGGGAGCATTGTGTATAAACTCACACTTGAGGGGGAGTGTTGAGAATCAAGTGTGAGGAAGAAGTCCCACATTGATTAGAAAAGGGAAGATTGAACACTATATAAGTGAGAGAACCCACACACCAATCACCTTAAGGTTTTAGGTGGATATGTGGTGTGTCTCTCACAAAGGTGTGTCCCAAATAAGAAATGCTCTCTCGTTGACCCCCTCGATTATTCCGCTAACAGCAATTGCATTAAACTTCTTTATATTTAATTGATAATGTATCTTATGGCATTTCAATTTATTGACATAAAATAATCATGTATTTCTATTAATATTAACTCATATACACTATATGGTATAACCACTAGAAAATAACGAATTCATGTCAAGCATAAGTATTATGCAAACTACATATACTTTATTATTTATTTTTTTACACTCACGCAAAATATGATCACATGTACTAATTATGAGGTTGTATAAAGATAAAGCATAAATTATGAAATACTTCAATTAATAAAAATTGTGTTTGGAGTTTATGTTATATAAATATTTCATTACATTTTGTGTTTTCTATTTAGTTTTTTGAAAAATTTATTTTGAAAAAAAAAAGAAAATATTTTAATTTTTATCTTAATATTTTTTTGTTATTATACTTGTTTAGATTTTATAACAATAAAATTTATGTAGGTATAAGCAAATATGCAAAGTTTTTCATGTTAGTTTTTTTCTTCTCTTTATTTCTTTTATGCACTTTTATATATTCTTTACAATGTTGTAATACATTCTCTTGTACTTTCTAAATAAAAAACAAGACAAGACAGTAAACTTCAGTGTTAAGAAAAATATTTATGTCAAGTGTGGTAGTATCAAGGCGTTCTAATTATAAGGGAAATCAAAATCCTATATTATGTTTCTAAAATAGTTTTTAATTATAACTTTAAACATAATATATTTTTACTTAAATGCACTTTTGATTATCTGATATATGAAACCATTGTTTTTCATTTTAAAAATCGTTTATTTAAACTCTACATTTAACTTTTTCTTGATTTTAATATCATTCAATTTGAATTTAATTTTTAATGACATGACATTTCAATTGATAATTTGTCAAAATTTAATTAGAAAATATAATTACACATTTTAATATGAGTAAGTTTTTTTGTGTTTGAAACAATATCCTTTGGAACAAACAATCCAAACATAACACATGTTTCAACCAACCAAATTGAACAACCTAATATTATTGGAGTTTTCTCTTTTTAAAAATCACATCTACACAAATAAAAAATAAATTGTGAATGAAACTAAATAAAAACTTTTTTGAGAAAAACTAGGTTATTGTAATGGTAGTGGTGAGAATGTGATAATGAATGGTCCAATATATCAAAATTATTAAATTCAATCTAATATATCACTGTCTGAGTATTTCTTGCGATTCGTCACCGTCTGGAGCTTCACGACCAAAAACCCTAACTCCTCCCAAAACACTGTCGCATGTGTTAAACCCATAAACATTACAAAATATTAAACTACCTCAATCTAACTATTGTCAAAATAAAAGAAAAACAGAACCAAGTTTAAAGCTAGGTAGGTGCCTATATATTTTGGGTAAATTTTTTACAAAAAGCCTCCCATAATCCTAATAGTATTTGTTAAAAGTTAAAAGTTTTTTTTTAAATTGGTTTGATCAATCAAATTATATTGTACCACTTTGTATAAGCTTAAAGTTTTTTTTTAATTATTATTAAGATCAATTTTTTGTGATTCATTTATTTATTTTACTACATTTCATTAGGAATATCCAAGGTGAAATTAATTTAATATGCTTGGAGAAGAACAAAGAGTGGTGTTTTGTTGAAATTTTGGGGACTGTTGTTTGATTTTGGGTTTGCATGGTGGCTTATAGAAACTTATTTGGGTATGGAATTTGATTCTTAAGATTCTGCAAAAACTTTTTATAGTGAGTATGCTAGACGGTCGGGTTTTAGCTCCAGAGCTGGGTTGCATGGTCAATTTAATGCTGATGGTACGAATATGTTTGGGGAGTTTGTGTTGCCCTTTCTTTTCTCACCACTCTATTATAAGTCGTTACCGATTTCCTTTTTCTCACCACTAAAAGTGGTGACATAATTTACTTTTTATATTATCTAGAAGTGGTGAAAATGCTTCAAATTTTAAGAGTTACATAGCGTCTCTTGCTCGACAGAGATGTAGTATTTTGAAAGATGAGTGGAAAGACATAGATGAAGGCATAAAAGAGGCTATTTGGACTGATGTTCAGGTATTTTTAACTGCTACACTTTATTATATTTTATAATCATATACTAACAACATATGCCATATACTATATGTGTAGGCTCATTTCACTATTCCAGAACCTCATGATCCAAAGAAGGATCAGTTGAAGAAAGAATGGATTAAATATGCAGGAGAGTGATGGAGAGGTTTTAAGACACAACTCACAAGCGAGTATATTAGAAAGCCCAAAGAAGGTCTCGCTCCTGCACATATCAGGTATAATTATATTGTAAGTAAAATTTAGAAAATACTTCCAGTATCGTTATAGTTGTGATTGATAAAAAAAATATGGTTTTTTCATTTTGTAGGATTCTCTAGTTGAAGAAGCTGAAAAGGTGCCTTTGTTCCGGATGGACGTAACGATATCTTAACAGCAGCCATTGGAACATCTGAGCATCGCGGCCGTGTTCGTGGTGTTGGAAAACACCATAAACAAAGCACTTTCTTTGGAAGATCGTCTTCACGTCAACGACAAGATATAAGAGAACAATTTGCACAGTTTTCATCTGAATTGGAAGTAAAGCTTAGAGCTGATTTTGATCAAAAGTTGTTTGAAGAGCGTAAGGCGATGCAACAATCTTTCATGGAGACACTTAGGTCTATGGGTCTCTCGCAAAGCACTGAAAATAATAATAAATGCATTGAACAAAGGGAAGTCGTCGATGGAACTGGAAATGGAAGTTGTTCAGCTGCAAAAGTAAGCACAAAAGAAGGGGAGGACAATGTTGAGAGATTAATGAAAATGGCTCTAAGAATGGGTGAAGCACATTTGGAAATAGAATTAAGTCATTGTGCGAGCGTCACTAATTTTCATATGTCAGCTAAGTGTATTAGAGAGCTGTTGATAGGTTTTCATTGGCTTGATGTGTCTACTCTGCAAGTTTGGTGCATGTAAGTACATTTTCTTATTTTATTAGTGTCAATATCTATTAATATGTTATATCTCTCATCACTTTTATTATAATGTTGATTTAAAAATTTTTCAGGTATATTCATCGTGTGTGTATTGATAATTCACAATCAGAAGTATATGGATTTATGGACTCTGCTATGTGTTCGTACATTGATAATGTGCCGAAAACTGAAGCAAATGTCAAAAAATACATACAAGATAAGTTACATGACAAAAAGAGAGAGTGTCACTTGCTACCATTTATTCATGGGTAAGTTTGTATGAAATTGTGTTTTCTATTTTTTTAATTTTGGTAACATAGATATTTCAATTTTGGTAACATGAAATTGTGACTTTTGTGTTTCCACACACACATACAAAGGTCATTGGCAATTAATAGTCATGTGTCCAAAAGATAATACTGTGGTCGTCTTTTGTTCACTTTATCGGGAACTTAATCAAACCATGACGAAAATTGTTACAAAGTAAGTTTATCTTTTATGTTCACTTCATCCTATATACATAATTTGTTACAAAAGTAATTTCATATTTTATGTGGCTTTATATGGATTTTTTTCTTCTGAATTAGTGGTTTTGGGGTTCATCAAGCAGCAAATGGCATTAGAAAAAAGGCTACATGGCTTCAACCCAAGGTAAGCGTGGTGTAAATTATAATTATATATTTAATTTTATCATATAAGTATTCACTAATTATGCCATTCATTTGTAGACAAGGAAACAACATAACTCTAATGATTGTGGGTATTATGTGATGAAAAATATGTTGGATATTGTCTCTGCCAAGATAACCAGGTCTTGGATGAAGGTAATAAAAATGACTTTAATTTGTTATTTACTTTACGTTTTGCAACTTAATGTGAATTTTCAAAGAATAACTCTATTGTTATTTACGTGTTGTAGGTATTTGATGACCCAACAGAATTAACACAAGATGATTTGTATGATTTGCGACTCCGTTGGGAAACATGTTTCTTTGAGTTATATAAAGGTTAAGCTTGGTTGGTAATTCATCTTCTTGTGGATTGCAAGTTGGTAATTCAAGTGTGGGAAAGGACTTATAAATGGTTGGATATTTTTGTATTTTTTGTTGTTGTAGTAGTCCATCGTGTAAACCTCCTTATAATTTAGTACATTTGTGTGTATCCTATATTAGTACTTTTGTAAATCAATTATGGAATTTGAAGAATATATATATATGCGTATACTAGATATTTGATGCAATGAAATTAGATTTGTGAGAAAAATATGAAAATAGTGACATAAATGTGGTCTATGTGATGTTGGGAAAATATGGAAAATAGCAACCTAATTATGGTCTGTGTGATGTTGGAAAAATATGAAAAATTAGGTACCAAAAAATATACAGGGAACTGCTAAAAAATAGTCAAATTATTTAGAATTATTACAGTACTTTTTACATCGGTTATTAGCAAAACCAATGTAACACACAACATTTTTACATCGGGCAAACAACAAAACCGATGTAAAAAGTCATACCTGGCGCGTTTGATATTTTTATGCAATACTTTTTACATCGGTTTCAGGTTACAACCGATGTAACCAAACCAACCTTTTACATCGGTTTCGAGTTACAACCGATGTAAAAACACTCTTTTATATATAAAAAATTACAATTATATTTTTTTTCACATCAGACTTAAAAAGTTAACCGATGTGGTTGGTGACTTTTTTACTTCGGGCCATAACCCGATGTAAAATGTCTTTGATTTACTACATCGCCTGACTTTACATCGGACCCAGACCCGATGTAAAAAGTCATTTCTGTACTAGTTTCTTGGAATGCGTGATTCTTTGATTTAAAAAAAAAATAATTTTTTTAAATACTTAAAAAGTTTGCAAGGTTTTTTTTTCATATCTGATTTTATGAAAATATCTTATATTATTTTAAAAGTTTGATTTGGGAAAAATATTAACTATAATATGAAAAATCATATATAAAGCAGGATAATTAATTTTAAGTTATCATTGGTACTGAATTTATAATTTATAATTTTATTATTATTGTTTATATGTTTTTAATATTATTTTACAATGTATATTATTTTATTTCTATAAAAGCAATACTAAAAAGAAAAATAAATATAAAATATTTTGAATTATCAAATATAAGTATTAAAAGAGGCAAAAATCTTCTTAAAAATAATCAAATATAAATCAAGAGCATTTGTGATCTTGAAAATCTTAGTAAAATTGGGATATATGTGAGACTTAATTAATATATACACAAAAGACCTTATATATTGGCAACAATATTCAGGTTTGAGATTTTTTGGGTGCTTATGCCTCTTTTATAGGTGTCTCAAATTCTCTCATTGTCGATTTTTAGGGTGCTATGCTAGCAATTGAAGACGGAATCGACGACGGTGGTTAAAGCTTTCAATCCTCTGTGTTGTGTGCCTTGGTCAATTAGGATCGGTTTTAAAGTCCAGAACCCGGAAGAACTCAGTCTCTGCGTTGAAAGTTGGTGATGACCTGCTGGAGGATGTGATTGCTATCAAATCTGTTGCCATAAATCAATTCGCAAATAGATTTATGAAGGAGTATAAGAGAATACCTTCTTTTGATTTGACTAGTTTATCTAAACTTACTGTGGTTGATAGTATGAAACTTGAGGAAAACTTCACAATGGATGAAATTATTGACGTCGTCTTTGATTGTGATGGGGACAAGAGTCCTGGCCCAGACGGCTTCAATTTGCAATTTCTGAAACGCTGTTGGAATATTCTCGGTTCGGACGGTTTCAACTGTATTTGTGAATTCCATAAGTCTGCAACTCTTCCTAAGGCTATGCTCTCCTTCTTTATTGCCTTAATCCCTAAGTTGGAAAGTCCTCAACGTATCGAAGATTATCGTCCTATTTGTCTCATTGGGTGTATCTATAAGATTATTGCAAAGATTTTGGTAGCACGTCTTAGAAAGGTAATTGGTCAACTTATATCAGCTTCTCAAACAACTTTTATTCCCGGTAAGCTGCTTCTCGACGGCGTCCTTGTGGCAAATGAAATATATGACTTTGCTAAAAGAAATAAGAAAAGGTGTATCATGTTTAAAGCAGATTTCGCTAAGGCTTATGACTGTGTTGATTGGGATTTCCTTGTCAAGATTAAGGTAGCAATGGGCTTTGGTGGTAAATGGTTAGAGTGGATCAACGGAGGTGTCTTCCAAAGTTTCGTGTCCGTCCTTGTTAACGGGAGCCCTTTTTTTAACTTCAAGGCTTCTCGATGGTTAAGGCAGGGATACCCGTTGTCGCCTTTTATTTACTTTAGTGGTCGAAGGTTTGGCTTTCATGGTTGGCAAAGCTTCTAGGTTGGGTATTATGCGCGGTTTCAAAGTTAACAATGTGGTTGAACACAACCTATTGCAATTTGTGGACGATACCATTCTTATTTGTGATGCAACATGGTCGAATATTTGGGGTCTTAAGCAATCCTTCGTCGTTTTGAACTTGTTTCGGTTCTGAAATTGAATGCCACCAAAAGTTATCTCTACGGGATTGGAATTGACGATTCTTTCTTAGCGGCGGCATCTCGTTTCTTAGCTTGTTCAAGAAATTTTGTTCCTTTCATTTTTCTAGGCATAATGATTGGTGGTAATCATAGGCGTATTTATTTTTGGAATCCGGTCATCAATAGGATTAAATCCCGTTTGTCAGCTTGGAATGGCAGACTCTTATCTATGGGTGGGAGAGTAACCCTGATTAATTCTGTGTTGTCCATCCTCTCGATTCATTTCTTATCGTTCTTTAAAGCGCCTGTTAAAGTTATCCAGCAAATAACTAGCATTCAGAGACGGTTCCTTTGGTCGGGCGTGACGGAAAAGGTTGGTTTGTCATTAATCAACTGGAAAACAGTTTGTAAACCATAGGAGATTGGTGGCTTAGGTATTAGAAATGTAGGTGTCCTTAATACTTCTCTTCTATCTAAATGGTGTTGGAGACTTCTTACAGACGATAATGCACTATGGAAGGGTTTGTTAACAGCTAGGAACAGTAACTCCATTTTGATAATTATGTCCCGTGAGGTCCAGGTCTGCTCCAATTCCTCTCTTTGGTGGCGGGACCTGCTATCTATTGCTATTTCATTGGACGACATCTATTTTTCGAACGCTGTTGCGATTAAGGTTAATGATGGACATTCACTTCCTTTTTGGTCTGCTTGTTGGTCTGGATCTTATCCTTTGTGTGAGCTTTTCCCACTTTATTTGCTGCTACTATTGACAAACAGGAGCGTATTTCTGATCTTGGCTTTTGGGTGGATTTTATTTGGCATTGGAACATTTCTATCGATACGTTTGAAGGTGGTTTTGTTGTTGTCCGCGAGTTGCCGGTGTAACACCCCAAAATAATTAGAGTATTTATTTAATGGATTTATTATAAATATTCGGTATTTATCGGTGAACTTCGGTGAGATATTATGATGCAAGATGTGTTTATGATGTGTGTCGCGGGAATTGATGAATTAAGTGATTATTCGGAACTATTTAGTAATAATAGTAATAGAATAATATTATTTGGACTATTATTATTATTTAAAATAAAAAGAGAAGCTTGAGGACATGTTGGTAATGTTATGTGGAATAAGTGAGGGTAAAGATGGAAGAGCCTAATTAGGGGTATTTGGGAGCCAAGAGAGGAAATAGTGAGAGAGGTTCTCATTATACGTGTTTTGGTGGCTGAAGCAAAAAGGCTCTGAAGAACAAGGAGGCTAGGGTTGAAGTGTTGCAGAAAGAGAAGAGGAATCAAATTCTACTCTAAGGTATGGGGAGTATAACTTTCATTATAGTTGATATATAGCATAGATGTATGTAGGTAGTTGGGATTTTAAGGGGTTTTGGGGTTTATGATGAGATATGATGAAATGGGGTGGAATTGATGTTATGAACATGATGATATTGATGTATGTTGATAAGAATGATAATTTGAGGTTTGATTGTGCATTATTTCATTAAGTTTATGTTTTTGGAATTGAGACAAAAGGGTTTTCGTACTGCTGCTTTTCAAAATTCGTAAAACTGTTTTTCACAGCGTGCAATCGATTGGAGTACAGGTGCAATCGATTGCACTGTAAATTTTTTGGAAAAAACTGCTTTTGTATATGGTGCAATCGATTGACATACTGGTGCAATCGATTGCACACCATTGGACAACATTTCGTAAACTTTGAAAATCCATAACTTTTGACTCGGGTGTCCGTTTGACGCGTCGTTTGAACCACGAAAAGCTAAAAACATTTTCTATAATATAAAAATAGTTTTGAGAATAATTAATGATTATTTGATGGAGGCTCAGGCTTTTGGTATGGAATTAGTCTTGTACGTTCGGATTGCGTTATGCTATGAAGTGTTTGATGTTACTATGATGATATTATGTGGTATTATGATGTGTTTGATGTTGTGTGAAGTGTTTGATGCTGTTATAACAGAGTATGATTTATTATGAAGTATATGACGATTGTTTAATGATGTGCGTGTTAAATGTGTACATGGTGTAAGAGAATTGTGTAGGAATTATTATGGTGATAGATGCATTATGATGTTTTGATGTTGAAAATGAAGTTGTGATGTTATATTATGTGGTTATGATACTGTGATGATGGTGGAGTTGACGATGTGCATATTGACGTATATATGTTATATGATGATGATGCTTAATGATTACATGAATGCGGATGCAATTTGAGGATTTTGTTTATTATGTTGATGTTGCTGCATCATTGCATTCATGGCATACTATGTTGGGACTTGGGTCCGTTGTTGGCTTCAATCCCATTATGCGGATTGGAGTGATTATGTTGTGCTCCCTTGTGGAGGGTTGATGGCTAGTGTCCATCACATGATGATTATGTTGTGCTCCCTTGTGGAGAGTTGATGGCCCAGTGTCCATCACATGATTGAATTTGGTACCACATGCATGTTTCCGATGAAGTTACATTTCATTCTAAATGGCATTGCATATGTATGATGTTGTTGTTGCTGCCCTATTTTATATCTTTGCCTTATATCTCATATAATGAATTGTGAATACTCACCCTGCCTGTTTGAATGTTGCCTCCACGTGGTTAATGTGCAGGTGATCAAGATTAGCCGTGGATGCTTTTGAGGACTTTTGAAGTTATTTTCATTTTGGTCGATGTAGAGGGTCTTGCTCTGATAGTGTAACATCGGGTTGGGTCGTCGAGTCGAACCATGTTGAGTTTTATGTGGCTGTTATTTTATTGATTATTTGATGACTATGGTTCATTTTAATAAACCCTTTTGTGGGATTTTTGTGGTTATGGTGGTTCTGCTGCCCTTTGAAGGCACTTTTAGTTATTTTGAGGAAAACCCGTTGTTTACAGAGCAATTTTGTTAATTTGAATTTATTGAGAAATGTGTACCCTTTGAGGTGATTCTGATTTTACTATGATTTTATGTTTATTCCGCTGCGATAATTTTGGGGTAGAAAAGGGTGTTACATTAGTGGTATCAGAGCAGGTCGGTCCGTCTAACCAGGTTGTCTAATGTTGTTTGTTCCTTAGTACGCGACATATAGGTGTGAAACATTGTCGGTACTTGCTTGTTTTCTAACCGTTGTCTGCGGGTGTTGGTTTGAAACAAGTGGGGGAGAAGTTTTTGCTTCTCTGAGATGTTTTGGTTGTGGAATATTAGTTCGGTGTGCCGCTGATTTCAATGGTGCAAGCATTATGGGAGTTATGTTGTTTCCGAACTGAAGGAAATACGGATATAAGACTTATGGCAACTAAGAATTTGTGGCTTAAGTAGCTTAGTGCACAAGATGCAAGGAACGCTATTGTAGTTTGGTAAATATGGTTTATGCCCCATCACGATCATCGGCTATCTATTATCAAATTGAGGAATTGATCACTCTTAATCCCTTGTTGATAGTAGACGGGGTCATGCTGGATAGAATAAACATATCTTGCCGGCTTATATGGTGTGTTCAGTGAATTGTTTGGAGTTAAGCCAAGTGCTTATAGATTGTTTTGATGAGTTGATGCAGATTATTATATTTGAAGATATGGAGAATTCGAGTTTCTTGCCTGTCGGTCAAGTTGGGATGTCTTGAGGGAGAACGATCAGGTGTTGTTGATGTTTGCTTCTCGGGGGATGGAGAGCAATGTGACGGCTAATGATATGCCAGTGGTGTGTGATTCCTGATGTTTTCCTGAAGATATCTACGACTTGCCTCCAGAGCATGAATCTAAGTTCGACGAGGGTGAAGAGTTATTTGTTCCGTTAAGCAAGTGGATAAGTTTATTGTTGTATTCATTGACGATATTCTGATCTATTCTTCTTCATCAACGTGGGTTCCATAGTTGGTATAGCATTTGGGGGAGAAGATTAGGAGTTTGGGGGAATTAGATTTTGTGTGATAATATGTGTATATGATGATTTTGTGTTCTACACGATGATATTGATGAAATACAAGTTATACTATGTTAGTCTATGCTAAATGTTGATCTAAACTCTATGGGTGTTGTGGGAAAAGTTTATAACATTGCAAGTGGTGTAGAGAGGGTTTAGAAATGAGTTTTCATGATATAGCAGGTGCAAATCGATTACACCCTGCTGCGAATCGATTGCACCCTGCTGTAGAAGTGACTTTTGAAATCCTGGGATTGTCCAATCGATTGCACACTAGTGCAAATCGATTGCACACTGCTATTTTTTGAAAAATGCAAAATTGAATCGGTCATAACTTGAGTTTCATAACTCCACTTGACGCGCGGTCGGAAGCGTTAGAAATCTATTTTTATGTTCTATGTGAGCGTGAAATAGAGTTTTCTATATAATTGGTACCAGGCACAAGTACAATAGCGATGGCTCCTTATAGAATGGCAGCTTTAGAGCTGAGTGAATTGAAGAAACAATTGGAGGAATTGCTTGAGAAGAAATTTGTTCGACCGAGTATTTCTCCGTGGGGTGCTCATGTGTTGTTAATTAAGAAGAAAGATAGAAGTATGAGATTGTGTGTGGATTATAGGCAGTTGAATAAAGTGACTATTAAGAATAAATATCCACTACCGAGAATTGACGATTTGATGGATCAGCTAGTAGGTGCTCGTGTGTTCAGCAAGAATGATTTGAGGTGTGGTTATCATCAAACTCGTGTTAAACCAGATGATATGCCGAAGACAGCTTTTAGGACGAGGTATGGTCACTATGAATACACTGTGATGTCGTTTGGTGTATCCAATGCACCTGGTGTGTTCATGGAGTTTATAAATCAGATTTTTCATGAGTATCTAGATAAATTGGTTGTGGTTTTCATTGACGATATTTTGAGGTACTCTAAATTCGAAGAGGAGCATGTAGAGCATTTGCAAATTTTGTTGCAAGTATTGAGAGAAAGGAAGTTGTATGCGAAGTTGTCAAAATGAGAGTTCTGGTTGAAGGAAGTGAGTTTCCTTGGCCACGTAATTTCAATGGTGGAATTGATGTGGATCCTTTGAAGATTGATGTTGGGTTGCATTGGGAGACTTCGAAGTCTGCTACTGAAATAAGAAGCTTTATGGGATTAACAAGTTGTTATCGCAAATTTATTGAAGGTTTTTCTAAGTTGGCATTATCGGTGACTTAGTTGACTCGAAAGGGTCAAGCGTATGTGTAGGATGTTGCATGTGAAGAAAGTTTTGTAGAACTGAAGAAGAAATTGATGACCGCTTCAGTATTCATTTTTCCTAATCTGAGTGAGTCTTTTGTGGTTTATTATGACGCGTCGGAGATGGGTCTTGGTGGAGTGTTGATGCAGAATGGTCAAGTGGTTGCTTATGCTTCCAGACAATTAAGAGTTCATGAATGGAATTACCCTACGCGCGATTTAGAGTTGGCAGCTGTGGTGTTTGGGTTGAAAATTTGGCAACCTTATCCTTTTGGCTTTAAGTTTGAGGTGTTTAGTGATCATGAAAGCTGGAAGTACTTGTTTGATCAGAAGGAGTTGAATATGAGGCAGAGAAGATGGTTAGAATTATTGAAGGATTATGATTTTGATTTGAGTTACCACCCTGGTAAAGAAAATGTGGTGGCCGATGCTTTGAGTAGGAAGTCGTTACATATGACAGTGCTTATGGTGAGAGGACTTGAAATGATTGAGTAGTTCAGAGATATGAGCTTAGTGTGTGAGACGACCTCTGACAGTGTGAAGTTGGGAATATTGAAATTGACTAGCGATATTGTAGAAGAAATCCGAGTAGGACAACAATCTGACTTGAAGTTGGTTGATCAATCAACCTTAACTAACCAAGATAACGGAGGTGAATTTCGGTTTGATGAAAATGGTGTATTGAGATTCCGAGACAGAGTGTGTATTCCAGATGTTCTGGAAGTTAAGAAGAGTATTTTAAAGGAATGACATCGAAGTAGACTGAGTATTCATCCTGGTGCTACGAAGATGTATCAAGATTTGCAGAAGCTGTTTTGGTGGCCAAGTATGAAGAAGGATATTGTTGTGTTTGTGTATGCATGTTTGATTTGTCGGAAGTTAAATATGGAACATCAGAAGCCTTTGGGTATGATGCGACCGTTGAATATTCCAAAATGGAAATGGGATAGTATTTCCATGGGTTTTGTGATGGGATTATCGAAGACGGTGAAGGGGAATGATTCGAGTTGGGTAATTGCTGATAGATTAACTAAGTCGGCTCATTTCTCACCGATAAAGATTAGTTATTCCATACAGAAGTTAGCTAAGATGTACATTAAGGAAATTGTGAAGTTGCATGAGATAACTTCAAGTGTTGTGTCGGATAGAGATCCAAGATTTTCGTCGAGGTTTGGAAAAGTTATAGGGTGCTTTAGGCACTAAGTTGGGGTTGAGTTCTGCTTATCATCCGTAGACGGATGGTCAGACAGAGAGGAGTATCCAGTCTTTGGAGGATTTGTTGATGGCTTGTGTGTTGGAATTGTGAGTGCGAAGATCAAATGAGGGAGTCGTATCCGACTCTGTTTTCTTCGGTAATTTTAGAGGGTGAAAATTCTCTAAGTGGGGGAGAGTTGTAACACCCCAAAATAATTAGAGTATTTATTTAATGGATTTATTATAAATATTAGGGATTTATTGGTGAACTTCGGTGAGATATTATGATGCAAGATGTGTTTATGATGTGTGTCGCGGGAATTGATGAATTAAGTGATTATTCGGAATTATTTAGTAATAATAGTAATAGAATAATATTATTTGGACTATTATTATTATTTAAAATAAAAAGAGAAGCTTGACGACATGTTGGTAATGTTATGTGGAATAAGTGAGGGTAAAGATGGAAGAGTCTAATCATGGGTATTTGGGAGCCAAGAGAGGAAATAGTGAGAGAGGTTCTCATTAGACGTGTTTTGGTGGCTGAAGCAAAAAGGCTCTAAAGAACAAGGAGGCTAGGGTTGAAGTGTTGCAGAAGGAGAAGAGGAATCAAATTCTACTCTAAGGTATGGGGAGTATAACTTTCACTATAGTTGATATATAGCTTAGATGTATGTAGGTAGTTGGGATTTTAAGGGGTTTTGGGGTTTATGATGAGATATGATGAAATGGGGTGGAATTGATGTTATGAACATGCTGATATTGATGTATGTTGATAAGAATGATAATTTAAGGTTTGATTGTGCATTATTTCATGAAGTTTGTGTTTTTGGAATTGAGACAAAAGGGTTTTCGTATTGCTACTTTTCAGAATGCATAAAACTGTTTTTCACAGCGTGCAATCGATTGGAGTACAGGTGAAATCGATTGCACAGTCAAATTTTTCGGAAAAATGTTGTTGTACATGGTGAAATCGATTGACATACTGGTGCAATCGATTGCACGCCGTTGGACAACATTTCGTAAACTTTGAAAATCCAAAACTTTTGACTCGGGTGTCCGTTTGACGCGCCGTTTGAACCTACGGAAAGCTAAAAACATTTTCTATAATATAAAAATAATTTTGAGAATAATAAATGATTATTTGATGTAGGCTTAGGCCTTTGGTATGTAATTAGTCTTGTACGTTCGTATTGCGTTGTGCTATGAAGTGTTTGACGTTACTATAATGATATTATGTGGTATTATGATGTGTTTGATGTTGTGTGAAGTGTTTGATGTTGTTATAACAGAGTATGATTTATTATGAAGTATATGATGATTGTTTAATGATGCGCGTGTTAAATGTATACATGGTGTAAGAGAATTGTGTTGGAATTATTATGGTGATAGATGCATTATGATATTTTGATGTTGAAAATAAAGTTGTGATGTTATATTATGATGGTTATGCTACTGTGATGATGGTGGAGTTGACGATGTGCATATTGACGTATATATGCTATATGATGATGATGATTAATGATTACATGAATGCGGATGCAATTTGAGGATTTTGTTGATTATGTTGATGTTGTTGCATCGTTGCATTCATGGCATACTATGTTGGGACTTCGGTCCGTTGTTGGCTTCAATCCCACTGTGCGGATTGGAGTGATTATGTTGTGCTCCCTTGTGGAGGGTTGATGGCCAGTGTCCATCACATGATGATTATGTTGTGCTCCCTTGTGGAGGGTTGATGGCCCAGTGTCCATCACATGATTGATTTTGGTACCACATGCATGTTTCCGATGAAGTTGCATTTCATTCTAAATGGCATTGCATGTGTATGAATTGATTGTGATTGTTAGGTGTGATTTATTGAGGATAATTATGATGTTGTTGTTGCTGCCCTATTTTATATCTTTGCCTTATATCTCGTATAATGAATTGTGAATACTCACCCTGCCTGTTTGAATGTTGCCTCCACGTGGGTAACGTGAAGGTGATCAGGATTAGCCGTGGATGCTTTTGAGGACTTTTGAAGTTATTTGCATTTTGTTCGATGTAGAGGGTCTTGCTCTGATAGTGTAACATCGGGTTGGGTCGTCGAGTCGAACCATGTTAAGTTTTATGTGGCTGTTATTTTATTGATTATTTGATGACTATGGTTCATTTTAATAAACCTTTTTGTGGGATTTTTGTGGTTATGGTGGTTTTACTGTCCTTTGAAGGCATTTTGAGTTATTTTGAGGAAAACCCGTTGTTTATGGAGCAATTTTGTTGATTTGAATTTATTGAGAAATGTGCACCATTTGAGGTGATTATGATTTTACTATGATTTTATGTTTATTCCGCTGCGATAATTTTGGGGTAGAAAAGGGTGTTATAGCCGGACCTCTTGTTGCTGCTGCAGGAAGTTTAACTTCAACATAACTTGCACAATTGATTTGTGTGGCCTTTAGGCATTTGCGGTGCTTTTTCGGTCTTGTCATGTTATCAACTTTTTACCAAAGATTTACATGGACCTCACTTGGCGATGGAAGTGAAGACTGCACTTGATATCATTTGGGCATCAAACTCTCCTTTGAAAGTTAAAGTGTTTGCGTGGCGACTGGTTTTGGACGGACTACCTACACAGGAGAACCTTTGCTACAAGGAGATTATCACGAATGCTCATGACAAGGTTTGTGTGTTTTGTTTTAACAGCGACGAAACACTTAATCATCTCTTCTTCTCTTGTCATAAGGTTGTCTTAGTTTGGAGTAAACTTGCTTCTTAGTTAGAAATTCCCTTCTCTACGGAATTCGTCAACCACCCCCACCTTCTTGAATGGCTGAGTTTTTTCAATGGTAGTTGAAAGAAGCTTGAGGCAGTTTAATTTGGTTGGTAGCTTGCTGTTGTATATGAATGGTTAGAAACCAAATTATTTTCAACGATGTTCTTTGCAATCCGACGTATATTTTCGATAAGATTGTTTTGTTCTCTTGGATGTGGCTTCCTCGTAGGAATAAACAATCTCCAATGTGCTCTTTTTATAACTGGCTTTATCACCCGATTGATTTTTTGTAACCTTTTCGTTTCGGGTTGAGTTGCTTTTCTCTGGTCTTTGTTTATCGGGTTGGAGTACCCTTAATACTTCTTTTTGATATAAAGTTTGCTTGATTATAAAAAAAAACTGTATTAATTTAGTTTCTAAGTGAAATTTTGTTGTTTCTCACATTTTTAGAGAAAGGAATATTTGTGCAGATACTCTTGCAAATTTAAGTTTATCCTTGACTGATACTTCCCATTTTCCTTTATACATTTATGTATTATGGCTGATTTTGTAAAGGATAGGTTTGGTTTACCATTCTTTAGATTCGTTCGGTTCGGCCTTTAGACAATTTTGGTATAGTCCCCCTCTTTTTGTGATATCCATTCCTTTTTATATATTACCTTATTCAAAAAAAATATTTTGCATATTTAAAACTAATTTATTTTAATATCAATTATATTAATATACACATAATAATAAATATATATTATACAATGTAAACAATACATTAATTTTATTAAAGTTTTTCCATTATTCACCATTATTTAAATGTTTTTCCTTTTTTAATTCTAAAAGTATATTTAAATTCCTCCCCCACCCTATTTTTAATTTCTTACGTCTAAATAACATATACAAACAAATAACTAAATATTATAAGACTATATTGTAAATAAAATTTCATATTCCATTTTTAATTCAACAATTACTCTTTTTCTATTTTAATTATAATAGAATTTAGAAATTTTAGAGATAATTTAATTTAACTATACATTAATTCTATTATATTTCTACCAATGTTCACAATTTTTTATATTTTTTCCTTTATTATCATTTTATCATTTTTTTTAAGAATAGAAATGTATAAATAATATTGCTATACTACACTATTAAATTTCATATTTTATCATTTTTTAACTTTTTTATTAATAAGTAATATATTATTATTCAATTTTTTTAATGTCTTTAACCAAAACAAATTATGTTTCAATTATAATTACTCATCTAAAATCAAATGATAAAAACTTAGAGAAGTGTTTTTAATTATGATTTTCTCAATCTTTTTTGGGGGACTCGATTCCGCCTTTTCTTGTTTCTTCTCTCATGCATAATAAGATGTTTCTTCTCTCATGCATAATAAGATAGAGATTCCAATCTATCGGATATGTTTGTTCTTCTCTTTTTGTTTGTCCTTTTTCTATATCTTAGTTTATGAAAATATCTTTTATTATTTTAAAAGTTTGATTTCGGAAAAAAAAGTGTTAATTGTAATATGAAAAATCTTATATAAAGCAGGATAATTAATTTTAAGTTTTCATTGGTACTGAATTCAAAAATTTTAATTTTACTATGATTATTTATTTATTTTTAATCTTATTTTACAATGTATATTATCTTATTTCTATAAAAATAATATTAAAAAGAAAAATAAATATAAAGTATTTTGATTTATCAAATATACTTATATTCAAAAATAAGTATTAAAGAGACAAAAATATTCCTTAAAAAATAAAATATAAATCAAGAGCATTTGCTATCTTGAAAATCTTAGTAAAATTGGGATATGTGTGAGACTTAATTAATAGATACACAAAAGACCTTATATTTTGGCTTATATATCCAAGTTTGAGAGTTTCTCACAATTACACTACACCACAACTTTAAAGTACTCAACAAGAAACTAAATATGAAAATAAAGAGAACAATATTCGTAGGAACAACATTTTCTTCGACAACAAATATTGCAAATTGAATAATATCTTCAACTCTAGTGAATGTGCTTGACGCGTAGGCTTTTCCCACAATTTCTTGATGTTTCTTGACAACAAAGATCATCCTTTACTTATAAACCCATCTTCCAACATTTTAATTCACGTTCCACATTTTTCAAATATTCCTTCTTATTTCTATTATGTCCAGTTCCTTCGCAAAAGTAACTACCACAATACTTCGTGGGTCAAACTTTCTGAAGCAAAACGATTGTATTGTTTTTTTTTTATAAGCAAAAGAGATTGAATTAAAAAGCACTAAACCCAAAAGACAACGATAAAAGAAAATGTTTTCACAAAACCCAAAAGAAACCAAAGACCGATCAACATCAACAAAAGAAAACCGTTGGATCAACACACCAATCCAGCCACGACATAGTAAAACCACCTCTAAACAAAACCAAAAACCACTCCTAAGAGAGTTTCTTAATAAGCCCAACCCCATCCATATTAGACAAAAAAAAGACCCTTAAAAAGAATTTCATTCCTACATTTCTAAATTACCCAACAATAGACCAAACCAAAGAACCAACCGGTGTCCAACTTCCAAGCCGCCTTACAATTCTTGTCCAACAAAAGAAGGCCTTCCAAAATAGAGGTAACCGAAGAAATATGATCCACACGGAGCCAATCACACAAAGTACTCCACCAACCTCTAGAAATATGGCAACTCAAGAAAAGGTGATCTAAATCTTCTTCAACTCCAAAACACAAAGGACAAACCAAAGAATGCGGTCCCGACAAAATACCACGTTTCGATAGTTCCCGCTTCGTAGGAAGTCTATTCCAAATCAATCTCCAACCAAAAATTGAAATTCTACTAGGTACTTTAGAAATCCAAAGACGAGATAAAGCTAAAGAGATGTTGTCATTCAAATCCGAACTCGAAAAAAGAGAAGAAATAATGGAATTATAAGCGCTACTAACCGAAAAGCCTTTGACATTTTTCCACCAAACAGAACTATCGGCATGGGAGCTGACCGACCGAATTTGCTGTAAAAGCAGCCCCAAATCACGTTGTTGGGCAGCAGCAGGATCATCGTCTTGAATGCTAAATAACGGGAACAACCACCGCCACTCCTCATCATGCCAAAAACCCATCTCCGCCACTTTCACATGAGGCTCATTAACCAAAAGAAACAAGTCCGGGAAAAGAATGTTGAACGGCGATGTACTTATCCAATAATCAAACCAAAACTCCAAAAGGTAACCCGTGCCAAGCTTGCACGAAAAAGACGAAATGAACCAATTTGGATCTTGCCCAACCGAACAAAGATCCCTCCACCAAAGAGACACTTTACTCCGGGAATGAAAAGATGTCGCAAGACGCATTGCTCTTTTAGTATCACAGTACCTACAAGAAAGAAAGTTAGTCCAAAAAGTGTTATCCTCATTCAAAATCTGCCACTTTCATTTACTAAGAAGAGCGAGATTGAAATTTCCGCAATGTTTCACTCCAAGACCCTCATCTTTCTTAGGAAGGCAAACTTTCTCCTAACTTATCCAATTAATCTTCCTATTCAACTCATCCCCACCCCAAAGAAAAGCTCTTTGAAGCATAATAATCTCGTTGATAATAGCTTTTGGAGCCTTATAGAACGAGAAGAGAAAAATCAGAATAGTTGATAAGATGGAATTTAAAAGAACCACTTTCTCCCCCAATCGAAAGATCCTATTATGCCACCCTCCTAGCCTTCTTTTAAACTTCGATACCAAAGGTT
Organism: Lathyrus tuberosus; assembly: GCA_022829125.1. Classification (NCBI taxonomy): domain Eukaryota; kingdom Viridiplantae; phylum Streptophyta; class Magnoliopsida; order Fabales; family Fabaceae; genus Lathyrus; species Lathyrus tuberosus. Next base: position 39,278,850 of record JALAZF010000002.1, read on the forward strand.
TCCAAACCTCACATCTCCTTGGATTAATACCAACCGGAATGCCAAGAAACACAAAAGACGAAGAACCAATCTCACACTTGAGAAAAGACGAAGCCGCATGAATAAAATTCGGGTTCAAATTCACTCCAAAAAGCTTACTCTTGTTCAAATTGACCCGCAAACCGGAGATTATCTCAAAACCCCGAAGAATGGCCTTTAACGCCCAAAGATTATTCCAAGAAGCTTCTCCCATTAAAATAGTGTCATCGGCGAATTGGAGGATATCAACATTGATATTCCCTTCCAAACGGAATCCCTTGAATTGTGATGTGATGTTGTGTTTGATAACAACGTTCTTTATGCTTTGGATGAAAACGGATCTATTGAAGGATGGAATTTTTGTCACCAAAAGGTTTCAACAAAGATTTTGGAAGTTAATTATCCAACCACGGTGATAGACAAGGAAGAAGAGAAGAAATTTCCAATTGATAAGTTTTTAACTAAACATTATTTGGTGAAATCTAAAAAAAGAATTCTTATTAATACAAAGATTTATTGAAAATTCCATTAATGCTAATGATGAAATAGTTTATGAAGGAACCAGTCTATCATATGACCAGGAAGAAATCGGTCCTTACCGAACAAAGCATTTTAATGTGTATAAGCTTGACCAGGTGAAGGGAAAGTGTGAAAGTTTAATATCTATTAATTTTTTTCCCAATAAGCAATGATTTCATTAATGGCACAAGGGGTTGCACAAACCCAAATTACAACCTCTTCAAACATTCAATAGGTGTTGTATACCAATGGAAAGACAGACATTTAAGATTTTGTTTACCTACAAACAACCATTTCCAAGAGAATAACTTAATAGAGTTTAATGTGTCATCAATATCCTTGAGGGAGTCATTAAAGACGATTAAATTTCTGTTTGCCCATAAAAACCAAATTGTCGCGGACCAAACATTACTGCCCGACAGATTCCCCGTCGCAAATTTTGAATCTCGAACAAAAGCTGTATAAGAGTCTATACAACTCCCATCTCTCCTTATTTGAAAGCCAAACCACTTTCCTATTCCTGTCCACACCTTCTCTGTATATTCGCACTCCATCAAAACATATATGCTGGTCTCATTACAACTCAAACAGACTTTGCACAACTGATCCCCCACCAAAATATTCCTTCTAGCTAATTGATCCAAAGTTGCGATCCGGTCTCTAAATATCCTCCACACAAAAAACTGCACTTTAGATGGAGAACTTGCCTCCCATATCTTCTTTGAAGCTTCTATTAAATCCTCCTCATTCACTCCTACCACCCTATCTTGTAGCAGACTGATATAATAGGACGATACGGTAAATAAATTGGAGGAAAAAGACGGCAATACGGGTTCCCACTGAAACACTTCTTCACTAGCATCATTAGGCCTAACCGCATTCAATAAATCCAACAAATCCTCCTTCTCCCTCTCCATAACAGACTCAAGAGGAAAATCGTGTAATTGTAGGTTCCACACCCAATCCTCACCACACCACTCCCCCATGTCAGCTATAGAAACAGCAGAAGAGATAGCAAAAAGAAATAAATTGGGGAACATTACCTTAAGTAAACATCGATCCTCTATTTACAGTGCCAAAACGCAATGTCCTTACCATCACCCAAAGAGCATTTCAACTTCTCAACAAAATAATCAGAACCAGATAATCTATCATAGCTAACCGCCTTCAAATCTCACCACCAAATTGAATCAGTTTTCTTACTGTTGTTGCCGTCATTGCCTGTAAACAATAAACCAATACCGCACCTTGCATACTTATGCTCAATGATCCCCTTCCACACCAGTCCCTTAGCACTCAAACACCTCCATTTCCACTTATGGAGAAGAGAAGTGTTGAAACACGAGACATCCTTAATCCCAATTCCACCTTTGTCTTTCAGAAAGCAAATCGCCACTACAAAATATGTTGTCTTTTGCGACGTGTTTTCCACGTCGCAAACCATGAAAACACGTCACTACTCGTTTTTTACGACGTGAGCTTCTACGTCGCAGGAGAGCGCGTGGCAACCCTGTTACGACGTGATAAACATGTCACAAAGTTGCCACGTGATAATCACGTCGCAAAAAAGTTGATAGAAATCCCTTCAGAAAGAGTCAGAGCAGGTGTGCCGTGGGTCAGAAAATGCATAAAGTTATTTGTGGCGTGATTTCCACGTCACAAATTAGTGACATGAAAATCACGTGGCAAAATGTTTTTTTTTTATTTGTACGTTGTGTTTTGCGACGTGGTTTTCACGTCACTAATTTGTGACATGTAAATCACGTCGCAAATGATGTATTTTTTTTTTAAAATTATTTTCTGTTATATTTAAATAATTTCTGATTATTATTAAATATAATTTCTATTTTATTTAAATATAATTTTCTGTTTTAAAAAAATTATATTATTTAAATATAATTTTCTGTTTTATTTTCTGTTTTATATAATTTCTGTTTTATTTAATTAAATATTATAATTTATATTACTAAATTCAATATTATAAATCAAATTTATAAAAATAAAACTAAATATTTTTAAATATATAAATTAATAAACTTAATATAATAAAATTAATAAACTAAAATTTAAATTTAATATTTCTAAATATAAAATATAATTATAAATTCATTAGTACACAAATTAAAAAGTAAAAAGAAAATAAAAATAAAACTAAATAATTGGATCATCCAGGTCGTCGGTAAAGTCAACATCATTTTGGTTGTTATTATTCCTCGATTGACCACCATCGTTGCGATTTCCACCAAATGTTTGCATAAATTGCCGCATTTTCTCCTCCATATCAGCCTGCCTCTTCGCCATTTCCTCCATTGCTTCCGTTTGGGCCTTCGTTGTCGCCTCCATTTGGGCCTTCAATGCCGCCTCACGTTCCTCTGACTGCGTCTAGCCAATTGTCTTACCGTTTCTAACTGCTGCGGTGTCAAATTTGTTTGACGTGACCCCCCTTCACCGTCCATAGCTCTTTGATACAGAGTTCTATCCCCACTCTTCAAGGTCCCCGCCAAATTTCCACCACCAAAAAAGCACTCGTTATCCCCCTTTCCTCCAATAGCTTGACTCAAAATATAGAAATCCACATCTGGATGAACCGGTTGTCTTGGAGGAGGAGTATACTGGGGATTATGGGTCAGAAATTCTGCCATCAAGACCTGATAATCCTTCTACACATACAATTAAAAAAATCAAGTTAATATAAGTTAAATTAAATTAAATTAAATTAAATAAAAATAAATAATAAAAAAAATATAGCCACGTGATTTTAACGCCACAACTTATCAGTTGCCACGTGATTCTAACGCCACAACATCTCACTTGCCACGTGAAAATCACGTCACTAAGTTGCTAATAAATTAAAAATAAATATAAACAACATAAATTTACTTACCAAAGCATTTTTTGTACGCTCGTCAACAAAATCCCCCGATTTCTTTGTCCGAGTTTGGGTAACCAGCTCAATCATCAGTGGTTGTCTCCTCAAAACCTTAGCCTAAATAATGAACTTAACTTAAATTAATAATATATGTTATAAATCAAAATATGACTTTAAAAAGTGGTAATAATTACCATGCGTCGAGAATGCTCAGCAGTACTAATACTTCCAACAGCATTAAGGCAACCCCCTTTTTCTGATGCCCTCATCTTCTTTGCATTTTCAGATTTAGCCTTAAATTCATCAGTTTCCCAATACTTAAGAAGGACATCAAAAATTTCTTTGCCTATCCATTTGGGACGAATGCCCAACAGTACAAAACGCTCTCTAACACGTCGTAGCATGTCAGAAAGTCGTCTTGAACTCCTGCCAAAATAATGTTTTTTTACTTTTTCATGGTTCAGTGGATCCCAAACACATTTCTCCTGCAATGTTGTATGACATTAAAATAAATAGTTAGATAAATTATAACAATAATAAAAAAGTCATTTAAATAACAATAACTTAACAAATAAATTAATGATACCTGAAATTGCTTAAACCATTCGTCTTTGTCCTTAACTTCTCCAAAAGTCTTATACAATTTCTTATAATTCTGCTGAATTATATAACTTATAACATTGGCAGCAGTCTGACTCGGCCCGAAACTAAACAACAATAATTGAATTAGCATTAATTATATAAATTTATATTTAAAATGGAAATGTGTACTTTTAAATAAAAATCAATAAATAAGAAACTTACGAGTTTCCTTCAGGCCAAATCCAAAATCTCCCATCAATGGTATGAATCTCACTCGGATCATCATCCCCTCGAAGATCTCTCCCATCTATCTCATCATCGTCCACATTAATATCGCCATCACCCAACTCTGCATGATCATTGGATGCAGGTACATGTGTGGGATGTGGGGTGCGACCAGTCTGTGTGGGCCGTGAAGAGGTGGATCCTCCAGTCTGCTGGACGGATGGGGGCATCTGTGTAGGAAGTGGGGTGCTGGATCCTCCAGTCTGCTGGACGAATGAAGGCATCTGTGTGGGAATTGGAAAACTGTATCCTCCACTCTGCTGGAAGGATGAGGGCACCTGACTCTGCTGGAATGGAAAACCAGGTGGCCTAACAAAAGATGGGGCCCCAGATGGGCTAATAAAAGATGGACTCCCAGATGGGAACTGAAGAGGATACTGAGAGGAGAGTAATGGCGTAAAAGGCTGAGTACTATCCATGGACATAGGATGAACCTGACTCTGCGGGGGAGGACACATGGTAGAGTGAGGTGACTGGCATACTACTACCCTTGTATGCTTGGACTTCTTACCACTATCCTTGGGTGGCATTTTACCTATTTATAGAGAATACACAGTTAATATATATTCATTATTAACTCATTCAATAGATGGTTCATTAAGTAAAATTACAAGAAACATTTCTCATTAATATATATTCACTATTCTAATACATATTCATTAACTCATTCAATAGATGGTTCATTAAGTAAAATTACAAAACACATTTCTCATTTAATACATATTCACTATTCTAAATCGTCATGCTCGTCATCCATATCATCCTCGTCATCTGATGTGATATTGTCCTCGGATCCAGAATCTTCATGATCTTCATCCTCATCAACTTGATGCCCCTCAACCATTGTATCAGACAAACTTGTAGTGTGTTCATCTGGAATCACATCATTAATTTCTTCAACTTCATCAACTTGGTAGGCAAGATCTTCCACTAGATCGTCAGTTTCAATATGACCCAATGGTTTTATTTTTATTACAACACAACACCCTCGTTTACGTGGCACAAATGAAGGATAAGGAACATAATAAACTTGCCTAACAATATTTGACATTATGAAAGGGTCATACTCTTTGTACCTCCGATCCATTTGAATCTCAACAGTACCATATGTCTTATCTATTTTTGTGCCTCTAGTTGGATCATACCATTCACAATAAAACAAGACAACTTTATTTTCCGAGTCCAAGTAGTTGTATACTAACTCGTAGATATGTTTAACAAAACCATAGAAGTCATCTTCACCACCATCTGTAACTCCTTTCACAAATACGCCACTGTTTATGGTCTTTTTCCCTTCAGTCCATTCCTGAGTGTGAAATTTATATCCGTTCACGAAGTATGTGTGCCATTTATTTGCGCTTTGACGAGGGCCATTAGACAAGTTTCTCAAATGGAGTATTTCTGTAGTCAGTGGAACAACCCTATACAACTTCTCCTTGAACCATGTTGGAAATTGGGCATGAATGACACCAGATGTTGATTGTACACCGGTACTATGAAAATAGGCGTTGTTAAATTCCCTAAAAAAAACACACTATAAGTTTCAAGGTAAAAAGTTTTATATTCACACTGTAAGGAAAATTAAAAAGTTGGGTTATACTTACTCAAGATATGGTTTAACTTCAACACAGTTGATCAAGACATGAACATGTGCGGATTGCATTTCTTGTTGTGAAGTTTCTCGATGCAAGTAATGTGCACATATTGATCCTTCAACTCTAGCTTTATTTTTCACTGGTCGCTTTGAATCACCCATGAACCTTTCAAATGGATACATCCACCTATATTGAACAGGTCCTCCTAGATAAGCTTCATATGCAAGATGCACAGGTAGATGTTCCATGGAGTCAAAAAAACCAGGCGGAAATACTTGTTCCAACTTACAGAGAATGACTGGAATATTTTGGTCCAACTTAATGATGTCATCCACTCTTAAAGCTAACGCACAAATATCTCTAAAAAATTGACTAATTTCAGTTAGTGGATTAAGCACATGTTTGGGTAGATAACCGAACGCAATTGGTAGCAATTGTTCCATAAAAACATGGCAATCATGACTTTTCATACCATGCAACTTCCCAGTGTTAGCGTCGGCACACCTTGCTAAATTTGAAGAATACCCGTCGGGCATTCTCAAACCTTTTAACCATCCACAAACCGCTTTAGCTTCTTGGGGGGTCAGACTGAAACAAGTCTTGGGTTTAAATAATTTTCCATTTGGTTGAGTCTTTAATTCCAACTCTTTCCGATTACACCAAATTTCCATGTCTTGTCTAGCCTTCACATTATCTTTTGTTCTATCTTTAACATCCATCACTGTGTTAAATACATTATCAAAAAAATTCTTCTCAATATGCATAACATCAAGATTATGGCGCAATAAATTATCTTTCCAATACGGGAGGTCCCAAAATATACTTCTTTTTGTCCAATTGTGTGTGACCCCATATCCTTCAATTCTACAGGCTTTGCCAGTATCTGTAAACTTTGGAAGTTCACAAACTTGGTTCCATATAGTAACTGGTGACAATCGAGGCGGAGGCAGATCTGTTACCCGTTCATCTTTTTTGAAATTTGTCTTGTTTTTTCTAAAGGGATGATTTGATGGTAAGAATTTGCGGTGACAGTCAAACCACGAGCTTTTCCCCCCTTTATCCAATGTAAACGCCTTGGTGCATTCCATGCAATGCGGACAACCCATTCTGCCATGCGTACCCCAACCAGACAACATGCCATATGCTGGAAAGTCGTTAATGGTCCACATCAAGGCAACTCGCATTAAAAAGTTTTGTTTATGGGATATATCATAAGTCCATTCTCCATTAATCCACAACCTCTTCAAATCATCAATTAAAGGTTGTAAGTACACATCAATTCCGGCTTTTGGACTGGACGGTCCTGGAATGACACACGTCAAAAACATGTATGGTTTTGTCATGAACATCTCAGGAGGGAGATTGTAAGGGGTTACAATGACTGGCCAACAAGAATATGCACTTCCAGACGCTTGGACATATGGAGCAAAACCATCAGAGCATAATCCAAGCCTGACATTCCTAGGTTCCGCGGAAAAATTGGGATGTACCTCATCAAAGTGCTTCCATGCATGGCCGTCAGATGGGTGTCGCATAGTGCCTAGGCTTGTTTTGTTTGTATGATGCCATGTCATTTAACTTGCACTGTGCATTGAAGAAAACATTCTTTTTAACCTTGGTATTATCGGAAGATAAAACATGGACTTTACTGCTACACGTTTTTGCTTACTGTTAATGGCTCTACTGCGAACTTTATATCTTGGACTCTGACAAAACTTACATTCCTCCAATGATCCATCTTGAGTACCAAACTCATTGTCATAAAACAACATGCAACCATTAATGCAACAATCAATCTTTCTTACTCTTAAACCCAACTTTGACACCAACTTCTTTGCATCATAGAAACTCGCAGGCAAGTTATCTTTCGTTGCAGTTGAGTCCAACATCATTTTTGCGAAGTGCTCCAAACACTGATCAGGAACATTCCAATTTGACTTGGCGGCCAATAATCTCACACACATTGATAGCTTTGAGTCTGACGACCCCTCAAACAACGGAGTATTCATCTCATTCAACAACTGATAAAATCTCTGCGCTTCCTCATTCGGCAACTCTTCCCCGTCAAAATCTTCTGGTTGATCATAGGTCACGTTAACACCAAAAGCATCCTCAACCATGTCACCGATCAGATTAAAGTTTTCCTCAAATTCCATAGGCGGTTCCATAGGCGGTCGACTACTTGAAGCATGCGTGTTGCTAGTCTCTGGTACGTTACTCGGCAATGTTTCACCATTATACGTCCAAACCCAATAATTTTCAATGAAACCTCTTCTATGCAAATGACGTGTTATTTCCTCTGGGTCACTAATTATATATCTACATCCACATTTAAGACAAGGACACCTAACTCCTCCTTCGCTTCGACAACATTCCTGAGCAAACGTCCACGTGATAAAACCATTAACTCCTTCTATAAAATTGGGTTTAAGTGCGCGCCTTCCTGGATATAGTCTATCGTACATCCAACTACGATAATACCGATAATATTCCATTTACTGCAAATTTATATAATCAATACCTTTTTAATTAGAAATATTAAATTAATCAACTTAATAATAGTCCTAAACATATTGTTCTTGTTCTTACTACTAAAAATATACTATATATATACTATTTAACATTTTAACATACTATATTAATGTTTTATATAATATACTATAATGTTTTATAACATACTATAATGTTTTTATATATAATATTTTTTAACATACTATATAATACTTTTTTATTATAAAACCGTTTTTATCAACATTCTATTTAATACTTTTTAACAATACTACATAAAACAGTTTTTATAAAACACTATAATAATAATAATTATAAAACAGTTTTTTATATATATGTTTTTACATAAAATAGTTTTTTTACTATACGTCATAAAACAATATAATATATAATAATTATAAAACAGTTTTTATATAATGTTTTTTATTTATAAAAAAGTTTTTTATGTATATGTTTTTACTCAAACAATTTTTTATAAATGTATATAAAAAATATATTAACAATAAAATTGTTTTTTATAAAACATTTTTATATATGTATATATGTTTTTAATCACTACATAAAATACAATATTTTTTATAACATATTAAATATATTAAATATATTTTCATTTTTTATAATTAACTTTTTTTAAATATATAATTTTTCATAATATTCTTTTAACCTAAAATATAAACATATTAAATTTATTTTCGTTTTATATATATATAAATATATAAAATAATTCTGTTTTTATTAAATGTTATTATATATTATATATTATTCTGTTTTTATAACATTTATAACTTAATAAAAATTTCAGAAAAAAAATTATATATAATATGTTAAAATAGAATTTATATATAATTTTTTTGAAAACAGAATTTATATATAATTTATATATAATATGTTAAAACAGAATTTATATATGTTAAAACAGAATTTATATATAATATGTTTATATTTTCGTTTTTTATATATATAAATATATAATATAATTCTGTTTTATAAATTTCTAACAGAATAAATTTCTAACAAAATATATAATTTGTTTCTAACAGAATAAAAAATTGTTTAAAAATTATAACAAATAAATTTTGAAAATAACATATATACTATTAACCTAAATAAATTGTTTATAAATTATAACAAATAAATTCTGAAAATAACCAAAATAAATTATAACAAAATTTGTTTCTAACATATATACTATTAACCTAAAATAACCAAAATTCCGAAAATACTTCAAATATAAAAAATAAATTGCAAAAAATACCTCTTCTTCAATCTCCTTCAATCTTCTAGTCCAACCTTTTTTTCACTCTTGAATCTTCAATCTTCTTGAATCTTGAATCTTCAATCTTCTTGAATCTTGAATCTTCAATCTTCTTCTATTCAATATCATAAAAAAAAATATTACTAATAACCAAAAAATATGATAAAACAAATTACAAGAGAGGAAGTGTTAAAAATGTAATTCAATGCTTTTGGGCTTGGGTAGATATTGGGCTTAGTGTCTATAGTCCAATGTATATAAATAGTTTTAATGTTGTGCTGAATGTTGCAACATTGTATCCATTCTTTCTGCTAAGTGAAGATACATAGTCTTGCTGCTAAATTCTTTTCCTCTGTTCTTAGTGTATTTTCTTCTTCTTCTTCTTTACATCATCATTGAAATCTAGAAAACCTAACAACTGGTATCCAGAGCTTGGTTCTGATCATTGCAATTCACAATGGTGCAAACCGGCGCAACGTTTACGACAAACCTTCCTGTCCTCACTGGAAAGAATTGGGATCGTTGGAGAGTGCAGATGAAGGCGATAATGGGGTACCAAGAAGTCACAGAAATTGTGGAAGAAGGTTACCCAGAACTTCCTGCAAATCCCACAGATGCACAGAAGGCGCTTTACAAAGAAAACAAGAAGAAAGATTGTAAAGCGACGTTCTTGATCCATCAATGTGTTGATGAAGCGCATTTTAAGAAGATTGCAGGAGCTGCAACTTCGCGAGAGGCATGGGAGATATTGGTGAAGTGCAACGAAGGTGCGGAGAAGCTGAAGAAAGTGAAGTTACAGACACTGAGACGTCAATATGAATTGATGCAAATGGAAGAGAACGAGAAGATAGCAGAATTCTTCAATAGGATCACTACTCACAGAAACTCGATGAAGAATTGTGGAGAAACGCTTGAAGATAAGACAATTGTTGAAAAGATTCTACGAACTCTAACCCCCAAATTCGATCACATCGTGGTGGCAATAGAGGAATCAAAGAAAATAGAAGAAATGAAGGTTGAAGAATTGCAAGGTACCCTGGAAGCACACGAGTAAAGGATCACTGAACGGAGCACAGAGAAAGTCAGTGAGAATCAAGCCTTACAAGCCCACACCTCAAGAAGAGGTGGCTTCAATGGCAAATCGGGATCGAAGGGTAGGGGTCGTGGAAGAGAAAGCAGAAGCACAAATTGGAAGAATTCTCAGAGCCAAGAACAAGAGAAGACTGAGCAAGATCAATCCGGTGGTTCAAATCGAAGAGGAGGATCAACAAATTGGCGTGGAGGAAAGAAGAAAATTGATAGAAAGAGACTCAAATGTTTCAATTGCAATCGAATTGGACACTTTTCATCTGAGTGTACTACATCATCAAGTCAACAAGAACATCAAGCCCACATAGCCAAAGAAGAAGCAAGTGCTGAAGACCAACCAGTCATGCTAATGATGTTAACCAATCCAGAGCTGCAGAACAATGAAGTTTGGTATATAGATTCTGGATGTTCCAATCATATGACAGGACATCGAAATTGGTTAATTAACTTTGATCCAGAGAAGAAGAGTATGGTAAAGTTTGCAGACAACAGAACCACTCAAGTTGAAGGAACTGGTGATGACACTGTTAAGAGAGAAGATGGAAAGCAAGTGGTGATCACAAATGTGCTGTATGTACCTGGCATGACCACGAATCTGATAAGCTTAGGACAGTTGTTGGAGAAAGGTTTCTCAACAAGTTCTGAAAAAAGGCTTCTTAAGGATCATTGATGAAGATGGAAACATGGTGATGAAAACACCCTTGGCCAAGAACAGAACCTTTAAGGTAAGTCTAAACACCATGGACACACAATGTTTCTCTGCTGATATTTTAAATGATGAATCATGGTTGTGGCACCTTAGATTAGGCCATCTGAATTTTTGGGACATAAAACAATTAAGGTCAAAAGGAATGGTTACAAGACTGCCCCTAATTGAGATTCCAAACAAAATCTGTGAGAAATGCCTGATTAGCAAACAATCTAGAAACTCATTTAGTAATCACATCAGTTCTAGAGCTAGTGAGATACTAAATGTGTTTACTCTGATGTTTGTGGTCCCTTTGATACACCATCACTAGGAAGAAATAAATACTTTGTATCCTTTGTTGATGACTTGAGCAGGAAAAATTGGATATACTTGATCAAGGCCAAGAATGAGGTGTACAAGATATTCCAAGAGTTCAAGGCTCTTGTGGAAAAGCAGTCAGGGAAGAAAATCAAAGTATTGAGAACAGATGGTGGTGGAGAGTTCACATCAGGAGAGTTTGAAGACTTCTGCAGAAAACAGGGCATAATTCATAAAGTGACTGCACCTTACACACCACAACACAATGGCACTGCAGAGAGAAGAAACAAAACAATTCTAAATATGGTGAGAAGCATGATTAAAGAGAAAGGTCTTCCACACAACTTCTGGGGTGAAGCTGCTATGACTGCAGTATATGTGTTGAATAGATGCCCAACCAAAAGGCTTGGATCAATGGTTCTTGAAGAGGCATGGTCAGGAAACAAGCCTTCAGTCAAACACTTCAAAATATTTGGCTCCCTATGTTACAGACATGTACCAGACCAAAGGAGGAAGAAACTAGAAGATAAGAGTGAAAAAATGATCTTTGTAGGCTACAACTCAACTGGCTCATACAAGCTATACAACCCAGAGAAGCAACAAGTTATATTCAGCAGAGATGTTTTGTTTGATGAAGCAGGATCATGGAAAGACACTCAACCAAAAGACAATGCTAGCTCCAACATTCAACTTGAGTGGGAAGATGGAGAACCAAGTGAGAACATACAGCCTGAAGCAGCAGAAATTGAAGAGCAAAGAGTCACAGGCAGACCTGCAAGAACAAGACATTCTCCAACTCATCTAAATGATTATGAAGTGTATTCTGCTGGTCATTTGTCAGAAGTAGAAAACCTGGTACAACATATGGCTCTTATGGCTGATGTAGAGCCTATCACATTCGAGGAAGCTGTTACTAAAGAAGTATGGAGAGTAGCTATGGAAGATGAGTTAAGGAGCATTGAAAAGAATGACACTTGGGAAATGGTCAGCCTCCCTCAAGATAAAAAGGCTGTTGCTGTCAAGTGGGTATACAAGACCAAACTCAAGCCAGATGGATCTATAGCCAAGCACAAAGCCAGACTTGTGGCAAAGGGGTTCATGCAACAAGAGGGTCTGGACTATGATGAGGTGTTTGCACCTGTAGCAAGAATGGAGACAGTGAGATTGCTTGTTTCAATAGCTAGTTGGAAAAACTGGAAATTGTGGCAGTTAGATGTCAAGTCTGCTTTTCTGAATGGGCCATTGGATGAAGAAGTATTTGTGGTGCAACCTCCTGGCTTCAAATGCAAAGGTGAAGAGAAAAAGGTGTTGAGGTTGAAGAAGGCCCTCTATGGTCTAAAACAGGCACCAAGGGCATGGAATAAAAGAATAGATTCATACCTCAACAGCCTTGGTTTTCAAAAATGCTCAGTAGAACATGGTATGTATGTACAAACTCTGGAGGAATATGGACTATTGATGTTATGTCTGTATGTTAATGATTTAGTCATCACTGGCAGCAATCCAAGTGCTATAGAAGCAACAAAGGAAAGCTTAAAGGAGAGTTTGAGATGACTGATTTAGGCATACTGTCCTACTTCCTGGGATTTAAGTTTTTATATTCAGAAAGTGGCACCATTATGCATCAGAGAAAGTATGTGATGGAGGTACTGAAAAAGTTCAACATGATGGGAAGCAAATCAGTAGAGACCCCTGCTGAGGTAAATGTAAAGCTGACAAAAGATGAAGATGTAGGACATGTTAATGGCACACTATTCATACAAATAGTTGGAAGTCTGAGATATATATGTCATAGCAGGCCTAAGATAACTTTCAGTGTGGGAGTCAGCAGGTTTATGAGTGATCCTAGGCACTCACACATGAAGGCTGCCAAGAGAATAATGAGATATTTGAGGGGAACTTTGAATCAGGGCATTCTATTCTCATGTCACAACACAGCAGATGACATGTTACACCTTGTAGCATATTCTGACTCTGACTGGTATGGTGATATGGATGATAGGAGAAGCACCATGGGACAAGTCTTCTTGTTGGCATGTTCCCCCATATCTTGAAGTTCCAAGAAACAGAATGTAGTAGCTCTGTCAACATGTGAAGCAGAGTATATAGCAGCTTGCTCAGCTTCTTGTCAGGCTTTGTGGTTGACTGCACTACTCAAAGAATTGAGGATTTGGAATGAAGAAGCAGTGGAGTTGTTGGTAGATAACAAATCAGCAATAGATTTGGCCAAGAATCCTGTATCACACGGCAGGAGCAAACATATTGACACAAAATTTCACTTCCTCAAAGACCAAGTTGGAAAGGGAAGAATCAAGCTCAGACATTGCAAGACTGAACTACAAATAGCAGACATTTTGACCAAGCCACTGAACAGTGATAGATTCAAGAAATTGAGAAGAATGTTGAATGTTGTCTCAATGTAATAGTTTTGAATTAAGGGGGGATGTTAAAAATATAATTCAATACTTTTGGGCTTGGGTAGATATTGGGCTTAGTGTCTATAGTCCAATGTATATAAATAGTTTTAATGTTGTGCTGAATGTTGCAACATTGTATCCATTCTTTCTGCTAAGTGAAGATACATAGTCTTGCTGCTAAATTCTTTTCCTCTGTTCTTAGTGTATTTTCTTCTTTTTCTTCTTTACATCATCATTGAAATCTAGAAAACCTAACAGGAAAAAGAAGAGAGGAAGCAGATGGAAGTGCTTGAAGAAATATTTAATACCTTTAAAAAATATGGAAATGCTTGAAGAAGAAGAAAGGAAGCAGATGAAAAATGGGAGCGAAGAAGAGGAAAAATGGAGAGGAAAAAGAGTTGAAAAAATGGGTCTGAGGGTCTGAGGGAGAGGAAACGAAAGCAATTAATTTTATAAGCCCATTAGCGACGTGAAAATCACGTCGCAACCAGCCAACGGTCATAAATTATATACCCACTACCTGCAAAAGCCTGCATTCAGTCAGAACTAAAATTTTAATTTTCCCTCTAAAAAAGTTGCGACGTGATATACACGTCGCAAAAAAAAATTTAAAATTTTCAACATTCCCAACATCTGCACGCTACAGGCTTTTGTTTTCAAAAAATTATTTTATTTGTTGCGGCGTGGTTTTCACGTCGCAAATAATATTTTTAAATTTTAAATTCTGACATTCCAGGTGCTAACGTTACATTTTTTATTTTATTATAAAATAATGTAGCGACGTGATTATCACGCCGCAACCAACTTTTTTTTGCCACGTGATAATCACGTCACAACTTCACGTGGCTATACACTGATTTTCTTGTAGTGCGCCTTCCAGTCGACCCAGTGGATTTTTCTCTTGCACTCAGCCCCACCCCAAAGGAAATTGCTTTGGATCCTTTGCAAAATTTTTAAAACCCCAACAGAAGCTTTGTAGAAGGACAGAGCATATAACGGCGTCGCATTAAGAATCGCGTTGATCATAACAATTCTACCACCAAAAGACATGTTCTTTCCTTTCCAATCTGCTAACTTATTTCTTACGTTATCAATCACTTCCTTCCACATATAAAACTTCCTCGGACTATCTCCAATGTACACCCCAAAAAACTTACACGGAAACTTCAGAATGTCGCAATGGAAAAAATATACTGCAACCTCCAGAAAATCTGATTAGAATCCACCATTTTAACATATAAGTATGAAATTAAAAATATAAAAAAAAATTATAATTATACCATTTTAATAATCACTTCTTTCATTTTCTCTCTCTTCTTATATGTTGAAATGATAAATTCTAATTGGATGATAGTGTAAACTAGTTTTAACCGACAGTGTATTCTAATTAATCTCTTAAATATTATGACTTTAATATTTGTATATTTTGTATATCACTTAAATTTATATCTAATATATAATAGTATTTTATTTAATTTAATTTGAATGTGTTTAAATACTTTTTTTTTGTAAATTTTAATATTATTTAATAGAACTTTAATTATATTTATAAACCACATGAAAGTTAGTGAGTGATAATAAATTATTCATTTAGTTTTTAATATATAATTTTAAAAAATTAAGAAAAAAACTTAAATTTATTATACTATTTATAATACAAAAAGAACTATATTAAGGTTTTAATATTTTCATATTTTGTATATCATTTAAATTTATATCTAACATATAATAGTATTTTATTTTATTTTTATTATTTAATTTTAATAATTTAAAAATAATAATAAAATTTAAAGTAATGTACCTTTTTTTCAATTTTTTTTTATAAGCAAGAAATATATTGAAACGGAAAACTGATGGTTCGCAACCTACTTACACAAAACAAGGCAAAACTCGAAAAAAGAAACCTTTTTTTCAAATTAAAAACTACATTTAGTTTAATAACAACTATTTTATTATACGCATATTAAAAAGACTATATTACACAATGTAAAATATACATTAATTCTATTAAAATTTTATCATTAGTCACCATTTTTTAAAAGTTTTTCCTTTTTTAGTTATAATAGAATCTTCAAATTCTCCATCCTAATTTAAATTCCTTACGTCTATATAATATACACAATGCATTCAATAACTAAAGAGTGTAAGACTATATTGTAAATAACATTTCCTTTTTCCTTTTTTAATTCTATAATTAATAATTACTCTTTTTGTTATTTTAAAGAATATAAATGCATAAATAATTGTGATAGACAAAATTAATAAAATTGATACTTTATCATTTTATACTTTTTTATATCAATAAGTAATATATTATTATTATTTAATTTTCTTAATGTCTTTAACTAAAATAAACTGTGCTTCGATTATAATTAATCACCTAAAATCAAGTTCCTTATATATTTCCAAAACAAGTATCAGACAAAGAATCCACAGCTTTCAACATTTGAAAATCGTTTTAAGACAGCAACGAAGTTTTCAAAATTTCCAAATTGAGCCACAGATCAGAGAACACTTTATTCCTTCCCAAATCAAGTTCCAGACAGCATTAAAAGGTTTCCAAAAACAAGTTCTTTTGGAAAATCAAATTTTGTTTAATGATCATATCCCGGTTGTTATGGATATGTTTTTTAGGATCACTCACACCTCTGGGTTATGGTTGGATGTCTGGGGACATGCTAAGAGAAAGTGTATATTTTATGATTGGTTTAAAAATCCAATGCATTTTTGGGTAGATAGGTGGTGATTTCCTAATTTTTATTGGAAATCGGCCAATTTTTTGTACAAGGATTAAGACACTCCTAATGCTTCGTTGAATATATTTTGTTGCTTATAAAAAAAAAAATTTCCTTATATAATTCAACAAATGATAAAAACTTATAGAGGTGTCTTTAATTAAGATTTTTTAAAATACTTATGTAATACCAATGTCATTTCTACACATTGTTTTACCACATGCTAATAGAAATATTAGTGTATGATTTAGCATTTAAAGTTAGAAGCATAAGTGACACGTTGGCAATTTAAGTAAAGTATACGGAAAATGGTGTCAATTCCATGAGGGAGTATATATGTCAAACATGAGAGTTTTTAATTCATTTTCTCACTTTACAAATTAAAATTGGAAAGAGCGAGAAACAAGGTAAGAGCACGAGTGAGAAAGGGATAGGAGAGAAAATTCAATATTCAAATTGAAGAATCAACTTGCATGTGAGAGGAAAGATTATCCTTGCATGGAGAATCAGAGTTCAAAGAAATATATTAGCTTATGAGAGAGAATATCACCAACATCAAACTCTCTTCATCTTTATCCAAAATTTTGAAATTTGAATCAAAGTGGGGTTTGTAACGTCCCAGATTGTTTTTGGAATTATCAGTTAACTCTACAAACCAACACATGTCTTTTCAGTAAGATTTGTCTTCACTCACACATTTTTTTAGAAATTTTTTAGAAGATCACCCATCCAAATACTACTTCAAGTCAAACACGTTTAACTATGAAATTCTTATTTATTAGACCACCAAAAAGAATATGCATCTTGTTGGTATAGGTAGTACTAATCAATCTTTATAAGTCTTTCTTCAACCATGCACTCCCATATTTGCACAACATCAGGACCCCTCTTGTCGCACCTTGAAAAATGAGAACACGACCTCGTGAAGCGCAATCGCACGCTCGCGGGATGGACTTAACAGAGTCGCCACCAAACTTTATTTATTCCTAAAGTGGGAAAAAGAAAATATCGATAAAACCCTAAAGAAAGTATAAGATATGGTCATCACAACCTATATCAGGGTTTGGGAGTCGGTTACGCAAGAGGAAGATATTAGCACCCCTCACGTCTGTTGTACTCAACAGGAACCATTTAGTTAGCATCGAATGAATGTTAGCTAAAGTTAGTTTCTAATCTTCTGTATATTTAGTGGAAAAAGAGAGATAAGAGAAATATTTTTGGATTTTTATTAAAGAGAATGAACCTAAAAAGGTTTTAATTATTAGGGGGTCTGACAAGATTTCGCAATCCTGCTCCTACGTATCTCAAAAGAGAAGTCAAGGCACACGTAGTTCTGGGTAGAAAATGTTTATTTGTTGGTCGACTTTAGAGAAAGTTGTCTTGTATTAATCGACGGAAAATATTGTTTTACCCAAAAACAGGTGAGGAGTAGACGTTCGCATCACATTGAATGGATTTATGAACCACATTCACGGGAACACGCCACTTATCTCAACTCAACGATTGTGGATGAAGCATTTCTTAGCATCATCTTAAGACAATGTTGTGAAAAACGATACCGGAATAACACAATATATTTGGTTTCTTAAACACCAAGAAATCTACAAGAGTAGAAAAGAAGGAAAAAAACCTTGAACAAACAAACGAAACTCTATTAGGATTCACAAAGGAAGAGAAAAGAGGAAGAAGAATAGAGAGTTAGTTAAATCTGTTTTACTATTCACTTTCTCAATAGGGTTCAAAGATTACAAGTGAATACCAACAATTAACCTCTCTCAACCTAATAAGGTTTTGTCACACCTTAGGAAGAGAGACTAGTATGCTATTTATAATAAACCTAACATACTAAACTAATGGGCTTTTTAACAATTACCCATTACAAGCTAACTTAGGGTACAAGCTAACTTAAACAATTGGATCCATAACACAAGGCCCAATTCGATCTCCTACATACTAGAACACAATTCGACTACAACATGTAGGTCTTCGACAACAACATGTGAGCGGACTTCGACGGCATGCTAAAACTAGAGTTCAATCCAATGTCTCACATATCTCCACCTTGGATCTAACTGAAGGGAAATTTGCGTTCTAAACGCAGCGGAAAACAAAAATTTCCCTTTAGAGATCCTTACGAAAGATCATGATCTGTGATAGAAAGGTTACCTCTTGTGGCGATGAAACCTTTGATTCCAAATCTATGGATGATCACGAGCGTTGTACGATG
The DNA here is from genome assembly GCA_022829125.1 of Lathyrus tuberosus. Classification (NCBI taxonomy): domain Eukaryota; kingdom Viridiplantae; phylum Streptophyta; class Magnoliopsida; order Fabales; family Fabaceae; genus Lathyrus; species Lathyrus tuberosus. The sequence goes on from JALAZF010000002.1 coordinate 39,297,955, forward strand.
AACAACGCCTCTACTCAGTCCACACGAACAGCTTCCTTCAGTCACAGTGCTAGCTGATTACGATTGAAGGTTTTGAGTGAGGGAGAGGAAAAATAGAATACGGCCAGGGTTTCTACAACAACAACAACTTTGAGCTTCTGCACAAGGGTTCTATTTATAGAACTACTTGTGTGGGCTACAAGCTAAAAAGCCCAACTCAATAATAATATTATTATATTATTATAATAACTATTATTATAATAAATATAATTTTATTATTATTATATTTTATAACTATTATAAAATTAATAATAACTATTATTATATTACATGGTACCCTACCATATTCCGTATTCCATTCAAGTGCACCGTACCTTACGGTGTTCCTTATTTACTCTATCTCGTCTGCAACTGTCCTTATGTGTGTGACCCTGTAGGATTTCGCGACGTTGGAAATTATATTAAATCATGTATTTAACATAATAAACAGTGAGCGGTATCTAGCAACACATCACTGCTACCCAAGTCACAAAATTGTCATGTGATCTGACAAAACCTTTTATGATAGTACTTGTGTGTACAATTACCCTTTTGCCCCTATGTCTATATTGAACACAAGGCATATACCATGTCATCCTTGTCCAGTTCAATATTGGGCCCTTAGACATTTATCCTGTTATGCAGGATGGGCAAATTCCATCTAGGCTACTCATGTCCCTTAGCATGCTTTGTGAAGTACCCATCAACTGTCTTTATGATCATCCAATTACGGACAATGTTTGATCAGCAATAAAGTACTTGACTCTACATCTAGGGTACATAGTAGTTTCAGGTCGAAGGGTGGTATTCACCACTATCACCAAGAGAATAGCTTATGACACTTTGCATAACATTCTATGTAGTACTCTCATAGTGGGTCAATCCAGTATAAATATTACTCCTAATATTCATACCTATGTCAAGACTTGATAACTCCTTATCCATGATCCATGAGATGTGATCATCAGTCTATCTACATAATAGTCTTAATGCTTTAAGGCTATCCCATTTCACATTAAAGCTCGACTATGGATGCTTTAAGAATAGTGTCCTTATGTTTAATGGAATCTCATGATTAAGTCATACTTAATGTTTCATTAAACGAACTAGCTATTCTAGGGACTTTATCATTTTGGAAAAACAAACATAATAAAGAAATTCCTTTTATTATTAATAAATAATTTGATACAAGTACCAAAAGTATTGGCCTCTAGGGCTTACACCAACAATCTCCCACTAGCACTAGAGCCAATCAGGCATACCCCTAATACCCATAGATCTAGTATGACCATCATGCTTCAGCTGCGCAAGAGGTTTTGTTAGTGGGTCAGCAATATTGTCAAGTGTAGGCACTCTGCATATCTTCACATCTCCCTTATCTATTATCTCTCGAATGAGATGATAATGCCTAAGTATGTTTTTGGATCGTTGGTGAGATCTAGGCTCCTTAGCTTGTGCGATAGCACCATTGTTATCACAATAGAGATCAATGGGGTCCACAATGCTAGGGATTATGCCAAGTTCACTAATGAACTTCTTGATCCAAACAACTTCCTTTGCTGCATTTGAGGCAGCAATATACTCGGCCTCGGTTGTAGAATCAGCAACTGTTTCTTGCTTTGAACTTTTCCAGCTTACAGTGCCACCATTTAGGCAGAACACATAACCAGATTGCGATCTAAAGTCATCCTTATCTGTCTGGAAGCTAGCATCAGTGTATCCAATTACCGCAAGCTCTTCCTGACCTCCATATATCAAGAATGAATCCTTAGTCCTTCTCAAGTACTTAAGGATATTCTTGACAGCTACCCAATGAGCATCACCGGGATCAGATTGGTACCTACTCGTTGCACTTAAAGCATACGAGACATCTGGTCGAGTACATAACATGGCATACATGATAGATCCTATTGCAGATGCATATGGAATCTTATTCATGCGATCCCTTTCCTCCTTAGTTGAAGGAGATTGTGTTTTTGATAGACATAGGCCATGTTGCATAGGTATGAATCCTTTCTTGGAATCATGCATATTAAAGCGTCTTAACACTTTGTCTATGTATGTACTCTGACTTAGACCAAGCAGTTTTTGTGATCTATCTATATAGATCTTGATTCCTAATATATAGGCTGCTTCACCAAGGTCCTTCATAGAAAAGCATTTCCCTAACCAAGCTTTTACTTGTTGCAAGGTAGGGATATCGTTTCCAATGAGTAATATGTCATCTACATATAATACCAGGAAAACGATTATGCTCCCACTAACCTTCTTGTAGACACAAGGCTCGTCTTCATTCTTTATGAATCCATATTGTTTTACAGTTTCATCAAAACGAAGATTCCAGCTTCTGGAAGCTTGCTTTCATCCGTAGATTGATCACTGTAACTTGCATATCTTTTGGGCTTCTTCGGGTATGTCAAATCCTTCAGGTTGTGTCATGTACACATCCTCAAGAAGATTCCCATTAAGGAAAGCAGTCTTGACATCCATCTGCCATATTTCATAATCATGATATGCAGCGATAGCAAGTAAAATCCGAACAGATTTAAGCATTACAACTGGTGAAAAGGTTTCATCATAGTCTACACCATGAATTTGTTTATAACCTTTAGCAACCAGTCTTGCCTTATAGGTATATACCTTACCATCCATGTCAGTCTTCTTTTTGAAGACCCACTTGCATCCTATAGGATTAATTCCTACAGGAGGCTCTACCAAGGTCCAAACCTGGTTTGTGTACATGGAATCCATTTCAGATTTCATGGCTTCTAGCCACTTCTCAGACTCAGGACCAGTTATGGCCTCTTGATAGGTTACAGGCTCATCTTAATCCATGAGTAATACTTCACCTTAATCATTTATGAGATATCCATATCTCTCTAGTTGGTGATGTATCCTGCTCGACCTATGCTGGTCTTGTTCTACTTGAGTAGGTTGCTCTTCCACAACTACTTGTGGTTCCTGCTCTAATTCCTCCATAGGTGTATCAATGCTTTGTGATTCTTGAATTTCTTCAAGCTCTACTTTCCTCCCACTGATTCCTTTAGAAATAAATTCCCTTTCCAAGAAAACTCCAGTTCGAGCGACAAACACTTTGCCCTCAGAAGGATTGTAGAAGTAATACCCTCTTGTTTCTTTAGGATACCCCACAAATAAGCATTTGTCAGATTTGGGCTCAAGCTTAGTTGAAATTTGTCGTTTTACATAAACTTCACAACCCTAAATCTTCATGTAAGACATATGTGGTTTCTTACCGCTCCATATTTCATATGGTGTCTTTTCAACCTTTTTGGATGGAGCACGGTTAAGTGTGTAAGCTGCTGTCAGTAGTGCATGTCTGCAAAAGGAGTTTGGAAGATCGACATGACTCATCATGGATCAGACCATGTCTAACAAGGTTCAATTTCTTCTCTCAGATACACCATTCCATTGTGGTGTTCCAGGAGGAGTGAGTTGGGATAGAATCCCACACTCTTTTAGATGGTCATCAAACTCGAGGCTTAAATATTCACCGCCTCGATCTGATCGAAGAGTTTTAATATTCTTACCTAGTTGGTTTTGTACTTCATTCTTAAATTCCTTGAACTTTTCAAAGGATTCAGATTTGTGTTTCATTAAATAGACATAACCATATCTACTGAAATCATCGGTAAATGTGATGAAGTATTGAAAACCTCCTCTGGCTAGTATGTTCAGTGGTCCACATACGTCAGTGTGTATGAGGGCTAAAAGATCATTAGCCCTTTCACCTTTTCCCGTGAATGGGGACTTTGTCATCTTTCCAATTAAACAAGATCTGCATGTATCATATGATTCGTAATCAAAAGAGTCCAATAGTCCATCTTTATGGATTTTGGAGATGTGTTTCTCATTTATATGGCCTAAGCGACAATGCCAAAGGTAACTTGGATTTAACTTGTTAGGTTTCATCCTTTTAGTATTAATGTTATAAAGTGGCATTTCAAGATCAAGGACATATAATCCATTGTTCATTTGTGCAGTAGCATAGAATATATCATTCAAATAAATAGAGCAACAATTGTTCTTTATTATAAATGAAAAACCAAACTTGTCCAAACAAGAAACGGAAATAATATTCCTGCTAATTGCAGGTACATAATAACAGTTCTCTAACTGAATTATTAAACCACTAGGTAAAGTCAAAACATAAGTTCCTACGGCTAAAGCAGCAACCTTTGCTCCATTTCCAACTCGTAGGTCGACTTCACCTTTTGCCAAATCTCTACTCCTTTTTAGTCTCTGTACATTGGTACAAATGTGAGAACCACATCCACTATCTAATACCCATGATGCAGAAGTAGATAAATTTATTTCTATAACAAAAATACCTGAAGTCGAAGTCACCACTCCATTCTTCTTATCTTCCAGGTACTTTGGGCAGTTTCTCTTCCAATGTCCGGTCTTACCGCAATAGAAGCAAGTGCCCTCCTTTGCTATACCTCCACCAGGCTTCAAAGCAAGGGTAGTATGTTTGGGTTTGGCAACTTCCTTGCCTTTCCATTTACTAACCTGCTTGGTGGGCCTTTTGTTCTTTTTCTGACCATCAGAATGGATTTCCCTTTTATCTTCAGGTTTTGCTCAGCAGTTTTTAACATGCTTAGCAATTCAGGAAGAGTTTTGTCCATGTCATTCATGTTGACATTAAGGACAAATTGACCGAAGCTTTCCGGCAACGATTGCAGGATCAAATCAGTCGCATGCTCCTTTTTTAGGGAAAATCCTAATCTTTCAAGATTCTCCACATACCTAATCATCTTGAGTACATGGGGACCTACTGGGGTTCCCTCAGAAAGCTTGGCTTGAAAAAGGGCTTTTGAAACCTCAAACCTTTCATGCCTTGCCTGCTCTTGATAGAGCATTTTCAGATGTTCGATCATATCGAACGCTGCCATGTTTTCATGTTGCTTTTGCAGTTCAGAATTCATGGTAGCCAGCATGAGGCAAGCAGTTTCATTGGCATCATCGACATGCTTCTTATAAGCATCTCTTTCAGCCTTAGGAGAAGAACTAGGAGGTTCCTCATCAGGAACAGGTGTCTCTAAGCCATACAGCTTTCTGTCATGTTTGAGGACAATCCTCAGATTTCGGTGCCAATCCAAAAAATTTGTCCCAGACAATTTTCCCTTATCCAGGATTGTTCGCAAAATGTTATTAGATGTGTTTGTTGTCATGGTAATCTACAAAATGGAATGGAAAAATATAAGTATCATAACATATTCAATTAGGCCTTTAATTAAATATGCTCCCACTATTTTACTCAAACCAAATGACCCTCATCATTTGATTCGAAAAATCCCGTTGGAAGATTTTCTAGTGGATCGAGATCCATATTTCACTTTGTTTTAAGTCAACGTTAGGCTGATTACACAAAACTTAGCTATTTAGGTAGGAACTCCTTCCAATTGTATCCAATACAATTCTCGAATATTTCAGTTGGGTGAATAACTCCTTATTCCAATCCATCATATGGACTATTCCCAACTCTTGCTTCTAAACGCATATAATCTTATTATATTTTATTTAGTTAAGTTTGACCCATTATTTTAGAAATTGGATATTACAATTATCCCATCGCACCTTACTAATATGGAACATGCACCTCGCATTAGGCGAAACCTACAATATTCGATACTAGTCTTGATGAGTTCTAAAACTTGGAAAGCAAAAACTTAATATTTAGTTTTGAGGGATTTTTAATTAGTTTGATCTCACCGGCTTATTTATCATATAAATTGTTCCTCACACATGCATCAACATACATACATTATATATCAACATATATACATACAAATGAAACAGTTATGGCCCCTAGCGCAATTGTTCTCCCAAGCCAATGAGAGAACTTAAGCTAAACCTAATAACGATCTTCACTTCTCCAAGCAAAATCTCCAAGGCTGTCCTTCTTTGTTTTGTAGTCTTCTCTTTCTTCATAATAATACATTACATAAAGGAAACTCGTTTTACATACGAGGGAGTGAGATGAGAAAAGAAGTTACATGATGAGAATAAGAGAGAGGCACGACACGCAGGTCGTATTTATAAAATCCAAAACAAAGAAAATTAAACTAAGGCCATAACTGATCACCACAAGAAAAATAATAAATAAATTTTCTTATTATTAATTTAAATCCTGTTTATTAAATAAATCAAATTAAATTTTCGGCGAATGCATGACCTAAAGCGCAGACTGCATTGACACAACATTTGCACCGTCATACTGCCTATGACGACCGTCACACATCAGCCCATGACGACCGTCACAAAGCTATGGTGACCATCACACCTGAAACTATGGAGACCGTCACGCTAACAGAACGCGTGACTTTTGATCGTAGACCTCTTTGACGGCGTAACCCTTGTACCGTCATAAACCTTGATACAACAATTTCATACCATCAAAACACCATGATCAATAATTTAGTATGATTGATCTATATGCTATCGCTTCATCATACTAAAGTCGGATTCCGAAGCAGATAACCACAGATCGCTCAATCGAATGATAATCATTACGTGATTTGAACTAACGAAATAAAATAGTATATCCAATATACCATCTTTGCATCAAAGTTAATCATATCACATATGAATTAGATCGATCATATATGTGTAACTTATGGATGATTGACATATCGCTGCTTCATCATACTATTGTCGGATTCCGAAGCATAGTCAATATCAATCATCCAAACTGTACACAATTTGATGCCAAAAAATTCAATATCTGGATTTGATTTAATTTTTACGTGTTTTAATCCAATTAAAACAAAAAATGACAGAAAATAAACAATTACCAGACTCATGGTTTCGTAAGTGGCTCTGATACCACTGAAGGGAAATTTGCGATCTAAACGCAGTGGAAAACAAAAATTTCCCTTTAGAGATCCTTACTAAAGATCATGATCTGTGATAGAAAGGTTACCTCTTGTGGCGATGAAACCTTTGATTCCAAATCTATGGATGATCACGAGCGTTGTACGATGAACAACGCCTCTACTCAGTCCACACGAACAGCTTCCTTCAGTCACAGTGCTAGCTGATTACGATTGAAGGTTTTGAGTGAGGGAGAGGAAAAATAGAATACGGCCAGGGTTTCTACAACAACAACAACTTTGAGCTTCTTCACAAGGGTTCTATTTATAGAACTACTTGTGTGGGCTACAAGCTAAAAAGCCCAACTCAATAATAATATTATTATAATAACTATTATTATAATAAATATAATTTTATTATTATTATATTTTATAACTATTATAAAATTAATAATAACTATTATTATATTACATGGTACCTTACCATATTCCGTATTCCATTCAAGTGCACCGTACCTTACGGTGTTCCTTATTTACTCTATCTATTCTCCAATTGTCCTTATGTGTGTGACCCTGTAGGATTTCGCGACGTTGGAAATTATATTAAATCATGTATTTAACATAATAAACAGTGAGCGGTATCTAGCAACACATCACTGCTACCCAAGTTACAAAATTGTCATGTGATCTGATAAAACCTTTTGTGATAGTACTTGTGTGTACAATTACCCTTTTGCCCCTATGTCTATATTGAACACAAGGCATATATCGTGTCATCCTTGTCCAGTTCAATATTGGGCCCTTAGACATTTATCCTGTTATGCAGGATGGGCAAATTCCATCTAGGCTACTCATGTCCCTCAGCATGCTTTGTGAAGTACCCATCAACTGTCTTTATGATCATCCAGTTACGGACAATGTTTGATCAGCAATAAAGTACTTGACTCTACATCTAGGGTACATAGTAGTTTCAGGTCGAAGGGTGGTATACACCACTATCACCATGAGAATAGCTTATGACACTTTGCATAACATTCTATGTAGTACTCTCATAGTGGGTCAATCTAGTATAAATATTACTCCTAATATTCATACCTATGTCAAGACTTGATAACTCCTTATCCATGATCCATGAGATGTGATCATTAGTCTATCTACATAATAGTCTTAATGCTTTAAGGCTATCCCATTTCACATTAAAGCTCGACTATGGATGCTTTAAGAATAGTGTACTTATGTTTAATGGAATCTCATGATTAAGTCATACTTAATGTTTCATTAAACGAACTAGCTATTCTAGGGACTTTATCATTTTGGAAAAACAAACATAATAAAGAAATGCCTTTTATTATTAATAAATAATTCGATACAAGTACCAAAAGTATTGGCCTCTAGGGCTTACACCAACACTAACACTCTATCCTCAAGAAATAAACTAGCTTTCTTCATGCAGCTTTATCAACTGCATACAGTGGAAAAACTTGCAACTGGGCAACCTCTTGGTGATCATGTCAGCAGCATTATGATTTTTTGAAACCTTCAGCACTTGGACTTCTCCACGCTCGATTACCCCTCTGACGAAATGTAGCCTCACATCAATGTGCTTGGTTCGCTCATGATAGGCTGAATTCTTCGACAGGTGTATTGCACTTTGAGTATCACATTTAACAATGATAACTAGACCTTGAAGTTTCAGCTCCTTTGCAAAACCTTCATGCCACAATGCTTCCTTTACAGCTTCAGTTAAGGCGATATATTCCGCTTCAGTGGTTGATAAGGCAACAACCTTCTGAAGTGTTGCTTTCCAACTAATTGTTGTCCCAAACATAGTGAACACATATCCTGAAATAGATTTTCTGGAATTCATACAACCTGCATAATCAGAGTCGACATATCCTTCGATTGCTGCTTTATTATCTTAACCCAAGGCTCCACCATAGATTAAGATTCTATTCAGAGACCTATTTATGTACCTTAAAATCCACTTCAATGCTTGCCAGTGAGCCTTTCCAGGATTCTCCATGTACCTGCTTACAAGACTTACTGCATATGTTATGTCAGGTCTAGTACAGACCATAGCATACATCAAGGAACCCATTATATTAGCATATGGAATTCTATTCATATAAGCTCTTTTGACATCAGTATTGGGACACTGATCTATACTCAGCTTGAATTGAGGGCTTGTTAGAGTCACAACAGGCTTTGAATTTGACATACCATACTTTTCGAGAATCTTCCATATGTATGCCTCTTGAGATAAGCATAATTTCGATTGCTTTCTATCTCTTTGGATGTCAATCCCAAGAATCCTGGATGCAGCTCCCAGATCTTTCATGTCGAACTCCTTATTGAGTTCAACCTTCACCCTCATTACATCTTCGACATTGTTTCTTGCTATTAGAATATCATCCACATAAAGCAACAAAATAACAAATGAATTACCAGGTCAAAATTTGAAGTAAACACAGTGGTCGAACTGACTTCTAATGAAACTTATGCGTGCCATGAACTTGTCGAATCTCCTATTCCACTGTCGAGGAGATTGTTTCAGTCCATATAAAGACCTCTTCAGTTTGCACACATAATCTTCCTTCCCCTTTTTGACATACCCTTTAGGTTGCCTCATCAGGATTATTTCATCTAGATCACCATACAAGAATGCAGTCTTCACATCCATCTGTTCCAATTTAAGGTCGAACTGTGCCACCATGGCAAGCAAAATTCTAATGGACCTATGCTTCACAACAGGAGAGTACACATCATTGAAGTCGACACCTTCTTTCTGAGTAAACCCCCTAGCGACCAATCTTGCCTTGTATCTCTTCGACACCACTCCTTTGATTCCTTCCTTAACTTTGAAAATCCATTTACAGCTGACTAACCTGGCTCCAGCAGGTTTCTTGATCAGTTCCCATGTGTTGTTATCATGAAGAGATTTCATCTCATCATCCATGGCCTTCAGCCATTCAGTCTTCTTTCGACTCATCATAACTTCCTTATAGTCTCTATTTTTTTCTTCGAGAACCTCACTTGCAGAGATTAAGGCATAAGCTACAAGATCTGCATACCCAAGTCTCTGAGGTGGCTTGGTGACTCTCCTCGACCTGTCTCTTGCTAGCAGGTAGTCATTATCAGTCTCCTCATCTTTGACAACATGCTCCACCTCAACAGGAATCTCTCCCTATTCTAGCTCTTCGTCAGCATCATTAGTTTTCTTGCAAGCCATCTCAGCTTCATTGAAAACTACATCTCGACTGGTGATACACCTCCTATGAACTGGCTCTAGGCAACATAGCCTATAAGCTTTGACTCCTTCAGGGTATCCCATGAACATGCATTTTAGAGCTCTAGGTTCGACCTTGTCTTGCCTAATGTGAGCATAAGCCACACAACCAATTACTCTCAGTTTGTCGAGACTAGGTGGATATCCCGACCAGACTTTTTCATGTGTCTTCATATCTAATGCAGTCGAAGGACATCTGTTTATCAGATAAGCTGCTATCGAAACAGCCTCCGCCCAAAACACCTTCTTCAATCCTGCACTAACCAACATGCATCTGACCCTTTCAAGGATTGTTCGATTGAATCTCTCAGCTAGGCCATTTTGCAGAGGAGTACCTGCTACAGTATTATGCTTTACAATCCCAGACTCAACACAGTAACTATCGAACGCTTCATTGCAGAACTCAAGGCCATTGTCGGTTCTCAACCTCTTAACCTTTCTTCCAGTTTGAGTTTCGACCAGAACCTTCCAACTTTTGAAATTCTCAAAAGTTTCATCCTTCATCTTCTGAATGAATACCCATAACTTTTTGGAATAGTCATCAACGATGGATAGAAAATACCTTGCACCTGAGCGTAAAGGATTCCTTACAGGCCCCCAAAGATCAGCATGAATGTAATATAGGGATCCATGTGTTCTTTGCTTGCCTTTGTTAAACTTCGCCCTACAGGATTTACCAAATACGCAAGATTCACAAAACTCCACCTTTTCGACTTTGTCACCACCTAGCAGGTTCTGCTTCCCCAATTCGACCAGACCTCTTTCGCTGACATGGCTCAATCTCATGTGCCATAATTCTGTCTTCGACACAGGTTTCGTGGATGCAATATTTGCTGAACCACTTACAAACTCAGCCTCAAGGGTATACAAGCCTTGTTTCTTCACGCCTCTCAAGACTTCCTTCGACCCCTTCATGACTCTTAGGGTACTTTTCTCTCCTTGGAAAACATATCCCTTCTGTCGCTCCCGGGATTTTCATCCAGGTACAAACGCGGGAGTGGCGCAGAAAAACAGAGTCGCCAGCCGTGTAAATTTATCCCAAGAGAGGGAAAAGGAACACTGTATAAACCTGAGGAAGAGGGAAAGGAATGGTCATCGCAACCATAACCTGGGTTCGGGAGTCGGTTACGCGAGGGGAAGGTGCTAGCACCCCACGCGTCCATCGTACTCGATGGGATCCACGCTTGTTGTCTAAACTAAGGGTGAGTTATCCTATCATCTATGGCTGTACTAAGACGGGGAAGGGAAAGACAAAGACAGACTCGGTAGGACGTCGACGTCCTAGGCCTACGTACTCCCTTTGTGCAACGGGAAATTCAGAGTCAACATAGTTCAGACCAAGTTCTTTTTGTGTTTTTTATGAGCGACGTTAAGTTCGCGTCCGACAGTTAGGATCGATGCCTGTTTGCGACTCAGACGGAAAGTAACGTGCCCTTTTTTAAAATAGCCTTTAGTTTGACAATCTCGAAGGACAAAAAGGTTTGAAGTTTGTTTGTATTTTTTAAGACAGAAGTGACTTGAGTTAGTTCATAACTTGCATTGCACCAAAGTCTAGGGCACAGGGACGAATACTTAACGAATCGTCCCAAGACAGGACGCTCGCTAAGCACTCTAGAAAGATGAGAGGAAGCCCCTCATTTCTCATTCCCCATGCTTAAGGCTTGTGCGCAATACACTTTATCCTTATTAAGTATTTTCAAGAAGTTTTGAGATGAGGAGAGAGAAGACACAAAGGAAACTCTAAAGGGGAACTAAGAGTCCTAATGTTATCATGTATGGGTGACCTACGGCTAGTGAGGTTTGACGACAACCTAAGCCTAAAGAAAAGAAAAGATGAGAGACAGAAAGAGTGAGAGTGGACATGGATACTATCCACACCCTTGAATAACTTACCTCAGCCCCTGCATAAAAGGTTAGTACAAAACAGACATACGTAATAGAAACGAGATAAATGAAATCCAGGCAATGACCTATGCTGATAACCAAGTGAGCTATAACAATCCAAACATGATTCATGAATTCAATGAGGCAATCCCAAACAATGGCACAAGTGCCTTTTCAAACAAAAACTCAGGCATGATCAAGGATGTGCATACAAGAAGATCTCAAATAAAAGCAATCAAACAATTAGAGAAACACCTTCTAAAATCACCAAATTAATTATCAAAGTAGCTCAACCAGAAGCAAACAATATGTCCAAAACTCATGCAAAAATTCAAGATATAAGTCACTCAAACAATTATGCAAATTCAGATGAGAAATATGGTTCAATATGCAAAAGAGGAGGACTAAAATGCAATATGAAATGATTTTAAAAATGAGAGAAAAGTATTTTAATGCAATTTAATGTGTTGGTGAAACAATTCAAAAAGAATGAGTTCAAAAGGTTTTGTATGCTATGAGAACAAAATTCTACAAGTTTAGGTATGCATGATATGAATAATTCAAAAAGAAAATAAACAAATAATTATTTCAGACACCAAAAATAAAATAAAATAATAAAATAAAATTTGTGTAAATTTTATAAAATGCCAAATGTGACTCATGAATTTTCTGGGAATTTTTTAATGCAAAAAACTATTTTTAATAATTAAAAATGAAAATGCAATAATTAAATAAAAATAAAATAGAAGAAAATAAGTGGGGGGGATGAATAGCAATAAAACCACGTTGAAAAATGTTAATGGGCTAAAGGGTGGGGTGTGAAAAGCAAGCCCAGCATGAGAGGTCCATTAGCGAAAATAAAATAAAAAAGAGAACACATGTGGACTTCAGTCAATGGGTTGACTCATCCTCACCTTCAGATTGATCACACGCTCCTTGTCAAGTCAACAAAACCAATTATTATGCAAGATGGATGTTCAAGATCATAAAGCACACCATAAGCCCATGCACACACGCACACAAAATCACCCAGACACCCTAGGACTCCTACGTGACTGGCACGTGTTTTTTTTAAATGGCTGGCATAATAATAACCGTGTGATTCATCAGACGCACACGATCAAGTCAATAAAATAAAAAGTAATTAAAATGACAGGTAATGATATGGTGGCACACGATAACAATCATGGGTGGGCAAACACGTAATCAAAAATAAAAAACATAAAAAATAAGACGCGTGGCAGCGTGAGAGCCACACGATCCAAGCCATCAAAGGCTGAGAGATCGTCTCCTACCTCCAGCCTCTCCCTTCGCCGGAACCCTCACCAGCCGCCGGAGCTAGGGTTCCGGCCGCCCTCTCCGGCCACCTGCAACAAATATTTCTCCAGAAAACGCAAAGGGGTACACCATTCTGACCAGAATTTCGTCAGGATCTCAAATATCACATCAAAATTTGCAAATGATCAACACACAAAGAGATTCGAACAAAACAAAGTATGGGTCCAAAACTTTAAACACACGATACAACCAAACCACACGTCCAATTTCAAAAATAAACATATCAAAATGATCAGTGGGCATCACACATCAATATGCACGTCAAACGTTTGAGTTTTATGATCATCAAAAATATCACTAACCTGAGATGGTGCAACACGTATCTTTACTGATAGCTTCAAAGGATGGTTGGTTTGTGCCCTGTGGATCCCCAGAAAGAAGGTTGTGGAAGAAATTTTTGGAAAAAACCTTGTGGATTGTGAGTTATGAAGAAATCAAGAATTAGGGTTGAAACTTGAACTCTCCTCCAAAATCACGTGTCATCCCCTCTAACCCTAGCATGGGTTAGCTTAAATACATTAGGTTATCCCATTGATAATGATTTGGGCCTTAGTAATTCTCCACTTAATGAGTTTTGGGCAAATTTGGAAATTTGAATAATGTGAAATACACCCTCCTCCATGCATGGATATCCAAATATTTCAAGATGGATCACTTAAGTTTCAATTGCTAATCCCACTTGAATTTGATTTGGGCCTTGAGATGCCTTGGTTCATGAGTTTTAAATAATTTGGCAATTTTGCACCATAAAAAATAAATAATGAATAAACCATGGATCCTCTTGATTTAAAGGCCAACAATGCTCCTTGGGGATTGTACTTTGAGGTTAGAATATGACATGAAGCAATGGAATCAATTATAGGTCCATATGTCCCAAAGTGCAAAAGTTGTGAAAATGGAACCCTAAAAACCACTTTGCCTTCTTTTGATCATAACTTGAGTTTCACAAATGATATGGAGACCCACTAGTACTTGCTGGAAAGGGGAGAAAAACATATTCAACTTTCATGTTTGAGAAAAATTCATTTGAAGCTTTCTTGATGGTGAAAAGTCAAGTTGAATGTAGTGTAAGGACTTGCCCAAAAAGGAAACTTTCAAATTATAGGTCATTTCCATATTTAGCAACTTTTGTACCAACCCTTGATTCTTGATAAATGGCATGAAACTTGACCCCTGAAGGCCATGTGGGATCTTGGAAATCTTGAAGAGAACCTCAAGCTTTCACAGTTGACTCTCCTCTCACAGTTGACTTTTACCCAATTCACCTGATTTGCAGTCCATTGGCCAATTGAATCTCTCCTGAACCAAACTGATGGACAATCTTCTATTCCTAGATGCTTAGGGACCCAAGGAATACCATGGAATCAAGTCTTGCCCAAAAAATCAGAAATAAACTGACTTTATAGCCAACCCTAATTTTGGCACCCTTAGTCTAGGAGGAAATAGCACAGTCTCCAAATCCAAATTCCTTTGAATATGATATGTATCATCTCCAACAAAGATAAGATATGTCATTTGGTGATGATAAAAACCCAAGGAGCTTGCCCATTGGAGCAATAAACCCAAGAATCTCAAAACCCTAATTTCTGCACTGGTTAGGAGAGAGTGATCCACTTGAGCTCTCTTGCTTGACCCTTTGAAGAGCATCTTCTCCTCTTGAACTTGCCTCAGGCACCTTGACCCCATGCTAAGAACCAATGATATGCACACATGATAATGCAAAATGAGATGAAACATAAGCCAGTTAGTACTAAAGTAAGGAGGACAAATTTTAGGGTGCTACACCTTCCTGTCGAATTCACCAAGAGAAATTAAATTTCTCTTCAAATCAGGTACATACCTAACTTCAGTCAATAACCTTATTGACTCATCATGGAGCTTGAATCTCACAGATCCAATACCTGCAATTTTGTAGGATTTGTTGTTTACCAGCAGCACCGATCCACCATCTTGATCACATAGCTCCTCAAACAATTCTTTGTTTGGAGTCATGTGCCAAGTGCAACCTGAATCCATAATCCATTCTTTTCTTGAGTCGCCGCTTGAAACTACAAGGACATCAGATGAGTTGAAGTCATCTTGAACAACGGATACGTTGCCATTAACCTTACCTCCATGATCTTTTAGGCGTTCAGGGCACACCTTTCTAGTGTGACCATCCTTCTTATAGTGATAACATCGAATACTAGATGTTTCGCCACTATAAGACTTCTACTGACTTTTACCTTTCTTCATGTTGAACTTACCATCCTTTCGCAAGAATTTTCCCTTAATGGCCAAACCTTTACCAACCGTCGAAGGTTTATGCTCCTTTCGTTCGTTCAGGTCCTTAAAATACAAGGCTGATTGAACTTCTTCAAAGCCCAGGGACTCCTTTCCATACAAGAGAGTTTCCTTGAAGTGAGCATGTGTTCTGGGCAAAGCACACAACAACAACAGTTCTTGATCTTCGTCATCGATCTTCACATCAATATTTTTAAGATCACGAATCAGCTTGTTGAACATATCCAACTGCTCAGCCAAAACTTTGTCTTCACTCATCTTGAATGAATACAAAGCTTGCTTCAGGTAGAGTCGATTCACCAAAGATTTGGTCATGTACAAACTTTCAAGTTTCAACCATAACCCCAATGCCGTAGTCTCTTTTGATACCTGTCGAAGAACCTTATCACCAAGGCTCAATAATATTGCGCTGTGGGATTTCTCTATCATGACCGTGTTTTCTTTTACCGTTAACGCAACATCCATGGCTGCCTCTCCCTTTAACGCTTCCAAACAACCCTGTTGAACTAGTAGGGCTTTCATCTTTGTTGAAAATTATTTCGGGGGTGTTTTATCGTCTCCACAAGGATTGTATGTGTATTTTCGCCGTTCTATAGTAAAAAACGTTTTAAACTTTTAAAGTAACAAAGAGTTTGGTATTTTCGTATCGGATCGTTTGCATAAGAATTTAGTAATCAACGGTAAAGAAATTGGTTTTTAGGGTTTGGTAAAAACATGTCAAGATTAGGGTCCGATAATCCGTTTCGTACGTATTTACTCAATAAAGGATGTGAACTTGTTAACGATGAATATAACCACATATCCTCTCAACAATTTTATCTTTAACACTTGTTGTGGGATTTATCATATTGATCCTTTGTTGATCTCTCACCCAAACTACCAATATGATAACATTCAAGATCAATATTTATGTACATCAACTTTAAAAACTATCTCTATCCTCATGATTATTGATGGATTGAAACTTAGGTCAAGTTTTAGAACATATTTCTCAATCATGAACTAAAACAAAATATAAACCATATAAACAAAATTTTTCTTCTATATTTATCATCAACAAAGTTCACACGCTACAATCAAGATCAATACATGCAAAATGATGGATTACCTACCACTAATCTTGACACAAGATGTGTTTAGCTACACATATTCATGGTAGCTTGTTTCACAAGTTTTGTGAGGAGATGAAAAAGCATCTGCGTCGAAGAATCGAGATCGGATGCAAATCCAGCTTCTCTATGTGAAGAATCTCTCTTAGATGAAGAAACATCAGAAAAATAGGTTTTGGTATGATAAAGTGAAGTTATGATCCCAAGAAAATACATAAAATGTATTTATAGTACATTTGAAAACAGACAAGTTCGCACTGCAAACTTTCTGTTCGCCTAGCGAACTATGAAAATAGCACCTGAAGTGCCTTCTGATAAGCTAAACCGCCTCTAAGTTTCTGCAAAAGTTCGCAAAGCAAACTATTCGCCTACTAGTTTGCAAAGCGAACTTTAGTCCCTTTTCCTACTGCCATAAGTCTGGGACCATTCGCTGGGACTTCTCCAGTTTTTCGCAAAGCGAACATTCGCTGGCAAGTTCACAAAGCGAACTTGCTGATGTTTTCTTCCTTTCTTTGGCAACTTGGATCCTTTCTTGTGTCTTACATCTTTAATCATTTAGTGCCTTTTCCTGCACAATAACACACATATTACAAGCACTAAAGGTATATTCTCAATGTTTGAAGAATAACAACAATTCATGAGTCAAATCCATAATTAGACATAAAAGAGCTTGAAAAATTTCAAGTATCGAATAGAAATATTAGTCATGTTTGACATCTAACAAACTCTCCCCAACTAACTCTTTGTTTGTCCTCAAGCAAAGTATGCCTCTCATTGAAAATAAGAGGATTTGCTCAAGCATTTGAATTAACCAAGAAAAGATAAATGGCTCAAATAAGCAACAATTGTAGACAAGCAACAATTACATATTCCTAAAATCGAACAATTCAAAAGAACTTGATTCTTAAACAAATATCAAACAATGTTTCAAGTAACAACTAAACTCTCATGCTCATATCACTCTAACACTCCTCTTCGAAAAAGAATTGAAGGAAATTAACGTGTTTGCAACCGCGGGACAATTTCACTCATCTGACAAATAATGCAAATATAAAGCAATTCATACAATATCTAATCGATCAATAAAGAAATCATGGAAGCAAAAAGATCACTAAGGGCTTTTAAGGTTGTACTTGATCGGGTTAACAATAAAGGGACATTTCTTAAGGTCATTGACTCGAAATTGCCGATGCAAAAAAAACATTCACTATACAAGGTATTCACACACATCTCAACTTCATTCACCAATTTCATTCCTTTATCAAAAACCTTCTCAAACTTCCTTATGCACAATTATTGGTCTCTATTTTTCTCTTTCAAGCAAGCATTATTTTTCTTCTTTTTTTCTTTTCACATTCATATTCACATTTTCTTTTTCTTTTCATGCTTGCTTGAAATTTTTCAAAAGTTTGAGCAATTTACCTATTTTTTTTTTCATTCTCCCCAACTTATTTTCAACTAAACCTTAAGTGAATGCTCCTTGCTTTTAAAGGCAAGGAAATCAATAAAAACAAAGTTCCAAGGTTCAAGAAGAATTTTTTTTTTTGAAACTCTCAAAATTCAATGATGAACTTGATTTTCAAATTATATACTACACAAAGTTCATCACTAAACGTGATCTATACTATTTAGGCTCAAAGGGCTAACGAATACTCACTACTCATGGGTAAACCACTGTTTTGAAATGGTTGTGCTCATTATCAACAAATGCCTTGATCATTTCTAATGCTTCCACAAAATCACAAAAATCACAAGATAAAGCATGAATTAAAAGTATAAAACAAAATTCATCAGCAATCCTGTGCATTTAGTAGATCATGGAGGTTTCTCACCATTGTGGTTTTTGGACCTAAGTGACATAAGCAATCAATAAAATTGTAACAAGAAATAAAATTTCATTTGTACAAAGACAAAAGGTTCTAACACATTCTAAATTCTAGAAATAGGTAACTATGTACCTTGCCAATAATAACATGCTTAAAAATACTATCATTGCCATCCAACTTGGAAGAATCATCTTTGATGAACAACTATCACCAACCTAGAAGTCTCTTTCAAAACCACATCCAAAAGTTGGAAACATTAAATTTCAACAAGCACCATCATAACACAACACAATAAATAAATAAAACTAAAATAAAATGAAAACTGAATAAATTTAACTGAAAACACAATACTAATAATAATAATGTTATGGTGTGAAAACACCAACAAAAGTCATTAGTACCTCAAATGGGTACAAAGTACATCAAATCTCAAAATAATCCACCTAGTGGATAGAGTGAAACAATAATAACTGATACATAAAGCATAATAAAAGAAAACTTCACTTTGAAGAATCAAAGGAAGTACAAAATGACAACATCAAAATCAGTCCTCTTCGAACTCAGAACCGGACGCCTCCATCTCTTCATCCTCTGAACCATATTGAGAACCAGAAACCTCCACAAGCTCATCATCATCCTCCTCCTTCGCATCAGCATCATCAGGCTCACCACCTGCCTCTACTCCCATTCCAAAAACTGGCCTGGCCTCTGGCCAACCAGCATGAGCAAGGAATTACTCCCTTATCATCATAGAGTGATCTACAGAGGGCTCACGGATCTGCAGCTGTAATACCTGCATCGAATCATGTAAATTCATCATAGCGCGCTGAGAAGCCGTCATCCAGTCCCATTTATACTGGCATATCTCCTGCTGATACGGATAATAACCCTGAGACCCAGAACTACCCGATGTCGCTCCCGGGATTTTCATCCTAGTACAAACGCGAAAGTGGCACCGAAACAGAGTCGCCAGCAATGTGTATTTATCCCAAGAGAGGGAAAGGAAACACCGCATAAACCTGAGGGAAAAGGAAAGAGCATGGTCTTGCGACCAAGAGAAAGGGTAAGGGAGTCGGTTACGCGAAGGGAAGGTATTAGCACCCCCTCGCATCCATCGTACCCGATGGGATCCACGCTTGCTGCTTCGATCAAAGGGTGTAAGGAAAGGATACTGGAAAAGGAACCGAAAGAAAGAAAGGAGAAAGAAAAAAAACAAATGTAGGGAAAATAAAAGAAGTGCTCGCATGGGCCCTACCCCACTGCCTACGTATCTCATCGGGAGCATGAGAATCAGAGCGACGTAGTTCCCCTCACTAGGGAAAGTTGTTTGTGTTTTTTAGTGGAATACGTCAACGTTCACGTTCTAGCAGTTTAGGTGTTGCAGCTCGCTGTAGGGAGACTTAGGCGTTACCTGTTTGCGGTAGAACGGAAATGACGCATCCTTAAGGAAAGAGTGAATGAGATGAGAAAAGAATTCCCGAAGGAAAGACGTTATTGTTTGTTTTTTTGTCTTTTAAGAGTTTTTTCATTTGTTTGCATATGACAGTGTATCTAAATCTTAGTCATTGGAATGTGTACCTTCTCACATTCCAAGATGGAATGAGTAAGAAAGCACATTAAGAGTGAAGAAGACCCCCACACTTAGTTCCAATTGTCAAGGTTCAAACACACTAGCATATTTGTGTTTATTAAGTGTTTTTGTTGATTATGAAATGAAGAAGTGTTTTTCTTTATTTGTATTTTCAACACGTATTGCATTTAAGTCCCTCATACAAGGTCAAATGTTTAACACATTGACCCAAGATGGGCTATATGCTACACATTCTAAGATTACAAGAGAAGACCCCTTATAATCTTTTCTTTATATGAAAGGCCTAAATGCAATAAATGCCTACCTTTATTAGATATTTTGAATTTTCTTTGAGATGAGAAGATGAAAGACTCAAGAGGAGAAAGGTAAAATCTATGTGAACTAAGACTCAATCCTAATTGATTAGTTAAGGGAGTGATCCTAATGGTTTGTGAGGTTTAAAACCTAACTCTAAAAGAAGAGAGAAGAGACTCAAAGTGTAAGAGAAAACGGAAGTTAGTTGTTAGTGTGCTCGCCAAGGATAGGGATCCTCGTGCCTACGTATCCTCATTAGGGAATGAGGAATCAGAGCATCCGTAGTTCGTGCTACTACGGGTGAACAGGAAATAGGATCTCGATCGCATGGGTGCGGGAGAACAAAGGGGAAAGACACACATAAAGTCTAAGGGGGAAACTCGGTCCTACAAGTTAACATGCATCAATGGTCCTAAGGTCAGGATCAGAAAGGGAAATCTTCCTAATGTTGTCATGCATGGATTAGTCCTATGTTATGTTTTCTAACCTATCTAACTTAGACAAGTTATAATAGGTATCCTAATAAGGAAGCAAGAACTAAAACAAGCAATACAATGGTATCACGTACCAAAGTAGATCAATAAAAAAGATGTGAGTGATATCACATAAGCATCAACATGAGTCGATGTGAGCTAAAGACAATGAGTGGGGGTCGGTTGCGAACCCTATCTTCCACTTGACCGACTCGATAACAGGAGCAGGTGATGTTCAAAGCTTCAATCATGTAATGAGAGCTAAGAACGACTCAACTAGAATAACGGGGGTTGATTGCGAACCCTACCTTCCGTAAATTGCCTCATTGGAGGTCTTACCAGGGGAAATGGGAATGGGATGCCTCATAGAGGTCTTCAGGCACATATTAAACAATCACAAACAGAGCCTCCTTTGAGGACTTCCATTATTGCCGGCCAAGTGGCACGGACTCCCAATCCTACTTCTCATGGCATCAAAAATGGAAAAATGTGGAATTAGTAAAAGAGAAGAGAAGTGATACCGAACGGATATCAATCCGTAGCAACGCAAGCAAAGTGTAAGCAAATCGGCCAACTTCTAGTGATCTAGCATAGATGAACAAGAGTGTTAGAAAGTGGAATGGATCCGTGGCAGGCATGAAACCAAATGCTCTTAAAAAAAACAATAAAACAAGGTCGTAAGCCATAAACAGCAGCAACAAAAGTGCTCCAGCACCTGCATAGCTGTAAAAACTAGCAACAAGTAAAAATAGTCTATAACAACTACTATTTACAGAACAGAATGGGTGTAAGAAATTCTGGACAGAATTGCAACATTTAATAGCACACTTTGTTCACAACAGCTATGTATGTGGCAGCACTTCCTACCTTTAAACAACTTATCAAGTTAAGTGAGAATCACTACAAAACAAACTCAAAGATTAGTCAAAGTAATCAATGAAAATAACCAAAGTTAGCAAACAAAATCCATGTGGAATTATCAACAAGGATCAAGTAAAATCGCTACTAAAATGTAACAACAATTAGTCAAAAATCTAACATGTAACGAGTATTAAGGATATTAACAAAGTTATCAAATTGAAACTACTAAGAAGATATTAACACTAAAACCTATGTTTAGTCAATGTTAGAACTAAGTCAATGTCAATTAGCTCAAGATAAATTCCTAATTCTAAAAAACTAGTTAGCGAACAATTAGCCAAAAACTATTAGTGAACAATTAAGCTAAAAAAGCAATTAGTGTTGTTGCTAAAAACAATTATTCAAAAACCATTAGCAAAATATAAACCTAAATCTAATTGATCAAAATTAAGTCTAAAGTCAATACTAAGTCAATTGAAATTATTTTCTAAACGCAAGCTAATGAAAGTTAATCTTCTACTGACTAATTCTAAGACTAATTAATCAAAGCTAATTATCAAATCAATTAACATAACCTAATTATCTAAAATTAAAAAGAAATTAATCAAAACAATGGGGTGCAGTGGATGATTAGGCGGTGTGAAAAGGAAAACCCAATGAAACCATTGGCCTAGACCCGTCCTCTCCAACATTGAGAATTTTGTCCTCCTAAAAGAAACCCTAAACGGCTTCAGTAACATAACCTCACTCTTCTTTAGCTCGCCGCCGTCACCATCCTTGCCGTCAAAACAACACGGTCTCCATCACAATAACCTCGCCGGAAATCACTCTCCCCGCCGCGATTCTTTTCTCTGTCGCGACCTCAACCTCCTTCGCACGTGGCTCCGTCTGGACTTCGCTCGTCATCTTCTTCTCCGCGGCGCAAAAGCTCTCTGCCTCTATCAAACCTCACTCCTCCGGTCAAAGGCCAACATCCAACACACTCATGCCCGCTCAACCTTCCCCCTTCGTCCGTTCACCACCAAAGAAAAACACCTCGTAACCCTAACTTCGCCGTGATAATCACTGACAAGAGCTACACTTCTCTCCCTATGCTCACTTCAATCCGCCTCTACCGTGAACCACAGCAAAGTAAAAACATCGTAATCTAACGGCGCTACGCGAAGTTGAAACCTCTCAAATCGGAGCTAAAATTAAAGGAGTTCGACTCCGATACAACTACATCGCGTAATCAAGATCTGAAGTGAAACGAATGTACCTGCTCGACGATGATAACGACGGATGAAATTGATGCGATATTCCGAGTTGATGTTGCAATTTGTGACGAACTTCTCGGTAAGATTCAACGTTCAGTTATTCTGATCCAATTTTCCTTTTTCTTACTCGATTCGTGTGTGAGTTTCCTTGAATTACAATGTTGTGAAATTCTCAGTGTGAAATCATCGCAAATCCTAGACTGAACTTGCTATTGTGTTATTTGCAGGTTATTCAATTTACGTCGATGTTGATGTGATGAAGATTGAACCGGTGATGAAGATGTGTGACGTTGTTGATGTTCTTGAGTTGTAGGTGATGAAGAATCGATGATGATGATGGAGAGAATCGTTGCTGATGTTCAGAAATTGTTGAAGAAGTGACGATGATGATGATTGAAAGATGAAGAATGGAGAAAGCTGTTACGGTTCTGTTAGAATTTAGTTAGGCTTTTCAGTTAGTAGTTCTGTCAACTGTTACCAGGTTTTTTCGGTTAGAAATATGGTTAGAGAGATTGGTTGTGAAGATTTCTGGGAATTTTCTGGTGAGGAATTCTTCAGTGAATTTGTACTGGCGTGTGATTTCTGGTAGGTTAGAAACTTGTTACGAGCGTTGGCGGCCTCTTGAATTTGCTCTTAGTTTCCGCAGCCACGTCGTATTTTTCGGCTATGTATTTTTAGTTTTCCTCTGCTGTCAAGAGAACTTGTTTCTGAATTTCCTGCTATGAATTATCCGATAGTACTTGCAATGAAACAAAGATTTTGTAACTGTTATGAAACTCATTACAATAAACTGAAATCCCAAGAATTCCGTGTGATTTTGTGGAATACTGAAAAAGCTCACTTCCCGATTGAATCCTTTGGCCAAATTCAGAATATTCATGATAACTCTCTTATATTAGTAGTGAATACTGCCACCTGAATCATAGATTTCTTGATTTCATTGCTAGCTGCCTTTGAAGTTATGGAATTGAGATTAATATGAAGTAATGGTGCTTTTGGCAATTGAATTAAAAGAGATGTGGAGAATGGATATGGGATATAGATTAGATGTTTGGATTTGAACTAAAATTGAATAAAATGGATATCCAACATGGTTATAAGTTTTGGATGTGAATACTTGGAATGACAATGGATTTCAAAAATGGTTTGGAAACATGGATATTTAAGTGGTCTAAATTGGATATGGGTTAATGAGATGGAGTTTGAATTGAACACAAATTTGGATTAAAATGGATTTAAAAGTGGATGACAAGAATGGATATAGGTTGAAAAATGGTTTTAAACAAAATGGATGAAATTGGATATGGATAATTGGTTTATGGATTATTCATAAAATTGGATTGAAATGGATTTAATATAAAAAGAGAAAGTGAATATGGATAATCGAAAAATGATAGATGGATATTTATAAAAATGGATTGAAATGGATAAAGAAAAGATTATGGAAAAAATGGATTTGAATATAGTGAAAAATATGGATAATAGAGAAGATAAAAAAATGGATTTGAATGTGGAAAGAAACTTGGTTAAAATGGTTGAAAATGGTCATGATGGATAGAAAATGGATAACCCAAAGAATTCAAAACCAATCACAAACTATTCACAAGCCTCTGATAAAATGGTCACAGCTACCACTGAACAATCTGGCCACTCACATGATCCACTGAAGAATCTCAACCGATAAACAGTCCACAAGCTCAACCATGAATAAACCTAAATCACCCAGATGTACACTGATGAACTTTGCAGAAGATGACTTGCAGAATCGTCCCGAACCGGGAAAATACTTATAACAATAAAATCCTTAGATCCCATGTCTCAGAAAACCAGTGCAATGATATGATTATGAGTTATGACCTAAAATGCAGATGAACGAGAAGCACAAGCCAGAAAAAGGTAGGGCAAATTTTGGGGTACTACAGCTGCCCCTATTCAATCGACTTGGACCTGAAAAGATGATAGCAACTGCTTTCAGACATTCAAGGTACAAGGTGATTGAATACAAAAAGAACCGCAAAATTTGCTAACCGCGAGGAGAGAAAATGTAAACTGGAGCCCAATCACACCTCGTCAAAGGATTTTGACGGAAAGACAACATACCCAGCGAACCACATCGTCAAAGGGGTTTAGCGGGAAGAAAAATGGAACCCGACTGAAATGACACATCGTCATAGGGATGACGACAAGAAGACTCAACTGAAGGAACACATTGTCATAGGGATGACAGGAATAAGATCTGGCCGAAAGCCACACATTGTCATAGGGATGACAGAAAGAAAACTTGGCCGAGGGTAACACATTGTCATAGGGATGACAGAAAGAAAACTCGACTGAAGGAAACACATTGTCATAGGGATGACAGAAAGAAAACTCGACTGAAGGAAACACATTGTCTTAGGGATGACAGAAAAAAGACTCAACCAAACGAAGCACATTGTCATGGAGATGACAGAAAGAAAACTTGACCGAAGGAAGCACATTGTCATAGGGATGACAGAAAGAAAATTCCACCGTAGGGACACATTGTCATGGGGATGACAGAAAGACCCAACTTAAGGAACACATCGTCATAGGGATGACAGAAAGACGACTGAACCCCAAGAAACACCTCGTCAAAGGGTTGACGGGAAGAAGACTTGACCAAAGGAAACACATTGTCATAGGGATGACAGAAAGAAGACTCGATCGAAGGCAACACATTGTCATAGGGATGACAGGAAGAAGATCCGACCGAGGACAACACATTGTCATAGGGATGACAGAAAGAGAACTTGACCGAAAGAGACACATCGTCATAGGGATGACGGAAAGAGAACTGGAAACATCCAAAGGTACGAAACCTGAGCTCGGAACACATCGTCAAAGGGATGACGGAAAGAGAACTGAAAACATCCGAAGGTACGAAACCTGAGCTCGGAACACATCGTCAAAGGGTTGACGGGAAGAAACTGAAAACATCCGAAGGTACGAAACCTGAGCTCGGAATACATCGTCAAAGGGTTGACGGGAAGAAACTGAAAACATCCGAAGGTACGAAACCTGAGCTCGGAACACATCGTCAACGGGTTGACGGGAAGAAACTGAAAACATCCGAAGGTACGAAACCTGAGCTCGGAATACATCGTCAAAGGGTTGACGGGAAGAAACTGAAAACATTCGAAGGTACGAAACCTGAGCTCGGAATACATCGTCAAAGGGTTGACGGGAAGAAACTGAAAACATCCGAAGGTACGAAACCTGAGCTCGGAACACATCGTCAAAGGGTTGACGGGAAGAAGACTCGACCAAAGGAGACACATTGTCATAGGGATGACAGAAAACAGACCTGACTTAGGGATCACATTGTCATAGGGATGACAGAAAGAAAACCATACACAGAAGCACATCATCAAAGGGGTTTGATGGAAAGGAAACCTGACCGAAATGTCATCATCAAGGGGTTGATGGACAATGACTGGTCGAGGGTAAGATCGACGTATGATCTATGACCCAAAAGAAAGGTAAGCAGAGTGGTTGGTTGTAATGTCTGTTGGGGATATGTCACCGTCTTGATTGGAAATCGATTCGGGCTTTCGCGCAAGATACCAAATCTGTCTTATGCTTCACATGCATATGTTTGAATTCTCTTTCTATGGCGCAATGCTCCATACGAAATGGAAATGCTACGCGATTTGAGGATGCAATGATCACTATATGCAAAACGCCGATGTATGCTCGGGCTACCGGGAAAAGAAGGATGTGCCAAGTGCAATTGGACTTTGCTGGCAAGGACAGGTGAAACCTGATGGTGATTGTTTTTTCAAAGGTGAAATCTTTCTGGGTACCAATGGGGATTGGATTTTGTATGAAGTGCCAATAGGGATTGGACTTCAGGTTTGAAGGAAACGCTAATAGGGATAGGGTTTCAGGTTTTTTGAAATATGCCAGTAAAGTGGGTTGAGGAAGGATGCCGAGCAAGGTTGGGCTACGGATTTGCTGTTTGGTTTTACGAGGCTTCATGCAATGCTATGCTAATGATATGCGATGATGATTATGCCATGATGCTTATGATGTGCAACAGGACCATTCCAGCAAAATAAATGCTGAAGAGACGAGGCCAACTCCGCTGGGGGTAACAAACTGAATCTCCTTCAAGGTCATAAACTGCTCGAGATCTCGACTAAACCTCTATTCTGCAGGGAAGTACGAACAACAAATGTCTGCTGGAGAAACATCCCAGGAATCTGCTGAAGAAAAGTGCCAATGACAATCGGCCTTTGACTTGTTGGGGAAAGCTAACCACCACCCAAAAATATGCTTGGGGGATAATGATTGATGATATCAGCTCTACTAGGGAACCAGATCAGACTTACTCCTTTGTTGGAGACCTAACTCTTACCGTTGCTCTGTTGGGGAGATGGGAACAACTTTACCGCAAACTGAGGAAGCACAAATCCAACACTCTGTACAGGAATATGAACTCTTGTTGAAAAGCAACAAACTTCACCAACCTGGCTAGGGGAAAGCTAACTCATGAACTCTTGCTGGGGAGAATAATCCACAATCTTCATACGCTCTGCTGAATGATAAAACTTCAGCTATTTCTACCGAGGAGAGAAACTCTACTGGGGACATCACGTGTTAACTATCAACGTGAACCTGCCAATATGATATGACCAAAATAGGTGCCCCGATGAAGCAGAAACCCATAAAGGATGTCTTGTGAAGATTCGACATATATTGCCTCATGGCTTTTGATTAACCGTCCCCGGAGAGAATAACTTTTTGCGCTCTTAGGGTGGCCTGCCCCAGCCTTGAAATGATTTGTGCCCCTGACTGGCAGATTTGTGAAGGAGTTCCTTTAACTGACCTTCGAGAGATTTATTGAATCTCGACTTGATTGCCCCAGATTAACAACATAGTTGCCCCAGATTAACTGAATCTTGGAATGGATCGCCCATTTGGTATGACTTGCCCCGGCTCAAAGGAGTACTCGGGCACTTTGCACCTTAGATTAATCAATCTTTCCATTGTAGAGACTTTCCTGATGTCAAGTATTGACTCGCAAGTAAAACAATTCGTTTTGAAAAGATAATTTTGATGCAATGCATATGACAGTTTTGAAATCCAATTCAGTTCACTGGAAAAAAGTTGTGACATATAGTGAATGAATCACTAATCAAAATGCCACTGATACCAACATGAATGGTAAGAAAGTCCTTTTAGGAGTCAGCTTCGCCGCGATATTTACCAAAGTATGCTTTCGGAACAACCCTGCTTCAATTAGGTCTTTCGCATGTTGTAACGTGGCCTGGTTCGCGGTTTAAGAAAGAAAGGATATAAGGCTCAAAGTTTTATTCTAACCCCCCCATTCTCCTTGATGTTCTCCAGTCCTACGTTCAGCTAACTTGACACAAGCGCTCACCTTTCAAAAAGGTTAATGAATGGTAGGAGGATAGCAGGAACCCACACGGTTTTCGGAGTGACAGTCACCTCTTTTTGTCTTCGGTGTCTGTAGTCACACGACTTATTCTTTGCTTGAGGATTTTTCTTTTGTAATCCTTTTCTTTTCACTTCTTATTCCTTTTTGTTTTTCCCTGATTTTGCCTGGACTGATTCCTTTGATTTTTGCGATTCTTGAAGTCCAGTGGGATGCCCTACTTTTGCCTAAGTCACTTGTTTTCAAGTCTTGACTTAGCGGGCTTTTTTCTTTTTCCTTTTGATTCCCTTTTTCTTTTTTTTTTTGAACTAATCGTGTGACACAGGTTTGTCTTGACTTGTAAAGGGTTGTGACCGTCACACTCTTCGGTTGGTGAGGGATAACCGTAGATGTAATTGATCCTCGAACGGAACATTCCTTTCGAAATTTGAACGCTTGATCAAATTAACTGACACCTACCCTGCCCTAGGTTAAGATTGAGGGTTTTTTCGTTTTCAGAAAGAAACTCCTACTTCTAGGCTCAACGGGGTTGACAAGGGATTATCTTCCTTATGTCTCCGGTGTTTGAGGAATTGAAACAATGCATGTACATCATCAGCAGAGTTTTGTCCCAAAAGCATACAATTGGAAGTTCTGCGTCTTTGAATACCATCATCCTCCCTCGGATCCTGCTTAACAAATGTTAGATACCAATAAAGAAAAATATGAGTGAACACGACTGGATTTAATCAAAACATGCATATTCATTTCATTACCATTATCAATTAAAAACAGACAAGTTTTACAAATGAGTTTGTACATTTTAACAGAAAAGAAACTACAAATGAAAAGAAATGACATGATCTAAATGATTTCCAGCTTCGAGGAACTGGGCTTTCCAAGCTTGATTTGCAAATGCTAGCCATCTTCAGAATTGCTCATCAAAGTCAGTCTGATAATCATATGCACAACTGCTCTCGGCGACTTCTTCCATAACCCGGACTGATGAACCCACCTGACTGGATGATGGGGGATTGTTGATCTGAATACCCTGAGGCATGAATGAGAACATGTTGGAGTCAAGAAGAGTCTGAACTTTGCTCCTGAGCACCTTACAGTCTTCCGTTGAATGCCCCTGTGCCCCAGCATGGTAATCACAACGGGCATTGGCATCAAAACCTGGTGGGTACGGAAAAGGCACTGGCTTCAAATCCGTTGGCACTATCAATCCACCTCTGATCAAATCCGGCAACATCTGACTATACGACATTGGCAAATGAGTGAAATGCCTCTCTGGCTTTCTTGGCCTTTGTCGGGCGTGCTGACGCTGCTGACGGCGATATGATCGTTGACTCTGAGGAGGTCTCTGATTTGCAAAAGAATATTGTCCTTGATACGAAGACCCATAAGATTGTTGACTCTGAACAGTTGATATGTCTGAACACTGAGAACGAGGTGGTGAAGATTCCTGCATGGAACTAGTTTCTTCCTCGAATTCTTCCTGAGAACTGACAACTGATTCATTTTCATTAGCTTGGAAGTTCGAGGCGCTTTGGATTTTTCCACACTTGATCAGGCTCTTGATACGTTCTCCCACCATTACCAGGTCAGAAAATTTTGCTGCCCCATTGACAATCATCTTTTCCAAGTACGGCCCTTGCAAGGTATCCATAAACAAATCAACAAATTCTCTATCCGAAAGTGGCGGTTGAACACGAGTGGCTAACTCTCTCCATCTCTGAGCATACTCTCGGAATGATTCGTTATCTGCCTGAGACAAGTCTTGCAAATGCATCCGGCTGGGAGCCATATCAAGATTATAACTGTACTGCTTCACAAAGGCGTTGGCTAGATCTGTCCATGATCGGATGCCACCACTCTGCAACTGCATATACCAATACAAAGATGCCCCACTCAGACTGTCTTGGAAACAGTGGATCATGAGCTTGTCATTGTCGACATGTGAGGTCATTCTTCTGCAGAACATCACCAAATGTAGCTTCGGACAGCTATCCCCTTTGTATTTCTCAAATTTTGGCATCTTGAACTTTGGAGGCATTATAAGTCCAGGTACCAGACACATGCTCGAAGCATTCAGATCAAGAGTATCACGCCTCTCCAGGGCTTTAATTTTCTCGTCCAACACGCGGTATCTTTCGTCATCAACATATCGTGGATCCTTAGGGTTCATCTTCGGAACTACCCCTCGGACATCTGGCATAGAAAAGGCAAAGCTCTGATAATCTGTGGCATCAAGAGAAGATGAATGTCCATCTCGGACAAAAGGAGGTTCTTGCTCAACTTGATTCTCGACAGGGATCCGTACCGGCTGAGTTTGGGCAACATTGTTCACCAGAGGTAGAATAACATTCTCATTTCTTTGAACATTGGCCTCTCCCCTTGTCATGACGGCCATAGCTTCCATAAGTTGGTCTAACTGATGCTTCATCAATTCAACATCGGCCCTAGTCACAAACTGATTCTATTCCCCAGAGTTCATGATTCTTCCAGAAGCTGATTCAAGTCCAATATAAAAGTCGGGAAATCAAACTGCAGTTCAGATAAAGGATGGATGAGCTCACTGGTCTGGCCTGGAGAAAGGATATGCAAAAATGATGCAAGATGCAAATGCAATGCAATAATATGAATGCAATAAGACATGGGATCAAAGCTTCCACATATTCTGAATAACTGTTGTGCTGCTGACTGAATAAGCTCGAGGGTCTGTTCTGAAGAAAATACCGGAATACCAGAATACCGGATGATCAGAATACCAGGCTGATAAGTCCACACTGATAGGAAATCCAAAAAACCGGGTATGTTGAAGGTCAAGGTTACCTGCAAACCTGTAAACAACCCGCCCTTCTCACATGTGGGTACTAGGATGTTCAGTATCCCGGGCTCTCAGGTCGAGAAATGATGATACGTTCACCATTTCTGGTTTGGCATCATCATCAATCGAGGAGGCCTCAACTGATTCTCCAAAACGAAAGATCCTCAGCTTCTGGCACTGAGGTCGAGAAGCAATAGTACATTCATCCCTCGGGGTACAATACTATCGCCAATCGAGGAGTGCCTCCACTGATTCTCTTTTTCAAAAAGGAAATCCTATGCAAGTTCCAAAGTGGGCCCTCGGGTGCGAGTGGGTTTGCCACAGAATGTGGTCTGCCACTGTCACCACTAAAGAGAGATCTTTCCACTAAGGTCCTCATGATCGGTCACTAGAGTCGACAGCTCTCTAGATCGACATCCTGGAATACGCAAGATGCGCACGCCATGATGGGTCCCAAGATAGCCTCGTCTAGCTGTGAATTTCGTGATTACCCACGTACACAGATGGCACGTATGTCCCACTACTCTCCACTCTAAATCTAAGTGTATACTCGAGCCTGTGTACTGAGCTCATCTCTCAGAAATCCCATCCCGCCAAACAGAAAACAGCACAGTCCAGCACAACAGTAATAATATGATATGTAATGCTAAAAAGCAGTAAATACAGTAATGTGCAGTAAGGCAATAAATAACCATACAATAAAACGGTAAATACAGCCCAATAATAAACACCCAATGAAAGAAAAACAGACAAGCGCTAGGATTGACTCGCTTAGGATGGACCAGCAATAGGTCAACCTTTCCCCAGCAGAGTCGCCAGCTGTCGCTCCCGGGATTTTTATCCTAGTACAAACGCGAAAGTGGCACCGAAACAGAGTCGCCAGCAATGTGTATTTATCCCAAGAGAGGGAAAGGAAACACCGCATAAACCTGAGGGAAAAGGAAAGAGCATGGTCTTGCGACCAAGAGAAAGGGTAAGGGAGTCGGTTACGCGAAGGGAAGGTATTAGCACCCCCTCGCGTCCATCGTACCCGATGGGATCCACGCTTGCTGCTTCGATCAAAGGGTGTAAGGAAAGGATACTGGAAAAGGAACCGAAAGAAAGAAAGGAGAAAGAAAAAAAACAAATGTAGGGAAAATAAAAGAAGTGCTCGCATGGGCCCTACCCCACTGCCTACGTATCTCATCGGGAGCATGAGAATCAGAGCGACGTAGTTCCCCTCACTAGGGAAAGTTGTTTGTGTTTTTTAGTGGAATACGTCAACGTTCACGTTCTAGCAGTTTAGGTGTTGCAGCTCGCTGTAGGGAGACTTAGGCGTTACCTGTTTGCGGTAGAACGGAAATGACGCATCCTTAAGGAAAGAGTGAATGAGATGAGAAAAGAATTCCTGAAGGAAAGACGTTATTGTTTGTTTTTTTGTCTTTTAAGAGTTTTTTCATTTGTTTGCATATGACAGTGTATCTAAATCTTAGTCATTGGAATGTGTACCTTCTCACATTCCAAGATGGAATGAGTAAGAAAGCACATTAAGAGTGAAGAAGACCCCCACACTTAGTTCCAATTGTCAAGGTTCAAACACACTAGCATATTTGTGTTTATTAAGTGTTTTTGTTGATTATGAAATGAAGAAGTGTTTTTCTTTATTTGTATTTTCAACACGTATTGCATTTAAGTCCCTCATACAAGGTCAAATGTTTAACACATTGACCCAAGATGGGCTATATGCTACACATTCTAAGATTACAAGAGAAGACCCCTTATAATCTTTTCTTTATATGAAAGGCCTAAATGCAATAAATGCCTACCTTTATTAGATATTTTGAATTTTCTTTGAGATGAGAAGATGAAAGACTCAAGAGGAGAAAGGTAAAATCTATGTGAACTAAGACTCAATCCTAATTGATTAGTTAAGGGAGTGATCCTAATGGTTTGTGAGGTTTAAAACCTAACTCTAAAAGAAGAGAGAAGAGACTCAAAGTGTAAGAGAAAACGGAAGTTAGTTGTTAGTGTGCTCGCCAAGGATAGGGATCCTCGTGCCTACGTATCCTCATTAGGGAATGAGGAATCAGAGCATCCGTAGTTCGTGCTACTACGGGTGAATAAGAAACAGGATCTCGATCGCATGGGTGCGAGAGAACAAAGGGGAAAGACACACATAAAGTCTAAGGGGGAAACTCGGTCCTACAAGTTAACATGCATCAATGGTCCTAAGGTCAGGATCAGAAAGGCAAATCTACCTAATGTTGTCATGCATGGATTAGTCCTATGTTATGTTTTCTAACCTATCTAACTTAGACAAGTTATAATAGGTATCCTAATAAGGAAGCAAGAACTAAAACAAGCAATACAATGGTATCACGTACCAAAGTAGATCAATAAAAAAGATGTGAGTGATATCACATAAGCGTCAACATCAGTCGATGTGAGCTAAAGACAATGAGTGGGGGTCGGTTGCGAACCCTATCTTCCACTTGACCGACTCGATAACAGGAGCAGGTGATGTTCAAAGCTTCAACCATGTAATGAGAGCTAAGAACGACTCAACTAGAATAACGGGGGTTGATTGTGAACCCTACCTTCCGTCAATTGCCTCATTGGAGGTCTTACCAGGGGAAATGGGAATGGGATGCCTCATAGAGGTCTTCAGGCACATATTAAACAATCATAAACAGAGCCTCCTTTGAGGACTTCCATTATTTCCGGCCAAGTGGCACGGACTCCCAATCCTACTTCTCATGGCATCAAAAATGGAAAAATGTGGAATTAGTAAAAGAGAAGAGAAGTGATACCGAACGGATATCAATCCGTAGCAACGCAAGCAAAGTGTAAGCAAATCGGCCAACTTCTAGTGATCTAGCATAGATGAACAAGAGTGTTAGAAAGTGGAATGGATCCGTGGCAGGCATGAAACCAAATGCTCTTAAAAAAAACAATAAAACAAGGTCGTAAGCCATAAACAGCAGCAACAAAAGTGCTCCAGCACTTGCATAGCTGTAAAAACTAGCAACAAGTAAAAATAGTCTATAACAACTACTATTTACAGAACAGAATGGGTGTAAGAAATTCTGGACAGAATTGCAACATTTAACAACACACTTTGTTCACAGCAGCTATGTATGTGGCAGCACTTCCTACCTTTAAACAACTTATCAAGTTAAGTGAGAATCACTACAAAACAAACTCAAAGATTAGTCAAAGTAATCAATGAAAATAACCAAAGTTAGCAAACAAAATCCATGTGGAATTATCAACAAGGATCAAGTAAAATCGCTACTGAAATGTAACAACAATTAGTCAAAAATCTAACATGTAACGAGTATTAAGGATATTAACAAAGTTATCAAATTGAAACTACTAAGAAGATATTAACACTAAAACCTATGTTTAGTCAATGTTAGAACTAAGTCAATGTTAATTAGCTCAAGATAAATTCCTAATTCTAAAAAACTAGTTAGCGAACAATTAGCCAAAAACTATTAGTGAACAATTAAGCTAAAACC
Source organism: Lathyrus tuberosus (assembly GCA_022829125.1). Classification (NCBI taxonomy): domain Eukaryota; kingdom Viridiplantae; phylum Streptophyta; class Magnoliopsida; order Fabales; family Fabaceae; genus Lathyrus; species Lathyrus tuberosus. The sequence continues at coordinate 39,332,738 of JALAZF010000002.1, forward strand.
AATTAATGCAATTAAGCTAAAAAAGCAATTAGTGTTGTTGCTAAAAACAATTATTCAAAAACCATTAGCAAAATATAAACCTAAATCTAATTGATCAAAATTAAGTCTAAAGTCAATACTAAGTCAATTGAAATTATTTTCTAAACGCAAGCTAATGAAAGTTAATCTTCTACTGACTAATTCTAAGACTAATTAATCAAAGCTAATTATCAAATCAATTAACATAACCTAATTATCTAAAATTAAAAAGAAATTAATCAAAACAATGGGGTGCAGTGGATGATTAGGCGGTGTGAAAAGGAAAACCCAATGAAACCATAGGCCTAGACCCGTCCTCTCCAACATTGAGAATTTTGTCCTCCTAAAAGAAACCCTAAACGGCTTCAGTAACATAACCTCACTCTTCTTTAGCTCACCGCCATCACCATCCTCGCCGTCAAAACAACACGGTCTCCATCACAATAACCTCGCCGAAAATCACTCTCCCCGCCGCGATTCTTTTCTCTGTCGCGACCTCAACCTCCTTCGCACGTGGCTCCGTCTGGACTTCGCTCGTCATCTTCTTCTCCGTGGCGCAAAAGCTCTCTGCCTCTATCAAACCTCACTTCTCCGGTCAAAGGCCAACATCCAACACACTCATGCCCGCTCAACCTTCCCCCTTCGTCCGTTCACCACCAAAGAAAAACACCTCGTAACCCTAACTTCGCCGTGATAATCACTGACAAGAGCTACACTTCTCTCCCTATGCTCACTTCAATCCGCCTCTACCGTGAACCACAGCAAAGTAAAAACATCGTAATCTAACGGCGCTACGCGAAGTCGAAACCTCTCAAATCGGAGCTAAAATTAAAGGAGTTCGACTCCGATACAACTACATCGCGTAATCAAGATCTGAAGTGAAACGAATGTACCTGCTCGACGATGATAACGACGGATGAAATTGATGCGATATTCCGAGTTGATGTTGTAATTTGTGACGAACTTCTCGGTAAGATTCAACGTTCAGTTATTCTGATCTAATTTGCCTTTTTCTTACTCGATTCGTGTGTGAGTTTCCTTGAATTGCAATGTTGTGAAATTCTCAGTGTGAAATCATCGTAAATCCTAGACTGAACTTGCTATTGTGTTGTTTGCAGGTTATTCAATTTACGTCGATGTTGATGTGATGAAGATTGAACCGGTGATGAAGATGTGTGACGTTGTTGATGTTCTTGAGTTGTAGGTGATGAAGAATCGATGATGATGATGGAGAGAATCGTTGCTGATGTTCAGAAATTTTTGAAGAAGTGACGATGATGATGGTTGAAAGATGAAGAATGGAGAAAGCTGTTACGGTTCTGTTAGAAGTTAGTTAGGCTTTTCAGTTAGTAGTTCTGTCAACTGTTACCAGGTTTTTTCGGTTAGAAATATGGTTAGAGAGATTGGTTGTGAAGATTTCTGGGAATTTTCTGGTGAGGAATTCTTCAGTGAATTTGTACTGGCGTGTGATTTCTGGTAGGTTAGAAACCTGTTACGAGCGTTGGAGGCCTCTTGAATTTGCTCTTAGTTTCCGCAGCCACGTCGTATTTTTCGGCTATGTATTTTTAGTTTTCCTCTGCTATCAAGAGAACTTGTTTCTGAATTTCCTGCTATGAATTATCCGATAGTACTTGCAATGAAACAAAGATTTTGTAACTGTTATGAAACTCATTACAATAAACTGAAATCCCAAGAATTCCGTGTGATTTTGTGGAATACTGAAAAAGCTCACTTCCCGATTGAATCCTTTGGCCAAATTCAGAATATTCATGATAACTCTCTTATATTAGTAGTGAATACTGCCACCTGAATCATAGATTTCTTGATTTCATTGCTAGCTGCCTTTGAAGTTATGGAATTGAGATTAATATGAAGTAATGGTGCTTTTGGCAATTGAATTAAAAGAGATGTGGAGAATGGATATGGGATATAGATTAGATGTTTGGATTTGAACTAAAATTGAATAAAATGGATATCCAACATGGTTATAAGTTTTGGATGTGAATACTTGGAATGGCAATGGATTTCAAAAATGGTTTGGAAACATGGATATTTAAGTGGTCTAAATTGGATATGGGTTAATGAGATGGAGTTTGAATTGAACACAAATTTGGATTAAAATGGATTTAAAAGTGGATGACAAGAATGGATATAGGTTGAAAAATGGTTTTAAACAAAATGGATGAAATTGGATATGGATAATTGGTTTATGGATTATTCATAAAATTGGATTGAAATGGATTTAATATAAAAAGAGAAAGTGAATATGGATAATCGAAAAATGATAGATGGATATTTATAAAAATGGATTGAAATGGATAAAGAAAAGATTATGGAAAAAATGGATTTGAATATAGTGAAAAATATGGATAATAGAGAAGATAAAAAAATGGATTTGAATGTGGAAAGAAACTTGGTTAAAATGGTTGAAAATGGTCATGATGGATAGAAAATGAATAACCCAAAGAATTCAAAACCAATCACAAACTATTCACAAGCCTCTGATAAAATGGTCACAGCTACCACTGAACAATCTGGCCACTCACATGATCCACTGAAGAATCTCAACCGATAAACAGTCCACAAGCTCAACCATGAATAAACCTAAATCACCCAGATGTACACTGATGAACTTTGCAGAAGATGACTTGCAGAATCGTCCCGAACCGGGAAAATACTTATAACAATAAAATCCTTAGACCCCATGTCTCAGAAAACTAGTGCAATGATATGATTATGAGTTATGACCTAAAATGCAGATGAACGAGAAGCACAAGCCAGAAAAAGGTAGGGCAAATTTTGGGGTACTACACCCGACCCATCACCAGCACCTGTGTCGGCATCAGCACCAGCACCTGAAGTCTCACCCGCAACCCCTTTGGTTTACAATACTTGTCCACATACTGGTCATCTATAGCAGTCGAGATGGTTACCTGACGGCGCGTGGGGACATTAACCCCAACATGCACACAAAGAGTCATAATAAGACAAGGAAAGGCAAGTAAACAGTTCTTCCGCGAAGCATAACCAAGTCCACTCCCCACAATTGCCCTCATCTCATCAACAATGATCCTGTCTACATCAATCTGGATATTCATCATGATATTATGGACCAAATGGGCAAGGGATATGGTAATGGTCGAGGAATGCGACTTTGACTTAATGTTTGTAAGAACCAAAAGTAAGATCAACTGGGCCAAAGGACGCATATCTTCACGATGGTACCTTTTTGCAACCCCAGATGGGTTCAGCTCCACAGTTTTTCCTTCACGCAAAAGGTCTGCGGTCATTTTTTCTATGTCTCTATGAGTCATACCCCAAATTGTGACCACTAAGATTCCCCATCATTGTGCAAATCATCATCACAATGTGGATGAACCATCATACCTCACTAGTCTCCCCAAAGATGGGTGAGCATCCACTACAATCAAACTTAGGGTTTCAAGCCCTCTCAGAGCTCTTAAACAAAGGATCAATCAAGAAATGACATGATCTTCAACTTGTTTAACCTCTCAAATATCCATAAAGGATCAAGAGGACTCCCACATCAAGGATCAAGCTCAAAGTTACTACATTCCAAGTGGATCAAGCGTCTAGATCGCCAGTATCACCAAATTAAAGTTTTGGTCGATTAGGGCCTCCAGATGGAAATTTTCCTTTGGGCACGAGCCAATGCTTCAAAGCACAACCTAAGATGCTCCAAGGGACATCATGAACCCAATCATCAAGTTAATTTTGCCTCAGGGGATGCATTCATTAAAAATCAGGAATTAGGGTTTCTTGACCTAATTCACCCCTAAGTTGACTTTTGGGACAAAACATGAGCCAAGACCTCAAGAGAGGATTTGAGGGTCTCTAACACACTACATTGATCCATTTGCAATAATGGATTTATCCAAGAAGCTTGATCAATAAGTTTCAAATTCATCAGAATCACAATTAGGGTTTTGAGGGAAAAGTCAATTGTGCCTTTGACTTTTGACCCAGGCTTGCTCCCAAACCTGGGGACATGATTCAATACACCCTATAACACCCATGGAATATGTCCATCAAGTTTGATTTAGGTCAAGGACTTGATTTCATAGAGGATCGCACAGTTTGGAGTTCATCTGACAAAAAGTCAACTGTGCACAAAAGTCAACTTTGACTTTTTGAGATTTTCACAATTATGGTTCTTTGACCCTAAAATGATGTTAATATGTGATTGGGATCATCATTCATCAAGAAAAATCAAGAAAAGTGGGATAACTTGTAAAAGGGGAACCTTAAAAACTTAGAAATTTTCTAAGTTATGGAACAAAGTGGCTAGGGTACCCACTTCCAAGGATCATAACTTGTGATCCAATCAACCATTTTGGTTGGTCCAAAGCTGGATTTGTAGCTCTCATGGCACTCTACAAAAGCTTCAACTACACCTCACTCCAATTCATTGTGGATTCTGAGTTATGATTTGATCAAAATCAATAAAAACATGAAAGTACAACTTTTCCAACACTTAGACAAAATTCTGTCCAAGACAGATTTTGTTGAAAACACCAAAACTTGTGAGGTTTTTTCACATAGTTGGAAGTGGAATCAATTCCAAATGTAAACATCAATGTTGTTGCATATGTTGCTAAGAATTCAAAGAGCTTATTAGCATGAATTGATCCAACTTGAGCCAAGAGAAATTCATACCCAAAGTCATACTGTCGCAACTGTTTTGGAAAAAATCAGTTGGCACTTTTGCTTGCTTTACACGATTTTTGATTCAAGACCAATGATCCCTATGCTACAGTCATCTAATCTGATCCTAATCCAAATGATCCAACTTGCAAAGCTGAGTCCAAAAGCCAAAGGATCTTCCAACTTGAGATCAATGCATTTTGGCATATTATGCCTTGAATTCAAGGGCATTAATGTGGAATAGTGCACTTTCAAGATTCTCACTCTCCTCAGTCAAGTTCTCTGATTAAACAACAATAAAAACATCTTAAGAATGTGGATTTGGTCAAGACATAGCCCTGCTCTTGGGAGAGGCTAGGTTGCATTGCATGAGAAGAAATGCCACTAAGCCAAAGCCATTGAATGTGATCTGATCCAGCAGACATTCACTATTCCTCCAAGACAAGAGTTGATCACCTATAAATAGAGGTTCCAATTGATCATTCAAATCACCCCAAAGCAACTTACAGCATTGCTTTCTCTCATTCTCTCTTATGTGCCAAATTTCTTTGTTTTTGAGCAACCACCATCGGGTTTTGAGTTGCAGCCTTAAGCAATCCATTCCAATTGCTCAAACACATCACATATGATGTATATGAGGTGTTCAAACACTTAAACCATTTCTGTAACACCTTTAGCTCAAAATCAGTCTTCAACCAAGTCATTATGCCTCAATTCTGCAGTTGGATTCCTCCAACTTGATCCAAAGATTTTCAAAGTGTTCCAAGGCTTTCAATCCACTCAACAACATCCATTAAAGCTGTAGGGATCATCAAACCACTTCTGGAACATCATCTGTGCAGAGTTCCATTTCAGCTTGCATCAAGGTAAGCCTCAAAACTACATCTTCATGATCCATGCATATTTCCTCGCATGATACTTTTGCCAATTGCTTGTCATCATATGTTGAGTGTTTCCCCTCAATCAATTATTGTTTACAATTCGTATATAAGATTTCCTTGAGTTCATGCCAATTTAGGGTTCTTCAGGTTTTAACTTGTTATGTTCTGATTCAATCCATTTAAACAAAATTGAATATTGCCATCATGATCCTTGTTAAAAAACGCATGAGTTTGGTGTTTGAATCATGTCAAATGGATGAGAGACGAGTGAGATAGGGTACTTCATGCACGAGCTCGAGGAAGAAGATGGTCATGGCGCCATTCTTCAGGTTTTCCAACCAAGTTTGCCTTATGTTTTTCATTTGCCATGTATATAATGAATTGGCATTGCGCCCTAGTGGAAACACTAGTATGTTTGTGAGTATTGGCAAGCGAGAGGTCTGGGGTTCGAATACCCCTCGCCCCAGACCTCTTTTATATCACTTTTTCCTATTTTCTTTTTTTTTTCATATTATTTTATTAATGATTTGAAAAATTAATTTCTCACTCAATTTTTATCATTTTTTATTGGTTCTTTTTCTGAAAAATCACAAAAATGTTGAAATATTTTATTCCACAAAAAAAAAATCAAATTTATATTATTTATTTAATATAATTGGTATTTTTGTGAATAAATTCATTTTTTATTATTTTTTAAACATTTAAAAGTGAATATTTATTTTGAAAATCAAAACCAAATGAGTTCTAAATCATCTTGTGATTAAAACCTCGTTTTTCAAACCTTAAACAAAAATTACAAGTGGTTTATCCAAACTTATTTGGTATTTTTATCATTTTTATTGATTTTCTTTAAATATTTACTTTTAAAGGACAACAAAATTAGGGTTTCTTTGATTTTCACCCTCACAAATCTTTTTAAAACTCTTTGGGCCTCTAATAGAGTGTAAGACCCAATCCTTTTGTACATAAATAATTTTTGGGCCTCACACATTGTATAAGTCCCTCTGTACATTTTCAAAAGTTCGGCGCGATCGTCGCCTTTTTAACAAAATCAACTGGGCCTATCTACGAGCTATAAGTCCTAATTCTTTTTCTTAAAACTCTTTGGGCCTCTAATAGAGTGTAAGACCCAACCCTTTTTTAAAAACCAAAATAATTTGGGCCTCAGTGTATTATATAAGTCCCGATACCGTTAAAAAGTTCAGCGCGATCGTCGCCTTTTTATAAAAATCATTTGGGCCTCTCCTTGAGCTGTAATCCCCACCACTTGTACAAAAATAAATCTTTAGGCCTTTAATAGAGTGTAAGACCCAATCCCTATTTAACCAATACCTTTTTTGGGTCTCAGACATTGTATAAGTCCCTCTGCGTTAAAAGAAAAATCTGGGAGCGATCGCCAGTTCAAAAATAAATCATCTGGGCCTACCCTCGTGTTGTAAGCCACATTTCTTTTCTTTTCAAAATCTTTGGGCCTCTAATAGAGTGTAAGACCCATCCCCTTGTACATAAAAACTTTTTGGGCCTCATATATTGTATAAATCCCTCTGTACAAACAACGGTGCGATAAACTTGGGCCTCTCCTTGAGCTGTAAGCCCTAACAATCTTTTTAAAACACTTTCGCCTTTAATTTTGTATTCAAATATATGTTGTTATCAAAACTTTCTTTGTTGAACAACTAACCAAACAGTATGGAAGCTCTACAACGGGTAAGTGTTTATCTACTTTCGTTTACCGCTTTCATATGTATATAACTGTATTGTGGGGCTGCTTCACTATAAGTCTTCTTTCACATCCTTTTATATACTTGTCACATATCCACTGTGTAATACTAGTATAGTTATTTAGAGTTTTCCCCGGCAACTACGTCTAGAACTAGGTAAAGCCTTGTTGGTCACTCTTAAATACAAACAAAACTAGATCCCCCGTAGGATTCCAGATACAGTCCTCCCTTCTCTTGGGGTTAAACAATATGGAACAAAGAGAAAGACAGTATTCTCAGTGAACCTTTTCTCAGACTGTCACCCTTAGAAATTGTAAAAGAAACTCTAACTCCCCAGAGATGATCTTTTCTTTGTGAATGGCATCTCTTGAGTTTCTTCCAAATTCTCGAACTTTCCTGGAATGATCTCTTCTTTGTGAATTGCATTTCTTGAACTTCTCTTGGTTTGGGGACCCACAGGCTTCCTTAAAGCATCCCCGCCTCCTCTTGGGCGTTGTACAAGGACCCTTCAGCTTCTTAGAAGTTCTCATGCCTTCTCTTGGGCTTAATATAAGGACCCTGACGACCTCTTAAAGGTATAAGACATAACTTAGTCATCCTTTACTAGAGCTGTCTTTCCAGTGTCAAAACTCCGGCCACTCTAGGGTTGATACTCATCCCTTAATGCCCGTGCCTCCTTTTGGGCATTGTACAAAAGATAAAACTCTAGACTTGGACAGTCCAAGACCCTTGAGTCTCAAAGACATTCTCAAGTTCCTTCCAAACATAGGAAGAAACCCCGGTATCTCCCATGAGAGTTCCCCACACTTGGACCCGCTTCAGGATCTCCAGAATCCCCAGCGGTAAGGCAGCCTCCTCTTGGGCTTTGTACAAATGATTCTCCCTAGCAGAGCTAACCTTTTCAGACTCTCTTGTTGAGTCATTCACCATTTTTAGCCTCCATCTCGGGCTTTATACGAGATAGAAAAACACTCTCTGGTTGAGTATAAAAGACTCTCTTGTTGAGTCAACCATTTTTAGCCTCCATCTCGGGCTTCGTACGAGATAGAAAAACACTTTCTTGTTGAGTATAAAGGACTCTCTTGTTGAGTCAAACCACTATTAGCCTCCGTCTTGGGCTTTGTACAAGACATAAAAACCCACTCTCTTGTTGAGTATAAAAGACTCTCTTGTTGAGTCAATCTCTTTTTAGCCTCCGTCTTGGGCTTTGTACAAGACACATATAAAACACTCTCTTGTTGAGTGTAAAAGACTCTCTTGTTGAGTCAACCTCCTTTTAGCCTCCGTCTTGGGCTTTGTACAAGACATATAAAAACACTCTCTTGTTGAGTATAAAAGACTCTCTTATTGAGTCAATCTCCTTTTAGCCTCAATCTCGGGCTTCGTATGAGACATCAAATCACTCTCTTATTGAGTATAAAAGACTCTCTTATTGAGTCAATCACCTGTTCAAGACTCTCTTGTTAAGTAAACCCTTTTTAGCTTCCATCTTGGGCTTTATACAGGATAGATAAAAGTACTCTCTTGTTGAGTCAAACCATTTCAGCCTCCATCTTGGGCTTTATACAAGATACATTCTCCCCAACGGAGTCAAAATCCGTTTTAGCCTCAATCTTGGGCTTTGTACAAGACAGAAATAACATTTTCCCCGGAAAAGTCAAACTTCCCGCCTCCTCTTAGGCTTTAAAAGTGCTGAGAGTGCTATTAAACAAAATGCCCACTTCGGTAGCGCTTAAAGAAAAACGCTATTAAAAACTAGTACTTTAATAGCGCTTTAAAAGTGCTATTAAACAAAAAACATTTACAATAGCGGCGCGGTTAATAGCACTTTTAAGTGCTATCAAAAACAAAAAAAAAGCGCTATTAAATAGCTTATTTGGCGTAGTGTTTGTATAAAGAAAACCCCGGTTGAGTCAATCAACCTTTTAACATCAAAGTTGTGCCTTGCTCACAGCATACAAACATCAACAACTCCTCTTTAGAGATGACAAATTCTCTCTCAGCCAAAACCCTTTAACTTCACATCTTGGGCTTTGAACAAGATACAAACCACCTTTAGCTTCACGTCTTGGGCTTTGAACAAGACACCAAAATAACCTTTTTCCTGCCATAGAATAGGAGGAACTACGATCGCTCTGATTTCCCTGTTTCGGGAATACGTAGGCATAAGATTGCAAAATCTTAGCGAGCATACTAATCAAAAACCCAAAATCCCGTACCTTCACACATCAATCGAAAAGCATCAGACCTAACATCTTACCAATAGCCTAGACACTGTTTTTAAGCGAATAACCCTAAAGAAGAACCCCCTCTTGATAGCATCTGTAAACCAACAGTTTTGACTGTTTAATCTCAGTTTGCAAGTAGGGTTAATTTGAGACATTTATTTCCCTTCCTTAATCAGCTCAACAGGATAAAAAATGAATCGAACTGTAGTTCCAAAGTGATAGTGATTCGAACCCACAAAAATCGCGCTACAGAAAAGTGGCGACCACAGTGGGAGGCATTCTTTCTAGCCTCTTTTAGGGTGAGAGATTTAAATTCAACAAAATGTCACAAAAATGGCGACTCTGCTAGGGATTCATTGTCTGTATAGGATCATAAGACTAGAGGTCTAGGATGATTAAGACAAATATATATATATTGCTTTTCCTAATTGATGTCTGTGTTTATTTTTCTGCTAATGGGAATGCGCGTGATGCTGCATGTGGAAAGATTGAGTATACACCTAAGATAGGTGATGGCATTATACGGGTAATCTTACGGGGAGTGAATCCCAGTTAAGAGTCCTCGGTCGACCATCAAACTCAGTGGAGACTCCCTTTGCAGATACATTGCCTATACGACTTCGGTTGTTGAAAGTAGTGTGGTCGATTGGGTTATCTGAGAAGCTGAGGTTTTTAGTAGACTGAAACCATTTTGTAGTGCGGAAGCTATCGAGAATAGTTGTCACGCGATACTACCCTCATTTGAGATCACTCTAAGATACATAAGCTCGCTGGCGATCCGCTTGCTGTTGTTATCCCAAGAGGGGTCAATGATTTTGCGGACAGGTACAAAAAATCACCAGTATAAACCTTTGAGGATGGGTAGAGCCTTGACTTCATGACACCTACCCTTTGACCCCATGATTTTTCTATGTTTTTGTGTGCTGCATTCATACATTCATTTAAAAAACATTAAAAAACAAATAAAAATCTTCTCTTCTAGTCTCTCTTTTTCAAATTAAACTAAGACAATGATTGCAAATGTCAGATAAAGAGATTGCGCTAATGGATTTCGGTAGAAGGAAAACTCATAAGTACACCTTCAAGGCTCCAAAACTAGAGGATTTAAGAGGTCTGGCGAGAATGATCACCAACCCTGAGGCTTTCAGAGCTAAGTATGGAGGACTGCTGTCTCTATTAAGGGTCCATGTAATCGAAGGAATCCTGTCCACACTAATCTAGTTCTACGATCCGGTCTATCACTGTTTCACATTCCCAAATTATCAGCTAGCACCAACACTGGAGGAGTACTCCTACCTGACTGATTTGCATATCACTGACCAAGCTCCCTTTTCTGGACTGGAAGAAATTCCAAAGGATCAAACCATTGCAAGAGCAATCTATTTGGACGAGTCAGAGGTCAGGACTCACATGACCACTAAGGGTGGAATCCAGGGTTTGCTAGCCCAGTTCTTGACAAAGAAAGCTCTATACTTTGCTAGTATAGGGAACGTGGCCACTTTCGAGAGCATTTTTGTTTCCCAACATCGATAACTTTGTAGATATCAAATGCCATTAAGGTTTTTCTGATTGAAAACCATGTACCGACCTTGCTCGCAGATGCTAATCATTCGGTACACTTAAGGAATTTGTACAATAGAGGAATGATCACATATTGTGTACCCCTGCTATACAAATGGTTCACTTCCCACTTACCCAAGTCTGCTATATTTTGGGATCAAAAGAATACTTTACGTTGGTCGCAGAGAATCATGTCTCTTACCAACTCTGACATCGATTGGTACAATGGAATCTATGACGGGATCAGAATCATTGACCATTGTGGAAATTTCCCAAATGTACCCCTTATAGGAACTAAGGGAGGAATCAACTATCATCCAGTTTTAGTTTGTCGTCAATTTGGATACCCGATGAGGCATGTCCCGCGTAATGCTCATCTGGAAGGTCTTTTCTTCAAGGAAGGAGAAAACGACAGGGCACTAAAGACGGAGATAGTGCATGCCTGGAAACACGTTCACAGGAAAGGAAGAGAGTCTCTAGGAAAACCAGACTGTGTCTCGGTGGAGCCTTACCTCCACTGGGTACAAACTAGAGCTCTCATGCTGAGGATGCCTTACCCTCGTCAGGAAGTTCTTCCATTAAGGGACTCGGTCCTTTATTTTATGTCTGAGACGGAAAAACTTCAGGTTACTCTCAACAAAGTTCAGCAGGAGAAGAGGTCTTGGAGGAACAAGTACCGTATTCTCAATGTGGAGTGTAAGAAAATACAGCAACTATTAAGAGAAAAAGATGCTTTGATTGAGATTTTAGACCAACATGCTGTAGAAAATCAGGATGACCAAAGGAATTTGCTCGCTCCTTTCACTTGGCAAAGGAATGACAACCCGACAATGGCTCGAGAGCCCCGGTCCAAGAAAAGAAAAATACCAGAACCAGCACCTGAGCTCCCCTCGGAGAGGACTCAGGATCCATTAGCTTAGGCATTTCCTTTTACAGTACTATGTAAATTACTGTATTTCCATTTCCACATTCTTTGAATTCAATAAAACGGGGTTTCCCCACTGTTTGATATTTGCAATCTAATTGTCAAAGTTTACTTTGAATAAACAAAAAAAAATACCATTAATATAATCATTGCATATCATTCGTAACGCATTCTTCTTACCTACGAATCTCACGTTTGCGTCTCAATTCTAGAGTCAAACTGTCTCATTCGTACAATACTCGGGCCAGTCGTCAGAAAAAGATGGATGATCTCGAGGAAGAGAAAAAAGAGTTGAGGGAAGAGATCGACACTCTGAAAGAGGATCTGAGAAAGCTTCATAACGACATGCAAGCTCTAGCAGAAGCTCAAATGCAACAACAAACACTACTACGAAAAACCCATTTAACAACGGTTGGAAATGACATATAATGACGCGGGCGAAGGCGTTGTTATGTAGATTGTCGTTGTAAGTTAGATGTTTCTAAAACAGGCTGGAAACTGTGATTGAAAGGTAGGGCGCGAGCCATATATCACAACGGTTATGATAATAAACCGTTGTGATACATACACTTAGGTTCTGGGTTCGAAACCCATCAGCAGCGAAATTATATAAAACATAAATTACTTATGATATCGGTTACAATAGATAACCATTGTTGTAAGTACCCTAAGTTTAATATATTAAATGTAGATTGTTTGTTTTCCAAACACCTCACTAAATAAATATACATGGATTCAATTTGATGAAGATGTCTATAATCTGCAAATTAAACTGTTCTTGAAAACCAACTTAAACAAATCAATGTTGTTTTCTAATTGCATTCGTCTCATCGTGCATTTCACGCTCTTTTACATATATTGTGGTTTATTGATCTGACTCCTTCGATATATCGCTATATTCGATTATAGTTAAATTTCCATAAGATCAACAAGACATTGGATAATCTGCCTCATCTTTGATTTAACTATAATGGAAGATGGCGATGCATCTAAGGAGCCGGATCATTATACCATAATCTATATATAAAAGAATGTGAGATAAATGATGAGAGGCATGCAATTAGAAAACAACATTGGTTTGTTTAAGTTGGTTTTCAAATACAACTTAACTTGCAGATTATAAGTATCTTGTCAAATTAACTGAATGTATTTTAAGTGAGGGTTAGTGAAACAAACAATCTACATAGAATATAATAAACTCAAACAACATTCTATACCAGATCCAGATATTATAAACTCATATAATACGCTTGCTACCACCAGCAAACTTTAAGTGAGGGTTAGTTAAACAAACAATGTAAATAGAATATAATAAACTCAAACAACATTCTATACCAGATCCAGAAATTATAAATTGATATAATACGCTTGCTTCCACCAGCATCATAACCCTGTATCATCCCCTTAACCTGAAAGGAAACAAAGCAAACTTCAAAAATGAGCATCCTCAGTTGAAAACAAACCCTAAAACCATAATCCAGTGAAGAGTAAAGAGAGGAACAGGAATAACGCACCTTTTAATGAAACTAATAGCGGAACAGGAATCAATTATGATGTTGAACTAGTTTGGGAAGCAATGAAAAAGAAATATAAGGAGGAAGAAGCTTACACAAAAGCTGCATACTTCTTATACTTCTTTTCATTGTTTCTAAAACTAGATAAAGTTTGCTTACACTGTTGTTTCTTCATTTACTAACATCTTGTTTGTGATGCTATGAAAAAAAAGTATAAGGTGGATGAAGTTTCCATCATAGCTTCATGCTTCTTATACATTTTTCCATAGCAACACAAACACTATGAAGTTTCTAAAGTATGGTCTTTGTTAAGGTAGTGAAAACGAATCTGAAAAAATGAGAATAATCAACAAAAACAACATGCAACAAACGAGATAATGGGAAATATCTAACAATAGATGGAAGAAGAAGAATACCTTAATGTATGATTCACGGCTAATGGTGAAAACGAAGAGAAAAAATGGGTTCTAGGGTTTCACTTTGAAGGCAACGACGTTACTGTCAATTAAGTGAAAGTTATTTTGCTTATATATGGGTAAAATATTTCACAACCGTTAGCAATAACAATCGTATAGATAGGTATTTATTTATTATAAATATATCACTACGGTTAACTAGAATAACCGTAGTGATAACCCTTTTATCTGTGAATTTTAAAATAAATAAAAACCGTATAGATAGGTATTTATTTATTATAAATATATCAATACGGTTGACCAGGAGATCCGTAGTGATAACCCTTTTATTTGTGAATTTTAAAATAAATAAAAAAGAAAAGGTGCGCCTTAACTTCTCACTTAATGCATCTGCAGTTTAAACATCAACAATGTAATTCACAATGGATCTGCAGTTTAAACATCAACAATGTAATTCAAACCCTAATTCAACTATTATATTTCATAACAAAGTAAACATTAAACATAAAGGAGACAAGAAAACATAACATCTTGATATTTCCAGAAAATATCTCTGATTTCAGTTTGTTCTTCAAATTCTTGTTCTTTTTCTTTAAATCCTCATACATAACCTTCAGATAGCCCTCAACTTCCAACTCTGACTTCATAATGCTCTCATCGTCATTTCCATCTCTTTCTCCCACGTCTTCATCCCATATGAACAAATTACATGTTTCATCGCTCCTCCAAAATGGACATCTCCAAAAAAGCCTTCCTTTATTTTGTCCCTTCTTGCATTGATACGAAACCATACGACCATCACAACCACAAAAATTTCCAGATCGAGATTTTCCACTTGAAGAAGACGTAGAAACACCTTTGGATGATTTTGTCTTCAAATGTGACATTGCAACACCTTAAAGTAGAACACTTTCTTGTTTTTGTTGTCTTCTTCCCGACAATGGTGGCGGCGTTGGTGTTAGGGTTGTTTCGTCTTGTTTCTTTTTTCAATGGATAAATTGATATATACTTGTTGTTTAAAATACATAACAGTTTGTAACAACGGTTTAAAGAAAAAGCCGTCGTGATATCATTATTATTTTTTAGTTAAATATTAATAAAACTTAAAAAGGGAGCATTTACGTCAAAGGGATAAACTATTTGAGGGTGATGAGGTTCGAACCCATGATAGCTAGATTGTATCACCACGGATTTCATAACAACCGTTATTATACCCTTGAGATTTCTAATTAAAATAATGCGAGCGCATCCAGTATGCACTATAAGAACGGTGTATAGGATGCCGTTGTAAACCTCGCGTTGTTGTTTGGGCATTTTGTAGTAGTGAAAGGACTGTGATCTCAGAGATCACATCAACGCCCATAGTGGAAAAGTATGATCCTAGGTACAAAATTCCGAAAGATCGTCCCTGGGGCATGCCACTCAACTATATCCCGGAGGGATATATTCTGCCGATCACTGAAGATCCGAAAACTTTAGCAGGATCCGTTGGGCCTGAAAGTTACAAACTTTAGGAAAGCGAAGATGCCAGGGGCATGACAGTAACTCCTGAAGGTTACAAACTTCGGGAGGCACCGAGAGTCTCGACCATAATGACTATACCACCACCAGTGGTACACACTGTCCCGGAAGGACATATTCCACATATACCTTCTGGTAGAAACGAAAGTATGTTCGACGGAATGAATGAGTTCCAGGAACAATTCCTGGAGATGTAGAAAGAACTGCAAGCCCTTCGCGGTCAGGATTTATTTGGAAAGGACGCCGCAGACCTTTGTTTGGTCCCTAATGTGAAAGTTCCGCACAAGTTCCAGGTACCCGATTTTGAAAAGTACAAGGGTAACTCTTGCCCTCAGAGCCATCTGGGGATGTACGCTCGACAAATTTCAGCTCAGACAAAGAACCAAGAGCTACTGATTCACTACTTTCAGGATAGTTTAACCGGTGTCGCACTCAAATGGTACATGGGTTTAAACCGCACTAAGATCGGCACTTTCAGAGATCTTGGCGCTGCCTTTGTTCAACAATATAAGTATATCCTGGACATGGCACCAGACAGAGATCAACTCAGATCGATGTCACAAAAGGACAAGGAAACCTTTAAGGAGTACGCTCAGAGATGGCGTGAAATTGCCGCCCAGATTTGTCCACCTCTTGAGGAAAAAGAGATGACAAAGATATTCTTGAAAACCTTAAGTTCATTTTACAACGACAGAATGGTTACCAGTGCGCCCAGTGACTTCACCGAGATGGTAGGCATGTGAGTTCGTCTTGAGGAAGCAGTCTGAGAAGGACGGTTAGTTAAAGACGCTGGATCATCAAGTAATACAAAACGATACGGTAGTGCTCTCCCTAAGAAAAAAGAGCAAGATATTGGGAATATCTCTCTCGGAAAGCAAAGGCAACGATACCAACCAGCAGCAGCTGTAACTCCTGCTATCAACTCTGCGCCTGTTTCTACGTATCAACCTCAGGTTGTTCAGAGCCAACCGAATCAACAGCAATATTAACAAAGGACACAACAGCCTCTTCAGCAGGCTCATCCTTCATATAACAACAACCGTACAATGCAACCACCAGGGTTCGATCCTATACTGGTGTTGTACGCAGAACTGTTTCCGTTATTACTGGTCAAGGGGCACGTCCAAACTAGGCCTCCTCTTACAGTACCGGAGAATCCGCCTTTTTGGTTTAAAGTGGATCAAACTTACCCTTACCACCAAGGAGGACCAGGGCATAACATAGAAAACTGTCTCAGTTTCAAATCTGATGTGCAAAAGCTTTTTAGGAGCGGGGTCTTATCTTTCAATGATAGAAGAAGAGTCAAACAACGACTATCAAATTCATGATGTACTCTTATTAAGGGCTAACTTGGTCAAGATGCATTGTAGACAGAGTGGATATGGCCATGTGCCACCTCATAATTATCACTAGTGTGATATCTGCTCTAAAAATAATCAGGGATGTTCTGTGGTGCAATCAGCTCTACAGGAACAGTTGGATCTCGGATGGATCCAAGAGCATCGAGTTCGTGGAATTAACATAACTTCTACAAATTCTAACGTCATTCAGAACCACGACATTCGTGCATTAAAAGTCAACTTAGTGGCAATGCACTCAAGGCAAAGCCAACATCATAATGTGCCACTGCATTATTACAATTCCTGTCTAACTTGCTCGGTAGACAAACAGGGATGCTCTTTTGTACAAGAGGCCCTCCAGCGTCAGATGGATCTTGGATGGATTCAGGACTACCGTGATAGAAATCCATATCAGATCAACATGATTCAAATCTTCGATATTCGTTTGATGAATACCAGCTTGGTGGAGTTACACGCCAGACAGGTCCAACTCGGTTTTCTCACTTCACATGATTATCTGAGCTGTAAAGTATGTTATGAGAGTAACCAAGGGTGCGCTCTCGTTCAAAGAACTTTACAACACTTGTTAAACCACTGGTGGCTTCCGATCTATATGGATGAAGACATGCAACAAATCAGTGTGGTTAACGGGAACCCTACTAGGCATCAAAGTCAGGATGTTCGATCTATGGAAATAGACCTAGTGAGGGTATACTGCATTCAAAGAGGACGTGGCCAGGTGCCACCACACAACTACGAGCGCTGTAGAGTCTGCTCGAAAAATAATCAAGGATGCTACCTCGTGCGAGCAGCTATTCAAAATCAGTTGGACCGCAAGGAGATTCAACCGTGTCTGAGTTCAATCAACTGGATGCCAGACTATTTCGTTGATCAGAATAAGGACGTTGTCATAATCTCTAATCACAAAAGGACCAAAGATGTTTGTACCATCATCCCTTTACTTGATGAATCAAAGGTTCTTAACCAGGAATTGATTGAAGTTACTTACGATGGTTAGAAAAATTAGAAGGCTCTTGTAGTTATTTATCTGCCGGGACCGCTACCATATGAATCAGCTAAGGCGATCCCTTACAAATACGGAACAACAACAGTTGAGAATGGAAAGGAAATCCCATTACCCTCCGTCGTGAATATTGTAGACATCAGTCGAGTAATACGGAGTGGTCGAATCTTCAACAGAGGAGTTGGAGAACCTAATAGAGAAAAGGAACCTCAAACAGAAGTTCCTAATCCACCAGTCGGTCAATCTAGTGATCCCGACCTTTCAAAGAACGATGATGAGATGCTGAAGCTCATCCAGAGGAGTTAATACAACATTCTTGATCAACTGTTACAAACTCCTTCGAAGATCTCTGTGTTATCTCTTTTACTCAGTTCCGAAGCCCACAAAGAGGCTCTACAGAAAGTCTTAGAACAGGCCTTTGTGGAACAGGATGTGTCAATACGACAGTTCGATAGCATCATCTCTAACATCACTTCCTGCAACAACTTGGGGTTTAGTGATGAGGAATTGCCAGAAGAAGGCAAAAGCCACAACATGGCGCTCAATATCACAGTCAACTGCTAGGACGATGCCTTAGCCAGCGTATTGGTAGATACCAGATCGGCTCTCAATGTTATGTAGAAGTCCACTCTAATGCGACTATCATTCAAAGGATCTCCGATGAGAGGTAGTGAGGTCGTCGTCGAAGCATTTGACGGGTCCAGAAAAATAGTTATCGGCCAAGTCGACCTTCCCATAACTATCGGTCCTCACACTTTCCAAGTCACTTTCCAGGTCATGGACATCTGAGCAACATACAGCTGTTTGTTGGGAAGACCTTGGATACACCAGGATGGGGCAGTCACTTCGACACTGCACCAGAAACTGAAGTTCGTCAAGAATGATCAACTCGTAACCTTTCATTATATACTTGTGTAGAACCCGAGGAGGTTGTTGGAACGCAGTTCCAAACACTTTCGGTGAGCAATGACAATCAGTCAGAAAAAGGAACATCGATTTCCTCATACAAAGATGCTCTCAAAGTAATCGAGAGTAACAACGCAAAAGGATGGGGACAACTTATCATTCCTACTGATAATAAAACAAAGAAGGGTCTTGGTTTTTCTGCAACCTGTACCCAGACTGCCACTAACGGTGAAAGTCTTCATCCCATTCAGAACTTCTTCCATAGTGGAGGTTTCCTTCACCCAGTGTCTCAAGAAGTACATACCATCAACGAGGGAGATTCCTCCGATACAGATGAAGAATGGAAATCCTATCTTAACGAGGACGGTTATATGTCTCAAGAAGAGGTGCCTACACCATTTTGCTTTCCGGCACAAAGTCCGAGATTTATACCGAGGTCAGATGTCAAAATGATATACGGAGATTGTGATCCAGAAGGATGGCGTGCTCCGCCAAACTCATTAGAGGAGGACACTCTAATGAAAGACAACTTTGACCACGACTATTATGACCCGATGGATGGTCTGCCTATCTGGCAGCCGTACCCAGGAGACTTGGGACAAGAGAATCAGCCCAACAATGTATATCAACTGAGCATCATTGAAAAGAATACTTGCGTCCCCACCATGTCATGGGATCATTACTCGGGGCATTCAAAAAATATCCAGTGCGACGATGAATTTGCAAAGTTGGTCGGACTAGAATTCATTAACTATGCTTTTCCTGAGGTCAACGTCATCAAAAGGGATGACTCCTCCAGTTCCAAAGAAGTGTGGGACACCTTAGGATAACCGAGTGGCAAATACGACTTCTTGGTCAAATACACCGCTCTCGAAAGCTCTCGCATCAGGCTCGAAGACATCCAGCCCACTGAATGGGGAGATTTACCTGAGAGCACAAATACTATGCAAAACACAACTGAGGAATCCTCCTACGGTAACTCTGCCTGGGAGACAGATTCCAATGATCCTGCTCCACCAGAAATCAACGTCATTTCTGAAGACAAATCAAGAAGGAAAGTACCAGACTTTGTGATTCATCGAGGAGTTCGCTGCCAATGGGTTGTTGTCAACGTTCCGAAAGTTGTTCATAAGTCGAAGTAATTTCTGTCTTTACTTTAACCTTTCACCCTGCCCAGGTGAAACGGATGTTTTGATAGGGCTCGCTTTTTTGTAAATACCTCTTCGCTTTGCCTAAACCGACAGAGTTTTGTTTTATAGGGCTGTAGTTTCAAGAATCGACAAAATCATAAATAAAATAACAATGTTCTGTAATTTCCGCATTAATTGTTGTTTTCTCTTTTCCTTTTTCAGAAAATGGTAATCCTAAAAAACAATTCAAATAATAAAAACAAGCAGTTTTCAGAAAAACACTGCACACACTCTTGCATTTCTCTCTATCTCTTCTAAACACAAATCATCACGTCGTGCAGATTGCTTGTTTTAAACCCCATTGAAACATACGATCCAATGCCTTCTCCCAACTTTGAATTCCCGGTATTTGAGGCTGAAGAAGAAGATGACAAAGAAATTCCAGAGGAGATCTCCCGATTACTCAGACAAGAGGAAAGGTCCATTAAACCTCACAAAGAGTCGTTGGAAACAGTCAACTTGGGTTCAGAGGAGGAGAGAAAAGAGGTCAAGATTGGGGCACTACTTAGTTCAATTGTCAAAGAAAGTTTGACAAAGCTTCTCAAAGAGTTTCCCGATGTATTCGCTTGGTCCTATCAGGACATGCCAGGGTTGGATACCAGCATCGTGGAACATCATCTACCGTTAAGACCAGAATGTCCGCCAGTAAAACAGAGGCTAAGACGGACTCATCCAGACATGGCCATCAAAATCAAAGAGGGAGTCCAGAAACAGATTGACGCGGGTTTCCTCGCCACATCAGAATATCCTCAATGGTTAGCCAACATAGTACCCGTTCCGAAAAAGGATGGAAAGGTCAGAGTGTGTGTAGATTACAGAGACCTAAACAAGGCTAGTCCAGAGGATGACTTTCCTTTACCCCACATTGATATGCTGGTTGACAGTACAACAAAGTTCAAAGTCTTCTCCTTCATAGATGGATTCTCGGGCTATAATCAGATAAAAATGGCGCCGAAAGACATGGAGAAAACTTCCTTCATCACCCCATGGGGTACTTTTTGTTACAAGGTAATGTCGTTCGGGTTGAAGAACGCCGGGGCAACCTATCAACGGGCCATGACTACTCTGTTTCATGACATGATACACAAGGAAATCGAGGTATATGTCGATGACATAATTACCAAATCTAAAATAGAGGAGGAGCATATGACCCACCTGTCAAAACTATTTGAGCGGTTGAGGAAGTATAAACTCCGCTTGAATCCCAACAAATGCACATTCGGTGTCCGTTCAGGGAAACTTTTAGGGTTCATCGTCAGCCAAAAAGGAATTGAGGTCGATCCTGAGAAGGTCAAGGCTATTCAAGAAATGCCTTCTCCAAAGACTGAAAAACAAGTCAGAGGAGTCCTGGGACGTCTGAATTACATCTCCCGATTTATATTCCTCATGACCGCGACATGCGCATCAATCTTCAAATTACTAAAAAAGAATCAGGACTGCGTTTGGACAGATGACTACCAAACCACCTTTGACAGTATCAAGGAATATCTGTTGAACCCACAGATTCTATCACCTCCAGTGGAAGGAAGACCACTGATCATTTACTTAAAAATCTTGGAAGACTCAATGGGTTGCGTGCTTGGCCAACAAGACGAAACAAAAAGAAAAGAGTCTGCCATCTACTATCTGAGCAAGAAATTCACCGACTGCGAGACTCGGTACACTATGCTTGAGAAAACTTGTTGTGCTCTGGCTCGGGCAGCCAAACGTCTTCGCCAGTATATGATTCGTCAAACTACTTGGTTAATCTCCGAAATGGATCCAATCAAGTACGTTTTTGAAAAGCCTGCTCTCACAGGAAGGATTACCCGTTGGCAGATGTTGTTTCAGAATACGACATCGAGTATCACGCTCAGAAAGCCGTTAAAGGAAGCATTTTAGGTGATCATTTGGCTCATCAACAGATTGACGATCAGGAATCAGTCGGATTTGACTTCCCAGACGAAGATGTCATGTATTTAAAAATGAAAGATTGCGATGAACCACTACCCAGTGAAGGGCCAGAACTAGGTTCCCGATGGGGACTAATCTTTGACGGAGTTGTCAATCATTACAGAAACGGAATTGGGAAAATCATCATAACACCTCAGGGTACCCACATTCCTTTCACCGCTAGACTTACGTTCAAGTGCACAAACAACGAGGGCGAATACGAAGCTTGTATCATGGGTCTCGAAGAAGCAATTAATTTAAGGATCAAGAACTTGGATGCATAAGGAGACTCGGACCTGATTATCAATCAGATCAAAGGAGATTGGAACACATACCAATCAGGACTGATTCCTTACAAAGATTACGCAAGAAGGTTGTTACCATTCTTCAACAGAATCGAGTTTCATCACATCCCTCGTGAAGAGAATCACATGGCTGATGCATTAACCACTCTTTCTTCCATGATTAGTGTAGGTCAATGGAACGACTTACCTAAGATTGACATAATGCACCTTGAACGGCCCGCTTACATCTTCACGATTGAAGCAGTCATAGACGACAAACCATAGTATCACGATATCAAATGCTTCCTTCAAAAACAAGAGTATCCCCCTGGGGCATCCAGAAAGGACCGAAAAACCCTCAGAAGACTAGCAGGCGGCTTCTTTCTGAGTGGTGATACACTCTATAAGAGAAACTTTGACATGGTCTTGCTCCGATGCATACACAGACTAGAAGCAGACATGCTGATAAAAGAAATTCACGAAGGATCCTTTGGTACTCATGCCAACGGACACACAATGGCGAGAAAAATTCTAAGAGCAAGGTACTACTGGTTGACCATGGAATCCGACTGCTACAAGTACATGAGGAAGTGTCACAAGTGTCAGATATACTCAGAAAAAAACCATGTACCGCCAACACATCTCGAAGTTCTTTCTTCCCCGTGGCCTTTTTCCATATGGGGAATCGACATGATTGGCATGATCGAACCCAAGGCTTCGAACAGACATCGGTTCATCCTGGTAGCCATTGATTACTTCACCAAGTGGGTCGAAGCAGCGTCATACGCCAATGTAACCCGACAAGTCATGGTCCGCTTTATCAAAAACAATATCATCTGCCGTTATGGTGTTCCTAGCCCGATCATTACTAACAATGGATCCAACTTGAACAACAAGATGATGAAGGATTTATGCGCTAAGTTCAAGATCGAACACCATAACTCATCTCCCTACCGACCCAAGATGAACGGAGCGGTAGAAGCGGCTAACAAGAACATCAAGAGGATCGTTCAGAAGATGATTGTAACCTACAAAGATTGGCACGAAATGCTACCTTTTGCTCTTCACGGTTATCGCACATCTGTCCGCACTTCAATAAGGGCAACCTTTTTCTCTCTAGTATATGGCATGGAAGCAGTGTTCCCCATAGAAGTAGAGATCCCATCAATCCGGGTATTGATGGAAGCTAAGCTAACAGAAGCTGAATGGTGTCAAAGTCGACACGACGAACTGAATCTGATCGAAGAAAAAAGAATAACGGCACTATGCCATGGTCAGTTGTATCAACGGAGAATGAAGAAGGCGTTTGACAAAAATGCCCGACCTCAAGTCTTCAGGAAAGAAGACCTCGTGCTAAAAAAGATACAATCATTCCTCAATGATTCGCGGGGCAAATGGACTCCGAATTATGACGGCTCCTATGTGGTCAAGAAAGCTTTCTCAAGCGGCGCCTTGAGACTCGTAACCATGGATGGAGAGGAGTTTTCCTACCCCACAAATGTCAATGTAGTCAAGTAATACTTCGCCTAAAAAAAAAGAAAAAAAAAACGTCTCGGTGGATTGAAAAACCGAAAGGGCGGTCCAGGCAAAAATTAGAGACATAATAAAAAATCATTCCGTTGGATTGGAAACATCACAGTACAATCCAGGCAAAAGTTAGGGATTCATGGCAAGTAACTACATCCAACAAAGGGGCAAATCCCTCAGCGGCAGTAATGCCATCCATCAGAAGAAAAACTCCAGTCAAGGTCATCTTCGACAGAAGCTCAGGATTCTAGAATTCAAAGTTGGTAGAAGGATAGCGGTCGTTACGTTTCAATGTAGCCCTTTTCCCTTAAATTACCATTTTCTACACTTTGTAAATACTCCATGGAATCACGCGTTTGGCTGATTTCCATCCTATATATAAAATTTGAGCCCTTGTGCTTTGTTTATAATTCTCATTTGTTTTAGCTTTATTGAACGACATTTTAACATGATCAACGATTCCTGAAATGAAACAAAATGAATTAACTTGTCAAAAATTTTCTGCTTTTAAAATAAAGATGGCAATTTCTTTTGACTATTGAACATCGAAAGAACATCGATCGTTTCTTTAGAAGCAATTGAACTTCAAAGTGCAGAATCAAAGTACTCCTTCTAAACCAGTGCACCTGAATGAAGGATCAGCTGTGTCAGAGACCATGTTTACCTGACACCCTCGGTAGAGTTCTCATCTCCTATGCCCAACCAACGTTGCTCCCAACAGGGACTATCTCTACTAAGCAAGGCAGAATTGCTACTTTTGAACCAGCGATACTTTTCATCTCCCGTTGTGGCCGAGTATCCAGTCGTGTTCATCCACTAGTCTGTATGTCGCATCAGTTTTGTCAGCATACACATACATACATCATGGATTATTGATTTACATTCATATTCATATTACATCACTATCACTCTAGTCGGTCTTGTTTCCTAGTGAAAAACGTCTTTTCAACCGAGTTGTCAGTTCTTTCCTCGTCGGGAAAGGTGGCGTCTAACCAACAGCTCCTCCACTTTGCTGCTGAATGGAAGTGGGTCCCTTGACCACTTTGATAACTTGAACCTCTAAAAGTGCAGAATACCTTCAGCCAACGTCACTCTTCGCCATTTAAGATGATGTCTTTGCATTCCCGGATTAAGGAAAATCCCCAGAGAAAGCCTCTTAATCAGAGATTCGGCAATGCAACCATTTTTCTCCAAAAAATTTCGCTGACGAAAAGGTCGTCAGTACCTTAAAATTGGGCCACATCATATGGCATTTCTCCGAGAAGATCCCGAAAAAAGTATGATGTAACACCCCCAAGCTACAACAGTCTCTCAAGAGACCTGCTTTCTCCAGTAGAGCCGACAAATGGCGTCTTCAACAGAGAAGTTTGTACACCTCTACAACTCAGACGACTGGGTTCCCCAGCAACTCTGACATCAAAATTTTCCATCAAATGGCATCTCACCAGGTAAACTCGGCGATAAGTTTGATGAAAATCGCTACGAACAGCGTCCCTTGTCAATAAGTTTATTGACAAAAGAAACTGAGACCAGTTCCTTGGTAGGAAACCAGTATCGAGGGGAAGTTTATTTCAGAAACTAAGACCAGTTCCTTGGTAGGAAACCAGGATCGAGGGGAAGTTTATTTCAGAAACTAAGACCAGTTCCTTGGTAGGAAACCAAGATCGAGGGGAAGTTCATTTCAGAAACTAAGACTAGTTCCTCGGTAGGAAACCAGGATCGAGGGGAAGTTTATCTTTTCTAAGCATCATCGCTTAGCAAAATAAGATGAATGCGTAAGCTACCATTCATAACCACCATCAAAATTTCGGGTATTCCGATATTTAATCCTCTTGCACCCTGAATGCCCGAATACCTTCGCCATTCACACCTTCGGGTCCAAGAAAATTAAATAGGGGCATCTGTCATACCCCAAATTTTGACCACTAAGATTCCCTATCATTGTGCAAATCATCATCACATTGTGGATGAACCATCATACCTCATTAGTCTCCCCAAAGATGGGTGAGCATCCACTACAATCAAACTTAGGGTTTCAAGCCCTCTCAGAGATCTTAAATAAAGGATCAATCAAGAAATGACACGATCTTCAACTTGTTTAACCTCTCAAATATCCATAAAGGATCAAGAGAACTCCCTTATCAAGGATCAAGCACAAAGTTGCAACATTCCAAGTGGATCAAGCCTCAAGATCGCCAGTGTCACCAAATTAGAGTTTTGGTCGACCAGGGCCTCCAGATGGAAATTTTCCCCTGGGCATGAGCCAATGCTTCAAAGCACAACCTAAGATGCTCCAAGGGACATCATGAACCCAATCATCAAGTTAATTTTGCCTCAGGGGATGCATTCATTAAAAATCAGGAATTAGGGTTTCTTGACCTAATTCACCCCTAAGTTGACTTTTGGGACAAAACATGAGCCAAGACCTCAAGAGAGGATTTGAGGGTCTCTAACACAGTACATTGATCCATTGCAACAATGTATTAATCCAAGAAGCTTGATCAACAAGTTTCAAATTCATCAGAATCACAATTAGGGTTTTGAGGGAAAAGTCAACTGTGTCTTTGACTTTTGACCCAGGCATGCTCCCAAACATTGGGACATGATTCAATACACCCTATAACACCCATGGAACATGTCCATCAAGTTTGATTTAGGTCAAGGACTTGATTTCATAGAGGATCGCACAGTTTGGAGTTCATCTGACAAAAAGTCAACTGTGCACAAAAGTCAACTTTGACTTTTTGAGATTTTTCACAATTATGGTTCTTTGACCCTAAAATGATGTTAATATGTGATTGGGATCATCATTCATCAAGAAAAATCAAGAAAAGTGGAATAACTTGTAAAATGGGTAACCATAAAAACTTAGAAATTTTCTAAGTTATGGAACAAAGTGGCTAGGGTACCCACTTCCAAGGACAATAACTTGTGATCCAAGCAACCATTTTGGTTGGTCCAAAGATGTATTTGTAGCTCTCATGGCATTCTACAAAAGATTCAACTACACCTCACTCCAATTCATTGTGGATTCTGAGTTATGATTGGATCAAAATCACTAAAAACATGAAAGTACAACTTTTCCAACACTTGGACAAAATTCTGTCCAAGACAGATTTTGTTGAAAACACCAAAACTTGTGAGGTTTTTTCACATAGTTGGAAGTGGAATCAATTCCAAAGGTAAACATCAATGTTGTTGCATATGTTGCTAAGAATTCAAAGACCTTATTAGCATGAATTGATCCAACTTGAGCCAAGAGAAATCCATGCCCAAAGTCATGTTGTTGCAACTGTTTTGGAAAAAATCAGTTGGCACTTTTGCTTGCTTTACATGATTTCTGATTCAAGACCAATGATCCCTATGCTACAGTCATCTAATCTGATCCTAATCCAAAGGATCCAACTTGCAAAGCTGAGTCCAAAAGCCAAAGGATCTTCCAACTTGAGATCAATGCATTTTGGCATATTATGCCTTGAATTCAAGGGAATTAATGTGGAATAATGCACTCTCAAGATTATCACTCTCCTCAGTCAAGTTCTCTGGTTAAACAACAATAAAAACATTTGAAGAATGTGGATTTGGTCAAGACATAGCCCTGCTCTTGGGAGGGGCTAGGTTACCTTGCATGAGAAGAAATGCCACCAAGCCAAAGCCATTGAATGTGATCTGATCCAGCAGCCATTCACTATTCCTCCAAGACAAGAGTTGATCACCTATAAATAGAGGTTCTAATTGATCATTCAAATCACCCCAAAGCAACTTACATCATTGCTTTCTCTCATTCTCTTTTAAGTGCCAAATTTCTTTGTTTTTGAGCAACCACCATCGGGTTTTGAGTGCAGCCTTAAGCAATCCATTCCAATTGCTCAAACACATCACATATGATGTATATGAGGTGTTCAAACACTTAAACTATCTCTGTAACACCTTTAGCTCAAAATCACTCTTCAACCAAGCCATTATGCCTCAATTCTGCAGTTGGATTCCTCCAACTTGATCCAAAGATTTTAGAAGTGTTCCAAGGCTTGCAATCCACTCAACAACATCCATTGAAGCTGTAGGGATTATCAAATCACTTCTGGAACACCATCTGTGGAGAGTTCCATTTCAGCTTGCATCAAGGTAAGCCTCAAAACTACATCTTCATGATCCATGCATATTTCCTCGCATGATACTTTTGCCAATTGCTTGTCATCATATGTTGAGTGTTTCCCCTCAATCAATTGTTGTTTACAATTCATATATAGGATTTCCTTGAGTTCATGCCAATTTTAGGTTTCTTCAGGTTTTAACTTGTTATGTTCTGATTCAATCCATTTAAACAAAATTGAATATTGCCATCACGATCCTTGTTAAAAAATGCATGAGTTTGGTGTTTGAATCATGTCAAATGGATGAGAGACGTTTGAGATAAGGTTCTTCATGCACGAGCTCGAGGAAGAAGATGGCCATGGCGCCATTCTTCAGGTTTTCCAACCAAGTTTGCCTTATGTTGTTTATTTGCCATGTATATAATGAATTGGCATTGCGCCCTAGTGGAAACACTAGTATGTTTGTGAGTATTGGCAAGCGAGAGGTCCGGGGTTCGAATCCCCCTCGCCCCAAACCTCTTTTTTTATCACTTTTTCCTATTTTCTTTTTTTTTTTCATATTATTTTATTAATGATTTGAAAAATTAATTTCTCACTCAATTTTTATCATTTTTGATTGGTTCTTTTTCTGAAAAATCACAAAATTGTTGAAATATTTTATTCCACAAAAAAATCAAATTTATATTATTTATTTAATATAATTGGTATTTTTGTGAATAAATTCATTTATTATTATTTTTTAAACATTTAAAAGTGAATATTTATTTTGAAAATCAAAACCAAATGAGTTCTAAATCATCTTGTGATTAAAACCTCATTTTTCAAACCTTAAACAAAAATCACAAGTGGTTTATCCAAACTTATTTGGTATTTTTATCATTTTTATTGATTTTCTTTAAATATTTACTTTTAAAGGAAAACAAAATTAGGGTTTCTTTGATTTTCACCTTCACAAATCTTTTTAAAACTCTTTGGGCCTCTAATAGAGTGTAAGACCCAATCCTTTTGGACATAAATAATTTTTGGGCCTCACACATTGTATAAGTCCCTCTGTACATTTCCAAAAGTTCGGCGCGATCGTTCCATTTTTAACAAAATCAACTGGGCCTCTCCTCGAGCTATAAGTCCCAATTCTTTTTCTTAAAACTCTTTGGGCCTCTAATAGAGTGTAAGACCCAACCCTTTTTTAAAAACCAAAATAATTTGGGCCACAGTGTATTATATAAGTCCCGATACCGTCAAAAAGTTCGGCGCGATCGTCGCCATTTTTAACAAAAATCATTTGGGCCTCTCCTTGAGCTGTAAGCCCCACCACTTGTACAAAAATAAATCTTTGGGCCTCTAATAGAGTTTAAGACCCAATCCCCTTTTAATCAAAACCTTTTTTGGGCCTCAGACATTGTATAAGTCCCTCTGCGTTAAAAGAAAAATCTCGGCGCGATCGCCAGTTCAAAAATAAATCATCTGGGCCTACCCTCGTGTTGTATGCCCCATTTATTTTCTTTTCAAAATATTTGGGCCTCTTATAGAGTGTAAGACCCATCCCCTTGTACATAAAAACTTTTTCGGCCTCACGTATTGTATAAGTCCCTCTGTACAAACAATGGTGCAATCATCGTTAAAACTTGGGCCTCTCCTTGAGCTGTAAGCCCCAACAATCTTTTCAAAACACTTTCGCCTTTGATTTTGAATTCAAATAAATTTTGTTATCAAAACTTTCTTTGTTAAACAACTAACCAAACAGCATGGAAGCTCTACAACGGGTAAGTGTTTATCCGCTTTCGTTTATCGCTTTCATATGTATATAACTGTATTGTGGGGCTGCTTCACTGTAAGTCTTCTATCACATCCTTTTATATAATTGTCACATATCCAATGTGTAATACTAGTATAGTTATTTAGAGTTTTCCCCGTCAACTACGTCTAGCACTAGGTAAAGCCTTGTTGGTCACTCTTAAATACAAACAAAACTAGATCCCCCGTAGGATTCCAGATACAGTCTTCCCTTCTCTTGGGGTTAAACAATATGGAACAAAGAGAAAGGCAGTATTCTCAGTGAACCTTTTCTCAGACTGTCACCCTTAGAAATTGTCAAAGAAACTCTAACTCCCCAGAGATGATCTTTTCTCCGTTAATGGCATCTCTTGAGTTTCTTCCAAATTCTCGAACTTTCCTGGAATAATCTCTTCTCTGTGAATTGCATTTCTTGAACTTCTCTTGGTTTGGTGACCCACGGGCTTCCTAAAAGCATCCCCGCCTCCTCTTGGGCGTTGTACAAGGACCCTTCGGCTTCTTAGAAGTTCTCATGCCTTCTCTTGGGCTTAATACAAGGACCCTGATGATCTCTTAAAGGTATAAGTCAGAACTTAGTCATCCTTTGCTAGAGCAGTCTTTCCAGCGTCAAAATTCCAGCCACTCTAGGGTTAATACTCATCCCTTAATGCTCGTGCCTTCTCTTGGGCATTGTACAAAAGATAAAACTCTAGACTTGGACAGTCCAAGACCCTTGAGTCTCAAAGACATTCTCAAGTTCCTTCCAAACATAGGAAGAAACCCCGGTCTCTCCCATGAGAGTTCCCCACACTTGGACCCGCATCAGGATCTCCAGAATCCCCAGCGGTAAGGCAGCCTCCTCTTGGGATTTGTACAAATGATTCTCCCTAGCAGAGCTAACCTTTTCAGACTCTCTTTTTGAGTCACTTACCATTTTTAGCCTCCATCTCAGGCTTTATACGAGATAGAAAAACACTCTCTGGTTGAGTATAAAAGACTCTCTTATTGAGTCAACCATTTTTAGCCTCCATCCCGAGCTTCGTACGAGATAGCAAAACACTCTCTTGTTGAGTATAAAGGACTCTCTTGTTGAGTCAAGCCACTTTTAGCCTCCGTCTTGGGCTTTGTACAAGACATAAAAACCCACTCTCTTGTTGAGTATAAAAGACTCTCTTGTTGATTCAATATCTTGTTAGCCTCCGTCTTGGGCTTTGTACAAGACACATATAAAACTCTCTCTTGTTGAGTATAAAAGACTCTCTTGTTGAGTCAACCTCCTTTTAGCCTCCGTCTTGGGCTTTGTACAAGACATATAAAAACACTCTCTTGTTGACTATAAAAGACTCTCTTGTTGAGTCAATCTCATTTTAGCCTCAATCTCGGGCTTCGTACGAGACATCAAATCACTCTCTTGTTGAGTATAAAAGGCTCTCTTGTTGAGTCAAACAACCTTCAGACTCTCTTGTTGAGTCAATCACCTGTTCAAGTCTCTTTTGTTGAGTCAACCCTTTTTGGCTTCCGTCTTGGGCTTTATACAGGACATATAAAAGTACTCTCTTGTTGAGCCAAACCATTTCAGCCTTCATCTTGGGCTTTATACATGATACAATCTCCCCAACGGAGTCAAAATCCGTTCTAGCCTCAATCTTGGGCTTTGTACAAGACAGAAAGAACATTTTCCCCGAAAAAGTCAAACTTCCCGCCTCCTCTTAGGCTTTGTATAAAGAAAACCCCGGTTGAGTCAATCAACCTTTTAGCATCAAAGTTGTATGTTGCTCACAGCATACAAACATCAACAACTCCTCTTTAGAGATGACAAATTCTCTCTCAGCCAAAACCCTTTAGCTTCACATCTTGGGCTTTGAACAAGATACAAACCACCTTTAGCTTCACGTCTTGGGATTTGAACAAGACACCAAAACAACCTTTTTCCTCCCATAGAATAGGAGGAACTACGATCGCTCTGATTTCCCTGTTTCGGGAATACGTAGGCATAAGATTGCAAAATCTTAGCGAGCATACTAATCAAAAACCTAAAATCACGTACCTTCACACATCAATCGAAAAGCATCAGACCTAACATCTTACCAATAGCCTAGACACTGTTTTTAAGCAAATAACCCTAAAGAAGAACCCCCTCTTGATAGCATCTGTAAACCAACAATTTTGACTGTTTAATCTCAGTTTGCAAGCAGGGTTAATTGGAGACATCTATTTCCTTTCCTTAATCAGCTCAATAGGATAAAAAATGAATCGAACTGTAGTTCCAAAGCGATAGTGATTCGAAACCACAAAAATCACGCTACACTATGGAATCTCAAGGTTTTGTGATATGTATCTATCTCATTTTCTCTCAACTGCAGCGGGTTCCCAAAAACCTCGTTAATAGTATCTCGATCAAACAAAACCTCTGTTCCACCTACCAAGGTCTTCCACCCAAATTCTGCCCCATCATCCGGGAGGGCATTCAGATAAAACTCCCGTATCATCTCCACATTATAGCTATCCACAGGTGTCACCAACTTATTCCATTTTTTCTTTCAAGAAGGCCTGCCACCGCCCGATAGCTGCCATGTGGATTCAGATTCAATCTTTTCTCATACAATACGGTTCTCCTCTCTAAAGCCAGGTACCTTGCAGCCTGTTTTGCCCCTAGGAAACGTGTATTGTCAAACTGAATTAGATCTGATCGTGTAGAGCTATCGGTTTTTCTTCTTTTTGATGGAATGATTTTTGGAGCCATCTACAAAAACCACCAGATAAAACAATAACAAGCCAGCAAAACAGTCTATTAGAATAGGAACAAAACAGAATCCCAAACTGAGACAGTAAAAAAATCAAAAATATGGTCTGTTCGCGCAAAGTTCGCAAAGCGAAGTCCTGGCAAACATATGCCCCAGATTCGCAAAGCGAAGATCTGGAGAATACTCGCCCCAGGTTCGCAAAGTGAACTGGTCAGCGAACCTGCGAATATTTTCAAAATAACAGCATCCAAACTTTCCAACATCATACTAGTTTTCACAATACAACCTCTATTTTAAAGTTTGCATAAAATTCAACATCCAACAGCAAACAAACCTTAAAGCAGAGGTGAATTGTACACACTTTTTAAACCTACAATCAAATTTTCTCTAATGTTCAACCGAACTAACCTAACCACATTGTCTATCGTAAATTAACATAAAGAAGTAGCATCAAACCTGGACTTGTTAGCACTTGGAAAAAGTTGTGAGAGATGATAGGAACAGAGAGCAAACGTGAGTTCAAAATACTTGTGTTAGTGTTTGTGAGAGTTTTCAAAGTGAGAGAGTGAGAACGGCCAAGAGAGTGTAGGGTTATCACTCACAATCAAAAAAAGTAATGAGTCATGGGCCCAAGTGTCTGGCCCACACCAAATAAACTCCCTTTTTAATGAGGTGGCAGCAGAAAGACATTTGGCTGTCTCGCTAAGTTCGCAATGCAAACTGGCCAGCGAATGCTCGCCCTAGGTTCACAAAGCTAACTGGCCAGCGAACATGACATAATTTTGAATTTTTTTTCTCTGCAAATGCTACCACACTACACCAATTCTAAACAACTTAACACATAAAAAACAGTAGAAAAATAGAAATACTTACAATGTTAGGGTGCCTCCCAACTAGCGCTTTGTTTAACTTCATTTGAGCTCGACGGTCCAAGATGATTTGAAAGATCATCTAGAAACACTGCGCAATTCTCTCGGTCATTTTCTCCTCCGAGATATATTTTCAACCGTTGGCCATACAGTGCCCAACTTACCTTCTTTTGCAAGTCCTCTATAACTATGGCACCATAGTGCTTGACATCCTTGACCAAAAACGGTCCAGACCATTTGGACTTTAATTTTCCAGGAAACAATTTCACACAGGAATTGAATAAAAGAACCATCTGGCCGACCCAAAATTCTTTCTGAGAAACCATTTTGTCATGATATCCTTTCAGTTTCTCTTTATAGAGCTTGCTTGAGTGGTACACATTATTTCTCATTTCTTCCAATTCGTGTAATTGAACCTTCCTTTTTTCGCCGACTAAGCTCGGATCAAAATTTAACATTTTCAATGCCCAAAGAGCCTTGTGCTCCAATTGAACGGGTAAATGACATGTCTTGCCATAAACTATTTAAAAAGGAGTTAGACCGACTGGAGCTTTGTAAGCAGTGCGATACGTCCACAAAGCTTCATCCAACTTTTGCGATCAATATTTTCGCGAGCTTGACAGTCTTTTCTAAAATCCTTTTTACTTATCTATTTGACACTTCGGCCTGACCATAGGTTTGCGGGTGGTACGGAGTTGCAATCTTATGCTTTACACCGTAATGCTCTAAGACCTTTTCGAGCGGTGCATTGTAAAAATGCGAACCTCCATCATTAATTAACACACGAGGGGTGCCAAAATGGGAGAATATGTTTTTCTTTAAAAAATTTATCATCGTCTTGCCATCGGCCCTCGGTGACGCAATTGCTTCCACCCACTTAGAAGCATAGTCAACCACAACCAATATATATTCGTTTGACAAAGATGGTGGGAATGGTCCGACAAAATCAATACCCCAACAATCGAATACCTCGACTTCCAAAATTGTTTGCAAGAGCATTTCATTTCTTTTTCCAATCCTGCCACTTCTTTGGCATGTATCACAACTTTTTGCATGGAGGTTGGCATCTTTAAACAATGTTGGCCAATAAAAGCCCGATTGGAGGACTTTTGTTATCGTTCTTAAACCATTTTAGTGCCCTCCATATGGCGAGTTGTGACAATGCCAAAGGATATTTTTAGCTTTGTCAAAAGTGACACACCTCCTCAACAAATTGTCACCTCCTAACTTAAACAAGTATGGCTCATCCCAAACATAGAAGTTAGCATCCGATAGGAATTTCCGTCTTTGATTCCATGTTAGGTCCTCTGGTATAAATCTGGTTGCCGTGTGGTTAGCAAAATCTGCGAACCACGACCTAACTTGTACTCAAAAAAGTTTTTCATCCGGAAATTTTTCTCGGACCTCATTTTCTCGGTGCGCTACCTCTACATTGACTAACCGGGATAAATGATCTGCTACCAAGTTTTCAGATCCTTTCTTGTCACGGATTTCCAAATCAAACTCTTGTAATAAAAGGATCCACCTGATTAGTCTTTGCTTAGAATCCGGCTTGGTAAACAGATATTTAATGGCCGAGTGGTCAGTGTAGACTACCACCTTTGAACCAATCAAATAAGACCGAAATTTCTCGAGCGCATACACAATAGCGAGTAATTCTTTTTCTGTGGTGGCATAATTCACTTGTGCCTCATTAAGAACTTTACTCGCGTAATGTATAGCATGACAAATTTTGGTCTTTCTTTGCCCAAGCACCGCACCAACGGCATAATCGCTAACATCACATATCAATTCAAAATTTAAAGTCCAATTTGGAGCAACGATTATGGGTGCGGTGATGAGTTTCTCTTTTAAAATTTGAAAGGCATTTAAACATTCATCATCAAAGGAGAAAGACTTATATTTGTTGAGTAGATTACTCAAAGGTCTTGCAACTTTGGAGAAGTCTTTGATAAACCGTCTATAAAAGCCAGCATGGCCTAGAAAACTCCGAATTCCTTTAACATTGGTTGGAGGTGGCAACTTCTCGATCACTTCAATTTTAGCTTGATCCATTTCAAGGCCTTTAGAGGAGACTTTGTGTCCAAGCACAATCCCCTCCATTACCATGAAGTTGCACTTCTCCCAATTTAGTACCAATTTTGTTTCAACACACCGTTCAAGAATGGTCTCCAAAGTTTTCAAACATAGATCAAAAGACGCTCCAAACACGGAGAAGTCGTCCATGAATAACTCCATCATTTTCTCAATAAGGTCGGAAAAAATTGCTTGTACACGCCGTTGAAATGCCGTCTTCTCATGGTCTTTTAGATAAACTGAGATTTAGTTATAACCGGAATAGCCATCTAAGAAGCAATAAAATTCTTGACCCGACAATCTCTCAAGCATTTGATCCATAAATAGAAGTGGAAAATGATATTTTCTAGTAGCGGTGTTAAGCCTCCTATAATCGATACACATTCGCCAACCCGTCACAGTTCTCGTCGGAATCAATTCATTTTTCTCATTTCTAATTACGATCATTCCTCCCTTCTTGGGCACAACTTGAACAGGACTCACCCACGGACTATCAGATATTAGATAAATCATTCCGGCATCCAATAGCTTAACAACTTCTTTTCTCACCACTTTCTTCATAGTCAGATTTAATCGGTGTTGTGGTTGGGCTACCGCTTTGAAGTCCTCTTCCATTAAGATTTTGTGCATGCAATAGGCTGGACTAATTCCCTTTAAATTGGAAAGAACCCAACCTATAGCTTGTTGATTCTTCTTCAAAACTTGAATCAAACGGTTTTCCTTTTTGTCGGATAAAACGTTGCTAATGATAACCGGTTTGTTACAACCGTCATCAAGGAACACATACTTCAAATTAGAAGGCAACACCTTCAATTCAAGTTGAGACTTATCATCACTCACCTCTTTCTTCAACTCTTCCGTTTCACTTTCCCATGGTTGTAACTCTTTTAAAGATTTAAGTTCCTTCAAACACTCTTCAAGTGCCTTTTCTTCTTCATCGGAAAATACTTCAAATGAGTCATCAAGAGCTCTTTCCAAGGGAGATACTATATGAACTTGTTTTGAGACTTCCATTATGGCTTCTTCCATTGCATCAATGCGGAAACTATCATGTTTATCTTGAGAATGCTTCATTGCTTCAAAAAGATTAAAGCACACCTCTTCATTTTGAACCCTTACTTTCATAAGGCCGTCATCAGCATCAATCATCATTCGAGCGGTCTTCATAAAAGGATGTCCAAGAATTAATGGAGCATCCTCGTCTTCCTCCATATCGATTACAACAAAGTCAACAGGAAAGAAAAACTTATCAACCTTGACCAAGACATCTTGAGCCAATCCATGAGGATGTGTTGTGGATTTATCGGCCAATTGTAACATCATTCGAATTGCTTTCATTTCAATGTTCCCAAGCCTCTTCACAATAGACAATGGAATTAAGTTAATGCTTGAGCCCAAATCAATTAAGCCTTTGCCAACATAGACATCACCAATTATTACCGGCAAAGTAACATGCCCTGGATCGACTTCTTTCTTTAGTAGAGTTCTTTGTATTATAACACTACAACTTGCATCAAGGACAATTGTTTCCGGCTCCGAATATCTTCGCTTCTTTGTAAGAATATCTTTCATGAACTTAGCATATTTCAGCATTTGTTCAAGTGCTTCGGCAAACGGAATGTTGATTTGTAATTGTTTGAAAATGTCCATGAAACGGGTGTAATGTCTTTCGTTGTCCTTCTTGGTGGGCATATGAGGGTAAGGTAAGTTTTGAATAGGAATTGGATTCACTATCTCCTTCCCCTTTTTTACTCTTCTCTTATTTTCTTCTATCTTTTCTTTTTCAAGGTTATATTTTTCAACAAACTTCTCATCTTTATTTTTAACTTCTTCCTTCTCATTCTTTTCAACTACAACATCATCAACCTTTTCTTCCTCCACAACCTTCTCATTTCTTACATCAACATTTTTCTTAATTTCTTCTCCTTCTCCCAACTCTCTCCTACTTCTAGTAAGCTTTACAATGCTCCTTTGGGTTGTTTTGAGTATTAGCGGAAAAAGGTGGTCCCGCTTGTTGATCGGCCATTTATTTTGCAAGCTGTCCTACTTGATTTTTGAGATTTTTGATCGATGCTTCACTTGTCTTTTGATTAGCCATGGACATTTGGATGAATTGGTTTAGAGTTTCTTCAAGCTTGGAACTCCCACCTTGAGGTTGATAAGGGTTTTGTTGATACCCTTGTTGATTTTGATAATTTCCTCTTGGTTGTTGATTTTGATAAGGTTGTTGTTACCTTTGATAACCTTGTTGTTGATTTTGATTATTCATGTAATTTGCTTCTTCATCAACCGGAGGACATGGAGGACAATAGCCGGTTTGGTGATCACCTTTACATAGCTCATAAACCGCTATTTGCACATTTTTGTTCGGTAAATCTTGTATCTCTTTAATATGTTGAGGTAGCTTTGACATTTGTTGCGTTAACAACTCAACTAGTTGAGAAAACAATTTGTTCTGAGCAAGAATTCCATCATTTGTCCCCAACTCTAGCACTCCCGGTTTCTTTTGAGATTAGCCACGGTTATGATTCCCTTAATGGTCATTTAATGCCATCTTGTCAATGATAGAAATGGATTCGTCAGCGCTTTTAGTCATTAAAGAACCGCCCGCGGTAGCATCTAACAATGTTTTGTGAACCATTTGAAGACCATTTCTGAAAATATGAACTTGCGTAAGCTCATCAAAACTGTGCCCTTTTCATTTTCTAAGCATGGACTTGAATCTCTCCCAAGCTTCGTTGAGAGACTCATTCCCACCTTGTGAGAAAACTCCAATCGCCGTTTTCGCTTCCATGAAACGACTGTGAGGAAAAAATCGTTCCAAG
The DNA here is from genome assembly GCA_022829125.1 of Lathyrus tuberosus. NCBI lineage: Eukaryota > Viridiplantae > Streptophyta > Magnoliopsida > Fabales > Fabaceae > Lathyrus > Lathyrus tuberosus. The sequence continues at coordinate 39,370,771 of JALAZF010000002.1, forward strand.
AACTTCTCTTCTAACATGTTCCAGTCGGTCATAATAGCAGTTGATTGGTCAAGGTACCATTCCTTTGCCTTCACAAGTAGGGAATGCGAAAACAGTCTCTTGAACAAAGACTCTTCTTCTGCTTCAGGAGCTCCAGTCGCTCCCGCAATTTCATAAAATTTGGTCAAGTGAGTAAAGGGATCCTCGTGATCTATACCTGTCTTTATTTCAGAGTGCCGACCATTATGGGCATTGCACCATAATTGAGCCGTGGGCCTTGGACTATTTGCACACGGTGTTGAAGCAGGTGGTGGTGGTGGTGGAGCAGCCATGGTTGGCGGTAACTGTGGTATTGGTGTCGAAGTTGAACTTTCTTCTCATTCTCGTCTTTCCTTAGCAAGTTGCCTCCTCCGCCTTGTTCTGGTATTTAACTTACGCACAGTTCTTTCAATCTCAGGATCGAAAAGAAGTTGGTATGCGGGTAACTTCCCTCGCATAAACAGAGTCTGAACACTTAGCCAAATAAATTAACAAGCACAAGAAAAAGTTAAACAAGCTTAAAACTTAACAACTATTGCAATGCCCGTAATAACAAACAACAATCCCCGGCAACGTCGCCATTTTGTTGAAAAGTATTTCGGGGGGGTGTTTTATCGTCTCCACAGGGATTGTATGTGTATTACCGCCATTCTATAGTCGAAAAAGTTTTAAACTTTTAAAGTAACAAAGAGTTTGGTATTTTCGTATTGGATCGTTTGCATAAGAATTTAGTAATCAACGATAAAGAAATTGGTTTTTAGGGTTTGGTAAAAACATGTCAAGATTAGGGTCCAATAATCCATTTCATACATATTTACTCGATAAAGGATGTGAACTTGTTAACAATGAATATAACCACATATCCTCTCAACAAGTTTATCTCTAACACTTGTTGTGGGATTTATCATATTGATCCTTTAATGATCTCTCACCCAAACTACCAATACGATAACATTCAAGATCAATATTTATGAACAGCAACTTTAAAAACTATCTCTAGCCTCATGATTATTGATGGATTGAAACTTTGGTCAAGTTTTAGAACATATTTCTCAATCCTGAACTAAAACAAAATATAAACCATATAAACAAAGTTTTTCTTCTATATTTATCATCAACAAAGTTCACACACTACAATCAAGATCAATACATACAAAATGATGGATTACCTACCCCAAATCTTGACACAAGATGTGTTTAGCTACACATATTCATGGTAGCTTGTTTCACAAGTTTTGTGAGGAGATGAAAAAGCATCTGCGTCGAAGAATCGAGATCGGATGCAAATCCAGCTTCTCTATGTGAAGAATCTCTCTTAGATGAAGAAATATCTTAAAAATAGGTTTTGGTGTGATAAAGTGAAGTTATGATCCCAAGAAAATACATAAAATGTATTTATAGTACATTTGAAAACAGACAAGTTCGCACTGCGAACTTTCTGTTTGCCTAGCGAACTATGAAAATGGCACCTGAAGTGCCTTCTGATAAGCAAAACCGCCTCTGAGTTTCTGTATAAGTTCGTGTAGAAATATGTTGTATATTTTATTGTGTTTGGAACTCTTACATGTGAGGCATAAATAAAATACAATAGGCTTAAAGTTGTACCCTAATTTGTTAATAAACAGAGAAAATAATTTCCTATAATTGCTGCTACCTAAATAAGGAAATAGTAATAATAGATAATAATTCTATTTACATCACTGTTTTGTAACAGCTTGGCAAATCAGAATCAAATGATTATGATTTGATGTGTGCTAATCTTCAACACTCCCCCTCAATCTGGGTGGTAGATGTCTATCATACCCACATTGGATTTGATATTTTCATGAGTATTTCTTGGAAGAGCCTTAGTTAAGATATCTGCAGTTTGCTTGCATGATGGGACATGATCAATACTAATAATCTTATGATCAATTTTTTCTTTAATGAAGTGTCAGTCAATTTCCACATGTTTTGTTCTATCATGTTGGACTGGGTTTTTTTGCAATACGTATAGCAGCTTTGTTATCACATAGTAACTTCACAGTATGGTTCACATGAATTTTGATTTCATCTAGCATGCTCTTAAGCCACATTCCTTCACAAATACCTAGGGCCATAGCTCTAAATTCTGCTTCTGCACTACTCCTTGCCACTACAGATTATTTCTTTCTTCTCCAAGTTACTAAGTTCCCCCACACAAATGAACAATAACCTGTAGTTGATTTTCTGTCTGAGGAGCACCCTGCCCAATCTGAATTTGTATAAACTTCAATGCCCCTGTTTGAATTCTTCTTGAAGTGGAGACCTCGGCCTGGTGTGCCTTTGAGGTATTGGAGGATTCTATTCGGCATTTTCAAGTTAGACTCAGTTGGAGTTGACATGTAGCGACTAGCCATGCTTACCGCGAACCCAATGCCAGGCCTAGTGTGAGATAGGTAGATTAGTTTCCCAACTAGACTTTGATATCTATCTTTTTTGGCTGGTGGACTTTCATCTTCTCTTCCTTTTATTTGTTCTATTGGTGTATTAGCTGCCTTGCACCCAAGCATTCCAGTTTCTTGAAGTAAGTCAAGGGTGTATTTCCTTTGTGATACATAGATGCCATTCTTTGTTCGAGCAACTTCCATTCCTAAAAAATACTTAAGTTGTCCCAAGTCCTTAACTTCAAATTCCTTTGCCAAGAGTCCCTTTAAATGATCAATTTGATCATAATCATTTCCTGTAATGACGATGTCATCAACATAAACAATGAAAAAAACTACCTTTTCTTCCATGGAGTGTTTAACAAACATAGTGTGATATGATTGGCATTGGTTGAACCCGTCTTTCTTGATAACTCGAGTCAATCTATCAAACCATGCCCTTGGAGACTGTTTGAGGCCATAAAGAGATTTTCGGAGCCTGCAATCCATATTTACGGTGCTGGATGATTCAAGTCCGGGAGGAATCTGCATATAAACTTCCTCTTCTAGGTCACCATTTAAGAAGGCATTCTTGATGTCTAGTTGATGGAGTGGCCAATCTAAATTTTCAGCCAAAGAGAGAATAACTCTAACTGAGTTTAGTTTGGCCACCGGTGCAAAAGTCTCTTCATAGTCTACTCCATAGGATTGAGTGAATCCCTTTGCTACAAGTCAAGCTTTGTACCGATTTATACTCCCATATGCATTATAATTCATGGAGAATATCCATTTGTATCCTACCGGCTTCTTCCCTGCAGGTAGGTTTGTGATCTCCCAAGTGCCATTCTTTATTAGGGCCTGAACCTCTTCAGTTACGGCTGCTGCCCATTCATAATTTTGGAGTGCCTCATGGATGTAGCTTGGAATATGTGTATTATCAAGAGCTGTTACAAAAGTCTTATAACTCTGGGACAATTTTCCATAAGATACAAATCTTTCAATGGGACGTTTAGTACACGATCTTACATTTTTTTCTCAAGGCAATAGGAATATCAATATCATTAACATTCACAGAGTTAGGAGCAATATTACCTGAGAGAACTCCATTTTCTAGAGTCTTGGAGGTTTCTTGGTTCTGCCTTGGAATTGCGCAAGACTCTATTCCCTTCTTGCACTTCCTGGAGTACACTTTCATGTTGTTTCTTGGTGCAGTTTCTGTTGTAGGGGATGCAGTTTCTACTCCAATATCCTCTGCATTTTCTACTGCAATATCTTCTGTATTTTCTGACATAATCTCTTCTGGCCCACGAGTAGGTTCTGCATTTTCTGTTGCATTTTCATTTAGTTAGCTCAAGTTCCAAAAGTTGGGATTCTATCACTTCAATTGGATATGTGTTCTCACCCTGAATGCCAACTTTGGGGTAATATGGTTGATTCTGAAAAAAGGTTACATCCTGTTAGGTGTCAAGAAGTGCTTATTTTCATAATTTATTTTGATGCCTTTAGTTCTTTTAATCACTTTAATCGGGAAACGACTTATTAATTAAGCGATTCTTGCATTTTTGTGAATATTAGGTATTTTGATATGTTTATGTATTTTTGTTGAATTTTAGGTGAAAATACCGCAGCCCGATTCGCAAGGAAACGCTAAATTTGGAAAGCTGCGTGTCGCAAATTAGGCCCCCCCTGCACCGCCCGGCCCTGCTAGGGTGAAGGATGGCTGCATCGCCCGGCATTGCTAAGGCGCAACATCCCTCCATTTTGTTCAACTTCCAGAATTGTTCCTTGTTGCGCCTCTTCAGGCTTCGCCCGGCCGTGGACTCATCGCCCGACGCTCTGATTGCTTCGCCCGACGCTTGATGATATTTTCTGAGCTCCAGCTGACACTGTAGCTTTCACGTGGACTCATTTATGGCCATCGTCTGACGCTATAAAGGACCGCCCGACGCTGCTTTCTGGGCTGAAAATATATATAGGCATATTTGGTAGATATTTTTGGGGGATCATCACTTTTCATTATCCTCTTTTGTAACCTAGAACCTTGTTTGAAGAGAAAAACTCCATTGTTACTCTTTTTCTTAGTTTCAAAGCTTTTATGCTTCAATCCTTGAATCTTTGAAGATTGATGCTCCAAAAGCTTTGCAACATTACTTGTTGATCAAGCTACCATGACAATGGGTAGCTAAGCAACACTAGTGTCAAGATTAGTGGAGATAATCCATCATTATGTATGTATTGATCTTGTATTAAGTTTCTGAACTTTTTTAATGATAAATATAGAGAAAAACTTTGTTTATATGGTTTATATTTTGTTTTGATTCATGATTGAGAGATATGTGTTAAAACTTAACCTAAGTTTCAATCCATCAATATTCACGAGGCTAGAGATACTTTTGAATGTTGATGTTCATAAATATTGTTCTTAAATGTTATCATATTAATAGTTTGTGTGAGAGATCATCAAAGGATCAATATGATTAATCCCACAATAAGTGTTCAAGAGAAACTTGTTGAGAGGATATGTGAGTTTATTTATCGTTAACAAGTTCACACGCTTTTTCGAGGATATATGTACGAAACAGATTACCGGCTACTAATCTTGGCATGTTTTTACAAATCTTTAAAACCAATCTTTTTACCGTTGATTTCTAAAATTCGAATGCAAACGATCCGATTGAACATTACCAAAACCTTTGTTACGATTAAAGTTTGAAACCCTTTTAACTATCGAATGCAATCTCTGTGGATACGATAAAACACCCCCTAAATACTTTTCAACAAATTGGCGCCGTTGCTGGGGATTGTTGTTATATTGTAAGCATTGTAATAGTTATTGAGTTTTGAACTTGTTAACTTTTTCTTGTGCTTGTTGATTTGTTTGGTTTAGTGTGCAGACTTCATTTTATGCGAGGGAAGTTACCCGCGGACCAACTTCTTTTTGATCCTGAAATCGAAAGAACCGCGCGTAAAATCAATAGCAGAACAAGGCGGAGGAGGCAACTTGCCAAAGAAAGACGAGAGCGAGACGAAAGTTCAACTTCGACGCAAATACCACAGTTACCGCCAACTATGACTGAACCACCACCACCACCACTTGCTTCTAGACCTTGTACTAATAGTCTGAGACATACAGCACAATTTGCATGCAATGCTCAGAATGGTCGGCATTCAGAAATGAAAACTGGTATCCTCTCGCTTCTATATCAGAATCCTTTTACTCTTATGGATCATGAGGATCCTTTTACACACTTGACTATGTTCTATGAGATTGCGGGAGCAACTGGTGCACCCGAAGCTGAAGAGGAATCACTGTTTAAGACTCTATTCCCGCATTCCCTCATTGGGAAGGCCAAGGAATGGTATCTTGACCAATCTACAGCAATTATGACGGACTGGAATGTACTTGAGGAAATGTTTTTGGAACGATTTTTTCCACATAATCGTTTCATGGAGGCTAAAACAGCAATAGCAGTTTTCACTCAAGGTGGAAATGAATCTCTCAACGAAGCTTGGGAGAGATTCAAATCCATGTTGAGAAAGTGTAAAGGGCATGGTTTCGATGAGCTTTCTCAAATTCATATTTTCCGAAATGGTCTTCAATTAGTGCAGAAAACATTGTTGGATGCCACCGTGGGTGGATCCTTAATGAGCAAAAGTGCCGAAGAAGCCATTGCCATAAATGACAAGATGGCTTTAAATGACCATCAGGGGAACCATAATCGTGGCTCTTCTCAAAATAAAGATGGAGTGTTCGAGTTGAGGATGAATGATGCAATACTTGCCCAAAACAAATTGCTATCTCAACAGGTTGAGTTATTAACACAACAAATGTCCAAGCTACCTCAACAGATCAAAGAGATGCATGAACTTCCTAACAAAAAGGTGCAAGTATCGGTTTGTGAGTTATGCAAAGGTGATCATCCAACCGGCTATTGTCCTTCTCCTTGTCCTCAAATTGAAGAAGAAGTGAATTACATGAACAATCCAAATCAGCAACAAGGTTATCAAAGGCAACAACAACCTTATCAACAAGGATACCAAAATCAACAACCAAGAGGAAATTTTTATCAAAATCAAGGATATCAACAAAATCGACAAAATCCTTATCAACCTCAAGGTGGGAGTTCCAAGCTTGAAGAAACTCTTAACCAATTTATTCAAATGTCCATGGCAAATCAAAAGTGTAATGAAGCATCGATCAAGAATCTAGAGAATCAAGTTGGGCAACTTGCAAAACAAGTGGCCGAACAACAAACTGGACCTTCTTTTTCCGCCAATACTCAAAACAACCCAAAGGAGCATTGTAAAGCAATTGTTACTCGAAGTGGGAGAGAGTTGGGAGAAGGAGAAAAAATGAGAAAAATGATTATGTGATAATTGAGGAGGTTGAGGAGGAAGAGAAAGTTGATGATGTTGTAGTTGAAAATAATGATAAGGAAGAAGTTGAAAAAGATAACCTGGAAAAAGAAAAGATTGAAGAAAAGAAAAGAAGAGTGAAAAAGGGAAGGAGATAGTGAATCCAATTCTGATCCAAAACTTACCTTACCCTCATGTACCCACCAAGAAAGACAACGAACAGAATTATGCTCGTTTCATGGACATTTTCAAACAATTACAAATCAATATTCGGTTTGCCGAAACTCTTGAACAAATGCCAAAGTATGCTAAGTTCATGAGGGATATCCTTACAAAGAAAAGAAGATATTCGGATCCGGAAACAATTGTCCTTGATGCTAGTTGTAGTGCTATCATTCAAAGAACTTTACCAAGAAAAGAAGTCGATTCGGGACGTGTTACTTTGCCGGTAACAATTGGTGATGTCTATGTTGGAAAGGGCTTAATTGATTTGGGCTCAAGCATAAATTTAATTCCACTGTCCATTGTGAAAAGGCTTGGGAACATTGAGATGAAGGCAATTCGGATGATGTTACAATTGGCCGACAAGTCCACAACTCATCCGCATGGGATGGCTCAAGATGTCTTGGTCATAGTTGATAAGTTTTTCTTTTCAGCAGACTTTGTTGTTATTAATATGGAAGAAGATGAGGATGCTCCATTAATACTTGGACGCCCTTTAATGAAAACCGTCCGTATGATGATTGATGTTGATGATGGTCTAATGAAAGTGCGAGTTCAAAATGAAGAAGTGAGTTTTAATCTCTTTGAAGCAATGAAGCATTCTAAAGACAAAGATGATAGCTTCCGTATTGATGCAACGGAAGAAGTCGTGGTGGAAGTTTCAAAGCAAGTTCATGTAGTATCTCCTTTGCAAAGAGCTCTTGATGATTCCTTTGAAGTATTTTCCGATGAAGAAGAAAGGGCACTTGAAGAGTGTTTGAGGGAACTTGAATCTTTGGAGGAGTTACAACCTTGGGAATGTGAAGAGGAAGTGTTCAAGAAAGAGGTGAGTGATGATAAGTATCAACTTGAATTGGAGGTGTTGCCTTTTAATTTAAAATATGAGTTCCTTGATGACGGCTATAACAAATCGGTTATCATTAGCAGCATTTTGACCGACAAAGAGAAGGACCGTTTGATTCAAGTTTTGAAGGAAAATTAAGAAACTTTAGGTTGGGTTCTTTCTGATTTGAAGGGAATTAGTCCGACTTATTGCATGCATAAGATTTTAATGGAAGAAGATTTCAAGGCGGTAGTCCAATCACAACGCCGTTTGAATCCAACGATGAAACAAGTAGTGAGAAAAGAGGTTGTCAAGCTCTTGGATGCCGGTATGATTTACCCGATTTCCGATAGTCCTTGGGTAAGTCCGGTCCAAGTTGTGCCTAAGAAGGGAGGAATGACCGTAATCCGAAATGAAAAAAATGAGTTGATTCCGACAAGAACGGTGACAGGTTGGAGGTTGTGCATAGATTATAAGAGGCTAAACACCGCTACAAGAAAAGACCATTTTCCACTTCCGTTTATGGACCAAATGTTAGAAAGATTGTCGAGCCAACAATTCTATTGCTTTTTGGATGGGTACTCCGGTTATAACCAAATTTTGGTTGACCCGGAAGACCATGAGAAGACGGCGTTCACTTGTCCTTTTGAGATTTTTGCCTACCGAAAGATGCTGTTTGGTTTATGCAACGCACCGGCAACGTTTCAACGTTGTGTTCAAGCAATTTTATCCGATCTTATTAAAAAACGATGGAGGTATTCATGGACGACTTCTCTGTGTTCGGAGCATCTTTTGATCTTTGTTTGAGAAATTTAGAGGCCGTTCTTGAACGGTGTGTTGAGAAAAATTTGGTATTGAACTAGGAGAAGTGCAATTTTATGGTAACAGATGGGATTGTGCTTGGCCACAAAGCCTCTTCTAAAGGTCTTGAGGTTGATCAATCAAAAATTAAAGTGATTGAAAAGTTGCCTCCTCCAACCAATGTCAAAGGCATCCGAAGTTTTCTTGGCCATGTTAGCTTTTATCGGCGATTTATCAAAGACTTCTCCAAAGTTGCAAGGCCATTGAGTAATCTACTCAACAAAGATAAGTCCTTCTCCTTTGATGATGAATATTTAAATGCCTTTAAAATTTTGAAAGAGAAACTCATCACCGCACCCATAATCATTGCTCCAAATTGGACTTTGAATTTTGAATTAATGTGTGATGCTAGCGATTATGCCGTTGGTGCGGTGCTTGGGCAAAGAAAGGAAAAAAAATTTCATGCTATTCATTACGGGAGTAAAGTTCTTAATGAGGCACAAGTTAACTATGCCACCACCGAAAAAGAATTACTCGCTATTGTTTATACACTTGAGAAATTTCGGTCTTATCTGATTGATTCTAAGGTGGTAGTCTACACTGACCACTCAGCAATTAAATATCTACTTACCAAGCCGGATTCGAGGCAAAGGCTCATCCGATGGATCCTTTTGTTACAAGAGTTTGATTTGGAAATCCGTGACAAGAAAGGATCGGAAAACTTGGTAGTGGATCATTTGTCTAGGTTGGTCAATGTAGAGGTAACTCATCATGAGAATGAGGTCCGTGAAGAATTTCTGGATGAAAAGCTTTTTCGAGTACAAGTTAGGTCGTGGTTTGCAGATTTCGCTAACCACAAAGCCACCGGTTTTATACCGGAGGACCTAACATGGAATCAAAGACGGAAATTCCTATCGGATGCTAATTTCTATGTTTGGGATGAACCATACTTGTTCAAGTTAGGAGGTGACAATTTGTTAAGAAGGTGTGTCACTCTTTATGAAGCCAAAAGTATCCTTTGGCATTGTCACAACTCGCCGTATGGAGGGCATTACAATGGTTTAAGAATGGCAACTAAAGTCCTCCAATCGGGCTTTTATTGGCCTACATTGTTCAAAGATGCCAACCTCCATGCTAAAAGGTGTGATACTTGCCAAAGAAGTGGCGGGATTGGAAAAAGAAATGAAATGCCTTTGCATACTATTTTAGAAGTCGAACTTTTTGATTGTTGGGGCATTGATTTTGTCGGACCATTCCCACCATCTTTTTCAAATGAGTATATTTTAGTTGCGGTTGACTATGTTTCCAAGTGGGTGGAAGCAATTGCGTCACCGAGGGCCGATGGCAAGACGGTGATAAAATTTTTAAAGAAAAACATATTCTCCCTTTTTGGCACCCCTCGCGTGTTAATTAGTGACAGAGGTTCGCATTTTTGCAATGCACCGCTCGAAAAGGTCTTAGAGCATTATGGTGTAAAGCAAAAAGTTGCAACTCCGTACCATCCATAAACAAATGGTCAAGCCGAGGTGTCTAATAGAGAAGTAAAAAGAATTTTGGAGAAAACCGTGTCAAGTTCGAGGAAAGATTGGTCACAAAAGTTAGATGAGGCTTTGTGGGCGTATCGTACCGCTTACAAAGCGCCAATCGGTCTAACTCCATTTCAAATGGTTTATGGCAAGTCATGCCATTTGCCCCTTGAATTGGAGCATAAGGCTCTTTGGGCGTTAAAAATGTTGAATTTTGATCTGAGTTTGGCCGGTGAAAGGAGAAAAGTCCAATTGCACGAATTAGAAGAAATGCGAAATAATGCTTACCATTCAAGTAAGATATACAAAGAAAAAGTGAAGGGATATCACGACAAGAAAGTTTCTCAAAAGGAATTCCGGGTTGGTCAGATGGTACTTTTGTTCAATTCCCGTTTGAAATTGTTTCCGGGAAAATTAAAGTCCAAATGGTCTGGACCGTTTCTTGTCAAGGAGGTTAAGCATTATGGAGCTGTCGTGATAGAGGATTTGCAGAAAAAATAAAGTTGGACCGTGAACGGCCAACGCTTGAAAATTTATCTCGGAGGCGATTTTGATCGCGAGATTGGTTCCGTGTTTCTTGATGATCGTTGATCGTCTTGGACCGTTGAGCTTAGCCGACGTTAAACAATTGCTTGTTGGGAGGCACCCCAACATTTTAAGTATTTCTTGCCTTTTTAGTGTTTTTATGGTTTGCATTGCCTTTTGAGTGAATTGTGAGGTTTCTGCATGTTTTGAGTTGAGTTGCCTAGAGAAGCCTTAAAAAATGGTCTGAATCACCATAGCAGGAAAACCTGCTATCTGGTGTAGAGAGCCCGACGACGATTGTATTCGCCCGGCAGTGCGTGAAATTTAAAAGAGGCCTCGCCTCTGAGTGGCCAAGCGAGAGAGTTGAGAAGGGGGAAATTTAAAACGTTTTCTGAAGTTTTGAGTGGAATAGTGACTCCAATTGGGTATTTTTCCAAAAATACCCATGTCTTATTAAAGGACCTTAAGATAAATTGTTGGAATTTTTCTCTCATTCTTCCCTTTGGCAAACCCTAGCTCTCGCTCTCTCACTCTTTGCTCCCTCTAACTCTCTCATTTCAGAACTTTCCAAACTCAAGGTATGCATGTTCTCACTTTAAGTTTTGTCTTTCTTTTCTTCATCATGCTTCATTAGAAAAATGTGGTTAGGTTTGTGTTGATTGGTAGATTTAGATAAATGTTAGCTTGATGCCTTTCTTCAAACTTGAATGTCTTTTTTTTTTGCAATCTCTGTTGTTTACTGGTTATGGGTTTGAAGAATGATGTTTTGGAAAAGAACAGTGCTGCTTTTAGCATTTTTTTCCTAATTTCGCATGTACTGCCCGACGGTAGAGGGGCGCAGCAGCGCTCTTGCTTCGCCCGGCGCTGCTAAGGCGGCAGCCCTGTTTTGCCCAGTTTGGGTTTTCACTGTTTGTTTCGTTCTTTTATGATTCTGACAGTGCTAATGTGTATATGTCTGTGCTGGGCTGTTTTCGTTTGGTTTTGTGCAGATGTCTGGCCGTTTCGCTCCGCAACACGCTTACAAGAAAAAGCAGAAGAACGTTGCTACTACATCAAATGTTCCAGATGTTCCACTTGAATTTGACAGCAGCCGTTTTTTGTCCGCAGAACATGAAGCTAGAATCAAATCTCTCGAAGGCATATCTGTTCTCTCAGAAAAGAGGTTTGTGATAAACTGTGAGGGTGATACCGAATGATTCAGGCAATCTTTGAGAAGAAAAAGTGGGGTATTTTGATGAACCCGGCTGACCGCGTATGCTGTCAACTGATTAGAGAATTTTTGCAAATGCGCTGCAGCCTGAAGGTGAATTCTACCGATTTAAGACCTTTGTAAGGGGTCTAGAAATCAGCTTCAGCCGGGACACAATTAACAAGATCTTGGGAAGTCCTAGTTCTTTAGGAAGTCTTCAAACTGATGACTTCGTGAAGCTTTCCAAAAAAGCCCATAATCACAAAATGGTTGTAAAAACGATTCTCAAACCAGGATGTAAGGTGGATCGGAATGCAAAAAGGGAGCCTGTCAAGTACAGACGTAAAAATATGACTCCGGAGGCTCAAGCCGTCCTTCTCTTGCTATGCTATAATGTGAGGCTGAGGTTTCACCAGTCTTCTGTCCCTCTTGATACAGGACTTCTCGTGTACTGTATCATGGAGGACAAGGAGGTGGACATCGCCCAAATCATTGCTTATGAGATGAAGACTTTTGTTGACAACACACGGAGGCCTGGAGTTCACAATGATGCTCCAATCATTTTTCCTTGCCTGGTTCAAGCTTTGATTTATCAAACTGATATTCTCATTCCGGTAGCGATTAATGAGAAGCTGAAATATCTGGTTAATGATGACTATTTGGATCGTTTTTGCAAGTCCAAAGAAGAGAGGAAGAAGAAGAAAGCGGCTGAAATAGGTAGTAGCTCAGGAGGTCAACGAAGTGGGCAGGCGGACGAAAGTGACTCATCCGTTTTCGACATGAAAGCGACATTTAATTAAACTTGGGATATGGGTGAGTCACTGCACAGATCTAATCAATTTAATTTTGATTGTATGCAGCAACTTTATCATTTTCAGACGCATCCGGCGGAGTACACTCCTTTTCCTACAAGGGAGTCGTTTGATGCTTATGCTAATTGGCCTGGGGACAGGCGCCCGTTCTATTCGGAGGGGGCAAGCACCAGTGGTGTTAATGCGGATGATAATGATGATGTTGATGCTGATGTTAATGCGGATGATAATGATGATGTTGATGCTGATGTTAATGTGGATGATGATGATGATGATGGTGATGAAATGGAAGATGATCTTAATGACATGATTAATTAAAGGAGCTACAAAGTGAAGGATTTTTATTTTGTTTTTTTCTTTATTTCATGTAGTTTATTTTTTATTTTTTTATGATAGTAAGTACTTTTGGATCGCTTCGGCGAGAATTTCTGTTGTAGTGTTTTGTTGCTTCGGCGAGTACAATTTTGGTGTTTTTACACCATAGTTTATAATGTTTCCAGTTTGGTTAAATTTTGTTTTAGTTAAATTCTATTTTTATTTTATGTTGTGGTTGCGCAATGAAAATGATGGTTGTCCTTAAAATTTTGAAAATTTTGGTGTTAGCACAAGAAGAGAAAAGAGTACTTTGTTGACCTTAAACATTGATGGTGATGATAGAATTCTTGATTGTGTGCACAATCAAGGTATGGAATTGAGTTTGTAGAATCATAATGTGAATGTCAAATTTTTACTTTTTGTAAAATTGGTCAATGCAATGTTTTGTAAACTCTTGTTCATTTTGAATCAATTAGGACATTACCACAAATGTGAGTTGCCTCCATTGTTCACAAATTCTTGAGGGATTCAAGTAGTTGTTGCTTACTCAAATAGTTTATGTTTAATCTTGCTTGTTGTTTTGAAATTGTGGAAACATAGAAATGATCAAGGCAGTGTTTGTGCACTTTGAGTATAACCACCATTCCAATAAACACTTCAAGTCACCTTGTGAGTGTGTGCGCATTTGAAACCTCTTTTGAGCCGAAAAGACAATTTTTGTCTGAATCGTGAACCCTAATTTTAACCCATTTTGAAGAGCATTCAAGCTATGCTTATGGAAATGTTGAAGTTGGGGAGATTGATTTATTTTTTAAAAGAGAAAAAGATTTGGTGATACAATGCATTCTAGGACAAAGAAATCGAAAAAAAAAAAACAAAAAGAGAAAGAAAAAGAGCAAAAAGAACAAAAAGAAAAGAAAACCAATAGAAGAGAATGCATTGTGAAAGAAAGAAATAAGGATTGAACAAGATTGAAATTTTGAAAAAAATGCTCTTCATAGTTCTTACTCTTTCTTGTTTCAATGGCCGTGTACATATGTCCCTTATTTTTAACCCCGGCTAAGTTACAACCGATAAAAGTCCTTTTGTGATCTTTGTTTCCATAATTTTCTTGAGTAGTAAGATGATTGCATAAATTGTTTTGGATGTGGCACGATTACTTATGAGGGTGTTTTGTCCCGTGTAAATAATGCGTGTAAATATTTAGGTGATTCAATTCGAGCTTGAGGGTACTTGGTGTTGCATTGTATAATTTTGTGATTAGGATTTGAGTCATATTCATGATTTGATCCTATGAGTGATTAGAAATACTTTGTTCGTGCATTTTTCGAGTTTGAACCATTGATGTTTTCGGTTGATCTGGTGTTTGGAAATCTTGCTTGTGGTTGTTGAAACTTACTTTTGTTTGAGGACAAACAAAGATGCAAGTTGGGGAGAGTTTGTTAGGTGTCAAGAAGTGCTTATTTTCATAATTTATTTTGATGCCTTTAAGCTCTTTTAATCGCTTTAATCAGGAAACGACTTATTAATTAAGCGATTCTTTCATTTTTGTGAATATTAGGTATTTTGATATGTTTATGTATTTTTGTTGAATTTTAGGTGAAAAGATCGCAGCTCGATTCGCAAGGAAACGCTAAATTTGGAAAGTTGCGTGTCGCAAATTAGGTCCCTGCACCGTCCAGCCCTGCTAGGGCGCAGGATGGCTGTATCGCCCGGCGCTGCTAAGGCGCAGCATCCCTCCATTTTGTTCAACTTCCAGAATTGTTCCTTGCTGCGCCTCTTCAGGCTTCGCCCGGCTGTGGACTCATCGCCCGACACTCTGATTGCTTCGCTCGGTGCTTGATGATATTTTCTGAGCTCCAGCTGACACTGTAGCTGTTATGTGGACTCATTTATGGCCATCGCACGACGCTATAAAGGACCGCCCGGCGCTGCTTTCTGGGCTGAAAATGTATATACGCATATTTGGTAGATATTTTTGGGGGATCATCACTTTTGATTATCCTCTTTTGTAACCTAGAACCTTGTTTGAAGAGAAAAACTCCATTGTTACTCTTTTTCTTAGTTTCAAAGCTTTTATGCTTCAATCCTTGAATCTTTGAAGATTAATGCTCCAAAATCTTTGCAACATTACTCGTTGATCAAGCTACCATGACAATGGGTAGCTAAGCAACTCTAGTGTCAAGATTAGTGGAGGTAATCCATCATTTTGTATGTATTGATCTTGTATTAAGTTTGTGAACTTTGTTAATGATAAATATAGAGAAAAACTTTGTTTATATGGTTTATATTTTGTTTTGATTCATGATTGAGAGATATGTGTTAAAACTTGACCTAAGTTTCAATCCATCAATATTCATGAGGCTAGAGATAGTTTTGAATGTTGATGTTCATAAATATTGTTCTTAAATGTTATCATATTAATAGTTTGTGTGAGAGATCAACAAAGGATCAATATGATAAATCCCACAACAAGTGTTCGAGAGAAACTTGTTGAGAGGATATGTGAGTTTATTTATCATTAGCAAGTTCACACGCTTTTTCGAGGATATATGTACGAAACGGATTACCGCCTACTAATCTTGGCATGTTTTTACAAATCTTTAAAACCAATCTTTTTACCGTTGATTTCTAAAATTCGAATCCAAACAATCCGATTAAAAATTACCAAAACCTTTGTTACGGTTAAAGTTTGAAACCCTTTTAACTATCGAACGGCGGCAATATACACAATCTCTGTGGATACGATAAAACACCCCCCTAAATACTTTTCAACACATCCATGGTGTGGTAGAATTTTTTGTTTTGTGGTGAATAACATTTGTATCCCTTTTGGTGAGGAGAGTAGCCAAGGAATATGCATTTTATGGATTTCGGGTCAAGTTTACTGCGTTGGGGATCCAGATTATGGACAAAGGCTGTACATCCAAAAAATTTCAAAGGAATAGATGTAAGGATACGATTGGTTGGGTATAAGGTTTGGAGAGTGGAGTAGGGCGTATGAAAGTTAAGGATCTGGGAAGGCATTCTATTTATAAGATAGGTTACAGAGAGGACAACTTCAACCCAAAACTGATTAGGTACAGTTGTAGCTAGCATGAGAGATCGGGTTACTTCTAGGAGGTGTCTATTCTTTCTCTCAACAACCCCGTTCTGCTGAGGTGTATCCACACATGAGGTTTGGTGTATTATTCCATGTTGCTGAAAGTATGAGCTTAGTGTAGAATTATAGTACTCGCAGCCATTATCACTCCTAAGCACTCGAATTTTGCTTTGAAATTGTGTTTGCACCATGGTATGGAAACATTTAAATATCCTACCAACTTCCGATTTGTCTTTCATAAGGTAGACCTAAGTGATATGTGTGTGGTCATCAATGAAGGTGACAAACCATCTTGATCCAGTTACATTTCTGACCTTCAATGGTCCCCATACATCACTATGAATAACACAAAAAGGTTGGGAAGGTTTATAGGGTTAAGGTGGGTGGGGGCTGCGTGTATGTTTGGACAATTGACAAATTTCACATTGAAACAATGTCTGATTTTTATTGAATAATTTAGGAAGCATTTCTTTCAAGTACATAAAATTTGGGTGGCCTAGCCTATAGTGCCACAACATTGCAAAATTTTCACTATATTCAGAAACTACAGCGCAAGAGGTTGCCTCGGATTCTGGTTTAGATGTTTCAGCCTGAAGGATATAGAGTCCAGCACATTCTTGAGCATTGCCAATCGTCCTCCCCGACTCCAAAATCTGAAATTCACACAGGTTAGGGAAAAATTTAGTAATGCACTTCAAATCCTTTGTAAGTTTACTAATGGACAATAGGTTGCAATCAAGTTTAGGCACATAGAGTGTTGAACTAAGAGTAATATTTTGTGAAATAATGACAGAACCTTTACCCATAACCTTAGACAGGGTACCATCAGCAATTCGAACAATCAAATTATTTTGGCATGGAGAATAGCTATCAAAGACAGCCAATCTCCAGTCATGTGATCAGACGCTCCTGAGTCAATAATCCATGAATTTTGTTTTCCCTTGCTAGTGTTTAGAGCATGCAAAAAATTACCTGTTTGTGCCACAGTAGCTGTACTAATTATTTGTTGAAGCATTTTTTGTAAGGCTTTCATTTGCTCCTTGCTGAATGGTGATGAGTGGGAATTTACCTCAGCTGTGTTCCCTCTGTTGTCCCGGTTTTTGGTCCATTTTAGCTCTGATGGCTTTCCATGAATGATCCAGCATGTATCCTTGGTATGACCCGGTTTCTTGCAGTGGTCACACCAAGGCCGGGTTTTCTTTTGGAAAGAACGCAGATCTCCCCTTGCTGCCATTGCAGATCCCTCTATAGATAGGGCTGCACTGGATTTTCCAAGCATCACTTTTCTCCTGCTCTCCTCTCTTCTTATTTTCGAGAAAGTTTCTCGAATTTTTGGAAGAGGTTTGGTTCCAAGGATTCTCCCACGAACTTCACCAAGTTCTGTGTTCAAACCTAATAGAAATTTGTAGACTCTATCTTTCTCTACCAATTCTTTGTACTTCTTTTTATCCTCTGTGCAGCTTCATTCATTTTCATCATATACATCTCGTTGTTGCCAGTGACGATTGAGAGTATTAAAATACTCTATGACTGAGCGGTCATCTTGACGTAAATCATGGAGTATGCTCTTGATTTCAAAAATTGGAGATGTATTGTCGACATTAGAGTAGGTTTCCTTTACGGCATCCCACATCTCTTTGGCAGTGTCATAGTACATAAAATTTTCTCCAATTTCATTTGTCATGGTGTTTAGCAGCCATGACATTACTATACTATTTTCTAGTTGCCATTTTTCGAGGTTTGAATCCTTCTTTTCTGGACACTTAGAGTCTCCTGTGATATAACCTTCCTTCCCTTTTCCTTGAAGGTAGATTTTGACTGAGCGCACCCATTGATTGTAATTCTAGCCATTCAATTTGTGACCAGTAATAGGAAGAGCATGTCCTTCAGCCAAACTGTTGGCTAAAATTTCTGCTTTAGTATCTGCCATGGGTGGTGCTCAAGGTTTAGGAATAGTTCAGATCTTGTGCTCTGATACCATGTAGAAATATGTTGTATATTTCATTGTGTTTGGAACTCTTACATGTGAGGTATAAATAGAATACAATAGGTTGAAAGTTGTACCCTAATTTGTTAATAAACAGAAAAAATAATTTCCTATAATTGCTGCTACCTAAATAAGGAAATAGTAATAATAGATAATAATTCTATTTACACCACTGTTTTTGTAACAGCTTGGCAAATCAGAATCAAATGATTATGATTTAATGTGTGCTAATCTTCAACGGTTCGCAATGCGAACTTTTGTTCGCAAAGCGAACTATTCGCCTACTAGTTCGCAAAGTAAACTTAGGCCTCTTTTGCTTCTGCCATATCCAAAGTGTCCTTCGCCAGGTCTTCGTAAAGCGATGAAACTGTGAACGTTTGCTGGGAAGTTCGCAAAGCAAACTTTAGTCCCTTTTCCTACTGCCATAAGTCTGGGACCATTCGCTGGGACTTTGCCAGTTGTTCGCAAAGCGAGCATTCGCTTTGCGAACTTGCTGATGTTTTCTTCCTTTCTTTGGCAACTTGGATCCTTTCTCGTGTCTTACATCTTTAATCATTTAGTGCCTTTTCCTGCACAATAACATACATATTACAAGCACCAAAGGTATATTCTCAATGTTTGAAGAATAACAACAATTCATGAGTCAAATCCACAATTAGGCATAAAAGAGCTTGAAAAATGCCAAGTATCGAATAGAAATATTAGTCATGTTTGACATCTAATAATCTTCAAGTGCCACAAACCGAAATCATTCACTCCGGTGAACTTTTCAATCTCATACTTTGTTGAAGGCATCTTCTCCACACTCACCGCACCAATTTGTTGTGAAAAACGATACCGGAATAACACAGTATATTTGGTTTCTTGAACACCAAGAAATTCACAAGGGTAGAAAAGAAGGAAAAAACCTTGAAGAAACAAACGAAACCCTATTAGGGTTCACAAAGAAAGAGAAAAGAGGAAGAAGAATAAAGAATTGGTTAAATCTATTTTACTATTCAGTTTCTCAATAGGGTTCAAAGATTACAAGTGAATACCAACAATTAACCTCTCTCAACTTAATAAGGTTTTGTCACACCTTAGGAAGAGAGACTAGTATGTTATTTATAATAAACATAACATACTAAACTAATGGGCTTTTTAACAATTACCCATTACAAGCTAACTTAGGGTACAAGCTAACTTAAACAATTGGATCCATAACACAAGGTCCAATGCAATCTCCTACATATTATAACAAAATTCGACTACAGCATGTAGGTCTTCGACAACAGCATGTGAGCGGACTTCGACGACATGCTAAAATTAGAGTTCGATCCAATATCTCACAGACAAGATGTTTTTCGTTTTTGGAAAGGTTTTTAAGGTCGCACGACGACAAGAAAAATAGTTTGATTGGTTGGATATATTATAGGTGAATGACAAACGTTTGAAGAGAATCAATTGTTCAAAGAGTTACGCTAGAATGCGAGATCCCAGCGAAGTTTATTTTGAATATTGTTTGATGGACAATGAACACTTGATAAGTATCAATTGCTCAAAGAGTTACGGCAGAATGTCAGATCCCAACGACCCTTATTTGTCTAAGTTAATTATTTAGTGTTTTAAGGACAAAAGAAAAGAATGAATGGTTAACCCAAAATGTGTGGCTCGGGACTGATCATTTGAGGGTTATGCTAGAATACGAAATTCCAACAGTCCTCTTCTTTTGGGTTTACTTTGAAAAAAATATTTTAACATTGTGTTTGATGATAATACTTTGAATTTGGATAAAAGTGATTTAATCAGATTAAGACGTACAACTTGGGGTAAGACCAAGACTTTAGAAATGAATTATAATTATAATTATTATTTTATTTTTACCAATCAATGTATTATTACTTCTTTGATTTTGCAACAAGTGAATAAATAAATTAAATAAATAACAGAATGAGATGATAAAAACTATTTAGAAAATTAATTAAATACATAATCTAATTAATAATAGTAATAAACTAAAAAAATATTTTTGTTTTTTTTTATATTTTAAAAACTCAAGATAAATTCTTCCCTTTTTATTTTTATATAATATAGTTAAAAAAAAAAGAGAAAATATGAAAACTTAACTTTTTATTTCTATCTTTATAACATAATTTAAAATAAATATAACTAATACCTTCTTTATTTATTAAAAAAAAAAACATAACCTAGAATAAAAAATAACTAACATTTTTTATCTATTTTCAAAACATAACCTAAAAATGAAAAGAAAAATAAAATGAAATGCTAATGGGCCAAACATTTATGAAGTCCAAGAGGGAGCTAGGTTGGGCACGGGTCAGGAGAGGAATGGTTCGAGTCAATTCCTTGACCCGATTCGGCCAGCTATCAAATCCAAATCAAAAAAATAAGGCTTAATTCATCTATTAGTCCTTTAAGTTAATTTATTGTTTCTAATTAGTCCCACAATTAAAAAATATTATAATTTAGTCCTTTAAGGCTACTCTGTTAGCACAATCAATCCTTTTTGTTAGTTTTTTTGGAAAAACGTTAATAGGCACCTATGTGACATTGTTTGATACTGATGTGACATTGTTTTTATTTTTTCACCCTATTATTATTCTTATGTGTCACGACGAGTCTTTTGGTTTTTCTTTAATCCTTTTTGTTTTCTTTTTTAGTAACAAATATCCTAAACTCTTCAACTACTCTCTGAACTTCATAGTTGCATTGTCATTCCTTAAAAAAAACCTATCAGTTGCGAAGAAGAAGATGTCTGTGGTTCAAGGCGACGATAGTTTGAGAAGACGATAGTAGAAGACAATACGTAGCAAGTCAAGCATTGTCTCATTTCAAGGCCACTGTACGTGTATGAACTCACCATTTTAAAAAGCAAACGTTTTTACAATTTCTTTTACTGCGATGTCTAATTTCTGAGTTATCTGGTGTGATTAGGTTTGAGTGTGTTGTCCATCATGGGGGTGGATTTGGTGAGTTTAACAGATATGGTTACAATGGTTTAGAGGAGATTTGGCAAGTTGACCCAGATTTTTGGAGTTATTTTGAGATTCTAGGTGGGTTGAAATATTTAGGGTACCAAAAAGTTGAGAGCTTGTGGAATTATGATTCAATGGATGATAATTAGCTAGTGATGTTGCAAGATGGCGCATGAACAAATAGAATGAAGACCATTGCACTGATCAATGGGAATGTACATCTATATGTAATGCATCCAGTGTATGGGGAAGAGCATATATTGCCTCTTGAGAACAAAGTAGGTCCAAATGGTGAAAACAATGTAGGTCCAAATGTTGAAAACAATATAGGTCCAAATGGTGAAAACAATGTATGTCCAAATGTTGGATGAACTGAATAATGGTGTAAAAGGAACTTTTGATGACTTGGGGACCATTGAAGAATTAAATAATCTAGGTGACAATTTTGATGAAGGAAGGCCCACAGGCTTAGAAGATTCAGCTGTAGTTGACCAAGAAGCTTCATTTGAGGATGTTAATATGGATGGGACCACTGAGGGCAGTAACCAAAAAGAGTCATGTCAGGATGTTAACTTTGAGGGGGACTTTGTGTCTGAGGATGCAATAGTGGATATTACTTTAGATGGGACCGCTGAACATATTGTATGTGACCAAAAAGATGATGTATTGGATGACACACCCTACTTGGGGAGTGTTCAAACTGATTCTGTAGCTGAGGGACTGATTTGTAACCAAGATGATCATCAGGGAGCATAATGTAACCAAGAAAATGAGGGGCTGAAACGTAACCAAAAAGATTATGGAAATAGTGAAGATGATAGTGTGTTGAAAGAGATAAGGATGGTCACAACAAGGCCACTTGCAAGTTTGAAATGAGACACAACTCAAAAGGGCCAAATTTGGCATCAAGTGCAATAGGTGTCATAAGGATGGCCACAACAAGGCCACTTGTAAGCTACCTAAAACTGTTGTTACTGCTACATCAACACAACCACCAACTGCTGCTGCTACATCAGCACAACCACCAACTGTTGCTGCTATGGTGTGCATTTGTTCTTGTATATTGTGGGAGACAAACAAAAGTAACATTTCAGCAAATACATTTCATTGATAAATTTTGACAAATACATAACAATGTTGACAAACACATTTCACAGATACATTTCAACCTCGTTGTTCACAACTACATGTCATTACACAGAAAAATAGCCAACCTAAAAACAAATTGTTACAAATAAAACATTACACAATAAGCTCAGTATTCCAATGATTACAGAAAATTTCAACCATCTCATAGTGTTGATGATATCATTCTTCAATTTGTAAATTTTCTTCTTCTGCCTCTGGATCTTCAAATCTCTTTCATCAATAATGTCGTCGTCGAACCATTTGAAGAAATTACATCCCTTATTCACATGATTTCTGAAATTTCTGCAACCCCAAAACTTTTTCCCAAAATTGACACTATTCATGTCACCCACGGTACGAAGCACACATTCATCTTGGCAAAAACACTCCCTTATTTTGTTTCTGTGAATAACCGACCCAGATGTGCCAATTAAAGCACTGCTTGATAACTTAGACATTGGAGATGAAGACAAAGGATAAAACCCTAGGAATGGAGACAAAATGAAAAGAACGAGATGTCTCAAAATAAATTCAATCACTAGTTCAATTAACAACTAATTTCATTATCATTTTCAATCAACAACCAAATTCTTACATCACTAAAATTTTTTGATAAATATTCCTATTAACTTTACAAAGAGCCCTATAACAACCTCAACCATCTAACTTCTACAACACTCTTAACTACCTTGACTTTTCTAATTAATCTAACTTGTACAACACCTATAACAACCTCAACTAATTAACTTCTACTATTCTACAAATTAATCATTAAACTAACTTCTACAAACTAATCACATTTTACACAATTATCACTATACTAACTTCTTCTAATTAATCATTTTTCTATTTAATCACTTTTCTAATTAATCACTAACTAACTTCTACAAATCAAAAAATGAAAACCTAACATCAACAACTAATAATACAACTTCTTTATCTCACAGAAACAACAGAGAAACAATCAACAATGGAGAATATTAGACATTTCCATTATTGGAGAGAAAACCAGAAAAAAGGAGAGTAAAAACCCCAAACGGCGGTACGACGGTAGCAGAAAGGACAGAGGGAAGCCACGAATGGAGGGAATTTCGTTTGCAGAAACGACGGAGGACGGAGGGAGTTTCGTTTGCAGAAGATGAAGACGATGATAAACAGTCGCGAGAGGTAGGGCGAAATAGAAACGGTCGAAATGAAAATAGAGGGATATCAGAATCTGTTTTAATTTTAATATTTTAAAAGACCTTTGGCAGTGCTTTTAGAAAGCGTTTTCTTATGTTAGGCCTTTAGCAACGCTTTCCAAAAGCGCTGGCTAAAGCGTGTTATACGAAAGGCCTTTAGCAGCGCTTTTCAAAAGCGCAGCCTTATGGTAACCCTTTAGCAGCGCTTTTCATGAAACGCTTTCTAAAGTTCACTTGCCTTAGGGCTTTAGCAGTGCTTTTGAAAAGCGATGTCTTATGTCCCCCATATAGCAACGCTTTTTTCTTTCGTTTTTTTTAGCGAAACATATAGCAGCTCTTCTATCAAAAAGCCTTGTCTTTGTTGTGCTGCAAAAAATCATTTTTGGCGTAGTGTTCCCCGGCCAACCCTACAAGAGAGTTCAACACGGGTCACAGATCCTTAAATGTAGACATCCATTCCCGGCCAACCCTTCCAAAGAGTTCTCGACACGGGTCCCAGAAGCTAACATAGATAACTTTCCCCAGCCATCCTACACAAGAGGATCTCGACACGGGTCACGATTATCTAAACACTGGTACTTTCCCCGGCCATCCTACACAAGAGGATATCGACACGGGTCACTAATACCACCCACTAAGCAACTTTCCCCAGCCAGCCTACACAAGAGGCCCTACAACACGGGTCACGGCTACTTACTTAATAAATACTTTCCCCGGCCATCCCACACAAGAGGATATCGACACGGGTCACTAATATTTATTAAGGGATAACACGGTTCCGATTACGTGATCTCACACACAAACATGATTGTATTCGACGATCACAAGGCCACAATGCCTTAAGGCCACATTCGCCTTTTTCTCATAATTACAAAAGTTCACACATGTTCGATACTAGTGATTCACTCTCTCCTAGACCATTACTCGTTAAAGATGGACTTTTCTACATCGAATGCACGAGCATCGCCATCTAGGTTATCAACCTCTGCTAATAACTACTTATCAAAGATACTCTTCTAGCATCGATGCCTAAGCATCGTGTTGCGGTGAGAATCGGATAACAAGCTATTGATTAACTTGCATCACAAAACTTTTAAATTCACCATCGACTTTGATTTATCCAAAGGAAAGGTTCAAGATCGAAAAAAAACCTAAAGGGGGGGAGATCTAAGGTTCGGGGGTTGGTTATACAAAGGGAAGGTATTAGCACCCTAAGTATCTGTAGTACTCTACAGGAACCTCTTGTTTAGTTTATGTTATGTTATGTTTGCTTGCTAAGGAAATCTGTACTAAGGGTAAGGTAAAGACCTAAGGTTATGTACACTAAGTTTGCACGCCAAGACGTCGCATCTTGTGCCTACGTATCTGACTAAAGAATCAGAGCAACCGTAGTTCACCTAACTAAGGGTGATTTTGAGGAACCATTGACTATGGCCAAAGTTCCAAGGGAAATGAGTGTGAGCTCATTTTAGAGTTTAAAGAAACTCTCTAAGTTTAAGTAATGATGGGGAAAAGTGGATACTCAACATGGTAAGTACCACATAGAGTTTAGAAACTCTATCATACTTCTAGTTATGATTCAATGGCTCTTATGAGGCCAAGAAAAGGGAAAGGCTCTTATGAGGCCAAGGTGAGAGAAAGGCTCTTATGAGGCCAAGAAAAGAGAAAGGCTCTTATAAGGCCAAGAAAAGAGAAAGGCTCTTATGAGGCCAAGAAAAGAGAAAGGCTCTTATGAGGCCAAGGTGGTATGATTTGTTTATTGACTTATAAGTCAACTGAGGAGGACTTTCCTTTGTAAGGAAGGGGAGACAACCTCTTGTAAACAAGAGTTGAAGTGGGAATTGAAATATGAATAAACAATATGAGTTCAAGAATCAAAGGTGATAAACATTAATCAACATATGAGATAAACATCCATGTATGAGCATGGCAAGGTATGATGCAATAATTCACAATCCATGGATAAGTGAACGAATAGCAAGGTAAAGATACTCATGAACCATGAAGTTAGGAGTGAGGCAAGCTTGTCATATCAACACCAATTCATCTTCACAAAACAACCTTAAGAAGTGCCGCAAGTTATAAACAAGGGTGATTATGTTAGTAGAGTATCCACACAAGTCCAAAACCAAGGTCTAATTTCAAGTTAAGACATCAACAAATGAGTATGTGGACCGTCACAAAAGGTTGGGCAAAATAGCCCTCTCAAATTTGAGTTTCAAAGGGAAGAATCAAAAGCATCGAGCCTTAGAATCGAGGGTAAGACAAAGCACTCAAACCCTAATCAAAAGACCTCGTTCAAGGTTAAAATCAAACTCAAGGCAAACTCTTAAAGTGTCTTAAAATACTATAGCAAACCATCTTAAAAGGCAGTGAGAAAAATCTTTTCCAAAAGAATTCCAAAATGAAGTATACCCTTAATTTCACAAAGAACTAAAATAAATATCAAAGTAAGGTAAAAATAAAAATAAAAGTTAGAAAATTAAATTAAACATAAAAATGTTAAATTAAAATTTTTTGGGAATTTTTGTGTTTAAAGAAAATATTTTAAATAAAAATGAAATATGAAATAAAAAAGGAAAATAAAACAGTCGGGAAGAACAAGGCAGGGATGCAGTTAGAAATCTCAGCATAAACTAAGCTTGTTATGTTGCTGCGAATGTGGGCTTTTGGTAGGGGCGTGGATAGTGTTTCGCTCAAGGCCCAAGGTCTGAAGGGAGCAAAATAAATTCAGCAAAGTGAGTAAAAAAAGTAACGCGCACAATGTGACATGGTTATCAATTGGTCACTCAACTTTTAAGTTGCAAAAGGACAAAATAGCAATCACCCACTCCCTCATTGCCACCACGTCGCATCCTCATGCAAATGCCAACCCTTCATGCATCCTTCTCGTGGAAGCCAGAAAAACAGTAGCCAACCCTCATCTTGTTCAATCAACTTCATGTTCATTTCTCCACCAAAAATCATGAAATAAAACATCAACGTGTAGTACTCAGAACGTAGTATGAATCTAAGCCTTAAACAGCTCAAGAAAATAACTCAAACATGGCAAAAATGATCATGAAAGTGGAGTATTCAGACTGGAACAAAGCTATCAACATGATGATGTGTGATTAATAGCTCGAGCAAACAAACACAATGTCATTTCAAACTTAACAAATGCAAATACATGAGCATGCTGGCAGCATTAAAAGCATTTAACTTATGCATATGAGCATGGAAAACATGAACATGGAGAAAAAGAGAGAGGCTTACCAAGTGGAGTTAGTCCACTGCTTCTTCACTTAAGAGCTTTGGACTCCAACCAGCTTAGCCTTCTCCTCTCAAAGATGATGGTCTGCAAGCCACTAATGAAATGTTCCACTCTTGCTTCTCTTGATTCTCACGAGCCCTCTCTCTCTTGTGGTATGTTAGAAGTGAAGTGGATATTCTGTGTTGTTGATCCTGTCCTTGTTGTGTCGATGTTCTGATGTTGTGGATAAGTGTTGGTGTGTTTTTGTTCAGATGATTTTGATGTGCAGTTCTTCTGTTGTTGGTTGTTTTATTGTTCTAACGGTGTGTGTCCTCCAAAGGAGAATGAAGTTCATGAGAGAAAGTTTAAGTGTTTTGGTTGTTTGTTGTCACCAAGAGAAACAAGTTTTATGGCGCTGAGAAATGGAGTGAATGAGGAAAGGATTGTTCTCCTTGTTGGTTAGAAGGTTACACAGAGAAAGAGTTTGCAAGTGGTGGTGTTCTAGCGAAGAGATGGAACGGGAGAGTTATGATTTTTTCTTGAGCGAATGTTGTTGTCCTAGAATAAGAGAACGAGTCTCTTTTATAGCCTCAGCCGGCTGTTTTTCTCCATTCAAGGTATGCTGGTCTTTGGTTTTGTACAGTGGTTTATGGTTTGAGAAGTGTTGCATGATAGTGACATGGCTTGAACGATCCAAAGCAGACGTTGGGGGAGCGTGCCTTTGTTGATTTGTGTTCAGCATAGCAGCATGGATGATGGTGAGATGTTTGTCTCCTGGCGTAGAGCTCAGAATGTGCAGCATGAAGCAATATAGGATTAGGACCCTTGCTGCACAAGTTGACTTGTTTTCCTCTTTTGTGAAATGTCAAAAACTGCACCTAAAGCATGTCATGTATGCTGCTATTGTTTTGGTAAATTTTGGGATCATATAGCATCTTATGAGTGTGAAACTTACTGATCCAAGTTGCTGCATGACAAACTTAATGAACACATAGAATTTGTGACAAGGAATGAATATTAGCATCATCTCACAAGGCTTACTTCACATATCCATAGCTCATTCGATTTTGTACCAAATTTGGAGATTCTTGGCTCGTTGCAAAGTAGGCATATGATAGAACAACTTTCATGTGGAAAGTATTTTGTTTTGAAGCTTGGAATTGTGAGAAAATATGCAACGAAGTTATGTGAAACATGCTGCCCAAGAGAACTTAGAAAATTTCTAGGTTATGAAACTTTCCTAATTTGAAACATCAAACTTTGAAGCATCATAACTTGAGATTGGATCATCCAAATGAGAAGTTCTACACATGCCTGGAAAGCTTGAAGAGCAAGGAACAACTCTCATGTTCAAAGATTTTTGGTTTGGAGTTTGGAACTAGGTGAAAAACAGCCATGAAGTAGTGTTCAAAATTGGAGCAAAAAGTTGAAAATTTCACTAAGCCCCTAGGGCATATTGTATTCCAAGTCTCATATCTTAAAAACCAAGCAAATTCTGAAAGAGGGTCCTCTAATATACTTTGAAGATCATGGAAAGAGCTTCCATTTGAGCTTTGAGTCACTCAAATTGGATGTGCGGTTTGAAAGTTATGACTGTTTCAATTTTGGCACAAGTAGTGAAATTTCCACATTTGAAATGTTTCATGAACCAAACTTTGCTTACTTTGCAAGAAAGCTCTTAGAACTTGATCTCTCATACCTTAAACCATCAATAAGACATGTCATGATGGGTTGGGGCCTTGGATGTTTCATTTTGGGTCAAAATCTCAAGGATTAGGGTTTCAGTCAAAACCCTAATTTCAACTGTGAATGCTTTTGAATGATCTCTGATGATCTTGCTTCTTCCATCACATCTAAAACTCATAGATGGTTTTTTAAGGATGTCTATTATCTCATGGAGTCAAGTCCTATGGTTTGAGAACAACTCTTGATCAAAATCAGGACCAATGATCCACTTGTCTTGACAAAACCTTAATTCGGAGGCAGGGTGAAATTGTGACCCAAGTTACTCATGATGAGAACCAAATGATATTGAATTCTTGTTGAATGAGACTTCTTGAATGTAGGTGAGCTTAATTGGTTGATGAACCAAACAAATCTTGACTTAGCAGGGCAAAATTCTTCAGTGATTCCTCAGGTTAAAACCCTAATTCCATAGTTTGGTCTGGTGATCCTTTGTTGACTTGACTTGATTCAAAGTCTTGAGATCTTAGTTCCAAACAACTGGTGAATATTCATGATGATTGTATGGAGCCATAGAATGCCTTAGGAGGCCTTGAATCTCTCTGTGTAAACCTTAGTTTCAAACATAAGAGAAACAAACTGCAAAGTATGGGTTAGTTTAAAAATGCATAGATGATTGAACCTATATGTCAATGCAAGATGTTATGACATCTAAGAGGTAAAATTTGGGGTACAACAGTTGCCCCTATTTAAATAGCTTTACCGGATGGCACGAGGAAAGGAAGTCCTCGGGACATCAAGGTGAAAAGGTATTTAAATATAGCAAACTGAAAATTTTTCCCTTAGATGGAATGCAGATGCTGAGGACAAGCGACGGACATACAAATGCTGACATGCCATGAACTTCTAGTATGATGATATGATGCCATGATAGTGCAAAGATGCAGACAGACCAGACACCATAGATGAAGAGCAAACAACCACAAGTGAATAACACTGGGGAAGGATGAAGGTTAGTATCCATGAGGCGAACTCGCTAGGGATACAGGCTGACCGACAAAAGAGACTCACTGGGGAGACTATAAGGAAAGACTGGGGATAGAAAGGTAAAGCGGAACACCCTACAGATCCTTACTGGAGATAGGAGCTAGAGAGGTGTTCTCCACTGGGGAAAAATCCAGGGAGATGGACGACAGGTTCATATGTGACCGGACGCACTGGGGAAATAAAGACCTATTCTTTCTAGGCATGTAACCAGAAAGAAGACATGATCTCCACTGGGGATCAGTTTGGAATAGACATCAACAAAAGATTCTCTGGGATTTTCTTATACTGAAGAGTTCAAACGGGATCTTCAAGAAAAGTCAGAAAAGACAGAGACAAAACTCGGCGGGCCAGATGATGAAAAGACAACTGGATTTTAGCTGGGAATAAGGTTAATGAGCCATGATTAGACTTAGGTACCAATATGAGTTGGTTGAGATAACACTATGATTTGTTTTATAAAGAAAACCAGTATGAGCTGGATTTTGATTACCAGTATGAGCTGGATTTTAGGATACCAGTATGACCTGGACTTCAAACAACGGGTTCATATTTGACCTGAGGTTTAGGTTCATATTTGACCTGGTTTCAAACAACAGGTTCATATTTGACCTGAAGTTTAGGTTCATATTTGACCTGGTTTCAAACAACGGGTTCACATTTGACTCGAAGTTTAGGTTCATATTTGACCTGGATTCAAATAACGGATTCATATTTGACTCGAAGTTTAGGTTCATATTTGACCTGGATTCAAACAACAGGTTCATATTTGACTCAAAGTTTAGGTTCATATTTGACCTGCTTTCAAACAACGAGTTCACATTTGACCTGAAGTTTAGGTTCATATTTGACCTGGGTTCAAACAACGGGTTCACATTTGACCTGAGGTTTAGGTTCACATTTGACTTGGGTTCAAACAACGGGTTCATATTTGACTCAAAGTTTAGGTTCATATTTGACCTGGATTCAAACAACGGGTTCATATTTGACTCAAAGTTTAGGTTCATATTTGACCTGGATTCAAACAACGGGTTCATATTTGACCTGAGGTTTAGGTTCACATTTGACCTGGGTTCAAACAACGGGTTCATATTTGACTCGAATGTTAGGTTCATGTTTGACCTAGTTCAAACAACGGGTTCACATTTGACCTGAAGTTTAGGTTCATATTTGACCTGGGTTCAAACAACGGGTTCATATTTGACCTGCAGTTTAGGTTCATATTTGACCTGGTTTCAAACAACGGGTTCATATTTGACCTGGTTTCAAACAACGGGTTCACATTTGACCTGAAGTTTAGGTTCATATTTGACCTGGAATCAATAATGCCAAAAATTACTGGACTTTAGGTATCCATATGAGGAAATTAAGTATCAGATAGGTCACCACCGGGGTTACATAAAGGAAGATTAGACTTCCTAGGGAATACCCATTATGGTTGCAAAGAGGTTGAATAAAACCAGAGATAGATAAGCTTCTCATAAGAGACGACCACTTATCGCATAGAAGAAATAAGCTTCTCCAAAAGATTGCTACTTATTGTTGGGTATAAATTCCAAAGAGATATTGATATCACAACACTGCTGGAAAATGAATTTTGTCCTCACGAGGATCAAAAGATTCTTCCTGCGAGACACGGTACAAAATAAATGCACGCAAAAATTAGGTTCAGCAACCTAAATAGGCCCAGGGACCAAAGATCGATCTAGGAACAAGCTAGAAAGATGCGGTCAAACAAGACTCCAACCTTTGAGGAATGAGTTTAAGTGGGAATTTATCCTATCCAATTATGGAAAAGATAACTGAACCAACCATCATCCACGAGGATAAAACTGTGGGGAATTTAGCAAGGATGGGCACTTTATGCCTGGGGCTGACAACTCTATTGGAGAGAATGGATAGACCCAGTCACTTGGGAAGATAAACGCCAAATTGAACAAAACCGGTAAACACCAGGATGGAAGAAGAAATGCTAAGATGCCATGCATATGAGTGCAATGCCATGCTTATGCTTATGATGACAAAACAGACAAGAAGCGAAACTGGAGATGAAATAAACATCTCGAGAAGGATACCCAGCCAAACTCCTCAGATTTGACCATTATTGGGGATGATCTTGCAGAATCAGTAGTTCTGCTTCAAGGTTACAACCTTCTTTGGTGAGAAGAGCACCTCACTTGGTGTAGCATCGTGACTTCACTAGGATTGCCATCACGAGCCTCGTCTCTTTATTGGAGGGAAATCCATGGAGAATTTCCAGGATTTAGCCGAAGTAACAGCTTACTGGGGAGCTAGCAAGGGATATCACAGGAAACAAAGTAGTTCTGCATCCAACTGGCATAATGATCCTCTTTAAATCTTATCTGCCCCAGGTTATATGTCTGTCAGAAGACGATACCAAGAGGATTTTACAGAAGAACTGGCATGCAAGATGCCTTAATATCTTCAAACTCTTGGAGAGATTCATGGATCTCGACATGTCTGCCCCAGTTTTACTGCATTTATACAACAAGGTCCTTGAACTTGTTCTTCAGACTGGTTAATCCGTAAAGGAGGTGCCCCAGACTAATTGACCTTTTAGAGATTTACTGAATCTCGACCTGATTGCCCCTGATTAATGGTATTCACGATACAAGGTCCTCAGACTGCGGTAGAAACAACCGGGGAACACACTTGCCCCTGTTGGAGTCTAAACTTGTCATAAGATGACCTCAAGAAGGCTTGCCCCAATATCCTGAATTTGAAAAGCTTCTGCCCCTTGATTTAGTAGCTCTTGAGATGCTAGATCTATGGAGAAGATGCCCCAGACTGAGCCCTTTATCAAGTCAAATTCCCTAGCTGGCTGTATTTGTTGGGATTCTTTTGACATTGAATTCGTTTTGCAAACAAGTATTGTTCATTTAAAATTGGCAATTTCAATGTAAAATTCATGCAAGCTTTTGAAAACAAAGTTTATTGATGAAACACACACGGTGAAATGGTTAAATAAAAAACAAAGTGGATCTAGTCAATTACGGAATGACAGATGAAGTGATCAACACACGTAATTAGCAAAGATCATTAGGAGTCAGGTTAATCAACCTTGTTGTAGTATGCCTTCAAAACAACCCTACCTCAATTAGGTCTTTTAAGGGTTGTAATGTGGTCTGGTTCACGGTTTTATGAAACAAAGGATAAAGGCTCAAATTTTATTTGTCCCCACCCCATCTTCGTGATGAACTTCGATCCTACACTCAGTTAACTCAAGTTATACATTCAAGTTCCTATAGACTAGGAATGAATTGATGATAGTTGATGATGATTCAGACACCTTGGTAGTCATTACTTCCTTACAAAATCTGGTTATCCTTTATTGTTGATGTTTTGGAACCTTGTCTTTGTCTCGATTATTGTACAAACCTTCTTGTATAAGGCGACGTTTTGGGCTTCCCATATTTCTTGACTTTCGCCTTGAAAGGGACTCGGCTCATTCTTCGATTAAGGATTTCTCAATGATCCTTCCTTATTTATCACTTCAGGAATAACTTGTACAACATTTATTCACTTGGTTGGAGAGAGTTGACTGGTGTCTTGCATGAAGCCCTTGCACTTGATTGCATAACTAAGTTAAACTGAGAACTACCCACCCCAAGGTTAAGATTAAGGGTTTTTTGTGTAAGGAAAGAAAACTCCTACTTCTAGGCTTGAAGGGTCAACGAGGGATTATCTTCCTTATTTCTCCAGTGTTTGGGAATTGAACCAATGCCTTAGATCCTCGGCAAGGTTTAATTGGCAGCATACCACAGCAATTATGAATATGAGGTTTTCATCATCCTCCCCAATCTTTGCTTAAACAAACAGTTTGATAAAGGGAGTGAAACAAGATATATTTTTTTCTTTCGTAAAAGTAAATGAGTGAAACGAATGGACTTAATCAAAAGGTGTACAAACATTTCATTAATATCGCCAATTTGAAAGTAAAACGGCTTATAAGCAAATACAAGTTCAACATGTAAAGGAAAAATACAATTGAAAATACTGAAGTAAACAAAATACAGCCAGCTTTGGCAACTTGACTTCAGTTTCTGGATCCAGACAGGGGAACACCTCCATCATTGATCACTTGCTCCTTGTGATATAGAACCATAAGAGGACTCACAAGTCCTTTTCCCTTATTGCCACCTGGCTCAGAATCTGGCTCAGAAATCAGGATGTCAACATCTGGTCTTCCTCCTTGGGGTGCTAGTGACTCTATCACGTCTTGCAACCTGAGCTTGAAACTCTTGCACTCCTCTACGAGGTACCCCATTGTCTTAGTACAATATCCACATTCGATATCTGAATGGTCTTCTTCAAAGATTAAACTCTTGTTGTGGATCAATTTTTGTACGAAGGCTTCTAATTCAGAACAAGTATCTAAATCATGTCCTCCAACCCCCTTATAGAACTCACATGTTGCATTTGTATCAGGATTGTACCATGTATACGAAGCTGGAACAGATGTGAGAGGAGTTATCAATGAATTCTGGACTAGTAGCGGGTAGAGCTTGTTGAGTGGCACGGGAATCCGTTCATCGTGAACTTTGTTCCTTT
This sequence comes from Lathyrus tuberosus, assembly GCA_022829125.1. Lineage (NCBI taxonomy): Eukaryota > Viridiplantae > Streptophyta > Magnoliopsida > Fabales > Fabaceae > Lathyrus > Lathyrus tuberosus. Next base: position 39,404,647 of record JALAZF010000002.1, read on the forward strand.
TGTTCCGATTATGCTTCTTGTTTTGTTTCCGCCTCTTGTTCCGAGTCTGACGACCTTGAAGAGGGACGTCCAATGAATATTGATATGCCAACTTGGCATTCAGAGGCTGATGATGACATTCTAGTGCAAGACCAAGACCAAATGTTGGCTGATGTGAAGTTTCCCCAAAGGCAGATCCTTGGTATGGGAGAACCACAGGAGATGGCGAAGGATTGTTGATCTGAATTCCTTGAAGCGTGAATGAGATCCTCTCAGAGTCTATTAGATTCTGAACCTTACTCGGGAGCACCTTACAGTCTTCAGTTGAATGCCCATGTGCCCCAGCATAATAGTCACATCGAGCATTGGCGTTAAAGCCTGGTGGATACGGAAACGGGACTGGCTCTAATTCCTTTGGCACTATCAATCCACCTTCGATCAGGACTGGTAAAATCTCACTGTATGACATGGGTAGCGGAGAGAAGTACCTTTCTGGCTTTCTTGGCCTTGGCCGTGCATGATGACGTGGTTGACGGCGGTCTAACCTTTGATACTGAGGAGGTCCTTGAGTGAGAGGAGCCACAAAGAGTGATGGACTGACAACTTTTCTAGGAGCAACTGGGTGAGCGTGCTCCTCCTTCCTCATTATAGCTTGCAAAGTTTTCAAAACCCAATTCATCTGGCATTTGAGGATTCTGACCTCCTCTTTCAGGTCTTCCTGGTTCTTCAAAAACTCATTCATTGCCGCCATTGTCTTGAATAGGTGCTAGGTATCCTTCAGACACAGAGGAAGAAACGCAAGACTAGGAAATGTGAATGTGATGCGAATGCGCATGAAATGTAATGCAAGCTAAGTGGTTTCAAGGAACTCAAAGGCAAGTTGCAAAAATTTTGTGGAAAAACAAAAGAAGTTTTTTTTGTTTTTAAATCCAAGCTCTGCGGATCTTTTGAAAAGGAAATGAATGTCTGAATTCCTTGAAACCAACAATGGATGCATTGAGATGTATGCCATGCACAAACACGGGTACACGTAAACACATGCATATGTACATACAACGAAGCACACAAGTCCTAGGTTTAGAGGTCTCATGAATGGAGCCATGGTCTACCCATCCCAACAAGGTGTGTGTTATGGGCTTATCAACTGCAGAACAGGGTTCTAAAAGTGCCCAGAGTCAACAACCCATCTTTTGGATTTTATCGACTTCCCAATTACTTGGTAATCAATAAAATTCTCAAGAGAGTCTCGTCTGAGTGTAGTATTACGTAGCAACCATTTAGGATTACTCCCTCATAGTCATCGCACTACATCCTAAATAGGCCAGGTGGGGTAAAAGGGTAACTAAAGGTCATCAGAATCACTGGCACCTATGTCGAAGGTGGCAAAGTTTTCATGATAGCTCGTTCAACATATGCCAACCTTTGAGAGGGCCTCAACTGAGTATGGAAATTCAAGTCAACTCCTTTGGGATTACTCCCTCGAAGTCTCCTTGACTATGTCCACGATCCTAATCAAATGTGCTCTCAAGTCTGGGTTAGGACTTATCTCCCCATTCAATAGTAGTACCCTACCAAACAAGATATCCAAGCAGATACAGACATATATACAGATATACAAACAGATATGTACAAGTATAGCAAATAAATATAAATAACATAAATAAAACAAGGTGGGCTTAACCCTCAAGTGTCCCCAGTGAAGTCGCCATTTCTGTTGCGGTGATAATCGGATAACAAGCTATTGATTAACTTGCATCACAAAAGTTTTAAATTCACCACCGACTTTGATTTATCCAAAGGAAAGGTTCAAGATCGGAAAAAAACCTAAAGGGGGGAGATCTAAGGTTCGGGGGTTGGTTATACAAAGGGAAGGTATTAGCACCCTAAGTATCTGTAGTACTCTACAGGAACCTCTTATTTAGTTTGTGTTATGTTATGTTTGCTTGCTAAGGAAAACTGTACTAAGGGTAAGGTAAAGACCTAAGGTTATGTACACTAAGTTTGCTCGCCAAGACGTCGCATCTTGTGCCTACGTATCTGACTAAAGAATCAGAGCAACCGTAGTTCACCTAACTAAGGGTGATTTTGAGGAACCATTGACTATGGCCAAAGTTCCAAGGGGAAATGAGTGTGAGCTCATTTTAGAGTTTAAAGAAACTCTCTAAGTCTAAGTTATGATGGGGAAAAGTGGATACTCAACATGGTAAGTACCACATAGAGTTTAGAAACTCTATCATACTTCTAGTTATGATTCAATGGCTCTTATGAGGCCAAGAAAAGGTAAAGGCTCTTATGAGGCCAAGGTGAGAGAAAGGCTCTTATGAGGCCAAGAAAAGAGAAAGGCTCTTATGAGGCCAAGAAAAGAGAAAGGCTCTTATGAGGCCAAGGTGGTATGATTTGTTTATTGACTTATGAGTCAACTGAGGAGGACTTTCCTTTGGAAGGAAGGGGAGACAACCTCTTGTAAATAAGAGTTGAAGTGGGAATTGAAATATGAATAAACAATATGAGTTCAAGAATTCAAAGGTGATAAACATTAATCAACATATGAGATAAACATCCATGTATGAGCATGGCAAGGTATGATGCAATAATTCACAACACATGGATAAGTGAACAAATAGCAAGGTAAAGATACTCATGAACCATGAAGTTAGGAGTGAGGCAAGCTTGTCATATCAACACCAATTCATCTTCACAAAATAACCTTAAGAAGTGCCGCAAGTTATAAACAAGGGTGATTATGTTAGTAGAGTATCCACACAAGTCCAAAACCAAGGTCTAATTTCAAGTTAAGACATCAACAAATGAGTATGTGAACCGTCACAAAAGGTTGGGCAAAATAGCCCTCTCAAAGTCGAGTTTCAAAGGGAATGATCAAAAGCATTGAGCCTTAGAATCGAGGGTAAGACAAAACACTCAAACCCTAATCAAAATACCTCGTTCAAGGTTAAAATCAAACTCAAGGCAAACTCTCAAAGTGTCTTAAAATACTATAGCAAACCATCTTAAAAGGCAGTGAGAAAAATCTTTTCCAAAAGAATTCCAAAATGAAGTATACCCTTAATTTCACAAAGAACTAAAATAAATATCAAAGTAAGGTAAAAATAAAAATAAATGTTAGAAAATTAAATTAAACATAAAAATGTTAAATTAAAATTTTTTGGGAATTTTTGTGTTTAAAGAAAATATTTTAAATAAAAATGAAATATGAAATAAAAAAGGAAAATAAAATAGTCGGGAAGAACAAGGCAGGGGTGCAGTTAGAAATCTCAGCATGAACTAAGCTTGTTATGTTGCTGCGAATGTGGGCTTTTGGTGGGGGCGTGGATAATGTTTCGCTCAAGGCCCAAGGTCTGAAGGGAGCAAAATAAATTCAGCAAAGTGAGTAAAAAAAGTAACGCGCACAAAACATTATGTGACATGGTTATCAATTGGTCACTCAACTTTTAAGTTGCAAAAGGACAAAATAGGAATCACCCACTCCCTCATTGCCACCACGTCGCATCCTCATGCAAATGCCAACCCTTTATGCATTCTTCCCATGGAAGCCAGAAAAACAGTAGCCAACCCTCATCTTGTTCAATCAACTTCATGTTCATTTCTCCACCAAAAATCATGAAGTAAAATATCAACGTGTAGTACTCAGAACGTAGTATGAATCTAAGCCTTAAACAGCTCAAGAAAACAACTCAAACATAGAGAAAATGATCCTGAAAGTGGAGTATTCATACTGGAACAAAGTTATCAACATGATGATGTGTGATTAATAGCTCGAGCAAACAAACACAATGTCATTTCAAACTTAACAAATGCAAATACATGAGCATGCTGGCAGCATTAAAAGCATTTAACTTTTGCATATGAGCATGGAAAACATGAACAAGGAGAAAAAGAGAGAGGCTTACCAAGTGGAGTCAGTCCACTGCTTCTTCACTTAAGAGCTTTGGACTCCAACCAGCTTAGCCTTCTCCTCTCAAAGATGATGGTCTGCAAGCCACTGATGAAATGTTCCACTCTTGCTTCTCTTGATTCTCACGAGCCCTCTCTCTCTTGTGGTATGTTAGAAGTGAAGTGGATATTCTGTGTTGTTGATCTTGTCCTTGTTGTGCTGATGTTCTGATGTTGTGGATAAGTGTTGGTGTGTTTTTGTTCAGATGTTTTTGGTGTGCAGTTCTTCTGTTGTTGGTTGTTTTATTGTTCTGACGGTGTGTGTCCTCCAAAGGAGAATGAAGTTCATGAGAGAAATTTTAAGTGTTTTGGTTTTTTGTTGTCACCAAGAGAAACAAGTTTTATGGTGCTGAGAAATGGAGTGAATGAGGAAAGGATTGTTTTCCTTGTTGGTTAGAAGGTTGCACAGAGAAAGAGTTTGCAAGTGGTGGTGTTCTTGCGAAGAGATGGAACGGGAGAGTTATAAGTTTTTCTTGAGCGAATGTTATTGTCCTAGAATAAGAGAACAAGTCTCTTTTATAGCCTCAGCCGACTGGTTTTCTCCATTCAAGGTATGCTGGTCTTTGGTTTTGTACAGTGGTTTATGGTTTGAGAAGTGTTGCATGATAGTGACATGGCTTGAACGGTCCAAAGCAGATGTTGGGGGAGCGTGCCTTTGTTGATTTGTGTTCAACACAGCAGCATGGATGATGGTGAGATGTTTGTCTCCTGGCATAGAGCTCAGAATGTGCAGCATGAAGCAATATAGGATTAGGACCCTTGCTGCACAAGTTGACTTGTTTTCCTCTTTTGTGAAATGTCAAAAACTGCACCTAAAGCATGTCATGTATGCTGCTCTTCTTTTGGTAAATTTTGGGATCATATAGCATCTTATGCGTGTGAAACTTACTGATCCAAGTTGCTGCATGACAAACTTAGTGAACACATAGAATTTGTGACAAGGAATGAATTTTAGCATCATCTCATAAGGCTCACTTCACATGTCCATAGCTCATTCGATTTTGCACCAAATTTGGAGATTCTTTGATCGTTGCAAAGTAGGCATATGATAGAACAACTTTCATGTGGAAAGTATTTTGTTTTGAAGCTTAGAATTGTGAGAAAACATGCAACGAAGTTATGTGAAACATGCTGCCCAAGAGAAATTAGAAAATTTCTAAGTTATGAAACTTTCCTAATTTGAAACATCAAACTTTGAAGCATCATAACTTGAGATTGGATCATCCAAATGAGAATTTCTACACATGCCTGGAAAGCTTGAAGAGCAAGAAACAACTCTCATGTTCAAAGATTTTTGGTTTGGAGTTTGGAACTAGGTGAAAAACAGCCATGAAGTAGTGTTCAAAATTGGAGCAAAAAGTTGAAAATTTCACTAAGTCCCTAGGGCATATTGTATTCCAAGTCTCATATCTTAAAAACCAAGCAAATTCTGAAAGAGGGTCCTCTAATACACTTTGCACTCAAATTGGATGTGAGGTTTGAAAATTATGACTGTTTCAATTTTGGCACAAGTAGTGAAATTTCCACATTTGAAATGTTTCATGAACCAAACTTTGCTTACTTTGCAAGAAAGCTCTTAGAACTCGATCTCTCATACCTTAAACCATCAATAAGACATGTCATGATGGGTTGAGGCCTTGGATGTTTCATTTTAGGTCAAAATCTCAAGGATTAGGGTTTTAGTCAAAACCCTAATTTCAACTGTGAATGCTTTTGAATGATCTCTGATGATCTTGCTTCTTCCATCACATCTAAAACTCATAGATGGTTTTTTAGGGATGTCTATTATCTTATGGAGTCAAGTCCTAGGGTTTGAGAACAACTCTTGATCAAAATCAGGACCAATGATCCACTTGTCTTGACAAAACCCTAATTTGGAGGCAAGGTGAAATTGTGACTCAAGTTACTCATGATGAGAACCAAATGATATTGAATTCTTGTTGAATGAGACTTCTTGAATGTAGGTGAGCTTAATTGGTTGATGAACCAATCAAATCTTGACTTAGCATGGCAAAATTCTTCAGTGATTCCTCAGGTTAAAACCCTAATTCCATAGTTTGGTCTGGTGATCCTTTGTTGACTTGACTTGATTCAAAGTCTTGAGATCTTAGTTCCAAACAACTGGAGAATCTTCATGATGATTGTATGGAGCCATAGAATGCCTTAGGAGGCCTTGAATCTCTCTGTGTAAACCTTAGTTTCAAACATAAGAGAAACAAACTGCAAAATATGGGTTAGTTTAAAAATGCATAGATGATTGAACCTATATGTCAATGCAAGATGTTATGACATCTAAGAGGTAAAATTTGGGGTACAACACATTGTCATTCAAACCTTTACCAAGACCCAGTTACATATCTAAGATCATATCACTTGTTTGGGGTAAGGTTTCTCACTCTTCCTAATTCATTTTAAGCATGTTATTCTCTCAATTATGTTCAACAACAATATTAGACATGCATATTACAATAGCACAATAGAATTACATATAATGATTCAATCACAAGTTATATCAACCTTAGGTTCCCTCCGATTTATTTAATCGGGCAATGAAAACAATATTTCTCACTCTTATCCCGTAGGATATTTCCACAGCTTTGCATCGGCTATAACCATGCCTCGATCGAATTTACGACCCAAAAGATATGGATTTTCAACATATCATATAAACATTAATTCCATTCGTCCTCCACTAATTAATTAATCCCACATCATACCCATAATTTTCACTTTTTATTGGGTAGAGGATCGTCATAGCTTTCCAACGATACCAAGAACGCTTAAATCGGGTATACGAATCGAAAGTTATAGATTTTTAAAGAAAAGAGAATTATTTGAAAACTCTCTGGAGCGCCCGGCGGTCCATGCTTCGCCCGGCGGTGCCCCCTGCGCCTGCTACTTCGCCCGGCGAAGCAGCGGCGTAAGACCCATGCCAAAAACCAAAGTTCTAGAATCAAAACATGTTATGCCTCTTGACTTTCGCCCGGCGGAGCAGCGGCGCAAGCCTGCGTCGCCCAACGCTCAAAACGCCGCCCGGCGGTGCGTATCAGAACCAGAATATTACAACTGCGATTTTAGTGTTCCAAGGGCTTCAAAACCCACCCTTTCCATACCAGATCGTTTACCAACATCAAAACAAGTATCATCAATTGATCACATGCATATTAGAACTACACTACGCAATTTATATTGAATTTCATCGTTAGATTTCATTGATTCATCCGTTTAATCATTTTCTCTCAAATCTAACCTAAGTTCAAATCATGGATTTCTAGAACTTACAGTTTCTAACTAGAACCCACCTGATAATCGAAGAGGAGGTTGAAGAAGATGATGAACAATGATCCAATCTTCTTCCCAAGTTTCTTCCTCTTTCTCTCTTCTCTTTTCTTCATTACTATCTTTCTTTTTCTTTCTCTTCACAAATATATATATATATAATACTATTATTATATAATATAATCCAATAGAGTAAAATATCTCCAATTGATATTTTATCGTCTTACACCATTTGATCAATTATTAGAGTTACCATAAAATTCTCTCTCGAACTAATAATTATTGATCTGTCTCTTTTATTAAATAACTGATCTCTTCAGATCTCATTAGTTGCTCTATTGATCTCAATTGACAATACTTAGAGCACTTAGAGGATTCCATTAATTCAATTTACCTAAGATAGAGCACATAGATACTCATCTGATCTTATCTGATATCCAATTGAGCATTTAAATAATATGGGGTATTACAACAACAGTCCTAAGAGCATAGTGTTTAAGTGCCACCAGGTATCTTGGAAGTTCTTTGTAAGAGTTCTCCCAATTTCCAAAAACCGTTTCAACCGCCTTAGTCCTAGCAATCCACGCCTTCCTGTACGAAGGCATATAGTTGTATCTTTGTACCATATGCGCTATTATTGTACTCACCTTCAAATAAGGGTTGTCGCTAATGACTGATAGAATTTCGATGCAGATCAACTGAGAGCTGAGCTTGCGATGATCCTGACTTGGATTCGTGATTATGCAAGTGTGCTCTGGACCCATTGACCCTATCTTCCAGGAATCGCTTCGCTTCCGGAAAGATGCTGTTAATCTAAACGGGCACACATCGTTACGGCAATAGATCTTATATAGAGTCGGATTTGTTCGATCAATTCTATAATCTGCAGATAAGTTCATGTGGTATTGTTTTATAGCTCGGACACAATCTTCTTTCGTACAAAAATTGTTTCCAACTTTTAATACTCCCTTTGTCTGCATGTATGGGTCGTAAAAAATATTCATTGACGGTTCGTCCTCGCCTAAGTTGAGCCTTGTCATGTGTTGAGGTGGGCAATAGACATGACTTCCTGGTAATGGGTAGTCCTCCTCGTTGCTTACCATTTCATCGACAATGTCCTCCCCTTCTTCTTCTTCCTCGTCAACGACATCGACCTCAGCTTGTTCATTGTCGGATTCGTTAAAAACTTGAGAAACTTCAAGTTGTTGAGACATTTGTTGTTGTTGTAATATAATATATAACTCAATATCATTGAATCCAGAATACTCATGACTGAGAAACATATTACGCACATCATCATTGTCCCAAATCTTTAGCTGAAAAAATTTGCATTGCTCGTGCCCGTCAAAAACATAGGATTTTTGTATACGATTTGACCAACTGGACCGCACTGTATTTTCTTTTCTAATCTAGCTTTCAAGTGTAAAAAATTTGATCTTCTATCAATTAAAAATCTAGTGACTTCCGTATCCCTAAAATTGAAACCTGTAATGGGACATTCAAACATCTCACCATTGAGATGTGCACTGATCATGTATTGTGGTCTTTGAGCCATAATAAAAAACGTTACTAACTCGTGTTTGGAAGAAATGGTTTACAAAGTTTAGTCATAAGCTGTATGTTTCATGTGTATTAATAGGCGTATAGTTGATACAACACTCCCACGCCAAGAATCTCACAAGGACTTTATGACTATTCTGATGATCATTGCGTTGCATGTAATATGTGATTCTCTGTGTGACAAGACCACACTCCCACGCCAAGAATCTCACAAGGACTTTATGACTATTCTGATACCTTTTTGCAAATACTATATGTTTTTATTTGTATTATTATTATTGTTATTTTTTTATTATTACTATTACTATTGTATACTATCACATGTCTCTGCATGACAAGACTACACTACAATTACCAAGAAGCTCACAAGACTATTATATTATTTATCATGCCTACACACAATACGAAATCAATATTTACTTCTTTAGCATTCTGATGCCTATGCCCATGCCTTACCAACTACACTTACTAGTCTTGCTTGCATTTATGATTATCTGAATGACAAGACAACACTATACACAACACTATACACTATACACTATGCACTTATTAGTCTTGCTTGCATGAATGATTCTCTAGCATGCCTATAACGTATTTCTTTATGATTCTCTGCATGACATGACAATACTACCATGCCTTGACTTTCTCATGTGACTCTCTAACCACACTTCTCACACTCCACAAAATAATTGATTCCAAAGCATGCATGACTACACTTGTTAGACTACAATTCCAAAGCATGCATGCAAGAGAACACATAAGAGATTCCTTACACAATGACCAAGAATGCATGCATTATCATGTGACTCCCCTCTTCTCATTCTTCACCATTATAAATTCTTCTCTTCCCTTAACAAATTCTTCTCATCCCAAACTCTTCTCTTCAACTCACAAAATATTCGCATCCATCACAAACTCTTCTTCTTCCTACCAATTATGGAAAAAATGTCTCTACTCACCATGGGAAACGATCATAGAGGAACCCCCAAAAACGTTGCAGACTTTGTAAGTGTTTCATCCTTCATTTGTTTTACCCTCCTAAACCTAGATGTATTTTTTATATAACTAATGTCATTTATATTCTTGTTCAGGAGGTATCAAGGTTCCGTTGTCGTGGGCACGAATACATGCCACACGACCCATTCATCGAAGAATACCTAACTGCATGTGGAATTGGTGACTTGATAAAAATCAAGTCATACTCGGTTGACCCAAAAATTATTCTAGCTTTGCTAGAACGATGGAGGCCAGAGACCCACACATTTCACCTTCCTTTCGGTGAATGCATGGTCACACTCCAAGACGTGTATATGTTACTCGGCCTATGCATCGATGGAAAGGCTGTCAACAACCTCTTTTTTGTCGACAACCAACTGTGCGACAATTTGTTGGGCACGCTGCTCAGTCTCGAAGCACCTGAGCCAACACGTGATGGTCGACCTAGGGGCCAAGGTATTAAGTATTAACTTAAAATACCTTAGGAAATACTATGAGTCTATTGTATTAGACAACGAACCCCCCCCCCCCCCCCCCAGGTATTACAAGATACTTAAAACTCGGTGCTATTTAAGGCTCTTGTTCGGTAATTTTTTTATTTCCAGAAAGTACTGGAAATAGTGTAAATATTAAGTATTTACCTTTGTTGTCTAACATTAACAAAGTGTACGAATATAGTTGGGGTTCAGCTGTCCTGGCCCATCTTTATAGTTCACTATGCAAAACTTCAAAAAAAGACACTTGTACTTTTTATGGCTGGGCCTATCTCCTTCAAGCATGGGGTTGGTCCAGAATGCCAACACTAGCTCCTGTTAACCGAAATCCATTCACATTTCCCTACGCAAACAAGTAAGCTCAATTTTACTACTCGAACTTATGTCCTTTAATGAAATTTTTATTTGTAACTAATTTTTTAGGTCGTCAGTTCCGGGAATGAGTTACCAGCGAACTCCCAAGAGCGTAATACCGTCTACCGTAAACTAATAGATCACATTGGCCCCGACGATGTAATTTTTTCTTAAACTTCCATAAATATTTCTAACACATTACAGCACCGTACAGTTTCTCATTAAAGCTTTTGTTCTTGTAGTTTGTCTGGAGGTCGTGCGAGGGTCTCGACCATCGGCCAAAAGTGAATGATGCTGCAGTGTGGACATCAAAAACACCCATAATTCGGTTCACCACTGTGGAGATGCATCAAAGTGATCGGGTAAAACTACAGTTCAGAATGCATCAGGATATTTCGGTCGCTCCAACACGTTTGGGAGAGTGGCATCTACGTAGAGTGGATACACAGTGGGCTGTGGGTCACTAGACGAACTTTGCAACAGAGATGTGTCAACATTGGGAGAATCAACATCAACACAACTTATCCGACCCTATTGTGGGAGATGTTATACCAACTCAACAATATATGATTTGGTTTAGGTCTGTTACAACACCCCAACAATTCCTCTCTCAGTCGACGTATCTAATTGATCCGCACCAACGTGCCTCTTCCTCACAGTCACATGCCAAGCCACATGACCAATATCATACACCTTCTTACACCCAACAACCAGGTGGACCAACCGAATCAATCTTCCAAAGGCGCAACCCTTTCATGCCACCAACCCAGTCACAACAAGAGGAGCCTTACCCCTACCCCCAGCCCACCTACACCGACCCCACTAATGCCTATAGCCTTGACAACTCTTTCGAACCCACCCCATCCGACCATAGCCCCTCGCAAATGAACACATAATCGTCCTACAACCAGCAAACACAATCGTCATACAACCAACAAACCCACCCACTATTAGACTACCAAACCCCACATCAACCATTGGATTGATACCAACACCCTTCAATGCAACATTTCGGCCAACCATATCGTCCACAACCAACCTAACCCCCCCTTACAAACTACGAAAACATGGGCATTGGGGACCCCCCCCCCCCCGGCGGGTATTGGGGACAGATGCTTCAAAATTTGTCTGATACGTCGGGACCATCTCAACATATGCCTCTTCCACAGGTCAACACGCAAAGGCCAGAGACACCTTAACAAAATCGTGGTAGACCTAGACGCCGCGCAAGAGCCCCGACATGTGGAATCGGTGGACGTATCGATAGGCATGTCATTAAATTTTTTTCCCTTCAATTGTACAACTTTTTATTCTGAACATTGTAATATAAGTTTTGCTAGCCTGCTTTTATTTTTACCATTTCATTTATTAATTTCTAAATTATAATAATTATTTTGAAAAAAAAGGAACTGAGGCACCTCCCTAGTAAAGAAATAAATAAAATTAGGGCATACGAATAAGAACTAAGGCGCCATATCATATGGCTTTTGGGGTTTTCCTAATTGGCTTGAGGCGCCATATAATATTGGCGCCACTATGCTTATTTTTTTCAAAACATAACCATTTTAGTATTATTTTTGAACCTCTGGTTTGTTTGGTATTTTTTTGAATAAAATAGTTATTCTAAAAAAAAATCCTACTCATATCCAAGTATCCTTCTTAAAAAAACATTTAAAGATTATTGTCCAACATCTAAGAGATTTTCTGCAAACCTATTTGAAGTTGCTAAGAGGTTTGTGCCTAGGAGTTGAGAATTGAGATGCCCTTTTAATTTATAATAAATAAATGTTTTCACTTATTTAGATTTAACTTTTAGTTATTTTGATTTATTAAAGATCATTTGTTGAATAAATTTTGGGTTTCAAATTTTATTATAAATAGAATGATATTTGATATATGTATGAAGATGCAAAAGGTGAATTTTATATTTAAAATACTTTTATTATATAGTTTTATTTATATAATAAAATTTCAACGTGTTTGTTGATTAATTATAATAATTATAGTAATAATAATTATATTATATTACCATTTCCAAATTATTGTTTTTATTTTATATTTATAATTATAGTAATAATTTGGTATAGTTACTATTTTAATTTAGGTTAAATTACAATTTTAAATCAGTAATTTTATCTGATTTACGAAATTAGTTCATCTATTTTAAATTGAAACACCTTTGATCCTCTTATTTTAAATTCAAATAATTTTAGTCCTCCTCTCACTTTTTTTCCATAGAAAATCAATGAGATTTTTGTTTTTTAACTTATATATTTATCTATAAAATTCAATAATAAATTTATATACGATTATTTGTGATGTTCATTTAAAAAATAAAAATATCTTAATTTTAAATGTAAAAGTATGAGAAAATTTCAAAACTGTTTAAATTTAAAATAAAAAAACTCAATTGATTTAAATTTAAAATATGAAAATTAATTTTAGGAATCAAATAAAATAGAGAATCAATATTAAAATTAGGGTTAATGAAGTTTTTAGTTATCATAAATATCTCAATTTCACTTTTAGTTCCTCCAAAAATTTTCTTCAAAGAATAGTCCTCATAAAATTTTTTATTTTAACTTTTGGTCTCTCCTGCCAATTAGCGACAGTTTTTACAACTTAGAGACAGAATTAACGACGATTTTAGCGACGGATTTTTATTTAACGAAGAAAATGACGACGGTTTTAGCGACCATTTTAGCAAGAGGGACCAAAAATTAAAATTAAAAATTTTATGAAAACCATTTTTTAAAATTTTTTTTTGAAAAACTAAAAATAAAATATAAAATATTTATGAGGCCCAAAAACTTTATTAACGTTAAAATTAAACCTTTAATTTATGTATAAGTTTTTCTTAATTAGAAACAATACTGAAAGAAATCATTGCTTGTTTTAAATATTCTGGACGGGATACCGAGTTAAAACAAGTCGTCAGTAAATCTTGGCGAGCAAGTTAGTGACACACTCGCTTCTTTTTTATATGCTCATCACGCCCCTGTTTCACTCAACTCATCAATCATTTCCACCTTTCTACTTTCTCTCTCTTGTTTCTCTCTCTACTTTCTCGCTCTCTCACACATATCTGAAATGGAACCCCAAATGATGAAACGGCAAACTACACTAACACAACTCCCGCCGAGAAGGGGACTAGTAAAGATCAGAGTCATCCAGAGTCTCATCAGATCTGTCACGGCTTTTGCGTCCGGCGATGGTGGACGGAACAACGGAATAGACGAGGGAGGTGATTCACCTTCTACAACACCGCTGATACCAAATGGATATGATTCCGATGAAAACAACTGATCTTTGATGTTCCATCGTTACTATTAGGTCTCTCTGTAAAGGGTGTTGTTGCTGTTAAAGTGTTATACTATTATTGTTTTTGTGTTCTATTTTGGTTCTTTGTTTTTGATTTGAAACAGATAGGGAAAGTAAGGAAAAAGAAATTAGCATTGTTGGGAGTTAGTTACTGTATAGGGATGTATATGATTGCAGAGACACTGAATATTTTATAATTATGATTACTGTATAAAATTTTCAAAGTTTTTTTTTACTTAGTTTTCTCTTTTGTTTTGAATTTAGTTGGCTGAATATTTCTGAAATTTTGGTGGGGAATTAACTTTCATAGATTGTGATGAATGAATAGATGACCCTAATCCTGAGATTTTCTTCTCCTGGCTAATTCATTTGTTGTGGCCTGAGTGTGGAAGTTTTGAATGATTTTGTAAAACTAAATTTCACCTTAATTTGTTCAAGTTTTTTCTGTTGACTAAATTGTCCAGCTTTTGTGAAAACTGTATTTTTAAGAAGAGATAGAGAGAAAGATAGAATGCGATTCTCGCACTGTCAGAGTAACCGCCGCCTATAAATATTTTAACTTTTAATCTTTATTATACAATTAAGATGTTTTGTAGATTGTTTATTTTAAGTGTTGGTGAATGGAAAGATAATAAAAAGTTTATAAAAGACGAGTTTCTATTGTTTGATTTTTTTTCAGACCAGAAAGAATACTTAGCTGTTGTGGGTCCCACGCTCACAAATCTTAATCTTCATATATTGAAGGAAACTGACTTAGACACAACAAAATGACCTATATTTTTCCATGTAATTGCTTCTTTCACATAGCATAATTTAGGAGTAGCAAAGAAACTCATTCAAATCTGTCCTATAATAGTGTGAATTAAAAATAGAGTAAGATGGACAGGGCCGGCCCAACCCATTTAGAGGCCTAAGGCAAAATATAAAATTAAAATTTTTAAATATAATATAAATATTTTAACAAAATTAATATATTTTCATTTAAATTGTAATGAATTTTTTAGATGAAAATTTATTTAGTTAAACTATTAGAATTGATTTTTCTTGATATTTATTTTTCATTGATTATAAAAATAATCCATTTACCTGCTCTTCTAATCATATTTTAAAAAAATCATCTAAAAATATTATAAATATTATTGAATTAAAGTAAAAAAAAGTTGGACTAAAGTAAATATTCTAATTGATAAATTAGAATATTCTAAATAAATAGTAAGAGTTATTGAACTTAAGTTATTTAATAAATATTCTAGATAAATATTATTGTTTAATTATTATAAAAAATAATTTAAAAAAATTATTAAATCAAAGTAGGAAAAAAATTTTGAGAAAAAGTTGAGGCCCTAGGCGGTGGCCTCGCTCGCCTACCCCTAGGTTCGAGCCTGAAGATGGATATACGATAATTGCGAGACTAAAACTTTAATTTACTCTAAAATAAAGTGAGGGTGGAGGCGAACTTTCGGACATTACACCTTTAAAGAATAAAGGTTGTAAAAAAATTTGCTAGGAATTAAAAATAGATGCAGTTGAGTTAGATGTTTAAAAAAATTATTAATTGAATTGTATGTGTGAATTTAACTGCATTGCACTATAAAAAAATTGAATTATTTAAATGGTTAATGAACAAAACCATTTAATTAAAAGAATTCAAATTCACTTTAAAATTGGTTCAGAATCAATTTTATTTTATAAACTATTTTAATTAAATAAATTAAATAGTTTTTAATAAAAAGAATAAAAAATTAATTGAGAGTAAAAAAAATTTTTAAAAAAATAATTTTTTTTCGAAATTAAAAAAAAAATCTAGAAAATATATTTTTTATTTTCTGAAAATAATTTTTTTTTCCTGAGAAAAAAAACTAATATCGATTTTGTCCGAAAAATCGATTTTTTCGAAAATACGAAACGTTGATTTTTTTTTTCGGAAATACAACAAATAATTTTTTTTTTTCAAAAATTCGAAAAAAATCTAGTTTTTTCAGAAATACAAAAAAAATAGAGTTTTTTCCGAAAAATATGAAAAAGTCCAGTTTTTTCAGAAATTAGAAAAAGTCGGGTTTTTACAGAAATCTAACATATAAGAATTTAGATGGCTGTGGAAAGCTCGGTTTTGCCCCTTTGGTTCCACAGCCCTCCACATGGCTGGTGTATTGTTGCTACACGTGGTTGTGTTTTGGAAAACCTTCCTTTTGGCTTGCCTCTCTCTATTTCTCTATCTTCTTCTTCCGTCTTCCTTTTCTTCTTCTTTCTCCGTCTTTTTCTTCCTCCTTCGTCTTCTTTACGATGCCGTCAAACTGCATTTCATTTTCATTCTTTAAACTTTCTTCAACATTTTGTCTCTAAATCTATTATCTTTTTGCATTTCGGTGGCAGATTCGCGTTTTCGTGGGGAGATGGTGGTTGGAGCTAAAACACAAATGACGATCCTTGTGTTTTTCGGTGATGGATTCTTCTTTGGTTTTGGTTCACGGCGGCCGCTGGTGAGTATGTCATATTTTGGGTTTCTTCTGTAGCCAACGAAAGAAGAAATTAGGGTTTCACGGTACCCATCTTTTTCCTTTTCTACATATATTTGCATATTCGATTTACATTGCGAAGTTTGGGTTTAATCTTTTCATATCTGTTTATATTCATTTTCAGATTCGTGAATCATGATCATGGGTTTCAACTAAATAAAATAATGTTTTGATTTCTTTTTAACTACAGGCTTTTAGATTTTTCAACTGAATGGTGGATGTTGTTCATAGGAATGAATTAATTTTTGTCGAAATAATGTTTTGATCTATAGAGTCTTGATTTATTTTTAACTCTGCTGCTGCTGTTTGTTTATCTCAGCTTTTCCATGGATTTATAGGGTCATTTGGTGGCAAAGAACTCAACATTTCCTTTTGGTATTAAAGCTCTAGCAGATTATGTTCACAGCAAGGGTCTTAAGCTTGGAATTTATTCGGATGCAGGATACGTAAACAAAAATTATTCAAATGTATTCTTTATTTTCTTTTCATTGCTTTGCTATGTTTTGTATCCATGTTTGTGTCTATATCAGTGTTTCATTGGCTAAGACTTATGTTTTAGTTTCCTTGATATAATGGTATCTTCATGCATAATTTTGAAAACTGGGCTGCTGTTGATTTCTGTGCAGGTTGCGACATCACCGAATTTCAATTACGCGACAAGAGCTTAAAACAGCGTGTACATAGAGGCCCTGTGACCTCCAATTTCCGAAGCGATATTGCAACAACAACATTGCGGTTGACGTTTGGTTTTAGCAGCTGCAACACAAACTCGCGCATCCGATTCGATTTAGTTGTTGTGAGTTTTCTTTTACATTGAAGTTATTATCAGCAATGTTGTTGTATACCATGTTGCTGCTAATAGTTGGGCCAGACAACATTGTTTTGAGACAGCATGTTCACATAGCTTGTGATTTCATACAGTATGGTTGTTTTTGTAAAGATGAATGCAAATGAAATATTGATATTACTTTTCTGTTCACACTGTTGGCATAACAAAACATTATTCGAATCACACTGTTCACACTGTTGTCGCACTGTTGGCAATTGATGTTAATTCTACTGCTGTTGTTAGTTGACCCTCGAAGTTCGAGGTATTGGAACAGCATGAAGAGTTCATGAGGTTCAAGGCTGCTCAGCATCAAAGATTGCTTGCTGCATCACAACTTGCTGCTGGTGGAACATCGCCGTCTTCGTACGACAAGTACATTGATTTTTTGATGCAGCAGCACAATAATAATCAAAGGTGACAACCTTTTTGTTTGCTTGCTTTGTTTTACTTTTTGTTGCTGTGAATATTTTGTTCTAATATTATCATGCATGGCTTTGATTTTTCATTTCAGAGCCACGGCTGCGGCAGCTTTTATAATGGGTGAAGAATATTTCAACATTAGTGGCCGGGGAAGGCCCAACAGGATTTATTTAACCTTTCCTACTGAAAGCACATTCAAAGAAGAAGATGTTTCGGAGTATTTCAGGTAAAACATGTCGTAAATGGCTCACTAATGACATGCAGGTGATAAATGTGATGTTTTATCACATAAACATGTAGCTATGTTATTCTTGCAAATTGGAATTGGTTTTCGTAGTTGGTTTCAGAATATTAGGTTCTTATGTTGGTTTGTTGGATTTCCTTAGGTTTGCAGGTCATTCATCAACTAGCGTGGCCAGAGGAAACATTGAAGACTCATGATATCGTACCTGTAATCCAACCACAAAAGATGCTTGATGAAGATCATGGACTTCTTGAAGGATTCACTGATGTTATTCTACCGAAAGAGGGATAACGACAACCTCTTGGCCATGGTAAATTTTAAATCCAAATCTATTTCATTAGGTTCTCTATAAAACTTCTTCGGCTGGTTTTTCTCATAAAGACTTGGCTTTGACATTAAAATCATCCAACCGTCACAAAATTGCCTGAGAATTCAATGATGCTTCAACTATCTCTAGCATTTCCTTCAATCTGACAAGCTTTATTCCTGGGTTTTCTTGTAGGTGTGTTTCAAGTATGACGACACAAGGTGTAGTGAGCCCATGGGGGAATGTTATGATTGTCTTTTTTAACCAAATAAGTCTACTAACGCATTACTAATGATGATAATTGCCGGTTGTTGCTTCTGTTTGCGAGAGTAACCCGATCCTATCAATGAGGTTTTGCACTGTACGTGTTATTGACATAAGGCATAAGGCTGGCCACCGACATCTTGTGAGACCACACATGGTTGCAGTTCAGGGCAACATTGGGTCTTCATCACAGGTTCACCCGAAATCGTCTGCTTCTAAAACAATGCTAAACGACAACTTTCTCAGTGGTCACATGTTCGTGAATTTCAGTACGTAGCCAAGCTGGAAAGAAATGTACTGTCTTGTATATTCACTTATTATTTGTTTTAGTTCAATTTCTTAAACTTATGAGAATTTTAGCTCACAGAACTTGATCCTGTAACTAAAATTGAAACCGCTTTGTATCTTCTAACATCAGTTACGTTTATCCTGGTACAGATTGCTGCACTGTTCCTCAATGTGGCTTCGTAACGGTTTCGACTTCAGCAAAAACTTCGAGGTACTTTATTCAACTTATTATAGCATTTGTATGTAACATTATTGCTGCTGCTGTGGGATGTGTTGCTTTTTGCAGGATGATAATTGTTGGAATGTATTGTGGCTTGAAAACTTTCCATTCTCAAATTAAACATCTTTATGATTTGGACATGTTGTTTACTGTTTTGGAAATTCACTAGACAAAATCATTCACTTTGAAAATGTGTCTTGATTATGTCGGCAGCCATCACTCCATGTTTCCTTGCAGCAATCAAATATCGGATGGTGAGGTAATGTTCTAAGACGGCTACCAACAAATTGAGGTATTTTCTTAAAACTGATGTATGTACTACAAAGTCACAATGGGATAGGTCTTTGGACTATTTTTTGGGATTGTCTGGATAGGTTCGGATATTGGTGACGGCACTGACGCTCCCCAGGTTCGGATATTGGTGACGACACGTGATTGAATGCTTGATGATTCAGAATTTACGGCTTTCTTGCAATCACTGCCAGCTCTTGCTTTAGTTGAAGAGTATGCAGCCTCTCCTTACCAAGTCATGATTCTAATTCATCTCTCTCAGCCTTTAGTGCTGATAGGAGATCACCTTTAGTTTTTGTTGGATAAGCATTGTCCACAGCAATTTCCCAAAATTTGCAAGGTGCATTTGTGTCTTGTGAATCAATGGTTATTGACTCTTGGTTCTTTTCCATTTCATGTGTGCTTGATGATGATGTTTTGGAACTGTTTAACAATGCTCAAAGGATCCAGGGTTCTGATTTTGATTCATGCTGCATTTGTGTATGCTGTAGGCTGGTGGACAAGATCAATAAATCAATTGGACAAGATCCCAATTCTAAATGTTTGATCGAGGTCCTTGATATCTATGGTTTTGAAAGCTTCAAATTGAACAGGTACTATTATATTTTAGAAGTATAAATACAATCTGTAAAAGTACATCCACAACATTGCATTGCTAAAGATAATGAAAAGCATCTACATATGATTGTTTTCAATTGCAAAAGGTGTTAGGTTCGGTTGTACCAACACTACTGGAAAAAATGCAAAGTCTGTAGTACTTAAAACACAAGGAAATGATTCTCTAAAAGATAATATCATAACCGTGCTTGGAATGAACACTTTAAACTGCTTGGAACCCATGGCATTATTTGTATCTGAGAGTTGCAAAGTTGATGGTTTTCTTTCCAAGCCTGGACTGGGTAATGGAAGGAATTTGGGAGATAGACAGTATTTTTTCATGAATGGTAGACCTGTGGATATGCCAAAAGTCGGTAAACTTGTGAATGAGTTGTATAGAAGTGCAAACTCTAAACAGTATCCCATTGCAATCTTGAATTTTTCTGTTCCAACGAAAGTGAATGATGTCAATGTGACTCCTGATAAGAAGAAAATATTTCTTTCTGAAGAAACTTCTTTGTTGCAAGCCCTGAGAGAGGGCTATTTTGAATCGTATTCCTCTCAGAAGAAGTCTCCTCTCTGAATCTGATGATGAGGATCTATTCTCAGAAGAAAGGTTGATTCGTGAGAATATTAGGGGTTCAACAGGCCAGGAGTTCATACTCAGAGCGCACAAATCTGTAAAGGGTGATACAAGTGGAAGACAGCCAGCATCTACTCACAGTGCTTGGTGCAATCAAGCTACCTGGGTTTCTAGGACAATTGATCAATATTCATCTGATTCACCAAGGCATGTTCAGTCAACTCTTAACAATTTCGTTGCTGTGAGTAAAAAAAAACATGATGACATCATTACAGCCTTATCTGAAGTTCCTGTCCTTAGAAATCAACCTCCACATCATCAATTGAAGACTGCGAATACTGATACTAATGACTTGATAACAAGATCAAATATTCATTTGAACCAAATTGATGAAACTTCTAAGCCGAGTCAGATTAAAAATTTGCAGCAACTTAATTCTGATAGTATCAACCATAAAAGTGTGAATGCCTTATCTTTTAGAGATGATTCTACTGACAGAGAACCCGACATGGTATGTTTGTTTGTAGTCAAGCATTCCAAAGCTTGGTTTGAGTTGCTAAAATTTCATATATCTACACTTATACCTGTCAAAACATAGTTTTTAAATCATGTTATTGTACTATGTATTGATTTATAAAATTATTTGACATTCTATCATTAAAATGGATATTTTTGAAATTTGTGTTTGAGATCATTTAAATTGAAATTCCTGAGTAGAAAACTCAAAAAATCATATTAATGTCTTTACCTTGTACTCATTGAGCATTTTTATAATGCTTTGTCAAAAGGAGAAGAATCAAATCACTGAAATTAATTTCTCTATCTTATTTGTTTCCAGTCTAGCTTTCAGTGCAATTTTTCTTTATGTACTGATACTGATTTTTCTGTAATGCGATTTTCTTCTGGGATGATTCTAATGAGTGTTATATTACGTTATTTTATTTCTCCCTGTTGGCCATTCTGATTTCTGTATTTCAGCTTAGTGATCTAGAAGATCTCATAGTTTGGATGCGGACTGCTGCTCTTCCCACATTCCGAAAGTTGTACGGTAAAATAGAAGAGGATTTGGAGGAAGATGGTGTTATAACAGTCAAGCTGAAGAATAACTATAACACTTACAGTTTTGGAGGAAAAAAGAAGATTGTTCTTTCAACATCAAGTTGGCTGGGTGGAAAAAATGACTTCCTTGGTTTCGCCAACTTATTTGTCGGGTCCTTTAGTATATTGATCTCCATCATCTTCCTTTTGCTTCATTTGAAAAGTCCTGGGTAATATATTAGCGTCCATAATTGACTATTTGTTTTTCATTTTTGTGCATCTGAGACCCCACTAATTCATCATGTTGCTACCTGGAGAATGCTTTACACTGCTATTACTTGGTTTCTAAAACATCATAGCATACTCATCAATGATTCCCAGTAATGTAGTTTGCATAGAAAACGTGTTATAACTATTCTCTCATATTCTTTATTTTAAAACTGATTCTCCCAAACATTTGTCGAGTTTAGATTATATTTACCTGTGCTTCCTTTTTGAGGCAGAACTTATGGTGACACGACATCCCACCACTCATCTTGGAATAAGAAAAGCATTTCTAGCTGATAAGGTACGTGGTACACGTGTAATTCTTTCCAAACAAAAACTCTAGATACATGTAATTGTAACAAAAGCTATTGTATTTGATTGTTGGTACATGGTTACAGCATAGTGTTTTCACAGTGAACCTCCAATTAGTTTCATATTTGCATATTATGTTTTGCAGAAACTGTATCAAGAAAATACAACACAGGTAGCTGATACAGCAACAATTACACCATCTAGCAACAATCTGATCAGTATAATGTCATCTACATATACAAGTAGATAGATTGCGTGACTATTGGAGAAATATGTGAAGAGTGAAGGAGGAAATCTTCTTATCGGTAAGAAACAATAGATGGAGGCAAGTTATGATTGATTCCTGGTTTAGAAAACATTTCTGATATATTTCAAAATTGTAACTAATGAGCGTCTTGAATTTTTTGTTTCTTTTAATTTAAATTTTGTATTTTATAGATTTTAGGACTAGAATTTTGATTTACTCCAAAAGTTGTTGTCACCCAAAACTTGGTTTGAAGTGTTCTCTACTACAATTTTGTATTTCCTACATTTGGAGATAACAAGTTCATGAATAAGTTAGTGAGAATTCTGGTATTGATGTTCAGCAAGTGTCTTTGGTGATAAACTATGATCTGTCTATATGTTTGGTGGACAAGCTTTCAAAATTATATCATCATATTACTAAATACATGTAACATAAATTGTTTTGTCCAAATTAATTTACAATATTTTCAATCTCAAGCAAACACTTTATTGAACTAAAGAACCATTTCTTTAGGAAATTGTATGAAATTATGCATATATGAAATTTTTTTATGAAATTGTTTTGCAAACAGTCTTACCGTTTGTTTATTTGAATAGATAAAGGTTAAATAACCTAACCCAAATCATAGTCGTAAGGCCTGATTGCATTGACTTATTTGAACTTATTTAGTGACGAAAATTTTGTGAGACTTATTTGAACTTATCTCATAAGTTGTTTTCGGATTATTTTCATAAGTTCTTCAAGATAGAGAAAATGAATTAGGTCAAAATAATTTAACTTTATGTTATCTTTTGCTGTAGAAATAAGTTATACACTTATACATAAGTGCTTATCATAATAAGCACTTATACCATATGCTGTATATTAAGTTGTTTATTTAAATAGGCTTTAATTGTTTTCGCCCCCTTTTTGAGGTTGGAATTTGTTCTCAAGTTTTGTCAATATATGGTTGTTATTATGTAGCTTATGTGATGGATTTCTCACAATTTATTTGTTTGCTTCTTTTTTGTTTGAGAAGCTTTTGGTTTCAGAAGCAAGTATTGGTCAAGCTCTTTTTTATTTCATCACCTGATTATTCTTGCATTCATATCCCTTAAATTGATTTTACACGGGGAAAATGTGATTTTGTGGAAAAGTATCATGTTTGATTATGATATGTTAAGATTAGTATTTCTCTCAAATCTCAGATTATTCTAAGTATTTCACTAATTAAATATAATTTTAAAAATATTTTCTTTGTTTCAAATTATAAATTATTTTAAATATTTCATACAAATTAAGATGCGTAATTAATTTTGTATAAATAGTGTAATCCCCACTTCGATTAAAATAATATTTTCAAATATTATTTTATTAATTGATATTTATAAAATTAAATAATTGTATATATTTGAAATTATTTTTAATTTAAGATACAATTTTTTAAACATAATATATGAAAAATTGAAATATATTATTGGTGTAAAACAATTTTTCTTTTATTTTAAAAATATGTCTTTCTTTTAAAAATAATAAACTATTTTGGTAAAACAATTTTGTTTTTCTTAATAACATTTTTATTACATTTTAAAAACAAAATCATTCGTACTACACCAGTACCCGAGCGAACACACTGATACTGATATGGTAAAATTTAAAAATAATAAATTTTCTTAGTTAAATAATATACGAATTCGAACACGGGAAAATTTTATTTATTTATGTTACTAATATTTATTTATACAATTCAAATAATATTTTCAAATATTATATTATTGGTTGTAATTTATAAAACTAAATAATTGCATAAATATTTTTATAACAAATACCAACCGATGCCCGCGGTATTGATTCTATCTTTTTTTTTTAATATAAATTATATTTTTTATATTTACTAATTTTTATTAATCCTATTTTTTTTTTAAAAATAACAAATGCGTGTAACACACCAGTACTCGGGCTAACACACAGGTACTGATATTGATATCCCACGAAATAGATATTTGTAATAATACTTGCATAAAATTTATTTATTTATGTTAATAATATTTATTTATACAATTAAAATAAAATTTACAAGGCTAAAATACAGTTTTGGTCCCCCTGTTTTTCAAAATTCACAGTTTTGGTCCCCTGTTTTTTTTTTTAACAGTTTTGGTCCCCCACCCCTCACTGTTCATGTACGGACGTGTACTGTTCATGTACGGACATGTACGGACAAGTTACTGTTCATCACTTTTTTTAGGCCAAAATTAGGGTGGGGGACCAAAACTGTTAAAAAAAAAAATAGGGGGACCAAAACTGTGAATTTTGAAAAACAGGGGGACCAAAACTGTATTTTAGCCAATTTACAAATACTATATTAATATTTGATATTTATACAACTAAATTATTGCATAAATATTTTTATAACAAATACCAAAGGATGTCCGCGGGTATTGATTCTATCCCTTTTTTAAAATATAAATTATATTTTTTATATTTACTAATTTTTATTAATCATATTTAAAAAAAACAAATGCGCGTAACACACCACTACTCGGGCGAATACACAGGTACTGAAATGGTTATCCCACAAAATAGATTTTTTAATAGAAATTATATTTTTTATATTTACTAATTTTTATTAATCCTATTTTTTTTTAAAATAACAAATGCGTGTAACACACCAGTACTCGGGCTAACACACGGGTACTGATATTGATATCCCACGAAATAGATATTTGTAATAATACTTATATAAAATTTATTTATTTATGTTAATAATATTTATTTATACAATTAAAATAAAATTTACAAATACTATATTAATATTTGATATTTATCAAACTAAATTATTGCATAAATATTTTATAACAAATACCAAAGAATACCCGCGGGTATTGATTCTATCCCTTTTTTTAAAATATAACTGATATTTACTTTTAAACTTATGGTATATTGTTAGTATTATTTTGCATCGTTTGTAGTATACGATCATTATCACAATAATTATTACTATTTTGTACTATTAAAGAAAATAAAAATATATCTTTTTAAAACAATGTATGAAATACTAATAGAATGAGAAATAAAATAAGAAGAGTGAAATGCATTTCAAATTTAAGATTACGAAAGATAATGCATTATAAAAATTGGTAACATTATAAAGTATAATATTGTCATCTAAAATAAAGACATAAACAATGTATGAATTAAATAGTATCAAAATTGTATGATAATATGAAATATTTATAATTATTTTATGATCACAAAAATAAAACTGATATATAATTATTGCTTCAAACATGAAAATTATATTTATTTAAAATTTTAGTAAATTCTATTTTCTCATGATTTAAAACAAATCTGCATAACACACCAGTACTCAGGCGATCACATGGGTACTGATATGAGTTTCACACGAAATAAATATTTGTAATAATACTTACATAAAATATATTTATTTATATTAATAATATTTATTTATAAAATTAAGATAATATTTACAAATACTATGTTATTATTTGATATTTATAAAACTAAATCATTGCGTAAATATTTTTATAAAATATACCAACCGATGTCTGTGGGTATTGATTCTATTTTTTTTAATATAAATTATATTTTTTTTACATTTACTAATTTTTATTAATTCTATTTTTTTTATAAATTTTAAATGAAAACAAATGCGCGTTACCGACGGGTACCTGTGTGAACGCACGGGTAACATATTAATTTTTTGTAAATAAGAAATTTACTAATTTTTATTATATTTTTTTTCCCAAATTTTAAATATAAATAAATGCATTCTGAAAAAAAATACATTATGAAAACAAATACATTATGAGAACAAATGCGTGTCACCGACGTACACCCGTGCGAACGCACGGATATCATACTAGTATATATAAAGTCGAGTATTTTCATAAATATGAAAAATTCCAATTTTTTCGGAAATATGAAAAAGTCGAATTTTTCGGAAATATGAAAAAGTCAAGCTTTTTCGAAAATATTAAAAAGTCGATTTTTTTTGGAAATATGAAAAAGTTGAGTTTTTTCCAAAATATGGAAAAAGTCGAGTTTCTTCGGAAATATGAAAAAGTCGAGTTTTTTCAGAAATATGAAAAAGTCGAGTTTTTTTCGGAAATATGAAAAAGTCAATTTTTTTTCCGAAATTTGAAAAAGTCGAGTTTTTTTCGGAAATATGAAAATGTAGAGTTTTTTCGAAAATATGAAAAATTCGAGTTTTTTCGGAAATATGAAAAAGTCGAGTTTTTATCGGAATTATGAAAAAGTTGAATTTTTTCTTAAATTTGAAAAAGCCGATTTTTTTCAGAAATATGAAAAAATCGAGTTTTTTTCGGAAATATGAAAAAGTCGAGTTTTTTCAGAAATATGAAAAAGTAGAGTTTTTTCATGAAAAAATCGAGTTTTTTTAGAAATATGAAAAAATCGAGTTTTTTCGAAAATATAAAAAGTTGACTTTTTTCATAAATATGAAAAAGTCGAGTTTTTTCGAAAATATGAAAAAAATCGAGTTTTTTCGGAAGTATGAAAAAGTTGAGATTTTTCGAAAATACGAAAAAATTTGAGTTTTTTTCGAAAATATTAAAAAGTAGAGTTTTTTCGAAAATATGAAAAATCGAGTTTTTCGGACATATGAAAAAGTCGAGTTTTTTCGGAAATATCAAAAAGTCGAGTTTTTTCGGAAATATGAAAAAGTCGAGTTTTTTTTCGGAAATATGAAAAAGTCGAGCTTTTTCAGAAATACGAAAAAGTCGAGTTTTTTCAAAAATATGAAAAGTCGAGTTTTTTTCCGAAATATGAAAAAGTCGAGTTTTTTCAGAAATATGAAAAAATTGAGTTTTTTCGGAAATAAGAAAAAGTCGAGTTTTTTCGAAAATATGAGGAAGCTTAGTTTTTTTCGGAATTATAAAACAATCGAGTTTTCTTCGGAAATATGAAAAAGTCGGTTTTTTTTTTTGGAAATATGAAAAAGTCGAGTTGTTTCTGAAATATCAAAAAGTCGAGTTTTTTAAAAAATATGAAAAGGTCGAGTTTTTTTTTTGGAAATATGAAAAGGTCGAGTTTTTTCAGAAATATGAAAAAGTCGAGTTTTTTCAGAAATATGAAAAAGTCGAGTTTTTTCGAAAATATAAAAAATTCGAGTTTTCTCGGAAATATGAAAAAGTAGAGTTTTTCCAGAAATATGATAAAATCGATTTTTTTCAAAAATATGAAAAAGTCTAGTTTTTTCGAAAATATGATAAAGTCGAGTTTTTTTTCAGAAATATGATAAAGTCGAGTTTTTTCAGAAATATGAAAAAGTTGAGTTTTTTCGGAAATATAAAAAAGCCGAGTTTTTTTCGGAAATATAAAAAAGACGAGCTTTTTCAGAAATAAGAAAATGTTGAGTTTTTTTTGGAAATATGAAAAAGTCGAGTCTTCGAAAATCCAAAAAGAAACAATTTTTTTAAAAATGTGAAAAACGAGTTTTTTTTTGGTAAATATAAAAAAATCGAGTTTTTTTCAAAAATACAAAATATGAAAGAAAAATATTGAAAATATTTTTTTTCGAAAATAAAAAATATTTTATATCAAAACAAATATAAAAAATATATAATTTTTTTAAAAATAAATATTTTGAAGAATATTTTTTTTTTAACATAAAAAAATTTAAATCTATAATATCAGAACACCATATGTTTTGGTTTATACAATAGTAATCATTCTTAATCTTTGACCACATCTCCATATTAAGAGCAAATGATGTCTAAAATCACAAAAATCCAACCAAAATGTCAGATAATTAAAAACTAACTAACCATTATAACATTGGTTGCACGGGTTATGCGTTTGGAAGGAAAAAAAACCCACTTGATTGAAAAGCAACTTTATGAAGTACAGTAACTTTTGTTTTGAAACTATATGTCTTGGGAAACAACAAATGTGCATACTGCAGACAAAATATTTTTATTCAAAAATTGTTTTTCCCAATGGCTCACTGTAGATGCTGCACAGGTAACATACTTCATTTCCTCCTCTTTCATTATTATTTCTCCTTCTTTCTCTTTGAGTGCTCTTCACTTTCCTCTTTACTCCAAACCATATTTCTCCCACCATACAAAATCTGCGTTTCAAGCTTTCCCAATAAAAAAGGCCAGACCCTTTGAGTTGGTGAAGGATATCAATGACACTAAAGACCTTTGGAAGATTGTTGTTGATGATCTATTGACATTAATTTCTGTAAACAGAACTTGCGCATGACTGCAGCTTATCGCCCCATTAAGGAGCTTATGCAGCAGGAAGTTGATAACTATGAGCTATGTGATATGTGTTTCTTTTGACTCTTATGGATGGATTAAAATCTCTTGCTCATTTATACGTGTTTCTTTTACTTAAATTTTCTATTTGTATGTTACCCTTGATGTTTATTTGTTCAACTTTGTGGTATTCAACTTCAATATGATAGCCGTGGAAAGACGACGGCTATAGACGTTGTTGCGACGGTGAAGGAGATCGTTAACTCTACGGAATCAAAGATCTACGACGTTCTTAAGGATTGTGATATGAAGTTTTTTGAAACCATTGTCACACTTCACTTGCTGTTGCTGTTGTTATTATTACTACTATTATTGGATCTCTTTTCAAATTAGTTTTGAGAGTGCCCTCAACGTGTTTGATCTAATATCACATTCATGGCTGTTTATCTTTAGGTAATATATCACTAAATTGAATGTCATGGTTATTACCCTTGGTAAGTGAATCATCAATTCTTCTACAAAATGTTGCAGAAATTTCAGGTATGCCGCTCAACTAAGTTTCAGATTGTGTTCCGGTTCAGAAATTTCTCGCAGTTTCGGTGAGTTTCCATTTCGATTTCAGAGTTACTTTCGGTTCAGTTCCGGTTTGGAGTTTGGTTTAGAATTTCGTTTGAATTTCAGTTGTGTTTTCAATTTGATTCGAGCTATGGTTTCTGGTTTTGGATTACTGTTGGCTCAAGCTTCATATTTGGATTCTGTTACTGATTCAGTTTCGATTACGGATGCTTATGGCGATGGACGACATGTTAGCATTGATGTTATCTATATAGCCTTCGTATTTTCAAATTATTCTCCATGATTTACATGTCTTATTCTGTCTGTAACGTGGATATTTCATGCAGGGGATGTGTACATTAACTCTTTCTGCATCTGTTCCTGCATTGAAGCCTGCAGACTGTTTCGGTTCGGTGTGCCCTCCAGCTACTCCTGTACAATATGCTGCCTTTTTCTTTGGCGTCTACCTGATTGCACTTGGTACCGGTGGTATTAAACCATGTGTGTCATCTTTTGGGGCAGATCAGTTTGATGATATTGATCCCCAAGAAAGGATTAAGAAAGGATCCTTTTTCAACTGGTTTTACTTTTCTATCAACATAGGTGTGTTTGTATCTAGCACTTTTATTGTATGGACTCAAGAAAATGTAGGCTGGGGTATTGGATTTGGCATTCCTGCTTTATTTATGGGATTAGCTATAGGTAGCTTCTTTTAAGGCACACCCTCTACAGATTTCAAAAACCAGGGGGAAGTCCTATTACAAGAATGTTCCAAGTTGTTGTTGCATTTTTTCGGAAGCAGCGACTGGTTCTCCCTGAGGATAGAAGTCTCTTCTACGAGACACCGGGCAAGACATATGCGATTCTTGGAAGTAGGAAACTGGAACATAGTGCTGAGCTAATAAGGTAATTGTTTAATTAACTTTGAGTTTACTATTAATTTGACCAAGTAATAGTTGGTCTGCTTATGTTGTTCTTTGATTATCTATTGTCTTTATGAATGTGTCTCGACAGAGCAGCTATAGTGTCTAATGCTGAGAGGAACAACAATGACAATTCTAACTTGTGGAGACTTTGCATTGTGACACAGGTGGAGGAATTGAAAACATTGATCCGGATGTTTCCAAAGGTTACTGCAGCAGCAGTGATAAGAAACATTGATCCGGATGTTTCCAAAGGTTACTGCAGCAGCAGTGATAAGAAACATTGACCCGGATGTTATCATCTTCTGTACAAAACTCCTTAGGTACCAAAGGTTACTGCAGCAGCAGTGATAAGAAACAACACCGAGAGGTGAAGATGATGATGAAAATATTGAGAAATATCGTGCCTGGCGGTGGCAACGAAATGGATACCGTCACTGTTATTGCAAAGTTAGCCAACTCACTTAAAGTACCCTGTATATTACATATGAGTTTTTTTCTCAATGATTTAATGCATGTTTGGATTGGGTTAACTTTGGAGATTTGAAAAATAATGGTGTCAAACTCGCTGTGATTTCTGACATGCATTTTCAATCTCAGTAGTTTAGGTTATTTCATGAAAAAGGATCTGTTTTTTTTTTTTTTGTAGTTGAAAAAGTTGATAGAAGAAGGAAGTTTATTGAGGGTTCGAAATGTGGATACTTGATTCCTCTTAGTCAGTGCATATTCGATGATCAACTAACTCATGTTCTTGTGTCCCCCACTTACTACTATTAACTACTTTAGTGACTCAATTCATGAACATGATTTTTTTGGATTTCTTTTGATCAATAATTTCACCAGTCAATACTATGGGTTTCTGGTGAAGGACACTTGCTATGTAGATGTTGATAAGATGTGCCAAGGCATCTATTATTTAAGAATGTAGTTGCAGTGAAGCATTGCTGAAGACTCAAGTAATGCTCATGCAAATTCTACAAATCTATTAGACCTTGTCCACATTGTTTTCTATCACTGTAACATGACTGAATTTATATACATGTCAATAGCAATTATTTTGTTCACATGGTTAGAATCTCTTACTTTGTTGATGTAGTTGATATGTATTATTTTGTATGATGAGATACTATTATGTATGATGTAATCTTCAGTGGCTCACCTTATGTTATTAAATTCTATATGTGAAAAAAAAGACCATTTTGGGTTTGAGAAATCATTGTTTCTAATAAAGTTTTCTACTTATAGATGACAACTAACTTTGAAAATGTATTATGCTTATTATTTTCTTTAAAACACAAGAAAACCATAATTGTGCTAAGTGCTCAAAACTATTTTTTTTCTTACTTTTGTTTACAGACCTACTACACATAGTTTTTTCTTTTTTGCAAGAAAATATGAGCCAGTATTTGTTTTCACTTGGTTGGAATAGTTTATTTAGACAGTGTAAACTATAGATTGTCAATGTCTTAATTTTTTCAGTTTTCATTGTCACTTTTCATTCTTTCAAATAACTTCAATTTCCCCTATAACATTTCAAAACAAAACCACTTAATATAATGCATAATTAAGAAGCTTCGATAGTGTATTTCAATTTGGCACTTGAGAAATAACTTACTTGCAGCATCCATTACAAACTGTTAGTGTTACATAACTAACATCATTCAATGATTTTTCAATATATTAGCAGAAAATGGTCCTTGATAACTACACCAATTTGAGCTGACATTTTACACAACCACATACTATCCCCCTCTATTTATCAGTCTGATACATATTAACTAATAAATATCCATGCTACAAATACTATAAACACAAGTTTTAAGGCTTTTTTTTCCATAAGGTACAATGTTTTGTAGTTTATCATTTAATGAATATAAGTTCTGTCTCATCCTACCAACTCATACAATGTAACTTACAATAACTTCTCATTACTTTTTCCTCCTTTCAACTCATATACTGCCTGTTTAAAATTTTTCAAACACTAAACTATATAATCAATCCATACATTTTAAACAATACAATTATACCACTTCAAGGCTTTTGCACTAATTTTCTAACCATTATTTACTATTTTATTTACTAAAGCATTGCATGGTTATATAAGAAATATATTAAACATACAACTAACTTTTAATAAAGTGATGTGGAGATGGAAGATAAAAATAGCATGATCATAAAGACAACAGATGTGTTTCTAAATATTTGCAAATGGGAGCTTTTGTAAATGTCTGGATGTGTTTCTACATAAAAATAACACTTTGTCACAAGAAAGGTTTTGAGAGAAGATGAATCAATTTATAATTCCACCTTTTCTAATATTTTTTTTAAATAACGTCAAAACAACAATACAATTTATATAAAATATAATATATTGTTGATTCAAATATTTTTATATATGGAATGAATTATTGACACTAATTAATTTCTTATATATTTTAAAAATAACATCTTTTTGGTTAAACACTTTAATTTTTTTAATATCATTTTTATTATATTTTGAAAAAAATGTGTGTACCATACTGGTACCCGTGCAAATGCACGGGTATCCCACTAGTTTTTATAAAGTTAAAAAATTTGGTTTTAAAAGAATTCAAAATATATAATTGGTTTTAAATTGTAAATTGATTATAAACTAGTTTATAAATATAAACTATTTCTAAACTAATTTTAAATTGAATTGTATCAATTTTAGCTGTTAATTGATTTTTTATTGAAATGGTTACTGCAAATTGAACCAAACCATAAATGTGCTTCGGTTCAATGCACTTCATGAACCATGAACACCTCTAAGTTAAATAATTGATAAATTTGAATGTGTTGATCTCCTTTATGGCAACGTGGATTGGACCTACATGATTAGCAGTCTGTTCAAGATTCAAGGTGAATACAATGAAAAGTGAATATTAAAGAATGTACCTTACTCTTTTAATGTAACCCGATTTTATACTTCAGATCAATTAGAGTGTGTTTGAAATAGATTGTACTTTGTCATTTGAACATTTGACCGGTCCTGAACAAAACCTATCAAAATAATAAGATAAAAAGTGTGAGATATTGGATCGAACTCTAGTTTTAGCATGCCGTCGAAGTCCGCTCACATGTTGTTGTCGAAGACCTACATGTTGTAGTCGTATTGTGTTCTAGTATGTAGGAGATCGAATTGGGCCTTGTGTTATGGATCCAATTGTTTAAGTTAGCTTGTACCCTAAGTTAGCTTGTAATGGGTAATTGTTAAAAAGCCCATTAGTTTAGTATGTTAGGTTTATTATAAATAGCATACTAGTCTCTCTTTCTAAGGGGTGACAAAACCTTATTAGATTGAGAGAGGTTAAGTGTTGGTATTCATTTGTAATCTTTGAACTCTATTGAGAAAGTGAATAGTAAAACAGATTTAACCAATTCTCTATTCTTCTTACTCTTTTCTCTTTCTTTGTGAACCCTAATAGGGTTTCGTTTGTTTTTCCTTTTAACCCTAACCCTTGCGTGTTTCTTGCCCATAAAGAAACTGTTAATATTTTGTTTCAATGTATCGTTTTTCACAAAAAATTGGTGCGGTGAGCGTGGAGAATATGCCTTCAACAAAGTATGAGATTGAAAAGTTCACCGGAGTGAACGATTTTGGTCTGTGGCGCTTGAAGATGAAAGCCCTACTAGTTCAGCAGGGTTGTTTGGAAGCGTTGAAGGGAGAGGTAGCCATGAATGTTGCGTTAATGGTAAAAGAAAAGACGACCATGATAGAGAAAGCCCACATCGCAATATTGTTGAGCCTTGGTGATAAGGTTCTTCGACAGGTATCAAAGGAGACTACGACATCGGGGTTATGGTTGAAACTTGAAAGTTTGTACATGACCAAATCTCTGGTGAATCGACTCTACCTGAAGCAAACTTTGTATTCATTCAAGATGACTGAAGACAAAGTTTTGGCTGAGCAGTTGGATATGTTCAACAAGCTGATTCTTGATCTTGAAAATATTGATGTGAAGATCGATGACGAAGATCAAACACTGTTGTTGTTGTGTGCTTTGGCCATAACACATGCTCACTTCAAAGAAACTTTCTTGTATGGAAGGGAGTCCCTGAGCTTTGAAGAAGTTCAATCAGCCTTGTATTCTAAGAACCTGAACGAACGAAAGGAGCATAAACCTTCGACGGTTGGTGAAGGTTTGGCCGTTAAGGGAAAATTCTTGCGAAAGGATGGTAAGTTCGACAAGAAGAAAGGTAAAAGTCAGCAGAAGTCTTATAGTGGCGAAACATATGGTATTCGATGTTATCACTGTAAGAAGTGGAGTCACACAAGAAAGGTGTGCCCTGAACGCCTAAAAGATCATGGAGGTAAGGATAATGACAACACAACCATTGTTCAAGATGACTTCGACTCACCTGATGTCCTTGTAGTTTCAAGCGGCGACTCAAGAAAAGAGTGGATTATGGATTCAGGTTGCACTTGGCACATGACTCCAAACAGAGAATTGTTCGAGGAGCTATGTGATCAAGATGGTGGATCAGTGCTGCTGGGAAACAACAAATCCTGCAAAATTGCAGGTATTGGATCTGTGAGATTCAAGCTCCATGATGAGTCAATAAGGTTATTGACTGAAGTCAGGTATGTACCTGATTTGAAGAGAAATTTAATTTCTCTTGGTGAATTCAACAGGAAGGGATATGTTTTCCAAGGAGAGAAAAGTATCCTAAGAGTCATGAAGGGGTCGAAGAAAGTCTTAGGAGGCGTGAAGAAACAAGGCTTGTATACCCTTGAGGCTGAGGTTGCAAGTGGTTCGACAAATATTGCATCCACGAAACCTATGTCGAAGACAGAATTATGGCACATGAGATTGGGCCTTGTCAGGGAAAGAGGCCTGGTCGAATTGGGGAAGCAGAACCTGCTAGGTGGTGACAAAGTCGAAAAGTTAGAGTTTTGTGAATCTTGTGTATTTGGTAAATCCTGTAGGGCGAAGTTTAACAAAGGCAAGCAAAGAACACATGGATCCCTGGATTACATTCATGCTGATCTTTAGGGGCCTGCAAGGAATCCTTCACACTCAGGTGCAAGGTATTTTCTATCCATCGTTGATGACTATTCCAGAAAGTTATGGGTATTCATTCAGAAGACGAATGATGAAACTTTTGAGAATTTCAAAAGGTTGAAGGTTCTGGTCGAAACTCAAACTGGCAGAAAGGTTAAGAGGTTAAGAACCGACAATGGCCTTGAGTTCTGCAACAAAGCATTTGACAGTTATTGTGTTGAGTCTGGGATTGCAAGGCATAAGACTATAGAAGGTACTCCTCAACAAAATGGCTTAGCTGAGAGATTCAATTGAACAATCCTTGAAAGGGTTATATGCATGTTGGTTAGTGTTGGATTGAAGAAGGTGTTTTGGGCGGGGGCTATTTCGACAACAGCTTATCTGATAAATAGATATCCCTCGACTGCCTTGGGAATGAAGACACCTGAAGAAGTTTGGTCGGGACACCCCCTAGTCTCGACAGACTGAGAGTATTTGGCTATGTGGCCTATGCTCATATTAGGCAAGACAAGGTCGAACCTAGAGCTCTAAAATGCATGTTCATGGGATACCCTAACGGAGTCAAAGCTTATAGGCTATGGTGCCTAGAGCCAGGTCACAGGAAGTGTATCACCAGTCGAGATGTAGTTTTCAATGAAGATGAGATGACTTTCAAGAAAACTGATAATGCTGACGAAGAGCTGGAACAGGGAGAGATTCCTGTTGAGGTGGAGCATGTTGATGCTAAATTGCAAACCCCAGATGAAGTTGAGGAAGAAGCAGGAGATGTTGTCGAAGATGAGGAGAATGATAATGACTACCTGCTAGCAAGAGATAGGTCGAGGAGAGTCATCAAGCCACCTCAGAGACTAGGGTATGCAGATCTTATAGCTTATGCCTTAATATCTGCAAGTGAGGTTCTCGATGAAGAACCTAGAGGCTATAAGGAAGTTATGAGGAGTCGAAAGAAGACTGAATAGCTGAAGTCCATGGATGATGAGATGAAATCTCTTCATGACTACAACACATAGGAACTGATCAAGAAACCTGCTGGAGCCAGGTTAGTCAGCTGTAAATGGATTTTCAAAGTTAAGGAAGGAATCGAAGGAGTGGCGTCGAAGAGATACAAGGCAAGGTTGGTTGCTAGGGGGTTCACTCAGAAAGAAGGTGTCGACTTTAATGATGTGTTCTCTCCTGTTGTTAAGCACAAGTCCATTAGAATGTTGCTTGCCATGGTGACACAGTTCGACCTTGAACTGGAGCAGATGGATGTGAAGACTGCGTTCTTATATATTGATCTAGATGAAACAATCCTGATGAGGCAACCTGAAGGGTATGTCGAAAAGAGGAAGGAAGATTATGTGTACAAACTGAAGAGATCTTTATATGGACTGAAATAATCTCCTCGATAGTGGAAAAGGAGATTCGACAAGTTCATGGCACACATAAGTTTCATTAGAAGTCAGTTCAACCACTGTGCAGTAAGTCTTGTAAGCAGGTACATGGTGAATCCTGGAAAGGCTCACTGGCAAGCATTGAAGTGGATATTAAGGTACATAAATGGGTCTCTGAATAGAGTTCTAATTTATGGTGGAGCCTTGGGTGAAGATAGTAAAGCAGCAATCAAAGGATATGTCGACTCTGATTATGCAGGTTGTATGGATTCCAGAAAATCTATTTCTAGATATGTGTTCACTATGCTTAGGATATCAATCAGTTGGAAAGCAACACTTCATAAGGTTATTTCCTTATCAACTACTGAAGCGGAATATATCGCCCTAACTGAAGCTGTAAAGGAAGCATTGTGGCTTGAAGGTTTTGCAAAGGAGCTGGAACTTCAAGGTCCAGTTATCACTGTTAAATGTGATAGTCAAAGTGCAATACACCTGTCAAAGAATTCATCCTATCATGAGCGAACCAAACACATTGATGTGAGGCTGCATTTCGTCAGAGGGGTAATCGAGCGTGGAGAAGTCCAAGTGCTGAAGGTTTCGACAGATCATAATGCTGTTGATATGATCACCAAGGCTGTAATGCCATGTATAATAATTATCTAGAATAATACCATACAAGTGTTTTATTTGGTACTGACAGCATCATAAGTGCCTATTGGCATAATTCACATACTTGTCCATTTATAAAACATAAATACAACATATGGCACAAGACATGGAAACTATCCAAAATAATAAAATCTAAGAATAAGGTACAATATTCCTCATTGTACAAGAATGATACACAACGGAAATAATAAAACTAAGTTTCTCTTGAAACATCTGAATATAGCTCCACTTGTAAATCACACCTGCAATTGCTTCCTGAAAATAATCAACAATAATGGGGTGAGATATTAATCTCAGTGAGTTCCCTATCTTATGGATTCTCTCGGCTTTAAAGGGTTCTAGCCAAATCCTAACTCAAGTCAAGGGGAAGGGAAATGACTTTGAGTTCACAATCTCACAATCTCACACTATATGGAAACATGTCATGAGTCTGTTAACTCAAAAATTCTTACGAAAGGAATATGTCCTGAGCCTGTTAACTCAAGACTCTCACTAATCGGTAACCTTACCAAGGCATCCCCTTTTCCCGTCCTCTTCTACGTTTAGAAGTCGGAACGAGTCATGGATCCTTGTAATCTACTTGACATACGAAATGGATTCGGGATCATCGGCCTGTTAACCGTGAACCGTCACTTCTCATGGCCTGTTAACCATCACAAGTCTCTTTACCTTATAGGCTCCATTCATACTACATGCAGGAATCAAACCTGCCAAGTAGTTATGCGTACGTTTCAGAGGAGCTCGTTACTCATGAAACTGCATCTCAAGGGAAACGGTTACGATTACGTGATCATATGCACAACGTGATTGTATTCGACAATCACAAGGCCATATTCGCCTTAAGGCCTCTTTTTCCTTTTCTCATAAAACATAAAGGTTTACACACATGTTCCATACTAGTGCTTCACTCTTTCTATACCATTCGGTACTGGACACACGCCTCGGCCTCTTCTACACGAGCGTTGTCATTAAGTTATTCATCAATTTCCTAGCTCATTACTAGGTTCCAATCTACGTTCATGGCAAAGTTTCCTCACTCTACCTATTCCATATTTTAACATGCATATACTCTCAATCAGGCTTAACATCAATTTTAGGCAAGGCATATTATAATTGCACATTTTAGAATTTCATATAATAATTCAATCACATTTTTCAATCATTTCATATAATACATCAAGCATAAAATAATTATAAATGATTCACATAATAGATAGGCCTTTCGGAGCCAAGCCTCTCACCAACATAATAGGACTTTTAGAACAAAGGTCCCTCACCAAGTATTAAACCACTCACTCTCCTTAACTCTTGATGTTTTAATTATGTAATTACATAATCACATAACTATTATTTCATTCAATTATCACCAATTAATAAATCCCCCATCAACATTTAATACCTCCCGGGATCATCTTTCTAATGGCTCTATACTCATCTCGATCGGATTCCCGGTCCTTTACTTTTGGTGGAAACGATAATTACATACATTACATTTTTCATAATTATCCTATAAATCCATAGCATATAACCATGTTTCTACCTCATTATCACATATAGCATAAAATTAGTTTTTCAACGCTTCGAACGGGGACCAAAACGAACTTACGGTTCAAAAGATACGCCCTTTTTAATTTTCATTTTTCTGCCAATAGCAGTGGTAACCGGTTACTCACCACAGGGTAACCGGTTACTGTCGTAACAGAACTCAAAAATCACATTTTTCTTCATTCTAAACCATTCTAACTCATACCTAAACATATTGGGACATCAAAACAAGTATGATAGGTTCAATCCACACATAACCCGACTATATTACTCGGTTTATTTCACGTTTTATCCGTTAGAACATTGATTTTATCAATTTCATCATTTTCTCTCCAACTCTAACCTAAGTTCAACATCAAGAATTTCTAGAACTTAAGGTATCTATCTAGAACCCACCTGATAATCGAAGAGGAGTTTGAAGAAGATGATGAATATCGAAGATGGTCCAAGTCTTTCCCAAGTTCTTCTCCTCTTTCCCTTTCTCTTCTCTTACTATCTTTTTCTTCTTTTCTTTCTAACATATATATATATATATATATATATATATATATATATATATATATATTTTATTATATAATATAATTCGATAGAGTAAAATATCTCCGATTGATATTTTATTGTCTAACACCAAATGATCAATTATTAGCGTTACCATAAAATTCTCTCTTGGACTAATAATTATTGTTCTGTCTCTTTCATTAAATAATCTAACTCTTCAGAGTTCATTTATTGCTAATGATCCCACTTAACAATACTTAAAGAATTCCGTTAATTAAGTTGATCAGAGATAGAGCACATAGACACTCATCTGATCTCATCTGATATCCAATTGAGCATTAAGATAATATGGGGTATTACAAAGACTTTGCCTAGTTGCAAGTTTTTCCATTGTATGCAGTTGATAAAGCTGCATGAAGAAAACTAGTTATTTCTTGAGGATATAGAGTTAGATCCAAGGTGGAGATTTGTGAGATATTGAATCGAACTCTAGTTTTAGCATGCCGTCGAAGTCTGCTCACATACTGTTGTCGAAGACCTACATGTTGTAGTCGAATTGTGTTCTAGTATGTAGGAGATCGAATTGGGCCTTGTGTTATGGATCCAATTGTTTAAGTTAGCTTGTACCCTAAGTTAACTTGTAATGGGTAATTGTTAAAAAGCCCATTAGTTTAGTATGTTAGGTTTATTATAAATAGCATACTAGTCTCTCTTCCTAAGGGGTGACAAAACCTTATTAGGTTGAGAGAGGTTAATTGTTGGTATTCACTTGTAATCTTTGAACCCTATTGAGAAAGTTGTTTTTCTATTCTTCTTACTCTTTTCTCTTCCTTTGTGAACCCTAATAGGGTTTCAGTTGTTTTTCCTTTGTTTTTCCTTGTTAACTCTAACCCTTGCGTGTTTCTTGCCCATAAAGAAACCGTTAATATTTTGTTTCAAGGTATCGTTTTTTACAACAGAAAGAATATATTAGAGAGTGAGATCAAACCCACTTTATCACCCTTATACCTCAATGTTAGGGGTGGCAAATGGGCATGCAACTTCGTTTAGGTCCGTTCCGCAAAAGTTCGCAAAAAAATAGTGGGGCAAAGCGGTCATAGTTAAAAATGTGGACCTTAACTTAGGCCAACCCTACAAAAAAGTGAGGGTGGGGCGGAGAAAGTTTGCAGGTACTGCACCTTTAAAATCTAAAAACGCAAAAATTTATGTAAATGTCCGTCCCCGCAAAAACTCCGGGACGAGACAGAGCAAACACATTAAAGGGTGAGGGGCTAAATCTTTGAGCCGCTCTACACTAAAGTGCAAGTAAACTAGACATGCCCAACGGACCAGACTAATTTTGCCACCCCTACTCAATTTTATCAATTTTTTTTAAGTCACTTTGTTTATAAGGGCGTTATTTTTTTTAAAGAGAAATATATTAGTCACTTTCATATATATATATATATATATATATATATATATATATATATATATATATATATATATATAATTTAACAATATATTATTATGTATATAACTATTTTTTATTTAAAATAAGAATATTAATGTTATTTTAATAAATACACAACTATTTTTCTTTCACTTTTTTTCACTTTCATTCATAACAAACAACTTAAAATTTATTTTATAATTCACTTATTTTCTATTTATCTTTATTCCTTTCCCATTCTTTTCTTTTATTTATTTTCTTTGATAATTCAAACGAAGTCTTGAGTTTTAATCCTTATCATACAATTAGGATGTGTTTGACTTAGTGGCGCTATGATAGTCATATTGACAACTTGAGTGTAGTACTAGAACACTTCTTCAACAAAGTCAA
Organism: Lathyrus tuberosus; assembly: GCA_022829125.1. Classification (NCBI taxonomy): domain Eukaryota; kingdom Viridiplantae; phylum Streptophyta; class Magnoliopsida; order Fabales; family Fabaceae; genus Lathyrus; species Lathyrus tuberosus. The sequence goes on from JALAZF010000002.1 coordinate 39,445,637, forward strand.
CAAATACATATGATTTTTAGTGATTCATGTTTTATTAACTACATATCTTTTACTTTTTCTATATATATTTTATTTTTTTTTAATAAATAAAGATTTATTTTTATAGGTTGATATATATATATATATATATATATATATATATATATATATATATATATATATATATATATATATATATATATAACTTTTCATATTTTAAGAAAAATTAATAATTTTAATAAGAAAAAAAAACATTGTATATAAAATTTTATACAGAGCTTTATGTTTATAGACAAAATAATTGAATTAGACTTTTTTTATGCAAATGAAACTATCATAAAAGAAAAAAGAATTTAAAAAATTGTAGGACATAAACTTAATCGAACAATCACATCAGTTTTAAAGGAGAAATATAATAAAGCAAATTAAAACAAAAATGAAGAAATGTTAAATGCAAAGCAAATAATTACACACAAAAACAAATACTCAACGCAGAGTGCGAAACTAAATCATAAAAGACTATGTGTAAAAAGAAGTAAATATTTTAAATAAAAATAAAGAGAATCATGAATAGTCAAATTCTTTTTTTTTTAATAAGTAAAATTGTATTAAATAGAGATTGAGGGGTATCTTACAGAAAATTCAAAAGACACTTCGTCCAATCAAACAAACTACAACTTCCTCGATAGTTCAACATAGTAAGTAACCACCTTCAAGACAATACAATAATAGATTGGAATATATATTCGACATTACAAAATTCATCGTTGAACAGAATATTATTCCTACTCTTCTAATTACACCAACATGTTACGAACCAAATTGAATTAGTAACTTCTGGTTTACACCTATCAACTAACCTTAAGAACCATATCATGGCATGATCCCAACTTGTCTGTTCATCTATCCAAGCCAAGCCAATCCATTTAAATACTCTCAGCCAAACTAAACTTACTTTAGGACAGGTGAAAAATAAGAGTGGGGCGGAGAAAGTCTGCGAGCACTGCATATTTAAAATCTAAAAATGCAAAAATTTATGTAAATATTTGTGCCCGCAAAAACTCCGAGACAGGGCAGAGCAGAAACATTAAAGGGTGAGAGCCTAAATCTTTGGGCTGCTCTGCACTAAAGTGCGAGTAAAATAGACATGCCCAATGGACCAACCTCATTTTGCCACCCCTACTCAATTTTATCAATTTTCTTTTTTTAAGTCACTTTGTTTATAAAGTCGTTATTTTTTTTAAAGACAAATACGTTAGTCGCTTTCATATATATAATTTAACAATATATTATTATATATATAACTATTTTTTTATTTAAAATAAGAATATTAATGTTATTTTAATAAATACACAACTTTTTTTCTTTCATTTTTTTTTTTCACTTTCATTCATAACAAACAAGTTAAAATTTATTTTACATTTCACTTATTTTCTATTTATCTTTATTCCTTTCCCATTCTTTTCTTTTATTTATTTTCTTTGATAATTCAAACGAAGTCTTGAGTTTTAATCCTTAGCATACAACTAGGATGTGTTTGACTTAGTGGCGCTATGATAGTCATATTGACAACTTGAGTGTAGTACTAGAACACTTCTTCAACAAAGTCAACAAATACATATGATTTTTAGTGATTCATGTTTTATTAACTATTCTATCCACCCCTTTTTATAAACACACTTATATCTTTTACTTTTTCTATATATATTTTAAAATTTTAAAATAAATTTAGATTTATTTATATATATATATATATATATATATATATATATATATATGTGTGTGTGTGTGTGTGTAACTTTAACTTTTCATATTTTAAGATAAATTAATCATTTTAATAAAAGTGTGTTTGAAAGAAAATCACTGTATATAGAAATTTATACAGAGCTTTATATTTATAGACAAAATAATTGAATTAGACTTTTTTTTTTATGCAAATGAAAATATCATAAAAGAAAAAAGAATTAACAAAATTGTAGGACATAAACTTAATCCAACAATCATATATTAGTTTTAAAGGAGAAATTAAATAAAGCAAATTAAAACAAAAGTGAAGAAATGTTAAATGCAAAGCAAATAATTATACACAAAAACACAATATAGAGAACTCAACGCAGAGTGCGAAACTAAATCATAAAAACCTACGTGTAAATAGAAGCAAACATTTTAAATAAAAAAAGAGGATCATGAATAGTCAAATTCATTTTTTTTTAATAAGCAAAATTGTATTAAATAGAAATTAGGTATCCTACAAAAAATCCAAAAGACACTTCGTTTAATCATACAAATTACAACTTCTGACATAGTAGGTAACCACCTCCAAGACAATACAATATAGATTGGAATATATATTCGACATTACAAAATTCATTGTTGAACAGAATATTATTCATACTCTTCCAAATACACCAACATGTTACGAACCAAATTGAATTAGCAACTTCTGGTTTACACCTATCAACTAACTTTAATGAAGCACGGACACGATACGGGTATCAGATACGATACGTATCCGATACGGAGATACGTTAGTCATTGAAAAATTTAGGATACGATACGTTTAAAATACGTATATAAAAAAATTGAAATTAAACATTAGTTAAATGGTTCTCTAACAAAAACCAATTGAGTTTGGAAAATTTGATAATAATTGGTCAAGGAGTTATGATAAAAAGAAAAAATTATTAAAGTTAAGAGAAAAGTAATTAAAGGAAAAGTTTGATTCTTGTAATAGAAAAAATAAAAGTGATGAGGTCATTAAAGTTGAGGATTCGGCGGTGTATCGGCGTATCGGTGTATCAGATACGTATCGGATACGATACGGCATAGATTTTAGAGTATCGGTGCTTCATTGGACCATACCATGACATGATCACAACTTGTCTGTTCATCTATCCAAGCCAAGCCAATCCATTTAAATACTCTCAGCCAAACTAAACTTACTTTAGGACAGGTGAAAAAAAGATGAGAGTTGTCCTCTAACTATTATTCCTCGATCGACCAGATTCTTGTTAGGAAAGGAAATTATATTCTATGATTCTGGTTATTAGGAGAGTTAATTGCATCCATGATTCTTGTTGTAAATATGGTAACATGGCAACTGTCATATCAGTATAATAGGAATAGGTTGCTGAATTATAGGAATAGAATCATCTAATTAGAGAGATGTGTATGTGTATATAATGCTCTAATGTTTCTGAATAAAATACAACCAAATTATTTCCATCTTCTCCTGTTATTTTACATGACATCAGAGCAGTAACGATCTGCTCCTTTTCCTTCCCATATTTTTTTTTTGCCTATCAATTTTTTTTTTGGTTTCTAAACCATTATGGCCAATGATGGAAACAAATCTGATTCCAATAGCTCTTATTCTCTTCACCATTCCGATCATCCGGGAATGGTTCTTGTTTCTAAACCTCTCAATGGTGACAATTATTCAACTTGGCGTCGAGCCACTACCATCTCATTGAATGCAAAATCTAAATTTGGTTTTGTTGATGGAACCCTCAAAGCACCATCTGCCAAAACAAAACCGGAAGACTATGCGGCATGGAAAAAATGCAATGATATGGTTTTGTCATGGATTCTTAATTCATTGACCCCTGATATTGCAGATAGTGTTATTTTTTATAACACTGCTCATGAAGTTTGGGAAGATCTTCAAAATCGTTTCTTTCAAAGCAACGCACCACGCATTTTCCAGATCGAGAGAGAGATTGCTTGCATTACTCAAGATCAAATGACAGTTGCTGCATACTACACAAATTTAAAAAAATTGTGGGATGAGCTAGGATCCTACAATGATGCTATTTGCACATGTGGAGTAAGCAACAAAAGACGCAAGTTGATGCAATTTCTCATGGGGTTGAATGAATCTTATAATGTTGTTCGTGGTCAACTCCTTTTGATGAATCCTCTACCAGATGTTTCACAAGCTTATTCTTCCATCATTCAAGAAGAAAAGCAACGAAATTTGGGTGGAAGAAGAGAGACTATAGAAGCTTCTGCCATGGCTGTTCAAAGAGAGGAACCAATAGCCCTTGCTGTTTGACACAATTCTGGTCAGTACTCTCGTCCCAATTCCAATAATCGTAAACCGCTGCATTGCTCTCACTGTGACAGAGATCATCACACGAAGAAGACATGTTGGAAGTTACATAGTTATCCACCAGGACAATCCAAGCATACCACGACAAAAAACCATCATTTCAAGTCCAACGGCAACAATCAATCTTCAGCCAATAGTGTCAAAAAAACCACATCAGCACATGTTCAGCCCCTTATGAATGGATTTACTGAACTACAATTACAACAAATTTTGGCTATTATGCAGGGCAATGGAACATCTCAATCAGCTGCTCCCAAGGCAAATAATGTCAAATTTTCTTCAGGTTTGTCCGCACCAAAATTGATAATTGATAGTGGTACAACAAATCACATAATTTCTTCTCCATCTTTACTTGTCAACAGTAAAGAAAACACTTCTTTACCACCAGTTGTTATGCCAAATGGAGATCAAGCTCCAATTACTTCTACTGGAAATTTGCCCTTAAGTTCTATTATTTATTTGAAGAATGTACTTGGGGTTCCATCTTGTAAGGTGGATTTGATGTTTGTGAGTCAAGTCACAAGCTATTTAAATTGTTCAATAACTTTTTTCCCACAATTGTGTATTTTGCAGGATTTGATGACGGGGATGACGAATGGTTTGGGTGAACAACGAGATGGACTCTATTACTTGGTTGCAATGAATAAGTCACACAAGGTTAATACCATCAAAGCTGCCTCTACTTCAGACACCTCGAGTATCTTGTGGCATAGGCGTCTAGGACACTTATCCTCTTCCAGATTAGACTTTATAGCCAAAAACTTCCTTCATTTCCCTTTCAAACAAAATAACAATTGTACTGTTTGTGCTCTTGCAAGACAAACTAGACCCCCTTTCTCTACAAGTTCTATTTCCTCTGTTAAACCTTTTGAATTAATACATTGTGATATTTGGGGGCCCTTTAGAGTTCCTTCCCTATCTGGTGCAAAATATTTTCTGACTATTGTAGATGACTTTTCTCGTTTTACTTGGGTTTTTCTAATGCATCATAAAAGTGAGACACAAAAACATTTAACCGAATTTTTCTCTTTTGTGAAAACCCAATTTGATACTACAATAGCAAATATTCGGGTTGACAATGGGGGAGAGTTTTTCTCTATGCGAGAATTCTTTAAACAACAGGGCACTAATTACCAACATTCTTGCATTTATACACCTCAACAAAATGGGGTGGTTGAGCGCAAACATAGACATATCCTTGAGTCAGCTTGAGCTCTTCGTTTTCAATCTCACCTCCCTTTGTACTTTTGGGCAGAGTGTGTCTCCGCTGCTGTTCATATAATTAATAGGTTGCCCACACCTATCCTTTCTCACCAAACTCCTTTTGAAAAACTTTATAAAAAAATTCCCTCTTATTCCCACCTTAGAGTTTTCGGATGTCTAGCTTATGCTACAAATGTTCATGTGCCCCATAAATTTGCTCCTCGTGCCACCAAATGTGTTTTTATTGGTTATCCACTTGGTCAGAAAGCTTACAAATTATATGAAATTGAATCTAATAGAGTTTTCACTAGTCGTGATGTTATTTTCCACGAGGATATTTTTCCCTACGAATCCATTTCTTCTTCACCACCTAAAACAGATTCTGTTGTACCTATTGTTGTCTTAGATTCCTCACTCATCCACCAAACACATGAAGAATCTAACCCTGCGACTCCTGCCTTTCCAACAGCCCCCACTCCTGCTTCTCCAGCAGCCCCCACTCCCGTTTTTCCAGCAACTCCCACTCCTGCTTCTCCAACAGCCCCTCCGCGTCGTTCTCAAAGAACCCATGTTCCTCCTGTAGCCTTGAGTGACTATGTTTGTAATCAAGTAAGTTCTCCCGAATCATTGTCATTCTCGCCATCTTTTCCATGTAAAGGTACACGATATCCGATCTCCAATTTTATCTCATATGATTGTTACTCACCACAACATAGATCCTTTATTGCTACTATTACTCATGATGTTGAACCTACATGTTATGAGCAAGCTGCTTCCCAATCTCATTGGCAAATAGCAATGCAATCTGAGTTGGCTGCTTTAGAGGCTAATAATACTTGGTTTCTCACACCTCTCCCTCCTGGAAAGCAAGCTATTGGTTGTCGCTGGGTCTATAAAATCAAGCGAAAATCAGATGGTTCTCTTGAACGCTATAAAGCGCGGTTAGTAGCAAAGGGATACACACAACTTGAAGGGATTGATTACCATGACACTTTTTCATCTACTGCTAAAATGGTTACAATACGTTGTTTATTAGCTTTGGCAGCCGCTCAAAATTGGTCACTTCATCAACTTGATGTCCACAATGCGTTTCTTCACGGAGATCTTTCTGAAGAAATTTATATGTCTCTTCCTCCTGGTTTTCAGCGACAGGGGGAGAACCTTGTGTGTCGCCTCAACAAATCTTTATATGGATTAAAACAAGCCTCTCGCCAATGGTTTGCCAAGTTCTTTACATCTATCCAAGGTGCAGGATTTATTCAATCAAAAACGGATTACTCGTTGTTTACGTGTAAGAAAGGCAAATGATTTACTGCCTTATTGATCTATGTTGATGACATCCTCATAACTGGTAATGATCTCAATGCCATAACTGTTCTTAAACAGTTTCTGCATAATCAATTCCGGATTAAAGATTTAGGTGACTTGAAATATTTTTTGGGCATGGAGATTTCTCGGTCAAAGAAAGGTACATTCATTTCGCAAAGGAAATATGCTTTGGAAATTCTAAAAGATGGAGGATGTTTAGGAGCTAAGCCTGTGAATTTTCCCATGGAGCAAAATGTAAAATTGTCGGATGAAGGAGAATTGTTGAAAGATCCATCCTCATATAGGCGACTTGTAGGACGCCTAATTTATTTGACTGTTACTCGTCCGGATATCACATACTCAATGCACATATTGAGTAGATTCATGCATGCCCCTCGCAAACCTCATATGGAAGTTGCCATGCGAATATTGCGGTACCTAAAGAGCAATCCAGGTCAAGGTTTATTTTTCTCTTCCCAAAATGACTTATCCTTACGTGCCTTCTGTGATTCAGATTGGGGAGGTTGCCCGATATCCAGAAAATCAACTACGGGGTATTGTGTTTTTTTAGGATCCTCACTAATTTCTTGGCGAACAAAAAGACAAAAGACAGTTTCTTTATCATCAGCTGAAGCAGAATATAGAGGTATGACAGGCGCATGTTGTGAGTTGTCTTGGCTACGTTCGTTGTTGAAGGATTTGGAGACATTGCACCCAAAAGTCGCACTATTGTATTGTGACAACAAAGCAGCTCTTCACATAGCGTCTAATCCGGTATTTCATGAAAGAACTCGACATATAGAGATAGATTGTCATTTTATTCGTGACAAAATTCAAGATGGTTCAGTAGCAACTGAGTATGTTCCTTCGGCAGAACAAGTAGCCGATGTATTCACTAAACCACTAGGAAAGGAACCCTTTCTTACAATGAAGCGCAAGTTGGGAGTTCTTGATATCCACTTTCCAACTTGACGGGGAGTGTTAGGAAAGGAAATTATATTCTATGATTTTGGTTATTATGAGAGTTAATTGCATCCATGATTCTTGTTGTAAATATGGTAACATGGCAACTGTCATATCAGTATAATAGGAATAGGTTGCTGAATTATAGGAATAGAATCATCTAATTAGAGAGATGTGTATGTGTATATAATGCTCTAATGATTCTGTTATTTTACAATTCTTGCGCGTCGACAATCTGTTTAAGAACAAACGCCAAGCAAAAATCTTGATTTTCAAGGGAATGCAAGACTTCCACAGAATTTCCAATGCAGTAAGAACGGGAGGATCCAAAAGAGAGTGATTTCCAGCAGCATTGATATGGTCAAATTCATCTTTTAAATATTGGTGAATGTCCTGACCGCTAACACGCACAATACACAATAGCATGTCTATGTGAATTTAAAATCACATAAATTTAACAGTTATTTAGACCCTAATCAACCCAGACCACAACAAGCAAGTACTAAAAAACACAATAACACATCGACGACGTGGTATTAATCAGCACTGAACCACTGGTGCAGTGTCGAAAACCCAAACACCTTAAAAACTCCATATCATAATAGATCTAGAAAGAGATCAAATGCAAGAACCCACCACCAACATCGGTGAATGATAAAGTGAAAACAACAACAGTCAAATCTAAAGCGAAACCATCAGAAACAAACCGAGTCTCAGCACCGAAATAACAAGACTAAATCAATTGTCAGCAATAACCCAACTGGAAGAATAAGCGAACAGAAAAACTCTTCAGACATGAGATACGGTGACAGTTATCTAGAAAATAGATTGTGTAGTGCGACCCCAACTGAAAAGGTGACGCAAAGAAACAACAATCTCATCACACCACTACAGACTAGATCTACATAATATAAAGGGTGGTGTTTAGATTTGTGAGAGGAGAAGAAAAGAACTATGTGAAAAAACTGAGAGAAGGAGGAGAAAAAAACTAAACATTTCATGAAATTTTGAATTAGCCTTATAATTAAAGATAGAGTAAAATCTGTTAGAACAACATAAAACATAAAAGCAGAATTTGGAAGGTAGTAACAATGGTGGAAAAGAAACTTGGGGAAGAAGATGAATTGAGAGAGAGAGAATTAGGGTAGAGAGTAATAATAGTGATGAATGAAAATTGGCATTAATTTGGAATTGGAATTACATCAAAGTATCTGTTATTTTTGGAAAACTAGCAGGTGTAACCGATTAACAACATATGGGTAATCGATTACCCTTGTAAAATTTCCAAAAATACAACTTTTAACAGCTTTCAACAAAATTAAGTCAATTGACTTACAATACAAGGTTTTTGTAGATTAAATAAAAATAATAGTTATATGAACAATAAATACTACATGAGTTTTCGATGTTAAAATATGATATTTATTAATAGTAATTCACTTTTAAATATGTATATTAGTGGTTAATTATGTATAAAAATATAGTTAGCTTTATTGTATTGATGGCTAAAAAACTACAATATTTTATTATATTTAACAAATATATTTAAATTATATTAACTATTTAATTTATTATAAAAATTAATGTCAAATTAATGTTTTCTAAATATCCTTATGCTTTTTTCAACATGGATATTTTCACATGTTTCACATTATGAGTATAATGGATATTTTCAGCATGCTCAAATATAGTACCAATCAATCTTTTTGCTGGTAAAATGTGCCAATCAAACATAGATTCTTTGTTAAAATTCGCACCTGAAAAACATCAGATTGGTGAATGCTTGATTAAAAAACAGAGCATACTAGTACAGTTAAAAGCTTTGAATTCTTTAGGATTGAAAATAGGATCGAAAATGACAAGCACTTGCAAATGGATTCTTCTACCAATTCATTGTAGCTTTTTCTGGATAACGAACAATTTGGAATATGTTCTAATAATTAATAATTAGATATTATAATTTTTTTAATAACTAATCTATACTATATATAAAGAGAAAACATGATTTTTGGTGTAGCCTATTTTTTTTTTCAATTATATTTTTTTTAATTTTTTTTAAATCTCAACTTCTCTTTAGACTCTGTTTGGTAAAATATTTTTTGAGCTTATGGCTTATGTTTTATAGTTTATAAGCTCGTATGACAATAAAAGACCTGTTTAGTAACAGTCTTTTCATCACGAACTTATAGCTTATTTTATTATCTTATAACTTATTTTTCAGACGCTATTTTAAATAGGGTTTTAGCTTATAGCTTATAGCTTATCATTTTATCTTCCACTTTTACTCTTATTATTTTAACTAAAACCCAACATTATCCTTTATAATTTATTATAATTAAAAAATAATATAATAATTATTAAATATCTTTTATGTCATTTTATTTTATTAGATAATTAAACCACTAATTTTACCAAACAACTCAATTAGCATATCAGCTATAAGACATCAGCCATCAGCTATAAACTATAAGTTATCAGTCACCAGCTATCAGTCATAAGCTATAAGCTATCAGCTAATTTATCAGTCAACCGCTAATTTTACCAAACTGAGCCTTAATTAGTTTTTGTTTTAAAATCTAACTTCTCTTCTATTAACTGTTATATGGTGGTTTGAATATCTTTTTCACTCTATTATTTTTTTTATTATTTTATAAATAATTTAATTAAAATAAAAATCTATACTATATATAAAGGGAAAACATGATATATGGTGTAGCCTATTTTTTTTTCTCCAATTATAACCTTTTTTAGTTTTTTTTTTAAAATCTCAACTTCCCTTTAATTAGTTTTTGTTTTAAAATCTAACTTTTCTTCTATTAATTGTTATATGGTGGTTTGAATATCTTTTACACTCTATTATTTTTTTATTATTTTATAAATGATTTAATTAAAATAAAAATAAAGACATAATCTATACTATATATAAAGGGAAAACATGATTTTTGGTGTATCCTATTTTTTTTCTTTCAATTATACCCTTTTTTTAGTTTTTTTTTTAAATCTCAACCTCTCTTTAATTAGTTTTTGTTTTAAAATCTAATTTCTCTTCTATTAACTGTTATATGGTGGTTTGAATATCTTTTTTACTCTATTATTTTTTTATTATTTTATAAATGATTTAATTAAAATAAAAATAATGACATAAAAAATATTGTTTATATTTTGACCCGTCTGTGTATTAATAAAAGCGGACAGACGGACACGGGGACGCTAGTAACAAATAATGTTAATTTATCAATATACAATTATAAAAAGAATAGTACCTGGAATTACCTAAATTAATCTTTTCTTTAACAACTAAACCTTTTCTTATTCCGGGGATATTTTAGTCTTTTGAAAACTATCTCTATTCTTATGCCTTCAGCAATAAATACGGCTGATGTGGCATTCATATATTTTTTTACATCTATTTCCAATTAAAAAAAAATAAAGATTATCTCTTATTTTTGTATAATAATAATAATAATTTGTTTAATGTTACATTGAATATGACCCTTAACTTTCCTTGGAATATGATGAGTTGCACCCGTAACTACTTTTGAGAAAATAGAAAGACACCTATTAACACTTCTTCTTTCTTCTTTCCGTAAACCCTTCATCTTCCTTCTTCTTTCCGCAAATTTATCACCTTCTTCTTCCATTCAACAACAACCACATACAACAATAAAACCATTTTCTTCTTCATTCATCACAACTCAATAATTACCAAAATAACTATCACACAATAAAAACAAAATAAAACATAAAATAAGAAGAAGTGAGTCACAACCGCCATTTCCATCTCCGCCGACGAACTACACGCACTTTTTTTGGCCATCGCATACGACACCTTGAAAATCGACCATCATCTTTAAACTCGACTATCTTCATTGTTAAGCGATGACGAGCCTTTGGGCGGTAAGGTTTGAAAGAAGAAAATGGGATCCGATGTTGATCTTCGTTATGATAGGGGTTTTCAGGTTTAATGACTGATTTAGTTTCGGTAAGATTTACTTTGTTAATCTTTTTGTTTTCAATCTTTCTTTTCTTTTCCTTGAGAATTTCTATTTTTGTTGGAGTCAATCGATCGAGAATTGTTGTCTTCATTTCGTATCTTCTTTTGAAAATGAATTTTTTTCACCCTACACTAAAATGAAGGTTAGTGATCACATCTTAATTATTCAATTTTATGTTGCTTTATTTCAGTTTTGTATTTGCACACCATATGTTTGATAAAATGTTGTAGAGGATTCTCACTAACATTATCATGACTATAACATTATCATGACTATGAGTAAGTTTTCGATTTATATTTTTAATGATTTTATGAAGATTCATCCATGTATTATACTGAATTATACATCTGTAGCTAAACAGTAAAACTCATAAGATTCAAAAGAGCCACCAATAAAAATGAATAAAGGAGGACTTCAATGTTATGAATGTTCTTTCATTTTAGTTCATTTGAAACTCTTATGTTGCTTGTGTCGACTTGGAATAGGGAAAAATGTTTGTTTTAAGGAATACTATTAAAAATTTTTGAGATTCTCTCCTCTGATCATGTAGACATTCTTTGTTTCCGGAATGGTGAACTCAGCTGGATTCCTGTTCATTGTACAAGAGATGCCAGGTGTGATCTTCAATGGCACAAATGTTACAATTAGAAGGAATGAACAACTATTATAAGCAAGTAAAATCTGAGTATTGTATTGTTTGTCTTCTATTGTTAATGCTAATAGAACTGTGACATTATCATTGCTAACAATTATCACGTGTGAATTGTTTTCTCATATGTTTCATCATATTGTTTTTATAGGGACAAGATGATGATGAGATAGTTACTTCGGTTATGCGTTCGATGAGCCTTGCCACTTCGGTTAGGTGTTTGGATTTTCAAGGTAGAGAGAGGTGAGTGTTCCTTTTTTTTTTCTTTTCATAATTAATTTTTTTGTACTTTTTTGAATTTGCAACTTTTTGAATTTCAATTCGGATTGTTCTCTTTCGCGCTCTCTGATTATATTTATTTTTTATGTATTTGTTTTACTGATTTTTAGCTAAAATTTTAAATAGTACTATTTTGATAATCGAATTTAATTGATGATTATGATAATTTGATTTTTGGTTTAATAGTACTATTTTGTTTCGTTATCTCTTTGATATGTATTTGAATTTGAGAAGTTATATTTGTGTTTTATTGATTTTGATTCAAAGCTCATTGTGTTTTTCTGATGATGATGATTTTTGAGATGATGATGATGATAATGATGATGTAGAAGTAAAATGTTTTCTTTCATGTATACAGATCAAGGGGGAATTTGAGGATTTTATCAAGGTGGTTTTCAATATATTTCAAGGTATATTAAGAAATATCCATTTATAAAACATCTATTGTTCCTGTGAATACAATTTCATTTACAGTTTCATTTAAATATTTGTTGTTTTTTCCCCTATCATGTTAAATCTGGATATCACATTCTTAGAGACGAATCCTTTTGCTTGAAGTGTCATCAGCTATTGCTTCTGCTTGAAGTGTCATATGAACAAAACTTTATTTAACTTACCTTGCTTGAAGTGTCATGCAGCTATTGTTTCTTTCTCTTTTAATTATTTGTTTGATGAAGATGTTCTTTAATGTTTAAACATACATGTCATAGTCAAATGCTTTGTAATTACACGTCTTTTCATTCAATGTGAAGATCAAATTTCAACGGAAACAGACTTATCTTCTTATTAAGTCTAATAATCTTCCCTTATACTTCATATGTTCAACTTGCAGATTGTTTTTTACACCATTGTCAGACTAGATATCATGATTAGTTATTTTGTTTCCATTGACATCCCTTTAGCACATTATTCAATCATGCGTGCATATTTCTTTGTTTACACATCTCTTTTGCGTCTGCAGGCAATGTATAATGAAGCAACAAAGCCAACATACAGATTGACAAAGATTACAGTGCAAAGCTTTCAAGTTATGGATGTGTTGGACATGTTTCTAAGGAAAAGATTTCAAGTAGTTCATCTGTAAAAGCTTTCATATTTTTTTATTATCTTCTCTCTATACTTTAAATTCAAAAAGGTTTCAATTGATGTGTGTTTCAGGCTACACCAAAATTCAATGAGGATAAAGTCAGACTGCATGTTGAAACAAGGCTAGGGGGAGACTACCCATTCGTTTTTATTTTACTTTGGCCATTTTGAATATTTTTTTGAAAGTTTATGTTGCTTATATTTTATCTGAATATATAATAAGCTCAGTAGACCACACAATTCTTATATTTTGTTTAGAAAGTAAATACTATACCAGAGACCAATTTTTAATGAGTACTGTATTAAATTAAAACAATACAAATAGAAAAACTTAATTGGTGAATTTGATTGAAAAATCTAATTGATTATATTAGCTTACATTATTGCCTTTCCAAACACAATAAATTCTTATCAAATTTCATTTAATTTAAGATACTTGATTTTTAATTTGAAAGGACAAATCAAATTTTAATATTTCATTTAAGAGAAAATATGAAAGAAAGAAAAAATGCTATCTAAAAAATCCTAATTCACTACCCTACTAAAAATATTGGGATTGATGATTAATTATATCATTTATCTTTGTGATGTTTATTGGTATTAAAAAAATATTACTAATTCGTTAAATTTTTTAATCCCATTTTAAAAAAAAAATATCTAAATCTTCATTCATTTTGTTTGAAAATATTAAATGAAATTAAGGTGAATGGTTGGATTTGATTATGTTTTAAAGGGGAAATCAAATCTATTTATAATCATGTTTTTTTAAATATTAAATCAACAACTTTTGCGGCTGTTGTTGAAAGCTTCTCCTGATAAAATGATTCATAGTTTAAATTAGTATTTATTATATTCTTAGAGTTTAAGGACTATAGAGGATTCATAGTAATAGTTTAAAGAGTATTTATTATATTCTTATAGTTTAGGAATTATATAGTAGAATGAATCCATAGTTACTGTTTTTCAATATTATTAAAAAAAATGAGACAATATTATTATTGTTATTTTAAGATAATTAAGATAAATGAAAATCCATTTCAAAAGTTTAGTTGCAGAAAAAGTATAGAATAATAGTTTAAAGATATATGGAATTATTAACCTTTGCTATTTTATAAAAGGTAAAAATAATAACAACAGTAATCCTGAATTTTAATTTCCATTATAATAAATATATTATTAATATATTTTATTTTTATAAAATTTAAGATTTATATTAAATTATAATAATTTCGCATTATTTTTAATAATTATTTTTTCTTTTCTTTGAGAAATCTCTCAAATATCCGTATCTTATCTCAAGAAAATAATATTAATTAACCTTAAAGATCTCACGGTAAATATAAAAGAGAATAAACTATTGATGATAACTTTATATATAGTTTAATAATCTTTATATTATATTGTACTATTAAGTTTGTCTTTTTTCTATAGAATATATATTTTAATTAGTTAAAATATTTATTTTACTTTAATCAAATTAACTATACATTAAAATAATAAATTCTATATTAATCACTAATAAATTATATTTATTTATAAACATAATTAATTATGAGACACGTATTTATGACTATTGAATAAATAAATTTGATTACAGCTATTTTAGATTATTATTCATAGAATTATTGACAATAATTAGCTAATTATTAGAAATAATTCTGTTGGAATTGCACATTTATTTGTAATAGCTATTCTCTTAATTAACATAATTAGTTGTAAATATACATAAGACAGTTTAGCTAATTTAGTGGGTTGAAATTTAACATGACAACTTGGTTTTTATAAACGTATCAATTTACTTTTATTTTCAAAATACCATGGAGTGTAAATATTCATTTAAAACTAAAATTTGACAGGGAGTTGTCATATATATTGTAGGTTTCTAAATATCGTAAATATGATATAATAAGAAGGATTTAAAACTGATATTTGACGGGAGACTGTTATAAATTTTAGGTTTAGAAAAATTGAGTAATATCTAAAAAGTAATGTTATTTGAATTGGAAAAATGATTTTATTCAAATTTGTAGTTTTAAAATTAACTCATCTGCATTCAACTTAGTTTTGTTAACTCATCTGGATTCATGGATAGATGTAAACGTATCTATGAGAGACTATGTTGTAGACTGTTCATTTTAATGTCCATCTTTTTAAAAACATTTCTCTTGCTGCGGTTAAAAGTTGGTGCATATTATTAGTTTATATTTGTAACTATGTCAATATTAACGAATTGAAGAATGAATTCAAACTTTACAAATGATGGTTTGGTAGACATTTAGAACCGAAATTTCAAGATACCGTGGAGTGTAGATATTCATTTAGAACTGAAATTTGATGGGGAGCTGTCATATATTGTAGGTTTGTAAAAGTTGTAAATATGATATAATAAGAAGGATTTAAAACTGATATTTGACGGGAAGCTGTTATAAATTTTAGGTTTGGAAAAATTGGCTAATATCTAAAAGTAATGTTATTTGAATTGGAAAAATGATTTTATTCAAATATGTTGTTTTAAAATTATAACTCATCTGGATTCAACTAAGTTTTGTTAACTCATCTGGATTCACGGGTAGATGTAAACGTATCTATGAGAGGTTATGTTGTAGACTGTTCATTTTAATGTCCATCTTTTGAAGTTAGACAATTGGGTATACGATTTATTGTGAGTACGAATCAATGCTTAAAAGTTGGTGCATATTATTAGCATATATTTGTAACTATGTCAATGTTAACCAATTGAAAAATGAATTCAAACTTTACAAATGATAGTTTGATAGACATGCGATGTAAATCCAGACAGGACCCGTGCGATAGCACGAGTTTCTTACTAGTTTAAAAATAAATAGTAGAATCGATATAACTTTTGGAGTCATCCCGACATCTAACCTCTTTCAATTAGAATTTACTCCTCCTTAATTTATAATTACATCAATATGATATGTCTTGTTCAAATTTTGGTGAAAAATATTTTCAATCTGTACAAGAACTTGTTCATTTAAATACTTTGATTGTTTAATTTTGACACTACATTTTTAAGGATTCTAACTTATCATGTTTTGTTCTATATAATTTTCTAGAGTATTAGAAAAGTTACATTCTCTAGAGGTCTTTGTGTTAGAGGCTTTACTATATAGTTCATATTGTTGGTATGTTTGCTTTGTACTTTGTTGGGCATGCGTATTTTGCCTGCATTTTTTTTACGACAGACCAAAGTTATAAGTTTGCACCCTATAATATGTCTGCTCTGTTCTGCACCATTTTTGCAGGTGTGAAATTATTATAAATTTTTACAATTTTTAAGCGTTAAAGGAACAATGCCTGTAGGTCTACCCTACTTTACTCTCATTTTTTGCGGAGCGTGTCAACATTTTAGGCATGTGTTGTAACACCCTGATTTTTTTTCCGTTTAATTATTTAATTAAGTTAATTTGTGTATTTGAGTAATTTAGCATGACTGTCTCATTTTTTTACGGAGTGTGTCAAGGTTTTAGGCATGTGTTGTAACACCCTGATTTTTTCTGTTTAATTATTTAATTAAGTTAATTTGTGCATTTGAGTGATTTAGCATGATTATATGATTTTACATATTGAATTAAATTGAATACTGCTATATGTGTATGGGGTGTAGTGAGATGTTTGGGACGAATAAAGTAGTATAGTAATAATGTAGAAGTGGTAGAATAATTAAAATAATAGTGTTTTACTTATTAAGTGAAATAATATGAGGAGTAGCATTTTAGTGAATTTAATTATTTTGTAATTAGAGATAAAATAATAAGAACAAAGTAAATGAATATAGGAAATAAAAGAGGAAGGGCATTGTTGGGTTTTTGTGAGTAAATGAGGATAGAAAGGTAAATTCAAAATTTAGGAGTTTTGTCATTATAAAAAGAAAGTTAGAGAGTTTTTTTTTTTTTTACAATACGTGAATTGGAATAGTGAAAGCGTTAGGGCAAATAGAAAATCAAGAGAAGAGCTAACATATAAGAAGAGGAGAACCAAGAACAGAACCAACCGTTGCTAGTAGGAGAACAAGGTAATGGGGGAGAATAACTTTTAATAGGACTTATGCATGAGGGGTAGGGTAGAGGAGTCTTTAACCTTCAATACGACATTGAGTTGCTCATGGAATTTTGAATTTCTATGATATTATGATGTTGATTGGCTAAATTGATGTGTATTTTCGTGTAAAATGTGGTATGTGATTACTGTTTTAAAATTGTTAATATTTCCACCATTGTCGAAGGTTTGAACTTTTGGGATAAATGTGAAAGTACGAAAATACATGATTTTGTTGATGTTAATCTGTGATAAATTGTGAATTTGCAGTTTTAATAATTGGGTCTTGGAGCTCAGAAGAGGGGGCTCATGGGTTCAGAAGAGTGGACCCGTTTCTAGAAAGAACCAAATATTGAATTGGTACCACATGCATATGCATAGAATTACATCGAGTTGCATTGCATAATGAGTTATATGCATAATTGTTAAGTTGTGATTGATTGATGAATTTGAGTGTGAGATTGTGATGAGATATTCTATGAATGATATTATGTAGAATATGTTATGTAGATATCCTACCTTGCAGTATATGCCTGTTATTATTGTTTGTGATGTCTCACCCCTTTGTTATTATTGTGGTAACTAGGTAACTAAGTAGCTGCTTAGTGGAAGGATGACGAGATGATATTTCTTATTCTTTTTCTTTCTATGTTTAGTTATGTGCTTGGATATGTAACATTGGGGGAAACATTTGTGATTTATCTGCTGTTGTATTGAGTAGAGAGTTAAAGTGTACTCTTATGGTTAAATTTTGGAGGTTTCAAATAGATTGCATTTATGACTTCGTTTATGTTATATAGTTTTTGAAATTAAATGATTTATTGATTGCATGCTTTGTTGATGAGAAATTCTGCTGCGATGATACCCTAAGTGAATGTGAGCATGCGAATACACCCTAAGAGAAGATGTTGATTATTGTTACTATTTGTTAAAGTGTAATAGGATATCTATGTTTTGAAAAGAGAATGTGTGATATCCTATTTGATTGTGTGAATACTCTGATTTTATTGTAGAATTATATGCGGGTGAAATAGGGTATTAAATGTGTCTACAACAATTCCCGCTCACCCTTTCCCGTTTTTCCGGACTTTTGTCGGACTTACTTAAATCGGACGGACATGTATGCTTGCTATCCCTAATATATATATATATATAATCTTTATTAATTATAATTTATATTTAAATATATATTATAGTGGTTAATTATTTATATAAATATGTTTAGTCATATTGTATTGATGGTTAAAAAACTACAATATCTTATTATATTTACCAAATATATTAAAATTATATCAGCTGTTTAATTTATTATAAAAGTTAATGTCAATTTTATGTGTCTAAATATCCTTATGCTTTTTTCAACATGGATAATTTCACATGTTCCACATTATTATCGATATTTTCCACATGCTCAAATATGTCGATCGTTTTGCGGGTAAAATGTGCCAATTAAGCATAGATTCTATGTTGAAATTTGCACCAGAAAAAAATCAGATTGGTGAATAATTGGTTAAAAAGAAGAGTATTTAAAAGCTCTGAATTGAAAAGAATCAATTGTGATTCTAGGATTGAAAATGACAAGCACTTGCAAATGGATTCTTCTACCAAGCTATTGTAGCTTTTTTAAATAAAAAATGATATTTACTTGAAAATCTTAAATTTAATTTTTTTCCTAGAAATAAAAAATGTATTATATTTCCTGAAAATAATAAGTGAAAGTATTTTAAAATAAATTTTTTGCTTCAAAATAAATAATCCTGAAAATAAAATTTAATTTATTTAAAAATAAAAAATAATATTAATTGGAGTTCATAAACCTCAAACACCCTTACTTATCGGACTTCCTTTCTAGTGGAACACCTTTGTGAGAGAGACACCACATACTCACCCAAAACTTTACGGTGATAGGTGTATGAATTATCTCACTTGTAAATATTCAAGTCAACACATTCCTATTCAAAGTGTAACTATTATCCACATTACTCACACTTGTTAATATTTAACACTCTTCCTCAAGTGTGAGTCTATCCATAATACTTCCACAATGCTTCTCCTAAAGCGGAAGCTTCAACTGTGCAACTGCATTTTTTGTTGTGTGTTTCTTACTCACCACTCTTGTACCGCCGTTGACGTTCTTCAACGGGACACCTCCTAACCACCACATGTGGAACGTATTTTTGATATATACAAGTGTGTCAGTCCTTCACTCGAAACAAAGACGCATGATATTATTGTTAAGGTAGATTTTCACTAGAGAGTATTGAATATTGTGGGACTTACTTTTCTAAAACAACACATTTGTGAGAGACACGCCACAATTTAGAAAAGCAACCAAAATGCAGATCAAAGGTTAGATGAGAGAACAAGATGAATCCAAACTATAAACAACTACCATGACACCATACTACCAACAGAAAAACAACTAGGAGGAGATCTAAAACAAATTCTGGAACATAAGGACCACTACTCATGTCCAAGTATTCTCCTAAAAGAGACATTTTAAGGTTGTTGTCCAACTTCTAAGAGAATTTTTGCAAACCAATTTCAAGTTGCAAAGTGGTTTGTGCCTAGGAGTTGAGACGCCCTTTTAATTTATAATAAATTAATGTTTTCACTTATTTATATTTAATTTTTAGTTATTTTGATTTATAAAAGTTTATTTGTTGAATAAATTTTGGGTTACAAGTTATATTATAGATCGAAATAATATCTGATATATCTATGATGATGCAAAATGTATATTTTATATTTAAAATACTTTTATTATATAGTTTTATTTGTATAATAAAATTTTAAAGATTGTGGTTGTTCATTAATTATTTAAATAGATTAAACCAATTAAAATACATATTTTATAAATTAGAAGTTTTAATTAATTTTTTTTTGATATACCGTCTAATATTATATGAGAAAAGTGGTGATGCACTGATAGTGTACAAAAGTTTTGTACGGTCAACCAATGACGATCATGCATCCCGCAAAGTCAGACTGAAAATTTTAAATTATTTAAATGACATGGCAGAATATTATATTTTTATTGGATGACAGTGTAAAACTTTTTTACACCGTCAGTACATCACCATTAAACCTATATTATATTACCATTTCCAAATTATTCTTTTCATTTTATATTACCATTTTATATTCTTTTCATTTTACATGATAAATCTTGGCGAGCAAGTTAGTGAGTCAGTACAGTCTCACACTCGCTTCTCTTTTATATTCTCACGCCTCTGCTTCACTCAATTCACCAATCATCAACAATCATTTCCACCTCTCCGTACTTTCTCTCTCTCACACACATATCTGAAATGGAACCTCAATTCATGAAACGCCAAACCACACTAACACAAATCCCGCCGAAAAGGGGACAAGTAAAAATCAGAGTAGTCAAGAGACTCATCAGATCCGCGACGGCGCTTGCGAATGGCGATGGTGGATGGAACAACTGTTACAGTAACAGAATAGACGACGGAGGTCATTCACCTTCTACAACACCAGCGATACCGAATGGATATAATTCTGATCGAAACAACTGATACTCACACTTCTTTGATGTTGCACCTTTAATATCAGGTCTCTGTTGTAAACGGTGTTGTTAACAGTTGAAATATGAATATTTTTTTTTTTCGTTTTCTATTTTTGGTTTTTTGTTTTTGATTTGAAACAGAAAGGGGAATTAAGGAAAAAGAAATAGCATTGATGATGGGAGTTAGTTACTGTATAGGGATGTATATGATTGTTGTTAATTAATTGTCCTTCTGATTAATCCTGAGATTTATCTCTACTACTAGTTTTTTTAGTTGACTAAATCTGGGTAGCTTTTGTGAAAATATTTTGACTTGGTCAAACATGACACCAATCCAAAAAGCTCTAGGTTTATTGAAACCTTTGGGGAAAAAGATAAAAAAAATAGGTCCCCATGTGTATTGAAATTGAGTACTCTCACTCAGATGTTCCAGTAATCACTATGAATATGTTTAACATGCTTAAAAGAATCAGTCAATCTTTTGCGTGGTAAAATGTGTCAATTAAGCCTAGATTCTGTGGAAATTTGCCCCAGATAAAATTAAAAATTGGTGAATGATTGATTAAAAAGAAGAGTTTACTAGTACCGCTAAAACCTTTGAATTGAAAAGAATCAAATGTGAATGTTTAGGATTTTTTTTAAAAGGCTAAAGAAAATACTATATTAAATAGAAGACAAGGCATAAGCCATGCCAAGCCAACCAAAACAAGAGAATATCAGTACACCAGACCAAAATCAAGCATGAAATGGACATAACACCATAACAGAAAACAGACCAACAGAACAGCATAAAAAATTCACCAACACATGTCATGCTAGCCATGCCACAGTAGAAAACAACTCCCAACCCGAAAAATAAAACACCCCTAACACACAACACATAGTCTGAGGCGGAAGAAAGAGATGGTAGACATGCTGATTGGAAACATCCAACAATAATCCTCCAAAACATGCCTTGAGACCGCAGCAAATCACTCTTCGATTCCCAAGCAGGCTGCCAGATTGATTATCTAGTGAGTGTTTAGGATTGAAAATAGGAATGCAAATGACAAGCACTTACGAATAGATTCTTCTTCGACAAGCCATTAGTAGCTTTTTTTCTTGATAATCACAACTTGAAATATGCATTAATTCTCTCTAACTTGCATCTTATTTTATCAATTTTCACCATGAACAAGGAGTGGAACAGGGTGAGTAGGAAAGAATTTAGAAAGGGAGAGCGTCTAAGGTGGGACCACCACCCTGTAGGAGGTGGTTTGAAGGATGGAAAAAGGGAAGATTTACAATCTATCTTTTTTTCAGAAATTCCAAATAGAGTCAAAGCGAAAGAGATTTTCAATTTGTTTGGAAAGTTTGGTAAGGTGAAGGAGATTGTTATCCCACCGAAGCGAAACAAATACGGAAATCGATTCAGATTTGTTAGATTCGTAGATGTGGAAGACAACAGATTGCTTGCTGTCAAGTTGGATAATATCATTATCGATAACTTAAATATTGATGCTAACGTTCCAAGATTTAGCAGAGAAGAGAAAAACTCAAAGGATGGTAAATCGGGAGTGGATAAGATACCTCGTGTTCGAAACTTTAACAGGTATCAGAGAAGATGGAATGGAGCGTCTGCTACTAAAGTCGGGGAGAGGTCATTCGTGGAGGTGGTGAACAATATTAGTCACCCTGCACAGCCATTCCTCGGAAGGTACCTATTTATTTGAAATACTCTTCAGAAGAATCTACTAGAGAGGTTTAGAAAGGCATATGTGGGTGTTGTTAACAATCCTGGATGAAGTATAACATTCAAACTAGCTTCGAGACTGAGGGTTATTTCTTTATTAAGGTTACCCCTATGGAGCTAACCTTTGTTTGTTGGAGGAAAGTGAAACCAGGGAGATAAGAGATATTATCAGGGAAGCGGAATCATGGTGGAAACAATGGTTCTCTGAAATTAAAGAATGAAAGGAAGAAGATGTAGATAAAGAAATAGTCATATGTGTTAGACGAAGGCAATTGATCTAGAAGGGGGTTGAATAGATCACTTCTTTTTAAATGCGAGTCGGCGCTAAAATTTGTTTTTAAAAATATTTTACGGAAGCCGCCGAGGATAATTCGTCTACACGAACCGAGTTACTGAGAGAATCAGATATACGTAAGGCAAATGGAACGAAAGGCTCGAAGAGAAAAAAAATAGAATCGCAACTTAACAATTAATTAATTTTCCAAAAGCACTTAATATGGTGCAATCTCCAATGAGCAGTCAAAAATAAACCAAACTTGACAATATATCAAACACCTTGTAAGCGTTCAATTTATCAAGCACTTGGAGTGCATAAAACTCCAAGCTAAACCTTCTATGATAGTTGATGCAGAATTTTCACTAAGCACAATCCAAAAATGATTATGCAATGGTTTTCAAATTAATTTTTTGCACTAAACTATACCAGATTTTTTATCGATCAATTGAACAATCACACGCGTAAACAGTTCAAAAATTAAATGAGATAGGGAAAGAGAAACGACACCAGGTTTGTTTAGGCAGTTTCCCTTTCGTCCTCGCTTCGGGTACGTCTGCCCCCAATTCTAAATCTAGAATTGAGATATCTATAATCTTGTTTGCAAATTGTTTTTACAAGAGAAAAATTAGTTATCACACACTCAAGAAACTTCGTTGATGCAGATACTATGTCTTCTCTTCCCTTGATTCGAGTCGAATCAAGATCCTCAAACTTGTTGGATGAACCTCCGTTTACCGTTACTAGATTGAATGATCACCCCGATCTTCAATCACCTTCACTCGGCTGATTCCGATCCACACAAAATTCGATCCACAAATCTTTGTTGCACAATCCTCCGGTTAACGCTAATAGATCGACAAAACCCACCGTTCTTCGATCACCTTCGCTCGGCTGAATTCAATGCACACAAGATTTGAACCAAAAACCCCACAAATCCAATTGATCTTGGAGGACAAAAGCCTAGAGGTTTTATTTAAGAAAAAACCCACTGAAACACTCACCCCAAACCAAGATACAATTCTATGTTTGGATGTTATCACTTCATGATGCAGAAAATCAACAAAGATGATTATGTGTATTTGTTGAGAAAGGTGCAAGAATGAAGATGAAGGTGATGAGAGAAAAGTTTCAATGTATATCTTTCACTTTTTCTTGTTATCCATGTAAAAAATGAGGAACCAAGTATTTATATGATGCAAGGATCAACAACCAATCATAACAGCATTTTGAACTTAGAAAAAATCAGAAAAATTAGTTATAAGCTGCGAACTGTAGACCAAACATTAAAGAGGGTCAGCCTGCGCTGACCCGTGGACAAGTCTGCGCATGTTGGAAGACCATGCATCGACCGCTACAGGGTTCATGCGTAAATGCATGGCAGAAGAAAATGCAGAATGAGAAATGACAAAGGCATGCGTCGACCGCAGGGTCAGCGTGCGCTAACCCGAGCAAAACTCACAAATTGTCAACATTCCATGAGTCGACCAAACCTCAGCTTAGGTCGACTCAAGCTTCAAAAACTCCTAAAAATTGATTTTTCGATACGTTTTCATCTACTTAGGCACAGTTTATGCATGTCTAATACTAATACCATGATCACTCACATGTAAGGGATATGCAAGACTCTTCCTATATGTTTGGACTCATGATTATGCATTGCAAAATAAGAATGCCGACAATGATGAGATGATACCGTCCAAATTACAAACTATGAGCTAGTACATATTTTGACATCATTAAAATAAAGCTCAAGTGAGAGACACCTTGCCCTCACATACTCCCTCTTTTTGATGATGGCAAAATCTTCTTTAGCTTGTTTTGTAATTTGAATCTCATCCTCCCCCTAACTATGTGAAGTCCTCTAAGATTCAACTTTGCTGCTTATAGATATCCTTCTCCCCCTTTGACAACATCAAAAAGAGCAAAAGACCTTGGTCAAAGAATCTCATATCATATACTTATGGATTCACTCAACAACTTGCAGACAAGATACATCAACATACATTCACATATAATGATGCTAATGCGAATATTATACAGATAAATAAGGCAAAAGAAATGCATAGATGGAGACTCAAAATACATTCCATAATAGACCAAATGTCAACATATTCCAATGGCATACCAAGTACATAAGCAAATTTCATCACATAAAAAGTCATACATACAAAAAGCTAGATATGACATGTAGGTAACTAAGATCCTATTCCTTATGGTCTCCTCCTCCTAAAGTGGTGACCCCTTCCTCTGAAATACTGGTCAGGAGGTGGAGGAAGTGGTTGTTCTTCCAACCGCTCATTCAGTTCCAACACAGCCCGGTTAAGAGTGTTGATACCATTAGTCACGCAGCGGGTCTGACTTTCAGCAGCAGTATCCAAAGTGTCAAAGCGAGTCCTGATAGTAGTAGCAAACCTGTTGAAGTTTCGATTTTGTGCTTCCAACTGGTTTGAGAGAGTCGTATACCTCTCTTCTTGTGTGGTCATGAAACTTTGTTGTTGAAGCTGCATTGAGTGTAACATGTCGAGGATTTCCTCGTTGTTTTGTTGCGGTTGCTGTGTAGGAGTAGGAATAGAGTATTCGGGCTAGTGCCATTCATACTCTTCATGTTGGTGCCATTCATGATTCGGAGGATTATAAGATGAACCAAGTGAGGTCCATCCGGTGTGCTGCCACTCACCACATCCCTGATTAGCTTAGGGATCATGAGGGGGAGAGTAGCACATCCATTCAACATTATCATCTTCTACATTATGCACCTTTGTTTGCATATTGTCGCCAGGTTCTCCTTCTTGTACATTCTCTTCTTCATCCTCTTCTTCATCTGCAATATCATATTGAGTATCTTGATATGTGGTTCTGTGCCTAAATTTGTAATCTTTGTCTTGGTTGTCCCAAAAATACCCCATCATGGTAAGAGTCTTCTGAGTGAACTCCTGATCAGTAGTAAATGTCACGTAAGGGATGCCTTGGACCGTTACCTCAGCCTTGTTCAAGATACATTGAATGAAAGAAGCATAACATAAAGTCATACCTCGAGTAGAGTCGCGGAGTGCAAACATCCGACTTGTGAAATAATACGGCCAGTCAATGTGCTTTTTGTTTTTCAACAGATAAATCAACTGAACTTCGGCTTGGTCAACCCGTGAGTACCCTCCTTTCTTAGGTCGTAGGTGTAGTACCCTAAATTTTGACCAGTGGTTTGTTACTATTTTTGAATTTTTGTGCTACCAGAGGGTGTCATTTAGATGTCCGTGAGCTCCTGAGATTGCTAGCACTTTTAGGCCCATTTTGGCATTGGTGTGGTATAAAGGGTTTTTTTATTATTTGTTTTATTTAAAGGGGGCTTGTTTAATCTTAATAATTTGTTAGGATTTATTTTATTTTAGAGGCAATCATTTTAGAGTTAGTTAGGAAGTTTGGGCTTTTTTAATTTAATAGTATAATAATCAGGATTTTATTTCAGAATGATTTATTTTTAATTTATTTTTGAATATTGTGATTGATTTATTTTAAAGGATTAAATATATCAGCGTTTATTTATTTTACTATTTTCTAAGGCTCATTAGAATTAATTAAATAGGTTTAAATATTAAGTATATTATTTTTAATTATTAATTAGGAATAATTTTTATTAAGTTTTAGAGATTAAGTATATTATTTTAAATTAATTATTGATTAGGGATAATTTGTATTTTTGGTTTTGGATGATATTAGGATTTACTAATTTAAAGAGACTGGTAGTTTATTTTATTTTAATTCATTATTATTTATTATTTATAATTATTACTTATTTTATTTATTTCATTTAGGGTCATTTTCTGTTATCCTTAATTAAGGTTAGTGAGATTTAAACTTAATTGGGAGATGGGCCGATCAGTCGGAATTATGGTTATTAATTATTATTTATTTTGTTTATTTATTAATATGGTTTTTTGTTATATTTATTATTTATTTTATTTTTACATGGTTATGGTTATATTAGTATATTTTTAATTATTATTTATTTTGAGAATCAATATGATTGATAAAGAATTATTACAAAATCAAAATCACAAAAATTGCATTCTCCATACGATAAAATGTTGTTGTTCTTCACATTGAAGAACAACAACAAATAAACCCTAAACCCTCAACAACACTAAAACCCTAAACCCTCAACAACAAGGAAAGGAAAAAGAGATCTCACACCAAAGGAGAAACGGGATACAAGAAAATCACCACCAAGAGAAAAAGGAATACACAAAGAAATAAAAAAAAAAGGGAAAGAAGGGAAAAGGAAAAAGAAGGGGAAAAATCACAAAGGCAAAGGAAAGAAAAGAAGGGATGAAGCAGCTTAAATTGGTCACGGCAAGGGGAGGTAATTCGAATACATAGTTTTTTTTTTGTGTTGATGTTGATTGGGGGATATTTCTGAAAAAGTTAGGGTTAGGGTTCTTCGTTCATACGAAAAGATTAGGGTTCTTGGGGGAAAAGGGTTAGGGTTCATATTGAACCCTTAGGGTTTTGATTAATTTAATTATTAATTGGGGATTAAGGGATTAATTAGGGGATTAGGGTTTATTATTATGGAAAAATATAATTAGGAATTTTAGAATTGTAATTTTATTTTCTAGGGATTTATTCAGGGTTTTAGGGTTTTTAATAATTAAATTAATAACTTAATTTAATTATTTAATTAGGTTAATTTTTAATTAGGATTTAGAAATAGGATTTTAGGGTTTTTTGTATAATTAAATTAATAACTTTATTTAATTGTTTAATTGGGTTAAAATTTTAATTAGGATTTAGAAGTAGGGTTTTAGGGTTTTTAATAATTAAATTAATGACTAAATTTAATTATTTAGTTAGGTTAATTTTTAATTAGGATTTAGAAATAGGATTTTAGGGCTTTTTGTATAATTAAATTAATAACTTAATTTAATTGTTTAATTGGGTTAAAATTTTAATTAGGATTTAGGAATAGGATTTTATGGTTTTTTTGTAAAATTAAATTAACAACTTAATTTAATTATTTAATTAGGTATTAACCAGGGTTTAGAAATAGGGTTTTAGGGTTTTTTTAATTAATTAAATTAATAATTTAATTTATTTACTTAATTGGGATTTAGATTTTAATTAAGGTTTAGAAATAGGGTTTTAGGATTTTTTTTAATTAATTAAATTAATAAATTAATTTAATTACTTAATTGGGAATTAGATTTTAATTAAGGTTTAGAAATAGGGTTTTAGGGTTTTTATTAATTAAATTAATTACTTAATTTAATTATTTAATTAGGTTAAATTTTAATTAAGATTTAGAAATAGGGTTTTCGGGTTTTTAATTAATTAAATTAATTACTTAATTTAATTATTTAATTAGGTTAATTTTAATTAGGGGTTAGAAATAGGTTTTATTCCTGTTTTTTTATAAGGTATTTTAGTAAATTTAGAATTTTATTGAAATTAGGTTTGGGGTTTATTTCAAGGAAATTAGATTTTTAATTGGATTTAAATATGGGACTGGGGATAAAAATAAAATCATTTTTGGGGGTTTGGTTTTTGTATTTAAAATAACTTGTTTGTTTTTAAATAGAGATAAATTCTAAGGGATAATTTAAGGGATAAAAATTAAAGGATAAATTCTAAGAAACATTTTGGGATAAAATATTATGGATATAATTGGGATAAAGCTTTGGGGATAAAACTCTTACGTTCCAAGAGTATAAATAAAGGCCAAGGGATTAGGATTTTAAGGGATAGTACTCTTCGTCCGAGAGTATAAATAATGGATAGGAATTGGGGATAACACTCTTAGGTTCCAAGAGTATAAATATAAGCCAAGGGGTAAGGGATAAGGGATAGAACTCTCCATCTGAGAGTATAAACAAGGGATAAGGGATAGAACTCTCCATCCGAGAGTATAAATAATGGATAAGGGATAGAACTCTCCATCCAAGAGTAAAAATAATGGATAATGGATAGAACTCTCCATCCGAGAGTATAAACAATGGATAAGGGATAAAACTCTCCATCCGAGAGTATAAATAATGGATAAGGGATAGAACTCTCCATCCGAGAGTATAAACAATGGATAAGGGATAAAACTCTTCCTCCGGGAGTATAAATAAGTGGATCGGGATTTAAGGGATAGAACTCCTTATCTAGGAGTATAAATATAGATAAAGTGATAAAACTCCTTATCTAAGAGTATAAATATTAGATTAAGGGATACAACTCCTTATCTAGGAGTATAAATAATAGATCAAGGGATAGAACTCTTTATCCAAGAGTATAAATAGTGGATTGGGTTTAGGATTAGGAATGGGAATAGGATTAGGGGGTATGAATAGGGGAGGTGAACTACGGTTACTCTGATCCTTCAAAATGAGGGTACGTAGGCATAGGGTTGTGAACCCTAGCGAGTTTAATTAATAAAAAACTTAGGTTTCCTTTGTAAATAAATCATTTAGACAAACAAACAAGCATACCCTAAAATCTAAGGAGGATCCCATTGAGTACAATGGAGGTGAGGGGTGCCTAACACCTTCCCCTCACTTAATCGACTCCCGAACCTTAGTAATCTCTACCTTTAGGATTATGATTTTTTAGGTTTATCATTTATTTTGCTTAAAAAATATGATGGCGACTCGAATATTTTTGCCGGCCGCGACAGCTGGCGACTCTGCTGGGGACGCCTCCCTAAAGAGAGTCCCTCCTAACTTTAGGCTTTAGGGTTTTGTTTGTTTGTCTTGGGTGTTTATGGTTTTTTTGTTTTTTCTTTTTATTATTCTCAGGTTTTATTTTATATATTTGTTTATTTATTATATATGACTCTTTTGTTTTATTTTGTCATCATGCATTGGATTGGGGCATATGATGTGTAAAGCTAAAACCTAAGCTTGGAGTATAACCCTAGATTAGGACGTGGAACAGAAATGTTTTTGGGGGGGATGTGACATCCCCAACAATTCATTGATGCCACACTCAGAATAGATCCTTCCAAAGGTGTCCTCATGGAAGGGCTAGCCCCTAACGTAGAGGATGATTTGGATGTGGTCCGAGACTCTGAGAACTTTTAGCCTACCCCTTACCAACTCATGGAGACCCTACGTATTCAACCCTCAAGGGCTGTTACTAGGGTCCTACCCAGATGAGACTTATCCCGAAGGATTACCATAGGAAGGCTTACTCATTCTCATGGTAAAACAAGGGTATAGTCTGTACATTATAGGGTCGTTATGCTGTCCAAACTTTATGTCCTACATGTGAGGGAATTGGGTAGACAAAACATAGATCTAACCTATCATAGGGAGCCTACCTTTACTAGGGCATGCTTGCATTTCACTTTACCCTAACAAAAAAAAAACATTTAATAAAAAAACAAAAATGTCCATGTCATCATGCATTTAAAAACATTTTTTTGCATATATGCATTTTTGTAGGGAATTTCAAGATGTGTTGTAGGAACATTGGAAAGATGAATTCAAACAAAATGGTTACCCTACGCATCAGAGTGCTAAGTACTGATTTACAAAGTCTCAAAGACCTTTGAGACTTAATGCCAAATCTGCTCAAAGGATGGTTATACACAAGCATGGAAGAATCCTCGATCTTTTAGGGGCCCCTATGAAGGTAGAGACCGTAACTGCTTTTGTACAACTTTATGATCCTCCTCTATGTGACTTCCTCTTCAAGGATTCTTCAACCAGCTCCTACGCTGAAACAATTTAGACTATACTTGGATTTACAAGGAGAGGGAAAAACCTACAAGGAGAGGGAAAAACCTTACAAGGGGCACAGGGGCAAAAAAAAAAGAAAAAAGAAAAAGGTCAAGCCTAAAGACTTAGTTGTACCGGTTCAAGACCTATTATCTCACCACAAGGAGGATAGGGAATTGCAAGGGTACTTGGAGGAATTTAAAGCTCATTTAAAGAAGGTATTGGGGGCATCGATTTAGTTTACGCCTTCTTAAGTTCAGGAGTTTCCATTTTAGGATTATTGTTTTGGATTATTTTCCTAATTTTATATTCATCTCTAACTACAATGGATTTTGGAATTCCCCCTAAATAAATTTTTAAGATTATTTTGCATACCCCATGCATTTTCATGCATTTGCATACATACACATACATTTGCATATCCTTTCCGCTTTCGCCCTTGCCCGATTAACAAGAGCTAAGAGGTTTCCCGATACTCATGAACGAACTGAAAGGGTACCTCAAGAAGCTATGGAGGAATTCAAGAGGGACAAGTACCATTGAGGAAAGAAGATAACCCTTCACCATGTCTGCCAGAGGAGTGCTTAGAGCCTCAAATGCAATAACCTTGGATGATGCCCATACAACAAAGGAAGTTTGGAAGGGAACTAGATCCTACACCAATATCTCAAGACTGGTGGATTAACAAGGAGGCTCACTTCTAGGATCAGTAGGCCTTTATCATTTCTAGTTGTAATTTCTTTTTGCTAAGTGTTGTTTATATTAAAGGTTGTACCTTTTGGGATATAATTTTAATGAAATAAACATGCATGTTTTTGGAATTCATCCATTCGTTTTCACTCTTTCTTATAAAAAAAATAAAAATAAAATAAAAAAAGGAATCAACGTTTTTCCATTTCACCTCACCTCTTCAACAAACTTAGGAGGAGAAGGATGTAAATAAACAAACGAATATTGCAGATGTATGCTTTAATGGTATGACCTGGCTGAAGATGTAAGGCATTGTTTCACTCCCTAAACACTAGAGGAATAAGGAGTTAAACCGTAGTCAACCCCCTCGAGCCAGAAGTTGGTGTTCTTTCTATTTAAAAAAAAAACCTTAATCTTAACCAGGGGCAGGGTAGATTTCAATTAATTCAACATTGCGTCCTAATGCAAGGGAATCAGTACACCTAATCACAAGGATAAAGGTTTAAAGCACACACCATTCAACATTGAGGAAGCAAAAGTGATAATAGCTCATAATATCTAATATGGCAGTCACACCCTTTCTAAGTCAAAAGCAAGATCACTCAGGAATTGTTCCAAAAAAAAGAGGAAAAAGAAAAGCCCGCTAAGTCAAGAAGAAAAGGAAAAAAACTGAAAAAAATAGTTGACTTTGACTTAAGAAAAAATTAGGGTACCCCGATGGACCACTAAATTCAAAAGAATTGGTCCATGCAAAAACAAGAGATTAAAATAAAAGAAAAAGGAAAAATGGAACAATCTTATAAACATGAGTGAGTGACTGCACCTCAAAAGGATCTCATCGAGTGCTTAAACTAGTATAACTTCTAATCACCGTGACTGAAAAGTTTCTCTTGAAGGATGAACGCATTTGTTGTGTTAATTGGATTTAGGAATGGAGAACAACAAGGAGAATGGGGTGGATTAAATTTCAAATTTTGAGCCTTGTATCTTTGTTTTTTTTAAAAAAACCGTGAACCAGACCACGTTACAACATATAAAAGTCCTAATTGAAGCTAGGGGCACTATAAAAGCATACTCGGAAAAGTCGTTGTTAAGCTGACTCCGAATCTGAATGTTTGTTAAATCATCATTTTCCTATTCTCATTCGCGCCAACCTCATGGACGAATACCATCTGTCATACGCCTTGTATAAATTTTGGATTTCAAAACTTGCATGAACATGAAGTTATAATTACTTTTCAAAGGGAACATTTTTTTTCTCATAAATTAATACTTAGCGTTAAGGAAATTTCAACAAAGGACTGATCAGGGGCATAAGGATTCAAGAGATTTATGATAAGGGGGCGAATTACCAAAGAATCTTTCCAACCATGGGGTAAATCCTAATGATCATAGGAGCATATTATTTGGAAATCCTACTAACTAGGGGCAAAGCATCCCAAGATTTGACACACTAATGTTGAATCACCTCCATGACTCTAATGATAAGGGGTGGGCCTTTCAAGAGGTTCACCCTGGGGCATACCAACTCAAGGGTGAATTGAGGCCAATCACTCTAAGGGTCAATCTAATCAGGGGCATACATTTCAAGGATTCAAACAATTTGACACACTTTTCAAGATTCAAATATTGGGGGAAGTTCATACCAAAGTCATACTACAGTATGGGGGGATCCAAGTTCGTTCTCAAGACACTCTTCCATGTCCTAATAATATGGGGCATATTTTCAAGGTTCAAATACTGGGGGCACATATGGAGGTATTCAAATCATTGTCATGCATTAATCACGTCGCTACGCTCTAGCGCATAATCAGGCGCATATATAACATAACATCTCATGCATACATAAACATGCATCGCTCATATACACAAACATGCATACATGCATAAGGTTCATATTTACTCTTAGGGGTTTAATTTCCGACTGGGCAACATGGCCTTCATAAGGGATATGTTTCATCAGGTATCTAAGGATATTCATCAAGGGTTCCACTAAGGGTTTTTCAAGGGTTCTATTAGGAGTTTTACCTGAGATTTATCAAAGGGATTCCACTAAAGTGCGTCTCAGGGTTTCACATAAAGGGTACATCTAGGGGTTTCGTCAAGGAGCTTTATCAGGGGTTCAACCAGATTTGTATTTAAGGGTTTGTCCCCAAGGGATTTTTATCAAAGGGGTTCTATCAAAGGGTTTACTTAGGAAAATTCTACACAAGGATTTACCAAAAGGGGTCTACCAGATTTTTTAGGGGTTCTACTGGATTTTGTTCAAGGGGTTCCATCTTGGGATTTTTCATCCAAAAGGGTTTTTGTTTAAAATTAAAAAAAAAGGGGTTCCATCTAGGGATTTTCATCTAAAAGATTTTTTTTTAGAATTAAGAAAGAGGAGTTCTACCGGAATTTTGACAAAAAAAGAGGGTTTATTGGGTTTGTCATCAGAGGATTCCACCTAGGGGTGTCACTGTTGTGTCAATAGGTTTTATCAAAAGGGGTTTCTCGAAAAGGTACTTATCAAGGGGTTTGATCGGGTATTTCGTCAAGGGTTTATTACTAGGGATCTTAGGATATCAACATAGCACATATCGGGTTCTGCGGTCAAAATTAGGGTCCTTCTTGTATTTAATTGTCTCCTCCTCAGAAGGAGGAAGGCTCATCGACATCATCCTTCTGATTTGAAGACGATTAAATAGTGGCAGCTGTAGTACCCTAAATTTTGACCAGTGGTTTGTTACTATTTTTGAATTTTTGTGCTACTAGAGGGTGTCATTTAGATGTCTGTGGGCTCCTGAGATTGCTAGCACTTTTAGGCCCATTTTGGAATTGGTGTGGTATAAAGGGTTTTTTTATTATTTGTTTTATTTAAAGGGGGCTTGTTTAATCTTAATAATTTGTTAGGATTTATTTTATTTTAGAGGCAATCATTTTAGAGTTAGTTAGGAAGTTTGGGCTTTTTTAATTTAATAGTATAATAATCAGGATTTTATTTCAGAATTATTTATTTTTAATTTATTTTTGAATATTGTGATTTATTTATTTTAAAGGATTAAATATATCAGTGTTTATTTATTTTACTATTTTCTAAGGCTCATTAGAATTAATTAAATAGGTTTAAAAATTAAGTATATTATTTTTAATTATTAATTAGGAATAATTTTTATTAAGTTTTAGAGATTAAGTATATTATTTTAAATTAATTATTGATTAGGGATAATTTGTATTTTTGGTTTTGGATGATATTAGGATTTACTAATTTAAAGAGACTGGTAGTTTATTTTATTTTAATTCATTATTATTTATTATTTATAATTATTACTTATTTTATTTATTTCATTTAGGGTCATTTTCTGTTATCCTTAATTAAGGTTAATGAGATTTAAACTTAATTGGGAGATGGGCCGATCAGTCGGAATTATGGTTATTAATTATTATTTATTTTGTTTATTTATTAATATGGTTTTTTGTTATATTTATTATTTATTTTATTTTTACATGGTTATGGTTATATTAGTATATTTTTAATTATTATTTATTTTGAGAATCAATATGATTGATAAAGAATTATTACAAAATCAAAATCACAAAAATTGCATTCTCCATCTTTTTTAATTTAATTTTCGTATTTATTTATTAGGCATTTTTAAAAAATATTAATTTTCACTTTTTTTTTTTACTTTTTACTCAAAAAATATTCAAAAAATCATAAAATAAAAAGTATTGGAAAAGATTTTGTTCTTTTTATTTTTAGGATAATATTTAATTTTAGAAAAAAGTTAATATAATTGATAACAAAATTAAAAATCACATAAAATTGATTTATGGACTTTTGATTTTGTTGATGGATCAAATTTATTAATTTCCTTTTTTGTTTAACCTAATTTGTCCTATAAGTAGAGTCTATTTCTTACAATTTCGGGGGGGGGGGGGGGGGAATTTTACAAACCATACGATAAAAAGTTGTTGTTCTTCACATTGAAGAACAACAACAAATAAACCGCAAACCCTCAACAACATTAAAACCCTAAACCTTCAACATCCCTCCGAGTCAAAAAGGAAAAGGAAAGGAAAAGGAGATCTCACACCAAAGGAGAAACGGGATACAAGGAAATCACCACCAAGAGAAAAAGGAATACACAAAGAAATAAAAAAAAAAGGGAAAGAAAGGAAAAGGAAAAAGAAGGGGAAAAATCACATAGACAAAGGAAAGAAAAGAAGGGATGAAGCAGCTTAAATTGGTCACGGCAAGGGGAGGTAATTCGAATACTTAGCTTTTTTTTGTGTTGATGCTGATTGATTGGGTTTTTGGGATATTTCTGGAAAAGTTAGGGCTAGGGTTCTTGGTTCATACGAAAGGGTTAGGGTTCTTGGGGAAAAGGGTTAGGGTTCATATTGACACTACGCCAAAAATATGATTAGACAGCACCAAAAAGACAGCGCTTTTATGCAAAAGCGCTGCTAAAAAGAATAAAAAAATTTCGCTAAAAAAAAGCGCCTTAAAAGAAAGGCTTTAGAAAGCGCTTTCCAAAAAGCGCTGTAAAAGAATGTAAAAGAGTGCCACCTTAGACAGCGCTTTCAAAAAAGCGCTGCTATAGGTATCACTTTAGAGAGCGCTTTTAAAAAGCGCTGTCTAAAGGCCACCTTAGAAAGCGCTTTCAGAAAGCGCTCTAATAGGGCTCAATTTCTTTTCACTTTAGAAAGCGCTTTATAAGAAAAAGCGCCCTCTAAAGTCATTTACTAATTATACTGAAAAACATCAAGAATCACAAAAAATGGCAAAAGTGGGGGTCGAACCCACGCCCTTTAGGTAGGGAATGGAATTTTAAATTATATTAATATATCAAATTATATTTAATATATTTAAATTATATATTTTAACTTATTTAAATTATATTTAATATATATAAATTATATTAATATATAATTGGCTAAAATACAGTTTTGGTCCCCCTGTTTTTCAAAATTCACAGTTTTGGTCCCCCTGTTTTTTTTTTAACAGTTTGGTCCCCCAACCCTTACTGTTCATGTACGGACGTGTACTGTTCATGTACGGACAAGTTACTGTTCATCACTTTTTTTGGGCCAAAATTGGGGTGGGGGACCAAAACTGTTAAAAAAAAAACAGGGGGACCAAAACTGTGAATTTTGAAAAACAGGGGGACCAAAACTGTATTTTAGCCTATATAATTTAAAATATATTAATTTAAAATATACTTTAAATTATATTAATATATCAAATTATATTTAATATATTTAAATTATATTTTAATTTATTTTAAATTATATTTTAAATTATTCAAATAATATATTTAAATATATATGTTTTAAATACAAACATTTTAACTTATTTAAATTATATTTAATATATATAAATTATATTAATATATAATTTAAAATATATTAATTTAAAATATACTTTAAATTATATTAATATATCAAATTATATTTAATATATTTAAACTATATTTTAATTTAATTTAAATTATATTTTAAATTATTCAAATAATATATTTAAATATATATGTTTTAAATACAAACATTTTAACTTATTGAAATTATATTTAATATATATAAATTATATTAATATATAATTTAAAATATACATTAAATTATATTAATATATCAAATTATATTAATATATTTAAATTATATTTAATATATATAAATTATATTAATATATAATTTAAAATGTACTTTAAATTATATTAATATATCAAACTATATTTAATATATTTAAATTATATTAAATTATATTTTAATTTATTTTAAATACAAACATTTTAACTTATTTAAAATATATATTTATAGAGTGAGAATAAACAATGGATGAGGGCGTAGTACCGCTGGTCAAGGAGGTTTGTGTATGTGTTTGTCATGCTTTGAGTCTGGGGTTCGAATCCTCCTCGCCCCAGACTCATTTTTAGATTTTTTGACAAGGCTTCTAAAAATAGCCTTTAGAAAGCGCTTTTGAAAAGCGCTGTCTAGTCACCTCACCTTAGAAAGCGCTTTAAGGAAAGCGCCCTCTAAGGGCTCACTTTAGAAAGCGCTTTTTAAGGAAAGCGCCCTCTAAGGTCATTTATTAATTAAAATATAAAACACATTTTATTTAATTGTCTGAAACTGGTTCTAATCATTTTCTTCTCTCGACCCTTGCTCTGCTGAAACCCTTTGCTGCCGTCGTTCAAGAGCTTGATTTTCCGTCGTTCTGCTGCCGTCGTTCATTGTCGTGACCACTGCTGCCGTCGTTTTGCTGCCGTCGTGACGAAGAAGAGGTACATTGTTCTTACTTCTAACATTGTTCGTTGTTGCATGTTATTTTTGTTCGTTGTTGTTGTTCGTTGTTCGTTGTTACTTCTACTGCAACTTCTTCTTTTTTTTAAACTATTTTTGTTGTTGCTGTTCGTTTTTGTTGTTACTGTTGTTCGTTGTTGTTGTTGCTGTTCGTTGTTCGTTGTTGCTGTTGATGTTTAAACTAGACTGTTATTTTTGTTGCATGTTACTGTTGGTACTGTTGTTGTTGCATGTAGATATGAATTTAAATTATTGTTGTAGTATTGAACTAGTATTGTGTGGATTTTGGTGTTAGTTATGCTTGGATGCATTAGGTTAGTGGAAATGATATTAGAATGATAATGTGGTGACTTAATTGAGCTATGGCATGCTTGTAATTTGAAACAGAACTGTTAGTGATTGAAATGGATTTGTTAGCATAATGGAAATGTGATTGATGTTATTGAATTGCAACTAAGCTAATGTTAGGAGTGGTTAATTATACTAAAAAGAATTAGGAACTGTTAATTATTTGAAAGATGGTGGCCTTGTGCTAGTTTGTCAACTTGAATTGCATATTAATCAAGATGTTGACATGTTGTGATGCATAATAATTTTGAATGCTATGTAAGATTGTTTTGGTGTGAAGTTTGGACTGTTTGGAAAATGAATTGTTGCAATGTGAAGAATTAAAAAAACTAGATTGTTGATGATAAAGTTAGTGAAGTAGGTTAAATTGATACTAGAGAGTTAGTGAACTTATTCTTTTGTTGCTTATAAATGTTGGTATTTGACTGTTATTTCTTTCTTACAGGTAAAATGTCTAATAACCAGGAAGACACCCACGAGACACATGATTCAGAGGAAGCTCAGAATGAAGCTTCGAATGTAGAACATGAAATAAAAAGAGGAAAAACCATTATGAAGAGCATCATCCGTGCTAGAGATAAGGGGATGAGATTTGATGTACATTGGAGTCAACAGAACCAACTAGTTGAGCCTAACGGTTCAATGTTGGCTTCATACATTGGTTCACTCGTCCGTCAACATATTCCAATCACTTGTGATAATTGGAGGAGTAAAGTGTTGGATGCCGGTAAAGAAAAGATATGGACCGAGATAGAGGTACTTACCAAATATGATTGATGTTATTAGATTTTTGTTGACGATTAAGTCTTTAATTTACTTATACTAACACACTTTATGTTTATATGTGCATGTTTTTTTGTAGAGGTCCTTTAATATTGAAGAAACCCAGAAAAAGTATTGTCTTCAATTGGCCGGAAAGAGACACAGAGGGTTTAGAGCCTTGTTATCAAACAAGTATCTTAGGGATGAAGACAAAAATTTTGTTGAAGGAGAACTTACACCGTTGTATGCGGATTTGATTACACCGGAAGAATGGAGCCTTTTTGTAGACAAACGGAAAACCGAGAATTCAATGTAATGTTATCTTGTCATGTCTATTGATTGTGTTATATATTTTATTCATTAGTTTGTTTTGATATGACTTAAACTTGTTTATCCAGAAATTGAGTGCCATTAACCGCGAAAGAGCATCAAAGCCCGCGTATCCATACAAAAAAGGGCGTTTGGGATATGCACGGTTACAACAAAGATTGGTAAGTATATATATTAATGCTATGATTTTATTAATTGTATTATTGTGTTATAATTGATGAAATTAGTACATATCTAAATGTGTAGTTAGAAGAGTCTAAAAGTGAAGAATCATCACTTCCGGACCATGTTTTGTGGAAGGAAGCTCGCGTGGGTAAGGGTGGAGCTGTTACAGAAGATGTTCAACATGTTTATGAAGAATGTGTAAGTATAACATTATGTCTCAAAGTTAATTGAAATTTTATTAAATTATAATTAATTTTTAATCCCCACTAATTATTTTCGATATGTCAATGAATTTCAGGAGAATATATCTAAATCCATACCCGCAGATGAGGCTGATTGCATTAGCGTTCTTAGTCGAGTACTAAATGCTCCTGAGTATCCCGGTCGGGTGAGAGGTAAAGGATTTGGTGTGACTCCATCATCCTTGTATAAGCAATCAAAAAAAAAATCCCACCAACCAAGAAATCATGCAAACTATGATGACACTACAAGCGAAAATCCAAGCATTGGAGCAGGATAAAGAGAGATATGAGGCGGAAAGGCGCGGTTCCGGTTTGAAAGATGCTAGTGACAAAGCTAGTATCAATTCTCCAATTAAAATTCCTGAGGTAATTAGTACATAATTAACACATTTATTTTATTTGACCTTTATACATATTAACAGTTACATATTTATTATTGCTTCAGGGCATTTCATCTTGCCAGCTGTATTTGTCGTTTCCGACTTATCGCATGGTTGGCAAGGGAAAAGTGCATAACATTGCGGGAGCGTTACTTCACCATCATCCGCTCCCACAGGGTTATCTGAAAGTGTCGGTTGATATCGCTTTAGATACGGATGCGTTACTACCGATACCAGACTCGGTTTCAGAGGTTACATTGTTGCGGGATGCAATAGGTTCGTTTGTTGCATGGCCGTTAGACCTCATTTGCATAGGTGATGAGGTATGTTGAAAACCATTACGAATCTCTTAGTATTCAAATGTCAATTCTGAATGATTATGAAAATCATTCTGAACCATTACTTACATTTTTTTTCATGGTAATGTTAGACTCCTACAAAACCCGCAGCAAAGAATAAAGGGGTTTTGCTGCAAAACGAGTCTGTTGAATCACACAGAGAGGTAGCTTTTAAGTGTTATTCAATTATCCGAATTCATGATTTTCTACTTTACCTAACTTATATGATTGTTAGGTTACTGCTCAACCTTCCCAACAGACCGGCAAGAAAAAAGCTCCTACAAGGACCGTGAAGGAAAAAAGTAGACCTCACTTTTAGACGTGTCTAGGAACACTTTTGGAAATGTCAGATTTGATGCAAGGTACTATTCGTCAAATCAACATGGACGAAGGTGTTTTTGGTTTTCCTCATTCCGAGATAATCGGAAAAGAGGACATGGAGCAGGTTCTGAATCATACTGAATTAGGCATCGATGTTATGCATTCATACATCTGGTACTCCAATCAATATATTATTTATTTGGTTGAACAATTTATTTACACATTTCAATGATAATAGTCTAATGTTTATTATGTTTTTATTTAAGGTGCACATATGAAAAATTCTTGCGGGGGACGAATTTGGCAAACAAATTCTGTTTCTTCTCTTGCAGCCTTGTGAATGCACCGAGAATTGGTACGAATGCAATTGACGTAAGAGACCACTTACTTGAGCGATTTACGGCCAGCACCACAGAATGTCTGTTTCTTTTACCGTATAATACTGGAAACGGGTAAGATTTTCATTATAATTTCATTCTAATCTTTAATTTGTATCTTTTGCGTACAAATTATCCATCTAAACTTTTGTTATACTTTATAGTGGACACTGGTTGTTGGTTACAATTAATCCTATTACAGAAGTGGTCTATTATCTTAATTCATTGGATGCTGATTGGTCCACATATCAGAATATGAAGGATGTGGTTGACACGTAAGTGAGACTGTTCGTAATATTCGTGTGTATTTGTATATCTAATTATTTCTGTGACATTGTTCTAAGTTTACGTTTTTCTTTTATAGAGCTATACTACTATATCGTGCACAAAGAGAGACTCGAGTAGCACGGGCTAGGTCAACCAATATTACATGGGTCAAAGTGGAGGTATATTAATTTTCACAATATTGCTTATTAGTGATGCTACTTAATAACACAAAACATCTATATATTATTTCTTATTTATTTGTGTATGTGTAGTGCCCTCGTCAGCGTAATGGCATAGACTGCGGGTACTTCGTTTTGAGGTTCATTCGAGAAATCATTCAAATGGACCAATTGGAGATTCCTCAAAGGGTATGCATGGTTTTATAACTTAGGATTTATTTTAATATTTATCGGATATGTCATATAATTTATTATTTTTAACTAAATAATGCGTATTTTGTTTTGTTATGTAGTATTTCGAAGATATGGCGTGTTCTTCTTACACAAGGAAACAATTGAATTATATTACGGAAGAATTGTGCGAATTCTTTCTTCTAAACAAAATTTATTGAATGTATAGTTTTGGGAATGTAAATTTTAGTTTTGTGAATATAAGAAAATTCTGTTGTAAATTCAATTCTGTTGTAAATTCTAGTTTTGTGAATAGAAGGAAATTCTGTGTTTATTGAAATGTATATGAATTCTATTGTTCAAGAATTCTATTTATTGAAATGTAAAAAATTCTGTTGTTGCAAGAAATTCTATAAGAAATGCAGGTTTGAAACTATGCAGGTTTCTGCATAAAAAAAAATGGTTAAAATGAGATTTTTTAAAAAAATCTTTAAAATTATACGTAGACAAAAGAGAGCGCTTTTGAGGAAAAAGCGCTTTCTAAAGTTATAGGAAAAAAATCAATAAAATTATATGTATACTTTAGAGAGCGCTTTTAAGAAAAAAGCGCACACTAAAATCCTATTTAGAGAGCGCTTTTAGGGAAAAAGCGCTCTCTAAAGTTATATTAAAAAAATCATTTCCATATACATTAGACAGCGCTTTTAAAAAGCGCTGTCTAAAGTCCAATTTTAGAGAGCGCTTTTTAATAAATAAAAAAGCGCTGTCTTTACCTACGACAGCGCTGGCTTAGACAGCGCTTTTAAGCGCTGTCATAGGCCAAAAAAAGCGCCCTCTTTTCCCTTGTTTGGCGTAGTGTGAACCCTTAGGGTTTTGATTAATTTAATTAAATTAAATCCTTAATTGAATTATTAATTGGGGATTAAGGGAATAATTAGGGGATTAGGGTTTATTATTTTGGAAAAATATAATTAGGGATTTTAGAATTGTTATTTTATTTTCTAGGGATTTATTCAGGGTTTTAGGGTTTTTAATAATTAAATTAATAACATAATTTAATTATTTAATTAGGTTAATTTTTAATTAGGATTTAGAAATAGGATTTTAGGGTTTTTTGTATAATTAAATTAATAACTTAATTTAATTGTTTAATTGGGTTAAAATTTTAATTAGGATTTAGAAGTAGGGTTTTAGGGTTTTTAATAATTAAATTAAAGACTTAATTTAATTATTTAGTTAGGTTAATTTTTTATTATGATTTAGAAATAGGATTTTAAGGTTTTTTGTATAATTAAATTAATAACTTAATTTAATTGTTTAATTGGGTTAAAATTTTAATTAGGATTTAGGAATAGGATTTTATGGTTTTTTTGTAAAATTAAATTAACAACTTAATTTAATTATTTAATTAGGTATTAGCCAGGGTTTTGAAATAGGGTTTTAGGGTTTTTTTAATTAATTAAATTAATAACTTAATTTAATTACTTAATTGGGATTTAGATTTTAATTAAGGTTTAGAAATAGGGTTTTAGGATTTTTTTAATTAATTAAATTAATAAATTAATTTAATTACTTAATTGGGAATTAGATTTTAATTAAGGTTTAGAAATAGGGTTTTAGGGTTTTTATTAATTAAATTAATTACTTAATTTAATTATTTAATTAGGTTAAATTTTAATTAAGATTTAGAAATAGGGTTTTCGGGTTTTTAATTAATTAAATTAATTAC
Source organism: Lathyrus tuberosus (assembly GCA_022829125.1). NCBI lineage: Eukaryota > Viridiplantae > Streptophyta > Magnoliopsida > Fabales > Fabaceae > Lathyrus > Lathyrus tuberosus. Next base: position 39,489,085 of record JALAZF010000002.1, read on the forward strand.
TTAATTTAATTATTTAATTAGGTTAATTTTAATTAGGGGTTAGAAATAGGTTTTATTCCTGTTTTTTTTATAAGGTATTTTAGTAAATTTAGAATTTTATTGAAATTAGGTTTGGGGTTTATTTTAAGGAAATTAGATTTTTAATTGGATTTAAATATGGGATTGGGGATAAAAATAAAATCATTTTTGGGGGTTTGGTTTTTGTATTTAAAATAACTTGTTTGTTTTTAAATAGGGATAAATTCTAAGGGATAATTTAAGGGATAAAAATTAAAGGATAAAATTCTAAGAAACATTTTGGGATAAAATATTATGGATATAATTGGGATAAAGCTTTGGGGATAAAACTCTTAGGTTCCAAGAGTATAAATAAAGGCCAAGGGATTAGGAATTTAAGGGATAGTACTCTTCGTCCGAGAGTATAAACAATGGATAGGAATTGGGGATAACACTCTTAGGTTCCAAGAGTATAAATATAGGCCAAGGGGTAAGGGATAAGGGATAGAACTCTCCATCTGAGAGTATAAACAAGGGATAAGGGATAGAACTCTCCATCCGAGAGTATAAATAATGGATAAGGGATAGAACTCTCCATCCGAGAGTATAAATAATGGATAATGGATAGAACTCTCCATCCGAGAGTATAAACAATGGATACGGGATAAAACTCTCCATCCGAGAGTATAAATAATAGATAAGGGATAGAACTCTCCATCCGAGAGTATAAACAATGGATAAGGGATAAAACTCTTCCTCCGGGAGTATAAATAAGTGGATCGGGATTTAAGGGATATAACTCCTTATCTAGGAGTATAAATATAGATAAAGTGATAAAACTCCTTATCTAAGAGTATAAATATTAGATTAAGGGATACAACTCCTTATCTAGGAGTATAAATAATAGATCAAGGGATAGAACTCTTTATCCAAGAGTATAAATAGTGGATTGGGTTTAGGATTAGGAATGGGAATAGGATTAGGGGGTATGAATAGGGGAGGTGAACTACGGTTACTCTGATCCTTCAAAATGAAGGTACGTAGGCATAGGGTTGTGAACCCTAGCGAGTATAATTAATAAAAAACTTAGGTTTCCTTTGTAAATAAATCATTTAGACAAACAAACAAGCATACCCTAAAATCTAAGGAGGATCCCATTGAGTACAATGGAGGTGAGGGGTGCCTAACACCTTCCCCTCACTTAACCGACTCCCGAACCTTAGTAAAATCTCTACCTTTAGGATTAGGATTTTTTAGGTTTATCATTTATTTTGCTTAAAAAATATGATGGCGACTCGAATATTTTTGCCTGCCGCGACAGTAGGATATGAGCAACAATCCATTGAAGAATCCTATCAATGGGTTTCAACGGTCCTGTTGTGGCTGTCTTAGGAAATAAGTTGCTATTCACAATGCTCTCAGAGTAAGAGTCTCGTAACATTGAGTTCAAGGCGGCCTTAAACTCATAATTTTTTACAAATATAGAGTCTGTGACCTTAGGAAGATTGGATCCATCTAGACTAACCAAACTTTTCCAAACAGATGCATTAACAGAGTACTTTTTACCACCAATCATGTATTGTAAATCAGTACCTTCGAACTTGCCCAGAATCCCTGTGTAGAACAATTTGACCAAGTCTTCATTGTACTTGGTATCACATTCCAAGAATTCATCAAATTTTTGAACATTCAGAATTTCAAAAATTTCAGACAGATGATAGTCCTCAGCCCTCAAGGGATAGTAAACAAATTGTTTAACAACAGATCGGTTTTAAAAATCCTTGTTGAAGGTTGCAGTTAGATTATCAGACAATAAGGAAAGAGCATTTACCAGCATGGTTGATGTACCTGCCCTTGAAGTTGATGCTTTGGAGGTTCTTTTTTCGGTAACCCTTTGTGAAGCCATTGAAGAACACTCTTGTAAACACGGATGAACAGTACCAACCTTGTAGATGATGATGAACAGTATAAAATATTGATGATAAAGATGAATAGACTGAGAGACCTTGGTTTTATGTAGAGAAAACCCTTTTAAACACCTTTTTTATTATGGAATTTTTGGATTTTGAAGAGAGTAGTGGTAATGGATTTTTAGGGTTTGAGAATGTATAAGGAGAGGAGACAATAGATGCAATGTATAATGATGTGTAGTTGGAAAATGAAACATACAGAATTAATGGGTCAAATTGTCTAGCATATGAAGCGGCGCGCGTCTTCCTGAGAAAAAAAGAATCAGAGTTCGTCAGCGATGCGTCGACCTAAACAGGTCATGCGTCGGCGCACGCTGAATGAGTTTTAATAATTTCAAAAATTTCAAAGCGATGCGTCGACCATAGGTCGACCTGCGCTGAACCACGCCTTCATATGAGAAAAATTGAGATTTTATGAGTCAACCCATGCCATGTTTTGGTCGACTCAAATAAGTAAGACATGGAAAAATGCATATTTTGAGCATATTATGCAACAAGTAGGAATAAATAACAAGCCACACAAATGCCAAACTTAAAAAATGGATCAAAAATACATCTAATCATGAATTAAACATCAATTCAAACCATATTTTGGGCACAATAGTTTACACATAAAATTGATCAAGAATGGTAATCTAAGAAGGAACGATATTACCTCCGACGATTGATGATAGATGCCCTCACATATAGCTTAATCTTATTACTTATTGTTAGTTAAAAAATAAAGACAAGCAAAAGTATAGAGCATGCAATCAAGTATACATAATCAAACGCGATCCAAGATATCGAGAACACCAAGTTCCCTACGGATATTAAAGAAAGGCTCAGTCGCAAAAGGTGTAGTGAAAATATCTGCAAGTTGATTCTTAGAATCAACATGCTCAAATACCACATCGTCTTTCTCTACATGATACCTAAGGAAATGATGCCTTACTTCTATATGCTTTGTGCGAGAATGTAATACCGGGTTTTTGGTTAGGTTAATGGCACTTGTATTATCACACAAAATAGGAATACGTTCAAGTTGAACATTGTAGTCGAGTAATTGTTGCTTAAGCCACAAGACTTGAGCACAACAACTACCGGCCGCAACGTATTCTGCCTGGCCTGTTGACAAAGCAACGAAAACTTGCTTTTTGTTATGCCAACTCACTAAGGAATTCGAGAAAAGTGACAAGTACCACTATTACTTTTCCTATCCGATTTGCAACCGGCAAAGTCCTAGGGGCTTGTTTGAGACCGTACAAAGCATGTTTTAATTTATAAATGTGATCGGGATACTCATGGGACTCAAATCCAGGAGGTTGGGCAACATAAACCTCTTCATTAATATAACTGTTAAGGAATGCACTTTTTACATCCATTTGAAATAATTTGAAGTTTTTCGCACATACGTAGGCAAGCAATAGGCGTATAGCCTCGAGTCGGGCAACAGGCGCATAATTTTCCTCATAGTCTATACCTTCCTCTTGGTTACACCCTTGCACAACTAAGCGTGCTTTATTTCTAGCTATAACTCCATTTTTAGTCGAGCTTATTTCTAAACACCCATCGGGTGCCGATTACTCGATGGCCTCGCGGAGGAGGGACAAGGTACCAAACCTCATTTCTTTTAAATTAATTCAACTCCTCTTGCATTGAAAAAAGCCAATGTTCATCAAGTAAGGCCTCTTTTGAGTTTTTAGGCTCAACTTGTGAAACGAAAGCGGATTAATAACAGAAGTTACTTATCTTGGAACGAGTTGTTACTCCCTTTGAGATGTCACCGAGAATGTTGTCGATGGGATGGTCTTTGGAAGACTTCCAAGCTGAAGGAAGGTCATCTTTATTAAACGGATGATCGTCATCACTCTTCACGGGTTGGTGATCTTTTTCCTCCTCAACATGCACTGCTTCAGGTTGATTAGTCCCTTTATCAGTGTCCTTGAGTATGTCTTCTGAATATACACCTCCACCATGAAAAGAACTACCTTTTCTGAAAATTTTCGGATAAGACTCATCAAAAGTAACGTGTACCGACTCCTCAACAGTAAGTAACCTCTTATTGTAAACCCTATATGCCTTACTAGACTGAGAGTATCCGAGAAAGATACCTTCGTCGGCCTTAGCATCAAACTTACCAAGTGTCTCTTTACCATTATTCAACACGAAACACTTACAACAAAAAACGTGAAGCTGAGATACATTGGGCTTTCTCCCTTTTAAAAGCTCATACGGTGTCTTGTTTAGAATAGGACGGATGAGCACCCTATTCAAAACGTAACAAGCCGTACTTATGGCGTCTGCCCAAAAGTATTTTGGAATTCCACTCTCATTGATCATAGTCCTTCCTAATTCTTCCAAAATTCTATTTTTACGTTCCACAACCCCGTTTTGTTGAGGGGTACGTGGTGCAGAAAATTTATGATCAATCCCATGGCTTTCACAAAATGCTTCAAAAAGATGATTTTCGAACTCACCCCATGATCACTTCTAATTGATATAATGTTTGTGTTCAATTTGTTTTGGGATAACTTGGCAAATTTTTCAAAATCCGAAAAAGTATGTCTCTTGCTTGCTAAGAAAATAGTCCAGCAAAACCTAGAAAAGTCATAGACTATCATAAACCATAATAATCACCACTTAGGCTCTTAATCCTAGATGGTCCAAAGAGGTCCATATGGAGGAGCTCAAGGGGTCTCGTAGCTGAAACAATGTTTTTAGATTTAAACGAGATCCTTGTTTGCTTCCCCATTTGACACGCATCACATAAGTGATCCGTTGTGAATTTGATTTTGGGTAAGCCAATTACTAGGTCTTTAGAAACTATTTTATTAAGCAAGTCAAAATTGACACGCACCAACTGTCTATGTCATAACCATGAATCTTCACTCATGGTGACTAGACACTTATCGCTACTCAACGATACCTTATTCAAGTCTAGCATATAAACGTTATTGACCCTCAAGCCTTTAAACACATCCTTTTTATCACTATTTTCAATTATGCAACCATCCTTTGAAAAACATACTTTATAGCCCTTGTCACATAATTGACTAATGCTTAAAAGGTTATGTTTAAGGCCCTCAACAAGAAGCACGTCTGAGATAGTAGTAGATGAGGGGTTACCTACACTACCTTTACCAAGTATTTGTCCCTTGTTGTTGTCTCCGTGGGTAACAAATACCTTTTTCTTCATCACAAAGTCGATGAAAAGAGATATGTCTCCCATCATATGTCTTGAGCAGCCACTATCTAGAACCCATCTTCTTTCCATGGTCTCAAGATGTTGTACCTACATAGTCAATCAAGGGAAATAGGTACCAATTTTTATTGGGTCCTTGGTTGTGAGTGAAAACAGGATTGCATTTGGGCAACCATTGATAAAGGCCTTTAGGAACTAAAAACCTCCTAAAGCGACACTTAGCAATGGTATGACCCCTTTTGCAACAATACAAGCAAGTAAGGTTAACATGAGAATCACTTTTGCTAGGTTGATTTCTAATCACATAAGTATATTTTTGATATGAATTAATCATGCTTTTCTTAAAATGTGATTTATCAATAGCAAAAGTCATTTTTGGTTCTAGAGCCTTGTCAAGCTTGGCCTAAAGAGTTCTAACCTCTTTTTACCAAATATGACAAGTATCGCAACCAAAATTTAACCACTTACTCTTGTCTTTCACAACATCTACCTTTGTTACTTCCACCATGAACTTTTTGAGAGCCTCTACTTCCTTTTCGGAATCGGAGATCTTTTGCTCCAAATGAGAAAATATTTGTTTATTAAAGCTAAATGTTTAAAGGCTTCCTTGGCCTCATGGTGTAGGGTATTGTTGGTTGTGGAATAGCGGCAAGCAGCAAAAATATTTATTTTTGGAAGAATTCCCTATGGGATTTATGTTGTGTCCACAGAGATCGGTTCGAGGGAAAGAATGTCGTTCGACAGTCTCTCGCATTTATGAGTTTGGGTTTAAATGGTTTCAAACAAGAAAACAGAAAAGTAAATATCAACATAAAAAGAACTCATTCTTCAGAGAGAAGAAACTTACCCGGCATACATATAATCCACTCGTCACAAACATAAATTTGTCGATCATTTTAACTATACTACAATACTCGTCAAAATCATCCAGTATCGCTCACAACAGTGTCCATCTCTGGCACACTGAGCTGAGAAAGAAACCGTATTACTTTCGTCGTCACTCTCGCGCACGACGCCTCGAAACACGAAAGGCATTAAGTTCCGACACCATAAAGATTATTCTCTAAATCTATCTCTAGCATCTAGACAATAGATATCCATCCCTAATCAATATTTGTGATGTTTATCTCTAACACAACACAAATCCAAACATAAATGCAAAAAGATCAAGGAAGACATCGATAATGATTTGTAAATCAGATTTTATACAATATTATGATCAACAAAGATACATAGGTTCAGAGTAACTATACAAAAACCCAACACAAAATAATACATAAAGAAGAAGAGGAATAAACCAAACATCTCGCGGATTGTCAGAGCCGGTCGATGAGAAATCCACCCCGGATCATCCACATGCAAGCTTCAATGTTGCTTTCAAGCTATCTCTACTAAAAAATGAAAGTTTGATGCATTGGGAACAAATATTACCCAACCATCCTCTAAAAATTGTGTGTTTTGACCCTTTAATGGTGTTTCTGCCCATCCAGTTTCGCCCGGTGGTATTCTGGGGCGCCCGGCGGTGAAAGGCGACTTATTTTGTAAGTTCCAGCATTGTTCTGGAGAGTCCGGCCCTGCAATCTACCGCCCGGCGCTGCACCGCCCAGCCCAGCAGAGGCGCAGTTGATAGTAGACAGCAAAAATCCAACACTATTTTATTCGTAACTTTTGAACTGTAACTCCGTTTTTCGCACGGTTTAAAGTGCTGGAAAGCTTATTCAATGCTATATTCAACAATGGCAAAATCCCATTACTAGAATACCTACAAAAATGAGATAAAATCAATTAAAATCAATGATATTTACACAATAACGCAATATATACACTATAACGTAAAGTAAACGTATTTACAAACAAAGCGGGGTTTATTCGAACGTTTGTAACAAAAAGTATCGATAAATGCAACAAAACTTATATACAAAAATAGCTACAATTTGCACTTATCAAACTCTCCCCAACTTACATAATTGTTTGTCCTCAAACAAAAATCAAACAACTCAAAGAAACAGAGTAAAAACCAAAGAATCATGAATCAACAGGTTTTGAAAATCGGACAAATGAATGGTTCAAATGAAAAATGGTACACACAAAGTAAATACTTACCACTAAACTATGACGACAACATAGTCACGATACAAATGCAAAATAAAAAAAAATCATGTCAAACATTCTAAAACAACACAAGTTCAAATGTGAATCACACCTAGCAAAAACAATCATTGGTAGATGAAAAACACTAAATAAGGTATTTATCACTCACACAACAATCATGCAAACAATAGACTAAATTATGCAACCATCCAAAAATTCACATTGAACATACAAAGGGAAGAATCACAAGGATGTTCAAGGTTGTAGCGTGGTCGGGTAAACAAGCAAGGGGCAATTTCTAAAGGTAATTGAAACAAAAACTTGCCTAAACCTAAGGGAGTGATCAACTCACAAAGACTCAAACAAAAAATTCCAATCAACTTCTTCCAAAATCCCAAGTGTTACACAAAACACAATACTTATTTAGCACAATTATTTGAACTTTTTTTGTTTCCTTTCTCAAGGATTTTCTTTTTCTTTCTTTTTTTTTTCACTTTTTTCTTTTCTTTTCTTTGTCATATTTTTCTTTTTTTTTTTCTCTTCTTTTTCAACATCATAGAAACTAACCAATGAGTAAACAACCATTCTCTCCCCAACTTGAATTTGAAGGTACGAGAAAGACACAAGAAAGGGGGGTTTGAATTGTGTATTTACTCTTTTTAACAACTTTTGGGTTTTTGTCGTTAAAGCACTTAGGATAACATCAGAGTTCGTTGGGAGACTCTGACTAACGAAGTTACACTTAGACTTGCAATGCATGAAGCATGAGAACCAACAAGAGTCTGAACATTATGTGTAACATTCAGAACTTGCAGAGCGGAAGCTTATCAGAGTTGCAAGGTTCTGACTTGCTTGTGTAAGGTTCTGATACTCGATATAGAACATAAGTAAATACATTAAGCATAAGAGTAAAGAACACATGATATATCCTGGTTCACCACAAGGGCTAATTCAGTCCACCCTCATCAGGTGATTTTGCCTTGAACACAAGGTCTTAATCCACTATAATCAATCTCGATTACAGATGCACCGGCAACAGCCGGTGACTAACCACTTGCACAACTGCACTGTGACTAACATGCAATGAACCGTTTAGGGATTCAACTTAATGAATATAACGAACATTGACCTGCTGGTTCCAATCTCGCAAGACTACTGCTAGGCTTTCACAGCTAGACGTTCAGGGATTCATTGCAATGAATATAACGCTACTGACCTTATTTCAGGCTTTTCCCACAATGACATCTCGCCATTATCTTCTCGAGTCTCCGGTCACACTGACCACTCAAGGAATCCTAATTCACCAAGAATTAGTTAACATGAGATTACTAAGATGCTTCTTAACAAACAGATTACTCCTAAGTTTAAGTAAAAAGAACACACAAGTGTTCAAGCAAGATGTGAGCAGCAGCTCCTTGCTATTCTAAGAAGCTACACAGATGTATAAAGATTTTACAATTGTTGACATCTTGTAGTTCTTCTTCTTCTTCGTCTTCTTGGGTGAGCAAGCTTTGAGCAACAACTCCTTGCTTCAGATCTTCAATGTAGCGCTGACGAGAAGGTGGTTGATGAGTTGACTGATTTGCAATGTTGTCCTTTTCATCAACAGCTTCTGTACCAATTCATTGTTGTTGTGTTGAATGATGATCTTTGAGCTTCAACAACAATGGCCATGTGTAAATGGTGATAGCTTTGGATATTCTATGTGTTACAACGAGAACTCATCGTTGTTGCTATGTTCACACAATGGCTTGATCAATTCACCTTTGATGGAAAATGAATCGATGCCTTCAGAAGCGAGAGCTCTTTCCTTTAAATATCCCAGTAGAAATATAGCCATTTGAAATACTATTGATTATTGGAAAAGAGATGTTGTGTAATAATTAGTTATACTGACACATCTCCTTTTTGCTATGGGAGAAGTTATGGGATATATCTTTCGTGGGCGCCGTGTACAGTTACTCACAACGGTAACATGTGACTTCTGAACTTCAGAGGCTTCTGATGATTAACTGGTGAAGCATTAGTATAGTCTTCTTAATAGGATATCTGACACGTCAAGTCTTCAGTTATTTGAAGAAGTCCATTAGGAATCAGTCTTCAAAACTTCAGCACTTGTCTTTAAGCACGTTATCCTTTACTTCTTCAAGTCTTACGAAACTTCAGAACTTGTCCATTAGGAATCTGTCTATAGAGTCTTCAATACTTGATCTTCAGAATCTTAATCTTTAGAACACATAAGTCTTCAGAGTCTTTCTACCTTCAGAACTTCAAGTCATGAGAGTCTTCAGCACTTCGGTTCTCTTCTTCAGAAGCTTCGCAATCTTCAGAATCTCGACCACTTTCAGAGAGCATCCACAAGAGCATTGCATCAACAATATCGGCATCCTTGGATCTGACTGATCACGATCAGATACAGAAGCGTTCTTGCTTCTTGCGACTTGTGTCACACATAGTAACTTCGCATATTATCAATTACGCTCATCTGGCTGGTGCTTGTTGGATCTGATATTTTCTATAATTATGATCTGCACACAACACACGTTAGAACATAAAATGGTTCTTTCACAAATACGTGTTGTTATCATCAAAACATAGATTGACTTGTAGAGACAACTCTTGCTCTCACAATCTCCCCCTTTTTGATGACGACAAAACCAAGTATTTTGATTCAACATTTTATATAAGGTAATCACCAAAACAAACATATTCAGAGTGTGGAACAGCAGCTCCCCCTGAATGTGTTATCCTCAAATTTTTATCTGTGACCATCTAGAATCTTATATGATCCAAAGATATACAGGGTAACAACTTGAGTTGCCGGAACGAAGAGTAGAAAAGAACTAATTCTTTATCTTGTCTTTAAGAAAATAGAGAATCTTTAGCATCTGGACTAGTTCATCAGAACTTCCATCTTCTGATCTTCAGAACTCAGTTTCCTTTTGTAGTTGTATCAGAGCTTGTAATCTTCAGAGACTTCTGAAGCATTTCTACCTTTCAGCAGATTCATTCAAGCACAAGCAGATCAGTTCTTATCTGATAACATAGCCTCGCTATTCATTAGAGACAGACACCTTCTTTTAAAAAAACTCCCCCTGAGTTTCAGACTTTGTGAAGATTATAAGATTTATCATTTGAATCTTCTGGGTAGTCTCCCCCTAAGTTCCATAAGTCAGATATTGGGATCTTCAGAATCATAATTTAGGATGGTAAGATTTTAATCACCAGTGTAGATCATGACTTTTTCAGAGTTTGACTTTTGAACACAGGTCTTCATTTCATAACCTTGTTACTGTCACAACTCAGTGGTTCATTAAGGCTTGATTTTTGATCAGATACCAATTGAAGGTTTAATTATAGTGATTAATCAACGCTTGATTCTGAATCTGGTACTCATGATTTGATTCTGATATGATACCACGTGATGTGCTGAGTTTTATACCAGAGTATGTTGAGTTTGATACCAAGTGAAGGATTTCTTCTCATACCACTTGAGAGGTATTTCCTTAGTGTGCTGAAATGATACCAATGAAGGTATTTTGATAATAATAATCCACAACTTTGTTCTGATTGATGAGTCTGATACTAATCTTTGTGTACTGAGTCTAATTACCAATTGTTGATTTAGTCTGATACCAAATCATTTTCATTTTAATTGGTTCCTGGTAAACATCAGAACTACTTCTTCTTGGATCTTCAATCCTGATCTTCAGATAACTCTTTGTCTTCTGATTTGTACAGTTCTTCTGAGTAAGCATCTTAAAATGTATACTTTGTCTTGACCTGTTCCTGTTCTTAGAATGCCTAGTGAACTTGTTTAGAGTTCCTCGGATAACATCAAACAACAAACGTTAGGAGTAACACATTTTTATATTTTATATGAGTGCTTTGTTTGAGTTTCGCATTCTTTCTTTCTTCTTCTTTCAGATTTCCTTTTCTCAATCAAAAATCATTATATTTCTCCCCCTTTTTGACATCATCAAAAAGTGCTAGAGCATATGAGCATTTAAGCATGTAATTCCTTCATCAGTCAAGCATTTAGGCATTTCAACATCATTATATATTCTGGATATGTTAAACAACATAGAACCATAGAGCCAGCATTTGAGCAGTTAAGAACAATCCAAGTCATTTAGTGATAACGATCTTTAACCATAGCATATTCATTTTAAGGATAATTAGATGAAATTATCTGATTACCAATTGAAGGTTTTAGATCATCCGTAGAGATTAATTATAGCATTTCATTTATGAACAATCAGATAGAAGCAACAACATAAACTAGTTTTAAGATGCAGAGCATAGGTTGAGCTTAATCTTGAAAAGTTCAGGATAATCAAAACATAGTCCTAATGAGGATGGGTTACTAGGGTTTAGACTAGAGCAAGCCTAAAAATGATAAAGAAGATGAGAGAAGGTTTTCAGAGTCATCATTTCTTGAGACATGCAACTTTTCTTCTACTTGAGTAATTGCCAGCCTCTTGCTCTTCACAATTTCTACTGAGATCCATTCATGGATATCAGTCCAGATATTTCTTATTTCCATGGAGTCCACACAGGAACTGGAAGCTTCTACTAAGCTTTGGATTTTTGTGATTGCATTGTCCTTAAAGGATTGTAATGCATCATTCACGGTTTTTGATCTTTTAGATGAGGGCTCCTCATCATCAACCATTTTCTGCTTCTTACTTCCTTCTTTCCAATTTGTGAGTTCTTGAAGTACATCAGTAATATTCTTCATGTTGATCCAAACGCTGATATCTTCATCCTTAAATCTTCTCGGATAGTTTCTGACTTCTGCCTGATTGTAAGTAGCAAATTGTGGAAAACCTTTAACTGGAACCCTGGGAGTCCCTAAAGAATGTATTGTCCAGAGTGGTGTCTTCCTTCATAAGATCCTCAAACTTGAGAATCTTCCCAACGCTTTTAAGCAGCTTTCTTGATTCACCTTCATCGATTAAAATGTCATCAACTACTCCAGATTCAACTAAAATGTCAGAGATGAGTCTTCCGTACGGAATAAGTTTGATCTCCGGATTAGAGCCACTTCTGGAGTTTGAAGAGAATGGAAGGGATATTGATCTTAATTCCTTTAAGAAGAAGGAACAAGACACACTTCTGAGTGTCGTTGAGTTGATTTGTAGGAAGATGATGAAAAATGCTTCCCTGCAAGATTCTGAACCAAACTTGTAGTGGTTCTTTTAGGTTTAAGAATACTTTGTTCTCAACTGCTATTCCTTCTTTGAAAATAAAGGTTGTGACTTTGGCTTCTCTCTCCTCACTAAGTAGATCCTTGGTAATTCTGAATCCATTATTTTCATGCTCCAAGTGATCTGCAATAGTCTTTTCAGATATGTAGACTCTTCTTCCAAAGATCGAAGAACTAATGAGAGTCGAGCCTGCATTAGCATGAATCCAGAACTCTTTAACCAAACATCCATAGGTTGGTCCTTCCAACCTCTTGAAGTAGTTACTCCATCCTTGTGCTTCCATTGAGGGAGTAATATTACATCCATTCGACTTTAGATTGTTAAAGTTTACAATAGTTTCTGACAAAACGACAAGATGATCAACTGGATTTTGTATGGTTGTGAGAGTTGAAGCATTTTGTGAGACGATGGCCAATTTTTGGAATTGATGAGGAAAATAGAAGATAATTAGGCTGAGGATTCAGATGAGTAAGAGTGTGTTGCTGTCTTAGGGTTTGATGCTTTTATAGATTAAGAAATAGGGTTATTTCTGTGGAGAGTTTAAAGCCGCAACGTTTGATTTTCCTAGAAGCACTAAGTATCGAGGAAAGGTAGGTTAATGATTAATTTCCTTAATCAAGAATCGTGACATAATCTTAATACGTGGTAATGGAATTGTTACTTAATCATGACCTATGAGGGACTTATGGTCTCTAGACAATCCTAAGCCTTTTCGTGTGAATTTTAAGCAGCACTCATTATTTTATTTAGATAATTAGTGTATTTTGATCATTTGAAATATTCACACAAATCACATTTAGGGAAACAAACAAACAAAAAAATTAAGATTTAACATAAGCTTAGTTAAATAGAAATAACTAAATTCTTATCTTAGACTAAGAACGTCATCGGTGAACAAAATTCAGGAAGGATCTTCTCAGTCATTCCATTTCTTTTGCAGTGATTAACAACTCCTTGGAGATCAAGAATATGTGAGATAACTCTGCAATAAGGAACTTGGTAGATTGTGTCTTCCCTAGACAGAATAATTTCCTCTTTCAGATGATTGTACATGGTTTGAGGTAGGTTAATTTTTATCCTAGACACTAAAAGGAAAATGAATAGTCTTTCTTTGTCAGACAACCATCCTCCTCCTCTTTCTCTTGGTCTTAAATTAGTTACCATTAGATTGTACCAATCTTTAGCAACTGGAGTGAGGGTGCATGGTTGAGTGGGATGCCCCTCTGTTTCGAAAATCACGTGCAAATGCCTGTCAAAGCTGTGGTTGTTGATATTTTTTTCCACAGTTACACCATCTTCAACACACCTAATGGCTTTAGCTATGATGGTGGAGTTGATCAAGACTGGGCAGCCAGCAACCATAGACAAAATAGCATTTTTGCCATAGTCATATGCTAGAACTCGTGCGTTTGCCCAGAACTCAGTTACAAGTGAAGGAAAGACAGGTCCAACAAGCATGTTGAAGTAGTCTTCCAAGTTCTGAAATTTAATTCCAGAGAGAATACTATTTTTGTTGAGTTGTGGCAGAAGGTTTAAATTTAATGTGAATTCATTCAGGAGTTCTAGATCGAAAATTTCTCCTCTGATGTTGTGTGAAGACATCTTGAGCGAGATAGTTGATGGAAGGAAGTTCTAGGGTACTAGATAGTGTTTCTATTCTAGAGGAAGAATAATGATGTGAAAGAGACTTTGGAATGATAGCTATTTACCAAGCTTGGAGCACGTGTGGTCATCACTTCCTAGACAAGCTATGAATAGTTGTGACAGTCAGTTGAAGGGACACATGATAGACTTAAATTGCCGCATACCTATGGTTAGGGGAATAGTAGTAGACATACGTAATTATGATTGTTTATTTTAATTCTTGAAAAACTACCTAATCATAAATGATTGAGGAACTATTTTTATTTTCAATTTGTTTTATAAAACTTAAATAGTTAGTGATCTTAAATATTCAAGAATAAAGGAAATCATACCTTAGGGATACGGAAGTCTTGTGTAGAGATTCTTTTCCTAGATCTTCCCATGACTTCATCAGTGTCTGACGGAAGTGACATTTGGATCTCATAGCATTTTCTGACTTGTTCCTCTGGTTGTTTGAGAATAGTCCATAGTACATCTTCTTCTGAGTTCTTCATTCTAAATGACGTCAGCAGTTAGAATTCTTTTTTACTCTAAGTGGAAAACTCAAGTGTTTGGATCTTCTGATTCCAGTGCGTGAGAGGTTCTGAACAACTTATCAAATATTGATCTGTTTACTATCATTTGATTCACTTAAGAGATATTTTTAAGTTATCAGGACTTAGTTATGTTGATTCAAACAAGACTTAAGAGTTCATTCTTGATCAAGTATTTGATGAATCCTTGACATTCTTCTTCCTGAATTTTCTATCAGATTTCTGAATAGCTCTCCATGAAAACAATATTGAGTTCTTCATTAAATCTTTTAACTTCTAGATCATTCAAGATTCAAATGTTGAATCATTTCTAAGTGTTTGAATTCTTCAGATTTTCTGACTTCAACAGACTTCACTCTGAGGTTCAAAATCATAGAACAACAATCTTTCTTCTTTACATGAAGAAGTTCTGAATGAGTTTTTATACGAGAAAGCCAAGGGTGGACCTAATCCATTTCTTGAAAACAACTCAAAAACTCATAAAGAATTTATCTTCAGCAAACAAGACTTCTTGTTTTCTGATGATTCAACTTTGAGCAAATACGTGGTTCATCCACACGTATCTTCCAAGATAAGCATTCAACAGATACTATTGCTTATCTGATGAAGTTATCTTTTCAGTTGATTCTCCGATCTTTATTAAAACTTAAGTGAGGAAGATTTAGTTGTTTGACAACTGTAAAAACTTCCAGAATCAGTGATTTGCTCAAGTACTCAGATTTATTACAATTTTGTACACAGTCATCTTCTGAACTGTTACAAAAACTGTAAGTGGATTTCAATCTCACCCAGAGTATTTCTATGCACCTCATCTGGATCTTTTTCTGACACTGTTAAGTGTTTGATATCCATTAATAACAGAACCGGCACTCTGATACCAATTGAAGGTACGAGAAAGACACAAGAAAGGGGGGTTTGAATTGTGTATTTACTCTTTTTAACAACTTTTGGGTTTTTGTCGTTAAAGCACTTAGGATAACATCAGAGTTCGTTGGGAGACTCTGACTAACGAAGTTACACTCAGACTTGCAATGCATGAAGCATGAGAACCAACAAGAGTCTGAACATTATGCGTAACATTCAGAACTTGCAGAGCGGAAGCTTATCAGAGTTGCAAGGTTCTGACTTGCTTGTGTAAGGTTCTGATACTCGATATAGAACATAAGTAAATACATTAAGCATACGAGTAAAGAACACATGATATATCCTGGTTCACCACAAGGGCTAATCCAGTCCACCCTCATTAGGTGATTTCGCCTTGAACACAAGGTCTTAATCCACTATAATCAATCTCGATTACAGATGCACGGGCCATAGCCGGTGACTAACCACTTGCACAACCGCACTGGGACTAACATGCAATGAACTGTTCAGGGATTCAACTTAATGAATATAACGAACATTGACCTGCTGGTTCCAATCTCGCAAGATCTACTGCTAGGCTTTCACAGCTAGACGTTTAGGGATTCATTACAATGAATATAACAGTACTGACCCTATTTCAGGATTTTCCCACAATGACATCTCGCCATTGTCTTCTCGAGTCTCCAGTCACACTGACCACTCAAGGGATCCTAATTCACCAAGAATTAGTTAACAGGAGATTACTAAGATGCTTCTTAACAAGCAGATTACTCCTAAGTTTAAGTACAAAAGAACACACAAATGTTCAAGCAAGATGTGAGCAGCAGCTCCTTGCTATTCTAAGAAACTACACAGATGTATAAAGATTTTACAGTTGTTGACATCTTGTAGATCTTCTTCTTCTTCGTCTTCTTGGGTGAGTAAGCTTTGAGCAACAACTCCTTGCTTCAGATCTTCAATGTAGCGCTGACGAGAAGGTGGTTGATGAGTTGACTGATTTACAATGTTGTCCTTTTCATCAATAGCTTCTGTACCAATTCATTGTTGTTGTGTTGAATGATGATCTTTGAGCTTCAACAACAATGGCCATGTGTAAATGGTGATAGCTTTGGATATTCTAAGTGTTACAACAAGAACTCATCGTTGTTGCTATCTTCACACAATGACTTGATCAATTCACCTTTGATGGAAAATGAATCGATGCCTTCAAAAGCGAGAGCTCTTTCCTTTAAATAGCCTAGTAGAAATATAGTCGTTTGAAATATTGTTGGCTGTTGGAAACGAGACGTTGTGTAATAACTAGTTGTACTGACACATCTCCTTTTTGCTATGGGAGAAGTGACGGGATATATCTTTCTTGGGCGCCGTGTACAGTTACTCACAACGGTAACGTGTGACTTATGAACTTCAGAGGCTTCTGATGATTAATTGGTGAAGCATGAGTAGAGTCTTCTTAACAGGATATCTGATACGTCAAGTCTTTAGTTATTTGAAGAAGTCCATTAGGAATCAGTCTTTAGAAATTCAACACTAGTCTTTAAGCACGTTATCCTTTACTTCTTCAAGTCTTCCGAAACTTCAGAACTTGTCCATTAGGAATCTGTCTTTAGAGTCTTCAATACTTGATCTTCAGAACCTTAATCTTCAGAACACATAAATCTTTAGAGTCTTTTTTCCTTCAGAACTTCAAGTCATGAGAGTCTTCAACACTTCGATTCTCTTCTTCAGA
The DNA here is from genome assembly GCA_022829125.1 of Lathyrus tuberosus. Lineage (NCBI taxonomy): Eukaryota > Viridiplantae > Streptophyta > Magnoliopsida > Fabales > Fabaceae > Lathyrus > Lathyrus tuberosus. The sequence continues at coordinate 39,506,307 of JALAZF010000002.1, forward strand.
AGCTTCGCAATCTTCATAATTTCGACCACTTTCAGAGAGCATCCACAAGATCATTGTATCAGCAATATCGGCATCCTTGGATCTGACTGATCACGATCAGATACAGAAGCGTTCTTGCTTCTTGCGACTTGTGTCACACATAGTAACTTCGTATATTATCAATTACGCTCATCTGGCTGGTGCTTGTTGGATCTGATATTTTCTATAATTATGATATGCACACAACACACGTTAGAACATAACATGGTTCTTTCACAAATACGTGTTGTTATCATCAAAACATAGATTGACTTGTAGAGACAACTCTTGCTCTCACAGAATTCAACCACATCATCATGTGAATACTCCCTACTTTCTAAGGCGAGGTAAAAATTCATACAACAACACAAAGTTGAGGGTTCAAGAAAAAACAAAATCCATTAAAAAATAAATGAACTAAATACTCATAGACAAGCATTAAGTTCAAATAAATACATGGATCAAAAAGTTCAAAGGGGTTACGAATGCTCACACGCTCACAAGGTGAATGACTATTTGGCTAAGGTAGTTGTGCTCAAAATGAAACAAAAATGCCTTGATCCTTTTCATGCTTTCATATAATCAACACAGATAAAATATTAAGCATAATAAAATCCTGTTAGAACATGAATGTTGGTACTCCGCGCATATATGAACAATGGAAAGCTTCCTCACAAAAAAGGTGAAGTGATTCACATACGAACAAGTATACGAAAGAATGAATGGCATAGAAGTTGTAAAAAGCCTAAGTATCATGAATATGCTAAAGTCTAGAAAGAGATAAACACATACCTTGGACGTGTAAAAAATTTAACAATATCATTACCATACATCCGCAAGTTGAAACGATCAAACTTGGAAAATCACCAAGCATCCTCAAATAACTCAAGACAAGCTCAAAGGCAAACACAAAAACTATTAATATAAACAAACTAAAAGACCGGGTGAAAATGCATTAAACAAGTTGTAAAGTGAAGATTTGAGAATTTTACGAAAAATCCAAGTACAACTTGTTTAATGAAAGTTCACCACACTACCTAAGCTAGAATGAAAAAGTAATAACGAAACAAAAATAATAAAACATGCTTGTTTTACGTCGTAAGCTCGACGCCTTTACAATGCTTAGCTAGCAACTTCCTTCCTTCATGCCATGGTGATGCCTCACCGCGCAAACCAAAAGCAAGTTTCCTAACCAACCACTTGAACAAGCATTAAAACAAAACAAGTATATACATCACGGGTAAAATGTACAAGTATCGAAGTATGCTTACGCACAAGTATAGTAACAAAATTTAAAACAAGATTATACACAATATGGACATTATGTGCAAAACTTAAAAACAAAGAAACTATCGCAATGCGATTCAATATCAAAACCAATCTCCGGCAACAGCGTCATTTTGTTGGTTGCGGAATAGCGGCAAGCAGCAAAAATATTTATTTTCGGAAGAATTCCCTCTGGGATTTATGTCGTGTCCACAGAGATCGGTTCGAGGGAAAGAATGTCGTTCGACAGTCTCTCGCATTTATGAGTTTGGGTTTAAATGGTTTCAAACAAGGAAACAGAAAAGTAAATATCAACATAAAAAGAATTCATTCTTCAGAGAGAAGAAACTTATCCGACATACATATAATCCACTCGTCACAAACATAAATTTGTCGATCATTTTCACTATACTACAATACTCGTCAAAATCATCCAGTATCGCTCACAACAGTGTCCATCTCTGACACACTGAGCTGAGAGAGCAACCGTATTACTCTCGTCGTCACTCTCGCGCACGATGCCTCAAAACACGGAAGGCATTAAGTTTCGACACCATAAAGATTATTCTCTAAATCTATCTCTAGCATCTAGACAATAGATATCCATCCCTAATCAAGATTCGTGATATTTATCTCTAACACAACACAAATCCAAACATAAATGCAAAAAGATCAAGGAAGACATCGATAATGATTTGTAAAGCAGATTTTATACAATATTATGATTAAAAAAGATACATAGGTTCAGAGTAACTATACAAAAACCCAACACAAAAGAATACATAAAGAAGAAGAGGAATAAACCAAACATCTCGCGGATTGTCAGAGCCGGTCGATGAGAAATCCACCCCGGATCATCCACATGCAAGCTTCAATGTTGTTTTCAAGCTATCTCTACTGAAAAATGAAATTTTGATGCATTGGGAACAAATATTACCCAACCATCCTCTAAAAATTGTGTTTTTGACCCTTTAATGGTGTTTCTGCCCGTCCAGTTTCGCCCGGTGGTATTCTGGGGTGCCTGGCGGCGAAAGGCGGCTTATTTTGTAAGTTCCAGCATTGTTCTGGAGCGCCTGGCTCTGCAATCTACTGCCCGGCGCTGCACCACCCGGTCCAGCAGAGGCGCAGCTGACAGTAGACAACAAAAATCCAGCACTATTTTATTTGTAACTTTTGAACCGTAACTCCGTTTTCGCCCAGTTTGAAGCGCTGGAAAGCTTATTCAATGCTCTATTCAACAATGGCAAAATCCCATTGCTGGAATACCTACAAAATGAGAGAAAATCAATTAAACTCAATGATATTTACACAATAACGTAATATATACACTATAACGTAAAGTAAACGTATTTATAAACAAAGCGGGGTTTATTCAGAATAAGACATTGAATTAGAGTTATCATATTTAGAGTGTCTTACCTTTTTGTTCGTTTTCTTTTGGTGAGCGGAAAGGCAAAGGTTGACGGATTCTCCTTCGTCACTTGAACTTTCAGCACTAGATGATTCACTATCGTTTTCCCAAGTGATATAGGCTCTTCTAGGTTTAGATTATTTCTTCCATTGATGACTTTTATCCTTACCTTTGTCCTTCTTCAACAATGGACAATCCGGCTTATAGTGGCTGACTTTTCCACAGTTATAGCAAGACTCCTTAGTTTTCCACTCTTTTTGTCTTTATTCTTGGAAGACCTTGATTGTTTTCGAAAGTTGACGAGGTTTTTCTCCGAATGTTGAATACCATTTTTCTTGATATAGCGATTGTATCGCTTCACAAATAATCCCATGTCTTTATTCGAATCCTCTTCCTCGTCATCACTAGATTCACTCTCGCTCAGATCATATGCGGAGGACTTTGAACTAGAAGTCTTTAGAGCTATCGACTTCTTTTCCGCTTCTTTGGTCTTGTTCTTTTCCTTCTCTCTCTTTTCTCAAATTGGTTTAAGCTAATGAGCATTTGCTCATGTTCCTCGAGCTTCCCAAATAATGTTGTGATGTCTAACGTCATTAGGTCGTTAGCTTATTTTATGGCGGTCACCTTTGAAGGTGTGAAAAACGCAAGAAAGGGGGGTTTGAATTGGTTTTTCAAAATAAATCGTTTCTTTAAAATAACTTTCTCTTTAAAACTTTACCCCTTTTCTAAAGAAAAACAACTTGGTTAAACAAAGAGATATAAACAAGTTATGTTTATACTAGTTCACTTGAGAACCTCTCAAGTTAATCTAGTCCACCCGCCAAGGTGATTTCGCCACTCTCAACGAGGTCTTAATCCACTATTCAACAAAATAGTACACTGCGCAAGCTAACACAGCTGGTGACTAACAACAACCTCTAGAACTCACACGTTCTAGACTTCTCAAGTAATCCAACCACACATGTCTTACTTAAGGCACAACCTCTAAGACACACGTCCTAGACTTCTCAAGAGATCTAATCACTAAGACTCTCTTAAGGAATACAACTTTAAGTTCAAATACAATGGGTTTACAAAAAATTGCTTCTTATCAAGCTGATAATGTAAACAAGTTTTTAGACCAAGAATGACTTAAGAAAGATCTGAGTTAGAAAGTATTGTAGCAGTTCGCGTGTGTGTCTTTCTTCAAGTCTTTGAGCTTCCTTTTATAGCCGAGTGAAAAGAGCCGTTGAGATGGAATCATGATAGCTAGGCAGGCTTACGGCTAGAAGCGTGAGGACAGGTACAAAGTCTTCTGCATGTTGCGCGTCCTGTCTATGTCAGAATGTCTTGTTTGTATTTCACACAGTCTTCAAGAATTTTAATGTTGTAATGTGGTACAGCTGTACAGTGTGGCAAGTTTTCTTGGCTTCTCAACTTCAGAGGCTTTTTGTGAGCATGAGTAAGAAAGGAAAACATTGCCTAGTTCTTGAGATTATCAAGTCTTCGAATCATCAGCTATGCGCTTCCAGAATCTTTAGAACTTGTCTTCAGAACCTTGTTCTCTTAATCCACTTTCTTCGTATCTTTAGAGGCTCCTGATTATATTTGATTGAAGCATGAGAGCCGACTTTGGGTAGGTGTTCAGAAGCTTGATCAGAGAGCGTGAGGCTTCAGCATCTGGACTTCGTTCCATCAGAACCCTTGTCTTCAGATCTTCAGAACTCATACTCTTTTCCTTTCGAATTCAAGTCTTTTGTGTTATCCTCGTTCAGCTCTTTTAAGTGCATAGATGAAATGTCTTTCTTTAAACATTGCGATGATTCTTAGGAGCATAACTTGTTTGCTCGGTTCTCACAAGTAACAACATTAGTTGTGTAAAATTGTTCATGCCAATACCCATTTGTTATCATCAAAACTTAGAGATAATATTGCAGAACCAAATCTTGTTCTCACAATCTCCCCCTTTTTGATGATGACAAAACTATGTATTTGATGACGTAATTTTGATATATAAATATATAACACATAGAACATGGAAAAAGGTTTTTAGGATAACTTATCCTTTTTATGAAGTGCTCCCCCTGAGTATTAGATTTGATTAAGGTTCTTGCCCGGGCTCCCCCTGACTTTATTAACCTTTTGAGTCTTTCTTCATCATCAGAGTTCTGAGTTATCTGCACAGAGGAAAAATATAGAAAAACAATCTAATAGAGATGATAGATGATAGATTTATCTGTTGGCATGTAAGCAGCTTTGTTTTTCAGAGAATGACTATAGGATCAAAATTTATCACATTCATATACTTTCTCCCCCTTTTTGTCATGAATCAAAAAGATAAACACAGGGTATTCCAAGGGTGAAAAACACATAACTAAAACTTAAAATAAAAACAGAGGTTTATTTGTTGTCAGAGGACATCTTGTCCCAAATCTTCTTCATCATGATCTGAAGATTTTCATTGACAGTATCTTGCTTGTCAAACCTTTCTCTGAAGTTCTTCTGTTCAATTCTGATTTCATCAATGGCGTCTCCTAGACGCTTGATAACAGGATCAAAAGTGGAAGCAATCATAGCACTTTCTTTAGCTCTTTCAGCTTCAGCAGCTTCTTGTGCCTTTCTAGCAGCTTGCTCTTTTGCTGCTTTAGCAGCCTTTTCTTCAGTTTCTTTCTGCTTGGCAGCCAAGAACTTTAGTACTTTGACTCTTGCTTCAGCTTCTGCTCTCTCTTTAGTCTTTGCTAGTTCGGTAGTTATGTTTATATTTTAGAAACTTACAATTCTTGTAAGTTTCATGTCCATCCATTTTTGAAAACTTTGACAGGCACTCTCAAGTTCCATGAGCTTTGTGCTTGTACAAAGTTCCATTCTTAACTTAGCAAACATCTCAAGTGCTTTGTCATGAAATTGACTTGTACATTCTTCAAAGGATGTTGGAGGTGGAGCATTGTAGATAACCAGAGCGAGGTTGGATTTATCAGAGTTGGTTTCAGGTGGTGGTTGCTGAGATAAGTCAATCTCAGTAGCAGCAGGTTTAGGTGGTTGTTGTTGATCGGTAGGAGAGGTTACTTCTAGATTGTCATGGATTTTAGGAGAAGGAAAATCAGAAGGCCGGATTAAGGATTCAATTATGATTTTCTGATGAAAAGCATAGGCCATTGGTGAGACAAGTATGTCTTGTTTTGTGATAGGTAAGGTTGTTGATGAAGAAGGAATTTGTGGGGTTTCTGAATGAGACATTGATGGTTGTAGGTTAGATGGGTTGACACAGACTGATGGATCAGGATTGGATTTTGATGTAGTAGATAAACTTGTATTCTCGAGGATTTTTGATATTTTACTCCTCTTCCTTTTGTGAGGCTTAGAGATGATGGTAACATGCTTTCTTTTCTTTTTGGGAGACTCAATAAGAGTTGGTTCAGAATTCAATTGATTAGTCTGCTTAGTTTGCTCTGTTTGCTCCCATTCTTCTTCTTCATGCTTGATTTCACAGACATCATACCCTCGTGCTTTTACTCCATCTAAGTATACAGCTAATTCTTCAAGTTGGTAACTTCTGTGATATATAGGATAACCCGGCACAATGACCCTTCGTTTACTTAAATTGTCAGAGATGATGAAAGGATTCACCTTTACTTTATTGATTATTCTCATTTGCTTAAGAGTTGTGGCATTTACTGTTTCTCCAAGGGTTGTGGTCAAATCTTCTGTGTATTTGACTTCTGTCACCAGAGTGTCTATTATACCACTTTCATAGAAGATATCTGAGAGCATTATCTCAAAAGGGATGTATCTTAGTTTATCATTTCTGTATTCACCGGTTATCCTGGTTTTTGTTACCATGTCTCTCAGATAGTAAAATAGGATAGAAGGTAGGCGCGTTCTTTCTTTGGTGATCAGATAGTAAAGCATGTATTTCTGGTTTGCATTGAAGAAATCTGCAACATGTGATGAAGGCCTAGGATTGATGCAGCCAAGAATGATCTTGTGCTATATTTTTAAGTGTGCATGCAAATCTTCTCTCTTGTACTCCTTTTTGCTCAGTTGATAGTTAGCGTAGATGGTTAGGTTGATCTTCTTTTCCACAAATGAAGATTTACTGTTCATCCCATAGACTCTCTTGTTCTTCATAAACTCCAAGTTGTAACGATCGATAATGGATTTTTTGGTGATGACGATCTTTCTTCCCGAGACATAGGAGGCAACATGGATCTTGTCACAAATAGCTTGTCTCCAAAAATCTTTTACAAGTGCTTCAAAAACTGGTCCTTTGAGCCTATCAAAGAAATTGGTCCATCCTTGAGCTTCTACTTATTTGATCAGATTAAATCCATTTTCGGCAAGATTCTGGAAATCTACATGCAGTTCTTTGAGTACAGTTAGATTCACAAGATTACAGGTGTCAGAAGCTTCTCTTTGGGTAATGTGTTCTTCGTTTATTTGAGAATAATGAGATGAAGATGAAGATGAAGTGACCATTTGGTTTGTAAGAGATATTGTTGAGGATGACTCGGTTAAGGGAGCTGACAATCTCTTTGATAATGCTTCAAATTCTTGTGAGAACTTGACGGCTTCTTCTTGCATAGGGGTCATCATTTCGAAAAGATGAGCGATTTAGAGGAAGAGTAGAGATTTAGGGTTTTTGAGGGTTTTGGTGAGAAGTGAGAGTGATAGAATGTTTTGAGGAGTTGAAGAACACGAAGGTAGAAGAATGAACGTCTTTGGATTGTTCCCAAGAAGAATTTGAGGTAATCTAGGTTACGCGTGTTAACTATTCTCTAATGGAGTGAAAAGTTCTGGTATTTATGAGGTTGCGAAGTATTTGAGTGGATAGACACGTAAGGGAATAGGTGAATAAATGTGATAAAATTGAGTCAATCTCGAGAAAAATGTTGTTCGTTCAATTTGAATAGTTAAAGTGACTTAATTTTATTTAAATCATATGCAAGAATAATTTTCTGAATTATATGACATGTCACATAATTATCAGAACTTGAGAAGCGTTAAGAAAAAGGTTCTGATGATTTGAAAATACTTTTCTTCTGACTAAACACATGAGGTTCTGAAAATGTTTTTATTCTGAACAATACTTCATATTCAGGTGTTTTAAAATGATTAGAAATCTATCTTCAGCTAAGGGTTTTGTAAAAATGTCAGCCCATTGATAGTCTGTATCAATGAATTTTAAGCATAGAGTTCCCTTCTGAACATAGTCCCTAATAAAATGATGTTTTATTTCAATGTGTTTAGCCCTAGAATGCAAAATTGGATTTTTACTTAAGCAAATAGCAGCAGTATTATCACAGAAGATAGGGATGTTACTGTCATATATCTGATAGTCTTCCAGCTTGTAAGTTCTTGTAATTGGCTGTAATTTTGTTAAAACAATGTGTTGTCATGGTTGATGTTACAACATGAGCTTCTAACAGTATAGGTATGTTTTAACTAACATTCTAGTTTGCTGTTGAAGAATTAAAGTGCTGAAGAGTGATGTCACATGCGATGTCGTAACATCACTATACCAGAACATCAGACTTTAATGTGTGTAGGGCTGCACGTGGTTCTGGTGTGTTTGAGATTTTCTGCTAAAGAGATTCAGAGAATGCAGGCGAAAATCAAGGGAGATATATATTCTGTTACAATCTGTTATGAATATCAGATTGTTACGAATCTAAAGCATAAAGATATGGAGAAGATTCTGATCTAATAAATGAAGATTTATTTGAAGATATGATCAGATTTGTTACAGCTGATATGATATGATTGAAGGCCCAAATTCAGCTGGGATGATATTATAAATAGAGTGCTTGTAACCTAGAATGAGTACGGGTCCAAGATGTAGAACCTTAGGGCTTTGTCTAGTGAACCACTCGGGGTGTGAGATGGTCACTAAGGTTATCTCGAAGCCTGTAGGCAAGAGATGTATTGTTCTTTGAGGAAGGTGTTAAGCAACTCTAAGTATTGGTCTTAGTCATGAGGGTCATGTCTAGGTATTGTCATGGAAGTGTGTCTTCCAAAGTCTATGTAATAGAAAAGTTTAAGGAGTCAAGCTGTTGATGCAGTGACGGTGTAGTTGACTGCTAGACATCATCGAGATGATTGGAAGTGAGATGGAGTCTCTTACCTAGGGAGGACTTAGGTAGAAGGGTCATTGGGTAGTGATTGAATTAGGTAGATTGTCAACTGGTGTGTTGAGTCTGTAATTTGATACTACTAATAGTGGACTTCCTTCCTGGCTTGGTATGCCCCCAGATGTAGGTTGGTTGAACCGAACTGGGTGAACAATTGATTGTGTTCATTTACTGTTTCTATTATTGCCTTGTTTAGCAAATTGCGATGGTGTGACATTGCACAAGACATCACACATCTGTACCAGAATTTCAATTGGTATCAGAGCAGGCATCCTGTCTGTTTCTGGATGAGATCTAGGGAAGATACTTTCTGGTTCGTGAGCAAGGAAGATAGTTGCTGAGTTGTGGACTAGGCCAGTTCATACGGTTGGGTGTAGGATCCCTTGAAGTAAAGGATGGACTATTTATCAGAGCTGCCATTGTGAGAGTGTTGACCCTTGGTGACAAGCAAGGATTTTTGAGCAGCACCTGAAGGGAGGAGTCGTTGTATGTTCCGCTGCAGGTAACCCTGGTTGGTTCTCGTATCTCTGGTGGTGAGATTCTAGGAAGGTATTCTCTTGGAAAGACATTAAGAGTTGGTCTCCTCAGCAGGTTGGTCTCTGACGTGGTAGTTAGTGCTAGGCAACTTCAACTGGTTGGTTTGAGAGATCGAAGATTCTTAAGGATTATCTCATACCTTTGTTTTGGGGAAAGAAGTGATCAGAAGGTGAATGGATTGTTTTTAAGGCTTGATGAAGAAAGAAGAGGGTGGAGCCCAAGGCAAAAGAGTATCACTATCAAATCTTTCATGCGGGAGTGAAGATCTTGATAAGGTATCTCTTAAGTTGAGTTGTGGTGACCTATTCAGGAGGGTCTTTCTGGTCATGTTATCAATTTCATCAAGAAAGAAGCTAAGCTTGATATGTCAATCCTAATGTCTCGACATCGTGCTACACATCAGCAGTTTAAAGGTAAATGCTGAGTCAAAGACCTGTTAGATTGTAGCTGTTTTGAAGGATCACTGAAGCTGTGAAGTTGAACAATTTGTGAGATGCTGTTCATATAAAAGGTAGTAAGCTTGAGCTAAACTGTCTGAGGACAATATTATAGGGAAAGTGCATCCTAGAGTTTGTGTTCAATAGCAGTGTAAATCAGCCTGGGGTCAATTGGTGTCTGCATTAGTCGTATGGAGTGAACTCTTCCAGCTTTGAGGCTTAAAGGATTGGAAGTAGCAGAGTGTCTATGGTATGGCTTTAGATGCAGAAGGATGGTAGTTATCACTCTTAAGTTGACAAAGGTCTGAACCTTGTGCTTATAAGAAGAAGCTTTTGGAAGAGTGTGGTATGCAAGTTACTGCAGTTTTGTTGGTCTAATCTTGGAAGTTGATCAGATGTTGATATGTTCTCATGTGTCCCCTACATGAGATATGTGTGGATTAATATGGTCGGAGTCTCCAAATCCATTGTAGAAGTGTTTAATGTGATGAAGACTGATGTCAGAACCGATGTTGACACATCATTTTAGCCAAAGAAAGATAGTGATCAGTGATGTGGATTAGCAGAAGAGGGATCAGCTAGGGCCTCAAGTTTCAGACCAGATCAAATGTTGAGTTTTTGTCTGTCTTCAACTAATGACAATATACATTGACGGGAGACTATGTATATGTCTGAGGTACAAGTGCAGGACTGCAGAAGTATTGAGAATTTATTTTTCTCTATGTGGCTGGTTATTTCTCTTTGTGGTGTGAGAATGTATCATCTGGTGGGGTTGATTGGTGACTGTGTACTTGGAGCATCATCCAAATTATCTGGGATAAGTTTGAATTAGAAGAGGCAGAGTGTTGAGGAATGTTGACAAGCTGATGTGTTTAAGGCTAAAAGATATGAAGACATCATAGTCTTGTGGGTTTCAGCTTGGATCAGTTTATTTCTGATCTAAGTGGTTTGGAGCAGGGTGGTTACTCTGGTTGTGAAGGTCTAGGATAAGTGGCAGTTATCTCTGGCTTTCTACTGACGGCTCTACTAAGGGAAGTGGCATTCTTTGGTATAGCTATGGGGTAGTCTTGGACTACTTATTTTCTGAAGATTCAGATGTGGTAGGTTTGAAGTCTTTGGAGTTTCTAAGCAGGATGGAGGTTGTCTACTCAAACTTGATTATTGAATCAAGCCTATGAGAGCATGGAAATCTGTTTCTGCAATGGGAGGAGGTTCTTCTGAGTGGCAGAAGGTTGAGCTGAATTCAACAGTCAGATGTTCTGACATCTTGCTCAACATCAGGAGTCTCAGCTGGTGATGTGGCACATCAGCTAATGATAGGATGATCTACAGGAATGATAGGGGGCTTTAAAAAGATCGTTCTCATGGCAGTTTGCAGGAGCTGCAGGAAGGAGAAGATGGTACATGACCATGGCTTAGGGAGTCTAAGTGGGTTTGCTTTTGAGCAAGTGGATCGTGTGACTTGAAGATCAAGATACCTTAGTGAGAGTTCTGACAAACGTGAAAAAGGTCAAAATGTGGCATTTGACTGGTTTCATATGAGGATTCGTGAATGAGGTGACCAAACTGTGGCATGTGGTTGATCTCAGAAGTGGATTCGAGGAATCAAAATAATCAGAGAGTGGCAGCTGGTTATTATTGAGGTTTGTCTTGGAACAAGTTACTCTTGGGCAGAAGGGTGATGGATTGAAGACTCAAGGAGATTATTCTTCTTGAAGGTGGATGCGAGGTTACTCTCTAGTTCTTTGGATTACTTTGCTAGAGTAAGTCCAGTTGGTGGAGCATATCAAGAATCATGGTGATGATGTTTTGGTGTGTGGCAGGCGTTCTAACTTATGTTGGGACATTATTTTGGATATCCTTGGTGAAGGATGATTATGCTCTGGGTCACGAGCTTGGTGCCTACATTATGCCTAAGGAGCGTCTACATAGTCATACGGGAGAATGATGAAGTAGAAGGTCTGCCTTAGATGGAGTATGTAGAGAAGACTGAAGTAGATCAGGATTGATTGCTTGAGAGTTTGAAAAGGGTTATTCACCTATTGTTTCAGTGAAGAAACGCCTGTGAAGGAGATTTAGCCCTTTGGTCAAGTCCTGCTGGAGAGAAGTTGATCAGCCTAGCATGTGAAGTGAACTAACCAAGAGGTTCAGCAGATATGTGAAGTAGTGGACAAATGCATTGGGGTACTTGGCTATGGTTTCTGCTGCAAAGGTGCACATAGTGTGAAGCTTGCAGGGTGTTCAAGCTTGTGGAGAGTTAGCCTAGGTGTGTAGGTGTGTGACCTTGTCTGATATGGTTCAGATGTTGAGAGGAAGTTATTGCTGATGTTTCTGAAGACTGCATGCTGATCAAGAAGACTGGATATAATGTCAGACATCATGTTATGACATGTTGGTGTGGACATGACAATTTTGACCTGATTGAACCAGTAGTGTACATCTACCTCATTGTGTGAGTATGGTGGTTGGATGTTTAAGAGATTGTCTTTGGAATTGTGTGTACTTGGTTGTCCTATTGTGGCTACAAGGAGGGAGAGATAGCCAATGTGTGTTGACTAAGAAGGCTCTAGGATTAAGGGGGAGTGCGCATGTTTGTACAGCCGGTTCCTGCCTTTAGGAGGAGTTTAGCCTTGTGAAGTTTTGGATGTGATTGATATTGGTTGTGTCTTGGAATCTACTGTGAAGTCTTGGATTGGTTGTGCTGTGAACCAGCAGACAATGTCTGATGAGATGTCAGAACATGGGATAGGACATGTTTCTCTTGGGCCAAACAAGGAATTATTCTGGACGGTGGTGTAAGGATAAGGTGCAACACGTGGATCCGACCCTGCATGGAACGGTATTGGCACAAATTATGGTATATATCAGTTAGGAAACAATAAATCTGGTCAAGACTGTTTTGGACGGAAGACATTGAATTTGGATGGAGTTTTTAGTTCCTAAAATAGCGTTTCCTTGACCAAGAACTTTGAAATATTCAAAGCTCGTTATTTCCTAAGTAATTGATCCAAAATATATAGGGGTTATTCTTCTCTCCTTCAAACAGTGAGTGTTCTTGTTTCATAAGTCTTATGGCTTTTGTGTGCCTTTGGGTGAGTACTTCTTGGATCTGGTTTTGTGAGGGCTTCCTTTGCCAATTTGTGGCTAAAAAGGGGGAGAAAAGTGAGAGATGGGCTAAATGGTTTACGCAGATGTTTTGCCTGAAGTCTGCAGTCCCAGCTATTGCAGAACGAGGTCTCAGCCACAGTTGGTGTTGAGTCTTTGTGACTTGTGTCCTGAATTATGAACACAATTGTGACTTGTGTTCTGAGTTACATGAGTTGGCAGATTGGCACGTCTTAAGTTTCATCTTATGCCATAGGTCGACTGGGGGCGTCTGATCAATTTAGGTGTGCATAAGTCTCTCATGCCACCATTGGTCTTTGATGTCTAGACAAGCATTTCTTTTCTGGAGGAGTCTTCTACATCCTCTCCGGGTCTGAGTTAAAAGGAAAAATAAATGTGTTGTATTAAGGGGGAGTATTGGATATCTTCTTCCTCATGTGCACCTCCTGATGTGCTGCCTGGAGCTGATGTCGTATGGTGATGTCCTAACATCAGTCAGAAGAGGATTCCCCATGAATGCAGTACACTGTTAGGATCAGATAACACCCAACAGTAGTGTAGGATTGTAATTACTGCTGTAATCTGAGTTGTAATATCTATGTATATGTTTTAGCCAAAATTAGCCAAAGGGGGAGATTGTAAGTTCTTGTAATTGGCTGTAATTTTGTTAAAACAATGTGTTGTCATGGTTGATGTTACAACATGAGCTTCTAACAGTATAGGTATGTTTTAACTAACATTCTGGTTTGCTGTTGAAGAATTAAAGTGCTGAAGAGTGATGTCACATGCGATGTCGTAACATCACTATACCAGAACATCAGACTTTAATGTGTGTAGGGCTGCACGTGGTTCTGGTGTGTTTGAGATTTTCTGCTAAAGAGATTCAGAGAATGCAGGCGAAAATCAAGGGAGATATATATTCTGTTACAATCTGTTATGTAGACCAGATTGTTACGAATCTAAAGCATAAAGATATGGAGAAGATTCTGATCTAATAAATGAAGATTTATTTGAAGATATGATCAGATTTGTTACAGCTGATATAATATGATTGAAGGCCCAAATTCAGCTAGGATGATATTATAAATAGAGTGCTTGTAACCTAGAATGAGTACGGGTCCAAGATGTAGAACCTTAGGGCTTTGTCTAGTGAACCACTCGGGGTGTGAGATGGTCACTAAGGTTATCTCGAAGCCTGTAGGCAAGAGATGTATTGTTCTTGGAGGAAGCTGTTAAGCAACTCTAACTATTGGTCTTAGTCATGAGGGTCATGTCTAGGTATTGTCGTGGAAGTGTGTCTTCCAAAGTCTATGTAATAGAAAAGTTTAAGGAGTCAAGCTGTTGATGCAGTGATGGTGTAGTTGACTGCTAGACATCATCGAGATGATTGGAAGTGAGATGGAGTCTCTTACCTAGGGAGGACTTAGGTAGAAGGGTCATTGGGTAGTGATTGAATTAGGTAGATTGTCAACTGGTGTGTTGAGTCTGTAATTTGATACTACTAATAGTGGACTTCCTTCCTGGCTTGGTATGCCCCCAGATGTAGGTTGGTTGAACCGAACTGGGTGAATAATTGATTGTGTTCATTTACTGTTTCTATTATTGCCTTGTTCAGCAGATTGCGATGTTGTGACATTGCACAAGACATCACACATCTGTACAAGAATTTCACAGCTGATTTTTCATCCATAGCATTTGAGTGCTGCATAGGGAAGCTGGTATGTATTCTGCTTCTACTGTTGAGAGAGCAATTGTAGATTGTCTCTTGCTTGACCATGAGATTAGGTTGCTTCCTAAGAACTGACAGTTTCCTGATGTGCTCTTTCTTTCTAATCTGTCTCCGGCATAATCTGCATCGCAGTAACCAGAAAGAGTATACTCTAATGTTTTCTTATACATCAGGCCAAGGTTAGTTGTTCCTTTTAGATACCTTAGAATTCGCTTGACAGCGGTTAGATGTGATTCTCTTGGATCTGATTAGAATCTAGCACATAGATGTACACTGAATAATATATCAGGTCTAGAAGTAGTTAGATATAAGAGAGAACCTATCATACCATGATAGAGTTTTTGACAAACCTTAACTCTGGTTTCTTCCTTTCCCATGACACAAGTTGGATGCATTGGTGTTTTAGTAATGTTGCAATCCGTCATATTGAACTTCTTCAAAAGTTCTTTTGTATACTTGGTTTGATGGATATAAGTGGCCTCTGATCTTTGATCAATCTGAATTCCAAGGAAGAACTTCAGTTCCCCCATGAGGCTCATTTCAAATTCAGCCTGCATTAACTTTGAAAATTCTTCACATAGAGAAAAGTTAGCAGAACCAAAAATAATGTCATCAACATAGATTTGAACAATAAGAATGTCATTCTTATATGTTTTACAGAAAAGAGTTGTGTCAACCTTTCCTCTGGTGAAATTGTTTTCTAAAAAAAATTTGCTCAATCTATCGTACCAAGCTCTGGGAGCTTGCTTTAAACCATAAAGTGATTTTCTAAGTTTAAAAACAAAGTCTGATTTTTCTGAATTTTCAAAACCAGGAGGTTGTTTGACATAAACTTCTTCTGATATATAACCATTTAAGAATGCACTCTTAACATCCATTTAATATAGAGTGATGTTATGATTTACTGAAAAGGATATTAGTAAACGTATTGGTTCAAGTCTAGCAACTGGAGCAAATGTTTCGTTGTAGTCAATTCCTTCTTATTGACTGTATCCTTGAGCAACAAGTCGTGCTTTGTTTCTGACAACTTCTCCCTTTTCATTTAGCTTGTTCCTAAATACCCACTTAGTTCCTATTACATGAACATTCTTAGGTTTAGGAACTAGATCCCAAACATCATTTTTGGAGAACTGGTTAAGTTCTTCTTCCATAGCCAGAACTCAGTCTTTGTCCATGAGGGCTTATTCAATTGTAGTTGGTTCTATCAATGATACTAGTCCTACAAGTGTTTCTTCTGATGGTCCAAAGGCTGATCTGGTTCTGATAGGGGCATCTTTGTAACCCAGAATTAGTTCCTCAGGATGGGATGTGGACAGTCTTCTTTTTCGTTGAGATGGGTTATTTGGAGTCACTTCAGTAGTTTTTGGTGTAGGATCTTGCTGTTCTTTAACTTCATCTGTCCTTTCCTTAGGTTCGGAGAATCTGATTTCCAAATCTGCAAGTTTCTCAACTAGCTCTGACTTTTCTGAGTCAGGCTTGTCATTGAATCTAACATGAATATATTCCTCCACAATTCTTGATTATGTGTTGTAGACTCTGTAGCCTTTTGAGCGTTCAGCATAAAACAGACACATCCAAATGGATGAAAATATGAAATGTTGGGTAATTTATTCTTCCACAATTCATAGGGAGTTTTATTCAAGATAGGTCTTATAGAGATTCTATTTTGAATATAACATGCTGTGTTAATTGCTTATGCCCAGAAGTGCTTAGCTATGTCAGTTTCTTGGATCATGGTGCGAGCCATTTCTTGTAAAGTTCGATTCTTTCTTTCTACAACTCCGTTTTGTTGTGGAGTTCTAGGGCAAGAAAAATCGTGAGATATTCCATGTGAATCAAAAAGTTCTTCAAAGTTTTTATTTTCAAATTCTCCACCATGATCACTTCTGACTCTGACTATTTTAGAATTATTCTCATTTTGTACTTGAGTGCAGAAGGAAGCAAATACAGAATGTGATTCATCCTTGTGTTTTAGTAATTTTACCCATGTCCATCTGTTGTAGTCATCAACGATGACTAGTCCATATTTCTTACCATTGAGAGAGGCCATTTTTACAGGGCCAAATAGATCAATGTGAAAAATTTCCAACGGTCCAGAAGTGGAAACAACATTTTTAGCTTTGAAAGAGGTTTTTGAAAACGTTCCTTTCTGACATGCTTCACAAAGAGCGTCTGACGAATATTTCAGATTTGGCAGGCCTCTAACAAGACCAAGCTTGTTAAGCTGAGAGATTCTTCTCAAACTGACATGGCCAAGACGTCTGTGCCAGACCCATTGCTCTTCGTTTACAGAAAGAAGACATTTTACATTTTGATGTTTTAAATCAGACAATTTAATTTTGTAAGTGTTGTTTTTCCTCTTTTTGTTGAATAGGACAAATCCATCCTTCTGACTTACAGCTTTACAAGACGTTTGATTAAAAATGAGATCATAGCCACTATCGCTAAGTTGACTTATTGACAACAGATTATGCATTAGACCTTATACTAATAAAACATTCTTAATGGAAGGAAGCTTACCATTTCCAATAGTTCCGGAGCCAATGATTCTTCCTTTCTGATTTCCTCCGAAACCAATGACGCCTCCAGGTTTAAGTTTCAGATCTTGGAACATAAGCCTTTCTCCCGTCATGTGTCGCGAGCACCCACTGTCCAGGTACCATGACTGGTGTTTTAATGGAGCTATTAAGGATATCTGCAACATAGATTATCTTGTTTTTAGGTACCCATTTTATGGGTCCTTTTACGTTAGTTTTTCTAAAGGTTCTGATCCCTTTAGATTTCCTTAGAGTTTGTGCATAGTGTTCGTGTTTAGGATATTTCTTTAGTGTGTGTGTTTGTGTAATCCTAGTGTTTGAACCTTTTGGTTCTGAATGCTTAAGGCTAGTACCAGATGGCATAAACTGTTTGGACAGAGATATTATTTTGATGTTTTTGGTTTCATCATATGGTTGAGATAGTCCAGAATATCCTAGACCTCTACTGCCATTTCTACTTACTTCATAGATTAGTGAAGCCATTTTGCTTCTATCTACGCTTTTGGCAAGAAATTTTTTAAATGCGTTATCATATTTGTCTTCTTCACTAGTGTTAGTTGAGTTTGAAACAATTTCTTCTTCTAACTTAGATAATTTACATTTCAGGACAGTGTTTGAGTTTTCTAAGACAAGTATTTTCTCATTTTGTTCAGAAATGGTTTTCTTGTTATTAGTAAGATCTTCTGAAGATTTTAAAATTTTCTCATTTTGTTCAAGATTTTAAAATTTCTTTGAAGGTTTTGATATCTTTTTATAAGTTCAGTTAATCCTAATTCAAGTTCAGAACGTGATAAGGAGGAAAGTACCTCTCTTTCGTCGTCGGGGTCTAATAGTTCTTCCTCTGACGAGTCGCTTCTGGTTTCTGCCATGAATGCCATGTTGACCCGACCTTCATCAGCATCTTCTTCAGATTCTGAATCATCCCAGGTTGCCATGAGACCCTATTTGGCTTTCCTAGGTCTTTCTTCTTTCTTGGCCTTTAGACAGTCATTTTTTAGATGTCCAGGTTCTTTGCATTCAAAGCACGTAACATCTTTTCCATAGTTTCTTCTTTGACCAGATGTAGATTCGAATCATCTCCTTGGTCCTTTGAACTTGTTCCTTCTGTATTTCCAGAGTTGACTTATCTTTCTTGATATGAGTGATATATCATCTTCTTCTAAATCTTCTTCAGATTCTTCCATTTCTTCTTCTGCCTGATACGCCTTCTTTTTTTCTGGCTTTACCTTCAGTACAATGGATTTTCTTTTCTTCTGAGGTTCATCTCCTTGAAGCTCTATTTCATGACTTCTTAAAAAACTGATAAGTTCTTCAAGACTGATACTATTCAAGTCCTTTGCAAGTTTCAAGGCAGTCACCATTGGTCTCCATTTGACCGGAAGACTTCTGATGATTTTCTTGACATGATCAGCAGTAGAATAGCCTTTGTTCAGAACTCTGAGTCCGGCAACAAGCATTTGAAACCTTGAGAACATGGTTTCAACAGACTCATCATCTTCCATTTTGAAGACTTCGTATTTTTGGATTAGCGCAAGAGCCTTCGTCTCTTTGACTTGAGCATTTCCTTCGTGAGTCATACGAAGAGAGTCAAAGATGGATTTTACAGTTTCTTTGTTTGTGATTTTCTCATACTCGGTATAAGAAATTGCATTCAACAGAATGGTTCTTGCTTTGTGATGATTTTTGTAAGTTTTCTTCTGAGCATCTGTAAACTCATTTCTTTCAATCTTTTTACCTACAGAATCTACAGGATGACTATAGCCATCAAGTACTAGATCCCATAGATCTAGGTCAAATGATAAGAAATAACTTTCAATTCTATCTTTCCAATAATCAAACTTTTCACCATCAAAGATAAGAGGTTTTGCAGTGTAAGATTCTCTTTCAATAACATTTGTTTCAGAAGTTGTTGGTGGTGGTGTAGTCATTGTTTTTCACACTTGGATCAGTACTGAACACTGTTAAGTGCTTGATAAAAATTTAATCTTTTTATCACCTTAGAACCAAAGCTATGATGCCAAATGAAGGTGTGAAAAACGCAAGAAAGGGGGGGGAGTTTGAATTGGTTTTTCAAAATAAATCGTTTCTTTAAAATAACTTTCTCTTTAAAACTTTACCCCTTTTCTAAACAAAAACAACTTGGTTAAACAAAGAGATATAAACACGTTATGTTTATACTAGTTCACTTGAGAACCTCTCAAGTTAATCTAGTCCACCCGCCAAGGTGATTTCGCCTCTCTCAACGAGGTCTTAATCCACTATTCAACAAAATAGTACACTGCACAAGCTAACACAGCTGGTGACTAACAATAACCTCTAGAACTCACACGTTCTAGACTTTTCAAGTAATCCAACCACACAGGTCTTACTTAAGGCACAACCTCTAAGACACACATCCTAGACTTCTCAAGAGATCTAATCACTAAGACTCTCTTAAGGAATACAACTTTAAGTTCAAATACAATGGGTTTACAGAAAATTTCTTCTTATCAAGCTGATAATGTAAACAAGTTTTTAGACCAAGAATGACTTAAGAAAGATCTGAGTTAGAAAGTATTGTAGCAGTTCGCGTGTGTGTATTTCTTCAAGTCTTTGAGCTTCCTTTTATAGCCGAGTGAAAAGAGCCGTTGAGATGGAATCATGATAGCTAGGTAGGCTTACGGCTAGAAGCATGAGGACAGGTACAAAGTCTTCTGCATGGTGCGCGTCCTGTCTGTGTCAGAATGTCTTGTTTGTATTTCGCACAGTCTTCAAGAATTTTAACGTTGTAATGTGGTACAGTTGTACAGTGTGGCAAGTTTTCTTGGCTTCTCAACTTCAGAGGCTTTTTGTGAGCATGAGTAAGAAAGGAAAACATTGCTCGGTTTTTGAGATTATTAAGTCTTCGAATCATCAGCTCTGCGCTTCCAGAATCTTCAGAACTTGTCTTCAGAACCTTGTTCTCTTAATCCACTTTCTTCATATCTTCAGAGGCTATTATATTTGATTGAAGCATGAGAGTCGACTTTGGGTAGGTCTTCAGAAGCTTGATCAGAGAGCATGAGGCTTCAGCATCTGGACTTCGTTCCATCAGAACCCTCGTCTTCAGATCTTCAGAACTCATACTCTTTTCCTTTTGAATTCAAGTATTTTGTGTTATCCTCGTTCAGCTCTTTTAAGTGCATAGACGAAATGTCTTTCTTTAAACATTGCGCTGATTCTCAGGAGCATAACCTGTTTGCTCGGTTCTCACAAGTAACAACATTAGTTATGCAAAATTGTTCATGCCAATACCCATTTGTTATCATCGAAACTTAGAGATAATATTGCAGAACCAAATCTTGTTCTCACAACCTTCGGTCGCAAATTCCTAGTAAGACACCTCAAGATTTTGTTAGTAGCAACGTCATTGGAAATTGGCCTACCAAGTGAGTTAAGTCTATTGATTAAATGAGTGAACCTTTTTTGCATGTCGGCAATGGTTTCCCCTTGGTTCATGTGAAAGAGGTCGAACTCTTGAGTCAATGTATTGATTCTAGCTAGCTTGACGTCGTTAGTACTCTCATGGGTAACTTTTAACGTGTCCCACATAGCTTTAGCACTCGTACAATGTGAAACTCTATAATACTCGTCAACTCTCAATGAGGAGATCAGAATATTTCTAGCCTTCCAATCGTAGTTGTACTTTTTTCTCATCTTCTTCATTCCATTGTGCTTCAGGCTTAGGTGCTACCACGTTATTCGCATCGATCATGGTTATTTCCATTGGACCAGATTTGTATAATTCTCCATACCTTCCTATCAATAGAATTGATGTGAACATGCATACATTCCTTCCAATAATTATAGTTCTCACCGTTAAAAAGAGGTGCTCTATTATAAACCCCTTTCGGTTCGTTTTCCATTTTCTAAAAAGTTATACTTGAAGCACTAGATTTAACCGGTGCTCCTGATACCACTTGTTAGACGAAGGCAATTGATCTAGAAGGGGGGTTGAATAGATCACTTCTTTTTAAATGCGAGTCGGCGCTAAAATTTGTTTTTAAAAATATTTTGCAGAAGCGGGCGAGGATAATTCGTCTACACGAACCGAGTTACTGAGAGAATGAGATATACGTAAGTCAAATGGAACGAAAGGCTCGAAGAGAAAAAAATAGAATTGCAACTTAACAATTAATCAATTTTCCAAAAGCACTTAATATGGTGCAATCTCCAATGAACAGTAAAAAATAAACCAAACTTGACAATATATCAAACACCTTGTAAGCGTTCAATTTATCTAGCACTTGGAGTGCATAAAACTCCAAGCTAAACCTTCTATGATAATTGATGCAGAATTTTCACTAAGCACAATCCAAAAATGATTGTGCAATGGTTTTCAAATTAATTTTTTGCACTAAACTATACCAGAATTTTTATCGATCAATTGAACAATCACAAGCGTAAACAGTTCGAAAATTAAACGAGATATGGAAAGAGAAACGACACCAAGTTTGTTTAGGCAGTTCCCCTTCCGTCCTCGCTTCGGGTACGTCTGCCCCCAATTCTAAATCTTGAATTGAGATATCTATAATCTTGTTTGCAAATTGTTTTTACAAGAGAAAACTTAGCTATCACACACTCAAGAAACTTCATTGATGCAGATACTATGTCTTCTCTTCCCTTGATTCGAGTCGAATCAAGTGCCTTGAACTTGTTTGATGAACCTCCGTTTACCGTTACTAGATTGAACAATCACCCGATCTTCAATCACCTTTACTCGGCTGATTCCGATCCACACAAAATTTGATCCACAAATCTTTGTTGCACAATCCTCCGGTTAACGCTACTAGATCGACAAAACCCATCGTTCTTCGATCACCTTCGCTCGACTGAATTCAATGCACACAAGATCTGAACCAAAACCCCCCCAAATCCAATTGATCTTGGAGGACAAAACCCTAGAGGTTTTATTCAAGAAAAAACCCACTGAAGCACTCACCCAAACCAAGATACAATTCTATGTTTGGACGTTATCACTTCATGATGCAGAAAATCAACAAAGATGATTATGTGTATTTGTTGAGAAAGGTGCAAGAATGAAGATGAAGGTGATGAGAGAAAATTTTCAATGTATATCTTTCACTTTTTCTTGTTATCCATGTAAAAAATGAGGAACCAAGTATTTATATGATGCAAGGATCAACAACTAATCATAACAGCATTTTGAATTGAGAAAAAAATTAGAAAAATTAGTTATAAGCAGTGAACGGTCTGCCAAACATTAAAGAGGGTCAGCCTGCGTTGACCCGTGGACAAGTCTGCGCAAGTTGGAAGACCATGCGTCGACCACTACAGGGTTCATACGTCGACGCATGGTAGAAGAAAATGCAGAATGAGAAATGACAAAGGCATGCATCGACCGCAGGGTCAGCGTGCGCTAACCCGAGCAAAACTCACAAATTGTCAACATTCCATTAGTCGACCAGACCTCAGCTTAGGTCGACTCAAGCTTCAAAAACTCCTAAAAATTGATTTTTTGATATGTTTTCATCTACTTAGGAACAATTTATGCATGCCTAATACTAATACCATGATCACACACATGTAAGGGATATGCAAGACTCTTCCTATATGTTTAGACTCATGATAATGTATTGCGAAATAAGAATGCCGATAATGATGAGATGATACCGTCCAAATTACAAACTATGAGCTAGTACACATTTTAACATCATTAAAATAAATCTCAAGTGAGAGATACCTTGCCCTCACAACTTGGTTGAGATGCTTTGGAATTCTATGTCAAGCTTGGAATTTTTCCTTCTTTGAATTGTTAGGTAAAATAGTTGGAAGGTATGTCTGCGTCGACTAGAATACTCCGAAAGAGGAATGCATAGATGTAGCGAGAATTTTGGTTCAAACTAGTTGTGTAGTGGTGATTAATGAAATTTTCAAAGTCCAGCTAAATGAGGAAGTCTTTATCCTTAAAATGATCGAGGACTCTCATGGTCCTTTCCGCCTTCTAGCCCGTGATTCAGTTATGCAAAAAGTGATTCAAGTTTCCTCATCGGACTCGGGCACTGCTTAGAGTAAGTTGGATGAAAAGGAGGAGGAAGATGACTGGTTTGTGGGACAAAAGTTGGTGAACAATAATTTTAGGGGAGAGACAAGCTTAGCTTTCGATAGAGAGGCTGTAGCGGAAAGGTTAGAGGTGGAAAAAGGGTGTTCAGATGTCACGAATAGAGGAATTTTTCATGTATCAAGGAACGTAGTTGACTTTATGAATAAGATCTCAGACTTCGATAGTGCTTTAGCAGTGGCTAAAGTTGTCAGGTCAGGATCATTTGAGACAGGGCATGGGGTAGATCGTGAAGATTTAGAAGCCTTTCGTGTTTTAAACTCTATGCATGTAAAAAATTTGTTTAAGGTTGATAAGGTGGGTCCGATGGGAAGCAGGATAAAGAGTAAGAGAAATAAATTTAAAATTCAGAGTATGATGGATGTTATTGGGCCAATTGGTAAAAAATTATCTAAGCCCAAAAAAAGAGTGTTAGGTTTAGTCAACTTGATAGAGTAGTTTTCTCAACCTTCATTTTTTGATTCGCTGAGGAGCAAAATCCCTAATTCCTCTTCATCATCCTTCTTTCAAAAATCAAATGATGGCTATTTTGGAAGAGTCTGAGAATTATTCAGCTCGAGCTATTTTGTGTTGCAATATTCAGATGTTAGGATGTGTAATCACAAGTTTTGGGAGAAGCTGGATTCAAATGTAGGTGAAAAGGTTTGGAAAGTTATTCCTAATTTAGGAGTGGTGGCTAGAGAAAGTAAAAATGATTATTCCAAGAAGATTACAGACGTGGAAGAAAAATATAAAGGTAGAATTAGTGGTATGAAGGCGTTCAAAAATGGTGCTCAATGATTATTGGTTCACTGAATATAAGAGGGGGAAGAAATTTATCCAAGAGAAGAAGAATTAGAAACATCATAAAGGCGGGTAAAGCTGAGATTTTTCTCATTCAAGAATCTAAGATGAGATAAGTAGACGCTTTAATTGTGGGTAATTTTTGGAACAACTGCGAGGTGGCCTGGTCTTTTAGAGGATCATTAGGCCAGTCTGGATGTATTATCACTTTGTGGAATGAGGACGTTATAAAACCGATATCTTCTTACACAGGAGAGGGATTCTTTGGGCTAATAATTATCTGGAAGAATAATTTTTATTATATCATTAATGTTTATTCTGTGTGTGGCATAAGTCAGAAAAGGAAATTGCGGAGAGATCTGATTTATCTCAAGAGGAAGTTTTCAAATGGTTTATGGATTATGGGAGGTGATTTCAATGTGAATGCTGAAGCGTCTGAAAGAAAGAGTCAGGGGCTTGCTTATAGGAGATCTGAACAGGTAGAATTCAAAGCTTTTATTGAAGATTTAAATCTATTTAATTTGCCTGTGTCATGTAATAAGTTTAGTTAGTTCAATGGCGATGGTAATAGCATGAGCTGACTTGATATGTTTTGGGAAGACGAATCTATTATAGATAGATGGGGTATTGTTGATTAGTTGATCGGGAACAGGGATATATTAGATCACTATCCGATCTGGTTGAAGATTAGCTCAGTTAACTAGGGGCCTAAACCTTTTAAAAGCAATGTTTGTTGGTTTGATCATGGTGGGTTTGTTAAGTTTGTAGATAAGGAGTGGAAAGAGATCGTTTTAGAGGGAAGGAGTGATTACATCTTGAAAGAAAAATTCAAAATCTTGAAGTAAATGATTAAAAGGTGGAGTGTTAAAGTTTTTGGTTGGCATGATCTTAAAGTTGATGAAGGAGTGAAGGTGATTAACGAGATTGATAACTAGTTGATTAGTTGTGAAGAAAGAAAGGCGAAGGATCTTGTTGAAAAAAGGGCTATTGTGTATAGGTCTCTGTGGATGAACTTATACATCAAGGACAACATGCTTATTCAAAAAGCGAGGGCGAAGTGGAATTGGGAGAGAGATATGAACTCAAAATATTTTCACAAATTAATAAAAGGGAGGGCTCGGAGGAAGTACATTGGAATGGTGGAAATTGATCAAGGAGTAGTTAAATTTGTTGAGGAGGTTAAGAAGGCTACTAGAAGTTATTTCAGAAAGAAATTTACTGAACCTGAGTTGAATAGGCCTTCAATGGAAGGTTGTTCATTTAACACCCTGGCAGCTACAAAAGTAGAATTCTTGGAGGCTCCATTTTTTGAGGACGAAATCAAAACAGTGGTTTAGTCTTATGAGGGATCAAAAAGTCCGGGTCCAGATGGCTAAAAGCTCATGTTCATCAAGAAATGCTGGCATACTTTGAAGGATGGTATTATTCGTTTTGTGAAATACTTTCATCGTCATGCTTACCTCGCGAAAGCTGTAACGTCTTCTTCTCAGTCATATCCATAAGGTTACTTATCCTTCTAATCTTGGAGAGTATATACCAATATGTATAGTAGGAAATTGTTATAAGATTGTGGTGAATTTGTTGGCGGTGAGGCTAAAAAAGGTTATAGGTGGGCTAATCTCTCATTGTCAAACAAAATTTGTTCCAAGAAGGCAGTTGATGGATGGTGTAATTATTGCTAACTAGATTGTAGAAAAGGCTACTAGGGATAAGAAGGATTCTATTCTTTTCAAAGTTGATTTTGAAAAAGCACATGATTGTGTCAATTGGGATTTTCTTCGTTTTCTGATGAACAAAATGGATTTTGGGTTAGTGTGGATGAGATGGATGGAAGCTTGCATCTTCAAATGCCATTTATCAATCTTGGTAAACGGAAGCCAAACGAAGGATTTCGAAGTGGAAAGAGGTCTTATACAGGGAGATTCGTTATCTCCTTTTCATTTTGTTATAGTTACGGAGGGGATGACTCATTTGATAAAGAAGGCTGTTGAATTGGGTGAATTCAAGGGGTTTAGGGTTGATGAGGATACTTCGGTGAATATCATTAAATTTGAAGATGATACTTAAATTTTAAGAGAATGCAGTTGGAGGAATCTTTAGAGTATAAAAGCGTTGCTAAGGGGGTTTGAGTTAGTGTCAGGTTTGGGCGTTAGTTTTCATAAGAGTAGGATCATTAGAATCAATGTTAGTGATAATTTTCTTTTGGCAGCATCAAACTTCTTATCGTGTAAGATTGAAAAAATTTCGTTTAGCTTTTTGGGAATCTCTACAGGTTACAATCCTAGAAGATTAAAGGCTTGGGACTCAATCATAGAAAAATTTAAATCAAAATTGGATCTTTGGCGTGGTAGACTGTTAACTTTGGTGGGTAAAATCATTCTTATAAATTCTATTTTATCTAGTCTTCAAATCTTCTGGTTTTCTTTCTATAAGGTTCCAAAGTTTGTTTTGAAGGTGCTTGATATTATCAGAAACAGGTTTCTTTAGGGAGGGAATGAAGACAAAGCTAAAATTCATTGGTTGAAATGGGACATTGTTTGTAGATCAAAGGAGAATGTGGGCTTGGAGTGAAAAGTTTGGAAGAGTTCAACCTTGCTTTTTTATCCAAATGGAAGTGGAGGGTGTTAGAAGATAATAACTCGTTATGGAAGAAGGTTCTTATGGTGAGATATGGTTTGGTCGAAAACCAGATTTTGGTGGAGAATACAAACTCGAGGGAACCCTCCTGTTATTGGTGGAAGAATTAGGTTAAGAGCAGAGCAACTACAACTAATTTTGATTTTTCTTTTGCAGGTTTAATCCGATTCGAATTAGGAGAAGGAAGTAGTATTCCTTTTTGGTCTGCCATTTGGCTGGGATCCTGTACTTTATCAGTGATGTTTAGTGACCTTTATGTAAGTAGAAGGAAAAAAGAAGCATCATTCATTTCCATGGGAGCTTGGAACGAAGGGAGTTGGTATTGGGGAAACTTAGGAATATCTTTGTCAGCACATGAAGCAGAGACAGACGAATTTCAAAGGTTGATGGATTTGATTTCTATAGTGAAGCCAATCCCAGGGGTGCTTGATTCGGTTAGCTGGATTAATGGTAAATCAATAGATTACCGTGTCAAGGAAGTGTATAACCTGTTGTGGGATAACAGGGAGTAAGTCTTGCAACCTATCCATTAGATCAAAGCTCTTAAGGGATTTTTGAAAGTCAAAGTACAGGTGAAATTTTTATCATTTGGGTGGAGAGTTTTCTGGAATAGAATAGCCACTAAGGACCAACTGTTTAAGAGAGGAATTAATATCATTGGTAATTTGCGTGTTCTTTGTAACGAGACGGAGGAAGATATGATTCATTTGTCGTTCTAATGTCCAGTTGCAGGGGCTGTTTGGGAGAAGATGTATGATTGGTGTGGTTGTGGCAGCGCCTATGCTGGTTGTTTTTGGTCTTTTTTCTGGAATGGAACGGTTTCGTGAATATTAAGAAGGAAATTTAAAGTTAAGAGTTATTTGGTTGTCAGTCCTATGGAGTATTTGGAGGGTGAGGAACGATAGAATTTTCAACAATGGAAAATATAATATAGATGATATATGTTGGATCAAAAAAACAATTCTTGGAAAAATTCATGTGTAGGAGAAATTTCTTACTCTAACTCTAATTTTCTTGACTTTTGTATGGATCCTTTAAGTGCTTAAGTCAGTTGTGTGTTGGTTGGGAATTTTTTTTTGTATTAAGTTGTTTATTGTAATGGGTTGAATACCCCTGTATTCTTTCTTTTAATATCATTTGCTTTTATAAAAAAAAATATTATAAAAGTAATATAATCTACATTAAATATGAACATTTTTCTTAGTCGAAAATTTAAAATATTGTTAATTTTTATTTAAAAATGAATAGTAGAATCAATATGATTTTAAGAATGATTCCTACATTAAAAATCTCTCACTTATTAATTTCTAATTGCATGCATAGGATATATCTTTTCAAATTTTGATAACATGAAAATCAAAGTTTTCTATTTTGTCTGGGACTAACCGATTAATCTTTGATCGATTAAAACATAATAAACACCTATCAATTATTTTCTATATAAATGAAACTTTTCTTCATTTCAAAATATACTAGTTTTCTAAATAAATATTTCAATTATCTTTTTTCTTTCTCTCATTCTTTTATAAATTTCTTTTTCATTAGAGTTGTCTGAGTATTAAGTGAGTGAAAAAATATATATGTGAATTGTGTTGTAATGATGTTATGCTATAATTATTTATTCAAGAATGTGTTTATTTTATAATCTTTTCGTAATAGATTTAAAGGTTACAAGGTAAACCTCTAAATAAGCTTCTTCCCTACAGGATCATACAACATGTAACCAAACTCATCTTACCTATTTAGCCGATGAAGATACATTGTTTTGACTTTGCATCCAACTTGGATCTTTCATCCTTTGGAATATGCGCAAAAGCCTTGCAACCAAAGACTCAAATGATCATACTTGACATCCTTTGCAAACCAAAATTTTCCTCGAACTTCACTATTTAAAGCAACAATATGAGTGAGATTAAGAACATACACTGCCGAGTAAAGTGTAAGAACAAGAGTGGTTCTGCATCTGACCTTAAGTTTTGATGATAATTGCACAAGTTATCTTAGAGAACAATTCGGTACTTTATGGTTTTTGTTTAGTGTGTAGTTTTTGCTAAACAAGATATGAATCTGATTTAAAGGCGCCTGACATCATCAGTTCCTTATCTAAACACTCTGGAAGAAAATATATGTTGTGTACAAGATTTAAAGTAATTATTCTGGAATGCTTTCTAATACAACGGTTTTGAAGAACATGTGTATCAAAGCTTCTGATTGTGACTCTGTAAGTAAGCCTTGAAAGCTTTCTTGGAGATATGCTTCTATTGTTTCAAGTTCTGAAGTTTCTAAAGACAACATTCTGTTGAATGAAGTTCTGAAGATTCTAAAGACATTATTTCTGAAGATCAAGTTCTGAAGTTTCTAAAGACAAGGTTCTGTTGAACGAAGTTCTGAAGATTCTAAAGACATTATTTCTGAAGATTAAGTTCTAACGTTTCTAAAGACAAAGTTCTGTTGAACGAAGTTCTGAAGACCCTGAAGACAAAAGTATGCTCAACAAAGTTCTAAAGATTCTAAAGAGGAGGTTCTGCTGAACAAGTGTTGAAGACATCACTTCTAAAGACCAAGTGTTGAAGACTTTTAAGTTAGTTCTGCTGAACGAAGATCTGAGATTCTGAAAACTTAGGTTCTGAAGTTACAAGTATTGATCTCTCTACATGCTTCATCAATTACACATCTGAAGCCTTTAAAGATTAGAAGACAGAAGAATGGTTTGCGTGTTTCAATGAATATAATAGTACAAAGTAGTTTGTGGCCTCTACCAATATTTGGTGGCGCAAGGACAACTTTTTGTATTATGATGTGACCATTCCTATAAGTGAAAGTTGGGATATTACAGTTGGAATATGTTTCCTTTTATACCCTCCAATGGGTCTATTCTTAAGTCCTATTTATTGAAGATCTGAAGACTTGGAGGGAGCTAGAGTTGCTTACAAGTTTCCGAAGCAAATGCTGTTGTTGTAACTACTACGAGCCAAGTGAAAATACAAAATGCAGAAGTGCAAAATGCTGCAAGAGTAGAAGAGAAAATTAAGAGAGAGTAACTAGAACAAGAACTCAAAAGAGCTGAAGAATACACGACAGTATGTGTGTAAGGCGGAAGTAAGCACCAAGTCATAAGCTCAAGAAGGTGCTCAATGCTCAACAAATTAGAGCGTTGCTCTACAAGAAATGAGATAAGCATTAAAAGAAGCTTTTAAGCTCACAAAACTCAAGCTGATACGATGCAAATCTCTAGGAGATTATTCTTACGATAGTTTTGTAAATTAGCAAGGAGTTGTTGCTCATATCTTGCTAGAAACACTTTTGTGTTATTGTACTTCAATTGTGTCACCTGCTTGTTTAAGAAGCAATTCATACCCCACCTTTGTAAACACTTTTCAAAGTGTAGATTCCTCAAGTGACTAAGTCGTTAGTCTGGATACTTGAGAGGGCTAAGTTGTTTTCTAACACTTAGAGGTTATAATTTGTTGAGATTATTGGATTAAGTCCTTGTCTAAGGCAAAATCTCCTTGGTGGGTGGATTGGAGTAACTTTGTTAATAGTGACCCAGGATAAAACTAATTGTGTCAATTTATTTTTATTGTCTTGTTAGCATTGATATTGAAATTCCAAAAAAGATATCATATTTAGTGAATCCCAATTCAAACCCCCATTTCTTGTGTTTCTCAACCCTTCAATTGGTATCAAAGCTCCGGTTCTGTTATTGATGTTTATCAAACACTTAACCGTGTCAGATAAAGATTCAGACGAACTTTGAGAAACACCTCAATGGTTTTTCACTCCACCTCCTGCTACTCCAATCTCAAATGTTCTTAGTCCTATCTTCCACCATTGTTGGTGATAAGGTTGTGTTGTACCCCAAATTTTACCCTCATTTTTCTGCTAATTGTTATTTTATTATCTTGCTCCATATTTTAATTTAATATTATCTTAGCTTTTATTTGTTTTTTATGATTAGGTTAATTTCAATTTGGCCCATTTTAGGTTATTTATATTTGAGTTGTTTTAGCTTTATTTAATTCCAATTAATCCTAATTTAAGTCAATTTCAATTAACTAGGCTAATTATCCATTTAGTTTCTTTTAAATTAACTCTTAATCTAAATGTTAGTAGTGTGTTTTATTTTCAATAACCACACTATTAATATTGGTAAAAGAATGTGCCCATAATGAGCTTACCGTGACCAAGGCATTTTGCAATCTTGGAGTTTCTATTCATTGCCATCAACCAATAAGAATTAAGCTTGTGGAAGTTTGACTTTTCAACCATTACCTCAACCAATGAGAGCGTGACACGGGACGCCAAAGAGACCAAAAGGAAACAAATTCATCCTCCTCTTTCGTTCTTGCTGAAGAGTTATGGATGAGGAAGAGAATTCAACGAATCTTGTATCAATTCAATTCATTGAATCCATTCAACCACAATACCGTTGGCGCGGATTCCTCAATTTTGAAATCTCCAAATCCATTCCTCTTCAAGCTCAGCTGTGTGGCACGAAAAAGTGGTTCAGAGAAGATTACCATTTCCAGCATACGACTGCTCCATCTGCAAATCTGTCCACGCTACCTCCAACCTTTGCTCCATTTGGTACCCCTCTCAATAGCATCAATGGGAGAGCTTTGAATTCATTCACCAAGTGAGGAGTATGACCCTGTACATCTGAAAATCCACAGCGTATTTCTCTCCCAGGATTGGACCAAGTTTGAATTTCAAACGAAAACTCCAATTACTCAGCTTATGCCCACCAGATGTTTGAGAATTTGACCCGGCCCATGATGCCTCTCATCAACCCAATGCCTTGCCTATTTAAAGAAGCTCATTTCAGTTCTGAAGACACCAACAATCTCTACGAAAACACACTAAATATTGGAGTTCAAAAGAGAAGGAGTGAGGGTTGGCATCAAGGATTTGTGGTCAATCCAAAGAGAGGCAAGCTCAGTTGGTAACCTTCTTTTCCTTCAGCTCTAATCTTTTCACTTGTTTACAGTATGATGGTTTAAATTTTGTTGATAAATGACTGTTAGATGTTGTCTTGGTATGCTTCTCTTTTCTTTGAGCCTATAATATATGCATAGAGTTTATTGCCATCTAAGTTACTTATCATATTTGAACTTTTTATAACCGTGCTTTGTTGTTATCTGTGAAACCAACTCTGAGTAACTTTCTCTAGATCTTAAATTGATGACTCTGTGTTTGATCATTGATATACTTGGACCCTCATGAGTTTGTTTGAGGTTTATCATGCTGATTAAAAATATGAAACTTTGATGTGTTGTTTTATATAGCTTGTAAATGTATATTGATGCATGACTGTCTTTAGATGTTTGTGATATTGGTACTAGATGTTTAAATGAGTTTTGCATCTTGTTTGAAATTGTTATTCCATCTCTGCCCTATATATGTTTCTACTGATTATACCCTATTGCACATTTCTGGTCATATGCACCCTGCTACCATTCTACGCTTGCATCATGCTGTTTTCCTAAATGTGTGAGTCTCTCAATATGTTGTTTACATGTTTATGGTTTGATTTCACGATGTTATCCATTGATATGTTACCTTTGCTATTGTTTTTTATTAAGTCTTAATGTCCCCGATTTCTGTTTGTGGATGATTACAATCTCATTGTGATACAAACTGTCAAGATTAATACTTGTTTCTGTTGACATATTTTAATGATGTGTGTACCTGAATGTAATATGACCAACATGTGAACCTTTGCACCCTCTTGAAATGCTGGTTTACCTTTAAATTGCAGAACATTTGAATTTGTTTGGTTGTTGTTGTAATGATGGTTGAGGTTAACAAATGTTTCTTGGCATGTTTATCTTTTATATTAATGCTGGAGCTTGTTTGTATACATGGTTTTAACCTTGCTTATGGATGATTGAAGTTTGATTGTCTGGTTCACAGCTGTTGTAGCATGTTTGTATACATGTTTGTCTATTTTCCATCTACATGTTGTACTTCTATTTGAATATATGTTTGCAATAAACACTGTATTCATAGAGGGTATGTTAACCTTGATATGCTTTAACATGGTTCCTCAGCTTCCAGTACATGATTTTCTCCTAGGATAATCTAGTTATGCATCTGTAACTGCTGTTAGAGTTGGTGATTACTTGAAATTATGCCAAAATGCTATACCATGATTTGCCTTAACCTTTTGCTGAGGATTGAGTGAATTTCTGAACTTAAACTGATGTTTTTTTTTAGTTGCTAATTCATTGAGTTTATGCTCACACAATCACACACCAATCACAAATGTGTTCTCAGGCTGCTTCTTTTTTTGGTTTAAATGAGGTATGTTCATGTTGTTTTCTTTAATTTTTTGATGATGCTCTGTTCTCTCAAACCCGAGGTAGGCTATAGGTGTACCAATTTAATTTGAATGTTGTCAATAAGTGTTCTATGTTTGACTGCCTGTTTGAATTTTCTCATTGATTGATCATTATCCAAGTTGTTATTCATGCTAAAGTTAGTTTTTTTTCTATCTATGTTAAGTGTATGTTCTATATGCTTTTGGGCTTCTCATTGTCAATATCACTTGGTCTAGCTACTTTGCACAATAACTGTCTGCTTGCTATGACATATACTCTTGGTGTGTTGATCATGAATCACTATGCATTGGATTTGAGTTTGTTCATTACTGATTAACTTTTCTAGCTGGAATTATGTTATTCTATTGCATGCGAATTATGTGTATCCATGCTCATATGCCTTGTCCTTAAATTCTCGCATGGCTTTGAATTAGCATGAAAACTTTAGTGTGACATCTCTTCTCTTTTTACAGTTTTTTTCTCTACTGGTTACTATCAGGTTATTGACAGCCATATCATATTATTTTTGCTGTCATGATGAATGTTTAGTTTCCAATAATTCCATGCTCATTGCTTTTGCTTGTGATACTTCTTTGCTGCAAAATGAATGCTTCTGATCCCTCATGCTTTGTGGCTATTTTGTTGTGTCGTTGATAGCGCTTAGTGCAAAAACATTACATGTTTGATATCTTGCTTCCTTACTGTTTACATTGGTTCTTATCTTGTTGGTTTTGGATGTGTATTGATTGATTTACGCTTGCTTGAACATGGCTATGCACGATATGTAAAAAACCTGAACTCTGGTAGGAGTATAGGGCGCGCATGTTTGGTTATTTGGGGAACATGAACTTGTTTTGCTTTATGTATTTATCAAGTTGTATTATGAACGGATGAAACACGCCGTCCCAACGGTCACACACATGCACATAACTCGCCTTTCACTTGCCACGCCTGGGTTCGATCCTTGGATAAACCCTTTTTGTATTTTCTTGTTTTTTCGCCTGATGTTGTTTCTTTTCCAACCTGGGCCTTGCGCCCTTATTGTGTTATCTGCACACCTATTGTTCTGGCCCATTTCCTTTCCTTTTGTTTTTTTAACTGAACCAGAATTTGCTTTACACCCCTGTGTGTTTTATCTTATTTCATGTCAAATCTTTTTTATCTTAAAAACCTTTTTTTATCTTATTTGTTTGATGTTCATTTAATTTCAGTTTAATTATTTATATGATTAATTAATATTGTTTCCTAATTGTTAATTATATTTTTAATTGTTAATTGTTTATTAGCTTTTAATTTTAATTATCTATTATATCTCAAATGTATTGTTAATTTTTATTGTGTTACTAATTGTTAACCTTTAAATTTTAAATATCAATGTGTATTTCTAATTGTGTTGATAATTGTTGACCTTAATTTTTAATTACCAATTTGTGTTCTAATTTTAAATTGTGTTGCCAATTAATTATCAATTTTGGTTTAATTATCAATATCATTTATAAGCACCTTTGTTGATCTTGAGTAATTCATCAAATGGCTTGTTTAATTCTTGAATTAATCTATCCATGTTGATTTTGTCATATACTTGACTTTTATATGATTGCTTCTTTTTTTTTCTGTGATTGTCAAACCTAATATCATCCTATATGTTTGTCTTCCTAAAGATTGAAGCATATTGATGCGTCTTTAATAATCATGTTCATCTTATCCATACTTTATCATGAAACATAGTGCCATCTTCATGCTTATGTTGTTGTTTCTTTCTATGACTTCTTTTTCTTTTTTTCTTTTTCTTTTTCCCCCATATTCCAAAGGAAGGTTAAACATGTTGACTCCTAGAGTCATGACCCCCACCTTAACCTAAGTAACCTCTTAGGAGAAACTTCAATTTCTTGGCCTCATCAGAGCCATAGAAATTACAACTAGCTTTAAGAGAGAGTTCCTCAACTCTTAGTGATATTCATCATAATGAATTCATCACCTCCCCCGCTAACTAACCTTTAGCATAGAATCTTTAGCAAACATAAGATAACATTTAACAAGAGGCTCCCGTAGAGTACTACGGACGTTTAGGGTGCTAATACCTTCCCTAGGCGTAACCAACCCCCTAACCTTAGATCTTTCCCTTTAGGTTTTTCTAACGATCTTGAACCTTTCCTTTGGATAAATCAAAGTCGGTTGTAAAAGAAAATGATGCAAATTAATTAATAATTTGTTATCCGATTATCACCGCAACAGAAATGGCGACTTCACTGGGGAAAGTTAGACCTATTGTTGGTCCTTTCCTAAGAGGGTTAAGCCTACCTTTGTTTTGTGTTATTTTTGTTTGCTTATCTACTTGTATGATTGGCTGTATGTCATATCTGCTTGCATGCTTGTATATCTGTTCTATGTTTGATATTATCCTATTTGGTTTGGGTTGACATGATATCAATGAGAGAGATAAGTCCTAACCCAGACTTGAGAGAACACATATGTTTAGGAACTGTGGACATGGTCAAGGGAACTTCGAGGGAGAAATATCAAAGGAGGGAACTTGAAGTCCACACTCAGTTGAGGCCCTCTCTGAAGTGGTATATGTTGAACGAGCAATCGTGAATGCGTTACTACTTTTGACCTAGGAGCCAGAGATACTGATGACCTTTAGTTACCCTTGACCCCACTTGGCCTGTTTAGGACGTAGTGCGAGGACTGTGAGGGGGCAATCCCAAATGGTTGATACGCGATGCTACACTCAGATGAGACTCTATTGAGAATTTTATTGATCACCAAGCAATTGGGAAGTCGATAAAATCCAAAAGATGGGTTGTCGACTCTGGGAACTCTTTTAGAACCTTGTCTTGCAGGTAAAAACCATAGTACATACCTTTGGGATGGGTAGACCTTCGACTTCATGCTCGTGACCTTTAACCTAGGTTACTCTGTGTTCTTTGTGCTTACCTGTCTATGTGTGTTTGTTGCATTCATCCTTGCATCATGTGCATTGTGTATTCGAGGAACTCAGTGTTGTTTTGTAAACTTTATAGGATGGATTTTGAAAAAAGGAAAACGAAGAAGTACACCTTCATTAGGCCAAAATTGAAGAATATGGGTAAGCCAATCAATGAATCATCAACTTTCCAAGACAAGTACGGGAAGATTTTCTCTCTGATGAAGACCAAGATGGTAGACGGATTGTTCCCTACTCTCATACAGTTTTATGACCCCGTGTATCATTGTTTCACCTTTCCGGATTACCAGTTAATGCCTACGCTCGAGGAGTACGCCATTCTAGTTGGTATTCCCATCACTCCAAGCCTACCTTACTCTGGCCTGGAAAGGACGCCTAAAGAAAAGGAAATTGCAGAAGCGGCTCATCTCAAGTTGTCAGAAGTTAAGGCTAACTTGGTTGTCAAGGGAGGACTTTTTGGGTTACCTGCCAAGTTTTTAATGGAGAAAGCCCGTCAGTATGCTAGTATGAAGAATATGGTGGATTTTGAAGCTGTCATGGCCCTACTTATTTATGGGTTATTCTTGTTTCCCAATATTGAGAACTTTGTTGATATGAAGGCGATCCAGATCTTCATCATTGGAAATCCAGTTCCAACCCTACTTGCAGACGCCTACCACTCAGTGCACTTGAGGACTGCTAATAAGGGAGGGATGGTAACATGATGTGCCACGCTGTTGTATAGATGGTATATCTCCCATTTACCCCGTTCTAAGACCTTTTGGGATCTCCAAGATGGACTTCTTTGGTCAGAAAAGATCATGTCTCTCACCAACACTGATCTTGAGTGGTACCACCCGTCGCTTAAAGGCAAGGATATGATTGTTAGCTGTAGAGGATTCGCCAATGTACCGCTTCTCAGCACAAAAGGAGGCATAAGCTATAATCCTGCTTTGGCTTGTCGTCAACATGGTTATTCTATGGGAGCTAAACCTAATATCATTTACTTGGAAGGTTTGTTCTTTGAAGAGGATAAGGACCCTGTACTTAAGGAAAAGATGGCTCACGCTTGGCGACATGTTCACACCAGAGGTATATCTGCTTTGGGTTTACCCGAGTGTTTGGCTTCAGAATCTTACACTCAATGGGTGCAAAAGAGGGCTGTTGAGTTGAAGATACCATATGATCGTCATGATCCTATCCCGCTAGCTCCCAGAGATCCTGTTCTTTATTTCACTAGCAAGGAAGATGAATTAAAGATTCGATTGGCTCAAGCCGAGCGAGAAAGGAATGCTTGGATGAACAAGTATCAGATCCTTAACTTTGAAATGAATGAATTGCAGAAAAGTCTCAGGAAAAAGGAAGAAGAATCTGTCAAACGAAGAAAGATGCAAGAGGACTTATTTTCTAGCACATCATCTCCGCCCGAACCATGGAAGTCACGATTGGTTGAGCTCATTGACCAGAACGAAAGGCTACAAAGGGAGAACCAGAAACTCGCCATGAGATTGAGGGGAGAAGATTGATTGATGGCTTAGGACCTAGTTTTCTTTATTTCGTATTCTATTTTTGTTTTTGAAGATGTATTTGTCTTATGTTGTAGTTTAAAACTTTATTATCAATGAAGTGAGTTTTCCTCTAAGAAAATGTTCCTTAAAATTTGCAAGGATACAATGCTGAGTTCTCTTGAATCACACCCATCATTTTCGCATTGCATCAGCATTTTTTTGCTAACTATCAAGAAACCAATGATATTTTGCAGACTTTGTTGACATGGAATCTAAAAAGAAAGTTTGGCCTTATTACTTCGAGCTCCCGGAACTTCAACAACTGATCTGGATGTGCGACATGATTGAAGATCCTTCAGGCTTTGCTGACCAATATGGAAACCTCTCACAGTTGCTAAGGGTTCCAGTTACTAAGGGACCATTGGAAGTGCTGGTGCAATTGTATCACCCCAATTACCGCTGCTTCCTATTCCCTGAGTTCCAATTGGTTCCAACCTTAGAGGAATTTTCTGCTATAATTGGGATCCCCGTCAACGATGCCCCAATTTTCTCCTGTTTAGAATCAATGCCATCAGCTAGAGATATTGCAACGACTACCGGAATCAGATTTGCTGATATCCAGGCAAATTTAGTTGTTAAAGAAGGACGAGTTGGACTACCTTCACTGTTCTTGTTTGAGAAAACAATGTACTTCAAGAATAGGGGAAAGGAAGAACTGTATGAGGCAACGCTTGCCTTAATGATCTATGGGCTGGTGCTGTTTCCGGGCGCGAAGCAGTTAGT
Source organism: Lathyrus tuberosus (assembly GCA_022829125.1). NCBI lineage: Eukaryota > Viridiplantae > Streptophyta > Magnoliopsida > Fabales > Fabaceae > Lathyrus > Lathyrus tuberosus. Next base: position 39,544,511 of record JALAZF010000002.1, read on the forward strand.
TGATACTCAGGCAATACAAATTTTCAGAATCCATAACCCAGTCCCAACCTTGTTGGCTGATGTGTATCACGCAGTTCAAACCAAATACAATAAAGGATGTGGAGAGATTGTGTGTTGTGTACCTCTTTTATATAAGTGGTTCACAACCTACTTGCCAAAAACCCCTGCTTTCTGGGAGGTAGAACATTGTCAAGTATGGATTGAAAAACTGATGAGTTTGAAGCACACGGATGTCAAAAGACATAACCTAACAGAAGAAGGGATTATCATAATTACCAGCTGCGGGGACTGCCCTAATGTACCCCTGTTGGGAAGAAACGGCTGCATTAACTACAATCCCGTGCTCGCCCGTCGACAACTGGGCCATATGGGGAAGGGACCCATAATCAAGGAAGGTTTACACATGGTGTATTATGGGGAAAGGGACGGCTACGAAATGAAAATGTTTCTTGAGCAAGCATGGTGTCAAATCAATAAGCAGTTGTGGAAGGCGGAGTGCTTCGTCAATGAGACGCATCTGGAATGGTCTCGTGAGATAGCCAGTGTGATGAGGAGACCCAATTCCCTTCACAAGCCGCTCAGAACTAGACAGGGACTGGAGGAAACTTTGACGGGGTTGTTACTCGAGAAGAAAAGGATTAAGGGACGCATTGAGAAACTGATGAGGGAGATGGATGAGGAAGGGGAGACATCCACCAGCGGATCTAACTTCTAAAGATCTTGCTGCTGGTTCCCATGTTATTTATTTTCATTGTTGTTGTTATCTTTTCAGTTATGGGGACAACCCACTTTTGTACTAAGAGCATGAAGATACTCTGCTCCGAATGTAATGAACGCCAAATTTGCTTAATAAAGAAGAATTTTTGAAATACCATTGTCAAAAGCCTTGCAATTTTCTGTGTTTCTTGATAGATTAGCTTTGCATATGCATATCATTTTGCATCTTTTTGTATTGTTTTGCTAAACTGTCGAGATACTAAATTTTGTTTTGCAGACTTTGTGGAAATGGACGTTGCTAAGAACATAAACTGGCCCGTCACTTTCCTGATCCCTAATGTTGAGCATTTGATAGAGGTCAGAGGAAGAATTGAAGATCCGCCAAGCTTTATTGACAAGTATGGGGACCTGCTATCATTAATGAAATTGCGAGTAAAAGAAGGACTGCTAGAAACCTTGGTGCAGCGGTATCATCCAGCACACCGATGTTTCATCTTTCCAAACTTCCAGTTAGTCCCAACTATAGAAGAATATTCACATATGCTAGGACTACCCGTTCAGCATTATCCCCCTTTTTCCGGTGTGGAAGAAGAATTCATTAATCAAGAGATTGCTGTAGGGTTGGGGATCCAAAAGAGACACATCTGAGAAAACATGACCACTAGGGAGGGGTATCGGGGGCTACCTGCCCAGTTTCTAATTGAGACAGCTCTCCACTTTCAAGAAAGCAAAAACTCTGAAATGTTTGAGTCAATGTTTGCTTTGCTGGTGTATGGGTTGTTCCTATTTCCCAATGTTAAAGATTTTGTCAACGTCCAAGCAATCAGAATCTTTATGGGTCAGAACCCTGTTCCCACATTACTGGCTGACATGTACTTCTCGGTCACCACACAGACCATGAGGAGTAAAGGTGTGACCGTTTGCTGTGCTCCATTACTATACAAGTGGTTCATCTCATACTTACCTATGACGCCAACGTTTTGGGAAGTGAGTGACAACGCTCTTTGGGTCAGAAAACTAATGGAACTAAGGCATTCTGACATCAAGCGGTACGATACAAATCCCAAAGGAACCATAATAATTGTTAGTTGTGGAGACTATCCCAATGTGTCGCTCATGGGTCGACTTGGTTGTATAAACTATAACCCCGTGCTCGCACGTTGTCAATTGGGTCATCCAATCGAAGAGGAGCCTAGACTAGAAGAATTGGAGCTAATGTACTATGGATACGGAGAAGGATTTGAAGAAAAACTCAAGATGGGGGAAGCATGGCTTTTCATAAATTATCAAAAATGGATCACCAATGGTCCTATCACTGAAGCTCATCTGAAATGGGCACGAGGGATTTCACTCAGCATGAGAAAGCCCACTCCATATTATGAAGCGTCCGTCAGTGCTGAACAGAGAATGATGGAGCTATTAGGGGAGCTGACTTTGGAGAAAGCCAAAACCAAGCGACTTATCAAAGAAATCATGGAAGGGATCAGGGAAGGCGAAGGGCCGCCCTATTTTCCATAGTTGTAATCTATTGTTGTAATCCTTTTTTAAAGAAAGTTGTATTTTTAATGTGATCCAGACAATATTTGTAACATTTCCTTTCCGTAAGCACTTATCTTATTTTCAATGGAAAGTTATGTTATTAGTAATCCTGTTATTTACACTGTTTGCGAACTCTTTTTAGTTCTTGATGGTTTAGCCTGCATGTGCATCTCATCTGCATTTTTGCATGTGCATGTGCATTTCTTCCGTGTCTCATTGTCGTCTTATCTTCTCCAGTTGTTGTTGTTGTCGTTGAACCATCACCCTGAATTCTCTACATCGTTACAACATCCGGGCGCAGACTTGAGGAGGAAGAATGTCTGAGAATTGCGAGAATTTGGATCAGGTTAACGACGAACTCAGTGAGTTGAGAGTAGGAATGGGGCAGATTATGGAAGCCTTGAGTATTATACGAGCGAAGATGGATACACAAGCCACTGTAGTCTCAGAAGTCATCGCTACAACTGTTGAGCCGCCAGTCATACCTATTGTGAACCCTACTCTAGGGATGCCATTTGAGTTTACACGGGCCACAGCTCCTCAGTCCACACAACAAGCTGCACCATTGTTTGGTGGGAATCAACAAGCTATCCCAACTTATACTTCGCCTGTGGTTCAAACCCAGTTTCAACCCGTTTTTCAGAATCAGCATTATTTCATTAATGATAACATATCCATGGAAGGGGATGACAGTAATGAGAAATTAAGAGCCAATATAGAAATTATGCAAAGGAAGCTGAAAGCCATGGAGGGAGACAATGTCTTCAGTTCTGACCTTAAGGATATGTGTCTAGTCACTGATCTAGTAATTCCACCGAAATTCAAGTTACCAAGTTTTGAATTGTACTCTGGTGCTACGTGTCCTAAGGCACACTTGGTCATGTATCTCCGAAGAATGGCGGCATACATGGATAATGATAAGTTAATGATCCATTGTTTCCAGGATAGCCTGAAGGGCGCTGCCGCAAAGTGGTATTTAAGCTTAGACCAGTCTCAGATTAAATGTTTCCAAGATGTTATGGACATTTTCATAAAGCATTACAAGTATAACTTGGATTTAGCTCCTGATCGTAGACAGGTATTGACCATGACTCAGAAGAACACGGAGTCATTTAAAGAATATGCTCAAAGGTGGAGAGAGACTGCATCACAAGTTGAACCACCATTGACTGAGAAGGAACTAGCTGATTGGTTTGTAGACACTGTAAAACCTAAATTCTATGAGAAAATGATTAGCAATATTGGTGCCAATTTTTCTGATATCATTGCAATTGGCATGAAAGTAGAGGCAGGTCTGAAAAGTGGAAAGGTGGCCAGTTCACCTAACAGTGCCACTGGCACCGGTGTCAAGAGGTCTCCAGGCAATTTTCATAAGAAAAAGGAAGGCGAGACTAATGCTATTATGACAGGGAAGAGGCAGAATCCTAAACGATCTCTATTCCAACCACAACCAAGTCCTAGTTTCCCTCAACAGCCAGTTTACCCCATGCAGTTCGCACAACAACCCTACGTGGCGTCTGTTATGCCCACTTTTAATCATCAGATAATGCAACAAGTTCCTGTTTCCCAGCCACCAAATCAGCAGCAGTGGCCGAAGAACCAAAACCAGAATTACCAGCAGCAACGGCGGCCGCGCCACAGCAAAATACCCCTCCAAAAAGACAGGCGGTAACACCAAATTTTCCACCCATACCAATGACGTATACAGCATTGTATCCTTCGCTGGTAGAGAAAGGATTAATTGTTACTAGGCCATTGGGGCCACCATCTGAAAAATTTATGCAGTTCTTCAATCCTAATGCAACATGCGCCTTCCATCAAGGAGGAGTAGGCCATGATTTAGAAGGGTGTTTGGCATTAAAGAATTTGGTGAAAAGTTTGATAGAAAAGAACATTCTGTCTTTTGCTAATAACCACCTAAATGTGAAGACTAACCCATTGCCAACTGATGGGTCAACTAATGTTGTTGAAGGCGAGGATGAGGAAGTGTTGATCTCAGAAGCAGCAAAGACTAAAACTCCCCTGAGAACATTTCATGCCAAGCTGTTCAGCGCCGGATTATTCAAAGTTTGCCACGATGTTTGTGGAGAATGTGATGGTAGTAGTAAAGGGTGTCGGTTGATTCAAAATGATATTCAGCAACTGATTGATGAAGGATTCTTACAAATTTTCAGAAAAGAAAGCAAAATAGCAGTGATTGAACCAGTGTTCAATCTGCCAAAGCGAGAGCCAGTGCTTGATGAAGAAGAAAGCGCATCAGTAGTCCCTGTGTTCAATAACCATGGGGCAAATACCGTGAGCCCAGTGTTTAAGCGATCAGTTCCAGGATTCAACAAATCTGAAATTGTTTCCCCTGCTGATCATGCCAGGAAAAATAATTCCCCCAGGCCAGTCCCGTTCAGGTTCAGAGGAACCAAAGCATTACCATTTATCTACGAAGACATCACAGGTAGTAAGAAGAGGGAGGAAATGATCCCAAGGAAAGAGGTGGGGGTCGCCATAGAAGAACCAGTTCCAAGGGCAAAGAAGTGAGCTGGTAAAGAAGGTGAGGTGCGTATACCTACCAGTGACAAGGGCAAAGAAGTGAGCTCCAAGGAGGATGATGAAGAGTTTCTCAGGATAATAAAAAGAAGTGACTACAGGGTCGTGGATCAGCTTCACCAGACTCCGTCTAAAATTTCTATTTTATCCCTGTTGATTAATTCACCAACCCACCGATCAGCATTACAGAAAGTATTGGCTCAGGCTCATGTGGCCCAGGACATTACCGCCGGACAATTTGATCACGTTATCGCTAACATTACAGCCTGCAATAGGCTCAGCTTAAGTGATGAAGAACTGACCCGATCAGGTCGGAAACACAATCTTGCTTTGGATATATCAATGAAGTGTCAGGAGGACACATTGGCCAGAGTTCTTGTAGACACAGGATCCTCTCTGAATGTCTTACCAAAGAGGGCCCTCGACAAGCTGGCATACAAAGGAGGGATCATGAGACCCACATCGTTAATCGTCAAAGCTTTTGATGGTTCACGAAGATCCGTGATGGGGGAAATTGAACTGCCAGTTTTGATTGGACCCCAGGAATTCAACGTCCTATTTCAGGTTTTGGACATCAACCCTGCCTATAGCTGCCTACTTGGAAGACCTTGGATCCACGAGGCAGGCGCTGTTACTTCAACCTTACACCAGAAGATGAAATTTGTGGTCGATGACAAGCTAGTCATCGTCCATGGGGAAGAAGACTTGATGGTTAGTAACTTGTCATCTTTCTGTTATATTGAGGCTGATGAGGATGCATTGGAAACTTCTTTCCAAGCTCTAGAAATAGCTAATGCAGTTATGATTGACAATGAGAAGCCAATGGTACCAGAATATCCATCTTTTGCATCATATAAGAGTATCCAGTCTGCCCTTCAAGACGGCGTGCCCGCAGGTTAGGGCGAAGTGATTGAGGTTGATAAGAGGATCCGACACCAAGGGTTGGGTTACAGACCAACTCCAAAAGAAGAGGCTGCCTCAGGTACAAGAGAGAGAAGAATGAAGATAAAGACTGTGCAAGAGACATTTGTCAGAGGTGGACATCAAGTCCATGCAATCATAGGAAGTATTAAAGAAGACGAAGAAGTTAATCGTTTGATTTTTCACCAAGAAGGCGCATTAGACAATTGGGAGTCTGTTGAGATCCCAACTCTGTACCCGGAGCCAGAAATGAATCATAAACCTATTGTATTCAATGACCTTGCTCTTACCATTGACTTCGACTCCCCTGTCTATCAAGCTGAGGAGGAGGAAGATTATGAGGTACCCAAGGATCTAGCAGATATATATGACTACCAGTATACGGATCTCCAGCCTCATGAAGAGCAGGTGGATATCATCAATCTTGGCACTAAGGATGAGAAGAAAGAAGTCAAGATTGGGGCATCACTGAAACCAGAAATCAGACAGCGGTTGACTTCACTCCTTAAAGAGTATGTGGATGTTTTTGCTTCGTCTTACCAAGACATGCCTGGTTTAAATACGGATATTGTGGTCCACAAATTACCTCTCAAGCCTGAATGCCCGCCAGTAAAATAAAAGCTTCGCAGAAGTCATCCCGACATGGCTCTCAAGATTCGAGATGAAGTTAAAAGACAGTTGGATGCCGGATTTCTAGCAGTTTCTAGGTACCCAGAATGGGTAGCTAATATTGTCCCTGTTATGAAGAAGAATGGAAAGGTACGAATGTGTGTGGACTACAGGGATCTTAACAAAGCTAGTCCCAAAGATGATTTCCCTTTACCCCATATCGACACACTGGTAGATAACACGGCTCGTTTCGCCATGTTCTCATTTATGGATGGTTTTTCAGGCTACAATCAGATTAAAATGGATCCAGCTGATATGGATAAAACCACTTTCATTACCCCGTGGGGCACTTACTGCTACAAGGTTATGCCTTTTGGATTAAACAACGCCGGGGCAACATACCAAAGGGCTATGGTGACTTTGTTTCACAATATGATCCACAAAGAGATAGAGGTGTATGTGGATGATATGATAGCCAAATCTCGAAATGAAGAGGAACATGTAGATCACTTGTTGAAATTGTTCAAAAGACTTTGGAAGTATCAGTTGAGGTTGAACCCTGCAAAATGTACCTTCAGAGTCAGGTCAGGGAAGTTATTGGGTTTCATTGTTAGCCAGAAGGGCATTGAAGTGGATCTGGATAAAGTACGAGCGATTCAAGAAATGCCAGCTCCTCAAACCGAGTCCCAGGTCAGAGGATTTTTGGGCCGTTTGAATTACATCTCCAGGTTCATCTCCAACATGACTCCAATATGTGCGCCAATTTTCAAATTACTCCGTAAGAATCAGCCAGTAGAATGGAATGCTGACTGTCAACAAGCTTTTGAGAAACTCAAAAGTTATCTCCAAGAACCTCCTATTCTGATTCCCCCGGTTCCCGGTAGACCTCTCTTTATGTACTTGACTGTTTTGGAAGAGTCTATGGGCTGTGTTTTGGGACAGCATGACGAGACTGCCCGGAAAGAGCATGCAATTTATTATTTGAGTAAGAAGTTTACAGACAGTGAAAGCCGTTACTCATTACTTGAAAAGACTTGTTGCGCTCTGGCTTGGGCCGCCAAACGTCTAAGACAGTACCTGATTTGTCATACTACCTTGTTGATTTCCAAGATGGATCCAATAAAGTACATTTTTGAGAAACCTGCCCAAACAGGTAGACTCGCCCGTTGGCACATGTTACTATCTGAATATGACATTCAGTACGTTACTCAAAAGGCCATTAAAGGAAGTGTCCTTTCAGAATATCTTGCCGACCAACCAGGCGAAGACTATGAACCACTCAAGTTTGATTTCCCTGACGAGGACATCATGGCAGTAAAAGATTGTGAAGAGGCTAGCTCTGAAGAAGATCCCAGGGCTGAGTATAGGTGGAAGATGATGTTCGATGGTTCGTCCAATTATAAGGGACATGGAGTAGGTGTTGTTATAATTAATCCTGAAGGCGGCTACACCCCTTTTACAGCCAGGCTGGATTTTGGATGTACAAATAATATTGCTGAGTATGAAGCGTGCATTCTGGGTCTGGAAGCCGCAATCGATCTTGGAATCTGTTTTCTTAAAGTCATGGGTGACTCTGCCCTAGTCATTTATCAAATCAGGGGCGAGTGGGAAACAAGAGATGAGAAACTTATCCCTTATCAGGAATATGCTTTGGAATTGATTAAATGTTTTGATGAGATAACATTTCATTATGTGCCACGTACTGAGAATCATGTGGCTGATGCTTTAGCGACACTGGCTTCAATGTGGCAAGTTAGATTTATCAACGAAGATCCAGTAATTAGTATTGAAAGGAAGACTGAGCCTACCTATTGTCAGTCCATTGAAGAGGAGTCAGACGGCAAACCTTGGTTCCATGATATTCTGAACTTTCTAAAGAATCAAGAATATCCAGCCAACGCCTCCGTTCTTGATAAAAAGACTCTACGAAGACTATCAGCCGAATTCTTCATCAGCAGTGGTGTACTGTACAAAAGGAATCATGATATGGTTTTGTTAAGATGTGTCGATAAAAGAGAAGCAGACTTGTTGATCCATGATGTCCATGAAGGAGCTTTTGGCACCCACGCCAATGGGCATGCCATGGTCAGGAAGATTTTGAGGGCTGGATATTATTGGTTGACCATGAAAGCTGACTGCATTCAGTATGTTAGAAAATGTCATAAATGTCAGGTTTATGCGGACAAAATGCACGTTCCTCCTACTCTGTTAAATGTGCTATCATCACCCTGGCCGTTCTCTATTTGGGGCATTGATATGATTGGGGCAATCGAACCTAATGCATCTAATGGACAGCATTTTATTTTGGTAGCTATTGATTACTTCACCAAGTGGGTGGAAGCCGCTTCATACGCCAATGTGACTAAGCAGGTAGTTGCACGCTTCATCAAGAACAACATCATTTGTCGTTATGGGATCCCCAAAGGATCATAACTGACAACGGGACCAATCTGAACAACAAAACCATGAAGGAACTGTGCGACAGCTTCAAAATTAAACACCATAACTCTTCACCGTATCGTTCAAAGATGAACGGAGCGGTCGAAGCTGCGAATAAGAACATCAAGAAAATTCTTCAGAAGATGGTCAAGACATACAAGGATTGGCACGAGATGTTGCCATATGCACTACATGGGTACAGAACATCAGTTAGAACTTCAACAGGGGCAACCCCCTTTTCGCTGGTATATGGGATGGATGATGTCCTCCCCATAGAAGTTGAGATACCTTCTTTAAGGATATTGATGGAAACCAAGCTGGATGAAGCAGAATGGGTTCAAGAAAGATATGATCAGTTGAATCTAATTGACGAGAAACGCCTGACAGCCATGTGTCATGGTCAACTATACCAGAAAAAGATGAAAAGGGCATTTGATAAAAAGGTCCACACTCGGGAATTTCGAGTAGGCGAATTGGTACTCAAAAAGATTCTACCTTCACAAAGAGACACCCGCGGAAAATGGGCACCCAATTATGAAGGTCCATTTGTGGTCAAGACAGTCTTTTCAGGAGGGTCTTTGTTTCTTACAACTATGGATGGTGAACAGCTTGCGCACCCTATGAATGCAGATTCAGTATGAAAGTACTATGCTTGAAAGACGTCTCACCTATATCCGGGAGTCCCCAGAGAAGTCAGTTGTTAGAGTCTTAGTCCATAGAGTTTGTTACTGGTTATTGAATACAATGTAACCCTTGCCAAAATTGCCATTTTGTCGCATTTGTAATATTTCATGGGACTCTGCTATTTGGCAAGTCACCATTTTTTCAATGAATATCAGTTATTGAGCCATTTTCTCGATTATTGTCATCTTTATTCTGCAAAACTTTGTCATTTTTCACTTGATTTTGAAAACGGAAATGTTGCAACTTCTACGAAAACACAAAATAAACTAAGTTTTACTCTGGAATTAAGACGTTTTGGAATCAAGTTGGTGCAGGAAGAGTTAGCAGTACAGTTTTTTTTGGCATGGATCTACCATCTCCAGAGAAAAGAAGATTGCCCCGGTTATCCTTGATGTTTGGGTTTCAGGGTGTTGGCTTGTGTTATCCTCTCTTCTTTCTTGTTTTGCGTTGTTCGCGTTGTTTCTAGCATATAGCTAAGCATATGCATCATACCTCAGCGTTTTCGCATCCTTGTGCTTTGTTTTGCTTGTGGTCTTTTATTGGTGCCTGTCTTTATTTCTCCGTGAAGTAAAGACATTCTCGATTTTGCCTTGTGTCGTGCTTGTTCGGTCCTGACCTTTGCGCGCCAGATTGAAATCTTTAAACCTCTTACTGTTCCCCGAGAAGTTTAACGTTAAAGTTTTTTTACAACTTGTTCTCGTTTGAATCGTGTCAGACTTGAACTTAGACTTTGTTTGAATCGTGTCAAGCATCGTCTCGTGTTTTAAAACTTGTTCTCATTTGAATCGTGTCAGACTTGAACTTAGACTTTGTTTGAATCGTGTCAAGCATCGTCTATTTGTTTTAAAACCTGTTCTAGTTTGAATCGTGTCAGACTTGAACTTAGACTTTGTTTGAATCGTGTCAAACATCGTCTATTTGTTTTAAAACCTGTTCTCGTTTGAATCGTGTCAGACTTGAACTTAGACTTTGTTTGAATCGTGTCAAGCATCGTCTCGTGTTTTAAAACTTGTTCTCGTTTGAATCGTGTCAGACTTGAACTTAGACTTTGTTTGAATCGTGTCAAGCATCGTCTATTTGTTTTAAAACCTGTTCTCGTTTGAATCGTGTCAGACTTGAACTTAGACTTCGTTTGAATCGTGTCAAGCATCGTCTATTCGTTTTAAAACCTGTTCTCGTTTGAATCGCGTCAGACTTGAACTTAGACTTTGTTTGAATCGAGTCAAGCATCGTCCTTTTATTTTAAAGTTGTTCTTGTTTGAATCGTGTCAAACTTAAACTTGGACTTTGTTTGAATCGCGTCAAGCATTATCTGCTGGTCCTAAAACCGTTCTTGTTCGAATCGTGTCGGACATGGAACCCTCTATCTTGGATTCTTTTGAAAACTTGCTTTAAGGTAAACTTCTTGGAACAATTTCTTCAACCTTATAAGACTCCTGTCTGGTGCGTAGGGTTTGTCTCTGTCTTCCTGGCTTTTCTTGAAGATCCCATTTTGAACTCTTCAATTTAAGATCCCCAGGAAGTCTTTGCTTGTTTGTCTGTCGCTTTCAGACTGATCCCCAGTGATCAGGTTTTTCTTTCTGGTTTCGTACCCAGGAAGAGTGTGGGTTTGTTGTGCTCCCAGTTGTCTATCTCCCCGAATCTTTCCCCAGTGGAGTTTGTCTGTGGTCTTTTCCCTAGTGTTTCTTTGGAGTCTCCCCATTGGGTCTCTGTTGTCGGTTAGCTGGTATCCCTAGTGAGGTATTTCTCATGGATACTAGCTTTCTTCCTTCCCCAGTGAAGCTCTGTGACCTTTTTGCTTCCTGTTTGCCCCTTGGTGTCTTGTTGTGTCTGCATTTTTCTTGCATCTCCTTGGCATCATGACTGTTGCATTGCATGTGTGTGCATCTGAGGGCAAAATTTTCGGTTATCTGTATTTAAATATCTTTCACTATTGATTACATGAGGATCTTCATCTCTCATGTCATCAGGTGAAGATATTTAAATAGGGGCAACTGTTGTACCCCAAATTTTACCCTCATTTTTCTGCTAATTGTTATTTTATTATCTTGCTCTATATTTTAATTTAATATTATCTTAGCTTTTATTTGTTTTTTATGATTAGGTTAATTTCAATTTGGCCCATTTTAGGTTATTTATATTTGAGTTGTTTTAGCTTTATTTAATTCCAATTAATCCTAATTTAAGTCAATTTCAATTAACTAGGCTAATTATCCATTTAGTTTCTTTTAAATTAACTCTTAATCTAAATGTTAGTAGTTTGTTTTATTTTCAATAACCATACTATTAATATTGGTAAAAGAATGTGCCCATAATGAGCTTACCGTGACCAAGGCATTTTGCAATCTTGGAGTTTCTATTCATTGCCATCAACCAATAAGAATTAAGCTTGTGGGAGTTTGACTTTTCAACCATTACCTCAACCAATGAGAGCGTGACACAGGACGCCAAAGAGACCAAAAGAAAACAAATTCATCCTCCTCTTTCGTTCTTGCTGAAGAGTTATGGATGAGGAAGAGAATTCAACGAATCTTGTATCAATTCAATTCATTGAATCCATTCAACCACAATACCGTTGGCGCGAATTCCTCAATTTTGAAATCTCCAAATCCATTCCTCTTCAAGCTCAGCTGTGTGGCACAAAAAAGTGGTTCAGAGAAGATTACCATTTCCAGCATACGACTGCTCCATCTGCAAATCTGTCCACGCTACCTCCAACCTTTGCTCCATTTGGTACCCTCTCAATAGCATCAGTGGGAGAGCTCTGAATTCATTCACCAAGTGAGGAGTATGACCCTGCACATCTGAAAAGCCACAGCGTATTTCTCTCCCAGGATTGGACCAAGTTTGAATTTCAAACGAAAACTCCAATTTCTCAGCTTATGCCCACCAGATGTTTGAGAATTTGACCCGGCCCATGATGCCTCTCATCAACCCAATGCCTTGCCTATTTAAAGAAGCTCATTTCAGTTTTGAAGACACCAATAATCTCTACGAAAACACACTAAATATTGGAGTTCAAAAGAGAAGGAGTGAGGGTTGGCATCAAGGATTTGTGGTCAATCCAAAGAGAGGCAAGCTCAGTTGGTAACCTTATTTTCCTTCAACTCTAATCTTTTCACTTGTTTACAGTATGATGGTTTAAATTTTGTTGATAAATGACTGTTAGATGTTGTCTTGGTATGCTTCTCTTTTCTTTGAGCCTATAATATATGCATAGAGTTTATTGCCATCTAAGTTACTTATCATATTTGAACTTTTTATAACCGTGCTTTGTTGTTATCTGTGAAACCAACTCTGAGTAACTTTCTCTTGATCTTAAATTGATGACTATATTATGCTCTGCTTTACTTCTAGTGGTGTGTTTGATCATGCCTCTATGTGTTTGATCATTGATATACTTGGACCCTCATGAGTTTGTTTGAGGTTTATCATGCTGATTAAAAATATGAAACTTTGATGTGTTGTTTTATATAGCTTGTAAATGTATATTGATGCATGACTATCTTTAGATGTTTGTGATATTGGTACTAGATGTTTAAATGAGTGTTGCATCTTGTTTGAAATTGTTATTCCATCTCTTCCCTATATATGTTTCTATTGATCATACCCTGTTGCAAATTTCTGGTCATATGCACCCTGCTACCATTCTACGCTTGCATCATGCTGTTATCCTAAATGTGTGAGTCTCTCAATATGTTGTTCACATGTTTATGGTTTGATTTCATGATGTTATCCATTGATATGTTACCTTTGCTGTTGTTTTTGATTAAGTCTTAATGTCCCCGATTTCTGTTTGTGGATGATTACAATCTCATTGTGATACAAACTGTCAAGATTAATACTTGTTTCTGTTGACATATTTTAATGATGTGTGTACCTAAATGTAATATGACCAACATGTGAACCTTTGCACCCTCTTGAAATGCTGGTTTACCTTTAAATTGCAGAACATTTGAATTTGTTTGGTTGTTGTTGTAATGATGGTTGAGGTTAACAAATGTTTCTTGGCATGTTTATCTTTTATATTAATGCTGGAGCATGTTTGTATACATGGTTTTAACCTTGCTTATGGATGATTGAAGTTTGATTGTCTGGTTCACAGCTGTTGTAGCATGTTTGTATACATGTTTGTCTATTTTCCATCTACATGTTGTACTTCTATTTGAATGTATGTTTGCAATAAACACTGTATTCATAGAGGGTATGTTAACCTTGATATGCTTTAACATGGTTCCTAAGCTGCTAGTACATGATTTTCTCCTAGGATAATCAAGTTATGCATCTGTAACTGCTGTTAGAGTTGGCGATTACTTGAAATTTATGCCAAAATGCTATACCATGATTTGCCTTAACCTTTTGCTGAGGATTGAGTGAATTTCTGAACTTAAACTGATGTTTTTTTTGAGTTGCTAATTCATTGAGTTTATGCTCACACAATCACACACCAATCACAAATGTGTTCTCAGGCTGCTTCTTTTTTTGGTTTAAATGAGGCATGTTCATGTTGTTTTCTTTAATTTTTTGATGATGCTCTGTTCTCTCAAACCTGAGGTAGGCTATAGGTGTACCAATTTAATTTGAATGTTGTCAATAAGTGTTCTATGTTTAACTGCCTGTTTGAATTTTCTCATTGATTGATCATTATCCAAGTTGCTATTCATGCTAAAGTTAGGTTTTTTTTTCTATCTATGTTAAGTGTATGTTCTATATGCTTTTGGGCTTCTCATTGTCAATATCACTTGGTCTAGCTACTTTGCACAATAACTGTCTGCTTGCTATGACATATACTCTTGGTGTGTTGATCATGAATCACTATGCATTGGATTTGAGTTTGTTCATTACTGATTAACTTTTCTAGCTGGAATTATGTTATTCTATTGCATGCGAATTATGTGTATCCATGCTCATATGCCTTGTCCTTAAATTCTCACATGGCTTTGAATTAGCATGAAAACTTTAGTGTGGCATCTCTTCTCTTTTTACAGTTTTTTTCTCTACTGGTTACTATCAGGTTATTGATAGCCATATCATATTATTTTTGCTGTCATGATGAATGTTTAGTTTCCAATAATTCCATGCTCATTGCTTTTGCTTGTGATACTTCTTTGCTGCAAAATGAATGCTTCTGATCCCTCATGCTTTGTGGCTATTTTGTTGTGTCGTTGATAGAGCTTAGTGCAAAAACATTACATGTTTGATATCTTGCTTCCTTACTGTTTACATTGGTTCTTATCTTGTTGGTTTTGGATGTGTATTGATTGATTTACGCTTGCTTGAACATGGTTGTGCACGATATGTAAAAAACCTGAACCCTGGTAGGAGTATAGGGCGCGCATGTTTGGTTATTTGGGGAACGTGAACTTGTTTTGCTTTATGTATTTATCAAGTTGTATTATGAACGGATGAAACACGTCGTCCCAACGGTCACACACATGCACATAACTCGCCTTTCACTTGCCACGCCTGGGTTCGATCCTTGGATCAACCCTTTTTGCATTTTCTTGTTTTTTCGCCTGATGCTGTTTCGTTTCTAACCTGGGCCTTGCGCCCTTATTGTGTTATCTGCACACCTATTGTTCTGGCCCATTTCCTTTCCTTTTGTTTTTTTAACTGAACCAGAATTTGCTTTACACCCCTGTGTGTTTTATCTTATTTCATGTCAAATCTTTTTTATCTTTAAAACCTTTTTTATCTTATTTGTTTGATGTTCATTTAATTTCAGTTTAATTATTTATATGGTTAATTAATATGTTTCCTAATTGTTAATTATATTTTTAATTATTAATTGTTTATTAGCTTTTAATTTTAATTATCTATTATATCTCAAATGTATTGTTAATTTTTATTGTGTTACTAATTGTTAACCTTTAAATTTTAAATATCAATGTGTATTTCTAATTGTGTTGATAATTGTTGACCTTAATTTTTAATTACCAATTTGTGTTCTAATTTTAAATTGTGTTGCCAATTAATTATCAATTTTGGTTTAATTATCAATATCATTTATAAGCACCTTTGTTGATCTTGAGTAATTCATCAAATGGCTTGTTTAATTCTTGAATTAATCTATCCATGTTGATTTTGTCATATACTTGACTTTTATATGATTGCTTTTTTTTTCCTGTGATTGTCAAACCTAATATCATCCTATATGTTTGTCTTCCTAAAGATTGAAGCATATTGATGCGTCTTTAATAATCATGTTCATCTTATCCATACTTTATCATGAAACATAGTGCCATCTTCATGCTTATGTTGTTGTTTCTTTCTATGCCTTCTTTTTCTTTTTTTCTTTTTCTTTTCCCCCCATTTCCAAAGGAAGGTTAAACATGTTGACTCCTAGAGTCATGACCCCCACCTTAACCTAAGTAACCTCTTAGGAGAAACTTTAATTTCTTGGCCTCATCAGAGCCATAGAAATTACAACTAGCTTTAGGAGAGAGTTCCTCGACTCTTAGTGATATTCATCATAATGAATTCATCACCTCCCCCGCTAACTAACCTTTAGCATAGAACCTTTAGCAAACATAAGATAACATTTAACAAGGGGCTCCCGTAGAGTACTACGGACGTTTAGGGTGCTAATACCTTCCCTAGGCGTAACCAACCCCCGAACCGTAGATCTTTCCCTTTAGGTTTTTCTAACGATCTTGAACCTTTCCTTTGGATAAATCAAAGTCGGTTGTAAAAGAAAATGATGCAAATTAATTAATAATTTGTTATCCGATTTTCACCGCAACAGGTTGAGTTCTGAAAGGCTGTATTAGAAAGTTCTTTATAAAAGGTAATATTGATCTTTTGAGCATGATAGCTGATAACTACATATCTCCCTCAATTGAAGCTGGTAAAAGGCTGAAAGTAAATCTGAATGATTAGTTGAAAAAGATGACAAGAATCATCAGAAAGCAAGAAGTTCCTTTATTGTTGAAAGTTAAATTCTTACTGAGTTTGAGATGTTTTCAAAACCGGACTGCTACGTCTATTTGAATTTCTCATAATAAATCATTAAGAACTCTTTTAAATCAAGAAAACAATTGCTCCTATTTTGATTCACAAGCATGAAGACTTCAAGGACGAAGAACGCTGAAATTCTTAAGATGATGTTCTCAAACTTTTGAGACTTCGGTTGCAGAACTTTGGGTTCTGAACTAAGGCTACTCTTCGTCAAATCACTTGAAGAAATTTATCAGAAGCTCACTGTCCAGATAAAGAATCTTGGTAATTTCTCTCAAGTTTGCAGAAGATCTGAACAACATCTCTATCAAAAGAAGATCAAAGCAACTTCAAGTCTAAATGATTGAATTGTACATAAGAAGATGTACTATCACTCCCTCAGATGAGTTGATCACTATGGAAGAAGATCTCATGGAAATGGATCTAAAATGCCTAGATAATCGTTTGTCAACATAAAATGACTCTGAGTTCTCAGAAGATGATGCAGATGAAGAATGAGCTAACGAAGCACCTTTTGCTAACTATTAGAAACTCTGATGAAGAAGATTCCTCAAGAAGATGAAGCAGTTTCTGTCTCTGATTTAGCAGAAACTGAAATTTTGGTATCAGATGTGTGATGTTAAGTGTGATGTCACAACAACACAATCTGCTATATGAACAAGGTAATAACAACAGTAAATCAACACAATGAATTGTTCACCCAGTTCGGTCTGACTACCTACGTCTGGGAGCTACCAAGCCAGGGAGGAAATTCACTATTAGTAGTATTAAATTACAGACTCAACAATCCCAGTTGACATCTACTAATATTAATCACTACCCAATGACACTTCTACCTAAGAGACCACTTAGATATGAGAAACCACTCACTCCCTAAATCACCTCAGTGATACAATTCAAGGATTACACTTTAAAACCCACCTTGATCCTGCTTAACATCTTTGATCAAGAACAACTCTCTCTTGCTTAACAGCTCTAGAGAAACCAATTACAACTCAAAATAGTAACACCAATTCAAACTTGAATGGTTTACAAAAACACACACGAAAACTCAAATTGACTCTCAGTCTATGCTCTCTGTCTTCGTTCTCTTCCAACAAGGGTTGAGGCTGCTTTAAATATAATTCTGACTTGGGCTTGGACCTTTTCCAAAATATCTAATTTGATTTGTTATTAAACAGAATTTAAAACAGATTTGATCTTCTAATCTTTTTAAATATTTTCAAATCAGCCCTGATGTTAGTTACATGATCTGCTCCATATCTGATTGAAAATATAAATATCTTCTCCAAGAAATTCGCATCCAATCTCTCCAACAAATCTCCTCAAAACAAACTAACACGCGCAGCCCTAAAACATCACAACCTGATGTTCTGATGTTCTGATAACTGATGTCAAGACATCAAGTTTAACATCAGCATATAAAACTTCAACCCTGCAACAACTAATGTTAGGAACCAATGTTATGACATCATACATATGACATCAACATTGTTCAACTTTGTTTTACCAAAATTCCAGCCAATACAAGAACTAACAATCTCCCCCTTTGGCTAATTTTGGCTAAAACAATCTCTGCCAACATCAGAGGTACCTGCAGCGGAAAAACTTCAAACTCCCAACATTCCAAAACACAACCAGCAGCAATCACATTCAAATCTGGTAAACTCCCCCTCAAAACAAGAACCAGCATACCAGCTGTTCAAACATGCACACTCCCCCTCAAACTTAGAACCACATCAGTCAACACATAGGCACATAGGCTAATTCTCCCCCTTTTTAGCCACAATTGGACAACTTCTACATCAAACACAAAGATCTGACAGCCATTAAAACATGGTCAAATAACAAGCTTCCCAAGGAACACACATTCCAAAAACTTTGACTGGTCAGGCGATACACACAATGGATTCTTATAGAACTATAAAATCCAAGCCTTCTTCCTTCTAACAGCACCAGACAACAAACAAGTATGAGTCAGTCTAACAAGGATGCGGGGAAGAAACACATGCAGGAGGAAAAAAAACCAGATCCACTGAAGAATAAGAATCAAACAATGACAGCAGCTGGGACTTCTTTAGGAGCAACAAGAACAAGAAAACCATCAGAGACAAGGATGAACAACATCAAAAAACCTTCAGTGCAACTTCATGTTTCTGATGATGAATGGGATGAAGATTGGAAAACTTTTCTTGATGCAGGGGGTTGGGATAATCTTTAGACCCTTTATATGTTGCTTTTGATGTACTAAGATCTAATCTTGTATGCTTTCAGCAGTTGAATAAAATTCTGTTTCCTTTGCAATAAAGAACACAACTGCACAAGACACTTCCCAGCACATTTAATCCTCATATATGAAAATTCCTAATTTGCTTCTTAATTTTTCAAATTGATTTGTATCTAAGGCCTTGGTAAAAATATCTGCTAACTGCTTTTCAGTAGCAACATGTTCCAGAGCAACTACTTTGTCTTCAACCAAATCTCTTATAAAATGATGACGTATATCAATATGCTTAGTTCTGCTATGTTGAATAGGGTTCTTAGAGATATTGATAGCACTCAGATTATCACAGTACAATGTCATGACATCTTGCTTGACATTGTATTCTGTTAACATCTGCTTCATCCAAACAAGTTGAGAACAACTACTCCCTGCTGCTATGTACTCAGCTTCAGCAGTAGAAAGAGACACACAGTTTTGCTTTTTACTAAACCATGATATCAAATTATTCCCTAAGAAGAAGCACCCTCCTGAAGTACTTTTTCTATCATCATCACTCCCTGCCCAATCAGCATCACAAAAACCACATAACTCAGTGCCTGATCCATGACTGTAAAGCATTCCATAGTCACTAGTCTCATTCACATATTTCAAAATCCTCTTCACTTGATTCAAGTGACTAACTTTAGGCTCGGATTGATATCTGGCACACACTCCAACAGCAAAAGAAATATCAGGTCTGCTAGCTGTGAGATACAATAAGCTACCAATCATGCTTCTGTATAGACTTTGATCCACACTCACACCATGTTCATCTTTGGAAAACTTTAAGTAAGTAGGAGCAGGTGTCCTCTTGTGATTAGCATTTTCCAGACCAAACTTCTTAACAATGTTCTTTGCATACTTGCTCTGGGATATGAATATGGAGTCTTCCATTTGTCTAACTTGTAGACCTAGAAAATAGCTGAGCTCTCCAACAAGACTCATTTCAAACTCAGACTGCATCTGTTCCACAAAATGTTTCACCATTGCATCTGACATCCCACCAAATACTATGTCATCAATATATATTTGAGCTATCATCAGTTTTCCTCCTTCCTCTTTAACAAACAAAGTCTTATCAATCCCTCCTTTTCTGCAGTCATTTATAGCCATGAATTCAGTAAGCCTTTCATACCAAGCTCTTGGTGCTTGCTTCAAACCATAGAGAGCTTTCCTTAGTTTGTAAACATGGTTAGGAAATGTTGGATCAATAAATCCTTTTGGTTGATCAACATACACCTCTTCATTTAAGTAACCATTCAAGAAGGCACTCTTAACATCCATCTGAAAAAGCTTGAACTTGAAATTACAAGCCACCCCTAAAAGTAATTTGATAGATTCCAGTCTTGCCACAGGAGCAAAGGTTTCATCATAATCAATTCCTTCAACCTGAGTGTATCCCTGAGCAACTAATCTGGCCTTATTTCTGGTGACCACTCCTTGTTCATCATATTTATTCTTGTAAATCCACTTGGTGCCTATCACATTAGCTCCATCAGGCCTTGGAACAAGATCCCACACTTCATTCCTCTTGAATTGTTACAGCTCTTCATGCATGGCATTAATCCAGAATTCATCAGTCAGAGCTTCTTTGACATTCTTGGGCTCAATTTTGGAAACAAAACAAGAATTTGACACAACCTCCCTTGATCTAGTGCTAACTCCTGATTTAGGATCACCTATGATAAGCTCCTTTGGATGGTCCTTTTGCACTCTAATAGATGGTTCTTTATTAGATTGTTCAGGTTCAGGCTCAGCATCAATAGGACTGGGAGACCCACTTCTGTCTTCAGTTTCTGCTGTGACTTCTTCAACTGATGTTTCAACATCATCCAGGACATCAGCATCTTCCTGCTTATCAATGTCATCAATCACCATATTTATAGACTCCATCATAACCTTTGTTCTGGAGTTGAAAACCCTGTAAGCTCTGCTATTTATAGAGTATCCTAGAAAGATTCCCTAATCACTTTTAGGATCTAATTTTCTCCTCTGTTCATGATCTGACAAAATGTAACATTTACTTCCAAAAACATGAAAGTACTTCACAGTTGGCTTTCTCCCTTTCCATAGTTCATACAGAGTAGCTGAAGTGCCCCTTCTCAAAGTAACTCTGTTGTGAATATAGAAAGCAGTGTTCATGGCTTCAGCCCAGAAATGGTAAGGAAGCTTTTTGGCATGAATCATTGCTCTAGCAGATTCTTGGAGAGTTCTGTTCTTTCTTTCAACAAATCCATTTTATTGAGGAGTAATAGGAGAGGAAAACTCATGACTGATGCCTTCAGCAGAGCAGTAATCAGCAAACTTGCTATTTTCAAATTCCCTCCCATGACCACTCCTTATTCTGATGACATTGCTCTCTTTCTCTCTTTGGAGTCTTTGACACAAATCTTTAAATACATCAAACACCTCTGTTTTGTCTTTGATGAAGCTTACCCAGGTGTACCTAGAATAGTCATCTACAACAACATAAGCATACTTCTTCCTACCTAGACTTTCTACTTGCATAGGTCCCATCAAGTCCATATGAAGAAGTTCCAAAACTTTGGAGGTGGTGTTATGTTGAAGCTTCTGATGTGACATCTTGGTATGCTTCCCAATTTGACAATCTCCACAAACTCTTCCTTCTTCAATATTGAGTTTAGGAATTCCCCTGACAGCTTCTGAAGATATGATTCTCTTCATTCCCTTCAGATGAAGATGTCCCAACTTCTGATGCCAAATTTTGACTTCATCATCTCTAGCAAACACACATGTTGAGGTACTTGAGTCTTGTTGCACCCATAGATAACAGTTGTCCTTAGACCTAACACCCTTCATGATGACTTCTCCTTTCTCATTTGTGACATTGCACTCAGATTTTGTAAAGTTTACTTTGAATCCTTGATCACAAAGTTGACTAATACTGATCAAATTTGCTGTCAACCCTTTGACAAGTAGAACATCATCCAGTCTAGGAGCACCAGCACAATTCAGCTTTCCCATCCCCTTGATTTCTCCTTTGACACCATCACCAAAGGTTACATGACCTGAAGACTGAAGCTTAACATCTACCAACAAATTCTTAACTCCTGTCATGTGTCTTGAACACCCACTATCAAAGTACCAGTCTTCTTTGGTAGAAACCCTAAGAGAGGTGTGAGCTATTAAGCTGGTAACTTTACCTTTTGGAACCCATTTCTTCTTATAATTGAAGGCCTTATTACCTTTGTGAAACTTCTGTCTGGGAGTATACTGATGTGTCTTCTGAGGATACCCATGTAGCTTATAACAGTAAGCCTTTATGTGTCCAAAACGCCCACAGTGATGACATCTCCAGCGCTTGAATTTCTTCCTAGACTGAATCCTGTCAGGATGTTTAAACATCTGTTGTAACATCACTGGTTTGGAACTGGTAATAACATCATTAGGAGCTGCACCATTGTTGAATCCCAAACCATTTTTGTCTCCAGCAAGTTTTCCAATACTAAGAATGTTGTCTAGAGCATCAGTACCATTGTTCAACATTCTGACAGTTTTGGTCATATAGTCCAGTTTAGAGTTAAGCATACTGACTTTATTTTCTAGTTCAGTTTTTTCAGCTTCTAACTGCACTATGATTTTCTTTAGCTTTTCTCCTTCAAGACAGACTTGTTCACTTCTCGTGCACAGTTCTTTATAAGAGGCAGCAAGCTCTTCATAAGAAACCTCATCATCACATGAATCATCATCTGACTCACAAACCCCAATCATAGGTCTAACAAGCTTAGCTGATTCTTCTTCAGATTCACTCTCACTATCAGTATCAGACCAGGAAGCAGATAACCCCTTTTTCTGCTTTTTGAGATAAGTAGGACATTCTTTCTTGACATGACCATACCCTTCACACTCAAAGCATTGAACTCCTTTGTCATTATTGGTCTTTTCTTCATCTCTAGTTTTCTTCCCCTGATCTCCTGATCTGTTGGTGTCAGATGTGATGTTCTTGACATTAGGTTTGTAGCTCCTGTCTATCCTTTTTAGAACCTTGTTAAACTGTCTTCCCAGTAGAACAATAGCTTTTGACAGTTCCTCCTAAGTTTCCTTCTTACCATCTTCAGTATTAGACACCAAAGCTTTTTGGTCTTCTTTTCAGGCTCCTCATTCAATCCCAACTCAAAAGTTTGAAGAGAACCAATGAACTCATCAACTCTCATCTTGCTGATGTCTTGAGCTTCTTCAATAGCAGTCACCTTCATTTTATATTTCTTGGGAAGGGATATGAGAATCTTCCTTACCAGCTTCTCTTCAGTCATTCTTTCTCCTAAAGCACTAGAAGCATTGGACAACTCAAGAATATTCATGTGAAAATCATGAATGGTTTCATCCTCCTTCATCTTCAGATTTTCAAACTTAGTAGTCAACAGTTAAAGTCTTGACATCTTGACCTTGGAAGTTCCTTCATGAGTAGTTTTCAAGACATCCCAAGCTTCCTTAGCTACTTCACAAGTGTTTACCAGCCTAAAGATGTTCTTGTCAATACAATTAAAGATGGCAGTCAAGGCGTTTGAATTTCCAAGTGCAAGCTCATCTTCTTCCTTGGTCCAATCTTCCTCAAGTTTCAGCTTTGTTTACCATCCTTTTCAACAATAACAGGTGTTTTCCATTCTTTTAAGATAGCCTTCCAAGCCCTGCTGTCTAATGACTTCAAGAAGGTAAACATCCGTGGTCTCCAATAGTCATAATTAGAGCCATCTAGAATAGGGGGTCTATTCATAAATCCACCACTCTCCTTGTTCATTGCACCAGAAAGTATCAACCCTAGATCTCACCCAGATGCAGAGCAGGATGCCTGCTCTGATACCAATTGAAATTCTGGTATCAGATGTGTGATGTTAAGTGTGATGTCACAACAGTAGACTTCAGGGATCTATTTGTTAATGGCTTTGATCTCTCAGAAACACTGGAAAACCAAGGTTGGAAGAGTTTCTTTGACCTTCTTAATGGTCAAACTTACTTGGAGCTTGTCAAAGAATTTTGGGAGAATGCATATGTCTCGAATGACAACAAGGTTCATTCAAACATTAAGGGAAATGTTATATGCATAAGTGAAACTGACATTGCCAAATTACTCCTTCATAACAACTCTGGTGTTCGGTGTTACAACTAGTATGCTAGGTTTCTTGAATCCTCAATGAACCTGTCATACCCTAATTTTTGACCATAAGATTCCACAATCCGTGTACATCATCTCGCATAGCATCTTCAGGTCATCGGTCTTTGTGCGTGCTTATTGTGACTAATCAGTTTATGCAGGTGCATTGATTTCAAGTGTGGATGGTATTTGTTCTCATAGTCAAGTGTCAAGATGTGACTAATAGATTATGATTCAAGTGATCCTAGGGTTTCCTACTGGGTCGTTTTCATCAAAGACTTCTCAAAAGTTCAGTGCATACTCCTAAAGAGAGTTAAGGTGTTGAGTGCGGTCATGTGAAGACTAGTTAAGGTTTTGTGGCAAGATGAATTTCAAGTTGTATCCAAGGTTTCCTCAAAGCATGGTGCTTATCTTTTAAAGGTTTACTTGGAATTTTCGGCAAGTCAAAATATGTTATGTTGATTAGACTATGGACTAAACTTTCATCGGAATGAATTAATAAAATGGAAGGGTCATAGTTCATTGCTTGTGGTTAACTTAGAGTACATGTCACAATTGATAAGTCCAAGATTATTCAAGCCATTATTAATCAAGTTGCAAGTTCATGAAGATTCACATCAAAACTCAAGATTTCAAGATTCAAGATTTACAAAGTTCAAAAATTAATAAATTGATTACAAAGTTCCAATTGAAAATTCATTTTAAATAGACCAAAAGAAAGATCCAGGTTTAGTTCCAAATGACATAAGATCCCACATCTCGGTTGAATGGGGTAGAAACCAGAAAATAGTTGTTGCTAAGCATGAACAAATTACTATTAGTTGGAGACATGTGAAACCGTTTGCCAATTGTGTTTCTAATGATCATAAGTCAGTCTTGGCATATGTGCTTATAGTTCCTCAAGAAGTGTTTAATTTGGATAATTCAACTAAAGTACCGAATTCTAATTCAAGAGAACAAAGTTGTTACAGATTGTTGATGTAATTTATAGTGTCGGTATTCTAATCATGAAATAGCTCCAGGTGGAAGTCACAAAATGAATCCGGAAGTCGCAAAATGAATCCACCTGTACTAGTCCTCACAAATTAATCCATTTCCACTTGACAATTCATCATGAATTTATTCCAAAATTAATAGAGTTTGATTCATACAAGTTTTCATGTGATTCACACAAGTTATCATGGACATTCTGAGTAATAAAAGATAATGCTACAAGGGACCTCCTAACAGTTTCAGTAACATTCTAGTTAAAAAATAAATAAAATAACATGAAGGATGCTTATTGAGACAGTGCTTGAACGTGACCCCCCTATAGCGCCACAGGACATGTTATTATGAAGAAGTGCCTTCATTTGATGAGGTGCATATACAGGTTCTTTCGCATTTCAGGATGAGTTGTAAGATTGGACGCCCCATTCCTTAATCAACCTGTTCGTGAATTCTAGCCATGAAGATTGCACTCTGAATGGAAGTCAGCATTACGGTAATGACATATTTTGGAAATGGAAACTCTATCAGCATAGAATCAAGAGCAGTAATGTGATTCCTAAAACATTATTTAGACAGCATCAACACATTTCCAAAACAATTTCCACAACCTGTTCAAGAAAAAATCAAAATTGATGGTCAGGATTTTCTTTCCAAATATCCAAACATGTTTTAGCAGCATTCAAACATTTCCATAACAGTTCCAGACATGTCAGGATGGAAACAGCAAGCTCATGAACCAGAAATCACAGTAAATCACAAATCATCAGGGGCATATTTTCTTTCCAAAAACCGGTTCCAACATGTTTTAATTTTGAAATCATTGTGCTATTTGCAAGAGTCTATAAAAGGATGGAACAATATTCACACAGGGGGCAGGGAAGTAAAGAAAAGATCATATTCAGAAAAACCACCTTAGTCCACACGATTTACACCAAAAGTTCAAAATACACATACACCACACAACAAAGAAAAAAACTCATACACCATAGCAGAGAGTGTTCACAAAATTATCATAGCAAACACGCACTCACGGAGGAAAATAATACAACTACAACAACTCAGAGTGGCAACGAATTCATGGACGAGTAGAATGAGAAGAGGGTTCGAAGCATACTTGTAGCATTCTCTGGTTTTCTCACATTAAGGCTGCCGTCGAAGACGCATCGGACGGACTCCGATCGGTAACTTTCGTCGAACCTTTTCCTTTGTATTATTGATATATTATTCAATTGTTGTTTGCTGCCTCGAAATTGCTCAAAATCCTTCAAATACGACACTTGATTTGTTCTGATTAATTGTGTACGAGCTGTGGGAACGAGACGGTGACGGAGCGATCGAGAGAGAGGCAACGCTGAGAAGTTGTGCTGAGAGAGAGCAAGCGATAGAGAATAGCGAGAATGAGCGAGAGTGGGGGAGAGTGAAACAAATGGCGAGTGAGTTTGAGAGGCCGTGAAGGGAGTCGCGAGCGAGAATGGGTAACGGTGTGGTGAATCCCTTCATTTTCTGTGACGGCCATGCGAAGAAGAAGAAGAAACATCGCGAGGGAGATAAGAGTGATTGATTAAAGAGAGAGAGAGAGAGAGAGAGAGAGAGAGAGAGAGAGAGAGAAGAGAGAGAGAGAGAGAGAGAGAGAGAGAGAGAGAGAGAGAGAGACAAAGGGTGGTTTGAGTTTTTGTGGTTGAACGAGTTCTGCTCAAATCGTGTGTGCTTCCTTTCTCAATTCTGCGAATGTTTTTGAAGACAAGATATGCTATGCGTGTTGGTTTATGGGTTTCCCACGTAACCTTCTTTAGTCAGAGTCGAATCGGGCCCAGGAGCTGATCGACCCGGTATTCTCTCAATTGGAGTGCCCATTTGGGCTTTGCTCTTGGTGATTTCCCACCGGCTCATATGTTTGCTTTTCCATATATTTTTTATTTTCTTCCTTTTTTTTGTTTTTTTTTTATATTTTGAATTCAATTATAGTTTTAAATTTTAATTAGATTTAAATATTTAGTTGTTAATTAGATTTAGCTTTCAATTAGATTTCTCATTGGTTTTTCAATTAGATTTTATTTTACTTAATTAATCAGTTTTTTTCTAATCATTTTAATTAAAGTTTGATTAATTTCGATGTTAATTGCTTTTTGTTTGGTTTTGATACATCTATATGGTTTTGATTCACATGTTCCTATAAGACTCTCAATTTAATCTTAACTTCTGATCAATTTGAATTTGTTTAGACATTAGGATTAACTATTGCCTCTAATTCCAAAGGAAAGGTCTCCTCCCATTGGCTCCATGTCGTATTTAGGACACTTCCTTACCCTTTATCCTAACCTTAGGATCGGAGTCGCCGCACTCCATGCATGTGTTCTGCCATGGACACTTACCTCCATTTCAACTTAACTTTAACTTTAGAGTCACCGCACTCTATGTAGCATCTTTCCATAGACGCTACCTCCCCCTTGGAACCTTGACCACAGTCAAGAGTTCCTCACCCTCATTGAGGGGAACTACGGATACTCTGATTCCACTCCCGTCAGGATACGTAGGCACAAGATGCGATGTCTTGGTGAGTATACTTAGATACTAACCCTTAGGCCTTTACCTTAGCGCATACCCTTAGCAAGCAAGCAATAGATAACATAAATAATAACAAGAGATTCATGTAGAGTACTACAGACGTTTAGGATGCTAATACCTTCCCTAGGCGTAACCAACCCCCGAACTTAGATTCTCTTAACTTAGGTTTTTCGATCTTTAACTTTTCCTTTGGATAAATCAAAGACCGGTGGTGAATTTAAAAAAAAATTGTGATTCAAGTTAATCCAATAGCTTGATATCCAATTCTCACCGTGACAGAACCTTGAAGAGTTTATAGAAATGATCACACCTATCATTTTCAAAAATGGAAAGGACTCTTCTTCAGCAACTAATCTCTTTGATAATCTAAGGCTTTGGCACAGGATCATCATTGGTTGCATCTATCACAGATTCTCAACTAATTCTTCAAAACATGTGGATTTAGACACCAAGTACACGATATTTCATTCGGATAGAGGAGACAAAATTAACCTGCCAGCATGTATTTTCTTTTATCTCTGTTCTTTTATCAAACATGCTAAGAAAATTTCCAAAAATCTGAGAACATGGATTCCTTCTGGAAGATTAATCACCGCAATTCTAACTGATTTCAAGATTTATAGAGATATTAAATCCTCGATCTGCACCAAAAATAATTTTTGGAAAACCTTTTCATGGCGAAGACCTGGTAGATATGTACTTAATTACAAATGTGATTGGGGCATCTGAAAGACAGATTCTGGAAACTAGTTCTAGCAGAAATAGAAAGAGAGAAGTTGTAATGACTGTTGTGTCTAAAGAAAAGGAGAAAGAAGCTGTTGAAATTGTTCCCACTGAAAAGGAATCTGCAGAAACCTCTACGGGTCATGATGTTAATCCTGATTAGTCACTCCATTTTGATACTAATATTCTTCCCCAATTGATGAACGTCTTAGAAGATATTCAGAAGAAGCAGAAGCAACTAAGAACTAGACTTGAGAAGCAAGAAGAATTCAACAAAAATATTCAGAACTTGCTCACTCAAATCATCTCAAGAACATCTTCCTTTTACCTACCTTAGGCACATTAGGGTTAACCTTTTTGTTTGTTTGTCTTTTGTATTAATTGTTTGTTAGTTGAATGAAAATTTCTCTTTCCCTTATTTTTTTATCACTCTATTACTGACTATCTTACAATCTGTTTATCCTTTATTTTCATTTTGATTTTTTTTGGGAAATTAACTTTATATCTTAAACTTCACAAATAGAAATTAGGAGGAGCTTACAAAACTCTTCTCTAAGACTATTTGACACAAGGGGAGCTTACAAAACTCTGACCCTGAATGTTTTTGGTCGTGTTGTTATTTTTCTTAGTTATTGTTTTCAGCACTGTTTCCCTTGTATTTTTTTTATAATGAATTTCTCATATATTTGTTCTTCTATCATTTATCAGTCTTTCTGTTAAATCTGTTTTACCTTTTTGATTTCTGACAAAGGGGGAGAAAGTGAAATAATTTTGATATACCTATTCCAAGATTCTTGATCCTAAATACATATTTCAATATGCTTTTACCACGAACCTTTGTTTAATAATTGATCAGGGACTTTGTAAAAGTTCACTATGTGTTAGAACAGGTAATCAGAAGATCTGTTCAAGAAGCAAGAAGTAAGCTCTAAATGAGTTTGCTCTAATACAGTTGCTTTGATACATTTTCTCTAAAACATTACATTACTCAATGAAAAAATGGTTTTGACCACTTATTAATCATAAGCAAAAGAACAATCTGAAAGAACGTCTGTGAGTGCTCTGATACCTCAGGCTTGTTAGACGTTGTGAATTTCCTAAAAGGATGGTAACTAGACTCTAGTACTTCA
Organism: Lathyrus tuberosus; assembly: GCA_022829125.1. Lineage (NCBI taxonomy): Eukaryota > Viridiplantae > Streptophyta > Magnoliopsida > Fabales > Fabaceae > Lathyrus > Lathyrus tuberosus. The sequence goes on from JALAZF010000002.1 coordinate 39,573,702, forward strand.
AAGATTGTGGACCTTATGGATAATCTAAATGGTCATTCAGAAAATGTTCAAGTTGTGAACTTTATAATGACATGTTGATTTCTGCACCTTCTGGTGGCATGCTTAAAATAGTAAAAGAACCTAACTTTGATACATGATGTGAAGCATTATGTAGATTAAAAACCAAGTTCTAAGATGAAGACCAGGTAGTTCTAGTCAGACTCTGATGAGACGTCTCTTAGAAATATTCCTTCTCTGTTCGTATGCTCTGTACTTTAAAATTATTTTGTAAGCCTTGTGTTGCGGTGAGAATCAGATATCAAGCTATTGATTAAATTGAATCACACATCTTTGAAATTCACCACCGAGCTTTGATTTATCCAAAGGAAATGGTAAAGATCGAAGAAAACCCTAATTGCGCTATGTGAAGACACAACTAAGAGATCTAAGGTTCGGGGGTTGCTTATACCTAGGGAAGGTGTTAGCATCCTAGATATCTGTAGTACTCTACAGGAATCTGTTGTTTGTATTTGTGTTATGTTATGTTTGCTTACTAAGGGAACTGTGCTAAGGGTAAGATAAAACTTATGGTAAATACCTAGGTGCTAAAGGTAAAGACCTAAGGGTATATACACTAAGTATGCTCGCCAAGACGTCGCATCTCGTGCCTACGTATCCTGACTAGGATGGAATCAGAGCATTCGTAGTTCACCTCAACTAGGGTGAGGAACCATTGACTATGGTCAAAGTTCCAAAGGGAATGAGTATTCATGATCATGATACTCACATAGAGTTAAAGAACTCTCTAAGTCTAAGTTGACAGACTAGTCTAAGAGGTTGACTGTGAACAAAGCCAAAAGGGAAGTGAATACTCATGATGAGGATGAGAATCACATAGAGTTTAAGAACTCTACCCTAATTCTAAGTTAAATGGGGGTGAATGGCTCTAATAAGGCCAAAGGGAAAAGGAACATCATTATGATGATTCTCACATAGAGTTGAAGAACTCTAGCTGGATCCTAAGTTGTAAGGTAAGTGGCTCTAATGAGGCCAAAGGATTGATCCTAACGAAGTTAATGGAAAGGGATGGCTCTAATGAGGCCAAGGGGTAATGAGCTATCTATGACATTAAAGTTAATAGAGAGACTTTCCTTTGGAAGGAGGGGAACAAAGAGGGCTAAGGAGGAGAGCTAACAAGCTAGCCTCACTTAAAGGGGGTAACTAAATAAAGTTAAAGATAATAAGAATATCCATACATAAAGTTAAAGGTGGTAATAAACACATGGATATAATACATGGGTGATGATGGTGAATGTGATGACATTCAAGGTAGGCACTTTAAAAAGTATACAAGTATTATGTTAACACACAAAGACCATTCATTAATAAACAAGGTGAATACCTAAAGGGGACATGATATAAATCTAGACATCTTAGTCAAATAATTGATGACCTAACATGGGGAAAGTCTTTGACCTAATCTTTATGTAAAGGGAAAGTATCACTTATGTTATTCTAGAGTCCATTTTTATGAAAGGGAGGTCTAAACACAATGTACATAGTATAACCTAAGTTGATGGTTTGTATCTACATTGATGTCATATATATATATATATATGAGAGGGGAGTCCTACTTGAAGGTAAAGACCTATCTAAGACTTCATGGGAATGACAAAAGTTCAATACATTCTAAAGTAAACACATACACTTACAAGTGTGCCTAAAAACAAGATCTACAATTATGCACAAGTCTAAGTCATGGGGAAAAGACCTTAGTGTATTAAAACAAACTTTACAAGTCCTAAAATGATAAGGGAAATCAAAGGTTAAGCCCCTAGAACCAAAACTATTCTAAATAACCTTAAAACAACACTTATGTTCACATATGAATAAAAGCCCTAAAAATAAATATTTTTGGAGATTTTATTATTGTCATATTAGAGTACACAACAAAAGAAAAATAATGCAAAAAGAATGGATTAAGAAAACCTAAAATTGAAGAAGTTATGAAATTGTGAAGTTTGTAAAAAAAAATAGAGAAAACTAGGTATTAAAAATAAAGGGAGTGGTCCTGGTGGGGTTTGAACCCACGCCCTAGGCTTCAAAGTTAAAACAAATTACCAGCTGTGATGGTTGTGCATCTTGTAAACCATGTGCTTTTGCTAAAATATATATGAAGACAACATGAATCCCTCAGAAAAAAAGAGCGCGTTGGGCAAAAGGGTTGATGCTAGGATCGAACCTAAGACAAGGCAATGGTAAGGCAAAGGCAAGGCAAGAGTAGCGCCACTGGGGTGGCCAATACATCCATTCATGAATCTACAACTAATAAATAATATAGGAAACAAGTTCCTAGTGACCAGAATGGTGCCATGGCTGGGCTTGGCAAGGTTGGTGACCTAAAACTTGGCATTTGTAAGAACACCCTTAAGTCTCTCAATACTTCATGAAAAGTAGTGAAATAAAAAAGGAAATTGTGTATTTTTTTCACAAGGAACAAGATGGTATCCTTGGTTTTTGCTAACTGCATTTCTAACTTAAAACACGATAGGGTTCCTAAAATATGCTCCAATTTGCATTTTCATGTTCATAGTCCACCATAGTCATGTTATATCACATTTAATGAACCAAACATGTCAAATACATCATGCCTAAACTAATCATGCTCAGTGTACATAAAAAAACAGTCATACTTCAATGAGTTGGATTTTGAAAGGAACTTACCTCTTGTAGCCAATCTTGCAGAACTTTCAAGAGATGTTATAGAAATGAAACAAGGCCTTGGACACCTCCAATATACTTCAGATATCCTTGTTGAATGCTTAGATTCCAAGAGAACCAAGTGGAACAGAATGAAACCTCTCTTTTGCAAAAAAATGGAAAATGACCAAAGGTTAAACTTCAAGAGATGAAGTTACAGGTGCAAAGTCAAGCTTGGAACAGTTGAATGATGATTTATGGAGGGTGTTTGATGTGTTAGAATGGTTTGAGATGGAAGGAACAAGGCCTGGTCTTGAAAGATGCAGAAAGTCAACATTTCTTAGGTTTGAGAGTTGACTTTCTGGTTTGAGAGGTTTTTGATGGTGATGAGGGTTTGAACAGCTCTAACACATGTTTTGTGATGTATTAGAGTGATTGGTTGAGTGATTTTATGGTTGTAACTATTTTGGACAAGTTTGTGCAAAGGGTGGTTTCTTGGCACAAGGGGTGACTTGGTGCAAGAACTGAGTTTGGATGAGTTTGTGAGTGTTTTTGCTCTGGTTTCTTGTGTGTTTGAAGTGTGTTTGAATGCTCTATTTATAGGCAAGAGGGAGAGGGAGATCAGATTGCAGCAAAGTAACTGACTTGGTTTTGGTTTAGTTGCATTTTAGTTGAAATGCAAGTGGACTTTGCCAAGATGCATCATGGTGCCAAGGAATTGTATTGACCTTTCTAGAGTTGTTAGGAGTTCAGATACTTTATCATGATGTAAGGCAAGGTTATGGTGCAAAAGGAACAGTTTAGAGGCTCAATGAGCTGGCTTTGGGCATAAAGTCACCTTTTCCAAAATGGAAGTCAAGCCTTTATGCCCTAAATAGCAATGTCAAGTGGATAAAGCTCAAATTTGTTGGACAATGCTCCCAAATTCGTGAAATATTCTGAACAAATGAAGATTTGCAAGCAAACATCTCTGAAATGTAAGATTATGTAGCAAGGAATTGGTTTTACAACAAGTTCAACAAATGGAAAGGCATGAAAACCAAGTTTCAAACCCTCAACTTCAAGGCTTCGATTCTCACAGCTCACACATTGGATTCGGATATTCTAGTACTTTTTGGAAAGCCCCAAGTATGCTCTATAATGTTCATGCTCACTCCAAGTTCTGAATCCCATGGGATCATGATGAAAAATGGGCTTGAAGTTGGCTGCAAATTAGGGCAAAAGGGTGAAATTTCACTAAGTCATAACTTGATTTGAACTTCCAAGCCTCATAAATTAAAAACTAAGCCTCTTTTGGGAATGACCCTTTAATACATTTTAAAGTTTATGTTGAGAGCTTCAAATTGAGCTTTAGACACAAAATTTGGATGTGTGGTTTAAAAGTTATGACTCCTCAAAGGTCACACAAGGACTAGATTTTTCCAGACTTAGAAAATTTTCAAAACCAAACTTTGCCCTTTTTGCAAGAAACCACTTAAACCTTGATTTCTCATGCTCCAATTCAAAGATTAAACATGTCTTGATGGAATATGGCTTGAATGCTTCATCTTGGACCAAAAACATCAAAAGTCAAAGGGTTGACTTTTCATACAAAACCCTAATTTCCTCAGGAATTCAACTGTGTGATCCTTGATGATCTTGCTTCCTCAATCTTCTCATATATCAATAGATGACCTCCAAGGGTGTGTATGAACATATGGAATCATGTCCCAAGACTTGGGATCATGCCTTGACCAAAAGTCGAAGGCATGGTTGAATTTTCTTGACAAAACCCTAATTTAGGGCCAGATGGACCTGAGGCTCATTGCACTTGTGATGGGAGCCAAACACACTTGATTTCTTGATGAATAAGACCCCTTAAATGTATGTAAGCTCAATTGGTTGATGAACCAATCAAGATATTGACTGATCACACCAAGATTCCTTTGTAATTCCTCAAGTAAAAACCCTAATTCCACAACTCTTGATTTCATAGTTTCTCCTTTATTTCTCTTGATCCAATCACATGAGATCATGGAATATGATTTGGAAACCTCATGATCAACCCTTAAAACCAATAGATTGAGCTTTTGGAGCCTCAGTTGACTTTTTTGACTAGATGACTTCAAACACCTTTCTTAACCACATAGTGAACACTTGAGATGGATGCATTGAGTCAAAAAAGTGTCTCAGGAGACTTTGAAATGTATGAGGACGTGGCTTATTGATCTTGCCCTCTTTCTTGTGCAAACCCTGTCTTTCAAATAGAACAAAACTAGCAAAATATAGTGGTTAGTTGACAATGCAAAGATGATTAAACCCTTATGCAAATGCAAAATGTCATGACATCTAAGGGGTAAAATTTGGGGTATAACACCTTGTGTTCAGGGGAAGACTCTGAACAAGCATAAATGAATTTTGAGAGTAACAGATTTAAGGGGAGCTGGTTAGCTTAACTCTGATTCTATAGTTTTATGGTGATTACCCTGTACGAATTGCTCTATCAAAACACATTGTATGTCATCATGAAAAAAGGGGAGATTTTAAGAACAATAGTGGTTCTACATCTGACCTTAAGTTATGATGATAACTTCACATGTTATCTCAGAGAACAATTTGGTACTTTAAGGTTTCTGTCTAGTGTGTAGATTTTGCTAAACAATATATGAATCTGATTTAAAGGTGTGTGACGTTATCAAATCCTTATCTAAACTCTCTGGAAGAAAACATATGTTGTGTACAAGATTTAAAGTCATTATTCTGGAATGCTTTCTAATACAATGTTTATGAAGAACGTATGTATCAAAGCTTATGATTGTGACTCTGTAAGTAAGCCTTGAAAGCTTTCTTAGAGATATGCTTCTATTGCTTCAAGTTTTTAAATTTCTAAAGACAAGGTTATGTTGAACGAAGTTCTGAAGATTCTAAAGACATTATTCCTGAAGATCAAGTTCTGAAGTTTCTAAAGACAAGGTTCTGTTGAACGAAGTTCTGAAGATTCTAAAGACATTATTTCTGAAGATCAAGTTCTGAAGTTTCTAAAGACAAGGTTCTGTTGAACGAAGTTCTGAAGACTCTGAAGACAAAAATGTGTTCAACAAAGTTCTGAAGATTCTAAAGACGAGGTTCTGCTGAACAAGTTCTAAAGTCTCTGAAGACATCTCTTCTAAAGACCAAGTGCTGAAGACTCTTAAGTTAGTTATGTTAAATGAAGATCTTAGATTCTGAAGACTTAGGTTCTGTACTTACAAGTATTAATCTCTCTAAATGCTTCATCAAATACACATCTAAAGCCTCTGAATATTATAAGACAAAAGAATGGTTTGTGTGTTTCAATGAATATAACAGTACAAAGTAGTCTGTTAGCTCTACCCAGATTTGGTGGCGCAAGGAAAACTTTTTGTATTATGATGTGACCATTCCTATAAGTGAACGTTGGGATATTATAGTTGGAATATGTTTCCTTTTATACCCTCCAACTGATCCATTCTTAAGTCCTATTTATTGAATATCAAAAAACTTGAAGAGAGCTAGAGTTGCTTATAAGTTGCCGAAGCAAATGCTGTTGTTGTAGCTGCTACGAGCCAAGTGAAAATACAAAATTCCGAAGTGCAAAATGGTGCAAAAGTAGAAGAGAAAATTAAGAGATAGTAACTAGAACAAGAACTCAAAAGAGATAAAGAATACACGACAGTATGTGTACAAGGCAGAAGCAAGCACCAAGTCATAAGCTCAAGAAGAAGATGCTCAATGCTCAACAAATTAGAGCGCTGCTCTACAAGAAATGAGAGAAGCATTAAAAGAATCTTTTAAGCTCACAAAACTCAAGCTGATACGATGCAAATCTCCAGGACATTATTCTTAAGATAGTTTTGTAAATTAGCAAGGAGTTGTTGCTCATATCTTTCTAGAAACACTTTTGTATTATTGTACTTTAATTGTGTCACCTGCTTGTTTAAGAAGCAATTCATGTGCACACCTTTGCAAACACTTTTCAAAGTGTAGATTCCTTAAGTGACTAAGTCGTTAGTCTGGATACTTGAAAGGGCTAAGTTGTTTTCTAACACTTAGAGGTTGTAATCTGTTTATATTATTGGATTAATTCCTTGTCTAAGGCGAAATGACTTTGGTGGGTGGACTGGAGTAACTTTGTTAATAGTGAACCAAGATAAAATTAATTGTGTCAATTTATTTTTATTGTCTTGTTAGCGTTGATATTGAAATTCCTCAAAAGATATCATAGTTGGTGAAACCCAATTCAATCCTCCCCCCTTTCTTGTGTTTCTCACCCCTTCAAAAAGGGCCTAAACCTAATACTGATTATACAACTTAGCTTTAAAGAGCATACACTTTACTTTCTCAATTACTGTTTGCTTCATCCTCTCAGCTAAACCATTCAATTAAGAAGGTTTAGGAGGAGTTTTTTTATGTGCAATACCATGCTGCTTGCAATAGAAATCAAATGGTCCATAATACGCTCCACCATTTTCTGAACAAACACATTTCAACTTCTCGCCTGTCTGCCTCTCAACCAAAATATGGAATTCTTTGAAATTTTCCAGCACTTGGTCATTTTTCTTTAAGGCATAAACCCATAGTTTCTTGGAGCAGTCATCAATAAATATAACAAAATAAAGTGCACCACTAAAGGATTTTACCTTTAATGGACCACAAACATCAAAATGTACCAATTGAAGTAACTTTGACTTCCTTGAGGGATGACGTCTCTTGAAAGATACTCTAGTGTATTTACCAGCCATGCAATAAGAACACTTCTCCAAATCTACATTCTTTAATCCAGGAAGAATATCATTTTGGGCCAAAACATTCGGCCCCTTTTTCACTAATATGACTAAGTCTTCAGTACCACAAAGATGCTTCCATGTCGATAGTATTCACACTATCCATAGCAACCAAAACTTCTGTCTAATACAGTTTAGAAAACTTTTCCCCTCTAGCCACAACCAAGTTACATTTGTTGATTTTCCACTTTCCAGAACCAAAGTGATTCTCACTACTACGAAAAACCCATTTAACAACGGTTGGGAATGACATATAATGACGCGGGCGAAGGCGTTGTTATGTAGATTGTCGTTGTAAGTTCGTTGTTTCTACAATAGTTTGGAAACCGTTATTGAAAGGTAGGACGCGCGCCTTATATCACAACGGTTATGATAATAAACCGTTGTGATACATACACTTAGGTACTGAGTTCGAAACCCATCAGCAGCGAATTATGTAAAACATAAATTACCTATGATCTCGGTTACAATAGATAACCATTGTTGTAAGTACCCTGAGTTTATTATATTAAATGTAGATTGCTTGTTTTCCAAACACCTCACTAAAGAAATATACATGGAATCAATTTGATGAAGTCTATAATCTACAAATTAAATTGTTCTTGAAAACCAACTTAAACAAACCAATGTTTTCTAATTGCATTCATCTCATCGTGCATTTCACGTTGTTTTACATATATATTGTGGTTTATTGATCTGACTTCTTCGATATATCGATATCTTCGATTATAGTTAAATTTCCATAAGAACAAGACATTGGATAATCTGCCTCATCATCATCACTTATCATCGTAATTTTTATAATCGGAAGTTTTACGATTATAAGTGTTGATGGAGAGGCAGATTAACTAATAATTTGTTGTTAATGAAATTTAACTATAATGGAAGATGGCAATGCATCTAAGGAGCCAGATCATTATACCATAATATATATATTAAACATCATGAGATGAACGATGAGAGGGATGCAATTCAAAAACATTGATTCATATAAGTTGGTTTTCAAATACAACTTAATTTGCAAATTATAAGTATCTATGTCAAATTAAATGAATGTATTTTAAGTGAGGGTTAGTAAAACAAACAATCTACATAGAATATAATAAACTCAAACAATATTCTATACCAGATCCAGATATTATAAACTCATATAATACGCTTGCTACCACCAGCAAACTTTAAGTGAGGGTTAGTGAAACAAACAATCTAAATAGAATATAATAAACTCAAACAACATTCTATACCAGATCCAGATATTATAAACTCATATAATACGCTTGCTACCACCAGCATCATCACCCTGTATCATTCCTTTAACCTGTAAGGAAACACATCAAACTTCAAAAATGAGCATCCTCAGTTGAAAACAAACCCTAAAATCATAATCCAGTGAAGAGTAAAGAGAGGAACAGGAATAACGCGCCTTTTAATGAAACTAATCGCGGAACAGAAATCAATTATGATGTTTAACTAGTTTGGGAATCAATGAAGAAGAAATATAAGGAGGAAGAAGCTTACACAAAAGCTTCATACTTCTTATATTTCTTTTCATTATTTCTAAAACTAGATGAAGTTTGCTTACACTGTTGTTTCTTCATTTACTAACATCTTGTTCGTGAAGCTATGAAAAAAAGTATAAGGTGGATGAAGTTTACATCATAGCTTCATGCTTCTTATACATTTTTCCATAGCTACACAAACATTATGAAGTTTCCAAAGTATGGTCTTTGTTAATGTAGTGAAAACGAATCTGAAAAAATAAGAACAATCAATAAAAACAACATGTAACAAACGAGATAATGGGAAATATCTAACAATAGATGGAAGAAGAAGAATATATTAATGTATGAAGCACAAGATTCACGGCTAATGGTGAAAACGAAGAGAAAAAATGGGTTCTAGGGTTTCACTTTGAAGGCAACGGCGCTACTGTCAATAAGTGAAAGTTATTTCGCTTATATATGGGTAAACTATTTCACAACGGTTAATAATAGCAACCGTATAGATAGGTATTTATTTATTATAAATATATCACTACGGTTAACAAGAAGAACCGTAGTGATAACCCTTTTATCTGTGAATTTTAAAATAAATAAAAACCGTATAGATAGGTATTTATTTATTATAAATATATCACTACGGTTAACAAGAAGAACCGTAGTGATAACCCTTTTATTTGTGAATTTTAAAATAAATAAAAAAGAAAAGGTGCGCCTTAACGTTAAAGGAATAAAATATTTTATGGCGTTGAGGTTCGAACCGACGAAAGTTTGAGTATATCACAACGGTTGGTTATGTAATTTTATTAGCTGCATTCCTGTCTTCATAATGTAATTCAAACATCAACAATGTAATTCACAATGCATCTGCAGTTTAAACATCAACAATGTAATTCAAACCCTAATTCAACTATTACATTTCATAACAAAGTAAACATTAAACATAAAGGAGACAAGAAAACATAACATCTTGAGAATTCCAGAAAATATCTCTGATTTCAGTTTGTTCTTCAAATTCTTGTTCTTTTTCTTTAAATTCTCATACATAACCTTCAAATAGCCCACATCTTCCAACTCTGACTTCATAATGCTCTCATCTTCATTTCCATCTCTTTCTCCCACGTCTTCATCCCATATGAACAAATTACATGTTTCATCGCTCCTCCAAAATGGACATCTCCAAAAAAGCCTTCCTTTATTTTGTCCCTTCTTGCATTGGTACGAAACCATACGACCATCACAACCACAAAAATTTCTAGATCGAGATTTTACAGCGGAAGAAGACATAGAAACACCTTTGGATGATTTTGTTTTCAAATGCGACATTGCAACACCTTAAAGTAGAACACTTTCTTGTTGTTGTTGTTGTCTTTTTCCCGACAATGGTGACGGCGTTGGTGTTAGGGTTGTTTCGTCTTGTTTCTTTTTTCAGTGGATAAATTGATATATAATTGGTGTTTAAAATATATAAAAAGAAGATTCAGTTTGTAACAACGGTTTTAAGAAATAACCGTAGTGATATCCTTATTATTTTTTAGCTAAATATAAATAAAACTTAAAAAGGGCGTATTTACGTCAAAGGAATAAACTATTTGAGGGCGATGAGGTTCGAACCCATGAAAGCTTGATTGTATCACCACGGTGTTCACAACAACCGTTATTATACCCTTGAAATTTCTAATTAAAATAATATGCGCGCATCCAGTACGCACTATAACAACGGTGTATAGGATGCTGTTGTAAATCTGACGTTGTTGTTTGGGCGTTTTGTAGTAGTGTCTCATAACCATAATCATCAAGCATATGCACAGAGATCAAATTAAAGCGGACATTTGGAGCATATTTGACACCTCTAAGCAACAATTGTATTCCCATATTGGTTTGCAAGCAAACATCATCAACACCAATTACCTTAGATACACCATCATTACCCTTCTTCAACATTCTAAAATCACCAAAAGTATTAGATGTGAAGAAATCCTTCCTTGGTGTAACATGCAATGTAGCACCACTGTCAATTATCCTCATGCTCTCGTCTAATACAAGATTAACAAACTCACGATCACAGAGAATAACAAGACCGTCATTAGTAGTAGTAGTAGTAGTAGTAGTAGTAGTAGTAGTAGTAGTAACACGATCATCATCATAATCTTCATGGTCTCTTTATTGAAACTTATCCTTATTACCTTTGTTATCTATTTTCCACTGATATCAATACTTCTGTACGTGACATGTTTTGTGACATTAATGACACTCTATATTCTTGTATCGCGCCTTGGACTTGCTTATGTTATTTTCTCTACCACCCTATGGTTCCTTTTTATGACTTCTCCCCTTATTTTCAGTGAAGAGTACCTAGGATTGAGATGAAGAACCTTGTGTCTTCCTTCTCATCTCCTCATTAAGATAACCACCCTTAGCTGTTTCCAAAAAAATAATACCTCTAGGAGAAAAACTTATGATAGAAACATGAACGTCTCCCAAGACTCTGGTAAAGATAACAATAGAAATAGTCACAAAAGTTCATCATCAAATTTGATACTCATTCCTGACATCTGATCAAGGAGCCCTTGAAATTCACTCAAGTGATCTGAAATTGAAGTCCCCTCCTTATACTTCAAACATATGAAGTTATTCAAGCAGAACAATTTATTATTCCCTGATTTAGAGGCATACAAGGACTCTAGCTTCTTCCAAAAAGTTTTTGCATGTGTCTCATTAGCAATATGATTATAAACATTATCTTCTACATATTGTTGAATAAAACCACATAAATGTTGATTTTTGAACGCCCATTCTTCCTCAAACACAAAATTCGACTCTGCGGAACTAAAAACCAGTAAATGCAACTACTTCACAAATAGTAAGTCTTTCATTTTGTCCTTCCATAAATGGTAATTAGAACCATTCAACAATACAATCTTCATCTTTGTATTTGACTCCATCATTCAAACAAGTAAAATAGCCCTTAACCAGAAGTTGTGATACCACTCAAATGGGAAATTAAGACATAATAATAAACTAATACGCAGCGGATATAAAATTCATCACACTTGTAGTAGCCATGAGGATCAACTACAAATATAAGACGACAAATCGAACAAATAAAGACACAAAGGAACACCGATATTTTAAAGTGGAAATCCCCTCAATATGAGAGTAAAAATTATGAGTCGTCCATACCAAAGAAATACCTCCACTATAATCAATTAAGGGTACAAGAGAGTCTTAAAGTGATTCACAAACTAATGCTAACAACTGCAAATCAATAAGAAATCTAGCTTACAAATAAGAATCAAAAAGCCAAAAAAATTACTCAAATCTGCAGCTTCAGTACAAAGAAGATATCTCTCAGCTCGGACCTTGTTTTCAAATTCTAAATGTTCAAAAGTTGGATACAGGGTTTGCGAACTTGCCCTCTAAATTTGAGGTCGATCTGACGGTTAACGAATTTAGGATCGTTAATTTAGTGAGATTGGTTGCAGAAAAATGGTAGTAAGTTCTCTCAGGTTTTCTCTCTTTTGAATCCATATTTTCCCTCTATCTCTCTCAACCCTAAATTGATCCTCTCCAATTAAATAACTAAGACAAATTGACTAATCATATTTAAACATTTCTCCACATACCCAAACCCAACATTATGATGATGCAAAAGGTAAACTTTATATTTAAAATAATTTTATTATATAGTTTTATTATAGAATAAAATTTCAAAGATTATGGTTGTTCATTGATTATTTGAATAGATTAAACCTATTAAAATACATATTTAGAAAAAAATCAGAATTAAAAAAATTTAAATTTTTTTTAATTTTTCGATAAAATATTTCAGAATAAAAAAATGTATTAAATTTTTTATAATTTTGTGAAATTAAAAATTCAGAATAAAAAAATTTTAGTTTTTTTTTATTTTTTGAAAAAAGAATTTTCAGGATAAAAAAAATATTTTTTATTTTCAAAAAAAAATTTCAGAATAAAAAAGTTTTAAAATTTTTTTTATTTTCAAAAAAAATTTCAGAATAATTTTTTTTTAATTATTTCCAATTTTTTTTACTCAATAGTTTTTTATTTTATTTTTGTATGAAAAACTTATTTATATAATTAAAACAGTTTATAAAAGAAAACTGGTTATGAGCCGGTTTTAAACTGAATTAAATTATTTGAATTAAATGGTTCAGTTCAGTAATCATGTAAGTGGTTCAATTTTTTTATAGTGTAATTCAATTCAGTTTAATAATATAGTTTAGTTAACTATATTTTTGCACACTCCTTCTTTAGCCAATTTATAGAGGTTGGAGTGCCATCAGACCTCTTTGATATGGGCATCATAGGGGGCTTAATAGACATCTTAAAGGCCTTCATGATTTTGAAATCGTCAACAAAAGATGAAACAGTGGCAAACTGCATTCAACAAAATCCAATCTTTAATCTTACCAATTGTGTGTTAAGACAATAGGGGAGTTTTCTTTAAATCTAGAAATGAATATTTGATTGACCGAAAATAAACGTGGTTGTTTCTTGAATTGTGCATGTGATACGCAAATGTTTATCTCTAGATATAAATTTATTTTCTAATTTTGCTTTCCTTATCTTTTTAAAATTGTTTTTGCATTGTATTTTGCTTTCCTTAATTTTTCTATATTGCTTCCTTTTATTTGATCTACTGGTGTTGTTTAAAAAAAATTGATATATAAATTTTACCTTTTGCATTATTGTACATACATCAAATATATATTACATTTATAAAATGAACTTGAAATCAGAAATTTATTCAACAAATAAATTTTCTTAAATCATTGGCACATGTTTGACTTAAATAACTAAAAGTTAAATATAAATAGTTGAAAATAAATTAAAAAGACATCTCACTCTTCGGTACAAACCACTTTGCAACTTCTGATTGGTTCGCAGAAAATCTCAGAATAGTGATAGAAACGATTGCTTGTTGTTTTAAATACTCTACAAGAGATAACGAGTTAAAACAACTCGTCAGTAAATCTTGGCGAGCAAGTTAGTGAGTCAATACAGTATCACACTCGCTTCTCTTTTATATACTCTGCTTCACTCAATTCATCAATCATCAACAATCATTTCCACCTCTTTCTACTTTCTCTCTCTTGTTTCTGTCTCACGCAAAAATATCTGAAATGGAACCCAAAATCATGAAACGCCAAACTACTCTAACACAACTCCCACCGAGAAGGGGACTAGTAAAGATCAGAGTAGTCAAGAGTCTCATCAGATCCATGACGTCTTTTGCGTATGGCGATGGTGGACCGAACAACGGAATAGACGACGGAGGTCATTCGCCTTCTACAACACCGCATATACCCGATGGATATAATTCCGATCAAAACATCTGATCCTCACACTTCTTTGATTTTCCATTTTACTATTAGGTCTCTGTAAAGGCTGTTTCTGTTAAACTTTTACTAGTAATTAACAGTTGAAATACGAATATTTTCTTGTTTTGATTTTCTATTTTGGTTATTTGTATTTGATTTGAAACAGAAAGGGGAGTTAAGGAAAAAGAAATGGGAGTTAGTTAGTGTATAGGGAAGTATGATTGCAGAGACAGTGATTATTGTATAATTATTAAATCTCCCCTTTTGTTTTGAATTTAATTAACTGAAATTTTGGTGGGTAATTAATTGTCCTTTTAATGAATGAATTAGTGAAATTTTGGTTCTTAATTCACTTGTTGTTGCCTGAGTGTGGTTGATATTGTGCTAGTTTTGATTGATTTTGTGAAATTAAATGTCACCTTGATTTTGTTGAAGTTTTTTTGTTTGACTAAAATTGTCTAGCTTTTTGTGAAAATGTTAAGATTTGGTCAAACATGACACTAATAGCACTAGATTTGTTTAAACATCATAGAGAACATAATTCCTTCATTCTGAGTTCTGTCTTTGATAGGGATTTTGATTGTGTGTTGTGACAGAAAGTATGCATTCCGAGTATTTTGACCCTCCGATTAAGAACTTGAGCACTCAAATTCAACATACTATGTCTAATTCATTCAAGAATTGATAGTCACTTGTATAAAACTAACTTTTTTTTAATTCATCCAATAACTCAATCTCACTAGTTATGTAAAATTGACTTTTTTTTTCATTCAATAAATGATATATTAAAATCTTTTACCCACATCTACACTTTTGAAAAAAAAAAATCAAAATGCCACGCTATGAGAAATGTATAAAATACCACATTTTTTATTTTTGTTATTAAAATAATATGAGTCAAACACTGATGTGGTCTACCTATATGGATTTCTACCCATTCAATTTAACTATCCTTTGTCTTTTTTTTTTTTTTTTTATTTGTATAAGTTCTTGCGGGGATAGAAAAATTTCTGAAAGAAACACATTATCTCTATGGATGTTTTTGTTAATTTTGTTACTTAAATCTTACAGCAATTTTATAAAAAAAGTTTTGCAGGTAAGTTTGATTAGGAAATTTGCAGGAAATGTGTTTTATAAGAATATTTTATTTATAAGTTTTTCTTAATCAGAACTAATAGTTTTTTTTTTTTTAATAAAATCTCATATAAAGGTCATCAAAAAGAAAAAAAAAATAAATGAAGGCATTCCTAGCCTATTCTGTATAAAATCCTTCCTAATACCACTAGGAATGGAATATAAAATAGCAGAGAGAATTACAATTAATACTGACATTGGCAAAGAAAATCGGCACAAGTGTTTATATGAAAAAAAAACTCTAAACAGTTAAGCCATTGATTCCTTAATTGGCAAGGCAACAATGATTGGTAATGGAAATCTTGCGTGACATTGATTGAATCCGTTTCAATTCAAAGCTTGTCCCAATTTGTTTCTATTACAATCTTCATGGTTTGAAAAGACACTGAACTCTGCATGGTATAAAGAGGGTCACGCCACCTTGTTCGGAAAAGCTAACACAAAATTGCCATGGTTGTTTCTAAAAATCCCACCTCAACCTGCAGGTCTTGAGTCTTGGAGATAGGCCCTGTCTCGGTTGAACTTTAGCAAATTTGGAGATTGGGGTGTTTATTGGGAAAAACCAAACTCTCACATTAGCTAAAGATAGAACTTACAAAAGATTTATATAAAGATGAGTTAGGCTAAATTATAATTCTATCAATGCCACCAGAGCTCTTTGATATGAGGAGCACGAGGACTTAATTGACAAAAGGCCTTCATGATTTTGAAATCATCAACAAAAGATGAAGCAAAGGCATTCAACTTTAATCTTACCAATTGTGTGCAAAACATTAGGGGTGTTTCCTCTAAATCTAGAAATGAATATTTGATTGACCAAAAGTGAATGTGATTGTTTGTTGGATTGTGCTTATGATATGTGCAAATGTTTATCTCTTTCTAACTTTGCTTTCCTTATCTTTTTAAAATTGTTTTTGCATTGTATTTTGCTTTCCATAATTTTTCTGCGTTGCTTCCTTTTATTAGATCTACCGGCGTTGTTTAAAAAAAAATATTTGAAATATAAATTTTACCTTTTTTCATTATTGTACATACATCAAATATTATATTACATTTATAAAATGAACTTGAAATCAGAATTTATTCAACAAATAAATTTTCTTAAATCATTGGCACATGTTTGACTTAAATAACTAAAAGTTAAATATAAACTAGCGGGATACCCGTGCCTTCGCACGGGTACCAGTCGGTGGCGCGCATTTGTTTACATTTAATTTTTTTAAAGAAAATAGAATTAATAAAAATTAATAAATATAAAAAAATATAATTTATATTATAAAAAATAGAATAAATAGCCATTGACATCGGTTGGTGATGCGTATTTGTTTAAAAAAAAGTAAAAATAAAAAAGAAGACAAAATTATTTTACCAATTTTTTTTTTATTTTTAGAAAAAGAACATATTTTATTTATATTTGAAGCATAAATATAGTTTTTCATATATACAAATATTTGGATCAACCGTACATTTCCGGTGTGTAAATATTAATTTTGTTTTGATATTTTTTATAAAAATATTTATACAATGATTTATTTTTTTATACTTAAAAAAATAGTTTAAGTTTTTCCGTTTCATATTAATGAATACCGTACGGTCGCACGGGTACCGATGTGTTACATGTATTTGTTTTAAAAAATGATTTTTAAAAAGGAATTATAATGTATAGGAAAAAAATGAGTAAAAATAAAATAGAATTAATAAAAATCAGTAAATATAAAAAAATATAACTTATATTTTAAAAAAAAATAGAATAAATACCCGCAGACATCGGTTGATATTTTTTTATAAAAATATTTACGCAATGATTTAGTTTTATAAATATCAAATAATATTATAGTATTTATAAATATTATTTTAATTGTATAAATAAATATTATTAACATAAATAAATAAATTTTATGTAAGTATTATTACAAATATTTATTTCGTGCGATACCCATATTAGTACCTGTGTGTCCGGCCGAATACGGGTGTTACACACATTTGTTTTATATCATGAAAAAATAGAATTTACTAAAATTTTAAATAAATATAATTTTCATGTTTGAATCAATAATTATATATTAGTTTTATTTTTGTGATCATAAAATAATTAAAAATATTACATATTATCATACAATTTTGATACTATTAAATTCATACATTACTTATGTATTTATTCTAGATGACAATATTATACTTTATAATGTTACCAATTTTTATAATGCATTATCTTTCGTAATCTTAAATTAGAAATGCATTTCACTCATCTTATTTTATGTCTCATTCTATTAGCATTTCATACATTGTTTTAAAAAGATCTATTTTTATTTTCTTTAATAGCACAAAATAGTAATAATTATTGTGATAATATTCGTATACTACAAATGATGCAAAATAATACTAACAATATATCATAAGTTTAAAATTTAATATTAGTTATTATTTATCTATTTTTGTCAAATTCATATTTATTTATGATAATTAAATTATTGCATATATGAATATATGCTCATTTAAAATATGCTCTATATTGCATATATGCTCATTTTTTTAATTAGAAATTATTGCATATATGAATTTTTTTTATGATAATTAAATTTTTTTATTAATTTTATAATAATTTTCTTATTTTCTATATAGAAATATTAATCATAAATATGCAATAAAAATATAATTTTTGTATAATTTTTATATAATTCGTATATTGTACGCACGGGTACTGGTATGGTATGCGCATTTTTCCTAAAATATAATAAAAATGATTTTAAAAAAATTTAAATTATTGAATAAAAAAGTTATTATTTTTAAAAGATATAAGAAATTAGTGCCTAAAATTCTTTCCATATATAAAAATATTTGAATGAACAATATATTATTGTTTATATAAAAATGTTATTATTGTTTACATAAGAGTTATAATATGACAGAGCTTGGCATCCCTGCTCCAATACCACATCTGCAAACATGAAAAAAGAAGGTTAATTTAATTTGACTTAATTAGAGATTTAATTAAAATATCAAGGTGTTGTAAATACATGAGAAAACTTATGTGTGACTGAATATTCCAGTAGGCCCAGCCTGCATTATAGGAATAACGCCAAAGAGAATCAGGATTCAGGCAGTATAATGGACATGACAAATACATATATGGAAATAGGAAAGTGGAAATAATAATATATGTATTGATTTCAATAGTCTTACCCATATCTCCATTCAAACTTCCCCTCTCTATAAACCCCAAAAGATTGGAGGATCACTGCCAGCATTGCACAGATCATTTTCAGTATCATCTGAAATGAGGTTTTAGTCAACATTAACAATAAGAAAAACATGGATTCCACTTTCCTAAAGAGAGAGAGCCGTGAAACAAAAGCACAATTCACCAAAATCTAACATACATATTGTACGATGCCAATTTTCACATATTGATAGAAGTTAGGGCCAAGATACCAGTCTCTTAAGATGAAATTTAAAGGAAATAGGTGTTCTACAACTCCATATGCATATGCATCTTTCAGGAGAGGAGTGCTGGAGTCTGTTACGCTCATACTTTCCATAAATTGAATTGTTTTCTCCTCACCACCTAAAAGCAACCATAAACAAATTTGTACAAAACAACCATAAACAAATTTGTACAAAGAGCCTGTCCAATCCAACATGATTTAAAATTTGAGATGTATTAAATCTTTTAGCCATGTGTGTAATAATAACATTCAAGCCTCACATATTAATAGATTTTAAATTAGACTTGACTGAAAGGATAAACTCTTAAAATATCATAATCCTTACACTTTTTGCATGTGGGAAAAACATATATATATATATATATATATATATATATATATATATATATATATATATATATATATATATATATATATATATATATATATATATATATATATATATATGAATAATAACTACAACTATGGAAATTAGTAAGATATGCAATCCATTTGACATACCTAGACAAGCTATCAGGTATCTTTCAAAGCAATATAATGCAAAAGCCCCATAGCAGGTTTAAAGGTACACAAATGGAAATAATATCAATGAAAATAATAAATAGCAGACATTCCAGCTTTGAGGCAAGAAGATATAACATCCAGCTCACTATTATTTATCATTATTAAATCATATTATTTGATGAAAACATGGCAGTAGTACAAGCTGAATATTTATTTTCAGAATCACACATAAACTAACACAATACTTAGACAACACAGTTGTCAAAGTCATTCCAACATTCGACCGAAACATGTGGGCGACAAAAGTATTTACATATCGAAAGTATTTACATTTAATTGCAAGATAGTAGATAAAGGTGCTTTACCTCTGTGATCTTGATGCCAAAATTGCTGATGTTAATTATAAATGTTAATAACATTGAAATTGAATGAACTTTTGGATGTTTGATCAAGACTCGGATCTACACATTATAGAAGCAAGAAAGAAAATGAGAATTAAAATCAATATGCCAACAACAACTAAGGAGTCATGTAATCATACAACTTTCGAATCCAATATAATTAACGATTCGTAACATCATTACTTTCCTCTTTCCAATTTACTGAGTATTGAATTTTATATATGTTACCAACTATATGTGGGAATGGTGTTTCCATCTAAGAAATCTCACTCATTCTCCAAACTTGAATGATTCATCAACTATACATTATCTCTATAAATCCAGACACATAAAAAACAAAACTATTATGAACTTCTGTACTCCAAATTAAAAATCAAATCATTAAAAACTATAGTTAAGCACCAATGATGTATTTAACACAGACATGATATGAAATTGTCCAAAGTCCAAGCAAATGAGTGAGTTTTTTGTTCTTACTTCTTTTACTAACACTGATTCTTGATCCATTTGAATCCAGCAGAGGTTCCACTCTTCACCTTCTGAGCACCTACCATAGCAGTTGACTTAGCCTTTGTGTTTCAGATCCGACAACCATCACCCCCACAAAAACAAAACAATAACAAAATCATCTTATTAAATACCGAACCCATAACAATCGATAGTAGATCTGGATATTTTTCCCATAAAATCCTACAACAATAACAAAATCAGTCAAAACCCTAACAATCAAAAGTACAGAGGCTTGCAAAATTACAACTTATCTACATTTTTTATACAGTAAATATCACAAACACATAGCACTCCCAAAAAAATTTTCAAATCATTTAGCAAAGCATAAAAAAAACAAAACCTTTTTCACAACTCCTGAAACGTATTTTCTCATTGGATCTGCAAGTGCTTCAAGCTCCTGAAATTCCTCAAATAACAAAAATTTGCAATTTCTTCAATACTCTTATAAAAAACGAAGTTGCTGACACACACAAATATTATTGAAAATTGATGGCTTAAGAAATTACTTGTTTCACAAATTAATATAAGCATCATGAGTAACATTAACAAAGAAATCCAGAAGAAAGAAATCATACACATAGTTGAGAAACCCTAAAAAAATGAAAGTGAATCACCAAAATCATACCCACCACCCCGGTTTTCCACAAGCTTGTTCACATCATTCTTCAAAACATTGGCTTATCCGTCGAAACCCGGTTCAATACTTCCTAAAAGAACAACAACAAAACGTTAGATACGAAATGGAAAGACAGAAATTTGTAGCTTTGCGACGATACAACTTCAGAATTGAGATCGATAGCTTTATTGGCTTCGGTTAGAGTTTTGTTATTTGAAGAACTTTGATGGTATCGTAAAAAAGAGGAAGAACGAAGAAAAAGAGGCATAAAGAAGAAGAAAAGGGAGAAAGAAGAAAAAGGGAGAGAGATAAAGAGAATAGACAAGAGAGAGGGAGAGAGGGTGAGATGTATGTTAAATTTAAAACTAAAAATTTGAATTTCAAATTTTAAATTGAAGAATTTGTTTACTTGGAAAAAAAAAGAAATGTTTTTAGAATGAGCCACGTGGCGCGTTATGGAAACAGAAGGGCATTTTCGGTTTTTCCAAAACATTGTATGTTCTTATATGATAGATAGTTGAAAATAAACTAAAAAGACACCTCACTCTTCCGTACAAACCACTTTGCAACTTCTGACTGGTTCTCAGAAAATCTCAGAATAGTGATAGAAACGATTGCTTGTAGTTTTAAACACTCTACAAGAGATTACGAGTTAAAACAACGAGTCAATAAATCTTGGCGAGCAAGTTAGTGAGTCAGTACAGTGTCACACTCGCTTCTTTTTTATATGCTCACGCCCCTGTTTCACTTAACTCATCAATCATTTTCACCTCTCTACTTTCTCTCTCTTGTTTCTCTCTCTACTTTCTCTCTCTCTCACACATATCTGAAATGGAACCCCAAATGATGAAACGCCAAACTACACTAACACAACTCCCGCCGAGAAGGGGACTAGTAAAGATCAGAGTCATCCAGAGTCTCATCAGATCTGTCACGGCTTTTGCGTCCGGCGATGGTGGACGGAACAACGGAATAGACGACGGAGGTGATTCACCTTCTACAACACCGCCGATACCGAATGGATATGATTCCGATCAAAACAACTGATCTTTGATGTTCCATTGTTACTATTAGGTCTCTCTGTAAAGGGTGTTGTTGCTGTTAAAGTGTTAGTAATTAACAGTTGAAATATGAATACTTTTTGTTTTTGTTTTCTATTTTGGTTTTTTGTTTTTGATTTGAAACAGAAAGGGGGAAATAAGAAAAAATGAAATACTAGCATTGATGGGAGTTAGTTACTGTATAGGGATGTATATGATTGCAGAGACACTGATTATTGTATAATTTTTAATTAACTGAAATTTTGGTGGTTAATTAATTGTCCTTCTGATGAATAATTAATCCTGAGATTTATCTCTACTTGCTAATTCACTTGTTGTGGTCATTGATATTGTGAAATGAAATGTGACCCTAATTTTGTGAAGTTTTTGTAGGTCACTAAATTTGGGTAGCTTTTGTGAAAATATTTTGATTTGGTCAAACATGACACCAATCCGAAAAGCACTAGATTTATTAAAAACTCTGGGGAAAAGAAATAAAAAGGTCCCATGTATATTGAACTGAGTACTCTCACTCACATGCTCCAATAATCACTATGAAAATGTTCAACATGCTTAAATGAATCAATCAATCTTTTTGCTTGGTAAAATGTGTCAATTAAGCATTTTTTTTTTAATTTGCAAGTGAGAAAGATTAGATTCGTGAATGATTTATTAAAAAGCATAGTTTACTAGTACAGTTAAAAGAACTGAATCAATAATTGAAAAGAATCGGTTGCGACTCTTTAGGATAAAATATAGGAATGCAAATGACAAGCACTTGCGAATGGATTCTTCTTCGACCAAGCCATTAGTAGCTTTTTTCTTGATAATCAACAACTTGACATATGCTCTAATAACTAATAATCAGATATTATAAAAGTAAGTATAATCTACCTTAAATTTGAACATTTTTATTAGTCAAATTTTAAAAATTGTTAATTTTTTAAAAATGAATAGTAGAATCAATATGATTTTAGGAATGATTCCTACATTTAAAATCTCTCACTTATTAATTTCTATTTACATGCATAGGATGTTGAAATATTAAATGAGATTTGATGTGATATGATTAGATTTAATATTTAAATATAATCCAAGTTGTGTTAGCTCAAGCCTAATTAGGGTTGTATATAAATAGACCTAACTTGTATCATTATTTACACACAATAAAATAATAGAAATCCTTATTTCCTTATTTTCTCTCTTTCTCTCCTCACTAAAAGTGTCTCACGCACTAACAAATTGGTATCCAGAGCTTCCGGTTTTGTTCTTGATCAAGTTTTCAAGAATTTCACGTCAGAGATCGTGTTTCTAGGGCAAGTTAATCAACCGCGGCGAAGATGACTGGTGATAAGAGCATTCCGAGTTCCCTTCCAATGCTTGACGGCAAGAATTGGATCCGATGGAAAAAAACAGATGCAATCCTTATTTGGCTTCCATGAAACCCTAGAAGTGGTTAACGGTGGCGTTCCTGTTTTGGCTGAAAATGCAACCGAAGAACAGAAAAAAGCTCACAACGAAGTCAAGAAGAAAGATTGCAAGGCTGCTTATTGCATTCAGACGGCGGTCGATGCTGCTAATTTCGACAGAATCTCTCATGCTGAAACGGCGAAAGAGGCATAGGATATTCTGGTGAAGTATTATGAAGGAGGTGAGAAAGTCAAGGTTGTTAAGTTACAAACCTTGTGTCGACAATATGAGTTGTTGTCGATGGGAGAAGACGAAAAAGTTGCAGAATATGTGTCGAAGGTTCAGAAACTCGTCCATCTCATGAAGGGTTGTGGTGAAACCATAACTGATAAGATGATAGTTGAGAAGGTAATGAGAACGTTGACCTCTCACTTTGATCACGTTATCGTAGCTATTCAAGAATCCAACAATCTTGAAACCCTAAAAGTGGAAGATTTGGTTGGTTCGTTGGAGGCGCATGAGATGAGAATTGTCGAAAGAAAGGGAGTTCAGGATTCGATACAAGCACTGCAGGCTCAGTCATGGAAAAGGAATAGTGGTTCCAACAAATCCAAAGGCAAACACTTTTGAAAAAAAAAATCAAAATGCCACGCTATGAGAAATGTATAAAATACCACATTTTTTATTTTTGTTATTAAAATAATATGAGTCAAACACTGATGTGGTCTACCTATATGGATTTCTACCCATTCAATTTAACTATCATTTGTCTTTTTTTTTTTTTTTTTTTTTTTTTGTATAAGTTCTTGCGGGGTTAGAAAAATTTCTGAAAGAAACACATTATCTCTATGGATGTTTTTGTTAATTTTGTTACTTAAATCTTACAGCAATTTTAAAAAAAAAAGTTTTGCAGATAAGTTTGATTAGGAAATTTGCAGGAAATGTGTTTTATAAGAATATTTTATTTATAAGTTTTTCTTAATCAGAACTAATAGTTTTTTTTTTTAATAAAATCTCATATAAAGGTCATCAAAATATTTATATAAAGTCACTCCTCCCTTTACAAACCATTTTTATAAAAATGAGTTAGGCTAAATTTTAATTCTATCAATGCCGCCCGAACTCTTTGATGTTGGGAGCACGAGGACTTAATTGACTATTTAAAGGCCTTCATGATTTTGAAATCATCAACAAAAGATGAAGCAAAGGCATTCAACTTTAATCTTACCAATTGTGTGCAAAACATTAGGGGTGTTTCCTATAAATCTAGAAATGAATATTTGATTGACCAAAAGTGAATGTGATTGTTTGTTGGATTGTGCATATGATATGCAAATGTTTATCTCTTTCTAACTTTGCTTTCCTTATCTTTTTAAAATTGTTTTTGCATTGTATTTTGCTTTCCATAATTTTTCTGCGTTGCTTCCTTTTATTAGATCTACCGGCGTTGTTTTAAAAAAAAAAATTGAAATTGAAATTTTACCTTTCTGCATTATTGTACATACATCAAATATTATATTACATTTATAAAATGAAATTGAAATCAGAATTTATTCAACAAATAAATTTTCTTAAATCATTGGCACATGTTTGACTTAAATAACTAAAAGTTAAATATAAACTAGCAGGATACCCGTGCCTTCGCACGGAGACACGGGTACCCGTCGGTGACGCGCATTTGTTTACATTTAATTTTTTTTAAGAAAATAGAATTAATAAAAATTAATAAATATAAAAAAATATAATTTATATTATAAAAAATAGAATAAATAGCCGTGAACATCGGTTGGTGATGCGTATTTGTTTAAAAAAATAAGTAAAAATAAAAAAGAAGACAAGATTATTTTACCATTTTTTTTTGTATTTTTAGAAAAAGAACATATTTTATTTATATTTGAAGTATAAATATAGTTTTTCATATATACAAATATTTGGATCAACCGTACATTTCCGGTGTGTAAATATTAATTTTGTTTTGATATTTTTTATAAAAATATTTATACAATGATTTATTTTTTTATACTTAAAACAATAGTTTAAGTTTTTCCGTTTCATATTAATGAATACCGTACGGTCGCACGGGTACCGATGTGTTACATGTATTTGTTTTCAAAAATGATTTTTAAAAAGGAATTATAATGTATAGGAAAAAAATGAGTAAAAATAAAATAGAATTAATAAAAATCAGTAAATATAAAAAAAATATAACTTATATTTTAAAAAAAATAGAATAAATACCCGCAGACATCGGTTGGTATTTTTTTATAAAAATATTTACGCAATGATTTAGTTTTATAAATATCAAATAATATTATAGTATTTATAAATATTATTTTAATTGTATAAATAAATATTATTAACATAAATAAATTAATTTTATGTAAGTATTATTACAAATATTTATTTCGTGCGATACCCATATTAGTATCCGTGTGTCCGGCCGAGTACGGGTGTTACACACATTTGTTTTATATCATGAGAAAATAGAATTCGCTAAAATTTTAAATAAATATAATTTTCATGTTTGAATCAATAATTATATATTAGTTTTATTTTTGTGATCATAAAATAATTAAAAATATTTCATATTATCATACAATTTTGATACTATTGAATTCATACATTACTTATTTATTTATTCTAGATGACAATATTATACTTTATAATATTACCAATTTTTATAATGCATTATCTTTCGTAATCTTAAATTTGAAATGCATTTCACTCATCTTATTTTATGTCTCATTCTATTAGCATTTCATACATTGTTTTAAAAAGATCTATTTTTATTTTTTTTAATAGCACAAAATAGTAATAATTATTGTGATAATAATCGTATACTACAAACGATGCAAAATAATACTAACAATATATCATAAGTTTAAAATTTAATATTAGTTATTATTTATCTATTTTTGTCAAATTCTTATTTATTTATGATAATTAAATTATTGCATATATGAATATATGCTCATATAAAATATGCTCTATATTGCATATATGCTCATTTTTTTAATTAGAAATTATTGCATATATGAATTTTTTTTATGATAATTAATTTTTTTTATTAATTATATAATAATTTTCTTATTTTCTATATAGAAACATTAATCATAAATATGCAATAAAAATATAATTTTTATATAATTCGTATATTGTACGCACGGGTACTGGTATGGTACACGCATTTTTCCTAAAATATAATAAAAATGATATTAAAAAAAAATTAAATTATTGAATAAAAAGTTTATTATTTTTAAAAGATATAAGAAATTAGTGCCTAAAATTCTTTTCATATATAAAAATATTTGAATGAACAATATATTATTGTTTATATAAAAATGTTATTATTGTTTACATAAGAGTTATAATATGACAGAGCTTGGCATCCCTGCTCCAATACCACATCTGCAAACATGAAAAAAGAAGGTTCATTTAATTTGACTTAATTAGAGATTTAATTAAAATATCAAGGTGTTGTAAATACATGAGAAAACTTATATGTGACTGAATAATCCAGTAGGCCCTGCCTGCATTATAGGAATAACGCCAAAGAGAATCAGGATTCAGGCAGTATAATGGACATGACAAATACATATATGGAAATAGGAAAGTGGAAATAATAATATATGTATTGATTTCAATAGTCTTACCCATATCTGCATTCAAACTTCCCCTCTCTATAAACCCCAAAAGATTGGAGGATCACTGCCAGCATTGCACATATCATTTCACAGTATCATCTGGAATTCCACTTTCCTAAAGAGAGAGAGCCGTGAAACAAAAGCACAATTCACCAAAATCTAACATACATATTGGACGATGCCAATTTTCACATATTGATAGAAGTTAGGGCCAAGATACCAGTCTCTTAAGATGAAATTTAAAGGAAATAGGTGTTCTACAACTCCATATGCATATGCATCTTTCAGGAGAGGAGTGTTGTTACGCTCATACTTTCCATAAATTGAATTGTTTTCTCCTCACCACCTAAAAGCAACCATAAACAAATTTGTACAAAACAACCATAAACAAATTTGTACAAAGAGCCTGTCCAATCCAACATGATTTAAAATTTGAGATGTATTAAATCTTTTAGCCATGTGTGTAATAATAACATTCAAGCCTCACATATTAATAGATTTTAAATTAGACTTGACTGAAAGGATAATCTATTAAAATATCATAATCTTTACACTTTTTGCATGTGGGAAAAACATATATATATATATATATATATATATATATATATATATATATATATATATATATATATAGGGCCATATATATATATATATATATATATATATATATATATATATATATATATATATATATATATATATATATATATATATATATATATATATATATATATATATATATATATATAGGGCCGTCTTTGAGGGCGTGCAAGGCGACCTACAGCACAGGGCCACACATTTTTTCATGAATAAACTATGATAAAAAGGGCCTTCATACATATTATTCACATTTAAATAGGGCCTCTTCAAAATAACTTACGACTCAAATGAAGTTAACTTTACATTTTTACACAGGGCCTCTCAAAAGTTTGAGACGACTCTGTATATATATATATATAATAACTACAACTATGGAAATTAGTAAGATATGCAATCCATTTGACATACCTAGACAAGCTATCATGTATCTTTCAAAGCAATATAATGCAAAGGCCCCATAGCAGGTTTAAAGGTACACAAATGGAAATAATATCAGTGAAAATAATAAATAGCAGACATTCTAGCTTTGAGGCAAGAAGATATAACATCCAGCTCACTATTATTTATCATTATTAAATCATATTATTTGATGAAAACATGGCAGTAGTACAAGCTGAATATTTATTTTCAGAATCACACATAAACTAACACAATACTTAGACAACACAGTTATCAAAGTCATTCCAACATTCGACCGAAACATGTGGTCGACAAAAGTATTTACATATCGAAAGTATTTACATTTAGTTGCAAGATAGTAGATAAAGGTGCTTTACCTCTGTGATCTTGATGCCAAAATTGCTGATGTTAATTATAAATGTTAATAACATTGAAATTGAATGAACTTTTGGATGTTTGATCAAGACTCGGATCTACACATTATAGAAGCAAGAAAGAAAATGAGAATTAAAATCAATATGCCAACAACAACTAAGGAGTCATGTAATCATACAACTTTCAAATCCAATATAATTAACGATTCGTAACATCATTACTTTCCTCTTTCCAATTTACTGAGTATTGAATTTTATATATGTTACCAACTCTATGTGGGAATGGTGTTTCCATCTAAGAAATCTCACTCATTCTCCAAACTTGAATGATTCATCAACTATACATTATCTCTATAAATCCAGACACATAAAAAAAAAACTATTATGAACTTCGGTACTCCAAATTAAAAATCAAATCATTAAAAACTATAGTTAAGCACCAATGATGTATTTAACACAGACATGATATGAAATTGTCCAAAGTCCAATCAAATGAGTGAGTTTTTTGTTCTTACTTCTTTTTCTAACACTGATTCTTGATCCATTTGAATCCAGCAGAGGTTCCACTCTTCACCTTCTGAGCACCTACCATAGCAGTTGACTTAGCCTTTGTGTTTCAGATGCGACAACCATCACCCCACAAAAACAAAACAATAACAAAATCATCTTATTAAATACCGAACCCATAACAATCGATAGTAGATTTGGATATTTTTCCCATAAAATCCTACAACAATAACAAAATCAGTCAAAACCCTAACAATCAAAAGTACAGAGGCCAGCAAAATTACAACTTATCTACATTTTTTATACAGTAAATATCACAAACACATAACACTCACAAAAAAATTTCAAATCATTTAGCAAAGCATAAAAAAAAAACAAAACCTTTTTCACAGCTCCTGAAACCTATTTTCTCATTGGATCTACAAGTGCTTCAAGCTCCTGAAATTCCTCAAATAACAAAATTTTGCAATTTCTTCAATACTCTTATAAAAAACGAAGTTGCTGACATACACAAATATTATTGAAAATTGATGGCTTAAGAAATTACTTGTTTCACAAATTAATATAAGCATCATGAGTAACATTAACAAAGAAATCCAGAAGAAAGAAATCATACACATAGTTGAGAAACCCTAAAAAAATGAAAGAGAATCACCAAAATCATACCCACCGCCCGGTTTTCCGCAAGCTTGTTCACATCATTCTTCAAAACATTGACTTATCCGTCAAAACCCGGTTCAATACTTCCTGAAAGAACAACAACAAAACGTTAGATACGAAATGGAAAGACAGAAATTTGTAGCTTTGCGACGATACAACTTCAGAATTGAGATCGATAGCTTTATTGGCTTCGGTTAGAGTTTTGTTATTTGAAGAACTTTGATGGTATCGTAAAAAAGAGGAAGAACGAAGAAAAGGAGGCATAAAGAAGAAGAAAAGGGAGAAAGAAGAAGAAGGGAGAGAGATAGAGAGAATACACAAGAGAGAGGGAGAGAGGGTGAGATGTATGTTAAATTTAAAACTAAAAATTTGAATTTCATATTTCAAATTTCAAATTGAAGAGTTTGTTTACTTGAAAAAAAAATAGAAGTGTTTTTAGAATGAGCCACGTGGCGCGTTATGGAAACAGAAAGGCATTTTCGATTTTTCCAGAACATTGTATGTTCATATATGGTAGATTGTATGTTCTTATATGGTAGATAGTTGAAAATAAACTAAAAAGACGCCTCACTCTTCCGTACAGACCACTTTGCAACTTCTGATTGGTTCTCAGAAAATCTCAGAATAGTGATAGAAAGGATTGCTTGTAGTTTTAAACACTCTACAAGAGATAACGAGTTAAAACAACAAGTCAATAAATCTTGGCGAGCAAGTTAGTGAGTCAGTACAGTGTCACACTCGCTTCTTTTTAATATGCTCACGCCCCTGTTTCACTCAACTCATCAATCATTTCCACCTTTCTACTTTCTCTCTTGTTTCTCTACTTTCTCTCTCACACATATCTGAAATGGAACCCCAAATGATGAAACGCCAAACCACACTAACACAACTCCCGCCGAGAAGGGGACTAGTAAAGATCAGAGTCTTCAAGAGTCTCATCAGATCTGTCACGGCTTTTGCGTCCGGCGATGGTGGATGGAACAACGGCATAGACGAGGGAGGTGATTCCCCTTCTACAACACCGCCGATACCGAAAGGATATGATTCCGATCAAAACAACTGATCTTTGTTGTTCCATTTTTACTATTAGGTCTCTCTGTAAAGGGTGTTGTTGCTGTTAAAGTGTTAGTAATTAACAGTTGAAATATGAATACTTTTTGTTTTTGTTTTCTATTTTGGTTTTTTGTTTTTGATTTGAAACAGAAAGGGGGAAATAAGAAAAAATGAAATACTAGCATTGATGGGAGTTAGTTACTGTATAGGGATGTATATGATTGCAGAAACACTGATTATTGTATAATTTTTAATTAACTGAAATATTGGTGGTTAATTAATTGTCCTTATGATGAATAATTAATCCTAAGATTTATCTCTACTAGCTAATTCACTTGTTGTGGTCATTGATATTGTGAAATGAAATGTGACCTTAATTTTGTGAAGTTTTTGTAGGTCACTAAATTTGGGTAGCTTTTGTGAAAATATTTTGATTTGGTCAAACATGACACCAATCAAAAAAGCACTAGATTTATTGAAACCTTTGGGGGAAAAGAAATAAACAAGGTCCCATGTATATTGAACTGAGTACTCTCACTCACATGCTCCAATAATCACTATGAAAATGTTCAACATGCTTAAATGAATCAATCAATCTTTTTGCTTGGTAAAATGTGTCAATTAAGCATTTTTTTTTTTATTTGCAAGTGAGAAAGATTAGATTCGTGAATGATTTATTAAAAAGCAGAGTTTACTAGTACAGTTAAAAGAACTGAATCAATAATTGAAAAGAATCGGTTGCGACTCTTTAGGATAAAATATAGGAATGAAAATGACAAGCACTTGTGAATGGATTCTTCTTCGACCAAGCCATTAGTAGCTTTTTTCTTGATAATCAACAACTTGACATATGCTCTAATAACTAATAATCAGATATTATAAAAGTAAGTATAATCTACCTTAAATTTGAACATTTTTATTAGTCAAATTTTAAAAATTGTTAATTTTTTAAAAATGAATAGTAGAATCAATATGATTTTAGCAATGATTCCTACATTTAAAATCTCTCACTTATTAATTTCTATTTACATGCATAGGATATGTCTTTTTCAAATTTTTATAACTTGAAAATCAAAGTTTTCTATTTTGTCTTGGATTAACCGATTAATCTATGTTTTAATCGATTAAAACATGAAAAATGCCTATCAATTATTTTTATATAAATGAAACTTCTCTTCATTTTAAAATATACTAGCTTTCTGAATAAAATTTTAAAATCGAGTCTGCAAACCTTTGTGATAATAATCTACGTTTCGCGTAATTTAACCTAATGTGTTCATTTTAATTTTCCGGCTACTTTTCGGTCGCACTTTTGGACTGTTTAAGCCATTTAACTGGATAAAATTTATTTCAAAATTTGACCAAATGCTGTATTTTTTCGAATAGTATATTTTTTGCTGATCATTTTGGTGTATTCATTTTATTTTTATGAGCACTTCGATACCGGTCCAATTATTCATTTTTTTTACCGTTTTTATTTCTTTTTTTAATTATTTTTTTATTTGTATATTGAAAAATACTTAAATATTTTAATCTTCTATTTTAATGTGTTTCTTTTTAATTTAATTACTTGTTAAATATTTAAAAATATAAAAAATAATATATGTTGTAATTATTAATTAATTTAAATATTTTTATTTAATATTGATTAGTTAAATTATTAATTGATCTTATTAAATATATATATTTAAGTTAATTAATAATTCTTTGTTGTTCGATTTTATCATGACTGATTGCTTCCTTGCTTTGAGCTTGATTTGTCGATTAATTCTTGTTGTTTTTCCATGATTAATCGGATTGCTTTCACACGATGTTTTTTTGCCGTGTATTTTCTCTTTGTTTCCTCACGATGCTTTTCCATGACTACCGGTTGATTTTATGTGTTGATGACATTCATGATGCTCTTCCATGTATGTCATTAATTCTCTTTGCTTACACGATGTTTTGCCGTGACCGTTCTTTATGTTTGTGGATTCTATTTGTTTTCACGATGCTTTGCCGTGTGCCTCTGTTTTATTCGCGATGCTTTGTCGCATATCTTTGTCTGTTAATTGCATGATGCTTTTCTATGTACTGATTACCATGATGTTTTTCCATGCGTAGTCTATGACTTTTTGTCTGTTTAATCTGTTACACGATGCTTTGCCGTGTGCCTTTGTTTTATCCATGATTTTTTGCCATGTGTATTTTGTGATCTTACCTGTCTGACTGTACATGATGTTCTTGCTGTGTACTGTGTCTGTGTTTGATGCTTGCCATTTACATGATGTTCTTCCATGTATTTGTTGTTGTCTTTAATCCTTGTTGACCTAATCCAATGGGAGGGATTGTATGTTGACTTATTGTCATTGTGCATGTCCCTCATTTATTCTTTACTTGTCTTTGTTGTTCCCGATTCTTAGAACCTAATAACTCGTAGTTCCACGAACTACGGACGCTCTGATTTCTCAAGTTCCTCTTGAGAATATGTAACACCCCTTTACTATACCCCCAAATAATCACGTAATCATTTAGGCACATATTAAAAATTTCGTCAGAGTATAATTATAAACGTAGTATAAAAGAGGTATGTCACATTATACATGAAAATAAAACATTCAACACCTGCTCAACAATTGATATGCAACAGTGGGGTAACTTTGCAACAGAGGAACTTAGTCCTTACACCCACATCTCAATATTTAGAATAAAAGCGGAAAATCTAAACATTGAATAACATCCAACCTACATATATCATCAAGTATTATCCACCAACATAATTCATGTTTACATAAGCATTCATCAACAAGATACATGTACAAATGTATCACAAAAGAATCATATACATCCTAGCTACCCGGTGCTACATATCAGAGCCGACCGACCAAAAGAATGAAGACACGCTCCACAAAAAGACCACCATCATACCTACTCTGCAATGCCTCATAGAGCATCATAAAACAACAGAAGGGTGATAAATACACATATTCTTCATTCTCACCACAATTCATCACAACTCACTCATATACATCACAATGTATATATATACAAAACCAAGCATATTCATCATGCATACTTTCACAATTCTTATCATTCCACATAAACATACATATTCATGTTTATTCATCAATGCACAAGTATAAAGATGATAAATGCAAATCATAGAGACCGACTCACGACTCTATGCAAATGCAATGCGGTACCGACTCAATCATCTCAAGTTCACTCAGGAACTTATTGGAACCATCGCTCGTTACCAATGTAACTCCCCGTCGGGCCTACGATGCTCACCAATTGCTCACACCTCACATAGACACACAATGTTTATGGATTGCTCACACCTCACCTAGGCACACAATATGATTGCTCACACCTCACCTAGGCACACAATCGTTTGTAATCATCGCTCACACCTCACATAGGCACACGACGTTACAACGGATTCTCATTAGAATCACACAACACAAGAATGTACATCATTATGCTTCACATACAAAATGACTCAAGACATTCTTGAAATGCATACATATTCACAATATATTCATGCCTTCATCTCATACCATCACATACAATCTATATACATTCACATCAATGCACTATTGTATGATTCACATCCAAAACACACATTCAAAATGGTAAAAGTCGCTAAATAACACTATTCCCGACTTTCCGACTTATTTAATCGGCTAACAGCCCCAAAATCCTCACCATAAGAAACTACAGCTCAATAGCTATCCAACGATACCAAGAATGTAAAAATCGGGTAAACGGAACTCAAGTTACGAAAGAAAAACGAAAACGATATTTTGAAAAATCTCATTTTTACACTTGACCTGACCGTACGCGTATGCACCCAAGACGTACGTGTATGGCCCAAACTCGTACGCGTATCATACGCGTTTCACCAGATGGCCGGGAAAACATGCAACCCATACGCGTATTGGCCCTGAAATGCGCCACCCATACGCGTATTGCCCAAGCCAATACGCGTATGGCCAGGCAAAATGCAGAATTTTTCTGCAGAATATTTTCTGCGTTTTCCACCCTAACCACACCCAAATCCATCATCTAAACTCAGAAAAATACCAATTTGATGTACAACAACATATATCAATCATGTATCAACAACAAGGAACACGAAAACATCATTTCCAACACTAATTAATCGAATTCTAACACTTTCTACACAAATGGGTTTATACAAAAACTCATAAAAATCAACAGCAACAACAACACAATCATACATAATGATATACATTGATGAGATAATAATATTTCACACCCTTACCCGGATTCCAAGCTTGCTAGATGATTGTTCTTGATGGTTTTCTAGGTTTTTCCAAGTTTTCTTCTCTTTTCTCTTCTTCCTCTTTCTTTCTCTCCTTTTTCTCTCTATTTCTCTTTTCTTTCTCTTTCTCTCCTATTTCTTCTTCTTATCTCTTTTTCTTTTCTATTTCTTTTCCTACTTTCTACTCAAATTCAATTAATTCATTTTCTTACATAATTCTATTTCTACTAAATTTCTAACTTATCATTAATTGAGAAATGTCCAAAATACCCTCCATTCTAATTTCCCCGAAAACTCTAAAAAACGGTAAAATATCATAACATGTCAACATAGCATATTAACACACAAATTTCACAAATAAAATAATTTATCACTCAATTTAAATAAAAGACTCAACAAAATGGGAATAATCGGAATCGGGGAGTTACAACTCTCCCCCACTTTAGAAATTTTTGTCCTCGAAAATATTACCTGATTCAAATAACTCCGGATACGACTCTCACATCCCACTCTCTAGTTCCCAAGTCATATTGCCTTCCGCAACGCCTCCCCACGCTACTTTCACAAGCGCAATATCATTGCCTCTTAGCTTCTTAACTTCACGGTCCAAAATCCTAATCGGTAAGGCTTCAACCGTAAGGTTATCTCTCACTTCAACCTCGTCCATAGGAATAACATGTGACGGATCCAGAACATACTTCCGAAGTTGCGAAACATGGAATACATCATGCAAATTCGAAAGATTCGGAGGCAACGCCACACGGTAAGCCACAACACCAACTCGTGCAGAAATCTGATACGGACCAATAAAACGAGAAGTCAACTTCTTCAACTTCAAAGCACGACCCACACCCGTAACCGGCGTAACTCTCAAAAACACATGGTCGCCTTCTTGAAACTCAAGATCTTTCCTTCTCTTGTCATGATAGCTCTTTTGTCTACTTTGAGAAGCTTTCATCTTCTCACGAATAAACTTCACTTTCTCCGTCGTCTGTTGTACCATCTCTGGTCCAACTATCGTCCTCTCACCGGTTTCATGCCAACACAAAGATGTTCGACATCTCCGACCATACAAAGCCTCAAATGGTGCCATACTTATACTTGAATGAAAACTATTATTGTAGGTGAACTCAATCAATGCCAAATAACTATCCCAAGCACCACCTTGCTCGAGCACACAAGCACGCAATAAATCTTCCAACGATTGAATTGTCCTCTCGGTTTGACCATCCGTTTGCGGATGATAAGCCGAACTCAATCTTAGCTTCGAACCCAAAGCCTTTTGTAAACTCTCCCAAAACCTCGATGTGAATCTAGGATCTCTATCCGATACAATACTCTTAGGAACTCCATGTAACTTCACAACCGCAAGAACATAAATCTCGGCTAACTTCTCCAATGGATAACTAATATCAATTGGAATGAAGTGAGCAGATTTAGTAAGCCAATCAACGATTACCCAAATAGCATTATGACCTCTTTGTGTATTCGGCAATCCCGTAACAAAATCCGTCGATATACTATCCTGTTTTCACTCCGGAATGTCCAACGGTTGCATTAATCCACTAGGCTTTTGATGTTCCACCTTAGACTTTTGACAAGTTAAGCACGCATACACAAATTGAGCCACATCCCTCTTTAATCCGGACCACCAAAAGATTTTCTTCAAGTCTTGATACATTTTATTCGCTCCCGGATGAATACTTAAGTTACTTCGGTGTCCTTCTTCCAATATCATATTTTTCAACTCCGCATCATCGGGAATACAAATACGACCACGGAATCTCAAAACTCCAAAATTATCAACCTTGAAATCCTCATTCTCACTCATCATCAAATCAACGAACTTCAAATCCAACTTTTGCTTTTCACATACGGTTGCAAGAAAATCATTCGTAACATGTAGTATACCAAGTCTCACACTTCTCGGCGTCATTTCACAAACCAAACTCAAGTCTCTAAAATTCTCCAAAAGTTCCCATTCATCATCAATGCAGACATATGTAACGACTTCCGACTTAAAGCATCGGCCACCACGTTTGCCTTACCCGGATGGTAATTCAAACCAAAATCATAATCCTTCAAAAGCTCTAACCACCTTCTTTGTCTCATGTTCAATTCTTTTTTATCAAATAAATGTTTCAAGCTCTTGTGATCACTAAAAACTTCAAATCTTGCACCATAAAGATAGTGCCTCCAAATTTTCAAAACAAACACCACGGCCGCTAACTCCAAGTCATGTGTAGGATAATTCTTTTCATGCACTCTCAATTGTCTTGAAGCATAAGCCACAACTTTTCCATCTTGCATCAAAACACCACCTAAACCAGCCAATGAAGCATCACAATACACAACAAATGGTTCCATCGGATTTGGAAAAATCAAGATCGGAGTCGTTGTCAACCTTCTTTTTAGCTCATTGAAACTCGCTTCACAATGAATATCCCAAATGAAAGCCTTTCCTTTACAAGTCAATTGCGTTAACGGAAGTGCCAACTTCGAAAATCCCTCAATAAACCTCCGATAATAACCCGCCAAGCCTAAAAAGCTTCAAATCTCCGTAACCGATCTAGGAGCCTCCCATTGCATCACCGCATCAATCTTGGATGGATCAACACTAATACCACTACCGGAAATAACATGTCCAAGAAAACTTACTTCCGACAACCAAAATTCACATTTCGACAATTAGCATACAATTGTTTCTCTTTCAAAATTTGTAACACAATCCTCAAATGCTCTTCATGCTCCTCTTGAGACTTAGAATAAATCAAAATATCGTCGATGAACACAACCACAAAACGATCTAACTGTTCATGAAAAATATGATTCATGTATTCCATAAACACACCCGGCGCATTAGAAACCCCGAATGGCATCACGGAATATTCGTAATGGCCATACCGTGTCCTAAAGGCCGTCTTTTGAATATCCTCTCCTTTCACACGAATCTGGTGGTATCCCAATCTCAAATCAATCTTACTAAAAACACGCGCACCAACCAATTGGTCCATCAAATCATCGATCCTTGGAAGCGGATACTTGTTCTTAATTGTCACCTTGTTCAATTGTCGATAATCAATGCATAACCGCATACTCCCATCTTTCTTCTTTACCAACAATACCGGAGCACCCCAAGGAGAAACACTTGGTCTTACAAATCTCTTGTCCAACAAGTCATTCAATTGCTTCTTCAATTCTACCAACTCCGATGCCTACATACGATACGGTGCCATCGAAACTGGTCTAGTACTCGGAACTAGATCAATAGAAAACTCAACTTCTCTTTTCGGCGGTACATCTGTAATATCCTCCGGAAACACTTCTGGAAAATCACACACCACTGGGAACACATCGAGCTCAACTTTACTCTCCACTGACAATGATGCAAACAAACCGAACAATTGAGCTTCGTCCGCTAAAAGTTTCTTCAACTCTTTAGTGGATAGGAAACTCTCATCTTCATCATCTTCCAAAGAAGGAAACCTCACTAACTTGTGATAGCAATCTATATGAACTCGATTAAATTGCAACCAGTTCATACCCAAGATTACGTCCAATCCATCCAACGGCAAACACACTAAATCCATAATGAAGTCTTTACCATACATGGTCAAAGGACAACTTACACACACCAAAGACGTAGTTACCGACCCTGAAGCAGGAGTCTCAGAATAAAAAAAATTTATTAAATTTTTTATAATGTTTTGAAATTAAAAATTCAGAATAAAAAAATTTTAAATTTTTTTTATTTTTTGAAAAAAGAATTTTCAGAATAAAAAAATATTTTTTATTTTTCAAAAAAAAAATTCAGGTTAATTTTTTTTTTTATTTTTCGTAAAAAAATTGAAAAGAAAATTCAGAATAAAAAAATTTTAAAATTTTTTTTATTTTAAAAAAAAATTCAGAATAATTTTTTTTCTTAAATTTGGGGAATTTTTTTTTTATTATTTCCAATGTTTTTTACTCAATAGTTTTTTTTATTTTTGTATGAAAAACTTATTTATATGATTAAAACAGTTTATAAAAGAAAACTGGTTATAAACCGGTTTTAAATTGAATTAAATGGTTCAGTTCAGTAATCATGTAAGTGGTTCAATTTTTTTATAGTGTAATTCAATTCAGTTTAATAATATAGTTTAGTTAACTATATTTTTGCACACTCCTTCTTTAGCCAATTTATAGAGGTTGGAGTGCCATCAGACCTCTTTGATATGGGCATCATAGGGGGCTTAATAGACATCTTAAAGGCCTTCATGATTTTGAAATCGTCAACAAAAGATGAAACAGTGGCAAACTGCATTCAACAAAATCCAATCTTTAATCTTACCAATTGTGTGTTAAGACAATAGGGGAGTTTTCTTTAAATCTAGAAATGAATATTTGATTGACCGAAAATAAACGTGGTTGTTTCTTGAATTGTGCATGTGATACGCAAATGTTTATCTCTAGATATAAATTTATTTTCTAATTTTGCTTTCCTTATCTTTTTAAAATTGTTTTTGCATTGTATTTTGCTTTCCTTAATTTTTCTATATTGCTTCCTTTTATTTGATCTACTGGTGTTGTTTAAAAAAAATTGATATATAAATTTTACCTTTTGCATTATTGTACATACATCAAATATATATTACATT
Source organism: Lathyrus tuberosus (assembly GCA_022829125.1). Lineage (NCBI taxonomy): Eukaryota > Viridiplantae > Streptophyta > Magnoliopsida > Fabales > Fabaceae > Lathyrus > Lathyrus tuberosus. Next base: position 39,613,208 of record JALAZF010000002.1, read on the forward strand.
TATAAAATGAACTTGAAATCAGAAATTTATTCAACAAATAAATTTTCTTAAATCATTGGCACATGTTTGACTTAAATAACTAAAAGTTAAATATAAATAGTTGAAAATAAATTAAAAAGACATCTCACTCTTCGGTACAAACCACTTTGCAACTTCTGATTGGTTCGCAGAAAATCTCAGAATAGTGATAGAAACGATTGCTTGTTGTTTTAAATACTCTACAAGAGATAACGAGTTAAAACAACTCGTCAGTAAATCTTGGCGAGCAAGTTAGTGAGTCAATACAGTATCACACTCGCTTCTCTTTTATATACTCTGCTTCACTCAATTCATCAATCATCAACAATCATTTCCACCTCTTTCTACTTTCTCTCTCTTGTTTCTGTCTCACGCAAAAATATCTGAAATGGAACCCAAAATCATGAAACGCCAAACTACTCTAACACAACTCCCACCGAGAAGGGGACTAGTAAAGATCAGAGTAGTCAAGAGTCTCATCAGATCCATGACGTCTTTTGCGTATGGCGATGGTGGACCGAACAACGGAATAGACGACGGAGGTCATTCGCCTTCTACAACACCGCATATACCCGATGGATATAATTCCGATCAAAACATCTGATGCTCACACTTCTTTGATTTTCCATTTTACTATTAGGTCTCTGTAAAGGCTGTTTCTGTTAAACTTTTACTAGTAATTAACAGTTGAAATACGAATATTTTGTTGTTTTGATTTTCTATTTTGGTTATTTGTATTTGATTTGAAACAGAAAGGGGAGTTAAGGAAAAAGAAATGGGAGTTAGTTAGTGTATAGGGAAGTATGATTGCAGAGACAGTGATTATTGTATAATTATTAAATCTCCCCTTTTGTTTTGAATTTAATTAACTGAAATTTTGGTGGGTAATTAATTGTCCTTTTAATGAATGAATTAGTGAAATTTTGGTTCTTAATTCACTTGTTGTTGCCTGAGTGTGGTTGATATTGTGCTAGTTTTGATTGATTTTGTGAAATTAAATGTCACCTTGATTTTGTTGAAGTTTTTTTGTTTGACTAAAATTGTCTAGCTTTTTGTGAAAATGTTAAGATTTGGTCAAACATGACACTAATAGCACTAGATTTGTTTAAACATCATAGAGAACATAATTCCTTCATTCTGAGTTCTGTCTTTGATAGGGATTTTGATTGTGTGTTGTGACAGAAAGTATGCATTCCGAGTATTTTGACCCTCCGATTAAGAACTTGAGCACTCAAATTCAACATACTATGTCTAATTCATTCAAGAATTGATAGTCACTTGTATAAAACTAACTTTTTTTTAATTCATCCAATAACTCAATCTCACTAGTTATGTAAAATTGACTTTTTTTTTCATTCAATAAATGATATATTAAAATCTTTTACCCACATCTACACTTTTGAAAAAAAAAAATCAAAATGCCACGCTATGAGAAATGTATAAAATACCACATTTTTTATTTTTGTTATTAAAATAATATGAGTCAAACACTGATGTGGTCTACCTATATGGATTTCTACCCATTCAATTTAACTATCCTTTGTCTTTTTTTTTTTTTTTTATTTGTATAAGTTCTTGCGGGGATAGAAAAATTTCTGAAAGAAACACATTATCTCTATGGATGTTTTTGTTAATTTTGTTACTTAAATCTTACAGCAATTTTATAAAAAAAGTTTTGCAGGTAAGTTTGATTAGGAAATTTGCAGGAAATGTGTTTTATAAGAATATTTTATTTATAAGTTTTTCTTAATCAGAACTAATAGTTTTTTTTTTTTTAATAAAATCTCATATAAAGGTCATCAAAAAGAAAAAAAAAATAAATGAAGGCATTCCTAGCCTATTCTGTATAAAATCCTTCCTAATACCACTAGGAATGGAATATAAAATAGCAGAGAGAATTACAATTAATACTGACATTGGCAAAGAAAATCGGCACAAGTGTTTATATGAAAAAAAAACTCTAAACAGTTAAGCCATTGATTCCTTAATTGGCAAGGCAACAATGATTGGTAATGGAAATCTTGCGTGACATTGATTGAATCCGTTTCAATTCAAAGCTTGTCCCAATTTGTTTCTATTACAATCTTCATGGTTTGAAAAGACACTGAACTCTGCATGGTATAAAGAGGGTCACGCCACCTTGTTCGGAAAAGCTAACACAAAATTGCCATGGTTGTTTCTAAAAATCCCACCTCAACCTGCAGGTCTTGAGTCTTGGAGATAGGCCCTGTCTCGGTTGAACTTTAGCAAATTTGGAGATTGGGGTGTTTATTGGGAAAAACCAAACTCTCACATTAGCTAAAGATAGAACTTACAAAAGATTTATATAAAGATGAGTTAGGCTAAATTATAATTCTATCAATGCCACCAGAGCTCTTTGATATGAGGAGCACGAGGACTTAATTGACAAAAGGCCTTCATGATTTTGAAATCATCAACAAAAGATGAAGCAAAGGCATTCAACTTTAATCTTACCAATTGTGTGCAAAACATTAGGGGTGTTTCCTCTAAATCTAGAAATGAATATTTGATTGACCAAAAGTGAATGTGATTGTTTGTTGGATTGTGCTTATGATATGTGCAAATGTTTATCTCTTTCTAACTTTGCTTTCCTTATCTTTTTAAAATTGTTTTTGCATTGTATTTTGCTTTCCATAATTTTTCTGCGTTGCTTCCTTTTATTAGATCTACCGGCGTTGTTTAAAAAAAAATATTTGAAATATAAATTTTACCTTTTTTCATTATTGTACATACATCAAATATTATATTACATTTATAAAATGAACTTGAAATCAGAATTTATTCAACAAATAAATTTTCTTAAATCATTGGCACATGTTTGACTTAAATAACTAAAAGTTAAATATAAACTAGCGGGATACCCGTGCCTTCGCACGGGTACCTGTCGGTGGCGCGCATTTGTTTACATTTAATTTTTTTAAAGAAAATAGAATTAATAAAAATTAATAAATATAAAAAAATATAATTTATATTATAAAAAATAGAATAAATAGCCGTTGACATCGGTTGGTGATGCGTATTTGTTTAAAAAAAAAGTAAAAATAAAAAAGAAGACAAAATTATTTTACCAATTTTTTTTTTATTTTTAGAAAAAGAACATATTTTATTTATATTTGAAGCATAAATATAGTTTTTCATATATACAAATATTTGGATCAACCGTACATTTCCGGTGTGTAAATATTAATTTTGTTTTGATATTTTTTATAAAAATATTTATACAATGATTTATTTTTTTATACTTAAAAAAATAGTTTAAGTTTTTCCGTTTCATATTAATGAATACCGTACGGTCGCACGGGTACCGATGTGTTACATGTATTTGTTTTCAAAAATGATTTTTAAAAAGGAATTATAATGTATAGGAAAAAAATGAGTAAAAATAAAATAGAATTAATAAAAATCAGTAAATATAAAAAAATATAACTTATATTTTAAAAAAATAGAAAAAATACCCGCAGACATCGGTTGATATTTTTTTATAAAAATATTTACGCAATGATTTAGTTTTATAAATATCAAATAATATTATAGTATTTATAAATATTATTTTAATTGTATAAATAAATATTATTAACATAAATAAATAAATTTTATGTAAGTATTATTACAAATATTTATTTCATGCGATACCCATATTAGTACCTGTGTGTCCGGCCGAGTACGGGTGTTACACACATTTGTTTTATATCATGAAAAAATAGAATTTACTAAAATTTTAAATAAATATAATTTTCATGTTTGAATCAATAATTATATATTAGTTTTATTTTTGTGATCATAAAATAATTAAAAATATTTCATATTATCATACAATTTTGATACTATTAAATTCATACATTACTTATGTATTTATTCTAGATGACAATATTATACTTTATAATGTTACCAATTTTTATAATGCATTATCTTTCGTAATCTTAAATTTGAAATGCATTTCACTCATCTTATTTTATGTCTCATTCTATTAGCATTTCATACATTGTTTTAAAAAGATCTATTTTTATTTTCTTTAATAGCACAAAATAGTAATAATTATTGTGATAATATTCGTATACTACAAATGATGCAAAATAATACTAACAATATATCATAAGTTTAAAATTTAATATTAGTTATTATTTATCTATTTTTGTCAAATTCATATTTATTTATGATAATTAAATTATTGCATATATGAATATATGCTCATTTAAAATATGCTCTATATTGCATATATGCTCATTTTTTTAATTAGAAATTATTGCATATATGAATTTTTTTTATGATAATTAAATTTTTTTATTAATTATATAATAATTTTCTTATTTTCTATATAGAAATATTAATCATAAATATGCAATAAAAATATAATTTTTGTATAATTTTTATATAATTCGTATATTGTACGCACGGGTACTGGTATGGTATGCGCATTTTTCCTAAAATATAATAAAAATGATTTTAAAAAAATTTAAATTATTGAATAAAAAAGTTATTATTTTTAAAAGATATAAGAAATTAGTGCCTAAAATTCTTTCCATATATAAAAATATTTGAATGAACAATATATTATTGTTTATATAAAAATGTTATTATTGTTTACATAAGAGTTATAATATGACAGAGCTTGGCATCCCTGCTCCAATACCACATCTGCAAACATGAAAAAAGAAGGTTAATTTAATTTGACTTAATTAGAGATTTAATTAAAATATCAAGGTGTTGTAAATACATGAGAAAACTTATGTGTGACTGAATATTCCAGTAGGCCCTGCCTGCATTATAGGAATAACGCCAAAGAGAATCAGGATTCAGGCAGTATAATGGACATGACAAATACATATATGGAAATAGGAAAGTGGAAATAATAATATATGTATTGATTTCAATAGTCTTACCCATATCTCCATTCAAACTTCCCCTCTCTATAAACCCCAAAAGATTGGAGGATCACTGCCAGCATTGCACAGATCATTTTCAGTATCATCTGAAATGAGGTTTTAGTCAACATTAACAATAAGAAAAACACGGATTCCACTTTCCTAAAGAGAGAGAGCCGTGAAACAAAAGCACAATTCACCAAAATCTAACATACATATTGTACGATGCCAAATTTCACATATTGATAGAAGTTAGGGCCAAGATACCAGTCTCTTAAGATGAAATTTAAAGGAAATAGGTGTTCTACAACTCCATATGCATATGCATCTTTCAGGAGAGGAGTGCTGGAGTCTGTTACGCTCATACTTTCCATAAATTGAATTGTTTTCTCCTCACCACCTAAAAGCAACCATAAACAAATTTGTACAAAACAACCATAAACAAATTTGTACAAAGAGCCTGTCCAATCCAACATGATTTAAAATTTGAGATGTATTAAATCTTTTAGCCATGTGTGTAATAATAACATTCAAGCCTCACATATTAATAGATTTTAAATTAGACTTGACTGAAAGGATAAACTCTTAAAATATCATAATCCTTACACTTTTTGCATGTGGGAAAAACATATATATATATATATATATATATATATATATATATATATATATATATATATATATATATATATATATATATGAATAATAACTACAACTATGGAAATTAGTAAGATATGCAATCCATTTGACATACCTAGACAAGCTATCAGGTATCTTTCAAAGCAATATAATGCAAAAGCCCCATAGCAGGTTTAAAGGTACACAAATGGAAATAATATCAATGAAAATAATAAATAGCAGACATTCCAGCTTTGAGGCAAGAAGATATAACATCCAGCTCACTATTATTTATCATTATTAAATCATATTATTTGATGAAAACATGGCAGTAGTACAAGCTGAATATTTATTTTCAGAATCACACATAAACTAACACAATACTTAGACAACACAGTTGTCAAAGTCATTCCAACATTCGACCGAAACATGTGGGCGACAAAAGTATTTACATATCGAAAGTATTTACATTTAATTGCAAGATAGTAGATAAAGGTGCTTTACCTCTGTGATCTTGATGCCAAAATTGCTGATGTTAATTATAAATGTTAATAACATTGAAATTGAATGAACTTTTGGATGTTTGATCAAGACTCGGATCTACACATTATAGAAGCAAGAAAGAAAATGAGAATTAAAATCAATATGCCAACAACAACTAAGGAGTCATGTAATCATACAACTTTCGAATCCAATATAATTAACGATTCGTAACATCATTACTTTCCTCTTTCCAATTTACTGAGTATTGAATTTTATATATGTTACCAACTCTATGTGGGAATGGTGTTTCCATCTAAGAAATCTCACTCATTCTCCAAACTTGAATGATTCATCAACTATACATTATCTCTATAAATCCAGACATATAAAAAACAAAACTATTATGAACTTCTGTACTCCAAATTAAAAATCAAATCATTAAAAACTATAGTTAAGCACCAATGATGTATTTAACACAGACATGATATGAAATTGTCCAAAGTCCAAGCAAATGAGTGAGTTTTTTGTTCTTACTTCTTTTACTAACACTGATTCTTGATCCATTTGAATCCAGCAGAGGTTCCACTCTTCACCTTCTGAGCACCTACCATAGCAGTTGACTTAGCCTTTGTGTTTCAGATCCGACAACCATCACCCCCACAAAAACAAAACAATAACAAAATCATCTTATTAAATACCGAACCCATAACAATCGATAGTAGATCTGGATATTTTTCCCATAAAATCCTACAACAATAACAAAATCAGTCAAAACCCTAACAATCAAAAGTACAGAGGCTTGCAAAATTACAACTTATCTACATTTTTTATACAGTAAATATCACAAACACATAGCACTCCCAAAAAAAATTTCAAATCATTTAGCAAAGCATAAAAAAAACAAAACCTTTTTCACAGCTCCTGAAACGTATTTTCTCATTGGATCTGCAAGTGCTTCAAGCTCCTGAAATTCCTCAAATAACAAAAATTTGCAATTTCTTCAATACTCTTATAAAAAACGAAGTTGCTGACACACACAAATATTATTGAAAATTGATGGCTTAAGAAATTACTTGTTTCACAAATTAATATAAGCATCATGAGTAACATTAACAAAGAAATCCAGAAGAAAGAAATCATACACATAGTTGAGAAACCCTAAAAAAATGAAAGTGAATCACCAAAATCATACCCACCGCCCGGTTTTCCACAAGCTTGTTCACATCATTCTTCAAAACATTGGCTTATCCGTCGAAACCCGGTTCAATACTTCCTAAAAGAACAACAACAAAACGTTAGATAAGAAATGGAAAGACAGAAATTTGTAGCTTTGCGACGATACAACTTCAGAATTGAGATCGATAGCTTTATTGGCTTCGGTTAGAGTTTTGTTATTTGAAGAACTTTGATGGTATCGTAAAAAAGAGGAAGAACGAAGAAAAAGAGGCATAAAGAAGAAGAAAAGGGAGAAAGAAGAAAAAGGGAGAGAGATAAAGAGAATAGACAAGAGAGAGGGTGAGATGTATGTTAAATTTAAAACTAAAAATTTGAATTTCAAATTTTAAATTGAAGAATTTGTTTACTTGGAAAAAAAAAGAAATGTTTTTAGAATGAGCCACGTGGCGCGTTATGGAAACAGAAGGGCATTTTCGGTTTTTCCAAAACATTGTATGTTCTTATATGATAGATAGTTGAAAATAAACTAAAAAGACACCTCACTCTTCCGTACAAACCACTTTGCAACTTCTGACTGGTTCTCAGAAAATCTCAGAATAGTGATAGAAACGATTGCTTGTAGTTTTAAACACTCTACAAGAGATTACGAGTTAAAACAACGAGTCAATAAATCTTGGCGAGCAAGTTAGTGAGTCAGTACAGTGTCACACTCGCTTCTTTTTTATATGCTCACGCCCCTGTTTCACTTAACTCATCAATCATTTTCACCTCTCTACTTTCTCTCTCTTGTTTCTCTCTCTACTTTCTCTCTCTCTCACACATATCTGAAATGGAACCCCAAATGATGAAACGCCAAACTACACTAACACAACTCCCGCCGAGAAGGGGACTAGTAAAGATCAGAGTCATCCAGAGTCTCATCAGATCTGTCACGGCTTTTGCGTCCGGCGATGGTGGACGGAACAACGGAATAGACGACGGAGGTGATTCACCTTCTACAACACCGCCGATACCGAATGGATATGATTCCGATCAAAACAACTGATCTTTGATGTTCCATTGTTACTATTAGGTCTCTCTGTAAAGGGTGTTGTTGCTGTTAAAGTGTTAGTAATTAACAGTTGAAATATGAATACTTTTTGTTTTTGTTTTCTATTTTGGTTTTTTGTTTTTGATTTGAAACAGAAAGGGGGAAATAAGAAAAAATGAAATACTAGCATTGATGGGAGTTAGTTACTGTATAGGGATGTATATGATTGCAGAGACACTGATTATTGTATAATTTTTAATTAACTGAAATTTTGGTGGTTAATTAATTGTCCTTCTGATGAATAATTAATCCTGAGATTTATCTCTACTTGCTAATTCACTTGTTGTGGTCATTGATATTGTGAAATGAAATGTGACCCTAATTTTGTGAAGTTTTTGTAGGTCACTAAATTTGGGTAGCTTTTGTGAAAATATTTTGATTTGGTCAAACATGACACCAATCCGAAAAGCACTAGATTTATTAAAAACTCTGGGGAAAAGAAATAAAAAGGTCCCATGTATATTGAACTGAGTACTCTCACTCACATGCTCCAATAATCACTATGAAAATGTTCAACATGCTTAAATGAATCAATCAATCTTTTTGCTTGGTAAAATGTGTCAATTAAGCATTTTTTTTTTAATTTGCAAGTGAGAAAGATTAGATTCGTGAATGATTTATTAAAAAGCATAGTTTACTAGTACAGTTAAAAGAACTGAATCAATAATTGAAAAGAATCGGTTGCGACTCTTTAGGATAAAATATAGGAATGCAAATGACAAGCACTTGCGAATGGATTCTTCTTCGACCAAGCCATTAGTAGCTTTTTTCTTGATAATCAACAACTTGACATATGCTCTAATAACTAATAATCAGATATTATAAAAGTAAGTATAATCTACCTTAAATTTGAACATTTTTATTAGTCAAATTTTAAAAATTGTTAATTTTTTAAAAATGAATAGTAGAATCAATATGATTTTAGGAATGATTCCTACATTTAAAATCTCTCACTTATTAATTTCTATTTACATGCATAGGATGTTGAAATATTAAATGAGATTTGATGTGATATGATTAGATTTAATATTTAAATATAATCCAAGTTGTGTTAGCTTAAGCCTAATTAGGGTTGTATATAAATAGACCTAGCTTGTATCATTATTTACACACAATAAAATAATAGAAATCCTTATTTCCTTATTTTCTTTCTTTCTCTCCTCACTAAAAGTGTCTCACGCACTAACAAATTGGTATCCAGAGCTTCCGGTTTTGTTCTTGATCAAGTTTTCAAGAATTTCACGTCAGAGATCGTGTTTCTAGGGCAAGTTAATCAACCGCGGCGAAGATGACTGGTGATAAGAGCATTCCGAGTTCCCTTCCAATGCTTGACGGCAAGAATTGGATCCGATGGAAAAAACAGATGCAATCCTTATTTGGCTTCCATGAAACCCTAGAAGTGGTTAACGGTGGCGTTCCTGTTTTGGCTGAAAATGCAACCGAAGAACAGAAAAAAGCTCACAACGAAGTCAAGAAGAAAGATTGCAAGACTGCTTATTACATTCAGACGGCGGTCGATGCTGCTAATTTCGACAGAATCTCTCATGCTGAAACGGCGAAAGAGGCATGGGATATTCTGGTGAAGTATTATGAAGGAGGTGAGAAAGTCAAGGTTGTTAAGTTACAAACCTTGTGTCGACAATATGAGTTGTCGATGGGAGAAGACGAAAAAGTTGCAGAATATGTGTCGAAGGTTCTGAAACTCGTCCATCTCATGAAGGGTTGTGGTGAAACCATAACTGATAAGATGATAGTTGAGAAGGTAATGAGAACGTTGACCTCTCACTTTGATCACGTTATCGTAGCTATTCAAGAATCCAACAATCTTGAAACCCTAAAAGTGGAAGATTTGGTTGGTTCGTTGGAGGCGCATGAGATGAGAATTGTCGAAAGAAAGGGAGTTCAGGATTCGATACAAGCACTGCAGGCTCAGTCATGGAAAAGGAATAGTGGTTCCAACAAATCCAAAGGCAAATTCGACAAGACTCAAGGAAAGAAGTCTTGGTCGAACCCTCACAAGAATCAGGTCGAAGATAGAGATTCTGAATCCTCGAAAAGAGGAGGAGGAAACTATTGAAAGGACAAAGAAGATAAGAAATGTATAGTGTGTTATAACTGTGAAAAGAGGGGTCATTTGGCCAAACATTGTTGGTACAGGAAAGACAATGGATCGGAAAAAGGCAAGGACGAAGGAGCGAAACTTGCACGCCAAGATTCAGATGATTCAGAAGGTGGTATGGTGGTTATGGCTGCAGTAGCAGATAACCATGTCGAATCTAGGATCTGGTTTCTCGACTCAGGCTGCTCAAATCACATGACTGGTCGAAAGGAGTGGTTGATAGATTTTGAGAAGTCGAAGAAGAGCAAGATAAAACTTGCTGATAACAGTTCGTTGCAAGTAGAAGGTACTGGCAACATAGTTTTTCAACTGAGTAATGGAGCGAAAGCTATGATTAGAGATGTGTTCTATGTACCTGGAATGAAGTGCAACCTGTTAAGTGTTGGACAACTGGTCGAAAAAGGCTTCTCAGTTGTCATGAAAGATGGAGTATTGAAATTGTTCGACACCCAGAACAATTTGGTTTTGAAATCTCCGTTGTCGAAGAACAGGACGTTTAAGACCATGATCAGTTCGACTGAAGTACAATGCCTAAAAACTGTTGTCGACCACAAGGATAGTTGGTTGTGGCATTTGAGGTTTGGACATTTGAACTTTCGATCACTCAACCAGCTGATTACTCAAGATATGGTATCTGGTATTCCAAGTCTTGAGATGTCTGACAAACTCTGTGAAGGATGTTTAGTCGGAAAGTAATCCAGAAATTCTTTCGTTTCGACTATGCCAATGAGATCATCCTGCATACTCGAAGTTGTACATTCAGATGTATGTGGTCCGTTCGAAGAACAAACCATTGGTGGAAACAGATATTTTGTTTCGTTTGTCGATGAGTTTAGTCGAAAGTTATGGATCTATGTGATCAAGAGAAAGGACGAAGTATTTGAAATCTTTAAGAGATTCAAGATGCTTGTCGAAAACCAGAGTGAGAAGAGGATCAAAGTTTTGCGAACAGATGGAGGTGGCAAATACACTTCGAAGATGTTTGAAAAATTCTGTGCAGAAAATGGTGTTGATCATGAGGTAACTGCTCCTTATACTCCTCAACATAATGGAATTGCTGAAAGAAGAAACAGAACCATAGTGGATATGGCGAGATGTATGCTTAAGCAGAAGAATTTGCCAAAATCTTTATGGGGTGAAGCTGTTTCGACAACTGTTTATATTCTGAACAGGTGCCCTACTAAGCAATTGAAGAACAAGGTTCCTGAAGAAGTATGGAGTGGCAAACGACCATCAGTGAGTCATCTGAAGGTGTTTGGCTCTATGTGTTACAAGCATGTTCCTGATGCAAGAAGAAGGAAGCTTGATGACAAGAGTGAACCTATGATTCTGGTAGGATATCATAAGACTGGTGCATACAGGCTATTCAATCCAATTAATGAGAAGATTGTGTTAAGTTGAGATATTGTGATTGATGAAAATTCTGCCTGGGATTGGAATTCTAGTAATTCAATTAACATGCCACTGATGAGCTATGATTTCGACGAAGAAAATGAAGTTGAAGTCGAAGTAGAAGCAATTGCTGAGAATCAAGTCGAAGTCGAAGTAGAAGCAGTTGCTGACATTCCCGATACAGAGGATGTGGCTGAAACAAGCCAACGACCTCGACGAAATAGAGTTCCTCCAACAAGACTTCATGATTATGAAGTGACTGGTGATGATGAAGTCACACCAGATGACGAATTAGTTCATTTTGCTTTACTTGCAGGTGCTGAACCAATCAACCATAACGAAGCTTTAAAAATTCAACAGTGGAAGTTAGCTATGGTCGAAGAGTTACAGGCAATCGAAAGAAACAACACATGGGAGTTAGTCGAATTGCCAGCACGTACAAAAGCTATCGAAGTAAAGTGGGTGTTCAAGTTGAAACACAATGCTGATGGGTCGATAGCTAGACATAAAGCAAGATTAGTAGCTCGAGGGTTTCTTCAAAGAGAAGGACTTGACTACTCCGAAGTATTTGCTCCAGTAGCAAGACTGGAGACAGTTCGACTAGTGGTAGCATTGGCATGCAACCAAGGTTGGTCTACATTTCACCTAGATGTGAAGTCAGCTTTTCTGAATGGTCCGTTAGACGAAGAGGTCTATGTCACACAACCTCCTGGGTTTGTGATTCAGAAGGAAGCGAGTAAAGTATATAAATTGCACAAAGCGCTCTATGGCCTCAAGCAGGCACCTAGGGCATGGAACAAGAAGATCGACTCATACTTAGTCGAATTGGGTTTTGTAAAATACAAGTCTGAGTATGGTGTCTATGTTCAGGTTGTAGCACAAGATATAACAATCATCTGCTTATATGTCGATGACTTGTTAGTAACTGGAAATAGCTTGAAGAACTTGTCGAAGTTCAAATAGCTGATGAAGAAGGAATTTGAAATGTCAGATCTGGGAAAATTGTCTTATTTCCTAGGCATGGAATTTCATATGTCGAAGCAAGGTATGGTGCTACATCAAAGAAAGTATGTCAAAGAGATACTCAAGAGATTCAGAATGGATGATTCGAATCCTGCATCCTCACCTGTCGAACCAAACTTGAAGTTGGAGAAGCATGGAGAGGAAGACAAAGTTGATGTAACTTTGTTCAAACAAATAGTTGGATCTCTGAGATATGTGTGCAATAGTAGACCTGATATAGGTTTCGCAGTCGGATTAGTGAGCAGATTCATGAGCGAACCAAGAGTGTCACACATGAAAGCTGCAAAAAGAATTCTAAGATACTTAAAAGGAACGACAGATTGTGGAATTATATTTCGACGAGAATTTGAAAGCAAAGGAGCAATAGTTAATTGTTTTTCAGATGCAGATTGGTGTGGAGATAAGGAAGATCGAAGAAGTACAACTGGCTATTTCTTTCAAGTATTTGGTGCCCCAATCTCATGGTGTTCGAAGAAGCAACCTGTGGTGGCATTGTCATCGTGTGAAGCTGAATATATAGCAGGATCCTATGCTGCATGTCAAGCAATTTGGATCAGATCAGTACTTGAAGAAATGGAGGTCGAAGTGAAGAAACCTCTTGTGTTGCAAATCGACAACAAGTCAGCTATAAATCTGGCGAAGAATCCAGTTCTACATGGAAGGAGTAAGCATATCGAAGCCAGATTTCACTTCTTAAGGGAAAAGGTAAATCGAGGTGAACTTGAAGTTAGGCATTGCTCAAGTGAAGCACAGTTGGCCGACATTTTCACCAAAGGATTGAAGATCGACAGATTCCTGAATTTGAGAAAGAAATTAGGAATAGTTCAGATCGACTATGACTAGCGTAGGTTCGACAACTTGGATTATGGGGGTGTGTTGAAATATTAAATTAGATTTGATTTGATATGATTAGATTTGATTAGATTTAATATTTAAATATAATCCAAGTTGTGTTAGCCCGAGCCCAATTAGGGTTGTATATAAATAGACCTAGCTTGTATCATTATTTACACACAATAAAATAATAGAAATCCTTATTTCCTTATTTTCTCTCTTTCTCTCCTCACTAAAAGTGCCTCACGCACTAACATAGGATAGGATATGTCTTTTTCAAATTTTTATAACTTGAAAATCAAAGTTTTCTATTTTGTCTTGGATTAACCGATTAATCTATATTTTAATAGATTAAAACATGAAAAATGCCTATCAATTATTTTTATATAAATGAAACGTCTCTTCATTTTAAAATATACTAGCTTTCTTATTAAAATTTTTAACTATATTTTTTTTCTCATTCTTTTATAAATTTCTTTTTCACTAGAGGTTAATGTTATGAGAGTGGAAAATTTTACCTGAGAGTTATATTGTAATGGTGTTGTGTGTCATACCCTAATTTTTGACGTTTAGATCCCACATCTTTTTGCATCATTTGCATAGTCTATCATGTCTTGCATCTCGCATAATACCCAGATTATCAGCTGAAATAAAATTGTTGGATTTACACCCAAATCGGTCAAATCAAAAGTCAAATGTGCGTAAAATCGGTGGACGTAAAATTTTAAAATCGAGTGTGCAAACGTTTGTGATAATAATCTACGTTTCGCGTAATTTAACCTGACGTGTTCATTTTAATTTTTCGGCTACTTTTCGGTCACATTTTTGGACAGTTTAAGTCATTTAACCGAGTAAAATTTATTTCAAAATTTGACCAAACGCTGTACTTTTTCGAATCGTATATTTTTTTGCTGATCATTTTGCCGTATTCATTTTATTTTTTTGAGCACTTCGATACCAGTCCAATTATTCATTTTTTTTACCGTTTTTATTTCTTTTTTTAATTAATTTTTTTTATTTGTATATTGAAAAATACTTAAATATTTTAGTCTTTTATTTTAATGTATTTCTTTTTAATTTAATTACTTGTTAAATATTTAAAAATGTAAAAAATAATATATGTTGCAATTATTAATTAATTTAAATATTTTTATTTAATATTGATTAATTAATTTTTTAATTGATCTTATTAAATATTTATATTTAAGTTAATTAATAATTCTTTGTTGTTTGATTTTATCATGACTTGATTGCTTCCTTGCTTTGTGCTTGATTTGTCGATTATTTCTTGTTATTTTTCCATGATTAATCGGATTGCTTCCTTGCTTCGTGCTTGATTTGTCGATTAATTCTTGTTGTTTTTCCATGATTAATCGGATTGCTTCACACGATGTTTTGCCGTGTATTTTCTCTTTGTTTCCTCACGATGCTTTGTCGTGACTACCGATTGATTTTATGTGTTGATGACATTCATGATGTTCTTCCATGTATGTCATTAATTCTCTTTGCTTACACGATGTTTTGTCGTGACCGTTCTTTATGTTTGTGGATTCTATTTGTTTTACACGATGCTTTGCCGTGTGCCTCTGTTTTATTCGCGATATGCTTTGTCGCATATCTTTGTCTGTTAATTACATGATATTTTTCCGTGTATCTCTGTCAACTTTGCTGTCTGATTACCATGATGTTTTTCCATGTGTATTCTATGATTTTTTGTCTGTTTAATCTGTTACACGATGCTTTGCCGTATGCCTTTGTTTTATCCATGATTTTTTGCCATGTGTATTTTGTGATCTTACCTGTCTGACTGTACATGATGTTCTTGCTGTGTACTATGTCTGTGTTTGATGCTTGCCATTTATATGATGTTCTTCCATGTATCTGTTGTTGTCTTTAATCCTTGTTGACCTAATCCAAGGGGAGGGATTGTATGTTGACTTATTGTCATTGTGCATGTCCCTCGTTTATTCTTTACTTGTCTTTGTTGTTCCTGGTTCTTAGAACCTAATAACTCGTAGTTCCACAAACTACAGACGCTCTGATTTCTCAAGTTCCTCTTGAGAATACGTAGGCACAAGGCCCCGATCCTTGGCGAGCAACCTTTTCTTTTTTTAACCTTTTCTTTTTTTCACATTTTTCTATTTTCATACTTTCACCCTTTTCCCTTTTTCATCATAGTTCTGAACTACGATTGGTCTAATTTCCTATTAAGGATATGTAGGCATAGGATTGCGAGATCTTAGCGAGCTACCTTTTTCTTTTTCCACCTTTCCTCTTTTCTTTGTCCATCCTTACCTTTAACAAACAATTTTAGCAAAACCACAAATATTTCAAGAGGTTCCTATAGAGTACTACAGATGCTTAGGGTGCTAATACCTTCCCTTAGTATAACCAACCCCCGTACCTTTGATCTTTCTTTGCTTAGCTTTAGGCCTTGATTTTTGCTTTGCATTTTTATTTAGGGTTTTTGTTCAATCTTTTCTCCATTCTCTTGGATAAAATAAAAGTTCGGTGGGGATATCTTATTTTGCGAGGCAAGCTGATCCGATAGCTTTGGTATCCGATTCTCACCGTGACATTGTGTTATAAATATTTATTCAAGAATGTGCTTATCTTATAGTCTTTTCGTAATATATTTAAAAGTTATAAGGTAAACCTGTAAACAGTTTAAGTGAAGCTTGAGATGAGCTTGAGTAAAGCTATGATCACTACTACAAAAAACATATACAACAACAGTTAAAAAAATACATTATCACGCAGGACTAGCCGTTGTTACATAGTGTGTGGTTGTATATGCATTACTTACAATCACGGTTGTATGACCGTTGTAGAAAAATGAAAAGCGCCCTACCTATAATCACGGTTGCTTTAAATACCCGTTGTGAAAGGTCTGTCAGCATTTTTTATTTTATTTTTGCCATATGTTTTGCCTGACTACATTTATAACTTTCATCACAATATACAATATTAAATATTTTAACACAACAACATCAAGAACAACAAAATTAACAAGAATAATAAGAACAATAACAAGAAGAACAAGAACAACAACAACAACAACAACAAGAACACCAAGAACAACAAAAACAAGAACAAGAACAATAAGAACAATAACAAGAAAAACAAGAACAATAACAAGAACAATAACAACAACAACAACAAAAATAAGAACACCCACAAGAACAACAACAAGAACAATAACAACAACAATAATAAGAACAACAACAAGAACAATAACAACAACAACAACAATAACAAGAACTACAAGAACAACAAGAATAATAAGAAGAACAACAAGAATAATAACAACAAAAATAACAACAACAAGAACAAAAATAAAAATAACAAAAAGAACAACAAGAGCAGCAACAAGAACAATAATAACAATAACAACAACAACAACAACAACAACAATAAAAACAACAAAAAACAACAACAAAAGGAAGAACAACAACAACAACAACAATAACAAAAACAACAATAAATAAATAAATAAATAAATAAATAGAATCTTTAAACAATAACATTTCACCTGTAGAATCGTTAAACAGGAACAAACTGAAGATGCGAGAAAGACACAAGAAAGGGGGGTTTGAATTGTGTATTTACTCTTTTTACAACTTTTAACTTCTTGTCATTAAGACGTTGAGATTGCATCAGAGTTCGTTGAGAGACTCTGACTTGTGAAGTAACATTCAGACTTGCCTTGCAAGAATCGTAAGAACCAACGAGAGTCTGAACGCTGTGTGCATCATTCAGAACTTGCAGAGCAGAAGCTTATCAGAGTTGCAAGGTTCTGACTTGCTTGTGTAAGGTTCTGATACTCAATATAGAAACATAAACAAGACATTAAGCATAAGAGTAAAGAACACACGATATATCCTGGTTCACCACAAAGGCTAATCCACTCCACCCTCCTCAGGTGATTTTGCCTTGAACACAAGGTCTTAATCCACTATAATCAATCTCGATTACAGATGCACGGGCAACAGCCGGTGACTAACCACTTGCACAGCCGTACTGTGACTAACATGCAATGAACCGTTCAGGGATTCAACTTAATGAATATAACGAACATTGACCTGCAGGTTCCAATCTCACAAGCTCTACTGCTAGGCTTTCACAGTTAGACGTTCAGGGATTCATCGCAATGAATATAACGCTACTGACCCTATTTCAGGCTTTTCCCACAATGACATCTCGCCATTGTCTTCTTGAGTCTCCGGTCACACTGACCACTCAAGGAATCCTAATTCAGCAAGAATTAGTTATACAGGAGATTACAAGAATGCTTCTTAACAAGCAGATTACTCCTAAGTTTAAGTACAAAGAACACACAATTGTTCGAGCAAGATGTGAGCAACAGCTCCTTGCTTATCCTAAGAAACTACAGAGATGTATAATGATTTGACAGTGGTTGACATCTTGTAGATCTTCTTCTTCTTTGTCTTCTTGGGTGAGCAAGCTTTGAGCAATAACTCCTTGCTTTAGATCTTCAATGTAGCGCTGACGAGAAGGTGGTTGATGACTTGACTGATTTGCAATGTTGTCTTCTTCATCAACAGCTTCTGTACCAATTCATTGTTGTTGTGTTGAATGATGATCTTTGAGCTTCAACAACAATGGCCATGCGTAAATGGTGATAACTTTGGATATTCTAAGTGTTACAACGAGAACTCATCGTTGTTGCTATCTTTACACAATGACTTGATCAATTCACTCTTTATGGGGTGAATCAATTCTTAGACTTAATCAGTCACTTCAGAAGCGAATACTCTTTCCTTTAAATAGCCTAGTAGAAATATAGTCGTTTGAAATATTGTTGGCTGTTGGAAAGGAGACGTTGCATAATAACTAGTTGTACTGACACATCTCCTTTTTGCTGTGGGAGAAGTGACGGGATATGTCTTCCTTTGGCGCCGTGTACAGTTACTCACAACGGTAACATTTGACTTCCAAACTTCAGAGGCTTCTAATGGTAAATTGATGAAGCATGAGTAGAGCCTTCTTAATAGGATATCTGATATGTCAAGTCTTCAGTCATTTGAAGAAGTCCATTAGGAATCAGTCTTCAGAACTTCAACACTTGTCTTTAAGAACATATAAGTCTTCAGAGTCTTTCTGCACTTGGTCTTCAGAGCCTTCCGCCTTCAGAACTTCAAGTCATGAGAGTCTTCAGCACTTCGGTTCTCTTCTTCAGAAGCTTCGCAATCTTCAGAATCTCGACCACTTTCAGAGAGCATCCACAAGAGCATTGCAACAGCAATATCGGCATCCTTGGATCTGACTGATCACGATCAGATACAGAAGCATTCTTGCTTCTTGCGACTTGTGTCACACATAGTAACTTCGCATATTATCAATAACGCGCATCTGTCTGGTGCTTGTTGGATCTGATATCTTCTATGAATATGATCTGTACACAACACACGTTAGAACATAAAATGGTTCTTTCACAAATACGTATTATTATCACCAAAACCTAGATCGACTTGTAGAGACAACTCTTTCTCTCACAATCTCCCCCTTTTTGATGATGACAAAACCAAGTATTTTGATTGAACATTTTATACAAGGTAATCACCAAACAAACATATTCAGAGTTCGAAACAACATCTCCCCCTGAATGTGTTATCCTCCAAGTTTTATCTATGATCATCTAGAATCTTATATGATCCAAAGACATACAGAATAACAACATGAGTTGCCAGAACGAAGAATAAAAAAGGATTACTTCTCTATCTTCTCTTTAAGAAAACAGAGAGTCTTCAGCATCTGGACTAGTTCATCAGAACTTCCATCTTCAGATCTTCAGAACTCAGTTCCTTTGTTGTCGTATCAGAGCTTGTAATCTTCAGAGACTTCTGAAGCATTTCTACTTTTCAGCAGATTCATTTAAGAGCAAGCAGAATAATTCTTATCTAATAACATAGCATCGCTATTCATCAGAAACAGACACTGTTTTTTTAAGAAACTCCCCTTGAGTTTTAGACTTTGTGAAGATTTTTGTATGTTGCAGTTGATTTTTGTGATCAATCAACGCTTGATTATGAATCTGGTACGCATGATTTGATTTTAGTCTGATACCAAGTAATGCTGAGTCTTATACCAGAGTAAGTTGAGTCTGATACCAACTGAATGTATTCTTCTTATACCACTTGAAGGGTATTTCCTTAGAGTCCTGAAATTGATACCAGTGAAGGTATTGAAAGCATTATACAGCTTAGCTCTGATTGATATTACTTCAGACTGAGTCTGATACTAATCTTTATGTATACTGAGTCTGATTACCATTTGTTGACTTAGTTTGATACCAAATCATTTTCTTCTTGATTTGTTCTTGGTAGACATCAGAACTACTTCTTGTTGGATCTTCAATCCGGATCTTCAGACAGTTCTTTGACTTCTGTTTTTCACAATTCTTCTGAATAAGCATCTTGAGATGTATACTTTGTCTTGACTGTTTTCAGAGTTTTCTTCTTTTGATTCTTTGCGTTCTGAATCTCATATTCTTAGACAGCTTACAGCTTCTGAACCAAGTGAGACAGAGATCAAGATAAACTTTGACTCTTAGACAGTTCTCAACTTCTGAACAATACTGGGTAGATCTGATTCTGAACACATGTTCACGAAGTGTACAACTTCTATCATATGACCAATAGTTCATAAGAACTTCACTGTTCTTTTTTCTTAACCTGTTCTTAGAATGCCTAGTGAGCTTGTTTAGAGTTCCTCAGTTAAACATCAAACAACAAACGTTAGTACTAACGCATTTTATATGATTGATTACTTGTTTGAGTTTGCATTCTTTCTGTTTTAAGATTTTCTTCCTTTCAATCAATATCAATATTCATATTCATCAATCAAAATCATATTCTTTCTCCCCATTTTTGACATCATCAAAAAGTTATAGAGCATCTGAGCATTTAAGCATATGTAGATGATAGTGATCATAAATAGACTTAAGGGATGTTATCATTTAAGCATTAAGCAAATGAAGGTTGATATGATAGGAAACAATTCTTGTGATGAACATTATTAGAGATGGAAGTATTAACACCGAACCACATAGTAGTTTTAAAATATAAAGCATAGGCTAGACTTAATCCTAAAGGGTTCAAGGTAATCAAAACATAGACTAAAGGGAGCTTAAAGATGATGAGGAAGATGAGAATAAGCTTTCAGAATCATCAGTTCTTGAGACATGCAGCTTTTCTTCTGCTTGAGTAATTGCCAGCCTCTTACTCTCCACAATTTCCTCTGAGATCCATTCATGGAACTCAGTCCAGATATTTCTTATTTCCATGGGGTCCATACAGGATTTGGAGGCATCCACTAAGTTTTGAATTTTTATGATGGTATTATCCTTAAAGGATGTTAATGCATCATACACATTTTTTGATCTTTTTGATGAAGGTTCTCCATCATCAGTATCCTTCTGCTTCTTACTTACTCTCTTCCAATCTGAGAGCTCTTGAAGTACATTAGTAATATTCTCCATGTTAATCCATGCGCTGATGTCTCCGTCCTTAGATTATTTCAGATAGTTCCCGACTTCTGTCTGATTGTAAGTGGCGAATCTTGGAAATCCTTCAACCAGAACCCTTGGTGTCAATGTTAATTTCCTAAAAGATGTGTTATCCAGAGTGGAGTTTTCTCTTTTAAGATTCTCAAACCTGAGAATTTTTCCAGCGCTTTTAAGCAATTTTCTTGATTCTCCCTCATTAATCAGAATATCGTCAACTACCCCTGATTCCACCAAGATGTCAGAAATAAGTCTTCCATACGGAATATGTCTGCCCTCCGTGACAGAACCTGTTATGGAGTTTCTTACGGCTTCCTTCAGAAGTTTGAAGAGAATTGCAGGAAGATGCATCTTGATTCTCTTAAGAAGGAGAAATAAGACACACGTTTGAGTGTCGTTGAGTTGGTTTGAGGGAAGATGGTGAAACACACTTCCTTGGAGGATTCTAAACCATACTTGTAGAGAATCTTTTAGATTAGAGAATATTGAGTTCTCTGTATCAGCTACAACATTTTCTTTGAAAATGCTAGCCAAAACCTTAGCCTCTTTTTCTTCGTTTAGTTGGTTCTTGGTGATTCTCACACCACTGTTGTCATGCATCAGAAGATCTGAAATAGTCTTCTCAGATATGAAGATTTTCCTTCCAAAAATGAAGGAGACAATGAGGGTATTGGATGTGTTGGCGTGGATCCAGAAATCCTTAACCAGATGTCCGTAAGTTGGTCCTTCCAACCTCTTGAAGTAATTACTCCATCCTTGAGTTTCCATTGAAGGAGTAATATCACATCCATTTGACTTTAGATTGTTGAAGTTTACAACAGTTTCTGACAAAACTATGAGACTGTCAACTGGAATTTGTGTGGTTGTGGGAATTGAAGCATTTTGTGAGACGAAAGCCATTTTTAGAGAGTGATGAGGAGAATTGAAGGTGATTAGGCTGAAGATTCAAGTGAGTAAGAGTTGTGTTGTTGTCTTAGGGTTTGATGCTTTTATAGGTGAAGGAGTAAAGTAAATTCTGTGGAGAATTTGAAACCGCAATGGTTGATTTTCCTAGAAGCACTAAGCAATGTGGGAATGGAGGTTAATGATTAATTTCTTTAATCGAGAGTCGTGACACAACTCTAATAAGTCGCAATGAAAACGGTTACTTAATCATGACCTATAAGGGATTTATGGTCTCTAGATAATCCTAGACCTTTTGTATGAATTTTAAGCGGCGCTCATTGTTTTATTATTAATTAGATAATCGTGATCATAAGAACCGTTCAATCAAAAACACATAAATCACACTTAAGTAAAAAAAAAATAGATATCAAGATTTAACATAAGTTTAGTTAAATAAGAATCTTAATTAATTAACAAAAATGACTAACTTCCTATCTTAGACTAAGAATGTCATCGATTGACAAAACTCTGGAAAGATCTTCTCAGTCATTCCATTTCTTCTGCACTGACTCACAACTCCCTGAAGATCAAGGATGTGGGAGATGACTTTGCAAAATGGAATTTGATAGGTTGTGTCTTCCCTAGACAAACGGATTTCTTCCTTCAGATGATTATACATGGATTGGGGTAGGTTTATTTTGACTCTACCAACTAAGAGGAAAATAAATAATCTTTCTTTGTCAGAAAGCCATCCTCCTCCTCTTTCTCTTGGTCTTAGATTAGTTACCATTAGCTTGTACCAGTCTTTGGCTACAGGATTGAGGGTACAAGGTAGAGTGGGATGACCCTTAGTCTCAAAGATCACATGCAAGTGTTTGTCAATACAGAGATTGTTAATTTGATCTTCCACAGTCAAGCCATCCTCAATACAGTCAATGGCTTTTTGCAATGATGGTAGTGTTGATCATGACAGGACAGCCAGCGACCATAGATAAAATGACATTCTTGCCAAAATCATATTCTAGTGATCGAGCGTTTGCCCAGAACTCAGTTACAAGTGCAGGGAAGATAGGTCCATCAAGCATGGAGAAATAGTTTTCCCAGTTCTAAAATTTAATTCCAGAGAAAACACTTGTTTTGTGGAGAAGAGGTAGATGGTTCAGGTTTAGAGTGTATTCCTTTAGGAGTTCGAGGTTAGCGATTTCTCCTTTGATATTGTGTGAAGACATTTTGAGCAGGATAGTTGAGGAAGAAAGTTCTAATCTACCAGGTAGTGATTCTTTCTAAGAGAGGGATAATTTTTGGTGAGGAGAACTAGGTCATGATAGCTATTTATAGAACTAGGGTGCGCACAGTTCATCAGTTCCGAGATAAGCTATAACTAGTTGTGGAGGTCAGTTGAAAGGACACATGATAGATTTAAATCGCCGTAAACCTATGGGTAGGGGTATAGTAGCTGACACCACGTAATCATGAATGTTTATTTAATTTCTTCAAAAATTTTCTAATCATAAATGCTAGAAAATCTAAATTACTCTTAGAAGAATACTAGTGAATAGTTAGTGATTTAAATTACTAATAAAAATAATCAGGAATAAAAGCAACCATACCTTAGGAATACAGAGATCTTTTGGAGACTTATCTTAGTGTTTTCCATTTTGACTCCGATCTTTCTTTCTGGAGGATTTGAAATTTCCATGCCATACCTTTTATGGATGCATTCATTTCTTAAGCTTTTGATCATCATTTTCCTGATTCTACTTTCTTCTGAGTGAACTGTTGTGGGTTTTCGGATTCTTTAAGATTCACTTGTATTTTGACTTCTTTTCCTGTTCAACCTTATTCATCTGTTTTCTGAGAATTAACAAATCAGAGACTTTGATTTATATGATCAGAACGACAGATTTTCGTAAGGCCTTTTCAGAAGGTTATTGAGTTCAAGACTATAACATGACCCGTTGAGAGATTATGTGCTGAGAAATATTGACATCACATAATATTCTCTGACTTGTCTCTTCAACTAATGTATATCCTAGTTCAGAACCGATTATCATCAATCGTGTTTGCAACATGAAACATAGTTTGCATGATACTTCTTGATCTCACAATGCAGATCTTTCTTGTTACAGAAATAGTCCATCATGGATTAACAACATATCTACTTATAAAAGAACGTCAATTAATTTCCTCATTCTGAAAACATCAGCAACTAAAATCCTTTCAAGGGATGACTTTAGTTAATGCGTCAGATTGAACATCTTCTGATTTCAGATTAAAGAGGTTCTGAGAAACTCATCAGATAGAAACTGATCAATCACAAATGGTTCAACTGAGATAGAATCTCCAATCATCAGAACATAGTTATATTGACTTGGTCAAAACTTTAAGTGTTCATTCTTGATCAAGTACTTGATGAATCTGTGAGAATCCTTTTTCTGAATATTCTTTCAGTTTCCTGCATAATTTCCAAGAAAACAATATTCAGTTCTACATTGATTCTTTTAACCTTCTTGATCAGTCAAAATTTAGATGTTGAGTTATTTTGAATTCTGCATACTTCATCTTGAATTTCGACATCATAGAACAACAATCTTTCTTCTTTACATGAAGAGGTTCTGAATGAATTTTTAAACGAGAAAGTCAAGGGTGGACCTAATTTGTTTCTTGAAAACATCTTAAAAACTCATAAAGAATTGATCTTCAGCAAACAAGACTTCTTGTTTTCTGATGATTTAACTTTGAGTCAATACGTGGTTCATCCACACGTATCTTTCAAGATAAACATTCAACAGATACTACTTCTTATCTGATAAATCTTTCTTATCAGCTGATTCTTCAAAGTTCATTAAAACTTTTGTGAGGAAGATTTAGTTGTTTGACAACTACAAAAATTTCAGAATCAGTAATTTGCTCAAGTACTCGGATTGATTACAATTTTGTACACAGTCATCTTCTGAACTATTACATAAATTGTAAGTGGATTTCAATCTCACCCAGAGTATTTCTACGCACCGCATCTGGACCCTTTTCTGACACTGTTAAGTGTTTTGATATCCATCAATAACAGAATAGGAGCTCTGATACCAATTGAAGGTGCGAGAAAGACACAAGAAAGGGGGGTTTGAATTGTGTATTTACTCTTTTGACAACTTTTAACTTCTTGTCGTTAAGACGCTGAGATAGCATCAGAGTTTGTTAAGAGACTCTGACTTATCAAGTAACATTTAGACTTGCCTTGCAAGAATCGTAAGAACCAACGAGAGTCTAAACATTGTGTGCATCATTAAGAACTTGCAGAGCGGAAGCTTATCAGAGTTGCAAGGTTCTGACTTGCTTGTGTAAGGTTCTGATACTCAATATAGAAACATAAACAAGACATTAAGCATAAGAGTAAAGAACACACGATATATCCTGGTTCACCACAAAGGCTAATCCAGTCCACCCTCCTCGGGTGATTTCGCCTTGAACACAAGGTCTTACTCCACTATAATCAATCTCGATTACAGATGCACGGGCAACAGCCAGTGACTAACCACTTGCACAGCCGCACTGTGACTAACATGCAATGAACCGTTCAGGGATTCAACTTAATGAATATAACGAACATTGACCTGCAGGTTCCAATATCGCAAGATCTACTGCTAGACTTTCACAGCTAGACGTTCAGGGATTCATCGCAATGAATATAATGCTACTGACCCTATTTCAGGCTTTTCCCACAATGACATCTCGCCATTTTCTTCTCGAGTCTCCGGTCACACTAACCACTCAAGGAATCCTAATTCACCAAGAATTAATTATACAGGAGATTACAAGAATGCTTCTTAACAAGCAGATTACTCCTAAGTTTAAGTACAAAGAACACACAATTGTTTGAGCAAGATGTGAGCAACAACTCATTGCTTATCCTAAGAAACTACAGAGATGTATAATGATTTGACAGTGGTTGACATCTTGTAGATCTTCTTCTTCTTCGTCTTCTTGGGTGAGCAAGCTTTGAGCAACAACTCCTTGCTTCAGATCTTCAATGTAGCGCTGAAGAGAAGGTGGTTGATGACTTGACTGATTTGCAATGTTGTCTTCTTCATCAACAACTTCTGTACCAATTCATTGTTGTTGTGTTGAATGATGATCTTTGAGCTTCAACAACAATGGCCATGCGTAAATGGTGATAACTTTGGATATTCTAAGTGTTACAACGAGAACTCATCGTTGTTGCTATCTTTACATAATGACTTGATCAATTCACTCTTTATGGGGTGAATCAATTCTTGGACTTAATCAGTCACTTCAGAAGCGAATACTCTTTCCTTTAAATAGCCCAGTAGAAATATAGCCGTTTTAAATATTGTTGGCTGTTGGAAAGGAGGCGTTGCGTAATAACTAGTTGTACTGACACATCTCCTTTTTGCTGTGGGAGAAGTGACGGGATATATCTTTCTTGGGCGCCGTGAACAGTTACTCACAACGGTAACATTTGACTTCCAAACTTCAGAGGCTTCTGATGGTAAATTGATGAAGCATGAGTAGAGTCTTCTTAATAAGATATCTCATATGTCAAGTCTTCAGTCATTTGAAGAAGTCCATTAGGAATCAGTCTTCAGAACTTCAACACTTGTCTTTAAGAACATATAAGTCTTCAGAGTCTTTCTGCACTTGGTCTTCAGAGCCTTCCGCCTTTAGAACTTCAAGTCATGAGAGTCTTCAGCACTTCGGTTCTCTTCTTCAGAAGCTTCACAATCTTCAGAATCTCGACCACTTTCAGAGAGCACCCACAAGAGCATTGTAACAGCAATATCGGCATCCTTGGATCTGACTGATCACGATCAAATACATAAGTGTTCTTGCTTCTTGCGACTTGTGTCACACATAGTAACTTCGCATATTATCAATAACGCACATCTGGCTGGTGCTTGTTAGATCTGATATCTTCTATGAATATGATCTGCACACAACACACGTTAGAACATAAAATGGTTCTTTCACAAATACGTATTGTTATCATCAAAACATATATCGACTTGTAGAGACAACTCTTGCTCTCACACAAACTGTAACATGTTAATGGAAGCAATGTTTCTGAGTTTCGTTTGGGGAAGAAATTATGTTTTCACGTTTGGTTTAGTGGATGAATAATTGTCATACCCTAATTTTTGACTCTAAGATCCCACGTCTTTTTACATCATCAGCATGATTTATCCTGCATATCTGCGTGCTTTATTACTAACCAGTTTGTGCAGGTGCGTTGTTTTCAAGTATAGATTCATACAATCAAGTATTTCAGGGAATGACTAGTTGAGTCTAATTCACGGTGGTTTTAGGGCTTCTATTTAAGCCTCGTTATTGGAACTTTTTCTTGTTCTTGAGCCATCTTGGGATCGTTGCTTGGAAGATATTTTGGATGGATTTGTGACCATATCTTGTTAAAGTCAAGGTCATTTCCTTATCAATGGCATCAAACGTAGGAAGGCTTTTTAAAGTAATGGTTTTGTTCGAATAAAGCACAAAGTACAAATCATAGAGCAGAAGATGAAGTTATGGTTTCATTATGGTTAAGAATCCTTATGGTATCGAAGATCGATTCATGGTGTTTCGAGTTCAAAAGGTTCAATTTAACAGGATCAAGAACTAAGCGCTCAAGTTTGGAAGAAAGATCATATTGATTACTGGGAAGAGCAAGGTTACGTATTTTTAGTCATTTATGATTTAAAGACATTCATCACTTTGTCATTATTCATCCAAGGCGATTTCAAATTCAAAGAGCAAATCACCAATTCATCTTCATTCGATTCAAATTCGACCATATTCATTTACCATTTCAAGACATTGGTGTTGGTTTCAAATCCATCTTTAGATTGATACAAGATTAATTTCCATTCAATATCATCAAAAGTACACAAAGTGCAAGAGGAAAGTTCTTATTGTGGGGTTCAAATTAATGCAAAAAAATTCAAAGTGTGCAAAATTCAAGGACTCTTTACAAGTCAAGCTCAATTCCAAATCATATCCAGAATTCAAGTTCTAATAAAGAATTTTTTGAATCTGCAATTATTTCATACTTCATTCTTCAAATTCTAAGATGAAAAATGTCAAAGCCCATTACACATAAGAAATTTGCAAAGACATAATGGGAAGCTCATGCTAAATCCCATCCCACACACGGCCA
Source organism: Lathyrus tuberosus (assembly GCA_022829125.1). Taxonomy (NCBI): domain Eukaryota; kingdom Viridiplantae; phylum Streptophyta; class Magnoliopsida; order Fabales; family Fabaceae; genus Lathyrus; species Lathyrus tuberosus. Next base: position 39,641,420 of record JALAZF010000002.1, read on the forward strand.
GTAACATAGATGCAGTGTACAGATCAGCAATTTCTCACAATTTAAGACTACACCACCGGAATCTTGTGAATCTGCTTGGATATTATGTAGATAAAGGACAACACATACTGTTTTATCATCAGTTCATGATCAATGGGAGTTTAGCAAGCATTTTATATGGTGAAGAACATTGGTTAAGTAGGGATGAAAGGATACTAATTGCTTTTTCAAAAAAACACGTTCACTTATATTTATTCTTAACTTAAATTTTCATTTCTGCTGCTTTACAAGAATTTACAAGGATATATTTTGTAGTGCAAAAATAGAAGGCATATAAACAAGAACCAGCATATGGCATTTGTTTCATTAAAAATAAAAAGTCTGACACATTGGTATGTTTTTCTACCAGCTATTAATAAGTTCAACTCTGGAAGAAGAAGAAGCCATACAATTGAAACAGCTTTACATTGGGCGGTGGCTCGTGGTTCAATCGCAGCTGCTAATGTGCTCTTGGAGAATGGACATCAGATAGTTCATGTTACTGCACAATATGGACAAACAAACAGCTTTCTTAAATCACATTGTTGTAAAATACCATGCTGATTTTAATGTGCCTGGACTTTACATTGCTGTGTTTGCTCTGGTTGCGGGCTACACAAAGCTGAGAATGGAAACAAAATCATGAATCAGCAAAATCGGAAATGTTCCGACACAGTCGGACATGTTCATACCGAAACGGAAACGTTATCATCAAATTAAGCAGCATATAATGTTTCCAAAACAGGTTTCCGACACATGCAATACTTTCCAAAAACACCCGCAAGCATGCCGAGTAAAAAAGGAAACATATTCACATGTTCAGAGCAAGAAATCAAAGAAATCGCAATTCAATAACAACCCTTATTTTCCTTCCAAAACCAGAGTTGACAGCTTAATTTCACTCATTCAATTCGAAATCAGAGATTAATTTTGCAAAGCCTATATAAGGACACGATTCAGAAGGGAACAGGGGAAGAAAAAAGAGGCATAGAGAGAAGAATACACACTACAGCAGTATATAGAATCACATACCCGCATTGGCAGAAAAGAAAGTCCACACTGAAAAATTCATGAAATAAATAGCAGTAGGCGGAGAGCGACAATAACTCTCATACTCAGAGAATAATACACAATACCATACAACCTTGACAGAGGATCACAAACCATAATACCATTTTGAAGCAGCAACGTTACAGATACATTCATAGAAAAAACTAACAATAACCCACACACACATACATTCACACGGACTCCACCCAACAGACATTCACAAAAAGCTACAACAACAACACAAACGCTCAGTGAGAAGAGGCAAAGATTCATACGCTTCAGTACTCCCGGAGGCAATATACACCCACACATTCGGAGGGAAATTTCGATTCAAAACCTATTTACGAATGGTAAATTGTGACGGAAGGAGAAGAACGAAAGAGTGCATCGAACTTGTCGAAAGCGCTCTTCCGCAGTTGTAGTTGCCGGAAAAGACATCCAATCACCACAAATTCCATTACACGTCCATCGGAGCCACCACGCCAGCACGGCACTATGAACATCTTGCAATTAGGGTTTTCGAGCGACAATAATGTTTCATAAATAGAAGAAGTTTGAAGGCAGAAAATGAAGTTTGTCTAAGTACGTATAGAGTAAAAGTGAATGAATTAAGAGCGTTATATATATATATATATATATATATATATATCTTAAAAAAAAAGAATGTGTCACTTATAACCACGGTTGACTTAAATACCCGTGGTGAAAGGTTTGTCAGCATTTTTAAAAAATAAGTAAATAACAAAAAATGTTGGTGCTGAGATTTGAACCCATGACCATACGTAACTTTTCACCGCTGGTATTAAATTAATCGTGGTTATAGATGATAAAATAAAATTTTAAAAAAATGCATGCGCCTAAATATCACATATTACAACGGTTGATTGAATATCTGTAGTAACGTAGACATTATTGTATGTGTTTTATGTAGTAGTGGATTGATTATGGTTATTGAGCTTAGCCTGTGTAAAAGTGGTTGTTTGTGGAAAGTTTTTGAGTTGATCATGTGCAAAAGTTCAAGAAGTTGTTTAAGGTTGTTTGGGTTGATACTGTGTAAACACTCAAGTTTGTTTTAATGAAATTCTCAAGGAGAAATACTTGGAGGCCGAAGTAAGTCAAGTGGTTTAAGTCGAATCAAAATAAATCTCTAGTGTGATCGTATTATCCATTTTTTATTTTATTTTATTTATTTAATTTTATTTTTATTCCGAGGCTTATTTCTCTGTCTCTTCTCTTTTCTATTATTCTACAACTTCATCTTTGTTTTACTCTATCTTCTAAAATAAATAATTTTAAAATCAAAGTGTTTTTATAAACCGACTTTTGAAATCTGAATACCATAATTCACCCCCCATTGTATTTGGAGTTATTAGGTCAACAAGTGGTGTTAGAGTCATGGTTAGGCTCGGTGGGGGAGGGGAATTGGGATGGATCATATCAACTCACGCTTATGGGAAAAATTGGGATGGTTAAGTCCCACATCAACTAGAAATAGTGAAAATGTTAAACTTATGAGAGAGAGAAAGAGATAGAGATAGAGATAGAGAGAGAGAGAGAGAAGAGAGAGAGAGAGAGAGAGAGAGAGAGAGAGAGAGAGAGAGAACCAATATACCCGGTGCTTTACGGTTTTTAGTGGATATGTGGTGGGCAAGGTCTCTTGGACCCTGAACATTTATCCCATTACCCTCCCGGCCATCCTCGGACTCTCCAACAAGTGACATCAGAGTCTACCCCCTATTATAAGACTAATCGTTTCATAAGGTAGGGATTACTTTAAATGATTCACTACGCAAGCACTCTTTCTTCAATTCAGAAATGTATGTTTTGGTGAAAAAGAATATGTGAATCTTTATAGAAGGGGTGGATTATGATATCTCGATTTGTATAAAAAAAATGGTCCTTTTGTTCCCACACATCTAGTTGATGGTGTGATAGAAAACAATGACAGAGATATTTTTACCAAAGATGATAATGAAAAAGTGTAGTGCAATTTTAAAGGAAAAAACATTATCACTACCACTTTAGGTGTTATAGAGTTCTTGGGTGTTTCTCATTGTGAAAATGAAAAATTAATATAGAACACCCTTCAAGTTACCCATGATGGTACTACCGATTTTAAAAAGGGTAAATATGGATACATTGATTAGTGAGTACAAACTTTTAAGAATGAAACCTAAAGAAAATATTCAAGATATGCAAAAAAAGGTTTTATTCATGTTGTAAATCATATAAGAACTCTAGGTAAAAAATTTCAAAATGAGGATTTGGTTATAAAAGTTCTTAGATGGTTAAACCGCAGTTTCAAACCTAAAATCACTATGATTTCTGAATATAAGGACTTTTCTTCTATTGATTTGGATACTTTGTTTGAAAAGTTGTAAGAACACAAAATGGAGCTAAAAAGGCTATCTGATGATGAAGAAGAAGAAAAAAAGAGTAAAGGATAGCTCTCAAAATTGAAGAAGACAAAGATTCAAATATTGATGAAGATATGACATTGTTGGTCAGGCTATTAAAAAGATTCATAAAGCATGACAAGCAACAAGATTTTTAACATTGAAAAGAAAGAAAATCTTCATTCGTCCCTATAACACCCTTCTACACCCAACGGATAATTTAACGCATAAATCAATAATTAAATCAGAGTAAATCACCGATCAGGGTGTCACATGCTTCATAAAAACATTCTTATCACACATCCTGCTCCGTAACACGGGTTTCAAATAATTATAAAATTCAGCTTAATAACTCCACATATAATTGAAACTTCGCAGCGGAATCTTAGTATCAACATGACTTCATAATTTTCATCAAAGGACTTCAAGGCCTTTGATCAAAATAAAAAATCAACATAAAATAAATCATCGCGTAAAAAACTCTTAAAAACATGTTCTTAATTCAATAACGACTTCAGAAAACCAAACGTTCCCAAACCCCGATGTTACATCTCAGAGCAAGACCTTCTTAATTCCCAGAAATAGGATAAATTGACTCCAAAGCTAAATCTTCACGCGTCAACGAGCTAACCTTGATCGCTTACACGTTACCCACATAGAGGTAACATTCAAACAGGCAGGGTGAGTAATCACAAATCATTACAAAAGGTATAAGAAATATATATAGTAGTTACAACAACAATTATCCATACTTCATATATCCATCGTACATCACACACATACTCACACTATCACTTAATTAATTCATTCACAACGTCATTACATCATCAATAAATCATTATCGTCAAAACATCACTTATGTCACAACATCATCAAAAACATTTATTAACTCATATTTATGCAATGTCACTTAGTATGTAATGCAACAAAACGACTCATGCATGTGGTACCAACACTTTGATGAACACATGGTCATCTCCCTGCAAATATCCCCACCATAGGATCGATTCCCACTCGGAACCAGAGCACATCATAAAATGCACTCAATCCACACAATGGGATTGAGGCCACCACTGGACCAGAGTCCTAACATCGTCACTAGACCGAAGTCTTAACATCGTCACTGGACCGAAGTCCTAACATCGTCACTGGACTGAAGTCCTAACATCGTCACTGGACCGAAGTCCTAACATATGATATGAATGCATGATGCAACACGTCACAATAATCACGACCACGACTAGTCAAATTTGCATCATCATTCATGTAATCGTCATAGTATATCCCTCATAATCAGTCACACTCCATCATATCATCATTATTATAAATACATCATATTAATCATTTCACTTCATGTGAGACAACATAGCAACAAAAAGAAAGACAGAAGAAAAGTAAAATAAAAAAAATGTTAGCTCCTGCTCGCCTGGTGCTCGCCAGGCGAAGCAGGGGTGAAACGCCTTCCCCATACAAAATTCCAGGAGCACCTATTTCTTTCGCCCGACGCTTCCTCAGCGAAGTAGCTTCTCCCGGCGAAGCATATGACTCGCCCAACGAAAACGCGAAAACAACAACTATGCAGTTGCGTTTTCTGCACAGTCCAGACCCCAAAACTTTTACGATTCCAATATCGTTCAATCCGAAAATGCCCATAATTTTACAAGATATCACAATACAACAATAACACTTCATAATAGGCATCATATACATCATTTAATGGCACTACAACTTCATTCTATCACTTATTTCGTCATGAATCATCACATTACCATCATATTACTACATTTTCCCTATAACCCTAAAACCACCTATATACATCTAAACCCTATATCAATTATAATGAAAAGTAATACTCCTCATACCTTAGATTCTTAGTTCTAATCCTTTTACTTGAGTTCTACAACGATCTCTTAGAGCCCTAGCCTGTTCTACCTTTTTCCTCAGTGTCGTTTCTCCAAAACACGATCGTTTAGAATGAACTTCTCCACTTCTATTTTCCCTTTTGTCAAAGTTTCCCTTAGGACCCCTAATATGCCTTTCCCAACTTACCCCCACTAATACTTCTATAATGACCATCTTGCCCTCGATGTTTCCACTCATTTTATTTTAATTAATATTAATAGTCTAAATAACATAATCTATATTATTCTATTATCATTAACTCTAAAATAATTCTGATTAATTATTTAATTTCTAAATAATCCTATTATTCCCTTAACTCATCATCACCCCACAACACACAACAAGAACACACCATGCATAATAATTCACTAAAATTCACCTATAATCACAAATAATTTTACAAATATTAAAATATAAATATTAGGGTGTTACAACTCTCCCCCATTTAAAGAATTTTTGCCCTCGAAAATTACCTGAAGAAAACAGAGTCGGATACGACTCCCTCATCTGATCTTCACGCTCCCAAGTCCAACTTTCACCAGCTGGTCCACCCCACAATAATTTCACCAAAGCAATGTCCTTACCCCACAGTTGTTTCATTTCTCGACCATCAATCCACATGGGTGATGCTTCAACAGTCATGTTATCTCTCACAAGTACATCATCCATTTGTATCACATGCGACGGATCCAGAATGTATTTCCTTAACTAAGATACATGAAACACATCATAAAGATTCGCAAGCAACAACGGTAAAGCAACTCGATAAGCTACTTCTCCTATCCTCTATATAATCAGATACGGACCAACAAAATACAGAGTGAGCTTTCTAGACTTCAATGCTCGACCCACACCAGTTTTCGGCATAACTCTCAAAAACACGTGATCTTCCTCTTGAAATTCAAGTGTTTTCCTCCTCCTATCATGATAACTTTTCTGATGACTCTGCGAAGTTCTCATCCTCTCTTGGATCATCTTAATCTTCTCAGTTGTCTCCTGCATAATCACAGGTCCGAGTACAACATTCTCGCCAGACTCATACCAACACAATGAAGTCCTACACCTCCTACCATACAACGCTTTATACGATGCCATTCCAATACTAGCATGAAACCTGTTGTTGTACGTGAACTCAATCAACGACAAGTGGTTATCCCAAGATCCTTCTTGGTCTAGCACATAAGCCCTCAGCAAATCCTCCAAAGATTGGATAGTCATCTCTGTCTGACCATCCGTCTGCGGATGATATGCAAAACTCATCCTCAACTTAGTACCCAAAGCATCTTGCAAACTTTTCCAGAACCTCGACGTAAATCTCGGTTATCTATCCGACACAATACTCGAAGGTATCCCATGCAACCTCACAATTTCCTTAATGTACAACTCAGCTAACTTTTGCATAGGACGATTAATCTTCATCGGTAAGAAATGAGCTGATTTAGTTAATCTATCCACACCCACCCAAATCGAATCATTCTCCTTCGCAGTCTTCGGCAATCCCGACACAAAATCCATGGAAATACCATCCCATTTCCATTCCGGAATATTCAACGGTTGCATCATACCCAAAGGCTTCTGATGTTCAATCTTTGACTTCTGACAAGTCAAACAGGCATAAACAAATTCAGTAATATCCCTCTTCATACCTGCCCTCCAAAACAACTTATGCAAATCCTGATACATCTTCGTAGCACCAGGATGAATACTCGTCCTACTTTGATGTCCTTCTTCAAGAATACTCTTCCTAATTTCCGGAACATCTGGAACACACACTCTATCTCTGAACCTCATCATGCCATTCTCATCAATTCGGAATTCACCTCTGTTACCTTGGTTAATCAAGGCCAATTGATCAACCAATCTCAAATCAGATTTCTGACCTCCCTTGATTTTTTCGAGAATTCCATTTGTCAGTTTCAACATTCCCAACTTCACACTGTCAGGAGTCTCCTCACATACTAAACTCATGTCTCTAAACTGCTCGATCAGTTATAGTTTTCTCACCATAAGCATCGACATATGCAATGACTTCCTGCTCAACGCATCAACTACCATATTTGCTTTACCAGGGTGGTAACTCAAATCGAAGTCATAGTCTTTCAACAATTCCAGCCACCTTCTCTGCCTCATATTTAACTCCTTCTAATCGAATAAGTACATTAAACTCTTATGATCACTGAACACCTCGAATTTAGAGCCAAAAAGGCAATGTCTCCAAAATTTTAACACGAACACTACAACTGCCAATTGTAAATCATGCGTAGGATAATTCCTTTCATGAACCCTCAATTGTCTGGAAGCATAAGCAACAACCTGACCATTCTGCATCAACACTCCACCAAGACCCATCTTTGACGCATCACAATATACCACAAAAGACTCACTCAGATTAGGCAAGATCAATACCGGAGCGGTCGTTAACTTCTTCTTCAATTCCACAAAACTCTGTTCACATGTAACATCCCACACATAAGCTTGACCCTTCCGAGTCAACTGAGTCAAAGGTAATTTCAACTTAGAAAAACCTTCGATAAACTTGCGATAATAACCTGCCAACCCTAGAAAACTTCGTATTTGCGTAGCAGACTTCGGAGTCTCCCACTGTAACACAACATCAATCTTAGAAGGATACACAACAATTCCACCACTCGATATCACATGGCCAAGGAAACTCACTTCCTTCAACCAGAACTCACATTTCGATAGTTTTTCATATAACTTCTTCTCTTTCAACACTTGTAACACTGTACACAAATGCTCAGCATGCTCTTCTTCAGATTTCGAGTATATAAAAATATCATCAATGAAAACCACCACAAACTTATCCAAATACTCGTGAAAAATCCGATTCATATACTCCATGAACACACCTGGTGCATTGGATACACCAAACGACATCACAGTGTATTCATAGTGACCATACCTCGTCTTGAAAGTTGTCTTCAAAATATCATCTGGCTTAACACGAATCTGATGATAACCAAACCTCAGATAAATCTTGCTAAACACACAAGCACCCACTAGTTGATCCATCAAATCGTCGATTCTCGGAAGTGAATATTTATTCTTGATAGTCACTTTATTCAACATCCTGTAATCAACACACAACCTTATACTACCGTCTTTCTTAGGGATGGCAAAAAATCCGCACTTACGAATATCCACTGATAAAATCCGTCACAGATATGGGACGGGTAACTTAATGGATATCCACAGATAAAATAAATGGATATTTAAATACCCGTCTGTTAATGGATATGGATACAGATTTAATGATACCCGTGCCCACGGATATCCATATCCGTTAATAAATTATAAAAATCATTTAAATATCATTAGTTTATTATACCTTATCTTTTCACCTTCTAAAAAAATTAGTCTTCTTATGTTTCTTTCTTTATTTTGAAAATTTCTTTGAATAAAATCTTTCACATTTCATTCAAATTCTATTAGTCATTTCATATTTAAATTCTACAATATTTCATACCTCGCTTCAACAATATCACAGTCTAACCAACTAGTGTCGTCATTCCTCTGTCGAACCAGTGTCTCTCTTCCTACTCCTCTGGCATCCGCTCTTCAATCATAACTCACAATCACAATATCTTTTATTTGTTTGGTTAAAAATGAAATGTATGTATATTATGTTTGAATCTAATTATGTTTTGGTGAATAAGAAGAAAATTAATGTGATGAAATTTTATTGTTAAATTAAGAGCGAATTGTATGGATGTTATGTGATAGTAACTTTTTGTGTCTTTAAAATAAGCTAATTTTTTTTTCAAAAAATATTTTCTATAAAAAAAATATTATCCATGGATATCTGTAAATATCCACGGATACCGTAAAATCCGCGAATTACCCGCTTAACGGATACCCGTATGGATATGGGGCGAATATGAATATTATATTTATCCAATGGGGAGGATATGGATATCATAGTACCCGTCCCCATGGATATCCATTTACATCCATAGTCTTTCTTCTTAACTAACAACACAAGAGCACCCCACAGAGAAACACTCGGTCGAACAAACTTCTTCTCAAGCAATTATTCCAATTGTTTCTTCAATTCACTTAACTCAGAAGCTGACATCCGGTAAGGAGCCATTGCCACCGGACTCGTACCTGGTATCAATTCCACCGCAAACTCGACTTCGCGCTCTGGGGGCAAATCACTTACGTCGTCTGAAAATACATATGGGAATTTGCAGACAACAGGTAATTCAACACTTGTAATTTCACGGTCAACTTGCAATGATGCAAACATTGCAAACATCAAGGCTTCGTCTTCTAGAAGTTCATCCACTTGCTTGGCAGACAAAAACACCAGTTCTCCATTATCACCAAACTTGAAAAATCTCACAGTCTTATTATAATAATTGATATGAACATAGTTGAACTTCAACCAGTTCATTCCAAGGATAACATCAATTTGGTGCAAGGGTAAACACAGAAAATCCATCACGAAACTCTTCCCAAAAATAGTTAAAGGACAACCCGAACAAACAAAAGTAGCTATGACAGAACCATTAGCAGGAGTTTCTATCACCATACTACCATTCATATCAGACAATTTCAAACCCAACATAGTAGCACATTCAAGCGAAATAAACAAATGAGTAGCACCAGTATCAATAATAGCAACCAACTTAGTATTGTTAATAAAACAAGTCCCTCAAATCAAGTTATCCTTCTTAGGGACTTCTGAACCTCTCAAAGCAAACACTATTCCATTAGTCTGAGCAATAGTAGTAGTCTTCTTCGGATTCTGGCATTGGGTACTGATGTGACCCTGTTCACCACAATTAAAACAAGTCGGACCCTCATTCTTGCAATCAGTGGATCGATGACCTCTCTTACCATATCTGTAACATCTCAGCACATTATTGTTGCAACCATTAGCATGGTGACCTTGCTCGCCACACCTGTAACACTTAACAGAAGCGGGAGATGCTCCCCCACTTGTCTTCTTCCCATCTAAAGCCTTCTGCTTCCCTTTGTCAACTGGAGTCAGATAAGGTTTTCCTTGAAACTGTCTTTTCTCTTTCTTCTCACTAAGATGTTTGTAGTGAGCCGATCGAGCTCTGCTATCCTCATTATAGATCCTACTCTTATCCACCAGCTCATCATACCTACGAATCTGTTGGTATCCAATACCCTGTTTGATCTCTGGTCTAAGCCCATTCTCAAACTTGAGACATTTAGAAATCTCAGCATCAACACGGTTGCAATGCAGACAAAACTTCACCAGCGCCTCAAACTTTGCAGCATACTTTACCACATTCATGTTTCCTTGCTTCAATTCAAGGAATTCTATCTCCTTCTTACCACGAACGTCCTCAGGGAAATACTTCTCCAAGAATTGTTTCCTGAATACAACCCAAGTTATCTTAGTACCAACTTCCTCCAATCTCTGACGTGTATTATCCCACCAATCTTCAGCTTCTTCTGACAACAAATGAGTACCAAACTGTACCTTCTGAGCGTTAGTGCATGCCATCACTCACAAGATCGTCTCAATCACCTTGAGCCACTTCTGTGCGCTCTCTGGATCATGAGTGCCTATGAAAGTTGGCGAATTGTTCCTCTGGAGTTTTCCCAAAGCACGAAACTCATCAGGAGCCCATCCATTCTGATTGTTCTGTGCATTCTAGGCCATCACTTGAGCAAGTGATTGCAACGTGTCAGTAATAGCATGATCGTTTCTCCCAGCCATTCTGCACACCATCAATCAACATTAGAAGAAATAAACTATCGACAGTGTACACACACTCGTCGACTAACAGGGGACTGACATCATATAAAAACCTGACCGGATAGACCGACCTGCTCTGATACCACTAATGTAACACCCTTCTAAACCCAACGAATAATTTTGCACATAAATCAATAATTAAATCAAAGTAAATCACCGACAAGGGTGTCACATGCTTCATAAAAACATTCTTATCACACATCCTGCTCCGTAACACAGTTTTCAAATAATTATAAAATTCATCTTAATAACTCCACATATAATTGAAACCTCGCAGCGGAATCTTAGTATTAACATGACTTCATAATTTTCATCAAAGGACTTCAAGGCCTTTGATCATAATAAAAAATCAACATAAAATAAATCATCGGGTAACAAAATCTTAAAAACATGTTCTTAATTCAATAACGACTTCAAAAACCAAACGTTCCCAAACCCCCGATGTTACATATCAGAGCAAGACCCTCTTAATTCACAGAAATAGGATAAATTGACTCCAAAGCTAAATCTTCATGTGTCAACGAGCTAACCCTGATCACCTGCACGTTACCCACTGATAAGTGCAAATTGTAGCTATTTTAGTATATAATTTTTGTTGCACTTATCGATACTTTTTGTTAATGTCGTTCGAATAAACCCCGCTTTGTTTGTAAATACGTTTACTTTACATTATAGTGTATATATTGCGTATCGTGTAAATATCATTGAGTTTAATTTATTTTCTCTCATTTTTGTAGGTATTCAAGCAATTATATTTTTCCATTTTTGTATAGAGCATTGAATAAGTTTTCCAACGCTTCCGACCGTGCGTCAATCCGAGTTACGGTTCAGAAGTTGTGATCAAAATAAAGGCTGGTTTGCTGTCAAGTTCGCTTTGCGAACTTCCTAGCAAATGTTCCCAGACTTATGGCAGTAGAAAAAGGGACCAAAGTTCGCTTTGCAAACTTTCCAGCGAATAAAAGTTCGCTTTGCAAACTTTTGCAGAATTGCAGAGTCGGTTTAACTGTTCCTGAGGCACTTAGGTGCCAAAATTGATGTTCGCTCAGCGAATAAAAGTTCTCTTTGCGAACTTGACTGATTTTTGTCACACTCCATCATAGCATCATTATTAGAAATACATTATATTAATCATTTCACTTCATGTGAGACAACGCAGCAACAAAAAGAAAGTAAAGAAAGACAGAAGAAAAGTAAAATAAAAAAATGTCAGCTCCTGCTCGCCTGGTGCTCGCCCGATGAAGCAGGGGCGAAACGCCTTCCCCATTTATAATATTCTAGGAGCACCTATTTTTCATCCTTCCTTTGCCTCTGCTTTCGCCCGGTGCTTTCTGAGCGAAGTAGCTTCGCCCGGCGAAGCATATGACTCGCCCGACGAAAGCGCGAAAATAACAACTATGCAATTGCATTTTCTGCACAGTCCAGACTCCAAAATTCTTGCGATTCCAATATCCTTCAATCTGAAAACGCCCATAATTCACAAGATATCACAATACAACAACAACACTTCATAATAGGCATCATATATATTATCAAATAGCACTACAACATCATTCTATCACTTATTTCATCATGAATCATCATATTACCATCATATTACTACATTTTCCCTAAAACCCCAAAACCACCTATATACATCTAAACCCTATATCAATTTTATTGAGAATTAATACTCCCCATACCTTATATTCTTAGTTCTGATCCTTTTACTTGAGTTCTACGACAATCTCTTAGAGCCCTAGCCTCTTCTACCTTTTTCCTTAGTGTCGTTTCTCCAAAACACGATCGTTCAAAATGAACTTCTCCACTTCTATTTTCCCTTTTGTCAAACTTTCCCTTAGGACTCCTTATATGCCTTTCCCAACTTACCCTCACCAATACTTCTATAATGACCATCGTGCCCTTGATGTTTCCACTCATTTTATTTTAATTAATAATAATAGTCTAAATAACATAATCTATATTATTCTATTATCATTAACTCTAAAATAATTCTAATTAATTATTTAATTTCTTAATAATCCTATTATTCCTTTAAGTCATCATCACCCCACAACACACAACAAGAACACATCATGCATAATAATTCACTAAAATTCACCGATAATCACAAATAATTTGACAAATATTAAAATATAAATATTGGGGTGTTAAAGTCCCAACCTCCTATCAGTGTGAAAAGAAATTTCATATAAAGCCAAATTGCTCCCAAACCAGAATCAAAAGGCAACTGAAAAAATTTAGGAGACTTCAAACAGAAACAAAGAATACATACATAACTTGGAATGGCAATGACATGTAGTCCTTAGATGAATCGCAAAAGAAAGTAGCAAACATTTGTTTTATGCAATATTTAAGATAATTACTATAAAAAATATCATGTCACTATATTTTTCTTTGTTAAGAAAAGTAATGATAGTAAAAGTGTTTATCTGCATTCTCACTTTTACAAAGAATATTATGCAACAAGAGTGAAAATTTTGTCTGTTTCATCTTACTTCGGCAATTATGATCCTATTAGAAAATCTAAAAAGAATATGCATTACACTAACATCAGAGGACCCAAGATAATTTGGGTACCTAAGTTAAGACTTAATGTCTCAATTCACGCATGCTTTACAGTAGCAAGCGCTAAGTGGTACCTTGATTGCCATTGTTCAAATAATATGACTGTAAACAAATCTCTATCCTTTTTTCTCCTAAAAATTGAGGTTTTTGTGCCTTATGTTGATAATAACAAAGGAAGGATTATTCTTTTTGGTATCATGGTAAGTTCTTTAATCCAATGACTGGGGATGTTCATATAGTTGTTAGCTTAAAATATAATTTGCTAAGTGTTATCCAATTATGCGACGAAGGTAATATCGTGACTTTTGATTTTTCTGAATTCAGGGTTATGAAATCTAAATCAAATCAAACTTTTTTTTATTAGTTTAAGAAGTGGAAATATTTACACCGTGAAATTTAATAAAATCCCTTAAAATGATGTATGTCTTTTTAGTAACGAGGATGAATCACAACTATGGCATAAGAGAATAACTCATATCTACATGGATCATCTGAATAAGTTGGTTCAAAAGGATTTGGTAATCGGTTTTTCTAACTTACATCTTGAAAAATATGGGTTATGTACTATTATGTGATTATTGAAACATGGATGGATTTAATGGACATCATGTCTTTGGCTTTAAAAAGGTGATTTTTTCAGTGTTTATATTAATTTATAAATTTTTTTCTTCATATTTACAGGTTAGAAATGAAGATGATCCTCAAGATGAACAAGATGGTGTTCTCCAAGATGATAACGATCTTCAAGATGATGACGGTCTTCATTATGATCGTGATGACGATCTCCAATATGATCAAGATGACAATTTTCAATATGATCAAGTTGACGGTTCTCAAGATGATGATTCTCATGATCCTCAATACAATGAATATAATGAAGACCTTCATTGATTCAAATATAGACAATTATTTTTTGTTTTATGGAGTTACATAAACCACCTAATTAGTTTATTATATTTCAAAGAGTTTGGATTTATGGAGTTACATAAACCACCTAATTAGTTTATTATATTTCCAAGAGTTTGGATTTATTTTGAAAATATTTGTTCTTACATTTCAAAGTGTTTATTACACTTCATCTTATTAATACTTCATATTGATATGTTTTGATTAATTTATACATGTGTTTCTTCTCATTTAATTAATAATATTGACTTATACTATATTAAAATAAAATGAAGGTTTATGGCTAAAATGTATCACCATATAAATGAATAGAAAAATCTTTAATAATTATATCATTAAGTTTAAAGTTAATATTTACCATTTTTTTTTCAATTCATAAGCAACGCTTTTTAAGCGTTGCTTATTAAAAACCGTGGACTTTTCCTAAGTTTTAGGCGCGGTTCTTTAAATGAAATTATAAACTAGCTATGGTTTTCATTTGTTGCTTTTTAATAACCGTTGTATATTCATGTTTTGGGGACGGTTATTTTGTGTTGTTACTAGAAAACCGCGGCCTAAAACTACAACTAAAACCGTGGAATTTGATGATTTAGGCGACAGTGTTTTGAATATGTGGGTAAAAATTAAAAAACTGCGCTCTAAAGGAATAGGCAACAGCCGTTTATTCCACGTCTGATAAACCGGTCCCTAAAGCCTTAGGCTACGGTTATTGCACTTTAGGCTGCAGTTTTAAGTTGTTGCTAAAAGTCATTTTTGTTGTAGTGTGTGTGCCAAAAGGGTAAACAAGTAAATAAATTTAAAAAATATTGTTTCTACAAGTGGACTTTTATAACTGTTGCATATGAATATTTTTGGTCCATCCATAACCATGAGTTTTGGCAGGAATTACTATATCCTTGTAATTGTGGAGGACTATACTCGCTATACCTGGACGATATTCTTATCTCATAAAAAAGACATGTTCGCTGCCTTTTAGAAATTAGAGAAAATGATCCAAAATAAAAAGGGGTTAAGCATTGTTTTTATTCTAAGTGATCACATATGTGAATTTCAAAATATGGAATTTGAAATTTTTTGTAATGAGAATAAAATTGAGCACACCTTTTTTGCTTCACAAACTCCCCAATAAAATAGGATAGTGGAAAAGAAAAATAGATCTCTTGAAGAGTTAGCGAAGATGATGCTCAATGAGACTAACTTTCTTAAGTACTTTTGAGCTGAGGCAGTAAGCACTGCTTGCTACTTAATGAATAGTGTCTTGATTAGACCAATTTTAAAGAAAACACCCTATGAGTTATACAAATGAAGGAATCTCATCATTTTCCACCTTACTACAACAAAATGTATCTATCACCACAATTGAAATAATCATTTCACCATAGTTGATGGTCTGTAGTAACAAAATGGTATGCTAGAAAGTGTACTACTTTCCACTACAGTTTTTTATCGCGAAAATAAATTGAATAACGCGTTATTTTTCACCCTAATTGACATAACAAAATTAAGTCAATTGACTTGTTTTATAAATTAGATCAAAATAATAGTTATATGAACAACAAAATACTACATGACATTCAAATGTTAAGATATAATTGATATATTAATAATAATTTACGTTTAAATATATATTTTAGAGGTTAATTATGTATAAAAATATGCCTAGTTATATTGTAATAATGGTTAAAAAACTACAATATCTTATTATATTTAACAAATATATTTAAATTATATTAACTGTTTAATTTATTATAAAAATTAATGTCAAATTTATGTGTCTAAATTCCTTATGCTTTTTTCAACATGGATATTTTCACATGCTCCACATCACTATGGATATTTTCAACGTGCTCAAATATGTCGATCAATCTTTTTGCTGGTAAAATATGCCAATTAAGCATAAATTCTTTGTTGCAATTTGCACCTGAAAAATATTATATTGGTGAATGCTTGATTATAATGAAGAGTATATTAGTACAGTTAAAAAGCTTTGAATTGAAAAGAATCACTTGCAAATGAATATGACAAGCACTTGCAAATGAATTCTTCGACTAAGCCATTGTAGCTTTATCTTAATAATGAACAACTTGAAGTATGTTCTCACTTCGAATATATTCTTCATTAATTTCTAATTACATGAATAGGATATGTCTTATTCAGATTTTGGTGAAAAATATCTTCGATATAAAGAAGTACTTGTTCATTGAAATATTGATTTTGACTCTACATTTTCAAGGATTCTAACTTTTCATGCTTTTTTATCTTCTTTATAGTATGATAATCTTCACCAATTATTTTGAGGAATCTATTTTTACTAAAATTTTCAAAGAATTTATGTGTTTTATTGGATTTTTTTTTTTTAAAAATCGATGTAAAATCATTTTTTACTAGATTTGAACTACCAGATTTTTCAAATATATTATCGGATTTTTTAAAATTCTATGAGTTTTTATTGGATTTTTCAAAAAATCAATGAGTTTTTATCGAACTTTTCAAAGACTCTATAAATCTTTACCTGATTTTTTAAAAAACTATGAGTTTTTACAAGATTTTCTCAAAAAATATGGTTGTGTTAATTTCATTTTTTTTTGCCTATACAAAATGAACAATCAAAATTTTCAAAAAAAAAATACAAAAAAATTACAAAACATATCAACTATCAACTATCAACTATCAACCCATTAAAAATCAATTGCATGAACTCTCTAAATTACCCTTTAATTATAAATTTTTTACACTAACAAAATGGCATTTAAGTAATCAACTAATGTTCACATTTTATCATTCTCATCCCTTATTAGATCATGCCACATGTCCAATTTCAAATCATTCATTTCTTACTTTTTACTTTTAACTTTCTCACTCTTCATTTTCTTTTCTTCATTCAAATTTTAAATTCCCCCCACTTTTTTTTCTCACACTTTCTCACTATCATTTTAATTTTTTCTCTCCATTTTCTTTTTCCTATTTTATTTTTTTAAGCATAAATAACAAATTTTGAACCTCTTTTAATTTAATGAAGAAGAACACATAAAAATGTTTAATTTTTAAAACACAAAATTTATTTAAAATAAAAGCATAATTATTTTATAATTATTATATATAAAAAATATTCATAATTTATCTGATTATTGTTTGGTTTATAATTAAGTAACTCATTTGAAATTTATTGGATAGCATTCAATAACAGTGCACACAACTAACTTTTCATTTCACGAATCATTATCAGGACAGTATCTATTTTATTTTAATCAACAATTGTCTTTATTTAAGAGCAAAGTTTTTTAAATTTTCAAATGAGAATTTTTTTTCTTTCTGCATCTCACGGGTCTCTTTTTTATATGATTATTTAATACAACTGAGTTTGTATGATCATTGTTCATTTTACAATTAAGCAACACATTATAAATTGATATATGTATTTAAACATATTTTATATTGTAACAAATTGAATATCACTCAACAATTATGCTCGACACTAACTTTTTATTTCATGGGTCATTATCAGGACAATATCTATTTTATTTTAACCGCTTTTATTTGTGAGATAAATTTTTATTTTTAAATGTGAAAATTTTATTTTATTTTTCAAATTCTTTTATTTTTATTTCAAATATACACTAATATCTAAATATATTTTATACCGTATTAAATAAATTTACCCGTGCGGACGCACGGGTATCTTGCTAGTTAGATTTATAAAAAATCCAATAGTATTAATTTTGTTTTCTAATAATATCCCTAATACCTGGAATGATAGAACATGCGTAAGAATTACTTAGCTTTTCCCCTTTTATCATGTCCCCCAAATTCTGGCAACCTATCTCCACTTCTATATGATCCATCTTGTAATGCTTAGAAACCTTGAAGGAACAATACATTGTATAATCATATGCTTTCAATGATCTCTAAAACCCCTCTTCTTCTTTGCTGCTAACGCCAAGTCTGTTTTAGTCTCGAATCATCATTCTACTAATGGAGAATTAAGACATAATAATAGAACAATACGAAACGGATATAAAATTCCTCCAAATTTGTAGGAATCTTGAGGATCAAAAACAAATATAAGACGACAAATCGAACAAAATAAAGTCACAAAAGACACAGATATTTTTAACGTGGAAAACCCCTCAATATGAGAGTAAAAACCACGAGTCGTCCAGACCAAAGAAATAACTCCACTATAATCAATTAAGGGTACAAGAGAGTCTTAATGTGATTCACAAACTAGTGCTAACAACCGCAAATCACAAAGCAAACTACCTTACAAATAAGAATAAAAAAACTGAAAACTTTTTCCAAAATAGTAGCTTCAGTGGGAAGCAAATAACTTTCACCTCGGACGTTGTATTGAAATTATGAACGGTCAAAAGTTATATATATGTGTTACGAACCTGCTCACCAAATTTGAGCTCGATCCAACGGTTAACGTATCGGAGATCTTCGATTTAGTGAGTCTGGTTGCAGAAAAACGAGAATGAGTTTCTCTTCTCTTTTCTCTCTTTTTGAATCCTTGTTTTTCTCTATCTCTCTCAACCCTAAATTGATCCTCTCCACTTAGATAACTGAGACAAATGAGCTATTCATATTTGGGTCTTTCTCCACATAAGAAGGGAGCCCAAACCCAACATCTACTACCCCCAATAACCTTTCTCTAAGAGGTTTGTGTCCGTTATTTTTCATAAAACTTTTGCATGGTATTTTCCACCTATTTCTCTCTTATTTCAAATTGTAGTTTATCTTATTATGCTTCATGTCATAATTATTGTCATTGTTATCATCGTGAGAATCATCGACTTGGACCATATTGAAGGAGTTCATGCTATCGTAGTTAATTTCATCGATCATAGGCATTATGAAGGAACTCAGTTATGACCTTTTTTAAAATTCATATCATATATAGGTGTAGTTCATTTATCCTTCTAATTGTTTTTATTGTAGTTGATTTTGTTAAACAAGTGACTTCAAACACAAAAGAGGAGTGAATTATGATATTTGATTTTCTAAGACTTTTTAGAAAATCTATTGATTATAAGTTGAATGATTTTAAGAAGACGTAGAAGCAAAAATTAAGCAGCAGAAAAGATAAATGATAGAAAATTAAACATATATGGTAAGAGAGGTCACACAATATATTATCCTAGTTCGGCCTTAAATTATGTAACCTATTCTAGTCCCCAAAAGTTTCCTCTTAAGATTCCCACTATCAATAACTTGAGCTTTAACATAGGTTCAACCCAACAACCTTACACCCAAGATTTTTACAGATTTAACTTGCAACTTTCAAGTCTTTTAATACAGCACAAGATGACTAAGATCTTGAAAAGATAAATTCAACATAGTTAATATGCTCAGCAAACCACAGCCATAACAATGGAAATCATAAGCAAGAAAGAGAGAAAATGATAAGCAGAATAATGGAAACACGCACTTGGTTTATTGATGGTAATGGAAGTGTTTATATGCAAGAGGGAGTTAATTACTTGACACACAAGAAAGTTAACAAACATAACTAACTCTAACTAACTAACTACCCTATGAATTATTTATCACCTATTAGGCCCCCACAAGTTAGAATTTGGTAAATGTTCAGCAAATTCAACTTGGACTTGAGAGATTGAAAAGGTTTAGGGAGGAGAGGCTTGGTAAAAAAATCAGCAAGTTGGTTGTGTGAGGTTACCGGAAGAAATTTCATCACGCCAACTATGTATTTTTCACGATTAATATGACAGTCAATGTCAAGATGTTTGGTTCTTTCATGGAATATTGGGTTTGCAGCTATGTGAAGAGCGCTTTGGCTGTCACAAAACAGAATTGGAGTTTGTGTGCATGTGATGAACATATCTCGAAGCAAGTATAGTATCTATTGGAGTTCACAAGTGGCAGCAGCTAAAGCTCGATACTCTGCTTCAGAAGATGATCGAGAGACAATTGTTTGCTTTTTGGTACGCCATGAAATGAGAGAGTTTCTAAGGTAAAAGCAAGAGCCAGAGACTGATCTCCTAGTATCAACACATCTAGCCCAGTCTGCATCAGAAAAGCCAGTGACTTGGAGGGATGAACTGTGAGGAAAGAATAAGCCTTGGCCTGGGCATTGCTTTAAGTATCTAAGAACACGGCAAGCAGCATTGTAGTGTTGAATAGATGGTTTGGAGAGGAATTGGCTAAGCTGTTGGGTGATAAAAGTGATGTCAGGTCTTTAGTGTTTAGGTAGATTAATCTGCCAACAAGTCTTCTGTAGGAAGGAATGTCTGCAAACTCGGGACTGTTATCATGGTACAGTTTAATGGAAGGATCAGATGGTGTAGTGGCTGGTTTAGATCCTAGAAGACCTGAATCACTGAGGAGATCGAGACAATATTTGCGTTGGCAAAAGAAAATACCTTGTTTGGAATGGGCAACTTCCAAACCTAAAAAGTATTTAAGAACTCCAAGGTCCTTTATCCTGAAACTCTGATGCAGTATGTCTTTGATGGATTGAAATTCTTGCAAGGAGTCACCTGCCAGGATAACATCATCAACATATACAAGAAGAATTGTAAATGTAGATTGGGTTTTCTTGACAAACATAGAGTGATCAGATGTTGCCTGCATATATCCATGGTGAATAAGGAGGGAAGTTAACTTTTCAAACCATTGTCTGCTGGCTTGCTTTAGTCCATACAATGATTTGATAAGTTTGTAGACTTGGTTAGGTTTAGATGTTTGAACACCAGGTGGAATGACCATGTATACGTCTTCATGCAAATCTCCATGAAAGAATGCGTTGTTGACGTCCAGTTGGTGAAGATACCAGTTCTGAATAGAAGCCAAAGTAAGAACAAGTCTGACTGTGGTGAGTTTGGCCACTGGTGAGAAGGTATCTGAGTAGTCAAGGCCTTCAATTTGGTTGTAGCCTTTGGCAACAAGGCGTGCTTTAAATCTCTCGATGCTGCCATCAGATTTGTGTTTAACCTTGTATACCCAACGACAGCCAATGGGTTTCACATTGGATGGAAGATCTACAATCTTCCAAGTACCAGTTTGCTCAAGAGCATCAAACTCAAGTTTCATAGCTTGGTTCCGACATTCATATTTGCAAGCTTCTTTGTAGGTTTTGGGTTCATAGTTAGTAGAAAGTGAAAGACTAAAACGATATTGAGAGGGAGAAAGATTAGAGTATGACAGAAAATTTGAAATAGAATAGGGAGTACCTGAAGATGATTGTGTTGGTGTGTCATTGAAGGTTGTACATACATAATCCTTCAAATGAGATGGTGGATTTTTTATTCTGGAGGAGACACGAGGGTTAGGTGGAGGTGTATTTATGGGTTGTGTTGGAGGATCATCAATGTATACAGGAGGGGCAGAATCAGATGAGGGAGGACTAGAGGTGGATGGATGAGATGTAAGAGTAGTAGGGAGAGGATGGTTATCAGTTGGAATAGGTAAAGATGCATCATGAAATTGAGGTGAATTGGATTGTGACTTGGGATCTAAGGTACTGAAGTATTCCCAATTTTGAGTGACAGAAGGAGATGGGCTATGATAAGGAAGGATATGTTCATGATGTGTAACATTTCTGGATATGAAGATAGTGAAGGAATGTAGGTCAAGTAGGATAGATCCTTTGTAACCAACTGCATAACTAAGAAAAAGAGATTTTCTGACTCTAGTGTCAAGTTTGGTTCTATGATTGGTTAAGGTTGAGGCATAGCATATAGAGCCAAAAATTTTGATTTGGTTGATATCAGGTGGTGTGTTGTGAAGCATATGGTAAGGTGATTGGTTATGAAGCAGAGGTGTATTAATCCTATTAATAATGAAAGCCCCATAACTGATAGCATAAGACCAATATGATTTGGGTAGGTTAGAGTGATAAAGTAAAGCTCGGTGTTTTCTTCCAACTCTAGCATTTTGTTGAGGGGACTCTACATGAGATCTTTGGTGGACAATCCCTTTTGAGGCATAAAACTGAGGGATCAAAAACTCAGGTCCATTGTCTGACATGATATACTTTGGACAGGTGTGGAATTGGTTTTCTATTAAAGCAATGAATTGTTTGACATGATCAGAAACTTCTGATTTTGTTTTAAGTAGAATGATCCAAGTGAATCTACTATAATCATCAACAACTGTTAAAAAGTATTTATGATTGTGAATAGAATTGATGGAGATGGGACCCCATATGTCAAAATGAAGCAAATCAAATTTTTGGGAAGCTTTGGAATGACACAGTGTATATGGAAGTTTCTTGTGTCTAGCATAGTGACATACATCACACATAACTTTATTATCATTGAAAATAGAAGGGTACATTTGGGACATTTTTTAGAGTCTATCATGGGATAAGTGACCCAACCTAAAGTGCCAGATAGCTTGTTGAGGGATCACTTTACAATTATTGAGAAAAGTGTTAGGTACAGAAATGTTGGAAAGGGAAATACTAGAAGTGATGGTAGGAGGTGAGGTAACTTCTCCAGCAAGGCAACCATGATCTGTTATGAGTCTGTACAACCCTTCAACTTGATTAGCCAAACCAATCATCTTCTTGGTGTTCACATCCTGAATAAAACATTTACTATCAGAAAATTGAAATGTACAATTTAGAGATTGACATAATTTGGAGACAGATAGAAGATTCAAGGAAAATTCAGGGGTGTATAAAACATTGGACAAATATAGATGAGGTGAAAAACTAATTGTGCCTGCATGTTTAGCTACAATAATGGATCCATTAGGCAGACACACATTAATTGGATGGATTTTGTGGTAAGAGCTAAACCAATGTAAAGATGAGCAAACATGATCATTTTCTCCTGAGTCAAGAATCCAAAATTCAGGTTTAGTAAGAGTAGAACAAGAAACTATTGATACAAAGGTTTTACCTGAAGACTCATGTGTTGTATGATCAGAATGAGTGGAAATGTGGTTGGCACTAGTGTTTGTGTTGTGGTTAAGAGGCAACAAATTTGTTTGTTGTAGCAAACTAATCAGTTGAGCCATTTGATCTTGAGTAATGCTAGCACTTGGATTGTTTGTAGAGGCTTCTTCACCAGTATGCACCACTAATTGTGTATCGCCATGAGATGCATTAGATGCATTTGCTGAACTCTGTCTTTTTGTGAAATTTGGAGGGAAACCATGCTTGCGATAACATACATCAATAGTATGACCAGGCCTGTGACAAAAAGTACACAATCTACCATCTTTCTTATTGTTAGATGAACCACTATAGGAGTTAGAATTTTTACCACGATCAGCAAATTTCCTTGAATTATAAGCATTAACAAGAGTGTTAGCTTCATCTGCATTAGGAGCAGGATCAGTTTTGGAAAGTAAAGACACAGTGTTACTCTCTTCTTGTATCACCATAGAGTAAACTTTGTTAATAGATGGAAGAGGATCCATTAACAGAACTTGTGTTTTAATAACAAAGAACTTGTCATTCAAACCTGTTAGGAATTGAATGATTTGATCTTCGAGGCGAAAATATCTTGCACTTCGTATGACTTCGCAACGACATTGTTGAGCATATGCACAACTTGGAATTGGTCTGTGAGAATTTATCTCTTCCCATAAACAACGTAACTCGGTGAAATAATCAAGAATGAACCTGTTACCTTGTTTGAGATTGTTAATCTCAACACATAAATTGGAAACACGGATCCGATCAGCTTTTGCAAAACGTTCTTTGAGATTATTCTGTGCATCAAAAGCATTCTCCAAGAACACTATTGTTTGAGCAATGACAAGGCTGTCTGAATTAAGAATCCATGAGTGCACAAGACAGTTACAACGCTCCCATGCAGAACGGTTAAGATCATTAGCAGCAGGAACAACAATCGAGCCATTGATGAAGAAGATCTTGTTCTTGGCTCCAAGAGCTCGCTCAATGGATCGTGACAAAGAAATATAATTGGAACCGTTTAATTGAGGAGTAATGCTAACAAAGTTAGGGCCTTCGCTTGGATGGACGTAATAGACGGAATCAACATCACCATTGATGATGCGATTTGCAGTGGGATCAATGCGTGGCGGCATGATCTGATAGAGAAAGAAGATAGAACAAGAAATGCAGGATGAAGAATAAAAGGAATCAACAAGAATTGAGATGAAAGAAACGCGGAAGGGTGGAAGTATGGATCGAAAACTATGATACCATAATATGCTCAGCAAACCACAGCCATAACAATGGAAATCATAAGCAAGAAAGAGAGAAAAATGATGAGCGGAATAATGAAAACACACACTTGGTTTATTGATGGTAATGGAAGTGTGTATATACAAGAGGGAGTTAGTTACCTGATACACAAGAAAGTTAACAAACATAACTAACTCTAACTAACTAACTACCCTATGAATTATTTATCATCTATTAATAGTAACAAAAAACACAACTCTTAAATGAAGCTTTTCACACTCTCAACACTAAGATAATTTTAGTGAATAAAACTGATGACAAAATAAGAATGCATGAGATAGAAATGTATCTAATTCTCCAATAAAACTAGATGTCCCTATTGGACAATCTAATAAGTCTCAACCAGGCTTGAAGCGTGGTATACCAATCTATTCCAAAGATAAAAATCCTCTAACAAGAAAGAGTGCTAAGAACAAAGATGACCCGAGTAAGGATATAGAAAATTTAAAAGAATCTTTAGCTCTAGAAGAGGTTGATCAAGTACCTGAAATTCATGAAAATAAAGAGGTTTCGATAAAATTATGTGCATAATGGAATACAATGAAACCGACACGAAGTCGGCATTGATGATATTTTTTGCATAAAATGTATCGCTAAATATGATAAATGACAAAGAGGATCATAAACCAACATCTATTAAAAATTATAGACAAAGTGAGGATTAGACAAAATGGAAAGATGCAATTGAAGCATAATTAAACTTACTTTACATTAGACAAGTTTTTGGACGTGTAGTTCGAACACCTCAAGGTGTGAAGCCAGTTGGATACAAATGGGTTTTCATGCGAAAACGAAATGAAAATAATGAAATTGAGAGATACAAAGCACGACTTGTCGCTGAAGGATTTTTACAATGACCTGAAATTGATTTTTATGATCCATATTCACCTATAATTGATGCATGTACTTTTTGATATTTAATAAGCCTTATAACACATGAATGGTTTAGTTTGCACATGATGGATGTTGTAACATCTTATTTGTATGGCTCACTTGATAGTGAAATTTACATGAAACTCCCTGAAGGGTTCAATATACTAAATGCACATAATTCAGGATCTCGAGAAAGCTAATCCATCAAATTGAATAAATCTCTCTATGAGCTGAAACAAATGTGGTCGTATGTGGTATAATTATCTCAATGAATATTTGCTAATGGAGTGATATACGAATAACTTCATTTGTCTTTGTATTTTTTATAAAAAGATCTGGAATTTTTTTTCAATAATAGATGTCTATGCGAATGACATAGATATTATTGGGACTTCTAAAGAGCTTCCAAAAGATATAAATTGCTTAAAGAAAGAGTTTGAGACGAAGGACCTAGGAAAGACAAAATTATGTCTAGGTTTACAAAGTGAGCATTTGGCAATGGAATATTGATACATCAAGAAGGCTATATAGAAAAGGTGTTAAAACACTTCTATATAGTCAAATGCCATTTGTTTTCTATTCCAATAGTTACTAGATCCTTGGATGTGGAGAAAGACCCCTTTAGTCCTCGAGAAAAGAATGAAGAATTCTTGGTCTCGAAGTACCATATATCAATGAGATTGGAGCACTGATGTACCTTGCTAATTATACATGTCCTGATATATCATTTTTTGTAAACCTATTAGCAAGAGATAGTTTTTCACCTACACGAAGACATTGGAATGAAGTCAAACATATACTTAGTTATCTTAGAGGTACAATGAACATGTGTTTGTTTTATTCCAAAGTATCCAAATTTGAATTAACAGGTTATGCATATGCGGATTACTTGTCAAATCCTCATAATGGTAAATCACAAACATGTTATTTGTTTACTTGTGGTGGTATAACCTTTTCATGGAGATATTTGAAACAAACCATACCATTAACTTCATAAAATTATATCATCAACTTCACCAAATAATGCAAAACTTTTAATACTACATGAAGTAAGTCGAGAATGCGTTTGGCTAAGATCCCTAATTCAACACACACAACAGACTTGTGGTTTATCTTCCAGAAAAGTAAGTGCCACAAGCATATTTGAAGATAATACTGCTTACATCGCTCAATTAAAGGATGATTACATTAAAGGAGACAAAAAAAACACATTTATCTAAATTGTACTCTTTTTCTTTCACTAGATTTGTTTCAGTGAGTTTTTTCTAACAAGGTTTTAATGAGGCATATTCTCAATAAACATCAAAGAGAGAGTGTTATGAATAATGATGAGTAATGTATATTTAATCATTTGTCTCATAATATTATCTCCCTACTAAATGTTAATCAATTCTCTTAATTGTGTATTAGACCATTTGTGTCTTATAAATATGATCTATGTTATTTTGTAACGATGCACTTGAGAATAATATAATTCTTTTTTCTATTCTCGAAAATTTGATCCTCTTTTTTCTTTAGTTTAAACAATAATTTTATTATTATCAATATTTTATATAAAAATATAAAAAAAAATTAAATTAAACTTTTTTAATTTTATCTTTATCAATGTCAACAAATTAAAAATGAAAAAATATAAACTTTTTATTTTAAATAAAAATAATAGTATTTATAAATAAATAATATTTTTTTAAAATTTATATGTAAATTAAAACAAATATCATACAAAGAGTACGATGAAATATATATATATATATATATATATATATATATATATATATATATATATATATATATATATATATATATATATATAGTAGTTGTTGATTTCTCTAAAGAATTAAAAAAAATATAATAGTTTGTAAGAGTTTGTAACATAGTGCGATTTAATTTGGTTTGTTCAGTTTGCGAAATAGTGAAAATACAAACCATAAACTGAACCGAATCATGTGATTTTGTTAGAAAATGACTCAAACACATCTAAATCAAATGCGATTTCTTGCTTTTTCAGTTTATTTTAGTTTGGTTAGTGGTTTTCTATTTGGTCGGTTCTATTTTGAACATCCATAATTATAGATATTTCATCATTTTATTAAAACTTTTTTTAAATATCAAAATTAAAAAAGACACTTAATTTTAAAATTGTTTCAAATAACGTTTCATAATAATTAATTTTTAGATACATTGAAAAAAGTATGATTTTGAGTGTTTTAATCTTTATGTTATAGAATGTGTAAATTAATTTTTTAATTTATAAAAATACAAATTTTAAAGATTTTTAATATTTTAAAGAATTATTTTATAATTAAAAAAAAAACAAAAATTTTTTTTTTTTTAAACTAAAACAAAGAGATGGTTTCTAGATTATCTAATGTGTTAGTTTCTAGAATATGATGACCTCATTTTTGAGATAATGAGCACACGTTTTTAAATTCCAAAACTCCCATCTGCATCTTTCAAGTATCTATATTTTTTTCTCATGTTCACATACACGGTTTCTAGATTAAGATTTATTTCCATTTTAAAATTTTATCTACACTTTTTTTTGGTCCTATTTATTTAACTTTGAAAACTCTTCTACATATAAATTATTCTCATTTAAAAATAATAATATCTTCAAATTGTAAAAATTAGTCTAAAAAAAGAAAAAGTTTTAAAATATTTTAATTAATTAATTAAATATTAACTAATTTAAAAAATAAAATATTATAATTAATTTAAAAAATATGATATTTATAGAATAAAATTATCCTATTAATCTTAAATTTGTTTGTCTCTCCATTTTGACAGACACGAATTATATTAAGTGTAAACAGCTGTCTTTTTGTGTTGGATTGTTGACTCATTTTAGCGGTAAGATGAGGCAGCATAGTCATTGTCGGAAATATGTAAATTAATATGTTTTCGATTACACTATTTTTTATGAAATTTCATTTTAGATATTTTAAAAAGGCTTAAATAGGTATTTCGTCCCTGTAAGTTGGCGAGATTTTGGTTTTCGTCCCTGTATCTTTTTTTTTTCGGTTTTAGTCCCTGTATCTTACTTTTTGCTGGTGTTTAGTCCTTACAGAGGTTTCCTGCGGATTTTCATGCGGATTTTCCTGCGGAATTTGATTTTTAAGAAAATCCGCAGGAAACCTTCGGATTTTCCTGCGAATTTTGGCTTTAGGGACTAAACACCAACAAAAAGTAAGATATAGGGACTAAAACCGAAAAAAAAAAGATACAGGGACGAAAACCAAAATCTCGCCAACTTACAGGGACGAAAAACCTATTTAAGCCTTTTAAAAATTATTCTATGTTGGAAGAAAAAAAGAATGTGTTGTACCTCAAATTTTACTTCTTAGATGTCATAATATCTTGCACTCATATGTAGAGTTCAATCATCTATGCATTGTCAACTAACCACTTCATCTTGCAAGTTTGTTTCTCTTGTGAAAGCCAGGACTTGCACAAAGAGGAGGGTAAAGTCTCCTAATTTAAGCTCTCATATGATTCAAGGAAAGAAAGACAACTGAGGCTCCAAATACAATCATTTGAGTTCATCTACATCCAAGGAGTCCAATTCAACAAGAAATCAAGTGTGTTTGGTTCCTATTACAAGTGCCTTGAGCCACAAATTCACCATGCCTCAAACTAGGGTTTTGGTCAAGAAAGTCAACCATTGCCTTGGATGTTGATCAAGACATGATCCCAAGCCTTGGGACTTGTTTCCATGTGACAATAAGACATCCTTAGAGGTCATCTATGGGCCTTGGAAGGGATTGAAGAGGCAAGATCATCAGAGATCATCCATGTTGTATTTCTTGAGAAGTTAGGGTTTGACTGAGACTTTGACTTTTGAGATTTTGATCCAAGATGAAGTATTCAAGTCCTTAATCCATCATGACATGTCTAATTGCTGAGTTAGGGCATGAGAAATCAAGTTTTGAGAGATTTCTTGCAAATAGGGCAATGTTTGGTCTTTGAAACTTTCCAAGTGTGGAAAATTCACTTCTTGTGCAAAATTGGGAAGGTCATAACTTTCAAAGTACACATCCAAATTGAGTGATTCAAAGCTCAAAGGAAAGCTTTTTCCATGAACTTCAAAGTGTATTAGAGGACCTTTTCTCAAAAAATGCATGGTTTTGAAGTTATGAGACTTGGAGTAGAAGTTGTCTTTGGGACTTAGTGACATTTTCAGCGTTTTAGTCTTAATTTTCATCCAACTTTGACTCAATTTTTCACATAATTCCAAACCTCAAATCAAGAATCTTTGGACATGAAAGTTTTTCCTTGTTCTTCAAGCTTTCCAAGCATGTGTAGAACTCCTCATTTGGATGATCTAATCTCAAGTTATGATGTTCTAAAGTTAGATATTTCAAGTTGTGAAAAGTTCCATAACTTGGAATTTTTTTAAGTTTCTTTTGGACAGCCCATGTGCATAACTTCTTGGCATTTTTTCTCAATGTAACAAGCTTTATCTCAAGTTATATTCTACATGAAAAATGCTCTATCAAATGCCTACTTTTCCAAGAGCCAAAGAACTCACAAATTGGAGCATTGATCATTGAGAAATGGTGCACCAAAGTAGCTATGTTGCATGATGTTTCACACTTAGAAAATTCAGACTTCACTCCTTTGTGATCACCAAACCTTGTCACGTTTTTTTTTTATGTTCTTAGGCACTATGTTAACTTGTCCCAACATCAAAATTGTCCTATTACATGCCAACTTTCAAAGAGTTTAGGAATCACTTCAATTGGTGCACTTGACAAAGAGTTATAATGTAGCAAGGTCCATGACACGACCTTGGTTCCATACCAAACCATGCCATCCAATCTGAACCAAGACTTGGACAAGCATATTGCATCACCCAAAGCACTTACAAAGAGTCCGAACTTGTCAGTTTGTTGGTCTCAAAACTTACTTAAAACGTGCATCATCCTTTGACAAACAAAAAGGAGTAGCAGTTCATTCATGGGAAGGTGAAAGTAATCACTTTATGGAGCATGTTTGACCAAGTCTCTCACCTTCATTCAGGTTACATCTCTGAGCATAAACCAACAAATTTTTCTCTTCCCCAACACCTGCCATAGCTATGCATGTAGCAGCAACCCTAGCACTTTTCTTCTCAAGACAAAGCTGATATCCAAGGGATCTTCCTTGCAAGGACCAGTTTTCTTTGCCTATAAAAGGGGAGGTTAACAAAATAAAAAGGGGAGTTCTTCTTCAACCACTACATCTCAATCAAACAGAACCCACACCACTTCCTCGGGTTCCCACCAACAATCAACACAATATCACCAAGAGCAAAAAACTAACGCACATTAAAATACATCGTCCAGCGCAATAGCAACTTGGATTTCTTGGCAACCAATGGAGGAAGGGATTCTAAGATCAACACACTGTCGCACCTCACTAAAACATTTTCCTTTCACAAAACTTGTTCTCATCTGTTCACTTGGAGGTTCTCTTCCATTTCCTGGCCACAATGACTTTCCTCCAAATATTTAGAAGGCAAGGGAGGGTTTGAGAAGCCTTCATCCACGCAAGAATCAACATTGCAAAAGCTCCACTTTTTGGTAAAACCTCTCACTTTGTACTCTGCTCATTTTAAATTCAATAAGTGTTAAGAACATCCATGTGTTGCTGGAAGCCCTCTAAAAGAGGCATTGGCTGAGTAATTAACTTGTTTTGCTATTTGAAAAGTTTATCTCAGTTTTGGACTTGTGATTTTGTCGTTGGTTTTTCATAATGTTTAAGCTACCTTTTGTTAAAACTAAAACCATAGCCTTGCTCTATGCATGATGACCTCCACTTTTGGCTTTTACTTCGTTTGGTTTCATGGATTATAGAGAGAGATATTGGAGGTCGAAGGTGATGTTTCACTTTGGTATGGGTTTTGATCGCAGTTTTCTTTTTGTTTAAGAGGTTGGAGACGAAGGTGTCACCATATCATTGGTCATGCATGGGGTTTGTTATCCCCTCTCTCGTTGCCACGCTTTTGTTTCATTTATTGTAAAATTATTAGTTTGTTTACAGAATAAACATGGCAATCAGTGAAGGGTGGTTTTCATTTCTTGTCGTGTAGTCACTTAAATCCATAGTGACCAATTGATAAGGTTCCACATGATGCTTTGTACACGCAACCATATACTGTATTCACATGACTGAGTTCTATTTTTCTGGACCATGGGCCTTTATAGTTCGCTAACCACACCCCATTCAGAAGGCCCAGGATGTGAGCAACCCAGTTTAGTTCGTTCTCACTTTGTTACTGAACCCCCATGTCTGGGTTCATGCCAAGCAATTTATTTTCTTTTTTTTTTTTAATTTCAATTTCACTTCTTTAAAAATATTTCCTTTCACCCAAAAATTCCAGAAAAATTCAAAATATACCTTTTAATGTTTAATTTAATTTTATATAATTTTATTTTTCATTTCTATTTTATTTTTATATTCATTTCTAAATTTTCAAAAATATAAATACTTTATGCCTAATTCTTGAACTTCCTTTTAAAATCACCCTTTTCTTGAGAGCTTTTTTTTTTTGGAGTTTTCCTTAGTTGTTTTATGGCATGTGAGAGGGTTGTTTGGGAACTTGTTTCTTGACTTTGGATAGGGTCATTTTATTAGGTTTTGTTTGTACTTTTTGGCTTTTGTTGCTAAGTCTCATATATTTGACATATCTTTGATTTCAAACTTTGAGGATGCTATTGTTGTCATAGTTGTATGTGTTCACTTATTCATGATTGTTGTGACTTATCTCATCACTTTACCATGCTCATAGATGAAAGTTTTTGTTGATTAATATCTACCATCTTTGAATTCTTGGACTCATATTGTTCATTTGGTTTCAATCCCATTGTAACACTCTTGCTCTTAAGATGTTATCTTCCTTCCCTTCCAAAGGAAAGTCTCTCTATTGACCTCAAAGTCATAGAAAGCTCATTATCTCCCTCCTTGACCTCATAGTCATAGGATATTCACCTTGACCTCATAGTCATAGATAAGCTTTGACCTCATAGTCATAGCCATCTCTTAACCGTGACCTCATAGTCATAGGCAAGCTTTGACCTCATAGTCATAGCCTTTCTTCCTTTGACCTCATAGTCATAGAGGTACCTCTTCTCGACCTCATAATCATAGATGTACCTTTGACCTCATAGTCATAGAAAAGTCTCTCTATTGACCTCAAAGTCATAGATAGCTCATTATTATCCCTTGACCTCATAGTTATAGGATGCCAGCTTTGACCTCATAGTCATGGCCACTCTCTCCTTGACCTCATAGTAATAGGATTACCACCTTTGACCTTATAGTCATAGGATTCCAGCTTTGACCTCATAGTCATGGCCACTCTCTCCTTGACCTCATAGTCATAGGATTACCACCTTTGACCTCATAGTCATAGCCACTTACCAGCCTTGACCTCATAGTCACGGCCACTATCTCCTTGACCTCATAGTCATATGATTACCAACTTTGACCTCATAGTCATAGCCACCTACCAGCCTTGACCTCATAGTCATGGCCACCTTTCTCCTTGACCTCATAGTCATAGGATACCAGCTTTGACCTCATAGTCATAACCACCCACCAGTCTTGACCTCATAGTCATGGCCATCTCCTCTTTGACTCATAGTCATACGGTACTTTCCGTGGCCTCATAGCCATTTATCTTACAACTTAGAATCAAGTTAGAGTTTTTGAACTCTATGTGAGACTTATAACTTTGAGTATTCACTTTCTCTCCTACAACTTAGACTTAGAGAGTTTCTCAAACTCTATATGAGCTCATACTCATTCCCCCTTGGAACTTTGGCCATAGTCAATGGTTCCTCTCTCACCCTTAGTTAGGTGAACTACGGTTGCTCTGATTCTTTAGTCAAATACGTAGGCACAAGATGCGACATCTTGGCGAGAAAACTTAGTGTACATACCCTTAGGTCTTTATCTTTACCCTTAGTAGATTCCCTTGGCAAGCAAACATAACATAACACAAACTTAAACAAGAGGTTCCTGTGGAGTACTATAAATACTTAGGGTGCTAATACCTTCCCTTAGTATAACCAACCCCCGAACCTAGATCCTCTTAGGGTTTTCTTCGAACTTTACCCTTTCCTTTGGATAAATCAAAGCTCGGTGGTGAATTCAAAGATGTGTGATTCAAGTTAATTAATAGCTTGATATCCGATTCTCACCGCAACAGAAATGACGACTTCACTGGGGAAAATTATTTGAGGGTTAAGCCCACCTTGTTTTTGCTTATGTTATTTATGCTTGCTTGATATATTTGTACATATCTGTATGTTTACCTGTATATATGCTTTGCTTGAGATCTTTTGTTGGCTTGGTGCTACTGAGTGGTGAGATAAGTCCTAACCCGGACTCGAGAGCACATATGATAGGATCGTGGTGTAATCAATAGTCGGTTGTTGGGAGTAGTCCTAACAATTTATGGCATATGATGGCCATACTCAGATGAGGCCCTTTGGGATTGTTGATGTCTGATGTGAGCAGTCGCATTGATATCACTCTTCCCAATTGAGAGCCAGGGATTCTGAGGAGCGTAGTTACCTTCACCCCACTTGGCCTTTTAGGATGTAGTGCGGTGGCTGCGAGGGAGTAAGTCCCAATTAGTTGTTACGCGATACTACACTCAGACGAGTTTATCTTGAGAATATTATTATCCCGCGTGAGTAGTCATGCAAGCCGATAATATCCAAAGGATTTACGTAGACTCTGGGAACTTTTAGAACCTTGTTCTACAGTTGATGAACCTATAGTCCACACCTTGTTGGGATGGGTAGACCATGGCTCCATTCATGTGACCTCTAAACCTAAGACTCATGTGTTGTGCTGGGTACATATATCTGTGTATATTTGCCCGTGTTTGTGCATTGCATACATCTCATTGCATCCATTGTTGGTTTCAAGGAAATCAGACATTCATTTCCTTTTCAAAAGATCAACAGAACTTGGATCTTAAAAACAAAAACTTCTTCAGTTTTTCCAAAAAAAAATTTCGTAACTTGCCTTCGAGTTCCTTGAAACCACTTGGCTTACATTTGCATTTCATGCGCATTCGCATCACATTTGCATTTCTCAGTCTTGAGTGTCTCTTCTTCTCCTATGTTTGAAGGATACTTAGCACCTATTCAAGACATTGGCGACAATGAATGAAATTATGAAGAACCAAGAAGACTTGAAAGAGAATGTCAGAATCCTCAAATTCCAGATGAATTGGGTTCTGGAAACTTTGCAAGCTCTGATGAAAAAAGAGGGGCACGCTCCCCCTGTTACTCCCAGAGAGGTTGTGAGTTCATCATCTCTTGTGGTTCCTTCAACCCAAGGACTGCCTCAGTATCAAAGGTCAGACCGCCATCAGTCACGTCAGTATGCACGACAAAGGCCAAGAAAACCAGAGAGGCATTTCTCTTCGCTACCAATGACACACAGTCAGATGTTACCAGTTTTGATCAAAGGAGGATTGATAGTACCAAAGGAAATAGAGCCAGTGCCTTTTCCATACCCACCAGGCTTTGACGCCATTGCCCAATGTGACTACTATGCTGGGGTACAGGGACATTCAACTGAAAATTGTAAGGGGCTCAGGAGTAAGGTTCAGAATCTGTTAGACTCTGAGAAATTCTCGTTCACGCCTCAAGGCATTCAAATCAACAATACTTTTCCATCTCCCGTGGTTCTCCCATGCCAAGAATCTGCCTTTGGGGAAACTTCACACCAACCAACCTTTGGTCTTGTTCCTGCACCAGAATGTAATCGTCATCAGGTGTCTACCGAAAGAGTGTTTCAGCCTCCAAAGGTTGTTTCTCTTTGAAGTTCTCGAAACCAAGATAAAAAGAAGTGCTCTGTCAAAAGGGGCAAGGTTCACTATACACTTATCCCGGTGCCACTAAGCAAACTGTTCCCACTGCTGATTCAGAACAAGTTGGTGACTCCTCAACCTTACAACCCTGTGCTAGGACCTTGGCACAATGCAAATCTGACTTCCGATTTTCATAAAGGGACTGAAGGACATAATTTGGATGGTTGCTTGGTTTTAGAAGCTACTGTGTAAAATCTGATCCACAACAAGGACTTGATCTTTGAAGAAGATCATCCAGAAATTGAATGCAAATTCCGCACTGGGACAAGGGGGCATCCCATTGAAGAGTGCAAAGAGTTCGAGGTAAGACTGATAAGCCTGCTGAAAACACTGCAACCTCATGAAGGTATGTCAGACGTTAATGTCTCAATTTCTAAAGCAAAAGGCAAGAGACTTGCAAGGCCTTTCAAGGTTCTATATCACAAGGAACTAGTGATCAGTGGCGAAGGTGTTCCCCCGCTTGGGCCCGGAAACTGAAATTTTTTGAATCAATTTGCCAAGGCTAGCTGTATTTTGTGCATTTCAGTACTTTCAATTGTATTTCCTTTGCATTATGAATTTGTATTTGCTTATAAGCTTTGTTGTACTTTCAAATTGGTAAGATTAATGAAGTGTTTATGCATATTTTGATTAAGTCCATTCGTATTCACTCATTCTCTTTCTTCTACTGTCATAAAACAAAACAAAAAAAATAGACAATTTTTTTCCAAACTATTGTTCAAGCAAAGATTGGGGAGGGTGATGAAAACCTCATATTCATAATTGTTGTGGTATGCTGCCAATTAAACCTTGCCGATGATGTAAGGCATTGTTTCAATTCCCAAACACTGGAGAAATAAGGAAGATAATCCCTCGTTAACCCCTTCGAGCCTAGAAATAGGAGTTTTCTTTCCTTACAAAATACAAAAAACCCTTAAATCTTAACCTTGGGGCAGGGTAGTTCTCAGTTTAACTTAGTTATGCATTCTAATGTAAGCGCTTCATGCAAGACACCAGTAAGCTCTCTCAAATCAAGTGACAATAAAAAAGAAGAGGTCTCATAACCTCAACAAGGAAAAAGAAGAGGTCTCAAAACCTCAACAAAAAGAAGAGGTCTCAAAACCTCAACAAAGACAAGACGAGGTCTCATAACCTTAGTAAAGACAAGAAGAGGTCTCAAAACCTCAGCAATAAAGGATAATCAAATGTTTTAAGGGAGTAATGACTACCCAAGGTGCCTGAATCGTCATCAACCATCATCAGCTCAATTCCTAGCCTATAGGAATCTAAATGTATAGTCTGTGTTAACTGAGTTTAGGATTGGAATTCATCACGAAGTTTGGGTGGGGACAAATAAACTTTGAGCCTTTATCCTTTGTTTCATGAACCGTGAACCAAGCCACGTTACAACCCGTAAAAGACCTAATTGACGTAAGGTTGTTTTGAAAGCATACTATAGCAAGGTTGATTAACTTGACTCCTAATGATCTTTTGCTATTTGCGTGTGTTGATCACTTCATCTGTCATTCTATAAATGACTAGATTCCCTTTGTTTTTTTTATTATTTAATCATTCTACTATGTGTGTTTCATCAATAAAACTTTGATTTCAAAAGCTTGCATGAGTTTTGAATTGAAATCGCCAATTTTTAATGAACAATACTTGTTTGTAAGACAATTCAATATCAAAGGAATCCCAACAAATGCAGCCAGCTAGGGAATTTTATTTGATAAAGGGCTCAGTCTGGGGCATGTCCTCCATAGATTAAGCATCCCCAAGAGCTACTAAATCAGGGGTAGAACTCTTCAAAGTTCAGAACATTGAGGCAAGCCTTCTTGAGGTCATCTTATGACAAGTTTAGACTCTAATGACATACCAACAGGGGCAAATTTGTTCCCCATTTGTTTCTACCACTGTCTGAGGACCTTGTTGTGCAAATACAGTTGAACAGGGGCAGTTATGTCGAGGTTCATTTCTCTTCAAAAGTTTGAAGATATTGAAGCATTTGATAGTTCAATTATTCTGTAAAATCCTTTTGATGACTTACCCCCAAACCAGTTAATCAGGGACAGTCAAGTCGAGATTCGGTAAATCTCTAAAAGGCCAATCAGTCTGGGGCATCTCTTTCACAGTTCAGCCAGTCTGAAGAATTAGTTCAAGGACTTTGTCAGGTAAACGTCGTTAATCTGGGGCAATTATGCCAGAATGCATGAATCCCTCAAAAAGTTTGAAGATATTGAAGCTTTTTGTATGCCAATTCTTGTGTAAAATCCTCTTGGTATTTTCTTCTGATAGACCATGTAATCTGGGGAAGATGAGTTATGCAGAACTACTTTGTTCTTGTGATATCATTTGCCAGCTCCCCAGTAAGCTGTTATTCCCGCTAATTTTGGCAATTCTCCTTGGGTTTTCCTCCAACAAAAAGATGAGGCTCGTGATGGCAATTTGTCATACCCCAAAATTTGACCACTAAGATTTCCCATCATTGTGCAAATTATCATCAAAATATGGATGAACCTTCATACCTCATTAGTCTCCCCAAAGATGGGCGAGCATTCACTACAAACAATAATTAGGGTTTCAAGCTCTCTCAGAGTTCTTAGACAAAGGATCAATCAAGAAATGACATGATCTTCAACTTTTCTAACCTCTCAAGCATCCACAAAGAATCAAGAGGACTCCCACAGCAAGAATCAAGCACAAGGTTGCAGCATTCTGAGTGGATCAAGCCTCAAGATCGCCAGTGTCACCAAATTAGGGTTTTGGTCGACCAAGGCCTCCAGATGAAAATTTTCATCTGGGCATGAGCCATTGCTTAAAAGCACAACCTAAAATACTCCAAGGGGCCTCATGGACCCAATCATCAAGTCAATTTGGCCTCAGAGGATGCATTCACTAAAAATCAGGAATTAGGGTTTCTTGACCTAATTCACCCCTAAGTTGACTTTTGGGACAAATCATGAGCCAAGACCTCAAGACATGGTTTGAGGGTCTCTAACACACTACATTGATCCATTTGCAACAATGGATTGATCCAAGAAGCTTGATCAACAAGTTTCATTTTCATCTGAACCATAATTAGGGTTTTGAAGGAAAAGTCAACTGTATCTTTGACTGTTGACTAGGACATGCTCCCAAACCCTAGGACAAGATTCAATACACCCTATAACACCTATGAAATCAATCCGTCTAGTTTGATTTAGGTCAAGGACTTGATTTCATAGAGGATCGCACAGTTTGGGGTTCATCTGATAAAAAGTCAACTGTGCCCAAAAGTCAAAGTTTGACTTTTTGATTTTTTGATCAATTATGGTTCCCTAACCCTAAAATGATGTTAATGTGTGATTTGAATCAACATTCATCAAGAAAAATCAAAGAAAGTGGGATAACTTGTAAATGGGGTAACCATAAAAACTTAGAAAATTTTCTAAGTTATGGAACAAAGTGGCTAGGGTGCCAACTTCCAAGGATCATAACTTGAGATCCAAGCAACCATTTTGGCTGATCCAAAGATGGATTTGTAGCTATCATGGCATACTACAAAAGTGTCAACTACACCTCATTCCAATTTCTCATGGATTTTAAGTTATGGAGTGACCAAAATGACAAAAAGTGAAAATGTCACTTTTTTCCAACACTTAGTGAAATTTTCACTAAGTCAGAATTTGTCTTGCTTTTTTCCCAAATGTAGGGGCATTTTTCACTTGGATCTAAAAAGTGTCAAGACAAACTATGATCACACATGTGTTGTATCATATAAGGGCTTTCCAAAATGGCCAAGAACTTCATCGAATTCCATTTGAGCCATGAGATATGACAATGGCAATGTGCCTTGCTGTAAACTGCCATGGCAAGGCAGATTTGTGCATTTTTCTCGATTTGAGCAATTTGTGCAAATGACAAGCATGCCTATCCATCTGAACACCTCAGGGAGGGACTAAGGAGGGACAAACACTGATCCATAAGCCTCCCAAGTCTTTGGAACTAAAAATAGCATGCCAAACCTAAAAAACCCTAAAGAGGGGACAAGACTCCAATTTTGTTTTGGAGCATTCAATGGATGCACCAAGGTGGCATGAACTGAACCATTTCCAACTGAATGAGTCAAGGATAAGATCTGAACCAAGGGAACCAACAACCTGTGCCCTAACCTCTAGTCAATGGCTAGAGGAGACTTGGATTCCAAAATGCAACCATTGGCCAAACCTCTGTTGTAGTTGCCATTCACTATTGCAGCCAAAACAAACTTGCTCTACTATAAATAAAGCTCATTTGTGCTCAGTTTAAGTACACCAAAGAACTACAACACTTGATTTCCTCAAAATCTCTTTCTCTAGGCAAAAATGCCTTCTTTAGCAAGGTAACTCTGAGTTTTTGAGTTAGAGAGCAATTCCATCACAGCTCATGATCCAAACACATCCAATATGTCATATCTAAGCTGTCCAAACTCTCACAAGTGACCTGTAACACCAAAATCACAAAGTCCCATCTCAAAACCTCAAAATAGGGCATTTTTGCAATTTTCAAGCCATGTCTTGATTCAGTCACTTTTAAAACCAGATAAAACCTCAAACATACTCCAAATATCTTGCTTGAACTGTCCCAAATGGTTTCACACATCTAGAACACCATTTAAGAGAGTTGCTATTTTGGCCACTTTTGCCCCTTTTGCAAGAAAGGGACAATTTCCATTGCTGAGGTTTCCAACTGATTTCAATCATCCTAAAAGCTTCTAAGGGATCATTTAAGAGTGTTCAAAGCATCAAAACATTTCTGGAACAAAGCACTTGGCAGATAGCCCAAAAAGCTCCAAGGGAGGTAAGCATCACAACTTGAACTCTTTAAAATATGCATTGCTTTGAAGTCCACTGATCATGCATCTCTTATACATGTTATATGTGTTGTGTTTGAACCAATTCATCATATAATTCATGCCTGTACCATGAGGTAGCACAAAAAATGCACATTATGGCCTATTTCAAAACCACTATCGGGTTTTGAGGATGATTGATTTTCTGGAAAAACGACCACCACCATTGGATTCCTTAGGAAATTCTAGGCCAGATGCATATAAATTTTGTCTCCATCCATGGAGAAATGAGGAAGTTTTGACCTTCACGTTTCTGACCAAAAGTCTTGCCTTGCCTTGCCTTAGCCAGGCCAAGAACAAGGCAAACCTTGTATATTTATGGCTGGGGTTTGATACACGAATGTATCACCACCCCAGTGGTAAGGCGCGCATGCTGCACACAAGAGGTCTGGGGTTCGAATCCCCCTCGCCCCAGACCCTTTATTAATAGTTTTTTCACCTTTTTTATTATTTTTCATATTATTTTTAATGATTTGAAAAATTAATAACTCCCTCAATTTTAATTATTTTTTATTGGTTCTTTTTGCAAAAAATCACAAAAATATTGAAATATTTTATTCCACAAAAAATCAAATTTATATTATTTATTTAATATAATTAGTATTTTTGTGAATAAATTCATTTTTAATTGTTTTAAACATTTTAAAAGTGAATATTCACCTTGAAAAATCAAAACCTAATGAGTTTTAATTCTTCTTGTGATTAAAACCTCATTTTCAAACCTTAACCAAAAATCACAAGTTGTTTATTCAAGCTTATTTGGTGTTTTATCATTTTTTATTGATTTTCTTTGAGAATTTAATTTTAAAAATGATGAAATTAGGGATTTGATTGATTCCACCCTCATCAATCATTTTCAAACACTTTTGAGCCTCTAATAGAGTGTAAGACCCAACCCCCTTTGTACCTAAATAAATTTGGGCCTCAGTCATTGTATAAGTCCCGGTACAGTTTTCAAAATAACGGTGCGATCGTTGTTTTTCATCTGGGCCTCTCCTTGAGTTGTAAGCCCCATCTCTTGTATAAAAAAATTTTGGGCCTCTATTAGAGTGTAAAACCCATCCTCTTTGTAAATACACCACTTTTGTACCTCAGTCGTTGTATAAGTCCCACTGTATTTTCAAAAACAACGGCGCGATCGTCGCCTTTTTTTTAACAAAACACTTTTGGGCCTCTCCCTGAGTTGTAAGACCCACCATTTGTACAAAAACACTTTTGGGCCTCTAATAGAGTGTAAGACCCAACCCCTTTTTGAAACCAAAATAATTTGGGCCTCAGTCGTTGTATAAGACCCACTGTATTTTCAAAAACCTCGGCACGATTGCCGTTTTCAAACAAAAATCATCTGGGTCTGCCCTCGTGCTATAAGACCCATTTATTTTCTTTGGGCATCTTGGTAGAGTGTAAGACCCAATCCTTGTACATAAAAACTTTTTGGGCCTCACATATTGTATAAGTCCCTCTGTACAGTTTTCAAAACAACGGTGCGATCATCGTTAAAACTTGGGCCTCTCCTTGAGCTGTAAGCCCCAACAACTTTTCAAAGCACTTTCTCCTTTGATTTTTAATATAATATTGTTATCAAAGTTTTCTTTGTTGAACAACTAACCAAACAACATGGAAGCTCTACAACGGGTAAGTGTTTATCCGCTTTCATTTATCGCTTTCATATGTATATAACTGTATTGTGGGGCTGTTTCACTGTAAGTCTCCTTTCACATCCTTTTATATACTTGCCAAATATCAACTGTGTAATACTAGTATAGTTATTTAGAGTTTTCCCCGGCAACTACGTCTAGCACCAGGTAAAGCCTTGTTGGTCACTCTTAAATACAAACAAAACAAGATCCCCCGTAGGATTCCAGATACAGTCTTCCATTCTCTTGGGGTTAAACAATATGGAACAAAGAGAAAGGCAGTATTCTCGGTGAACCTTTTCTCAGACTGTCACTCTTAGAAATTATCAAAGAGACTCTACTCCCCAGAGTTTATCTATTCTCTGTGAATAGCATCTCTTGAGCTTCTTCCAAATTCTCGAACTTTCCTGGAATGATCTCTTCTCTGTGAATTGCATTTCTTGAACTTCTCGTGGTTTGGGGACCCACAGGCTTCCTAAAAGCATCCCCGCCTCCTCTTGGGCGTTGTACAAGGACCCTTCGGCTTCTTAGAAGTTCTCATGCCTTCTCTTGGGCTTAATACAAGGACCCTGATGACCTCTTAAAGGTATAAGACATAACTTAGTCATCCTTTGCTAGAGAAGTCTTTCCAGCGTCAAAAACTCTGGCCACTTTAGGGTTGATACTCATCCCTTAATGCCCGTGCCTCATCTTGGGCATTGTACAATAGATAAAACTCCATACTTGGACAGTCTAAACCTCTTGAGTCTCAAAGACATTCTCAAGTTCCTTTCAAACATAGGAAAAAACACTGATCACTTAGAAACCCGCCCTCTCTCATGAGGGCTCTCCCACTTGGTCCTGCATATGGATCTAATCCTCGGCAGTAAGATAGCCTCCTCTTGGGCTTCGTACAAATGACTCTCCCCAGCAGAGCTAACCTTTTCAGACTCTCTTGTTGAGTTAAACCCTTTTTTAGCCTCCATCTTAGGCTTCGTATAAGACAGATAAAAGTACTCTCTTGTTGAGTCAAACCTTTTAGCCTCCGTCTTGGGCTTCGTATAAGACACCTATAAAAACCCACTCTCTTGTTGAGTATAAAAGACTCTCTTGTTGAGTCAATCTCTCTTTAGCCTCCGTCTTGGGCTTCATACAGGATTCCTATAAAACACTCTCTTGTTGAGTATAACAGATTCTCTTGTTGAGTCAATCCCCTTTTAGCCTCTATCTCGGGCTTCGTATGAGACATCAAAACACTCTCTTGTTGAGTATAAAAGACTCTCTTATTGAGTCAATCACCTGTCAAACAGACTCTCTTGTTGAGTAAACCTTTTAGCCTCCGCCCTGGGCTTTATACAGAACAAATAAAAGACTCTCTTGTTGAGTCAATCTCTCTTTAGCCTCCGTCTTGGGCTTCGTACAAGACACATAAAAAACACTCTCTTTTTGAGTCAGTCACTTGTTAGTACTCTCTTGTTGAGTCAACCCTTTTAGCCTCTATATCGGGCTTCGTACGAGACAACAAATAAAAGACACCCTCTTGTTGGGTCAATCGCCTCCTCTTAGGCTTTGTATAAGGAAACCTCGATTGAGTCAATCAACCTTTTAGTATCAAATATGTGCCTTGCTCACAGTATATAAACATCAACAACTCCTCTTTAGAGATGACAAATTCTCTCTCATTCAAACCTTTTAGCTTCACATCTTGGGCTTTGGACAAGATACAAGTAAACTCTTTAGCTTCACATCTTGGGCTTTGAACAAGACGCCAAAACAACCTTTTTCCTCCCATAGAATAGGAGGAACTACGATCGCTCTAATTTCCCTGTCTCGGGAATACGTAGGCATAAGATTGAAAAATCTTAGCGAGCATACCAATAAAAAAACCCAAAATCCAGCACCCCCATATATCAACCCAAAAGCATCAAATCCTTACATCTTACCAAAAACCTCGCAAATAGTCCAGACATTCTAATCTTAACAAAATAACCGAAGAGGGGCCCACATCTCAAGAGCATCTGTAAACTAACAGTCAGCTGTTTAAACTTAGTATGTAAGCAGGTTTAATTGGAGACATCTATTTCCCTTCCTTAATTAGCTCAATAGGATAAAAAATGAATCGAACTGTAGTACCCAAGCGATCGTGATTCAAGACCACAAAAATTGCGCTACAGAAAAAATGGTGCCCACCGTGGGGCCCAGTTCTCTTTCTTACAATATTCGGTAATAACCTTAAGTTTAAGAAAATGCCACAGAAGAGTGGGGACCACATTGGGAGGCAAGGTAAGGTCTTGTCGTCCCCATTTTAAGGTGAAGTCCTTAAGTTCACTAAGTGTCACAGAAATGGCGACTCTGTCGGGGAGTCATTGTCTGTTTAGGATCATAAGACTAGAGGTCTAGGATGATTAAGACAAATATATATACTGTTTTTCCTAATTGATATTTGTGTTTATTTTTCTGCTAATGGGAATGCATGTGATGCCGCTTGTGGAAAGATT
The DNA here is from genome assembly GCA_022829125.1 of Lathyrus tuberosus. NCBI lineage: Eukaryota > Viridiplantae > Streptophyta > Magnoliopsida > Fabales > Fabaceae > Lathyrus > Lathyrus tuberosus. The sequence continues at coordinate 39,685,902 of JALAZF010000002.1, forward strand.
GAGTATACACCTATGATAGGTGATGGCATTATACGGGTAATCTTACGGGGAGTGAATCCCAGTTAAGAGTCCCCGGTCGACCATCAAACTCAGTGGAGACTCCCTTTGCAGATGCATTGCCTATACGACTTTGGTTGTTGAAAGTAGTGTGGTCGACTGGGTTATCTGAGAAGCTGAGGTTTTTAGTAGACTGAAACCATTTTGTAGTGCGGAAGCTATCGGAAATAGTTGTCACGCGATACTACCCTCATTTGAGATCACTCTAAGATACATCAGCTCGCTGGCGATCCGCTTGCTGTTGTTATCCCAAGAGGGGTCAATGATTTTGCGGACAGGTACAAAAAATCACCAGTATAAACCTTTGAGGGATGGGTAGAGCCTTGACTTCATGACACCGACCCTTTGACCCCATGTTTTTCTATGTTTTTGTGTGCTGCATTCATACATTCATTTAAAAAACATTTCAACAAAAAAAAAACTTCTCTTCTAGTCTCTCTTTTTCAAATTAAACTAAGACAATGATTGCAAATGTCATAGAAAGAGATTGCTGATGGATTTTGGCAGAAGAAAAACTCACAAGTATACCTTCAAGGTTCCAAAATTAGAGGATTTAAGAGGTTTGGAGAGGATGATCACCAACCCTAAGGCTTTCAGAGCCAAGTATGGAGGACTGCTGTCTCTATTAAGGGTCCATGTAATTGAAGGAATCCTGTCTACACTCATTCAGTTCTACGATCCGGTCTATCACTGTTTCACATTCCCGGATTATCAGCTAGCACCAACACTGGAGGAGTATTCTCACCTGACTGATTTACATATCACTGATCAAGCTCCCTTTTCTGGACTAGAAGAAATTCCAAAAGATTAAACCATTGCAAGAGCAATTTATTTGGACGAGTCAGAAGTCAGGACTCACATGACCACCAAGGGTGGTATCCAGGGTTTGCCAGCCCAGTTTTTGATAAAGAAAGCCCTGTACTTTGCTAGTATAGGGAATGTGGCCGCTTTCGAGAGCATCTGTGTTTTGCTCACCTACGGGTTATTTTTGTTTCCCAACATCGATAACTTTGTAGATATCAATGCCATTAAGATATGCCTGATTGGAAACCTTGTACCAACCTTACTCGCAGATGCATATCATTCTGTACACTTAAGGTATTTATACAGTGGAGGAATGATCGCATGCTGTGTGCCCCTGCTGTACAAATGGTTCGTTTCCCACTTGCCCAAGTCTGCCGCATTTTGGGATCAAAAGAATACTTTACGTTGTTCGCAGAGAATTATGTCTCTTACCAACTCTGACATCGATTGGTACAATCGAATCTATGACGGGATCAGGATCATTGACCGCTGTGGAAATTTCCCAAATGTACCCCTTATAGGAACTAAGGGGGGAATCAATTATCATCCGGTATTAGTTCGTCGTCAACTTGGATACCTAATGAGGCATGTCCCACGGAATGCTCATCTGGAAGGTCTTTTCTTCAAGGAAGGAGAAAATGACAGAGCACCAAAGACAGAAATAGTGCATGCCTGGAAACACGTTCATATGAAAGGAAGAGAGTCTCTAGGAAAACCAGACTGTGTCTCGGTGGAGCCTTATCTCCACTGGGTACAAACTAGAGCCTTCAAGCTGAAGATGCCTTACCCTCATCAGGAAGTTCTTCCATTAAGGGACTCCGCCCTTTATTTTATGTCCGAGACGGAAAAACTTTAGGTGACTCTCAACAAAGTTCAGCAGGAGAAGGGGTCTTGGAAGAACAAGTACCGCATTCTCAATGTGGAGTGTAAGAAAATACAACAGCTATTGAAAGATAAAGATGCTCTGATTAAGATTTTAGAGCAACATGCTGTAGAGAATCAGGATGACCAAAGAAATTTGCTCGCTCCTTTCACTTGGCAAAGGAATGACAACCCGACAACGGCTCTAGAGCCCCGGTCAAAGAAAAGGAAAGCACCAGAACCAGCACCTGAGCTCTCTTCAGAGAGAACTCAGGACCCTTTAGTTTAGACATTTCCTTTTTAGCACTTTGTAATCTACTGTATTTCCGATTCCGCAATCTTTGAATTCAATAAAACGGGGTCTTCCACACTGTTTGATATTTGCAATCCAATTGTCGAAGTTTATTTTGATTAAATAAAAAATTAATTAATATAATCATTGCATATCATTCATCATTCTCACGTAACACATTCTTCTTCTCTACGAATCTCACGTTTGTGTCTCGATTCTAGAGTCAAAGTGTCTCATTCGTATAATACTCGGGCCAATCGACAGAAAAAGATGGATGATCTAGAGGAAGAGAACAGAGAGTTAAGGGAAGAAATCGACACTCTGAAAGAAGATCTAAGAAAGCTTCATAATGACATGCAATCTCTGGCAGCAACCCAGATGCAACAACAAAGGACTGTGATCTCAGAGATCACATCTACGCCCATAGTGGAAAAGTATGATCCTAGGTACAAAATGCCGAAAGATCGTCCCTGGGGCATGCCACTCAACTATATCCCGGAAGGATATATTTCGCTGATCATGGAAGATTCGGAAACTGCTGCAGGAGCCGCTGGGCCTGAAGGTTACAAACTTTGGGAAAGCGAAGATGCCAGGGGCATGACAACGACTCCTGAAGGTTACAAACTTCGGGAGGCACCAAGAGTCTCTGCCATGATGACTATACCACCACCCGTGGTACACACTGTCCCAGAAGGACAGATTCCACAGATACCTTCTGGTGGAAACGAAAGTATGTTCGACAGAATGAATGAGTTCCAGGAATAGTTCCTGGAGATGCAGAAAGAACTGCAAGCCATTTGCGGTCAGGTTCTATTTGGAAAGGACGCCGCAGACCTTTGTCTGGTCCCCAATGTGAAAGTTCCGCACAAGTTCAAGGTGCCCGAATTTGAAAAGTACAAGGGCAACTCTTGCCCTCAAAGTCATTCAGTGATGTACGCTCGGCGAATATCAACTCAGACAAAGAACCAGGAGCTACTGATTCACTACTTCCTGGATAGTTTAACCGGTGCCGCACTCAAGTGGTACATGGGTTTAAACCACACTAAGATTTCACTTTCAGAGATCTTGGCGCTGCCTTCGTTCAGCAGTATAAGTATAACCTGGACATGGCACCAGACAGAGATCAACTCAGATCAATGTCACAAAAGGACAAGGAAACCTTTAAGGAGTACGCTCAGAGATGGTGCGAAATTGCTGCCCAGATTTGTCCACCTCTTGAGGAAAAAGAGATGACAAAGATCTTCTTGAAAACCTTATGCTCATTTTACTACGACAGAATGGTTGCCAGTGCGCCCAGTGACTTCACCGAGATGGTGGGCATGGGAGTTCGTCTTGAGGAAGCGGTCCGAGAAGAACGTTTAGTTAAAGACGCTGGATCATCAAGTAGTACAAAAAGATACAGTAGTGCTCTCCCTAAGAAAAAAGAGCAGGATATTGGGAATATCTCTCTCGGAAAGCAAAGGCGACGTTACCAACCAGTAGCAGCTGTAACTCCTGCTATCAACCCTGCGCCTGTTCCTACGTATCAACCTCAGGTTGCTCAAAGCCAACCGAATCAACAACGATATCAGTAAAAGACACAACAACCTCTTCAGCAGGCTCGTCCTCCGTACAACCACAACCGTACAATGTGACCACCAGGGTTTGACCCTATACCAATGTTGTACGCAGAGCTATTTCCATTACTACTGGTCAAAGGGCACGTCCAAACTAGGGCTCCTCTTACAGTACTGGAAAATCCGCCTTTTTGGTTCAAAGCGGATCAGACTTGTCCTTACCATCAAGGGGGGTCAGGGCATAACATAGAAAACTGTCTCAGTTTCAAATCCGACGTACAAAAGCTTGTTAGGAGCGGGGTCTTATCTTTCAAAGATACGAATCTGAATGTTCTCACGAACCTGCTGCCTCAACACGAGAAAGCCGCAGTCAATTTGATAGAGGGAGAGTCTAACAACAACTATCAAATTCATGATGTACTCTTATTGAGGACCAATCTGGTCAAGATGCATCGCAGACAAAGCGGGGTATGGGCATATACCACCTCATAACTATCATCAGTGTGATATCTGCTCTAAGAACAATCAAGGATGTTCTGTGGTGCAATCAGCTCTACAGGAACAATTGGATCTCGGATGGATCTAAGAGCACCGAATTCGGGGGATCAACATGACTTATATGAATTCCAACATCATTCAGAGTCACGACATCCGTGCGATGAATGTCAACTTGGTGGCAATGCACTCAAGGCAAAGCCAGCATCATAATCTGCCGCGGCACGATTATAAATCCTGTCTGATTTGCTCAATAAACAAACAGGGATGCTCTTTTGTACAAGAGGCCCTCCAGCGTCAGATGGATCTTGGATGGATCCAGGACTACCATGACAGAAATCAGTATCAAGTGAACATGATTCAGATCTTCGATATTCGCTTAATGAATACCAGCTTGGTGGAATTACACGCTAAGCAAACCCAGCTCGGTTTTCTGACTTCGCATAATTATCAAAACTGTAAAGGATGTTGTGAGAGTGACCAGGGATATGCTCTCGTTCAAAGAAATTTGCAACACTTGTTAAACCACTGGTGGCTTTCGATCTATATGGATGAAGACACACAACAAATCAGTGTGGTTAATGGGAAACCTACTAGGCATCAAAGTCAGGATGTTCGATCAATGGAAACTGATCTAGTAAGGTTACACTGCATTCAAAGCGGACGTGGCCAGGTGCCACCACATAACTACGAACGTTGTAGAGTTTGCTCGGAAAATAATCAAGGATGTTACCTCGTGCGAGCTGCCCTTCAAAGTTAGTTGGACCGCAAAGAGATTCAACAATATTCAGTTTCGGGGTCCATCAACTGGACGCCAGACTATTTCGCTGATCAGATCAAAGATGTTGTTGTAATCTCTGATCGCGAGAGGACCAAAGATGTTTGTGTCATCATCCCTCTGTTTGATGAATCAAAGGTTCTTAACCAGGAACTGATTGAAGTTACTTACGACAGTCAGAGAAATCAGAAGGCTCCTGTAGTTATCTATCTGCCGGGACCAGTGTCATACAAATCCGATAAGGCGATCCCTTACAAATACGGCGCAACAACCATTGAGAATGGAAAGGAAACTCCATTACCCTCCGTCGTGAATATTGCAGACATCAGTCGAGTAACACGGAGCAGTCAAATCTTCAACCGAGGAGTTGGAGAACTTACCAAAGAAAAGGAACTTCAGACGGAAGCTCCCAATCCACCAGTCGGCCAGTCCAGTGATCCCGACCTTTCAAACAACAACGATGAGATGCTGAAGCTCATCCAGAGGAGTGAATACATCATTATTGATCAACTGTTACAAACTCCTTCAAAGATCTCTGTGCAATCACTTTTACTCATTTCCGAAGCCCACAGAGAGGCTCTATAGAAAGTCTTAGAGCAGGCCTTTGTGGAACAGGATCTGTCAATATGACAGTTCGATAGCATTGTCTTTAACATCACTTCCTGCAACAACTTAGGGTTCAGTGATGAGGAATTGCCTGAAGAAGGCAAAAGTCACAACATGGCGCTCAATATCACAGTTAACTGCCAGGACGATGCCTTAGCCGGCGTACTGGTAGACACCGGATCAGCTCTAAATGTTATGCCGAAGTCTACTTTAATGCGACTATCATTCAAAGGATCCCCGATGAGGGGCATTGAGGTCGTCGTCAAAGCGTTTGACGGATCTCGGAAAGCATTTATCGGCGAAGTCGACCTTCCCATAACTATCGGTCCTCATACTTTCTAAGTCACTTTCCAGGTCATGGACGTCCGGGCAGCATACAGCTGTTTATTAGGAAGACCTTGGATACACCAGGCTGGGGCAGTCACTTCGACGCTGCACCAGAAACTGAAGTTTGTCAAGAACGATCAACTAGTCACGGTCTGTGGAGAACAAGCATTGATCGTAAGTAACCTTTCATTATCTACTTGTGTAGAACCCGAGGAGGTTGTTGGAACTTAATTCCAAGCACTGTCGGTGAGCAATGAGAATTAATCAGAGAAAGGAACCTCGATTTCCTCGTATAAAGATGCTCTCAAAGTGATCAAAAGTAACAATACAAAGGGATGGGGACAGCTTGTCATTCCTACTGATAACAAAACAAAGAAGGGTCTTGGTTTTTCTTCAACCTTTACCCAGACTGCTGCTAACGATGAAAGTTTTCATCCCATTCAGGACTTCTTCCATAGTGGAGGTTTCCTTCACCCAATATCTCAAGAAGTTCATACCATCAACGAGGGAGATTCCTCCGATACAGATGAGGAGTGGAAGTCTTATCTTAACGAGGACAGTTATATGTCTCAGGAAGAGATGCCTATGCCATTTTGCTATCCCGCACAGAGTCCGAGATTTATACTAAGGTCAGATGTCAAAATGATATACGGAGATTGTGATCCGGAAGGTTGTCGTGCTCCACCAAACTCATTAGAGGAAGACACTCTGATGAAAGACAACTTTGACCATGACTATTATGGCCCAATGGATGACCTGCCTATCTAGAAGCCGTATCCAGGAGACTTGGGACAAGAAAATCAGCCGAACAATGAAAATTAGCTGACCATCATTGAACAGAATACCTGTGTCCCCACTATGTTATGGGATCAACACTCAAGTCATTCAGAAAATATCCAGCACGACGATGAATTCACAAAGTTTGCAGGACTAGAATTCATTAACTATTCTTTTCCAGAGGTCAACGTCATCGAGAGAGATTACTCCTCCAGTTCTACAGAAGTGTGGGACATCCAGCCAACTGGATGGGGAGATTTACCTGAGAGCACAAATCCTATGCAAAATACAACAGAGGAATCCTCCTACGACAACTCTGCCTGGGAGGCAGATTCCAATGATCCTGCTCCGCCAGAAATCATCGTCATTTCTGATGGCAAACCAAGAAAAAAGGTGCCAGACTTTGTGATTCACCGAGGAGTTCGCCGCCAATGGGTTGCAGTCGATGTCCCGAAGATTGTTCATAAGTCAAAGTAATTGTCGTCTTTTACCTTTCACCCTGCCCAAGTGAAACAGATGTTTTGACAGGGCTCACTTTCTGTAAATATCCCTCTTCGCTTCGCCCAAAGCAATAGAGTTTTGTTTTACAGGGCTGTAGTTTCAAGAATCGACTTGTTCATAAATAAAATAACGTCGTTCTGTCATTTCCGCATTTTATTGTTGTTTTCTCTTTTCGTTTTTTTTCTTCAGAAAATGGTAATCCTAAAAAACAATTCAATAATAAAAACAAGCAGTTTTCAGAAAAACACTGCACACACTCTTGCATTCTCTCTATCTCTTCTAAAAACAAATCATCACGTCATGCAGATTGCTTGTTTTAAACCCCATTGAAACATACGATCTGATGCCTTCTCCCAACTTTGAATTCCCGGTATTTGGGGCCGAAGAAGTTGACGACGAAATTCCAGAAGAGATCTCCCGATTACTCAGACGGGAGGAAAGGTCCATTGAACCTCACAAGGAGCCATTGGAAACTGTCAACTCGGGCTCAGAGGAGGAAAGAAAAGAAATCATGATTGGGGCACTGCTCAGTCTAACTATCAAAGAAGGTTTGATAAAGCTTCTCAAAGAATTTCCCGATGTATTCGCTTGGTCCTATCAGGACATGCCAGGGTTGGATACCAGCATCGTGGAGCATCATCTACCATTACGATCAGAATGTCCGCCAGTAAAGCAAAGGCTGAGACGAACTCACCCGGACACGGCCATCAAAATCAAGGAGGAAGTACAGAAACAGATTGACGCGGGTTTCCTCGCCACGTCAGAATATCCTCAATGGTTAGTCAACATCGTACCCGTTCCGAAAAAGGACGAAAATGTCAGAATGTGTGTGGATTACAGAGATCTAAACAAGGCTAGTCTGAAGGACGACTTTCCTTTACCACACATTGACATGCTGGTAGACAGTACAACAAAGTTCAAAGTTTTCTCCTTCATGGATGGATTCTCGAGCTATAATCAGATAAAAATGGCGCCGAAGGCCATGGATAAAACTTCATTCATTACCCCATGGGGTACCTTTTGCTACAAGGTAATGATGTTCGGTTTGAAGAACGCCGGGGAAACCTATCAAAGGGCCATGACTACTCTCTTTCATGACATGATACATAAGGAAATCGAAGTATATGTCCATGATATGATTGCCAAATCTAAAATAGAGGAGGAGCATGTGACCCACCTGTCAAAGCTATTCGAGTGATTGAGAAAGTATAAACTCTGCTTGAATCCTAACAAATGCACATTCGGTGTCCGTTCAGGGAAACTCTTAGGGTTCATCGTCAGCCAGAAAGGAATTGAAGTTGATCCTGACAAGGTCAAGGCCATTCAAGAAATGACTTCTCCGAAAACTTAAAAACAAGTCAGAGGATTCCTGGGACGTTTGAACTACATCTCCAGATTCATATTCCTCATAACCGCGATATGCACGCCCATCTTCAAATTACTCAAAAAGAGTCAGGACTGCATTTGGACAGAAGATTGCCAAACCGCCTTCGACAGTATCAAGAAATATCTATTGAACCCACCGATTCTATCACCTCCAGTGGAAGGAAGGCCACTGATCATCTACTTAACAATCCTAGAGGACTCAATGGGTTGTGTACTTGGCCAAAAAGACGAAACGAAAAAGAAAAGAGTCTGCCATCTACTATCTGAGCAAGAAGTTCACCGACTGCGAGACTCGATACACTATGCTTGAGAAAACTTGCTGTGCTCTGGCTTGGGCAGCCAAACGTCTTCGCCAGTATATGATTGTCACACTACTTGGTTAATCTCAGAAATGGATCCAATCAAGTATGTCTTTGAAAAACCTGCTCTCACGGGGAGAATTTCCCGTTGGCAGATGTTGTTATCAGAATATGACATAGAATACCACGCTCAGAAAGTCATTAAAGGAAGTGTTTTAGCTGATCATTTGGCTCATCAACCGATTGACGATCAAGAATCATTCGGGTTTGACTTCCTAGACGAAGATGTCATGTACTTAAAAATGAAAGATTGCGATGAACCGCTACCCAGTGAAGGGCCAGAACCAGGTTCCCAATGGGGACTTATCTTTGACAGAGCTGTCAATCATTATGGAAACGAAATTGGGGAAATCATCATTACCCCTCAGGGTACCCACATTCCTTTCATTGCACGACTGACATTCAAGTGCATAAACAACGAGGCCGAATACGAAGCTTGTATCATGGGTCTCGAAGAAGCGATCGACTTAAGGATCAAGAACTTGGATGTATATGGCGACTCAGCCATGGTTATCAATCAGATCAAAGGCGATTGGAACACATACCAATCAGGACCGATTCCTTACAAAGATTACGCGAGAAGGTTGTTGCCCTTCTTCAACAGAATCGAGTTTCATCATATCCCTCGTGAAGAGAATCACATAGCTGATGCATTAGTCACTCTCTCTTCCATGATTAGTGTAGGTCAATGGAACGACCTACCTAAGATCGACATAATGTGCCTTGAAAGGCCCTTTACATCTTTGCGATTGAAGCAGTCATAGATGACAAACCTTGGTATCACGATATCAAATGCTTCCTCCAGAAACAAGAGTACCCACATGGGGCACTAAGGAAAGATAGAAAAACCCTCAGAAGGCTGGCAGGCAGCTTCTTCCTGAGCGGTGATACACTTTATAAGAGAAATTTCAACATGGTCTTGCTCCGATGCGTAGAGAGACTAGAAGCAGACATGCTAACGAAAGAAATTCATGAAGGATCCTTTGGCACTCATGCCAACGAACACACAATGGCGAGAAAAATTCTGAGAGCAGGGTACTACTGGTTGACCATGGAATCCGATTGCTACAAGTACATGAGGAAGTGTCACAAGTGTCAGATATACTCCAACAAAATCCATGTACCGCCAACGCATCTCAAAGTTCTCTCTTCCCCATGGCCTTTTTCCATATGGGGAATTGACATGATTGGCATGATTGGACCTAAGGCTTCAAACGAACATCGGTTCATCCTGGTAGCCATTTATTACTTCACCAAGTGGGTCGAAGCAGCGTCATACGCCAATGTAACCCGACAAGTGGTGGTCCGATTTATCAAAAATAATCTCATTTGCCTTTATGGTGTTCCGAGCCAGATCATTATAGATAATGGATCTAACTTGAACAATAAGATGATGAAAGAGTTGTGCGCTGAATTCAAGATCGAACACCATAACTCATCTCCCTACCGACCCAAGATGAACGGGGCGGTAGAAGCGGCTAACAAGAACATCAAGAAGATTGTTCAGAAGATGGTTGTAACCTACAAAGACTGGCACGAGATGCTACCCTTTGCTCTTCACGGTTATCACACATCTGTTCGCAGTTCAACAGGGGCAACTGTTTACTGTGAAAATTGGTAAACAACCGCTGATCTTCCAAATTTAACTTTGGTGACTCACAGGATCGATCAGATTGATCCTAGGACATGTGCTAACAATGGATCTAAAGTAAATCCTAAATAACTAAACACTTCGACAGTTTTCATAAAGAGAATTTTATCTAAGATGTGGTTTCTAAAAGATTTATAAGAACTTTAAGTCGAAAAGGGGAAAAGCATCAACGAAAGGCTAAGAATATAAAGGTTGAAAATATAAAGGGAAGACACAATACTGAAATGTAACTTACAGTAAAGTAAAATATAAATTCTTAATGGAAGGCTGAAGTAAATTGCATTGAAAAAGAAAAATGGTGTTTACATCACGTACATTCTCACAATACTCCTTTCTCAACACACGGATACTTTTGAGTAAATTTAGAGTTACTTGTACAAAGTGAACACCCGGAAATCTAACCCTAAGACTCCCTATTTATATACAAACGAAATAACCGCTAATAACAGCTATTTCTCTTAATGGCGATAAATGGCATTCTCCATGCATTCGTCAACTAGATGCGTTCCACGCGTCCTATTTCAAAATGAGATTCCCTCCTAAATTTGAATTTCAAACACCTGTCGAAGCTGATTATTATTCTGTCGAAATATTCCTCATACTTAGAAAGATCCGCCAATGCCTTCCCTAAGTACCATTTGTCTTCGACTTGCTTTTTTCCATCAGACACCTTCTGGTCGAAATGTCTTGGAGAATTTTCGACTTTGCTCTTGAACAATTATCTTGGCGTCGAAATTAGCAACCTACAAATTGCCCCCCAGAAAATGCATTTTCGACTAAAGGTTGAAAAGCATTTTTTGCCAATGCAATTCGACGCCATCAATAATTCGACCAGTGACTGTTCATATGACTAGACGTTGGAAATTTCAGAATCATCATTGTACTTTTCCTCAAACGTCTTTTCAGCCCACGTATTTAAGATCTTCCATCATCACTACTCTAGACCCTAGCAGATCATGGGTCAAAACATAACTGCCACCGTCTGAAACCATCCACTTCAAAACCTCCACGTGTCCCACAATCTTTTCATTACTTTTTCTTTAAAACTTCTGAATTCCAACCGCTTCCATCTTTCTTCCTATAAATAAGTTGAAAAACTTCATTTTGCACTTTTTACGTTTCCTCTTTCTAAAGCAAAAATTTTCTTAAACTTCATCTTCTTCATCGCTCTTCATTTCTTCTGTAATCAACAATGGCATCCTCCGCTACTCCCCAAATCACAGGTAAAGACTCCAAAAAATCCAAGAGCTTACCACCTGTCAACAAGATCCTTGGGCCAAAGGTGGTGGGGAACCAACAATACGTACCGGAGCCTCCAAATGAAGAGGAGAAACGTTGCATCTATCAGTCTCAGGTACTCATTCCTATTTTAATTTTTGGTAAATCCCATGCAATGTTAGGACCTTTGACTGACTTAAAATTAGACCCGATTAAGGTAAAATAATTTTTTCCAGCCTATCACCGTTACAGATCCATAGCTAGTGGGGTTAGGCCTAGAACTGAAAAAGAAAAAGCCATAGACAAGGAATCTGTCGTTGATGGTCAAGGTTCACCTTCTGAAGAACCCATAAGTTTAGAATACCTGAATCATGCTAGAATTTTTAGATCTTGTCCCTTGTCGAAATATCCTTCTGACTATTTACCTTGGCTGGCGAAGATTGAAAAAGTCAAAGCTGGCTTTTGGAAAGATATAGTTATATTCGACTTAATTCAACTGTCGAAAGTAGGACCAGGTTATTGTTCCAATATGCTCTTGGCTTCCCTCTACTTCTGGGACAACACCTATAATAACTTCCAGCTTCCTTGTGGGATGGTTATTCCTACCCTTTTTGACGTAGCTGCCATTACTGGCCTCAGCCCTTTAGGAGTAGATTATGACCCCCAACGTGTTGTCTGAAGACTCTATAGGATTCGACACAAACAAAGCCACTTTCACAGCTTATATTGCCAACTATCATGATCAAGAGACTAAGGAAGTTTCCGACCAAGAGCATGTAGCTTTCTTGGCCCTCTGGTTGTCGAGGTGTGTCTTTTGCTCCAGGTCACTCCAAGTAGCCAAACGTTACATCACTATAGCTAATCAGCTTCATGCTGGGCGTCAATTGTGCCTGAGTGAGATGATTTTAGCCAATCTTTACGAATCCCTGGGCGAAGGTGTCACTTTCCTAAAGACTACCAAGAATAAAGGCAACCTTCTCTTGTCAGGACCGTTTTGGCTTCTGCAATTATGGCTAAATGCCACCTTTGAAACCTCTCTCCCTATCAAAAATGCTGTGAAAGAGGATTCTTTGAGGGACAGGAGGGTCGAAGGGACCAGATTGGTGCAATTGACTCCTACTGACGAAGGACTAAGCCTTCACTGGCTATGTCATGATGTTCGCCAAGCGCTACAACTTCACTCCCAGTATGGCCCCTTTCACCAGCAGGGTGATTAGACCAGAATAGTTTACCAGAAAACTGCCCGTGGAGTCGAAGACTGAAGAAGATGACTTCCTAAATGTCTGGGAATCCTTTCTGACACCTAGACTTCTGGCTTCCAGGATTATTCCTGGAAAATCAAAGATTTCTTTAGTTGTTTACCAGCCCAACTGCGTCTCTTGACAGTTTGGGTTAATTCAGATACAACCGAAACCCTTCTTTTCCAGAAAAGGGTCTCTCATTCACTACAACATGTTTCACAGCGAAGACAAATGCTCAGAATTACTGGCGAAGTATTCCAACCTGGTTGAGATTCAACCAGTGGTCTTCCGACCATCCTTCCTTTGCACTCAGGAATTCGACGAATGGTGGAAAGATTACTACACCAACCAGTTCTTCGACGTGCCTTCCTTCAACACCCTTATAACTAAAGCTTTTACACTTGTGCAGGACAGGACCAAACAAGGTACTTAGACACACGTCAAAGAAATCCAAGCATTCCAAAGATACTTTGAAACTGCCTATAGGCCTAATGAACTTAGTCGAACCATAAGCGAAGCAGCAATTACTTTGAAACACAAATTTACCAGAAAACTGGATGAGTTAAAACTACCTGCATATGTTCGACCAGAACAACGTTATGAGGTAGCCTTTAAACTCTATCGACCAAGATTTCCCCCTCTACCATCTGCTGAGTTAGGCGTGGCTTTTAGCCCTCCATTTCCATATTGGTTCACTTGTGGGGATTTTATGAAACTTTTTCGCCAAGAATATCAAAAACGTGCTAAGCGAGTGGTTCCGACTAAGTATACCTTGGACAATTTCAAAGGCCACCTTCATATTGGCATAGAACACGTTCGCGTGGAAACTCCTATATATGAAGGTGTGGAATGGGATGATGTTCGACCCCACTTTTCATTTATCTACACACATATGTGTTAATTTACGTTTGACCTTTTCCTTCCTTTCTTTTTCAGCTATCAAGATTACGACCAAGAAGTCAGCTACTGGCGAAACGTCAACTGCAGGAGACACAGAAACCCTAAAAGATACTGCCAAGACACCTTTGGCGAAGGTCTTACTTTTCTTTTAGGTTAACACATATTCTCTTGTTTTCTGACATACTAATAAAATCTCTTTTGTTCCACAGGGAAGTCGAAGACCTCCATCGACGCCAAAGAAAAGAAAGGAGAAAGAACCTGAAGTCAAAGTCGTCGACACCGATGATGGCGACGAATCACCAGACCAAGTGAAGCCTTCTAGGAAGAAAAAGAAAACAACCAAACCTCAATCACAAAAACCTCTTGCTTCCAGAATATTGGAAAAAACTCCCCTCAAATCCTGACGAGAAAGTTACCCCTGCTCCAGCAGAATGCGAAAGCTCTAGTCTTAGGACTAAGATTCCCAAGGTATGGTTTTTTTTCGTTTTTTTTTCGACGCTGAAAAGAAGTTTACTATTGTTACCTCTCTTAATTCACTTATCTTCCAGGTCCTTGTCGATACTCACGGGCATCCCATGGTCCAAGTTCTCCCAAAGACCTGCAGTGGTCCTACCTACAAGCCAACCAGCGTCTCCAAACCTTCTCTTAAGGATTCGACAAAGGAATCAGCCACTGAAGTGAATCAGCCCACTGCTATCTCTAAACAAATTCAAGACGTAGTGGGAGAAGAAACTTGTCCTGAAGCTGACGCCTTAGTCGATATTGGCGGGGATACTGTGATACGTACTACTGTGCCCACAATAGATGATGATCCTGAAGACCATTCCCCCCTCAACTTACATAGTGCTGACGAAGAAAAGGATGAGGAGGCTGAAGCTTATCGCAAAGAGGAGGAAGAGAAAGTAGATGAAGAGCCAACAACTCCCCCAGGTGCTACGGACAAAGAAGGAGAAAGCGACAAAGAGGACCAAGGTGAGCTAAACAAAACTGCTTCGACCGCTACAACCTCAACCCAACTCTCTCAAGAAGAGCTGGATAATCTGAAGGTGCAAAGACCATTTGAGTACCTAAAGGCCATGCTTAGTTCCTGCTACAATTTTGCTGATACTACCATCAGTAGTTCAACCACCTCAGGAACTACGTCTGACGCCAAATCCATGGACGAAGCGATGAACCATATTCGGCAAAAAATCCTCAACATTGACTTATTTCAACTTTTTGAGAATGAATCATCTGCTCACTTTGACCTGAAGAAGATCTTAAGGCAAATTAATGTTCTGGAGGCTCCTCCTGAAGTCACTGATGTTGTTCTGGACCTGACTACTATAATAGATCTTGTAGTGACAGACTTTAACCGGCATCGAGATTACTCCAAGAAGCTCGAAAATAAGACAGAAACCCAACTTGCTGAGTGAGATGCTGCTTCAAGTTCGTCCAACAAAGTAACTGAACTAGAAAAGGCTTCTGAACAAAACAAGAAAGAAGCAACTTTGTGTGGTGAAAACATCCTCAAGTGGAAGAAACAAATTGATGTTCTCCAAAACAAAATTTCTCAGGCGGAGAAGCGTAAAAAAGAACTGCAACAAATCGGCCAAGAGGAAATAGCTAAAGAGCTTGAGGCTGGGGTGCATCATGTTGACAAGGCTCGAAAACTTGGTGAATAAATCGAGGAGCTTTCGACTGGCAAGGCCCTTTACGAGTGTCGTCTTCAAATTCAGAAATCCAAATTCGAAAATCTGAAAGAATCTTTCCCCGTTTGAATATTTGTAATTTTTTTTATTTGGCCTTTTAAGGCCTTTTTGTAATGACATTTGAGCTATGGTTATTTGGCGAAAAGAATTTCAATCCGCCATGTTGCTTATTTTCCTATGCATGACTATTCAACTGTTATCTTTACTTCTTGTAATGTGGGCTTGTATTTTTTCAAATATTTCCCGTTTATTTTTAATACTCGCTTATCTTTATCTAGTTATTCGACTTCATAAGCCCCATTGGAAAATACTTGTGTGATCTGGAAAGGTCCTTCCCACTTAGGGGACTATTTTCCCATAAGTCTATCTTTTCGATCCATGAGCAGAATCACTTTCCACACAAAGTCACCAATCGAAAAGGCTTTATTTTTCACTCTTTTATTGTAGAATTTCTCCACTCTTTCCTTTTGCCTTTTCAATAAGTCTAACGCGTTTAACCTTTCTTCGTCTAAATCAACTAATTCATCTATCATTATATTCCAATATGCATCTTATGGAATATCATGATGTCTTTGAACCCTTATTGACTGCAAGTATAATTCGACTGGTAAGACCGCGTCATGGCCATATGTTAATCGAAAAGGTGTAGCATTTGTTGCTTCGTTAGGAGAAGTTCGACAAGCCCATTGAATTTGATCCAACATTTTGTGCCAACTCTTTGGTTTTCTTCCCACGTGTTTCTTTATTAAACCAATTATAACCTTGTTTGCTGCTTCGACCTGACTATTGGCTTGAGCGTAGTAAGGCGTTGATGTGAGGAGTTTGAAACTCATTTCCTTCGCGAATGCTTGCATGTTTTTACCAGGGAAAATAGATCCTTGATCCGTCTTTATTGTCTCTGGGATACTAAACCTGTAAATGATGTGCTTCCGAATGAATTCGATTACTGCTTCTTGATCCACGTTTACTAAGGGTATGGCTTCGATCCATTTCGTAAAATAATCGATCCCAACCAAAATAAACTTCTGGCTTTTTGAAGAGGCCGGTCGAATTTCTCCAATCAGATCCAAAGCCCAACCTCTAAAAGGCCAAGGCTTTATTATAGAATGTAATCACTTGCAGGAACATGTGGTATCCCTGCGTGTATCTGGCACTCTTGAAATCCCTTAGCGTATTCGACGCAATCTTTTAACATAGTTGGCCAATACATTCTCTGTCGGAATAATAACCACTTCATCTTATGGCCTGCCTGGTGCGCACCACATGCCCCGCTGTGTACATTCGACAAAGCTATGTATGCCTCTGATTCGCCTAAACACTTCAGTAGTATTCCTTCCGGAGTTTTCTTAAATAGTTCATTTCCCAAAATCACATAACTCAACGCTCGATACCTGATTTTTCGTTTGACTGGTCCTGTTGGGTTTTGCAGGTACTCTATTATAGGCTTTCTCCAATCTCCATTCATTGAATCGTCTATGTTAAAAATTTCGAAACTTTCTTCGTCAGCGTATCCAAGCTTTATCGTCTCCAAATTTGACGGGGATAATCTAGCTGACACTACTCTTCCTCTAACTTCAATGGCTTTCTGCAACTTTTCCTTCGACACTTTGTACCCAGAAGCTATCTGCGCTAAATCATTTGCTTCCTGATTTTCTATTCGCGGTATATGTCGAATGCTTACTACTTCGAATCTCTTCAGAAATCTGTTGGCCACCACGAAGTACATGATAAGATTCTCCTTAACACATTTATACTCCTTTGTAATTTGCTTTATGATCAACTCTGAGTCTCCCATTATTTTGACTCGAGTTGCCCCCAATTCTAACAAAATTTCAAGTCCAGCTATTAAGGCTTCATACTCAGCCTCGTTGTTGGAACAAAATCCTTCGACCCTGTACTTGAATTTTGTTGGAATTTTATCCGGAGAAATAATCAACACACCTACACCTGTGCCGTCTTTGTGGTTGGAGCCGTCGAAATATAACTTCCAAGGTTCCAATTCGACATAATTCAACAAGTTTTCGTTTATGGAGTGGTCGGCTATAAAGTCTGCCACTACTTGCCCCTTAACCGCCTTCAGAGGCTTATACGTTAAAGAGTACTCAGTCAATGCTCGTGTCCATTTACCGATTCGACTATGCAAGATAGGTTTTGACAACATGTGCTTAATAACATCAAAATGAGATGAAACATAAACATCAACTGGCTTTATATATTGCTTCAATTTTGTACAAGAGAAATACAAGCATAAGCATAATTTTTCTATCATGCTATACCTAGTCTCTGCATCATTCAAAACTCTACTGAGGTAATAAATGGCTCTTTCGACACCATCCTCATCCTCTTGAGCCAACATGCTCCCTATGGTTTTGTCTGATGCAGCTATGTACAATCTCATACTCCTACCCCTACAAGGTGGGGAAAGAATTGGGGGATGACTCAGGTACTCCTTGATCTTGTCGAAGGCCGCTTGCTGCCCCTGCCCCTATTCGAATCCATCTTTATTGAATCAAAGTAATGGTGAAAAGGCCTGCGTTTTTCCGCTTAAGTTCGATATGAATCTCCTCAAGAAATTGATCTTGCCCAGCAGCGACTGCAACTCCTTTTTTGTTGATGGCGCTTTCGCTTCCATGATGGCCTTGGTCTTATTTTGGTTGATCTCGATCCCCTTTTTATGGACCACAAAGCCTAGAAAATCCCATGCCTGCACACAAAACGCACATTTAAGAGGATTCATCTTAAGACCATGCCTTCTCATCCTCTCAAAGGAATGTCGAAGATGGTCTAAGTGACTCTTCCCTGAAACGGACTTAACCACGATATCATCAATATATATTTGCATGAAAGTCTCTATATAATCATGGAAGATTGAGTTCATTGCTCGTTGATATGTTGCCCCAACATTTTTAAGGCCGAAAGGCATCACCACCCACTCGTAGGTGCCTAAGGCTCCAGGGCAATGAAAGGCTGTTTTGGGGACATCATCTTCGGCAATGAATATTTAGTTATAGCCAGAGTACCCATCTAGCATACTGAGATACTCATGTCCTGCAGCGGAATCGACTAGCATTTCTGCCACAGGCATAAAATATTCATCCTTAGGAGTTGTAGAATTTAAATCTCTAAAGTCTATGCAAACCCTCAAGGAACCATTCTTTTTAATGACAGGTACAATGTTAGCTAACCATTCGATATACCTGGCAGCGCGGATAAACTTGCATCGAAGGAGTCTTTCGACTTCCTCCTTTATCTTTGAGAGAATCTCTGGGGAAAACCGTCTTGGATTCTGTTTAACTGGCTTCTTCCCAGGCTTGATTGGCAACCTATGTTCGACCAACTCTCTACTCAAACCAGGCATCTCATCGTAGTCCCAGGCGAAACAATCTTTAAACTCCTACAACAACTGGGTAATTTCGACCTTAAGTTGTGGGTCAAGCTTGGTACTAACATATGTTGGCCTTCTGGTTGGCCCTTCGCCTAGGTCGATTTCTTCTAACGGATCTTGCGCCAGCATCTTAACATTATTCGCCAGCGGATCTTTTTCAAATCCCAAAGGCTCATCGTCATAAATAGCGTCAAGCTTCTGGCCTTGTTCTACACCCTGAACCTTATCAAGTGGCTCTGGGTCGAAGTCCCTACCAGGACCTTCTTGGTGGAATTCAATATTGGCTTCGCCAACCATATATTCGTTAGCAGCCTCCAAAGCCGCTTATAGTTTGGTTTCAGCCACGTAGGCCGAAATTCTTCTCAATGCTTCGAACTCAGTCATTATCACTGAATTCACTTCCCCACCCTGTGGGGTCAATTGCAGGCTCAAAAAGGTATGGAAGTCTCTCCCATGGCACCTCCTTATCCCAACGGAAGCCTTCGACGGGATGTAAGTACAATGAACAAAATGTCTCCTCGTCAGGGACAAACTCAAAATCTGCTGGACCACAGGGGGCGATGTGAGCCAAGTGTTTGTCGAACTGACGTCTGTCTACATGATTGATTGGTGCTTTAAAATACCCCTGGTCAGCCTCAATGTTTTCGACTATGTCGTCTGGTCTCCATATGGTGATGCGTTGATGCATCGAAGATGGTACTGCCCCAATGCCATGTATCCACTCTCGACCTAAGAGCAAATTGTAGTTGGCCTTTGTTTCTACTACCATGAAGATAGTAGGCCTAGTGATTGTTCCCACTGTTAAGTCGACTTGTATCACCCCCAGAGTAGAGCCAACTTTCCCTTCGTAATTCGAAAGAACCATGTTATGTGGCTTAGTATCAGTATCATACTTGCCAATCTTGCTTAGTAAGAAGTGTGGCATCAAGTTCACTGTTGCGCCACAATCAACTAATATTTTATTTATTGGCACATTCTCCACCTTGCCAGTAATGTAGAGGGGATTTAGGTGACTCCTTATCTCCTCTGTGGGTCACTCGAAAAAAGCGTTATGCTCTTCGACACACCCATTGTTCATAATATAGTAGCATACCGGCTTGTGTGCTGCCATCTCTGCCTCAGTGCAGGCATCTAAATCTTCGACTTCTGTGAGCTGTTCGAACTCTCTGGGCATCACAGATACCACACTGACTATGATGTCAAGAGAAGCATCTGAGTCGAAGTTGTCTGTCATTTCGTCATCGTCTTCGACAGTCTTCTCAGGTCTATCCTCTTGAGAGGCAAACAGTTTTCGCCCTACAGGTATTTTTTCATCAGCCCTCATTGGATTCCCTCCCTTATTGTCAATAGGGATATTAGTATTGGATTCTCCTTGATCCTTTGACTGGGCCTTCCTGAGAGCCTTCCTTCGACGTTGCTCCCTCCTTCATTGAGATCGCGACATCGGGTTCTTTCCCTTATAGTTTTCAGAAACATACGCCGATTTGTTGGAAGTCTGAAACTCCATTCAATATTCTACCGAAGAACCTCTGCCCACATCAAACTTCTGCCACTTTCTTTGACCTTTTTCCTTTCCTTCGACAGGTTTCATCCAGCTCCCTATTGGTGCATTTCTTGTTGGTTTGAAGGTATTGGGTTTGGCCCCTGGGAACTGTGTTTTTTCCCCCAATTGTTTCAAAGAGGACCTTCTATGGTCGAAACCCCTTTGACCATGAAATGATCTCTGCTCCCTTCTTTCTTTAGCCTTCCTAATCCCTTCGAGATTATAAACAGCCTTTTGATCGATGATTGCACTGCATCTGGGGCATAACATGATGCCTGATCCCTTTTTTTGGCAGCAGTGAAGGGATTCAATGATAGTTTCATCCTGTTTTAGATACGCCACTTTGTTACACTCTTCTTGGCAGCTTGCTTCGTCCACCTCCACGGTTTGATGTTGCGTAATTTCGACCATATTGATGTCCAAGTCAACATCAGCACTAAGGTCCAGATTACAGAAGTCCACACCAAGGCCCTCAGCAGCCTTGTCCATCTTAACAAAACTCTCAGCAGTTTCTTTAGTTACCAGCATCAGGTTGGAACCCTCAGTAGTCCCATCATTTAAACCCTCAGTGGTTTTGTCGAAACCCTCCAAGGCCTTGCTCATGAGTTTCTCTATAGCATAAATGTCAAGGTCTTCAGTAACCTTGGCTATCACAGCGTTGTTGGCGAAATCTTCAGTTATTTCCACCATATGTATCTCTGGCTCAGCATAATGGGCCTCTGCTGTTGGCAATGGGTCGGAGTCAAGTTTCATCTGACCTTTGCTCTTCTCTCCGAATTTCAGCCTGCCCTTCTGAATAGCATTTTGCACCAGATCCCTGAAAAGAAAACATTGAGAAGTTTTTTGACCCAAAGAATTATGGTACTTACAAATCAAAAATTTCGTCACATTTTGTGATATCGAACGTGTATGTTTTCTTGGGAAACTTATCATTCTTTTCCGATTCGCCAGGATTTTTTCCAGTCGAAGGGGCTAACATTTTACAAGCATACGGAGGACCTTACTTTAACTCAGCAACGTCTACTTCACTCTCATCGAAGTATAATGGTTCGTCGTATAAACCTTCGACGTCCTCATTATATTGAACATAAGCTACTTTTTTACCCTTATTGAACTTAGCCTTTTCGTCTTTCAGACGCTCTAACTGTCGAACCCTATCAGCCAGTTGGGTCATGTTTCTCAAATACTGGGTATCCAATTTCTTTCTAATAGAGTAATCAAGGCCACCAGCTGCCATTTCGACCAGTTCATGTTCTGGCACTTGAGTAAAACACCTAGCCTTAAGTAATCGAAACCTGTTTAGGTAATCGTCTATTGGTTCAGTAAACTTTCGCTTTATGCTGGCCAACTCCTTCAAACTAATCTTAGTTTGTCCCATATAGAATTGTTCATGGAACAAGCGCTCTAACTGGGTCCAATTACAGATTGATTTAGGAGGTAGGGTTGTAAACCAAGTAAAAGCATTTTTGGTGAGAGAACTTGGGAAATATTTCACCTTAAGCCTTTCGTCATTTGCGATCTCTCCAGCCTCAATCATATACCGGGCTACGTGTTCGACAGTAGATTCAGTTGTATCTCCTGAGAACTTAGTAAACTTTGGGACCTTCGTCCTAGGGGGTAATTCTGATTCCAGGATATAATCCACTATGGGTGACGTATAGTTTGGCCTAGTAAAGCCAAAATTCACCCCATTTCGAGCCATTATTCTTTCGACCATAACTGCTAGGTTGTTATCTGCTGCTATATTGTTGCGTCAAACCTGTTGTACAACCTGATCAGCATCCTGGTTTCTATTCACTATCACTACCCCTTGTTCCCCTTCTTCAGGAATTGGCCCTTGGTTCCTAGGTGGTTCGACTCTAGGGGGTTCCAGGTTGGCTTCAGGCATAATCTCTGGGTTCCGCCATGGGATATTCTCCACCAGAGTCGCACCTCGTACAGGGGCTGGCACCCCCATAAATTCTGCCATGCATGCTAATTGCGCCGTTAATTATTGGTTGGTTTGGGTAGTGTTCCGAATCAAAGCCTGGAAAATTTCCCCCATAGTTTGAGACAAAGTTTGCACCATTTGTAGATTACTCTCATCCATTTATTGTCTTAAACATTGTATGGACGTCTTTGTTAGGCTAGGACCTTGAGTGGAATATCCTACACCTTTACTTTGGCTGTTTCGACCCACATTTATCCCAGATCCCGACCCCTATAATGGCGAAGACATTACATTGTCTGAGAAGAATAGGGGGCATTTTGGAGGCTTTGCATTACTGACGTTGGCATCCCGTAAGGTGGATTCCTTGGTAAGGGTTGTGAAAATCCTGGAGAGGGAAGATGCCTAAATGTCGAAGTTCCTCCTGGTGGAGTTTGGGGATTAGATGCTTGTGGGCCTATGTACTCCAAAACAGGTTGAGTGTAAGCCCTTATATATGTCGAACCTGGTCCCATCATTGATGGGTCGAGCATAACAGGAGATGGGATTGGCTCTCCTGTCGAAGAAACTGGGGGTGGTACCACGTCATTCCTAGACACATTTTGAGGGTTTGTGTTACTAGGCTGTGCGTTCGAATTACTTGGCTGCGGGTTAGGACCACTCCCTTGAGGATTTGGGTTATTTGGCTAACTAGTGTTCGTCGCCATTTTTCTAGTATATCTTCTCCTTGGTCTTTCTTCGTTTGTAGTGGCTACCTTACCACTTCTTAATAACATGCAACAAAGCTTTTTAAGGAGAAAGAGATTGATGAATAATGATTTTCAAAATTTAGGAAAGTCTTTATACAATTAGCACTGTCCCACTGGGCGTGACAATTTGTTTACCGTGAAAATTGGTAAACAACCGCTGATCTTCCAAATCTAACTTTGGTGACTCACAGGATCGATCAGATTGATCCTAGGACATGTGCTAACAATGGATCTAAAGTAAATCCTAAATAACTAAACACTTCGACAGTTTGCATAAAGATAATTTTATCTAAGATGTGGTTTCTAAAAGATTTATAAGAACTTTAAGTCGAAAAGGGGAAAAGCATCAACGAAAGGCTAAGAATATAAAGGTTGAAAATATAAAGGGAAGAGACAATACTGAAATGTAACTTGCAGTAAAGTAAAATATAAATTCTTAATGAAAGGCTGAAGTAAATTGCATTGAAAAAGAAAAATGGTGTTTACATCACGTACATTCTCACAATACTCCTTTCTCAACACACGGATACTTTTGAGTAAATTTAGAGTTACTTGTACAAAGTGAACACTCGGAAATCTAACCATAAGACTCCCTATTTATATACAAACGAAATAACCGCTAATAATAGTTATTTCTCTTAATGGCGACAAATGGAATTCTTCATGCATTTGTCAACTAGATGCATTCCACGCGTCCTATTTCAAAATGAGATTCCCTCATAAATTTGAATTTCAAACACCTGTCGAAGCTGATTCTTATTCTGTCGAAATATTCCTCATACTTAGAAAGATCCGCCAATGCCTTCCCTAAGTACCATTTGTCTTTGACTTGCTTTTTTCCATCAGACACCTTCTGGTCGAAATATCTTGGAGAATTTTTGAATTTGCTCTTGAACAATTATCTTGGCGTCGAAATTAGCAACCTACAACAACCCCTTTCTCTCTAGTATATGGCATGGAAGCAGTGCTCCCCATAGAAGTAGAGATCCCATCAATCCAGGTATTGATGGAAGCTAAGCTAACAGAGGCTGAATGGTGTCAAAGTCGACACGACGAACTGAATCTGATCGAAGAAAAGAGAATCACGGCTCTATGCCACGGTCAGTTGTATCAACAAAGAATGAAAAAGGCGTTTGACAAAAAAGTACGACCTCGCGTCTTCAGGAAAGGAGACCTTGTGCTAAAAAAGATACAATCATTTCTCACTGACTCTGGGGTAAATGGACTCCGAATTATGACGACCCCTATGTGGTCAAGAAAGATTTCTCAGGCGGCGCCTTGAGACTTACAACCATGGATGGAGAAGAATTTACCTATCCCATAAATGTTGACGTAGTCAAGAAATACTTCGCCTAAATAAAAAAAAAAGAAATAAAAAAAAGCGTCTCGTTGGATTGAAAACCCGAAAGGGCGGTCTAGGCAAAAATTAGAGACATAATAAAAAATCATCCCGGTGGATTGGAAATCTCAAAGTACAATCTAGGCAAAAGTTAGGGATAATGGCAAGTAACTACGTCCAGCAAAGGGGCGAATTCCCCAGCATCAGTAATGCCATCCATCAGAGAAAACTCCAGTCAAGGTCATCTTCGACAAAAGCTCAGGATGTCCAGAATTCAAAGTTGGTAGAAGGATAATGGTCGTTATGTTTTAATGTAGCACTTTTCCCGTAAATTACCATTTTGTAATTTTGTAAATACTCCATAGAATCACGCGCTTGGCTGATTTCCATCCTATCAATAAAATTTGAGCCCTAGTGCTTTTGTTTGCAATTCTTATTTGTTTTAGCTTTACAGAACGACGTTTTAACATGATTAACGATTCTTGAAATAAAACAAAAATGAATTTACTTGTTAAAATTTTTTTCTGCTTTAAAATAAAGATGGAAATTTCTTTAGACTGTTGAACATCGAAAGAACATCGATTGCTTCTCCCGAAGTAATCGAGCTTCAAAGTGCAGAATTAAAGTACTCCTTCTAAACTAGTGCTCCTGATTGAAGGATCAGTTGTGTCAGAGACCGTGTTTCATCTGACACCTCCTGGCAGAGTTTTTACATCCTAAGCCCGACCAACGTTTTTCCCAGGAAGAGTCCTTATCTCCTAAGCCCAACCAACGGTGTTCCCCATAGGGACTATCTCTCCTAAGCAAGGCAGAATTGCTATCGTGAATCAGTGATACTTTTCATCTCCCGTAGTGACCGAGTATCCAGTCGTGTTCATCTACTAGCCTGTATGTCGCGTCAGTTTTGTCAGCATAAACATACATACATCATGCATTATTGATTTACATTCACATTCATATTGCATCACTATCACTCCAATTGGTCTTGTCCCCTAGTGATAAAAGTTCTCTCAATCGAGTTGTCAGTTCTTTCCTCGTCAGGAAGTGAACCATCTAAACAATCTCGCCTCTAGTTTATTTCTGGATACAAGTTGGTCCTTTGACCACTTTGATAATTTGAACCTCTAAAAGACCAGAGAACTTTCAACAAACATCACTCTTCGCCATTGAAGATGATATCCTCGCTTTCCCGGATTAAGGAAAATCCCCAGAGAAAGCCTCTTAATCAGAGATTCGGTACTACAACAGTTTTTCTCTGAAAAATCCGCTGACGAAAAGGTCATCAGCACCTCAAAATTGGATCACATCATATGGCATTTCTCCGAGAAGATCCCGAGAAAAGTATGATGTAATACCCCAAGCGAAAGCAATCTCTCAAGAGACTCATTTTTCGCAGTAGATTCAACAAATTGCGTCTCCAACAGAGCAGTTTGTACACCTCTACAACTCAGACGACTGGGTTCCCCAACAACTCTGCTATCAAAATTTTTTCTATCAAATGGCATCTCCCCAGGAAAATTCGGCGAGAGGTTTGAGGAAAACTGGTATGCATAGCGTCCCTTGTCAAGGAAGTTTATTGACAAAAGAAACTGAGACCAGTTCCTTGGCAGGAAACCAGGATCGAGGGGAAGTTTATTTAAGAAACTAAGACCAGTTCCTTGGTAGGAAACCAGGATCGAGGGGAAGTTTACATCAGAAACTTAGACCAGATCCTTGGTAGGAAACCAGGATCGAGGGGAAGTTTATTTTAGAAACTTAGACCCGTTCCTTGGTAGGAAACCAGGATCGAGGGGAAGTTTACATCAGAAACTTAGACCAGTTCCTTGGTAGGAAACCAGGATCGAGGGGAAGTTTATTTCAGAAACTTAGACCAGTTCCTTGGTAGGAAACCAGGATCGAGGGGAAGTTTATTTCAGAAACTTAGACCAGTTCCTTGGTAGGAAACCAGGATCGAGGGGAAGTTTACATCATAAAACTGAGACCAGTTCCTTGGTAGGAAACCAGGATCAAGGGGAAGTTTATTTCAGAAACTAAGACCAGTTCCTTGGTAGGAAACCAGGATCGAGGGGAAGTTTACCTTTTCTAAGCATCATTGCTTAGCAAAAGAAGAAGGATGAGCAAACTGCCATTCATAGCCACCGTCAAAATTTTGGGTATTCCGATATTTAATCCTCTTGCACCCCGAATGCCCGAATACCTTCGCCATTCACACCTTCGGGTCCAAGAAGATTAAATAGGGGCATCTGTCATACCCCAAATTTTAACCACTAAGATTTCCCATCATTGTACAAATCATCATCACAATATGGATGAACCTTCATGCCTCATCAGTCTCCCCAAAGATGGGTGAGCATTCACTACAAACAATAATTAGGGTTTCAAGCCCTCTCATAGTTCTTAGACAAAGGATCAATCAAGGGATGACAAGATCTTAAACTTGTCTAACCTCTCAAGCATCCACAAAGAATCAAGAGGACTCCCACAGCAAGAATCAAGCACAAGGTTGCAGCATTCTGAGTGGATCAAGCCTCAAGATCGCCAATGTCACCAAATTAGGGTTTTGGTCGACCAAGGCCTCCAGATGAAAAGTTTCATCTGTGCATGAGCCATTGCTTAAAGGCACAACATAAAATACTCCAAGGGGCCTCATGGACCCAATCATCAAGTCAATTTAGCCTCAGGGGATGCATTCACTAAAAATCAGGAATTAGGGTTTCTTGACCTAATTCACCCCTAAGTTGAATTTTGGGACAAATCATGAGCCAAGACCTCAAGATATGGTTTGAGGGTCTCTAACACATTACATTGATCCATTTTCAATAATGGATTGATCCAAGAAGCTTGATCAACAAGTTTCATTTTCATCTGAACCACAATTAGGGTTTTGAAGGAAAAGTCAACTGTATCTTTGACTGTTGACCAGGACATGCTCCCAAACCCTAGAACATGATTCAATACACCCTATAACACCTATGAAATCAATCCATCTAGTTTGATTTAGGTCAAGGACTTGATTTCATAGAGGATCGTGCAGTTTGGAGTTCATCTGATAAAAAGTCAACTGTGCCTAAAAGTCAAAGTTTGACTTTTTGATTTTTTTATCAATTATGGTTCCCTAACCCTAAAATGATGTTAATGTGTGATTTTAATCAACATTCATCAAGAATAATCAAAGAAAGTGGGATAACATGTAAAAGGGGTAACCATAAAAACTTAGAAATTTTTCTAAGTTATGGAACAAAGTGGCTAGGGTGCCAACTTCCAAGGATCATAACTTAAGATCTAAGCAACCATTTTGGCTGATCCAAAGATGGATTTGTAGCTCTCATGGCATACTACAAAAGTGGCAACTACACCTCATTCCAATTCCTCATGGATTTTAAGTTATGGAGTGACCAAAGTGACAAAAAGTGAAAATGTCACTTTTTTCCAACACTTAGTGAAATTTTCACTAAGTCAGAATCTGTCTTGCTTTTTTTTCCAAATGTAGGGGCATTTTTCACTTAGATCCAAAAAGTGTCAAGACAAACTATGATCATACATGTGTTGTATCATATAAGGGCTTTCCAAAATGGCCAAAAACTCCATCGAATTCCATTTGAGCCATGAGATATGACAATGGCAATGTGTCTTGCTGCAAACTGCCATGGCAAGGCAAATTTGTGCATTTTGCTCGATTTGAGAAATTTGTGCAAATGACAAGCATGCCTATCCATCTGAACACCTCAGGGAGGGACCAAGGAGGGACAAACACTAATCCATAAGCCTCCCAAGTCTTTGGAACTAAAAATAGCATGCCAAACCTAAAAAACCCTAAAGAGGGGACAAGACTCCAATTTTGTTTTGGAGCATTCAATGGATGCACCAAGGTGGTATGAACTGAACCATTTCCAACTGAATGAGTCAAGGATAAGATCTAAACCAAGGGAACCAGCAGCCTGTGCCCTAACCTCTAGTCAATGGCTAGAGGAGACTTGGATTCCAAAATGAAACCATTGGCCAAACCCCTGCTGCAGTTGCCATTCACTATTGCAGCCAAAACAAACTTGCTCTACTATAAATAGGGCTCATTTGTGCTCAGTTTAAGTACACCAAAGCACTACAACACTTGCTTTCCTTAAAATATCTTTCTCTTGTCAAAAATTCCTTCTTTAGTAAGTTAACTCTGAGTTTTTGAGTTAGAGAGCAATTTCATCACAGCTCATGATCCAAACACATCCAATATGTCATATCTAAGCTGTCCAAACTCTCACAAGTGACCTATAACACCAAAATCACAAAGTCTCATCTCAAAACCTCAAAATAAGGCCTTTTTGCACTTTTCAAGCCATGTCTTGATTCAGTCACTTTTAAAACTAGATAAAACCTCAAACACACTCCAAATATCATCCTTGAACTGTCCCAAATGGTTCCACACATCTGGAACACCATTTGAGACAGTTGCTATTTTGGCCACTTTTGCCCCTTTTGCAAGAAAGGGCCAATTTCCATTCCTGAGATTTCCAGCTGATTCCAATCATCCTAAAAGCTTCTAAGGGATCATTTGAGAGTGTTCAAAGCATCAAAACATTTTTGGAACAAAGCACTTGGCAGGTAACCCAAAAAGCTCCAAGGGAGGTAAGCATCACAACTTGAACTCTTTAAAATATGCATTGCTTTGAAGTCCACTGATCATGCATCTTTTATACATGTTATATGCGTTGTGTTTAAACTAATTCATCATGTAATTAATGCCTGTACCGAGAGGTAGCACAGAAAATGAACATTATGGCCTATTTCAAAACCACTATCGGGTTTTGAGGAGGAATGATTTTCTGGAAAAACCACCACCACCATTGGATTCCTTAGGAAATTCTAGGCCAGATGCATATAAATTTTGTCTCCATCCATGGAGAAATGAGGAAGTTATGACCTTCACGTTTCTAACCAAAAGCCTTGCCTTGCCTTGCTTTGGCCAGGCCAAGAACAAGGCAAACCTTATATATTTATGGCTGGGGTTTGATACACGGATGTATCACCTCCCCAGTGGTAAGGCGCGCATGCTGCGCACAAGAGGTATGGGGTTCGAATCCCCCTCGCCCAGACCCCTTTTTAATGGTTTTTTCACCTTTTTTATTATTTTTCATATTATTTTGAATGATTTGAAAAATTAATAACTCCCTCAATTTTCATTATTTTTGATTGGTTCTTTTTGCAAAAAATCACAAAAATATTGAAATATTTTATTCCACAAAAAAATAAAATTTATATTATTTATTTAATATAATTAGTATTTTTGTGAATAAATTCATTTTTAATTGTTTTAAACATTTTAAAAGTGAATATTCACCTTGAAAAATCAAAACCAAATGAGTTTTAATTCATCTTGTGATTAAAACCTCATTTTTCAAACCTTAACCAAAAATCACAAGTTGTTTAATCAAGCTTATTTGGTGTTTTATCTTTTTTTATTGATTTTCTTTGAGAATTTACTTTTAAAAATGATGAAATTAGGGTTTTGATTGATTCCACCCTCATCAATCATTTTCAAACACTTTTGGGCCTCTAATAGAGTGTAAGACCCAACCCCTCTTTGTACATAAATAAATTTGGGCCTCAGTCATTGTATAAGTTCCGGTACAGTTTTCAAAATAACGGTGCGATCGTTGTTTTTCATCTGGGCCTTTCCTTGAGTTGTGAGCCCCATCTCTTGTATAAAAAACTTTTGGGCCTCTATTAGAGTGTAAGACTCATCTCCTTTGTAAATACACCACTTTTGGGCCTCAGTCGTTGTATAAGTCCCACTGTATTTTCAAAAACAACGGCGCGATCGTCGCCTTTTTTTTAACAAAACACTTTTGGGCCTCTCCCTGAGTTGTAAGACCCACCATTTGTACAAAAACACTTTTGGGCCTCTAATAGAGTGTAAGACCCAACCCCTTTTTGAAACCAAAATAATTTGGGCCTCAGTCATTGTATAAGACCCATTGTGTTTTCAAAAACCTCGACATGATTGCCGTTTTCAAACAAAAATCATCTGGGCCTACCCTCGTGCTATAAGACCCATTTATTTTCTTTGGGCATCTTGGTAGAGTGTAAGACCCAATCCTTGTACATAAAAACTTTTTGGGCCTCACATATTGTATAAGTCCCTCTGTACAGTTTTCAAAACAACGGTGCGATCATCGTTAAAACTTGGGCCTCTCCTTGAGCTGTAAGCCCTAACAACTTTTCAAAGCACTTTCTCCTTTGATTTTTAATATAATATTGTTATCAAAGTTTTCTTTGTTGAACAACAAACCAAACACCATGGAAGCTCTACAACGGGTAAGTGTTTATCCGCTTTCATTTATCGCTTTCATATGTATATAACTGTATTGTGGGGCTGTTTCACTGTAAGTCTCCTTTCACATCCTTTTATATACTTACCAAATATCAATTGTGTAATACTAGTATAGTTATTTAGAGTTTTCCCCGTGAACTACGTCTAGCACTAGGTAAAGCCTTGTTGGTCACTCTTAAATACAAACAAAACTAGATCCCCCGTAGGATTCCAGATACAGTCTTCCCTTCTCTTGGGGTTAAACAATATGGAACAAAGAGAAAGGCAGTATTCTCGGTGAACCTTTTCTCAGACTGCCACTCTTAGAAATTGTCAAAGAGACTCTACTCCCCAGAGTTGATCTATTCTCCGTGAATAGTATCTCTTGAGTTTCTTCCAAATTCTCGAACTTTCCTGGAATGATCTCTTCGCTGTGAATTGTATTTCTTGAACTTCTCATGGTTTGGGGACCCACAGGCTTCCTAAAAGCATCCCCGCCTCCTCTTGGTCATTGTACAAGGACCCTTCGGCTTTTTAGAAGTTCTCATGCCTTCTCTTGGGCATAATACAAGGACCCTGACGACCTCTTAAAGGTATAAGACAGAACTTAGTCATTCTTTGCTAGAGCAGTCTTTCCAGCGTCAAAAACTCCTGCCACTTTAGGGTTGATACTCATCCCTTAATGCCTGTGCCTCCTCTTGGGCATTGTACAATAGATAAAACTCCAGACTTGGACAGTCTAAACCCCTTGAGTCTCAAAGACATTCTCAAGTTCCTTTCAAACATAGGAAGAAACACTGATCACTCAAAAACCCGGCCTCTCTCATGAGGGCTCTCCCACTTGGTTCTGCATATGGATCTAATCCTCGGTAGTAAGATAGCCTCCTCTTGGCCTTTGTACAAATGACTCTCCCCAGCAGAGCTAACCTTTTCAGACTTTCTTGTTGAGTCAAACCCTTTTTTAGCCTCCGTCTTAGGCTTCGTATAAGACAGATAAAAGTACTCTCTTGTTGAGTCAAACCTTTTAGCCTCCGTCTTGGGCTTCGTACAAGACACCTATAAAAACCCACTCTCTTGTTAAGTATAAAAGACTCTCTTGTTGAGTCAATCTCTCTTTAGCCTCCGTCTTGGGCTTCATACAAGACACCTATAAAACACTCTCTTGTTGAGTATAAAAGACTCTCTTGTTGAATCAATCCCCTTTTATCCTCTATCTCAGGCTTCGTACGAGACAGCAAAACACTCTCTTGTTGAGTATAAAAGACTGTCTTGTTGAGTCAATCATCTGTCAAACAGACTCTCTTGTTGAGTCAACCTTTTAGCCTCCGCCCTGGGCTTTATACAGGACAAATAAAAGATACTCTTATTGAGTCAATCTCTCTTTAGCCTCTGTCTTGGGCTTCGTGCAAGACACATAAAAAGCACTCTCTTGTTGAGTCAGTCACTTGTTAGTACTCTCTTGTTGAGTCAACCCTTTTAGCCTCTATCTCGGGCTTCGTACGAGACAACAAATAAAAGACACCCTCTTGTTGGGTCAATCGCATCCTCTTAGGCTTTGTATAAGGAAACCTCGGTTTAGTCAATCAACCTTTTAGTATCAAATATGTGCCTTGCTCACAGTATACAAACATCAACAACTCCTCTTTAGAGATGACGAATTCTCTCTCATCCAAACCTTTTAGCTTCACATCTTGTGATTTGAACAAGATACAAGTAAACCCTTTAGCTTCACGTCTTGGGCTTTGAATAAGACACCAAAACAACCTTTTTCCTCCCATAGAATAGGAGGAACTACGATCGCTCTGATTTCCCTGTCTCGGGAATACGTAGGCATAAGATTGAAAAATCATAGCGAGCATACCAATCAAAAAACCCGAAATCCAGCACCCCCATATATCAACCCAAAAGCATCAAATCCTAACATCTTACCAAAAACCTCGCAAATAGTCCATACATTCTAATCTTAACAAAATACCCGAAGAGGGTCCCACATCTCAAGAGCATCTGTAAATTAACAGTCAGCTGTTTAAACTCAGTATGCAAGCAGGGTTAATTGGAGACATCTATTTCCCTTCCTTAATCAGCTCAATAGGATAAAAAATGAATCGAACTGTAGTACCCAAGCGATCGTGATTCAAGACCACAAAAATCGCGCTACACAATCCTAGTGAAGTCATGATGCTATACCGAGTGGAGTACTCTTCTCACCAGATAAAAGTGCAATCTTGAAGTAGAACTACTGTTTCTGCAAGTTCATCCCCAGTAATGGTCCAATCTGATGGGTTCGGCTGGGTATCCTTGTCGAGATGTTTATTTCATCTCCATTCTCGCTTCCTTTTGTCTGTTTTGTTAGCATAAGCACAAGCATGACATATCTGCACTCATATGCATAGCATCTTAGCATGTTTGCTACCCCTTTTATGGTGTTGACCTGTTCTGTTCACTTTGGCGTTTATCTCCCCAAGTGACCGGGTTTGTCTATTCTCTCCAATAGAATGGTCAGCCCTAGGCATAAAGTGTCCCTCATTTCTGAATTCCCGACAGAGTTTTATCCTCGTGGATGATGGTTGGTTCAGTTATCTTTTCCACAATAGGATAAGATAAGTCCCCCATTTGAGTTCATTCCTCAATGGTTGGAGTCTTGTTTGGCCGTTTCTTTCTAGCTTGTCCCTAGATTAAACATTGGTCCCTGACAAGCGTGGTTTCTGAAACTTGGTTTGAACGTGCATTTATTTTGCACTGTGTCTTGCAGGCAGAATCTTTTACAGATCCTCATTGAAGACAAAAATTCATTCCCCAGCAGTGTTGAAATACCAACATCTTTGGAATTTATAACCAACAACAAGTAGCAATCTCTCGGAGAAGCTTGTCATCATATGGTGATAAGTGGCAGTCTCTTCTAAGAAGCTTATCTATCGCTGGTACTATACAACCTTGTTGCAACAATAATTGGTATGCCCCAGGAAGTCTAATCTTCAATTAGGCAACCCTGGTACTGACCTATTTGGCATTCAAAATCCAGCTCATATTGGTATTCAAAGTCACACTCATACTGGCATTCAAAACCCATCTCATACTGGTAGTCAAAGTCCAGCTCATACTGGCATTCAAAATCCAGCTCATACTGGTATTCAAAGTCCAGCTCATACGGGCATTCAAAATCCAGCTCATACTGGTAGTCAAAGTCCAGCTCATACTGGCATTCAAAATCTAGCTCATACTGATATTCAAAGTCTAGCTCATACTGGCATTCAAAATCCAGCTCATACTAGCAGTCAAAGTCTAGCTCATACTGGCATTCAAAATCCAGCTCATACTGGTATTCAAAGTCCAGCTCATACTGGTATTCAAAATCTAACTCATACTGGTAGTCAAAGTCCAGCTCATACTGGCATTCAAAATCCAGCTCATACTGGTATTCAAAGTCCAGCTCATATTGGCATTGAAAATCCAGCTCATACTGGTAGTCAAAGTCCAGCTCACACTGGTATTCAAAATCCAGCTCATACTGGTATTCAAAGTCCAGCTCATACTGGCATTCAAAATCCAGCTCATACTAGTAGTCAATGTCCAGCTCATACTGGCATTCAAAATCTAACTCATACTGGTATTCAAAGTCCAGCTCATACTGGCATTTAAAATCCAGCTCATTCTGGTAGTCAAAGTCCAGCTCATACTGGCATTCAAAATCTAGCTCATACTGGTATTTAAAGTCCAGCTCATACTGGCATTCAAAATCCAGCTCATATTGGTAGTCAAAGTCCAGCTCATACTGGATTCAAAATCCAGCTCATACTGGTAGTCAAAGTCCAGCTCATACTGGCATTCAAAATCCAGCTCATACTGGTAGTCAAAGTCCAGCTCATACTGGTAGTCAAAGTCTAGCTCATACTGGCATTCAAAATCTAGCTCATACTGGTAGTTAAAGTCCAGCTCATACTGGCATTCAAAATCTAGCTCATACTGGTATTCAAAGTCCAGCTCATACTGGCATTCAAAATCAAGTTCATATTGGTAGTCAAAATCCAGCTCATACTGGTATTCTTCATAAGCCAAATCATATTGTTATCTCAACCAACTCATATTGGTACCCGAGTCCAATCATTAATGGCTCATTAACCTTATTCCCAACTAAAGTCCAGTTGTCTTTTCATCATCTGGCCCATGGAGTTTTATCTTATTTTTTCTGGCCTTTCTTGAAGATCCCGTTTGAACTCTTCAGCAGAAGAAATCCCCAGAAAATCTTTGGAGGATGTCTGCCCTTTTATTTCAAACTGATCCCCCAGTGGAGATCAGGTATTCTTTCTGGTTTCATGCCCAGTAAGAATGTGTCTTTATTACCCCAGTGTCGTCAGGTCACACATGAACCTGTCGTCCATCTCCCTGGATCTTTCCCCAATGGAGAATACCTCTCTGACTCTTATCCCCAGTGAGGACCTGTAGGATTTCCCCCTTTATTTCTTTCTATCCCTAGTGTTTCGTTGGAGTTTCCCCAGTGAGTCTTCTTTGTTGGTTAGCCTGCATCCCTAGTGAGTCTTCCTTGTGGATATTAACCTTCATCCTTCCCCAGTAAAGCTCACCTGCGGTGGTCTGCTCCTTTATCCTTTGATGTCTTGGCTTGTCTGCATTTTTGCACTATCATGGCATTATATCATCATACTAGGAACTCATGGCTTGTCGGCATAGGCATGTCCGTAGCCTGTCCTTAGCATCTGCATTCCATCTAAGGGCAAAATTTTCGGCTTGCTATATTTAAATACCTCTCACCTTAATGTCCCGAGGATTTCCATTCCTCGTGTCATCCGGTAAAGCTATTTAAATAGGGGCAACTGTTGTACCTCAAATTTTACCCCTTAGATGTCATAACATCTTGCACTCATATGTAGGGTTCAATCATCTATGCATTGTCAACTAACCACTTCATCTTGCAAGTTTGTTTCTCTTGTGAAAGCCAGGACTTGTACAAAGAGGAGGGAAAATTATCCTAATTCAAGCTCTCATACGATTCAAGGAAAGAAAGACAACCGAGGCTCCAAATGCAATCATTTGAGTTCATCTACATCCAAGGAGTCCAATTCAACAAGAAATCAAGTGTGTTTGGTTCCTATTACAAGTGCCTCGAGCCACAAATTCACCATACCTCAAACTAGGGTTTTGTTCAAGAAAGTCAACCATTGCCTTGGATGTTGATCAAGACATGATCCCAAACTTTGGGACTTGATTCCATGTGACAATAAGACATCCTTAGAGGTCATCTATGGGCCTTGGAAGGGATTGAAGAGGCAAGATCATCAGAGATCATCCATGTTGCATTTCTTGAGAAGATAGGGTTTGACTAAGACTTTGACTTTTGAGATTTTAACCCAAGATGAAGTATTCAAGTCCTTAATCCATCATGACATGTCTAATTGTTGAGTTAGGGCATGAGAAATCAAGTTTTGAGAGGTTTCTTGCAAAGAGGGCAATGTTTGGTCTTTGAAACTTTCTAAATGTGGAAAATTCACTTCTTGTGCAAAATTGGGAAGGTCATAACTTTCAAACCACACATCCAAATTTAGTGACTCAAAGCTCAAAGGAAAGCTCTTTCCATGAACTTCAAAGTGTATTAAAGGACCTTTTCTCAAAAAATGCATGGTTTTTAAGTTATGAGACTTGGAGTAGAAGTTGTCTTTGGGACTTAAAGAAATTTTCAGCATTTTAGCCTTAATTTTCATCAAACTTTGACTCAATTTTTCACATAATTCCAAGCCTCAAATCAA
Source organism: Lathyrus tuberosus (assembly GCA_022829125.1). Taxonomy (NCBI): domain Eukaryota; kingdom Viridiplantae; phylum Streptophyta; class Magnoliopsida; order Fabales; family Fabaceae; genus Lathyrus; species Lathyrus tuberosus. The sequence continues at coordinate 39,722,405 of JALAZF010000002.1, forward strand.
AAATCTTTGAACATGAAAGTTTTTCCTTGTTCTTCAAGCTTTCCAAGCATGTGTAGAACTCCTCATTTGGATGATCTAATATCAAGTTATGATGTTCTAAAGTTAGGTATTTCAAGTTGTGAAAAGTTCCATAACTTGGAATTTTTTTAAGTTTCTTTTGGACTGCCCATGTGCATAACTTCTTGGCATTTTTTCTCAATGTAACAAGCTTTATCTCAAGTTATTTTCTACATGAAAAATGCTCTATCAAATGCCTACTTTTCCAAGAGCCAAAGAACTCACAAATTGGAGCATTGTGTCATACCCCAAATTTTGACCACCAAGATTTCCCATCATTGTGCAAATCATCACCACAATATGGATGTATCATTATGCCTCATCAGTCTCCCCAAAGATGGGTGAGCATTCACTATAAACAAGGATTAAGGTTTTGAGCCCTCTCAGGGCATTTAGACAAAGGATCAATCAAGGAATGACATGATCTTCAACTTGTCTAACCTCTCAAACATCGATAAGGGATCAAGAGGACTCCCACATCTAGAATCAAGCACAAAGTTGCTACCTTCCAAGTGGATTAACCCTCAAGATCGCCAGTGTCACCAAATTAGGGTTTTGGTCGACTAAGGCCTCCAGATGAAAATTTTTATCTGGGCATGAGCCAATGCTTCAAAGCATAAACCTAAGATACTCCAAGGGACCTCATGAACCCAATCATCAAGTCAATTTAACCTCAGGGGATGCATTTATCAAAAATCAGGAATTAGGGTTTCTTGACCTAATTCACCCCTAAGTTGACTTTTGGGACAAAACATGAACCAAGACCTCAAGACATGATTTGAGGGTCTCCAATACACCATGTTGATCCATTTGCAACAATGGATTAATTCAAGAAACTTGATTCACAAGTTTCAATTTCATCTGAACCACAATTAGGGTTTTGAAGAAAAAATCAAATGTACCTTTGACTTTTGACCAGGACATGCTCCCAAACCTTGGGACATGATTCAATACACCCTATATCACCTATGGAATCCACCTGTTAAGTTTGATTTAGGTCAAGGACTTGATTTCATAGAGAATCACACAATTTAGAATTCATCTGATAAAAAGCCAATTGTGCACAAAAGTCAAAGTTTGGCTTTTTGAGATTTTCACAATTATGGTTCCTTAACCCTAAAATGATGTTAATGTGTGATTGGAATCATCATTCATCAAGAAAAATCAAAGAAAGTGGGATAACTTGTAAAAGGGGTAACCATAAAAAACTTTCAAATTTTCTAAGTTATGGAACAAAGTGGCTAGGTTACCAACTTCCAAGGATCATAACTTGAGATCCAAGCAACCATTTTGAATGATCCTAAGATGGATTTGTAGCTCTCTTGGCATAATTTAAAAGTGTCAACTACACCTCATTCCAATTCCTCATGGATTTTAAGTTATGGAGTGACCAAAATGACAAAAATATGAAAATGCCACTTTTTCCAACACTTAGTGAAATTTTCACTAAGTTAGAATCTGTTTCACTTTTTTCAAAATGTAGGGGCATTTTTCACTTGGATCCAAAAAGTTTCAAGACAAACTATGATCACACATATGTTGTATCATATGAGAGCTTTCCAAAATGGCCAAGAACTCCATCAAATTCCATCTGATCTAAGAATTATGACATATGCAACATGCCTTGCTGCAAATTGTCTTGGCAAGGCAGATTTGTGCACAAGGGCTCGATTTGCTCAAATTGTGCAATTCCAAGCATGCTTATCCATCTGCACACGTCAAGGGGGAACAACCAAGGGACAAACACTGATCCATCAGCCTCCAAAGTCCCAAAATCTACAAGTAGCATGCCAAATCTAAAAATCCAAAGATGCTTCAAGACTCCAATTTTGTTTTGGAGCATTTAATGGATGCTTAGAGGTGGCATGTATCAGAGTAAAAATGAACACTTCAGTCAAGTCTTATCCTTGAATCAAAGAGCCATAGGCCTGTACTCTAACCTCTAGTGAATGGCTAGAGGAGACTTGAGATTCCAAAGTGATCCAATTGGCCAACAACCTGCTGCAACCACCATTCACTATTGCTTGCAAAACAAACTTGCTCTACTATAAATAGAGCTCATTTGTGCTCAGTTTAAGTACACCAAAGAACTACAACTGATGCTTTCCTCAAAATCACTTTCTCACTTTCAAAATTGCCTTCTAAAGCAAGTCACTATCGGGTTTTGAGTTTGAGAGCCATTCCAACCAAACCAATCACACACACACCCCTCATAAACATCATATGTGAGCTGATCAAATACTTAAACAACATCTAGAACACCAATTTCACAAAATCACCAGCCAATTGCTCAAGTTTTCAACCAAGTTGCAGCTGAGGTGCCATAATCTGTTCCAGTCCATTTCAAATCACTCCAAGCACTCAAACACATTCCATATGTTATAGGGAAGCTGTTGAGATCATCACAACTCATCTGTAACACCTCCAACTCAAAAATTAATTTGCTCTTGCTGCCACGACCTTCAAGTAAGCCTAAACTTGATCATCTCTTAATCTATGCATATTTCCCCGCACAATACTTTTGCCAAATGTTCATAATCATGCATAGAATGAGTTCCCTCAATTAATTGCTTTGTATGAGTCGTGTATCAAAATTCCCAGCCTTCATGCAGAATCTAGGAATCTTGAGGTTTTGTCTTGATTTCTTATTCCTTGCTTAAAATAAATGAAATTAAAGACCATAGACATGATCGTGAGGTGAAAACGAGTAGATTGATATGTGAATTGCATGATTTCATCAAGTATTCAGTGAGTTTGGATAGAAAATGCAAATCTGAGCAAAACTCCCTTCGCGCGTGTTCTTGGCGCCTTTTTCACAAAATTGAATATTTGAATTTTGTGGTTTTATTTAATTGATTCAAAAATTAATTTCTCTCTGAATTTTAATGATTTTGAGTTGATTATTTTTTTAATAATTCACAAAAATGTTAAAATATTTTATTTTACCAAAATTTCCTAAAAATATTTTTTATTTCATATATTTGATACTTTTGCAAAGAATTAATGTTTATTTGTTTTTTAACATTAGAAATATTTTTTCCTTCTTGATTTTCCAAGATTAATTGGTTTCCAATCATTTTTGTGGATAAAAACATGATTTTTGAGACATTGATCCAAGATCACCACCCATTTTTCACATGTTTTCATTAATTTTTATTAATTTTTAAACAAAATTAATTACATTTTTAACAAAACTTGGGTTTTGATTAATTCAACCCTCGTCAATCTTTTTCAAACACTTTTAGGCCTCTAATAGAGTGTAAGACCCAACCCCTTTTGAAAACCAAAATAATTTGGGCCTCGGTTATCGTATAAGACCCACTATGTTTTCAAACCTCGGCGCGATCGCCATTTTTCAAACAAATAATCATCTGGGCCTCTCCTCGAGCTATAACTCCTATTCCTTTTCTTGAAAAATCTTTTGTGCTTCTAATAGAGTATAAGACCCAACCCCTTTGTAAATAAACAATTTTTGGGCCTCAAACATTGTATAAGTCCCTCTGTATATTTTCAAAAGTTCGGCGCGATCATCGCCTTTGTAACAAAATCAACTAGGCCTCTCCTTGAGTTGTAAGCCCCATCACTTGTACAAAAATAAATCTTTGGGCCTCTAGTAGAGTGTAAGACCCAATCCCCTTTTAACCAAAACTTTTGGGCCTCAGTCGTTGTATAAGTCCCAATACAAAACAACAGTGCCATCACTGTTATAATTTGGGCGTCTCCCTGGGATATAAGCCCCGATCCCTGTTCAAAATACTTTATCCTTTGATTTTGAATCCAAATGTATATTTGCTATTAAAACTTTCTTTAATTTCTTCGTTGAACAACTAACAAAACATCATGGAAGCTCTACAATGGGTAAGTGTTTATCCGATTTCTTTTATACGCTTTCATATACATAACTGTATTGTGGGAAGCTGTGCATGGTTAGTCTTCTTTCATTCTTTTAAATGCTTTCATATACATAACTGTATTGTGGGAAGCTGCGCATGGTTAGTCTTCTTTCATACTCCTTTAAATACTTGTCATATATCAACTGTATATATACTAGTATAGTTATTTAGAGTTTTCCCCGACAACTACGTCTAGAACTAGGTAAAGCCCTGTTAGTCACGCTTTAAATACAAACAAAACTATATCCCCATAGTATTTCCAGACACAATCTTCCCTTCTCTTGGGGTTAATCAATATGGAACAAAGAGAAAGGCAGTATTCTCGGTGAACCTTTTCTCAGACTGTCACCCTTAGAAATTGTCAAAGAAATTCTACTCCCCAGAGTTGATCTATTCTCCGTGAATAGCATCTCTTGAGTTTCTTCCAAATACTCAAACTTTCCTGGAATGATCTCTTCTCTGTGAATTGCATTTCTTGAACTTCTCTTGGTTTGGGGACCCGCAGGCTTCCTAAAAGCATCCCCGCCTCCTCTTGGGCTTTGTACAAGGACCCTTCGGCTTCTTAGAAGTTCTCATGCCTTCTCTTGGGCTTAATACAAGGGCCCTAACGACCTCTTAAAGGTATAAGACAGAACTTAGTCATCCTTTGCTAGAGCAGTCTCTCCAGTGTCAAACCTCTGGCCACTTTAGGGTTGATCCTCATCCCTTAATGGCCCTTGCCCTCCTTTGGGCAACCTACAAAAAATAAAACTCTTCAACACCCGTAGACTTGGAAAATCTAAACCCCTTGAGTCTCAAGACATTCTCAAGTTCCTTTCAAACATAGGAAAAAACATCGATCTCTCTCTAGATAAATCTCCAGCAGAAACCCAGTCTCTCTAGTGGGAGTTCCCCACCCCTTGGACCTGCCTTGGGATCTCAATAGTCCCCAGTAGAAGATAGCCTCCTCTTAGGCTTTGTATAATGATTATTTCCTCAGCACAGTCAGCCTCCTCTTGGGCTTTGTACAATGATCCTCCCCCAGCGGAGCTAACCTTTTCAGACTCTCTTGTTGAGTCAATCACTCTTCAGACTCTCTTGTTGAGTCCATCACTTTTCAGGACTCTCTTGTTGGGTCAATCTCCTTTTAGTCTCTATCTTGGGCTTTGTACGAGACATCAAATCACTCTCTTGTTGAGTATAAAAGACTCTCTTATTGAGTATAAAAGACTCTCTTGTTGAGTCAGCTCCTTTCGCCTCCGTCTTGGGCTTTGTACAAGACATATAAAAGCACTCTCTTGTTGAATCAACCCATTTCATCCTCCGTCTTGGGCTTTATACAAGACACGTATAAACCTCCCCAACAGAGTCAAAAATCCCTTTTAGCCTCAATCTTGGGCTTTGTACAAGACAGAAAGAACATTTTCCCTGGAAAATTCAAACTGTTAGCCTCCTCTTAGGCTTCATATAAGGATATCCCCAAAGAGTCAGTCTCTTTTAGCCTCCGTCTTAGGCTTTGTACAAGACACCAATATATCCACTCTCTTGTTGAGTCGATCATTTCCAGTCTCCTCTTAGGCTTTGTATAAGGACTTCCCCGGTGGGGACAATCAACCTCTTAGCTTCAACCTTGGGCTTTGATCAAGGAACACAACCCTCTTTAGAGATGACAAGTTCTCTCTCAATCAAACCTTTTAGCTTCAATCTTGGGCTTTGAACAAGACACAAATACTCCATTTAGCCTCTGTCTTGGGCTTTGAACGAGACACTAAAACATCTTTTTCCTCCCATAGAATAGGAGGAACTACGATTGCTCTGATTTCCCTGTTTCATTTAAACAGGAATACGTAGGCATCAGATTGCGAAATCTTAGCGAGCATACTAATAAAAAACTCTAGGTCCAATACCTACATACATAAATCAAAACTCAGGTCCCGTACCTTATCAAAAACTCTCAAACTCACTCACTCATCTTTCCCAAGAAACTTTCCCAACCCATTAACGGATAAACACCATCAATTACAAAGCAGAACCTAAAGCTAATATCCTGTGGATAACCACATATAGGATGGGTAATTGACAACTACCCATTGTATAACCTGACCCCGGACTCCCCAATCTCTTTTAAGCATTTGTTCAGTTAAACATTCGCGTGCAAGGTTAGTTTTAGATACCTTCCCTTTCCCTTCCAGCTTCACGGGATAAATAAGAAATTAGAAAGTAGCACCTCCTTTCTCCTCGAGGAGGAAAACCCCAACGATAAGGTGGTCGCGTCACCGACAAAAACCGCCATCTACAGAAAAATGGCGACTTCACTGGGAAAGTCCTTGATTGATGTCTTTAGGGAATTCGTCACCATTTCCCTAACACAGAAAAATGGCGACTTCACTGGGGACATGTTGATTGATGTCTTTAGGGCATTCGTCACCATTTCCCTAACAAAGGAAAATGACGACTCTGCAGGGAATGTCATTGACTGTTAGGATCATAGGACTAGAGGTTTAGGATGTTAGGACAAATATATATACTGCTTTTCCTAATTGATATCCGTGTTTATTTTTCTGCTAATGGGAATGCGTGTGATGCCGCATCTGGAAAGATTGAGTATACACCTAAGATAGGTGATGGCACGAGACGGGTAATCTTATTGGGAGTAAATCCTAAATAAGGGGTCCCGGTAGACCATCGAATCAGTGGAGATGCCCTTTGCGGATTCAATGCCTATACGACTTTGGTTGTTGAAAGCAGATTGTTCGATTGGGTTATCTGAGAATCTGAGGATTTTAGTAGACTGAAACCATGTTACTATTTTGTAGTGCGGAAGCTATCGGAAATAGTTGTCATGCGATACTACCCTCATTTGAGATTACTCTAAGATACATCAGCTCGCTTGGGTAATTCCAACCTGTTGTTGTTATCCCAAGAGGGGTCAATGATTTTGCAGACAGGTACAAAAAATCCCCAGTAAAACCTTTGGGGATGGGTAGAGCCTTGACTTCATGACACCGAGCCTTTGACCCCATGTTTTTTCTATGTTTTTGCGTGCTGCATTCATGCATTCATTTCATTTAAAAAACATTAAAACAAAGAAAAATTTGTCTTCTAGTCTCTTTTTTTTCAAATTAAACTGAGACAATGATTGCAAATATCAGAGAGAAAGATTGCGTTATGGATTTCGGTAGAAGAAGGACTCACAAGTACACCTTCAAGGTTCCAAAACTAGAGGATTTAAGAGGATTGGCGAGGATGATCACCAACCCTGATACTTTCAGAGCTAAGTATGGAGGACTGCTGTCTCTGTTAAGGGTCCATGTAATTGAAGGAATCATGTCCACACTCATCCAGTTCTACGATTCAGTCTATCACTGTTTCACATTCCCGGATTATCAACTAGCACCAACACTGGAGGAGTACTCTCACCTGACTGATTTACCCATTACTCACTAAGTTCCCTTTTCTGGACTGGAAGAAATTCCAAAAGATCAAACCATTGCAAGAGTAATTTATTTGGATGAGTCAGAAGTCAGGAGTCATATGACAACTAAGGGTGGAATCCAAGGTTTACCAGCCCAGTTTCTGATAAAGAAAGCTCTGTACTTTGCTAGTATAGGGAATATGCCTGTTTTTGAAGGCATCTTTGCTTTACTCACTTACGGGTTATTTCTGTTTCCCAACATTGATAGCTTCGTTGATATCAATGCCATTAAGATATTTCTAATTGGAAACCCCGTACCAACCTTGCTCGCAGATGCGTATCATTCTGTACATTTAAGGAATTTGTACAGCGGAGGAATGATCACATGCTGTGTACCCTTGCTATACAAATGGTTCATTTCCCACTTGCACAAGTCTGCCGCCTTTTGGGATCAAAAGAATACTTTACGTTGGTCGCAGAGAATCATGTCTCTCGCCAACTCTGACATCGATTGGTACAATCGAATCTATGACGGGATCAGGATCATTGACCGTTGTGGAAACTTCCCTAATGTACCCCTCATAGGAATTAAAGGTGGAATCAATTATCATCCGATTTTAGTTCGTCGTCAGTTTGGATACCCGATGAGGCATGTCCCACGTAATGCTCATCTGGAAGGTCTTTTCTTCAAGGAAAGAGAAAACGACAGGGCACTAAAGACAGAAATAGTGTATGCCTGGAAACATGTTCACAGAAAATGGAGAGAGTCTCTAGGAAAGCCGGATTATATCTCTATGGAGCCTTATCTCCACTGGGTACAAACTAGAGCTCTCAAACTGAGGATGCCTTACCCTCGTCAAAAAGTTCTTCCATTAAGGGAATATGTCCTTTATTTTATGTCTGATATGGAAAAACTTCAGGTTACTCTCAACAAAGTTCAACAGGAGAAGAGGTCTTGGAGGAACAAGTACCGTATTCTTAATGTGGAGTGCAAGAAAATACAACAACTGTTAAAAGAAAAGGATGCTCTGATTAAGATTTTAGAGCAACACGCTGTAGAGAATCAAGGAGACCAAAGGAATTTGCTCGCTCCTTTCACTTGGCAAATGAATCACAACCCGACAACGGCTCAAGAGCCCCGGTTAAAGAAAAGGAAAGCACCAGAACCAACACCTGAGCTCTCCTTAGAGGGGACTGAGGATCCATTAGTTTAGACATTTCCTTTTACAGCACTTTGTACATTACTGTATTTCCATTTTCGCAATCTTTAAATTCAATAAAACGGGGTTTCCCCACTGTATGATATTTGCAATCCAATTGTCGAAGTTTATTTTGATTAAACAAAAATAATTAATTAATCATTGCATATCATTCATGATTCTCACGTAACGTATTCTTCTTCCCTACGAATCTCACGTTTGTGTCTCGATTCTAATGTTAAACTGTCTCATTCGTGCAATACTCGGGCCAATCAACAAAAGAGAATGGAGGATCTCGAGGAAGTGAACAAAGGGTTGAGAGAAGAAATAGACATTCTGAAAGAAGATATGAGGAACCTTCACAATGACATGCAAGCTCTGGCAGCAGCTCAGATGCAACAACAACAGACTGTGATCTCAGAGATCACATCTACGTCCATAGTGGAAAAGTATGATCCTCGATATACCATGCCTAAAGATCGTCCCTGGGGTATGCAACTCAACTATATCCCGGAAGGATATATTCCGCCGATCATGGAAGATCCGGAAACTGCAGTAGGAGCCGCTGGGCCTGAAGGTTACAAACTTCGGGAAAGCGAAGATGCCATGGGCATGACAGCAACTTCTGAAGGTTACAAACTTTGGGAAGCACCAAGAATCACTGCCGTAATGACTGTAGCGCTACCCGTGGTACACACTATCCCGGAAGGACAGATTCCATAGATACCTTCTGGTGGAAACAAAAGTATGGACAACAGAATGAAGGAGTTCTAGGAACAGTTCCTGGAGATGCAGAAGGAACTGCAAGCCATTCGCGGTCAGGATCTATTTGGAAAGGACGTCGCAGACATTTGTTTGATCCCCAATGTGAAAGTTCCGCTCAAATTCAAGGTACCCGAATTTGAAAATACAAGGGTAACTCTTTCCCTCAGAGTCATTTGGTGATGTACGCTCGAAGGATGTCAACTCAGACAGAGAACCAATAGCTACTGATCCACTACTTCCAGGATAGTTTAACCGGTGTCGTACTCAAATGGTACATGGGTTTAAACTGCACTAAGATCGTCACTTTCAGAGATCTTGGCACTGCCTTCGTTCAACAATATAAGTATAATCTGGACATGGCACCGGACAGAGATCAACTCAGAGCCATGTCGCAGAAGGATAAGGAAACCTTTAAGGATTATGCTCAGAGATGGCGTGAAATTGCCGCTCAGATTTGTCCACCTCTTGAGGAAAAAGATATGACAAAGATCTTCTTGAAAACCTTAAGTTCGTTTTACTACGACAGAATGGTCGCTAGTGCGCCCAGTGACTTCACCGAGATGGTGGGCATGGGAGTTCGTCTTGAGGAAGTTATCCGAGAAGGACATTTAATTAAAGATGTTGGACCATCAAGCAGTACCAAAAGATACGGTAGTGCTTTCCCTAAGAAAAAAGAGCAAGATATTGGCAATATCTATCTCGAAAAGCAAAGGTGACGGTACCAACCAGTAGTAGCTATAACTCCTGCTATTAACCCAGCGCCTGTTCCTACGGTTGCTCAGAGCCAACCGAATCAACAACAATATTAGTAAAGGACACAACACACTCTTCAGCAGGCTCGTCCTTAGTACAGCAACAACCGTACGACGCGACCACCAGGGTTCGACCCTATACTAATGTTGTACGCAGAACTGTTTCCATTACTACTGGTCAAGGGGCATGTCAAAACCAGGTCTCCTCTTACAGTACCGAAAAATCTACCTTTTTGGTTCAAAGCGAATCAGAATTATCCCTACCATCAAGGAGGACCAAGGCATAACATTGAAAACTGCCTCAGTTTCAAATCCGATGTGCAAAAGCTTGTCAGGAGCTGGGTCTTATCCTTCAAGGATACAAATCCAAATGTTCAGACGAACCCGCTACCTCAACACGAGAAAGCTGCAGTCAATTTGGTAGAGGGAGAGTCTAACAACAACTATCAAATTCATGATGTACTCTTATTAAGGGCTAATCTGGTCAAGATGCATCGCAGACAGAGCGGGTACGGTCGTGTACCACCTCATAACTATCACCAGTGTGATATCTGCTCTAAAGACAATAAAGGGTGTTCTGTGGTGCAATCAGCTCTACCGGAACAGTTGGATCTCGGATGGATCCAAGAGCACCGAATTCGTGGGGTCAACATGACTTATACGGATTCCAACATCATTCAGAACCACGACATCCGTACGATAAATGTCAACTTGGTGACAATGCACTCAAAGCAAAGCCAACATCATGATCTGCCACAACACGATTATGATTCCTGTCTGATTTGCTCGGTAAATTATCAGGGATGCTCTTTTGAACAAGAGGCCCTCCAACGTCAGATGGATCTGGGATGGATCCAGGACTACCATGATAGAAATCACTATCAGGTCAACATGATTCAAATTTTCGATATTCGCTTGATGAATACCAGCTTGGTGGAGTTACACGCTAAGCAAGTCCAGCTTGGTTTTCTGACTTCGCATGACTATCCCAACTGTAAAGTGTGTCATGAAAGTAACCAAGGTTGTGCACTCATTCAAAGGACACTTCAAAACTTATTAAACCACTAGTGGCTTCCGATCTATCTAGATGAAGACACACGACAAGTTAGTATGATTAATGGGAACCCTACTAGGCATCAAAGCGGACGTGGCCGGGTGGCACCACACAACTACGAGCGCTGTAGAGTCTGCTCGGAGAATAATCAAGGATGCTACCTTGTGCGAGCAGCCCTGCAAAGTCATTTGGACCATAAGGAAATTCAACCATGGTTAAGCTCTGATTCAATGTCAAACTATCATCCTGATCAAAGCAGGGATGTTATCTTGATCCCTAAGCGAGAAGTGGCCAAAGACGTTTACGCCATAATCCCTCTATTCGATGAATCAAGATTTCCTCTTGACAGTAGAAAAGCTCCCAACCAGGAGCTGATTGAGATTGCCTATAACGGTCAGAGAAATCAAAAGGCTCATGTGGTTATCTATCTACTGGGACCATTTCCGTATGAATCCGATAAGGCGATCCCTTACAAATACGGTGCAACAACAATTGAGAATGGAAAAGAAACTCCATTACCCTTTGTCGTGAATATTGCAGGCATCAGTTGAGTAACACGGAGCGGTCGAATCTTTAACCGAGGAGTTGGAGAACCTAGCAGAGAAAAGGAACTTCAAACGGAAGTTCCCGATCAACCAGTCGGTCAGTCCAGTGGTCCCGACCTTTCAACAAACAGTGATGAGATGCTGAAGCTCATCCAGAAGAGTGAATACAACATCGCTGATCAGCTGTTGCAATCTCCTTCAAAAATCTCTGTGTTATCTCTATTGGTGCACTTGACAAAGAGTTATAATGTAGCAAGGTCCATGACACGACCTTGGTACCATACCAAACCATGCCATCCAATCTGAACCAAGACTTGGACAAGCATATTGCATCACCCAAAGCACTTACAAAGAGTCCGAAGTTTGTTGGTCTCAAAACTGATTTAAAACGTGCATCATCCTTTGACAAACAAAAAAGGAGTAGTAGTCCATTCATGGGAAGGTGAAAGTAATCACTTTATGCAGCATGTTTGACCAAGTCTCTCACCTTCATTCAGGCTACATCTCTGAGCAGAAACCAACAAATTTTTCTCTTCCCCAACACCTACCATAGCTATGCGTGTAGCAGCAACCCTAGCACTTTTCTTCTCAAGACAAAGTTGATATCCAAGGGATCTTCCTTGCAAGAACCAGTTTTCTTTGCCTATAAAAAGGGAGGTTAACAAAAGAAAAAGGGGAGTTCTTCTTCAACCACTACATCTCAATCAACCAGAACCCACACCACTTCCTAGGGTTCCCACTAACAATCAACACAATATCACCAAGAGCAGAAAACTAACACACATTAAAATACATCGTCCAATGCAATAGCAACTTGGATTTCTTGGCAACCAAGGGAGGAAGGGATTCTAAGATCAACACACAGCCGCACCTCACTAAAACATTTTCCTTTCACAAAACTTGTTCTCATCTGTTCCCCTTGGAGGTTCTCTTCCATTTCCTGGCCACAGTGACTTTCCTCCAAATATTTAGAAGGCAAGGGAGGGTTTGAGAAGGCTTCATCCATGCAAGAATCAACACTGCAAAAGCTCCACCTTTTGGTAAAACCTCTCACTTTGTACTTTGCTCATTTTAAATTCAATAAGTGTTAAGAACATCCATGTGTTGCTGGAAGCCCTCTAAAAGAGGCATTGGCTGAGTAATTAACTTGTTTTGCTATTTGAAAAGTTTATGTCAGTTTTGGACTTGTGATTTTGTCGTTGGTTTTTCATAATGTTTAAGCTACCTTTTGTTAAAACTAAAACCATAGCCTTACTCTATGCATGATGACCTCCACTTTTGGCTTTTACTTCGTTTGGTTTCATGGACTACAGAGAGAGATATTGGAGGTCGAAGGTGATGTTTCACTTTGGTCTGGGTTTTGATCGTAGTTTCTTTTTGTTTAAGAGGTTGGAGACGAAGGTGTCTCCATATCATTGGTCATGCATGGGGTTTGTTATCCCCTCTCTCTTTGCCATGCTTTTGTTTCATTTATTGTAAAATTATTAGTTTGTTTATAGAATAAACGTGGCAATCAGTGAAAGGTGGTTTTCATTTCTTGCCGTGTAGTCACTTAAATCCATAGTGACCAATTGATAAGGTTCCACATGATGCTTTGTACACGCGACCATATATTGTATTCACATGACTGAGTTCTATTTTTCTGGACCATGGGCCTTTATAGTTCGCTAACCACACCCCATTCAGAAGGCCCAGACGTGTGAGCAACCCAATTTAGTTCATTCTCAGTTTGCTACTGAACCCCCCTGTCTTGGTTCATGCCAAGCAATTTATTTTCTTTTTTTTTATTTCAATTTCACTTCTTTAAAAATATTTCCTTTCACCCAAAAATTCCAGAAAAATTCAAAAAATACCTTTTAATGTTTAATTTAATTTTCTATAATTTTATTTTTCATTTCTATTTTATTTTTATATTCATTTCTAAATTTTCAAAAATATAAATACTTTATGCCTAATTCTTGAACTTCCTTTTAAAATCACCCTTTTCTTGAGAGCTTTTTTTTTGGAGTTTTCCTTAGTTGTTTTATGGCATGTGAGAGGGTTGTTTGAGAAGTTGTTTCTTGACTTTGGATAGGGTCATTTTATTAGGTTTTGTTTGTACTTTTTTGCTTTTGTTGCTAAGTCTCATATCTTTGACATATCTTTGATTTCAAACTTTGAGGATGCTATTGTTGTCATAGTTGTATGTGTTCACTTATTCATGATTGTTGTGACTTATCTCATCACTTTACCATGCTCATACATGAAAGTTTTTGCTGATTAATATCTACCATCTTTGAATTCTTGGACTCATATTGTTCATTTGGTTTCAATCCCATTGTAACACTCTTGCTCTTAAGATGTTATCTCCCATCCCTTCCAAAGGAAAGTCTCTCTATTGACCTCAAAGGCATAGAAAGCTCATTATCTCCCTCCTTGACCTCATAGTCATAGGATATTCACCTTGACCTCATAGTCATAGGTAAGCTTTGACCTCATAGTCATAGCCATCTCTTAACCGTGACCTCATAGTCATAGGCAAGCTTTGAACTCATATTCATAGCCTTTCTTCCTTTGACCTCATAGTCATAGGATCCTCTTTTGACCTCATAGTCATAGAGGTACCTCTTCTCGACCTCATAATCATAGATGTACCTTTGACCTCATAGTCATAGAAAAGTCTCTCTATTGACCTCAAAGTCATAGATAACTCATTATTATCCCTTGACCTCATAGTCATAAGATTCCAGCTTTGACCTCATAGTCATGGCCACTCTCTCCTTGACCTCATAGTCATAGGATTACCAGCTTTGACCTCATAGTCATAGCCACTTACCAGCCTTGACCTCATAGTCATTGCCACTCTCTCCTTGACCTCATAGTCATAGGATTACCAGCTTTGACCTCATAGTCATAGCCACCTACCAGCCTTGACCTCATAGTCATGGCCACCTTTCTCCTTGACCTCATAGCCATAGGATACCAGCTTTGACCTCATAGTCATAGCCACCCACCAGCCTTGACCTCATAGTCATGGCCATCTCCTCTTTGACTCATAGTCATACGGTACTTTCCGTGGCCTCATAGACATTTATCTTACAACTTAGAATCAAGTTAGAGTTTTTGAACTCTATGTGAGACTCATCACTTTGAGTATTCACTTTCTCCCCTATAACTTAGACTTAGAGAGTTTCTCAAACTCTATATGAGCTCATACTCATTCCCCCTTGGAACTTTGGCCATAGTTAATGGTTCCTCTCTCACCCTTAGTTAGGTGAACTACGGTTGTTCTTATTCTTTAGTCAGATACGTAGGCACAAGATGCGACGTCTTGGCGAGCAAACTTAGTGTACATACCCTTAGGTATTTACCTTTACCCTTAGTAGATTCCCTTGGCAAGTAAACATAACATAACACAAACTTAAACAAGAGGTTCCTGTAGAGTACTACAGATACTTAGGGTGCTAATAACTTCCCTTAGTATAACCAACCCCCGAACCTAGATCCTCTTAGGGCTTTCTTCGAACTTTACCCTTTCCTTTGGATAAATCAAAGCTCGGTGGTAAATTCAAAGATGTGTGATTCAAGTTAATTAATAGTTTGATATCCGATTCTCACCGCAACAGAATGATAGGTAAAAGATAAGCATTCTAGAAGAGTTTTCATAAAAATGGTAAAAGTCTTTGGTGATAAAAAAGTCTTAGTCAAGTAATTCTAAATATAAGAGGGTGTGAGTTCTGTTGATTAAAAATCAAAATTATTTTATAAAAAGTTTGTTATTTAAAACAATTATTTCAATTTTATTATTCACGCAAAGATAAGTAGGAAAAAAAAGACCGAGATAAAGAGAGATACAGAGATAACATATACATCAGAAATAAAATAGGGAAGAGGGAGTGCACCGAAGATTTATACATGTTTGGTCTAATTACTTGGTCCTACTCATATTTGCAAGAGTTTCCTCTTGAGAGTTTTCCCTAAGTAGAGACTTGGGGTTTATATAGATTTTGCACACGATCCTTCTTACAACAAACAAGAGATTTTGCAAAGGATAATCTTCAAACCAGATAAATCTTTTCACAAGTTGAGCTCAAGAACCAAACAAAGCTTTTCACAGGATAAGCTCAAGAACCAAACAAAATTTTTAACAGGTCAAGCTCAAGAACCTACAACCAAGCTTTTATACGGGATTCGATTGCAACTTTAAGTCTTTATAAATCCAATCCACAATAAAATGAGGAGAAGCCTCCTTAATATAGAAAAACATTTGTTTAAAAAAAAGAATAATTCATGGGTCATTTTAATGATTTAGTTTATTAACCCTGGTTGTTAATTGATTAAAACCTTTCAAAATACGACAACCCGGATCTAAAAAAGAAAACCCTAAAATGGATATATGCATTTATCGATTAAAATCTTTCCTAATCAATTAAGAAGTCATTTACATTTCTCTAATTAATTAGAGCAAGTATTTAATCTATTAGGTAGTGTACAAACTTTCCAAACTGATTCGACATACATCTTAATATTTCACACAAGCCTTGATAGGTTTTCTAGAGATTTTGTGAATTAAGAGACTGTTTTAAAAACTCTTCTCTGTGTGTGTGTGTGTGATTTTCATAGTACATCAAGAACTAATCTTGACCTTTTACATTTTAACGAATCACTCTAAGATGCAAAATCTAGGATCAAACAAACTTTCACACTTTCACAACTTTATATTGTTAAGTTCCCTTGTTGGATACAACCATGACTTTAGCACTTCGATTGGAGCTTGAATCTTCACTATGATGATGCTTGATATATCTTCTTAAACATGTGCCATCATTAGAAGTTTTTACTTTGATAGTTGAACCAAATTCTAACCATCATAGAGAACTCTCATCATCCATAAGTCATATGATATATGGAGTTGTTTTCTTTAAAGTTGATGCATCATCATTTTTCATCATAAAAAACTAATGGATGATCATACTTGCAAGAACATATATCCATTTTCTCTACCTGTTTTATGATGACACCACATCTCTCAGAGAGGAGGTAAACAAAAAATAGGTAAAGATTTGGAGTGATTAAACTTTCTCTCACAAATTAAGTATACTCTACCCCCTTTAAGAGTATACTCTCTCCCTTTAACATAATCAAAAATGAGGAAAAAATTGTAAGTACATAGATCACCATAAAAGGTGGGAAACATTATACGAGAAATCAATGAAATAATGAAGAGGCATTTAATTCAAAAGACTCAATCATTCATAAATAAGAGAGTTACAAAAAATTAAACATTCATAATATAAAATAGGAAAAGAAAATAGGAAAGTAAGGAAAATAACAAGAAAATAATCAAAGCAAACAAAGCCTACTCAATGTCCTCTTCACCATCAATAAATAACCCAGATGGCAGAGGCATTCTGGTTTCAGCAAGCTAGCAGGCAAAATAATCATTTTGGCATTTGTACGGTTTTCAAATTTGGTGTGAGCATGTTGGTTTTATATTATGGTGTTGACGAGATCTTTAGTAAGAGGAGTTTTAGGGATATCATAATCAAAATCCTTCAAATTAGTAGGTCCTCCTTGTTGTTGAACTAATGATTGTTGACTTTGAGCTCTTCACATTGCTTTTGGGGAATTTTAGACTAACACTCAATTATTAATGGTCATTTGCAGCTAACCAAAATCATTATTTCCTATCCTTGTTGAATTCTCACATTACTCTTCCTCCTCAATATTAAAGACGATGTGTTCAAAAAATTTCGTTGCACATGTCCACCCTCTTGCGCGCGCACACGCACGCACACACACACACACACACACGCATACACACACGCACATTCATATAGTGAGATGGACTAAGATTCTTGGTAGCATAATCTTTGTAATACTTATTTTCTTGCTTGTAAAAATAAGTCGTTAAAGAAGTAGAATACTATAGAGGTACCACCAGAGGTTTGGATTCTCTTTGGTGTCATTATAGTGATGATGCTAACATACAAGAATAGAACACAAAACACCAAATAAAACAATAACTCAAGGAAAAAGAGAGAAAAGAGATGAAGAGAATATTTGAGATGGGACGAGAAGATCAGAAATAGGTTTACCAATTTATAGGTTGATTTTAATCAATTAAATAGGATTTTAATCGATTAAAGCATTTATGTCAATTAACTCTTGTTCATTGCGTGAGGCAGCGTGCAAGTAGGATTTTTAATCCATTATTCACGTCGGGTTAATCTATTACGTGGCATAAATTTTGAGTCTGATAAGGCTTGATCGATTAATCCATTAGGTATAATCCATTAAATGGTGTTTTGTTTTCAATTTCTTTGGTCCGTTTGGGTCTTTGAAAGACTTTGGTTATGAGTTTGCTTTATATAAGCAATTGTTAGGTGAATAACGAGAGTTTTATGAGTTTATTTTTTTCTAAGTGTTTTACCTCAAAACTTCAAGAAACTCTAAGATTCTCCCTTTTGATGAGAACAAAATCAAATTAAAATTTTTCATTTCTTTGAATAACTTGATACGAGAGTTGATCTTTAAAACCATTCATTTTTTAGATATCTTCTAAGAACTTAAAAAAAAAAAAACTTTTCAAAGACTTTCTTAATTGTCATCTTTCTTTGGTGGAGTATTTAGACTCTTGTCTTGCGCAATTTTTCTTAATTTACATTTTTCCCCAAGAAGTTCCAAAGAATTTATGCAAATAAGTCAACTTTTTTTTGTTTGTTTTTGGTACCCAAATATTTTGGATCTTTTAAGATTAATTGATTTAAGATGTCTTGAGTCATTCCCTTTAGACAATCTTAAATTATACATTTTAACAAAACAAAATGGTTCAAGATGATAATTCTAATGATCGAAATTGCACTTATACAGAGAAGATTGATATTCTTCTTAGCATGACAAATACTTATGAAAGATTTATTAGATTAATAACCCAGACTGATTTTATTATAAGAATTCCTTTTATTAGATAAAATTAGGTCTAAATTTTCTTTTTCTTTATTAAATTTACTTAATGTTTCATGTAACTTTTTATTTTCATTTTACATAGAATAACAAGTTTCACATTTCTTTAATTTTAAAAATAGTTTTCTAAGATCATCCAAATCAATATCAAGTCTATCATGACTACCTTCAAAATATTCAATATGAACATTCAAAGTTGAGATTTTTTTTTTTACTTTTTATTTTATTTACTAAGCTTAACACTTAAAGCAAAAATTTATTTATATGTTAGAGTTGTAACCACATCGTCATCTTCTTTATAAGCGGCTTTAAAGAATATGTGTTACTCTTGATCAAATTCTTGAGTTGGTATTTTAGAAGATACCTCATGTAAATCTTCATATGAATTTTTAGAGAAAGCTTTGAACAAATCTTTGTACACATTTTTGCATTTATCTTTGAACAAATATTAGCACAAATCTTTACATGAATCTTTAGAGATTTCTCTAATTGAATCTTCATATGTTCTCTCAACTTCTTCCTATAATGCTTGCAAAATCTGGAAAAATACAGAGGTTATTTGTATTCCATATGTAACTATAATTTATGTTTTTTTCCTTTCACTAAATTTGTTGTTAAATTTATTTTACATTTATTATTATATTTATTCATAACATATTATTAAATATAATAACTTTTAATTCCTTATGATATATATTACACTGATACTTAATGATTAATTATTAGTATTTCTAATTTTTATGATATTTTTTCTATTATCTCTATCTATATTTGACTTCAACCCATTCAATCCCCAATATTTCATTTTCATTTAGTTAATATTTGAAATAAATTTCAAATTTTAAATATTAACTATTATTTTATAACATAATTCGATAATTTCCATTATAAAATATTAATTTATATTGATAACATTTATACACTTAAAAACAAAAATCACAAAGTACGCTACTACATAATATATACTAAGAGGTTAATGAGTATGATAATTAGGGCTGACAATGAATCGAACTAACTCGATTCGGCAACTAAATCATTAAATATGATTCATAAACCAAATGAGTTAAATATGAACAAAAGGCTAAGTTCATTAACTAAATGAACTAAACTTGAACTACATGTAGTTCGACTTGTTAGATTCATAAGTCAACTTAATTATATATATATATATATATATATATATATATATATATATATATATATATATATATATATATATATATATATATCTTTTAGCTTTTATCCTACTCCAAATCTTAGCCGTCTATTGTTTTTTTAAATTTATATCTTTTATTTTATTTTTATATTTTTTAAATGTTATTTTAAAATGTCAAATATATTAAAAAAAATTTTAAAAAAAATTGTAAGTCTGTGAAGCAAACGAGCTAAACCTAACAAGATGAATCTAACGAGTGGAAACAAATTTGTTATGGTAAAAAAATATAAAGTGGACTATATTACCACATCTGGACAACCTCTTGGCCTATTCTGTAAGTGTAAATGCGCCTAAGAGGGGGGGGGGGGGGGGTGAATTAGGTTCTTAAAAAATTCTTTGATCTTTTTACCGGTTCTTGGTTATTTTTCCGTTTTATGATAAGTGCTGGAAAGTAAAGTGAAGAAAGGAAAAATGACACAAGAGAATTATAGTGGTTCCCCTCACAGCCCGAGAGTACTCCACTCCGCCTTCAACACGAAAGAGAATTCACTATAGTTTAGAATTATTGTACAGCCTAATCACACCAATGGTGATGCTTACTATCTAACCTATAGGTAATTAAGTGTATGAAGAACAATCCTCTTCAAAACACTCACTTGTTTCCAACAATCCTGGACAACAAGGTAATACAACTCCACAATCTTATTTTAACAATCCTAAAATAAGATGTGTCTTTAAATAAATCTGAATTTTATTGAGTAATTGTTGATGATGAATCTTTGAAGTGTATATCAATCAAATGATTGATCTTCTCCTTGAAATAAATATCACTCAAATGAAATATACAAGTGTTCTTGAATAAAATGAGATGAAACAATGATAATGTGTGAAATTTATGCAAAGGTTTCTCTCAAAAATATGTTTGAATGAACACTTGAAGAATAACTGAAAGATGAAAAGAATGAGTGGATTTTTTATTATGAAATTTCTAGGAGGTGAGTTTTAATCTGAAAATGACATGTATTTATATTGATGAAAGCAACCATTCAAAAGTCATGGCAATGGTTAGAAAAATTCTGAATTTAATAAGATAAATGATGTAAGAGATGCCATGAAAAGATATAATGAAACGGTGCATTCAAACAAAACATTTTTCAATTTTAAATAAAAAACACTGTTTCAGTACGTTGTAAATTGTGGCGGTTGTTTTGTCTGTTACGTCGTTTCAAAACGCCACAATTTACCAAATAATTTTGAAATTTAAAATTTAAAATACTGGTTCAGAACGGTGTGAATTATGGCGGTTTTTACGACAGTTAAAAACGCCATAATTTACCAAAAACTGAATGTTTAAATAAATTAAATAATTAAAAAATTTGTCTAAGTATTTGAACCAATTTTATACAACATCTATTGATTTACCCAAGTCAATAGATTATATTTGAAAGTGATTTAACATGGTTCAAAATAAAAAAACAAATAAATAAATAAAGTAAATAAAGTTTCAAATGTATGATAAAAATATTTTGTTTTTTAAAGCTAGAAATAATGATATATTTTCAACCACATGAACCATGTATGCAAGTGAATTTTGAAGATTATTTTGAGAACTATTTTATCAATATATATTGCATGCTTGAGACACTTTTGAACACTTGTATGCAACCATATTGATAAGTGAGAGTTATACCTTGATTATACTTGAGAATTCTTCAAGACTTGTAAAAATTAAAAACTTTGTGCTAACTTCAATGTCTTGATCCATTCTTTTTGAGCAAGCATAACATCTTGAATGAATAATGTTGTCTTCATCAAAACCATTGAGAAGCTTGCCTTCACATATTCTGGGCGGCCTCATTGGCAATTTCGGACGGCTAGTGGCTTCGCCAGGCGTTCGTCCCCGGCCTTTTTAATGACCTTCCTCATAAGCTACCCCTCCTTAAGGCATAATAAAAATATAACACTAGATAGTCCCTCAAGCACGAGGGCTTGAAAAGGTTAAAGTGGTTTGTCAATAGTTCTCATATTCTTAAGACTCTCTTGTATGGATTTTATCCCAGGTGGGCTTTTTCTTAATGAGAGCTTATAGTTTGTCCCTCAGGTGAGACTTTATAGTTGATTCACTCAAGCGAGACTTTATAGTCGAGTCCCTTAGGCGAGTTTTTATGGTTGAGTCCCTCAGGTGAGACTTTATAGTCGATTCCCTTAGGCGAGACTTTATATTGAGTCTGAGTGATGAGACTTTAAATCTCGCAAACGAGGCATTGGGATTAGCCTATTTGTTTGGAATCTCGGTCCCTCAGGAGATGATATGTGTTGAGTCTGGCTGATGAGACTCTAAGTCCCTCACGCGGGGCGCGTCAATATTTTAGGCGGGACCTCCATGAAGCCCTCTAGCAATACTGGAAATCAAGTCTCTGGGGATTGATGTAGGTCGCACCTCTAAGGCGTGAATTATTGCAAATGATCATGCCCGAGGAGATACAGAGTTCCTCAGGCGAGAGTCTAATCATTTTGAGGAATCTAAGTTCCTCAGATGGTATATTGTATAGCCCGACTGACGAGACGATAGGCCCATTAGGTAGGGAGTTTAACGTTTCAGGTGGGGCTTCCATCGAGCTCTCTGGCAAGACTTGACACAAAGTCTTCGGGGCAATGGAAAAAATCTTTGGTGATAAAAAAGTCTTAGACAAGTAATTCTAAATATAAGAGGGTGTGAGTTGTGTTGATTAAAAATCAAAATTATTTTATAAAAAGTTTGTTATTTAAAACAATTATTTCAATTTTATTATTCACGCAAAGATAAGGTAGAAAAAAAAAAGAACTGAGATAAAGAGAGATACACAGAGATAACATAAACATCAGAAATAAAATAGAGAAGAGGGAGTGCATCGAAGATTTATACATGTTTAGTCTAATTACTTGGTCCTACTCATATTTGCAAGAGTTTCCTCTTAAGAGTTTCCCCTAAGTAGAGACTTGGGGATTATATAGATTTTGCACACAATCCTTCTTACAACAAACAAGAGATTTTGCAAAGGATAATCTTCAAATCAGATCAATCTTTTCACAAGTTGAGCTCAAGAACCAAACAAAGCTTTTCACAGGATAAGCTCAAGAACCAAACAAAATTTTTAACAGGTCAAGCTCAAGAACCTACAACCAAGCTTTTATACGGGATTCGATTGCAACTTTAAGTCTTTATAAATCCAATCCACAATAAAATGAGGAGAAGCCTCCTTAATATAGAAAAACATTTGTTTAAAAAAAAGAATAATTCATGGGTCATTTTAATGATTTAGTTTATTAACCCTGGTTGTTAATTGATTAAAACCTTTCAAAATACGACAACCTGGATCTAAAAAAGAAAACCCTAAAATGGATATATGCATTTATCGATTAAAATCTTTTCTAATCAATTAAGAAGTCATTTACATTTCTCTAATTAATTAGAGCAAGTCCTTAATCTATTAGGTAGTGTAAAAACTTTCCAAATTGATTCGACATACATCTTAATATTTCACACAAGCCTTGATAGGTTTCTAGAGATTTTGTGAATTAAGAGAGTGTTTTAAAAACACTTCTGTGTGTGTGTGTGTGTGTGTGTGTGTGTGTGTGTGTGTGTGTGTGTGTGTGTGTGTGTGATTTTCATAGTACATCAAGAACTAATTTTGACCTTTTACATTTTAAAGAATCACTCTAAGATGCAAAGTCTAGGATCAAACAAACTTTCACACTTTCACAACTTTAAATCTTTAAGTTCCCTTGTTGGATACAACCATGATTTTAGCACTTCGATTGGAGCTTGAATCTTCTGTATGATGATACTTGATATATCTTCTTAAACATGTGCCATCATTAGAAGTTTTTACTTGATAGTTAAACCAAATTCTAACCAGCATAGAGAACTCTCATCATCCATAAGTCATATGATCTATGGAGTTGTTTTCTTTAAAGTTGATGCGTCATCATTTTTCATCATAAAAAAATAACGGATGATCATACTTGCAAGCATATATATATATATATATATCCACTTTCTCTACCTTTTTTATGATTAAAGCACATCTCTCAGAGAGGAGGTAAACAGAAAATAGGTAAAGATTTGGAGTGATTAAACTTCCTCTAGTTTTAGCATGCCTTCGAAGTCCGCTCACATGCTGTTGTCGAAGACCTACATGCTGTAGTCGAATTGTGTTCTAGTATATAAGAGATCGAATTGGGCCTTGTGTTATGGATCCAATTGTTTAAGTTAGCTTGTACCCTAAGTTAGCTTGTAATGGGTAATTGTTAAAAAGCCCATTAGTTTAGTATGTTAGGTTTATTATAAATAGCATACTAGTCTCTCTTCCTAAGGTGTGACAAAACCTTATTGGGTTGAGAGAGGTTAATTGTTGGTATTCACTTGTAATCTTTGAGCCCTATTGAGAAAGTGAATAGTAAAACAAATTTAACCAATTCTCTATTCTTCTTCCTCTTTTTCTTCCATTGTGAACCCTAATAGGGTTTCGTTTGTTTGTTCAAGCTTTTCCCTTTCTTTTCTACCCTTGTGGATTTCTTGGTGTTCAAGAAACCAAATATACTTTGTTATTCCGGTATCGTTTTTCACAACAAATTGGTGAGGTGAGCGTGGAGAAGATGCCTTTAACAAAGTATGAGATTGAAAAGTTCACCGGAGTGAACGATTTCGGTCTGTGGCGCTTGAAGAT
Organism: Lathyrus tuberosus; assembly: GCA_022829125.1. NCBI lineage: Eukaryota > Viridiplantae > Streptophyta > Magnoliopsida > Fabales > Fabaceae > Lathyrus > Lathyrus tuberosus. The sequence goes on from JALAZF010000002.1 coordinate 39,746,874, forward strand.
GAAAGCCCTACAGGTTCAGTGTAACGCCCCAATTTTTGTTAGAGTTATATACTCGAGTCGATTTAATTATTTTTGTTTTTATATTATTTTATTTTTGACTTTTATTTGGCAATATATTATTTTTCATTGTTATTATGTTTTATTGCGTTTTGGGAGCGTTTGCGAGATATTTGAGTGTAGGGGTATTTTGGTCATTTTACTTATTTTGTTTAAGTTAGAAACTTAAAGAGAAAAAAAGAGAGAAAATAGTAAGGAAGGAAAAGAGAAAGAAGGAAAAGAGAAAGGAAAGAAGAAAAAAGAGGAAAACTTGCAGAGTAAGAAAACGATTCAACCGACTTTTGAAAACACGATTAATCGGGTAAGGGTGCGAAACTCGATTATTCTATGCTTGTGTATGATTATGTATGTATGTATTTGTTGGTTGTTGGGTTGAAATTGAATATAGAACTAAAACCATTACTATGTTGAGATTGTTAGAATTTGACACAATTTGTGTCGGAAATCATGTTTTACGGTTCCTTATTGTTGATACATGTTAGATATATGTTGTTGTGCATTCAATTGGTAATTGGTTGTTGTTTAGATGAGATTTGGGAGTGAATTTGGTTGAATTTTGCAGCAGAAATTCTGCAGAAAATTCTGGGTTTCGCTGCCCATACGCGTAACAGACATGGCAATACGCGTATTGGGTTAGACAATACGCGTATGGCTAGGGGATAATGAGGGCGTTACGCGTATGGAACCCATTTTACACGGCCCTCTGCTGAAATGCGTAATGGTACGCGTACTTGGCAAGGCATTACGCGTAACTAGGAAGGCAATACGCGTACGGGGTTTTTAGTGGAATTTTTTGGGAGAATTCAGTCTCTGCCCATACGCGTAGCAGTTTGGGCAATACACATATGGATGGGCGAGCGAGCTGGGCATTACATGTATGGCCTAAGGCAATACGCGTATGACTAGAGAGGGTGCAGAATTTTCCCGATTTTGCGTCTGATGCCGTAACTTTTGATCCGTAACTTGGATCGTGGCGTTCTTGGTACCGTTAGGAAGCTATTGAGATGTTCTTTTTTATAAAAATAGTTTTGAGATTGGTGGCCAATTTAATTATGTCGGGAATTTGGGAATGTGTCGTTTTGTCGACTTTTACCGTCTTAATTGTATGTGATTGTTATGTTATCATGCAATATGCTTTATATATATATATCGTATGACTTGTGTGCTGTTATATGATGTGAATGCATGTGATGAAATGTTGTGATGAAGGTTTGTGGCCTTATGGCAAATAAATGCATTGTGTGGCGTTTGATTGTATATGCATGATTATGGGGGTATATATGTATGCATTTGATTGTCATGAGTCTTTGTATGCCAAGCATCATGATATGCATTCTTGTGATGTCGTGTGCCCTAGTGGGTGTGAGCGACGAAACGATTCCAGAGGGAATCTGCTATAACGGTCGTGAGCCTTATACCGAGAGGACCTAAAGCGACGTTATAGACGATCGTGAGCCTTATACAAAGAGGACCTAAAGCGATCGGATCGTGAGCCTTATACAAAGAGGACCTAAAGTGATCCATAAATGTCGTGAGCCTTATACCAAGAGGACCTAAAGCGATGGGGAACATCGTTTGCCCGACGGGGAGTTACACTAAGTAACAAGCGATGATTCCAATAATTCCTGAGTGAATTAATGATGAGAATGATGGATGAAACGGTACCGCATTGCATTGCATAGAGTCGTTGTGTCGGTCTCTGTGCATTTGCATAAATCATGAATGGATTGATTATGTGTGGAATTGTGAATGGAATGGATGAGTTGATATATATGTGGGTGATAAATGCATTGAGCATGATTGATATGTCTTTGTGATGGATGTATGAGATATGAATTGTGTTGTTTTGTTTTTGAATTCTGGTGTAAGTTGTGGTTAGAATATTTTACATGTGTATTTTTGTGTTATTATATAATTGTATGCAATTATATTATAATTGTGTTTCTCACCCTTCTGCTGTTTTGAATGCTCTATGAGGCATTGCAGATTAGATGCTGGAGGTCTTTTGTGAAGCTTAGGTCTTCATTCTTTTGTCGGTCGGCTCTGATATGTAGCACCGGGTAGTCAGGGAGATCGTGTGTAGTTATGTGTATATGTATATGTTCTTTTTGGGATTGTACATGTATGACTCTGTGTATGACAGATAAACTTTTATGTTATATATATATATATATATATATAAGATTTCAGTTGCAGATTTTCCACTTTTATTCTGTATCTGAATAGTGGGTGTTAGGAACTGAGTTCCTCTGTTATGTGGTACCTGATTGTTGCATATCTATATGAGCAGGTTGTTTTATTTTGTCTTTTTGATGTGACGCTCCCGTCTATGCCATGAATTTTTTAATTATACTTTGATTATCTATTATCGCTTTAATTGATTGGGGGTATAGATTGGGGGTGTTACATTAAGTGGTATCAGAGCCAGTTTGTGTTAGTTTGTGTCAGTTCGTGTCAGTCCGTGTCAGTCTTTGTGTTTGGGTGAGCTGTTTGTTTAACCATAGTTGCTGTTATTGGATATGAACAGAATATGGCTGGTAGGAATGACGTTGCTGTTGCTGCTGCTATGCAATCTATGGCTCAGGCTGTGCGGGGTGCACCTAATGCTGGTGGGAATGATGAGTTCAGGAAGAACAAACCGCCTGTCTTCAAAGGGAGACATGATCCTGATGGTGCTCAGATTTGGCTTAAGGAGATTGAAAGAATCTTTCGAGTGATGGACTGTGCTGAGGAACATAAGGTGAGACTGGGTACTCACATGTTGCAGGAGGAGGCTGATGATTGGTGGGTTAGTAAGCGCCATGTGTGGGAAGCTACAGGTGAAGTTGTCACTTGGGCTTTGTTTAGCAGTGAGTTTTTGAGGAAGTATTTTCCTGAAGATGTTAGAGGAAAGAAAGAGATAGAGTTCTTGGAGTTGAAATAGGGTAACATGTCTGTTGTGGATTACACTACTAAGTTTGTGGAGCTTGTACAGTTTTAGCCACATTATACTGAAGCAACTGCAGAGTTTTCCAAATGTGTGAAGTTTGAGAACGGGTTACTTCCTAAGATCAAGCAGGAAATTGGTTATCAAAGGATTAGGAGGTTTTTGGATTTGGTGGATCGTTGTAGAATTTATGAGGAGGATAACAAAGCTCGTTCTATTCACTATAAGAGTGTGAACGAAAGGAAAGGAAAGCAACCGTTTCGTGGTGATCCTTATGTGTCACCAGCTGACAAGGGTAAGCAAAGGGGTAATTTTGATAAAAGGCCAAGTGGGGGAGGTATGTCTAATCCTCTGAGATTTTTTAGGTGTGGTGACTTAGGACATTGTCAGTTTGAATGTAGAAAGGATATGAGGAAGTGTTCTAATTGTGGAGGTTTAGGACATGTAACAGCTGAGTGCAAGAAGAATATGGTGAAGTGTTTCAATTGTGGTGAAGCTGGTCATGTTAGTACGAAGTGTCCAAAACCAAAGCAAGCTCAGGCTGGAGGAAAAGTATTTGCATTGGCAAGAACTCAGGCTACTAGTGTAGATCGTCTGATCAGAGGTACTTGTTTTATTAATAGTATGCATTTAGTTGCTATTATTGATACCGGAGCGACTCATTCGTTTATTTCGTCTGAGTGTGCGAAGCATTTGAATATTTTGTTGTCATCGATGGGTGGAGAGATGGTTATTGATACTCCAACAATGGGGTCGGTAACTACTTCTTTGGTTTGTTTAAGTTGTCCTTTGACCATTTATGGTAGAGATTTTGAGATGGATTTGGCGTGTCTGCCGTTGGAGGGTTTAGATGTGGTTCTGGGAATGAATTGGTTGCAGTTTAATCGAGTGCATATTGATTGTTATCATAAGTTGGTAAGATTTCCTTCTCTTGAGGAAGACGAGGAATCGAGTTTCTTATCTACCAAAGAGTTGAAGAAACTTTTGGCGGATGAAGCTCAGTTGTTCGGGTTGTTTGCATCGTTGACCGTGGATAGTCAAGTTGCAGTTGGTGTGTTTCCAGTTGTGTGTGATTTTCCAGAGGTGTTTCCAGAGGATATTTCAGATGTGCCGCCAGAGAGAGAGGTGGAGTTTTCTATAGATCTAGTTCCTGGTACTAGACCTGTATCTATGACACCATATCGTATGTCAGCATCTGAGTTGGTTGAGTTGAAGAAGCAGTTGAATGAATTGTTAGAAAAGAGGTTTGTGAGGCCGAGTGTATCGCCTCGGGGTGCTCCAGTTTTATTGGTGAAGAAGAAAGATGGAAGTATGCGATTGTGTATTGATTATCTCCAGCTGAATAAGGTGACGATTAAGAATAAGTATCCTCTTCTGAGAATTGATGATCTGATGGACCAGTTGATAGGTACGTGTGTGTTTAGTAAAACTGATTTGAGGTCAGGTTATCATCAGATTAGAGTGAAAGAGGAAGATATTCAGAAGACGGCTTTTAGGACACGCTACGGACATTACGAATATTCTGTGATGTCGTTCGGGGTTTCTAATGCGCTAGGAGTGTTTATGGAGTATATGAATCGTATTTTCCATGAGCATTTGGATCGATTTGTTGTTGTGTTTATTGATGACATCTTGATTTATTCTAAGACTCGGGAGGAACATGCGGAGCATTTGCGAATTGTATTGCAAATTTTGAAGGAGAAGAGACTTTATGCCAAGTTGTCCAAGTGTGAGTTCTGGTTGTCAGAAGTGAGTTTTCTTGGGCATGTGATTTCAGGTAATGGTATTGCTGTGGATCCATCCAAAGTAGATGCAGTTCTACAATGGGAGGCTCCTAGATCTGTTACTGAAATTAGAAGCTTTTTGGGTTTAGCTGGATATTATCGAAGATTCATTGAAGGCTTTTTCAAGTTAGCACTTCCTTTGACCCAGCTGACTTGTAAAGGTAAAGCGTTCATTTGGGATATTCAGTGTGAGGAAAGTTTTAGTGAGCTGAAGAGAAGATTGACTACAGCTCCGATTTTGATCTTACCGAATCCTACTGAACCGTTTGTGGTGTATTGTGATGCGTCTTTGAGTGGTTTAGGTGGGGTGTTGATGCAAGGAGGCAAGTTTGTGGCTTATGCTTCGAGGCAATTGAGGATTCATGAGAAGAATTACCCTACTCATGATTTGGAATTAGCGGCTGTGGTGTTTGTATTGAAAATTTGGAGGCATTATCTCTATGATGCAAGATTCGAAGTGTTTAGTGATCATAAGAGTTTGAAATACTTGTTTGATCAGAAAGAGTTGAATATGAGGCAACGGAGATGGTTGGAATTTTTGAAGGACTACGATTTTAGCTTGAATTACCATCCTAGTAAAGCTAATGTGGTATCCGATGCGTTAAGCCGAAAATCTTTGCATATGTCCGCTTTGATGGTTAAAGAGTGGGAACTTTTGGAAGCATTTAGAGATTTTAGTTTGGTGTGTGAATTGACATTTTATAGCGTGAGGCTTGGTATGTTAAAGGTTACTAATGATTTTCTGTCGACCGTTAGCGAGAAACAGAAGTTGGATGTGAAATTTGTTGATTTGATGACGGTTGGAGATCAAGGTGTGAATGGTGACTTTAAAGTGGATGATAAGGGTGTTTTGAGATTCCGTGGTAGAATTTGTATTCCTGATGATTCGGAATTGAAAAAAATGATTTTAGAGGAAGGACGCCGGAGTAATTTGAGTATACATCCGGGAGCTAATAAGATGTATTAAGATTTGAAGAAGATATTTTGGTGGTTCGGATTAAAGAGGGATGTGGCTCAGTTTGTTTATGCGTGTTTGACGTGTCAGAAGTCAAAGGTAGAACATCAGAAGCCTAGTGGATTATTGCAACCGTTGGATATTCCCGATTGGAAATGGGACAGCATTTCTATGGATTTTGTGACAGGGTTGCCGAATACACAGAGGGGACATAATGCCATTTGGGTAGTTATGGATAGGCTGACTAAATCGGCGCATTTCATTCCGATTGACATCAGTTTTTCTTTGGAGAGGTTGGCTGAGATTTATATCCGTGTGATTGTGAAGCTACATGGTGTTCTGTTGTGTATCGTTTCAAATCGATATTCGAGGTTTACTTCCAGATTTTGGGAAAGTTTGCAAAAGGCGTTAGGTTCCAAGTTGAGATTGAGTTCTGCTTATCATCCTCAGACGGATGGTCAGACCGTGAGAACTATTTAGTCGTTGGAAGATTTGTTGAGAGCTTATGTTCTTGAGCAAGGTGGTGCTTGGGATAGTTATCTTTCGTTGGTGGAATTCACGTATAACAACAGTTTCCATTCGAGTATTGGAATGGCACCTTTTGAAGCGTTGAATGGAAGAAGATGTCGAACACCTTTGTGTTGGCATGAATCTGGTGAGAGTTAACAAACTACGAAAAAGGTGAAACTTATTCGTGAGAAAATGAAGGCTTCTCAGAGTAGGCATAAGAGTTATCATGATCGAAGGAGGAAAGATCTTGAGTTTCAAGAAGGCGATCATGTATTTTTGAGAGTTACACCGGTGACGGGTGTTGGGCGTGCATTGAAGTCAAAGAAGCTTACTTCTCGATTTATTGGTCCTTATCAGATATCCGCGAGAGTGGGTGTTGTGGCTTATCGGGTGGCGTTGCCGCCGAATCTTTCGAATTTGCATGATGTGTTCCATGTTTCACAGCTTCGGAAGTATGTTCCGGATCCGTCGCATGTGATTCCGATGGATGAGGTTGAGGTAAGGGAGAACCTTAAGGTTGAGGCATTACCAGTGAGAATTTTGGATCGTGAGTTGAAGCAGTTAAGAGGCAAGGATATTGAGCTTGTGAAAGTAGCGTGGGGAGGCGCTGCTGAGGGAAATTTGACTTAGGAGTTGGAGAGTCGGATGCGGGAGTCGTCTCCGGAGTTGTTCGTCTTAGGTAATATTTTCGAGGACGAAAATTTCTAAGTGGGGGAGAGTTGTAACGCCCCAGTTTTTGTTAGAGTTATTTACTCGAGTCGATTTAATTATTTTTGTTTTTATATTATTTTATTTTTGACTTTTATTTGGAAATATATTATTTTTCATTGTTATTATGTTTTATCGCGTTTTAGGAGCGTTTGCGAGATATTTGAGTGTAGGGGTATTTTGGTCATTTTACTTATTTTGTTTAAGTTAGAAACTTAAAGAGAAAAAAAGAGAGAAAATAGTAAGGAAGGAAAAGAGAAAGAAGGAAAAGAGAAAGGAAAGAAGAAAAAAGAGGAAAACTTGGAGAGTAAGAAAATGATTCAACCGACTTTTGAAAACACGATTAATCGGGTAAGGGTGCGAAACTCGATTATTCTATGCTTGTGTATGATTATGTATGTATGTATTTGTTGGTTGTTGGGTTGAAATTGAATATAGAACTAAAACCATTACTATGTTGAGATTGTTAGAATTTGATACAATTTGTGTCGGAAATCATGTTTTACGGTTCCTTATTGTTGATACATGTTAGATATATGTTGTTGTGCATTCAATTGGTAATTGGTTGTTGTTTAGATGAGATTTGGGAGTGAATTTGGTTGAATTTCGCAGCAGAAATTCTGCAGAAAATTCTGGGTTTCGCTGCCCATACGCGTAACAGGCATGGCAATACGCGTATTGGGTTGGATAATACGCGTATGGCTAGGGGATAATTAGGGCGTTACGCGTATGAAACCCATTTTACACGACCCTCTGCTGAAATGCGTAATGGTACGCGTACTTGGCAAGGCATTACGGTAACTAGGAAGGCAATACGCGTACGGGGTTTTTAGTGGATATTTTTGGGAGAATTCAGTCTCTACCCATACACGTAGCAGTTTGGCAATACGTGTATGGATGGGCGAGCGAGCTGGGCATTACGCGTATGGCCTAAGGCAATACGCGTATGACCAGAGAGGGTGCAGAATTTTCCCGATTTTGCGTCCGATGCCGTAACTTTTGATCCGTAACTCGGATCGAGGCATTCTTGGTACCGTTAGAAAGCTATTGAGATGTTCTTTCTTATAAAAATGGTTTTGAGATTGGTGGCCGATTTAATTATGTCGGGAATTTGGGAATGTGTCATTTTGTCGACTTTTACCGTCTTAACTGTATGTGATTGTTGTGTTATCATGCAATATGCTTTATATATATATATCGTATGACTTGTGTGTTGTTATATGATGTGAATGCATGTGATGAAATGTTGTGATGATGGTTTGTGGCCTTATGGAAAATAAATGCATTGTGTGGTGTTTGATTGTATATGCATGATTATGGGGGTATATATGTTTGCATTTGATTGTAATGAGTCTTTGTATGCTAAGCATCATGATATGCATTCTTGTGATGTCGTGTGCCCAAGTGGGTGTGAGCGACGAAATGATTCCAGAGGGAATCTGCTATAACGGTCGTGAGCCTTATACCGAGAGGACCTAAAGCGAAGTTATAGACGATCGTGAGTCTTATACAAAGAGGACCTAAAGTGATCGGATCGTGAGCCTTATACAAAGAGGACCTAAAGCGATCCATAAACGTCATGAACCTTATACCAAGAGGACCTAAAGCGACGGGGAACATCGTTTGCCCGACGGGGAGTTACACTAAGTAACAATCGATGATTCCAATAATTCCTGAGTGAATTAATGATGAGAATGATGGATGGAACGGTACCGCATTGCATTGTATAGAGTCGTTGTGTCGGTCTCTGTGCATTTGCATAAATCATGAATGGATTGATTATATGTGGAATTGTGAATGGAATGGATGAGTTGATATATATATATATATATATATATATATATATATATATATATATATATATATATATATATATATATATATATATATATATATGTGGGTGATAAATGCATTGAGCATGATTGATATGTCTTTGTGATGGATGTATGAGATATGAATTGTGTTGTTTTGTTTTTGAATTCGGGTGTAAGTTGTGGTGAGAATATTTTACATGTGTATTTTTGTGTTATTATATAATTGTATGCAATTATATTATAATTGTGTTTCTCACCCTTCTGCTGTTTTGAATGCTCTGTGAGGCATTGCAGATTAGATGCTGGAGGTCTTTTTGTAAAGCTTAGGTCTTCATTCTTTTGTCGGTTGGCTCTGATATGTAGCACCGGGTAGTCAGGGAGATCGTGTGTAGTTATGTGTATATGTATATGTTCTTTTTGGGATTGTACATGTATGACTCTGTGTATGACAGACAAACTTTTATGTTATATATATATATATATATATAAGATTTCAGTTGCAGATTTTCCGCTTTTATTCTGTATCTGAATAGTGGGTGTTAGGAACTGAGTTTCTCTGTTATGTGCTACCTGATTGTTGCATATCTATATGAGCAGGTTGTTTTATTTCGTCTTTTTGATGTGACGCTCCCGTCTATGCCATGAATGTTTTAATTATACTCTGATTATCTGTTATCGCTGTAATTGAATGGGGGTATAGATTGGGGGTGTTACATTCAGCAGGGTTATTTGGAAGCTTTGAAGGGAGAGGCAGCCATGGATGTTGCGTTAACAGTAAAATAAAAGACGGCCATGATAGAGAAAGCCCACAGCGCAATATTGTTGAGCCTTGGTGATAAGGTTCTTCGACAGGTATCAAAGGAGACTACGGCATCGGGGTTATGGTTGAAACTTGAAATTTTTTACATGACCAAATCTCTAGTGAATCGACTCTACCTGAAGCAAGCTTTGTATTCATTCAAGATGAGTGAAGACAAAGTTTCGTCTGAGCAGTTGGATATGTTCAACAAGTTGATTCTTGATCTTGAAAATATTGATGTGAAGATCGATGACGAAGATCAAGCACTGTTGTTGTTGTGTACTTTGCCCAGAACACATGCTCACTTCAAAGAAACTCTCTTGTATGGAAGGGAGTCCCTGAACTTTGAAGAAGTTCAATCAGCCTTGTATTCTAAGGACTTGAACGAACGATAGGAGCATAAACCTTCAACGGTTGGTGAAGGTTTGGCCGTTAAGGGAAAATTCTTGTGAAAGGATGGTAAGTTCGACAAGAAGAAAGGTAAAAGTCAGTAGAAGTCTTATAGTGGCGAAACATCTGGTATTCGATGTTATCACTGTAAGAAGAAGGGTCACACAAGAAAGGTGTGTCCTGAACACCTAAAAGATCATGGAGGTAAGGATAATGGCAACGCAACCATTGTCCAAGATGACTTCAACTCATCTGATGTCCCTGTAGTTTCAAGCGGCGACTCAAGCAAAGAGTGGATTATGGATTTAGGTTGCCCTTGGTACATGACTCTAAACAGAGAATTGTTCGAAGAGCTTTGTGATCAAGATGGTGGATCGGTGCTGCTGGGAAACAACAAATCCTGCAAAATTGCAGGTTTTGGATCTGTGAGATTCAAGCTCCATGATGAGTCAATAAGGTTATTGACTGAAGTCAGGTATGTACCTGATTTGAAGAGAAATTTGATTTCTCTTGGTGAAATCGACAGGAAGGGATATGTTTTTTAAGGAGAGAAAAGTATCCTAAGAGTCATGAAGGGGTCGAAGGAAGTCTTGAGAGGCATGAAGAAACAAGGCTTGTATAACCTTGAGGTTGAGGATGTAAGTGGTTCGACAAATATTGCATCCACGAAACCCGTGTCGAAGACAAAATTATGGCACATGAGATTGGGCCATGTCAGCGAAAGAGGCCTGGTCGAATTGGGGAAGCAGAACCTGTTAGGTGGTGACAAAGTTGAAAAGTTGGAGTTTTGTGAATCTTGTGTATTTGGTAAATCCTGTAGGGCGAAGTTTAACAAAGGCAAGCAAAGAACACATGGATCCCTAGATTACATTCATGCTGATCTTTGGGGGCCTGCAAGGAATGCTTCACACTCAGGTGCAAGGTATTTTATATCCATCGTTGATGACTATTCCAGAAAGTTATGGGTATTCATTCAGAAGACGAAGGATGAAACTTTTGAGAATTTCAAAATTTGGAAGGTTCTGGTCGAAACTCAAACTGGCAGAAAGGTTAAAAGGTTGAGAACCAATAATGGCCTTGAGTTCTGGAACGACGCGTTCGATAGTTACTGTGTTGAGTCTGGGATTGCAAGGCATAAGACTGTAGCAGGTACTCCTCAACAAAATGGCTTAGCTGAGAGATTCAATCGAACAATCCTTGAAAGGGTTAGATGCATGTTGGTTAGTGTTGGATTAAAGAATGTGTTTTGGGCGGAGGCTGTTTCGACAACAGCTTTTCTGATAAATAGATGTCCCTCGACTTGCCTTGGGAATGAAGACACATGAAGAAGTTTGGTCGGGACATCCACCTAGTCTCGACAGACTGAGAGTATTTGGATGTGTGGCCTATGCTCATATTAGGCAAGACAAGGTTGAACCTAGAGCTCTGAAATGCATGTTCATAGGATACCTTGAAGGAGTCAAAGCTTATAGGCTATGGTGCCTAGAGCCAGGTCACAGGAGGTGTATCACCAATCGAGATATAGTTTTCAATGAAGCTAAGATGGCTTTCAAGAAAAATGATGATGCTGACGAAGAGCTGGAACAAGGAGAGATTCCTGTTGAGATGAAGCATGTTGATGCTGAATTGCGTATTCCAGATGAAGTCGAAGAAGAAGCAGAAGATGTTGTCAAAGATAAGGAGACTGATAAAGACTACCTGCTAGCAAGAGACAGGTCGAGGAGAGTCATCAAGCCATCTTAGAGACTTGGGTGTGCATATCTTATAGCTTACGCCTTAATCTCTGCAAGTGAGGTTCTCGACGAAGAACCTAGAGACTATAAGGAAGTTATGATGAGTCGAAAGAAGACTGAATGGCTGAAGGCGATGGACGATGAGATGAAATCTCTTCATGATAACAACACATGGGAACTGATCAAGAAACCTGTTGGAGCCAGGTTAGTCAGCTGTAAATGAATTTTCAAAGTTAAAGAAGGAATCAAAGGAGTGGCGTCGAAGAGATACAAGGCAAGATTTGTCGCTAGGGGGTTCACAGAGAAAGAAGGTGTCAACTTCAATGATGTGTTCTCTCCTGTTGTGAAGCACATGTCCATTGGAATGTTGCTTTCCATGGTGGCACAGTTCGACATTGAACTGGAACAAATGGATGTGAAGACTGCGTTCTTGTATGGTGATCTAGATGAAACAATCCTGATGAGGCAACCTGAAGGGTATGTCAAAAAGGGGAAGGAAGATTATGTGTGCAAACTGAAGAGATCTTTATATGGATTGAAACAATCTCCTCGACAGTGGAATAGGAGATTCGACAAGTTCATAGCACACATAAGTTTCATTAGAAGTCAGTTCGACCAACGTGTTTACTTCAGATTTTGACCTGGTAATTCATTTGTTATTTTGTTGCTTTATGTGGATGATATTCTAATAGCAAGCAACAATGTTGAAGATGTAATGAGGGTGAAGGCTGAACTCAATAAGGAGTTCGACATGAAGGATTTGGGAGCTGCGTCTAAGATTCTTGGGATTAACATCCGAAGAGATAAAAAGCAGTCGAAATTATGCTTATCTCAAGAGGCATACCTACGGAAGATTCTCGAAAAGTATGGTATGTCGAATCCAAATTTTGTTGTGGCTCCGACAAACCCTCAATTCAAGCTGAGTATAGATCAGTGTCCCAGTACTGATGTCGAAAGAGCTTATATGAATAGCATTCCATATGCTAATATAGTGGGTTCTTTGATGTATGTTATTGTATGTACTAGACCTGACATAACATATGCGGTAAGTCTTGTAAGCAGGTACATGGCGAATCCTAAAAAGGCTCACTAGCAAGCATTGAAGTGGATTTTAAGGTACATAAATGGGTCTCTGAATAGAGTCCTAATTTATGGTGGAGCCTTGGGTGAAGATAATAAAGCAGCAATCGAAGGATATGTCGACTCTGATTATGCAGGTTGTATGAATTCCAGAAAATCTATTTTTGGATATGTGTTCACTATGTTTGGGACAGCAATCAGTTGGAAAGTAACACTTCAGAAGGTTGTTACCTTATCAACCAATAAAGCGGAATATATCACCCTAACTGAAGCTGTAAAGGAAGCATTGTGTCTTGAAGGTTTTGCAAAGGAGCTGAAACTTCAAGGTCCAGTTATCACTGTTAAATGTGATAGTCAAAGTGCAATACACCTGCCGAAGAATTCAGCCTATCATGAGCGAACCAAGCACATTGATGTAAGGCTACATTTCGTCAGAGGGGTAATCAAGTGTGGAGAAGTCCAATTGCTGAAGGTTTGATAGATCATAATGCTGCTAATATGATCACCAAGACCTTGCCCAGTTGCAAGTTTTTCCACTGTATGCAGTTGATAAAGCTGCATGAAGAAAGCTAGTTTATTTCTTGAGGATATAGAGTTAGACCCAAGGTGGAGATTTCTAAGATATTATATCAAACTCTAGTTTTAGCATGATGTCGAAGTCCGCTCACATGCTGTTGTCGAAGACCTACATGCTGTAGTCGAATTATGTTCTAGTATGTAAGAGATCGAATTGGGCCTTGTGTTATAGATCAAATTGTTTAAGTTAGCTTGTACCCTAAGTTAGCTTGTAATGGGTAATTGTTAAAAAGCCCATTAGTTTAGTATGTTACGTTTATTATAAATAGCATACTAGTCTCTCTTCCTAAGGTGTGACAAAACCTTATTAGGTTAAGAGAGGTTAATTGTTGGTATTCACTTGTAATCTTTGAACCCTATTGAGAAAGTGAATAGTAAAACAAATTTAACCAATTCGCTATTCTTCTTCCTCTTTTCTCTTCCTTTGTGAACCCTAATAAGGTTTCGTTTGTTTGTTCAAGCTTTTCCCTTTCTTTTCTACCCTTGTGGATTTCTTGGTGTTCAAGAAACCAAATATACTTTGTTATTCCGGTATCGTTTTTCACAACAAACATAATCAAAAATGAGGAAAAAATTGCAAGCACATAGATCACCATAAAAGGTGGGAAACATTATAAGAGAAATCAATGAAATAATGAAGAGAAATTTAATTCGAAAGACTTAACCATTCATAAATAAGAGAGTTACAAAAAATTAAACATTCATAATATAAAATGGGAAAAGAAAATAGGAAAGTAAGGAAAATAACAAGAAAAGAATCAAAGCAAACAAAGCCTACTCAATTTTCTCGTCACCATCAATAAATGACCCAGATGGCAGAGGCATTCTGGTTTCAGCAAGCTAGCGGCAAAATAATCATTTTGGCATTTGTACGATTTTCAAATTTGGTGTGAGCATGTTGATTTTGGATTATGGTGTTGACGAGATCTTTAGTAAGAAGAGTTTTATGGATATCATAATCGAAATCCTTCAAATTAGAAGGTCCTCCTTGTTGTTGAACTAATGATTGTTGACTTTGAGCTCTTTCCATTCCTTTTGGGGATTTTTAGACTAACACTCCATTATTAATGGTCATTTGCAGCTAACCAAAATCATTATTTCCTATCCTTGTTGAATAACTTGATACGAGAGTTGATCTTTAAAACCATTCATTTTTTAGATAACTTCTAAGAACTTTACAAAAAATTACTTTCAAAGACTTTCTTAATTGTCATCTTTCTTTGGTGGAGTATTTAGACTCTTGTCTTGCGCAATTTTGCTTAATTTACATTTTGCCCCATGAAGTTCCAAAGAATTTATGCAAATAAATCAATTTTTGTTTTTGTTTTTGGTACCCAAATATTTTGGATCTTTTAGGATTAATTGATTTAAGATGTCTTAAGTCATTCCCTTTAGACTATCTTAAATTATACATTTTAACAAAACAAAATGACTCAAGATGATAATGCTAATGATCGAAATTGCACTTATACACAGAAGATTGATATTCTTCTTAGCATGACAAATACTTATGAAAGATTTATTAGATTGATAACCCAGACTGGTTTTGTTATAAGAATTCCTTTTATTAGATAAAATTATGTCTAAATTTTCTTTTTCTTTAGTAAATTTACTTAATGTTTCATGTAACTTTTTACTTTCATTTTACATAGAATAACAAATTTCACATTTCTCTAATTTTAAAAATAGTTTTCTAAGATCATCCAAATAAATATCAAGTCCATCATGACTATCTTCAAAATATTCAATATGAACATTCAAGGTTGAGATATTTTTAAACCTTTTTATTTTTTTTACTAAGCTTAACACTTAAGGCAAAAATTTATTTGTATGTTAGAGTTGTTACCACATCGTAATCTTCTTTATAAGCGGCTTTAAAGAATATATGTTACTCTTGCTCGAATTCTTGAGTTGGTATTTTAGAAGACACCTCATGTAAATCTTCATATGAATTTTTAGAGGAAGCTTTGAACAAATCTTTGTACAAATTTTTGCATTTATCTTTGAACAAATATTAGCACAAATCTTTGCATGAATCTTTAGAGATATCTCTAATTGGATCTTCATATGTTCTCTCAACTTCTTCCTATGATGCTTGCAAAATCAAGAAAAATACAGAGGTTATTTGTATTCCATATGTAACTATAATTTATGTTTTTTCTCTTTCACTAAATTTGTTGTTAAATTTATTTTACATCTATTATTATATTTATTCATTACATATGATTAAATATATATTTCTTATGATATATATTACACTGATACTTAATGATTAATTATTATTATTTCTAATTTTTATGATATTTTTTCTATTATCTCGATCTATATTTGGCTTCAACCCATTCAATCCTCAATCTTTCATTTTCATTTAGTTAATATTTGAAATAAATTTCAAATTTTAAATATGAAATATTATTTTATAACATAATTCGATAATTTCCATTATAAAATATTAATTTATATTGATAACATTTATACAATTAAAAACAAAAATCACAAAGTACACTACTACATAATATATACTAAGAGGTTAATGAGTATGATAATTAGGGCTGACAATGAACCGAGCTAACTCGATTCGACAACTAAATTATTAAATATGATTCATGAACCAAATGAGTTGAATATGAACAAAAGACTAAGTTCATTAACTAAATGGATTAAACTTGAACTACGTGTAGTTCAACTCGTTAGATTCATAAGTCAACTTAATTATATATATATATATATATATATATATATATATATATATATCTTTTAGCTGTTATCCTAATCCAAATCTTAGCCGTCTATTGTTTTTTTTTCAATTTATATCTTTTATTTTATTTTCATTTTTTTAAATATTAATTTAAAATGTCAAATATATAAAAAAAAATTTTAAAAAATTATAAGTCTGTGAAGCAACGAGCTAAACCTAACAAGATGAATCTAACGAATTGAAACAAATTTGTTATGGTAAAAAATTATAAGGTGGATTGTATTACCGCATCTGGACAACCTCTTGGCCCATTCTGGGCGGCCTCATTGGCAATTTCGGACGGCTACTGGTTTCGCTGGGCGCCTCGTCCCTAGCCTCTTTAATGACCTTCCTCGTAAGCTACCACTCCTTAAGGACTAATAAAAATATAACACTAGATAGTCCCTCAAGCACGAGGGCTTGAAAAGGGTAAAGTGGGTTGTCAATAGTTCTCATATTCTTAAGGCTCTCTTGTATGGATTTTATTCCAGGTGGGCTTTTTCTTAATGAGGGCTTACAGTTTGTCCCTCGGGTGAGACTTTATAGTTGATTCACTCAAGCGAAACTTTATAGTCGAGTCCCTTAGGCGAGATTTTATGGTTGAGTCCCTCAGGCGATACTTTATAGTCGATTCCCTTAGGCGAGACTTTATATTGAGTCTGAGTGATGAGAATTTAAATCTCTCAAGCGAGGCATTGGGATTAGCCTAAATGTTGGAACTCTCGGTCCCTCAGGAAATGATATATGTTGAGCCTGGCTGATGAGACTCTAAGTGCCTCATGCGAGGCGCGTCAATATTTTAGGCGGGACCTCCATCAAGCCCTCTAGCAATACTAGAAATCAAGTCTCTGGGGATTGATGTAGGTCGCACCTCTTAGGCGTGATTTATTAGAAATGATCATGCCCGAGGAGATATAGAGTTCCTCGGGCGAGAGTCTAATCATTTTGAGGAATCTAAGTTCCTCAGACGGTATATTTCATAGCACGATTGGCGAGACGATAGGTCCCTTAGGTAGGGTGTTTAACATTTCAGGTGGGACTTCCATCGAGCTCTCTAGCAAGACTTGACACCAAGTCTTCAGGGCTTGATATTGGTCGCACATCTTAGGCTTGATTTATTGGAAGTGATCCCGCTTTAGAAGATACAATGTCCCTCAGGAGAAAGTCTAATAAGTTTAGGGAATCTAAGTTTATCAGACGCGGTAATACATAGCTTGGATGGTGAGACACCGAGTCTCTTAGACAAGACGTTTAACCTTTCAGGAGGGACTTCCATCGAGTCCTCTAGTAAGATTTGACACCAAATCTCTGGGGTTTGATATGAGTCGCGTATCTTAGGCATGATTTATTGGAAGTGATCCTACCTAAGGAGATAATAAGTCACTCAGGTGAGAGCCTAATCAGTTTGAGCAATCTAAGTTCCTCGAATACGATATTGTATATCCCAATTGATGAGACACTGAGTCCCTCATATGAGGTGTTTGAACTTTCAGGTGGGACTTCCATCGAGCCCTCTAGCAAGATTGGAAATCAATTATGCAGAGCTTGAGATAGGTCGTGCCTCTTAGGCACGATTTATTGGAAGTGATCCCGCCTGAGGAGATACTAAGTCCCTTAATAAATAGTCTAATTAGTTTTAGGAATCCAAGTTCCTCAGATGCGATAATGCATAGTCCGACTAATGAGACATTGAGTCCCTTAGGCAAGGCATTTGATCTTTCAGACGGGACTTCCATCGAGCCCTCTAGCAAGACTAGAAATCAAGCCTCCAAGGCTTGACATAGGTCCCGCCTCTTAGGCCCGATTTATTGGAAGGGATCCCACCCAAGGAGATACTAAGTCCCTCAGGTGAGAGTTTAATTAGTTTGAGGAATCTAAGTTCCTCGGATACGGTAATGTATAACACGACTAATGAGACAATGAGTCCCTCAAATGATGCATTTGATATTTCAATAGAGTTTTCCATCGAGCCCCCTAGCAATACTGGAAATCAAGTATCCCGGGCTTGACATAGGTCACGCCTCTTAGGCGTGATTTATTGGAAGTGATCCCGCCCGAGAAGATACTGAGTCCTTCGAGCGAGATTCTAATTAGTTCGAGGAATCTAAGTTCCTCAGATGTTAAAATGCATAGCCCGACTGATGAGACACTGAGTCCATTAGACGAGGTGTTTGACCTTTCAGACGGGACTTTCATGGAGCCCTCTAGCAAGACAAGAAATCAAGTCTCTAGAGCTTGAAATAGGTTGTGCCTCTTAGGCGTGAGTTATTGGAAGTGGTCCCGCCCGAGGAAATACTAAGTCTCTCAGGCGAGATTCTAATCAGTTTGAGTAATCTAGGTTCCTCATATGTTGTATCGCATAGCTTGACTGACGAGATGCTGAGTCCCTCGAGTGAGGCGTTTAACCTTTTAGGCGGGACTTCCATAGAGCCCTATAACAAGACTTGACACCAATTCCCTGGGTCTTAATATAGGTCACGCCTCTTAGGAATGATTTATTGGAAGTGATCCTGCCCGAGGAAATACTAAGCCCCTGGAGGGTAGTGAGAGTTCTTCAACATAGTTCCAGCTATGTGTATTACCTCGAGGTGCGGTAAGGATCTCTGCTACAAAGTCCAACATAATGAATATCGTTTCAAGGGGTATTGAATGCCAAACTTTCTTTCATTTGATCCTTATTTATTGGCATTTTTCAACTCTTTTGTGTTGTTTTGTTGGATTTACTCCATGATATCATGCTATTCTTCAATATTATTGAAAATACCGTTGGTTGTTTTTATTTGTGTGTTACTGTGCAGAATTTAGGCATGAAAACATCAAAGTGTGAGACACAAGCAATTGGACAAGGAAGCCAAAGGAAGAGAAGAATATCAGCATGTTCGCTGTTCGAACAACCAGGGAGGAGTGGCAGCGAATGTTCGTTGTGTGAACTCATGGCGAAGTCCCAGTGAACCCTCTCAATTGAGAGTCATTAAGGAAAGAACACTAAGTTCACTGGGCGAATTGGTAGCGAATGTTCGCTGTGGCGAGGTCTCAGCGAAGAACTAGCAAACCATCCCAGACTAAAGTCAGTAGCTAAATGACCTATAGTTCGTTGTGCGAACTTATAGCGAGGTAGTTCGCAGTGCGAAGAATTGCTCGCACGTCGAACTTCAGATATTTCTCAGGGGCGGTTTAACTATTTAGAGGCACATCAGTTGCCTAAAGGTGAGTTCGCTTGGCGAAGAAACTGTTCACAGTGCAAACATGACAGATCCCAAAAGTACTATATAAGTACTTTTCACAATTTTTGGGGATCATAACCCATTTTTACACAATTAAACTTCATTTCTCAGCATTTTTCACCAAAAGGTAATACTTTACAAATAGAAGCTGGATTCGGATCCGAGTTCGATTCTTCGACGTGGATTCTCATCTTCTTCCAAGACTTGTATAGCAAGCTACCATAGTTATGGGTAGCTAATTTTCTTTGTATCAAAGGTAGAGGTAGTCTACCAATAGCTTGTATGTATTTCTTTTGATTGGCCTTGTATGTGAACAAGTGATGACTAACATATGATGGATATTTTTGTTCTTAATGATCCATTTTTGTTTTATGAAACTCTAGACATAGATTTTGTGAAACTTGACCTAAAATATTCATCTATCAGTTTATAGATTGGAGATATCATTCTATGGTCGATAGTTGCTTTGTGTTGAACTTAAAGCTTACTGTATTGGTTTTTATATGGATAAATCATGTAACGATGAATACGGTATTTCTCACGATTCCTCTCTAGAGATAGACGGTGTTGAGAGAATGCGCGACGATATTAATCGGATCCGACTTCACATGCAAGATTGAAAGAATATGTATAAGTTAGGGTAGATGAAAACTACTTTTGATATACTTTGTTAATCAAACTCTTTAGAATTTATAAGCTTTGCTACTAAAAATGTGACAATTTTATGAACAAAACTTTGAAAACCCTTATTCTTGAAATGATAAACGGTTGAAAGGCAAGCATCAAAATATCTACAATCCCTGTGGAGACGATAACAAAACCCCCTTTAACTACGATTCAAACAAAATGGCGTTGTTGTCGGGGATTGTTGATATTGTAAGCATTGCAATAGTTTATTGGATTAAGAACTTTGTATTGTATTCTTACCCCTGTTATTTTTCTTGTGCTGCTTAATTTGTTTAGTTAAATGTGCAGATTCTATTTATGCGAGGGAGTGTACCTGCGGACCAACTTCTTTTCGATCCTGAGATTGAAAGAAATGCTCGTAGGCTCATTAGCATAACTAGATGGAAGCAGCAACTTTCTAAAGAAAGACAAGAGCGTGGAGAATCTTCTTCATCTAAACCCATTGTTACACCAATCATGGCTAAACCACCACCACTACCTCCTACTTCAACCCCTTGTGTTAACAGTTTAAGACACAACGCTCAATTTGCGTGCAACACCCACAATGGGAGGCATTCTGAGATGTAAACGAGAATCCTTTCTCTTTTGTATCAGAATCATTTTACTGGTATGGACCATGAGGATCCGTTCACACACCTCACCAAATTCTATGAAATTGCAGGTGCAACGGGAGCGCTAGAAGCTGAAGAGGAATCCTTGTTTAAGAGACTATTTCCGCATTCTTTAATCGGGAAGGCAAAGTAATGGTATCTTGATCAATCATCTTTAGTGATGAAGAATTGGAATTTATTGGAAGAAAAGTTCCTTGAACTTTTTTTCCCCACCACAGATTTATGGAAGCGAAGACGACGATACCGGTGTTTGCTCAAGGTGGAATGAATCTCTCAATGAAGCTTGGGAGAGGTTCAAATCCATGTTACGAAAATGCAAAGGTCACGGTTTTGATGAATTAACTCAAGTGAACATCTTCCAGAATGGGCTCCAATCAGTTCACAAGACTTTGTTGGATGCTACTTCGGGTGGATCATTAATGTCCAAAAGCGCTGAAGATGCGATTGCTATTATTGATAGGATGGAACTCAATGATCATCAAGGAAATCACAACCGTGGCACACCTCAACGAAAACCGAGCATGATCGAGTTGGGAACAAATGATGCTATTCTTACTCAAAACAAATCACTCTCGCAAGAAGTGGAGTTGTTGACAAAGCAAATGTCAAAGCTTCCACAATAAATCAAAGAGATGCAAGAAGTTCCCAACAAAAATTAACATGTAGCAAGTTGTGAACTTTGTAAAGGCGATCATCCTACCAGCTATTGTCCACCAGTTGTTGAAGAAGCCAACTATGCGGGAAATCAAAATCAAGGCTTTCAACCAAGACCACCATATCAAAGCAATAACCAAGGCTACCAACCGAGAGGTAATAGCCAAGGTTGCCAACAAGGGTGGAGGCAAGAGCCGAGTTCTTAAAACCGTCAACCTTACCAAAATTACAACCAACCACAACAAAACCTAGGAGGAGGCTCTAAGATTGAAGAAACTCTTAATCAATTCATGCAACTCTCAATGTCTAACCAAAAGAGCATTGATTCCTCTATTAGGAATCTTGAGGCACAAATTGGGCAATTGTCTAAGCAACTTACCGACAAGCAAAAAGAAGCCTTTCTTGTCAAGCCACAAGTAGATCCTAATGAGGTATGCAAATCTATCCTTACTAGGAGTGGGAGGAAGATTGATTTAGGCATTGGTGAGAAAGAAGGGGATAATGAGGTTGTAGTTGAAAAAGAGGATGAAGTTGTTGAGGAGGAAGTTGAAAAAAATGTGAAAGATAATGTAGTTGAAAAGAGATGGAGAGAAGAGAAAAAGAACAATGATAGGAAGGGAAAGGAGAAAGTGAACATCCCCATTCAAAATTAGCCTTATCCTCATATTCCTACAAAAAGGGACATTGCAAGGCAATATGCTTGGCTTATGGATATTTTTAATCAATTGCAAATCAATATTCCATTTGCTGAGGCATTGGAGCAAATGCCTACTTATGCGAAATTTATTAAGGATATCATCACCAAGAAGAAATAGTATACGGACCAAGACACCGTAGTTATTGATTCTAGTTGTGGTGCAATTATTCAAAGGACTCTTCCTAAGAAGCAAAGTGACCCGGGAAGAGTTACATTACCAGTTACCATCAGCAATACCTATGTTGGTAATGGGTTGATCAATTTGGGATCTAGCATAAATTTGATACCGTTGTCAATTGTTAAAAGATTGGGACATATGGAGTTGAGGGCTACTAAGATGACTTTGCAATTAGCTGATAAATCCACTACCCGTCCTCACGGTGTAGGTGAAGATGTATTGGTGAAAGTTGATAAGTTTTTGTTTCCCATCGACTTAGTGGTGATAGACATGGATGAAGATGATGACACTGCTTTAATTCTTGGAAGGCCTTTCATGAAAACAACAAGAATGGCGATTGATATCTAATGAAGGTCTAATGAAAGTGCGAGTACAAGATGAAGAAGTTTACTTTAATCTCATTGAAGCCATGAAGCATTCGAAAGAAAAGACTGATTATTTCTGTCTTGATGTAATGGAAGAAGTGATTGAAGAAGTGAAAAGAGAAGTTCATGTTGCTACACCCTTGGAAAAAGTTCTTACTCATGCTTTGCTTAGTCTTAATGATAGTGAAGAAGATGAGATTGAAAAGTGTTTATGGGAACTTAAAGCTTTATAAGAAGTTCCTCCCTTGGAAGAACTTGAGGAAGAGTTGAAAAAAGAAAAGGTGGAGGACACAAAAATTGAGTTGGAGATTTTGCCTCCTAATTTAAAGTATGTGTTTCTTGACGATAGAGGGCACAAACCGATGATCATAAGTAATGAACTAACCATGGAGGAGGAAGAAAAATTAATTGTGGTGTTGAAGAAGAATCAAAATACTATGGGATTGACTCTTTCCAATTTAAAAGGAATAAGCCCTTCCTATTGCATGCATAGGATCTTAATGGAGGATGATTTTAAGTTGGTCGCTCAACCTCAACGCCACTTAAATCCTACCATGAAAGAGGTGGTTAGGAACGAAGTGGTGAAGATGCTTGAGGATGGATAATTTATCCTATTTCTCATAGTCCGTGGGATAGCCCGGTACAAGTGGTACCGAAGAAAGGCAGGATGACGGTGATTCGGAATGAAAAGAATGAATTAATTCCAAAAAGAACTGTGACCGGTTGGAGAATGTGTATCGATTACCGTAGGCTAAACAAAGCTACGAGAAATATCACTTTCCCTTACCTTTCATGGACCAAACGCTTGAGAGGCTTTCTGGTCAGAAATTCTATTATTTTCTTGATGGTTATTCGGGTTACAATCAAATTATTGTTAACCTGGACGATCACGAGAAAATTGCTTTTACATGTCCTTTTGGGGTCTTCACTTATAAAAGGATGCCTTTTGGGTTGTGTAATGCGCCGACTACTTTTCAGCGGTGTATGCAAGCCATATTTTCTGACTTGATTGAAAAATCCATTGAAGTTTTCATGGATGACTTTTTTAGTTTTTGGGTCGTCATTCGATCTTTGTTTGAAAAGTTTGGACATTATGTTGGAAAGGTGTGTGAAAACTAATCTTGTGCTTAATTAGGAGAAATGCAGCTCCATGGTTACAGAAGGAATTGTGCTCGGCCACAAAGTTTATTCAAGGGGGCTTGAAGTTGACCAAGCCAAAGTGGATGTTATAGAGAAGTTGCCACCGCCAATGAATGTCAAAGGAATTAGAAGCTTTCTCGGACATGCTGGATTTTATAGGAGGTTCATCAAAGACTTCTCAAAGATTGCAAAGCCCTTGAGCAATTTGCTCAACAAAGATAAGTCTTTTGAATTTGATGACTCTTGCATGCTTGCTTTTAATTCTTTAAAAGAATGTTTGACTACCGCACCCATAATCACGGCTCCCGATTGGAAACTTGATTTTGAACTCATGTGTGACGCTAGTGATTATGTCGTTGGTGCAGTACATTGTCAAAGAAGAACGAAAATTTTCCATGCTATACACTACGCAAGCAAAGTGTTGAACGAAACTCAAATCAATTATGCCACTACGGAAAAAAAGCTTCTTGCGATAGTATATGCATTGGAAAAATTCCAGTCTTACCTCATCGGGTCTAAAGTAGTTTTTTACACAAACCATGCAGCTATTGAGTATTTGTTAACTAAACCAGATTTTAAGCAAAGGCTTATTAGATGGGTCATCTTGTTGCAAGAATTTCCCGTTTCGCTGGGCAAAGCAATTTCTCCCCAGCCTCTCTAGGCGAAAGTGGGAGCGACAAGGGGGTGAAAAAATGAGTGCTCCTGGTTTTTGTATGAAGAAGGGTATTCGCCCCTGCTTCGCCGGTCGAAACCTAGGCGAGCGAGTTGCTTCGTCGGGCGAGCACCAGGCGAGCAGGAATAGTAGTTTTATTTTTATTTTCTTTTATTGTGATGTCTGGTGCCTTGTTGTCCGTATGCCTTGAGTGGTTGACGTGTTGCATTTTGATGATTAAAACATGATGATTTGTGATGTAACATGAAGAATTTTGATGCATGACAATGGCGTAATACCATGATGTTTTTGATGAATTTTCATGAATGATGATGCAACTTAAGGATCCCGTGATGATGTTGATTATGATGTAGTGCATCATGCATTCATAGCATAGTAGGACTTCGGTCTAGTGTTGTTGATAGGACTTTGGTCCAGTGTTGGCGTTAATCCCATTGTGTGGATTGAGGTGTTTATGTTGTGCTCCGGTTCTTGTGTAGAATCGATCCTATTGGTGGAGATCTTTGGAGGGTGATGGCCCAGTGTCCATCAACATGTTGATTCGGTACCACATGCATGAGTCTATGTTGATGCATTTCATGTTATGTGGCATTGCATCTATGTGAATGACTGTTATTATTGATGAGGTAATTTTAAAATGACGTGTGATGATGCTGTGACTTGAGTGATGCTTTGGTGATGAGTTGTTGATTTGATGACTTTATGAACGAAGATGTATATATGATACTATGATATGAAGGTGTGAGTATAATACTTGGAAAATGATGATGTATGGATTTCGTGATGATGTTGTTTTTGTATGATGAATGCTATCTTAATATATCTTATCTTTATATCTTGTATAAAAAAATTTTATTACTCACCCTGCCTATTTGAATGTTGCCTCCACGTGGGTAACATGCAGGTGATCAGGATTAGCTCGTTTGGAGCGTGAAGAATTAGCCTTGAAGTATTTTGGTCATTTTTGTTGATTAGAGGGTCTTGCTCTGATATGTAACATCGGGTCGGGACGTTTAAGTCGAACCATTGTGTTTTTTGTTGTTGTTAACATCATGATACTACAAGTTTCTTGTTTTAAGACTTTTGAGTTATGAATTATGTTGAAATGTGATTTCCACTGCATAGTATTTGATTTAATTTATATTGACAGAACCCGTGTTACGGAGTAAGACGTTATTGTGATGTTTTGATGAAATGTGGCACCCTTATGGTGATATACTCTGATATACTTGTTTATAATTATCGTGAATGTTCTTTGGGGTAGAAGGGTGTTACATAAGTGGTATCAGAGCAGGTCGGTCCGTCCGACCAGGTTTTGTATGATGTCAGTCCCCTATCAGTCGATGAGTGTGTGTACACTGTCAATGAATTTTGTTTCTTCTAACGTTGTTGATGGTGTGCAGAATAGATGGAAGAAATGACCGTGCAATTGCTGATGCGTTGGAAACACCTGTCCAAGTGATGGCTCAGAACAATCAGAATGGTGAAGCTCCAGATGAGTTTCGTGCTTTGGGGAAGTTCCAGAGGAACAATCTGCTAACTTTCGTAGACACTCATGATCCAGAGAGTGTACAAAAGTGGCTCAAAGTGATTGAGAAGATCTTTCGAGTTATGGCATGCACTGACGCGCAACAGGTACAATTTGGTGCTCATATGTTGTCGGAAGAGGCTGGAGATGTGAGAACATAAATTGGTTATGCAAGTTTATCTCTAAGTTTTGATGATATCAAATAGTATTTCTGTATGAACAATTTTGTACAACTAATGTTTGTAATTTGTGAGAACTTAACAAACAGGTTATGTTTCCGTAAATTGGCGCGAACACAATGCTTAAAGGAAAATACTCTGCCTACACTCTTGAAAAGCAGAACTCATTTTAAGAAGCTCTCAAGACTCTGATATAAAAGAAAAAGAGAACGAGTTCTGAAGATCTGAAGACATAGGTTCTGATCGAACGAAGTCCAGATGCTAAAGACTTAAGCTCTCTGATCAAGGTTCTGAAGACCTAAAACAAGTCTTCATTCATGCTTCAACCAAATACTATCAGAAGCCTCTGAAGATATGAAGACAACGCTCAAGCGAACAAGGTTCTGAAGACCAAGTGCTGAAGACTCTGAAGACGTTGCTCTGAAGATTCGAAGACTTGATAATCTCAAGAACCAAGGGATGTTTTCCTTTCTTACTCATGCTCGTAAAAAGCCTCTGAAGTTGAGAAGCCAAGAAGACAAAGCTACATAGTACAGTTGTACCTCAATACATAGCGAAAATACCTTGGTAACAGTGCAACAGTATAATCAAAGATATTCTGACAAAAATAGGACGCACAGCATGCAAAAGCTTTTATCTGTCCTCACGCTTCTAGCCGCCAGCCTAGTTAAGCTATCATGATTACATTTCAACGGATCTTTCTACACGGCTATAAAAGGAAGCAAAAGACTTGAAGAACCTCTTTTAAAGCAAAGAATATTGTTTCTACCTCCAGACCGTTAGAACTTCTTCACATTGATCTTTTTGGACCAGTGAAAACTGCTTCTATCAATGGTAAGAAATACGGACTAGTCATCGTTGATGATTACAGTCGTTGGACATGGGTGAAATACTTAAAACAAAAGGATGAGTCACATTCTGTGTTTGCTTCCTTCTGCACTCAAGTACAAAATGAGAAAAATTGCAAAATCATCAAAGTCAGAAGTGATCATGGTGGAGAATTTGAAAACAAAGACTTTGAAAACAAAGACTTTGAAAAAATTTTTGACTCACATGGGATATCCCATGATTTTTCTTGTCCTAGAACTCCACAACAAAATGGAGTTGTTGAAAGAAAGAACAGAACTTTACAAGAAATGGCTCACACCATGATCCAAGAAACTGAC
The DNA here is from genome assembly GCA_022829125.1 of Lathyrus tuberosus. Classification (NCBI taxonomy): domain Eukaryota; kingdom Viridiplantae; phylum Streptophyta; class Magnoliopsida; order Fabales; family Fabaceae; genus Lathyrus; species Lathyrus tuberosus. The sequence goes on from JALAZF010000002.1 coordinate 39,774,045, forward strand.
ATGGCTAAGCACTTTTGGGCAGAAGCAATTAACACAGCATGTTATATTCAAAATAGAATCTCTATTAGACCTATCTTGAATAAAACTCCTTATGAATTGTGGAAGAATAAAATTCCCAACATTTCCTACTTTCATCCATTTGGATGTACCTGTTTTATGTTAAACACTAAGGAGAATCTTGGCAAGTTTGATTCCAAAGCAAAGAAGTGTCTGCTGTTAGGATACTCTGAACGTTCAAAAGGCTACAGAGTTTATAACTCAAAATCACGGATTGTGGAAGAATCAATCCATGTTAGATTCAATGACAGGCCTGACTCTGAAAAGTCAGTGCTAGTTAAAAAGCTTGCAGGTTTGGAAATTAGCTTCTCAGAACCTAAATAAAAAGCAGATGAAGTCAAAGACCAGCAAGATCCTACATCTGATACCACTGATATAACTCCGAATACTCCACATCAAAAGAAAAGAAGAATGTCTACATCTCATCCTGAGGAATTAATTCTTGGCAGCAAGGACGCTCCAGTAAGAACCAGATCAGCCTTCAGACCATCAGAAGAAACACTCTTGGGACTGGTGTCGTTAATCGAACCAGCTACAGTTGAAGAAGCTCTTATGGACAAGGACTGGGTTCTAGCTATGGAAGAAGAACTGAATCAATTCGCAAAGAATGATGTTTGGGATCTAGTTCCAAAACCTAAGAATGTTCATGTTATCGGAACCAAGTGGGTATTCAGGAACAAGCTAAATGAGAAAGGAGAAGTTGTCAGAAATAAAGCACGACTTGTTGCTCAAGGATACAGTCAACAAGAAGGGATTGATTACAACAAAACCTTTGCTTCGGTCGCCAGACTTAAAGCAATACAGTTATTAATTTCATTCTCAGTAAACCATAACATCACCCTATATCAGATGGATATTAAGAGTGCATTCTTAAATGGTTATATATCAGAAGAAGTCTATGTCAAACAACCTCCTGGTTTTGAAAATTCAGAAAAATCAAATTTTGCTTTTAAACTCAAAAAGTCTCTCTATGGCTTAAAACAAGCTCCCAGAGCTTGGTATGATAGACTGAGCAAATTTCTTTTAGAAAACCAGTTCACCAGAGGAAAGGTTGACATAACTCTCTTCTGTAAAACATATAAGAATGATATTCTTATAGTTCAAATCTATGTTAATGATATTATTTTTGGTTCTGCTAACTCCTCTTTATGTGAAGAATTTTCAAAGTTAATGCAAGCCGAATTCGAGATGAGTCTGATGGGTGAGTTAAGGTACTTCCTGGGAATTCAAATAGATCAGAAACCAGAAGCCACTTACATTCATCAAAGCAAGTACACAAAAGAACTTCTGAAGAAATTCAACATGATGGATTGTAATACAACTAAAACACCAATGCATCCAACATGTGTCATGAGAAAAGAAGAAATAGAAGTTAAGGTTTGTCAGAAGCTTTATCGTGGTATGATAGGATCTCTCTTATATCTAACTGCTTCTAGACCTGATATATTATTCAGTGTACATTTATGCGCTAGATTCCAATCAGATCCAAGAGAATCTCATTTAACTGCTGTTAAACGGATTCTAAGGTATCTGAAAGGAATAACTAACCTGGGCTTGATGTATGAGAAAACATCAGAGTATACTCTTTCTGGTTACTGCGATGCAGATTATGCTGGACACAGATTGGAAAGAAAGAGCACATCTAGAAACTGTCAGTTCCTAGGGAACAATCTAATCTCATGGTCAAGTAAGAGGAAATCTACAATTGCTCTCTCTACAGTAGAAGCTGAATACATCTCCGCTTCTCTATGCAGTACACAAATGCTTTGGATGAAAAATCAGCTGGAAGACTATCAGATAAATGAGAGTAACATCCATATCTTCTGTGATAATACTGCTGCTATTTGTTTAAGTAAAAATCCAATTTTACATTCAAGGGCTAAACAAATTGAAATAAAACACCATTTTATCAGAGACTATGTTCAGAAGGGAACCTTATGCTTAAAATTTATTGATACAGACCATCAATGGGATGATATTTTTATAAAACCCTAAGCTGAAGATAGATTTCAAATTATTTTAAAACATCTGAAAATGGATTACTGTTCAGAATGAGATTATTTCAGAACCAAATGTGTTTAAGCATTTGTAAATCATCAGAATCACTTTTGTGAGATGTGTCTCAGTTCTGATAAATTTTTCTGACGTGTCATTTAATTAGAAAATAATTTTGTGCATGTGATTAGATTATATCTAAATCACTATACTTATCCAAATCAAACGAACAGTTATTTTATTGGGATTGACTCAAAACTCTATTACATTTATTCACTTCCCCCCTGTACGGTGTTTATCTCTTTAAAATTTCAAAAACCATCCGTATTCCCATTCTTACTCAAACGGAAACCCTAAATCTCTAAATCTCTCTATCGAACCAACTCAATCCCTGCTCTCATCCTCTCCGATCTTAACTATCATCAAGATGAACATCATTCAACAAGAAAACGCTCCCCTCTCCAAAGATCTTGAAGCATCACTAAATCCCACTCAAGAGCTGCCATCTTCATCTATCACACCTTCTAACACCTCCACAACCACCGCTACGGTCGCTTCAACTCCATTATCTCTTCCCATGATCGATGCAACCCATGTAACACAGAGAAATTCCTCTGTTACTTGTGTTATGCATGCAAATGAACTAATTGTTCTGAAAGAGCTATTTATCGACTTCGACAATCTTCACGATAATGGGTTTAATCTAATTGATCAACTTAATACTCAAGGATGGAAATGTTACTTTGAAAGACTTAGAGGTCCAACCTTTGATGACCTAGTAAAGGAATTCTGGAGGCATGCTAAAACAGATGATCTTCATGTTGTATCCTTTGTTATGGATCAAAAGATCATTATCACTGAAAAATCTATTTTAGACCTACTAGGGATGCAACTCCTGGAAGGAAAAAGAGTTTATGGAAAAACTGATATATCATCAACAAAGCAATTCTCAAAAATTGTCAACCTGGGACTTCAGAGTACAAAAGCAAGAATCTGCGTGACAATCTGAGAATCTGGCATAAAATTATTCATGGATGTATCAATCCAATACCTCTAAAGAGTGCTGCAGATTTCTTCAACACAAATCAAAAGTACATGTTGTACTACTTGCACAAGAATGAGAAAATGTGTCTTTCATCCATTCTTTTCTACTACTTGAGAGATATGGTGCATAAGACAAGAACAACAGCTTCACCAGATAGGAAGATTGTAATCTACATTCCGTTTGGAAGACTTCTCTCTGACAACTTTGTTGAAAGTGGCCTAGTGGAATATCTAGTCAAGGAAGCTAAGTACACAAATTATCTGGCTGGTAAAGTAGGAGAAGCTTTCAATACTATGAACCTTAAACATATGAAAATGATTACAGGTATTGATGTGAAACCCACATCCATCCCTCAAGACACTGTGATCGACAACCGACGTCCAGTAACGAACTACCCCTACTACCGGAAAGAAGATAATCCAACAGCAATTGATTCGTTTGTGGCTATAATGAGAGAAGAAGGGCATGACATGCCAAAATCCAGAGTTGAACAGGTTGCTCCCAAATCTAAATACATCACGAGGAGTAAGAGGAAGCAAGCGGAAGAGGATGCTGATTGCTGAGCCTAAGAAGAAGAAAAAGGATGAAACTGAAACCTCCAAAACTTCTAGACTGGAATCTCTTCTTCTTGAGAAAATCAGTAAATCAGCTATCAATTCTTCTGGGACCATGAATGTCACTAAGACCGTTACTGCATCATCATCATCTCCAACCACCTTTATTCCTACCTCCAATCCACAAGTCAGTTTTAAACCACCATCTTTTTCAATTCCTCCTTCAACTACCACTATCCAATCTTCACCCAACCCATCAATCAGTACACCTATCCAATCCTTAGAAAATTTTACATACACTCCATCAACAACCTCCTCAATCATCCGGTTAGACATCCCTGTCTCACCAATGTCTTACACTTCTCATCAGACCACTGTTGCTGAATGCTCGATTCAACACTCTGATCCTTCGTCCCCATATTCTGAATCACTCATAGAATCAGACACTCTAGAAGTGACATCTCCTGCAGATCAATAAATCAATGAACATACTCCTACTGAGATCGGTTCATCTAAGCAAACACCAGCTAAAACAAATTCTACCAAGCCTGACCATGCTTTGGTCATCTATACTAAACCACCCCCAACATATTTTGAAGAATGCACAAGTAAATTTTATGACAAGGCATTAAGGAAGTTTACGAACCTAAGAGCAGAATTTAACACAAGTACCAAGCCTATGGAACTTGAAAGATCGTGTCAAAACTTCCAGAAATGGTTGAGCAGTGAGCTTGCAAGAGTTGTAAGCTTCTCAGATGCAACCATCACAGAAGGAATTCAATGGGCAAAGGAGAGAGCAGAAGCTGAAGAACGGATCAGGATACTTAAGTTCTTGGCTGCAAAGCAGAAAAAAGTTGAAGAAAAGGCTGCTGAGGAAGCAAGACTTCTTGCAGAAAAAGTTGCTGAAGAAACCAGAATAGCACAAGAAGCTGAAGCCATGGAAAAGGCCAAGCAAGCTGCTGCAGTTGTTTCTACATCTGATCCGGCTATAAAGCGTTTGGAAGACGCAATTGGAGAAATCAGAAAAGAACAACAAAAGTTCAGAAATAACTTTGAGGAACAAAAGACTGTCAATGCTAATCTTTAAGTCATGCTTCAGAAGATATGGGACAAGATGTCCTCTGGAAGCACTTAATTCTTATGTCTTTGTTGTCCTTAAGACCTTAGATCTTTGTTTCTCACCCTTGCACAACTAATATTTTTGATCAATGACAAAAAGGGGGAGAAGTAATATGAATGTGATATAATGTGATATATTTTGATTCCATAGTCAATCTCTGAAATACAATGCTGTTTACATGCTAACAGATAAACTGCTACTTCTATTAGAGTGTTTTTCCTTTTTTTTTGCAGGAATTCTGATCCAAATCAAGATTCATTAAGAAAATCAGAACTCTGCTGAAAAGAGAATCAAGACTAAGATCTCATGACTTATTAAAATCAGGGGGAGCCCAAGCGCAGAAATTCATCAAGTCTAAGACTCAGGGGGAGTACTTCATACGAAGGATAAGCTATCTTTAGAATCTGTTATTTTCCCTGCATTACATATATACCAAAATTGTGTCATCAAAATACATAGTTTTGTCATCATCAAAAAGGGGGAGATTGTGAGAACATGAATTGGTTCTGCAAGTTTATCTCTAAGTTTTGATGATATCAAATAGTATTTTTGTATGAACAATTTTGTACAACTAATGTTTGTTATTTGTGAGAACTTAACAAACAGGTTATGCTTCCGTAAATTGGCGCGAACACAATGCTTAAAGGAAAATACTCTGCCTACACTCTTGAAAAGCATAACTCATTTTAAGAAGCTATCAAGACTCTGATATAAAAGAAAAAGAGAACGAGTTCTGAAGATCTGAAGACATAGGTTCTGATCGAACGAAGTCCAGATGCTAAAGACTTAAGCTCTCTGATCAAGGTTCTGAAGACCTAAAACATGTCTCCATTCATGCTTCAACCAAATACTATCAGAAGCCTCTGTAGATATGAAGACAACGCTCAAGCGAACAAGGTTATGAAGACCAAGTGCTGAAGACTCTGAAGACGTTGCTCTGAAGATTCGAAGACTTGATAATCTCAAGAACCAAGCGATGTTTTCCCTTCTTACTCATGCTCGGAAAAAGCCTCTGAAGTTGAGAAGCCAAAAAGACAAAGCTACATAGTACAACTGTACCTCAATACAAAGCGAAAATACCTTGGTAACAGTGCAACGGTACAATCAAAGATATTCTGACAAAAACAGGACGCACAGCATGCAAAAGCTTTTATTTGTCCTCACGCTTCTAGCTGCCAGCCTAGTTAAGCTATCATGATTACATTTCAACGACTCTTTCTACACAGCTATAAAAGGAAGCAAAAGACTTGAAGAAAAGGGACAAACACGAACGCCATTGCAATACTCTTTCTATCTGAAATCTTTCTTAAGTCATTTTGGTCAAAAACTTGTTTACATTATCAGCTTGTATAGAAGCACTTGTTTGTAAACGGAATTTTATTCAAACTTAGGTTTGTGTTCCTTGAGAAAGACCGTGTGGTTGTATTTCTTGAGAAGTCTAGGACGTGTAGTCTTAGAGATTGTTCCTTGAGTAAGACCTGTGAGGTTGTATTACTTGAGAAGTCTAAAACTTGAGAGTTTTAGAGGTTGTGTTAGCCACCAGCATTTTGGCTAGTTCATTGTACTGTTTTGATTGAATAGTGGATTAAGACCTCGTTAAGAGAGGCGAAATCACCTTGGCGAGTGGACTAGACTAACTTGAGTGTTTCTCAAGTGAACTAGTATAAACATAACGTGTTATTGTGTTATAATTCAAAAAGGTTTTTATTGATAAACGAAAGAGTCTTATAAAAACAAGTTTTCATAAAAGAAACAATTTTATTTTGAAAAACCAATTCAAACCCCCTTTCTTGTGTTTTTCACACCTTCAAGAGATTGGTGGGATAATACCCGTCAAAGGCTGGAAGATGTTGGTACCAAGATAACATGGGCTGTATTCAAGAGGGAATTTTTGGGAAAGTATTTTCCTAAAGATGTTCGCTGCAAGAAGGAGATAGAATTCCTTGAGCTGAAGCAAGGAAATATGACTGTGGCAGAGTATGCGGCAAAATTCGAGGCGCTGATGAAGTTTTGTTCGCATTATAACTGTGCTGATGCTGAGATGTCTAAATGTCTCAAGTTTGAGAATGGGTTGAGACTAGAGATCAAACAGGGTATTGGATACCAACAGATTCGTAGGTATGATGAGCTGGTGGATAAGAGTAGGATCTATGATGAGGATAGCAGAGCTTGATCAGCTCACTACAAACATCTTAGTGAGAAGAAATAGAAAAGAGAGTTTAAAGGAAAACCTTATGTGAATCCAGTTGACAAAGGGAAGTAGAAGGCTTTAGATGGGAAGAAGACAAGTAGGGGAGCATCTCTCACTTCTGTTAAGTGTTACAGGTGTGGCGAGCAAGGCCACCGTGCTGAAGTTTGTAACAATAGTGTGTTGAGGTGTTACAGATGTGGTAAGAGAGGTCATAGAGTTACCGAGTGCAAGGATGAAGGTCTGACTTGTTTCAACTATGGTGAACAGGGTCACATTAGTACCTAGTGTTAGAAGTCGAAGAAGACTGCCACTGCCGCTCAGACTAATGGCAGAGTGTTTACTTTGAGTGGTTCAGAAGTTCCTAAGAAGGATAACTTGATTTGAGGTACTTATATTTTATTAACGATGTTGAGTTGGTCGCTATTATTGATATTGGTGCTACTCATTCATTTATTTCGCTTGAATGTGCTAATAGATTGGGTTTGAAATTTTCTGATATGAATGGTAGTATGGTGATAGAAACTCCTACTAATGGTTCTTTTACTACTACTTTTTTGTGTTCGAGATGTCCTTTGACGATTTTTGGGAAGAGTTTCGTGATGAATTTGGTGTGTTTTCCCTTACACCAAATAGATGTAATCCTGGGAATGAACTGGTTAGAGTTCAACTATGTTCACATCAACAGTTATAATAAGATTGTGGAGTTTCCCGAGTTTGGTGATAATGGAGAGTGGATGTTCTTGTCTGCTAAGCAAGTAAACGAACTCCTATAAGACGAAGCCTTAATGTTTGCACTGTTTGAAACATTGCAAGTTGATCGTGAAGCTGCGAGTGTCGAATTACGTGTTGTCCGGGAGTTTCCAGAGGTGTTTCTGAATTACATAAGTGATGTGCCTCCATAGCGTGAAGTAGAGTTTGCGGTGGACTTGATACCAGGTACGAGTCCCGTGTCAATGGCTCCTTATCGGATGTCAGCTTCCGAGTTAGGATAATTGAAGAAACAATTGGAAGAGTTGCTTGAGAAGAAGTTTGTTCGACCGAGTGTTTCTCTGTGGGGGTGTGTTAGGTGCAGATATTACCTAAAAATGGCATATCTTTCTTGGCACTTTTTCTACTCAATTCTCTTGTTTTCATTAGTTTTACTAATGATTGTTGTTGTTCTTCTAACCTTGAGAATATACCTTTGGTGCTTGTAATATGTGTGTTATTGTGCAGGAAAAGGCACTAATTGATTAAAAGTGTAAGACACAAGAAATGGTGCAAGCTGCCAAAGAACAGAGGAAAACATCAGTAAGTTCACTTTGCGAACTCTGTCGAATTACCAACGAAGGTTAGATTTGCAAACTCTGGCGAGGTCTCCAGCGAATGGTCCCGGAATTTGGCAGGGGCAAAAGGCACAAAAGTTTGCTTTACGAACGGGAAAGCGTGTTAGTTCCTGGATTGGCTGGAATTTTGGTAAAACAAAGTATATTCAATGTTGATGTCAAGGTGCTGATGTTGCAACATTGAAGTCTTAACACTGGGCTGTGTTAAGTAGTTAAGTGCTGAAGGTGGATGTCTGATGTCACACAGGTGATGTTGTAACATCAGATCTGCAGAATTAACAACAGCATGATATGTTGTTAGGGCACGCGTGTTAGCTGGAATTGTGGAGAGTGGTTGACTCATTGGATGAGAATATCTTGGGATAGATATTTTCTGTTACATGGGAGATTTGATTGCAGGTCTGTTGGAGAATTAAAAGGTTGAAGATTTAAAAAGATTTTGGGGATAAAATCTGTTTTGAAGATTCAGTTTTAATTAACAAATCTGATCAAATATTGTGACAAGTCCAAGCCCAATTCAGGAGCTATATAAAGCGCACAAGACCAAGGGAAAAAGCGACAGAAAACATTCAGAAGATCAAGAGCAGGAGGCTTAGTGTCTAGAGTTTGTTTAAAGTGCTTGTATTTACACTATTCTAGGGTTTGAATAGGTGTTGAGTTTCTGTCCTCTCTAGAAGCTGTGAAGCAATAGAGAGTGGTTGACTGATCGAAGCTGTGAAGTAAGATCAAGGGTACTCAAAGTGGGTTCTTTGAGTGTTTGTAAGGGATTGAGTGGTGTTCTCATACCTAAGTGGTTTCTTAGGTAGGAAGTCATTAGTAGAGTATAAGTTTAGGAGATTGTCAACGGGTTGTTGAGTCTGTAAATTATATCTACAAGTAGTGAATTCCATCCCTGGCTTGGTAGCCCCCAGAGTAGGTTGGTTGTAACCGAACTGGGTCAACAATTCTTGGTGTTATTTTACTGTTATTACTGTCCATTATGCAGAGTGTGTTGTTGTGACATCACACCTTAACATCACACGTCTGATACTAGAATTTCAATTGGTATCAGAGCAGGCATCCTGTCTATCTCTGGGTGAGATCTAGGGAAGTTACTTTTTGGTGTAAAGATGGACAAAGAAGTTGGAGGATTCGTCAACAGACCCCCTATTTTGGATGGATCCAATTATGACTATTGGAAGCCAAGAATGACCACCTTCTTAAAATCCTTGGACAGTAGGGCTTGGAAGGCTGTTATTAAAGAATGGAAAGCTCCTGTCATGTGTGAGAAGGACGATGCTGGTAAAGATAAAGAAGACACCTCTAAGCTAAAGCCTGAAGAAGAATGGACCAAGGAGGAAGATGAGCTCGCCCTTGGAAATTCCAAAGCTCTAAATGCCATCTTCAATGGAGTGGATAAGAATATCTTCAGGTTAATCAATACCTGTGAAGTTGCTAAGGAAGCGTGGGATATCTTGCAGGCTACTCATGAAGGAACATCTAGAGTCAAGATGTCACGACTTCAGATTTTAACATCAAAATTAGAAAGCCTGAAGATGAAGGATGATGAGACTATTCATGATTTCCACATGAGTGTTCTTGAGCTGGCCAATGCATCTAGTGCTCTTGGTGAGAAGATGTCAGATGAAAAGCTTGTGAGGAAGATCCTTAGGTCCCTACCTAAGAAGTTTAAGATGAAGGTTACTGCCATTGAAGAATCACAAGACATCAGCAAGATGAGAGTTGATGAGCTCATTGGATCTCTTCAAACCTTTGAGCTTGGGTTGAATGAGGAAGAACCAGAAAAGAAGCCAAATAGTATAGCCCTGGTGACAAATGGTGAAGAAGAGAAAGAGAAGAAATCTGAATCCCAGGAGGATCTATCTCAGGCCATTGTGATGTTGGGAAGACAGTTCACCAAAGTATTCAAGAGAATGAATAATAACTCCAGGCCTAATGTCAAGAACATGACTTCTGACACCAGCAAGAAGGATGAAGAGAAAACTGCCCAAGATAAAGGAGTGCAGTACTTTGAGTGTGAAGGGTATGGGCATGTCAAGAAAGAATGTCCCACCTTCTTGAAAAAGCAGAAGAAAGGCATGACAGTTTCCTGGTCTGACTCTGATAGTGAAAGTGAAAGCGAGTCAGCAAAGCATGTGAGAGCTTTAACAGGAGCTGTGGTTTCTGATGATGATTCTAGTGATGGAGAAGTAACTTATGAGGAGTTGGCTTCTACCTATCAAGAGTTGTGTTTAAAGAGTGCTGAAATTTGTCAAGAAAACAAGTGTCGTAAGCAACAGATTGCTCAGCTAGAGAATGAAAAGACAGATCTGGAAAATGAAGTGGTGCTAGTTAGAGCTCACCTTGATCAAATGACCAAGTCTGTTAGGATGCTGAGTTGTGGTGCAGACACACTTGACAAGATACTTCAGTCAGAAAAAGCTGCTGGAGACAAAGCTGGGATAGGTTATGTGGATGAGGACAAGGGAAATTCAGAAGGAAGCACTTCAGGTTCAAAGAAGGAAGTGTCACAACTTTCATCTCAACATCAGCCAAAGAAGCAGGATCCTACCCCTAAGAAAGCTGATGTTTCACAACCTAAGAAGATTGAGAAGAAGACTGGTTCCTATCAGAAGAGAAAGCAGCCACAGGGAGCTAGTCAGTATATGCCCCCACAATACCATGAGAGCATGCAAGCTACTCAGATCAAACAGCACATGTCTCAGCAGATGTCTCAACATCAGGACAACTGGTATGGTTATGGTTATGGATACACCAATGTTGTTCCTTATATCTATGGAAGAAGAAAGCCACACCATCATGGGAGACAATCCAGGAAACAGCATTCTCAGCCGTCTTATGGGAGAAGATATCAACATAATAGATGGCAGGGCAATTATGGTAGGAGGAGACCACATTATGGATGGCAGCATAAGTAATCTCATCATGGCAGAAGATTCAGAGATGAAAGGGTGAGATGCTATTACTGTGGAAGGTTTGGACATATGCAGTACTCTTGCTACAAGCTACATGGATACCCTCAACCTCAAAACAGATGGAGAGAGCACATGCCCAAAGTTGTTAAACAATGGGTACCTAAGAAGAATGTGAAGTGCTTATTGGCTCACATGGGAGATAAAGAAGGAACATGGTATTTTGACAGTGGGTGTTCCAAGCATATGTCTGGATGTAGATCCATGTTTAATGATCTTAGACCTTGCCCCTCTCATGAGGTCATATTTGGCAATGGAGGAAAAGGTGTTGTTGCAGGAGTTGGGAAAGTGCAAAGTGATGGCAGACCTGAACTTGACAATGTTATGTTTGTCAATGGCTTAAGTGTAAACTTGATCAGCATAAGCCAGTTGTGTGATGAAGGTTACAAGGTAAACTACACTAAGCATGAGTGTGTGGTTTCTGATGAGCATAATCAGATTGTTATGAAGGGTGCCAGAACCAAAGACAACTGTTATCAGTGGACCTCTCTTGAAGGAGATTCAACTAGTGATGTACAAGTTGATGTTATAATATCAGACTATGACATCAGGATGTTGAAAGGTCACTCAAAGTTAACAAGTTCTTATGTGAGTGTTTTAAAAGGAAAGTTTTTGTGGAGGGAAAAAGTCATTGACACTCCAAATCAAGCTCCTAGCCTTAGAACCCCCTTTCCCGGTACTACAACATCACGCGTCTTCAAAGCTCTGCTCTCGCAACGAATCAACTCCTTTGACTTCAAGAATCAACTCTCACTGAAAAGAGTCATGGCGTCTCCATCCAAGAAATTTGAGGGTCAGAATTCCACAAAAGAAAGAGCTAGGGTTTCCCCTGACGAAGGTTCAGCATTCAATCCCATGGACATTGAGCCCCTCTCAACCATTCTTCCTGAATCAGGTAAATCTAGACCTTCCAAACTTGTTCCAAAAAGGGCTGGGACTATTTTTAGAAATAATGAAATGAAAAAGCTTGTTACGAGTGTGTTATTTAGTAATAAAACAGCACCTAGGTCATCCACTTCTCAAACTGTTGAGGAAAGGGTAGACGTGGATAAAAGCTTAGGTATATTTAGACCACTGAGACAAATGCCTGCGGAACATTCTGAAAGGGAAAAGAGCGACATGCAAAGTGCAGCTACAAATCTTCATAGACTTGCTATGTCTGTTGTTGAAGATTCTGAAGTAAGAATAGAAGAAGATGATGTACAGGAGGAAGCTAATGTTAAGGAAGAAGTTGGAACTTCACCTGCTGGGGAAGAAAAGAATGAGGATCTGATCAATGTAGTTGACTTATCCGATGATGAAATCATTGGAAAAGTTGTCCCAAGTATTGCTAAGAGACTGGAGACAAGGAAAGGAAAGACCGTTGAATCCTCTCCAAAGAAGTCTGAAGGCAAGAAGAAAATTGTTGTTGGTCCAACCAAGCCATGGAGCAAAGTGGCTGTGAAATCCAAAAAGAGGAAAATAAGGGAAGACACTAATTCTGACCGTGATGATGAGGATGATGTTCATGACATCACACCTATCAGAAGGACAATTTTGAAGAGAATCTCTGACAAAGTACCTGAAGTTCCAGTCGACAACATTTCCTTTCATTATGCCAGCAGTGCATCGTTATGGAAATTTGTATGTCAGAGAAGACTGGCCCTAGAGAGGGAGCTTGGGAAAGAAGCTTTAGAAATAAAGGATATCATGGAGCTGATTACTGAGGTTGGATTGGTAAAAACTGTGACCAAGTTTCCTAAGTGCTATGAAAGTCTTGTCAACATTGCTAGAAATATTACTGATAAAAAGAGAATTGATTTCATGAAAGTTTATGTGAGAGGAAAGTGCATTAATTTCTCTCCTAGTACTATCAATAAGTATCTAGGAAGAGATGATGAAGAGTATAGTGAACTTGAGATGACTGATAATGATATATGTAAAGAGATTACAGCTGGTCAGATAAGGGTTTGGCCATTGAAAAGGAAGTTGCCAGCTAGTAAAGTTAGCATCAAGTATGCAATTCTTCACAGAATTGGTGCTGCCAACTGGGTGCCAACAAACCACAAGACAACAATCGCTGTTGGATTGGGCAGGTTTATCTGTACTATCAGGAAGAAGATTAAGTTTGACTATGGCAGCTACATCTTTAAGCAAGTGGTGAAACATGCTGAAACAAACGCTATCAAGTTACCCATAGCATTCCCATCTCTTGTGTGTGGTATCATCTTGGAGCAACATAGCCTGCCAGAGGAAGACAGCCTTGTCCCTACACCCTAAACTATTTTCAGGACATCATGTTCCAGACATTGTTCTAACTTCAACTGCTGAAGTCAAGAAGAAGACTACAAAGGCTGAACTGATCGGTGAATTGAAGACCATGTGCAAAGACCTTGATGCAGTCATAAGTACCAGTTTGGTTAGAAAAGAGAGACTTGAAAAGCTGATCCAGCAGTTAGAACTGAACAGTGGTGATGATGTTGAGAACAATGTTGATGGCTCTGAGGAAGATGAAGTTGATGCCAGTGGAGATAGCTCTGAGGAGGAGGAAGAGAATCCTGGAGAACAATCTAGTTCAGAAGAAGACTAGCTTATCTTCTCTTTCCTTTAGTAGTTTCAGTTTGTAGTTTTTTATGTTGGGTTTGTAATTTGAATATTGTGCTGTTTTATGCACTGTTTATGTTTTTAGTTTCCTTCTATGATTTGTTTTGCCTGTTTACTAACTGAGAGGCTAACAATGAGAGCTAGGGTATACTGACTATAGTTAATAGGACTTCGAACTGAAGTTTGCCTAATTCTGGCTAAAAAGGGGGAGAAATTAGCCAAGATAGCCAAGAGTATTATTGCCATATGCTGCTAATGTGATGCAGATATTAAGAGGGAGATAGATTGATGCTGCTAAAAGGTGTTTAGTTGAAAAGTCTGTTGCTGCATTAAGGGGGAGTTTTGACTGAACTTGTGTAGATATCATGACATTTGAAGAGTGCAGCCAAGCAGACATCTAGGGGGAGAAGTGCTGCACATTGTGAGCTACTGAACAGCTGTGATGCTGGGTCATGTTTTAGAGGGGGAGCACCAATTGGCTGTTGTCAATAATGAAGATGGTGCTGCAGCAGATCAAGTGATGAAGACTTTGAAGATTGTCAAACTGCTGCTAATGAGTTTCAAATTTCTGAAGTTTATTCCGCTGCTGAAATCTCTGAAGGTGCAGAGTGCAGAAGTTGATTGCAGAGTGCAGAGGTTGTTTTAGCCAAAATTAGCCAAAGGGGGAGATTGTTAGTTCCTGGATTGGCTGGAATTTTGGTAAAACAAAGTATATTCAATGTTGATGTCAAGGTGCTGATGTTGCAACATTGAAGTCTTAACACTGGGCTGTGTTAAGTAGTTAAGTGCTGAAGGTGGATGTCTGATGTCACACAGGTGATGTTGTAACATCAGATCTGCAGAATTAACAACAGCAGGATATGTTGTTAGGGCACGCGTGTTAGCTAGAATTGTGGAGAGTGGTTGACTCATTGGATGAGAATATCTTGGGATAGATATTTTCTGTTACATGGGAGATTTGATTGCAGGTCTGTTGGAGAATTAAAAGGTTGAAGATTTAAAAAGATTTTGGGGATAAAATATATTTTGAAGATTCAGTTTTAATTAACAAATCTGATCAAATATTATGACAAGTCCAAGCCCAATTCAGGAGCTATATAAAGCGCACAAGACCAAGGGAAAAAGCGACAGAAAACATTCAGAAGATCAAGAGCAGGAGGCTTAGTGTCTAGAGTTTGTTTAAAGTGCTTGTATTTACACTATTCTAGGGTTTGAATAGGTGTTGAGTTTCTGTCCTCTCTAGAAGCTGTGAAGCAATAGAGAGTGGTTGATTGATCGAAGCTGTGAAGTAAGAACAAGGGTACTCAAAGTGGGTTCTTTGAGTGTTTGTAAGGGATTGAGTGGTGTTCTCATACCTAAGTGGTTTCTTAGGTAGGAAGTCATTAGTAGAGTATAAGTTTAGGAGATTGTCAACGGGTTGTTGAGTCTGTAAATTATATCTACAAGTAGTGAATTCCATCCCTGGCTTGGTAGCCCCCAGAGTAGGTTGGTTGTAACCGAATTGGGTCAACAATTCTTGGTGTTATTTTACTGTTATTGTTGTCCATTGTGCAGAGTGTGTTGTTGTGACATCACACCTTAACATCACACGTCTGATACCAGAATTTCAAAGCGAGTGTTCGCTTTGCGAGTGATCCTTCGCATTGCGAACTCACGAAAATTCTGTGGTGGTTTAAGCTTATCAGAGGCACCTCAGGTGCCAATTTTTGCCATTCGCTGTGCGAATGAAGTGGTTGGCTTAGCGAACATGAAAATTCCTAATATACTATATAAGTAACTTTTCAGCTTTTTTAGGTTAGAATCTAGAAAATATCATAGAGAACTATTATAACTTGTAATTTGAGGATCATAATTTATATCTCTTCATTTCAAGGGAGAAAAGGTAGGATCTTTGATCTCTTGTTGGATTTGGATGTAATCTTTTGATACCTATTGTATTTCATCTAATCTATGTTTGTGAATTAGTTTGGATTCTCTATTTTTGGTTGTCTTTGATTGTTTATTTGTTGGTCTTGACAAAACCTATTTCAAATCTTCGATCTTAGATGTTCATTTATCATTGAGCAAGCTTTTGACAATGTTTTGTGATTTGATATTCATTTGCAGCTCAGCTTTTTAGCATTGTGTTGATTGTTAGTTTGAATTGCTTCTAATAATTAATGCAATAAGAGACCGCGATAGCGCTTGACAAACAATATCCTGAGGGTGCATGAGAATATTGATGAAAAATGAAATTCGCATTCATTTGGAAAATTAGTTGAATGCATGTAAAAAAGGGTTAACCGTGTGTACGTATTTTGATCATTGGCTTTGTATATAAATTACTCATTGGTTTGATATTGATGTTATAGTAATATCTATTGGGTTTTTATTCCAGAGATGGATTAGGCTTAACATTCATGTAGGCTTTAAATGCTTTGTATTGATTGGTGATGTGCGAGAGCAATTACTGATCGGTATAAAATCATTCACATATGCGGGGACCGAGAGGATATGTATGTGTGAGTGATACATGATGATATTATGCGAATGTTTGATTTATGTATGAAATTGGTCAGAAGAATGCATGTGTTATCAATTGATGAGACCCAATTCCAACAAGGCTCCGTTTATAATCCAGTCTTTATTTTATATTTTCAGTCTTTACATTTTCCGCATTTGCTTTTAGTTCCGCTTTAAACAAAAACTTTTGAATCATAAGTTTAGAAATATAGATACCGTCGAATGGCATTCTTTCCCTCGCACTGATCCCTGTGGATACGACAAAACTGGGTTACTTATATATTTTTGCTTACTGTTATTCTATCTTCAACAAAATGGCGCCGTTGCCGGGGATCGGTGTTTAGATATTGAGTTGCATTGCGATAGTTTCTATATTTTTGAGCTTTGTACAATTGTTTATATTATATGTATTTGTTTTCTTTTATGTTTTCTTTAGTGTGATTAGGAATTATGAGAACTCCTAGATTGGTTGCTATTTGTATAAAAGTATTCAATGAAGCTTCGACCGAGTCTGGATGGATGTTGAGCGTTGAAAGTTTGCGAGGTAAATTGTACTGCTTTATAGAATGCTAGAATGATTTAAGAATTTTGTGCTTTGTGCAAATGTGTATTCTTGTTTCATTTTACAACTTGTTTGAATGCATGTTTCACTTAGGTCCAAAAGCCATAAATTGTGAGGAAACCTCCATTTTTTACTATATGCTAGGATGACTGATAACATGGAGGAAATTGTGAAGTTGCATGGGATACCTTCGAGTATTGTGTCGGATAGAGATCTGAGGTTTACGTCGAGGTTCTGGAAAAGTTTACAAGATGCATTAGGTACTAAGTTGAGGATGAGTTCTGCATATCATCCGCAGACGGATGGACAGTCAGAGAGGACTATCCAGTCTTTGGAGGATTTACTGAGGGCTTGTGTGTTGGATCAAGGAGGATCTTGGGATAGCCATTTTCTGTTGATTAAACTCAAATACAACAACATTTATCATGCTAGTATTGGGATGGCGCCGTATGAAGCTTTGTATGACAGAAGGTGTAGAACTCCATTGTGTTGGTATGAGTCAGGCAAGAGTGGTATACTCGGACATGAGATTGTGCAGGAGACAACTGAGAAGATTAAGATGATCCAAGGAAGGATGAGAGCTTCGCAAAGTCGTCAAAAGAGTTATCATGATAAGAGAAGGAAAGCACATGAATTCCAAGAGGGAGATCATGTGTTTTTGAGAGTTACGCCGGTGAGTGGTGTGGGTCGAGCTTTGAAGTCTAGGAAGCTCAATCCAAGTTTCGTTGGTCTGTATCAGATTATGCAGAGGATAGGAGAGGTAGCCTATCAGATTGTTTTACCGCCGTCGCTTCCAAATTTACATGATGTGTTTCATGTGTCTCAGTTGAGGAAACACATTCTGGATCCGTCGTATGTGATCCAGATGGATGACATACAGGTGAGAGATAACCTGACGGTTGAAGCATTACCTGTGCGGATTAATGGACGAGAAATGAAGCAACTACGGGGTAAAGACATAGCTTTGGTGAAGGTGTTATCGGGTGGACCAACTGGTGAAAGTTGGACTTGGGAACGTGAATATCAGATGAGGGAGTCGTATCCGACTCTGTTTCCTTTAGGTAATTTTTTAGGACGAAAATTTTTTAAGTGAGGGAGAGTTGTAACACCCTAAAATAATTAGAATGTTTATTTAATTGATTTATTATAAATATTCGTATTTTTCGGTGAATTTTGGTGAAATATTTGATGCCTGATGATTGTGTTGTGGGGTATTGATGATGTTAAGAGAGTATTGAGAATAATTAGAAGTGTATGTTTTATTAGAATTATTTTGATAATAATAATAGTGGAATATGTGAATATCTTATTATTATTATTATTATTATTTTAAATAAATAATTGGAACACTAAGGGCAAGATGGTAAAGTGGGGTGAAGTAAGTAAGGAAAAAGTTGGAAAGACATATTAGGGGTCCTAAGGGTATGTTAGCCAAAAGGGAAAATAGAGATAGTAGAGAAGTTAATTTGATACGATCGTATTTTGGAAAAGAGCTCTGAGGAAAAGGAGAAGAGGAAACTAGGGCTAGGAAACATTCAGGAAAAACTCAAGAAGAGGACCGGAATCGAATTATCTAAGGTATGGGGATGTCATACCCCAAATTTTTCCCTCAGATTCTGATCATTTCATATCATCATGAGTCAACCTTTTTGCATTTTTCAGTTAAATATCTTTAATTATGCATTTTAGTCAATTTTATCATTCCATGACATTTTCTCTTTTTGTTTTATTTTATTTTTATTTAGATAATTATCTTGAATCATTTTAAATTATTTCTAGTTTATATTTAATTTAGCTTGTTTTTCAATTATGGTTTTATTTCTTTTACTTAATTTAATTTTAAATTTAGTCTAGATTTTATTTTAGTTTAGTTTAGATTGGATTAATTTTATTTTGGTTTACTTTTAATTTTAGTCTAAATATAATGTGATTAGTTTAGTTTTTGATTAAGTTTTAACTTTAATTTAGTTTTTTTTTAATTCTTAATTTTTCTTAATTTAGTTAATCTAATTTGTTTTTATTTTCTTTTGTGTAAAAAAAATCATTTTAAAAAATATAGAATTCAAGTTTTTTAATTTTGTTTTTAGTTCTATTTATTATTATTATTATTATTATTATTATTATTATTATCATTATCATTATTATTAGTTTTTCTTTGTTATTATCATTACAAGTCCATAAAGATCAAAACCTTTGACCGAAAACCTCCCTGCTACCAACTTCAGAATTGCTACATGCCAAATACTTTAACCAAGACTTTCACCAAAATAACAATGTACCCTCCATGCCAAAATCTGCCAACAAAGCATACCCTGCTTTCATGAAACCGTACACCAGACCTTAACTACAACATTTGCCTAAGACCTGCTACCTCCTGCTTCAACTCACTGCGGCTATTCTGCATGACCAAAATCGTCCTATACAAGGAACAACAACAAGTCAATGCTACCTGCATAAAACCTGCTCATCAAGCCAATCCTAAATCACTGCCGCAGAATCATACGGAAACAAGCTTGAAAGCCGAAAGCAACTACACAAAACCTGCAGCAATGAGAACAACAAATCAATGGAAAACCTGCAAGTTTATGACAACAACATTGACATTTCAACAATAGCAGCTAGTACCTAACAAGTTTTCATATGGAGTAGAACAATTAAAAGGGGGGGACGATTCTGAGAAGCATAAAAATTTCTGAAAACTCACCAAGCAGCTTAATACTCCTTTAAAACACCCACAAATCTCCTCGATCCTTCACTTTTTCATCAAAAACACCACTCCAACAAGACAAGCCAAAGAGGTGAAACAAAACACTGCGCATAAGACCTGCGCAACAAGGAAAACACACAGCTCGAAATCCACCAAGACTCACCTTCAAATATTCAAAAAAAAAACAATCTTTAGGAACACTATCATCCACATACCTTCCATAATTTGCAACCTCACTCACTGCACATACATCTCCTCAAACACACACAACTGCTACTCTTTTTCCTCCAACCCAACCTCCAATTTTCTTTTCTCTTTTGAGAAGACAACTAACCCCGTTTCACCACGTTGACCTTCTTCCACACGGAAACGCATACCTCACCGTGCTCTCCACCTTCACACTTCATCACCACCTATTTCACAAACAAAACTTTTCTTCGCAAGAACAAAGACCAAAACCTCCCTTCACATACCATTACAAACCAAGCAACACACCGTGTTTCTCTTCATACCAAACTCACAACAGCATAACAAACCACTCACCATTTTCCTGCAACTCTCATTCGTGGCTTTCCCTCAACAAGGCAACATAACTTTTTCTTTTCAAACTCTACAGTTTCGCACTACCCACACAACAACATAAATATAGCCTCCAAACTTCCCTCCATCATCACCCCAAAACGACAAAAAAAGCCACGAATCAATCCACCACCTCCACTTTCAACACCTCAGAACCACCCTTTCACCGCACCGTGCGAAACCACCAAAACGGAAGAAGAAATCACGTCGGCAAAGAGCGGGTTCACGGGACCAGGGAGAAACACCGAAACGAATAAGAGAGAAGGTTTGAAATCGAAAGTTTGAAAGGGACGAGACAAAGAGAAAGCAGAATCGTGAGAAGAAGCGTGGGAGCAGGTTTTCGTTTTCATTGCCGTTTTAGATGTGTGTTTCTTCTCTTGATTTAGGGTCTTCATGCTTAAGACCCAAATGGTTCGCTTTGAACCGAGCCGGTTTCAGCTGTGGGCCTCTGCGCCCATTCACATACCTAGTTCAGCCCAGTTACTTTTAATCAAGTGTTAATTTAATTAGTTTCATCTAGAAATTAGTTATTTAGAGTTTTTTAGAAGTTAGTTATTTAGTCGTTTATTTAGAATTAGCTTTTATTTAGAGTTGGTTAATTAGACTAGTTAATTATCTTAGTTATTTGAAATTTAGTTAATATTTTTTAATTAGTTTTAGTAGTTAATTAGTCTCATTTAGAAATTAGATTAAGTTAGTTAACTTTTTATTTAGGATTAGGATTAGTTTAGAAATTAATTATTTAGAATTTAGTCTTAATTAATTTCTACTTTTATTAGTTGTTTCAGTTAATTCCTATTTACCTTACCATTTTCACATTTTTATTTCACTTAATGCCTAATATTCATTTCTATTTTAATCTCATTGCATTTACTGTATATATTGCTATTTATTTTATTCCCGATGTCTGAGGTTTTCCTCCTTGCCCCCTCTGCTGCCTACTTCATTCCAAAGGAAAGGAGCCTTATAGTTGACTATCATGTCATTTAGGATAGCCTTGTCCAGTATTCCCTTATCTAACGCCGCCGCGCGGTCGAGACTTGCCTTCCCATTTTACCTAGCCTTAGGTTTGGAGTCGCCGCACTCCACGTAGGTGTCTTGCTGTCAGACCCTACTTTCCCTTGGAACCTTGACCACAGTCAAGAGTTCTTTACCCCAATTGAGGGGAACTACGGACGCTCTGATTTCTCAAGTTCACCTTGAGAATACGTAGGCATAGGATTGCGAGATCCTAACGAGCTACCTTTTTCTTTTTCCACCTTTTTCATTCATCCAATGCCTTCTTGGATTCTACCTTTTTTCTTTTTCCACCTTTTTCATTCATCCAATGCCTTCTTGGATTCCACCTTTTCTTTTTTCCACCTTTCTATTTCTCACCCTTTTACCCCGTATTGAGGGGAACTACGAATGCTCTGATTCTATTCCCTTCAGGATACGTAGGCACGAGATGCGATGTCTTGGCGAGCATACTTAGTGTATATACCCTTAGGTCCTTAGCCTTATCATAGATACCTTAGCAAGCAAATTTTAACATAACACAAATACTGACAAGAGGTTCATGTAGAGTACTACAGATACTTAGGGTGCTAATACCTTCCCTTAGTATAACCAACCCCCGAACCTAGATTCTCTTATTAGGGTTTTCGTTCTTTACCCTTTCCTTTGGATAAATCAAAGCTCGGTGGTGAATTTTATGTTTTGTGATTCAAGTTAATTCAATAGCTTGATATTCGATTCTCACCGCAACAGAAATGGCGACTTCACTGGGGACATCCCCCTAAGAGGGTTAAGCCTATCTTGTTTGTATTTGTGTTATTTATATGTTTGCTTGCTTGTACATTTGTACATATATATATATATATATATATATATATATATATATATATATATGCCTGTTGTGCTTGGGTTTTCTGTATGCAGGGTTGCTACTATTGAGTGGTGAGATAAGTCCTATACCCGGACTTGAGTGCAATTAGGATAGGACGATGGTATTCAAGGAGGCTTTGAGGGAATCGAATCCTGAAAAGTTGAATTGAGACACCATCACTCAATTGAGGCCCTCTTGAGATTCTAGTTATGTTGAACGAATCTGTTCGTGAAGACGTGCTATTCTCAACCTAGGAGCCCATGATATTGAGAACCGTAGTTACCAAACCCCACTTAAGCCTTTTTAGGATGTAGTGCGGTGACCATGATGAAGTCTATTTCTGAATTGTTTGTCACGCGATACTACACCCAGACGAGATTCTCTTGAGAATTTTATTGATTACCGAATCATTTGGGAAGTCGATAAAATCCAAAAGATGGATTGTCGACTCTGGGAACTTCTTAGAACCCTATTTTACGGATACAGTAATCCTAGTACACACTCCGTGGTTGGTTCCTTACCCAGACTCCATGCTGTGATCTCGAACCCTTGATCCTGTTGTGTGTTTTGCATGTTGTTTGCATCGCATTGCATATCATTTGCATCTTTGCATGATTCATTGCATACGTCTATCTGTCCAGTTACTCATCTCCAGTTGTCTCTATCTTCCAGTATCATCTGTGAGTCGTCAAGCTGATTCCTCGACACCGATACCGGACTAGAGCTAACTACAGACGCAAGATGTCAGAGCAAGAGGTAAACAACGCTGAGGTCCGAATGGAAATCGATGACCTTAAGTCAAGGGTGACCAAACTCACTGAGAGGATTCAAGTTTTGATTGCTAGGGGAGAGCCACCCCAAAGGACTGTCATCCAGGAAGTTTCAAGCGCTGATCCTCCACCAGTTCAGATGCCACCTTCAACTTGGCCAGAGTTTGGTTTGCCACACAACTATTCTCCACCTCTTGCATCTACTGCTATGATTGGTCAGACTACTAGACCAGTGTTTCAAGCTCCTATTTTTGCCGAGCCTCAACCTATAGTTCAGACTACTCGAGCTCCCTTTGAGAATCCCCTTTATAAGTACAATGCTGCTAGTGCTCAAGGTGAAGACCGTGAAGACTTTGTTGAACCTGAAGTTGTCCGAGAGCAGTTTCAGAGCATAGAGAAGAGACTCAAAGCCGTTGAGGGTACTAATTTCTTTAATGTGGATGCAGACAACATGTGTTTAGTATCTGACCTTGTTATGCCTGCCAAGTTCATAACTCCAGAATTTGTGAAGTATAAGGGCCACTCTTGCCCAAGAGCTCATTTGGTCATGTATCTTCGCAAGATGACTGCTCATGCCAAAAATCAAAAAGTGCTTATCCACTGTTTTCAAGACAGCTTGAGTGGAGCCTCACTTAAATGGTATATGAGTCTCGAGCAAAACTTTATTCACTGCTTCCAAGACCTCACAAATGCCTTCATGAAGCAGTATAAGTATAACCTTGACATGGCTCCTGATCGCCGTCAACTGCAAAATATGACTCAACATGAGAAGGAATCTTTTAAGGAGTATGCTCAGCGCTGGAGGGAGTTGGCTTCCCAGGTTGAACCTCCCTTGGCCGAAAAGGAATTAACTGGAATGTTCATGGATACCTTGTCCCTATTCTATTGGGAGAAGATGATTGGAAGTGTTTCCTCCAACTTCACTGATTTGGTTTCTATCGGCCAAAGACTCGAGGAAGGTCTTAAGATAGGAAAAGTATCTAAGGTTGTCGAATCATCCAATGCTGTGAAGAAATCCTACGGGAACTTTCAGAAGAAGAAGGAAGATCATACCAACGCTGTAATGTTTGAAGTGAGAAGGCCTCATCCTCAACCTCAGTATGTTGTTCACCCTACTATTGCTGCTATCACTCCTGCGGTCACTGCTCCACGACCAGCTCAAGCTCCCCAACGTCCGGCTGCAGGACAAACCAGTACCGCAATAGGAATCATTTTGATCCAATTCCCATGAAGTATACTGAACTGTATCCTGGTTTGGTGGAGCAAGGTTTGATTACCACAAGGCCTTTACCTCTTCCAAACCCTCTTCCACCTGGATTTAGATCTGATCTCCACTGTGCATTCCATGAAGGTGCCGTAGGCCACGACTTGGAAAATTGCCATGCACTAAAGGCTAGAGTGCGTGATTTGATTAAGACTGGAATTCTCAATTTTCGTGACAATCCCAATGTCCAGGACAACCCTCTGCCAAGGCACGCCAAGTGAAGCTTCAGTCGACTTCAGCATGCTATCCTCCTAAAAGCCAGTGTTTCAGACAGGACAGCTCATCCTTGTGTTGATTAGTCACTAGGCCTTTGTTTCTTGTTGTTTGCACTTTCTTTATGTTGTAATGATTGTTTGCTTTCAAATTATGTTTGTACTTTCAAAATTAATGAAATGAGCATTTGCAACTTTTTGATTCAATTCATTTGTGTTTACTATTTACTTAATGCTTTCTCTTAAAAAAAAAAATCTCTTGTCCACTTTCTTATTGATTGTGCAAAGATTGGAGGGAGGATGATGAAAACTTTATACTCATAATTGCGGTTAGTATGCTTTCAAATCAAAACTTTGCTGACGATGTAAGGCATTCTTTTATCCCTAAATACTGGAGAAATAAGGAAGATAACCCCTCGTCAACCCCTTTGAGCCTTGAAGTAGGAGTTTCTTTTCTTTACAAATAAAAACCCGCAATCTTAACCTGGGGCAGGGTAGTTCTCAGTTAACTTGATTATGAATTAAAAAACAAGAGCTTCATGCGAGACGCCTTTCAACAAAAGGGTGCATTCACAAATTTTCTTTCGCACACAACAAGCAAGTGTCGAAGATGTCTTTCAAGTCAAACGCCAACGATGGTTCACTGTAATCATTAAGCCAGGCAGTCACTAAAAAAAAGAGAGTGAAAGAAAAAAAATCCAAATAAAAGCCCGCTAAGTCAAAACCTATGAAGGAGACTTAGGCAAAAATTGGGGGATCCCGCTGGCTGTAAGCTCAAATGACACAGTTCAGGAAAAAGTTAGGGATAACAAAAATCATTCAAGAGGTTACCAAAATCCTCAAAGATAAAACGAGTTGATTGAGGTCCTCACCAAAAAAATAAAACAACAAAATGTTGTGAGAAGCAGTGACTGCCATCTCAAGTCCATTGAATTTTGAACCATCATCATTACTATCATTAGTGCAATTCCTAACTCAAGGGAATTTGAGTGCATAGTTTGAGTTAACTGAGCATAGGACTGGAGTTCATCACGTAGATTGGGTGGGTCACAAATAAACTTTGAGCCTTTATCCTTTGTTTCTTAAACCATGAACCAGACCACGTTATAACCCTCAAAAGACCTAATTGAAGCAAGGTTACTTTGAAAGCATACTACATCAAGGTTGCTTAAACTGACTCCAAAAGGTCTTTGCAGATCATCTATTTTGGGCATTACACCATTTGCTTAAACTTTTCACTTTAATGTCTTGAACCACCGTGTTCTGACCAGTATCCCATATACTTTGCACCTCTTTCAAAATGATTTTGATTTCAAAAGTTGCATGAACTTTGCATTTACCATGTTTGTACAAATACTTTTGTTTGCAAACTAGCTTTCTTCTTAAGGAATTTTCAAACATTTGAGAAACTTGGTCAGTGATCCTATTAGGGGCAAGTTCCTTCCATATCCTGTTGAGAATCAGTTCAAGATTTGTGGTTTAATGGCGACTTCTCGAAATCGGTTCATACAAAATATTTTTTTTCAAGACTCAGTCTGGGGCAAGATTTCTAAGAGCACCATGAAACGGTCATTTCCAGAATCAATCAAGCTGAAGAAATGATCAGCTCATCTACAATAATCAGCTAGTCTGGGGCAGTTTACCTGAAGAATCCCCAAGCAACTTTTTATCCTTCCTACAAGGATCATCAATTTGGGTACAGTTTACCAGTGTGGCATAGATGTGTTCATCAGTAGCATCCCTAGTCCTAAGCAGAATGGCAATGATCCCCGTGTTGAGGAATCAGTCGTCCAGTCTTGTCTTCTCCCAAGAGTCGAGCTGTGTCGACATCTACATTTGCATTTGCATTTGATTACATATCATCTGCATAATTTATACCATATGCATAACATGAGTGTTTCATCCTCATTTGCATTTCTCCCGAGGTCGTGTCGTTATCCGCGTCACACCTTGTAGTCAAAGTCCAACTCACGTGGCACCTACCAAACAGATATTGTCGTGTCTATCTGACGTTCTTCCAGATATGACCTTTCTTATCCGATTATTTTTCTGGATATGTTTATTCCTCTTTTGTGTCCAATGACGTTCTTGGATGTCATATATATTTATCTCCTCTAATGTTTTACCGGATCGAGTCTTCTGTTCTGACGTTTTCCCAGAACTCTCTCTTTGTGTTATCTGATGTTTTTCCAGATATACCCCTTTGTGATTCTGATGCTTTTCCAGAATTTCATTGCTTTTACCATCTGATGTTCTTCCGAATGTGTCTCTCCGTCTGATGTTTTTCCAGATTGAGTCTTTTGTTCTGATGTTCTTCCAGAACTTATCTGATGTTTTTCCAGATATTTCGCTTTGTTAATTCTGATGCTTTTCCGAAACGAAATTGCTTTCATCGCCTGATGCTCTTCCGGATGTGTCTCTCTTTCTGATGTTCTTCCAGATTGAGTCTTTTGTTTTGATGTTCTTCCAGAACTTATCTGATGTTTTTCCAGATATTTTGCTTCGTTATTCTGATGCTTTTCCAGAACGACATTGCTTTTACCATCTGATGCTTTTCCGGATGTGTCTCTCTTTCTGATGTTTTTTTCAGATTGAGTCTTTTGTTCTGATGTTCTTCCAGAACCTATATGATGTTTTCCCAGATAGCCCTTTGTGTTTCTGATGCTTTTCTAGAACGACATTGCTTTTGCCATCTGATTCTCTTCCGGATGTGCCATTCTCTTTCTGATTTTCTTCCAGATTGAGTCTTTTGCTCCTGATGTTTTTTTCAAAGCACTTTTTGTGTCTATCTGATGCTCTTCCAGATATGTCTTCAAAACCCTTTTCCCGTACATTTAATGCTCTTCTAAATGTTTCAGATGTATTTTCAGAATCTTTGTCTTCATCTAATGCTCTTCTAGATGTCTTCAATTCTTTTCTGACTTTGGTTAACGGCTGCTGGATATTTTCAAGTCTGTTTCCATTCTCCATTCGATGCTTTTCCGAATATCTCTGATTTTTTTCCTGGAGTTCATTCAATGCTCTTCTGAATATCTCTGTTGTTAGTTTGTTTCCCAGAGTTTATTCAATGCTTTTCTGAATACCTCTGACGTTTGCTTGTATCATGTATTTCCAGTTTTTCTCCTCGTCTCATTCAATGATCTTCTGAATGTTGTGACTATTTCCCATCCAGTTCTATTCATGGATGATGGCTGTTGATTCTCCAGTGGAGACCGTCTTTCCGGTTCTACTTCCATTGTGTATCTTGTGTCATCTTTCCTTTTTAAAAGTGTCAGTCGGTCACACTTGAACCAGTTGCTTCATCACTTGAGACTTTCCCCAGTGTTGCTGTCATCCCCCAGTGAGTGATTGCTCATTGTGTGGACTTTGTCCCTGTCTGCTTTCGTTTTTGTCTGCATTTTACATTTACCTTTCTATCATTTTTATCATACTAGAAATTCATGGCATGTCTGCATTTGCATATCTGTTAGCTATCCTTAACATCTGCATTCCATCTAAGGGCAAAATTTTCGATTTGCTATATTTAAATACCTTTCACCTTGATCTCTCAAGGATTTCCATCCCTCGTGCCATCTGGTAAAGATATTTAAATAGGGGTAACTGTCATACCCCAAATTTTACCCTCAGATTCTGATCATTTCATATTATCATGAGTCAAACTTTTCGCATTTTTCAGTTAAATATCTTTAATTATGCATTTTACTCAATTTTATCATTCCATGACATTTTCTCTTTTTGTTTTATTTTATTGTTATTTAGATAATTATCTTGAATCATTTTAAATTATTTCTAGTTTATATTTAATTTAGCTTGTTTTTCAATTATGGTTTTATTTCTTTTACTTAATTTAATTTTAAATTTAGTCTAGATTTTATTTTAGTTTAGTTTAGATTGGATTAATTTTATTTTGGTTTACTTTTAATTTTAGTCTAAATATAATGTTATTAGTTTAGTTTTTGATTAAGTTTTAACTTTAATTTAGTTTTTTTTTAATTCTTAATTTTTCTTAATTTAGTTAATCTAATTTGTTTTTATTTTCTTTTGTGTAAAAAAAATCATTTTAAAAAATATAGAATTCAAGTTTTTTAATTTTGTTTTTAGTTCTATTTATTATTATTATTATTATTATTATTATTATTATTATTATCATTATTATTAGTTTTTCTTTGTTATTATCATTACAAGTCCATAAAGATCAAAACCTTTGACCGAAAACCTCCCTGCTACCAACTTCAGAATTGCTACATGCCAAATACTTTAACCAAGACTTTCACCAAAATAACAATGTACCCTCCATGCCAAAATCTGCCAACAAAGCATACACTGCTTTCATGAAACCGTACACCAGACCTTAACTACAACATTTGCCTAAGACCTGCTACCTCCTACTTCAACTCACTGCGGCTATTCTGCATGACCAAAACCGTCCTATACAAGCAACATCAACAAGTCAATGCTACCTGCATAAAACCAGCACATCAAAACCTGCAGCAATGAGAACAATAAATCAATGGAAAACCTGTGAGTTTATGACAGCAACATTGACATTTCAACAATAGCAGCTAGTACCTAACAAGTTTTCATATGGAGTAGAACAATTAAAAGGGGGGAACCATTCTGAGAAGCATAAAAATTTCTGAAAACTCACCAAGCAGCTTAATACTCCTTCAAAACACCCACAAATCTCCTCGATCCTTCACTTTTTCATCAAAAACACCAATCCAACAAGAGAAGCCAAATGGGTGAAACAAAACACTGCGCATAAGACCAGCGCAAAAAGGAAAACACACAGCTCGAAATCCACCAAGACTCACCTTCAAATATTAAAAAAAAAACAATCTTCAGGAACACTATCATCCACATACCTTCCATAATTTGCAACCTCACTCACTGCACATACATCTCCTCAAACACACACAGCTGCTACTCTTTTTCCTCCAACCCGACCTCTAATTTTATTTTCTTTTTTGAGGAGACAACTAACCCCGTTTCACCACGCTGACCTTCTTCCACACGGAAACGCATACCTCACCGGGCTCTCCACCTTCACACTTCATCACCACCTATTTCACAAACAAAACTTTTCTTCATCACTACAACTCTCTCTTCGCAAGAACAAAGACCAAAACCTCCCTTTACAAACCGTTACAAACCAAGCAACACACTGTGTTTCTCTTCATACCAAACTCACAACAGCATAACAAACCACTCACCATTTTCCTGCAACTCTCATTCGTGGCTCTCTCTCAACAAGGCAACATAACTTTTTTCTTTTCAAACTCTACAGTTTCGCACTACCCACACAACAACATAAATACAGCCTCCAAACTTCCCTCCATCATCACCCCAAAATAACAACCAAAGCCACGAATCAATCCACCACCGCCACTTTCAACACCTCAGAAC
Source organism: Lathyrus tuberosus (assembly GCA_022829125.1). Classification (NCBI taxonomy): domain Eukaryota; kingdom Viridiplantae; phylum Streptophyta; class Magnoliopsida; order Fabales; family Fabaceae; genus Lathyrus; species Lathyrus tuberosus. The sequence goes on from JALAZF010000002.1 coordinate 39,803,756, forward strand.
CACCCTTTCACCGCACCGTGCAAAACCACCAACACGGAAGAAGAAATCACGTCGGCAAAGAGCGGGTTCACGGGACCAGGGAGAAACACCGAAACGAATAAGAGAGAAGGTTTGAAATCGAAAGTTTGAAAGGGACGAGACAAAGAGAAAGTCGAATCGTGAGAAGAAGCGTGAGAGCAGGTTTTCGTTTTCATTGCCGTTTTAGATGTGTGTTTCTTCTCTTGATTTAGGGTCTTCATGCTTAAGACCCAAATGGGTCGCTTTGAACCGAACCGTTTTCAGCCGTGGGCCTCTGCGCCCATTCACATACCTAGTTCAGCCCAGTTAGTTTTAATCAAGTGTTAATTTAATTAGTTTCATATAGAAATTAGTTATTTAGAGTTTTTTAGAAGTTAGTTATTTAGTCTTTATTTAGAATTAGATTTTATTTAGAGTTGGTTAATTAGACTAGTTGATTATCTTAGTTATTTGAAATTTATTTAATAGTTTTTAATTAGTTTTAGTAGTTAATTAGTCTCATTTAGAAATTAGATTAAGTTAGTTAACTTTTTATTTAGGATTAGGATTAGTTTAGAAATTAATTATTTAGAATTTAGTCTTAATTAATTTCTACTTTTATTAGTTATTTCAGTTAATTCCTATTTACCTTACCATTTTCACATTTTTATTTCACTTAATGCCTAATACTCATTTCTATTTTAATCTCATTGCATTTACTGTATACATTGCTATTTATTTTATTCCCGATGTCTGAGGTTTTCCTCCTTGCCCCCTCTGCTGCCTACTTCATTCCAAAGGAAAGGAGCCCTATAGTTAACTATCATGTCATTTAGGATAGCCTTGTCCAACATTCCCTTATCTCACGCCGCCTCGCGGTCGAGACTTACCTTCCCATTTTACCTAGCCTTAGGTTTGGAGTCGCCGCACTCCACGTAGGTGTCTTGCTGTCAGACCCTACTTTCCCTTGGAACCTTGACCACAGTCAAGAGTTCTTTACCCCAATTGAGGGGAACTACGGACGCTCTGATTTCTCAAGTTCACCTTGAGAATACGTAGGCATAGGATTGCGAGATCCTAGCGAGCTGCCTTTTTCTTTTTCCACCTTTTTCATTCATCCAATGCCTTCTTGGATTCTACCTTTTTTCTTTTTCCACCTTTTTCATTCATCCAATGCCTTCTTGGATTCCACCTTTTCTTTTTTCCACCTTTTTATTTCTCACCCTTTTACCCCGTATTGAGGGGAACTACGAATGCTCTGATTCCATTCCCTTCAGGATACGTAGGCACGAGATGCGATGTCTTGGCGAGTATACTTAGTGTATATACCCTTAGGTCCTTAGCCTTAGCATAGATCCCTTAGTTCCTGTAGAGTACTACAGATACTTAGGGTGCTAATACCTTCCTTTAGTATAACCAACCCCCGAACCTAGATTCTCTTATTAGGGTTTTCGCTCTTTACCCTTTCCTTTGGATAAATCAAAGCTCGGGGTGAATTTTATGTTTTGTGATTCAAGTTAATTCAATAGCTTGATATCTGATTCTCACCGCAATAGGGGAGTATTACTTTTCATTGTAATGGATATAGAGTGTAAATGTAGGTAGTTAGTTTTGGGGTTTTTGAGAATGGTGAGATTATGATGAATTTGGGGTTTTGAGTTGTATAAGATGATATGTATGAAACTTATTATGATGTGTTGTTGTTATTGTGTTGATTTCATTGTAATTGATGAGTATTTTTGGACTGAATTGTGTTGAAATCTCCAGCCATTTTGGGTCTGAAGTGGTACAGAATCGCAACTGAGAAGTTGCAGGTTCGCGCAAATTCGCCAAGCGAACTTCCCGTTTCGCTGGGCAAAGCAATTTCTCCCCAGCCTCTCTAGGAGAAAGTGGGAGCGAGAAGAGGGTGAAAAAATGAGTGCTCCTGGTTTTTGTATGAAGAATGGTATTCGCCCTTGCTTCGTCGGGCGAAACCCAGGTGTGCGAGTTGTTTCACCGGGCGAGCACCAGGCGAGCAGGAGCAGTAGTTTTATTTTTCTTTTCTTTTGTTGTGATGTCTCGTGCCTTGTTGTCCGTATGCCTTGAGTGGTTGACGAGTTGCATTTTGATAATTAAAACGTGATGATTTGTGATGTAACATGAAGAATTTTGATGCATGATAATGACGTAATACCATGTTGTTTTTGATGAATTTTCATGAATGATGATGCAACTTGACGATCATGTGATGATGTTGATTATGACGTAGTGCATCATGTATTCATAACATAGTAGGACTTTGGTTAGGTGTTGTTGATAGGACTTCGGTCCAATGTTATTGATAGGACTTCGGTCCAGTGTTGGCTTCAATCCCATTGTGTGGATTGAGGCATTTATGTTGTGCTCTGGTTCTTGTGTAGAATCGATCCTATTGGTGGTGATCTTTGGAGGGTGATGGCCCAGTGTCCATCAACATGTTGATTCAGTACCAAATGCATGAGTCTATGTTGTTGCATTTCATGTTATGTGGCATTGCATCTATGTGAATGATTGTTATTATTGGTGAGGTAATTTTAAAATGACGTGTGATGATGCTGTGACTTGAGTGATGCTTTGGTGATGAGTTGTTGATTTGATGCCTTTATGAACGAAGATGTATATATGATACTATGATACGAAGGTGCGAATATAATACATGGAAAATGATGATGTTGTTTTTGTATGATGAATGCTATCTTAATATATCTTATCCTTATATCTTGTATAATGATTTGTGATTACTCACCCTGCCTGTTTAAATGTTGCCTCCACGTGGGTAGCATGCAGGTGATCAGGATTAGCTCGTTTGGTGCGTGAAGAATTAGCCTTGAAATATTTTGGTCATTTCTGTTGATTAGAGGGTCTTGCTCTGATATGTAACATCGGGTCAGGACGTTTGAGTCGAACCATTGTGTTCTTTTTGTTGTTGACATCATGATACTACCAGTTTCTTGTTTTAAGACTTTTGAGTTATGAATTATGTTGAAATGTGATTTTTCAGCTGCGTAGTATTTGATTTAATTTATGTTGACAGAACCCGTGTTACGGAGTAAGACGTTATTGTGATGTTTTGACGAAATGTGGCACCCTTGTGGTGATATACTCTGATATACTTGTTTATAATTATCGTGAATGTTCTTTGGGGTAGAAGGGTGTTACAACCTTCATGACCAAAGAAGTGGGCAAGGAAAAACTTAGTCTTCCTAGAATCATGAAGGAAATGGTTCCCCTTCTTGACCGACTCCGTTTAGCTAGTTATTGTGGGCACATATTATCACCCACGTCTACTAGGAGATTGGGAGAATGGATCGAGCGGGTTGTATTGTCGCATCTAGGTGACCTCTTGGCCCATTCTGGACGACCTCTTGACCCATTCTATGCAGCGTCATGGGCAATTTTGGGCGGGCGATGGCTTCAATGGGAGCCTCGTCTCTTACTTCCTTAATGGCCTTCCTCATAATCTACCCTTCCTTAGGACCCCGTAAAAATATAACATTACAGAATCGCTCACGAAATTAAAATGAGTTGAGTTTGAGCTTAAAAAGTAGTTTGTGTCGAACTCGAGTTGAGTATTAAGCCAAACCAATTCTTATTCTGTTGAGTCATGCTGAAGCAAGTTCGACTCGACTAGATTCTTTTTCAATCCTAATGATAATATAAAATAATTTTACAATGTTGTCCAATATAAAACAATAAATGTATCGCATGATTCTTCTTGCAGCCTTCATGTATGACACCCTTGGTTCACTCATGTATCATCTCACTAATTTGACAAAGAAACATATATCAGGTCACACATATCTTAGATATCTGACATCCTGTTTGAACAAAATTGCATCGACTTTGTCTTCCTCTACATGCTTCTCCAACTTTAAAATTTGGTTCGATAGGCAAAGATGCAGGAGTCGAATAATCCATTTTGAATATCTTGAGTATCTCTTTGACATACTTTCTTTGATGTAGCACCATGCCTTCCTATGACATTTGAAATTCCATACCTAGAAGGTATGACAACTTTCCCAGATCCGACATTTCAAATTCCTTCTTCATCAGCTCTTTGAACTTCGACAAGTTCTTCAGGCTATTTCTAGTTACTAGCAAGTCATCGACATGTAAGCATATTTTTGTTATATCTTGTGCCACAACTTGAACATAAACACCATACTCAGATTTGCATTTTACTAATCCCAATTCAACCAAGTATGAGTCGATCTTCTTGTTCCATGCCCTAGGTGCCTGCTTGAGACCATATTGCAAATACTTCAGAGTAGTCGAGTCCTGCTCTCTGAAGAAATCCTCGAGCTACCAATCTTGCCTTATGCCTTGCTATCGACCCATCAACATTGTGATTCAACTTAAACACCCACTTTACTTCGATAGCTTTTGTATGAGTTGTAAATTCAACCAACTCCCATGTCTTATTTCTTTCAATTGCTTGTAACTCTTCGACCATAGCAGACTTCCATTGTTTATCTTTGAAGGCTTCGCTATAGTTGATTGGTTGAGCACCTACAAGTAAAGCAAAATGGACTAGTTCCCCATCTATTGTGACTTCATCATCACCAACCACTTCATAGTCTTGAAGTCTTGCTGTACGAGCTCTAGTTCTTTGAGGTCTCTTACTTGCGCCAACCATATCCTATCGACTTCGACTATGTCAAGAATGTCAGCAACTGCTTCGACTTCTTCTTTAAATGGAGTATCAACAATGTCTTCGACTTCGACATCATTACTTGCTTCGTCGAAATCATAGCTCATTAGTGGCTTGTTAATTGCATTACAAGAATTCCAATCCCAGGATGAATTTTCATCAATCACAATGTCTCGCCTCATCACAACCTTCTGATTAATTGGATTGAACAACCTGTATGCTCCAGTCTTATGATATCCTACCAGAATCATAGGTTCACTCTTATCATCAAGCTTCCTTCTCCTAGCATCAAGAATATGCTTGTAGAAAATAGAGCCAAACACCTTCAGATGACTCACTGATGGTCGTTTGCTACTCCATACTTCTTCAGGAACCTTGTTCTTCAGCTTCTTGGTAGGTCCCCTGTTCAGAATATAAACAGCAGTCGAAACAACTTCTCCCTATAAGGATTTTGGAAAATTCTTCTACTTTAGCATGCATCTCGCCATGTCCAATATGGTCCTATTTCTTCTTTCTACTATTCCATTATGTTGAGGAGTATAAAGAGCAGCTATCTCATGATCAATACCGTGTTTTGCACAAAATGCTTCAAATATCTTGGTTGTGTATTCCCCACCTCCATCTGTTCGCAGAACTTTAATTTTCTTTTCACCCTGGTTTTCGACAAGTATCTTAAATCTCTTAAAGATTTCAAATACTTCGTCCTTTCGTTTGATCACATAGATCCATAGCTTTTGACTGTAATCATCGATAAATGAGACGAAATACCTGTTTCCACCAATGGTATGCTCTTCAAAAGGACCGCATACATCTGAATGTAAAACTTCGAGTATGCAGGATAATCTCATTGGCATAGTCGAACCAAAAGACTTCCTGGACTGCTTTCCGACTAGACAACCTTCACAGAGTTTGTCGGGTATCTCAAGACTTGGTATACCAGTTACCATATCTTGAGTGATCTGTTGATTTAGTGACCTAAAGTTCAGATGGCCAAACCTCAGATGCCACAACCAACTATTCTTGTGGTCAACAACTGTTTTCAAACATTGTACCTCAGTCGAACTAATCATGGTCTTAAATGTTCTATTCTTCGAAATAGGAGATTTCAAGACCAAGTTATTCTGGATGTCGAAAAGTTCTAAGGCTCCATCTCTCATAACCACTGAGAACCCCTTTTTGACCAGTTGTTCAACACTTAGCAGATTGCACTTCATTCCAGGGACATAAAATCCATCTTTGATCAAGGCTTTTGCTCCATTACTCATTTGAATAACTATGTTGCCAGAATCTTCTGCTGACAACGAGCTATTATCAGCAAGTTTCACCTTACTCTTCTACGACTCATCGAAATCTACTAACCATGATTTTTTTACCACTTATGTTATTCGAACAGCTTGAGTCGAGGAACCAGATCTTGGATTTGACATGGTCATCTACAACTGCAGCCATAACCACCATATCATTAGAATCATCTTAATCTTGACGTGCAAGATTCGCTCCTTCGTCCTTGCCTTTTGTTGAACCTTTGTCTTTCCTGTACCAACATTGTTTGGCCAAGTGACCATACTTTTCACAGTTATAGCACCACACACCCCGTTTCTCTACTTTGTCTTTCTGATAGGAATTTCCTTCTCATCTTTTCAAGGATTCAGAAGTTCTATCATCGATCTTATTCTTGTGAGGATTCGACAAAGACTTCTTGCCCTGATCTCATCTTTCCTTTAAACTTGTCGGAACCACCATTCTTTATCCATGACTGCGCCTGTAGTATTTGTATCGAGTCTTGAACTCCTTTCCTTTCGACAATCCTAATCTCATGCGCTTCCAACGAACTAACCAAATCTTCCAGTTTTAGGGTTTCAAGATTGTTGGATTCTTGAATAGCTACAATAACGTGATCAAAGTGAGAGGTCAACGTACGCATTACCTTTTCAACTATCATCTTATCAATTAGGGTTTCACCACAATCCTTCATGAGATGGACGAGTTTCTGCACCTTCGACACAAAGCCTGTAATTTTTTCATCTTCTCCCATTGACAACAATTCATATTGTCATCGTAAAGTTTGCAACTTGACAACCTTAACTCTCTCGCCTCCTTCATAGTACTTGACAAGACTATCTCATGCCTCTTCCCCGATTTAGCATGAGTGATTCTGTCGAAATTAACTGCATCAACCGCCGATTGGATGTAGAACGCCGCCTTGCAGTCCTTCTTCTTGGCATCCTTGTGAGCGGTTCTCTGTGCTTCGGTTGCATCTTCACCAAGCGCAGGAACGTCATTAGTAACCACTTATAGGGTTTCATAAAAGCCAAATAGAGGTTGCATCTGTTTTCACCATCGAAACCAATTCTTGCCGTCAAGAATTGGATGGGAATTTGGTAAATTTTTGTTACCATTCATCTTTGCAGCGATTGATCAACAATAACCTACGATCCCGGAAACACGATCTCTAACGTGTGATTCTTGAAAAAACAATCAAGAATCTAACTGGAGCTCTAGATACCAATTTGTTAGTGCGTGAGACACTTTTGTGAGGAGAGGAATAGCGAAAATAAGGAAATAAGAATTTATTGAATGAATTGTTACAAATAATGATACATATGACTATTTATATACAACTCTAATTGGACTTGCGTTAATACAACTTGAATTATATTTAAATATTAAATTTAATCAAATCTAATATAATTTAATATTTCAACCTATTGTACAATTAATTTTAAAATATTTTCATGATTTGATAGAATATATAATATTCAATGAATATTTGTGTAAAGTTATTATCAATGTTTTCTATTTTCTCGTATACTAATATGATAAATTGCAGAAACTGTATGACCTTTCTTTTTATTTTATTTTATTTATTGCGTTTCAATTTATTTTTAATATTTGTTTTGATGTTTAGTTTTTGAATTTTAAATTTGAATTTTCAACAAATATTCAAAACAATAATTTATTAGAGTCTAGAAAAATACCAAATATAATAAGAGATATGGTCGTACAAATAATAATTAATTTGTTTGTAGTTTTGAAAGAATGTTAGAGAGAGAGAGAGAGAGAGAGAGAGAGAGAGAGAGATTTAAGAGTGTCTTATATATTAAATATTTAAGTAACCTATAAAGTATAATTAAAACTAGTGGGAAACCCGTGATTCCGCACGGGTTCTGGTGTGGACTGCGCACACGTCATCATTTAAGTAATGAAAAAAAACAAATAAAATGTAGTAGATGAATCAAAAAGTAAAGTTTTTCCCGTTTATAAGGTCAATATATTATCATAGTAATCATATTCCCGTTAATATTAAATATTTTGAAAAGTAATAATGTACACGTTAATATTCAATTTTTTAATCAATAACTTTGTTTTCCCGTTAATATTCAAATATTTTATCAATAACTTTAAATTTCCATTAAAAAATCAACATTTTGCTCAGTTTGTTAATGCTTATGTTAATATTAAATAATTGGATCTCTAAATTAATGTTTCCGTAAATATTAAATGTATCGATCAGTAACTTAGTGTTCCCGCTAATATTCAATTTTTTCATCAATTACTGCAAATTTCCGTATATAAAAAAAATAAATAATATTGCATGTTTTGATAATAATTTTAAAAATACATGAATCTATAGTAAACTTAGTCAGGTTTCTAAAAATAACACTATGTAATATAATTGATTAAAATCAATTTACAAAATCAAGAGTATATTCTATGTATGAAGCATTTTAAAGATAAAGTTGAAAACAAAATATATTAACTTTAGAAAGAGGTCAGTACAAACACTAATATGCATTACATTAAGAAGACAAAAAACATATTAAAATAGCCAAGAAGAATTCGGTTAATGTTCCATCAAACTTAATCACTAAATCTAAAACTCCTCACTGTCAAATAGTTTTCCCAGGTGTAGTCTTGCTCATCGTCATCATCAGAATCAATGATTTCGTAGTCCAGCTCTTGACCATCATCTGAATCAAATTCTCGAACCCTTGTACCCATTCTTCCAGATCTCCTGATTCTTCTCCTCTTTCGTCTTCGTCGTACAACAGGGGCCTGAGGAACCTGTCGGAAAAAAACCAGTAAATGAACATAAACACAATATGTCACGTGACATGAAGAGGAAATAGAACAGACAATGGCATGAAATTTCATTCAGGTGTATTACCATGAACATATGCAAATAAGGTTGATGCAGTAAAAAAACGACAAAAAGAACCAGGATGAAACAGAGTCGTACCGGCTGGGCGTGTTGATGTTGTTGAACTTGGGGAGGTTGTTGGTGCGGTAGAGGGTGGTGGTAGTCGGTTTGTGGTTGAAGGCCCGAAAGTGGTTGTTTGTCAGCAACCTATGTTATCTGGACAACAGGTTTGACATTGTGTTGCGTCTGCCGATGTAAAAAAAAATTATTAAAAGAGGAAGAAAGAAAAAATGGAGATATGTATGTAGTTATTGAAAAATTAAGTACGTAATGTAGGATCCGAACCTGTTGATGTTGTTCGACCTGACATGGGTGTTGCAAAGCCGTAACAGTTTGTATCTCAGCCACCGTGAGACCCTCAGAGGGTTGTGCAACCTTGATTACGTTGTTGGTCGACATAGAAATAATGATAGGTTTCTGTTGATTTGTTTATTTTGGTGAGAAAAGCAGGAGGTTTATATAGTTTGGCAAAGGCCTCCTTAGCTTCTCCCTGATTTTGGTAATGCAAATGCATTTACTTCCTTGAAACTGTAATAGTGCAAAATATAAAGGTAAAATAATAAATATTGATGATGGTCAATATTACCACTAATTTGCAATTTATTGTGTGTGATATGACTGCATATTAAAGACAAAGGGAACTGACCTTGGAAAACCGGAAAGGCAAAACAACAATGAATTGAACAGCTTTACAATTCCTTGCCAGGTTGATGAATACTTAGTGTTATAGTTCTGCCCTAGTTTCAGTCATAACCTTGAGCATATCAATAATTTGCAAAGCTTAAGAATACATCTTGACAATCTATTTATTCAAAAGGATAGGAAGAATATCAAAACTTCCAATGACTGAAAAATTAACAGTATATTACGTCCTACCAATAAATTGCATAATATGCAATATTTTGATGCCAAAATGTAGTTAATATATGATGAGATTATAAGTGATTCGGATAACAACAGAAATTGAATAGACGTTGAAATTGTGTGATAGTGGAAAGATAAGTGATCGAAAATGCTGAGTGACCTGTTGAGTTGATGGTGATGAGAGACAGACAGTGGTGCAATGTGATTGGATTGGTTGTAGCCGTGATTCATCAGAGCAACAAAAGAACAGGTTACTACACCCTTTATACTTTTCTACCATCCACTTTATATACAACACCGATTCTAACGATAGCTTATCTGCCTCGTACAAAATGATTGCTTTTGTTTGTTTGTTGAGATATATAATAAAAGAGTTAAACATATTAATGACATGATTGGTCCATACAAAACAATAGTACCGGCTTTAGCATTAGAGTGCGTACGTTGACAGTTTTCGGGGGTACAAGGCAATGAGCTATTTATCACCTTACCATATGTTTCCTTGAATAGCTCAGAAATCACATGTTTTTCATATCCCTTTGCTTCTAAGAGATTCACCTCAACATGATGGATTAATTTCTGCACGCGCAGCTGGAGATTTTCGACCATTTCTCCCAATCCATGTCAAAGAAGAGAGACATGCAATATTTAAAGACATTTCCTTCCATTATATCGCTAACAACTTAAATGGTAATTCACCAATCCTAACTTTGGGTAAATACTAAGGTTTATATCTCAATCAACAAACTATAGGAAAACATGAAAGAGAGAAGAGAAAAATCTAAAATATGCTAAATGAGATAACTGTTTGCACATTACAAGCTCACAAGGTGACATAGCTAAGTAGCTCGAGTTTCCAATAGTGCTCGAGTATAAGAGAAGATACAACTCGAGGTGATGCTAATGGTAGTAAAATTAGGTATTACCTTCAAGCTGAAGTCTTTATATTCTTCTGTGACCTGATTCAGTCGCAAAGTAAAAATATCATTGTAGTTTTCTCTGTTACATAAACACGCTACAAATAATAGGATGTGAGTGATGACTGAATATACCTGCACTCCATCATTGCGAAATACCTCTCGAAGCATAGCCCGTATCATGGATCTCTTTCCTACATTAGGGGGTCCTTCGAATATAAAATGATTACAGCCACATCCCCCTATTACCTACATAGGTAGCAATTATACAAAGAGAATCTTAACAATTTTGATATATGTTGAAATCTTGTAATCAATAGAAAAACAACGAAGCATCAGATTCTTCTCACCAATGCTTTCAGCTCAAGTGCCCTAGCACTGTTGCAGATGAAGTGTCCCAATTTCATAGATTGGTATTTGGTTGCCCACAGATACTCATACTTAATAAAGGTACTTCTAGTTGACCACTCAGGTAATGCCTCAACTTAGTCAAGTAATCGATATATATTTGGTTAAGAATACATCTTGACATGCAAGTACTTTAGATTAGAAGACAATTTACCAAACAAAATCAAGAAACAGAAACAAAACTGTAAGTGCAGCGAATGATAGTTTCCAAACCTGTCGGATCCACGCTGGACATTTGATATTCAGAGCATATCAATGTCACTGGAAGTAATGTTTTTTACCCCAGCTATTTCTAGCCTAGTGCTTGTCCAGTTGACAGGAACCAGGATCGGCCATGCTATAAACGATATAGGAACAAAGATTTTAAGTCTGAAAAAAAAAGAACAAAAACAAAATATCAGGGATCATGAGGAAAAATGCCACAAAGAGGATAAATGCACTCAAAATATTAATCCCAGCTGCAACCCCAATATGTTAAACTGTATCCATCATTTCTCCCTGTAGAACAAATCACAACTCTCGTGAGAACCAAATAAACCAATTGAATAAAGAAAATTACAGATGAACTAATACATACTATAATAAGCATAAGCATAACATTTAATCTCCAAACTATTTACAACAACAATATATAACTAATTAGTCATCTACTTAAAACTATATCCTCAAGTAAACAACATAATCCAATCCAGGATGAACAATAAGCTCAGGCTCCGGCATTCTAAGTGCAACCGGCATCCAATTCAAAAACCTAATATATGACCTCCAATCTAAATTAAGAACCTTTCCCACAAAGGCTCCTCCATGCAGAAGATCAGTTCTTAAACCCTTGAGATACCATTTCGGAAAGTATATCATATCATTCAATGGCCGAAGCCTCAAAATAGCAAATGCCACAAAGAGGATAAATGCACTCAAAATATTAATCCCAGCTGCAACTCGAATATGTTTAACTGTATCCATCATTTCTCCCTGTAGAACAAATCACAACTCTCGTGAAAACCAAATAAACCAATCGAATAAACAAAATTACAGATGAACTAATACATACTATAATAAGCATAAGCATAACATTTAATTTCCAAACTATTTACAGCAACAATATATAACTAATATATGACATCAACAACTATATCCCTGTCATGAAAATCAAAGAAAAATTTGAGATTAGGGTTTATCAGTTTCAATTTGCATAAATAACCAAAAAATATATACTGAAGGTATAGTACCTCATTCAACATTTATTGGAACTCATACCTAAACGACCTCCTTCTCTGTCTACCCCTTTCCATCAACGTCGAAGCCACAAATAGACAATCGTTTATTCACCAATACAACCAAACAACCTCTTTCTCTGTCTACCCGATTGAGTTTTCCGCGCATCCCCCTCCATCAGCGTGAGCCAACACAACCAAACCTGAAACAACAAACACTAAATCAGAAGAAATTACAAAAAAATAGAGGAACCCCTCAAAATAGCAAATGCCACAAAGAGGATAAATGCACTCAGAATATTAATCCCAGCTGCAACCCCAATATGTTAAACTGTATCCATCATTTCTCCCTGTAGAACAAATCACAACTCTCGTGAGAACCAAATAAACCAATTGAATAAACAAAATTACAGAAGCCACAAATAGACAATCGTTTATTCACCAATACAACCAAACAACCTCCTTCTCTGTCTACCCGATTGAGTTTTCCGTGCATCCCCCTCCATCAGCGTGAGCCAACACAACCAAACCTGAAACAACAAACACTAAATCAGAAGAAATTACAAAAAATAGAGGAAACCCTCAAAATAGCAAATGCCACAAAGAGGATAAATGCACTCAGAATTTTAATCCGAGCTACAACCCCAATATGTTAAACTGTATCCATCATTTCTCCCTGTAGAACAAACCACAACTCTCGTGAGAACCAAATAAACCAATTGAATAAACAAAATTACAGATGAACTAATACATACTATAATAAGCATAAGCATAACATTTAATTTCCCAACTATTCACAGCAACAATATATAACTAATATATGACATCAACAACTATATCCCTGTCATGAAAATCAAAGAAAAATTTGAGATTAGGGTTTATCAGTTTCAATTTGCATAAATAACCAAAAAATATATACTGAAGGTATAGTACCTCATTCAACATTTATTGGAACTCATACCTAAACGACCTCCTTCTCTGTCTACCCCTTTCCATCCACGTCGAAGCCATAAATAGAGAATCGTTTGTTCACCAATACAACCAAACAACCTCCTTCTCTGTCTACTCGATTGAGTTTTCCGCGCATCCCCCTCCATCAGCGTGAGCCAACACAACCAAACCTGAAACAACAAACACTAAATTAGAAGAAATTACAAAAAATAGAGGAACCCCTCAAAATAGCAAATGCCCCAAAGAGGATAAATGCACTCAGAATATTAATCCCAGCTGTAACCCCAATATGTTAAACTGTATCCATCATTTCTCCCTATAGAACAAATCACAACTCTCGTGAGAACCAAATAAACCAATTGAATAAACAAAATTACAGAAGCCACAAATAGACAATCGTTTATTCACCAATACAACCAAACAACCTCCTTCTCTGTCTACCTGATTGAGTTTTCCGTGCATCCCCCTCCATCAGCGTGAGCCAACACAACCAAACCTGAAACAACAAACACTAAATCAGAAGAAATTACAAAAAATAGAGGAAACCCTCAAAATAGCAAATGCCACAAAGAGGATAAATGCACTCAGAATTTTAATACGAGCTACAACCCCAATATGTTAAACTGTATCCATCATTTCTCCCTGTAGAACAAACCACAACTCTCGTGAGAACCAAATAAACCAATTGAATAAACAAAATTACAGATGAACTAATACATACTATAATAAGCATAAGCATAACATTTAATTTCCAAACTATTCACAGCAACAATATATAACTAATATATGACATCAACAACTATATCCCTGTCATGAAAATCAATGAAAAATTTGAGATTAGGGTTTATCAGTTTCAATTTGCATAAATAACCAAAAAAAATATACTGAAGGTATAGTACCTCATTCAACATTTAATGGAACTCGTACCTAAACGACCTCCTTCTCTGTCTAACCCTTTCCATCCACGTCTAAGCCACAAATAGACAATCGTTTGTTCACCAATACAACCAAACAACCTCATTCTCTGTCTACCCGATTGAGTTTTCCGCGCATCCCCCTCCATCAGCGTGAGCCAACACAACCAAACCTGAAACAACAAACACTAAATCAGAAGAAATTACAAAAAGTAGAGGAAACCCTAAAATGACAAGTAAACTGATTCACATAACGTAACTATTTCGGTGTGATAGGATTATACCAAAAAAGGGACAATAGGTTTGTGAGGAAGTTGTTACATAAGGAAGGTTGAGGAAGACGAAGAAGAAGACCGACAACGTTGACGGAGAGGAAGAAGAAGGACCTTCGGTCCATAGACGAGAGGGTGAAAGAGAAAAAAGAGACAGAAAGATGACGGTCGAAGGAGGAGAGAGAGAAAGTGGGAGCGGCATTAATTTTGAATTTTGAATTAAAGTGGTAATTGAGAAAATCAAAGGCAAAAAAGGTGGAAGTGAGCTTTAGAAGGTGACAAGTGTCTTAAAGGGTAAAAAAGTAATTTTAGTGGTATACTAATATGATAAATTGCAGAAACTGTATGACCTTTCTTTTTATTTTATTTTATTTATTGCGTTTCAATTTATTTTTAATATTTGTTTTGATGTTTAGTTTTTGAATTTTAAATTTGAATTTTCAACAAATATTCAAAACAATAATTTATTAGAGTCTAGAAAAATACCAAATATAATAAGAGATATGGTCGTACAAATAATAATTAATTTGTTTGTAGTTTTGAAAGAATGTTAGAGAGAGAGAGAGAGAGAGAGAGAGAGAGAGAGAGAGAGAGAGATTTAAGAGTGTCTTATATATTAAATATTTAAGTAGCCTATAAAGTATAATTAAAATGACTCAAAATAAAAAAAAAATCTCAAATATAAACATGCATAAACAGAATAAAAAGATATTTTATCTAGTTGCGCATAAAGCTCATAAATATGTCTTCCTGTGCTCTCCCTTTGACATAAGTAAGAGAGGTTAGAGCCAACAATGTGCTTTAGTAATCATTGCCACAATAATTGCAATTCATCGGGATATATGGCAATGCAGAAATTAAGATAGATTCAGCCATGCTCATCCTTCTTTTAGTGCCATTACTTCGAACATTATTGTCTCAGTTTCTTTTACGTGCAATTTTTGTTCTATATCAACTGTGCCTGCAATCTCGGACCTCGCAATTCTAAAAGCATTTCATGTTCAAACTCATCACCCGAAGCGCCTCAAATTAAAGAAGTTTTCTGGTTTCCTCCTCTGCCTTTATGGACCAAATGCAACACTTATGGCTAAGCTTTGGGCATTCCTTGGTTGTCTTCTTGTTCTGGTATTTATAGGAACAACGTTGGAAACTGCATTAGTTGTTTTGCTTTCAATCTTGGTATTCAAAACTCCTTTTATGCAGAGCTTATGGGCATAATCCTAACCGTTGAGAATGCTCGCACCAAAAATTGGAATCATTTGTAGATCAAAACTGACCCAATGATTGCTACTTTGGCATTCAAGAATCCTAACATGGTTCCTTGAAGCCTTTATAACAAATGGTTTAATTACATTATCAATTCAAAGTCAATGCATTTCTTGATCTCTCATGTCCTTAGAGATGGCAATAGATGTGCCAACACTCTTGTCAACATAGGTCTCTCTTTTGTTGGAATTAACCCACAACCTATGGAAATTCCTCTTCAATCTTGATCTCAAGATTGTTAACAAACCCACAAACACGCAATGGCAATGAAAGAGATTGAGAAAGAACAACAAGAAAAGAAACGAAAGAAGAAAATATTTGGAGGAGAAGATGAACAATTCTGCAGAGAACTCTCTGCCCACAACTGTGGAAATTCTGTTATTTCACTTGCTAACTGCAATTGTGAATACAAGCTTTTAATTCTAAGCTTCTTGTTAAAAAATATAAGGGTTTCTCCCTATTTATAGATTTAGGTTAGCTTGCACCCCAAGCCAAGACCCAAAACTATAAAAGCCCAAAATAGTTAACATTATTAAAACAGGCCTAAATCGAAATCCTGTGTGAAGGACCCTCCTTCGACACTTCGACACATTATTACAACTTGACTACTCCTTGTTTCTGTCGAGCTAAACTGCTTCGACACAAGGAATTACAACTCAACACACCACCTAATTCATTGTGTCTAAGCTGTCTACATTCATCATGGCTCTCAGTCTTCTGAAAACTTCGACCTGCACTCCCTTCGTCATGATATCTGCAATCTAATTCTCAGTTCTGCAGTGTTCCAAATTCATCTTCCCTTCTGCTACCTGCTCTCGAAGATAATGGAACCTCATTTCGATGTGCTTGCTTCGACCGTGAGCTATTGGATTCTTCGCCAAGTTGATAGGTGACATGCTGTTGATCTTCATGGTAATTTCTCCATGTCTCTTCCCTGTAATCTCTTCGACCAAGTTCACCATCCAGGTTGCTTGACATGCACAAAGAGAAGCAGCTACATATTCTGCTTCGCATGATGACAATGCCACTACTGCCTCCTTTCTCGAACTCCAAGCAACTGGTGCACCACCTAACATAAACACATATCCAGCTGTGGATTTTCTATCCTTAACATCACTACACCAGCCGGAGTCGGTGTATCATACTAACTTGCATTCTTTCCCTTCATCAGCTGCAGGAAACAAAATGCCGTAGTCGAGAGTCCCTTTCAGATATCTCAGTATCCTCTTCGTCACTGTTAGGTGTGATACCTTTGGCTTCTGCATGAATCTACTTACCATACCCACACTGTATGCTAAGTCAGACCTCATATGACAAAGGTATCTAAGTGACCCAATAAGTCTTCTGTATTGGGTTGGGTCGACATTATCTTCATCTGAATCCTTCGACATTTGCAGTCTGATCTCAGCTGGAGTCGAAGTTGGGTTGCAATCTTGCATCTCAAATCTCTTGAGTATTTCGCCTGCATATCTTCTTTGGTGCATCATCAAACCTCTACTAGTCTTGTAGAATTCGATGCCAAGGAAATATGAGAGATTTCCCAAGTCTGACATTTCAAACTCCTCACTTAGGCCATGTTTGAAATCTTCGATCTCTTTCTTGCAACTTCCTGTTATCAACAAATCATCAACATAGAGGCATAGTATAAGCAATTCATTATTGCTTCTCCTTACATACACTCCATGCTCAGTCGTACACTTCACAAATT
Organism: Lathyrus tuberosus; assembly: GCA_022829125.1. Taxonomy (NCBI): domain Eukaryota; kingdom Viridiplantae; phylum Streptophyta; class Magnoliopsida; order Fabales; family Fabaceae; genus Lathyrus; species Lathyrus tuberosus. The sequence goes on from JALAZF010000002.1 coordinate 39,821,137, forward strand.
CCTTCTCCCTTAAGAAGCTGTCGATTTTCTTATTCCAAGCTCTTGGAGCTTGCTTAAGTCCATATAGGGATTTATGCAGCCTGTACACCTTTCCTTCTCCGCCTCGTTTCACATACCCAGCTGGTTGTGCGACATAAAATTCTTCATCTAAGGGGCCATTAAGGAACGCACACTTTACGTCCATCTGACATGTGTGCCAATTGTTCATATTTTCTAGACCAACAACCAACCTGATTGTTTCGATCCTAGCAATAGGTGCGAACACTTCATTGAAGTCGATTTCTTCCTTCTGAAGAAATCATTTCGCCATAAGTCTCGCCTTGTCTCGAGTTACTTCTCCTCTAGGATTCACCTTCACCTTGTAAACCCACTTCACATCAATTGCCTTCTTGCCTTGAGGTAATTCAACAAGTGACCAGGTGTTGTTGGCTTCGATGGACTCTAACTCCTCATTCATTGCTTTTACCCACTTCGAATCTCTCAATGCCTCAGCTGTATTGACTGGTTCGACATCTGCATAGAAAGCATAATGTACCAACTCACCTTCTTCATTAACCACATCATCTAATGTAATTTCACATTCTTGCAACCTTGCAGGCATGTGTCTTGTTCGTCGAGGTCTGCTTGGGCCGGCTTCATCTATGACTGGTTCCGGTCGAACTTCTCTTTCGACTTCAGTGGATGGTTCTTCACAAGATATTCTCACTGAATCCTTCTTGGAATTCTCAGTCCAATCCCATTCTTTAAGCTCATCTATGATCACGTCCCTGTTGATCACTACTTGCTTATTAATTGGGTCGAACAACTTGTAACCTCCAATCGAATCATATCCTATCAAGATCATCTGATTCAACTTGTCATCAAGCTTTCTTCTCAACTGATCTGACACATGTCTATGTTCTATAGATCCAAACACCTTCAAGTGACCGAGGCTAGGCTTGACACCAGACCAACATTCTTCTGGTGTGATTCCTTCAAGCTTCTTCGTCGGACATCTGTTCAAAATATATGTTGCTGTCAAAACCGCTTCTCCCCATAATTCTTTGGATAAATGCTTTCCATTCAACATACTTCTCACCATGTTCATGATGGTTCTGTTATTTCGGTCTGCAACTCCATTTTGCTATGGAGTATAGGGTGGCACCACCTCATGCACAATCCCTTCTTTTTCACATAATGCATCGAACTCTTTCGACACATACTCTCCACCACCATCAGTCCTCAGAATTTTCAGCTTTCGACCACTCTGTCTTTCGACCATAGATTTGAATCTGGAAAATACCTTGATCACATCACTTTTCTTCTTGATGAGGTAACTCCACAACTTTCAACTGTAATAATCTATGAACGTGACAAAGTACCTGTTTCCACCAATCGAATCCACCTGGATTGGACCACATACATCAGAGTATATGACTTCCAGAATTGCCTTCGACTTCCTGTTGAAACAGTATTTCAGGGGGTGTTTTTATCGTATCCGCAGGGATTGTGCAATATTTTGATGCTTGCCATTCAATAGTCGAAACGTTTTAAGTCAGGGGTTTTCAAATTGTTCTTTGTTTTGTAACATCAATTTTGGTAGCAAAGAAGTAAACTAGAGCAAAGATTTTGTAAGTTTTAGAAAAGCATGTCAAGATTAGATTTCGCTAATCCTTTTCATACATATCCGATTAATCAAGCATATGAACTTAGTTCCGACCAATACAATCGCGTATCCTCTCGAATAAGTTTATGTCTAAAGTAAATTCGTGAGTATCGTTGTTTAGACCGTTAGATGATATCTCATGCAACAATCGAAATAACAACCGTTAAGATCAATACAAAGCGAATAATGAGCCCCAAATCTATGTCTAGAGTTTGGTTTTCAAGAGATGAAGATATTAGGTCAAGATTTGAAAAATCTATGTCTAGAGTGATTCAAACCACAAATAAATCATTAAGAACAAACAACTTCATCATATATTGATTATCAACCTTGTTCATATACAAAAGATCAAAAGAAATACATATAAGCAAGATTAACTACCTCTAATCTTAACACAAAAGTATTTAGCTACCCATCACCACGGTAGCTTGAGCAACAAGAAAGAAAAGAATCTTTGATAGCATCAAAGTCGAAGAATCGAGGGTTGATGCTCCAAAGATTAAAATCTCACTTCTCCTTGAAAATCTAAGGTTTTTAGACCTAGAAACCCTTTTTCTCTCTTTTGGAATGCTGAAAATTGCAAAGTGAAAAGTTGTATTAAAATATCTCCAAGAAAAGATATTTATATGAAGTGCTAAAAGTGCAGTAAGTGGCACCGCGCTTAGCGCCATCAGGAGCGCGCTAAGCGCGATCAGTAAAAATAACGTGATTTGCCCAGAAAGCGCGCTGAGCGCGTTGTCATCCCGCTAAGCGCGGTCTGGGACTTTGGCTACTGTAAGTTGATCAAAAATAGTGCTGAAGGCGCGCTGAAATTCCCGCTCAGCGCAGTTTGGACAATTAGCTACTGGAAGTATGTGTGAAAACGCGCTGAGAGTGCGCTGAAAAACCCGCTGAGCACGCTATGCCGACACGAACTCCTTGAAAATGCTCTTTCAGGCCTTCAATCCTTCACCGATTGATCCTAACATCCAATATAAGCAAAAATACATGTAAAAGAGCATCAAAATGATCATAATATACAATATGTACAATAAAATCGGAAAGTAGCATAAATATACTAAAACTAATAGATATTCTACTAATATTAACAAAGAAACCAATTGAAAATGCCTTAAAATATAGTAAAAAGTATACACAAATTGGCCCTTAACAACTCTCCCTAACTTATTATTTTGTTTGTCCTCAAACAAAAGTGTCTCAAATTAGAAACGAACCTGAAACCCGAATCAAGAATTCAGAATCAACTCAAAAGAACAACGACAATTTTATGGTTCAAAAAGCAAAAGTAACAACAAGATAACTTATCAAAATCTAAACAAATCATGAAGATGGAACTATTGCTAACCGAACAACAAAACTCAAAACTTCTTGAGCAATACAAGTTCAAAATCGAATCACACCTAGGCACACAATCATCACTGGATGAAACAAAATGAGGTTTTATCACTCATCAAACAAACATGCAAACATCCGGAACCAATTATGCATTCAACAAACAACATGCATTAAAGAGTGAAAAAGAAAGAATCAAAAGGTCTTCAAAGGTTGTAACTTGGCTTGGCTACAAGGAAGAGTCATTTATCAAAGTCATTGAAACAAAATTGCCTACCCCTAAAGAGCATTCCGCACTTAAAATAAAAACACTTCAAGACTTTCACCCTCTTGTTTTCATTGGAGGCATCATTACAACATGAGCTTTTTGTTGGCAATTCATGCCCAACTTTCCTTTATTTTTCACTTATATTATTATTTTTTTTCTTTCAAGCTCTTTCATCAATCAAAACCACCTTATTAACATTTTTTTTCATGATGCCTCAATCTACCTTTTTCTCTCCCCAACTTAGAACACAACCAAACATGAAAATTAGGAATGCTCTCACACATCTAAGGCAAGGAACAAACTTCACAACCATACTTAAGGTTGGGGTTCAACAAGTTTCACAACAAAATTCCAAGATCCCATTCAAAATTTATGCACCATATTTACACATTTCAATTATTCACATGGATCTTGAAATAAAGGCTCAAAATGGGTTTACAAATACTCACTCACTCACACGGTAGATTGATTCATCTTATTTGGTCACGTGGTTTTTCTCATAATGCACAAAAATTGCCTTGATCCGTTTCTTCCTTTTTCACAATTTAATACACATGCATGGTTTCAACATAATCAGAACGAGTTAAACAAGAATGCCGATATCCTGCATATTTTATACAATGAAAGCTTCCTCACAATGGTAATGTTCTAAATGATTCAAAAATGAAAAAGTATTTCAAAATAAGTAATGACTACAAATTACACTCATCACAAGTTTCATTTCCATGCTTAGTTTAGAAAGCGATAAAAATGTACCTTGCGCGGTACCTTTACTTAATCTTATCATTACCACTCAATTGCACTTTGATTCATCATTCTTGACACAAAAGGTCACAAGTTCCTTCAAGTTTTCACTAAGGAACAAACAAAATCAAAAAATTTTCTACTAAAATAGTACTTGCACCAAAAACTACTCAAAATAACAATAATAATATGAAACCAAAATTTGCGACAACCAAACAATGGTGCCGCATGTGTTCCTCATCCTTGGAAGGATGGTACAAAATACTACAAAGTATAATAAAAACCAACAATACTATCCAACTAGTCAAAACATAAGCATAAACATCAAAATAAACATAAAAAGATAGAAAAAACCCAAAGATCACTGCTCAGAAGAGCTCTCCTCTTCCTCCCAAATGGTCTCTCCAGGATGGTACAAAATACTACAAAGTACAATAAAAACCAACAATACTATCCAACTAGTCAAAACATAAGCATAAACATCAAAATAAACATAAAAAAAAAATAGAAAAATCCCAAAGATCACTGCTCGGAAGAGCTCTCCTCTTCCTCCCAAATGGTCTCTCCACTATCATCATCATCATCGTCCTCCGCAGCCATCTTCTCATCTACATCGGCATCATGTCTATCTGGCTCAGCACGCGGTACCTGAGCAGCCTCCTCTTGAGCGACCTCCTCTTGAGGTGGCACCTACCCCCTCTGATAATGATAAGGCATGTCCTCAGGCCATGCCACATAAGTGTCAAAGTCTTGCTGAGAAGGAAACGGGTGCTCCACCCGAGGCTCTCGTACCTGTAAATGTAAAGCCTGCATAGATGAGTGCAAAAATGAAAATGCCCTCTGATGAGCCATATGCATGTCCCATGTGTACATGCACGCAACACGCTCATCGAAGGGTGGCTCTGCCTGAGGACAAACTCCAGGCTGCTGCTGTGGCTGCTGTAGGTGGGCTGGTGGTGGTGGCGGCTGATGATCAACTCTGGGCCTGCAGTGGCTCTCTATCCACGTGTCAGTTACAATTCCTTTAATGGTCTTGTGGACCACGCCAGGAATAGGAATAGCAGCAGAAGTGCAAAGCCCCATAATAAGCCCGGGGAAAACCAAAATAAAAGGGGTTTTAGACCCTAACCTATGACCACTAGAGGCAGTAGCTCTGATCTCCTCTGAAATAATCCTCACCACGTCGACCTGAAGATCATCCATAATGTAATAAATCATGCAAGCTATATCAACCAGAATGGATGAGGTGTGACTCCTTGGCCTGATGTTGTGCAGGACAAGAGTTGTCAAGATCTGCGCGGTAGTGTTCATATCCGCCCTTTTCAGAGTCTCTGGTCTCCCATCCGCATTCAACTCAAAACCACAACCCGGAATAGCTAATGCCAAACAAACATTTTCTAAATTCCAAGTCCGCCTAGCTACCCGCTTTGCATAAGCACACTGTTACCCCTCAGCCAAAACCAACGGGTTACCCAAGTAGGCGTTAATCGCATCCCTTGAGAAAGAAATTGTCTTGCCACGAACATAAGTGGTATACTCATAAACCTGCCCCTCCACCGGAATGGCATTCGCGTAAAACTCACGCACAATCTCATAGTTCAGTAGTGTAGGAGTGGTCAAAAGTGCACCCCAACCATGTCCTTCAATGATGTTATGGCATCCACGGAACTCCCCTTGCGGGTTGATCCGAAAGATGCGCTCCGTCCAAATACTACGACGGGTCAGCTCCATGTACCTTCCTTGCTGCTCCACCCCTTGAAAACGATGAGCATCAAACTCAATTGGCGGCTGTCTTTGTTGTGAGGTCTGACCAGTGCGAAGTCTGGCATGCTTTGAAGCCATCTGAAATCGAAGAAAAATAGACAAAAACAACACCAAATCGATTAAACAACAAGTCAGAAAATTCCCTAAAATTTGTTTAAAACCACAGAGCAACAAAGAAACAGCAAACAGTCGGCAATGATGATCGAAACGAAAATTCTGCTCCCAGGGGTGCGGGCTTAGCGCGGTCAGAGCGCGCTCAGGCATTCAATCAACCCTTGCTGAGCAACCAATCAAGCCCTTAACCAAAGATAAACAGCAAACAACACATGGTATAACCTATTTACAATAAATAAATAAACAAAACAGGGCAAACATGACATAAAAGCGCGCTTAGCGCGACCCTGAGCTCGCTCAGCGAGCTCGCGAAAACCCTGAAAAATTTCTTCAATTTTCAGGTTCAATAAACCCCCTAACTCAAACATTCACTTCAATTAGACCCAAAATAAACATGCAACATCATATTTGCTAAAATTTTGGTTGTTCTTACATGCACATTAGTTCCTAACCTAGAATTCCAAATTAAACAACCAAAGCTTCAAAGTCCAAAATCTCAAACCCTAATCAACAAAGAACTCAAACAATAAGGACAAAGAAAGAGAAATTCCCAAACCTGGACAGTAAGAGTGAGAGATTGGGTAAAAAGAAATTTGCTTGAGAGTGAAAAATTTCATTTGAGAGCTTGTGGGAAGAATAGTACGGTGGCCTTTTGCAAATGAGAGGGAAAGCTTGGGGTTTTCGTGGAACCCTCACTCTTTTGAAATAATACAGACCCAGAGGCCCCATTTTGTTTCCACTCAGGCTCAAACTTGGCTGGCCCGTTCACGCGACCGCACTGAGCGCGCTCAATGAAAAACAACCAATCAAGTTTGGCATCAAAATGCAGCCAGCCGACTAATCTGCCCGATTAAATCACAAACACAAAAATAAAAATAACAGTAAATACTTACAATGTTGGGGTGCCTCCCAACTAGCGCTTGTTTAACGTCGGCTAAGCTCGACGGTCCGGAGACTTGACACCTCGAAACCAAAGCTAAAGAATTGGCTTCTGAGAAAAAACAAACTTCACTAATAGAGACCTCAATCATAATCTTGTGCGGTCTTCGATCACCTTTTCTTTAGAAACGACCAATCCCAACATGACTTCATCAAAGCTACCTTCGCATCTTCATCCTTTTTCTTCCGAAAACTTTCTCTTTCCAATTCTTTCTTCTTATGATCGCTTTCATCTACTTGATTTGCATACATCACTCCTTTGAACAATGTAAAACAAGCTTCTTCCTCTTTACCACTATCCTTGATCCGCACCTTCATTATGCATTCATCAACGTCCACTAACATTTTGGCTGTTTTCATGAATGGTCTACCCAATATAATCGGCGTATCTTCATCCTCATCCATCTCAACAATCACAAAATCAACCGGAAATAGAAATTTATCCACTTTTATAAGCACATCCTCCACAACACCATACGGACGAGTTCTTGACTTATCCGCAAGTTGCAATGTCATGGTTGTTGATTTTACATTGATATTTTCAAGTCTTTTCACCACAGACAAAGGAATTAGATTGATACTAGCACCCATGTCCACCAAAGCTTTGCATTGAAAATCATTACCTATAGTAATAAGTAAAGCTACTCTTCCCGGATCTTGCTCTTTACGCGGAAGCACACTTTGGATGACGGCACTACACTCGACATTAAGATCAATGTTGTCTTTGTCCGTGCACCTCTTCTTTTTCGTAAGTATGTCTTTCATGAATTTGACATACTTAGGCATTTGTTCAAGAGCTTCAGAGAAAGGAACGGTTACCATTTTGTTGAAACAGTATTTCGGGGGGTGTTTTTATCGTATCCGTAGGGATTGTGCGATATTTTGATGCTTGTCGTTCAATAGTCGAAACGTTTTAAGTCAGGGGTTTTCAAATTGTTCTTTGTTTTGTACATCAATTTTGGTAGCAAAGAAGTAAACTAGAGCAAAAATTTTGTAAGTTTTAGAAAAGCATGTCAAGATTAGATTTCGCTAATCCTTTTCATACATATCCAATTAATCAAGCATATGAACTTAGTTTCGACCAATACAATCGCGTATCCTCTCGAATAAGTTTATGTCTAAAGCAAATTCGTGAGTATCGTTGTTTAGACCGTTAGATGATGTCTCACGCTAACAATCGAAACAACAACCGTTAAGATCAATACAAAGCGAATAATGAGCCCAAAATCTATGTCTAGAGTTTGGTTTTCAAGAGATGAAGATATTAGGTCAAGATTTGGAAAATCTATGTCTAGAGTGATTCAAACCACAAATAAACCATTAAGAATAAACAACTTCATCATATATTGATTATCAACCTTGTTCATATACAAAAGATCAAAAGAAATACATATAAGCAAGATTAACTACCTCTAATCTTAACACAAAAGTATTTAGCTACCCATCACCACAGTAGCTTGAGCAACAAGAAAGAAAAGAATCTTTGATAGCATCAAAGTCGAAGAATCGAGGGTTGATGCTCCAAAGATTAAAATCTCACTTCTCCTTGAAAATCTAAGGTTTTTAGACCTAGAAATCCCTTTTCTCTCTTTTGGAATGCTGAAAATTGCAAAGTGAAAAGTTGTATTAAAATATCTCCAAGAGAAGATATTTATATGAAGTGCTAAAAGTGCAGTAAGTGGCACCACGCTTAGCGCCATCAGGAGCGCGCTAAGCGCGATCAGTAAAAACAACGTGATTGCCTAGAAAGCGTGCTGAGCGCATTGTCATCCCGCTAAGTGCGGTCTGGGACTTTGGCTACTATAAGTTGATCAAATATCGCGCTGAAGGCGCGCTGAAATTCCCGCTCAACATGGTTTGGACAATTAGCTACTGGAAGTATGTGTGAAAACGCGCTGAGAGTGCGCTGAAAAACCCGCTGAGCGTGCTATGCTGACGCAAACTCTCCGAAAATGCTCTTTCATGCCTTCAATCCTTCACCGATTGATCCTAACATCCAATATAAGCAAAAATACCTGTAAAAGAGCATCAAAATGATCATAATATACAATATGTACAATAAAATCGGAAAGTAGCATAAATATACTAAAACTAATAGATATTCTACTAATATTAACAAAGAAACTAATTGAAAAGGCCTTAAAATATAGTCAAAAGTATGCAAAAATTTGCCCTTAACACTTCCTTCCTGCATCCTTGCTGAAGTTATTCTTGTGTTGTTTCGACTGAACACACTCTTCACAGACTTCACTTGGAATGTCGATTTCTGGTAATCATGAAACCATATTTCTTCTCTTTAGCTCTCTGATGTCATTGAAGTTGAGATGGCCTTGTCGAAAATACCATAACCACTCATCTCTGCTGGCTGCAGTTGCTAGGCATTTGTGCTCCATCACCTTGAGTTCAATCTTGAAGGTCCTATTCTGAGACATTGGAGCCTTCAAGATCAACCTACCACCTGCATCGAGGACTCTCATCATCTTGTCTTCGACAACTACCTTGTAGTTCTTTTCGACCAGCTGCCCTATACTGAGCAAATTACTCTTCATGTCTGGTATGTACAACACATTGGAAATTGTTGACCTTTTGTCATCTTTCCTCCTAATCAGAACATCACCAACACCTTCAGCTGCTAGAGTGTTGTCAGTTGCAAACTTCACCGTGTTCTTCGACGATGGCTTCATGTTGACAAACCAATCTTTCCTTCCAGTCATGTATGATGAGTATCCTGAGTCCAAGTACCACTGATCTTGGAATCTTTCTTCATCTCTTGTAGTGACCATCAGCAACGTCTCTTCTTCTTCATGTTTCGACATCTTTGCATCAGTTTTTTGATTTTTCTTCTTTTCTGGACAGTCACTAAAATAGTGGCCATACTTCTGACAATTGAAACATTGAATGTTACTTTTGTCCGGCTTTCGATCACCACCTCTTCCTCTACCTGCACCACCACCTCTTTGGCTGCCTTGGTTCCAGGATTTTCTCTGATTGTTGTAGCCTCCTCTACCTTTGTTACCATTCACGCTTCCTTTGCCTTTTCTTTCCTTTTCTGACTGCGCCTGCAAAGCCATATCACTCTTCGAATTTCCTGCAGCTCTTTCAGCCATCCTTTATTCATGAGACTCAAGCATCCCTTGAAGCTCTTCCTTCGTTAATACTGACAAGTCTTTCGACTCTTCTATGGCTACTACCACGTGGTCGAAATTTGGAGCCAATGACCTCAAGATCTTTGCAACAACTGATCTTGATGTCAACACCTCTCCACATACCTTGATTTGATTCACCAGCTTTGTAACTCTGGTGAAGAAATCTGTTATACTTTCGTTGTCTTCCATCTGAAGCAACTCATAGGTTCTCTTGTGAGTTTGTAACCTCACCTCTTTCACCTTCTCTGCGCCTCCAAATGACTTTTCAAGAATCTCCCACGCTTCCTTCGCTGACTCTACGTCGCTAACTTTTTCAAAGTTATCTGGATCAACACACTGATGGATTATAAAAAAAGCTTTATAATCTTTCTTCTTGAACTCTTTGTGTGGAGCCTTTTCTTGACCCGTCGCGTTCTCTCAAGCGGTGTTACTCCTTCCTTCACAAGATCCCAAAGATCTTGATAACAGAAAACCACCTTGATCTGCTTGCACCAATTCTCATAATTGTCTTTCTTGAGAATCGGAAGACTCGCCGGAAAGTGCCCGTTCGGATAGTTCATCGCCATCACGATTTTCCTTCCTTGAATCACACTCGAAGCTCTAGATACCAGATGTTAGAATTAACCCACAACCTATGGGAATTTCTCTTCAATCTTGATCTCAAGATTGTTAACAAAACCACAAACACGCAATGGCAATGAAAGAGATTGAGAAAGAACAGCAAGAAAAGAAACAAATGAAGAAAATATTTGGAGGAGAAGATGAACAATTTTGCAGAGAACTCTTTGCCCACAACTGTGAAAATTCTGTTATTTCACTTGCTAACTGCAACTGTGAATACAAGCTTTTAATTCTAAGCTTTTTGTTACAAAATATAAGGGGTTCTCCCTATTTATAGATTTAGGTTAGCTTGCACCCCAAGCCAATGCCCAAAACTATAAAAGCCCAAAATAGTTAACATTACTAAAACAGGCCTAAGTCGAAATCCTGTGTGAAGGACCCTCCTTCGACACTTCGACACACTATTACAACTCGACTACTCCTTGTTTCTGTCGAGGTAAACTACTTCGACACAAGGAATTACAACTCAACATCTTTTAGTATCTTCACATGGTGACACACTCCATCTTTGGTTATTAGAAAGGAGTTAGTACTTAATGGGTTAGGCATATGCCTAACATTAGATTTTCTCCTTAATTTTCTCTTTGGAGCTTCTTGTGGGACTGCTCTCTTCACTTCTTTTTTTATTTCTTTCTATACATGAATTTATATAAAAAAATATATATGTAAAATAGTCAATTGCATCATTGGAGTAATAATTTATTTAAAAATAAATTAAAATTTAAAATATATTTTTTTTCCAAAGTTATCATTACTGATCTAAAACTTATGAATACTAGAAAAAAATGTATCTAAAAATCAATGTATCAGTATACATATGACCAAGGTAATTTAAACCAGACCGGATATTGAACCGGTATAGACTGGGGTTTAAGGTTTAAAGGTTTGACCGGGTCGGACCAAGGATCGGACCGTTATTGTCTATGTTATATGATTTAATATTAGTTTTTTATCATATAGATTTGTGACTTTTATTTCCTATAATTTCTTAACTAGAATTAGTTTGAGAAAAAGTTAAAAATACTAGAATTTTGTTTCTTATATAAAATATATTAGATGGTGTTTGATTTAAGCCAAAGAATATTAGAATTCTAGGCCTTATTATCAAGAAAATCCAAATTCTGAATAGATTAGAGCGAAGTCTTCAATATAAGACCCATTTGGTTCAATAATATTAAATTGATTTTTTTCCATCTTTTATTATATTTTTATTTTAAATAAATTTAAAAAAAAAAACTGAAAAAGTAAAAATTCGGTTCAACCAATGTAATTGGAAGAACCTCCGGTTTTAACCGATTTTCCCGGTTTCCACCCGGTTTTCCGGTTTTTGCCCCGGTTCCTTGACAGACCGGTTTAAAGGGTTTTATTGACCGGATATAAGGCCAGTTCCCGGTTTAACCGGTTGAACCGGTCGGTCGGGTCCGATTTTCATAACCTTGCATATGACACATCCTTACACACAAATAATTTAAAATTAAAACTAGCATTAAACAAAAAAAATATCTTATTCATTATTACACACAAATAATTTAAAACTAAAAGTAGCATTAAACAAAAAAAAATCTCATTCGATTGCTTCATCTTGTTGTTTTGAATATTCTAGACGGACCCAAAAATAGTCTAACGCTCCCTCTCGCCCTTTTTATATATTCCTATATTCACTCAATTCATCATCAACAACAATCATTTCCCACGTCTCTTTTTCTTGTTTCTCTCTCACACATACTATCTGAAATGGAACTCCCTCCGAGAAGGGGACTAGTAAAGATCAGAGTAGTCAAGAGTCTCATCAGATCCATGACGTCATTTGTGTATGGCGATGGTGGACCGAACAACAGTACCGGAATAGAAGATGGAGATCGTTCCCCTTCTACTCCACCTTCGATACCGAATGGCTATAATTCATCATCACTTTGATCTTCCACGTTTCCTAATAGGTCTCTGCAAAGGGTGTTGGTTAACAGTTGAAATATTCATCTTATGTATATTTTTTGTTTTTGATGTGAAACAGGAAGGAGAAATTAAGACAGAAATAAAAGTATTGATAGAAAGTAGTTTTTGTATAGAGATGTATGTTTGCAGAGACACTGAATATTGTATAATTATGATGTTTATAAAAAATTATGAAAGTTTTTGTTCTTCTACTGAAATGAATGATTGATCAATCTTCTTCAACATGCTCAAATATATATTAATCAATCTTTTTTGTTCGGTAAAATGTATCAATTAAGCATTTGTTGAAATTTGCAACTGAGATAGATTAGATTCGTGAATGATTAGTTAAAAATCAGAATATACAGTATAGTTAAGTTTTGAATTGAAAAGAATCAATTGTGACTCTTTAAGATAGAAAATAGGAATGAAAATTACAAACACTTGCAAATGAATTCTTGGACCAAGCCATTGTAGCTTTTTCTTGATAATCAACAACTTGAAATATTTTTTAATAACTATAATCAGATACTATAAAAAAGTTATATATATATTTTTTTATAAACAAAGATTGCATTAATAACTAATAATCAGATACTATAAAAAAAATTATATATATATATTTTTTATAAACTAAGATATTAAAAACAAGCACAATGAATGTTTAACCCAAATACAAAAGATAGAGAGAACAACTCAACACATTACATAAGACAACTAAGAGGGGACTCCAACCACACATTTACAACAGATTCGTTCGACCTGATGCACTTAGCGCCAAACCATTCTCACAAAAGAGATTTGGCTAAAGATGATATTTCCACTGCTCATTTGCGGTCGCCCTTGAAAAGAATATCGTTTATAACTAACCAAATTGACCAAATAGTTGCCAACCAAATAAGAATCCGCCATCTCTTTTCAGTAATACCATTCAGACTAGCTTCAAAAGCAAAACATGGTCGATAAAGCCTCACAAGAAGGTAACCTGCATAAACCAAGCTAGACACAAATATGGTTCCAAACAGATATAGACACATGGAAAGAGATGAAGAGATCGGAATGCGTTTCATCTGACCCCAAGCGAAGAGGACAAACAAGGTTGTGCGCTCTGGACAAGACACCTTTATTTGCTAGCTGATCTCTGGTTTGCAGCCTCTTCCAAAATAATCTCCACACAAATACTTGAATATTTGTTGGCATGTTTTGGATCCAGAGTAATTTCAAAGCCTTGAGATTCCGTGCATCACAATGGAATTTTGAACCAAAGTTAGATAAAACAGAAGCATATGTTGTTCTTTATTATAAATCGCATGAATTTAAAAAAAATGGATTAGTTCGATGTGAGCCCATGTTAATAAATGATCTATTTCAGTTTTGATTAATGGTAACCGAACCATTGAGTTCTAAGCTAAGAGAGTGATGTGTCAAGGCGACCCTCTCTCTCCTTTTCTATACTTGATTGCGGTGGAGGAGCTTGTTGGTCCTATGTGTAATGCTTGTGCTTCAAACTATTTTCAATCTTTTAAGCTCACTGAGGATCTTCAGTTCAATTTATTGTAATTCGCTAACAACACCATATTACCGGGAAAAGTTGTTTGGGAAAATCTTTGGGCAATAAAATGGGTGCTTCGAGGATTTGAAATTATCTCAGGTATGCGTGTCAACCATCTTAAAAGAAAAACCATTGGTTTAAATGTAGATGATAAATTTCTGCAGGCAGATTCAACCTTCCTTGCTTGAGGAATCAATGCCTCCCCTTTCACCTTCCTCGGAATTCAAGTAGGTGTGAACTTCAGAAGGCGCTCTTCTTGGGAGCCTGGACCACTATTTGTAAACTGAAACTTGAAGGTGGTTTAGGGGTGAAACATTCTGAATTATTCAACATCACTTTGCTGGCTAAATGGACTCGGAACATTCTTTCAAATTCGGATTCTAATTGGTGTAGGTTGTTAGAGTTCAAATACAGAAACACTAAAGGCCTTCTGCTTTATTCTTCTTGGTTTGCTAACAACTTAAAATCTTCTATTTAGTGGAGGGACCTTAAATTGGGAATGGGATCTTGGGGCGTCAAGCTGAACTAGTTAGGTGAAAGCATTTCGTGCAAATTGGGATATGGTTTATGCATTGATTTCTAGAGGCACTGGTGGTTTGGATCTTCGCCCCTTAACCAATTATTTCCAGCTTTGTTAGATTCTTTTCAGGGGTTCGGGTTAAAGGTAGCAAACGATAGGCATTGGTTGAATGGAAATGGTCTTGGGATCTTGGTAGCTTGGCTGGCTCTAGTGTTAGCAGGGAGAATAACTCTCTTTGGGAGAAGTTAGAAGACATTATCCTTCATTTGATTCCGAATCCTGAAGCAGCGGATTCTTTTGTTTGGTGGCGTGATAGTTTTGATTTTTCGGTAAAAAAATTCTAATTAACATTAGATATAAATACTTCTCTCAGTCGAAATTAACAAATACTGTTAGTTTATTTTAAAATGAATAGTAAAATCATTATGATATGTAAAATCTCTCGCTTCGAATTTATTCCTGGTGAATTTCTAATTACATGGATAGAATATGCCTTATTCAAATTTTGGTGAAAAATATTTTCAATCTATAAAAGCACTTGTTCATCCAAATACTTTGATGGTTTGATTCAAAAGGTTTCTTACATCTTTTACCTTTAATGGACGGGAATTCCCTCTTTAGCTTCAGCTCCGAGGGATGAGAATGAAACTGAAATTGAGCTCAAATTCAACAATCCATTGATTATTTGGTTCTGAAGGGCCGTAGTTTGATGTGATATCTATACGCATTGTCACTCTAATATTTGAGTCTGGTCTGCACTCCTCTGCTTTAGAATATTTTCTTTAACCAGCCTACCTTTGAAATTATTTATGAAGTGTTTGGAAACTTGTTCCCAAGCCAAGGGACGGAGGATGTTGCAGTTCAACAATCAGAACTTGAGTCATTCCCTTACCGATGAACATATGTCTTTGGCATATTTGGAATTAAATGTCAGTGTTTGTAGTTTTCATCTATTTTGACACTTTCATGATACCTCCAAATGTTCATGATTTGCAAATAGTCACACTTAACAGTAATGCGAGTTCTTTTAACATTTCTCTGTCAAGTGTTTGTAGTAGTAATTTATTGATTGGATTGTGATGTTTGAATTAATAATCGTTCAGGAGATTTTCGTGTGAATGTATAACTGTGTTTATGCATATAGGGGACGTGCGGCTCTAATGCGGATATTTTCTCGGAAAATATCTAATGTTTCAAATTTTCCTTATACAAGATTCTGCTTGGATAGTGCTTACACAATGGCTATATGATGTTTCAGGTTTTCCTTATACAAGATTCTGCTTGGATTTTTCTTAATGACTTTTGATAAATTATTTGGACACTTATTTTGAATTTTCGAAAAATACAATATGCAATAGATAGTGCTTATGGTCCCAATTACGAGGACTTATAGTCAACTGAAAGGTAAGGTGGCTTGCAGACTGATTCAAGGATACTGATATGCAAATATGTCCTGCGAATTCGTATGCTTCTAAAAACCACTATAAATTTACTGCATATATTATTTACGTATATATTCCACTCTTAACTTTTGTTTTCTATTTTTTCTCTTATATGAAGGCCTTAAGAGACTGTTGGGAGAGCCAGTTTCAGTGGGTGTGGACAGTCTAACATGGACATTGGTGAAGTGTATCGACTCCAAGAGTTCTGATATTGACAGCAGTAAAGTGGATTATTGGCAGAAAGTTACAACAACCTCAATATTAATCTTTCTGTGTTGCATGAATGCTTTGAGCCCCTAAAGGAATCCTCCTCTAGAACTTTTCAGATCAGAACTTAATTGAATGAATTTTCGGGGTTTCTATACTATACTTCCAGAGAAAGATGAAGAATTGGTCAGTGGCAACTATTAGGTGAGTATAGGATTTGTTTCCATAAAAAATAGAAGAACAATATATGGCTTTGTTATTTTGTCTTATACTATAGGTTGTGTGTGGTATTCAAAAGTCAGCATACATCTTGCCAGTTGTTGTTTTGAAAAATATGACATGCTTTATTGTGATTTTCCTTTTTATAAATGGTTTTTGCAATAAAATTGAAGGGATGAAGGAGTGTCACAATGTGCATTTATTATTGACAAAATCTCAAAAATTTATCTGATAATTCAGCAGATAAACTGTTCCTATGGCAACTGATAGGAAGTTTCCTATCAAAAATACTATGAACTAGGGTTTTAATACAAAAGAGAAGAATTTAAAACTATCTAAAGAAAGATAATTAAAGATAACATTTTTCTTCATTGATTTCTTCATTCTCACAAGGAGAGTACATATATAGGACCAATAATGGATAATGAGATAAAAAGGCCTAAACACTACTGAAGCCCAATTCACATTTAAAATAATATAACAACTAACATAATTATATTACTAATTAAAATGTCTAATTGCACCTCCTATCATTGCTGCGGGGTTCACTTGAACCTTGTCCTCAAGGTTCTAAAAATAGCCTCAAAATAGATATTGTCTTTAAGACCCCAAAGCCGCTTTGGATCCAAGTTCAACACGGTTGATGACCACTGGCGATGTCGAATCTCTTCTGCTAAAAATAGGCCTCCAATACAAGTTTGGATGAAAACCAACACAGTGCTAGGAAAAAGTATGTTATCTTGAATTTGTGTCCTCTTTGTATCAAATATGAGAGCACCTAGCAATGTTGCATGACCACAAATATCAACCTAGTTCTTAGTTTTTGATAGGAAACTTCCTATCACCCTCTCGCCCTTTTTATATACTCCTATATTCACTCAATTCATCATCAACAACAATCATTTCCCACGTCTCTTTTTCTTGTTTCTCTCTCACACATACTATCTGAAATGGAACTCCCTCCGAGAAGGGGACTAGTAAAGATCAGAGTAGTCAAGAATCTCATCAGATCCATGACGTCATTTGTGTATGGCGATGGTGGACCGAACAACAGTACCGGAATAGAAGATGGAGATCGTTCCCCTTCTACTCCACCTCCGATACCGAATGGCTATAATTCATCATCACTTTGATCTTCCACGTTTCCTAATAGGTCTCTGCAAAGGGTGTTGGTTAACAGTTGAAATATTCATCTTATGTATATTTTTTGTTTTTGAAGTGAAACAGGAAGGAGAAATAAAGACAGAAATAAAAGTATTGATAGAAAGTAGTTTTTGTATAGAGATGTATGTTTGCAGAGACACTGAATATTGTATAATTATGATGTTTATAAAAAATTATGAAAATTTTTGTTCTTCTACTGAAATGAATGATTGATCAATCTTCTTCAACATGCTCAAATATATATTAATCAATCTTTTTTGTTCGGTAAAATGTATCAATTAAGCATTTGTTGAAATTTGCAACTGAGATAGATTAGATTCGTGAATGATTAGTTAAAAATCAGAATATACAGTATAGTTAAGTTTTGAATTGAAAAGAGTTAATTGCGACTCTTTAAGATAGAAAATAGGAATGAAAATTACAAACACTTGCAAATGAATTCTTGGACCAAGCCATTGTAGCTTTTTCTTGATAATCAACAACTTGAAATATTTTTTAATAACTATAATCAGATACTATAAAAAAGTTATATATATATTTTTTTATAAACAAAGATTGCATTAATAACTAATAATCAGATACTATAAAAAAAATTATATATATATATATTTTTTATAAACAAAGATATTAAAAACAAGCACAATGAATGTTTAACCCAAATACAAAAGATAGAGAGAACAACTCAACACATTACATAAGACAACTAAGAGGGGACTCCAACCACACATTCAAATTAATTAGAACAGATTCGTTCGACCTGATGCACTTAGCGCCAAACCATTCTCACGAAAGAGATTTGGCTAAAGATGATATTTCCACTGCTCATTTGCGGTTGCCCTTGAAAAGAATATCGTTTATAACTCATGGTTTTAAATTGCGGTCCGCAACCGCAATTGCACCCGCAATATTGCGGATGCAGTTGCCTCCGCAACCGCATCGGACCGCAATTGCGGTGTGATTTGAAAATTACGTCTCGGGCTATGTTTTGAACCATATTAGATCATTTCAATCATGTTTCTTCATGTATTTTCATCAAAAATCAAAATATTAGAGTCTTAAAACTCAATTTAGTTATTATATAATGAAAAAACTTAACATTAAGTGTTTTTCAACTTTGTATTTCAAACATCTCTTTATAAAAATTCACACCGCAACGGCCGTAATACGTATTGCAACATCCGCAATGACCGCAATCGCAACACCCGCATCTGCAACCGCATCCGCAACCGCAACCGCAATTTAAAACCATGTTTATAACTAACCAAATTGACCAAATAGTTGTCAACCAAATAAGAATCCGCCATCTCTTTTCAGTAATACCATTCAGACTAGCTGCAAAAGCAAAACATGGTCGATAAAGCCTCACAAGAAGGTAACCTGCATAAACCAAGCTAGACACAAATATGGTTCCAAACAGATATAGACACATGGAAAGAGATGAAGAGATCGGAATGCGTTTCATCTGACCCCAAACGAAGAGGACAAACGAGGTTGTGCGCTCTGGACAAGACACCTTTATTTGCTAGCTGATCTCTGGTTTGCAGCCTCTTCCAAAATAATCTCCACACAAATACTTGAATATTTGTTGGCATGTTTTGGATCCAGAGTAATTTCAAAGCCTTGAGATTTCATGCATCACAATGGGATTTTGAACTAAAGTTAGATAAAAGAGAAGCATACGTTGTTCTTTATTATAAATAGCATGAATTTAAAAAAAAATGGATTAGTTCGATGTGAGCCCATGTTAATAAATGATCTATTTCAGTTTTGATTAATGGTAACCGAACCATTGAGTTCTAAGCTAAGAGAGTGATGTGTCAAGGCGACCCTCTCTCTCCTTTTCTATACTTGATTGCGGTGGAGGAGCTTGTTGGTCCTATCTGTAATGCTTGTGCTTCAAACTATTTTCAATCTTTTAAGCTCTCTGAGGATCTTCACTTCAATTTATTGTAATTCGCTAACAACACCATAGTACCGGGAAAAGTTGTTTGGGAAAATCTTTGGGCAATAAAATGGGTGCTTCGAGGATTTGAAATTATCTCAGGTATGCGTGTCAACCATCTTAAAAGAAAAATCATTGGTTTAAATGTAGATGATAAATTTCTGCAGGCAGATTCAACCTTCCTTGCTTGAGGAATCAATGCCTCCTGTTTCACCTTCCTCGGAATTCAAGTAGGTGTGAACCTTAGAAGGCGCTCTTCTTGGGAGCCTGGACCACTATTTGTAAACTGAAACTTGAAGGTGGTTTAGGGGTGAAACATTCTGAATTATTCAACATCACTTTGCTGGCTAAATGGACTTGGAACATTCTTTCAAATTCGGATTCTAATTGGTGTAGGTTGTTAGAGTTCAAATACAGAAACACTAAAGGCCTTCTGCTTTATTCTTTTTGGTTTGCTAACAACTTAAAATCTTCTATTTAGTGGAGGGACCTTAAATTGGGAATGGGATCTTGGGGCGTCAAGCTGAACTAGTTAGGTGAAAGCATTTCGTGCAAATTGGGATATGGTTTATGCATTGATTTCTAGAGGCACTGGTGGTTTGGATCTTCGCCCCTTAACCAATTATGTCCAGCTTTGTTAGATTCTTTTCAGGGGTTCGGGTTAAAGGTAGCAAACGATAGGCATTGGTTGAATGGAAATGGTCTTGGGATCTTGGTAGCTTGGCTGGCTCTAGTGTTAGCAGGGAGAATAACTCTCTTTGGGAGAAGTTAGAAAACATTATCCTTCATTTGATTCCGAATCCTGAAGCAGCGGATTCTTTTGTTTGGTGGCGTGATAGTTTTGATTTTTCGGTAAAAAAATTCTAATAAACATTAGATATAAATACTTCTCTCAGTCGAAATTAACAAATACTGTTAGTTTATTTTAAAATGAATAGTAAAATCATTATGATATGTAATATCTCTCGCTTCGAATTTATTCCTGGTGAATTTCTAATTACATGGATAGAATATGCCTTATTCAAATTTTGGTGAAAAATATTTTCAATCTATAAAAGCACTTGTTCATGCAAATACTTTGATGGTTTGATTCAAAAGGTTTCTTACATCTTTTACCTTTAATGGACGGGAATTCCCTCTTTAGCTTCAGCTACGAGGGATGAGAATGAAACTGAAATTGAGCTCAAATTCAACAATCCATTGATTATTTGGTTCTGAAGGGCCGTAGTTTGATGTGATATCTATACGCATTGTCACTCTAATATTTGAGTCTGTGTCTGCACTCCTCTGTTTTAGAATATTTTCTTTAACCAGCCCTTTGAAATTATTTATGAAGTGTTTGGAAACTTGTTCGCAAGCCAAGGGACGGAGGATGTTGCAGTTCAACAATCAGAACGTGAGTCATTCCCTTACCGATGAACATATATGTCTTTGGCATATTTGGAATTAAATGTCGGTGTTTGTAGTTTTCATCTATTTTGACACTTTCATGATACCTCCAAATGTTCATGATTTGCAAATAGTCACACTTAACAGTAATGCGAGTTCTTTTAACATTTCTCTGTCAAGTGTTTGTAGTAGTAATTTATTGATTGGATTGTGATGTTTGAATTAATAATCGTTCAGGAGATTTTCGTGTGAATGTATAACTGTGTTTATGCATATAGGGGACGTGCGGCTCAAATGCGGATATTTTCTCGGAAAATATCTAATGTTTCAAATTTTCCTTATACAAGATTCTGCTTGGATAGTGCTTACACAATGGCTATATGATGTTTCAGGTTTTCCTTATACAAGATTCTGCTTGGATTTTTCTTAATGACTTTTGATAAATTATTTGGACGCTTATTTTGAATTTTCGCAAAATACAATATGCAATAGATAGTGCTTATGGTCCCAATTACGAGGACTTATAGTCAACTGAAAGGTGGCTTGCAGACTGCTTCAAGGATACTGATATGCAAATATGTCCTGCGAATTCGTATGCTTCTAAAAACCACTACAAATTTACTGCATATATTATTTACCTACATATGCCACTCTTAACTTTTGTTTTCTATTTTTTCTCTTATATGAAGGCCTTAAGAGACTGTTGGGAGAGCCAACTTCAGTGGGTGTGGACAGTCTAACATGAACATTGGTGAAGTGTATCGACTCCAAGAGTTCTGATATTGATAGTAGTAAAGTGGATTATTGGCAGAAAGTTACAACAACCTCAATATTAATCTTTCTGTGTTGCATGAATGCTTTGAGCCCCTAAAGGAATCCTCCTCTAGAACTTTTCAGATCAGAACTTAATTGAATGAATTTTCGGGGTTTCTATACTATACTTCCAGAGAAAGATGAAGAATTGGTCAGTGGCAACTATTAGGTGAGTATAGGATTTGTTTCCATAAAAAATAGAAGAACAATATATGGCTTTGTTATTTTGTCTTATACTATAGGTTGTGTGTGGTATTCAAAAGTCAGCATACATCTTGCCAGTTGTTGTTTTGAAAAATATGACATGCTTTATTGTGATTTTCCTTTTTATAAATGGTTTTTGCAATAAAATTGAAGGGATGAAGGAGTGTCACAATGTGCATTTATTATTGACAAAATCTCAAAAATTTATCTGATAATTCAGCAGATAAACTGTTCCTATGGCAACATTGCAATTCTCAATTGTAGACAAGTGATGTTTTTTGATACTATAACTATTATAACCATGTAAAAAGGAATTGCCCCATGTCTACTAACTTTTTTTTCTTCTTCCTTCCTTCTTTCTTCGGTTATTAGTTGGCTTTCCACTTGCATGGAAATTTGGCTAGTTTTTGTGTGTTTAGAGTTGGTTTTTGATTCATATGAGATGAAGCTTATTGTTATGTCTCTAAAATTTTCATTCCTTGTTATGTTTTTTAAAATTTCTTTTAGGATGAATTTGAATAGAAAAAGTTGGAGATTTCTTCTTAGAATTCAACTGTTTAAGAAGAGGATGAAGCTGATATGTGTGGAGTCATTTGGAAAGAAGAAAGGTGATAACACGAAAATATATCATGTTTTTACTCTGATTTATGTTATTTTCTTATTCCGTTTTCGTCTAATATCCGATTTTCTCGAGAGTATTTAAGTGTTTTTTGCAGGTAATTCCATTTCCAAGTCAAAAGTATGCAAAGTGTGGAAAAGAAGCAAAACATGCAAGAAAAGAGCAGAAAAGAGAAGAAAAATAGCAGAATCCAAACATTGTTGGTGTGACGATCGTCATAGGTCCACCACGACCGTGGCAGCTACAAAATTCATCACGACCGTCACAATGCTTCACGATCGTCATGCGTTCAATTTAACACGTTGAGCAGAAACGTGATTACGAAGTTTCAGAGAGTCAGTTTTTTTTACACGATCACATTTCCTCTGAAGAATACTAGGTTCAAAAAGTCACGTAACTGTCAAGAGGATAGTGCCTACATTCTCTCCAACCTCTACCTCAACTCAGTCTATAAATACGAGAGTTTTCGAAGAACAAAGGGTGACCTATTTTCTGCATTCTGAAGTACCGTTTTGCTGCCAAATTATTTCCAGAATTCGTTTTGTTTTGTTTACGTTTACCTTTCCTTGTCACCCATTACCGAACAAAGTAATAGTTTCTCACATTGAGGAACTATTACACTTTAGATTTAGATTGTTTCATTGCCTTCATCATTTGCTATTTTTATTTTATCCAAGCAAGAACCTACCAGTCTGTGGAGGGATTGCTACTACTGCATTTATCAGGTTTCCATTATTCAATTTATAGTATCGTTTATTTTCTTTCAATTATGTCTATGATTAATTGTTTTTCCGCTTTTACGTTTAAGTTCATAATTATGTCAAGCTAAACCGATCTTATCGGTATGTAATGAAGTAACCAAATGGATTAAATAATTCTAAGCTAAAATCAATAATTAACTCTTCTTCTGGCTTCGAATTCTTTATTTTAAACCCAACTTTTATTACGAGAGTAAAAAGGTAACAAAGGTTAAGGTCAAGACCACAGGAGTGTGAGGCTTTACCCGGATAGCTGAAATCGGGCATTAGTTTTAAAAACAGCGGAAGCGCTTTAAAGTTAATTAGGTCTTATTAGTTTTCAAAAAGTATTTTTAACCTCATATGGGCTAGCGAGAGCAGACATATTGACTTAAGAGTATAGTCCGAAGCAATAACCACGGGAGTGTGAGGTGAGGGCTTTTAAACTGGTTTTTCTTACAGATGCATAGGGTGATAAATCTTTATACGCTTAGGTTTAATTAATTCCACGTAGGTTTGCTGAATTATATACCGATACCTTATTCATAACTAGTATTCCCGAATTTTAATTTCTCTTTAATTTCCCGTTTGAACTAAAAAAAAAACAATTCTGATTAGCCTTAGATAAACATAGTAACGATAGATAACGGTGCGTTCGATTTCTAGTCTCTGTGGGATCGATAATCTTTTAAGACTACGCGATACAACTGTATACTTGCAGTTAGATTTATTTAGGCACACTAAATAGAGCGATCAAGTTTTTGGCGCCGTTGCCAGGGACTAATTAAGTCGACATCGTAATTCCTTTGTTACGTCGTATAGACTAAGGCAAAAACCAAAATTCCCTTTCAGTCGATTGTATGCCAAGTACTCGCTCTTCTGGCGAAGACCTCATACTACCGACAGACGAACCTGAACGTCTTCTTACCGTAAAAAGACGTATCCAAGAATATTGCTTAGCTCACGAAATCCCTTTTCCTTTATCAGAACCTGAATCTCAATCAGATCCTGAACTTGAATCTGCATCAGATTCCGAATCAGAAACAGACATGGCTGACTTACCACAAAACCGACCTCTTAAGTATTATGCTGCCGCATCTCAACAAGAACCTCACAACAGCATTGTCGCTCCAGCTATCAACCGAAATGATTTCGAGTTGAAACCCTCGCTGTTATCTGCTGTGTAACAAAATCAATTTTCTAGAAATCCAACAGAAGATCCGAACGAACATCTGACCAAGTTTGTGCAGTACGCAGACACAGTGAAAGCAAATGGTGTAACCGCAGACGCCATAAGACTACGTCTTTTTCCTTTCTCATTAAGAGATAGAGCTTGGGCTTGGTTGCAATCCTTGCCATCCAACTCTATTGCTTCTTGGGAGGATTTAAAGAAGGTCTTTCTGGCACGATATTTTCCACCAAGCAAAACAGCTATGCTGAGAGCCCAAATCAACAGCTTCTGACAAAAAGACAACGAGTCTTTATATGATGCTTGGGAAAGATACAAAGATATGAGGAGGATATGCCCGCATCATGGTCTTGAGGATTGGTTAATTATCCACACGTTTTACAATGGTCTCTTTTACAATACAAGATTGACAATAGATGCCGCCGCTGGTGGTACACTCATGGATAAACCCTATGATGAAGCCCAACAACTCATCGAGAGTATGGCTCAGAATCACTACCAATGGGGAGGTGAAAGAACTCAAGTGGAGAAATCCCAGCCAAAAGGAGGAATGTACGAAGTTTCTAGCCTAGATCATGTCCGTCCTAAGGTAGATGCAATAGCGCAAAAGATAGACAATTTGACCATAACACCCACAGCCACCGTGGCTGCTGTAGCGCTAAACTGCGAATTATGTGGAACAGCTGGACACGTTGCCCCTGAATGCCAAGTTTTAGCAGGAGCCTCTACAGATCAAGTGAATTATGCTCAAGGAAACCCTTATGCAAATACCTACAATTCTGGTTGGAAGAATCAACCAAACTTCTCTTACAAAAACAATAATGCACTGTATGCACCTGGTCAAGCACCTGCTGCACCACCAGGTTACCAAAAGGCTACAACAACTGCTCCAAATGTCCCTAGGAAGTCTAACCTTGAACTGATGATAGAAAACTTCATAGCTACCCATACTCGGACAAACAAAGAGTTCCTGAATCAAAACGTACACACTAGTGAACAGATTAAGCAGTTAGCAAACAAAGTAGATGCTTTGGCCACTCACAACAAAATGCTTGAAACGCAAATTTCCCAAGTGGCTCAACAACAAGCACCTACTGCTGCTCCTGCTGGAACATTTCCTGGACAGCCACAACCTAATCCAAAAGGGCATGCAAATGCTGTTATACTGAGAAGTGGAAAAGAATTAGATTGACCCATTGATCCAAGACTTCAAAATCCAGCCATGTACCAAAAGTCTGCTAACAACACAACAACTGAGAAGGAGAATGAACCCAAGGAAAAGGAAGATAATGACCAAGAGGCCGTAAACAAAGAAAAACCTTATGTACCTCCACCACCTTATAAACCACCTATTCCGTATCCTTAAAGATTGACAAATTCCAAAACTGCAGGGCAATTTAAGAAATTTGTTGAACTTCTGAAACAATTAAACATCACGATACCTTTTACAGAAGCCATCACTCAGATGCCCTCGTATGCTAAGTTCCTAAAAGAAATCTTATCCAATAAGAAAAATATTGAGGAAAACGAAACAGATACACTTACTGTTGAGTGTAGCGCAATAATTCAAAACAATATGCCTCCTAAGCTGAAAGACCCAGGTAATTTCTCCATACCTTGTGTAATTGGGAAGTTCATCATAGACAAAGCTCTATGCGACTTAGGAGCCAGTATTAGTGTTATGCCCTTATCCATATGCAAGAAGCTCGATATGGGAGAATTAAGACCAACTAAGATGTCTGTTCAACTAGCTGACCGCTCTGTTAAATACCCAGTTGGTATACTAGAAAATGTTCCAGTTCGTATAGGACAATTCTATATCCCTACCGATTTCATAATCATGGATATTACAGAAGACTCTACTACTCCTATCTGTAGCGAGCGATTTTGGACGCGGTTCTTAAGCGCTGGTCGCTCTCTGCGGTTGAGCTTAAAACTACAGGTCGATTCATTTTTTATCCTATTGTGAGCTGAATAAGGAAGGGAAATAGATGTCTCCAATTAACCCTTCTTTGCATACTGAGTTTAAACAGCGGTCTGTTAGGTTACGGATGCTATCAATGTGGGGGGGCCTTTGTACTGGTTATTTGTATTTTCGCCAATACGGTTTTCTTTCTTTTTATCTAGGCAAAGGGTTTCTGGCGGGGAACAAGGATTAGGATGTTAGGACTGATGCTTTTGAATTACTGCTTTTAATTGATGGAGATATGGGATTTGGGTTTTTTGTTGATTGCGCTCGCTAAGATCTTTTCTTTCGATCTTATGCCTACGTATTCCCGTTTACCGAAACAGGGAAATCAGAGCATTCGTAGTTCCTCATATTCTATGGGAGGAAATTGGGTGTTTTTGGTGTCTTGTTCAAAGCCCAAGACGTGAAGCGAAAGGTGATTTGTATCTTGTTCAAAGCCCAAGATGTGAAGCTGAAAGGTCTATTTGTGTCTTGTTCAAAGCCCAAGACGTGAAGCTGAAAGACCTCGACTTTAGAGAGAATTTGTCATCTCTAAAGAGGGGAGAAGGAGAATTACTTTAACTGGGATACGCGGATCCGAGCAATGCCATAATTTCCGAAGAAAGGGTTTTAACCTGAAGGAGAAGACTTTAACTCAGTGTAGAGCAATGCCATCTTTCCTTAGGAATTTCTCATGCTAAAAGAGGGACAGTGGCATGGATATAGATGATCCAGAGGCTTGCCGCTTACAGCGATTAGATGAAAGGAAAGGAGTTGTTGATGTTTGTGTACTGTGAACGAGGCACAACTTTGATGCTAAAAGGTTAATTGGATCAACCAGTGGTTTTCTTATACAAAGCCTAAGAGGAGGCTAATTTCCGCTAGGAAAATCATTATACAAAACCTAAGAGGAGGCTATTTTGTGTCTCGTACAAAGCCCGAGAGAGAGGCTAAAAGTTTTTGACCCGACGATGGAGTCTTTTGGTATCTCGTATAAAGCCCGAGATGGAGGCTATTGTTTGTTTGGCTCAATAAGAACCTTTTTGTATCTCGTACAAAGCCCGAGATGGAGGCGAAATGGGGATTGACTCAACGAGGGAGTCTCTTATGTGTCTCGTACGAAGCCCGAGAGAGAGGCTAAAAGGTTTGACTCCACTGGGGAGAATTTTGGTATCTCGTACGAAGCCCGAGATGGAGGCTATTGTAACTGTTTCAGTTGAGTGACAGATCCAATATACTGATTTTAAAAGGGAAAATCAGTTCTTATATGAGCAACACTGTACTCAGGGATTTGATTTGAGGATCAGGGATATTTCCTCCTCTTTAAGGAAACGGGAAATCCAAAGGGTATTGAGACTGTCCGAGTCTGCGGGTTTCCTTCCTATTTAACGAAGGGGTCACTTGAGAATGTCTTTGAGACTCAAGGAAGTTAGACCGTCCAAGTCTAGAGTTTTTTTCTTTTGTACTAGGCTTTGAGAAACAGTAGTTGACTCTATGAAAGGACTGTTCTATGCAGATGGCTAAGTTCTGTTCCTATACCTCTAGGAGGTCGTCGGGACAATTTGTACGAAGCCCAAGAGGAGGCTGGAAACTTTTAAGAAGCCGACGGGTCCTTGTACGAAGCCCAAGAGGAGGCTATCATTCCCGGAGGAAGAGATCATTATACGAAGCCTAAGAGGAGGCTGTGAATACTTCTAAGAAGTCGTAGTGTCCTTGAATAATGCCCAAGAGGAGGCCGTCATTCCCGAAGGAAGAGATCATTATACGAAGCCTAAGAGGAGGCTGATGCTTTTAAGAAGCCCGTGGGTTTATCATCTCCTTTCCATTAGGAGAGATAACTCTTTTAAAGATAAAAAACCACTGGTAAACGTGTGAGGTTTACTATCCAGCGACTTTTAACTTTTAAAGAGGGTTCCTTAGTTAAGGTCCAAGATTATGACCGTAGTGGGTACCCAAACCCCGAGACATTCAAGGCAAGCTATCCACAAGGAATAGATCAAGTCAGGAAAGTTCGAGAATTTGGAAGAAACTCAAAGATGCCATTCACGGAGAATACATTCATCTTGGGGAGTAGAGCTTCTTGACGATTCCTAAGGAGGACAGCCGAAGAGAAGACTGTATCTGGTGCTCCTATTGGGGATCTAGGCGTCTATTTCTACGAATAAATGAAACGGCGTCACCTAGTTCTAGACGTAGTTGCCGGGGAAACTCAAAATATCTATACTATTATTACACAGTAGATATGAGTTTATGAAAGGAGACTTACAGTGAACAGCCCCACAATACAGTTATATATATATGAGTTTGTGAAAGGAGACTTACAGTGAGCAGCCCCACAATACAGTTTATAATATGAAAGCAGTAAATGAAAGCGATAACCACTTACTCGGTTGTAGTGCTTCCATGCTGTTTGGTTAGTTGTTCAACAAAGAAAGATTGAAAACAACAGTATATTCAAAATCAAAGGAGAAAGTGCTTTGAAAAAGAAAGATTTGGGGCTTACAGCTCAAGGAGAGGCCCAGGGTTTTATCAGTGAGCGCACTGTTTGACTTTGTACAGCGGGACTTATACAAGTGACTGGGGCCCAAAAAGGTTTTCTATACAAAGGGATGGGTCTTACACTCTCTCAAGAGGCCCAAAAAAGGTTTAAAGAAAAGAAAGGGGCTTATAACACGAGGGTAGGCCCAAATGATTTTTCGTTTAAAAATGGCGATCGCGCCGAGGTTTGCTTTTAACGCAGAGGGACTTATACAATAAGTGAGGCCCAAAATGTTTTGGTTAAAAGGGGGATTGGGTCTTACACTCTAATAGAGGCCCAAAGTGTTTTGAATGAGTCTTATAGCTCAAGGAGAGGCCCAGATGATTTTTTATTTTTAAACGTGCGACGATCGCGCCGTTTACTTGTACAGAGGGACTTATACAATGAGTGAGGCCCAAAAAGTTTTTGTACAAGGGGGGATGGGTCTTACACTCTCTCAAGAGGCCCAAAAGGTTTGAAAATGATTTATGAGGGTTGAATTAATCCAAAACCCTAATTTGTTTTCAAAATGTATTTAATTGAATAAAAATTCAATTAAAATGATCAAAAATTGTTTAACACATGGAAAACAAATTGTGATCTTGGATTAATGCTTCAAAAATTAAGTATTGACCTACAAAATAGTTAGAAAGCATTAAAAGTTGCAAAATCAATGTAGAAAAAATATTTAAAATGTCAAAAATAATTAAAATATTAATTCTTTGCAAAAATATCAATTATATGAAATAAATAATATTTTTGGGATTTTTTGTGAAAATAAAATATTTTAACATTTTTGTGAATTATTAAAAAAAAAGAATCAACTCAAAATCATTAAAACTCAGAGAGAAATTAATTTTTGAATCAATTAAACAAAATCACAAAATTCAAATATTTGAAAATCTGAAAATGGCGCCAAGAACACAAGCAAGAACACGCGCGTTTTCTGGGTTTGGCTGATTTACATTTTCTATCCAATCTCACTGAATACTTGATTATAACATGCAATCTACATATCATTATGCTCGCCTAAACCTCACGATCATGTCTATGTACTTTAATTTCATTTAAATTAAACATACAACAAGAAAGCACGAAGAGACCTCAAGAACCCTAATTTCTGCATGAAGGCTAGGATTTTTGATACACGATTCAAACAATGCAATTAATTGAGGGAAAACATTCCATGCATGATTATGAACATATGGCCAAATTATTGTGCGAGGAAATATGCATAGATTGAGAGATGCCCAAGTTTAGGCTTACCTTTAAGTCGTGACAGCAAGTTCAAAGTGATTTTTGATTTGGAGGTGTTACAGTTGAGTGGTGATGATCTGAACAGCTTCCCTACACCCTATGGATTGTGTTTGGATGGTTGGACTTGATTGAAATTGGTTGGATCATTTTGTGGTACCTCAGCTGCACTTTGGTTAAAACCTTGAGCAACCAGCTGGTGATTTTGTGAAATTGATGTTTCAGAAGTAATCTAAGTGTTTGGATCACTTCTATATGATGTATGTGAGGTGTGTGAGTGATTGGTTTGATTGGAAAAGCTCTCAAACTCAAAACCCGATAGCTACCTTGCTAAGAAAGGCATTTTTGCCAAGAGAAAGAGATTTTGAGGAAAGCATCTGTTAGATGGCTTTGGTGTACTCAAACTGACCACAATTGAGCTCTATTTATAGTAGAGCAAGTTTGTTTTGGGATCCACAGTGAATGGCAACTGCAGCAGGTGTTTCCTCAATGTTGGTCAATGAAAATGAAAGTCTCCTCTAGGCATTGACTAGAGGTTAGGGCACAGAGCTATGGTACCCTTGGTCTTGGATAAGTCTTGACTGATTTCAGATGAGAATGGCTCAGTCCATGCCACCTTGATGGTTTCATTGAATGCCTCATTCCAAATTTGAAGTCTTGTCCCTATTTTGGCCATTCTAGGTTCAACATGCTATTTCTTGTTCCATGGACTTTGGAGGCTTGGCTCAGTGATTGTCCCCTTTAGATTCAATCCTCTGAGGTGTCCAAGTGGATAGGAGCAATTGAATTTGGCTGATTTTGGCAAATCGACCAAAGTTACAAATTCTGCCTTGCCTTGACAGATTTCAGCAAGGCAACTTGGCAATGTTGTATCTCATGGTGTAGGTTGAATTTGGAAATGTTCTTAGCCATTTTGGAAAGCTCTTACATGATACAACA
The DNA here is from genome assembly GCA_022829125.1 of Lathyrus tuberosus. Taxonomy (NCBI): domain Eukaryota; kingdom Viridiplantae; phylum Streptophyta; class Magnoliopsida; order Fabales; family Fabaceae; genus Lathyrus; species Lathyrus tuberosus. The sequence goes on from JALAZF010000002.1 coordinate 39,852,298, forward strand.
ACTGTTTGAACAAGTTTGGTTTTGATCTCTTTTGATTCCAAGTGAAAAATCCCCCTACATTTGGCAAAAAGTGAGGCAGAATCTGACTTAGTGAAAATTTCACTAAGTGTTGGAAAAAGTGACATTTTCACTTTTCAGCCACTTTGATCACTCCATGACTCAAAATCCTTAATGAATTGGAATGACTTGTAGTTGAAGTTTTTGTAGGTGATAATGAGGGCTACAAATCCATCTTTGGATGAGAAAAAATGGCCTTGTGGTTTAGGAGTTATGGTCCTCCAAAGTTGGTACCTTTGCCACTTTATTTTTAACTTAGAAAAATTTCTAAGTTTTATGGTTAAAAATCCATACATTAACATCAATTTAGGGTTAAAAATCCATTTTGGTGAAAAATCTCAAAAAGTCAAAGTTGACTTTTGTGCACAGTTGACTTTTTATCAGATGAATTCCAAACTGTGCAATTCTTCAGGAAATCATGTCCTTGACCTAAATCAAACTTGATGGACATGTTCCATGGGTGTCATAGGGTATATTCAATCATGTATTAGGGTTTGGGAGCATGTCCTGGTCAAAAGTCAAAGTTACAGTTGACTTTTCCCTTAAAACCCTAATTGTGGTGCAGATGAAATTGAGACTTGTTGCTCAAGCTTCTTGGATCAATCCATTGTTCCAAATGGATCAATATGGTATATTAGAGACCTTTAAATCATGTCTTGAGGTCTTGGCTCATGGTTTGTCCCAAAAGTCAACTTAGGGGTGAATTAGGTCAAGAAACCCTAATTCCTGATTTTTGATGAATGTATCCCCTGAGGCAAAATTGACTTGATGCATGGGTTCATGAGGTTCCATGAAGTATATTAGGTCATGTTTTGGATCATTGCCTTGTGCCCAGATGAAAATTTCCATCTGGAGGCCCTGGTCGACCAAAACCCTAATTTGGTGACACTGTCGATCTTGAGACTTGATCCACCTAGAAGGGAGCAGCCTTGTGCTTAATCCTTGAAGTGGGAGTCCTTTTTGATCCATTGTGGATATTTAAGAGATTAGACAAGTTGAAGATCATGTCATTTCTTGATTGATCCTTTGTCTAAGCACTCAGAGAGGGCTTGAAACCCTAATTTTGATTGTATTGGATGCTCACCCATCTTTGGGGAGACTGATGAAGCATGATGGTTCATCCACATTGTGATGATGATTTTCACAATGATGGGAAATCTAAGTGGTCAAAATTTGGGGTATTACAGATGCCCCTATTTAATCTTCTTGGACCCGAAGGTGTGAATGACGAAGGGATTCGGGCATTCGGGGTGCAAGAGGATTAAATATCAGAATACCCAAAATTTTGATGATGTCTATGAATGGTAGCTTACGCATTCATCTTCTTTAGCTAAGCAATGATGCTTAGAAAAGGTAAAATTCCCCTCGATCATGGTCTCCTCCCAAGGAACTGGTCTTAGTTTCTGATTTAAACTTCCCCTCGATCCTGGTTTTCTACCAAGGAACTGGTCTTGGTTTCTGATTTAAACTTCCCCTCGATCCTGGTTTCCTACCAAGGAACTGGTCTTAGTTTCAGAAATAAACTTCCCCTCGATCCTGGTTTCCTACCAAGGAACTGGTCTTAGTTTCTTTTGTCAATAAACTTTACTGACAAGGGACGCTATTCGTAGCGGCTTTCCTTCAAACTTCTCGCCGAATTTTCCTGGGGGATGCCATTTGAGTGGAAAAAGTTTTGATGTCAGACTTGCTGGGGAACCCAATCGTCTGAGTTGTAGAGGTGCACAAACTTCTCTGTTTTGGAGACGTCATTTGTCGATTCTACTGGGGAAAGCGAGTCTCTTGAGAGACTGTTTTCGTTTGGGGTTACATCATACTTTTCTCGGGATCTTCCCGGAGAAATGCCATATGATGGGATCCAATTTTGAGGTGCCAATGACCTTCTCATCAGTGGTTTTTCGGAGCAAAACTGGCGTGCTGCCGAATCTCTGATCACGAGGCTTTCTCTGTGGATTTTCCATAATCCGGGAAAGCAAGGATATCATCTTCAATGGCGAAGAGTGATGCTTATTGAAAGTTTTCTCTGGATTTTCAGAGGTTCAAGTTATCAAAGTGGTCCAGGACCAACTTCTTTCCAGAATTAAACTGGAAGCGAGGTTGTTCAGACACAATGTTTCCTGACGAGGAAAGAACTGACAACTCGATTGAGAGAACTCTTATCACTAAGGGACAAGACCGACTAAAGTGATAGTGATGCAGTATGAAATGTGAATGAAAATAAAAAATGCATGATGTATGTATGTATGTGCTGACAAAACAGACACAACATACAGACTAAGAGATGAACACAATTGGATACTCGGCCATCGCGGGGTGAAGAAGTACCGTTGATTCAAAATAGCAATTCCACCTTGCTTAGGAGAGATAGTCCCGTTGGGAGCTATGTTGATCGGGCTTAGGAGATGAGAACTCGGCCGAGGCGTGTCAGACGAAACATAACGACCACTATCCTTCTACCAACTTTGAGTTCGGGACATCCTGAGCTTCCGTCGAAGATGACCTTTGACTGGAGATTTCCTCCGATAGATGATGCTATAACTGCTGCTGAGGGATTTGCCTCTGTTGAACATAGTTACTTGCCATTATCCCTAATTTTTGCCTGGATTGTACTATGAGATTTCTAATCCATCGGGATGATTTTTTTTCATGTCTCTAACTTTTGCCTGGACCGCCCTTTCGGGTTTTCAATCCACCAAGACTTTTTTTTTTTTTTAGTTTAGGCGAAGTATTTCTTGATTACATCAACATTCGTGGGGTAGGCAAATTCCTCTCCGTCCATGGTTGCAAGTCTCAAGGCGCCGTCTGAGAAAGCTTTTGTGACCACATAGAGGCCATCATAATTTGGGGTCCATTTGCCCCGAGAGTCAGTGAGAAATGATTGTATCTTCTTGAGCACGAGGTCTCCTTTCCTGAAGACACGAGGTCAGACCTTTTTGTCGAACGCCCTCTTCATTCTCTGTTGATACAACTGACCGTGGCATAGTGCTGTGATTCGCTTCTCTTCGATCAGGTTCAGTTCGTCGTGTCGACTTTGACACCATTCAGCTTCGGTGAGCTTAGCTTCCATCAATACCCGGATTGATGGGATCTCTACTTCTATGGGGAGAACTGCCTCCATGCCATATACTAGAGAGAAAGGGGTTGCCCTTGTTGAAGTACGGACAGATGTGCGATAACCATGAAGAGCAAAGGGTAGCATCTCGTGCCAATCTTTGTAGGTTACAACCATCTTTTGAACAATCTTCTTGATGTTCTTGTTAGCCGCTTCTACCACTCCGTTCATCTTGGGTCGGTAGGGAGATGAGTTATGGTGTTCGATCTTGAACTCTGCACATAACTCTTTCATCATCTTATTGTTCAAGTTAGATCCATTATCAGTAATGATCTCGCTTGGAACACCATAACGGCAGATGATATTGTTTTTGATAAATCGGACCACCACTTGTCGGGTTACATTGGCGAATGACGCTGCTTCGACCCACTTGGTGAAATAATCAATGGCTACCAGAATGAACCGATGTCCATTTGAAGCCTTGGGCTCAATCATACCAATCATGTCGATTCCCCATATGGAAAAAGGCCACGGGGTAGAAAGAACTTTGAGATGTGATGGCGGTACATGAATTTTGTTGGAGTATATCTGACACTTGTGACACCTCCTCATGTACTTGTAGCAGTCGGATTCCATGGTCAACCAATAATACCCGGCCCTGAGAATTTTTCTCACCATTGTGTGTCCGTTGGCATGAGTGCTAAAGGATCCTTCATGAATTTCTTTCATGAGCATGTCTGCTTCTGGTCTGTCGACACATCGGAGCAAGACCATGTCAAAATTTCTCTTATAAAGAGTGTCACCGCTCAGGAAGAAGTTTCCAGCCAATCTTCTGAGGGTTTTCCTGTCTTTTCTGAGTGCCCCAGATGGGTACTCTTGTTTCTGAAGGAAGCATTTGATATCGTGATACCAAGGTCTGTCGTCTATAACTGCTTCAATCGCGAAGATGTAAGCGGGTCGTTCAAGGCGCATGATGTCGATCTTAGGTAGGTCATTCCATCGACCTACACTAATCATGGAAGAGAGAGTGGCTAATGCATCAGCCATGTGATTCTCATCACGAGGGATGTGATGAAAGTCGACTCTGTTGAAGAAGGGTAACAACCTTCTTGCATAGTCTTTATAAGGAATCAATCCTGATTGGTATGTGTTCCAATCTCCTTTTATCTGGTTAATAACCAGGGCTGAATCGCCGTATACGTCCAAGTTTTTGATCCTTAAATCAATCGCTTCTTCGAGACCCATGATACATGCTTCGTATTCGGCCTCGTTGTTCGTACATTTGAACGTAAGTCTAGCAGTGAAAGGAATGTGGGAACCCTGAGGGGTAACAATGATTGCCCCAATTCCGTTTCCATAATGATTGACTGCTCCGTCAAAGATAAGTCCCCACTGGGAACCTGGTTCTGGCCCTTCACTGGGTAGCGGTTCATCGCAATCTTTCATCTTTAGATACATGACATATTCGTCTGGGAAGTCAAACCCGATTGATTCTTGATCGTCAATCGGTTGATGAGCCAAATGATCGGCTAAAATACTTCCTTTAACGGCTTTCTGAGCATGGTACTCTATGTCATATTCTGATAGTAACATCTGCCAACGGACAATCCTTCCCGTGAGAGCAGGTTTTTTGAAAACGTACTTGATTGGATCCATTTCGGAGACCAACCAAGTAGTATGACGAATCATGTACTGGCGAAGACGTTTGGCTGCCCAAGCCAAAGCGCAACAAGTTTTCTCAAGCATTGTGTACCGAGTTTCGCAGTCGGTGAATTTCTTGCTTAGATAGTAAATGGCAGACTCTTTCCTTTTAGTTTCGTCTTGTTGGCCAAGTACACATCCCATTGAGTCCTCTAGGACTGTGAGGAAAATGATCAGTGGTCTTCCTTCCACTGGAGGTGATAGAATCGGAGGATTCAACAGATATTCCTTGATACTGTCGAAGGCGGTTTGGCAATCTTCTGACCAAACGCAATCCTGGTTCTTTTTGAGTAATTTGAAAATCGGCGCACATGTCGCGGTCATAAGGAATATGAATCTGGAGATGTAGTTCAAACGTCCCAGGAATCCTCTGACTTGTTTTTCAGTTTTCGGAGAAGGCATTTCTTGAATGGCCTTGACCTTGTCAAGATCAACTTCAATTCCTTTCTGGCTGACGATGAACCCTAGTAATTTCCCCGAACGGACACCGAAGGTGCACTTGTCGGGATTCAAGCGGAGCTTGAATTTTCTTAGACGTTCTATCAATTTTGACAGATGTTCAACGTGCTCATCCTCTGTTCTTAATTTTGCAATCAAATCATCGACATATACCTCGATTTCTTTGTGTATCATGTCATGAAACAGAGTAGTCATGGCCCTTTGATAGGTTGCCCCGGCATTCTTCAAACCGAACGGCATTACCTTGTAACAAAAGGTACCCCAAGGGGTAATGAATGAAGTTTTCTCCATGTCTTTCGGCGCCATTTTGATCTGATTATAGCCCGAGAATCCATCCATGAAGGAGAATACTTTGAACTTTGTTGTGCTGTCAACCAGCATGTCAATGTGTGGTAAAGGAAAGTCGTCCTTTGGACTTGCCTTGTTTAGATCTCTGTAATCAACACACATTCTGACCTTTCCATCCTTTTTGGGAACGGGTACGATGTTGGCTAACCATTGAGGATATTCAGATGTAGCGAGGAAACCCGCGTCGATCTGTTTCTGTACCTCCTCTTTGATTTTGATGGCCATGTCCGGGTGAGTCCGTCTCAACCTTTGCTTTACTGGCGGACATTCCGATCTCAACGGTAAGTGATGTTCCACGATGCTGGTATCCAACCCTGGCATATCTTGATAGGACCAAGCGAATACATCGGGGAATTCTTTGAGAAGCTTTATCAAACTTTCTTTGACAGTTGGACTGAGCAGTGCTCTGATCCTGATTTCTTTTCTCTCTTTTTCTGAACCCAAGTTTACCATTTCCAACGGCTCTTTGCGAGGTTCAATGGACCTTTCCTCTTGTCTGAGTGGTCGGGATATCTCTTCTGGAATTTCGTCGTCATTTTCTTCTTCAGCCTCGAATACCAGGAACTCAAAGTTAGGAGAAGGCATCGGATCGTATGTTTCAACGGGGTATAAAACAAGCAATCTGCATGACGTGATGATTCGTGTTTAGAAGAGATAGAGAAAATGTAAGTGTGTGCAGTGTATTTATTTTACTACTTGTTTTTATTTTTGAATGTTTTTTTTTAGGATTACCATTTTCTGAAAAAGCAAAAAGAGAAAACATCAATTAATGCGGAAATTACAGAACGACGTTATTTTATTAATGAACAAGTCGAATCTTGAAACTACATCCCTATAAAACAAAACTCACTCGCTCTGGGCAAAGCGAAGAGGGAAATTTACAAAAAGCGAGCCCTATCAAAACATCCGTTTCACCTGGGCAGGGTGAAAGGTTTAAAGATGGCAATTACTTTGACTGACGAACGACCTTCGGAACCTCGACGGTAACCCATTGGCGGCGAACTCCTCGGTGAATCACAAAGTCTGGCACCTTCCTTGATTTGTCTTCAGAAATGACGCTGATTTCTGGTGGAGCAGGATCATTGGAATCTGTCTCCCAAGCAGAATTTCCGTAGGAGGATTCCTCTGTTGCATTTTGCATAGCATTTGTGCTCTCAGCTGTATCTCCCCATCCAGTGGGCTGGATATCTTCGAGCCTGATACGAGAGCTTTCGGGAGCAGTATACTTGACCATAAAGTCGTATTTTCCACTTGGTTGTCCCAGAGTGTCCCAAACTTCTTTGGAACTGGAGGAGTCATCCCTCTCGATGACGTTGACCTCAGGAAAAGCATAGTTGATGAATTCTAGTCCTGCAAACGTTGCAAATTCATCTTCATGTTGAGTAGTTTCCGAATGACCTGAGTGTTGATCCCATGGCATGGTGGGGACACAGGTATTTTGTTCAATGACGCTCAGCTGAGTTTCATTACTCGGCTGACTTTCTTGCCCCAAGTTTCCTGGATAAGGTTTCCACATTGGCAGACCATCCATTGGGCCATAGTAGTTGTAGTCAAAATTGTCTTTCATCGGAGTGTTCTCCTCTAATGAATTTGGCGGAGCACGGCATCCTTCTGGATCACAATCCCCGTAGATCATTTCGACATCTGATCTTGGTATAAATCTCGGACTTTCTGTAGGAAAGCAAAAAGGCATAGGCACCTCTTCCTGAGACATATAGCCGTCCTTGTTAAGGTAGGACTTCCATTCTTCATCTGTGTCAGAGGGATCTTCCTCATTGATAGCATGAACTGTCTGAGACACTGGGTGAAGAAAACCTCCACTGTGGAAGAAGTTTTGAAGGGGATGAAGACTTTCATCGTTAGCGGCTGTCTGAGTACAGGTCGCAGAAAAACCAAGACCCTTCTTTGTTTTATTGTCAGTGGGAATGACAAGCTGTCCCCATCCTTTTGTATCGGTACTCTCGACCGCTTTGATAGCATCTTTGTATGAGGAAATCGAAGTTCCTTCTTTGAACTGATTGTTCTTGCTCACCGATAGTGCTTGGAACTGAGTTCCAATAACCTCCTCGGGTTCCACACAAGTAGATGATGATAAGTTGCTCACAAGCAAGGCTTGTTCCCCACAAACCGTGACAAGTTGATCGTTCTTGACGAACTTTAGCTTTTGGTGGAGGGTTGAAGTAACCGCTCCAGCCTGATGTATCCAAGGTCTTCCTAATAAACAACTGTATGTTGCCCGGATGTCCATGACCTGGAAAGTGATTTGGAAAGTGTGAGGACCAATAGTTATGGGAAGATCAACTTCGCCGATAACTGTTTTTCTGGATCCGTCGAATGCTTTGACGACGACCTCGCTGACTCTCATCGGAGGGCCCTTAAATGATAATTGCATCAAAGTGGACTTTGGTATAACATTCAGGGCTGACCCTGTGTCTACCAGTACATTGGCTAAAGCATCGTCCTGGCAGTTAACTGTAATGTTGAGCGCCATGTTATGACGGCGACCCTCTTCAGGTAATTCCTCATCACTAAATCCCAAATTATTGCAGGAAGTGATGTTAGAGACAATGCTACCGAATTGTCTGATTGTTACATCCTGTTCCACAAAGGCTTGCTCCAAGACTTTCTGTAGAGCCTCTCTGTGTGCTTCTGAACTGAGTAACAGTGTTAATACTGAGATCTTTGAAGGAGTCTGTAACAGTTGATCAACAATGTTATATTCACTTCTTTGGATGAGCTTTAGCATCTCATCTTTGTCTTTTGAAAAGTCGGGATTACCAGATTGACTGACTGGTGGATCAGGAATTTCCACCTGAAGTTCCTTTTCATTGTTGGACTCTCCAACCCCTCGGTTGAAGATTCGACCGCTCCGTGTTACACGACTGATGTCTGCAATATTCACGACGGAGGGTAATGGAATTTCCTTTCCATTCTCGATTATTGTTGCACCATATTTGTAAGGGATTGCCTTAGCTGATTCATACGGTAGTGGTCCCGGTAGATAGATGACTATCGGAACCTTCTGATTTTTCTGACCATCATAAGTAACCTTGATTCCTTCCCGGTTGGGAACTCTAGATTCGTCAAGTAGAGGGATGATGGCAAAAACATCCCTGGTCCTGTGATGACCAGAGATCGTGACAACATCCTCAACTTGCTCGGCAAGGTAGTTCGGTGACCAAATAATGGGTCCTGAACCTGGATATGGACGAATTTCACCATGATCGACCTGACCCTGAAGAGCTGCTCTCACAAGGTAACACCCTTGGTTACTTTCTGCACAGACGCTACAACTGTCATAGTTGTGTGGTGGCACCTGGCCACGCCCACTTTGAATACAATGTAACCTCACTAGGTTATCTTCTATTGATCGGACATCCTGACTTTGACGACGAGTAGGATTCCTGTTATTGATACTAATCTGCTGAGTATCTTCGTCCATATAGATTGGCATCCACCAGTGATTTAACAAGTGCTGAAGTGCCTCCTGGACAAGGGTACAACCTCGATCGTTTTCGCAACCTGCTTTACAGTTTTGATAGTCATGTGATATTAAGAATCTGAGTCGGACCTGCTCAGCATGTAACTCTACCAGGTTGGTATTCATTACGCGGATGTCAAAGATCTGAACCATATTGATCTGATAAGAGTTCCTATCATGGTAGTCTTGGATCCACCCAAGATCCATCTGACGCTGGAGGGCCTCTTGTATGAAAGAGCATCCCTGTTTGTTTACCGAGCAAGTCAGACAGGAACTGTAATCGTGCCGCGGCAGATTATGATACTGGCCTTGCCTTGAGTGCATCACCACCAAGTTGACATTCATCGCACGGATGTCGTGGTTCTGAATGACGTTGGAATTCGTATAAACCATGTTAACTCCACGAACTCGGTGCTCTTGGATCCATCCAAGATCCATTTGTTCCTGTAGAGCTGCTTGCACTACAGAACATCCTTAGTTATCTTTAGAGCAGATATCACACTGGTGATAGTTATGAGGTGGCACATGGCCATATCCACTCTGTCTACAATGCACCTTGACCAGATTGGTCTTCAACAAGAGTACATCGTGAATTTGATAGACATTGTTGGTCTCTTTCTCAATCAGATTGACTGCAGCTTTCTCATGTTAAGGCAGCGGGTTCGTGAGAACGTTGGGATTCGTATCTTTGAAAGATAAGAGCTCGCTCCTAACAAGCTTTTGCACGTCGGACTTGAAATTGAGGCAAGTCTCTATGTTATGCCCTGAACCTCCTTGATGATAAGGGCATGATTGGTCCGCTTTAAACCAAAAAGGCGGATTTTCCGGAACTGAAAGGGGAGACTTAGTCTGAATGTGCCACTTAGCCAGCAGTAACGGAAATAATTCTGCGTATGTTACGGGTATAGGATCAAATCCTGGTGGCCGTGTTGTACGGTCGTTGTTATATGGAGGACGAGCCTGCTGAAGAGGCTGTTGTGTCCTTTGTTGGTCAGGTTGGCTCTGCGCAACCTGAGGTTGATACATAGGAACAGGCGCGGGGCCGATAGCAGGAGTAACAGTTGCTACTGGCTGATAACGTCGCCTTTGCTTTCCGAGAGAGATATTCCCAATATCTTGCTCTTTTTTCTTAGGGAGAGCACTACCGTATTTTTTGGTACCGCTCGTTGATCCAGTGTCTTTTACCAAACGTCCTTCTCGGACGGCTTCCTCAAGACGTACACCCATGCCGACCATTTCGGTGAAATCACTGGGCGCACTGGCAACCATTCGGTCATAGTAAAATGAGCTTAAGGTCTTTAAGAAGATTTTTGTCATCTCTTTTTCCTCAAGAGGTGGACAAATTTGAGCGGCAATTTCACGCCACCTTTGAGCATACTCCTTAAAGGTTTCCTTGTCCTTTTGTGACATTGATCTGAGTTGATCTCTGTCGGGTGCCATGTCCAAATTGTACTTGTATTGTTGGACGAAGGCAGTACCAAGATCTCTGAAAGTGCTGATCGTAGTACGGTTTAAACCCATGTACCATTTGAGTGCGGCACCGGTTAAACTATCCTGGAAGTAGTGAATCAGCAGGTCCTGATTCTCCGTCTGAGCTGACATCCGCCGAGCGTACATCACCAGATGGCTCTGAGGGCAAGAGTTACCCTTGTATTTTTCAAAGTCGGGCACTTGGAACTTGTGCGGGACTTTCACATTTGGGACCAAGCAGAGGTCTGCGGCGTCCTTTCCAAATAGATCCTGACCGCGAATGGCTTGCAGCTCTTTCTGCATTTCCAGGAACTGTTCCTGGAATTCATCCATTCTATCGAACATAGTTTCCTTCTTACGAGAAGGTGTCTGTGGAATCTGTCCTTCCGGGACAGTGTGCACCACAGGGGGTGGTACCGTGACTACGGCAGTGAGTCTTGGCATTTCCCGAAGTTTGTAACCTTCAGGCCCAGCGGCTTCTGTTACGATTCCCTGATCTTCAGTGATCGGCGGAACATATCCTTCCGGGATATAGTTAACAGGCATGCCCCAAGGATGATCTTTCGGCATCTGATACCTAGGATCATACTTTTCTATGATGGGCATTGAGGTGATCTCTGAGATCACAGTTCTTTGTAGCTGAGCTTCTGCCATGGCTTGCATGTCATTACGAAGCTTTCTCATATCATCTCTTAGAGCATCGATCTCTTCTTTCAACTCTCTGTTTTCTTCCTCAAGATCATCCATCTTTTTCTGACGATTGGCCCGAGTATTATACGAATGAGACAGTTTGACTCTAGAATCGAGACACAAACGTGAGATTCGTAGGGAAGAAGAATACGCGATGTGAGAATGATAAATGCAATGATTATATTAATTGTTTTTTTGGTTTAATCAAAATAAACTTCGACAATTAGATTGCAAATATCAAACAGTGGGGAAACCCCTTTTTTTATTGATTTCCAAAGGATTACGGAAATGGAAATACAGTAGATTACAAAGTGCAGAAACAGAAACCTAAACTAATGGGTCCCGAGTCCTCTCTGAAGAGAAATCGGGTGCTGATTATGGTATCTTCCTTTTCTTTGACCGGGGCGCTTGGGCCGTTGTCGGGTTGTCATTCCTTTGCCAAGTGAAAGGAGTGAGCAAATTCCTTTGGTCATCTTGATTCTCTACAGCATGCTGCTCCAAAATTTCAATCAGAGCATCTTTCTCTTTTAGTAATTGCTGTATTTGGATACACTCTACGTCGAGGGTGCGGTACTTGTTCTTCCAAGACCTTCTTTCCTTTTGAACTTTGTTGAGAGTAACCTGAAGCTTTTCAGTTTCCGTCATGAAGTACATGACAGTTTCCCTCGGTGGAAGAATTCTGTAACGAGGATAAGGCATCTTTAGCTTGAGAGCTCTGGTTTGTACCCAATGGAGATAAGGCTCCACCGAGACACATTCCGGTTTTCCCAGAGAATCTCGTCCTTTCTTATGAACCTGTTTCCAAGCTTGCACTATTTCCATCTTTAGTGCTCTGTCATTTTCTCCTTCTTTGAAGAAAAGACCTTCCAGATGAACACCCAGTGGGGTGTGTCTCATCGGGTATCCAAATTGACGAAGAACCAATATCGGATGATAGTTGATTCCTCCTTTAGTTCCTATGAGGGGTACGCTGGGGAAGTTTCCACAACGGTTAATGATTCTGATTCCCTCATAAATCCTATTACACCAATCTATATCAGAGTTGGTAAGAGACATGATCTTCTACGACCAACGTAAAACACTCTTGCAATCCCAAAAAGCAGCAGACTTGGGCAAGTGTGAGATAAACCATTTATAGAGAAAAGGTACACAGCATGTGATCTCCCCTCCGCTGTACAAATTTCCCAAGTGTACAGAATGATACGCATCTGCGAGCAAAGTCGGCACAGGGTTTCCAATGAGAAAAACCTTAATAGCGTTGATATCGACGAAGTTATTGATGTTGGGAAACAAAAATAATTCGTAGGTGAGCAAGACAAAGATGCTTTCAAAAGCAGTCCCGTTCCCTATACTAGCGAAGTATAGAGCCTTTTTTGTCAAGAACTGGGCTGGCAAACCTTGGATGCCACCCTTAGTAGTCATGTGAGTCTTGACCTCAGACTCGTCCAAATGAATTGCTCTTGCAATAGTCTGATTCTTTGGAATTTCTTCCAGTCCAGAAAATGGAGCTCGATCAGTGATATGTAAATCAGTCAGATGAGAATACTCCTCCAGCGTTGGTGATAGCTGGTAATCCGGGAATGTGAAACAGTGATAAACCGGATCGTAGAACTGAATGAGTGCATCCATGATTCCCTCAATCACATGGACTCTTAACAGTGGTAGCAAACCTCCGTGCTTGGCTCTGAAAGCCTCTGGGTTAACGATCATCCTTGCTAACCTTCTCAAATCCCCTAGTTTTGGAACCTTGAAGGTATACTGGCGAGTTCTCCTTCTACCAAAATCCATTAGCGTAATCTTTTTCTCTGATATTTGCAATCACAGTCTTAGTTTAATTTGAAAAACAGAGAGACTAGAAGAGAAAGTTTTTTTAATGTTTTAATGTTTTATTAAATGGATGCATGAATGCAGCACACAAAACCATAGAAAAAACATGGGGTCAAAGGGTCGTTGTCATGAAGTCAAGGCTCTACCCATCCCCAAAGGTCTATACTAGGGTGATTTTTGTACCTGTACTCATTATCATTAGCTCCTCCCAGGAAGGCAGACAATAAGTGGATCGCCAGCGAGTTGTGTGCAATCTTAGAGTAAGTGCTATTCACCGAGAATAGATCACCAGCCTCAAATAAGGGTAGTATCGCGTAACAGCTATTTCCGATAGCTTCCGCACTACGAAAAAGGTTGGCTTTTCTTAAGTGTATACTCAAACTCACCACATGCGGCATCACACGCATTCCCAGTAGCAGAAAAATAAACACATATTCAATTAGGAAAAGCAGTATATATATTTGTCTTAAACATCCTAGACTTATAAAGCTAAGAATCCCTAGTTCCTGACAGAAATGAGTTCCCCGGCGGAAGCCCCAATCTGTGGTATCACACAAGTGAAGAGAAGGAAGACCGTGCCTAGATCTAACTTTGAAGGGCCCCACGGTGGGCGCCATTTTTCTGTAGCGAGCGATTTTGGACGCGGTTCTTAAGCGCTGGTCGCTCTCTGCGGTTGAGCTTAAAACTACAGGTCGATTCATTTTTTATCCTATTGTGAGCTGAATAAGGAAGGGAAATAGATGTCTCCAATTAACCCTGCTTTGCATACTGAGTTTAAACAGCGGTCTGTTAGGTTACGGATGCTATCAATGTGGGGGGGCCTTTGTACTGGTTATTTGTATTTTCGCCAATACGGTTTTCTTTCTTTTTATCTAGGCAAAGGGTTTCTGGCGGGGAACAAGGATTAGGATGTTAGGACTGATACTTTTGAATTACTGCTTTTAATTGATGGAGATATGGGATTTGGGTTTTTTGTTGATTGCGCTCGCTAAGATCTTTTCTTTCGATCTTATGCCTACGTATTCCCGTTTACCGAAACAGGGAAATCAGAGCGTTCGTAGTTCCTCCTATTCTATGGGAGGAAATTGGGTGTTTTTGGTGTCTTGTTCAAAGCCCAAGACGTGAAGCGAAAGGTGATTTATATCTTGTTCAAAGCCCAAGATGTGAAGCTGAAAGGTCTATTTGTGTCTTGTTCAAAGCCCAAGACGTGAAGCTGAAAGACCTCGACTTTAGAGAGAATTTGTCATCTCTAAAGAGGGGAGAAGGAGAATTACTTTAACTGGGATACGCGGATCCGAGCAATGCCATAACTTCCGAAGAAAGGGTTTTAACCTGAAGGAGAAGACTTTAACTCAGTGTAGAGCAATGCCATCTTTCCTTAGGAATTTCTCATGCTAAAAGAGGGACAGTGGCATGGATATAGATGATCCAGAGGCTTGCTGCTTACAGTGATTAGATGAAAGGAAAGGAGTTGTTGATGTTTGTGTACTGTGAATGAGGCACAACTTTGATGCTAAAAGGTTAATTGGATCAACCAGTGGTTTTCTTATACAAAGCCAAAGAGGAGGCTAATTTCCGCTAGAAAAATCATTATACAAAGCCTAAGAGGAGGCTATTTTGTGTCTCGTACAAAGCCCGAGAGAGAGGCTAAAAGTTTTTGACCCGACGATGGAGTCTTTTGGTATCTCGTATAAAGCCCGAGATGGAGGCTATTGTTTGTTTGGCTCAATAAGAACCTTTTTGTATCTCGTACAAAGCTCGAGATAGAGGCGAAAGGGGGATTGACTCAACGAGGGAGTCTCTTATGTGTCTCGTACGAAGCCCGAGAGAGAGGCTAAAAGGTTTGACTCCACTGGGGAGAATTTTGGTATCTCGTACGAAGCCCGAGATGGAGGCTATTGTAACTGTTTCAATTGAGTGACAGATCCAATATACTGATTTTAAAAGGGAAAATCAGTTCTTATATGAGCAACACTGTACTCAGGGATTTGATTTGAGGATCAGGGATATTTCCTCCTCTTTGAGGAAACGGGAAATCCAAAGGGTATTGAGACTGTCCGAGTCTACGGGTTTCCTTCCTATTTAACGAAGGGGTCACTTGAGAATGTCTTTGAGACTCAAGGAAGTTAGACCGTCCAAGTCTAGAGTTTTTTTTCTTTTGTACTATGCTTTGAGAAACAGTAGTAGACTCTATGAAAGGACTGTTCTATGCAGATGACTAAGTTCTGTTCCTATACCTCTAGGAGGTCGTCGGGACAATTTGTACGAAGCCCAAGAGGAGGCTGGAAACTTTTAAGAAGCCGACGGGTCCTTGTACGAAGCCCAAGAGGAGGCTATCATTCCTGGAGGAAGAGATCATTATACGAAGCCTAAGAGGAGGTTGTGAATACTTCTAAGAAGCCGTAGTGTCCTTGAATAATGCCCAAGAGGAGGCCGTCATTCCCGAAGGAAGAGATCATTATACGAAGCCTAAGAGGAGGCTGATGCTTTTAAGAAGCCCGTGGGTCTATCATCTCCTTTCCATTAGGAGAGATAACTCTTTTAAATATAAAAACCACTGGTAAACGTGCGAGGTTTACTATCCAGCGACTTTTAACTTTTAAAGAAGGTTCCTTAGTTAAGGTCCAAGATTATGACCGTAGTGGGTACCCAAACCCCGAGACATTCAAGGCAAGCTATCCACAAGGAATAGATCAAGTCAGGAAAGTTCGAGAATTTGAAAGAAACTCAAAGATGCCAATCACGGAGAATACATTCATCTTGGGGAGTAGAGCTTCTTGACGATTCCTAAGGAGGACAGCCGAAGAGAAGACTGTATCTGGTGCTCCTATTGGAGATCTAGGCGTCTATTTCTACAAATAAATGAAACGGCGTCACCTAGTTCTAGACGTAGTTGCCGGGGAAACTCGAAATATCTATACTATTATTACATAGTAGATATGAGTTTATGAAAGGAGACTTACAGTGAACAGCCCCACAATACAGTTATATATATATGAGTTTGTGAAAGGAGACTTACAGTGAGCAGCCCCACAATACAATTTATAATATGAAAGCAGTAAATGAAAGCGATAACCACTTACTCGGTTGTAGTGCTTCCATGCTGTTTGGTTAGTTGTTCAACAAAGAAAGATTGAAAACAACAGTATATTCAAAATCAAAGGAGAAAGTGCTTTGAAAAAGAAAGATTTGGGGCTTACAGCTCAAGGAGAGGCCCAGGGTTTTATCAGTGAGCGCACTGTTTGACTTTGTACAGCGGGACTTATACAAGTGACTGGGGCCCAAAAAGGATTTCTGTACAAAGGGATGGGTCTTACACTCTCTCAAGAGGCCCAAAAAAGGTTTAAAGAAAAGAAAGGGGCTTATAACACGAGGGTAGGCCCAAATGATTTTTCGTTTAAAAATGGCGATCGCGCCGAGGTTTGCTTTTAACGCAGAGGGACTTATACAATAAGTGAGGCCCAAAATGTTTTGGTTAAAAGGGGGATTGGGTCTTACACTCTAATAGAGGCCCAAAGTGTTTTGAATGGGTCTTATAGCTCAAGGAGAGGCCCAGATGATTTTTTATTTTTAAACGGGCGACGATCGTGCCGTTTACTTGTACAGAGGGACTTATACAATGAGTGAGGCCCAAAAAGTTTTTGAACAAGGGGGGATGGGTCTTACACTCTCTCAAGAGGCCCAAAAGGTTTGAAAATGATTTATGAGGGTTGAATTAATCCAAAACCCTAATTTGTTTTCAAAATGTATTTAATTGAATAAAAATTCAATTAAAATGATAAAAAATTGTTTAACACATGGAAAACAAATTGTGATCTTGGATTAATGCTTAAAAAATTAAGTATTGACCTACAAAATAGTTAGAAAGCATTAAAAGTTGCAAAATCAATGTAGAAAAAATATTTAAAATGTCAAAAACAATTAAAATATTAATTCTTTGCAAAAATATCAATTATATGAAATAAATAATATTTTTGGGATTTTTTGTGAAAATAAAATATTTTAACATTTTTGTGAATTATTAAAAAAAAGAATCAACTCAAAATCATTAAAACTCAGAGAGAAATTAATTTTTGAATCAATTAAACAAAATCACAAAATTCAAATATTTGAAAATCTGAAAATGGCGCCAAGAACACGAGCAAGAACACGCGCGTTTTCTGGGCTTGGCTGATTTGCATTTTCTATCCAATCTCACTGAATACTTGATTATAACATGCAATCTACATATCATTATGCTCGCCTCAACCTCACGATCATGTCTATGTACTTTAATTTCATTTAAATTAAACATACAACAAGAAATCACGAAGAGACCTCAAGAACCCTAATTTCTGCATGAAGGCTAGGATTTTTGATACACGATTCAAACAATGTAATTAATTGAGGGAAAACATTCCATGCATGATTATGAACATATGGCCAAATTATTGTGCGAGGAAATATGCATAGATTGAGAGATGCCCAAGTTTAGGCTTACCTTTAAGTCGTGACAGCAAGTTCAAAGTGATTTTTGATTTGGAGGTGTTACAAATGAGTGGTGATGATCTGAACAGCTTCCGTACACCCTATGGATTGTGTTTGGATGGTTGGACTTGATTGAAATTGGCTGGATCATTTTGTGGTACCTCAGCTGCACTTTGGTTAAAACCTTGAGCAACCAGCTGGTGATTTGGTGAAATTGATGTTTCAGAAGTAATCTAAGTGTTTGGATCACTTCTATATGATGTATGTGAGGTGTGTGAGTGATTGGTTTGATTGGAAAAGCTCTCAAACTCAAAACCCGATAGCTACCTTGCTAAGAAAGGCATTTTTACCAAGAGAAAGAGATTTTGAGGAAAGCATCTGTTAGATGGCTTTGGTGTACTCAAACTGACCACAATTGAGCTCTATTTATAGTAGAGCAAGTTTATTTTGGGATCCACAGTGAATGGCAACTGCAGCAGGTGTTTCCTCAATGTTGGCCAATGAAAATGAAAGTCTCCTCTAGCCATTGACTAGAGGTTAGGGCACAGAGTTATGGTCTCCTTGGTCTTGGATAAGTCTTGACTGATTTCAGATGAGAATGGCTCAGTCCATGCCACCTTGATGGTTTCATTGAATGCCTCATTCCAAATTTGAAGTCTTGTCCCTATTTTGGCCATTCTAGGTTCAACATGCTATTTCTTGTTCCATGGACTTTAGAGGCTTGGCTCAGTGATTGTCCCCTTTAGATTCAATCCTCTGAGGTGTCCAAGTGGATAGGAGCAATTGAATTTGGCTGATTTTGGCAAATCGAACAAAGTTGCAAATTCTGCCTTGCCTTGACAGATTTCAGCAAGGCAACTTGGCAATGTTGTATCTCATGGTGTAGGTTGAATTTGGCAATGTTCTTGGCCATTTTGGAAAGCTCTTACATGATACAACAACTGTTTGAACAAGTTTGGTTTTGATCTCTTTTGATTCCAAGTGAAAAATCCCCCTACATTTGGCAAAAAGTGAGGCAGAATCTGACTTAGTGAAAATTTCACTAAGTGTTGGAAAAAGTGACATTTTCACTTTTCAGCCACTTTGATCACTCCATAACTCAAAATCCTTAATGAATTGGAATGACTTGTAGTTGAAGTTTTTGTAGGTGATAATGAGGGCTACAAATCCATCTTTGGATGAGAAAAAATGGCCTTGTGGTTTAGGAGTTATGGTCCTCCAAAGTTGGTACTTTTGCCACTTTATTTTTAACTTAGAAATTTTTTTAAGTTTTATGGTTACCCCTTTTACAAGTTATCTCACTTTTCTTGATTTTTCTTGATGAATGATGATTCAAATCATACATTAACATCATTTTAGGGTTAAAAATCCATTTTGGTGAAAAATCTCAAAAAGTCAAAGTTGACTTTTGTGCACAGTTGACTTTTTATCAGATGAATTCCAAACTGTGCAATTCTTCAGGAAATCATGTCCTTGACCTAAATCAAACTTGATGGACATGTTCCATGGGTGTCATAGGGTATATTCAATCATGTATTAGGGTTTGGGAGCATGTCCTGGTCAAAAGTCAAAGTTACAGTTGACTTTTCCCTTAAAACCCTAATTGTGGTGCAGATGAAATTGAGACTTGTTGCTCAAGCTTCTTGGATCAATCCATTGTTCCAAATGGATCAATATGGTATATTAGAGACCCTCAAATCATGTCTTGAGGTCTTGGCTCATGGTTTGTCCCAAAAGTCAACTTAGGGGTGAATTAGGTCAAGAAACCCTAATTCCTGATTTTTGATGAATGCATCCCCTGAGGCAAAATTGACTTGATGCATGGGTTCATGAGGTTCCATGAAGTATATTAGGTCATGTTTTGGATCATTGCCTTGTGCCCAGATGAAAATTTCCATCTGGAGGCCCTGGTCGACCAAAACCCTAATTTGGTGACACTATCGATCTTGAGACTTGATCCACCTAGAAGGGAGCAGCCTTGTGCTTAATCCTTGAAGTGGGAGTCCTTTTTGATCCATTGTGGATATTTAAGAGATTAGACAAGTTGAAGATCATGTCATTTCTTGATTGATCCTTTGTCTAAGCACTCAGAGAGGGCTTGAAACCCTAATTTTTATTGTATTGGATGCTCACCCATCTTTGGGGAGACTGATGAAGCATGATGGTTCATCCACATTGTGATGATGATTTTCACAATGATGGGAAATCTAAGTGGTCAAAATTTGGGGTATTACACTATCATATTGGGAAGGCCATTCTTAGCTACTGCTGGAGCAATTATAGATGTAAAGAGAGGCAAGCTAACTTTTGAAGTTGGTGAAGAGAAGGTTGAATTTATTTTGACATAATTCTTACAAGCTTCAGCTATAGACGACACGTGTTATCTACTAGATGTCATAGAAGAGTGCGTAAGAGAAATAAAGATGGAACCGACCACATATTCAGATATTCTAAAAATTCCAATACCTCCGATTTTCGAAGATGATAACTGGCGTGAACCTTATCAAGACGATAGCCTAAGCGAATGCTTAGCACTTACACCAGATCATCTTCCTTGCTCGAAGAAACCAGCCCCAGAACTGAAAACATTACCCAAAAATTTAAGGTATGAATTCCTAGACGAAGATCTCGAACGACTTGTAATAGTCAATGCAGACTTAGGACAAACCGAAACCAAGAAACTATTAGATGTCTTAAGAAAATACCCAACTGCGTTAGGCTATAACATCGCTGGCCTTAAAGGAATAAGTCCTTCCATTTGTATGCATCGCATTATGCTGGAGGAAGACTGTAAATCCTCTAGGGAACATCAGAGAAGGATTAACCCGATCTTGAGTACTGTAGTCAAAGACGAAGTGAAAAAACTTTTAGAAGCAGGAATTATATACCCGATATCATACAGTAAATGGGTTAGTCCAGTACATGTCGTTCCAAAGAAGGGAGGTGTTACAGTTGTTAAGAACAAAAAAGGTGAATCTATAACAAAAAGGGTTGTAACTGGAAGTAGAATGTGCATCGATTATAGAAAGTTAAACAAAGTCACTCGTAAAGACCATTTCCTATTGCCTTTTATTGACCAAATGTTGGAACGATTGGCTAAACACTCATACTTCTGCTACTTAGACGGTTATTCAGGATTCTTTCAAATTCCTATTCATCCTGATGACCAAGAAAAGACGACCTTCACATGTCCCTATGGAACATTCGCCTATCGACGAATGCCATTTGGACTATGTAACGCACCTGCCACATTCCAAAGATGCATGATGTCAATCTTTACTGATTTTATAGATGACATTATGGAAGTGTTTATGGATGACTTTTCTGTTTGTGGGCAGAGCTTTGAAGGATGTCTATTGAACCTAGAAATGGTACTGGAAAGATGCGTAAAAGTCAATCTCGTATTAAACTGGGAGAAATGCCATTTTAGGGTAAATCAAGGAATCGTACTTGGACACGTTGTGTCCGATAGAGGAATTGAAGTTGATAAAGCTAAGATAGAAATTATAAAAAATCTTCAACCTCTGAAAATCGTACGAGAAATACGAAGTTTCTTAGGACACGCCGGTTTCTACCGACGATTCATAAAGGATTTCTCGAAAATTACTAAACCTCTTACCGGTCTATTGATGAAAGACGCTGAATTTATCTTTGATGAGAAATGTCTAAAAGCATTTGAACAGCTGAAAACAGCTCTTATTACCGCACCTATCATGCAACCACCAGATTGGAGATTACCTTTCGAAATCATGTGTGATGCAAGTGATTATGCTGTAGGTGCAGTCTTAGGACAGATGAGGGATAGAAAACTTCATGCCATTTACTATGCAAGTAGAACCTTAGATTCTGCTCAGATGAACTACACTACCACAGAAAAACAACTTTTAGCCGTGGTTTTCGCACTTAACAAATTCCGTTCCTACCTAGTGGGAGCTAAGATCATCATTTATACAGACCACGCAGCTATCAGATATTTACTTAACAAAAAGGATGCAAAACCTAGACTGCTAAGGTGGATCCTACTTTTACAAGAATTTGATTTAGAGATCAAAGATAAGAAAGGAACTGAAAACGTAGTAGCAGACCACTTATCCCGATTAGAGGGCATTAAACCGGAGCCAGTACCCATTAATGAGGATTTCCCATATGAACGACTCATAGCCCAACTAGAAAGTGATAAGTCTACTCTACAGTTGAATGACCCAAAAATGGAAGAAGTCGTGGAAGAAATTAACATACACACAACCCTGCCATGGTATGCTGACATAGTCAACTACTTAGCAGCTGGAGTACTTCCACCAGACTTATCTTATCAACAAAAGAAAAAATTCTTTCATGATCTAAAACATTATTATTGGGATGAACCTTTGCTGTTTAAGAGAGGAGCCGATGGTATCTTCCGTCGTTGCGTCCCAGAAGAAGAAATCGAAAACATAATCTCTCAATGTCACTCTACTCCTTATGGAGGATATGCTAGTACCTCAAAGACATGTGCTAAGATCTTGCAATCCGGCCTATTCTGGCCCAACCTTTGGAAGGATGTCCACATTGCAATACTAAACTGCGATCGGTGCCAACGCACTGGTAACATATCAAAACGCGATGAGATGCCTCAAAAAGGTATATTAGAAGTAGAAGTCTTTGATGTATGGGGGATTGATTTTATGGGACCTTTCTCATCATCCTTTGGAAATAAATATATACTCGTAGCTGTCGATTATGTTTCAAAATGGATTGAGGCAATAACTTCTCCTACAAATGACGCACGAGTAGTCATAAAACTTTTCAAAAACACAATTTTTCCCAGATTTGGTGTGCCGAGACTTGTCATAAGTGACGGTGGCTCTCATTTCATATCAAAAATATTTGACAAATTACTATCAAAGTATGGGGTAAGACACCGCGTAGCAACACCATATCATCCACAAACAAGTGGACAGGTTGAGGTCTCGAATAGAGAAATAAAACAAATTCTAGAAAAGACCGTAGCCACCACTAGGAAAGATTGGTCATCTAAACTCAACGAAGCTTTATGGGCATATAGGACGGCCTACAAAACACCAATCGGAACTACACCTTTCAAGCTGGTCTATGGTAAATCTTGCCATCTACCAGTGGAATTAGAACATAAAGCCTATTGGGCTATTAAAACATTGAACTTAAGGTATGATTCCGCAGGTGAAAAATGTATCCTAGATCTGCATGAACTAGAAGAGTTAAGATTAGACGCTTATGAAAATACTAAAATATATAAAGAACGAACTAAAAAATGGCACGATATGCGCTTATCTAGAAAAGAATTTAGTGTGGGAGACGTTGTACTCCTATTTAACTCAAGATTAAAACTCTTTCCTGGGAAATTAAGGTCTAGATGGTCCAGTCCTTTTGAGATTACAAAAATTCTACAAAGTGGAGCGATAGAAATAAAGGGGAGGAATAGTAATCCATTTTTAGTTAATGGACAACGTCTAAAACACTATCACAGCATTGAAAATAGAGATTATTTGAACTGCCTAAGACTTTTAGAGTTGCCCACCGAACCCCCTAACTAAGCATCTAATTAAATTCGTCAGGCTTTCGACGTTAAAAACAGCGCTTAATGGGAGGCAACCCATGATTTTTGTTTTTCTTGCTTTATATTTGCCATTTCTTTACGTTTCCTATGTTTTATTTTTATTTTGCAAATTTTTAGTTTCATTTATATCATTTTAAATTTAATTTGAAAATGTTGTGCTGATCTTAAAATTGAAAAACTACAGGATTATAAAGTCTCGCTACTCTTTCTGTTCTCCTTTTCTGCTTACATTTTTTGCAAAAAGTACTAATTAATGGCAAATGAGGATAACTTGTTAGTAGAATTCAGAGATGGAGCACAGTGGCATCGCTATGAGGCTTTGTCTCTTAGACCATTTGCCTTGACAAAATTTGCCCACAGACCCACCATGACCGCCTAAGGTGTAGGTGAGAGCGTAGACTTTCTGTTTAACCAATTAGGTTGGGAGGGCTTTGCCAACAAGAAACATAAATGCTACCGTAGGTTGACTTTAGAATTCCTGAGCTCTTTAAGCTATAACCCTTACTGTGGGAAAGGTTTAACCAGGGGAAGAATTACCTTTAGACTATTTGGATACAGCTGCCAGTTCACCATAAAGGAACTGTCGGATCTTTTAGGATTTCCTGAAGGACCTAATGTTTTCTCTGTGGTTCAAGAGAACTTAATGTTGGTTGGAGAGCTGAGTGATTTTTGGGGTAGAATCTCAGGAAAACCTGATTTTGACATGGACCCTATGCTTTCAACAGAAATACATAACCCCGCTTTCTGTTACTTTCATATGATCCTGGCCTATACTTTATTTGGTAAACCTGAGAATGATAACATTGTTTCGAGGGATGAGCTTTTCATTATGTTTTGTGCTTCTCAGTCTAAAGAGGTTAATGGACTCACTTTTATGTTAAACAACTTTTGCAAACTCATTAATAATGATATTAGTCCAATTCTGATAGGTAGCCTAGTTACAAAAATAGTTGATGCTATGGGATTCAGAACCCGACTTTCTAAGATTAACCCCTTTGGAGAATATAGAACCATGAATATCACTTTTTGTTTCAATAGGGCTATGATTAAGAACCAAGGTCCGAACCATTTTCAGCTTCTGATTAACAATGTTGTCGTACCACATTTTACACTTCCAAACCATGAACGCACAAGTGTGCACAATCAACATAATTGGCTATATGACCTTGATGAACCCGTGCCTGAACTGGAAGAAACCTTTCCTGAACCTGAGATTGACCCAAAAACACCCCCTCATTATCATGATCTTGATTACATGGAATTCCAAGAAGACATTGACATTCCTAAAGTTGATGCCACTAACTATGCTGCTAATCTGAATTCTATTCTAAAGACTATGGATGAGTACCATAAAGAAATCACTTCAGTAAAGGATGAGCTAAACACAATGCGACAAAACATTGTTGGACTCATGGATTTGACCCTTGAACAATTTGATCATTTAAATCAAGCCATCGCATCTTTGAAGAAACGCCTTGACTAGATTTATGAAGCACCTCTTTTTCAAGTTTTAATGCATTTACTTCAGAAACATTTTACTTTATTTCAGTTTTTCAATTTTTATGTCGAGAATAAATTGATTTACATTCAGTATTGATACAATGCTAGCATTTGCTAGCACCTCTTTGGTTTTAATAGATGATTTAATTTGCTGCTAAATATTGATCTTTATGGTTTCAATTTTATTCCTGTCATGCTTTTTATTCTGTTTTTAATTCATGTTGTCATGTTATTTATCTCTCAATATACATTATAATGTTGTTTCTCTGTGCTAATCATCGCCTGTTATGAAAATATTATGTATGGAATGCTTGCTGACAGAAACTTTTTATTTATTCCCCAGAATTTGTGACTGTCACGATCGTGACAGGCCCCGTGACGACCGTCACGCGGGTTTGGAACAGGTTATGCGTTAAAACAGAACTGCTTCCTTCGTCCCCCTCTTCTTTCCCTCATTCAAAACACGGCCGTCCCACTTTCTTTTCCAATTCCATAATCGTCCCACCATTACCATTTGACCCCAATTCAACATTTTCCTTTACCATTCGTCTTCTCCCATTCACTATATATTCATACCGTGTGCCATTTCTTTCCACAAACCCTCATTCTCCACAACCCATTTTCTTTCCTAATTTCTCTGTAACCCACCAATGGCACGACAAATTCCTGACCTATCAACATTGAACTTCAGAGATGGAGAAGCAGGAGAGCGTCAAAGGGCTAGGTACATCGATTACTACCAACGTTCCGTACAACCAACCCGTTACGTAGACGTTGCATGTCTAGAGGAACTCGGAATGCTTGAGGGAGTTAAATGGATGCTACAAAATGCTGGCTTATGGAAGCTCTGCACTCAGAGACGACCTACTTACGAAGCCCTAACGCTCGAATTTCTCAGCTCGTTCACATACGTAACACCTTCCGGCGAAACGAACCAACTCACCGGCGTAGCCACGTTCCGCATGTTTGGTACTGAGTATAAAATCGGCCAAAATCAACTCACCGATATGCTTGGTTTCAACCAGCATTTCAATTATGGAATCGGTTGACAGGAACAACAGTCGATAGTTGGGATAGCCTCAACGCAACTTATATCCACAACCTAGCCATCAGATATGTTCACCGCACATTAGGAAGCACTATTTTTGCACGGGATAGCAACCACAAGGTAAACTCTAAGGAACTATTTTTCCTCCATTGTATGTTTCACCCAGAGCCGATCAACGCCGCACCATTTTTGCTAGCACACATACAAGCAAACTGTGCTAGAGGTTCCAAACCTTTCTATTTTGGAGGGATTGTCACCTCTATTGCTCTAACTTTGAATTTGGAAAATGAGCTTACCAGATTACCCTTCATGCCTTCGGTGTTCCTTGACATAGACTATTGCCGAAACTCTCAGCTCATCAAGTTACGACGAGATGGGAAATACCATCCTATGGTCCGCGCCAAAACCGTAAGAAGTATCATTATGCCGTGCAGGAGCCGCATTAACCCTCAGAATATGGCCAATTGGCTCTTTGATCTGAATGCTCCTGAGCAAAATGCGCCTGCACATGATGACCAAGACCATGGACCTGTTGATGAGATGGAGCAAGAGATGGATAACGCCCCAGAAAACCAACCACCGCCTACCAATGATGCTCCTTCGACCTCCATACGTCGTCGCCGCCCCGACCAAGACCCCGTTACTAATGAAGAAATCTTGAGGGCTATATGGCAACAAAACCAGCAACAAAATGAAATGATGACTCTCATGCGTCAAATCCAGCAAGGGCAAGTTGACCAAGGTCAGAGGCTTGACGGTGTCATCGATGAGATGGGTGCATTGACACTGCAAGTACAGGACTTACACGATTACATCCATCACGTGGGCATTCCAGATCATGTGGCACGACATGGACGCGGGCGCCCTAGAGGCAGAGGACGTGGAGCTCCCTGATTCTATTTTGTTTTTCTTTTTAGTTTTTCTTGTTAGTCCCCTTTATATCGCAACATTGAGGACAATGTCCGATATAGTGTGGGAGAGTCAGTTTATTTCCGTTTTATTTCCCTTTATTGTACTTTCTTTGTCCTTATCAAAGTTAATATATGAGTATTTTCATTCAGTATTCCGATTTACCCATTTTATTCTGCCATAACGAAAAAATTTTTACGATTAATGCACATCGTGACATACCAAGCTTTAAACTATGTTAGGAAGTTGGGAAAGTGCTAACAAGATCGATACCGTCTTGACACCTTAGACCTCTTGCGTATGCGATATCAGTTTCGATACTTATTATACGATACCTTGAGTTCAGTCCTAAAGTAACCCCTAGTAGTTTATATCAGCAGTCATCACCGTCTAAATCACAAACCACGTGGGGAGCCGATGAATATAAGTGTTTGATGCCCAATCAAGAAAAGAAAAAAACATCTTTCTTATCTATATGCCGAGAAAAATAGAATATGCAACAACTCTCACAGTTGTGAAAATTTACAAGAAAAGAAAGAAAATTCGTTGTCGATTGGTTCAGAGGTACCTGATTCTGGACTTGGTAGGGCGAACCACGGTTCGATCCCCCGCAATCTACGAATGGGATGTATAAAGGGTTACCACACTTGTGTATCAGGCCCCGTGAGAAAAAGGGATCAAAGTCACTAACCGGTTACTCCACTACATGCGTGAATAAGGCAAAAGGCTTAATGTGATTGCGTTGGAATGGAGTCGGGTGAAATAGACACGAAAACTTTTAGTTGAACTATAATAGAATGATTAGAACTGGATTGTACAAAAGAGAGGTCTATGACAAGCTTGTTGCTTTGTGTCATTAATGTATCCTTAGTGTTTTATACTAGTACCTGTCTTACTAAAAAGAAACTCTTTTTCCAAATCCATTGGTATACCAGGTATGTGCATTTGATGAAGTTTGTCCGATTTAACAGATTGATTGCTTGAGGACAAGCAAAGATTCAAGTGTGGGAGAGTTTGATAACACGAAAATATATCAAGTTTTTACTCTGATTTATGTTATTTTCTTATTCTATTTTCGTATAATATCCGATTTTCTCGAGAGTATTTAAGTGTTTTTTGCAGGTAATTCCATTTCCAAGTCAAAAGTATGCAAAGTGTGGAAAAGAAGCAAAACATGCAAGAAAAGAGAAGAAAAATAGCAGAATCCAAACTTTGCTGGTAGGTCCACCACGACCGTGGCAGCTACAAAATTCATCACGACCGTCACAATGCTTCACGATCGTCATGCGTTCAATTTAACACGTTGAGCAGAAACATGATTACGAAGTTTCAGAGAGTCAGTTTTTTTACACGATCACATTTCCTCCGAAGAATACTAGGTTCAAAAAGTCACGTAACTGTCAAGAGGAGTGCCTACATTCTCTCCAACCTCTACCTCAACTCAGTCTATAAATACGAGAGTTTTCGAAGAACAAAGGGTGACCTATTTTCTGCATTCTGAAGTACCGTTTTGCTGCCAAATTATTTCCAGAATTCGTTTTGTTTTGTTTACATTTACCTTTCCTTGTCACCCATTACCGAACAAAGTAATAGTTTCTCACATTGAGGAACTATTACACTTTAGATTTAGATTGTTTCATTGCCTTCATCATTTGCTATTTTTATTTTATCAAAGCAACAACCTACCAGTCTATGGAGGGATTGCTACTACTGCATTTATCAGGTTTCCATTATTCAATTTATAGTATCGTTTATTTTCTTTCAATTATGTCTATGATTAATTGTTTTTTCGCTTTTACGTTTAAGTTCGTAATTATGTCAAGCTAAACCGATCTTATCGGTATGTAATGAAGTAACCAAATGGATTAAATAATTCTAAGCTAAAATCAATAATTAACTCTTCTTCTAGCTTCGATTTCTTAATTTTAAACCCAACTTTTATTACGAGAGTAAAAAGGTAACAAAGGTTAAGGTCAAGACCACGAGAGTGTGAGGCTTTACCCGGATAGCTGAAATCGGGCATTAGTTTTAAAAACAGCGGAAGCGCTTTAAAGTTAATTAGGTCTTATTAGTTTTCAAAAAGTATTTTTAACCTCATATGGGCTAGCGGGAGCAGACATATTGACTTAAGAGTATAGTCCGAAGCAATAACCACGGGAGTGTGAGGTGAGGGCTTTTAAACTGGTTTTTCCTACAGATGCATAGGGTGATAAATCTTTATGCGCTTAGGTTTAATTAATTCCACGTAGGTTTACTGAATTATATACCGATACCTTATTCATAACTAGTATTCCCGAATTTTAATTTCTCTTTAATTTCCTGTTTGAACTAAAAAAAAATAATTCTGATTAGCCTTAGATAAACATAGTAACGATAGATAACGATGCGTTCGATTTCTAGTCTCTGTGGGATCGATAATCTTTTAAAACTACGCGATACAACTGTATACTTGCAGTTAGATTTATTTAGGCACACTAAATAGAGCGATCAAAAGGGAGGGTTAAAATGCCACCTGATTTAGATATATGTGTGGAGTCGTTTGGAAAGAAGAAAAGTATGGTATTTGGTCTTGGAACCGGAAGACATTAGTGAACACATTAGTAGTAAATTTTGATTTGGATTATTTTTTATTGCTAACTTGTTGGTTGGACAATGATTATTAGTAGTTTGGTTGTGTCATTTTTAGTAATATAACTCTAGAAGTATTTGTTGTTAACTTTATAGTAATATTTAACAACTTGGTTGCTTTAAAAATTTGAATGTCATTAATTTTGAATTATCTTATTCAAATTAGATTTTTATTTTTATATTATTGTTATTTTGATATTTTACATTAATTATAATGTTTTAAAAATGAATTAAATACAATTAAAAATTAAATTAATAATTTGAGAAAGAAATTACCTACGGATTTAAATTTTTCTACAACTTTTCCTGCGAAAACTTCAATTATCTACGAGTTTATCATGCGGTTTTATCTGCTAAAATAATGTTTTAGCTGGGTACACAAAATGACAGAAAAAATCGCAGATAACAAGGTTCCTGCGGAAATTTAATTAAAATCCGCAGGTAAATCTGCAGAAAAGTAGAGTATTTCTATTAGTGAATGAAAAATGAAAATTTTGATCAAAATATTAAATAATAGTGGAAACAAATTTACTATTAATTTAAATATTTTTATATATATGTCAAAATATTTATATACGAGACAAATTTTATTGTTGATTTAAATATTTTATATACAAAAAAATTATAGATCCCGATTTATTATTTTTGTAAAAATAATAAACTTTTTTAATATAGCAATTTTATCTTTCTTTTGTTTAATTTTTATTTTATTTTAAAAATAAATACACATACCATATCAGTATCAGTATCCGCATCCGCACCTGAAAACGAATATTTTCATTACTTAGTATTTAAGAAACTACGTACTTAGCAAAATCCTAAAATATATCAAAAGAGATTTTTTTTTTCCAAATGAAAAGGACAATGTCTCTTCAACTTTTTACAAATCTAAAAAAAATATTATCTTTCAACATACTTCGAGAAAGAATGCATTAGTTCTCTATTATTTGTAGATCTAGAAAAAAAAAAAAACGTTGACATGAAGTCATCAATTTTTAATGAAATTTAAATTAAATCCATCGAATCAAACTCAAAAGGATTATAAAATAAAATTTTCAATCAATTTCTAATATTATTTTATTTTGAAATTGTCTCAATTAAAATTGTTCAATTTCTTTTTATTTTTACGCGTAGTGAAGCAACAATCAAAATGCAGTTACATTGGAGTCAATACAAGAGAAAACAAATATCACAAAGACTTGGAGAGAGTAATACCAATAGTCCCCACTTTAAATAATTGAAGCATTAGTTAGAAAACATTATAACAAGTCAATCCAAATCCCGTGTGTAATATTACTTGTTATCTTCATTCAACTCATAATCATAATCATTTTTCACATCTCTTTATTTTGCTTCTCTCTCTCACACATACATATTTGAAATGGAGCTTCCTCCTCCTAAAAGGGGACTAGTAAAGATCAGAGTACTCAAGAGTCTCATCAAATACGTGATGGGTTTTGTATTCGGTGATAGTGTTCGGATCAACTGTAACGGTAATGGAATAGACGGCGGAGTTCATTCACCTTCTACAACACCGATGATCCCGAATGGATATAATTCTGATCAAAACAAGTGATTCTCACACTTCTTTGATGTTCCATGTTTCCTATTAGATCTTTGCAAAGGGTCTAGCTTTTAAGTTGTTAATTAGTTGTTGAAATATATTTTTCTTTGTTTTCATTTTCTATTTTTTTTAAGGATGTATATTTGAAGATAAATTGATTATTGTATAGTTATTAATTATGTATAAAACTTTTAGACTTTATTATGTATAAAATCTATAGACTTCATCGTTTTTTCTTTCCGATTTAGGTTGGTAAATAGTCATCAATTGCAATGATTGAATTGATGATGAAAATTTTGATATTTTCCTCTCTCAGCTAATTCATGTCTTTGTGGCCCAAGTGTGGTTGAAATTGGACACCTACTAAACAAAGTCTTCACTTTAAGAACACTAAACAAAGTCTTCGCTTTAACCTCGTTTGCATAATGCATTCATTTTTGTTTTTACTAATCATGGCACTTGGCCATCTTCAAGACTTTTAGAGTTTTGTGTAATCCTTAAAATCACGAAAATTGTAATGGAAAAGGGAAGAGATAAACTTTGGAATGAATCAGATTCAAGTCCTGTGGTGCAAGCATAGTAGTCTTCTCTCCTATTGTTAAATCTAGCTCCCCTAGGCTCATGATGAAAGAGAAAAAGAAATACAAGAGATAGAAAAAACAGAAATTATTATTATTATCTCAGTTCAATTGTTTTGGTACCAGGCAAGGCTTAGTATATATATATACACAATAATGGTAACAGAAAAGTAACGGTCAAAAATATATAACCTAATCTATTTTAACACCCCCCCTCAAACTGGAGTGTATATTTAGCAATCCTAGTTTGAAAACAAGTGTAGAGAAAGGTCCAAGGTGAAGAGGTTTGGTAAATATGTCTGCAACTTGTTGGTTGGAAGAGATGGGCATAAGATGAATAATATTATCTTGAATCTTGTCCCGAGTGATGTGGCAATCCATCTCGATGTGTTTTGTCCGTTCGTGAAACACCGGGTTGTTGGCAATATGGATCGCCAAATTGTTATCACAGAAGATGGTAACTGGTTTGGGATGAGGGATGTGCAAGTCGTTGAGCAGGAATAAAAGCCATTGAGCTTCACATGTTGCATTAGCGAGTGCACGATACTCAGCTTCGGATGATGATCTAGAAACCACAGTTTGCTTTTTGCTTTTCCAACTTATGAGTGAACTGCCAATGTAGAAGCAGAATCCAGTTGTAGATTTGCGAGTGTCTGGACAGGAGCCCCAATCCGAGTCAGAAAAACCAGAAATAAGTAGAGAGGAATCAGAGGTGAAGAACAATCCTTGGCCTG
Organism: Lathyrus tuberosus; assembly: GCA_022829125.1. Classification (NCBI taxonomy): domain Eukaryota; kingdom Viridiplantae; phylum Streptophyta; class Magnoliopsida; order Fabales; family Fabaceae; genus Lathyrus; species Lathyrus tuberosus. The sequence continues at coordinate 39,884,383 of JALAZF010000002.1, forward strand.
GTGCATTTTTGAGATAGCGAAGGATGCGCATAGTAGCTTGGTGATGAGAGATGGTTGGTTTTGATAAAAATTGACTTAGCCTGCAAACAGAAAAGCATATATCAGGCCTAGTGTGAGTTAAATATAGCAGCTTACCAATTAAATTTCTGAACGTGGTTGGATCAGGGAGTAAGGAGTCTGCATCTTGATTAAGATGATGAGTAGGATCCATGGGGGTGGAGGCTGGTTTTGCTCCCAAGAGTCCTGCTGTTTGAAGCAGATCAAGACAGTACTTCCGCTGACAGGCAAAAATTCCAGTTTTGGACCTGGATATTTCAAAAACCCAGAAAATATTTAATATTCCCTAAATCTTTGATGCTGAAAGTGTCATCCAAGATGGCTTTGATGTGATTAATTTCCTCAATGTGATTTCCTGCAATTAAGAGATCATCTACATATACGAGAATAACAGTGAAGCTGTTAGGTAAAGATTTAGTAAATAGGGAGTAATCAGCCTTGGATTGAAAGTATCCTAAGTTGGTAAGTGTGTTAGTGAGTTTATAGTTCCATTGTCGGCTAGCCTGTTTGAGGCCATAAAGAGATTTGTTTAATTTGCACACCAGAGATTTATTAGAGGTTGGAAGGCCTGGAGGAATTTTCATGTAAACATCCTCATCTAAATCACCATGGAGAAAAGCAGTATTTATGTCAAGATGATGAACAAACCAATTTTGAGAAGCAGCAAGAGCTAAAATAAGTCTAATGGTTGTCATTTTAACAACAGGACTAAAAGTGTCAAGATAGTCAATTCCCTTAGTTTGTGTGAAGCCTTTTGCCATTAATCGTGCTTTGTATCTCTCAACAGTACCATTAGCATGAAATTTTATTTTAAAAATCCATTTACAGCCTATGGGTTTCTTATTAGGTGGTAAGGGAACCAAGTCTCATGTGTGTGTATTAGTGAGAGAATATAGTTCTTGATTGATGGCTTTAACCCAGTTAGGATTAGTGATAGCTTAAGCATAGCTAGAGGGCTCTTCTAAAGAGGTTAATTTAATATTGAATAATTGATGTGAAGGAGATAAGTTAGAGTAAGAGATAAAATTTTGCAAAGGGTAAGGAGTAGTACCTGGAGTATTAGTAGACTGATGAATATTGTTACCTGTTAGGAGAGAACAGTGGTAATCAACTAGATAGTTAGGTTGTTTGGTAATTCTGGTAGACTTTCTTGTTGTTACAGATGCTGTATCTTGAGGAGGAGGTGGTTCATGGATTATAGGAGACTGTTGTGTGGGAGTATTTAGTGATGAATTGTAGGTGGGAGGAGTAGTAAGAGGAGGGGAAGGAGAATCAGTTGTTGAAGTAGGAGTAGTGGTTATGTAATCATAGTCAGAGAATATAGTGGGATTAAGAGGGGGAGAGGGTAGGGCAGGGTGGCTGGCAGTGGTAGTAGGGGTGGTTTTGTAAGGAAAAATGTGTTCAAAAAAGACAGTATCATGGGATATGAAGAGTTGTTTAGTATGCAAGTCAAATAGGATGTCTCCTTTTGTGGTATCTTTGTGTCCTAAAAAAATGCATTTTCTGCTGTGGTTGTCAAGTTTGGTTGTTTTGTGTTTAGAAATGGTAGAATAGACTAAGCAACCAAAGACTTTTATGTTAGTGTAGCTGGGTGGTGTGTTATGGAGCACATGAAAAGGAGAGTTGAATTTAAGAAATTTTGAAGGGAGTCTATTGATTAGGTAAGTAGCATGAGCAAGAGCATGGGCCCAAAAAATTTTGGGAAGGTGAGCATGAAATAAAACGGACCTAGTAACACAAAGCAAATGTTGATGTTTTCGTTCAACAACCCCATTCTGTTGGGGAGTATCAATGCAAGAGGTTTGATGTATAATACCTTGTTCTTTGTAGAATTATTTTAATAAAAATTCTTGACCATTATCACTTCTAATGATTTTGGGAGTAGTTTTGAATTGGGTTTGTGTGAAATAAACAAAAGATTTGACTAGAGAGCTAGTTTCAGATTTGAGTTTCATTAAAAAAGTCCAACAAAACCTACTATGATCATCAACAACAATTAAAAAATATCTATAACCAAGCATAGAAGGGATAACATAAGGCCCCCAGATGTCCATGTGAACTATGTCAAATATAGCTTGTGAATTAGTATAACTATGGGGAAAGGGAAGCCTCTTTTGTTTAGCATAAAAACAGGGATCACAGGGAGTTTGATGAGATTGAAAGTCAGGTAAATGAAACATTTTATTTATACGTTGGGCTATGTCATGGGAGGGATGTCCCAATCGATAGTGCCACATATTACAAGCATTGTTATTCCTAGAATTATTAAGAACATTCAAAGTATGTTTACTAGAACTACTATTAGAAACATGAGGTGTGGAGGAACATCAGAAGGCCTGTTAAGGAAGTAAAGCCCTTGATGAAGATCAGCTGTACCAATCGTCCTCCGGGTATGGTTCACCTGTATGGTGCAATGATTGGAACCAAAATGAACAGTGCAGCCTAAGGAAGTAGTAAGTCTAGGAACAGATATAATATTTGTAAAAAATTCAGGTATAAATAGAACATTAACAAGATAGAATTCATGAGAGAATATGATGGTTCCACTTTGGTTAGTGCATATAGTGTTACCATTAGGAAGTTTAAGAGTGATGGGTTTGATAGTGTGTAAAGAGTGAAACAAATTCTTAGAGTAACAGACGTGGTCAGTGGCACCTGTGTCAAGAATCCAGGTATTGAGCTGTTGAAAAGATGAAGGGGTGGGAAGAATACCTGCAGAGTTGTTGATAACAGAGTGAAATTGTTGAACTTGGGGAGTATTGATAGAAGAGGATTGTTAGAGAAGAGCAAGGAGAGCTTTGTGTTGATCAGCTGTGAAGGAAGGTTGCTGTGAAGCTTCTTCAGACTCAACACTAGATGAATTGGTGGGGGATTCAGAATTGGTGTTATTGATCTGATTCTTCTTGAGATATGGTGGAAGGCCATGTTTCTTGAAACAGACGTCAATCATGTGTCCAGGCTTGTTACAATAAGAACATATCTTCACGGGTTTACCACGACCAGAGGAAGAATTTTTCGAAGAAGAATCTGAGCCAGAGGACCGATTTTGAAGCCTGTTAACATTTGCCACAGCTTTGTCTTCATCAACAGGGTGAAGCATTTTTCTTTCTTGTTGAATCAACATGGAGAACACCTTGTTAATGGGTGGAAGAGGATTGATTAACATGATCTGAGAGCGAACAAGGGCATACTGCTCATTCAAGCCTTTGAGAAACCGAATAACGTAATCAGTTTCTTGATAGGATTTGATAGTTGGAAGAAGGTTGCAGGAGCATTTGATGGCACACGAACAAACAGGTAGAGGGCGAAAATTATTGAGTTCTTGCCATAGTTTCTTGAGGTTGGTAAAGAACTGTGTTATTGTGAGATCTCCTTGCCGTATGTTAAACAACTCTTCTTGAATGTCAGCTATACGAAAAATGTCGCCTTGATGATATCGATCTCGCAACTCGTTCCAGATATCCGACGCCGTGTCCATCCAGAGAATGCTTTGGGCAATGTCAGGTTCAACAGAATTTGTGACCCATGCCATGACCATCGTATTGCAGCGATCCCACGCCATGGAGAGAGGATCAGAATCATTAGGGCGAGGAAGAGTACCTTCGAGGAAAGCCGGTTTGTTCTTGGATCGGAGAGCCACCATGATGGAGCGACTCCATGAATGGTAGTTGAGATTGTTGAGAGGCGGTGTGACGAAGGTGATACCCGGGTTGTCAATGGGATGCATGAAGTATGGGTCAAGCATATCTTTCTGATAGTTATTAGTTGGGCATTTGTGGGTTGTGGTTTTGGGTGGTGATTGTGGTGGAGTTTCGTTGTCAGCCATGTCGAGGAAGGAAAAAGAAGAAAGGTGAAAGAAGAACAGAGGAAGAAGATGACAGAATCAAGAAAGAGAGAAAGAAGAGATAAGGTGGAAGTGAAAGAAGAGATAAGGTGGGAGAGAAAGAAGAGATAAGGTGGAACACGTGTTAGAACGTAAACGGAAGCAAAAAAGAATCTACTGATACCATGTTAAATCTAGCTCCCCTAGGCTAGGGATGGCAACGGGGCGGGGCGGGGGCGGGTTTAACTATACCCGCACCCGCACCCGCCTACATGTAATACACCCGCCCCCGCCCCCAAACTCAACCGGGAGTAAAAATTTACCACCCAGACCCGCCCCCAGTAGTGAACGGGTGCACCCGCACCCGCCCCGCCCCCACCCGCAAAAAAATAATTTCTTTTTAATTGCAATAAAAATTAATAATTTTAATTAAAAAATTAATTATTTAAATAAATTAATTAATTATTTAATTAAAATTTTAATTAATAAATAAATATTAACTTGATAAATTTGATTATTTTAATTGCAATAGGGGTATTAATAATTTAATTAAAAATATAATTAATAAATGAATATTAAAATAAGTAAAATAAGGGAATTAAAATAAAACACATTATCCGGGGGCGGGGCGGGGGGTGGGTGCGGGCGGGTCTTAGTGTCTACCCGCCCCCGCACCCGCACCCGTAGTTAAGAACTGGGTTTCACCCGCACCCGCACCCAATTAAATCGGGTTTTCCCCGTTAATTTCGGGGCGGGTCCGGGCGGGTGCGGGCGGGCCCGGGTTTGTTTGCCATCCCTACCCTAGGCTCATGATGAAAGAGAAAAAGAAATACAAGAGATAGAAAAAACAGAAATTATTATTATTATCTCAGTTCAATTGTTTTGGTACCAGGCAAGGCTTAGTATATATATACAATAATGGTAACAGAAAAGTAACGGTCAAAAATATATAACCTAATCTATTTTAACACCTATTGTTGATGTTATTTAGAATACTCCAATTCCAAGAAGTGTTGATGATAGAGAAAAAAATCTCCTTTGGTTCCACTAATGCATCATTGAACAAAATTTGATTCTTATATTTCCAAGGATTTGTTATAGAAGATTTTGATCAGTTTTGGAATATTAGGCACAATTCTATTATGTACTTTGTTGATTTAGAAGTCCTTAGTTTTGAAATTGTATCAGGTTTTGGGATTCTGCATAACAAATGATATGCAGTGCCTTTACATTTGTAGATACCTGTTCTGATTTTGGCTGTTAAATAGCTATTTAATGATATTGATTATTAAAAAAAAAAGTCATGTGGTGCAAGTTTTCTCAAACTCTCATTACTACGAAAAACACATATAATAACGGTTGCGAAGCACATATAATGATTGTTGTACGTCCATTGTTAAGTAGTGTGTGGTTGTATGTATAGTGATTTCCACAACAGACGACTGACTGTGGTTATATGTTAGGTAGCGCACTACTTATGACAACGGTTTATTCAAACAACCGTCGTGAAATAATTTATAACTCCTGGATTCAAATCCCAACAATGCTATTCTTGCCTTTTATTATTCTGGATAATACACTCTACTAATAACAAAGGTTAAGTTAAAAACCGTTGTGATATAATTTATTCTTTTTATATGTATTTTTCAATTTTACAGTATTCCCAAATTTTAAACTAGAATATTTCTGAATCATATTAGACTAGAAACAACAATACAATCATTTTTGAATTGAATTAGATCAAAAATTGTATTACATCAACGACACAATTCATTAGGAACCAAATATTGTATATTACATCACAAACAAAATGGCACAAAACAACCTACAAAATGTACACATCATTACAACAAATAATACTATTTTGTTGTCTTGGTGTCTTATCTCTTAATGTCTTGACTTTAAACACCTATAATTTCAAATAATAATAGTTTTTACAAAATAATATCATTAGTAATTATAACATACAATAAATTAAGAATGAGAAATATAAAATACTTACATTTTAATTTTTCCCATATGCCTTATTGATGATCGTTACGAATAGCATGTATATCATCTCTATTTCTTCATATGAATTAGGCATTATGTGTTGCATAAGAAAGAGTGGAAGGAATATCAAAACTTTCATCTTCACTAGGAGGAATGTATTTTCTTTGGAGAACAATTGACCATCTCCTCGAAAAGTCCGCAGGGCCTATCACATAAAAACCTTGTTTTTCTTGAGTAGCCATGATGAATGGTTTGGTGTTATAAGTTGCCTTGCCAAGGTCAATCCTAACTCATCAGTTTGTACACCATTGTTATTAGGAGCCCACTTGCATTTAAATAAAGACACTTTGAAAGTAACATAATCAACCTCCAAATCCTCCTCAATGAAACCAAAGAATACGGTGGTTGGCAAAATAGGATTCTTATCTTTCGAACTAGATAAATACATGGATTCGGCCTCAATCATAACTCCACTATTTTGCATTGTACTACGATCATCTTTTACTTTTGTGTAAAAGGAATAGTTAGAAATGTCGTATGTCGTCCAAGTTATCATAGTAAATTTTGGCACGTACAATAACCATTTAATTGTCTCGGATGCACAATCATCATTAGAAATTCTCATATTTAACCAACTTATAGATTCCTTGTTATGTTGTGTCAACAATAACTTATCATTCATTCGGGAATATTTTTTGTTTATAACTTTTTTGTGAGCAGCTATGTAAGGTTCAACTACACTGAGATTATTCAATAAATAGAAATGTACTTGAAGTACTACATCCCGACCCATTGAATTAATATTTAAACTTTGTGTACCTCTACCTTCAAATCTGTCAGCATGACGAGACTTTGGAATTCCATAGATTCTGTTTCTGACAAATAGTTTGAACAAAACTCAAGAGCTTCTCTTGTGATGTATCTTTCAACGATTAAAGCTTCTGGTTGGTGATGGTTCTTTGTACATCCTTTAAATATCTTCATGTACCGCTCTATAGGATACATCTACCTTAAATAAATTGGACCATAATATCTGATTTCTCTAACTAGATGAACAAGTAACTGAACCGTAATATCAACAAATGATGGAGGAAAATACATCTCCAACTGACATAATATTATTGCAGACCTCATCTTCTAATTTATCTAATTTTTTGAAATCAAGAACTTTATTACATATGGAATTAAAGAATAAGCACAATCTTGGTTATAGTTACTCTTAACATTTTTTGGAAGAATGCCACAGATAGCTAATGGTAGAAGTTGTTGCATCAAGACATGACAATCATGAGATTTTAAGCCAACTAACTTGAGATCTTTCATTGATACAAGTTTTTTGATGTTTGAAGAGTAACCTTGGGGAACTTTGATGTCATGCAAACACTCACAATTTTTTTCTTTTTAGATAGAGTGTGACAAACCAGAGGCAAATAAGATCTTTTTCCTCAATCTTCTAGAGCCAACTGTTGTCGTATACCCATATCCACCATATCTAAAAGGTAATTCCTATCATCTTTAGTCTTTCCTGGAATGTTTAAAAGTGTTCCTATCAAACTTTCGCACACATTTTTCTCCACGTGCATCACATCAAGACAATTCCTTACATCAAGTCTAGACCGATATGGAAGATCAAAGAACATTGATCTCTGTTTCCAAATATTTCTCTCAACGGGACCGTCTTATTTCTTTCCAAATACAACATTAAGGTGTTCTTGTTGTTGATAAACTTCATCGTCAGTTAAATGTTTAGGAGTGTAGCGAGCGATTTTGGACGCGGTTCTTAAGCGCTGGTCGCTCTCTGCGGTTTAAGCTTAAACTAGAGGTCGATTCATTTTTTATCCTATTGTGAGCTGAATAAGGAAAGGAAATAGATGTCTCCAATTAACCTTGCTTGCATACTGAGTTTAAACAGCGGTCTGTTAGGTTACGGATGCTATCAATGTGGGGGGGCCTTTGTACTGGTTATTCGTATTTCGCCAATACAGGTTCTTTCTTTCTTTTTTCTAGGCAAAGGGTTTCTGGCGGGGAATAAGGATTAGGATGTTAGGACTGATGCTTTTGAATTACTGCTTTTAATTGATGGAGATATGGGATTTGGGTTTTTTGTTGATTGCGCTCGCTAAGATCTTTTCTTTCGATCTTATGCCTACGTATTCCCGTTTACCAAAACAGGGAAATCAGAGCGTTCGTAGTTCATCCTATTCTATGGGAGGAAATTGGTTTTTGGTGTCTTGTTCAAAGCCCAAGACGTGAAGCGAAAGGTGGTTTATATCTTGTTCAAAGCCCAAGATGTGAAGCTGAAAAGGTCTATTTGTGTCTTGTTCAAAGCCCAAGACGTGAAGCTGAAGGACCTCGACTTTAGAGAGAATTTGTCATCTCTAAAGAGGGGGAAGGAGAATTACTTTAACTGGGATACGCGGATCCGAGCAATGCCATAATTTCCGAAGAAAGGGTTTTAACCTGAAGGAGAAGACTTTAACTCAGTGTAGAGCAATGCCATCTTTCCTTAGGAATTTCTCATGCTAAAAGAGGGACAGTGGCATGGATGTAGATGATCCAGAGGCTTGCCGCTTACAGCGATTAGATGAAAGGAAAGGAGTTGTTGATGTTTGTGTACTGTGAACGATGCACAACTTTGATGCTAAAAGGTTGATTGGATCAACCAGTGGTTTTCTTATACAAAGCCTAAGAGGAGGCTAATTTCCGCTAGGAAAATCATTATACAAAGCCTAAGAGGAGGCTATTTTGTGTCTCGTACAAAGCCCGAGAGAGGGGCTAAAAGGTTTTGACCCAGTGGGGCATATCGTTATACAAAGCCTAAGAGGAGGCTAGCAAAGAGTTTGACTCTTGCTTAAGGGATTTATATCTCGTACGAGGCCCGAGATGGAGGCAAAAAAAGGGGTGATTGACTCAACGAGGGAATCTTTTGTCTCTCATACAAAGCCTGAGAGAGAGGCTAAAAGGTTGTTTTGACTCCACTGGGGAGAATTTTGGTATCTCGTACAAAGCTCGAGATGGAGGCTATTGTAACTGTTTCAGTTGAGTGACAGATCCAATATACTGATTTAAAAGAGAAAATTAGTTCTTATATGAGCAACACTGTACTCAGGGATTTGATTTGAGGATCAGGGATATTTCCTTCTCTTTGAGGAAACGGGAAATCCAAAGGGTATTGAAACTATCCGAGTCTGCGGGTTTCCTTCCTATTTAACGAAGGGTGCTTGAGAATGTCTTTGAGACTCAAGGAAGTTAGACTGTCCAAGTCTAGAGTTTTATCTTTTGTACTATGCTTCGAGAAACAGTAGTAGACTCTATGAAAGGACTGTTCTATGAGGATGACTAGGTTCTGTTCCTATACCTCTAGGAGGTCGACGGGACAGTTTGTACGAAGCCCAAGAGGAGGCTGGAAACTTTTAAGAAGCCGACGAGTCCTTGTACGAAGCCCAAGAGGAGGCTATCATTCCCGGAGGAAGAGATCATTATACGAAGCCTAAGAGGAGGCTCTGAATACTTCTAAGAAGTCGTAGGGTCCTTAAATAATGCCCAAGAGGAGGCCAGGTTGCTTATAGGAAGCCTGTGGGTCCTTGTACGATGCCCAAGAGGAGGCCGATGCTTTTAAGAAGCCCGTGGGTCCCAAACCAAAGAAAAGTTCAGGAAAACTCTTTTAGAGTTAAAACCACTGGTAAACGTGCGAGGTTTACTATCCAGTGACTTTAACTTTTAGAGAGAGTCCGAACCGTTCGGCGGTTTGAAGAAATTCAAGAGAAGTTTCACCGAGAATAATTCATCTCTGGGGAATAGAATTTCTTGACGATTCCTAAGGAGGACAGCCGAAGAGAAGACTGTATCTGGTGATCCTATTGGGGATCTAGGCATCTATTTCTACGAATAAGTGAAACGGCGTCACCTAGTTCTAGACGTAGTAGCCGGGGAAACTCGAAATATCTATACTATTATTACACAGTAGATATGAGTTTATGAAAGGAGACTTACAGTGAGCAGCCCCACAATACAGTTTATAATATGAAAGTAGTAAATGAAAGCGATAACCACTTACTCGGTTGTAGTGCTTCCATGTTGTTTGGTTAGGTGTTCAACAAAGAAAGATAAAAACAACAGTATATTCAAAAATCAAAGGAGAAAGTGCTTTGAAAAGGAAAGATTTGGGGCTTACAGCTCAAGGAGAGGCCCAGGGTTTTATCAGTGAGCGCACTGTTTGAATTTGTACAGAGGGACTTATACAAGTGACTGTGGCCCAAAAAGGTTTTCTGTACAAAGGAATGGGTCTTACACTCTCTCAAGAGGCCCAAAAAGGTTTAAAGAAAAAGAGTGGGGCTTATAACACGAGGGTAGGCCCAGATGGTTTTTAATTTTAAACGGGCGACGATCGTGCCGTTTACTTGTACAGAGGGACTTATACAATGAGTGAGGCCCAAAGAGTTTTTGTACAAGGGGGGATGGGTCTTACACTCTCTCAAGAGGCCCAAAAAGGTTTAAAGAAAAATAAATGGGTCTTACTACTCGAGGGTAGGCCCAGATGATTTTTGAAAAGGCGACGATCGCGCCGTTTGTTTTTTGACGGTATCGGGACTTATACAATAAGTGAGGCCCAAAGATGATTTGGTCAAAAAAAAGGATTGGGTCTTACACTCTAATAGAGGCCCAAAGTGTTTTGAAAATGATTTATGAGGGTTGAATTAATCCAAAACCTTAATTTGTTTTCAAAAATGTATTTAATTGAATAAAAATTCAATTAAAATGATAAAAAATTGTTTAACACATGGAAAACAAATTGTGATCTTGGATTAATGCTTCAAAAATTAAGTATTGACCTACAAAATAATTAGAAAGCATTAAAATTTGCAAAATCAATGTAGAAAAAATATTTAAAATGCCAAAAACAATCAAAATATTAATTCTTTACAAAAATATCAATTATATGAAATAAATAATATTTTTGGGATTTTTTGATAAAATAAAATATTTTAACATTTTTGTGAATTATTAAAAAAAGAATCAACTCAAAATCATTAAAACTCAGAGAGAAATTAATTTTTGAATCAATTAAACAAAATCACAAAATTCAAATATTCAAATATATGAAAATGGCGCCAAGAACAACACCAAGAACACGCGCGTTTTTCAGTTTGCCCAGATTTGCATTTTCTATCCAATCTCCATGAATACGTAACCATATCATGCAATCCACATATCATTATGCTCGCCTCAACCTCACGATCATGTCTATGTACTTTAATTTCATTTAAATTAAACATACAACAAGAAATCACGAAGAGACCTCAAGAACCCTAATTTCTGCATGAAGGCTAGGATTTTTGATACACGATTCAAACAATGTAATTAATTGAGGGAAAACATTCCATGCATGATTATGAACATATGGCCAAATTATTGTGCGAGGAAATATGCATAGATTGAGAGATGACCAAGTTTAGGCTTACCTCCAAGTCGTGACAGCAAGAGCAAATCAAATTCTGGGTTGGAGGTGTTACAGATGAGTTGTGATGATCTGAACAGCTTCCCTACACCATATGGAGTGTGTTTGAACACTTGGATTGAATTGAAATGGACTGGATCAGTTTATGGCATCTCAGCTGCAACTTCACTTCAAACTTGTGTGGATGGCAAGTGATTTTGAGATTTTGATGTTTCAGATGTTATGTGAGTGTTTGATCAGCTCATATGTGATGTATGTGAGGTGTGTGAGTGATTGGTTAGTGCAGAATTGCTCTTAAACTCAAAACCCGATAGCTACCTTGCTAAGAAAGGCATTTTTGCCAAGAGAAAGAGATTTTGAGGAAAGCATCTGTTAGATGGCTTTGGTGTACTCAAACTGACCACAATTGAGCTCTATTTATAGTAGAGCAAGTTTGTTTTGCAAGGAATAGTACATGGCAGCTGGTAAGTAGGTTTCCTCAATGTTGGCCAATGGAAATGAAAGTCTCCTCTAGCCATTTACTAGAGGTTAGGGCACAGAGCTTTGGTCCCCTTGGTCTTGGATAAGTCTTGACTGATTTCAGATGAGAATGGCTCAGTCCATGCCACCTTGATGGTTCCATTGAATGCCTCATTCCAAATTTGAAGTCTTGTCCCTACTTTGGCAACTCTAGGTTCAACATGATATTCCTTGTTCCTTGGACCTTGGAGGCTTGGCTCAGTGATTGTCCCCTTTGGATTCAATCCTCTAAGGTGTCCAAGTGGATTGGAGCAATTGCAATTGGCTGATTTTGGCAAATCGAGCCAAAATGCAAATTCTGCCTTGCCTTGACAGATTTCAGCAAGGCAACTTGCCAATGTTGTATCTCATGATGTAGGTTGAATTTGGCAATGTTCTTGGCCATTTTGGAAAGCTCTTACATGATACAACAACTGTTTAAACAAGTTTGGTCCTGATCTCTTTTGATTCCAAGTGAAAAATCCCCCTACATTTGGCAAAAAGTGAAGCAGAATTCTGACTTAGTGAAAATTTCACTAAGTGTTGGAAAAAGTGACATTTTCACTTTTCAGCCACTTTGATCACTCCATAACTCAAAATCCTTAATGAATTGGAATGACTTGTAGTTGAAGTTTTTGTAGGTGATAATGAGGGCTACAAATCCATCTTTGGATGAGAAAAAATGGCCTTGTGGTTTAGGAGTTATGGTCCTCCAAAGTTGGTACCTTTGCCACTTTATTTTTAACTTAGAAAATTTTCTAAGTTTTATGGTTACCCCTTTTACAAGTTATCTCACTTTTCTTGATTTTTCTTGATGAATGATGATTCAAATCATACATTAACATCATTTTAGGGTTAAAAATCCATTTTGGTGAAAAATCTCAAAAAGTCAAAGTTAACTTTTGTGCACAGTTGACTTTTTATCAGATGAATTCCAAACTGTGCAATTCTTCAGGAAATCATGTACTTGACCTAAATCAAACTTGATGGACATGTTCCATGGGTGTCATAGGGTATATTCAATCATGTATTAGGGTTTGGGAGCATGCCTTGGTTAAAAGTCAAAGTTACAGTTGACTTTTCCCTTAAAACCCTAATTGTGGTGCAGATGAAAATGAGACTTGTTGCTCAAGCTTCTTGGATCAATCCATTGTTCCAAATGGATCAATATGGTATATTAGAGACCCTCAAATCATCTCTTGAGGTCTTGGCTCATGGTTTGTCCCAAAAGTCAACTTAGGGGTGAATTAGGTCAAGAAACCCTAATTCCTGATTTTTGATGAATGCATCCCCTGAGGCAAAATTGACTTGATGCATGGGTTCATGAGGTTCCATGAAGCATATTAGGTTATGTTTTGGATCAATGGCTTGTGCCCAGATGAAAATTTCCACCTGGAGGCCCTGGTCGACCAAAACCCTAATTTGGTGACACTGTCGATCTTGAGACTTGATCCACCTAGAAGGGAGCAGCCTTGTGCTTAATCCTTGAAGTGGGAGTCCTTTTTGATCCATTGTGGATGTTTAAGAGATTAGACAAGTTGAAGATCGTGTCATTTCTTGATTGATCCTTTGTCTAAGCACTCAGAGAGGGCTTGAAACCCTAATTTTGCTTGTAGTGGATGCTCTCCCATCTTTGGGGAGACTAATGAAGCATGATGGTTCATCCATATTGTGATGATGATTTTCACAATGATGGGAAATCTAAGTGGTCAAAATTTGGGGTATTACAGATGCCCCTATTTAATCTTCTTGGACCCGAAGGTGTGAATGACGAAGGGATTCGAGCATTCGGGGTGCAAGAGGATTAAATATCGGAATATTCGAAATTTTGATGGTGGTTATGAATGGCAGCTTACGCATTCATCTTCTTTAGCTAAGCAATGATGCTTAGAAAAGGTAAACTTCCCCTCGATCCTGGTCTTCAGCCAAGGAACTGGTCTCAGTTTCTGATATAAACTTCCCCTCGATCCTGGTTTCCTACCAAGAACTGGTCTTAGTTTCTGATTTAAACTTCCCCTCGATCCTGGTTTCCTACCAAGAACTAGTCTTAGTTTCTGATTTAAACTTCCCCTCGATCCTGGTTTCCTACCAAGAACTGGTCTTAGTTTCTTTTGTCAATAAACTTTCTTGACAAGGGACGTTATTCATAGCGGCTTTCCTCAAACTTCTCGCCGAATTTTCCCGGGGAGATGCCATTTGAGTGGAAAAAGTTTTGATGTCAGACTTGCTGGGGAACCCATTCGTCTGAGTTGTAGAGGTGTACAAACTTCTCTGTTGGAGACGCCATTTGTTGCCTCTACTGGGGAAAACGAGTCTCTTGAGAGACTGTTTTCGTTTGAGATCTTTCATCATACTTTTCTCGGGATCTTCCCGGAGAAATGCCATATGATGGGGTCCAATTTTGAGGTGTCGATGACCTTTTCATCAACGACTTTTCGGAGAAATACTGATGTACTGCCGAATCTCTGATCACGAGGCTTTCTCTGTGAATTTTCCTTAATCCGGGAAAGCAAGGATATCATCTTCAATGGCGAAGAGTGATGTTTATTGAGAGTTTTCTCTGGCTTTTCAGAGGTTCAAGTTATCAAAGTGGCCAAGTGCCGACTCTGATCTAAAGATACACTGGTGGCGAGATTGTGCAGACGCAACACTTCCTGACGAGGAAAGAACTGACAAACTCGATTGAGAAAACTGTTTATCACTAGGGGACAAGACCGACTCAAGTGATAGTGATGCAATATGAAATGTGAATGCAAATAAAAAATGCATGAAGTATGTATGTATATGCTGACAAAACAGACGCGACATACAGACTAATGGATGAACACAATTGGATACTCGACCATCGCGGGGCGAAGAAGTACCGTTGATTCAAAATAGCAATTCCACCTTGCTTAGGCGAGATAGTCCCGTTGGGAGCTATGTTGATCGGGCTTAGGAGATGAGAACTCGGCCGAGGCGTGTCAGACGAAACAAGGTCTCTGACACAGTTGATCCCTTCATTCAGGCATACTGGCTTAGAAGGAGTACTTTGATTCTGCACTTTGAAATTCGCTTACTTCGGGAGAAGCAATCGATATTCTTCTGATGTTCAACAGTCAAAAGAAATGCCATCTTTAATTTAAAAGCAGAAAAAGTTTTAACAAGTAAATTCATTTTTGTTTTATTTCAAGAATCGCTGATTAAGTTTAAACAACGTCGTTTTGTAAAGCTAAAGCAAGTTAAGAATTACAAACAAAAGCACAAAGGCTCAAATTTTATTGATAAGATGGAGATCAGCCAAACGGGTGATTCCAAAGAGTATATACAAAGTTAGAAAATGGTAATTTACAGGGAAAAGGGCTACGTTGAAACATAACGACCACTATCCTTCTACCAATTTTGAATTCGGGGCATCCTGAGCTTCCATCGAAGATGACCTTTGACTGGAGATTTCCTCCGATAGATGATGCTGTAACTGCTGCTGAGGGACTTGCCTCTGTTGAACATAGTTACTTGCCATTATCCCTAATTTTTGCCTGGATTGTACTATGAGATTTCCAATCCATCGGGATGATTCTTTTTTTTCCATGTCTCTAACTTTTTCCTGGACCGCCCTTTCGGGTTATCAATCCACCGAGACGTTTTTTTTTTTTAGTTTAGGCGAAGTATTTCTTGACTACATCAACATTCGTGGGGTAGGCAAATTCCTCTCCGTCCATGGTTGCAAGTCTCAAGGCGCCGCCTGAGAAAGCTTTCGTGACCACATACGGGCCATCATAATTCGGGGTCCATTTGCCCCGAGAGTCAGTGAGAAATGATTGTATCTTCTTGAGCACGAGGTCTCATTTTCTGAAAATACGAGGTCGGACTTTTTTGTCGAACGTCCTTTTCATTCTCTGTTGATACAACTGACCGTGGCATAGTGCCGTGATTCTCTTCTCTTCGATCAGGTTCAGTTCGTCGTGTCGACTTTGACACCATTCAGCTTCAGTGAGCTTAGCTTCCATCAATACCCTGATTGATGGGATCTCTACTTCTATGGGGAGCACTGCCTCCATGCCATATACTAGAGAGAAAGGGGTAGCCCCTGTTGAAGTGCGGACAGATGTGCGATAACCATGAAGAGCAAAGGGTAGCATCTCGTGCCAATCTTTATAGGTTACAACCATCTTTTGAACGATCTTCTTGATGTTCTTGTTAGCCACTTCTACCGCTCCGTTCATCTTGGGTCGGTAGGGAGATGAGTTATGGTGTTCAATCTTGAACTCTGCACACAACTCTTTCATCATCTTATTGTTCAAGTTAGATCCATTATCAGTAATGATCTCGCTTGGAACACCATAACAGCAGATGATATTGTTTTTGATAAATCGGACCACCACTTGTTGGGTTACATTGGCGAATGACGCTGCTTCGACCCACTTGGTGAAATAGTCAATGGCTACCAGGATGAACCGATGTCCGTTTGAAGCCTTGGGCTCAATCATACCAATCATATCGATTCCCCATATGGAAAATGGCCACGGGGAAGAAAGAACTTTGAGATGTGATGGCGATACATGAATTTTGTCGGAGTATATCTGACACTTGTGACACCTCCTCATGTACTTGTAGCAGTCGGCTTCCATTGTCAACCAATAATACCCGGCCCTAAGAATTTTTCTCGCCATTGTGTGTCCGTTGGCATGAGTGCCAAAGGATCCTTCATGAATTTCTTTCATGAGCATGTCTGCTTCTGGTCTGTCGACACATCGGAGCAAGACCATGTCAAAATTTCTCTTATAAAGAGTGTCACCGCTCAGGAAGAAGTTTCCAGCCAATCTTCTGAGGGTTTTCCTGTCTTTTCTGAGTGCCCCAGATGGGTACTCCTGTTTCTGAAGGAAGCATTTGATATCGTGATACCAAGGTCTGTCATCTATGACTGCTTTAATTGTGAAGATGTAAGCGGGCCGTTCAAGGCGCATTATGTCGATCTTAGGTATGTCATTCCATCGACCTACACTAATCATGGAAGAGAGAGTGGCTAATGCATCAGCCATGTGATTCTCATCACGAGGGATGTGATGAAAGTCGACTCTGTTGAAGAAGGGTAACAACCTTCTTGCATAGTCTTTGTAAGGAATCAATCCTGATTGGTAAGTGTTCCAATCTCCTTTTATCTGGTTAATAACCAGGGCTGAATCGCCGTATACGTCCAAGTTTTTGATCCTTAAATCAATCGCTTCTTCGAGACCCATAATACATGCTTCGTATTCGGCCTCGTTGTTCGTACATTTGAACGTAAGTCTGGAAGTGAAAGGAATGTGGGAACCCTGAGGGGTAACAATGATTGCCCCAATTCCGTTTCCATAATGATTAACTGCTCCGTCAAAGATGAGTCCCCACTGGGAACCTGGTTCTGGCCCTTCACTGGGTAGCGGTTCATCGCAATCTTTCATTTTTAGATACATGACATCTTCGTCTGGGAAGTCAAACCCGATTGATTCTTGATCGTCAATCGGTTGATGAGCTAAATGATCGGCTAAAATACTTCCTTTAACGGCTTTCTGAGCGTGGTACTCTATGTCATATTCTGATAGTAACATCTGCCAACGGGCAATCCTTCCCGTGAGAGCAGGTTTTTCGAAAACGTACTTGATTGGATCCATTTCGGAGACCAACCAAGTAGTATGACGAATCATGTACTGGCGAAGACGTTTGGCTGCCCAAGCCAAAGCGCAAAAAGTTTTCTCAAGCATCGTGTACCGAGTTTCACAGTCGGTAAACTTCTTGCTCAGATAGTAAATGGCATACTCTTTCCGTTTAGTTTCGTCTTGTTGGCCAAGTACATATCCCATTGAGTCCTCTAGGACTGTGAGGTAAATGATCAGTGGTCTTCCTTCCACTGGAGGTGATAGAATCGGAGGATTCAACAGATATTCCTTAATACTGTCGAAGGCGGTTTGGCAATCTTCTGACCAAACGCAATCCTGGTTCTTTTTCAATAACTTGAAAATCGGCGCACAAGTGGCGGTCATAAGGAATATGAATCTGGAGATGTAGTTCAAACGTCCCAGGAATCCTCTGACTTGTTTTTCAGTTTTCGGAGAAGGCATTTCTTGAATGGCCTTGACCTTGTCAGGATCAACTTCAATCCCTTTCTGGCTGACGATGAACCCTAGTAGTTTCCCTAAACTGACACCGAAGGTGCACTTGTTAGGATTCAAGCGGAGCTTGAATTTTCTTAGACGTTCGAACAATTTTGACAGATGTTCAACGTGCTCATCCTCTGTTCTTGATTTTGCAATCAAATCATCGACATATACCTCGATTTCTTTGTGTATCATGTTATGAAACAGAGTAGTCATGGCCCTTTGATAGGTTGCCCCGGCGTTCTTCAAACCGAACGACATTACATTGTAACAAAAGGTACCCCATGGGGTAATGAACGAAGTTTTCTCCATGTCTTTCGGCGCCATTTTGATCTGGTTATAGCCCGAGAATCCATCCATGAAGGAGAATACTTTGAACTTTGCTGTCCTGTCAACCAACATGTCAATGTGTGGTAAAGGGAAGTCGTCCTTTGGACAAGCCTTGTTTAGATCTCTGTAATCAACACACATTCTGACCCTTCCGTCCTTTTTGGGAACGGGTACGATGTTGGCTAACCATTGAGGATATTCAGATGTAGCGAGGAAACCCGCGTCGATCTGTTTCTGTACCTCCTCCTTGATTTTGATGGCCATGTCCGGGTGAGTCCGTCTCAACCTTTGCTTTACTGGCGGACATTCTGATCTCAACGGTAAGTGATGTTCCACGATGCTGGTATCCAACCCTGGCATATCCTGATAGGACCAAGCGAATACATCGGGGAATTCTTTGAGAAGCTTTATCAAACCCTCTCTGGCAGTTGGACTGAGCAATGCTCCGATCCTGATTTCTTTTCTCTCTTTTTCTGAACCCAAGTTTACCATTTCCAACGGCTCTTTGTGAGGTTCAATGGACCTTTCATTTTGTCTGAGTAGTCGGGAGATCTCTTCTGGAATTTCGTTGTCATTTTCTTCTTCAGCCTCGAATACTGGGAACTCAAAGTTGGAAGAAGGCATCGGATCGTATGTTTCAACGGGGTAGAAAACAAACAATCTGCATAACGCGATGATTCGTGTTTAGAAGAGATAGAGAAAATGCAAGTGTGTGCAGTGTATTAATTTTACTGCTTGTTTTTATGATTGAATGTTTTTTAGGATTACCATTTTCTGAAAAAGCAAAAAGAGAAAACAACAATTAATGCGGAAATTACAGAACGACGTTATTTTATTAATGAACAAGTCGAATCTTGAAACTACAGCCCTATAAAACAAAACTCTGTCGCTTTGGGCAAAGCGAAGAGGGAAATTTACAGAAAACGAGCCCTATCAAAACATCCGTTTCACCTGGGCAGGGTGAAAGGTTAAAGATGGCAATTACTTTGACTGACGAACGACCTTCGGAACCTCGACGACAACCCATTGGCGGCGAACTCCTCGGTGAATCACAAAGTCTGGTACCTTCCTTGATTTGTCTTCAGAAATGACGCTGATTTCTGGTGGAGCAGGATCATTGGAATGTGTCTCCCAAGCAGAGTTGTCTTAGGAGGATTCCTCTGTTGCATTTTGCATAGCATTGGTGCTCTCAGTTGTATCTCCCCATCCAATTGGCTGGATATCTTCGAGCCTGATACGAGAGCTTTCGGGAGCAGTGTACTTGACCATAAAGTCGTATTTTCCACTTGGTTGTCCCAAAGTGTCCCAAACTTCTTTGGAACTGGAGAAGTCATCCCTCTCGA
Organism: Lathyrus tuberosus; assembly: GCA_022829125.1. Classification (NCBI taxonomy): domain Eukaryota; kingdom Viridiplantae; phylum Streptophyta; class Magnoliopsida; order Fabales; family Fabaceae; genus Lathyrus; species Lathyrus tuberosus. The sequence continues at coordinate 39,903,997 of JALAZF010000002.1, forward strand.
TGACGTTGACCTCAAGAAAAGCATAGTTGATGAATTCTAGTCCTGCAAACGTTGCGAATTCATCTTCATGTTGAGTAGTTTCCGAATGACCTGAGTGTTGATCCCATGACATGGTGGGGACACAGGTATTCTGTTTAATGACGCTCAGCTGAGTTTCATTACTCGGCTGACTTTCTTGCCCCAAGTTTCCTGGGTAAGGCTGCCACATTGGCAGACCATCCATCGGGCCATAGTAATTGCGATCAAAGTTGTCTTTCATCAGAGTGTCTTCCTCTAATGAATTTCGCGGAGCACGACATCCTTCCGGATCACAATCTCCGTAGATCATTTCGACATCTGATCTTGGTATAAATCTCGGACTTTCTGTAGGAAAGCAAAAAGACATAGGCACCTCTTCCTGAGACATATAGCCGTCCTTGTTAAGGTAGGACTTCCATTCTTCATCTGTGTCAGAGGGATCTTCCTCATTGATAGCATGAACTGTCTGAGACACTGGGTGAAGAAAACCTCCACTGTGGAAGAAGTTTTGAAGGGGATGAAGACTTTCATCGTTGGCAGCTGTCCGGGTACAGGTTGCAGAAAAACCAAGACCCTTCTTTGTTTTATTGTCAATAGGAATGACAAGCCGTCCCCATCCTGTCGTATCGGTACTCTCGACCGCTTTGATAGCATCTTTGTATGAAGAAATTGAAGTTCCTTCTTTGAATTAATCGTTCTTGCTCACCGATAGTGCTTGGAACTGAGTTCCAATAACCTCCTCAGGTTCCACACAAGTAGATGATGATAAGTTACTCACGAGCAAGGCTTGTTCCCCACAAACCGTGACAAGTTGATCGTTCTGGACGAACTTTAGCTTTTGGTGGAGGGTCGAAGTGACCGCTCCAGCCTGATGTATCCAAGGTCTTCCTAATAAACAACTGTATGTTGCCCGGATGTCCATGACCTGGAAAGTGATTTGGAAAGTGTGAGGACCAATAGTTATGGGAAGATCCACTTCGCCGATAACTGTTTTTCTGGATCCGTCGAATGCTTTGACGATGACCTCGCTGACTCTCATCGGAGGGCCCTTAAATGATAATTGCATCAAAGTGGACTTCGGCATAACATTCAGGGCTGACCCTGTGTCTACCAGTACGTTGGCTAAGGCATCGCCCTGGCAGTTAACCGTAATGTTGAGCGCCATGTTATGACGGCGACCCTCTTCAGGTAATTCCTCATCACTAAATCCCAAATTATTGCAGGAAGTGATGTTAGAGACAATGCTATCGAACTGTCTAATTGTTATATCCTGTTCCACAAAGGCTTGCTCCAAGACTTTCTGTAGAGCCTCTCTGTGGGGTTCTGAACTGAGTAACAGTGATAATACTGAGATCTTTGAAGGAGTCTGTAACAGTTGATCAACAATGTTATATTCACTCCTTTGGATGAGCTTTAGCATCTCATCTTTGTCTTTTGAAAAGTCGGGGTTACCAGATTGACTGACTGGTGGATCAGGAATTTCCGCCTGAAGTTCCTTTTCTTTGTTGGATTCTTCAACCCCTCGGTTGAAGATTCGACCGCTCCGTGTTACACGACTGATGTCTGTAATATTCACGACGGAGGGTAATGGAATTTCCTTTCCATTCTCGATTATTGTCGTACCGTATTTGTAAGGGATCGCCTTAGCTGATTCATACGGTAATGGCCCCGGTAGATAGATGACTATGTGAACCTTCTGATTTTTCTGACCGTCATAAGTAACCTTGATCCGTTCCCGGTTGGGAACTCTAGATTTGTCAAGTAGAGGGATGATGGCAAAAACATCCCTGGTCCTGTGATGACCAGAGATCGTGACAACATCCTCAACTTGCCCGGCAAGGTAGTTCGGCGACCAAATGATGGGTCCTGAACCTGGATATGGATGAATTTCTCCATGATCGATCTGACCCTGAAGAGCTGCTCTCACAAGGTAACACCCTTGGTTACTTTCCGAACAGACGCTACAACTGTCATAGTTGTGTGGTGGCACCTGGCCACGCCCACTTTGAATACAATGTAACCTCACTAGGTTACCTTCCATTGATCGGACATCCTGACTTTGACGACGAGTAGGATTCCTGTTATTGATACTAATCAGCTGAGTATCTTCGTCCATATAGATTGGCATCCACCAGTGATTTAACAAGTGCTGAAGTGCCTCCTGGACAAGGGTACAACCTCGATCGTTTTCGCAACCCATTTTACAGCTTTGATAGTCATGTGATATTAAGAATCTGAGTCGGACCTGCTCAGCATGTAACTTTACCAGGTTGGTATTCATTACGCGGATGTCGAAGATCTGAACCATGTTGATTTGATAGGAGTTCCTATCATGGTAGTCTTGGATCCATCCAAGATCCATCTGACGCTGGAGGGCCTCTTGTATGAAAGAGCATCCCTGTTTGTTTATCGAGCAAATCAGACAGGAACTGTAATCGTGCCGCGACAGATTATGATACTGGCTTTGCCTTGAGTGCATCGCCACCAAGTTGACATTCATCACACGGATGTCGTGGTTTTGAATGATGTTGGAATTCGTGTAAACCATGTTAACTCCACGAACTCGGTGCTCTTGGATCCATCCAAGATCCATTTGTTCCTGTAGAGCTGCTTGCACTACAGAACATCCCTGGTTATCTTTAGAGCAGATATCACACTGGTGATAATTATGAGGTGGCACATGGCCATATCCACTCTGTCTACAATGCATCCTGACCAGATCGATCCCCAATAAGAGTACATCGTGAATTTCATAGACATTGTTAGTCTCTTTCTCAATCAGATTGACTGCAGCCTTCTCATGTTGAGGCAGCGGGTTCGTAAGAACATTAGGATTCGTATCTTTGAAAGATAAGAGCCCGCTCCTAACAAGCTTTTGCACGTCAGATTTGAAATTGAGACAAGTCTCAATGTTATGCCCTGAACCTCCTTGATGATAAGGACATGTTTGATCCGCTTTAAACCAAAAAGGCGGATTTTCCGGAACTGAAAGGGGAGACTTAGTCTGAATGTGCCCCTTAGCCAGCAGTAACGGAAATAGTTCTGCGTACAACATGGGTATAGGATCAAACCCTGGTGGCCGTGTTGTACGGTTGTTGTTATATGGAGGACGAGCCTGCTGAAGAGGTTGTTGTGTCCTTTGTTGGCCAGGTTGGCTCTGCGCAACCTGAGGTTGATACATAGGAACAGGCGCGGGGCCGATAGCAGGAGTAACAGCTGCTACTGGCTGATAACGACGCCTTTGCTTTCTGAGAGAGATATTCCCAATATCTTGCTCTTTTTTCTTAGGGAGAGCACTACCGTATTTTTTAGTACCGCTCGTTGATCCAGTGTCTTTTACCAAACGTCCTTCTCGGACGACTTCCTCAAGACGTACACCCATGCCGACCATTTCGGTGAAATCACTGGGCGCACTGGCAATCATTCGGTCATAGTAAAATGAGCTTAAGGTCTTTAAGAAGATTTTTGTCATCTCTTTTTCCTCAAGAGGTGGACAAATTTGAGCGGCAATTTCATGCCACCTTTGAGCATACTCCTTAAAGGTTTCCTTGTCCTTTTGCGACATCTATCTGAGTTGATCTCTGTCGGGTGCCATGTCCAAATTGTACTTGTATTGTTGGACAAAGGCAGTACCAAGATCTCTGAATGTACTGATCGTGGCACGGTTTAAACCCATGTACCATTTGAGTGCGGCACCGGTTAAACTATCCTGGAAGTAGTGAATCAGCAGGTCCTGATTCTCCGTCTGAGCTGACATCCGCCGAGCGTACATCACCAGATGGCTCTGAGGGCAAGAGTTACCCTTGTATTTTTCAAAGTCGGGCACTTGGAACTTGTGCGGGACTTTCACATTTGGGACCAAGCAGAGGTCTGCGGCGTCCTTTCCAAATAGATCCTGACCGCGAATGGCGTGTAGCTCTTTCTGTATTTCCAAGAACTGTTCCTGGAATTCCTCCATTCTGTCAAACATAGTTTCCTTCTTACCAGAAGGTGTTGGTGGAATCTGTCCTTCCGGGACAGTGTGCACCACAGGGGGTGGTACCGTAACTACGGCAGTAAGTCTTGGCGCCTCCCGAAGTTTGTAACCTTCAGGAGTCTTGAGTATGCCCCTAGCATCTTCGCTTTCCCAAAGTTTGTAACCTTCAGGCCCAACGGCTTCTGTTGCGATTCCCTGATCTTCAGTGATCGGTGAAACATATCCTTCCGGGATATAGTTAACAGGCATGCCCCAAGGACGATCTTTCGGCATCTGATACCTAGGATCATACTTTTCTATGATGGGCGTTGAGGTGATCTCTGAGATCACAGTTCTTTGTAGCTGAGCTTCTGCCATGGCTTGCATGTCGTTACGAAGCTTTCTCATATCCTCTCTCAGAGCGTCGATCTCTTCTTTCAACTCTCTGTTTTCTTCCTCAAGATCATCCATCTTTTTCTGACAATTGGCCCGAGTATTATACGAATGAGACAGTTTGACTCTAGAATCGAGACCCAAACGTGAGATTCGTAGGTAAGGAGAATACGCGATGTGAGAATGATGAATGCAATGATTATATTAATTGTTTTTTTTTGTTTAATCAAAATAAACTTCGACAATTAGATTGCAAATATCAAACGGTGGGGAAACCCCTTTTTATTAAATTCCAAAGGATTACAGAAATGGAAATATAGTAGATTACAAAGTGCAGAAACAGAAACCTAAGCTAATGGGTCCCGAGTCCTCTCTGAAGAGAAATCGGGTGTTGATTCTGGTATCTTCCTTTTCTTTGACCGGGGCGCTTGGGCCGTTGTCGGGTTGTCATTCCTTTGCCAAGTGAAAGGAGTGAGCAAATTCCTTTGGTCATCTTGATTCTCTACAGCATGCTGCTCCAAAATTTCAATCAGAGCATCTTTCTCTTTTAGTAATTGCTGTATTTTGATGCACTCTACGTCGAGGGTGCGATACTTGTTCTTCCAAGACCTTCTCTCTCGTTGAACTTTGTTGAGAGTAACCTGAAGCTTTTCAGTTTCCGTCATGAAGTACATGACAGTTTCCCTTGGTGGAAGAATTCCGTAACGAGGATAAGGCATCTTTAGCTTGAGAGCTCTAGTTTGTACCCAATGGAGATAAGGCTCCACCGAGACACAGTCCGGTTTTCCCAGAGACTCTCGTCCTTTCTTATGAACCTGTTTCCAAGCTTGCACTATTTCCATCTTTAGTGCTCTGTCACTTTCTCCTTCTTTGAAGAAAAGACCTTCCAGATGAACACCCAGTGGGATGTGTCTCATCGGGTATCCAAATTGACGAAGAACTAATATCGGATGATAGTTGATTCCTCCTTTAGTTCCTATGAGGGGTACGCTGGGGAAGTTTCCACAACGGTCAATGATTCTGATTCCCTCATAAATCCTATTACACCAATCTATATCAGAGTTGGTGAGGGACATGATCTTCTGCGACCAACGTAAGACACTCTTGCAATCCTAAAAAGCGGCAGACTTGGGCAAGTGAGAGATAAACCACTTGTAAAGCAAAGGTACACAGCATATGATCTCCCCTCTGCTGTACAAATTTCCTAAGTGTACAGAATGATACGCATCTGCGAGCAAAGTCGGCACAGGGTTTCCAATGAGAAAAACCTTAATAGCGTTGATATCGACGAAGTTATTGATGTTGGGAAACAAAAATAATCCGTAGGTGAGCAAGACAAAGATGCTTTCAAAAGCAGTCCCGTTCCCTATACTAGCAAAGTACAGAGCTTTCTTTGTCAAGAACTGGGCTGGCAAACCTTGGATGCCACCCTTAGTGGTCATGTGAGTCCTGACCTCAGACTCGTCCAAATGAATTGCTCTTGCAATAGTCTGATTCTTTGGAATTTCTTCCAGTCCAGAAAATGGAGCTCGATCTGTAATGTGTAAATCAGTCAGATGAGAATACTCCTCCAGCGTTGGTGCCAGCTGGTAATCCGGGAATGTGAAACAATGATAAACCGGATCGTAGAACTGAATGAGCGCGTCCATGATCCCCTTAATCACATGGACTCTTAACAGTGGTAGCAAACCACCGTGCTTGGCTCTGAAAGCCTCTGGGTTAACGATCATCCTCACTAACTTTCTCAAATCCCCTAGTTTTGGAACCTTGAAGGTATACTGGTGAGTTCTCCTTCTACCAAAATCCATTAGCGTAATCTTCTTCTCTGATATTTGCAATCACAGTCTTAGTTTAATTTGAAAAACAGAGAGACTAGAAGAGAAAGTTTTTTGAATGTTTTAATGTTTTATTAAATGAATGCATGAATGCAGCACACAAAAACATAGAAAAAACATGGGGTCAAAGGGTCGTTGTCATGAAGTCAAGGCTCTACCCATCCCCAAAGGTTTATACTAGGGTGATTTTTGTACCTATACTCATTATCATCAGCTCCTCCCAGGAAAGCAAAACAACAAGCGGATCGCCAGCGAGTTGTGTGCAATCTTAGAGTAAGTGCTATTCACCGAGAATAGATCACCAGCCTCAAATGAGGGTAGTATCGCGTAACAGCTATTTCCGATAGCTTCCGCACTACGAAAAAGGTTGGCTTTTCTTAAGTGTATACTCAATCTCACCACATGCGGCATCACACGCATTCCCAGTAGCAGAAAAATAAACACGTATAGCAATTAGGAAAAGCAGTATATATATTTGTCCTAATCATCCTAGACTTATAAAGCTATGAATCTTAAGTTCCTGACAGAAATGGGTTCCCCAGCGGAAGCCCCAATCTGTGGTTCTCTGCCTAAGAGATGGACCAGCATAGGTCAATCTTTCTCTTCGGTAGAGTTCCCATTTTCCGTAGAAAACGGGGATGATGCCCTAAGGCAGAAAAGGAGACTCCCAAGCAGAGTCGCCATTTGTGTAATTTTTCACACAAGAGAAGTAGAAAGAAAGGAAGGGGCCCCACGGTGGGCGCCATTTTTCTGTAGCGAGCGATTTTGGACGCGGTTCTTAAGCGCTGGTCGCTCTCTGCGGTTTGAGCTTAAACTACAGGTCGATTCATTTTTTATCCTATTGTGAGCTGAATAAGGAAAGGAAATAGATGTCTCCAATTAACCTTGCTTGCATACTGAGTTTAAACAGCGGTCTGTTAGGTTAAGGATGCTATCAATGTGGGGGGCCTTTGTACTGGTTATTCGTATTTTGCCAATACAGGTTCTTTCTTTCTTTTTTCTAGGCAAAGGGTTTCTGGCGGGGAATAAGGATTAGGATGTTAGGACTGATGCTTTTGAATTACTACTTTTAATTGATGGAGATATGGGATTTGGGTTTTTTGTTGATTGCGCTCGCTAAGATCTTTTCTTTCGATCTTATGCCTACGTATTCCCGTTTACCAAAACAGGGAAATCAGAGCGTTCGTAGTTCCTCCTATTCTATGGGAGGAAATTGGTTTTTGGTGTCTTGTTCAAAGCCCAAGATGTGAAGCGAAAGGTGGTTTATATCTTGTTCAAAGCCCAAGATGTGAAGCTGAAAAGGTCTATTTGTGTCTTGTTCAAAGTCCAAGACGTGAAGCTGAAGGACCTCGACTTTAGAGAGAATTTGTCATCTCTAAAGAGGGGGAAGGAGAATTACTTTAACTGGGATACGCGGATCCGAGCAATGCCATAATTTCCGAAGAAAGGGTTTTAACCTGAAGGAGAAGACTTTAACTCAGTGTAGAGCAATGCCATCTTTCCTTAGGAATTTCTCATGCTAAAAGAGGGACAGTGGCATGGATGTAGATGATCCAGAGGCTTGCCGCTTACAGCGATTAGATGAAAGGAAAGGAGTTGTTGATGTTTGTGTACTGTGAACGATGCATAGCTTTGATGCTAAAAGGTTGATTGGATCAACCAGTGGTTTTCTTATACAAAGCCTAAGAGGAGGCTAATTTCCGCTAGGAAAATCATTATACAAAGCCTAAGAGGAGGCTATTTTGTGTCTCGTACAAAGCCCGAGAGAGAGGCTAAAAGGTTTTGACCCAGTGGGGCATATCGTTATACAAAGCCTAAGAGGAGGCTAGCAAAGAGTTTGACTCTTGCTTAAGGGATTTATATCTCGTACGAGGCCCGAGATGGAGGCAAAAAAAGGGGTGATTGACTCAACGAGGGAATCTTTTGTGTCTCATACAAAGCCTGAGAGAGAGGCTAAAAGGTTGTTTTGACTCCACTGGGGAGAATTTTGGTATCTCGTACAAAGCTCGAGATGGAGGCTATTGTAACTGTTTCAGTTGAGTGACAGATCTAATATACTGATTTAAAAGAGAAAATCAGTTCTTATATGAGCAACACTGTACTCAGGGATTTGATTTGAGGATCAGGGATATTTCCTTCTCTTTGAGGAAACGGGAAATCCAAAGGGTATTGAGACTATCCGAGTCTGCGGGTTTCCTTCCTATTTAACGAAGGGTGCTTGAGAATGTCTTTGAGACTCAAGGAAGTTAGACTGTCCAAGTCTAGAGTTTTATCTTTTGTACTATGCTTCGAGAAATAGTAGTAGACTCTATGAAAGGACTGTTCTATGAGGATGACTAGGTTCTGTTCCTATACCTCTAGGAGGTCGTCGGGACAGTTTGTACGAAGCCCAAGAGGAGGCTGAAAACTTTTAAGAAGCCGACGGGTCCTTGTACGAAGCCCAAGAGGAGGCTATCATTCCTGGAGGAAGAGATCATTATACGAAGCCTAAGAGAAGGCTCTGAATACTTCTAAGAAGTCGTAGGGTCCTTGAATAATGCCCAAGAGGAGGCCGGGTTGCTTATAGGAAGCCTGTGGGTCCTTGTACGATGCCCAAGAGGAGGCCGATGCTTTTAAGAAGCCCGTGGGTCCCAAACCAAAGAAAAGTTCAGGAAAACTCTTTTAGAGTTAAAACCACTGGTAAATGTGCGAGGTTTACTATCCAGTGACTTTAACTTTTAGAGAGAGTCCGAACCGTTCGGCGGTTTGAAGAAATTCAAGAGAAGTTTCACCGAGAATAATTCATCTCTGGGGAATAGAATTTCTTGACGATTCCTAAGGAGGACAACCGAAGAGAAGACTGTATCTGGTGATCCAATTAGGGATCTAGGCGTCTATTTCTACGAATAAGTGAAACGGCGTCACATAGTTCTAGACGTAGTAGCCGGGGAAACTCGAAATATCTATACTATTATTACACAGTAGATATAAGTTTATGAAAGGAGACTTACAGTGAGCAGCCCCACAATACAGTTTATAATATGAAAGCAGTAAATGAAAGCGATAACCACTTACTCGGTTGTAGTGCTTCCATGCTGTTTGGTTAGTTGTTCAACAAAGAAAGATAAAAACAACAGTATATTCAAAAATCAAAGGAGAAAGTGCTTTGAAAAAGAAAGATTTGGGGCTTACAGCTCAAGGAGAGGCCCAGGGTTTTATTAGTGAGCGCACTGTTTGAATTTGTACAGAGGGACTTATACAAGTGACTGTGGCCCAAAAAGGTTTTCTGTACAAAGGGATGGGTCTTACACTCTCTCAAGAGGCCCAAAAAGGTTTAAAGAAAAAGAGTGGGGCTTATAACACGAGGGTAGGCCCAGATGGTTTTTAATTTTAAACGGGCGACGATCGCGCCGTTTACTTGTACAGAGGGACTTATACAATGAGTGAGGCCCAAAGAGTTTTTGTACAAGGGGGGATGGGTATTACACTCTCTCAAGAGGCCCAAAAAGGTTTAAAGAAAAATAAATGGGTCTTACTACTCGAGGGTAGGCCCAGATGATTTTTGAAAAGGCGACGATCGCGCCGTTTGTTTTTTGACGGTATCGGGACTTATACAATAAGTGAGGCCCAAAGATGATTTGGTCAAAAAAAAGGATTGGGTCTTACACTCTAATAGAGGCCCAAAGTGTTTTGAAAATGATTTATGAGGGTTGAATTAATCCAAAACCTTAATTTGTTTTCAAAAATGTATTTAATTGAATAAAAATTCAATTAAAATGATAAAAAATTGTTTAACACATGGAAAACAAATTGTGATATTGGATTAATGCTTCAAAAATTAAGTATTGACCTACAAAATAATTAGAAAGCATTAAAAGTTGCAAAATCAATGTAGAAAAAATATTTAAAATGCCAAAAACAATCAAAATATTAATTCTTTACAAAAATATCAATTATATGAAATAAATAATATTTTTGGGATTTTTTGATAAAATAAAATATTTTAACATTTTTGTGAATTATTAAAAAAAGAATCAACTCAAAATCATTAAAACTCAGAGAGAAATTAATTTTTGAATCAATTAAACAAAATCACAAAATTCAAATATTCAAATATATGAAAATGGCGCCAAGAACAACACCAAGAACACGCGCGTTTTTCAGTTTGCCCAGATTTGCATTTTCTATCCAATCTCCATGAATACGTAACCATATCATGCAATCCACATATCATTATGCTCGTCTCAACCTCACGATCATGTCTATGTACTTTAATTTCATTTAAATTAAACATACAACAAGAAATCACGAAGAGACCTCAAGAACCCTAATTTCTGCATGAAGGCTAGGATTTTTGATACACAATTCAAACAGAGCAATTAATTGAGGGAAAGCATTCCATGCATGATTATGAACATATGGCCAAATTATTGTGCGAGGAAATATGCATAGATTGAGAGATGACCAAGTTTAGGCTTACCTCCAAGTCGTGACAGCAAGAGCAAATCAAATTCTGGGTTGGAGGTGTTACAGATGAGTTGTGATGATCTGAACAGCTTCCCTACACCATATGGAGTGTGTTTGAACACTTGGATTGAATTGAAATGGACTGGATCAGTTTATGGCATCTCAGCTGCAACTTCACTTCAAACTTGTGTGGATGGCAAGTGATTTTGAGATTTTGATGTTTCAGATGTTATGTGAGTGTTTGATCAGCTCATATGTGATGTATGTGAGGTGTGTGAGTGATTGGTTTATGCAGAATTGCTCTCAAACTCAAAACCCGATAGCTACCTTGCTAAGAAAGGCATTTTTGCCAAGAGAAAGAGATTTTGAGGAAAGCATCTGTTAGATGGCTTTGGTGTACTCAAACTAACCACAATTGAGCTCTATTTATAGTAGAGCAAGTTTGTTTTACAAGGAATAGTACATGGCAGCTGGTAAGTAGGTTTCCTCAATGTTGGCCAATGGAAATGAAAGTCTCCTCTAGCCATTGACTAGAGGTTAGGGCACAGAGCTTTGGTCCCCTTGGTCTTGGATAAGTCTTGACTGATTTCAGATGAGAATGGCTCAGTCCATGCCACCTTGATGGTTCCATTGAATGCCTCATTCCAAATTTGAAGTCTTGTCCCTACTTTGGCAACTCTAGGTTCAACATGATATTCCTTGTTCCTTGGACCTTGGAGGCTTGGCTCAGTGATTGTCCCCTTTGGATTCAATCCTCTGAGGTGTCCAAGTGGATTGGAGCAATTGCAATTGGCTGATTTTGGCAAATCGAGCCAAAATGCAAATTCTGCCTTGCCTTGACAGATTTCAGCAAGGCAACTTGCCAATGTTGTATCTCATGATGTAGGTTGAATTTGGCAATGTTCTTGGCCATTTTGGAAAGCTCTTACATGATACAACAACTATTTGAACAAGTTTGGTTCTGATCTCTTTTGATTCCAAGTGAAAAATCCCCCTACATTTGGCAAAAAGTGAAGCAGAATTCTGACTTAGTGAAAATTTCACTAAGTGTTGGAAAAAGTGACATTTTCACTTTTCAGCCACTTTGATCACTCCATAACTCAAAATCCTTAATGAATTGGAATGACTTGTAGTTGAAGTTTTTGTAGGTGATAATGAGGGCTACAAATCCATCTTTGGATGAGAAAAAATGGCCTTGTGGTTTAGGAGTTATGGTCCTCCAAAGTTGGTACCTTTGCCACTTTATTTTTAACTTAGAAAATTTTCTAAGTTTTATGGTTACCCCTTTTACAAGTTATCTCACTTTTCTTGATTTTTCTTGATGAATGATGATTCAAATCATACATTAACATCATTTTAGGGTTAAAAATCCATTTTGGTGAAAAATCTCAAAAAGTCAAAGTTAACTTTTGTGCACAGTTGACTTTTTATCAGATGAATTCCAAACTGTGCAATTCTTCAGGAAATCATGTACTTGACCTAAATCAAACTTGATGGACATGTTCCATGGGTGTCATAGGGTATATTCAATCATGTATTAGGGTTTGGGAGCATGCCTTGGTTAAAAGTCAAAGTTACAGTTGACTTTTCCCTTAAAACCCTAATTGTGGTGCAGATGAAAATGAGACTTGTTGCTCAAGCTTCTTGGATCAATCCATTGTTCCAAATGGATCAATATGGTATATTAGAGACCCTCAAATCATCTCTTGAGGTCTTGGCTCATGGTTTGTCCCAAAAGTCAACTTAGGGGTGAATTAGGTCAAGAAACCCTAATTCCTGATTTTTGATGAATGCATCCCCTGAGGCAAAATTGACTTGATGCATGGGTTCATGAGGTTCCATGAAGCATATTAGGTTATGTTTTGGATCAATGGCTTGTGCCCAGATGAAAATTTCCATCTGGAGGCCCTGGTCGACCAAAACCCTAATTTGGTGACACTATCGATCTTGAGACTTGATCCACCTAGAAGGGAGCAGCCTTGTGCTTAATCCTTGAAGTGGGAGTCCTTTTTGATCCATTGTGGATGTTTAAGAAATTAGACAAGTTGAAGATCGTGTCATTTCTTGATTGATCCTTTGTCTAAGCACTCAGAGAGGGCTTGAAACCCTAATTTTGCTTGTAGTGGATGCTCTCCCATCTTTGGGGAGACTAATGAAGCATGATGGTTCATCCATATTGTGATGATGATTTTCACAATGATGGGAAATCTAAGTGGTCAAAATTTGGGGTATTACAAGGAGCGCTTTCAAACTCCCGCTCTCTGTTAAAAGTCTTCCGCAATCTACGATAAGGATGATTGGATTTTATAAATTTTCTATGCCCGAGGTAAACAATTTTTTTCAAACTCAAGCTTGTGAAAACATGTATCATATTCACATATAGGACATGCTTTATGCCCTTTGACACTATATCCTGCCATATGCAGGAAATTCGTTGATTGTGCAAATTAACATTGCACGCATCTTAAACTTTTCACCAGAATATGCATCATCAAAGTCAACACCTTTACCCCACAAAAGTTTTAAATCCTAAATTAATGGACTTAGATAAACATCTATGACGTTTCTAGGTTGTCTTGGTCCAGAATTCATCATAATTAACATCATATACTGGCGACCCATGCACAACCAATGAGATAGGTTATAAATTGTGAGAAGAAAAAGCCACGCAGAATGGTTATTGCTTAAATTACCAATGAGGTTCATTTCATCTGTGGCAAGTCCAAGCCTAAGTTTCTTGGCTCAAGGCCAAAATCCGAAAATAATGAATCAATTTTCTTCTATTACAAAGAATCAGCTACATGGCGAATGTCTCCATCAAATTTTCTTTCATCTGCATGCCATCTAATGTTCTTTGCATCATTCACATTATCAAAAAGTCTCTTTAACCTCAAAATTATTGGCAAGTACCATAACACTTTTGTAGGAGGACACTTCTTACTAACAATGTCATTGTCATCACCATTATTGTTCTTCAACTTATAGCGCGACTCACCATATTGTGGACATTTGTCCAAATTTTCATACTCTTTCATGTATAATATGCAATTATTATGGCATGCATGTATTTTGACATACTCCAAACCCATTGGACACTATATCTTCTTGGCCTCAAAACATCCATCCGACAAATTTTTATCTTCTGGTAGAATTTATTTCAACAAATCAAGCAGATATGTGAAACTTTTGTCCGACCACCCACTTTTTTCCTTCAGATTAAACAATCTTAACAACGCAGACAATCGTGTAAAATTGGTGCACCCCTTATATAAAGGCACATCTTTGTCGATACATAAAATATCATAAATATGTGATTTCATATAAGATGATTCTCCAATATCACGAATCATATCTTCTAGTTGATCATCCATATCATCATCATATACATCCATTTGTACTGTCGCATTTTGATTATTATCCACTTCTCCATGCCACATCCATGTTGTATAATTTTGACATATTCCATCACAACATAGGTGATGTAATATTTCTTTCTTTGACTGTTTGCTAATATTCCCGCAAATAACACAAGGACAATAAAAGATACCATTATTGTTGGGAACATTTTTTTTGACAAGTTCAAGGAATTGAAGAACTCCTTTCTCATACACCGGACCTAATCTATCAGCTTTCATCCAACTATAATCTATAACATATTCTGAAACTCATCAAAAGAATAATGTGAATGGCAACCTAATGCTACACGCACAACATCAAAAACGAAAACACCAAACCTAATATGATTATATGCAAGTGACAATGTCTGAATAAAACATGAACATAGCAACATCAAAACATAAACATATTCACAAGCATCAAAATGTCTGAATAAAACATAAACATATCCAACACAAAAACCTAAAGCGTATTCACAAAATCTGATTAAAACATGAACATAGCAACATGGAAAATACACATAAAAATGTCAATGCACACAACATCCTAGCAAAGAACATTAACATTCATAAGTGTCAGAGAGAGATAATGGTAAATAACCCTTATGAAGAACATAAATATTCAAAAGCGGCAGAGTGATGGATTGGTAACATACCGTAATTCGAAGAGGATGATGATTTTCTTTCCATAAATGATATTCGTTTCCAAAAATGAATAAAGATGGTGAAGGTATCGCTATCGCTATCGTCTCGTTCGCTAGGGCACCCTTGTGTGTTATGAACAAAATGAAGTACCTGTAATGTTTTAATTTTATGGAAAAACATTTCACAACAGTTGCAAGCTTCAACCATTGTGAAATATAGAACATATAACCACGGTTGAACTAAACAAACGTGGTTGTTATACTTTCAATTTTTAAATAAAAATTAATGAGAAGGGACACACGCTAGTTTTTATTGAAAAAAGGGGAAAATGTTTATGTTAGGACGAACTTTGAATTCTCTAACCCACATTTATAGAGAAGGGAGCATATGTGCATATTTTTTTTTGGCTAATTTTGGTATAAATTTGAATTCTCTAACCATTTTTTAGTCCATTCCTTTTAGTTTAAGGAAATACTTTATACAAAATAGGATAGACATGTCTTTCTTTAATATATGAGGCTTTGTTAAAAAACATCATTTGCTTGTTAACATCTTTATGCTCGTCTTTGAGCTCCAATGTGTTTTTAGATTGGGCATACCACATACCCAAGGGCAGTAAAAGCTCATTCATGATAAGGCTCTGTCCAAAAACATGTGTGCCAAGACATTAATGACTCAAAGTGCTCATATGGTCAGATATAATTGGATGACCTCCCACGTGAGGTGGCTGATCACACAACAACGACTCTAAGCACTCACACTCTATAAAGTCCAACACGCGCAATTTCAAGCATTCTCTCATTCACCTACTCAAACAACTTTGTCATTCATTCACTGACTTCGGCATTGGAGTGTTATCCTTTCAGGTCCACCCCTTATCCATTGTACTGAAAGCTCACTCCACTGCATCACAACCCAAGCTCATTCTATCTTCGCATGTTTCTAGTTGCAGCACGAAACACGTCACCTTTTGTGCGAATCAATTTCTAACTCTAAAAAATTTTCACTATCAACTTCTCTGATCCCAAAGTCACAAATCGTTATTGTGACCTCTCTTTGAAGAATGTGAGGGTGTTTGATCCACTTACTGAATTCACCAAAGATTTGTTTACTTCAAGATCATCCCCTTACCTTGACAACTCTTTGATCGATGGTGAGAATGAAAATCATCCATTGTGGGACTCTTCAAGATTTTCGGTGGCAACTAAGAAGTGGGAAGAAGAGAAACACATCTTTAGGTTTCGAGAACGAGAGAAATTGGATAGAGTTCTTAACGTGATGCTCCCACAGGTCGTAACTGCTACCATAATGAAATACCCAGTATCAAGAATCCTTATAGACGACGGGAGTACACGTGACATTATCTACCTCAACATCTTTAGGAGTTTATCTCAAACATTTGAAGGCGGGGATAATTTAGCATTCAATGACTCTTCTACTCGCTCGTCTGAAATCATTGAACTACCCATTTCCATCAAAAAAAGAAAGGATGAGAGGATCGTGGACACAATTTTCTTGATAATCTCATGTAAATACGTGTACAAGGCCTTCTTAATAAGACCATTCCTCTCAGCGTTAGATGCAATGGCCTCCACAATTCCTCTAAAAAGGATAAATCATAAGGATTTTGGAAAAATAATTTTATTTTAGACAATCTACGTGGGGCTCGCTTGATACACAGAACCATACTCAAGAACCCCTTAGCGACCAGTGTCGCCGATAAAAAGAAAAAGAAGAAGTATATGGGGACTACTGTCAACACGGTCTACCTCGACGTGCAAGAAAATGAAACCCTGCAAGAGCATGAGCTCGGACCTTCGTCGAGAGTCAAAGTGAAAAACTATTGGGTGATTCCATACGACAACTTTGAAGTTATACAACTCGATTCTAGTTCAAAAAGATTAGTTTGTATATGGGCTAAATTGGTGTAAGTCTTTATAAATGGCTATTAAATGCCTTAAAGCTAATGTCTACCTCTTTGTAATTTCTCCTGATGTGATTCCTAACATTGACGTTAGTATGGCTTATCACAAATTAAACATTGACCCTTTTTACCCGTTATGTGGTGCAACTAAGAAGACGTCAATCCCCTAAAAAGGACTAATCATTAATGAGTAAGGTCTGATGTCTACTTGACTCCAACTTTATTTATGAAGTAACATATATTGAATGGTTGTCTAATGATGTATTAGTCAAGAAACCATCGGGGAAATGGAGAATATGCACTTAATACACTGACCTCTATCGAGTCTTCTCGAAATATTCATATCCGCTCCTAAACATTGACAAACTAGAAGAAAATTCGGCCGACTACAAACTATTCTCACTCATGGACACGTATTTAGGCTATAATTATATACCCATCTTCAAATGAGACATAAATAAGACAACCTTCATACCTGAACAAGATAAATATCAGTACACCTTCATACCTCTTGTCTTGAAGAATGCATGAGCAACATACTAGAGAATGATGAAAAAAATATTTAAAGAAGACATAGGTGAAAAGTTAGATGTTTACATGGATGATATGATTTCTAAGTCCATCAAAGAAGGGCTACAGAATGAACACCTAGAGAGCGTGTTCTGATAGGTTCGACAATATAATATAACTCTCAACCCAAAGAAATGTACCTCCAAAATAAGAGTCAACAAATTGCTTGGATTCTACTTGACAAAGACATGAATATACACTACTACAAAATACGCCTTCGGTAAGACAAATTATACTACGGTTATGCATTCCACCGTTGTAATACCACAAACTGGATGCGCCTGATAAATTTTTAATTTTTTGAAAGTTATTTAATCACGATTGATATAAACAACCGTGGTGATAAAGTAATAGTTACAAGCTTTGATTTCTAGCAACTACATTTTTTTCCATTTTTCCTATTACAAAAAGCACGTGTCACTTAAGTTTAGAAATAAATAAAAAAATGAAAAATATTTAACCACAAATTTAGTCTACAACCGTTGTAATAATATCTACATTTCACTGCGGTTGTAAATATCAACCGTGATTAAAGTTTTTACTAATAAATTTAAAACAAAACAGATTCATTATTTCCTTCATAACATGCCCTAAGCGAACTAGCGAACCAAAGACGGCAACGATAGCAATAGAAAAATCTTCATCTTCACAATCTTTGTTCATTTGAATCTTTATTCTTAATAATCTTCACTATCTTCATTCTTTGTCTCTTCGAAGTACGGTATGTTTTGTGCAAACTTCACTCTCTTCCTCATCTTCGTAATTCTTGATAATCTTCACCATTTTCATTCTTGTTTGATTTTTTGGTCTGTTTCTTGCAAAGCTCATATGCTTTATCCATATGCTTAAGATTTAGAGTTGTATTATTGTACTGAATATGCTTTATGTTTTGTTGTTGGATTTTATGGTATGTTTCTTGCAAAGTTCATATACTTTATCCATATGCTTAAGATTTAGAGTTGTATTATTGTCCTAAATATGCTTTAGTTTTTCGACATTCTTTAGGCTTAGATTTTGTTGTGCCATTCACAATATTGTTTTGATATAAATTTCAGAATATATTATGGATCGTAGTTGGATGAAAGTTAATAGATTAGGTTCGATAAATGAGAAAGGAGTTCTTGAATAACTTGAATACGCTAATCAAAATATTCCTGGCAATAATGGTATCTTTTATTGTCCTTGTGTTAACTGCGGGAATATAAAGAAAGGTACACAGGATGATATATTTCATCACTTATGTTATGATGGTATATGTCAAAATTATACAATATGGATGTGACATGGTGAGGTGGAAAAAAATCGAAACCCTGCGTCACAAAGTCACAAAGTTGATGAAGATGAATATATGGATAACCATCTAGAAGATATGTTCTGTGATATTGGAGAATCTTCTTTTAAGAAAGCCCATATTTATGATACTTTATGTAGTGATAAGGGCACCCCTTTATATAAGGGGTGCACAAGTTTTACATGATTGTCTGCGGTTTTAAAATTGTTTAATCTGAAAGCAAAAAATGGGTGGTCGGATAAAAGTTTCACAGAATTGCTTCATTTGTTAAAACAAATGCTACCGGAAGATGATCGTTGTTATGATGCCAAGAAGATATTGTGTCCATTGGGTTTGGAGTATATCAAAATACATGCATGCCCTAATGACTGCATATTATACAAGAAAAAGTATGAAAATTTTGATTAATGTCCGAAATGTGGGGTGTCGCGTTACAAGCTGAAGGACAACAATGGTGATGACAATGAAAATGTAAGTAGGAATAGGCCTCCTGCTAAAGTGTTATGGTACTTGCCAATAATTTAAAGATTCAAGAGACTTTTTGCTAATGCGAATGACGCAAAGAATATTAGATGGCATGCAGATGAAAGAAAATGTGATGGAAACAAACGCCATGTAGCTAATTCTTTATAATGGAAGACAATTGATTCGTTGTTTTCGGATTTTAGCACTGAGCCAAGAAACCTTAGGCTTGGGTTTGCCGTCGATGGAATGAACCTCTTTGGTAATATGAGTACTAATCATTCTTCGTGGCCTGTTCTTCTCCTGATTTATAACTTATCTCCTTGGTTGTGCATAAAGTGTAACTATATGTTGTTGAGTATGATGATTTCTAGACCACGATAACTTGGAAACGACATAGATGTTTATCTAAGTCCATTAATTGAAGATCTAATACTTTTGTGGGAGGACGGTGTTGAAGTTAATGACGCATATTCTGGTGAAAAGTTTAAGATTCGTGCAATGTTATTTTTCATAATCAACGACTTTCCAGCATATGGTAATTTGGATGGATATAGTTTCAAAGGACACAAAGCGCATCCTATTTGTCAATCTGATACATGTTATCACCAACTTTAGTTTGGAAAAAAGACTGTTTACCTTGGGCATCAGAAATTTCTAAAACCCAATCATTCTTATCGTAGATTGTGGAAGGCTTTTAATGGAGAGCAGGAGTTTGATATCGCTCCTAAACCTTTAACCAGGGATGAAGTTTATCAATGACAGAAGCACATTAATGTTGTCCTTGGAAAGGGAAAAAAAGAAAAAGGGCAAGTTGTTGAGAAAAATATATGGAAAAAGAGTTAGTGTTCTTTGATCTTCCATATTGGCCAAGTCTCGATGTAAGACATTGTCTTGATGTGATGCATGTGGAGAAAAATGTGTGTGATAGTTTGATTGGAACACTTCTAAACATTCCAGGAAAGACTAAAGATAGTAAGCAATCTCGTCTCAATATGGAGGCGATGGGTATACGAAAATAATTGGCTCCAATAGAAAAAGGGAAAAGAACTTATCTGCCTCCAACTTGTTACACTCTATGTAAAAAGGAAAAGAAATTTTTTTGCAAGTGTTTGCATGGTATCAAAGTGGATGTATCCAATAGAGCGATACATGAAGATCTTTAAAGGATATACGAAGAATCATCATCGACCGGAATCTTCGATAGTTGAAAGGTACATCACAGAAGAAGCTATTAAGTTTTGTACAAACTATTTGTCAGAAGCAGAGTCTATAGGAATTCCAAAGTCTCGTCATGCTGACACTGAAGGTAGAGGTATTCAAGGTTTAAATGTTAAGTCAATGGTTATGGATGTAGTTATTCAGGCACATTTCTATATATTGAATAATCTTGAAGTAGTTCAACCTTACGTGGCTACTCACAAAGGACTTTTGAAGAAAAAATATCCACGAATGAGTGGAAAGTTGTTGTTGATCGAACATAACAAGAAATTCCTAGATTAGTTTAATAAAAGGATACGAAAAGATCATAGTGCATCCGAGACAATTAAATGGTTATCGTTCATGCCAAAATTTAATGTGATAACTTGGACTGCATATGGCATTGATTATTATACCTTTTATACAAAATCAAAAGATGATTGTAGTACAATGCAAAATAGTGGGGTTATGGTTGAGGCCGAATCCATTTATTTCTCTAGTTCGAAAGATGAGAATCCAATATTGGCATCTAGTGCGTTCTATGGTGTCATTGAGGAGATTTGGGAGATTGATTATGTTATCTTCAGAGTATCTTTATTTAAATGCAAGTGAGTTCCAAATAATATTAATGGTGTACAAACTGATGACTTAGGATTCACCTGGGTTGACCTTGGCAAGGCAAATTATATGACCGAACCATTCATAATGGCTTCATAAGAAAAACAAGTTTTTTATCTAACAGACCGTTTGAACACATCGGGGAAATGGTCAATCGTTCTCCGAGGAAAAGACATTCCTAGTAGTGATGAAAGTTTTGATATTCCTTCTTACACAACAAAAGTGCCTACCACTTATGATGAAGTTGATAGAGATGATGTGCATGGCATATGGGAAAATTAACAAGTAATTAGTATTTTATTTTTTATTAATAATTTAATTAATGTAAGTCATTATTTCTAAGTATATTTACTAACAAGTATGATTATTTGAAATTATAGGTGTTTAAAGTCAATACACCAAGAGATAAGACACCAAGAGACAAAGAAACTAAAACACTATAAGATACAATTATGTGATGTTAAATAATATTTGTAGGTTGCTTTTTGCCATTTTTCTTTGGGTTAAATATGTTTATAGCCTTCGTAAATATTTGGATTTTGTTTTTAGTCCCTCAAAATATTTCCTTCAAAAAATGGTCCTCCTAAAATTTTTAATCCACACTTTTGGTCCCTCCTGCAACTTTGCGACGATTTTTACAACTTACCGACAGAATTAACGATGGTTTTAGCGACAGATTTTGATCGGACCTGGATCAGACAGTTGATAGTGGCCAACGGCGTCTGGAACGGCAGCTCCGGTGATGGTGAGAGACGGCCGGGGGGGGGGGTGTACCTGCAAGGTACTCCAACGCTCAAGTGAGAGAGTGTACAGAATAACCGCAAATACAGAAAGAGTAAAGTGGTAGAAGAATGTGTCTCACCTGACCCTCTCAAATGAGAGGGTATTTATAGAGAGCCCCCAGCGCGGGGCCAACGGTTACCTGCAGTGGGCTGGATCAACTAGGCCCACTCCAAGCAACTGCTAGGGCTTACGTGTAGTAGTGAAGACCAGCACGTGGTCTTCGCCCTAGAACGGACATGGCCTCGCGGGGAGGAGCCATGTTCGTCGAGGAGTGACGTGTAGCATTCTCGCGGGGAGAAGCTAGTCTGTCGGGGAGACACATCTCAGCAGGGTGTGATGTCCTCCTTCCCTATTGTCCCAAGTGCCCGACACTGCCTACGTGCCCGGCGAAACTGTGGCTAGCACGTGGCAGTCGCGTGTCTTGCAGAAGGACCTTATTGGGCCTCCCCTGGCTGTATGGGTTGGGCCTGCTTGACTGTTGGGCAACCTCGGCCCAGTCCAGAACAGTTTTTAACTTAGTGACTGAATTAGCAACAGTTTTAGTGACAGTTTTGGTACTAGGGACCAAAAGTGTGGATGGAAAATTTTAGGAGGACCATTCTTTGAAAGAAATATTTTAAGGGACTAAAAATGAAATTTGAGATATTTATGAGGACCACAAACATATTTAACTCTTTTCTTTTGATGTAATACATATACAATGTTTGGTTCTTAATCCAATGTATGGATTTGATGTAATACAATACAATTCTTCATTATGATACAATTGATGTTTCTGTTCTGATATGGTTCAAAAAAATACAGGTTAAAAAATGGAAAAATTTCAAAATGCAGGAAAATTATTTTTAAAAAAGCATATAATTTAACGATGGTTGTAATATATAACCGTGGTTGTATAGTGAACGCTATCCAGAATAATATATTACACCAAAAGATGCGATGTTGAGAATCGAACCTAGGACCTTTAATATATTACAGCAATTAGTTATAGCAATCGTGAACATATATAGCGTGCTTTCAGGTTTTCTACAACGGTCATAAGACCGTGATTGTAAGTAGCGCATATACAACCACACCCTACGTAACAACGACAGGTCACACGTGATGTTATCCCTTTTCCAACCATTATTGTATATGCTTTCCATAGTAGTGATAAGAAAACCCTGATAAATGTGAAGTGATCATCAAGATGGTAGCACAAACAAAAAAGAAAGTGGTAATGCAATTAAATTGGATGGTCACATCCTAAATTAGATTCATTTGGAGGTCACCTAAGCACATATTGCCATTTTATAATTTACTAAAGAAAGAAGCATGATTTTAGTGGACTTCGTAGTGCAAGCATGTGTTTGTATCTCTTAAGGAAGCCTTATCAACCCCATTGGTGTTATCCAAACCAATGGCCCAAAAAAATTTCTTCCTTACTTATTCGTCTCCGCTGAAGAAAACAGTGTCGTTCTTATCTGAATCTTGGTGTACTTCATATATAAGGTGCAAGTTGCACTTAAAAGACGTTATCAAAAGATATAGAAAGTCGTGTTAGCAGTAGTGGCTCCATCCAGGATGTTGCGACATTATTTCATGGCATATGTTATTGTTTTTGTTTGCACAAATTTACCACTGAAGCAAGTTCTCCACATACCAAATCTAGTAGGGCGGCTAACTAAATAGTCAGTCGAGATGTCTGAGTTTAACGTCTCCTTTAAGTCTATTGAAGCACTGAAGGCCCAATGGTTTTCAAATTTCATAACATAAATGATTTTAGATGCACCTGAACTAGCTAAAACTTAGATCTTACTCATAGACGAGTCATACATTAGCATATAAATCAACGCCGATCTCATATTAGAAAATTATTCTTGTTTAGTGATTGAGTATCCCTATGTTTTGAGTTTCCCACTACCAATAACTAGGCTAAATATGAAGCTTCCATTGCAAGTCTCACATTACGATCCAAAATGGGGGCAAAAAACATCAAGCTACAAATAAATTCACACTTGCTAGTATCGTAAGTAAAAAAAGAATCGTGTGCCAAAGACCCATATTTGCAGCAGTATCTCAACCTGACTAAAGAAAGATTGGTGAAGTTCAAATATTAATATATCTTATGTAAGTTTAGAGTGAAATCTAAGAGGGGGTGAATTATATTTGCAAGATTTTTCTTATTTTATTAAGAGTATCTTAATTTTTTAGGATATACTTGAACTGGTTATTTGGACAACTGAAAGTGCAAAAAACTTAAAGTGTGGAAAGGGAAGGTGATAAAAACACAATATGAGGGGTTAATTTTGTGTTGGCTTTTTCTTTATTTTTAAACTCTTGGTCAGATTCTAAACACAAAGTATAGAATATGAATCAGAGGTAAGAGGTAGGCAGCGGATAAGTAAAGCAAGAAAGAAGAGACACACACAGAGTTATCCTGATTCCTCTCACAACTCGAGAGTAATCTAGTCATAATACTTACAAGAGATTCTAACTATAATCACACAAGATTACAATTTACTCTAGCCCGCAAGAAAGATACTTCCAATTCTCAAAAACTAAGTAAGAGACTTCTATGCTCAAGCTCACAAGCAAGCGACTTCCAATGCTCAAGTACACAAGCAAGATACTTCTATGCTCAAGCTCACAAGCAAGAGACTTCAAATGCTAAAACACTTAGTAAGAGACTTTTATGCTCAAGAACACAAGTAAGAGACTTCAAATGCTCAAACACTTAGTAAGAGACTTCAAACAATATACCTAATAGATAAAATATTGTTTGGGGTAATACACTTGATATACAAAAAGAGGTGTAGAAAGAATACAATCCAAATAGACTCCTTAAGACTTAGGGATTTATAAGATATACAAGGATAAGAAATCCCAAGTTTTGCTTGTGTTTTGTTTTTACATAGTAAATTCACTTTGAATGTCAATAGGTCTATCTGTTTCTTCAAGTCTTCAGCTCCTTAAATAGAGAAGGAAAAGATTGGCTGGAAAACTTGTAAAAGAGAGTCTATGAGAAGCTAGAATAGA
This sequence comes from Lathyrus tuberosus, assembly GCA_022829125.1. Taxonomy (NCBI): domain Eukaryota; kingdom Viridiplantae; phylum Streptophyta; class Magnoliopsida; order Fabales; family Fabaceae; genus Lathyrus; species Lathyrus tuberosus. The sequence goes on from JALAZF010000002.1 coordinate 39,928,550, forward strand.
GATGATGAGATGTTTTTTCAAAATAGACAAGGTCGTTGAAAGCTTTTTTGAAATCCCTTTGCTGCAAAAGGAATTATCTATTACATCCCAGCTGACTCTATGAGAAAATAGAGCTTAGGTCTTCATGTGATAAAAGTAGGCTCAGAGGTTAATAGTGACCTATCATCGTCAACTTGTTTCTTGCGCTTTGACTAGCTCAGGTTCTAATCTTCGGAAGTAGACTTCTTCAAAGTCTGGTCTTCAAAGGCTAACTTCTTCAGACTCTGGCCTTCATACGTTGACTTCTTCAGATGTTGACTTCTTTAGAGATACCAAAGCTATCGGGTCAGCTTGGCTCGCAAGTCAAGATATCACCATTGAACTTTTATTTTATCCAAGGGAAGGGAGAAAAGATCGACCAAAACCCTAAGTAAAAATGCAAAGCAAAAAGAAAGGCCTAAAGCTAAGCAAAGAGAGATCAAAGGTACGAGGGTTGGTTATACTAAGGGAAGGTACTAGCACCCTAAGTATCTATAGTACTCTACAGGAACCTCTTGAAATATTTGTGTTTTGGCTAAAATTGTTTGCTAAGGTAAGGATGGGAAAAGAAAATAGAAAAGGTGGAAAAAGAAAAAGGTAGCTCGCTAGTATCTCGCAATCCTATGCCAGCGTTTCCTTAATAGGAAGTCAGAGCAATCGTAGTTCAGAACTACGATAAAAATGGTGTAAAAGGAAAAGAGTGGGAAAAGAAAAGGTTGCTCGCCAAGGATCGGGGCCTTGTGCCTATGTATTCTCAAAAGGAACTTGAGAAATCAGAGCCTTCGTAGTTCGTGCAACTACGAATTATTAGGTTCTAAGAACCAAGAACAACAACAAAGACAAACATATAAGGGACATGCACAATGACAATAAGTCAACATACAATCCCTCTCCTTGGATTAGGTCAACAAGGATCAAAAGAAAATAACAGGTACATAGAAGAACATCATGTAAATGGCAAGGAATAAAGGCACAGACACAGTACTGCAGAATACGCATGGAAAAACATCATGGTAATCAATTGCCAGTAAAATCAATAATGGACACGACAAAGCATCGTGGAGCAAACATCAAAAAATAATCAAAGAAAAGCATCAGGATTAAATCATGGAAAATAAGCTCAAGATATGGAAGCAAAACAGTCGCAAGATAAAATCGGGCAACCAAAGAAGAATTATTAATTAATTAAATATAAATATTTAATAAAATTAATTAATAATTTAATTAATCAATATTAAATAAAAATATTTAAATTTATTAATAATAAAAAATATTTATTTACAACTTTTTAAATTATACAAACAACAAAAAAAATAAAAGTATTAAAAATAAAATAATTAAAATGTTCTCTATTTTGAAAACCCACAGTAAAATTTTAAAAAAAATTTAACATTGATTTAAATTAGAAGGCAATAATGCCACCGACAGGTAAAAAAAAACAAACTATTCAGCATGAGAAATAGTGACGGGTTGAATCTAAATATGGTAAAAGCACAATTCTAGGTTTCAGCATTAGAAAAAGGTAACATCTCAAACCAAATATTTTCATATTTTAAAAATAATAATAATAAAAAAATAATAAAACTGCAACAATAATATGTATCCACAATGCAATAAAAATAGAAACAAAAATCATTCAAAATGTAAAAAATCTATTATAAATAAAACCTAAAATAAAGATTAAAAAAAACTATCTACATTTAAGGTTCGAAATAAAACTATAAGTAAATAAATCTATATTGTAGAAAAAAAAAGAAGTCAATACTATATTGCACCAAGTCTAATATATATATATATATATATATATATATATATATATATATATATATATATATATATATATATATATATATATATATATATATAAACACTAAAAAGTAACATAAGTATTAAACAAAATAAATCTATGACTAAAAAATTTATAATATATAAACACTATAATATATATAACAAAATAAATCTTACTAATATGATGCTGGCATTAGGACTCTTGCAGTTTGTATGTTCCAAGTTGTTTAACAGCGGTGACAAGGATTGGGGTGACATGATGCTGTCTGGTCAGGATGTCTCCACAAGTTCAAGCTCATAGTCAGCTATTACCAGGATCTACAATGGTAACACCTTATTTCCTAGAGTTATATTGTTATTTCCTATATTCTATGTCAGCTGCTTTCCCCCTGATTTTCCATTTGTAATTAGGATATGAAGAGTGATATAAATTCTCTTTTAAATCCCATTTTCCCAGGTGTCACTATGTATGCCTTAATACCTTTTCCGATCTGCTATCACTAATATGTCATGCATTTTTATGTTTATTTACTTACTTTATCTTTCCATTGGAGAACTATTGGTCTAAGAAAATCTACAGCAGGTAAATCTCTTCCTGGCCTGGTCTTTGTTGATCGTTGCCTTCATCATCATCTGACAGGGAGAGACTGATCCAGTACATTCAAGGGTCAAAATTTTGATTGAATATATTGTATTGATTGTTATGTATTAGGTTATGCACTCACACTTGATATGACTGCCAGGGACCTTCAATCTGCTGCCAAGGTATCTCTGTGAATTAACCTTCAATCTGCTGCCATGATTATTGGACAATATTATAGTACTATTATTCACTGTGTTAGATTGCTGGATATTGGGATGTTGTTATATATATGCTTTAAGTTATTTATTTCTTCTGTTTTAGAGTCGTTGCCGATGACAGGTTAGGTTGGGGTGCAACATGATTTTGAATGGTTTTGGACTTCATTGCAGATGTTTTCTTCGTCCTTGGAGCAATTGTCATGGCTGTTACACCATATCCTTATATTCTCATACTTGGCCGCGTTTTCGTTGGTTTTGCAGTAGCTGAGGAATCACATCTGCCATTTGTAACAGCAGAAAATAAGTTTGAGGCCTTGGGAAGTTACTAAAACTTTTTGTTTTCCTTGTCTTTAATTTCCTGGTTCTGTTCTTTGATTGTATTGGTTCAGGATCTCAGGTTCTTCTTTCCTCTCTTATTTAATCTTTCATACGAAATACTCACATGGTTTACGAAAGAATATCATTTTGGAATATCCTTGAAGGGAAAGCTCATTTTATGTTGGTTGTGGGTTATTTCCATTGGTTTGCTTTATTTCAGGTATTGTTGTATAGCAGAGTATATTGAGGTCGCGATTGTGCGACTGTTCCTGGATTATGTTTTATTAGGATGAATACATGCTGATGCAGCCAAGGAGGAAATTTTGTTTGTTGAATCAAGTAGTAAATTGTGCTTGAGGCGATGGTTTTTCTAAGTAGACGGTTATGGATGATTAGGTAGTAATTGGGAGGTTATAGTAGCTATTGCAAGTTTTTAATTTTTTCCTACTTTTGACATGTTATTATCAACACACACAAACATTTAGCACAAAATCTGGATGTATGATGAACTCATAATGGAAATTTCATTGTTTGTCAAATAAAAAAAAAAGTGGAAGAGCATATGCAGTATTGACAGTGTGACTAGGTTGTAGTTGGGCTCCATATTGAACATGATAGTTTGTTGGTGGGCTACATATTACATTATACCAGATTCTTCAGGAGGGTATAACCTCTGAATCCAGCCCAATAATTCTTTAGTGAGAAATGGGCAATTTTTCATTAATATATTGATGCTGAAGTCGTAGCATTGTTCACTTAACATTTAATAGGCCTTTTCCCCCTTTTTACCTATTTGTAGCAGTTATATTTTTCATCCATTGTTAATTTGCTTTTATAATATGGGGGAAACTCTTTGCAGGTGGTGCACTAAATCCAACTGATGTTGAGTTGTTGTGGTTTCATGTATCATGCGCTTGGTTTCAGCCAGAACTATCTTTCGAAGACGATAAGGCAATGCCCTAATTTCTTTGTTGCATTACAACTTCAGTTTACTATTATTAAAACTAATACTCTATCATTTCTTATTTCCTTGCCTATAATCCAAACTTCAAATGTTCATACTTATAAAATAATCTTTCCAACAATGCCTATCTCATAATTTGGTCAATCCTATTTACCACAATTAAGCTTTATTTCTCCATGTATTAACAACCAAGTTTCATGTATCAACAACTAAGTATCAACTCTGTAATAAATTAGAGTATTTAATTAATTTTACATATTGTACAGACATTTACTTACTGATTTGTGAAATCTATTGCTGAGTGTTAGTGAGAACAGATAGAGTTAGGATGTTAGGTTTAACAATAATGGACTGTTAGAATAATTAGGTTAGTTTCAGTTATGTGAATGAAAACTTACAGTTGAAGTTAGTGGAACTGTTAATAGGATCTCAGAGTTTTACATTGAAGTTGGTAGTTAGATCTATCTTTATCCAATGCTCTGATTGTTAACATTCAATTAGTTAGTCATGAAATTTTATTTGTATTATACCGTTAGCTCCTAAAGTGTTAAGTGTGTGTACTGAGTTTGTGAAAAGAATTGTGGATTTGGATTGTTAGGAATTAGATTATGTACACTTATTTGGAATAACAGACCTTGAACTATGTTGTGGTATTGAAAGGGCAAATAGCTTATGCTATATATGTGGATGTTAATTACTTTGGAATCAGGACTGTTAGTGAAAAAAGAATGTTGGTTAAAAATCCGACGAGAACTTTTCCATATGTCTTGAATTAATAGCTTAGTTATAATTTGAATTGGAATGAAAATCATCTCAATGATGCCCTCCTCTTTTATGATATTGGACCTGGTATAGACAGTATCCTATGTTCTGTTTCAACTATCTACAAGGTATCTCAATGTGTTACTTAGTTAAAACATTCTTCTTTTTTTGCAGATTCGAGTTCTGATTTGTTCATAAATGTCTCAACCACAAAGAAGCTCGAAGAAGCATTGAAGCTTCTCATTCATAACTATAAGTTAGCCTCTGGTTGGTTGAAAAGTCGAATTCGAATTTGGTTAGAAGTGGTTGAGATTATGATTGGTGTAAATGTGATAGTTAGCACCAATGAATGCTGGTTTGGGGACTGTTAATAAAGTTAGAGAGAGCTTGGATCAAAAATTTAGGTCAGTTAGTGAAATATAGAATGTTTGAATATTTATTGCAACATGTCGAATTTGGTTCGAAATATGTATGACTTCTCATATACATGTGATGCAGATTTTGGTTAATAGCAACTTGGACGTTTGCTAATCTTTTCTGCAAGGCGACTTAGATGAAAGAAATTGAAGCAAGGCTTGGATTGAAGGCAAGCAATGGAAAGAAAAACTAAAGGATGAGCTTCAAGTGTGTCATTTTATATCTTGCGGGAACCATTCTCGCACTCTACTCTATCGAAAATGTGATATAGCAATACACACTGCAAATGCATTTGTCTCGTGACATCAAAGATTTCTTTTCACTGGTGTAAAATTAGGCCTTAAAGCTACTGATCTCATTGAAGTCAGATTCGGTCGAGAAAGCTTCCGATACAAAATCTTCTTCAGTGCGAGGAAGGTTTCCAAAATACCCCAGTCATCAAAATACAATGAAATGTTTCCTACTGAAGGTGGAAGAGTCATGGATTTTCCAACTTAGAAGGTTTCTTATGGTGGTGGATCTACAGTAAGAAACATGTCACATTGGTCAATTTATGAATTTTTCGATGTAAATGATTTCAGTCAGAACTATAACTACATGGATATCATCAAGGGTATGTTGATAGTTTCTGCAATTGTATATGATTAGATTACTGGAAAATGTTTGGTCTGCGAATGTAAAGTTGTTAAGTACCTAATTGGTTGATTAAAGTGCTTGTGCGCTGTTTCTTTCTTTCCCATATTCTTAAGCTCTTTTCAGCAGCACTATTAAATAGGGCCCTTTTTGGATAACCAACCTAAATTATGCATTTATAGTATAATCATTTAAAATATAAGTGCTATGTATAAGTTACTATAACCATTTAGCATATAAGTGCTTATGTATAAGCTTTTTGTTATAATGCTGGAATATATTTTGAAATAGTTTATAAATGCGCACGGGACACAACCTATTAAATTCCACACAAAAAAACAAGCATATATAATGCTTTCAATGATATGACACAGAAGACAATCAGTTAAATTCTAATTTTTCACTGTTATATAACAAGATTTATGAAGTGACACAAAAAACAATCAATTAGATTCAAACAAGAAAGTAAGCATATATATTTCTTGAAAATATAAAATATAAAATCTTGATTATTATATATTACAATCTTTTCACTATAATGTTTAAAATATGAAATACTTCATAAAGTGACACGAGATATAATCAGTTAGATCCAAACAAAAAATGTCTAATATTATATCTCATACTTTTTCTCATACCCGTGCGGACGCAAGAACCTTTCTTATACTAAAAGGTAATTTCAATGCTTATTAACTCTATCTCTTTTTATTTATTACTTTTTTTTATTAATGATATTGTATTTCTATCTCATTTTGATCACTAAAATATCAAATTCTTAATTATTTAATATTTCACAATTTATATTCTTTCATTTTAAACCTAACTACAAACACCCGTGCGAACGCACGGGTCTGTTACTAGTATATATAAACACTATAAAAAGTAACATAAGTATTAAACAAAATAAATCTATGACTAAAAAATTTATAATATATAAACACTATAATATATATAACAAAATAAATCTTACTAATATATATATATATATGAGAGAGAGAGTAGTAATGATTGTTACTAATAAATCTGTTATGGACTGGACCAATGGTCAGGCATGGCCCAATCCATTTCTCCAGAACGACCCAATTGCCTAAGTTCAATCCACAAACGGGCAAAAGTTACCTTTCTGCCCCTCCAGCCGGGCAAGGACTGCATCGCTCCTCCACGATAATGCTGCCCATTACGCACGACTTCTCCACTCCCCGAACAGCTGAGGGCATGTGCCCGAAACTATACTTATGCTCGACATAATGGCTAGTTTTGGGCAGTTACCTATTCTTCGGGAAAACGGTTATTTCGCACCGAAAATAGGACCGTTGGCCACACGCTTGGGGGCATTATATAAACCCTCTCACTTGAGAGGGTCAGGTATCCAATATTCACCCTACGAACTAATACTTTGTACTTGCCCTTTTCTCTGACCCTTTCTTACTTGAGCGTCGGAGTGCCTTGCAGGTACACCCCATCCTCCTCTCCATACGCCCAGCATCTCAGACGTACTTGGTGGCCCACTTCTACAGGATCTGATCCAGCCTTCACGATCAGTGGCGCCATCTATGGGAAACCTTGTTCTCCCCATCTTTCTTTCCCCGGAAACCGAAGATCAAAGCAAATTTCCATGATCATCATCATGGCCTCTCAAGATCACGCCAAAGGTGCTCTCCAACCCGCTGTCTTCCCCGTCAACAAGACTGACGTTGACGGCCCATCATCTCTTCTCCGAGATGCCCGTTTTCTGAGGGACGTGGCCACAGGTTCTCCCTCCCCTACCCTTGCTGATCGCAACAACGATCAGCCTTCGCTGGACATCCAGCCCATTCCTGTTCCGCCCAACACTGACCCGACCATGGCGGCCCTCCTGGAGGCGATCAACAAAACCAACACCCTGATCCTGCAGGAGAACGAAAGGATCGGGGCACTAGAAGAGTCCAACCGTCCAAGATCCCCTCCTCCAAGAAGGAACCAAAGACGATCAAGGAGCCTGCAGCCCCGACGAGATGTCGATCGAAGACTGCGCCAAGAACCTGACTCTCGCGCCGTCCAGAAGCGCGACCAAGTATCCCCGTATAACCAGCACTCTCCCAGTCACAAGAGGACCCGATGGGATGAGAAATCACCCCCGGTCAAGTCTAAAGGTCGGGCTCGCTCACCTTCTCCCCTAAGGAACCGCTGTCGCGAGCATACCCTTTGGTCCCCGTCATTCACTAGTTCCAGTAGCGACGATGAGCCTCGCGGCCCATTGTCCCAGGAAATCTTGGCAACCCGTCTCCCTAAGGGCCTGGAAAAGCCTCGTCACTAGGCACATACGATGGGACTACTGACCCCGACGAGCACATCGAGAACATCGATGCGCTATTGGACTACCGCGGCGTCCGGGGCGCCATTAAGTGCCGGCTATTTCTGACCACGCTCCGAAAAGGGGCGATGACGTGGTACAAGCAGCTGCCCGAAGAATCCATTACCTCATGGAGACAACTGGGCAGAATGTTCTCGCGGCATTTCACAGCTTCTCGCCGTCACCCCAAGACTAAGGCCTCCCTTGGAGCCATAATCCAAGGAAAAGACGAACCTCTCCGCGCATATATCTAGAGGTTCAACAAAGAAGCAGTACAGGTCCCTATAACGGATGAAATGAAAAAGTTTATGCTCGAGCAAGGACTCCGCCCGGGTTCAGAGTTTTCTAAAGTCGTCAGCCTCGCACCTCCGAGGAACCTAGATGCCCTCCTCCTCAAAGCCCAATCGCACATTCAGTACGAAGAGAAGGTTGCGGCCAGTAACGTCCGAGCATCGCGCCATCAGGAGAACACTCGGGCCTCCAGAGGCGAGGAAGCCTTGACATCTCGTCGAAGCGAAAGGAGACGCGAAGACCGTCCATGAGACTCCCGCGATAGCAAGGGACCCTCCGGGCGATTCCACGACTATACCCCCTGACCGTCTCCAGGGAGAAAATACTTTTCGAATGTGCGAATTCGGAATTCAAGCAAGTAGGGGTCTGCTTCCCCAAACAACTGTCGGCCAAACCCAACGCCGACAAATCGAAGTACTGTCGTTTCCATAAGAGTCACGGCCACACTACCGAAGACTGCATCCATTTGAAGGATGCTATCGAGATATTGATCAGGGACGGCCACCTAACACAGTTCACTAAGAAGAAGGACGCTCCTCGGCAAGACGCCCAGGAGTCCAAGAAGATAGAGGAAGAAGTACCTTCCTCAAAAGAAGCCAGCATCCAGGTCGACATGGTTGTGACGCGACCAAAAGATTTCTACGTCCCAGACGGGCTCAGCGCCCCTGCTTATTTCGCGGCCCATAACCCGTGGGAGACATTTCCCTCCGCCATGGTTATCTCTGGCGGAGGCTTCAACAAAGTCACGGTGGGCTCCGTGAAACGAAAATTTGAGGATCTGATCAACACAAGCTCCAATAAGGTGACCACGCTCGATCAATCCTAGAAGGGCTCCACCCCCATCTCCTTTTACCAGGAAGAGCTCCTCGGGGGGTCCCCAAACTTGAGCATACCTTTGCTCGTCAGATCTCGAATGGCGAACTTCGACGTTCGCAGAATCTTCGTCGACCAGGGCAGCTCGGTCGACATTATGTACTCCCAGTTGTTTTCAACACTTCAGCTGGACGAATCACACCTCACCCCCTACGTGGGGTCTGATTTACAGGGATTCAACGGATCAGTGACCAAGCCATGGGGATACGTCGAAATGATTGTACCCTTTGGATCAGCTGAGACGGCCAGATCTGTCAAAGTATAATTTTTGGTAATCGACTGTCCGTCGCTGTACCAGTGCATATTCGGAAGACCAACTCTGGCTGAGTTGGTAGTTGTGCCTTCAACCGTCCACCTCAAGATGAAGTACTACACTTCAAAGGGGATGGTCGCCACCCTCCACGGCGACATCGAAGCTGCACGACGGTGTTTCGAAGCAGCCACAAAAGGGCTCAACGCCATTGCATCCAAGCCAAAGGCATCGAGCTAGCCAGCATTGCCTAGCAGCTTTGAGGAAGCCAAGCCCCTGCCTCGGGTCGACTCCATTGACCTCGACAGCCGCTTCCTCGAAGAGAACCAACAGGGGGACCAAGCAGCTTCAGCCAACTCGTCTACCTCGTCCAGCAGCAGCTCTCATCCAATGCACCCAATCCCGGATGGCAACTTCGAGCTCGTTTTATTCGGTGACGACCCTCAGCAGGGAGTAAAGATTAGAGCAGACCTGCCCGACATCGCAAGGAAGCCGCTCAAAGCATGCCTCCATGAGAACGCTGACCTCTTCGCCTGGAGCGCCGCCGAGATGCCCGACTTAGACCCGTCTGTCGCCTGCCACCAACTGACATTTGACTCGGCCGTCAAGGCCATAACACAACGTAGGAGAAAGCAGTCTCCGGAGAAAATGGAGGCTGCAAAAAAAGCTGTAAGGGACCTCCTCGAGGACAAATTTATCTCGGAGGCCAAGTACACCACTTGGCTGTCTAACGTTGTACTTGTAAAGAAATCTAATGGCAAATGGCGAATGTGCATTGACTACACCGATCTTAATAAGGCATGCCCGAAGGATGCCTATCCCCTCCCCAATATTGATAAACTTGTTGATAATTCTGCCGGTTTTAAACTTTTATCATTCATGGATGCCTACTCGGGCTATAATCAAATTCCAATGGCAATGAGCGATAAAAAATACACGGCCTTCATGACATAATCGGGCAACTATTACTACAACGTAATGCCCTTCAGCCTAAAGAACGCCAACGCGACCTATCAAAGAATGATGAACAAGGTCTTCCGGGGAGAGATAGGCGACATGCTCGAAGTCTATATGGACGACATGATCGTAAAATCCCACGAGGAAACCGATCACACTGCCCTTTTAAGGAAGGTCTTCGAACAGGCCAGAAAATACAAAATGCGTTTCAACCCGGAGAAGTGCATGTTCGGTGTCCGGGCAGGCAAGTTCCCCGGCTTCTACTTAACGGAACGAGGAATCGAAGCCAATCCTGATAAGTGCCGAGCATTCTCCGAGTTTCCAACACCCAAGTCAAAGAAATCTATCCAGTCCCTCAACAGGATGCTCGCGTCATTGTCACGTTTCGTGGCCAAGTCTGCCCAACACGCCTTACCATTCTTCAAACTCCTCCACAAGGAGGCAGCATTCGAATGGACCGAGGAATATGACAAGGCTCTTCTCCACCTAAAACGGGCACTCTCGGAGCCACCCGTCCTCTTTCGTCCACACAACGGCAAAACTTTATACATGTACCTTGTCGTAGCAACCGAAGCGGTAAGCGCCGCTCTCATCCGCGAGACACCTGACGGGCAAAAGCCCGTATATTTCACGAGCAAAGCACTGCAAGGACCAGAGTTAAGGTACCAACAGATAGAGAAAGTGGCTCTGGCCCTCATCAATGCGGCCATAAGATTAAGGAACTACTTCCTAGCTCACATGATCGCGGTCCGAACATATCAACCCATAAAGTAGCTGTTGGGACGACCAGACATGGTTGGTCGAATGCTCAAGTGGTCACTTGAACTTTCTGAATTTGACATCCAGTATAAAAGCAGGAAAGCCCTCAAGGCCCAAACTCTGGCCGACTTCGTCGCAGAAATGACGTTCTCAGACTCCCCCGTGAGCAAGGCGCACAAATGGACCATTTTCGTGGACGGTGCCTCTAGCTCGGGAGGAAGCGGCACGGGCATCATACTGGAAAGCAACTAAGGGATCATCGTTGAAGTGTCGCTCACCCTGGCCTTCCCAACCTCTAACAACCAGGTTGAGTACGAAGCCTTCCTCGCTGGATTAGGTCTAGCCGAGGACCTGGGCGCAGAAGAAGTCGTCATTTGCACAGACTCACAACTCGTGGCCCTTCAGGTCCGAGGAGAATATCAAGCCAAAAATGACAACCTAACCGAATACTTAGCCTTGGTAAAAAAGGAAATGGCAAAGTTCACAACGGTAGAAGTGAAACATGTTCCCCGCGAACACAATGTCCGACCAGATGTTTTGTCCAAACTGGCCAGTACAAAGAAGAAAGGCGGAAACAAGTCCGTCATATAGGAGGTTTTACCTCGACCCAGCATCGAGAAGGCTTCCCCGACCCTTGACGTTCACGTGATCGGTGACAACAATTATTGGATGACCCCCGTTTACAACTACCTCGCCAAGGCGAACTCCCGTCCGACCCCAAGGAGGCCAGCGTGCTTAGGCGAAGAGCCTGCTCTTACGTCCTGGTCGAAGAGAAACTGTACCGACGAGGATTTTCCATTCCACTGCTCAAATGCGTCGAGGAATAAATGGTCTCTCACATCTTGCGTGAAATCCACGAAGGGATCAACGCCCAACATCTTGGTGGAAGATCCCTTGCCCGAAAGGCCCTCCGAGCAGGATATTACTGGCCGACCATGCAGCACGATGCTAAAGAACACGTGAAGAAATGTGATAAATGCCAACGGCACGGGGACATGCACCTGGCTACACCTAACGAGCTCAAGGCTATGTCCTCCCCGTGGCCATTTGCCTGGTGGGTCATAGACATCCTAGGACCCTTCGTGGTGGGATTAAATCAGAACAAATACCTAATAGTGGGCGTAGACTACTTGACAAAATGGATAGAAGCGGAGGCCCTGGCCAAAATAACTTCCCTCAATATACTACGTTTCTACAAACGAAACATCCTCGCACGTTTCGGCATCCCCCAAGCGATAATAACGGACAATGGGACACAATTCACGGACAAGAAGTTTCAAGACTTCGTCGCCCAACTAGGCACAAAGCAATACTTCGCGTCCGTCGAACACCCTCAAACAAATGGGCAGGCTGAAGCAGCTAACCGGTTCATTCTTCGAGGCCTCAAACGAAGGCTAGACGAAACAAAGAACGTTTGGGTCGAGGAGCTGTACAGTGTCTTATGGGCATACCGCACGACTCCACACTCTACAACCAGGGAAACACCTTTTCGTCTAGCATACGGGACCGAGGCTGTAATCCCCGTCGAAGTTCGTGTACACTCCAGGCGGACAGAGTCACCCCTAGACGAAGAGATGAACGACGAATCATTAAGAGAAGAACTAGACCTCGTCGAGGAAATCCGAACTGGGGCAGCCCTCCGCGAAGCCTCATTAAAACAAAAAATTACCATCAGGCACAATGCCAAGGTGATACGACGAGAGTTCGATGTGGGAAGCCTTGTTCTAAGGAGAAACCACAAAGACTCTTGCTAGGGCAAACTAGCCGCCAACTAGGAAGGACCCTATCGTGTCCGAGCAAAAACGGAGAATGAGGCCTATTACCTAGAACATCTCAACGGGGAAGAGCTTGCTCGACCATAGAACGCCGAAAAGCTAAAACAATACTATAGCTAAGGCCCTAATTCTAGGTTCGACCCATCACGACGATGAATGTCAGCTATCGACCACTATGCACGCCTAGGTACAAGCGTCGCATGCCAATAAAGCAGAACCCCGCTCAGTAACGAGCCGAGTATCTGCTCGACTGCGGTCCTCAATCGAGCATTGTCGTCGTCAAAGTACCACGACTGCCAGAACCCCAGCTCGCGATGGGACGTTCACGCCGTGAACTCAGGCCTCAAACGTGACCTGAGCTCCGTACCCCCGCCAGGATATTCCCCAGCCGTTCGACTATTACCCCTCACGGCCGAGCACATCTACAACGAGCAATCCCCTGAAACTTCACTTAAATCAAATATTCCCTATCACGGGAAGACATACATTCGCAACGAGCATGAGTACAACACTTAGCAGAAAATAAAAACAAGTAAAACAATGCAAATAACAGAACCGGCCACCAAGACCGGACACATAATTTAAGTATGAGAAATGGCCACTAGGACCGTGATTGTACTGGATTACATAGATCGGGGGCCACGCCCCCAAAATAGGTTACAACAAATACACGGCACGCAGGCCGGACAAATTACAACAACAAAAAGAAAATCCCTCACTCACCTATCTGGTCGGCTGGCTCGGGCTGAGGCTCATGGTTTTCCGCGGGCTGATCCTCAACATTCTCTTCAAGAAGGGAGTCAGGCATAGCGATCCGGCCATCTTCAACATGCGCCAGATAATGAGTACTCTCAGTGGAAAAGTCAAGTCCGGGGTTCACCACCCGCAGTTGAGACACGACATTCTTGAAGGATTCGTCCGCAATGACGATATTATCATCCTCGGCCGCCAACATACGGGCAACTAGCTCGGACCTTATCTTCAGTTCCTTCACATCCTCGGGTTCATCTTCGCCCGGGGCATTGACCGCCCTCAGCTGCTGGACTAGCTCCTCAGCCGCCTTCTTCTCCGCAGCTGGCGTAGACTTCTTCTTCTTCAGCCTGGCCACCTCCTTGTCGGCCTTCTTTCGGGCATCGTTAGCACTCTTCACCTCTTCCATGAGAGATGCCACGGTAGCCCGAGCAGCCCTGAGTTCAGACTCAGTTACAGAATCCCCTCCAGCATATATGGCCGCCATTTCCAGAACTTTGACCAGTGTAGAGGCATCCTGGGCCACCAACGCCCTCTTGCTCAGGCAGTCCATGCTTTCTAGTCGAAGAGATTCTGCCCGCGGCACGATCAAGGAGTTCCCCTCAAAGAATCTTTTATCGAGTATGCAAGGGGTAAGCTCGAACCTCCCTTTCTCTGGGGCCCTGCTGAGATCCACGACGTCGTTGGCCCTCGGCCGCTTGGTTCGTGAAGCCAAAGGCAGGGGAGATCCACGGGGAGCAAGAATGGGAGAAGAGGTCCCCGCAGCAGACTGAGCAGGAGTGGAAGCACGCACATTGGCAAATTGAGACTTCGGAGGAGTCGTTCCGGGCTTGTTCCTCGCAAGATCATTTTTCATCATCCTCTCATGGGCCTGAGGCATCGCACCTGTACAAACAGAATACGAGCATGTTAGATACGAGAAAAGAAAATAGTTCGGGCAAATTAAAATAACTAAGACTACCGAGCAGTTTCTGGGCTTCCGTGGGAGTCTTGCACTCCAGGAGTGCCTTGGTATTGATAAAGCGGTATTCAATCCTATGGCTACCATCCTCCTCGAAGATCAGTTCACCCTTCTTCGTACAGCATTGAGCGAGCAGGAAGGAGTTAACGTACTTCACCAGCGTCTCGTACGCAACGACATCCTGCCCGTCTAACTCGTGCGGCTGGAAAACGTAATCGCCGGGATTCTTGGTGAAATGACCAGGTCCCCAATGGATGGGGAACTTGTACACTCTCTCCCTGATAAACTTCCCAGCCTCGTCGCGCAGCTCGTTTCCCTCCTCGACGGCCTCGATCTCCCAGAGATAAGTACTGTCTTGGGCAGCTTCCGATACGGGCTCAATAATGTAGTACCTCTCCTTGAACGTTCGTATCGATTCAGAGAAAGGCTTGAACTGCTTGCGAGGCTGCTTCAACGAAACCCAACCGTACTTCCTCCCCGACAGCTGCTGTTGAAGGTGGAAGACTGTGAAGAACAAGGGAAGAGTAGCCCCAATCTTCAAGAAATCACAAGTCAGCTCAAACGCCCGTATGAAGGCTAGTGAGTTCGGATGCAGCTGCGTAGGGGCCAACTTCAAGTGCACGAACACTGATTGCTGAAAATTAGTGAACGGTAATCTCAACCCTAGCTCTTTGAAGGCATATTCGTACATAGTAAAGAGGTCCCCGAAATCCGTGCAGACCCGATCATCCTCGGAGGGAAAGTGCACCTTCCACTCCCCCTCTGGCCCAACTTCCGTAAAAACATCCCCTAAATACGTGGCAAAGGTGGACTCGTGCTCGGCTGGTTCAACCACCTCCCACTCCTCCGCGGAATCCTTGACGACATCCTCTTCCATATCCTTCATTTCCTCTTCTTCCCCGACCTCGCTGGGGATACTTGAAGTCGTCGAACTACTGCTGTCCGAGGAACTCGCCTCTTCCTCGGACGAGTCCAAGATAATTTCTCCATCTGGCCCCGTCGCCATATCGATCACCTAAAAAGCAGAGAAAAAAGTGAATTCGACAATAGATCAAATCCACCCTTCCACCGCTAGTCAAGTGAAATGGCATGCAAAGGGCTGAGGACAACTTCCCCGACCAAAGCCCTAACATCAAAAGAAAAATTCAGAAACCTTCCCCGCACTCATACCCAGTTTCCGTTTGAAGCTTCGCCGAAAACCGCAAGGCTCCACCGGAATCTGGGAGTATTCGACCGAATAATTCATCACCAACCCAGAAGATGAAAAATCACGACGGTTACACATGCATCGTCGTCGCAACGACGCCGTGAACCGCCCTCCTCACTAAAACATACTAAAAAGTCCGGCGATGCGTCAGAAGTGGAAAATGACATAACCACTATCCACCACCAACAACCGCCGGAAACGAAGCTAATCATCCTCTAAACCTAAGCCCTAACCGCATGCAATCTACCATTGGCCATCAAAATGGGTAAAAGAGCAAAAAATAGATGAACTTACTTGATTAAGAAGGTGAATAGCGGCTGCCCGGAAGTTGGTGCGGTGGCCGGAATAGCAGACGACAGGTGAGGAGTAGGAATTCAGAAAAAGACGAAGAGAAATCAGAGCGAAAAGTTCAGAATGGAACGAGTTTCCCCCTTTTATACAAAAAGGCACGTGCAGTGGCACACACTCGTAGGTCATGATGGCTATTAACTATCCATCATTACCTAGTAACTGCTACACAGAGCTCTAGGCACACGTGATGCCCTAACGTTTCTAATTCTGACTAACCGTCTGTCTCCCTGTTCGACGGGAAATGCAGTCACGGTCATGTGTGCCACGGACACCAGGAGTCACGAGCACCACGAGACCCTTCCCCATCACCAAACGACGACTTTACGCTAGCTCCCTGGAGCAACGAGCTGTCCTTAAGTCATCACTCCCAGGCTCGGAAGCAACGACTTAGGGGGCTCCTGTTCTGGACTGAACCAATGGCCAGGCTTGGCTCGATCCACTTCTGCTCCAGAACGGTTAAATTGCCTAAGTCCAATCCACAAACGGGCAACAGTTACCTTTCTGCCCCTCCAGCCGGGCAAGGACTGCATCGCTCCTCCCCGGTAATGCTGCCCATTACGCACGGCTTCTCCACTCCCCGAACAGCTGAGGGCATGTGCCCGAGACTATGCTTATGCCCGACATAACGGCTAGTTTTGGGCAGTTACCTATTCTTCAGGAAAACGGTTATTTCGCCCCGAAAATAGGACCGTTGGTCACGCGCTTGGGGGCATTATATAAACCCTCTCACTTGAGAGGGTCAGGTATCCAATATTCACCCTACGAACTAATACTTTGTACTTGCCCCTTTCTCTGAACCTTTCTTACTTGAGCGTCGGAGTGCCTTGCAGGTACACCCCCTCCTCCTCTCCATACGCCCAGCATCTCAGACGTACTTGGTGGCCCACTTCTACATGATCTGATCCAGCCTTCACGATCAAAATCTTATTAAAAAAACTTACTAAAGTTGTTGGAGTTGGAGATTGAAGATGGAAATTGGTGTTTGATTGTGAAAGAGAGTAGTGAGGGAGTGGAGTATCTTGGTACTGTGTTTATGTGTAGAAGAAGAGTAAATTTTCAATTTTTTCACTTTGTTTCAATCTATTGGATTTTTCTAAATTTATTTTACTTAGAGTGAGAGATTAAGGTGAGAGGGAGGATATCATGTGGTAAGTCAAGAATAAAAAGGATGGTTCTACTTTATTATTCTTTCTTGAAATTTTCTTTATATTTTGAATGAAAGAGAGATATGGGATAATGTGATTTTGAAAAGAAAATTAGAGGCTTTTTTTAAATGTGGTTACAGTAGAAAATATATGGTTAAAAAGAAGGTAGGTTCATGAGATTTTTTAGAAGGTGATCACATGAAGGTGTTTTGTTTATGAAGGTGAACCATGATGAAAAGATGTGTGTCCTCTTTTGGAACTCTCTTCATGCCATAAAATATACTAAACTTTCAAAAATGAAGAAAACAAGTCAGACAACTTTCTAACACTTAGTGATTAAGTGTTTTTAAAATGAGAAAAAAAAACAAAAATTTATATTAAATAAGAAAATATTTAAATTAAATAATAAAAAAGAAGAACTATTCAAATAATCCTAAATATAAAAATCTGATCATTATAAAAAGGACTAGTTAAATAAAAAATAAAATAAAATCGGTTAAAAATTAACAATCGCACCGATATCGAAGTGCTCGAAAAAATAAAATGAATACACCAAAGTGATCAGCAAGAAATATACGATTCAGAAAATACAGCGTTTGGTCAAATTTTGAAATAAATTTTAGCCGGTTAAATGGCTCAAATTGATCAAAATGCGACCGAAAAGCAGTCGAAAAATTCAAATGAGCACGCCAGACTAAACTTCGCGAAATGTAGATTAATATCACTAACAATTGCAGGCTCGATTTTAAGATTATTCATCCACTGATTTTACGCACAGTTGACTTTTAGTTTGACCGGTTCGGCTGTAAATCTAACAAGTTTATTTCAGCTGATAAATTGGGTATTATGCAAGATGAAAGAGGTGATAAACTATGCAGATGATGCAAAAAGACGTGGGATCTTAGATTAAAAAATTAGGGTATAACAGATGCCCCTATTTAAGTTTTCTTCGATTCGGAGATATGAAGATTGAAATCTTCGTCTCAACAAGATCGAAGAGACTTAAATACAAACATGCGTAATTTTTTGCCCTAAGATACCACACATGCTTATGACATGATATGAATGCAAGACTCGACGTTCTGTGGGGGAATGAAACCACGGAAGATAAACAACTGCAAACAGAACACAAAGGGAAACACCACAGGTAATGAGTAACAGATCACAAAGAGACGCAACTAAGGAATAAAAGATATTATGGAAATTTGTCAAGGTGACAAAGAGTATCCAGTAATACTTGGAAAGAGAGGGACAAATCCTAAACAGAGATACAGACATCCGGAAAAGCATCAGATGCTGAAAGTAATTAAATCAGAAACATCTAGAAAAATATTAGATATGGAGTGAGACCAGAAATTTGAGAATATAACAGAGACTTCCAAGAAAGCAATTAACTTTACAGTGGAACAACAAGAACATCCAGAAAGCAAAAGCAACTGTACTGGGGAAAGGGTCACAGTCATCAGAAGTTTTGTCAAAAATGCATTGAACAAAAGTCTGAAAAAGAACAGTATCAACCATCAAAGACATTCAGAAGAGAGTTGAATGAACTTTGGAATATAAACAGACATAAGAGATGTACAGGCAAACAACAGAATATTCAGAATAGCATTGAATAAGCTCTATTGGGGAATCAACAATCATCATCCATGAACGGAACTGGATGGAAAAGAGTCACAACATTCTAAAGATCATTGAATGAGGTGAAGATAATTCTAGGAAATATATTAGGGACATTCAATCAAACATCGGAGGTATTCAAAAATGCATTGAATAAACTCTGGAATATATAACAAACATCAGATACATTCAGAAAAACATTAAATGGACTCCGGAATACATCAGAGATATTCAGAAAAGCGTTGAATAAACTCCGAAACATGTGAAAAGTATCAGAGGCATCCAGAAAAGCATTGAATGAACTCCGAAAAACATCAGAGATATTCGGGAAAACATCGAATAAACTCCAAAACACATCCAGAAAAGCATTGGATGGAGACTGAAAACAGACTTGAAAATATTCAGCAGCTGTTGACCAAAATCAGAAACAAATTGAAGACATCTAGAAGAGCATTAGATGAAGACAAAGATTCAGAATATACATCCGAAACATTTAGAAAAGCATTAAATGTACGGGAAAAGATTTTAAAGACATATCTAGATGAACATCAGATAAGCAACATCATATATGGAAAAACATCAGATAAACAAGGCCGTATCCGGAAGAACGTCAGACAGACACAAAAAGGGTTCTATAAAAACATAAAAAGCAAAGGCGTATTGGGAAGAACGTCAGATAGACACAGAGGAGTTCTGGAAAAACGTCAGAACAACGAACACATCTGGAAAAACATCAGACGGCAAAAGAGATGAAACTTTGGGAATGCATAAGAAGTAAAGACACATCTGAAAAAACATCAAACGGTAAAAGAAATGAAATTCTGGAAAAGCATCAGAAGTAAAGACACATTTGGAAAAACATCAAACGATAGAAGAAATGAATTTTTGGAAAAGCATCAGAAGTAAAGACACATTTGGAAAAACATCAGACGACATTTGGAAAAACATCAGATATGTTCTGGGAAAACAAAAGACTCAGTCTGGAAAACATCAGAGAGATAAACATATCTGACACCCAAGGATGGAATTAGATACAAGAGAGAGACAACATATTCGGTAAAACCTCGGATAGATTCTGGAAAAGCGTCAGAAGCACAAAGGAATATCTGGAAAAACATCAGATAGGTTCTGGAAAATCATCAGAACAAAAGACTCGGTCTGGTAAAACATCAGAAAGACAAATATATCCGGTAAAACCTCGGATAGATTCTGGAAAGACATCAGAATCACAATGGAAATATTTGGAAAAACATCAGATAGGTTCTGGAAAAACATCGGAACAAGAAAATCAATCTGGAAAAACGTCAGAAAGGTTCTGGAAGAGCATCAGAACATAAGACTCAATCTGGAAAAATATCAGAGAGATAAACATATGAGACACCCAAGAATGGCATAGGATGAAAAGACAACAGATATATCCAAAAAAAACACCGGATAAGAAAGGTCATATATGGAAGAACGTCAGATAGACACGACAATATCTGTTTGGTAGGTGCCAAGTGAGTTGGACTTTGACAACAAGGTAAGACGTTGATAACAACACGACCTATGGAGAATGCAAATGAGGATGAAACACTCATGCTATGCATATGTATATGAATTTTCTATGATATATGATCAAATGCAAATGCAGATTTTGACAACATGGCTCGACTCTTTTAGGGAGAAGACAAGACTGGAAGACTGATTCCTCAACACGGAGATCACTACCATTCTGCTTGGGAACTAATGATGTTGTTGCTGAGCACATCTTTGCCCACTTGTAAACTGTATCAAGTTGATGATCCTTGTAGGAAGTAAATTTCCCCAGACTAGCTGACTTTTGTAGATGAGCTGATCATTGCTTCAGTTTGTCTAATTCTGGAAATGACTGCTTTACTGTATGCTTGAAAAGCTTGCCCTAATATGAGTCTTGAAAAATCTTTTGGATAAACCCATTCTGAGAAATACTTGCACTGAGAAACAAACCTTGAATTGATTCTCAACAGGATTTGGAAGGAACTTGCCCCAGATAGGATCACTGACCAATTTTCTTAACTGTTTGAAAATTCCTTGAGAAGAAATCCAGTTTGCAAACAAAATTATTCATACAAACATGGTAAATGCAAAGTTCATGCAACTTTTGAAATCAAAATCATTTTTAAAATGATGCAAATCATATGAGTCACTAGTCAGAACACGGTGGTTCAAGACATCGAAGTGAAAAATAAAGCAAAAGCGTGGTGCCTAAATAAATGATTTACAAAAATATTTTAGAGTCACTTTACGCAACCTTGCTGTAGTATGCTTTCAAAATAACCTTGCTTCAGTTAGGTCTTTTGAGGGTTGTAATGTGGCCTGGTTCACAATTTATGAAACAAAGGATAAAGGCTCAAAGTTTATTTGTGCCCACCCAATGTTCGTGATGATCTTTAATCCTACACTTAGTTAACTCAGAATATGCACTCAGGTTCCCAAGAGGTTGGAAGTTGCACTGATGATAGTAATAATGATGGTTCAGAATTCAAGGGACTCTTGAGGTGGCAGTCAATGCTTCCTTACAGCATTGAGTTGTTTTGTCATTGAGGAATTTTATGGTAAGGATTTAAAGATCTCCTCTTTTTATTATCCCTAACTTTTTCCTGAACTGTATCTTGTGAAGCTTACAGTCAGTGGGATGCCCCAATTTCGCCTAAGTCTCCAGTTTTGGACTTAGCGGGCCTTTTCTTTTGATGATTTTTTTGAAAGGAATAGTGATTTCCTAGATTAATGATTATGGTTAACCATCACTGGCTTTTGAATTGAAAGACATCTTCGACACTTGCTTGTTGTGTGCGAAGGAAAATTTACGAATGCAACTTTTATATGAAAGGTGTTTTGCATGAAAGCATAACCAAGCTAACTGAGAACTACCCATCCCAAGGTTAAGATTGCGGGTATTGGTATAGAAAGAAACTCCAACTTCTAGGCTTGAAGGGGTTAACGAGGGAATAACTTCCTTATTTCTTCAGTGTTTGGGGGCATTGAAATAGTGCCTTACATCGTCAGCAAAGTTTTGATCTAAAAGCATACCAACATCAATTATGGGTATTACATTTTCATCATCCTCCCTCCAATCTTTGCATAATCAAAAAGAGAGTGGAAAAGAGATTAAATATTTTTGAAAAGGAAAACACAAAGATGAATTGAATCAAAAGTTGCAATGCTCATTTCATTAATTACAAAAGTACAAACATAATTTGAATGCAAATAGCTAGTACAAAATAAAAGAAAAATGCAAAAAACAAAAAACATGGCCTAGTGAGTAATCAAACACAAGGATGAGTTGTCCTTTCTGAAACACTGGCTTTTAGGAGGATGGCTGGCTGAGGTCGACCGAAGCTTCACTTGTGATGCACTGGCAGAGGATTGTTCTAAACATTAGGATTATTGTCATGAAAGCTAAGGATTTTGACCTTAATCAAATCACGCACTCTAGCCTTTAGTGCATAGAAATTTTCCAAGTCGTGGCCCGCGGCACCTTCATGGAATGCATAGTGGAGATCACATCTGAATCCAGCTAGAAGAGGATTTGGAGGAGGAGGCAGAGTCCTTATGGTAATCAAACCTTTCTGAACCAGACCAGGATAAAGTTCAGTGTACGTCATGGGAATAGGATAAAATTGATTCCTATTACGGTACTGGTTATGTCCAATAGCAGGGTGTTGAGGAACCTGAGCTGGTCGTGGAGCAGCAACAACAGCAACAACAGGGTGATCAACATATTGAGGTCGGGGACGAGGCCTTCTTGTTTCAATCATGACAATATTAGTCTGATCTTCCCTCTTCTTTTGGAAGTTCCCATAGGATTTCTTTGCACCAGTGGAAGATTCAGCAGTCTTGGACACCTTACCTCTCTTGAGACCTTCTTCAAGTATTTGACCAATAGTAACCAAATCCGTGAAGTTGGAAGAGAAATTGGCAATCATCTTTTCCCAGTAAAATGGAGGCAGAGTGTCCATAAACATTCCAGTGAGCTCATTCTCTGCCAAAGGAGGTTCAACTTGAGAAGCTAGCTCTCTCCACCACTGAGCATACTCCTTAAAAGATTCCTTCTCATTTTGAGTCATGTTTTGAAGCTAGCGACGATCCGGAGCCATGTCGAGGTTGTACTTGTACTACTTCATGAAAGCATTTGCAAGATCTTGAAAGTAGTGAATGGAGTTTTGTTCAAGACTCATGTACCATTTGAGTGAAGCTCCACTCAAGCTGTCTTGAAAACAGTGAATGAGTAATTTCTGATTGTTGGTATAAGCAACCATCTTTCGAAAGTACATGACCAAATGAGCCCTTGGACAAGAGTGAACCTTATATTTCACAAACTCGGGAGTTTTGAATTTGTCAGGCATAACAAGGTCAGAAACCAGGCACATGTTATTTGCATCCACACTAAAGAAGTCATTACCCTCCATGGCTCTAAGTCTCTTGTCTATGGTCTGAAACTGTTCACGGACAACCTCAAGTTCAACAAAATCTTCACGGTTTTCACCGTGAGTATTGGCGGCATTGTACTCATAAAAAGGATTCTCAAGGGGAGCTCGAGCAATCTGGGCAACAGTGTAGGCCACAGGTCTGGGATCGGCGAATATAGGAGCTTGAAAAACTGGTTTGGCAGTCTGACCAACGATAGTAGTAGATGCAAGAGGTGGAGAGTAGTTATGAGGTAAGCCAAACTCTGGCCAAGTTGAAGGTGGAATTTGAACAGGTGGAGGATCAACGCTTGAAACTTCCTGGATGACAGTTCTCTGAGGTTGCTCTCCTCTAGCAATCAGGACTTGGAGCATCTCAGTGAGTTTAGTCATGCTTGACTTAAGATCGTCAATTTCCATTTGGATCTCTGTGTTGTGCACTTCTTGCTCTGACATCTTGCATTTATAGTTAGCTCGAGTCCTGTATCTGTGTCGAGGAATCAGGTTGACTACTGACAGGTGACACTGGAAGATAGAGACAGCTGGAGATGAGTCGCTGGACAAAACATAATGTATGCAATGAATCATGCAAATATGCAAATGACATGCAATGCTATGCAACACAAGATGCAGATCACATACAACAGAATCAAAAGTTCGATATCACAGCATGGAGTCTGGGTAAATAACCAACCAAAGGGTGTGTACTAGGGTTTTTTTGTACGTGTACAACGGGTTCTACAAAGTTCCCATAGTCATCGATAAATCTTTCGGATATTATCGGCTTGCACGGCTACTCATGCGGGCTAATAATATTCTCAAGATAAACTCGTCTAAGTGTAGTATTGCATGACAACCATCACAGGTCTATACCTATATAATCACTCCACGACGTCCTAAAAAGTCTTAGAGGGGTGAAGGGATACTAAGGTCCTCAGCTTCACGGACTCCCAGGTCGGAAAAAGTAACGCCAATACGACTACTCGTACGACATCAGTAATCCCAAAGGGGTCTCTACTAAGTGTGGTTATATCATATGTTAATCATGTTAGGATACTCCCAATAGTTAACTATTGATTATACCACAATCCTATGATAGGTGCACTCAAGTTCGGGTATATGACTTATCTCACCACTCAAGGTCACAACCCTGATTACAGCAAAAACCCAAGCAAACAGATATATACAAATATACAAATATACAAGTATACAAGCAATAGAAAACAATAATAGCAACACAAATATAACAAGTTAGGCTCAACCCACTGAACAATGCTCCCTAGTGAAATCGCCATTTTCTGCCGCGGTGAGAATTGGATACCAAAGTTATCGGATCAACTTGGCTCGCAAGTCAAGATATCACATCTGAACTTTTATTTTATCCAAGGGAAGGGAGAAAAGATCGAACAAAAACCCTAAGTAAAAATGTAAAGCAAAAAGCAAGGCCTAAAGCTAAGTAAAAAGAGATCAAAGGTACGGGGGTTGGTTATACTAAGGGAAGGTACTAGCACCCTAAGCATCTGTAGTACTCTACAGGAACCTCTTAAAATATTTGTGTTTTGGCTAAAATTGTTTGCTAAGGTAATGATGGAAAAAGAAAAGAGAAAAGGTGGAAAATAAAAAGATAGCTCGCTAGAATCTCGCAATCCTATGCCTACGTATCCTTAATAGGAAGTCAGAGCAGTTGTAGTTCAGAACTACAATGAAAAATGGTGTAAAAGGAAAAGAGTGAAAAAAGAAAAGGTTGTTCGCCAAGGATCAGGGCCTTGCACTACTACGAAAAACCCATTTAACAACGGTTGGGAATGACATATAATGACGCGGGCGAATGCGTTGTTATGTAGATTGTCGTTGTAAGTTCGCTGTTTCTACAACGATCTGGAAACCGTTGTTGTATTCTGGAAAGTGCGCGTTATATTTCAACGGTTAGGTATTTCAACCGTTGTAATATATATTAACTATCACAACGGTTATGAGTCTCAACCGTTGTGGAATGTACCCTTAGTTTATTAAATGAAAATGTATATTGCTTGTTTTACCATACACCTAATTAAAGAAATACAACCATTAAAATTGATAAAGAACTATATAATCTGAAAATTAAACTGTTCTTGAAAACCAACTTAAACACACCACTGTTTTCCTAATTGCATCCATTTCATTCAGCACATTTTATGTTCCTTAACATAAAATTTATGGTTCAATGGTCGGTTTCCTTCAATCCATCTGTCATACCCCAAATTTTGACCACTAAGATTTCCCATCATTGTGAAAATCATCATCACAATATGGAGGAACCATCTTGCCTTATCAGTCTCCCCAAAGATGGGTGAGCATTCACTACAATCAAAATTAGGGTTTCAAGCCCTCTCTGAGTGCTTAGACAAAGGATCAATCAAGGAATGACATGATCTTCAACTTGTCTAACCTCTCAAGCATCCACAAAGGATCAAAAGGACTCCCACTCCAAGGATTAAGCACAAGGATGCTCCCTTCTAGGTGGATCAGGCCTCAAGATCGACAGTGTCACCAAATTAGGGTTTTGGTCGACCAGGGCCTCCAGATGGAAATTTTTCATCTGGGCATGAGCCAATGATCCAAAACACAACCTAATGTACTCCATGTAACCTCATGGACCCATTCATCAAGTCAATTTTGCCTTAGGGGTTGCACTCATAAAAAATCAGGAATTAGGGTTTCTTGACCTAATTCACCCCTAAGTTGACTTTTGGGACAAATCATGAACCAAGACCTCAAGAGAGGGTTTGAGGGTCTCTAATGAACTATATTGATCCATTTGGAACAATGGATTAATCCAAGAAGCTTGAGCAACAAGTCTCAATTTCATCTGCACCACAATTGGGGTTTCGCGAGGAAAGTCAACTGTAACTTTGACTTTTGACCAGAACATGCTCCCAAACCCTATGACATGCACCAATATACCCTATAACACCCATGGAACATGTCCATCAAGTTTGATTTAGGTCAAGGGCATGATTTCCTGAAGAATTGCACAGTTTGGAATTCATCTGATAAAAAGTCAACTGTGCACAAAAGTCAACTTTGACTTTTTGAGTTTTTTCACCAAAATGGATTTTTAACCCTAAAATGATGTTAATGTATGATTTGAATCATCATTCATCAAGAACAATCAAGAAAAGTTGGATAACTTGTAAAAGGGGTAACCATAAAACTTAGAAATTTTTCTAAGTCATGAAAAAGTGCCACTAATGCACCAACTTTGAAGGATCATAACTCCTAAACCACAAAGCCATTTTTTTTCATCCAAAGATGGATTTGTAGCCCTCATTACCCTCTACAAAAACTTTAACTAGACCTAAGTCCAATTCATTAAGGATTTGGAGTTATGGGATGATCAAAATGGCTGAAAAGTGAAAATGTCACTTTTTCCAACACTTAGTGAAATTTTCACTAAGTCAGAATCTGCCTTCACTTTTTGCCAAATGTAGGGGGATTTTTCACTTGGATTCAAAAGAGATCAAAACCAAACATGTTCAAACTGTTGTTGTATCATGTAAGGGCTTTCCAAAATGGTCAAGAACATTACCAAATTCAACTTACACCATGAGATATGACATTGGCAAGTTGCCTTGCTGAAATATGTCAAAGGCAAGACAGAATTTGCAATTTTGATCGATTTGTCAAAATAAGCCAAATTCAAATGCTCCTATCCACTTGGACACCTCAGAGGATTGAATCTAAAGGGGACAATCACTGAGCCAAGCCTCCAAAGTCCATGGAACAAGAAATAGCATGTTGAACCTAGAATGGCCAAAATAGGGACAAGACTCCAAATTTGGATTGAAGCATTCAATGGAAGCATCAAGGTGGAATGGACTGAGCCATTCTCATCTGAAATCAGTCAAGACTTATCCAAGACCAAGGGAACCAAAGCTCTGTGCCCTAACCTCTAGTCAATGGCTAGAGGAGACTTGGATTTTCATTTGCCAACATTGGCCAAACCTACTTACCAGCTGCCATTCACTATTCCTTGCAAAACAAACTTGCTCTACTATAAATAGAGCTCAATTGTGATCAGTTTGAGTACACCAAAGCCATCTAACAGATGCTTTCCTCAAAATCTCTTTCTCTTGGCAAAAATGCATTTCTTAGCAAGGTAGCTATTGGGTTTTGAGTTTGAGAGCTTTTCCAATCAAACCAATCACTCACACATCTCACATACATCATATAGAAGTGATCCAAACACTCACATAACATCTGGAACACAGATTTAACAAAATCACCAACTGGTTGCTCAAACTTTCAATCAAGTTGCAGCTAAGGTATCACAAATCGTTCCAGCCATTTTCAATCAAGTCCAAGCATTCAAACACACTCCATAGGGTGTAGGGAAGCTGTTCAGATCATCACCACTCATCTGTAACACCTCCAAATCAAAAATCACATTGCACTTGCTGTCACGGCTTAGAGGTAAGCATACACTTGGTCATCTCTCAATCTATGCATATTTCCTCGCACAATAATTTGGCCATATGTTCATAATCATGTATGGAATGTTTTCCCTCAATTAATTGCATTGTTTGAATCGTGTATCAAAAATCCTAGCCTTCATGCAGAAATTAGGGTTCTTGAGGTTTCTTCGTGATTTCATGTTTTATGTTTAATTTAAATGAAATTAAGTGTTATAAACATGATCGTGAGGTTGAGACGAGCATAATGATATGTGGATTACATGATATGATTAAGTATTCAGTGAAATTGGATGGAAAACGCAAATCAGCCAAACCCAGAACACGCGCGTGTTCTTCAGCTTGTTCTTGGCGCCTTTTTTCCAAATTCAAATATTTGAATTTTGTGATTTTGTTTAATTGATTCAAAAATTAATTTCTCTCTGAGTTTTAATGATTTTGAGTTGATTCTTTTTTTGATAATTCACAAAAATATTAAAATATTTTATTTTATCAAAAAATCCCAAAAATATTATTTATTTCATATAATTGATATTTTTGCAAAGAATTAATATTTTAATTGTTTTTGACATTTTAAATATTTTTTCCACATTGATTTTGCAACTTTTAATGCTTTCTAATTATTTTGTAGGTCAATACTTAATTTTTGAAGCATTAATCCAAGATCACAATTTGCTTTCCATATGTTAAACAATTTTGATCATTTTAATTGAATTTTTATTTAATTAAATACATTTTTGAAAACAAATTAGGGTTTTTGGATTAATTCAACCCTCATAAATCATTTTCAAAACACTTTGGGCCTCTAATAAAGTGTAAGACCCAATCCTTTTTTTGACCAAATCATTTTTGGGCCTCAGTGTATTGTATAAGTCCCGATACCGTCAAAAACAAACGGTGCGATCGTCGCCTTTTGAAAAATAACCTTCTGGGCCTCTCCTCGAGCTATAAGACCCATTCAAAACACTTTGGGCCTCTAATAGAGTGTAAGACCCAACCCCCTTTTAACCAAAAACATTTTGGGCCTCACTTATTGTGTAAGTCCCTCTGCGTTAAAAGAAAACCTCGGCGCGATCGCCATTCCAAACGGAAAAATCATCTGGGCCTACCCTTGTGTTATAAGCCCCACTCTTTTTTTAAACTTTTTGGACCTCTTGAGAGAGTGTAAGACCCATCCCTTTGTACAGAAAAACATTTTGGGCCTCAGTCACTTGTATAAGTCCCTCTGTACAAATTCAAACAGTGCGCTCACTGATAAAACCCTGGGCCTCTCCTTGAGCTGTAAGCCCCAAATCTTTCTTTTTCAAAGCACTTTCTCCTTTGATTTTGAATATACTGTTGTTTTCAGTCTTTCTTTGTTGAACAACTAACCAAACAGCATGGAAGCTCTACAACCAAGTAAGTGGTTATTGCTTTCATTTACCGCTTTCATATACATATAACTGTATTGTGGGGCTGGTTCACTGTAAGTCTTCTTTCATAAACTCATATCAACTGTTTAATAATAGTATAGATATTTCGAGTTTCCCCGGCAACTACGTCTAGAACTAGGTGACGCCGTTTCGTTTGTTCGTAGAAATAGACAACTAGATCCCCAATAGGATCACCAGATACAGTCTTCTCTTCGGCTGTCCTCATTAGGAATTGTCAAGAAACTCTATTCCCAGAGATGAATGTATTCTCCGTGAATGGCATCTTTGAGTTTCTTCCAAATTCTCGAACTTTCCTGACTTGATCTATTCCTTTTGAATAGCTTGCCTTGAATTTCTCGGGGTTTGGGGACCCACGGGCTTCTTAAAAGCATCGGCCTCCTCTTGGGCATCGTACAAGGAC
Source organism: Lathyrus tuberosus (assembly GCA_022829125.1). Taxonomy (NCBI): domain Eukaryota; kingdom Viridiplantae; phylum Streptophyta; class Magnoliopsida; order Fabales; family Fabaceae; genus Lathyrus; species Lathyrus tuberosus. The sequence goes on from JALAZF010000002.1 coordinate 39,958,233, forward strand.
CCACAGACTTCCTAAAAGCAACCCCGCCTCCTCTTGGGCTTAGTACAAGGACCCTACGGCTTCTTAGAAGTATTCGCAGCCTCCTCTTAGGCTTCGTATAATGATCTCTTCCTCTGGGAATGATAGCCTTCTCTTGGGCATAGTACAAGGACCGATCGGCTTCTTAAAAGTTTCCAGCCTCCTCTTAGGCTTCGTACAAATTATCCCGACGACCTCCTAGAGGTATAGGAACAGAACTTAGTCATCTTCATAGAACAGTCCTTTCATAGAGTCTACTACTGTTTCTCAAAGCATAGTACAAAAGATGACACTCTAGACTTGGACAGTCTAATCTCCTTGAGTCTCAAAGACATTCTCAAGTGGCCCCTACGTTAAATAGGAAGGAAACCCGCAGACTCGGACAGTCTCAATACCCTTCGGATTTCTCGATTCCTTAAAGAACAGGAATAACCCGAATCCTTGAATCAAATCCTTGAGTACAGTGTTACTCATATAAGAACTGATTTTCTCTTTAAAATCAGTGTACTGGACCTGTCACTCAACTGAAACAGTAACCATAGCCTCTCTCTCGGGCTTTGTACGAGACACATAAGAGACTCCCTCGTTGAGTCAATCACCCTTTCGCCTCCATCTCAGGCTTTATACGAGATACAAAAAAGGTTCTTACTGAGCCAAACGAATTTCCGCCTCCATCTCGGGCTTTATACGAGATACCGAAAGACTCCATCGTCGAGTCAAAACCTTTTAGCCTCTCTCTCGGGCTTTGTACGAGACACATATCAGCCTCCTCTTAGGCTTTATATAAGAAAACCACTGGTTAATCCAATTAACGTTTTAGCATCAAAACTGTGCCTCGTTCACAGTACACAAACATCAACAACTCTTTCCCCTTCATCTAATTGCTGTAAGCGGCAAGCCTCTGGATCATCTACATCCATGCCACTGTCCCTCTTTTAGTATGAGAAATTCCTAAGGAAAGATGGCATTGCTCTACACTGAGTTAAAGTCTTCTCCTTCAGGTTAAAATCCCCTATAAAAGAAATTATGGCATTACTAGGATCCGCGTATCCCGGTTAAAGTAATCCTCCTTTACAGTCAGTCACCCAACAGTCGTGACAAACAGACCCCCTTTAGAGATGACAAATTCTCTCTGAAGACAAACCTTTTTAGCTTCACATCTTGGGCTTTGAACAAGATACAAACCACCTTTCGCTTCACGTCTTGGGCTTTGAACAAGACACCAAACAACCATTTCCTCCCATAGAATAGGAGGAACTACGAACGCTCTGATTTCCCTGTTTCGGTAAACGGGAATACGTAGGCATAAGATTGAAATAAAAATCTTAGCGAGCACACTAAACAAAAAAACCCAAATCCCATACTCTCACATCAAAAAGCATCAGTCCTAACATCCTAATCCTTGTTCCCCGCTAGAAACCTTCTGTCTAGATAAAAAGAAAGAAACTGTATTGGCGAAAATACAAATAACCAGTACAAAGGCCCTCCACATTGATAGCATCCGTAACCTAACAGACCGCTGTTTAAACTCAGTATGCAAAGCAGGGTTAATTGGAGACATATATTTCCCTTCCTTATTCAACTCACAATAGGATAAAAAATGAATCGACCTGTAGTTTAAGCTCAAACCGCAGAGAGCGACCAGCGCTTAAGAACCGCGTCCAAAATCGCTCGCTACAGAAAAATGGTGCCCACCGTGGGGCCTTTCAAAGTTAGATCTAGGCACGGTTTTCCTTCTCTTCACTTATGTGAATACCACAGATTGGGGCTTCCGCCGGGGGACCCAATTTCTGTCAAGAACTTAGGATTCATAGCTTTAAAGGTCTAGGATGTTTAGGACAAATATATATACTGCTTTTCCTAATTGCTATACATGTTTATTTTTCTGCTAATGGGAATGCGGGTGATGCCGTATGTGGAAAGATTGAGTATACACTTAAGATAAGTGATGGCGACGGGGTCGACCATCAACCTCAGTTGAGGCTGACCAACGCAACCCATTCTCTCACCTAGACAATTGGCCGGTTGTTAAGTCTGAGAAGCTGAGGAGCCAAACCCTTTCTTAGTGCGGAAACTATCGGAAATAGTTGTTACGTGATACTACCCTCATTTGAGGTTGGTGATCTATTCTCGGTGAATGGCACTTACTCTAAGATCGCTCTACAACTCGCTGGTGATCCGCTTGTTGTTTTGCTTTCTTGGGAGGAGCTGATGATAATGAGTACAGGTACAAAAATCACCCTAGTATAAACCTTTGGGGATGGGTAGAGCCTTGACTTCATGACAACGACCCTTTGACCCCATGTTTTTTCTATGTTTTTGTGTGCTGCATTCATGCATTCATTTAAAAAACATTAAAACATTCAAAAAATCTTCTCTTCTAGTCTCTCTAGTTTTTCAAAATAAACTAAGACTGTGATTGCAAATATCAGAAAAAGGGATTGCACTAATGGATTTTGGTAGAAGGAGAACCCATAGTTATACCTTCAAGGTTCCAAAGCTAGAGGACTTGAGAAGGTTAGCAAGGATGATCACTAACCCAGAGGCTTTCAGAGCCAAGCACGGAGGTTTGCTACCACTGTTAAGAGTCCATGTGATTGAGGGAATCATGGATGCGATCATTCAGTTTTATGATCCAGTTTATCACTGTTTCACATTCCCGGATTACCAGCTAGCACCAACGCTGGAGGAGTATTCTCATCTGATTGATCTACATATCACCGATCGAGCTCCATTTTCTGGACTGGAAGAAATTCCAAAAAATCAGACCATTGGAAGAGCAATTCATTTGGACGAGTCTGAGGTCAGGACTCACATAACCACTAAGGGTGGCATCCAAGGTTTGCCAGCCCAGTTCTTGACAAAGAAAGCCCTGTATTTCGCCAATATAGGAAACGTGACTGCTTTTGAAAGCATCTTTGTCTTGCTCACCTATGGGTTATTTTTGTTTCCCAACATCAATAACTTCGTCGATATTAACTCCATTAAGGTTTTTCTTATTGGAAACCCTGTGCCGACTTTGCTCGCAGATGCGTATCATTCTGTACACTTGGGAAATTTGTACAGTGGAGGGGAGATCATATGCTGTGTACCTCTGCTTTGCAAATGGTTTATCTCTCACTTACCCAGGTCTGCTGCTTTTTGGGATTGCAAGAGTGCCTTACGTTGGTCGTAGAAGATCATGTCTCTTACCAACTCTGATATAGATTGGTGCAATAGGATTTATGAGGGAATCAGAATCATTGACCGTTGTGGAAACTTCCCCAACGTACCCCTCATAGGAACTAAAGGAGGAGTCAACTACCATCCGGTGTTGGTTCGCCGTCAATTTGGATACCCGATGAGGCACATCCCACTGGGTGTTCATCTGGAAGGTCTTTTCTTCAAGGAAGGAGAAAATGACAGAGCACTAAAGATGGAAATAGTGCATGCTTGGAAGCATGTTCATAAGAAAGGACGAGAGTCTCTGGGAAAACCAGACTGTGTCTCGGTGGAGCCTTATCTCCATTGGGTACAAACTAGAGCTCTCAAGCTAAAGATGCCTTATCCTCGTTACGGAATTCTTCCGCCAAAGGAATCTATCATGTACTTCATGACGGAGACTGAAAAGCTTCAGGTTACTCTCAACAAAGTTCAACGGGAGAGGAAGTCTTGGAAGAACAAGTACCGCACCCTCGATGTAGAGTGCATCAAAATACATCAATTACTGAAAGAGAAAGATGCTCTGGTTGAAATTTTAGAGCAACATGCTGTAGAGAATCAAGATGACCAAAGGAATTTGCTCGCTCCTTTCACCTGGAAAAGGAATGACAACGCGACAACGGCTCAAGAGCCCCGGTCAAAGAAGAGGAAGATACCAGAATCAGCACCCGACTTCTCTTCAGAGAGGACTCGGGACCCATTAGCTTAGGTTTCTGTTTCTGTACTTTGTAATCTACTGTATTTCCATTTCTGTAATCCTTTGAATTCAATAAAAAGGGGTTTCCCCACTTTTTGATATTTGCAATCTAATTGTCGAAGTTTATTTTAATTAAACAAAAAAAAAAAATTAATATAATCATTGCATTCATCATTCTCACATCACGTATTCTTCTTATCCACGAATCTCACGTTTGTGTCTCGGTTCTAGAGTCAAACTGTCTCATTCGTATAATACTCGGGCCAATCGTCAGAAAAAGATGGATGATCTTGAGGAAGAAAATAGAGAGTTGAAGGAAGAGATCGACGCTCTGAGAGAGGATATGAGAAAGCTTCGTAACGACATGCAAGCCATGGCAGAAGCTCAACTACAAAGAAATGTGATCTCAGAGATCACCTCAACGCCCATAGTGGAGAAGTATGATCCTAGGTATCAAATACCGAAAGATCGTCCTTGGGGCATGCCTGTTAACTATATCCCGGAAAGATATGTTCCACCGATCACTGAAGATCAGGGAATCACAACAGAAGCCTCTGGGCCTGAAGGTTACAAACTTTGGGAAAGCGAAGATGCCAGGGGCATACTGAAGACTCCTGAAGGTTACAAACTTCGGGAGACGCCAAGACTCCCTGCCATAGTAACGGTACCACCCCCTGTGGTGCACACTGTCCCGGAAGGACAAATTCCATAGACACCTTCTGGTAAGAAGGAAACTATGTTTGACAGAATGGAGGAATTCCAGGAGCAGTTCTTGGAAATACAGAGGGAGCTGTAAGCCATTCGCGGTCAGGATCTATTTGGAAAGGACGCCGCAGACCTCTGCTTGGTCCCAAATGTGAAAGTCCCGCACAAATTCCAAGTGCCCGACTTTGAAAAATACAAGGGTAACTCTTGCCCTCAGAGCCATCTTGTGATGTACGCTCGGCGAATGTCAGCTCAAACGGAGAATCAGGACCTACTGATTCACTACTTCCAGGATAGCTTAATCGGTGCCGCATTAAAATGGTACATGGGTTTAAACCGTGCCACGATCAGCACATTCAGAGATCTTGGCACTGCCTTCGTCCAACAATACAAATACAATTTGGACATGGCACCCGACAGAGATCAACTCAGATCGATGTCGCAAAAGGACAAGGAAACCTTTAAGGAGTACGCCCAGAGATGGCGTGAAATTGCCGCTCAAATTTGTCCACCTCTTGAGGAAAAAGAGATGACAAAGATCTTCTTAAAGACCTTAATCTCATTTTACTATGACCGAATGGTTGCCAGTGCGCTCAGTGATTTCACCGAGATGGTCGGCATGGGCGTACGTCTTGAGGAAGCCGTCCGAGAAGGACGTTTGGCAAAAGACGCTGGATCATCGAACGGTACTAAAAAATACGGTAGTGCTCTCCCTAAGAAAAAAGAACAAGATATTGGGAATATCTCTCTCGGAAAGCAAAGGCGTCGTTATCAACCAGTAGCGGCTGTAATTCCTGCTATCAGCCCTGCGCCTATTCCTACGTATCAACCTCAGGTTGCGCAGAGCCAACCTGATCAGCAAAGGACACAACAGCCTCTTCAGCAGGCTCGTCCTCCATATAACAACAACCGTGCAACACGGCCACCAGGATTTGATCCTATACCCGTGACGTACGCAGAGTTGTTTCCGTTACTACTGGCTAAGGGGCACATCCAGACTAAGTCTCCTCTTACAGTACCGGAAAATCCGCCTTTTTGGTTTAAGGTGGTTCAGACATGCCCATATCATCAAGGAGGTTCAGGGCATAACATAGAGACTTGCCTCAATTTCAAGTCCGACGTGCAGAAACTTGTTAGAAGCGGGGTCTTATCCTTCAAGGATACAAATCCTAATGTTCTCACGAACCCGCTGCCTCAACACGAGAAGGTTGCAGTCAACTTGATTGAGAAAGAGACTAACGACGTCTATCAAATTCATGATGTACTCTTGTTGAAAACCAATCTGGTTAAGATGCATTGTAGACAGAGTGGATATGGCCATGTGCCACCTCATAACTATCATCAGTGTGATATCTGCTCTAAAGATAACCAAGGATGTTCGGTAGTGCAATCAGCTCTACAGGAACAGATGGATCTCGGATGGATCCAAGAGCACCGAGTTCGTGGAGTTAACATGGTTTACACGAATTCTAACGTCATTCAGAACCACGATATCCGTGCAATGAATGTCAACTTGGTGGCAATGCACTCAAGGTAAAGCCAGTATCATAATCTGCTGCGGCATGATTACAGTTCCTGTCTGATTTGCTCGGTAAACAAACAGGGATGCTCTTTCATACAGGAGGCCCTCCAGCGTCAGATGGATCTTGGATGGATCCAAGACTACCATGATAGGAACCCTTATCAGATCAACATGGTTCAGATCTTCGATATTCGCATGATGAATACCAACCTGGTAGAGTTACATGCTGAACAGGTCCGACTCGGATTCTTAATATCACACGACTATCAAAGTTGTACCCTTGTCCAGGAAGCACTTCAGCACTTGTTAAATCATTGGTGGATGCCAATCTACATGGACGAAGATACTCAGCAAATTAGTATCAGTAACAGGAATCCTACTCGTCGTCAAAGTCAGGATGTCCGATCTGTGGAAGCTAACCTAGTGAGGTTACATTGTATTCAAAGTGGGCGTGGCCAGGTGCCACCACACAATTACGATCATTGTAGCGTCTGTCCGGAAAGTAACCAAGGGTGTTACCTTGTAAGAGCAGCTCTTCAGGGCCAGGTCAATCGTGGAGAAATTCGTCCATATCCGGGTTCTGGACCCATCAATTGGTCGCCGAACTACCTTGTCGATCAAGTCGAGGATGTTGTCACGATCTCTGGTCATCACAGGACCAGGGATGTTTTTGCCATTATCCCTCTACCTGACGAATCTGGAATTCCCAACCGGGAACGGATCGAGATTACTTATGATGGTCAGAAAAATCATAAGGCTCCTATAGTCGTCTATCTACCAGGACCAACACCGTATGAATCAACTAAGGCTATCCCTTACAAATACGGTGCAACGACAGTTGAAAATGGAAAGGAAATTCCATTACCCTCCGTCGTGAATATTTAAGACATCAGTCGTGTAACACGGAGTGGTCGAATCTTCAACCGAGGAGTTGGGGAGTCCAACAAAGAAAAGGAACTTCAAGCGAAACTTCTCGATCCATCAGTCGGTCAATCCAGTAATCCCGACCTTTCAAAAAATAATGATGAGATGCTGAAGCTCATCCAAAGGAGTGAATATAACATTGTTGATCAGCTGTTACAAACTCCTTCAAAGATCTCGGTATTATCACTGTTACTCAGTTCAGAAGCCCATAGGGAGGCTCTACAGAAAGTCTTGGAGCAAGCCTTTGTGGAACAGGATGTAACGATCAAACAATTCGATAGTATTGTCTCTAACATCACTTCCTGCAATAATTTGGGATTTAGTGATGAGGAATTACCCGAAGGGGGTCGCCGTCATAACATGGCGCTCAATATCACAGTTAACTGCCAGGACGATGCTTTAGCCAGCGTACTGGTAGACACAGGGTCAGCCCTGAATGTTATGTCGAAGTCCACTTTGATGCAATTATCATTCAAAGGCCCTTCGATGAGAATCAGCGAGGTCGTTGTCAAAGCGTTCGACGGATCCAGAAAAACAGTTATCGGCGAAGTTGATCTTCCCATAACTATCGGTCCTCACACTTTCCAAGTCACTTTCCAGGTCATGGATATTCGGGCAACGTACATTTGTTTATTAGGAAGGCCTTGGATACACCAAGCTGAAGCGGTTACCTCGACCCTCCACCAAAAGCTAAAGTTCGTCAAGAACGATCAACTTGTCACAGTCTGTGGAGAACAAGCCTTGCTTGTAAGCAACTTGTCATCGTCTACTGGTATAGAACCCGAGGAGGTTATTGGAACTCAGTTCCAAGCACTGTCGGTGAGCAAGGACAATCAGTTCAAAGAAGGAACTTCGATTTCCTCATACAATGATGCCATTAAAGCGGTCGAGAGTACCGATACAACAGGATGGGGACAGCTTGTCATTCCTACTAGCAATACAACAAAGAAGGGTCTTGATTTTTCTGCAACCTGTACCCAGACAGCTGCCAACGATGAAAGTCTTTATCCCCTTCAAAAATTCTTCCACAGTGGAGGTTTTCTTCACCCGGTGTCTCAGGCAGTACATGCTATCAATGAGGAAGATCCCTCTGACACAGAGGAAGAATGGAAGTCCTATCTTAACAAGGACGGTTATATGTCTCAGGAAGAGGTGCCTACGCCATTTTGCTATCCCGCACAGAGTCCGAGATTTATACCACGATCAGATGTCGACATGATCTATGGAGATTGTGATCCGGAAGGATGCCGTGCTCCGCCAAATTCAATAGAGGAAGACACTCTGATGAAAGACAACTTTGACCACAATTACTATGGCCCAATGGATGGTCTGCCAATGTGGCAACCTTACCCAGGAAACTTGGGGCAAGAGAGTCAGTCGAACAATGAAAATCAGCTGACCGTCATTGAACAGAATACCTGTGTCCCCACCATGTCATGGGATCAACACTCAGGTCATTTAGAAACTACTCAACATGAAGATGAATTCGCAATGTTTGCAAGACTTGAATTCATCAACTATGCTTTTCCTGAGGCCAACGTCATCGAGAGAGACGACTCCTCCAGTTCGAAAGAAGTGTGGGACACCTTGGGACAACCGAGTGGAAAATACGACTTTATGGTCAAGTACACTGCACCCGAAAGCTCTCGTATCAGGCTCGAAGACATCCAGCCTACTGGATGGGGAGATACAGCTGAGAGCACAAATACTATGCAAAATGCAACTGAGGAATTCTCCTACGACAATTCTGCCTGGGAGACAGATTCCAATGATCCCACTCCACCAGAAATCAACGTCATTTCTGAGGAAAAATCAAGGAAGGTGCCAGACTTTGTGATTCACCGAGGAGTTCGCCGCCAATGGGTTGCCGTCGAGGTTCCGAAGGTCGTTCATCAGTCAAAGTAATTGCCGTCTTTAACCTTTCACCCTGCCCAGGTGAAACGGATGTTTTGATAGGGCTCGCTTTCTGTAAATTTCCCTCTTCGCTTTGCCCGAAGCGACAGAGTTTTGTTTTATAGGGCTGTAGTTTCAAGAATCGACTTGTTCATTAATAAAATAACGTCGTTCTGTAATTTCCGCATTAATTGCTATTTTCTCTTTTTGCTTTTTCATAAAATGGTAATCCTAAAAAACAATTCAAATAAAAACAAGCAGTAAAAATAAAACACTGCACACACTTGCATTTTCTCTATCTCTTCTAAACACGAATCATCACGTCATGCAGATTGCTTGTTTTAAACCCAGTTGAAACATACGATCCGATGCCTTCTCCCAACTTTGAGTTCCCGGTATTCGAGGCTGAAGAAGAAAATGACGACAAAATTCCCGAAGAGACCTCTCGACTACTCAGACAAGAGGAAAGGTCCATTGAACCTCACAAAGAGCCGTTGGAAACGGTAAACTTGGGTTCAGAAAAAGAGAGAAAAGAAATCAGGATTGGGGCACTGCTCAGTCCAACTGCCAGAGAGGGTTTGATAAAGCTTCTCAGAGAATTCCCCGATGTATTCGCTTGGTCCTATCAGGATATGCCAGGGTTGGATACCAGCATCGTGGAACATCACTTACCGTTAAGATCGGAATGTCCGCCAGTAAAGCAAAGTTTGAGACGGACTCACCCGGACATGGCCATCAAAATCAAAGAGGAGGTACAGAAACAGATTGACGCAGGTTTCCTTTCTACGTCAGAATATCCTCAATGGTTAGCCAACATCGTACCCGTTCCCAAAAAGGACGGAAAGGTCAGAATGTGTGTCGACTATAGGGATCTAAATAAGGCTAGTCCAAAGGACGACTTTCCTTTACCACACATTGACATGCTGGTAGACAGTACAGCAAAGTTCAAAATTTTCTCCTTCATGGATGGATTCTCGGGCTATAACTAGATCAAAATGGTGCCGAAAGACATGGAGAAAACTTCATTCATTACCCCATGGGGTACCTTTTGTTACAAGGTAATGCCGTTCGGTTTGAAGAACGTCGGGGCAACCTATCAAAGGGCCATGACTACTCTGTTTCATGACATGATACACAAAGAAATTGAGGTATATGTCGATGATATGATTTCAAAATCTAAAACAGAGAGTGAGCACGTTGAACATCTATCAAAATTGTTCGAACGTCTAAGAAAATTCAAGCTCCGCTTGAATCCCAACAAGTGCACCTTCGGTGTCCGTTCAGGGAAACTACTAGGGTTCATCGTCAGCCAGAAAGGAATTGAGGTTGATCCTGACAAGGTCAAGGCCATTCAAGAAATGCCTTCTCCGAAAACTGAAAAACAAGTCAGAGGATTCTTGGGACGTTTGAACTACATCTCCAGATTCATATTCCTTATGACCGCGACGTGTGCGCCGATTTTCAAATTACTAAAAAAGAACCAGGATTGCGTTCGGACAGAAGATTGCCAAATCGCCTTCGACAGTATTAAGGAATACCTATTGAATCCGCCGATTCTATCACCTCCAGTGGAAGGAAGACCACTGATAATTTACCTCACAGTCCTAGAGGACTCAATGGGATGTGTACTTGGCCAGCAGGACGAAACCAAAAGGAAAGAGTATGCCATTTACTATTTGAGCAAGAAATTCACCGACTGCGAAACTCGGTATACGATGCTTGAGAAAACTTGTTGCGCTTTGGCTTAGGCAGCCAAACGTCTTCGCCAATACATGATTCGTCATACTACTTGGTTAATCTCCGAAATGGATCCAATCAAGTACGTCTTCGAAAAACCTGCTCTCACGGGAAGGATTGCCCGTTGGCAGATGCTGTTATCAGAATATGACATAGAGTACCACGCTCAAAAAGCCGTTAAGGGATGTATTTTAGCCGATCATTTGGCTCATCAACCGATTGACGATCAAGAATCAATCGGGTTTGACTTCCCAGACGAAGATGTCATGTATCTAAAAATGAAAGATTACGATGAACCGTTACCCAGTGAAGGGCCAGAACCAGGTTCCCAATGGGGACTTATCTTTGACGGAGCAGTTAATCATTACGGAAACGGAATTGGGGCAATCATTGTTACCCCTCAGGGTACCCACATTCCTTTCACTGCCAGACTTACGTTCAAATGTACAAACAACGAGGCTGAATACGAAGCTTGTATCATGGGTCTCGAGGAAGCAATTGATTTAAGGATCAAAAACTTGGACGTATATGGCGACTCAGCTCTGGTTATCAATCAGATAAAAGGAGATTGGAACACATACCAATCAGGATTGATTCCTTACAAAGATTACGCAAGAAGGTTGCTACCTTTCTTCAACAAAGTTGAGTTTCATCACATCCCTCGTGAGGAGAATCACATGGCTGATGCATTAGCCACTCTCTCTTCCATGATTAGTGTAGGTCAATGGAACGACCTACCTATGATCGACATAATGCGCCTTGAAAGGCCCGCTTACATCTTCACGATTGGAGCAGTCATAGACGACAAACCTTGGTATCACGATATCAAATGCTTCCTTCAGAAACAAGAGTACCCATCTGGGGCACTCAGAAAAAACAGGAAAACCCTCAGAAGATTGGCTGGAAACTTCTTCCTGAGCGGTGACACTCTCTATAAGAGAAATTTTGACATGGTCTTGCTTCGATGCGTTGACAGACCAGAAGCAGAAATGTTGATGAAAGAAATTCATGAAGGGTCCTTTGGCACTCATGCCAACGGACACACAATGGCGAGAAAAATTTTAAGAGCAGGGTACTATTGGTTGACAATGGAATCCGACTGCTACAAGTACATGAGGAGGTGTCACAGGTGTCAGATATACTCCGACAAAATTCATGTACCGCCATCACATCTCCAAGTTCTTTCTTCCCCATGGCCATTTTCCATATGGGGAATCGACATGATTGAACCTAAGGCTTCAAACGGACATCAGTTCATCCTGGTAGCCATCGACTATTTCACCAAGTGGGTCGAAGCAGCGTCATTCGCTAATGTAACCCGACAAGTGGTGGTCCGATTTATCAAAAACAATATCATCTGCCGTTATGGTGTTCCAAGTGAGATCATTACTGATAATGGATCTAACTTGATCAATAAGATGATGAAAGAGTTGTATGCTGAGTTCAAGATTAAACACCATAACTCATCTCCCTACCGACCCAAGATGAACGGAGCGGTAGAAGCGGCTAACAAGAACATCAAGAAGATCGTTCAAAAGATGGTTGTAACCTACAAAGATTGGCACGAGATGCTACCCTTTGCTCTTCACGGTTATCGTACATCTGTCCGCACTTCAATAGGGGCAACCCCTTTCTCTCTAGTGTATGGCATGGAGGCAGTGCTCCCCATAGAAGTAGAGATCCCGTCAATCCGAGTATTGATGGAAGCTAAGCTCACCGAAGTTGAATGGTGTCAAAGCCGACACGACGAACTGAATCTGATAGAAGAGAAGAGAATAACGGCACTATGCCACAGTCAGTTGTATCAACAGAGAATGAAGAGGGCGTTTGACAAAAAGGTCCGACCTCGGGTTTTCAGAAAAGGAGACCTCGTGCTCAAGAAGATCCAGTCATTTCTCACTGATTCGCGAGGTAAATGGACTCCGAATTATGATGGCCCCTATGTGGTCACGAAAGCTTTCTCAGGCGGCGCCTTGAGACTTGAAACCATGGACGGAGAGGAATTTGCCTACCCCACAAATGTTGATGTAGTCAAGAAATACTTCGCCTAAACTAAAAAAAAAAAAAAAAAAAAAAACGTCTCGGTGGATTGAAAACCCGAAAGGGCGGTCCAGGCAAAAGTTAGAGACATAGAAAAAATCATCCCGATGGATTGGAAACATCACAGTACAATCCAGGCAAAAATTAGGGATAATGGCAAGTAACTATGTTCAACAGAGGCGAATCCCTCAGCAGCAGCAGTTATACCATCCGTTGGGGGAAAACTCCAATCAAGGTCATCTTCGACAGAAGCTCAGGATGTCCCGAATTCAAAGTTGGTAGAAGGATAGTGGTTGTTATGTTTCAACGTAGCCCTTTTCCCTGTAAATTACCATTTTCAAACTTTGTATATACTCTTTGGAATCACGCTTTTGGCTGATTTCCATCTTATCAATAAAATTTGAGCCCTTGTGCTTTTGTTTGTAATTCTTATTTGTTTTAGCTTTACAGAACGACATTTTAATATGATTAACTATTCTTGAAATAAAACAAAAATGAATTTAATTGTTAAAAAATTTTCTGCTTTTAAATTAAAGACGGCAATTTCTTTTGACTGTTAAACATCGGAAGAACATCGGTCGCTTCTCCAGAAGTAGTCGAACTTCAAAGTGCAGAATTAAAGTATCCCTTCTAACCCAGTACGCCTGAATGAAGGGATCGACTGTGTCAGAGACCTTGTTTCGTCTGACACACCTCGGCCGAGTTCTCATCTCCTAAGCCCGACCAGCATGGTTCCCCGCAGGCCGCAGGGACTATCTCTCCTAAGCAAGGTGGAATTGCTATCTTGAACCAGTGATATTTCTATACGCCCCGCGATGGCCGAGTATCCAATCGTGTTCATCTTTTAGTTTGTGTGTCGCGTCAGTTTTGTCCGCATATACATACATGCATCATGCATTATTTGATTTGCATTCACATTTCATATTGCATCACTATCACTCTAGTCGGTCTTGTCCCCTAGTGATAACAGTCCTCTCAATCAAGTTGTCAGTTCTTGCCTCGTCAGGAAACGCTGCGTTTGAACAACCTCTCCCCCAGTTTATTTCTGAGAGGAAGTTGACCTTTGACCACTTTGATAACTTAAACCTCTGAAAGACCAGAGAACCTTCAACCGATGTCACTCTTCTCCATTGAAGATGATATCCTTGCTTTCCCAGATTAAGGAAAATCCATAGAGAAAGCCTCGTAATCAGAGATTCGGCAGCATGCCAGTTTCGCTTCGAAAAACCCACCGATGAAAAGGTCATCGGCACCTAAAAATCGGATCCCATTATATGGCATTTCACCGGGAAGATCCTGAGAAAAGTATGATGTAAGACCCCAAGCGGAAGAAGTTTGTCAAGAGACTCATTTTCCCCCAGATAGAGTCGACAAATGGCATCTCCAACAGAGAAGTTTGTGTACCTTTACAACTCAGACGACTGGGTTCCCCAGCAAGTCTGACATCAAAGCTTTTTCCATCAAATGGCATCTCCCCAGGAAAATTCGGCGAGAAGTTTGAGGAAAACCCGCTACTAACAGCGTTCCTTGTCAAGAAAGTTTATTGACAAAAGAAACTGAGACCAGTTCCTTGGTAGGAAACCAGGATCGAGGGGAAGTTTAAATCAGAAACTAAGACCAGTTCCTTGGTAGGAAACTAGGATCGAGGGGAAGTTTATATCAGAAACTAAGACCAGTTCCTTGGTAGGAAACCAGGATCGAGGGGAAGTTAACAAGAGAAACTAAGACCAGTTCCTTGGTAGAAAACCAGGATCGAGGGGAAGTTTTACCTTTTCTAAGCATCATCGCTTAGCTAAAGAAGATGAATGCGTAAGCTACCATTCATAACCACCATCAAAATTTTGGGTATTCCGATATTTAATCCTCTTGCACCCCGAATGCCCGAATACCTTCGTCATTCACACCTTCGGGTCCAAGAAGATTAAATAGGGGCATCTGTCATACCCCAAATTTTGACCACTAAGATTTCCCATCATTGTGAAAATCATCATCACAATATGGAGGAACCATCTTGCCTTATCAGTCTCCCCAAAGATGGGTGAGCATTCACTACAATCAAAATTAGGGTTTCAAGCCCTCTCTGAGTGCTTAGACAAAGGATCAATCAAGGAATGACATGATCTTCAACTTTTCTAACCTCTCAAGCATCCACAAAGGATCAAAAGGACTCCCACTCCAAGGATTAAGCACAAGGATGCTCCCTTCTAGGTGGATCAGGCCTCAAGATCGACAGTGTCACCAAATTAGGGTTTTGGTCGACCAGGGCCTCCAGATGGAAAATTTTCATCTGGGCATGAGCCAATGATCCAAAACACAACCTAATGTACTCCATGGAACCTCATGGACCCATTCATCAAGTCAATTTTGCCTCAGGGGTTGCACTCATAAAAAATCAGGAATTAGGGTTTCTTGACCTAATTCACCCCTAAGTTGACTTTTGGGACAAATCATGAACCAAGACCTCAAGAGAGGGTTTGAGGGTCTCTAATGAACTATATTGATCCATTTGGAACAATGGATTAATCCAAGAAGCTTGAGCAACAAGTCTCAATTTCATCTGCACCACAATTAAGGTTTCGCGAGGAAAGTCAACTGTAACTTTGACTTTTGACCAGGACATGCTCCCAAACCCTATGACATGCACCAATATACCCTATAACACCCATGGAACATGTCCATCAAGTTTGATTTAGGTCAAGGGCATGATTTCCTGAAGAATTGCACAGTTTGGAATTCATCTGATAAAAAGTCAACTGTGCACAAAAGTTAACTTTGACTTTTTGAGATTTTTCACCAAAATGGATTTTTAACCCTAAAATGATGTTAATGTATGATTTGAATCATCATTCATCAAGAAAAATCAGGAAAAGTTGGATAACTTGTAAAAGGGGTAACCATAAAACTTAGAAATTTTTCTAAGTCATGAAAAAGTGCCACTAATGCACCAACTTTGAAGGATCATAACTCCTAAACCACAAAGCCATTTTTTTTCATCCAAAGATGGATTTGTAGCCCTCATTACCCTCTACAAAAACTTCAACTAGACCTAAGTCCAATTCATTAAGGATTTGGAGTTATGGGATGATCAAAATGGCTGAAAAGTGAAAATGTCACTTTTTCCAACACTTAGTGAAATTTTCACTTAGTCAGAATCTGCCTTCACTTTTTGCCAAATGTAGGGGGATTTTTCACTTGGATTCAAAAGAGATCAAAACCAAACATGTTCAAACAGTTGTTGTATCATGTAAGGACTTTCCAAAATGGTCAAGAACATTACCAAATTCAACTTACACCATGAGATATGACATTGGCAAGTTGCCTTGCTGAAATCTGTCAAAGGCAAGACAGAATTTGCAATTTTGCTCGATTTGCCAAAATCAGCCAAATTCAAATGCTCCTATCCACTTGGACACCTCAGAGGATTAAATCTAAAGGGGGCAATCACTGAGCCAAGCCTCCAAAGTCCATGGAACAAGAAATAGCATGTTGAACCTAGAATGGCCAAAATAGGGACAAGACTCCAAATTTGGATTGAAGCATTCAATGGAAGCATCAAGGTGGCATGGACTGAGCCATTCTCATCTGAAATCAGTCAAGACTTATCCAAGACCAAGGGAACCAAAGTTCTGTGCCCTAACCTCTAGTCAATGGCTAGAGGAGACTTGGATTTTCATTTGCCAACATTGGCCAAACCTACTTACCAGCTGCCATTCACTATTCCTTGCAAAACAAACTTACTCTACTATAAATAGAGCTTAATTGTGATCAGTTTGAGTACACCAAAGCCATCTAACAGATGCTTTCCTCAAAATCTCTTTCTCTTGGCAAAAAGGCCTTTCTTAGCAAGGTAGCTATCGGGTTTTGAGTTTGCGAGCTTTTCCAATCAAACCAACCACTCACATACCTCACATACATCATATAGAAGTGATCCAAACACTCACATAACATCTGGAACACAGATTTCACAAAATCACCAGCTGGTTGCTCAAACTTTCAATCAAGTTGCAGCTGAGGTATCACAAATCGTTCCAGCCATTTTCAATCAAGTCCAAGCATTCAAACACACTCCATAGGGTGTAGGGAAGCTGTTCAGATCATCACCACTCAACTGTTACACCTCCAAATCAAAAATCACATTGCACTTGCTGTCACGGCTTAGTGGTAAGCATACACTTGGTCATCTGTCAATCTATGCATATTTCCTCGCACAATAATTTGGCCATATGTTCATAATCATGTATGGAATGTTTTCCCTCAATTAATTGCATTGTTTGAATCGTGTATCAAAAATCCTAGCCTTCATGCAGAAATTAGGGTTCTTGAGGTTTCTTCGTGATTTCATGTTTTATGTTTAATTTAAATGAAATTAAGTGTTATAAACATGATCGTGAGGTTGAGACGAGCATAATGATATGTGGATTACATGATATGATTAAGTATTCAGTGAGATTGGATGGAAAAAGCAAATTAGCCAAACCCATAACACGTGCGTGTTCTTCAGCTTGTTCTGGGCGCCTTTTTTCCAAATTCAAATATTTGAATTTTGTGATTTTGTTTAATTGATTCAAAAATTAATTTCTCTCTGAGTTTTAATGATTTTAAGTTGATTCTTTTTTTGATAATTCACAAAAATATTAAAATATTTTATTTTATCAAAAAATCCCAAAAATATTATTTATTTCATATAATTGATATTTTTGCAAAGAATTAATATTTTAATTGTTTTTGACATTTTAAATATTTTTTCCACATTGATTTTGCAACTTTTAATGCTTTTTAATTATTTTGTAGGTAAATACTTAATTTTTGAAGCATTAATCCAAGATCACAATTTGTTTTCCATATGTTAAACAATTTTGATCATTTTAATTGAATTTTTATTCAATTAAATACATTTTTGAAAACAAATTAGGGTTTTTGGATTAATTCAACCCTCATAAATCATTTTCAAAACACTTTGGGCCTCTAATAGAGTGTAAGACCCAATCCTTTTTTTGACCAAATCATTTTTGGGCCTCAGTATATTGTATAAGTCCCGATACCGTAAAAAACAAACGGCGCGATCGTCGCCTTTTGAAAAATAACCTTCTGGGCCTCTCCTCGAGCTATAAGACCCATTCAAAACACTTTGGGCCTCTAATAGAGTGTAAGACCCAACCCCCTTTTAACCAAAAACATTTTGGGCCTCACTTATTGTGTAAGTCCCTCTGCGTTAAAAGAAAACCTCGGCGCGATCGCCATTCCAAACAGAAAAATCATCTGGGCCTACCCTCGTGTTATAAGCCCCACTCTTTTTTTAAACTTTTTGGGCCTCTTGAGAGAGTGTAAGACCCATCCCTTTGTACAGAAAAACATTTTGGGCCTCAGTCACTTGTATAAGTCCCTCTGTAAAAATTCAAACAGTGCGCTCACTGATAAAACCCTGGGCCTCTCCTTGAGCTGTAAGCCCCAAATCTTTCTTTTTCAAAGCACTTTCTCCTTTGATTTTGAATATACTGTTGTTTTTAATCTTTCTTTGTTGAACAACTAACCAAACAGCATGGAAGCTCTACAACCGAGTAAGTGGTTATTGCTTTCATTTACCGCTTTCATATACATATAACTGTATTGTGGGGCTGTTTCACTGTAAGTCTTCTTTCATAAACTCATATCAACTGTGTAATAATAGTATAGATATTTCGAGTTTCCCCGGCAACTACGTCTAGAACTAGGTGACGCCGTTTCGTTTGTTCGTAGAAATAGACAACTAGATCCCCAATAGGATCACCAGATACAGTCTTCTCTTCGGCTGTCCTCATTAGGAATTGTTAAGAAACTCTATTCCCAGAGATGAATGTATTCTCCGTGAATGGCATCTTTGAGTTTCTTCCAAATTCTCGAACTTTCCTGACTTGATCTATTCCTTGTGAATAGCTCGCCTTGAATTTCTCGGGGTTTGGGGACCCACGGGCTTCTTAAAAGCATCGGCCTCCTCTTGGGCATCGTACAAGGACCCACAGGCTTCCTAAAAGCAACCCCGCCTCCTCTTGGGCTTAGTACAAGGACCCTACGGCTTCTTAGAAGTATTCGCAGCCTCCTCTTAGGCTTCGTATAATGATCTCTTCCTCCGGGAATGATAGTCTTCTCTTGGGCATAGTACAAGGACCGATCGGCTTCTTAAAAGTTTCCAGCCTCCTCTTAGGCTTTGTACAAATTATCCCGACGACCTCCTAGAGGTATAGGAACAGAACTTAGTCATCTTCATAGAACAGTCCTTTCATAGAGTCTACTACTGTTTCTCAAAGCATAGTACAAAAGATGACACTCTAGACTTGGACAGTCTAATCTCCTTGAGTCTCAAAGACATTCTCAAGTGACCCCTTTGTTAAATAGGAAGGAAACCCGCAGACTCGGACAATCTCAATACCCTTCGGATTTCTTGATTCCTTAAAGAACAAGAATAACCCGGATCCTTGAATCAAATCCTTGAGTACAGTGTTACTCATATAAGAACTGATTTTCTCTTTAAAATTAGTGTATTGGACCTGTCACTCAACTGAAACAGTAACCATAGCCTCTCTCTCGGGCTTTGTACGAGACACATAAGAGACTCCCTCGTTGAGTCAATGACCCTTTCGCCTCCATCTCGGGCTTTATACGAGATACAAAAAAGGTTCTTACTGAGCCAAACGAATTTCCGCCTCCATCTCGGGCTTTATACGAGATACCGAAAGACTCCATCGTCGAGTCAAAACCTTTTAGCCTCTCTCTCAGGCTTTATACAAGACACATATCAGCCTCCTCTTAGGCTTTATATAAGAAAACCACTGGTTAATCCAATTAACCTTTTAGCATAAAAAATGTGCCTCGTTAACAGTACACAAACATCAACAACTCTTTCCCCTTCATCTAATTGTTGTAAGCGGCAAGCCTCTGGATCATCTACATCCATGCCACTGTCCCTCTTTTAGTATGAGAAATTCCTAAGGAAAGATGGCATTGCTCTACACTGAGTTAAAGTCTTCTCCTTCAGGTTAAAATCCCCTATAAAGGAAATTATGGCATTACTAGGATCCGCGTATCCCGGTTAAAGTAATCCTCCTTTACAGTCAGTCACCCAACAGTCGTGACAAACAGACCCCCTTTAGAGATGACAAATTCTCTCTGAAGACAAACCTTTTCAGCTTCACATCTTGGGCTTTGAACAAGATACAAACCACCTTTCGCTTCACGTCTTGGGCTTTGAACAAGACACCAAACAACCATTTCCTCCCATAGAATAGGAGGAACTACGAACGCTCTGATTTCCCTGTTTCGGTAAACGGGAATACGTAGGCATAAGATTGAAATAAAAATCTTAGCGAGCACACTAAACAAAAAAACCCAAATCCCATACTCTCACATCAAAAAGCATCAGTCCTAACATCCTAATCCTTGTTCTCCGCCAGAAACCTTCTGTCTAGATAAAAAGAAAGAAACTGTATTGGCGAAAATACAAATAACCAGTACAAAGGCCCCCCACATTGATAGCATCCGTAACCTAACAGACCGCTGTTTAAACTCAGTATGCAAAGCAGGGTTAATTGGAGACATATATTTCCCTTCCTTATTCAGCTCACAATAGGATAAAAAATGAATCGACCTGTAGTTTAAGCTCAAACCGCAGAGAGCGACCAGCGCTTAAGAACCGCGTCCAAAATCGCTCGCTACACCATCGATATCTTTTATTATAGTTTACCTCATCATCGCCACAAATCATTGCGATTTTATCATCATAACAATCATGATCTTAACAGCCACGACGATTAGTGACGACGATGAGGTAAAGTAGAATCGTAGATATCGATGAATTGAAGCAAACGGACCATTGAACCATAAATTTTATGTTAAGGAACATACAATGTGCTGAATGAAATGGATGCAATTTGGAAAACATTGACATGATAAATGTTGGTTTTCAAATACATCTTAATTTTCAGATTATAAGTTTCTATATCAATTTAACTGATTGCATTTTCAATAAAAGGATAGTGAAACAAACAATATACATAGTATATAATAAACTAAATTTCATATACAATATCAGAATGAATTCATATATATGTACCTTATCAGAATGAATTCATATATATGTACCATCATCATCATCACCATGTGAAACAACCCCTAAGAAGTGGGAAGCAATGAAGAAAATTAGTCAGAATTGAATTTAACTATATACAATATACATAGTATATAATAAACTAATGTTCTATATCAATTTAACTGATTGCATTTTCAATAATAGGATAGTGAAACAAACAATATACATAGTATATAATAAACTAAATTTCATATACAATATCAGAATGAATTCATATATATATGCACCATCATCATCATCACCATGTGAAACAAACCCTAAGAAGTGGGAAGCAATGAAGAAAATTAGTTAGTATTCAAAACAAAAAAAGCAAAAGTTGAAACAAAACCCTAAGAAGTGGGACTGTACCATAACAATGAAGTTCTCCTTGCTTGTGAAGCATTGAAGTCGAATATACACAAAATGAGAACAATCAACAAAAACAACCTGAAGCAAACGAGATAATGGGAACTATCTAACAAAAAGATTGAAGTAGAAGAATACCTTATTTCCATAAACAATATGTACATTACGCTTGCTACCGCCAGCATCATCACCATCACTACGCCAAACAAGGGAAAACAGGGCGCTTTTTTTGGCCTATGACAGCGCTTAAAAGCGCTGTCTAAGCCAGCGCTGTCGTAGGTAAAGACAACGCTTTTTTATTTATAAAAAAGCGTTCTCTAAAAGGGGACTTAAGACAGCGCTTATAAAAGCGCTGTCTAATGTATACGTTTAAAATTTTAAAGAATTTTTTTATAAACTTTAGAGAGCGCTTTTTTCTTCAAAAGCGCTCTATAAAGTGGGACTTTAGACAGCGCTTTTGAAAGCGCTGTCTAATGTATACGTATAATGATTTTTGTATATACCTTTAGAGAGCACTTTTTCCTTAAAAGCGCTCTCTAAAGGTGGACTTTAGACAGCGCTTTTGAAAGCGTTGTCTAATGTATAACCTTAGACAGCGCTTTTTTCTCAAAAGCGCTGTCTTTTGTCTACGTATAATTTTGAAGATTTTTTTAAAAAATCCCATTTTAACCATTTTTTTTATGCAGAAACCTGTATAATTCACATTTCCATAAACCTGTATAATTCACATTTCAATAAATCAGTATGGATACGCATTTCCATCAACAAATTCTATTTCAAAACTAGAATTTACATTAATGCAGAATTCGCACAAATTATATAAACTAGAATTTGTACATTTCAATAAACTAGAATTTACATGCAGAATTCGCACAAATTCTATTGTATGGTTTCAAACCTGCATAGAATTTACATTTCAATAAACTAGAATTTACATTCACAAAACTATACATTCAAGAAAGAATTTTTCTTGCAATAAAAAATTCGCACAATTCCTCCTTAGTATCTTGCAATTGTTTCCTCGTGTAATAAGGACACGCCATATCATCGAAATACTACATAACAAAACAAAATACGCATTAGTTAAGAAATAATATATAGATGTTTTGTGTTATCAAGTAGCATCACTAATAAGCAATATTGTGAAAATTAATATACCTCCACTTTGACCCATGTAATATTGGTTGCTCTAGCCCGTGCTACTCGTGCGTATCTTCCTGGTTACTAGACATTTGACCTGTAAGAAAGAAAAAAACAGAAATTAAATGACAAATATAAAAATCCATAATCCTAATCCATTGAATGATATAAGCTATATTGAATGATATAAGCTATAATTTTACAACTAGTACCTTTTTCACTAACGTCTCTTTCTTTTCTTGTTTGGAGTATGTTCTACCCGTCTCTTAACAACACGGACGGTTGGATTGATCCAAATACCCTCATTATGATCATTTCTAGTATATGATTCATTCGCTATAATATTTTCATCTTGATCATTTCTAGTAAATGATTCAATATCAACATCAATATCACCTTGATCTCCAACGTTTTCATCAATTACTTTGTTAGATAAAAGCACTATAGACCATTTTGTACTTGTCGGATCAGTGACATAGAACACTTGTTTAGCTTGAGAGGCTAGAATAAAAGGCTCATCTTTGTACCCCACCCTATTAAGATCCACTTGGAAAAATCCTGACTTATCCATTCGTACGCAATTATTATTTTCAACCCACTTGCAACGAAATATAGGAATCTGAAACTTCTCATAATCAAACACCCAAATGCGCTCGATAACCCCAAAATATGACAAATTTGCAAATTTGGGGTTTAAGTCTTTCACACTTGAAATGTGCATTGCTTCAGCTACCATGGTGACACCACTATTTTGCATAGTACTTTTATCATCTTGTTCTTTGATATAAAATGTGTATCCATTAATTGCGTATGCGCTATAAGAAAACACGACCATACTTGGACCATATGCTAAACATCTCAACCTTTCTGTTATTAATTCGCGGTCTGAATAATACTTTGAATAAATATGATCCTTAAACCAAGGTATGAAACTTCGATTGTGCTCTCGTACTATCCAATTCTCATTTCTATTCGGATTTAAACCTCGGAGAACATCCTTGTGCATTTCAACATACGGCTCAACCTCATTCTCATTGTGCAGAACATACAAATGCACTTGATCCCGTTCGACCCTTGATACTGTCACAACTTCATTACCAAGTAACTTTTTTCCTTCTTTTTTTTCGACAATATGAGATTTGGGGAGTCCAATTGATTGTACATTGGACAGATATTCAGTACAAAACTCAACCGCTTCTTCAACAATGTATCGTTCGGCAATACAACCCTCTGGTCGACTTCGGTTTTTCACATACCCTTTTAATATTTTCATATAACGTTCGGCAGGGTACATCCATCTCATATAAGCCGGTCCACACAATTGTGTCTCTTTCACTAGATGAACAACTAGATGAACCATTATGTCAAAAAACGAGGGAGGAAAATACATTTCAAGATCACACAAAGTAATAACTATTTCTTTTTGCAATGTTGGTAAGATCGCAGGATCGATCACCTTACTGCAAATTGACTTGAAGAAAAAACACAATTTAGTTATTGCGCTTCTTACTTTTTCTGGCAGAATAGAACATATATCTATTGGTAGAAAATGTTCCATTATAACATGGCAGTCATGCGTCTTTAAACTTTTTAACTTGAGGTCTTTCATAGACACAAGTCTTCTAATATCTGAAGAGTATCCTTCTGGAACTTTAACTTCACTTAGAAACTTACACAATACTTTTTTCTCCTTTCTAGATAGAGTATACGCAGCAGGTGGTAGATATGTTCGTTTTCCTTTCTTCAAGGGTCCTAATTCAGTTCTTATCCCCATATGTACCAAGTCCTTTCTTGCTTTAAGGCCATCCTTAGACTTTCCTGGTATATTGAGTAACGTACCAATAACACTGTCAAATACATTTTTTTCAATATGCATAACATCGAGAAAATGTCTTAGATACAACGACTTCCAATATGGCAGTTCAAAAAAAATTGACCTCTTCTTCCACCCACTCTTGACAAGTGTATGTGCAAAAGGCTTTCCAAACTGAGTTGTCACATCTTTCACCTTTTCAAAAATTTGATCACCTGTCAATATAGTTGGAGCTCTACCATGTTCTGGCTCTCCATTGAATGCTTTTCTCCACCCACGATAGTGATGATTAGAATTTAAGAATCTACGATGACCGAGAAAGACATTCTTCTGACCAAACTCCAATCGCGTCCAATCTATTTTATCTTCACAAATAGGACACGCACATTGACCTTTTATGCTGTACCCTGATAGATTTCCGTATGCTGGAAAATCATTAATTGTGCCAAAAAACATTTCCCTCAAGTTGAAACTTTCTTTCCTATACCCATCATAAACCTCCACACCGTTCTCCCACAAAAATTTTAAATCTTCGATTAAGGGTGCCAAGTATACGTCTAGGTCATTCCCTGGTTGTTTAGGCCCAGAAATTAACATAGATAACATCATGTACTTACACTTCATACATAGCCATGGAGGTAGGTTATAAATCATTATGATCACAGGCCAAGTGCTATGTGAGATACTTTGAATACTATGTGGGTTCATTCCATCAGTAGATAATGCCAAGCGAAGGTTTCTTGCTTCTTTTCCAAATTCAGGATAATCATCATCAATTTTCATCCACTGTGGTGAATATGCCGGATGTTGAAACTTTCCATCAATAATTCTTTCATCTGCATGCCAAGTCAAGTGTCTTGAATCGGTCTCACTACGAAACATGCGTCTAAATCTCGGAATTATAGGAAAATACCATAAGACTTTTGCTGGAGATAACTTTTTCTTATATCGAGAGACACCACATTTAGGACACTCATTTAACGATGCATACTCATTTCGAAACAATACGCAATCGTTTGGACAGGCATGTATCTTATCATAGCTCATGCCAATAGAGCACAACATCTTTTTGGCCTTATATGTTCGATTGGGAAGAGCATTATCCTCTGGAAGCATATCTTTCATAAAGGCCAATAATTCTGTGAAACTTTTATCCGACCATCCATTGCCCGCCTTTAAGTTGTACAACTTTAATACCGCAGACAATCTTGTAAATTTGGTGCAACCATTATACAACGGTTTCTCTACATCGCTTACCAACCTCTCAAACATTTTGGGACAATCCTTAAGATCTTCTTCAAGTGCTTCTGCAATCTCTTCGACTCGATCGGAATCGTATGTATCTGTGCCATTGTCGTATGAAGCGTAGGTCGTATTATCCCCCGATTCAACATTCCCGTTAATTTTCTCACCATGCAAATTCCAACATGTATAACTTCTATCAATTCCACTCCTCAATAAATGCGATGCCAACTAAACCGCGTCAACCCGACTCCCAAAACAGCAACCCAAGCAAGGACATATCATTCGACTGGGGTCTTTGGCGTGCGCAACAACAAACTTAACGAATTCCGATACCCCAATGTCGTACTCTTTCGACAATCGACTTGAAGACATCCATTTCTTATCCATAGTTATACTAATTAAACTAAATAAAAACAAAAAGAAAAAATGTTATACCTGTAGGGAAACGATCCGACTTTCACACTTTGAACACAAGTAACCCCTATACACGTATCATAAAATGAAATATCATTAATTGACCAATTATGAGTCATAACTTGATAAGTGGAAACTAACTTATAATTTAAAGTATCAAAAAAAATTCTAATTAACTTATAAAGTAGACAATTATAATTTAAAGTATCAAAAAAATTCTCTCCTCAATAAGTATAAAGTAGACAATTAACTTATAACAAAAAGTCACAAGTTCTAGAAAATAAAAGAAATGAACTTGCAAAAAAAGGATAGACCAAACACAATCAATTGGAAAAACAGTACAACACAACTAGCGAAATACAATTTCAATCAATACTAGGTTGTTTATACTAATCAACTTTGCCAAATATACAGTAGAAAATATTTAAAAGTAACCTTCCACAAAACTAGGTTGTATCATGAAGTATCTTTTCAATAATAGTCATCGTTGTGAAGATACTTTAATATTATTTTCCTTATGAAAATACCTTCCACAAAACTAGGTTGTATCATGAATGCATAACACAATGAGCTTATTATAAAAAAAGAGGGACATTTGTAAAAATAAGAGATGAAAGATTAAGGATTCTGCAAAATATACATGAAAAATATACATGAAAAATACTTTGCAAAATATACATGAAAAATATACATGAAAAATACTTTGCCAAATATACATGAAAAATAAAAGCAAAAAATAGGTTCGATTCTGCAACAATAAAAGAGGGAGCTTTTATCCTCATCGTGAAAACTTTTTCAGCATAAAAATCAAATCAAAAATAAATTTTAAAAACAGAGAAATGAATAATAAAAGAGTAACAACGTACCTTATTCGTTTTCAGAGGATAAGAGAATAAGAACAACAACAACAACAACAACAACGTTTTCACGAATGGAATGCAACAATGACGGCAACGGTGGCGGCAACGGTGACGACAATGGCAATGCAAGAACGACGGCAAGGGTTTAGAGAAACGGTCGAGAGAGAAAATGAATAGAAGTGTCTCTGAAAATGTTTAGAATTGTTTTATATTTTAATTTGTACAGGACTTTAGAGGGCGCTTTTCCTTAGAAAGCGCTTTCTAAAGTGAAAATAATTAGAGTCCTATAAGAGCGCTTTCTGAAAGCGCTTTCTAAGGTGGCATTTAGACAGTGCTTTTTAAAAGCACTCTCTAAAGTAATACCTATAGCAGCGCTTTTTGGAAAGCGCTTTCTAAGGTGGTCTAAGGTGGCAGTCTTTTACAGCGCTTTTGAAAAGCGCTTTCTAAAGCCTTTCTTTTAAGGCGCTTTTTTTTAGCGAAATTTTTTTATTCTTTTTAGCAGCGCTTTTGTATAAAAGCGCTGTCTTTTAGGTGCCGCCTAAACATATTTTTGGCGTAGTGCATGTTCATCTAGTTTTAGATTCTGCAAGAAAAAATACAAGGAGGAAGAAGCTTAAATCAAAAGCTTCATACTTCTTGTATTTCTTTTCACGGATTCTAAAAAAAGATGAAGTTTGCTGCCAAAAATGTAGAGAAAAAATGGGTGCTAGGGTTTCGCTGTGAAGGAAACGGCGCTACTGTCAAAAAGGGAGAGTTAATTCCCTTATATAGATAAATATTTCACAACGGTTTTCTAAATAACCGTAATGATAAGTATATATATTATTTTAATAATATCACAATGGTTAGTTATATTAAACGTAGCGATACCCCTTATACTTGGTACAAGGATCGACTCCTGGCAACAACTTTTTTCTATAATTACGTAAAATAGAAAAATGTTGTTGCCTGGAGTCGAACCTTGTAGCAAGTATAAGGGGTATCGCTACGGTTATTATTACTAACCGTTGTAATATTATAACCCTTGCTCTTCCCGGAGTAGAGAACACTATGGCCAAGTATAATAATGATTTAAAATTTTCTCCGTTTTCAAAAAATATCGTTCCAGAATATCAACCATTTACAAGTTATCATCATTGCAAGCATTAAACTATCAGACTTTTCATCTTTAACCTCATCTATAAATAGACAATTTTACATTTCTTCATAATATATTCTTTGTAACAATGAGTTATACAAATGAGAATGCTAGAAACATCACCAATGAGGGCACAAATGAACAACGTCAGCCGCCAAATGAGGAGGTCCAACCAGCGGCCAACGTCAGGGATACGTTAAGGGTAAGGAAGGAGGAGAAGAAGAAGAAGATCAAGAAGCTGAAGAAGAAAAAGAAAAAGACAAAAAGGAGGACTGCTTATTATGATTTCGATGAGGGAAGTGAGGAGAGAGAGTCCTGGATTATGAAGATGCATTTGCATCTATGTGCTCTGACATTGATAAATATATGTAATATATGATTATCAATGTACTCTTCTTATCTGGAATCTTAATTAATAAAGTTTTCTTTTATATATTATATATTCTGTTTATTTTTAAAGAAGTTTTCTTTTATTTTTATATATTCTCTTGCACTTAAAAATAGAAAAACAAAGATGAATGTTGAGTTTTGAGGATAAATCCCCGTAACACTAACAAAAGAAATAAAATATATGTTTAAAATCTAAAAATATGGAAAAAATGTAGTTGCTGGGAATCGAAGCTTGTTACACATCATGTATTACAACAGTGTTTTAATACAAGCGTGTTTAAAATGTAAAAATATGGAAAAAAATGTAGTTGCTGGGAATCGAAGCTTGTTACACACCATGTATTACAAAGGTTTTTTAATACGACCGTCGTTAAATATGGGGTTATAAATCAGCTGCAAAATTTTTTACCTATTACAACTGTGGGATACGAGTCCGTTGTAAACCTGATGTCGTTAAATGGATTTTTCGTAGTAGTGTTATGTGTAACGCCCCGTTTTGCCAACTTTGTTTTATTGAGTCTTTTTGGATTATTTTATTATTATTTTATTGTAATTTCGACTTTTGTGTGAAAATGTGTTATTTTTAGTCGTGAATATATTTTATCGCGTTTTGGGAACGTTTGCGAGATATTTGAGTGTGGGGGTATTTTGGACATTTCATAGATATTTTTCATTAAGTTAGTAAGATAGAATTGGAAAGAGAGAAAATAGAGAGAAAGAAAGAAGAAAGAAGGGAAAAGAGAAGAAAAGAGGAGAAGAGAGAAAAATTGGGATAGTGTGGAAAAATCATCAAGATCAATTCCTAGAATCGAATTAAATCGGGTAAGGGTGCGAAACTCGATTATACTATGCTTGTATATGATTATGTATGTAGGTGTTTGGATGATTCTCTTGCTTTCTATGTTTTTCACTTTTAGGTCGAAAACGATAAAATGAGTAGAATCGATGGGTTAACGATTGGAAATCGATGTAAAGGTGGTAGTTTGCTTGTTGGCATGATTATGATAGGTTCTGATTGATATATGTTGATTGGGAAATGTTTTGGTTGGGATATATCACTTTTGGGGTTTCAAACAGCGCAGAAAATTCTGGGTTTTCCTTGGTTCGCCTAGCGAACCTGGGGCGAAGGTGGCAGCGAGTGAGGTTTTCGCGGGTTCGCCTAGCGAACCATTCAGCGAAGGGTAGCGAAGGTTCGCTACGGGTATTCCCCTAGCGAAGGCATGAGCGAAGGTTCGCTAGAGTGTTCGCCTAGCGAACTTTGGGTGTTTTTGGCTCTGTTTGGTTCTAACTTGGTTCGCTGGAACATTCGCCTAGCGAAGGAGCTAGCGAATGCTCGCGAGGGACGTTCGCCTAGCGAAGCATCTAGCGAATGCTCGCGAGGGAGGTTCGCCCAGCGAACAGTGCTGTTCGTGTAATTTTGTTTTCTGCATAACTTTTGATCTGTGATTCGGTTTGAGGCGTGGTTTAATGCGTTGGAAAGCCATTGAGCTGTACTTTCTTATTATGATGGTTTAGAATTTGTTAGCCGATTTTATTTTGTCGGTAAATGTGAATAGTGTCAATGGTCGACTTTTGTCGTTTTAATGGTGCATAATTGTCATGTATTATGCTATATGTGTGTGCTTTGGATATGTATGCCTTATATGCTGTTGTGAGGATGATTTGTGGCCGTAAGGCAAGAAAATGCTAAGTGTGGTATTTGATGATTTATGCATGATTATGAATGTGTGCATGGATGGAATGTGAGTGTCATGAGTCATTGTATGCCAAGCATCATAATGTGCATTGTGGAAACGTCCTGAGAGACGGTTTGATTCCTGAGGGAATATGCTATACCATCGTGTGCCTCGAAAATATGAGGCAATGCCTGAGGACTTAAAGCGATGGGTATAGACGATTGTGGGCTCCTTTGGAGACTTAAAGCAATCCTTAACGTCGTGTGCCTCGAAAATATGAGGCGATGCCTGAGGACCTAAAGCGACGGGTGAACATCGTAGGCCCGACGGGGAGTTACTTGAGATTCTCAGTAACGAGCGATGGTTCCAATAGTTCCTGAGTGAACTAATGATGAGACATGAGACATTGGAAGTCGGTACCCGCATGGCATGTGCATAGAGTCGTTGTGTCGGTCTATGTGCATTGCATAAATCATGAATTAATTGTGTGTGAATTTGTGAATGTGATTAATGAAATGGAATATGTGTGATTGTATTGTGAATGATTGATGTGCAGTGGTAATTGATACGTGTGAATTGTACTGTGTGTTGTTATAATTTATCTGTGTGCTTTGGTGGTGAGAATATGTTATTTGTGCATTTTTGTGTTAATATATAATTTTATGCAATTATATTATGGTTGTTTTTCTCACCCTTCTACTGTTTGATAACGCTCTATGAGGCGTTGCAGATTAGAGCTGCTGGAGGTATTCCTTTTTGGTGAAGCGTTGCGTCTTCATTATTTTGGTCGGTCGGCTCTGATATGTGACTCCGGGTAGTTAGGGTGGCCGCGTGTTATTATTTTGTATATCTGATGATATATTTTGGTTGTACATATGATACCTGATGTATGACAAACTTTTTATATGTATGTATATGTGTTATTCAGATTTTAGATTTTCCGCTTTAATTCTAATTTCTGAAAAGTGGGTGTAAGGAACAAAATTTCCTCGGTGTGATTGCTACCCCACAGTTGCATATCATTATGGGCAGGTGTTGCATGTTATGTATATGTTTTGTTACAATTGATGTGTTTCTCCCTTTCTATGCCATGATGCTTCAAATATACTCTGATCAATTTTCGAATTTTCTTTTACCGCTTTAATTGCGTGTTAATTGGGGGTATAGATTGGGGGCGTCACATTATGCCTACGTATTCTCAAAAGGAACTTGAGAAATCAGAGTGTTTGTAGTTCGTGGAACTACGAATTGTTAGGATCTAAGAACCAAGAACAACAACAAAGACAAACATAAAAGGGACATGCACAATGAGAATAAGTCAACATACAATCCATCCCCTTGGATTAGGTCAACAAGGATCAAAAGAAAACAACAGATACATGGAAGAACATCATGTAAATGGCAAGGAATAAAAGCACAGACACATTACTACAGAATACGCATAGAAAAACATCATGGTAATCAACAGCCAGTAAAAACAATAACGGACACGGCAAAGCATCGTGGAGCAAACATCGAGAAATAATCAAAGAAAATCATCAGAATTAAATCACGGAAAATAAGCTCAAGATACGGAAGCAAAATAGTCGCAAAACAAAATCGGGCAACCAAAGAAGAATCATTAATTAATTTAAATATACATATTTAAGAAGATTAATTAATAATTTAATTAATCAATATTAAATCAAAATATTTAAATTTATTAATAATAAAAAAAATTTACATCTTTTTAAATTATACAAACAAATAAAAAAATAAAAGTATTAAAAATAGAGTTTAATTGGTATGCACTGACAGTGTAAAATAATTTTACACTGTCATCCAATAGAAAATCATCAATCTACCATGTCATATCAGTAATTTAAAATTTACAGTATGATGTGGCGGGATACATGAGGGTGATTGGTTGACAATGTAAAATTATTTTACACTGTCAGTGTATACCAATTAAATTCTTAAAAATAAGATAATTAAAATGTTCTCTATTTTGAAAACCCACAATCAAATTCTAAAAAAAAATATAACATTGATTTAAATTAGAAGGCAATAATACCACCGGCAGGTAAAAAAAAACAAACTATACAGCATGAGAAATAGTGATAGGTTGAATCTAAATACGATAAATGCATAATCCTAGTTTCCAGCATTAAAAAAAGGTAAAATCTCAAACCAAGTATTTTTATATTTAAAAGAAAAAATAATAATAATAATAATAATAAAATAAAACTGCAACAATAATATATATTCACAATGCAATTAAAATAGAAACAAAAATCTTTGAAAATGTAACAAATCTATTATAAATAAAACCTAAAATAAAGATAAAAAATATCTATATTTAAGGTTTGAAATAAAACTATAAGTAAATAAATCTATATTGTAGAAAAAAAAAGAAGTCACTACTATATTGCAGTGTCAAAATATAAATATTTAATGGTAGTGCACTGTCAGTGTAAAAAATTATTACACATACATTCAATCAAAACATTTTAAAGTGCCAAATCATATAAATAATTTAAAATTTACAGACTGACTTGGCGGAATACATGGTTGTCATTGGTTGACAGTGTAAAAATAATTTACACTGTCAGTGCACCATCCCTTATATATATATATATATATATATATATATATATATATATATATATATATATATAACAAAATAAATCTATGACTAAAAAACTTATAATATATGCAAATACTATAATATATATAACAAAATAAATCTTACTAATATATCTATGAGAGAGTTGTAATGATTGCTATTAATAAATTTTATTAAAAAAACTTACTAAAGTTGTTGGAGTTAGAGATTGAAGATGAAAATTGGTGTCTAATTCTGAAAGAGAGTAGTGAGGGAGTGGAGTATCTTGGTACTGTGTTTGTGGGTAGAAGGGTAGAAGAAGAGTAAATCTTCATTTTTTTCACTTTGTTTCAATCTATTGGATTTTTCTAAATTTATTTTACTGAGAGTGAGAGATTAAGGTGAGAGGGAGGATATCATGTGGTAAGTCAAGAATAAAAAGGATGGTTCTACTTTTTTATTCTTTCTTTGAATTTTCTTTATATTTTGAATGAAAGAGAGATATGGGATAATGTGATTTTGAAAAGAAAATTAGAGGTTTTCTTATATGTGGTTACAGTAGAAACTATATGGTAAAAAAGAAGGTAGGTTCATGAGTTTTTTAGAAGGGGATCACATGAAGGTGTTTTGTTTATGAAGGTGAACCATGATGAAAAGGTGCGTGTCCTCTTTTGGCACTCTCTTCATGCCTCAAAATATACTAAGCTTTCAAAAATGAAGAAAACAAGTCAGACAACTTTCTAACACTCAGTGATTAAGTGTTTCTAAAATGAGAAAAAAAAAAACAAAAATTTATATTGAAAAAGAAAATATTTAAATGAAATAATAAAAAAGAAGAACTATTCAAATAATCCTAAATATAAAAATCTGATCATTATAAAAATGACTATTTAAATAAAAAATAAAATAAAATCGGTTAAAAATGAATAATCGGACTGGTATCGAATTGCTCGAAAAAATAAAATGAATACACCAAAGTGATCAGCAAGAAATATACAATTCGGAAAAATACAGCGTTTGGTCAAATTTTGAAATAAATTTTACCGGGTTAAATGGCTCAAATTAATCGAAATGCGACTAAAAAACAGTCAAAAAATTCAAACGAGCATGTCAGGCTAAACAACGCGAAACGTAGATTAATATCATTGACATTTGCAGGCTCGATTTTAAGATTTTTCATCCACTGATTTTACGCACAGTTGAATTTTAGTTTGACCAGTTCGGCTGTAAATCCAACAAGTTTATTTCAGCTGATAAATTGGGTATTATGCAAGATGAAAGAGGCGATAAACTATGCAGATGATGCAAAAAGACGTGGGATCTTAGAGTAAAAAATTAGGGTATGACACATAAGTTTTGCTTGTGTTTTGTTTTTACATAGTAACTTCACTTTGAATGTCAATAGGTCTGTCTGTTTCTTCAAGTCTTCAACTCCTTAAATAGAGAAGGAAAAGATTTGTTGAAAAACTTGCAAAATAGAGTCTATGAGAAGCTAGAGTAGAGATGATGAGATGTTTCTTCAAAATAGACAAGGTCATTGAAAGCTTTTTTGAAATCCCTTTACTACAAAAGGAATTATTTATTGCATCCCAGCCGACTCTATGAGAAAATAGAGCTTAGGTCTTCATGTGACAAAGTAGGCTCAGAGGTTAACTGTGACCTATCAGAGTCAACTTGCTCCTTGCGCTTTGACTAGCTCAGGTTCTAATCTTTGGAATCTGGCCTTCATACGTTGACTTCTTCAGATGTTGACTTCTTTAGAGTCTGGTCTTCAACTTCTGATCCATCTGATTCTGGTCTGTAAGCTTCTCTTTAGATGCTCATAGTCATAACCAATACTTGAAATCTTTACGAAATTTTAGTCTATGGTCCTAAACACTTGAACAAATATTAGTGTACCCAATTGTTTTTTATATACTTCGTTATCATCAAAACCTAAGGGATATGGGACAAACCAATTTTGTTCAAACAACCCCCCCCCCCCCCCCCCCCCCCCCCCCCTTTTGATGATTACAAACATAAGTATTTAAGAACAATGTTTTTTAATTTAATTAACAATTTAACTTCAGAGTCTGAGGTTTGTAAGCTCCCCCTGAGTCTAATATTCCATAGGGTGAGGTTTGTAATCCCCCCAAGGCCTATCTAGGTTAATTAAATTTAAACATGAAAGCACAATTATAAATCTTCAGAATTTAAGCATAGATAATAACTGTCAGATTCAAGTGCTTAAATACTTATATATCTACTCCCCCTTTTGTCATCAACAAAAACAAATTAAGAAAATAGAAAAGATACTGAAGAAAAATATATCATTCAACCAAAGAAGATTGTCAGAGTCACAAAAAAATGATAAGAAAATTCACAGATATAAAATGTTTGAGATTTAAATATACATTGATAAAAAAAACTTAAAATCATATTGGACTTCCATTTTTTTCAAAAAATATTTAAAAAATATTTTGAAAGAGTGATTGAGAACTGGCTAGAATGGTTGGGAAACAACTATTCAATTCTCGAGATGGTCAAAACTACTTCTAACAACTGAGCATTTGATAGAAATAAAGCAGTCAAGGCTAAGGAGATGCACTTGAAGACCAAGAATATATGTCTCTCCAATGTCCATAGGTGCATAATACACAACACTGATTATGCTTTATCCCAAACTCTCTATATAAGTTATGTTATGTTACTAGAAAAGTCACATTCATTTCCTTTTATCTCTTGTCATACTTGATAAGATGATTAAATCTTCCAAGAATTCTAAGGAGGGCTCTTCCCAAGAAATTGGCAACACTATCAAAGACACTGAAGGAAAGAAATACAAGGTTGATAAGCTCAAGAATCCCAAAGGAGTAAATCCATAACCTGGTACTTCTGCAAGTGTCTGTTGTTGGAAGGACTTTAGTCTCCATGCTAAAGAAACCCAAGAAGAAGAAGGATCTAGTTGATGACCTTGGATCTGATGTTGATGAGGACTGGGTGAACTTCCTCAAAATGGGCGGTGGGTCTTCAGATGAGGTCTGAAGTTTGTAACCTCTTGTAGTGCATCTGTTAGCTTTTGAGAATATTACAGAATTGTAACAGTTCCTTAATTAATAATAGCATATCTTTTGCCTTTGATTATGATTAGTTTGCAACTAGCATCCTTAACATGACTCATCAGTAGAGATATTATAGAGAAGTTTTCAACAATGACAACCATTTTGTATTTTTTGCGTTAAAAGTGATATAGTGAGTTTTAAAAGATTTTAGTCACACAACCATAAAAGAAATGACCTAGGGGGCACGAAAACATGATTTAATTTTATCTAAGAAAAATAACTCCCAAAGGTAACACAAACATTTTTGTCACAATAAGGAATACATATGATAGAAGTCACAGTTTTTTTCCTAAACAACAAAAATTGGTTAAGCCTATCAATATAACTCAGAATCCAGAGGATAGAGAATTCTCAAAAGGATTTTGACTCAAGACTGAAATTCTGGTATCAGATGTGTGATGTTAATTGTGATGTCACAACAACACAATCTGTTATGGACAATGCAATAACACGCAGTAAATGACACAATGAATTGTTCACCCAGTTCGGTCAAACTACCTACGTCTGGGGGCTACCAAGCCAGGGAGGAATTTCACTATTAGTAGTATTAATTTACAGACTCAACAATCCCAGTTGACATCTACTAAGCTTAATCACTACCCAATGAACATTCTACCTAAGAAACCACTTAGATATGAGAAACCATTCACTCCCTAAATCACCTCAGTGATACAATTCAAACACACCTTGATTCTGCTTCACAGCTTTGATCAAGAACATAAACTCTCTTGCTTAACAGCTCTAGAGATATCAAATTCGACTCAAAAACAATAACCCCAAATACACACGAAGACACAAATGACACTCAGTCTTTAGCTCTCTTTCTTCGTCATTTAACTTAGGGTTGAGGCTGCTTTAAATATCATCCTGACTTGGGCTTGGACCTGCTCCCAAGATTCTGATCTGATTTGTTTTTGAAATCAGAAATTAATGCAAATTTGATCTCCTAAATCTTTTCAAATCAGCCCTCATGTTAGTTATATGATTTGCTCCATGATCTGCTCCATATCTGATTGCCAATATCTTCTCCAAGAAATTCGCATCCAATCTCTCTAACAGATCTCCTCAAAACATCCTACCACGCCCAGCCCTAAAACATCACAACTGATGTTCTGATGTTCTGATATGGTGATGTCAAGACATCACTTATAACATCAGCATATAACACTTCAACCCTGCAACAACTAATTATAAGAACCAATGTTATGACATTAGACATATGACATCAACATTGTTCAACTTTGTTTTACCAAAATTCCAGCCAATACAAGAACTAACAATCTCCCCCTTTGGCTAATTTTGGCTAAAACAAACTCTGCCATCATCAGAGGTACCTGCAGCGGAAAAAAACTTTACGAAAAACAACTTCAACCCAGCAGCAATCACATATAACAAGCTGCACAAAGCCAAACTCCACCTCAAAGCAAGAACCAGTATACCAGCTGTTTAATCAAGCACATTCCCCCTTAAGCCTAGACATCAGACAACTAGGAAACACATAGGCAAACTCTCCCCCTTTTTAGCCACAATTTGACAACATCTACACCAAACACAAAGATCTGACATCCATTAAGACATGGTCAAAATCAAGCTTTCCAAGGAACACAATATCCCAAAAACTTTGACTGGTCAGGCGATACAACCTATGGATTCTTATAGTACTATAAAATCCATGCCTTCTTCCTTCAAACAGCACCAGACACCACACAAGAATGAGTCAGTCAAACAAAGATTTAGGAAAGCAACATAAGCATGAGGACAATAAACTAGATCCACTGAAGACCAAGAACACAACAAGGAAAGTCACTGGAACTTCTTCAGGAGCAACAAGAACAAGAAAACCATCAGAGACAAAAACCATCAAGAAACCTCCAGTGCAACTCCATGCTTCTGATGATGAATGGGATAAAGATTGTAAAACTTTTCTTGATGCAGGGGGTTGGGATATAAATTGCTTTTGATGTACCAAAATCCAATCTTGTATGCTTTCAGCAGTTGAATAAAATGTTGTTTTCATTAAACATATGCAAAATCATAACTGCACAAATACTTCTTCCAGCACACCTAATCCTCATAAATGCAAATTCCCAGTTTGCTTCTTAAGCTTTCAAATTGATTTGCATCTAAGGCTTTAGTAAAAATGTTAGCTAATTGTTTATCTGTAGCAACATGTTCCAAGGAAACTACTTTATCCTCAACCAAATCTCTTATAAAATCATGCCTTATATCAATATGCTTAGTTCTGCTATGTTGAATAGGATTCTTAGAGATATTGATAGCACTCAAATTATCACAGTACAATGTCATGACATCTTGCTTGACATTGTATTCTGTTAACATCTGCTTCATCCAAACAAGTTGAGAACAACTACTCCCTGCTGCTATGTACTCAGCTTCAGCAGTAGAAAGAGACACACAGTTCTGCTTTTTACTAAACCATGATATAAGATTATTCCCTAAGAAGAAGCACCCCTCTGAAGTACTTTTTCTATCATCAGCACTCCCTGCCCAATCAGCATCACAAAAACCACATAACTCAGTGCCTGATCCATGACTGTAAAGCATTCCATAGTCATTAGTCCCATTCACATATTTTAGAATCCTCTTCACTTAATTCAAGTGACTAACTTTAGGCTCAGCTTGATATCTGGCACAAACTCCAACAGCAAAAGAAATATCAGGCTTGCTCGCTGTGAGATACAATAGACTTCCAATCATGCTTCTGTATACACTTTGATCAACACTAACTCCTTGTCCATCCTTGGACAACTTTAAATGAGTAGGAGCAGGTGTCCTCTTGTGATTAGCATTCTCTAGACCAAATTTCTTCACTATGTTCTTTGCATACTTGCTCTAAGAAATGAATATGGAGTCCTCCATTTGTCTAACTTGTAGACCAAGAAAATAGTTGAGCTCTCCAACAAGACTCATTTCAAACTCATACTGCATCTGTTCCACAAAATGTTTCACCATTGCATCTGACATCCCACCAAATACTATGTCATCAACATAGATTTGAGCTATCATCAGTTTTCCTTCTTCCTCTTTGACAAACAAAGTCTTATCAATCCCTCATTTTCTGTAGCCATTCACAACCAGGAATTCAGTAAGCCTTTCATACCAAGCTCTTGGTGCTTGCTTCAAACCATATAGAGCTTTCCTTAGTTTGTACACATGGTCAGGAAATGTTGGATCAATAAATCCCTTTGGTTGATCAACATACACCTCTTCATTTAAGTAACCATTCAAGAAGGCACTCTTAACATCCATCTGAAAAAGCTTGAATTTGAAATTACAAGCCACCCCTAAGAGTAATCCGATAGATTCCAGTCTTGCCATAAGAGCAAAGGTTTCATCATAATCAATTCCTTCAACCTGAGTGTATCCCTGAGTAACTAATCTGGCTTTGTTTCTGGTGACCACTCCTTGTTCATCAGATTTATTCTTGTAAATCCACTTGGTGCCAATCACATTAACTCCATCAGGCCTTGGTACAAGATCCCACACTTCATTCCTTTTGAATTGTTCCAGCTCTTCATGCATGGCATTAATCCAAAACTCATCAGTCAAGGCTTCTTTGACATTCTTGGGCTCAATTTTAGAAACAAAGCAGGAATTTGACACAACCTCTCTTGATCTAGTGCTAACCCCTGACTTAGGATCACCTATAATAAGCTCCCTGGGATGGTCCTTTAGCACTCTAATAGATGGTTCTTTATTAGATTGTTCAGGTTCAGGCTCAGCATCAACTTGACTAGGAGACCCACTTCTGTCTTCAGTTTCTTCTGTGACTTCTCCAACTGATGTTTCAACATCATCCAGGACATCAACATCTTCCTGCTTATCAGTGTCATCAATCACCACATTTATAGACTCCATCATAACCTTTGTTCTGGAGTTGAAAACCCTGTAAGCTCTGCTATTTGTATAGTATCCTAGAAAGATTCCCTCATCACTTTTAGGATCCAATTTTCTCCTCTGTTCACGATCTGACAAGATGTAACATTTGCTTCCAAAAACATGAAAGTACTTCACATTTGGCTTTCTTCCTTTCCATAGTTCATACAGAGTAGCTGAAGTGCCCCTTCTCAAAGTGACTCTGTTGTGAATATAGCAAGCAGTGTTCATAGCTTCAGCCCAGAAATGGTAAGGAAGCTTTTTGGCATGAATCATTGCCCTAACAGACTCTTGAATAGTTCTATTCTTCCTCAGGTTTCAGTTTTGAGCTACCCTCTACTTCCTTTCCATTCTCATCCTTTTCCACATTAACAGGATGTTTCCATTCTTTCACAATAGCCTTCCAAGCCCTGCTGTCTAAAGACTTCAAGAAGGTAACCATCTGTGGTTTCCAATAGTCAAAATTAGAGCCATCTAGAATAGGGGGTCTATTCACAAATCCACCAGTCTCCTTGTCCATTGCACCAGAAAGTATCAGCTCTAGATCTCACCCAGATGCAGAGCAAGATGCCTGCTCTGATACCAATTGAAATTCTGGTATCAGATGTGTAATGTTAAGTGTGATGTCACAACAACACAATCTGCTATGGGCAATGCAATAACAAGCAGTAAAGGACACAATGAATTGTTCACCGAGTTCGGTCAAACTACCTACGTCTGGGGGCTACCAAGCCAGGGAGGAATTTCACTATTAGTAGTATTAATTTATAGACTCAACAATCCCAGTTGACATCTACTAAGCTTAATCACTACCCAATGAACCTTCTACCTAAGAAACCACTTAGATATGAGAAACCACTCACTCCCTAAATCACCTCAGTGATACAATTCAAACACACCTTGATTCTGCTTCACAACTTTGATCAAGAACATAAACTTTCTTGCTTAACAGCTCTAGAGATATCAAATACGACTCAAAAACAATAACCCCAAATACACACGAAGACACAAATGACACTCAGTCTTTAGCTCTCTTTCTTCATCATTTAACTTAGGGTTGAGGCTGCTTTAAATATCATTCTGACTTGGGCTTGGACCTGCTCCCAAGATTCTGATCTGATTTGTTTTTGAAATCAGAAATTAATGCAAATTTGATCTCCTAAATCTTTTCAAATCAGCCCTCATGTTAGTTATATGATTTGCTCCATGATCTACTCCATATCTGATTGTCAATATCTTCTCCAAGAAATTCGCATCCAATCTCTCTAACAGATCTCCTCAAAACATCCTAACACGCCCAGCCTTAAAACATCACAACTGATGTTCTGATGTTCTGATATGGTGATGTCAAGACATCACTTATAACATCAGCATATAACACTTCAACCCTGCAACAGCTAATGATAAGAACCAATGTTATGACATCAGACATATGACATCAACATTGTTCAACTTTGTTTTACCAAAATTCCAGCCAATACAAGAACTAACAATCTCCCCCTTTGGCTAATTTTGGCTAAAACAAACTCTGCCATCATCAGAGGTACCTACAGCGGAAAAAAACTTTACGAAAAAAAACTTCAACCCAGCAGCAATCACATATAACAAGCTGCACAAAGCCAAACTCCCCCTCAAAGCAAGAACCAGTATACCAGATGTTCAATCAAGCACACTCCCCCTTAAGCCTAGACATCAGACAACTAGGAAACACATAGGCAAACTCCCCCCCTTTTTAGCCACAATTTGACAACATGTACACCAAACACAAAGATCTTACATCCATTAAGACATGGTCAAAAGCAAGCTTCCCAAGGAACACAATATCCTAAAAACTTTGACTGGTCAGGAGATACAACCTATGGATTCTTATAGTACTATAAAATCCATGCCTTCTTCCTTCTAACAGCACCAGACACCACACAAGAATGAGTCAGTCAAACAAAGCTGCAAGAAAGCAACATAAGCATGAGGACAATAAACCAGATCCACTGAAGACCAAGAACACAACAAGGAAAGTCGCTGGAACTTCTTCAGGAGCAACAAGAACAAGAAAACCATCAGAGACAAAAACCATCAAGAAACCTCCAGTGCAACTCCATGCTTTTGATGATGAATGGGATAAAGATTGGAAAACTTTTCTTGATGCAGGGGGTTGGGATATAAATTACTTTTGATGTACCAAAATCCAATCTTGTATGCTTTCAGCAGTTGAATAAAATGTTGTTTTCATTAAACATATGCAAAATCATAACTGCATAAATACTTCTTCCAGCACACCTAATCCTCATAAATGCAAATTCCCAGTTTTCTTCTTAAGCTTTCAAATTGATTTGCATCTAAGGCTTTAGTAAAAATGTCAGCTAATTGTTTATCTGTAGCAACATGTTCCAAGGAAATTACTTTATCCTCAACCAAATCTCTTATAAAATGATGCCTTATATCAATATGCTTAGCTCTGCTATGTTGAATAGGATTCTTAGAGATATTGATAGCACTCAAATTATCACAGTACAATGTCATGACATCTTGCTTGACATTGTATTTTGTTAACATCTGTTTCATCCAAACAAGTTGAGAACAACTACTCCCTGCAACTATGTACTCAACTTCAGCAGTAGAAAGAGACACACAGTTCTGGTTTTTACTATACCATGATATCAGATTATTCCCTAAGAAAAAGCACCCTCATGAAGTACTTTTTCTATCATCAGCACTCCCTGCCCAATCAGCATAACAAAAACCACATAACTAAGTGCCTGATCCATGACTATAAAGCATTCCATAGTCACTAGTCCCATTCACATATTTCAGAGTCCTCTTCACTTGATTCAAGTGACTAACTTTAGGCTCAGCTTGATATCTGGCACAAACTCCAACAGCAAAAGAAATATCAGGTCTGCTCGCTGTGAGATACAATAGACTTCAAATCATGCTTCTATATACACTTTGATCCATACTAACACCTTGTTCATCCTTGGACAACTTTAAATGAGTAGGAGCAGGTGTCCTTTTGTGATTAGCATTCTTTAGACATAATTTCTTCACTATGTTCTTTGCATACTTGCTCTAAGAAATGAATATGGAGTCCTCCATTTGTCTAACTTGTAGACCAAGAAAATAGTTGAGCTCTCCAACAAGACTCATTTCAAACTCAGACTGCATCTGTTCCACAAAATGTTTCACCATTGCATCTGACATCCCACCAAATACTACGTCATCAACATAGATTTGAGCTATCATCAGTTTTCCTCCTTCCTCTTTGACAAACAAAGTCTTGTCAATCCCTCCTTTTCTGTAGCCATTCACAACCAGGAATTCAGTAAGCCTTTCATACCAAGCTCTTGGTGGTTGCCTCAAACCATATAGAGCTTTCCTTAGTTTGTACACATGGTCAGGAAATGTTGGATCAATAAATCCTTTTGGTTGATCAACATACACCTCTTCATTTAAGTAACCATTCAAGAAGGCACTCTTAACATCCATCTGAAAAAGCTTGAATTTGAAATTACAAGCCACCCCTAAGAGTAATCTGATAGATTCCAGTCTTGCCACAGGAGCAAAGGTTTCATCATTATCAATTCCTTCAACCTGAGTGTATCCCTGAGCAACTAATCTGGCTTTGTTTCTGGTGACCACTCCTTGTTTATTAGATTTATTCTTGTAAATCCACTTGGTGCCAATCACATTAACTCCATCAGGCATTGGTACAAGATCCCACACTTTATTCCTTTTGAATTGTTCCAGCTCTTCATGCATGACATTAATCCAAAACTCATCAGTCAAGGCTTCTTTGACATTCTTGGGCTCAATTTTAGAAACAAAGCAAGAATTTGACACAACCTCTCTTGATCTAGTGCTAACCCCTGACTTAGGATCACCTATAATAAGCTCCCTGGGATGGTCCTTTAGCACTCTAATAGATGGTTCTTTATTAGATTGTTCAGGTTCAGGCTCAACATCAACTTGACTAGGAGACCCACTTCTGTCTTCAGTTTATTCTGTGACTTCTCCAACTGATGTTTCAACATCATCCAGGACATCAACATCTTCCTTCTTATCAGTGTCATCAATCACCACATTTATAGACTCCATCATAACCTTTGTTCTGGAGTTGAAAACCCTGTAAGCTCTGCTATTTGTAGAGTATCCTAGAAAGATTCCATCATCACTTTTAGGATCCAATTTTCTCCTCTGTTCACGATCTGACAAGATGTAACATTTGCTTCTAAAAACATGAAAGTACTTCACATTTGGCTTTCTTCCTTTCCATAGTTCATACAGAGTAGCTGAAGTGCCCCTTCTCAAAGTGACTCTGTTGTGAATATAGCAAGCAGTGTTCATAGCTTCAGCCCAGAAATGGTAAGGAAGCTTTTTGGCATGAATCATTGGCCTAGCAGACTCTTGAATAGTTCTATTCTTCCTCAGGTTTCAGTTTTGAGCTACCCTCTACTTCCTTGCCATTCTCATCCTTTTCCACATTAACAGGATGTTTCCATTCTTTCACAATAGCCTTCCAAGCCCTGCTGTCTAAAGACTTCAAGAAGGTAACCATCTGTGGTTTCCAATAGTCATAATTAGAGCCATCTAGAATAGGGGGTCTATTCACAAATCCACCAGTCTCCTTGTCCATTGCACCAGAAAGTATCAGCCCTAGATCTCACCCAGATGCAGAGCAAGATGCCTGCTCTGATACCAATTGAAATTCTGGTATCAGATGTGTAATGTTAAGTGTGATGTCACAACAACACAATCTGCTATGGGCAATGTAGTAACAAGCAGTAAAGGACACAATGAATTGTTCACCCAGTTCGGTCAAACTACCTACGTCTGGGGGCTACCAAGCCAGGGAGGAATTTCACTATTAGTAGTATTAATTTACAGACTCAACAATCCCAGTTGACATCTACTAAGCTTAATCACTACCCAATGAACCTTCTACCTAAGAAACCACTTAGATATGAGAAACCACTCACTCCCTAAATCACCTCAGTGATACAATTCAAACACACCTTGATTCTGCTTCACAGCTTTGATCAAGAACATAAACTCTCTTGCTTAACAGCTCTAGAGATATCAAATTCGACTGAAAAACAATAACCCCAAATACACACGAAGACACAAATGACACTCAGTCTTTAGCTCTCTTTCTTCGTCATTTAACTTAGGGTTGAGGCTGCTTTAAATATCATTCTGACTTGGGCTTGGACCTGCTCCCAAGATTCTGATCTGATTTGTTTTGGAAATCAGAAATTAATGCAAATTTGATCTCCTAAATCTTTTCAAATCAGCCCTCATGTTAGTTATATGATTTGCTCCATGATCTGCTCCATATCTGATTGCCAATATCTTCTCCAAGAAATTCGCATCCAATCTCTCTAACGGATCTCCTCAAA
The DNA here is from genome assembly GCA_022829125.1 of Lathyrus tuberosus. Lineage (NCBI taxonomy): Eukaryota > Viridiplantae > Streptophyta > Magnoliopsida > Fabales > Fabaceae > Lathyrus > Lathyrus tuberosus. The sequence continues at coordinate 40,003,088 of JALAZF010000002.1, forward strand.
ACATCCTGCCACGCCCAGCCCTAAAACATCACAGCTGATGTTCTGATGTTCTGATATGGTGATGTCAAGACATCAGTTATAACATCAGCATATAACACTTCAACCCTGCAACAACTAATTATAAGAACCAATGTTATGACATCAGACATATGACATCAACATTGTTCAACTTTGTTTTACCAAAATTCCATCCAATACAAGAACTAACAATCTCCCCCTTTGGCTAATTTTGGCTAAAACAAACTCTGCCATCATCAGAGGTAACTGCAGCGGAAAAAAACTTTACGAAAAAAAACTTCAACCCAGCAGCAATCACATATAACAAGCTGCACAAAGCCAAACTCTCCCTCAAAGCAAGAGCCAGTATACCAGCTGTTCAATCAAGCACACTCCCCCTTAAGCCTAGACATCAGACAACTAGGAAACACATAGGCAAAATCTCCCCCTTTTTAGCCACATTTGACAACATCTACACCAAACACAAAGATCTGACATCCATTAAGACATGGTCAAAATCAAGCTTCCAAAGGAACACAATATCCCAAAAACTTTGACTGGTCAGGCGATACAACCTATGGATTCTTATAGTACTATAAAATCCATGCCTTCTTCCTTCTAATAGCACCAGACACCACACAAGAATGAGTCAGTCAAACAAAGATGCAGGAAAGCAACATAAGCATGAGGACAATAAACCAGATCCACTGAAGACCAAGAACACAACAAGGAAAGTCGCTGGAACTTCTTCAGGAGCAACAAGAACAAGAAAACCATCAGAGACAAAAACCATCAAGAAACCTCCAGTGCAACTCCATGCTTCTAATGATGAATGGGATAAAGATTGGAAAACTTTTCTTGATGCAGGGGGTTGGGATATAAATTGCTTTTGATGTACCAAAATCCAATCTTGTATGCTTTCAGCAGTTGAATAAAATGTTGTTTTCATTAAACATATGCAAAATCATAACTGCACAAATACTTCTTCCAGCACACCTAATCCTCATAAATGCAAATTCCCAGTTTGCTTCTTAAGCTTTCAAATTCATTTGCATCTAAGGCTTTAGTAAAAATGTCAGCTAATTGTTTATCTGTAGCAACATGTTCCAAGGAAACTACTTTATCCTCAACCAAATCTCTCATAAAATGATGCCTTATATCAATATGCTTAGTTCTGCTATGTTGAATAGGATTCTTAGAGATATTGATAGCACTCAAATTATCACAGTACAATGTCATGACATCTTGCTTGACATTGTATTCTGTTAACATCTGCTTCATCCAAACAAGTTGAGAACAACTACTCCCTGCTGCTATGTACTCAGCTTCAGCAGTAGAAAGAGACACACAGTTCTGCTTTTTACTAAACCATGATATCAGATTATTCCCTAAGAAGAAGAACCCTCCTGAAGTACTTTTTCTATCATCAGCACTCCCTGCCCAATCAGCATCACAAAAACCACATAACTCAGTGCCTGATCCATGACTATAAAGCATTCCATAGTCACTAGTCCCATTCACATATTTCAGAATCCTCTTCACTTGATTCAAGTGACTAACTTTAGGCTCAGCTTGATATCTGGCACAAACTCCAACAGCAAAAGAAATATCAGGTCTGCTCGCTGTGAGATACAATAGACTTCCAATCATGCTTCTGTATACACTTTGATCCACACTAACTCCTTGTTCATCCTTGGACAACTTTAAATGAGTAGGAGCAGGTGTCCTCTTGTGATTAGCATTCTCTAGACCAAATTTCTTCACTATGTTCTTTGCATACTTGCTCTAAGAAATGAATATGGAGTCCTCCATTTGTCTAACTTGTAGACCAAGAAAATAGTTGAGCTCTCCAACAAGACTCATTTCAAATTCATACTGCATCTGTTCCACAAAATGTTTCACCATTGCATCTGACATCCCACCAAATACTATGTCATCAACATAGATTTGAGCTATCATCAGTTTTCCTCCTTCCTCTTTGACAAACAAAGTCTTGTCAATCCCTCCTTTTTTTTAGCCATTCACAACCAGGAATTCAGTAAAGCCTTTCATACCAAGCTCTTGGTGCTTGCTTCAAACCATATAGAGCTTTCCTTAGTTTGTACACATGGTCAGGAAATGTTGGATCAATAAATCCTTTTGGTTGATCAACATACACCTCTTCATTTAATTAACCATTCAAGAAGGTGTAATACCCCAAATTTTGACCACTTAGATTTCCCATCATTGTGAAAATTAATATCACAATATGGATGTACCTTTATGCTTCACCAGTCTCCCCAAAGATGGGTGAGCATCCAATACAATCAAAATTAGGGTTTCAAGCCCTCTCTGAGTGCTTAGACAAAGGATCAATCAAGAAATGACATGATCTTCAACTTGTCTAATCTCTCAAACATCCTCAATGGATCAAAAAGGACTCCCACTTCAAGGATTAAGCACAAGGCTGCTCCCTTCTAGGTGGATCAAGTCTCAAGATCGACAGTGTCACCAAATTAGGGTTTTGGTCGACCAGGGCCTCCAGATGGAAATTTTCATCTGGGCACAAGCCATTGATCCAAAACATAACCTAATATGCTTCATGGAACCTCATGAACCCATGCACCAAGTCAATTTTGCCTCAGGGGATGCATTCATCAAAAATCAGGAATTAGGGTTTCTTGACCTAATTCACCCCTAAGTTGACTTTTGGGACAAACCATGAGCCAAGACCTCAAGAGATGATTTGAGGGTCTCTAATATACCATATTGATCCATTTGGAACAATGGATTGATCCAAGAATCTTGAGCAACAAGTCTCATTTTCATCTGCACCACAATTAGGGTTTTAAGGGAAAAGTCAACTGTAACTTTGACTTTTGACCAAGACATGCTCCCAAACCCTAATACATGATTGAATATACCCTATGATACCCATGAAACATGTCCATCAAGTTTGATTTAGGTCAAGGACATGATTTCCTGAAGAATTGCACAGTTTGGAATTCATTTGATAAAAAGTCAACTGTGCACAAAAGTCAACTTTGACTTTTTGAGATTTTTCACCAAAATGGATTTTTAACCCTAAAATGATGTTAATGTATGATTTGAATCATCATTCATCAAGAAAAATCAAGAAAAGTGAGATAACTTGTAAAAGGGGTAACCATAAAACTTAGAAATTTTTCTAAGTTAAAAATAAAGTGGCAAAGGTACCAACTTTGGAGGACCATAACTCCTAAACCACAAGGCCATTTTTTCTCATCCAAAGATGGATTTGTAGCCCTCATTATCACCTACAAAAACTTCAACTACAAGTCATTCCAATTCATTAAGGATTTTGAGTTATGGAGTGATCAAAGTGGCTAAAAAGTGAAAATGTCACTTTTTCCAACACTTAGTGAAATTTTCACTAAGTCAGAATTCTGCTTCACTTTTTGCCAAATGTAGGGGGATTTTTCACTTGGAATCAAAAGAGATCAAAACCAAACTTGTTCAAACAGTTGTTGTATCATGTAAGAGCTTTCCAAAATGGCCAAGAACATTGCCAAATTCAACCTACACCATGAGATACAACATTGGCAAGTTGCCTTGCTGAAATCTGTCAAAGCAAGGCAGAATTTGCATTTTGGCTCAATTTGCCAAAATCAGCCAATTGCAATTGCTCCAATCCACTTGGACACCTCAGAGGATTGAATCCAAAGGGGACAATCACTGAGCCAAGCCTCCAAGGTCCAAGGAACAAGGAATAGCATGTTGAACCTAGAGTTGCCAAAGTAGGGACAAGACTTCAAATTTGGAATGAGGCATTCAATGGAACCATCAAGGTGGCATGGACTGAGCCATTCTCATCTGAAATCAGTCAAGACTTATCCAAGACCAAGGGGACCAAAGCTCTGTGCCCTAACCTCTAGTCAATGGCTAGAGGAGACTTTCATTTCCATTGGCCAACATTGAGGAAACCTACTTGCCAGCTGCCATGTACTATTCCTTGCAAAACAAACTTGCTCTACTATAAATAGAGCTCAATTGTGGTCAGTTTAAGTACACCAAAGCCATCTAACAGATGCTTTCCTCAAAATCTCTTTCTCTTGGCAAAAATGCCTTTCTTAGCAAGGTAGCTATCGGGTTTTGAGTTTGAGAGCAATTCTGCACAAACCAATCACTCACACACCTCACATACATCACATATGAGCTGATCAAACACTCACATAACATCTGGAACATCAAAATCTCAAAATCACTTGCCATCCACACAAGTTTGAAGTGAAGTTGCAGCTGAGATGCCATAAACTGATCCAGTCCATTTCAATTCAATCCAAGTGTTCAAACACACTCCATATGGTGTAGGGAAGCTGTTCAGATCATCACAACTCATCTGTAACACCTCCAACCCAGAATTTGATTTGCTCTTGCTGTCACGACTTGGAGGTAAGCCTAAACTTGGTCATCTCTCAATCTATGCATATTTCCTCGCACAATAATTTGGCCATATGTTCATAATCATGCATGGAATGTTTTCCCTCAATTAATTGCATTGTTTGAATCGTGTATCAAAAATCCTAGCCTTCATGCAGAAATTAGGGTTCTTGAGGTCTCTTCGTGATTTCTTGTTGTATGTTTAATTTAAATGAAATTAAAGTACATAGACATGATCGTGAGGTTGAGGCGAGCATAATGATATGTGGATTGCATGATATGGTTACGTATTCATGGAGATTGGATAGAAAATGCAAATCCGGGCAAACTGAAAAACGCGCGTGTTCTTGGTGTTGTTCTTGGCGCCATTTTCATATATTTGAATATTTGAATTTTGTGATTTTGTTTAATTGATTCAAAAATTAATTTCTCTCTGAGTTTTAATGATTTTGAGTTGATTCTTTTTTTAATAATTCACAAAAATGTTAAAATATTTTATTTTATCAAAAAATCCCAAAAATATTATTTATTTCATATAATTGATATTTTTGCAAAGAATTAATATTTTGATTGTTTTTGGCATTTTAAATATTTTTTCTACATTGATTTTGCAACTTTTAATGCTTTCTAATTATTTTGTAGGTCAATACTTAATTTTTGAAGCATTAATCCAAGATCACAATTTGTTTTCCATGTGTTAAACAATTTTTGATCATTTTAATTGAATTTTTATTCAATTAAATACATTTTTGAAAAACAAATTAGGGTTTTGGATTAATTCAACCCTCATAAATCATTTTCAAAACACTTTGGGCCTCTATTAGAGTTTAAGACCCAATCCTTTTTTTTTACCAAATCATCTTTGGGCCTCACTTATTGTATAAGTCCCGATACCGTCAAAAAACAAACGACGTGATCGTCGCCTTTTCAAAAATCATCTGGGCCTACCCTCGAGTAGTAAGACCCATTTATTTTTCTTTAAACCTTTTTGGGCCTCTTGAGAGAGTGTAAGACCCATCCCTCCTTGTACAAAAACTCTTTGGGCCTCACTCATTGTATAAGTCCCTCTGTACAAGTAAACGGCGCGATCGTCGCCCGTTTAAAATTAAAAACCATCTGGGTCTACCCTCGTGTTATAAGCCCCACTCTCTTTTCTTTAAACCTTTTTGGGCCTCTTGAGAGAGTGTAAGACCCATCCCTTTGTACAGAAAACATTTTTTGGCCCCAGTCACTTGTATAAGTCCCGCTGTACAAAGTCAAACAGTGCGCTCACTGATAAAACCCTGGGCCTCTCCTTGAGCTGTAAGCCCCAAATCTTTCTTTTTCAAAGCACTTTCTCCTTTGATTTTTGAATATACTGTTGTTTTTATCTTTCTTTGTTGAACAACTAACCAAACAGCATGGAAGCACTACAACCGAGTAAGTGGTTATCGCTTTCATTTACTGCTTTCATATTATAAACTGTATTGTGGGGCTGCTCACTGTAAGTCTCCTTTCACAAACTCATATCTACTGTGTAATAATAGTATAGATATTTCGAGTCTCCCCGGCTACTACGTCTAGAACTAGGTGATGCCGTTTCATTTATTCGTAGAAATAGACACCTAGATCCCCAATAGGAGCACCAGATACAGTCTTCTCTTCGGCTGTCCTCCTTAGGAATCGTCAAGAAATTCTATTCCCCAGAGATGAATTATTCTCGGTGAAACTTCTCTTGAATTTCTTCAAACCGCCGAACGATTCGGACTCTCTCTAAAAGTTAAAGTCACTGGATAGTAAACCTCGCACGTTTACTAGTGGTTTTAACTCTAAAAGAGTTTTCCTGAACTTTTCTTTGGTTTGGGACCCACGGGCTTCTTAAAAGCATCGGCCTCCTCTTGGGCATCGTACAAGGACCCACAGGCTTCCTATAAGCAACCCGACCTCCTCTTGGGCATTATTCAAGGACCCTACGGCTTCTTAGAAGTATTCAGAGCCTCCTCTTAGGCTTCGTATAATGATCTCTTCCTCCGGGAATGATAGCCTCCTCTTGGGCTTCGTACAAGGACCCGTCGGCTTCTTAAAAGTTTCCAGCCTCCTCTTGGGCTTCGTAAAAACTGTCCCGACGACCTCCTAGAGGTATAGGAACAGAACCTAGTCATCCTCATAGAACAGTCCTTTCATAAAGTCTACTACTGTTTCTCGAAGCATAGTACAAAAGATAAAACTCTAGACTTGGACAGTCTAACTTCCTTGAGTCTCAAAGACATTCTCAAGCACCCTTCATTAAATAGGAAGGAAACCCGCAGACTCGGATAGTCTCAATACCCTTTGGATTTCCCGTTTCCTCAAAGAGAAGGAAATATCCCTGATCCTCAAATCAAATCCCTGAGTACAGTGTTGCTCATATAAGAACTGATTTTCTCTTTTAAATCAGTATATTGGATCTGTCATTCAACTGAAACAGTTACAATAGCCTCCATCTCGGGCTTCGTACGAGATACCAAAATTCTCCCCAGTGGAGTCAAAACAACCTTTTAGCCTCTCTCTCAGGCTTTGTATGAGACACAAAAGATTCCCTCGTTGAGTCAATCACCCCTTTTTTTGCCTCCATCTCGGGCCTCGTACGAGATATAAATCCCTTAAGCAAGAGTCAAACTCTTTGCTAGCCTCCTCTTAGGCTTTGTATAACGATATGCCCCACTGGGTCAAGACCTTTTAGCCTCTCTCTTGGGCTTTGTACGAGACACAAAATAGCCTCCTCTTAGGCTTTGTATAATGATTTTCCTAGCGGAAATTAGCCTCCTCTTAGGCTTTGTATAAGAAAACCACTGGTTGATCCAATCGAACTTTTAGCATCAAAGTTGTGCCTCGTTCGCAGTACACAAACATCAACAACTCCTTTCCTTTCATCTAATCGCTGTAAGTGGCAAGCCTCTATATCATCTATATCCATGCCACTGTCCCTCTTTTAGCATGAGAAATTCCTAAGGAAAGATGGCATTGCTCTACACTGAGTTAAAGTCTTCTCCTTCAGGTTAAAACCCTTTCTTCGGAAATTATGGCATTGCTCGGATCCGCGTATCCCAGTTAAAGTAATTCTCCTTCCCCCTCTTTAGAGATGACAAATTCTCTCTAAAGTCGAGGTCCTTCAGCTTCACATCTTGGGCTTTGAACAAGACACAAATAGACCTTTCAGCTTCACATCTTGGGCTTTGAACAAGATATAAACCACCTTTCGCTTCACGTCTTGGGCTTTGAACAAGACACCAAAAACCAATTTCCTCCCATAGAATAGGAGGAACTACGAACGCTCTGATTTCCCTGTTTTGGTAAACGGGAATACGTAGGCATAAGATCGAAAGAAAAGATCTTAGCGAGCGCAATCAACAAAAAACCCAAATCCCATATCTCCATCAATCAAAAAGCAGTAATTCAAAAGCATCAGTCCTAACATCCTAATCCTTATTCCCCGCCAGAAACCCTTTGCTTAGAAAAAAGAAAGAAAGAACCGTATTGGCGAAATACGAATAACCAGTACAAAGGCCCCCCACATTGATAGCATCCGTAACCTAACAGACCGCTGTTTAAACTCAGTATGCAAGCAAGGTTAATTGGAGACATCTATTTCCTTTCCTTATTCAGCTACAATAGGATAAAAAATGAATTGACCTGTAGTTTAAGCTCAAACCGCAGAGGGCGACCAGCGCTTAAGAACCGCGTCCAAAATCGCTCGCTACAGAAGGTACTCTTAACATCCATCTGAAAAAGCTTGTATTTGAAATTACAAGCCACCCCTAAGAGTAATCTGATAGATTCCAGTCTTGCCACAGGAGCAAAGGTTTCATCATAATCAATTCCTTCAACCTGAGTGTATCCCTGAGCAACTAATCTGGCTTTGTTTCTGGTGACCACTCCTTGTTCATCAGATTTATTCTTGTAAATCCACTTGGTGCCAATCACATTAACTCCATCAGGCCTTGGTACAAGATCCCACACTTCATTCTATTTGAATTGTTCCAGCTCTTCATGCATGGCATTAATCCAAAACTCATCAGTCAAGGCTTCTTTGACATTCTTGGGCTCAATTTTAGAAACAAAGCAAGAATTTGACACAACCTCTCTTGATCTAGTGCTAACCCCTGACTTAGGATCACCTATAATAAGCTCCCTGGGATGGTCCTTTAGCACTCTAATAGATGGTTCTTTATTAGATTGTTCAGGTTCAGGCTCAACATCAACTTGACTAGGAGACCCACTTCTGTCTTCAGTTTCTTCTGTGACTTCTCCAACTGATGTTTCAACATCATCCAGGACATCAAAATCTTCCTGCTTATCAGTGTCATCAATCACCACATTTATAGACTCCATCATAACCTTTGTTCTGGAGTTGAAAACCCTGTAAGCTCCGCTATTTGTAGAGTATCCTAGAAAGATTCCCTCATCACTTTTAGGATCCAATTTTCTCCTCTGTTCACGATCTGACAAGATGTAACATTTGCTTCCAAAAACATGTAAGTACTTCACATTTGGCTTTCTTCCTTTCCATAGTTTATACAGAGTAGCTGAAGTGCCCCTTCTCAAAGTGACTCTGTTGTGAATATAGCAAGCAGTGTTCATAGCTTCAGCCCAGAAATGGTAAGGAAGCTTTTTGGCATGAATCATTGCCCTAGCAGACTCTTGAATAGTTCTATTCTTCCTCAGGTTTCAGTTTTGAGCTACCCTCTACTTCCTTTCCATTCTCATCCTTTTCCACATTAACAGGATGTTTCCATTCTTTCACAATAGCCTTCCAAGCCCTGCTGTCTAAAGACTTCAAGAAGGTAACCATCTGTGATTTCCAATAGTCATAATTAGAGCCATCTAGAATAGGGGGTCTATTCACAAATCCACCAGTCTCCTTGTCCATTGCACCAGAAAGTATCAGCCCTAGATCTCACCCAGATGCAGAGCAAGATGCCTGCTATGATACCAATTGAAATTCTGGTATCAGATGTGTAATGTTAAGTGTGATGTCACAATAACACAATCTGCTATGGACAATGCAATAACAAGCAGTAAAGGACACAATGAATTGTTCACCCAGTTCGGTCAAACTACCTACGTCTGGGGGCTACCAAGCCAGGGAGGAATTTCACTATTAGTAGTATTAATTTACAGACTCAACAATCCCAGTTGACATCTACTAAACTTAATCACTACCCAATGAACCTTCTACCTAAGAAACCACTTAGATATGAGAAACCACTCACTCCCTAAATCACCTCAGTGATACAATTCAAACACACCTTGATTCTGCTTCACAGCTTTGATCAAGAACAGAAACTCTCTTGCTTAACAGCTCTAGAGATATCAAATACGACTAAAAAACAATAACCCCAAATACACACGAAGACACAAATGACACACAGTCTTTAGCTCTCTTTCTTCGTCATTTAACTTAGGGTTGAGGCTGCTTTAAATATCATTCTGACTTGGGCTTGGACCTGCTCCCAAGATTCTGATCTGATTTGTTTTTGAAATCAGAAATTAATGCAGATTTGATCTCCTAAATCTTTTCAAATCAGCCCTCATGTTAGTTATATGATTTCCTCCATGATCTACTCCATATCTGATTGCCAATATCTTCTCCAAGAAATTCGCATCCAATCTCTCTAACAGATCTCCTCAAAACATCCTAACATGCCCATCCCTAAAACATCACAACTGATGTTCTGATGTTCTGATATGTTGATGTCAAGACATCACTTATAACATCAGCATATAACACTTCAACCCTGCAACAGCTAATGATAAGAACCAATGTTATGACATCAGACATATGACATCAACATTGTTTAACTTTGTTTTACCAAAATTCCAGCCAATACAAGAACTAACAAGGACCTTCTGAACCAAAGAACCTTATCAATCTGAGGACTAACTGGACAGATGTTAAAAATTTATTTTTCCATGTATATGCTACGAAATAGAACTAATCAAATTTTGAGATAAAGCCTGAGTTGCATCAGATGCTACCATTCATCATAAGCTAGTTCAAAGCTTTTTAACACAATAGCTTCTGATCATCATCAGACTCTGATCTTCCATTCAGAAGCAAGCACTAATATTTAACAAAATTCATGTTCATATTATTTTTAATAAAATCAAATCTTTCAATAGTAAGAGACATAGTAAATATATCAGCCTATTAATGATCAGTATCAATGAACTACATATCTATCACACCCTTCTGAACATAGTCTCTAATAATATGATGTTTTATTTCTATGTGCTTGCTTCTAGAATTTTGAATAGGATTCTTTTATCAAACAGATAGCAACAATTTTGTCACAGAAAATAGGAATACTGCTTCCACTTATCTGATAGTCTTCTAACTGATATTTCATCTAGAGTAGTTGTGTGCAATAACTTGTTATTGAGATGTATTATGCTTATGTTACGAACAAAGCAATAAATGATTATCTTTTACTAGCCCAGGATATAGGATTTTCACCTATGAATTAACAGTTTCCACTAGTGGAATTTTCTCTCAATTATATCCTCAGCATAGTCAGCATCATAGAATCCTACTAGCTTAGAATCTAGGGATTTTTTTTATAAAGCAACCCTAGATTGGTTTTTCCCTCCAGGTACCTAAAGATCCTCTTAACAGCAGTTAAGTGAGTCTCCCTAGGATCTGACTGTAATCTTGCACACATGGAGACACTAAATAAAATATATAGTATAGATGTTATTAAATAAAGTAAAGAGCTAATCACACCTATATACAACTTCTAGGAGACATTGATGATGCTTTCTTCTTTGCTTAGGTTGCAGGTTCGATGCATAAAAGTGTTCATGATCTTGGAATCATCTAGCTTGAAATTCTTCATAAGCTCTTTTGTGTATTTTCTCTGATGAACATAGACTCCATCCTTGCATTAATTAATTTGAATACCAAGGAAGAACTTTAGCTCTCCCATCATACTTATCTCAAACTCAACATGCATTGACTTGGAAAATTCTTGGCAAAAGAAAGCATTAGTAGAACCAAATATAATATCATCTACATATACTTGGATAATTAAGATATCATTTTTAAGTGTCTTTCTAAAGAGTGTAGTGTCTACTTGCCCTTTCTAAAAAAACCATTTTCTAACATAAATTATGCAGTCTCTCATACCAAGATCTAGGAGCTTGTTTGAGTCCATAAAGTGATTTCTTAAGTTTGAAAATATAATCTAGGTGGACTGAATCCTTAAACCCATGTGGATTTTTGACATACACTTCTTCAGAAATGACTCCATTAAAAAAAATGCACTCTTAACATCCATTTGGTATAAAATGATATTATGATTAATAACATAAGAGTGAAGTAATATGGTTTCCTTTAACCTTGCAATTGGTGCAAAGGTTTCAGAGAAATCTATACCTTTTTTCTCACTGTAGCCTTGAGCTAACAGTCTAGCCTTATTTCTCACCACTTCTCCTTGCCCATAGAACTTATTTCTGAATACCCATGTTCTTCACATAATACTTTATTTGTTGATCTGAATATGATATCATCAACATAGATTTGAACAGGCAAGGTGTGATCTTTGATTTTCTTGATAAACAAGGTTGTATCCACTTTTCCCTTTTCGAAACTTATTTCACATAGAAAGTTGTTGAATCTATCATATGAAGCCCTTGGTGCTTTTTTAAGCCATATAGAGCTTTTCTCAAGTTGTACACATGTGAAGAATTCTTGAATTCTTCAAAGCCCGAAGGTTGATTGACATAGAATTCTTCATTGATATATCTATTCAAGAATGCACTCTTGACATCCATGTGGTATGGATGAAAATTCAAGGAATAATAATATGCAAGGAATGATCAAATAGCTTCTAACCTTGCAACAAGAGCGAATGTTTCGTCAAAATCGATTCCTTCTTGATTATAGCCTTGAGCAAAAAATTTTGCCTTGCTTTGAATAATTATTCCATTATCATCAAGCTTATTCTTAAACACCCATTTAGTGCCAATGATGTGTTTAACATTAGGTCTAGGAAAAAGTTCCTAAACTTAACTCCTTTCGAATTGGTTAAATTTTTCTTGCATGGCAAGTATCTATTGGTCATCCTCTAAAGCTTCATTAATCTTTGAAGGTTCTATTTGTAAAACAAAATCCATGTTCAAGCAAGCATCCTTGAGATTGAGACGAGTTGATACTCCTTTGTTAATGTCACCAATTATATTGTTGATTATGGGATCATGGTTGGTCATCCATTATTTATGAAGATAAATTTTGATTGTGCTCTTGTTGAATAACTTCATCTTGTTGTCTTGATTGTTTAAGAAGATCATCATTGATATTGCCTTCATTTGGTACTTCATTTAAATCATCATAATCATCACAAATAACAAATTTACCTTCCTTAGAGGGGTTAGATTCATCATAGGAAACATTAAGGGATTCTTCAATAACGAGAGTTCTTTTATTAAATATTCTATAGGCCTTACTAGTAAGAGAGTAACCAAAAAATATACGTTCAAACGATTTCTCATCAAACTTACCAAGGTTGTCTTTGCCATTGTTTAAAATAAAGCATTTGCACTAAAAAACATGAAGACGTGAAATATTTGGTTTTCTTCCCTAGTAAATCTCATAGGGTGTCTTCTTTAAAATAGGTCTGATAATAACTTAATTACTTAGATAACAAGCCATGCTTAGGTGATAAAAAGTCATCGACTTTGGTGATACATGACAGACGATAAAAAGTGTCTGATGAGAAGTGCCAATGAAACTTTAGAGGCTTATAATGGTAAATTATTTGAATTAGAAAATAAGAATCATCAAATCATTACTTGGTTTTGGAATAACTCTATTTTGAGTATTCATTTGCAATTTGGACGATTCGAGAATGCCAAAGAGGTATGGGATAATTTAAAACAACGTTATATTATCTCTTATTTATCCCATAAATATCAATTATTAAAGGATCTTAGTAATTTGAAACTACGATCTGGTCAACCTGTTTATGAGTTTTTAGCATAAATGGAAGTTATTTGGAATCAATTAGCCTCATGTGAGCCTTCTCTGAAAGTTGGTATTGACCTAAAAAAATATGTGACTCATCACAATCGTTCACAAATTCATCTTTTCAACTTTAGCATTGTTATCTTACTTATACTTATATTATAAAATTATGTCCTCTATTGACTAAAGGTTATTTAGGACTTGTCACTAATGAGTCCTTTGATTGTACTGTGTGCTAAATAACTAACTTTATCTTTTAATAAAAGTACTTCTATATCAGTTGCACCATTTGAACTTGTGCATTCTAATACTTTGGGTCCTACTCCCACACCTACTATGGGAGTTTCTCGATATTATGTGTTATTTATTGATGATTATTCTCGATTTACTTGAATATATATGATGAAAAAGCAGCAAGACCTCCCTCAAAATTACATTAGCATTGCCAAAATGATTCAAACAAAATTTTCTAAAGCCGTTAAAGTTTTTTGACGAAATAATGCCATAGAATATCGTAACTCTAAACTCTTATATTTTCTGGGTGAGCATGGTACCATCTCTAAGTTTTCTTGTGTATACATATCTCAACAAAATATCCAGGATGAGAAAAAGCATCATCACATTCTTGACTCATTTCATGCCATGCTTGCCTCAGCCTCTTGTTTAGAATGTACTTGTGGTGAAGAAACTCTTACTGATGTCCATATTATCAATCGTCTCCCTTATTCTGTCCTTGCTAATGTACCCCCTTTTGAGCGCCTTTATCTAATTACACCAAATTACAAGTTACTTAAGGTGTTTAGTTGCACTTGTTTTGTTCTTGTTCTCTTTCAGCCCTATAAATATACTAAGCTTGAACCATGTTCCATTCTATGTTGTTTTCTTGGTTATGGAACAAAACACAAGGGTTATAGATGTTGGGACCTAATATCTAAATGCATATTCATCTCTCACCATTTTATATTTTAGGAACACATAATGTTCTCCTCCTTGTCAAAATTTACCTCAATCCCGTCCACTTCCACTTCCCTCTTTACTAACCCTAATGTTGATTACTTTATTGGTGACACATATACAGGTTCTGAGAGATATGAAAGTTATTCAAGTAAGCTTTCAACCATTTTCGATGTTCCATCCACTATTGGTGACGATGTTCAAACCGTTGTTCGTGATTACCATTTTTTCTATTATGCTTCACCTTCATGAATGACAGTCCTATAAGGAATCCTCTACATATCCACATTGGAAGCAAGCTTTGCAGGAGGAATTACAAGTATTGGAGAGAAGATAAGGTGTGTTATCTTCGTAAGGCTCTCTATAATCTTAAGAAAGTGCCTCAAGCATGGTTTCCTAAATTTCACAAAACTATCACTTAGTTGGATATCTCTTCCAATTTTCTCGACTCTTTTGTTTTACTAAAAAAAACAATGGTATTGTTGTCTTGCTTCTTTATATTGATGACACGATTATCACTGACGATGACTCTATTGTTATTGAACAGCTCAAGAAATTCTCGTGTGAGCACTATGAGATGAAGGGTCTTGGATCATTAATTTACTTTATGGGACTTGAGGTCTTATCTTCTACTAATGACGTATTTATCTCACAAGCTAAGTATGCTTCTGATCTTGTTTCTTGAGCAGGCCTCACTAATTGTAAAATTGAAAATACTCTTCTAGAACCCAATGTACGATTTACTCCTCGAGTTTGTACCTTGCTTAAAAATGACTTTATTTCTCGGCAACTCATATGTAGCTTGATTTACCTCACAATTACTAGACCAAATATATCATATGTTATTCATTTGGTTAGTCAATTCATTGTGTTTAAACATACCACTCATTATGATTTTGTCCTCCAAATTAGTTGGTATAGTAAGGGCACCATGTTTTATGGTCTACACTACATAGCTACATCCGAATTGATTCTTAGAGGCTACTCTAATTCTAATTATGCCAAGGATCCTAGTGATCGTCAATCCCCCACAAGATTTTGTATTTTCTTTGGAGACTTTATTATCTCTTGGTGTAAAAAGAAACAAACTTTGATAGCCCGCTCTAGCATTGGAGTTGAATATTATGATCTTGCTAATACAACTTCTAAGATATTATGGCTTTGTTGGCTTCTTGCTCATTTAGAGACATCTCAACCTTCACTGACAGATCTTTATTGTGATAATTGTAAAACCATTAAAATTTCCCACAATGATGTTTTATTTTCCATGAGCGAACAAAACATATTGAAATTGATTATTGTCATACCCTTAAATATTGCCCCCCCCCCCCCCCCCCCCCCCCCCCTTAAAATAAGTATTCATCTGCATCTCATGTGCATCATTATCTTATGACCGTTGCATTTGGTCAAAGGTCCCATTAGTATGCATAGGTCAATAACAGAGGAAAGTAAACAATTTGAATTTTCATCTGATCATTTGCATGGTCTCAATTGTTCCTTTTGCATTTCAGTACATGGTTCATACCTTCATGTTTTCACGTTGAGTACATTTGTGGTTTTAATGTTAAATGATGAGTGTGGGTTTCATTCACTATCTCATCCTTTAATTCATATACTTGTCCATTATCCATTATTTTTATTCATTTCAATAAGCCTACCTACATTTGGTGAATTTTGTCAAAAGCATGTCATTTCACTCCATTCATATATCCAAACATATCATTTGGAATTTAAAGGCATCATGGTTTGAATTCACATAAAGCATTACGTTCATTTCATTGTGTTCAAATACATCATCAAGATTGCAAGACATATAAGCATTCATTTTCTCAATTTTAGTTAGAATTCACATTACATCACTTTACATTATTTTGACTTTTGGTACATGTTAAGTTTTGAACATAAACCTAATTACCAAAAACTACAACCTAAGCCTAATTCTACAATGTATCAAGCCATCTTCAAGTCTTTACATGGTTATAGATACCTCCATTTTCTTGTTCACCAAGCCATCCATAAACTTCCTCCTTTCACGTAACAACTATATCTCACAAGCAAACATAGTACGTGGACCTTCTAACATAAACAACAAACTTCACGCCATACACCAATCATCATCTTTCACCACAACAACATCAAAAACTCTCCCCACACCATAAACATATATCGATACTCACTCTGATCCCTTCAGACAACAAACAACAACACAACACTTCAAAGTTGTAAAAGAAAAGAAGAAAAAATAACCAAACAGAAAAGAAAAAGATGAGTCGGGATTTAGAATTTCCGCGAAAAACCGCCGCTGGAAACGCAAAAGTACCGCCACCCCCCGCGAATCTAACCAGCACCGCCCTCACCATGAGTCTGCCGCCGCATCTTCGTGAATTGTTCCCCTCTAACAAACGTAAAATCCATCACAATTCGCACAACAGACATCCCGACAGAAAAACCATGGCATGTCCTCCATAGCGGCTGAGGTTCTTTTTTCCTTTAATTTTTCTTCTTCTATCTTTCTGAGTGTGTTATTGTTTTCGTTGATCTATTTTGAAGTTTGATTTGCATTTGCTATGTATTTGATGTTTATGTTTTATTTGAATGATTATTTGAGAGGAAGCAGTGAGAAATGAGAAAAAAGAGAAAGAAAACATGTTGAGAAGAAAGGATAAAGGGTTCTTTTTTAATTTTGACTTTTGAGTTTTTGATTTTGAATGTTGAGTTTTTAATTTTGACTTAATAAATTTAATTAATGCTGAATTTGAAAATTGGTCTCTCTTCCTCTATTATGTGTTCCATATGTTTTTTTCTTTATTTTTTATTTGTTTTTGTGAGAGTGTGGTATGAATTTGGGTCTTGTGCCCATGGGTAAATTACTACACATAACCCTTCATGCACCCCCTTTTTCCCTTCTTATTTTGTTTTGGGCCTTAAGCCCAATTTTACTTTGCTGATTTTTACACCCCTTGTTTTGTTGTTTTAATTTGTTTTTGGCCTTAGGCACATTTTGCTTATAATTAATGAGTTTGTTTTATTATTTCATTTTTAATATTTTGTTAATTTACTTGCAAGATTTAATTATTGAATATCATTAGGCATAATTACACCAGAAATCTTTTAAGTTATTTGTTTGTAACAGGTTGACCTTTAAGTTTTTTTTTTTTTGGTAATAATTTGGTCCTTTAAGTTAACAAAGGTGTGCACTGTTACCCTTTTTTAAATCTTTGACTAAACCAATCACGTAAAATACATAAAATAGTACCAAACTACACAAAGCACCATCTTAAATACATAAAGTAGAATCCAAAATACATAAAGTAAGATCCTTATTTAACACGTTCGTTAACTTAAATGACCATGTTGTTACAAAAAAACTTAAGGGCCAACCTGTTACAAACAAATAACTAAAAGGACTCCTGGTGTAATTATGTCATATCATTATAATAAATCATAGTGTAAACATAAATATTCCTTATTATTTTCAATAAAAGCATTTTCACAGATAATAAAATCATTTTCAAACCATTTCAAAAAATAAATTATTTCGTTTTTCGTTTCGCAATGTAAATCAAACATCGATCAACATCGAGTGCATTTTGTAACACCTACTTCCCGACCCAACAAATAAATAAATAAAACATGTATAAATCATAATTATTCACCAAGCAGGATGCTACTCACAACCATCAAAACATTTTGAACCACATAATAATAAAACAGCTCATTTAATAAGTAGCGAAAAATTATGAAACATTATTAGTCTTAAAAACGCGGTTAAGGGCATCACGAATTAATAGAAAGATATGCAACATAAAATAAATGACAGAAAATCCCGCCTCCTTGTGTTACCTATCAGAGCGTCTCCAACTATAGACTCGAACAACAAGCAACTAAAGAGGCATAACATTATCCTCAACCTCAAGCTCCCACTCAAGTACCTGATTATTTGTACGCCAGAGGAGCGCAGACGCAACTACCCAAAAAGATGGTTAGAATGTATTAAAATAATAAAAGGTGCATAAACATTCAGGATAAATTCACATATCTATAAAATTGTCCACATAGAATGCACATCAACATCATGTATTCACATCTCACCCAGATCATAGTCACTCACACATAATTATGCAAGAGTATTCTTCATTACACAAACATCTCATCATTATCTAATATAATGAAACCACGACTCGAATCATGCTCGTCACCCCCCACTCTGAACCGGACTCACAACTAAACCCTATATACATGCGGTACCGACTCAATAATTGGTTCTTCATACGAACCGCATTCCAATCTCTATGAACCCTAAGCCTCCACACTGAGCTCCAACCCCCCACTCAGGGCATGGGACAAGTCACTAGTCCCCACTCTGAACCAGAACATGCCTTTTTCCCAACAACGATACATATGATGTATGACATTTAAAAATGCAGTACAACCCCACTCTGACTGTACATAATCACTCAACAATAAAAGATGCAATATAGCCTCACTTTGACTCTAAAGAAATATATATTCACTATATCAATAGTAATTATTGTCCTGAATTACGCATCTCAAGGACTCATCAACAAGTATACACAATAATCAACCCCATATCCTACTTGCATTTTCATTACACATATTCATAATTACACATAACACTCGTTCATGTATAAATTCACTTAACAACACCCAATTAATTATATAATCTAATTAATCAATTTGTATTCGTCGAAAAACACCAAACAACATCCAAACATTGATCGCACGACACAACTATCCCCAAAATCCAACTCAAAAGGTCAGGACATGTTTACTGACATGATTACGGGTAGCCTGTCACCAGGGTGACGCCCGTCATCTTCCACATCCCTCGACACATCACACTTGTGACGACCGGCAAGACTATAGTTGCCTGGAGACCATGACAGTTTCCCTGTTATATACCATACGCCCGTCAGCGCTTCATAGCACAAGACGCCTAGGGCGTCATACAGGTGACGCCCGTCACTCTATTAACAGAATCAGAATCGTGTTTTGCCATTGTAAAACCTCCAAAAAATCACTCAAACCAATTCCAAACACTTCCACCAAACAGTCCGAGATTATTTCCCATATGATTATCAGACATTAGCATGTTATTTCCTATTAATCTAACATGTTATTCCATCGATTTAATCACAAAAATCATAATTCATTCATGCTTTAAAACTTCCAATTTCATGTCAAACCTCGTGTTTATGAACAAGTAGCATATGAAACAATCACTGCAATTACAGAGCATGAATTTGTAATTAAATAATGGCATAAAACAGAATTGCATTCAAAGTTCATCTAACAATACAATCAACAAAAAGGGAGAAATCCTATTGGAGGTTAAGGGAAACCTCTCTACCTTTTTATGAATTAAGCACCCTTAGAAGGAGAATCCCTCTCCCTCTTACCTTGTAATTCCAGCAAAAATCAGCAAAGCAAGCTTCTAAGGATCTCTTCTCTCAAGCCCTAGCTATCCCTTCCAATGTTCTTCTCTCAAAGTCCCTTGTTTTCATGTACTGATAGAAAAGTTCTCTCAAAAACCTAGTTTTCTCTAGTTTTTGGAATATATACTATTGTAATTATCTTTTCATAATTACACTTTTTCCCCAACTAAAATTCAGCTTTCCTCTACTCACCACTAAACTCTCAATTCACAAAATCGGCCCAATTCTACATATTCTATCCAATTTCTAATTAATTAATTAATTATATAATTCCCACTAAACTAATTAATTAACAAAAAACACCGCAAATACCATCACCGACCAAACATGCCATATATCACAAAAATAATTATTTAAATAAATTACTCAATTAAACTAAATAAATAATTAAATAAGTGAATAATTAAATTGGGGCGTCACACATTTTCTTATATCAAATACAAAATACATAATCATTATCAAACATCTTTTCACAAATAAAGATGAAAAAGGAACGTGATGTATATCACGCTTTTCCCAGAGAGTTTGGATACGAGGTGTATATCTCAACCATTTAAGCTCTTGTCATCCTTTTAAAACTTTCAACTCGAGTGATATCACAATCTCTTTTTTATAATTAATTGGACGAAAAAGGAACGGTTTGGTGTATATCACTCTTTTCCCCGAATACTTGGATACGGGGTGTATATCTCGATCATGCGATGTCGGTCTTCCAACTAAAAACACCTAATTATATCTAACCTTTTCACAAATAAGATGAAAAAGGAACATGGTGAATATCACGCTTTCCTCGAGTGTTGGATATGAGCCGTATAGCTTGACCATCCGAGCATTCGTCATCCATTAAAAAACAATCCAACACATTCAAACATTTTGCCTTTTGGCTTTAAAACTCAAACTCTTTTCAAACAAAAGATGTTTCGTCTTGAGATGATACAAAGCAATGCTTCATCCACTAATATATGTGTGCAAGCTAGCGACATTTTTCTGTGAATGTTGATATGTTTATCCACTGTGTCGTGATGCAAACACCCCCTTCTCCACTATTTTGGGTAAGCAATATTTTCTGATCGATTGTTTCATAATAGCTTTCACTAAAATCGACAAACAAACAAATATTTTCTACCCATAACTACATAGTCTTGAGTTCTCCATTGCACCTGGAGATACCTATGGGCGAGATTCAAAGTCTCGTCAGGCACCCTAATAAAAAACTTACCTTTTAGTACTTTTCTCTTTTTCTCTCAAAATTTTAATAACTCAAGGAACACAAACATTTTCAAGCTAGCACGTATGCGCAAAACTAACTAAATGGATCCCGTTGAGTACAACGAACATGAGAGATGCTAATATATTCCCCTTGTGTAATCGACTATCGAACCCGATTTGATTGCGGCGACCATATATTTGTCATCTTTTAGGGGTTTATTGATTTTTTCCCTTTCCTCTTTTTTTTGAATAATTAAAGTTCAGTGGCAACTCTATTAGTCATCCGCGAGCGTGCGATGCACTCGCAAGGTAGTATTTTTTGAGATGCGACAATTGTCACTACATTTGTCAGCATCTACTCCATGGTGAGATTCATCTTATCTCCATTGGCACCCTTGACCAACCTCTTGATTTGTTTACAAAACCTCATTCTCCTAGCCACTTCCACGCTTTAGTTTTCAGATTCAAGTCGTTTACAACTCCACCCACTTGAGTTTTAGAAAGATGTTATGATGTGTTATAATTAATTCATTATTGTAATTTATATTATAATTATGTTAAGTTTGATTAGCTTTTATTTGTAATTGTTTTATTTGTTTCTTTGTCTACAATATTATATTATAAATATAAACTTTTGTTTGTACTATACAATCAATACACAAATATTAATCATATCTTTCTGAATTTATACAAATTAAATTTATTTAAAAAAATAAATATTAAATAAAATAATATTCAATTAATATAATCTCTAATATAAGAAAGGAAGATGCTCTGGAAAATTCTAAAATACCCCTTCTTAAATTGCCATGTCTTCAATTAATTTAGGGACAAAATATGCCAACTTATTACTTTTTTCAACTACATCTCTTTCCTGGTGCAACTAAACCACTACTATGTATATCTGCCTATTACTTCATATATTTCTAACTAAATCCTTTTTTAAGTTCTAAAGTAACCAATTGTCAAATCAGTCACTCAGATTTTCATCAACTATTTTCATTCCCAATATTTTATTGAGTTTCAAGAATGTCCATAGTCCCAAACCATCTATCTCATCGCTGCTTTTGGAAAACAAACCCAATTTTTTTCAATTACACTCTTTCTCTCTCTCAATAAATCCATTGTAAATTTTTTTCAAAAATGTATGTTTCAATCTATATTAACTTGCAATAGATTTTAAACATATTGAATTTCTGCTAATCCAGAAGTTTCTCTTCTTCAACCACCATATGACTTGGTTAGATCTATTTCGATTAATTGTTTTTAGTCTCTATCTATCTATCTTATTTCAAACTTTAAGGTTTTTATCATTTGAGATCTGGGTATTTATTCTTAGAGGCTTTTACTTTCTGGGTTTTGAGATCTTACACTATAATGGAAAGTAAATGAATGAAAGCAAAGGTGACTCTTGGTCTTAATCTCTGCATGTTTGTTCCAAGACATTAGACGATGATTTTCCTCCTTCCACAGTGGTTTCAGAGAGGTTATCAGGTGGTACTCTTTTTTTTTTACTGGCCATCTAAGAGAAGGGTTCTTCCCGACCAACTACTCTGGTGTCGTCTTTTCATGATTTGAGACTTTCCAAAAATAGCAGCAAATCATCCAAGATTTGTGTTGTGTCTCTCTGTCTTCCTCTATGTGCCTCTTTCAATTTTGATTCAAATTTTTTATAAGATTTGTTTTTTTTGCTAGAATCTTTAACTTGTTTAAATGTTCTAAATGGAAAACATTATTTTAGTTTCTGGCTTATAAAATTTTCAACATAAAAATTTTTTTTTAGGAAGAAATTATTTATGTAAATGGAAATTGTTTTGGTGCACTAATATAAACATTTTAATTTTTAATTTTTGACAAATTTTATTTTATTTAATTATGTTATTTCTAAAATAATTCTTTAAAAACAATTTTTCAATAGTTGTGATTTTAATTTGCCTTCTTTGATATTATTGTTTGGTTTATTGCCCCATATGTTGTAGAAAAGAATTGAAAAGTAATGAAGTAATATAAAGAATGAGAGACCCGACCACTCCCGAAGTAGCCATCGGGCGTGGACATACAACTGAACAGGCTGAAACTAATAAATTCATGTTGAGTAACTCATTCAAAAATCTATAAATATGTTTTATTTTATTGGTTGGAACTAAACTATTGAATTAAGCATAAAAATATGAAAATAGTAAACATGCAATATATTTTTATTATTTATTATAAAAAATTATGAATATCGGCAGGAAGAACATATCAATTTTTCAAATTTCAAGTTTAAATTGGATTTTGAATTATTATTATCATGATTTTTATATATTTTAATAGTTTTATGAGGATTTTAATTATTTATTATTTAATTTTATTTGTCAATTTAAAATGAAATGGAAATAAAACTACTAATTAAAATATTGAATAATAACAAGAACAAGTTTATTATTGACTTAAATATTTTTATAAATAATGTCAAAAAAATATTTATATATGAGAAAAATTTTACTGTTGATTCAAATATTTTATATATGAAAAAAATTATAAATTCCGATTTATTATCATTTTAAAAAATAATAAACTCTTTTGATTAAATATTTTTATCTTTCTTTTATTTATTTTTTATTATATTTTAAAAATAAATAAAACGAATATTTTACTAGTATTTAAAGAACTACGTAATTAGCAAAATCCTAAAATATATAAAAGAGATTTTTTTTTCCAAGTGAAAAGGACAATGGCTCTTCAAGTTTATACAAATCTAAAAAAATACTATCTTTCAACATTCTTCCAGAAACAATGCATTAGTTCTCTATCCATTGTAGATCTAGACAAAAAAAGTTGACATGAACTCATCAATTTTCAATGAAATTAAAATTGAATCCATCGAGTCAAACTCAAAAGGATTAGAACAGGCAGTGAAGCAAGAAAACAAATGCAGTTGCATTGGGTCAATACAATAGAAAACAAATATCACAAAGACTTGGAGAGAGTAATACCAATAGTTGAAGCATAAGTTAGAAAAAGTTACAACAAGTCAATCCAAATTAAATTCTATGCATCCCGTGTGTACTTCGCGTCAGAGATTACTTGTTATTTAGTATATAAACATCTTCATTCAACTCATAATCAACAATCATTTTTCACATCTCTCTCTTTATTTTGCTTCTCTCTCACACATACATATTTGAAATGGAGCTTCCTCCTCCTAAAAGGGGACTGGTAAAGATCAGAGTACTCAAGAGTCTCATCAAATACGTGATGGATTTTGCATTCGGCGATAATGTATGGAACAACTGTAACGGTAATGGAATAAACGACGGAGTTCATTCACCTTCTACAACACTGATGATCCCGAATGGATATAATTCTGATCAAAACATGTGATTCTCACACTTCTTTGATGTTCCATGTTTCCTATTAGATCTTTGCAAAGGGTGCAGCTGTTAAATTGTTAATGAGTTGTTGAAATATATTTTTCATTGTTTTTATTTTCTATATTTTTTAAGGATGTATATTTGAAGATACATTAATTATTGTATAGTTATTAATTATGTATAAAAATTTTAGACTTTATTATGTATAAAATATATAGACTTCATCGTTTTTTTTTTTCTGATTTAGGTTGGTAAATAGTCATCAATTGCAATGATTGAATTGATGATGAAAATTTTGATATTTTCTTCTCTCTCAGCTAATTCACGTCTTTGTGGCCCTAGTGAGGTTGAAATTGGCCACCTACGAAACAAAGTCTTCACTTTAAAAATACTAAACAAAGTCTCCACTTTAATCTCGTTTGCATGGTGCTTTCATTTTTGTTTTAACTGATCATGTCACTTGGCCATGTTCAACACTTATAGAGTTTTGTGTAATAGTCAAAATCACGAAAATTGTAATCGAAAAGGGAAGAGATAAACTTTGGATTGAATCGGATTCAAGTCTTGTGGTGCAAATTTTCTCAAACTCTCATTAATACAAAAAACACATATAATAACAGTTGTGAAACACATATAATGATTGTTGTATGTCCGTTGTTAAGTAGTGTGTGTTTGTATGTATAATGGTTTCCACAACAGGCGACTGACAGTGGTTATATGTTAGGTAGTGCACTACTTATGACAATGGTTTATTCAAACAACCGTTGTGAAATAATATATAGCTCCTGGATTCAAATACCAACAATGCTATTCTTGTCTTTTATTATTTTGGATAGTACACTATACTAATAACAACGGTTAAGTTAAAAACCGTTGTGATATAATTTATTTTTTTTATATGTATTTTTCAATTTTACAGTATTCCCAAATTTTAAACCTGAATATTTTTGAATCATATCATACTAGAAACAACAATACAATCCTTTTTTAATTGAATTAGATCAGAGATTGTATTACATCAACGACACAATTCATTAGGAACCAAACATTATATATTACATCAAAAACGAATGGCACAAAACAACCTACAAAATGTACACATCATTACAATAAATAATATTATCTTGTTGTCTTGGTGTCTTATCTCTTAGTGTCTTGACTTTAAACACCTATAATTTCAAATAATAATAGTTTTTACAAAATAATATCTTAGTAATTATAACATACAATAAATTATGAATGATGAATATAAAATACTTACATTTTAATTTTTCACATATGTCTTATTGATGATCGTTACGAATAGCATGTATATCATCTCCATTTCTTCATATGAGTTAGGCACTATGTGTTGCATAAGAAGGAGTGGAAGAAATATCAAAATTTTCATCATCACTAGGAGGAATGTATTTTCTTTGGAGAACAATTGACCATCTCCTCGAAAAGTCCGCAGGGTCTGTCACATAAAAACCTTGTTTTGCTTGAGTAGCCATGATGAATGGTTTGATGTTATAAGTTGCCTTGCCAAGGTCAATCCTAACTCATCAGTTTGTACACCATTGTTATTAGGAGCCCACTTGCATTTAAATAAAGGCACTTTAAAAGTAACATAATCAATCTCCAAAATCTCCTCAATGAAACCATAGAATGCGGTGATTGGCAAAATAGGATTCTTATCTTTCGAACTAGATAAATACATGGATTCGGCCTCAACCATAACCCTACTATTTTGCGTTGTACTACAGTCATCTTTTACTTTTGTGTAAAAGGAAATTTTTAGAAATGTCGTATGTCGTCCATGTTATCACAGTAAATTTTGGCATGTACGATAACCATTTAATTATTTCGGATGCACAATCATCATTAGAAATTCTCATATTTAACCAACTTATGGATTCCTTGCTATGTCGTGTCAACAACAACTTATCATTCATTCGGGGGTATTTTTTCTTTATAACTTTTTTGTGAGCAGCTATGTAAGGTTCAACTACACTAAGATTATTCAATATATAGAAATGTGCTTGAAGTACTATATCCCGACCCATTGAATTAACATTTAAACCTTGTGTACCTCTACCTTCAAATCTGTCTGCATGACGAGACTTTGGAATTCCATAGATTCTATTTCCGATAAATAGTTTGAACAAAACTCAAGAGCTTCTTCTGTGATGTATCTTTCAATGATCGAAGCTTCTGATTGATGATGGTTCTTTGTATATCCTTTAAAGATATTCATGTATCGCTCTATAGGATACATCTACCTTAAATAAATTGGACCACAATATCTGATTTCACTAACTAGATGAACAAGTAAGTGAACCGTAATGCCAACAAATGATGGAGGAAAATACATCTCTAATTGACACAATATTATTTCAGACCCCATCTTCTAATTCATCTAATTTTTTGAAATCAAGAACTTTATTACATATGACATTAAAGAATAAGCACAATCTTGGTTATAGTTACTCTTAACATTTTTTGGAAGGATGTTGTAATACCCCATATTCTCTAAATGCTCAATTGGATATCAGATGAGATCAAATGAGTTTCTATGTACTATATCTTTAGTCAATTGGAATAATGGAATCTCCTAAGTGCTAGAAGTGTTGTCAATTGGGATCAATTGAGCAACTAGTGAACTCTGAAGAGATTAATTAATTAATGAGAGACAGATCAATGTTTATTAGTTCAAGAGAGGATTTTATGGTAACTCTAATAATTGATCAATTGGTGTTAGACAATAAAATATCAATTGGAGATATTTTACCCTATTGTATTATATTATATATTATAAGTGATATATATATTTATATGAGAAGGAGTAGAAATAGAAAGTGGGTAAGAGAATGAAGAAGAAAAACGTGGAAAGAGAGAAAGAAGATAAAGGAAGAGAAAGAAGAGAGGAAGAACTTGGGAAAAAGAGGAAAAGCTTGGAATCTTCATCATCATCTCATCTTCATCATCTTCTTCAACCTCCTCTTCTATCATCAGGTGGGTTCTAGGTAGAACCTTAAGTTATAGAAGTTAGGGTTGAAAAACCTAGAGTAAAAAATGATAGATTATGAGTATTTGTGTTGGATTGATGTTTTAACTGTTCAAATGCGATATAAAATGCATAGCATGCTTGGGGAATTGCTCAAGTAATTGATTACCAAGATAGGGTAACCGATTACCACTGACAGTTTGTGAAAATTGGAAATTGAATCGGTCATATCTTGAGTTTTGTAACTCCGTTTAACGCGCGGTCGAAAGCGTTGGAAAGCTAATTTTATGCTCTATGTGATGCTGAGGTAGAAACATGGTTATATGCCATGGATGGTTAAGATAAATTTGAGAAAGTAATATATGTGATTATATTGATATTTATGTGTTTGAAAATCACCATGTTTAATTATACCGATGTGAGGGGCTATTATATGTGATACATGTATGCTATTATGTTATGCCATATATGTATGTTGTTAAATGTGATTGTGTGATAACATGCTTAAAATGAATTAGGAAGAGTGAGGAAATCCTACCCCAAAACCAAATGGTATAGTTTCATGTTGTGACCTAGGTTGTGACTAGGAATATGATAGAGAATCTAGATGGCGATGCTCGTGCATTCGATGCCTAGGTGTGCATCCTTGACGAGTAGTGGTCTAGTGGAGAGTGAGACATTATATGGAACATGTGGACTTTTGTGTTTCTTTGTGATTAAGGAATTTGTGGCCTTGTGATTGTTGAATACAATCACGCTTGTGTGCGATCACGTAATCGGAACTGTTTCCTTGAGATTTTCCGTTTCATGAGCTGAGAGCTCCTCTGGAATGTACGCATGATTACTTGGCAGGTTTGATTCCCGCGTGTAGTACGAATGGAACCTACGGGTAGATACTTGTGATGGTTAATGGCCCATGTGAAGTGACGATTCATAAAGGTGATAATATGTCCCTTAGAATCCGAATCCATTTCGTATGTCAAGTAAGTGCAAGGATCCATGACTCGGGCCGACTTCTAGACATAGAAGAGGACGGGAAAAAGGGATGACTTGATGAGGTTACCGATTAGTGATAGTTTGAGTTGGTGAACTCATGAACATGTTTCTATATAGTGTGAGATTGTGCACTCAAAGTCATATCCCTTCCCTTTGACTTGAGTTAGGATTGGCTAGAACCCTGTAAAGCCGAGAGAATCCATAAGATAGGGAACTCACTGAGATTAATATCTCACCCCATTATTGTTGTTATTTTCCAGGTGTTGTTTGCAGGTTTGATTTACAAGTGGAACTATGCTTGGATGTTTCAAGAGAAGCTTAGTTTTAGTTTTATTCCGCTGTGTATTATGTTCTTGTACAATGAAGGATATTGTACTTTGATCTTAGATTTTTATCGTTTTGGCTAATTTCTATATCTTGTACCATATGATGTATTTATGTTTTAGAATGGTCAAGTATGTGAATTATGCCAATAGGCACTTATGATGGTGTCAGTACCAAATAAAAACACTTGTATGGTATTATTCTAGATATATATTATACAGGGCATTACAATTGGTATCAGAGCAGGTCGTATCCTCGACCTAGCCTTGAAACATCATAAGTAAATCTATTCCTGCCTCTTAAGTGTGTCTTGCCAGCATGACTCTTAATATCATATTATGTAGTGTTCGGTTTGATCAACTTAATACTATGTATGTGATAGGTAGAATCATGGTTGAACGACCACGAGGAATCCGAAGTGTTGTCGTAACTTGTGCTGTGAGGATAGGCTCAAGCCGAGAGTTAGCAGTGGGGAGTTTTGGTCAGCTCAATTGAGGTCTTAGTAGAAGTTGTGCTTTGGGTAGCATGGAATTGAAGAGTGGTGTGTTGTTCAAGCAATCCTTTGGAATTGATGGAGTCTGAAAGTTAAGGATCTCTATCGGATGAATGGACAGGGCATTGAGGAATATGTAAAGTCTCTAGTAGATCTAGATTGACCACTATTACAGACAAGAATTTCGAGCAATCTTATTCAGTGAAGAAGAAAAGATGTTTTGTGGAACGTGTGACGTAAGGTCCGAAAGTGAGATAATTATTAGTGTTTCAGTTTCTAAAGGTCGCTATAGCATCTTGGATGGACGAGAGTACCTCAAGGAATGTGTTTAGAACAATATCTTCCAACTGGTTTAAAGTTGAGAGTTAAGGATGTTCGGCTTTTATGGGAACCTAAAGTAGTGGCGAAGTGTGAGAAGGAACACAAGGATGTAAATACATACTTCAAGTGAAACAAGTATGCATCGGACGAAGAATAGGAGATAAATCATGTATATTCAGTTATGAAGAGAAATCAGGTTCAGGAAAATACATCAGGATTTCTGTATTCGGTGAGAGACCAATTTGGGAATGTTAAATTACCTAAGGAACAATAAGGTATTGTGTTGGAGAAATAACAAGCTCTATTTAGTAACAAAAGGTGTAGTGATACAGACCGGAAGAAGTTTGTGTTAAGAAACAAAGTAAGTACCTTGGATTCAAGGAAACTCTAGTAAGATGGTTTTATATTTTGATCTAAGAGGGTTACCATGGAGAGCAAAGTAAACGCAGTGTGGAAACGATATTAACAGTATGTTATGAGAAAGTGATGACGGAATGTATTTTGGATGAATGTGCAATAGAGTTATTAAGATGTTGTTGAAGCTAAAATTAAGGAAGTGTAATCAATGATGGTTCACCCATGAGGACTCTAGTAGTATGATGTGGAATGGGAGAAGTTACACCTTGGTATTAAGAAATGCGTAGTGGTAGCACCGTGGTCACAAGTGTACGTGATGGATTCTTAGTCTTGGGACGAATGTGAAGGGACGTACTTGGTTGAGCAGTGAGT
Source organism: Lathyrus tuberosus (assembly GCA_022829125.1). Classification (NCBI taxonomy): domain Eukaryota; kingdom Viridiplantae; phylum Streptophyta; class Magnoliopsida; order Fabales; family Fabaceae; genus Lathyrus; species Lathyrus tuberosus. The sequence continues at coordinate 40,033,287 of JALAZF010000002.1, forward strand.
ATTGTATTCTAGGAAGTGAGATTGCGGTAAACAATGAGAAGCAAACCAAGACTTATCACGGACTAAGTGTAAATCATGGAAAGGTTTATACCGGAAGGGTCTTGGAGATAGTTTATGAGAATTGTCGGTTGCAAGTCTTTCATTAAGTGAAATTGGTGTAAGTATGGTGTTCAATGGATAATGGAGGGTAAGGAATCCCGGTTAATGTGTACGTAGAGATAGCAAGGTTCTTTAGGAGGATGTATTGCCTCGATTTTCAAGTGTGGGGGAACTTCAGTAATTGTGAATGATCGGAGTATTCAGAATCTACCTTTTGTTGGACTAAGAATGTTGTTGTTTTAATTCTCACCAAGGAGTTCAAGTGAGAGAACAAGGTTGTATGATTGACACGACATGTCCATCACTTTTGTGGTACCTTGTAATGGTTAGTGAATGTTATACAAGTTAAGAAGCCGCGAGTTGAGAATGATAATGCGAGTTAGTACAAGCTGGATTGATGGTTTTGAGTTTGGACGGCCTTGCATCAAGAAAATCTGGTTTTCAGCTTCTGCAGCAGGGTTAATCGATTAACACGTGAAGAATGTTATTTTTACGCAAAACTTTGACTGGGTAACTGATTACCAGGATATGGGTAATCGATTATCGAAGGTGTCTCTAACTCTCATTTCTCTACTGGAAAGTGAGTAACCGATTACCTGGATGTGAGTAATCGATTACCACTAACACAAATTGTGAAAAACTTTGGAAACCCATATCTTTCGAACCGTAAGTCCGCTTTGATTCCCGTTCGAAGCGATAGAAGGCAAGCACGATAAAATTTTCTTTGAGCATGGTTTGGTAGGCAGCAGAGGATTTAATTACTGATGTGTCACCATTTTTTACTATTGAGATCCTTAAGGGCGAAGTTAGAAGAGACTCACGAAGTTTTGATCTCGCAAGGAATGTTTCGGTAATTTAATTATTGTGTTAATAAGGTATAATCGGTTGGTCAGAGTTTGATGTTTGTTAATTCCGGCGAGTTTATGGCATCAGATATAGACTCAGTGAGAGTGGTACCAGATGTGTGTAGTTATGCTTTACCCAGAGGAAGGAATTTGAAAGTTCTCCTTCCAAGTAAGAGTGAGAATTGGGCGTTTCGAAGTTAAGCATGTAACTTGGATCGTATATGGGGCAGGACGATTGAGAGAAGTGGATTCAAATGAGAAGCGTGATGTGGTCTTCGAAGGGGTGTGTGTGTGCATGTGGAGTGTTGTATGTTAATTGTGAGTAATATGTGTTGCGGTGAGAATCGGATATCAAGCTATTCATTAACTTGAATCACACATCTTTGAAATTCACCACCGAGCTTTGATTTATCCAAAGGAAAGGGTAAAGATCGAAGAAAACCCTAGTTGCGCTATGTGAAGACACAGCTAAGAGATCGGGGGTTAGTTATACTAAGGGAAGGTATTAACACCCTAAGTATCTGTAGTACTCTACAGGAACCTCTTGTTTGTATTTGTGTTATGCTAATGTTTGCTTGCTAAGGGAACCTGCTAAGGGTAAGGTAAAGACCTAAGGGCAAGGATGAAGACCTATGGTAAAGACCAAGGTACTAAAGGTAAAGACCTAGGGGTATATACACTAAGTATGCTCACCAAGACGTCGCATCTTGTGCCTACGTAACCTGACTAAAGAATCAGAGTAACCGTATTTCACCTATCTAAGGGTGAGGAACCACTGACTATGGCCAAAGTTCCAAGGGGAATGAGTATGATACTCATATAGAGTTAAAGAACTCTCTAAGTCTAAGTTGTAAAGGGGAAGTGAATACTCATGATGATGAGAATCACATAGAGTTTAAGAACTCTAACTTAATTCTAAGTTGTGAAGGTGAATGGCTCTCATAAGACCAAAGGAGAAAGGAACATCATAATGATGAAGCTCACATAGAGTTGAAGAACTCTAGGTGAAACCTAAGTCATAAGGTAAGTGGCTCTAATAAGGTCAAAGAGGGAAATGAGAAACTATGATGATAGTGCTCACAAGAGGGAAACCTAATTAGGTAAAGGGGAAAAAAGGCTCTAATGAGGCCAAGGGATTGATCCTAAAGAGGATAAGGGATGGCTCTAATGAGGCCAAGAGGAGAGATGGCTCTAATGAGGCCAAGAGATAAATGAGCTATCTATGACTTTGAGGTCAATAGAGAGTCTTTCCTTTGGAAGGAGGGGAACAAAGAGGGTTAATGAGGAGAGCTAAAGAGCTAGCCTCACTTGGGGGATAACTTAAAGAAGTTCAAGGTAACAAACATATGAAACAAGATGAAAACATGAGCATGGTAAAAACCAATGCAAAGCATATGAATGTAACAACACTCAAGATCAAGGTCTATTTCAAAAGATTTTAAGGTAACAACCAAAATCTTTACATGGGGATAGACATATTATGGTGACAACCAAAGAATATATGAAAAGATGTTACAACATCTAAGCAAACACTGAACTAAGTTCTCATGGTATACATTCAAACATGGATAAAGTTCAACAAGGAGGAGGTAACAAAAAACAAGCTCATAAGCATACATGTGTAACAATAATCATGTAAACATAAACAAACATGTATCAAAGGTATCATGTGAACAAGTTTGAACATGTGGGCAAGTAGGTAGCAACCATACAAGAGCATTGGAGTTTAGACATACATGTGAGAGGGTGACCACATCATAAGGTTAATGCATTCAAAGATTACAATCCAAGACATATAAACACTTAAGGACACCTTAAACATGGTATCAAAGATTCAAGACATACATGTGCACATGCTTGGTCAAACAATTTCATGTTAAAAGAATAAATGATCTAACAAGATCTCATGGTATGGACAAATTATTTGCAAAGATATTCACATATAAACAACACTTTTAAACATCATACAAGGTTCAAACAACATGCATTAGGCTTCAAACAATCAAGGCAAACCAAAGAATCATGGCAAAAGAACCAAAAGAACAAAGAAGTTTTCATAAAAACCCTAAAAAGATCCTTCACTTTCAACCTTTACAAGTACTTCAAAAATAACTATTTTTGATAATTTCTTTTTTACAACCATGAAATAGACATTACAATGAACATTTTGAAAAAAGAATGGGTCAAAAAGGATAAAAGATGAGTGAGTTATGATCAAGTGAAATCAAAGCACAAACCATAAAATTTAAATAGAACAAGAAATAAAAAGAAAAGGAAGTGTCTCCCCTTAGGTTTGAACCCACGCCCTTGGGTACTCAGCCATAAAACATCCACTAACTGGGCCATGTGCGCGTAGTGAACAAATGATGCTAACACACAATAATATAACAAGGCAAGCGAAAAATTAGAAAAAAAAGCAAAAAAAGGGTTGATCCGCAGGATCGATCCCAGGCAAGGCAGGCGAAAGGGAAAGACATGGCAAGGTTTCTACCACTGGGGTGGCTATTACATCCAAACATAATACGCTTTCAGTTGTTTTTATTTTAAAGACCAACCAAAATGGCCACATCAGTGCCACGTTGGGCTGATTGGGTGCCATATCACCATCATCTTCTTCCTCAAACTATCTCGCTCGTGCCCTAGCTTTCATTTCAAATCCAGAACTTTAACCATATCCCACTCGTTTCCCCACCATTTCTCATGAAGTAAAGATCAAAGTTGGAGTATTTTTCACGAGGAACAAGAATATCACAATAGTTTCAACTAAAAGCAACCACATGATTCACAAAACATCAAACAACAGTGCAACATCAAAAAGTTTCAGCATGCTATAACATGAAATAATTAAGCCAAACAGAACAAGCAATCATTCAGAAACACAAAACACCAAACATACTACATTTTGCCAATCAAATGAGAATAAGACAATGCATGAAAACTGAGTTTCTAGGGAGCAAGAATCTTACCTCTTGGATAAAGTCCAAGGCTTCTTCTATGATGCTTATAGAATAGAAATAATGGCCTGCCTTGCTATTTTGATGCTAGGAGAGGAAATACAGATGGTCACCAGCTTTGGAAAATACCTCAAAAATGGAACCCAATCCTCCTTGCAACAATGGAGGTTGAAAACAGCAGATGAGGTTTGAGGTGTTACAGAACTTTTCCAGGTGTTGGAATGAGTTATAATGGGTGTATATTGGTGGTTTGTGGAGTTTATTTGAAAAGTGCACGAGCAAAAACTCTTGGTGCAGAGATTTTGCAAAAATGCAAGAAATGAGATAGTGGTGAATTGCAGAGAGTATCAGCCTTTGTTTAGGGTGATCCTGGTGTATTTTGCAATGGGGATTGATCCTCTATTTATAGGAGAAGTGAAGGACTTGAGGTGTGGACAGATTTCACAACTTGCCAAGATTGCCCTTTCTCCAAATTTATTTCGTGCAAGCTGTGATGCTGAGTCAAGGGCACTCCAACACTCTAGCAAATGGTCAGGAATAGGGTTTGCACTGTTGAGGTGTGCTGATGGGATTGGAACAAGGCTCCAAGTTGTAAGAACAAAGGAGTGACTATGTGTCTTGTGAAAAGTTTCTCTCTCCTTGCCTCAACTTGCATCCACTTGACATAAACTAATGCATTTTAATGTTGCAACTTGTGTAGCTCGTGGAATAGGTCTTAAACACTCTAATATTGCTTCTAAACATTAAAATTGTGAGAGTTTTGGTGATTAGGAGTGGTTTTACATCATTATGCACATGTTGGAAACTTGGAATTCAAGAAATGGACACCAAACTTCCCTTCTTCGAATCTCCTAGATCACTCAATGGATTGGAGAGTTCTAGTACTTTTTGGAAAGCCCCAAATGTCCTCTATAACTTTCATGTTCACTCCAAGTTCTAGATCCAAAGGGATTTTGAAGAAAAATGGAGATGAAGTTGGCTGGTTTTTAGGGCAAAATATAGTGAAATTTCACTGTCTTTAAGTGCCTTGAACTTCCAAGCCTTCTAACTTAAAAACCAAGCCTTATTTGGGTAAGGAACCTCTAATATGTTTTTAAGTTCATGATGAGAGCTTAAATTTGAGCTTTGAGTCACAAAAATTGGATGTGTGGTTTGAAAGTTATGACCTTTCCAAATTTGCACAAGGAGTGAATTCTTCCACACTTAGAAAAATTTAAGAACCAAACCTTGCCCTTTTTGCAAGAAACTTTTCAAATGGTGATTTATCATATTCTAACTCAAGAATCAAGCATGTCTTGATGGAATATAGCTTGAATGCTTCATCTTGGGTCAAGAAATCAAGAGCCAAGGGCTTGACTTTGTCAGATGAAGATTAGGTCAGATGAATTCCTCAGTACGATCCTCAATGAATTTGTAACTATGCACTTCTCAAATACCTTAGGTGGGCTCCAAGGATGTATATGAACACAATGGATCATGTCCCATGGTTTGGGATCATGCTTTGACCATGAATTAGGGCACAGTCGACTTTCCACTGAAGAAAACCCTAATCTGGGGTCAGATGAACTTTGAGGCTCATTGTACCTGTGATGGGGTCAAACACTCTTGATTTCTTGTTGAATAAGACCTCTTGGATGTATGTGAGCTTAATTGGTTGATGAACCAATCAAGGCATTGACTGATCATACCAAGGTCCCTTGTGATTCTTCAAGTTAAAACCCTAATTCCACAACTCTTGATCTGATGGTCTCTTTTTTATTTCTCTTGATCCAAACATATGAGATCATGGAATATGATTTGATAACCTCCTGATTAGCTTTTAAGACCAAGTGGTTGAACTTTGGAGCCTCAATTGGCTTTCTTGAACAAATGACTTCAAACTAACAAACTCAATCACCTAGTGAACACTGGTGATGGATGTATGGAACCAAAGAGTATCTTAGGAGACTTTGAAACATGTGAGAACTTGGCTTAATGGCCTTGTCATATTTCTTGTGCAAACCCTAGCTTTCACATAAAAGAACAAACTGGCAAGATATGATGGTTAGTTAACAATGTATAGATGATTGAAACCTAAATGCAAAAATGCAAGATGTTATGACATCTAAGGGTTGTTAAGCTATTTTGGATGAATTGTTTCGAGTTTAGAATGGATTTGGAGTTGTATATGTTATGGTTGTAGCAGTATAACTCATGCACCTCTATCGTCTGGAGAGTGTTTGACCGATGTTAAAATATTGTATGTTGGTGAGGAAATTGTTCTACCATTGGACGTCAGTAATTTTATTGTAACGTTGGTTAGTGGGAACCCCAGCGGGTAAGCGTGTTTCTCTGCAGACTGTTAGCTACCTAGTAGTGCTTAAGAATTTGTGGTGTTCCATTGTTAGAATCAGAGTTACACAATGGAAAGTGATAGATGAAAGAGTTCAGTCCGAATAATAGGGATTAGAGGGATTGTTGCTTGTAAGAATGGAAGTTAGAATATCTCGTTCTAAGTGTGTTACCTTTTGGTGTGATATGAAAGAGATGAAGTATCGGGTGTAAATGGTTATAGTGTATAGCATCAGATCAAATGGAACTGGTAAAGGAGTCATTTGAAGGATTATGAAGTGCTTTTGAATATTGAAGGATTTATGAAAGGATAGTCATCGGTAATTTCATGAAGAAAAGGAATCACTGAATTACCTCGCGAAGGTTTGATGAGTGTTTGTTATCCCAAATCAAGATGAGGTGTTACGGTTTTGTTTTGTGACTCAATAGAAGAGTATAGAATGGTATAATTTTTCCGAAGAAAAGATGCGACCAAGTATTTTAGTATGGAACAACGAATGAATTACGGAAAATCAAAGTTAGATGTAAACCCAATATTGGAACAAGAGTATGACTAAGGACGTGAAGTTTGATAATCTGTCGAAACAAGGATTTTGGTCCGTGAAGTCAAGTTGGAAATTGAGTACGTCAGAAATTTTAGCGGAAGTAAAGTTAAGTGTGGAACTAAGACAGTCATACATGTTGTGCTTATTGTTGAGTAGAGGAAATTCGGAGCGAATTTCAATTTAAGGGGGGGGGGGGGGGAGAGTGTAATACCCCATATTCTCTAAACGCTCAATTAGATATCAGATGAGATCAAATGAGTTTCTATGTACTCTATCTTTAATCAATTGAAATAATGGAATCTCCTAAGTGCTCGAAGTGTTGTCAATTGGGATCAATAGCGAAACTAGCGAACTCTGAAGAGATCAATTAATTAATGAGAGACAGATCAATGTTTATTAGTTCAAGAAAGGATTTTATGGTAACTCTAATAATTGATCAATTGGTGTTAGACGATAAAATATCAATTAGAGATATTTTACCCTATTGTATAAGTGATATATATATATATATATATATATATATATATATATATATATATATATATATATATATATATATATATATATATATATATATATATATATATATATATAGGGTTAATAGTCATTTACCCCCCTGCAATATAGGCAAGTTTTGATTTACCCCCCTTTAAAAAAATAATTTGGGATTACCCCCCCTGAAATTTTGGGGTACCCCCCTAAGCGTGTAAAAACCAGGGGGTAAATAAAAAAAAATATTTTACAGGGGGGTAATTTTTCTACCTGGGGGGCAAAAGACTTGGAATTTTAAAATTTCAGGGGGGGTAATCCAAAAAACTTTTTAAAGGGGGGTAAATCAAAACATGCCTATATTGCAGGGGGGTAAATGATTATTAACCCTATATATATATATATATATATATATATATATATATATATATATATATATATATATATATATATATATATATATATATATATATATATATATATTTATATATGAGAAGGAGAAGAAATAGAAAATGGGTAAGAGAAAGAAGAGGAAAAACGTGGAAAGAGAGAAAGAAGAGAAAGGAAGAGAAAGAAGAGAGGAAGAACTTGGGAAGAAGAGGAAAAGCTTGGAATCTTCATCATCATCTCATCTTCACCATCTTCTTCAACCTCCTCTTCTATCATCAAGGTGGGTTCTACGTAGAACCTTAAGTTATAGAAGTTAGGGTTGAAAAACCTAGAGTAGAAATTGATAGAGTATGAATATTTGTGTTGGATTGATGTTTTAACGGTTCAAATGCGATATAAAATGCATAACATGATTGCGTTATGCGTGAATTTAATTGGTAATGTTTGTTATCATGTTCCAACATGTTTTGATTGATTTTGATTGGGTTTTGTATCAAGAAAAACAAAGTTTTTCAGCTTCTGCAACAGGGGTAACCGATTACCTATATGGGGTAATCGATTACCTTGAGAAAAATGATGTTTCGCCACTGGAATTGCTCAAGTAATCGATTAGCAAGATAGGGTAACCGATTACCACTGACAGTTTGTGAAAAATGTAAATTGAATCGGTCATAACTTGAGTTTTGTAACTCCGTTTGACGCGCGGTCGGAAGCGTTGGAAAGTTAATTTTATGCTCTATGTGATGGTGAGGTAGAAACATGGTTATATGCCTTAGATGGTTAAGATAAATTTTAGAAATTAATATATGTGATTATATTGATATTTATGTGTTTGAAAATCACCATGTTTGGTTATACCGATGTGAGGGGCTATTATATGTGATACATGTATGCTATTATGTTATGCCATATATGTAAGTTGTTAAATGTGATTGTTTGATAACATGCTTACAATGAATTAGGAAGAGTGGGGAAATACTACTCCAAAACCAAATGGTATAGTTTTATGTTGTGACCTAGGTTGCGACTAGGAATGTGATAGAGAATATAGATGGTGATGCTCGTGTATTTGATGCCTAGGTGTGCATCCTTGATGAGTAGTGGTCTTGTGGAGAGTGAGACATTATATGGAACATGTGTGGACTTTGGTGTTTCTTTGTGATTAAGGCATTTGTGGCCTTGTGATTGTCGAATACAATCACACTTGTGTGAGATCACGTAATCAGAACCGTTTCCCTGAGACTTTCCATTTCATGAGCTGAGGGCTCCTCTAGAATGTACGCATGATTACTTGGCAGGTTTGATTCCCGCGTGTAGTACGAATGGAACCTACGGGTAGAGACTTGTGATGGTTAATGGCCCATGTGAAGTGACGATTCATAAAGGTGATAATATATCCCTTAGAATCTGAATCCATTTCGTATGTCAAGTAAGTGCAAGGATCCATGACTAGGGCCGACTTCTAGACGTATAAGAGGACGGGAAAAGGGGATGCCTTGATGAGGTTACCGATTAGTGATAGTTTAAGTTGGTGAACTCATGAACATGTTTCTATATAGTGTGAGATTGTAAACTCAAAGTCATATCCCTTCCTTTTGACTTGAGATAGGATTGGCTAGAACCCTATAAAGCCAAAAGAATCCATAAGATAGGGAACTCACTGAGATTAATATCTCACCCCATTATTGTTGTTATTTTTCAGGTGTTGTTTGTAGGTTTGATTTACAAGTGGAACTATGCTTGGATGTTTCAAGAGAAGCTTAGTTTGAGTTTTATTCAGCTGTGTATTATATTCTTGTACAAGAAGGATATTGTACTTTGATCTTAGATTTTTATTGTTTTGGCTAATTTCCATATCTTGTACCATAGGTTGTATTTATGTTTTAGAATGGTCAAGTATGTGAATTATGCCAATAGGCACTTATGATGGTGTCAGTGCCAAATAAAAACACTTGTATGGTATTATTCTAGATATATATTATACAGGGCGTTACAGATGCCACAGATAGCTAATGGTAGAAGTTGTTGCATCAAGACATGACAATCATGAGATTTTAAGCCAACTAACTTGAGATCTTTCATTGATACAAGTTTCTTGATGTTTAAAGAGTAACCTTGGGGAACTTTTAAGCCAACTCATTATTTTTTTTCCTTTTTAGATAGAGTGTGACAAACCAGAGGCAAATAATATCTTTTTCCTCTATCTTCTAGAGCTAATTGTTGTCGTATACCCATATCCACCATATCTAAAAGGGAATTCCTATCATCTTTAGTCTTGCCTGGAATGTTTAAAAGTGTTCTTATCAAACTATCACACATATTTTTCTCAACATGCTTCACATCAAGGCAATGCCTTACATCAAGTCTAGACCGATATGGAAGACCAAAGAACATTGATCTCTTTTTCCAAATATTTCTCTCAACAGGGCCATATTTTTTCTTTCCAAAGACAACATTAAGGTGTTATTGTCGTGTATAAATTTCATCTTTAGTTAAATGTTTAGGAGCGCTTTCAAACTCCCACTATCTGTTAAAAGCCTTCCGCAATCTACGATAAGGATGATTGGGTTTTATAAATTTATGATGCCCAAGGTAAACAATTTTTTTTTCAAACTCAAGCTTGTGAAAACAAGTATCAGATTCACATATAGGACATGCTTTATGACCTTTGACACTATATATTGCCATATGCAAGAAAGTCGTTGATTGTGCAAACTAACATTGCACGCATCTTAAACTTTTCACCAGAATATGCATCATCAAAGTCGACACCTTTACCCCACAAAAGTTTTAAATCCTAAATTAATGGACTTAGATAAACATCTATGACATTTCTAGGTTGTCTTGGTCTAGAATTCATCATAATTAACATCATATACTGGCGATCCATGCACAACCAAAGAGATAGGTTATAAATCGTGAGAAGAAAAAGCCACGCATAATGGTTAGTTCTAAAATTACCAATGGGGTTCATTTCATCTATGGCAAGTCCAATCCTAAGGTTTCTTGGCTCAAGGCCAAAATCTGAAAATAATGAATCAATTTTCTTCCATTACAAAGAATCAGCTACATGGCGAATGTCTCCATCAAATTTTCTATCATTTGTATGCCATCTAATGTTCTTTGCATCATTCACATTAGCAAAAAGTATCTTTAACCTCGAAATTATTGGCAAGTACCATAACACTTTTGCAGGAGGACACTTCTTACTAACATTGTCATTGTCATCACCATTGTTGTTCTTCAACTTGTAGCGTGACTCACCACATTATAGACATTGGTCCAAATTTTCATACTCTTTCCTATATAATATGCAATTATTAGGGCATGCATGTATTTTGACATACTCCAAACCCGTTGGACACTACATCTTCTTGGCCTCATAACATCGATCCGGCAAATTGTTATTTTCTGGTAGCATTTATTTCAACAAATCAAGCAAATATGTGAAACTTTTATCCGACCACCCACCTTTTGCCTTCAGATTAAACAATCTTAACAACGCAGAAAATCGTGTAAAATTGGTGCACCACTTATATAAAGGCACATCTTTTTCGATGCATAAAGTATCATAAATATGTGATTTCATATAAGATGATTTTCCAATATCACAAATCATATCTTCTAGTCGATCATCCATATCATCATCATCCCCATCCATTTGTACTGTCGCATTTTGATTATTATTCACTTCTCCGTGCCACGCTCATGTTGTATAATTTTGACATATTCCATCACAACATGGGTGATGTAATATTTCTTTCTTTGACCGTTTGCTAATATTCCCGCAAACAACACAAGGACAATAAAAGATACCATTATTGTTGGGAACATTTTTTTCGGCAAATTCAAGGAATTGAAGAACTCCTTTCTCATACACCAGACTTAATCTATCAGCTTTCATCCAACTATGATCCATAACAATTCTAAAATTCATATCAAAAGAATAATGTGAATGGCAACCTAATGCTACACACACAACATTTAAAACCAAAACACCAAACCTAATATGATTATATGCATGTGACAATGTCTGAATAAAACATGACCATGGCAACATCAAAACATAAACATATTCACAAGCATCAAAATGTCTGAATAAAACATAAACATATCCAACACAAAAACCTAAAGCGTATTCACAAAATCTGATTAAAACATGAACATAGTAACATGAAAAATACACATGACAATGTCAATGCACACAACATCCTAGCGAAGAACATTAACATTCATAAGCGCCAGAGAGAGATAATGGTAAATAACCCTTATGAAGAACATAAATATTCAAAAACGCCAGAGTGATGGATTGGTAACGTACTATAATTCGAAGAGGATAATGATTTTCTTTTCATAAATGATATTCATTTCCAGAAATGAATAAAGATGGTGAAGGTATCACTATCGGTGTTGTCTCGTTCGCTAGGGCACCCTTGTGTGTTATGAACAAAATGAAGGACCTGTAATGTTTTAATTTTGTGGGAAAACATTTCACAACGGTTGCAAGCTTCAACCATTGTGAAATATGGAACATATAACCACTGTTGAACTAAACAACCGTTGTTGTTATACTTTCAATTTTTAAATAAAAATAAATGAGAAGGGACACATGCTAATTTTTATTGAAAAAAAGGAAAAATGTTTACGTTAGGACAAACTTTGAATTCTCTAACCCACATTTATAGAGAAGGGAGAATATGTGCAGATTTTTTGGCTAATCTTGGTATAACTTTGAATTCTCTAACCATTTTTTAGTCCATTCCTTTTAGTTTAAGGAAATAATTTATACAAAATAGGATAGCCATGTCTTTCTTTAATATATGAGGCTTTGTTAAAAAAACATCGTTTGCTTGTCAACACACCTCTATGGTCGTCTTTGAGCTCCGATGTGTTTTTAGATTGGGCATACCACATACCCAAGGGCAGTAAAAGCTCAGTCATGATAAGGCTCTGTTCAAAAATGAGTGTGCCAAGACATTAATGACTAAGAGTGCTCATATGGTTAGATATAATTGGACGACCTCCCACGTGAGGTGCCTGATCACACGACGACAACTCTAAGTACCCACACTATATATATTTCAACACACGCCATTTCAAGCATTCTCTCTGAAATTCTGGTTTAAGCAGATCACTAAGATGTCAGACAGGATGTCATGACACTTGATCTCTGCTTCTCACAAGGATTAAGAAAGAACAGAAACAAACAGTAGAAAGAAAAACAACACACATAAATTGTTAACCCAGTTCGGTGATCAACAACACCTACGTCTGGGGGCTACCAAGCCAGGAATGAAATCAACTAAGTAGAATTGGTTCTAAGCTAAACTCCAACATTTACAACTTAGTACCTAGAAACTACCCTTCCTGGATTTCTACCTAAGACACTCCTAGGTATGAGACCCTTCTCAATTCCCTTCCAATCACAGCAGTGACTGAAAATATTACAACTCAATAAACTGTCCTTCTCTGGTATTCACACAATACACGAGAGGCTCACGAAAGTACAAACCCTAGTACTCTATAACAGCTGCAATATTCAACCAACAATGCTAGGTTAAATCCATCCTATTTATATTGCAAAACAGAACTGGATTTGGGCTTCAAAAACGCAGCAATTCTGCTCCACAGAATCTGCGACCTATTCTTTTCTTCAATCCCAAGTTTCCAAAAATGTCTCCTTGCATGGAAACCGCATATTCCAGTTAGAATCAGAATCTCTGATTCCTCAATCTCAGATGCCACCTGGGATCTAGTCATATTCCAATCACACCTAGAACCTAAATACAGTTATTCCAAAATTGTAACAGACAAAGATGTCAAATCCACCTGATAGGACATCTTATCTAACATCTTTAACCTGCAGTTAAATCATCATGTCAGGACATCTTGTCCAACATCTTTCTACTAAGTTAGTTTTACCAAAATTGATACCAACCTCAAGGGCTTGGACTCATCAATCTCCCCTTTTGGCAGATTTTGGCTAAAACTAACTTTCATTGACCTGCAGACGCATATCAGGGAGACCACCATCAGAACCATCAGAAAAACAAAGGAAACATAATTGTGTCTCCCCCTCAATCAGTACCTTCTGCAAGCAGTACAAATCTACTCTCCCTCAGTGGTTAGTGATGTTAGTATTTCTCCCCCTTTTTAGCCACAATATAACAAAGGAAGAAGGACTAACTCAAAAACCAATTAAACAGTTCATAGTAGTTAAATTACACACCCAACAAAAATAAAAATTATCCTGGGCATTCAGCCCTTACACAACCAAAAACAAAAACATAAATATAAAGAAACATGAACATGAGAGAATTCTGAATAACACTCTCATCTTGATTGAAATACATATTCAGAGAATTGAATATCATTCCAACATCCAGTGGAAGGTTATGCCTCGTCAGATAGGCAAACTCCAAGCTTGCCTCTCAAAGCCTCAAATTGATTTGCATCCAAAGCTTTAGTAAAGATGTCAGCTAGTTGATTTTCTGTGGTCACATGCTCCAGAGTTATGATTTTGTCCTCCACCAGGTCTCGAATAAAGTGATGCCTGGTGTAAATGTGTTTAGTTCGGTTGTGCTGAATGGGATTCTTTGAAATATTTATTGCACTCAAGTTGTCACAGAAGAGTGTCATAACATCTTGCGGAACATTATATTCAGTCAGCATTTGCTTCATCCACATCATTTGAGAACAACTACTTCCTGCTGCAATGTATTCAGCTCCAGCAGTAGATAAGGAGACACAATTTTACTTTTTGCTGAACCAGGAGATTAAATTGTTCCCAAGAAAAAAACATTCACCAGAGGTGCTTTTTCTATCATCTGCATTTCCTGCCCAGTCAGCATCACAGTATCCTAATAATACAGAGTTAGAGTTGTGTGTGTAGAGTAGTCCATAGTTCCATGTACCATTCACATACTTCAAAATTCTCTTGACCTGATTAATATGGCTAACTTTGGGTTCAGCCTGATACCTTACACAGACTCCAACAGAAAATGTTATATCAAGTCTGCTAGCTGTAAGATATAAGAGACTTCCAATCATGCTTCGATAGAGACTCTGATCAACACTTACACCATTCTCATCTCTTGACAATTTCAGGTGAGTAGGGGCAGGAGTCCTCTTATGTTTTGCGTTTTCCAAGCCAAACTTCTTAACAATATTCTTGGCATATTTTCCTTGACAGAGAAAAATAGAATCTTCCATTTGTTTGACTTGGAGACCAAGGAAGTAGGTTAATTCGCTAACTAAACTCATCTCAAACTCAGATTGCATTTGCTTAACAAACTGTTGGACCATGTCTTCTGACATTCCTCCAAAAACGATATCATCAACATAAATTTGTGATATCATGAGGTTACCTTCTCATTCTCTGACGAAGAGAGTTTTATAAATTCCTCCCTTTCTGTATCCATTTGTAACAAGGAAGTCAGTTAGTCTTTCATACCAGGCCCTTGGAGCTTGTTTCAACCCATATAAGGCTTTCTTCAGCTTGTAAACATGATCTGGAAATGTCGGGTCAACAAAGCCTTTGGGTTGTTCCACGTAGACCTCTTCACTGAGATATCCGTTCAGAAAGGCACTTTTGACATCCATTTGAAAGAGTTTGAACTTTAGTAGACAGGTTATTCCAAGAAGCAGTCGTACAGACTCTAGTCTAGCTACAGGAGCAAAAGTTTCATCAAAATTAACTCCCTCTATCTGAGTGTATCCTTGAGCAACAAGTCTGGCCTTGTTTCTTGTGACTACACCGTGTTCATCAGACTTGTTCTTAAACACCCACTTTGTTCCAATCACATTTGATCCTTCTGGTCTGGGTACAAGATCCCATACCTCATGCCTCTTGAACTGCCATAGCTTTTCTTGCATTGCATTAATCCAGAATTCATCTGTCAAGGCTTCCTTGACATTCTTGGGTTTCATCTTTGATACAAAGCAGGCACTTGCCACCACATCTCGTGATCTGGTCATTCTTCCTCCATTTGGGTCCCCTATTATGAGTTCCTTAGGGGTGATCTTTCTGTATTCTGATGGAGGGTCCCTTGTCAATCTGCTCGGTTACAGTAGATTCATGATTGTCATCGTTGGATACAACCGTATCTTTAGAGTTATCTTGGAGTGTTTCAACATCCTCTGTGACATCTTCCTCGGATATGACTTCTTTTATTCCTTTTAAGTGCAAATGACCCAGTTTCTGATGCCATAACTTCACTTCATCCTCCCTTGACACCAGACAGGTGGAGGGGCACTGAGTTTCATGAGGAGCCCATAAGTAACAGTTATCCTTGGATCTGGTACCTTTCATAATGAGTTCTTCTTTATCATTTGTTACCAAGCACTCAGATTCAGAAAAGTTTACCTTAAGACCTTGGTCACACAGTTGGCTGATGCTTATTAGATTTGCAGTCAATCCTTTGACATACAAAACCCTATCAAGGCTGGGCTGTCCATCATACTTCAACTAACCAACACCTTTTATCTCTCCTTTTGAACCATCTCCAAAGGTGACATGGCTAGTGGGATGAGGTTTGATGTCAGCCAATAACTTCTTCACACCAGTCATGTGTCTGGAGCAGCCACTGTCAAAGTATCAGTCTTCTTTGGCGGACGCTCTCAGGGAGGTATGAGCTATGAAAGCTACAGTTTGATCCTTAGGGATCCACTTCTTCTTCCCTTTGGGAGCCTTCTTTCTTCTTCTGGATTGTGTTGAAGATTTAGGATATCCATTCAACTTATAGCAGTGAGCCTTTATATGACCAACCTTCCCGCAGTAATAGCACTGTTTGTCTTGTTTTTGTTTTCCTGGAGAGATGTTCTGAGGCCTTTGATGATGTTAGGACATCTTTCCTGACATCACGTAGGCTGAGTTCCCTCCATTCCTATGTTCTCTGGTCTCAGCATGATCATTATAGCCAAGACCCTTTTCTACTTCTGGTATTTCTCCCTGACATAAGGATTTCTTCTAGCGTATCTGAGCTATTGTTCATCATTCTTATGTACTTGGTCAAGTTATTAAGTTTGGTGTTTAACAACACTACTTCATCCTCCAAATCAGAGATCGTTTCCAAATGATTCAGTCTCTCATCACAAAGTTGGGAAATAAGATTCTGCTGATCTTGTCCTAATTGACACAGTTCAGCAAAGTCATTAGGGTTGAGCGATCCGATATCTGACTCCTTGTCAGAATCATACACTCTAGTCATAGCAGACACCTTCTTAGTAGTCTCTCCATCGCTCAAGGAGTCCTCCTCATACCACAAGGTGGATAGACCTTTTTTCTGCTTCTTGTGGAATGTGGGACACTCACCTCTTGTGTGTCTAAAACCTCCACACTCAAAGCACTGAATTCCCTTCCCTCGGTTTGGTTTCTTATCATAGCTAGGTGTTCTTCCAAAGTTTCTTGATCTATAGATGTCAGAAGTCTGAGCCTTGACATTGGTCTTAGACTTCTCATCCAGTTTCTTTGCCATTGATGAAATTGTTTTTCAAGGAACCCTACAGCTTTGGACAAATCCTCATTGGTGTCACCCTTTTCTTGGTTGGTCACCAGGGCAAGACTTTTCTTCTTTTCATCCTTTTCGCTGATAGACATCTCAAAGGTTTGGAGTGATCCCATAAGCTCATCTACTTTCATAGTATTTAAGTTCTGAGCTTCTTCAATAGCTGTCACTTTCATATCAAACCTCTTGGGAAGAGACCTTATAATTTTCCGAACCAACTTGGCTTCAGGAATTTTCTCTCCAAGGTCACTAGATGTGTTTGCAATATCAACAATGTTCATATGAAAGTCATGTATACTTTCATCTTCTCTTATCCTCAGGTTCTCAAACTTAGTGGTGAGAAGCTGAAGTCTTGACAATTTAACCCGTGAGGTGCCTTCATGGGCAGTCTTCAGAATTTCCCAAGCATTCTTTGCAACAGTGTAGTTCGTGATGAGTCTGAAGATATTCTTGTCCACACCATTGAACAAGGCATTCAAGGCTTTGTAATTTCCTTGAGCAAGCTTATCATCTTCATCATTCCAGTCTTCTTCAGGTTTCAGCTCATCTGTGAGCTTCCCGTCTTTGTCTTTGATCTTTGGTGGATCCCACCCTTTAACCACAGACTTCCAAGCTTTACCATCCATGGACTTGATAAACACCACCATGCGTACTTTCCAATATTCATAATTGGAACCATCAAGTATAGGTGGTCTATTCATAATTCCTCCTTCTTTATCCATCGAACCAGAAAGTAACGTCCCTTAATCTCACCCAGATATAGAGCAGGATGCCTGCTCTGATACCAATTGAAATTTTGGTTTAAGCAGATCACTAAGATGTCAGATAGGATGTCGTGACACTTGATCTCTGCTTCTCACAAGGATTAGGGAAGAAAAGAAACAAACAGCAGAAAGAAAAACAACACACAGAAATTGTTAACCCAGTTCGGTGATCAACAACACCTACGTCTGGAGGCTACCAAGCCAGGAATGAAATCAACTAAGTAGAATTGGTTCTAAGCTAAACTCCAACGTTTACAACTTAGTACCTAGAAACTACCCTTCCTAGATTTCTACCTAAGACACTCCTAGGTATGAGACCCTTCTCAATTCCCTTCCAATCACAGCAGTGACTGAAAAATATTACAACTCAATAAACTGTCCTTCTCTGGTATTCATATAATACACGAGAGGCTCACAAAAGTACAAACCCTAGTACTCTATAACAGCTGCAATATTCAACCAACAATACTAGGTTAAATCCATCCTATTTATATTGCAAAACAGAACTGGATTTGGGCTTCAAAGACGCATCAATTCTTCTCCACAGAATCTTCGACCTATTCTTTTCTTCAATCCCAAGTTTCCAAAAATGTCTCCTTGCATGGAAACCGCATATTCCGGTTAGAATCAGAATCTCTGATTCCTCAATCTCAGATGCCACCTGGGATCTAGTCATATTCCAATCACACCTGGAACCTAAATACAGTTATTCCAAAACTGTAACAGACAAAGATGTCGAATCCACTTGATAGGACATATTGTCTAACACCTTTAATCTGTAGTTAAATCATCATGTCAGGACATCTTGTCCAACATTTTTCTGCTAAGTTAGTTTTACCAAAATTGATGCCAACCTCAAGGGCTTGGACTCATCACTCTCATTCACCCACTCAAACAACTTTATCATTCATTCACTGACTTCGGCATTAGAGTGCTAGCCTTTCAGGCCCACCCCTTATCCATTGTACTGAAATTTCACTCCACTGCATCACAACCCAATCTCATTCTATCTTCGCATGTTTCTAGATGCAGCACGAAACACGTCACCTTTTGTGCGAATTAATTTCTAACTCTAAAAAATTTCCACTATCAACTTCTTTGATCCCAAAGTTACAAATCGTTATTGTGACCTCTCTTTGAAGAAGGTGATGGTGTTTGATCCACTTCAAGATCATCCCCTTACCTTGACACATCTCTGATTGATGGTGAGAATGAAAATCATCCATTGTGGGACTCTTCAAGATTGTCGATGGCAACTAAGAAGTGGGAAGAAGAGAAAGTCGTCTTTAGGTTCCAAGAATGATAGAAATTAGATGGAGTTCTTAACGTGACGCTCCCACAAGTTGTAATTGCTACCTTAATGAAACACCCAGTATCAAGAATCCTTATAGACGACGGGAGTACATGTGACATTATCTACCTCAACATATTTAGGAGTTTATCTCAAACATTTGAAGGCAGGGATATTTTAGCATTCAATGACTCTTCTACTCGCTCGTCTGAAGTCATTGAACTACCTGTTTCCATCAAAAAAAGAAACGATGAGAGGATCGTGGACACAATTTTCTTGGTAATCTCATGCAAATGCGTGTACAAGGACTTCTTAAGAATACCATTCCTCGTAGGGTTAGATGCAATGGCCTCTACAATTCATCTAAAAAGGAAAAATCATAAGGATTTCGGAAAAATAATTTTATTTTAGACAATCTACGTAGGGCTCATTTGATACATGCAACCATACTCAATAACCCCTTAGCGACCAGTGTCGCTGATAAAAAGAAAAAGAAGAAGTATATGGGGACTACTGTCAACATGGTCTACCTCGACGTGCGAGAAAATGAAACCCTACAAGAGCATGTGCTCGGACCTTCACCGAGAGTCAAAGTGAAAAACTATTGGGTGAATCCATACGACAACTTTGAAGTTATACAACTCGATTCTAATCCAAAAAGATTGGTTTGTATATGGGCTAAGTTGGTGTAAGTCTTAAAAAATGGATATTAAATGCCTTAAAACTAATGTCTACTTGTTTGTAGTTTCTCCCGATGTGATTTCTAACATTGACCCTAGTGTGGCTTATCACAAATTGAACATTGACCCCTTCTGCCCATTATGTGGTTCAACTAAGAAGACGTCAATCCCCTAAAAATGACTAATCATTAATGAGTAAGGTTTGATGTCTACTTGACACCAACTTTATTTATGAAGTAATATATATTGAATGGTTGTCTAATGATGCATTAGTCAAGAAACCATCGGGGAAATGGAGAATATGCACTGAATACACTGACCTCAATCGAGTCTTCCCAAAAGATTCATATCCGCTCCTAAACATTGATAAGCT
Organism: Lathyrus tuberosus; assembly: GCA_022829125.1. NCBI lineage: Eukaryota > Viridiplantae > Streptophyta > Magnoliopsida > Fabales > Fabaceae > Lathyrus > Lathyrus tuberosus. Next base: position 40,053,554 of record JALAZF010000002.1, read on the forward strand.
AGAAGAAAATTCGGCCGACTATTGTCACTCATGAACACGTATTTAGGCTATAATTATATACCTATGTTCAAATGAGACATGGATAAGACAACTTTCATATTGAACAAGATAACTATCAGTAAACCTTCATACCTCTTGTCTTGAAGAATGCATAAGCAACATACCAGAGAATGATGAACAAAATATTTAAAGAAGACATAGGTGAAAAGTTAGATGTTTACTTGGATGATATAATTTCTAAGTCCATCAAAGAAGGGCTACAGGATGAACACCTAGAGAGCGTGTTCTGACAGGTTCAACAATATAATATAAGGCCCAACCCAAAGAAATGTACCTCCAAAATAAGAGTTAAAAAATTACTAGGATTCTACTTGACAAAGACAGGAATATACACTACTACAAAATATGCCTTCGGTAACACTAATTCTACTACGGTTATGCATTCCACCATTGTAATACCGCAAACTGGATGCGCCTGATATATTTTTTATTTTTTGAAAGTTATTTAATCACGGTTGATATAAACAACCGTTGTGATAAAGTAATAGTTACAAGCTTCGATTCCTAGCAACTACATTTTTCTTCCATTTTTCCTATTACAAAAAGTACGTGTCACTTAATTTATGAAATAAATAAAAAATTGAACAATATTTAACCATAATTTTAGTCTACAAACATTGTAAAAATATCTACATTTAATTGCGGTTGTAAATATCAACCGTGATTAAAGTTTTTTCTGATAAATTTAAAACAAAACAGATTCATTATTTCCTTCATAACATACCCTAAGCAAACTAGCGAACCAGCGAACCAAAGACGAAAACGATAGTGATTGCAAAATCTTCATCTTCACAATCTTCGTTCATTTGATTCTTCATTCTTAATAATCTTCACTATCTTCATTCTTGGTCTCTTCGAAGTACGGTATGTTTTGTGCAAACTTCACTCTCTTCCTCATCTTCGTAATTCTTGATAATCTTCACCATCTTCATTCTTGTTTGATTTTGTGGTCTGTTTCTTGCAAAGCTTACATGCTTTATCAATATGATTAAGATTTAGAGTTGTATTATTGTACTGAATATGCTTTATGTTTTGTTGTTGAATTTTGTGGTCTGTTTCTTGCAAAGTTCATATGCTTTATCCATATGCATAAGATTTAGAGTTGTATTATTGTACTGAATATGCTTTAGTTTTTCGACATTCTTTAGGTTTAGATTTTGTCGTGCCATTCACAATATTGTTTTGATATAAATTTCAGAATTTATTATGGATCGTAGTTGGATGAAAGCTGATAGATTAGGTCTAGTATATGAGAAAGGAGTTCTTGAATTCCTTAAATACGCTGATCAAAATCTTCCTGACAATAATGGTATCTTTTATTGTTCTTGTGTTAATTGTGGGAATATAAAGAATGGTACAAAGGATGAGATATTTCATCACTTATGTTATGATGGTATATGTCAAAATTATACAATATGGACGTGGCATGGCGAGGTGGAAAAAAATCGAAACCCTGCGTCACAAAGTCACGAAGTTGATGAAGATGAATATATGGATGACCGTCTAGAAGATATGTTCTGTGATATTGGAGAATCTTCTTTTACGAAAGCCCATATTTATGATACTTTATGTAGTGATAAGGACACCCCTTTATATAAGGGGTGCACAAGTTTTACATGATTGTCTGTGGTTCTAAAATTGTTTAATCTGAAAGCAGAAAATGGGTGGTTGGATAAAAGTTTCACGGAATTGCTTCATCTATTAAAACAAATGCTACCAGAAGACAACAATTTGTCTGATCGTTGTTATGATGCCAAGAAGATATTGTGTCCATTGGGTTTAGAGTATATCAAAATACATGCATACCCTAATGACTGCATATTATATAAGAAAGAGTATGAAAATTTTGATCAATGTCTGGAATGTGGGGTGTCGCATTACAAGCTGAAGGACAACAATGGTGATGATAATGACAATGTAAGTAGGAAGAGGCCTCATGCTAAAGTGTTATGGTACTTGCCAATAATTTCAAGATTCAAGAGACTTTTTGCTAATACGCCATGTAGCTGATTCTTTACAATGGAATAAAATTGATTTGTTGTTTCCGGATTTTAGCACTGAGCCAAGAAACCTTAGGCTTGGGCTTGCCACCAATGGAATGAACCCCTTTGGTAATATGAGTACTAACCATTCTTCGTGGCCTGTTCTTCTCATGGTTTACAACCTATCTCCTTAGTTGTGCATAAAGCGTAAGTATATGCTGTTAAATATGATGATTTCTGGACCACGATAACCTAGAAACGACATAGATGTTTATATAAGTCCATTAATTAAAGATCTAATACTTTTGTGGGAGGAAGGCATTGAAGTTGATGACGCATATTCTGGTGAAAAGTTTAAGATGCGTGCAATGTTATTTTGCACAATCAATGACTTTCCTACTTATGGTAATTTGGATGGATATAGTGTCAAAGGACACAAAGCGTGTCCTATTTGTGAATCTGATACATGTTATCACCAACTTGAGTTTGGAAAAAAGACTGTTTACCTTGGGCATCAAAAATTTCTAAAACCCGATCATTCTTATCGTAGATTGCGGAAGGCTTTTAATGGAGAGCAGGAGTTTGATATCGCTCATAAACCTTTAATCGGGGATGAAGTTTATCAATGAGAGGAACACATTAATGTTGTCCTTGGAAAGAGAGAAAAAGAAAAAGGGCAAGTTGTTGAGAAAAATATATGGAAAAAGAATATGCGCTCTTTTATCTTCCGTATTGGTCAAGTCTCAATGTAAGACATTGTCTTGATGTGATGCATGTGGAGAAAATTGTGTGTGATAGTTTGACTGGAACACTTTTAAACATTCCAGGAAAGACTAAAGATAGTAAGCAATCTCGTCTCAATATGGAGGCGATGGGTATACGAAAACAATTGCCTCCAATAGAAAAAGAGAAAAGAACTTATCTGCCTCCAGCTTGTTACACTCTATGTAAAAAGGAAAAGAAAAGTTTTTGCAAGTGTTTGCATGGTATCAAAGTTTCCCAAGGTTACTCATCAAACATAAAGAAACTTGTATCAATGAAAGATCTCAAGTTAATTGGTTTGAAATCTCAAGATTGTCATGTATTGATGCAACAACTTCTACAACTGGTTATCCATGGCATCCTACCAAAAAATGTGAGAGTAACTATCACCAGATTGTGTTTGTTCTTCAATGCCATATGTAATAAAGTTATTTATTTAAAAAAATTAGATGAATTATAAGATGAAGCTGCCATAATCTTGTGTCAATTGGAGATGTATTTTCCTCCATCATTTTTTGACATTATGGTTCACTTACTTGTTCATCTAGTTAGAGAAATCAAAATTTGTGGTCCAGTTTATTTAAGGTGGATGTATCTAATAGAGCGATACATAAAGATCTTTAAAGGATATATGAAGAATCATCATCAACCGGAAGCTTCAATTTTGAAAGGTACATCACAGAAGAAGCTATTGAGTTTTGTACAAACTATTTGTCGGAAGCAGAATCTATAGGAATTCCAAAGTTTCATCATGCTGACACTAAAGGTAGAGGTATTCAAGGTTTAAATGTTAAGTCAATGACTAGGTATGCAGTTATTCAGGCACATTTCTATATATATTGAATAATCTTGAAGAAGTTCAACCTTACATGGCTACTCACAAAAGACTTTTGAAGAAAAAATATCCAGGAATGAGTGTAAAGTAGTTGTTGATCGAACATAACAAGAAATTCCTAGATTGGTTTAATAAAAGGATACCAAAAGATCATACTACATCCGAGACAATTAAATGGTTGTCGTTCATGCCAAAATTTAATGTGATAACTTGGCCTGCATATGACATTGGTCATTATACCTTTTATACAAAATCAAAAGATGATCGTAGTACAATGCAAAATAGTGGGGTTATGGTTGAGGCCGAATCCATGTATTTCTCTAGTTCGAAAGATAAGAATCCAATATTGGCATCTAGTGCGTTCTATGGTGTCATTGAGGAGATTTGGGAGATTAGTTATGTTATCTTCAGAGTGCCTTTATTTAAATCCAAGTGGGTTCCCAATAATATTAATGGTGTACAAACTGATGACTTAGGATTTACCTGGGTTGACCTTAGCAAGGCAAATTATATGACCAAACCATTCATCATGGCTTCACAAGCAAAACAATTTTTCTATGTGACTGACCCTTCGAACACATTGGGGAAATGGTCAATCGTTCTCTGAGGAAAAGACATTCCTAGTAGTGATGAAAGTTTTGATATTCCTTCTTACACAACAAAAGTGCCTACCACTTATGATGAAGTTGATAGAGATGATGTGCATGTTATTCGTATCGATAATAATGAAGGCATATGGGAAAATTAACAAGTAATTAGTATTTTATTTTTTATTCATAATTTAATTAATGTAAGTCATTATTTCTAAGTATATTTACTAACAAGTATGATTATTTGAAATTATAGGTGTTTAAAGTCAATACACCAAAAGACAAGACACCAAGAGACAAAGAAACCAAAACACTATAAGATACAATTATGTGATGTTATATAATGTTTGTAGGTTGTTTTGTGCCATTTTTCTTTGGGCTAAATATGTTTATAGTCCTCGTAAATATTTCGATTTCGTTTTTAGTCCCTCAAAATATTTCCTTCAAAAAATTGTCCTCTTAAAATTTTTAATCCATACTTTTGGTCCCTCCTGCAACTTAGCGACGATTTTTACAACTTAGCGACTGAATTAACGGCGGTTTTTAACTTAGTGACTGAATTAGCAACAATTCTAGCGACAATTTTGGTATTATGGACCAAAAGTGTGCATGTAAAAATTTAGGAGGACCATTCTTTGATAGAAATATTTTAAGGGACTAAAAACGAAAATTGAGATAATTAGGAGGACCACAAACATATTTAACCCTTTTTCTTTTGATGTAATACATATACAACGTTTGGTTCTTAATCTAATGTATGAATTTGATGTAATACAATACAATTTTTCATTATGATACAATTGATGTTTCTGTTCTGATATGGTTTAAAAAACAGGTTAAAAAATGGAAAAATTTCATAATGCAGAAAAATTATTTTAAAAAAGCATATAATTTAACAACGGTTGTAATATATAACTATGGTTGTATAGTGAACGCTGTCCAGAATAATATATTACACCAAAAAATGTGATGCTGAGAATTGAACCTAGGACCTTTAATATATTACAACAGTTAGTTATAGCGATCGTGATCATATATAGCGTGCTTTCAAGTTTCCTACAACGGTCAAAAGACCGTGATTGTAAGTAGCGCATATACAACCATACCCTATGTAACAACGGCAGGTCACACGTGATGTTATCCCTTTTCCAACCGTTGTTGAATATGTTTTCTGTAGTAGTGATAAGCAAACCCTGATAAATGTGAAGTGATCATCAAGATGGTAGCACCAACAAAAAATAAAGTGGTAATGCAATTAAATTGGATGGTCACATCCTAAATTAGATTCATTTGGAGGTCGCCTCAACACATATTGCCATTTTACAATTTACTGAAGAAAGAAGCATGATTTTAGTGGACTTCGTAGTGCGAGCATGTGTTTGTATCTCTTAAGGAAGCCTTATCAACCCCATCGGTGTTATCCAGACCAATGGCCCATAAATTTTTCTTCCTTTACTTATTCGTCTCCACTGAAGAAAACAGTGTCGTTCTTATCTGAATCTTGGTGTACTTCATATATAAGGTGCAAGTTACACGTGAAAGACGTTATCAAAAGATAGAGAAAGTCGTGTTAGCAGTAGTGGCTCCATCCAGGATGTTGCGACATTGTTTCATGGCATATGTTGTTATTGTTGTTGTTTGCACCAATTTACCACTAAAGCAAGTTCTCCACATACCAAATCTAGTACTGGGGCTAACCAAATGGCCAGTCAAGATGTCTGAGTTTGACGTCTCCTTTGAGCCTATTGAAGCACTGAAGGCCCAATGGTTTTTAAATTTCATAACGTAAATGACTTTAGATGCACCTGAACTAGTTAAAACTTAGATCTTACTCGTAGACGAGTCATACATTAGCATATGAATCAACGCCGATCTCATATTGGAAAATGATTCTTGTTTAGTGATTGAGTATCCCTGTGTTTTGAGTTTCCCACTACCAATAACTAGGATAAATATGAAGCTTCCATTGCAAGTCTCACATTAGCATCCGAAATGGGGGCGAAAAACATCATACTACAAGTAAATTCACATTTGCTAGTATCGGAAGTAAAAAAAAGAAGCGTGTACCAAAGACCTATTTTTGTAGTGGTATCTCAACCTAACTAGAGAAAGATTGGTGAAGTTCAAATATTAATATATCTTATGTAAGTTTAGAGTGCAATCTAAGAGGGGGTGAATTATGTTTGCAAGATTTTTCTTATTTTATTGAGAGTATCTTAATTTTTTAGGATATGCTTGAACTTGTTATTTGGACAACTGAAAGTGCAAAAAAATTAAAGTGTGGACAGGGAAGGTGATAAAAACACAATATGGGGGGTTAATTTTGTGTTGGTTTTTTCTTTATTTTTAAACTCTTGGTCAGATTCTAAACACAAAGTATAGAATATGAATCAGAGGTAAGAGGTAGGCAGCGGATAAGTAAAGCAAGAAAGAAGAGAGACACACAGAGTTATCCTGGTTCCTCTCACAACTCGAGAGTAATCCAGTCATAATACTTACAAGAGATTCTTACTATAATCACAGAATATTACAATTCACTCTAGCCCACAAGAAAGATACTTCCAATTCTTAAACACTAAGAGACTTCTATGCTCAGGCACACAAGCAAGCGACTTCCAATGATCAAGTACACAAGCAAGATACTTATATGCTCAAGCTCACAAGCAAGAGACTTCAAATGCTAAAACACTTAGTAAGAGAATTTTATGCTCAAGAACACAAGAAAGAGACTCCAAATGCTCAAACACTTAGTATGAGACTTCAAACAATATACCTAATAGATAAAAGATTGTTTGGGGTAAAACACTTGATATACAATAAGAGGTGTAGAAAGAATACAGTCCAAATAGACTCCTTAAGACTTAGGGATTTATAAGATATACAAGGATAAGAAATCCTAAGTTTTGCTTGTGTTTTGTTTTTACATAGTAACTTCACTTTGAATGTCAATAGGTCTGTCTGTTTCTTCAAGTCTTCAGCTCCTTAAATAGATAAGGAAAAGATTTGTTGGAAAACTTGCAAAAGAGAGTTTATGAGAAGCTAGAATATAGATGATGAGATGTTTCTTCAAAATAGACAAGGTCGTTGAAAGCTTTTTTGAAATCCCTTTGCTACAAAAGGAATTATCAATTGCATCCCAACTGACTCTATGAGAAAATAGAGCTTAGGTCTTCATGTGACAAAGTAGGCTCAGAGGTTAACAGTGACCTATCAAAGTCAACTTGGTCCTTGTGCTTTGACTAGCTCAGGTTTTAATCTTCAGAAGTAGACTTCTTCAAAGTCTGGTCTTCAAAGGCTAACTTCTTCAGATTCTGGCCTTCATACGTTGACTTCTTCAGATGTTGACTTCTTTAGAATCTGGTCTTCAACTTCTGATCCATCGGATTCTGGTATGTAAGCTTCTCTTTAGATGCTCATAGTCATAACCAATACTTGATATCTTTATGAAATTTTAGTCTATGGTCCTAAACACTTGAACAAATATTAGTGTACCCAATTGTTTTTTATATACTTCGTTATCATCAAAACCTAAGGATATGAGATAAACCAGTTTTGTTCAAACAATCTCCCATTTTTGATGATTACAAACATAAGTATTTAAGAACAATGTTAATTTAATTAACAATTTAACTTCAGGGTCTGAGGTTTGTAAGTTCCCTTTAAGTCTAATAGTCCAGAGGGTGAGGTTTATAAGCCCCCCAAGGCCTATCTAGGTTAATTAAATTTAAACATGAAAGCACAATTATAAATCTTCAGAATTTAAGCATAGATAATAATTGTCAGATTCAAGTGCTTAAATACTTATATATCTACTCCCCCTTTTGTCATCAACAAAAACAAATTAAGAAAATAGAAAAGATACTGAAGAAAAATATATCATTCAACCAAAGAAAATTGTCAGAGTCATAAAAAAATGATAAGAAAATTCGCAGATATAAAATGTTTGAGATTTAAATATATATTGATAAAAATAACTTAAAATCATATTTGATTTCCATTTTTTTCAAAAAAATTTAAAAAATATTTTGAGAGAGTGATTGAGAACTAACTAGAATGGTTGGGAAACAACTATTAAATTCTCGAGATGGTCAAAGCTACTTCTGACAACTGAGCATTTGATAGAAATAAAGCAGTCAAGGCTAAGGAGATGCGCTTGAAGACCGAGAAAAAGAAGAAGGATCTAGTTGATGACCTTGGATCTGATGCTGATGAGGACTAGGTGAACTTCCTCAAAATGGGTGGTGGGTCTTCAGATGAGGTCTAAAGTTTATAACCTCTTGTAGTGCATCTGTTAGCTTTTGAGAATATTACAGAATTGTAACAATTCCTTAATTAATAATAACATATCCTTTGCCTTTAATTATGATTAATTTGCAACTAGCATCCTTAACATGACTCATCAGTAGAGATATTATAGAGAAGTTTTCAACCATGGCAACCATTTTGTAATGTTTGCGTTAAAAGTGATATAGTGAGTTTTAAAAGACTTTAGTCACAAAACCATAAAAGAAATGACCTAGGGGGCACGAAAACATGATTTAATTTTATCCAAGAAGAATAACTCCCAAAGGTAACACAAACATTTTTGTCATAAGAAGGAACACATATGATAGAAGTCACACTTTTTTGCCTAAACAACAAAAATTGGTTAAGCCCATCAATATAACTTAGAATCTAGAAGATAGAGAATTCTCATAAGGATTTTGACTCAGGACCTTCTGAACCAAAGAACCATATCAATCTGAGGTCTAACTGGTTCATAGTCAAATAACCCGAAAATATACAGAACAAAAAAAGCATGAAGGTTTTAGATATGAATAAAGAAACCGTTAATGACAAATGGGAGAGTGACACAACATTCAAAAGAAATACATCATCAACCACCAGTTATTATCCATCAGCTAAGAAATAAAGTATAAGAAAACTTTTCAAATTCATGACACATAAGTGGACAGATGTTAAAAATTTATTTTTCCACGTATATGCTACGAAAGAGAACTAATCAAATTCTAAGCATCAAAGGCTAAGTTGCATCAAATGCTACCATTCATCATAAGCTAGTTCAAAGCTTTTGAACACAATAGCTTCTGATCATCATTAGACTCTGATCCTCCATTCAGAAGCAAGCACTAATATTTAACAAAATTCATGTTCATATTATTTTTAATAAAATCAAATCTTTCAATAGTAAGAGACTTAGTAAATATATCAGCCTATTAATTATCAATATTAATAAACTACATATCTATCACACCCTTCTGAACGTAGTCTCTAATAAGATGATGTTTTATTTCTATGTGCTTGCTTCTAGAATTTTGAATAGGATTCTTTTATCAAACAGATAACAACAGTATTGTCACAGACTATAGGAATACTGCTTCCACTTATCTGATAGTCTTCCAACTGATATTTCATCTAGAGTAGTTGTGTGCAATAACTTTCTGTTGAGATGTATTATGCTTATGTTACAGACAAAGCAATAGTTGATTATCTTTTACTAGCCCAGGATATAAGGTTTTCACCTATGAATTAACAGTTTCCACTAGTGGAATTTTCTCTCAATTCTATCCCCAACATAGTCAGCATCATAGAATCCTATTAGCTTATAATCTAGGGATTTTTTTATAAAGCAACCCTAGATTGGTTGTTCCCTCCAGATACCTAAAGATCCTCTTAATAGCAGTTAAGTGAGTCTCCCTAGGATTTGACTGTAATCTTGCACACAGGAAGACACTAAATAAAATATCTAGTATAGAAGTTATTAAATAAAGTAAAGAGCTAATCACACCTCTATACAACTTCTTGGAGACATTGGTGATGCTTTCTTCTTTTCTTAGGTTGCAGGTTCGATGCATAAAAGTGTTTATGATATTGTAATCATCTAGCTTGAAATTCTTCCGAAGCTCTTTTGTGTATTTTTTCTTATTAACTTAGACTCCATCCTTGCATTGATTAATTTGAATACCAAGGAAGAACTTCGGCTCTCGCATCATACTCATCTCAAACTCAACATGCATTGACTTGGAAAATTCTTGGCAAAAGAAAGCATTACTAGAACCAAATATAATATCATCTACATATACTTAGACGATTAAGATATCATTTTTAAGTGTTTTTCTAAAGAGTGTAGTGTCTACTTGCCCTTTCTGAAAAAACCAATTTCTAACATAAATTACGCAGACTCTCATACCAAGATCTAGGAGCTTGTTTGAGCCCATATAGTTTTCTTAAGTTTGAAAATATTATCTAGTTGGACTGAATCCTCAAACCCAGGTGGATGTTTGACATACACTTCTTCAGAAATGACTCCATTAAAAAAAATGCACTCTTAACATCCATTTGGTATAAAATAAAATTATGATTAATAACATAAGAGTGAAGTAACATGGTTGTCTTTAACCTTGCAATAGGTGCAAAGGTTTCATAGAAATCTATACTTGATTTCTCACTGCAGCCTTGAGCTAACATTCTAGCCTTATTTCTCACCACTTCTCCTTGCCCATTGAACTTATTTCTGAATACCCATTTTCTTCACATAAAAATTTATTTGTAGATCTGAATATGATATCATCAACATAGATTTGAACACGCAAGGTGTGATATTTGATTTTCTTGATAAACAAGGTTGTATCCACTTTTCCCTTTTCAAAACTTCTTTCACATAGAAAGTTGTTGAGTCTATCATACAAAGCCCTTGGTGCTTTTTAAGCCATATAGAGCTTTTCTCAAGTTATACACATATGAAGAATTCTTGAATTCTTCAAAGCCCGAAGTTTGATTGACATAGACTTGTTCATTGATGTATCTATTCAAGAATGCACTCTTGACATACATATGGTATGGCTGAAAATTCAAGGAATAATAATATGCAAGGAATGATCAAGTAGCTTCTAACCTTGCAACAAGAGCGAATGTATCGTCAAAATCGATTCCTTCTTAATTATAGCCTTGAGAAACCTGTCATACCCTAAATTTTGACCACAAGGCTCCACATCATTGTGAAAATCATCACCACAATATGGATGTACCTTCATACCTCATCAACCCTCTCAAAGATTGTTGAGTGTTCACTCTAGCCAAGAATTAGGGTTTTGAGCCCTCTCAGAGCACTCAGGCAAAGGATCAATCAAGAATTGACATGATCTTTAACTTGTCAAGCCTCTCAAACATACATGAAGGATTAAGAGGTTTCCTTCACCAAGAATCAAGCACAAGATTGCAACATTTAAGTTGATCAAGCCTCAAGGTCACTAGTGTCACCAAATTAGGGTTTTGGTCGACCAAGGCCTTCAGAGAGAAATTTTCATTCGGGAATGAGCCAATACTTCAACATATGATTCAAGAATCTCAAAAGAACCTCATGAGTCCATTCATAAGTTCAAAATAGCCTCAGGGGATGCGTCTATCAAAAATCAAGAATTAGGGTTTTGACCTAATTCAGCCCCTAAATTGACTTTTGGAGCAAGGCATTATCCAAGACCTCAAGATATGCTTTAAGGACCTAAAATACATCATATTGATCCATTCACAAGATTGAATTGATTCAAAGAACTTGGTTCATAAGCAATATAAGGATTCAAATTCATCTGGACCACAAACTAGGGTTTCTAAAAAAAAGTCAACTATACCATTAACTTTTGAGAAAAGCATGACCTCAAACCTTGGGACATGATTCAAGACACTTAAAAACACCTTTGGAATCCATCCATTAGGTTCAATTTAGCCCAAGGACTTGATTTCATAAAGGATCACAAAGTTCAAGTTTCATCTGATACAAAAAGTCAACTGTGACCAAAACCAAGTTTGACTTTTGGAATTTTTTGACAAACATGGCTTCTTTAAGCCAAGAACAATGTTAACTTGTGATTTCGATCATCATCAATCAAGAAAAATTAAGAAAAGTGAGGTTACTTGCAAAAAGGGCAACCTTGAGAAACTTAAAATTTCACTAAGTTATGGAAAATAATGGTTTTTACCCAACTTTACAAGGCCATAACTTGTGATCCAAGCAACCATTTTCTCCCATCCAAAGCTCAAATGATAGCTCATCTTACATACAATAAGATTGTCCAATAGAGGTACCCTAAAAAATGCATGGATTTTAAGTTATAAGGCCATAAAGTTAGGGTTTCATGAGATTATAACTTTGACACTTAGAAATTTTTAGACAAAATTTGTCTCATGTTTTTCCCAAATTTGAAGGTATTTTTCATTATGATCCAAGATGAATCAAGACCAAATGCAAACATCAAAGTTGAAGTATGATATACAAGCCTTCCAAAGAGTACAAGAAATCCCATTAATTCAACTTGAGCAAGGAGTTATGAACCTCACAACATGCCTTGCTCAAACTAATTTTCAAGACAGATTTTGTGCATTTCTTGTGCCACATGATTCTCATCTCCAATTTTGTCATCTACAAGCTTTGTCCTCTTCCAAGTTCAGAGGGAATCTTGATGAATCACTTGATATCTTCAAACTTAGACCATTGAATCAAGAATCCTATCCTTTGGCATGTGAAAGTCATGATGACAAGCTAAGAACATAGGTTTTATTTTCATGCATTAATGTGATACTTTGAATTGGTATGGATCAAGTCACACAAGTTCAGATTCAGTCCAAAACCATGAGTGTTCCAACCTGCAAAAATTGAATTGAGTCAATGCATAGCTACACTAGAGGAGACTTGTAGTACCTTAGACTTCAAGTCATGCTACATGACAAAGTCCATTGGATAATAGCATGCTTCCTCATCCATTCACTATTCCTCCAAAAACGAACTTGCTCCCCTATAAATAGAGGTCATTTTTTATGTTTCAAAACACACCAAAACAATACCAAAGCCTTGTTTTCTCATTCTCCCTCTCTTACTCCAAATTTAAAGGTTTCAAGGATCAAACTTAAAATTCTCAAAACCAGAGCTTAAGCCACTCAAACAACCTTCCAAACACATCACAAATCATCCATTGGAGGTGTTCAAATCTTCATCTTCATCTCAAATCACCAAAATCAGAAAGTCAACCATCAAAATCTCAAATTTTGACTTTTCTGCATTTTTTAAGCCATGTCTTGATTCAATCACTTTCAAAGCCAAATAACACTTCAAACACTCTCCAAATATCACCCCTAAGTTATTCCAACAAGTGTTCCTCGACTATAACACCAATTGAGGGAGTTGCCATTTTGGTCACTTTTGCCAATTTTGCAAGAAAGAGGGAGATTCTGTTCTAGAGGTTTCTTTTTTACTTTGATCATCCTAAAAGCTTCCAAGGGATCTATTATGAGTGTCCAAGGCATTGGATTGTTTCTTTCACAAGTGTCTTGAAGGTTAGCAAGTGGAGCTTCAAGAGGTAAGTGCATAAGAACTTGAAATTTGTGAAATATGCATTGCTTTGATGTACATTGATCATGAACATGTCATACATATCATATTTGTTGTGTTTGAACTGTTTTGCCATGCTATTATTGCTTGTATAGAGTTGTAGCATAGAACTTGCAAAACTTGACCTATTTTGAAAGCACTATCGGGTTTTAAAATGTAGACATTTTTAGAAAATTCTAAGACCACCATTGGATTCCTCATAAAATTCTAGGTAAGATCCATCTTTATTTCATCCATTTTCATGGAGAAATGAAGAAGTTATGGCCTTCTTGAAAATGCACCAAAACCTAGCCTCCCTTGGGCAAGAACCAGGTCATGGCGCCTTGGTCAGCCCTAAAAACAAGTTACCTATATGTATTTATGGGGTGAGTTTGATACACGGATGTATCACCACACCAGTGGTAGCAGCGTGTGTTTTCAAGTGTGTTTGTGTTGGAGGGCGTGGGTTCAACACCCACCCATGCCATTTTGTCCAATTTTTTTCACATTTTCATTATTTTTTTGATATTTTCCATATTATTTTTAATAATTATTTTTGTTAATCAATTTTAATTATTTTAAAATGATTTTTTGCACAAATATCACTCACATATTAAAATATTTTATTCACCCAAAAAAATCAAAAAAATATTTTTATTTGATATATTTTTAATATATTTAAAAATATTATTTTAAATTGTTTTAAATGTTTTAAAATGATTTCTTTTTCTTGATTTTTAAAACCAAAATGATTTTAAATATTCATGTGAGTAAAATAACTTTTTCAAAAACCTTAATCATTGTTTATAACATGATTAATGATTTTATTTGATAAATTATACATATTTTATTTGATTTTTCTTTGAAAAATATCTTAAAAAATATGAAATTAGGGTTTTGTTTGGATTTAATCTTTCAAACTTCATTTCAACACTCCTGGGCCTCTATTAGAGTGTAAGACCCAACCCTCTTTGTAAATAAACCACTTCATGGGCCTCTGCTATAGTATAAGTCTCATCACACTTTCAAAAATCACGATACGATCATTGTTTTAACATCAATCTTCGGGCCTTTGTTAGGAGTGTAAGTCCCATCCCTTTGTACATAAACCTTATTTTAAACAATAATCTTGGGCCCTTGATAGAGTGTAAGACCTAACACCCTTCTGTAAATAGAAAATCTTTTAGCCTCATTCATCCTGGGCTTTGTACAGGATACCAATAATCACTTGGGCCTCTATATCTAAAGTATAAGACCCAACACCTTTGCTTCTCTCTCACTTGAGATCAAGTCATCTTCAAATTCAAAATTTTCTTCAATTTCTTCAAAACCCTAATTCAATCTTGAAGAAAACATCTGATCAATCACAATGCACTTGGGCTTCTATCCAGAGAATAAGGCCCACCATCTTTCTCAATTCAACACTTGTTTATATACTTGTTCATATGTCTGTATATACACTTGTGCATATGTTATTAAGTCTCTCTTAACATTTAAATCATCCTCAGTTTAAACTATTTCAAACAATAGGATCCTTTCAGTCAGCAGCAACTTAGTTCAAACAACTAGTTCCCCCTGTACAAAGGAATATAGTTAGCCTCCTCTTGGACTTTATCCAAGCATTATAGCCTTCTTTTGGGCTTTATCCAAGCATTATTGCCTCCTCTTAGGCATTATACAATGAATCTCCCCAAAAGATAGCCTCCTCTTGGGCTTTGTTCAATTTGATCAACCTTGAAACAGTTCAATAAAGAGAGGATTATTTCCCAGTGAAACCTCTTCTTTAATGCCTTTAACCCTGGAACACTTCAACAAAGAAAGGATTATTTCCTGGTGAAACCTTTCTTGAGCTCTTCCTAGACTTGGAAAGTCTCAACACCTAGCCTCCTCTTGGGCTTCATACAAGGACCCACAGGCTTCCTAGAAAGCATCCCTAGCCTCCTTTTGGGCTTCATACAAAGACCCTTAGGCTTCCTAAAAGTATAGGATAGATCACAATCATCTTTGTCAATACACCAGTCCCCTGGATAGTCAAAACCTCTAAGACATTCAAATTCATCCTCTAAGGCTCTTCTGATCCTCAACAATGTTTGGGTTTCTTCTTTAAAATCCCCAGTCAGAACCATGATACCATCAACAAATCCCCAAAAAGTATCAATGTCTCATGGCATGTGATAATTCAACTCTTCTCCAATCCCCAGCAAGAGTTAGTTTCCCTTTGGATTCCTCAAATTAGTTTAGACCTTCTTTTGGATTTAAATAATCCTCAGCAAGAGTCAACCTCCTCTTAGGCTTCATATAATGATCTTCTCAGTTGGCCTCAATCTTGGGCTTTGTACAAGACAAATATAATACTCCCCAGTTGAGTCAGTTTTTAACCTTTTTTAGCTTCAACCTTGGGCATTGATCAAGGGAAAAAAATCCATCATCCCCACATATGAGACCATGAGTCCTCTCTATAAGAGGATATTTCCTCTATACATCACATTTCAAAAAAAATAATCAAAAACCCCTTTTCCAGATAATTGATGTAAGTGGCACACTTGTTGATTCAAAATCCAAGCTGGAGTCCCTCCTTTATCATGGCTAAAATTTCTCTTTCATCTAAGTGATTTAAGTGGCAAACCTCTAAATTCTACACATCCATGTCAATGTCCCTCTCTTAGCATGCAAAGACTCACAAAAGGAAGATGTGGCATTGCTAGATTCCACACATCCCAATTAAAGCAACTTCTTTTATAATCAATTCCTCAATATTTGTGATGAATAGGTGAGATATCTCCCTTTAGAGATGACAAATTATCTCTCAGACATATTTTTAGCTTCAATCTTGGGCTTTGAACAAGACACAAACACTCATTTAGCTTCAATCTTGGGTTTTGAACAAGACATAAATACTCCTTTAGCTTCAATCTTGGGCTTTGAACAAGACAAAAATACTCTTTTAGCTTCAATCTTAGGCTTTAAATAAGACACCAAATTTTCCTCCTCCCACGGAATAGGAGGAACTACGAACGCTCTGGTTTCCCTAAGTCTTTTTATGGGAATACGTAGGCATAAGGTTGTAAAATCTTAGCGAGCGCACTAATCAAAACATCTTAGGTCCAGTACCTTCCCAAAAACAATAGAAAACCCAAAAATAACAAAAAAAACATTTCCTCAGCTTTCCCAAAGGAGAAACTTTCCATATTCAACAATAATGGATTTAAGCAACTAAGCAATACAATAGTAGAAACATATGTAAATAAAGGTTCCTATAGATTACTATAGATACTCTGGGTGTTAATAACTTCCCTTTGTATAACCAACCCCTGATCCCCGATCTCTTCGCATCTATTAAAGAAAAAATTTACACGTAGGGTTAGTTTGAGATATCTTCCCCTTCCTTTTAAGCTTCATAGGATAAATATAGAAATCAGAAAGTAGCACCAAAAGCGGTTGTGGTGGCGTGACAAAAACCGACGCTACACAACCAATCTTGCCTTGCTTTGAACAATTATTCCATTCTCATCAAGCTTATTCTTAAACACCCATTTAGTGCCAATGATGTGTTTAACATTATGTCTAGGAAAAAGTTCCTAAACTTAATTCCATTCAAATTGGTTTAATTCTTCTTGCATGGCAAGTATATATTGGTCATCCTCTAAAGCTTCATTAATCTTTGAAGGTTCTATTTGTAAAACAAAAGCCATGTTCAAGAAAATATCCTTGAGATTGAGTCGAGTTGATACTCCTTTGTTAATGTCACCAATTATATTGTTGATTATGGGATCATGGTTGGTTATTCATTATTGATGAAGATAAATTTTGATTGTGCACTTGTTGAATAACTTCATCTTGTTGTCTTGATTGTTTAAGAAGATCATCATTGATATTTCCTTCATTTGGTACTTCATTTAAATCATCATAATCATCACAAACAACAAATTTACCCTCCTTAGAGGGGTTAGATTCATCATATGAAACATTCATGGATTTTTCAATAACGAGAGTTCTTTTATTAAATATTCTATAGGCCTTACTAGCAAGAGAGTAACCAAAAAATATACGTTCAACCGATTTCTCATCAAATTTACCAAGGTTGTCTTTGCCATTGTTTAAAATAAAGCATTTGCACTCAAAAACATGAAAATGTGAAATATTTGGTTTTCTTCCCTAGTAAATCTCATAGGGTGTCTTCTTTAAAATAGGTGTGATAATAACTTAATTACTTAGATAACAAGCCATGCTTAGGCGATAAAAAGTCGTCGAGTTTGGTGATACATGACAGACGATAAAAAGTGTATGATGAGAAGTGCCAATGAAACTTTAGAGGCTTATACTGATAAATTATTTGAATTGGACAATAAGAATCATCAAATTATTACTTGGTTTTGGAATAACTCTATTTCGAGTATTCATCTGCAATTTGGACGATTCGAGAGTGCCAAAGAGGTATGGGATAATTTAAAACAACATTATATTATCTCTTATTTATCCCATAAATATCAATTATTAAAGGATATTAGTAATTTGAAACTACAATCTGGTCAACCTGTTTATGAGTTTTTAGCACAAATGGAAGAATCAATTAGCCTCATGTGAGCCTTCTCTGAAAGTCGGTACTAACCTAAAAAAATATGAGACTAATCACAATCGTATTCACCTTATTAAGTTTCTAATGGATCTCACTGATGATTATGAACCAGTTGAGCTTCCTTGTTGCACCAAAACCCTTTGCCTACACTAGAGAATGTTGTCCCTTGTCTCAAATCTGAAGAAACTAGATTGGGACTTGTTTTCCAACAAGTTGATCATGGCTTTGCAGTTACAAATAGGCCTACTAAATTTTGTCGTCATTGTTGTAAGTATGATAATTCTTTTTCTGATTATCCCACAGTTGAATGTCATAACTACATGAAAAAGGTTATATTACTTCAAGTTGTTGTTGATACTGCAGATACTTGATTCAAAACTATCCCACTCGTTCCCCACATTCTGATTAGAATCTAAATCAACCTTATCTAAACTCTTTAAGGCCTGCACTTGCAACTCTTGGTTCTATCAATGAATCTGTAGAGTCCTCTCAGCCATCCTTCTTTGTCACAGTACTTGAGACTCTTCTTAGAAAACTTCTTCCTTCTGGTAATACCCTTGCTGCTATTTCGACCACATCAGGTAATTCTAAATGTTATTTTGATTTTTCCTGTTGTAACCACATGACATCCACATCTAATTTATTTTCTTCCCTCTCTAAAAAAGACATTACCCATTTCATTCAATCTACTGATGGATCTCTTATGAATGTAAGCCACAATTGTTCTATCTCTTTGTCTATTTTAAGCCTACCTGGCATATATCTCATTCCTAAATTAAATTTTAACGTTAACTTTGTTGGCCAATTATGTGGTATTGGTTATGAACTTATTTTTTCTTCTTCTTGATGCCATGTGGAGGATACATAGATAAGACAACTCATTAGGACTAGATGTAAGATGGGAAGTCTATTTGAGCTCACTCAACTACATGTTCTTCATGTGTCAAACATTTGTGCCGCTTCCACAAATTCATCTGTTCAACTTTAGCATTGTCATCTTACCTATATTTATATTATAAAATTATGTCCTCTATTGACTAAAGGTTATTTAGGACTTGTCACTAATGAGTCCTTTGATTGTACTGCGTGCTAAACAACTAACTTTATCTTTTAATAATAATACGTCTATGTCAGTTGCACCATTTGAACTTGTGCATTCTGATACTTGGGGTCCTACTCCTACACCTACTATGGGAGGTTCTCGATATTATGTGTTATTTATTGATGATTATTCTCGATTTACTTGAATATACATGATGAAAAAGCGGCATGAGCTTCCTCGAAATTACATTAGCATTGCCAAAATGATTCAAACCAAAATTTCTAAAGCCGTTAAAATTTTTTAACGAGATAATGCCATAGAATATCCTAACTCTAAACTCTTATATTTTCTGGGTGAGCATGGTACCATCTATAAGTTTTCTTGTGTATACACATCTCAACAAAATAGCTAGAATGAGAAAAAGCATCATCACATTCTTGACTCAATCCGGGCCATGCTTGCCTCAGCCTCTTGTTTAGAATGCACTTGTGGTGAAGAAACTCTTACTGAAGTCCATATTATCAATCGTTTCCCTTATTTTGTCCTTGTTAATGTATCCCCTTTTGCGTGACTTTATCTAATTACACCAAATTACAAGTTACTTAAGGTGTTTGGCTGCAATTGTTTTGTTATCGTTCTCTTTCAGCCCTATAAATATACTAAGCTTGAGCCACATTCCCTTTTATGTTGTTTTCTTGGTTATGGAACAAAACACAAGGTTTATAGATGTTGGGACCTAATATCTAAATGCATATTCATCTCTCTCCATTTTATATTTTAGGAACACGTAATGTTCTCCTCCTTGTCAAAATTTACCTCAATCCCGTCCACTTCCACTTCCCTCTTTACTAACCCTAATGTTGATTACTTTATTGGTGATACATATACAAGTTTTGAGAGATATGAAAGTTCTTCTAGTAAGCTTTCAACCATTTTCGATGTTCCATCCACTTTTGGTAATGATGTTCATACCGTTGTTCGTGATTACCATTTTTTCTATTATGCCTCACCTTCATGAATGTCAGTCCTATAAGGAATCCTCTACATATCCACATTGGAAGCAAGATTTGCAGGAGGAATTACAAGTTTTTGAGAGAATATAAGGTGTGTTATCTTCGCAAGGCTCTCTAAAGTCTTAAGAAAGTGCCTCAAGCATGGTTTCCTAAATTTCACAAAACTATCACTTAGTTGGATATCTCTTCCAATTCTCTTGACTCGTTCATTTTACTCAAAAAGCAAACAATGGTATTGTTGTTTTGCTTCTTTATATTGATGACACGATTATCACTGACGATGACTCTGTTGTTATTGAACAGCTCAAGAAATTCTCGTGTGATCACTATGCGATGAAGGGTCTTGGATCATTAATTTACTTTATGGGACTTGAGGTATTATCTTCTACTAATGACGTATTTATCTCACAAGCTAAGTATGCTTCTGATCTTGTTTCTTGAGCAGACCTCACTAATTGTAAAATTGAAAATACTCCTCTAGAACCCAATGTACGATTTACTCCTCAAGTTTGTACCTTGCTTAAAAATGCCTCTATTTATCGGCAACTCGTATGTAGCTTGATTTACTTCACAGGTACTAGACCAAATATATCATATGTTATTCATTTGGTTAGTCAATTCATTGTGTTTACACGTACCACTCATTATGAAGTAAGTCAATTCATTGGAGACTCTATTATCTCTTGGCGTAGAAAGAAACTAACTTTGATAGCCTGCTCTAGCACTGAAGTTGAATGTCGTGATCTTGCTAATACAACTTCTAAGATATTATGGTTTTGTTGGCTCCTTGCTGATTTAGAGACATCTCAACCTTCACCGATAGATCTTTATCGTGATAATTGTAAAACCATTAAAATTTCCCATAATGATGTTTTGTTTTCCATGAGCGAACAAAACATATTAAAATTGATTATTTTCATACCCTTAAATATTGCCCCCCCCCCCCCCCCCCAAAAGTATTCATCTGCATCTCATGTGCATTATTATCTTATGAATATTGCATTTGGTCACAAGGTCCCATTAGTATGCATAGGTCAATAACAGAGGAAAGTCAACAATTTGAATTTTCATCTGATCATTTGCATGGTCTCAATTGTTCCTTTTGCATTTCAGTACATGGTTCACACCTTCATGATTTCACGTTGAGTACATTTGTGGTTTTAATGTTAAATGATGAGTGTGGGTTTCATTCACTATCTCATCCTTTAATTCATATACTTGTCCATTATCCATTATTTTTCTTCATTTTAATAAGCATGCCTACATTTGGTGAATTTTGTCAAAAGCATGTCATTTCACTCCATTCATATATCCAAACATATCATTTAGAATTTAAAGGCATCATGGTTTGAATTCACATAAAGCATTACATTCATTTCATCGTGTTTAAATACATCATCAAGATTGCAAGACATAAGCATTCATTTTCTCAATTTTAGTTAGAATTCACATTGCATCACTTTACATTATTTTGAATTTTGGTAGATGTTAAGTTTTGAACATAAACCTAATTACCAAAAACTACAACCTAAGCCTAATTCTACAATGTGTCAAGCCATCTTCAAGTCTTCACATGGTTATAGATACCTCAATTTTCTTGTTCACCAAGCCATCCATAAACTTCCTCCTTTCACATAACAACCATATCTCACAAGCAAACATAGTACGTGGACCTTCTCACATAAACAATAAACTTCACGCCATACACCAATCATCATCTTTCACCACAACAACATAAAAAACTCTCCCCACACCATAAACACATATCCATACTCACTCTGATCCCTTCAAACATCAAACAACAACACAACACTTTAAAGTTGTAAAAGAAAAGAAGAAAAAATTACCAAACAGAAAAGAAAAAGATGAGTCGGGATTTAAAATTTCCGCAAAAATCTCCGCTGGAAATGTAAAAGTATTGCCACCACGCAAATCTAACCAGTGTCGTCCTCACCATGAGTCTTCTGCCGCATCTTCATGAACTGTTCCCCTCCAACAAACGTAAAATCCATCGCAATTCGCACAACGGATATCCCGACAGAAAAACCATGGCATGTCCTCCATAGCGGCTGAGGTTCTTTTTTCCTTTCATTTTTTTCTTCTATCCTTCTTAGTGTGTTATCGTTTTCGTTGATCTATTTTGAAGTTTGATTTGCATTTGCTATGTATTTGATGTTTATATTTTATTTGAATGATTATTTGAGAGGAAGAAGTGAGAAATGAGAAAAAAGAGAAAGAAAACATGTTGAGAAGAAAGGATAGAGGGTTCTCTTTTTAATTTTTACTTTTGAGTTTTTAATTTGAATGTTGAGTTTTTAATTTTGACTTAATAAATTTTATTAAATGCTGAATTTGAAAATTGATCTCTCTTCCTCTAATATGCCATCGCTGCATTATGTGTTCCATAGGTTTTTTCTTTATTTTTTATTTGTTTTTGTGAGAGTGTGGTATGAATTTGGGTCTTGGGCCCATGGGTAAATTACAACACATAACCCTTCATGCACCCCATTTTACCCTTCTTATTTTGTTTTGGGCCTTAAGCCCAATTTTACTCTGCTGATTTTTACATCCCTTGTTTTGTTGTTTTAATTTGTTTTGGGCCTTAGGCTCATTTTTCTTATACTTAATGAGTTTGTTTTATTATTTTAATTTTAATATTTTTTTAATTTAGTTGCATGATTTAATTATTGAATATCATTAGGCATAATTACACCGGGAATCTTTTAAGTTATTTGTTTGTAACAGGTTGGTCCTTTAAGTTAACAAATGTGTGCATTGTTACCCTTTTTTAAATCTTTGACTAAACCGATCACGCAAAATAGATAAAATAGTACCAAACTACACAAAGCACCATCTTAAATACATAAAGTAGAATCCAAAATACATAAAGTAAGATCCTAATTTAACACGTTCGTTAACTTAAATGACCATGTTGTTACAAAAAAAAACTTAAGGGCCAACCTGTTACAAACAAATAACTTAAAGGACTCCTGGTGTAATTATGTCATATCATTATAATAAATCATAGTGTAAACATAAATATTCCTTATTATTTTCAATAAAAGCATTTTCACAATTAATAAAATTATTTTCAAACCATTCCAAAAAATAAATCATTTCGTTTTTCGTTTCGTAATGTAAATCAAACATCGATCATCATCGAGTGCATTTTGTAACACCTACTTCCCGACCCGGGAATTAAGTAAATAAAACATGTATAAATCATAATTATTCACCAAGCAGGATGCTACTCACAACCATCAAAATATTTTGAACCACATAATAATAAAATAACTCATTTGATAAGTAGTGAAAAATTATGAAACGTTATTAGTCTTAAAAACGCAGTTAAGGACATCACGAATTAACAGAAAGATATGCAACATAAAATAAATGACAGAAAATCTCGTCCCCTTGTGTTACCTATCAGAGCGTCTCTAACTATTGACTCAAACAACAAGCAACTAAAGAGGCATAACATTGTCCTCAACCTCAAGCTCCTACTCAAGTACCTAATTATCTGTACTTCAGAGGAGCGCAGACGCAACTACACAGAAAGATGGTTAAAATGCATTAAAATAATAAAAGGTGCATAAACATTCAGGATATATTCACATATCTACAAAATTGTCCACATATCAGAATGCACATCAACATCATGTATTCATATCTCACCCAGATCATAGTCACCCACACACAATTATGCAAGAGTATTCTTCATTACAAAAACATCTCATCATTATGTAATATAATGAAACCACGACTCGAATCATGCTCGTCACCCCCACTCTGAACCGGACTCAGAACTCAACTCTATATACATGCGAAACCGATTCAATAATTGGTTCTTCATACGAACCGCATTCCAATCTCTACGAACCCTGAGCCCCCATACCGAGCTTCAACCCCCACTCAGGGCATGGGATAAGTCATTAGTCTCCACTCTGAACCAGAACATGCCTTTTTCCCAACAACGACACATATAATGTATGCCATATAAAAATGAAGTACAACCCCACTCTGACTGTACATAATCACTCAACAATAAAAGATGCAATATAGCCCCACTTTGACTCTAAAGAAACATATATTCACTATATCAATAGTAATTCTTGTCCTGAATTACGCATCTCAAGGACTAATCAACAAGTATATGCAATAATCCACCCCACATCCTACTTGCATTTTCATTACACATATTCACAATTACACATAACACTCGTTCATGTATAAATTCACTTAACAACACTCAATTAATTATATAATCTAATTAATCAACTCGTATTCGTCGAAAAACACCAAACAACGTCCAAACATCGACCGCACGACACAACCATCCCCAAAATCCAACTCAAAATGTCAAAACATGTTCACTGACATGATTACGGGTAGCCCGTCACCAGGGTGACGCCCGTCATCTTCCACATCCCTAAACACGTCACACTTGTGACGACCTGCAAGACTACAGTTGCCTAGAGACCATGACAGTCTCCCTGTTATATACCAGATGCCCGTCAACGCTTCACAGCACATGAAGCCTAGGGCGTCATACAGGTGACACCCGTCACTCTGTTAACAAAATCAGAATCGTGTTTTTCCATTGTAGAACCTCCAAAAATCACTCAAACCAATTCCAAACACTTCCAAACAGTCCAGGATTATAACCTATATGATTATCACACATTAGCATGTTATTTCCAATTAATCTAACATGTTATTTCATCGATTTAATCACAAAAATCATAATTCATTCATGCTTTAAAACTTCCAATTTCATGTCAAACCTCATGTTTATGAACAACTAGCATATGAAACAATCACTATAATTAAAGAGCATGAATTTGCAATTAAAACATGGCGTTCATAGAGTTCATCTAACAATACCATCAACAAAAAGGGAGAAAATCCTATTGGAGGTTAAGGGAAACCTCTCTACCTTTTCATGAATTAAGCACCCTTAGATGTAGAATCCCCCGCCCTCTTACCTTGTAATTCCAGCAAAAATCAGCAAAGCAAGCTTCTAAGGATCCCTTCTCTCAAGCCCTAGCTATCCCTTCCAATGGTCTTCTCTCAAAGTCCCTTATTTTCACGTACTGATAGAAAAGTTCTCTCAAAAACCTAGTTTTCTCTAGTTTTTGGAATATATACTATTTTAATTATCTTTTCATAATTACACTTTTTGCCCAACTAAAATTCAGCTTTCCTCCACTCACCATTAAACTCTCTCAATTCAAAAAACCGGCCCAATTCTACATATTCTCTCCAAGTTCTAATTATTTAATTAATTATATAATTCCCACTAAACTAATTAATTAACAAAAACACCACAAATACCGTCACCCGGCCAAACATGTCATATATCACAAAAATAATTATTTAAATAAATTACTCAATTAAACTAAATAAATAATTAAATAAGTGAATAATTAAATTAGGGTGTCACACATTTTCTTATATCAAATACAAAATACATAATCATTATCAAAAATCTTTTCACAAATAAAGATGAAAAAGGAACGTGGTGTATATCACGCTTTTCTCATAGAGTTTGGATACGAGGTGTATATCTCAACCATCTAAGCGCTCGTCATCCGTTTAAAACTTTCAACTCGAGTGATATCACAATCTCTTTGTTATAATTAATTGGATGAACATGGAACGGTTTGGTGTATATCACTCTTTTCTCCGAATACTTGGATACGAGGTGTATATCTCGACCATGCGATGTCGGTCTTCCAACTAAAAACACCTAATTATATCTAACCTTTTCACAAACTAGATGAAAAAGGAACATGGTGTATATCACACTTTCCTCGAGTGTTGGATATGAGCTGTATAGCTTGACCATCCGAGCATTCTTCATCCATTAAAAAACAATCCAACACAATTAAACATTTTGCAATTTTGGCTTTAAAACTCAAACTCTTTTCAAACGAAAGATGTTTTGTCTTGAGATGATACAAAGCAACGCTTCATCCACTTATATGTATGTGCAAGCTAGCGACGTTTTCCCGTGAATGTTGATATGTTTATCCATTGTGTCGTGATGCAAACGCTCCATTCTCCACTATTTTGGGTAAGCATTATTTTCCGATCGATTGTTTCATAATAGCTTTCACTAAAATCGGCCAACAAACAAACATTTTCTACCCATAACTACGTAGCCTTGAATTCTCCATTGCACCTGGAGATACCTATGGGCGAGATTCAAAGTCTCGTCAGACACCTAATAAAAAACTTACCTTTTAGTCCTTTTCTCTTTTTCTCTCAAAATTTTAATAACTCAAGGAACACAAACATTTTCAAGCTAGCACGTATGCGCAAAACTAACTAAATGGATCCCGTTGAGTACAACGAACATGAGAGATGCTAATATATTCCCCTTGTATAAT
Source organism: Lathyrus tuberosus (assembly GCA_022829125.1). Lineage (NCBI taxonomy): Eukaryota > Viridiplantae > Streptophyta > Magnoliopsida > Fabales > Fabaceae > Lathyrus > Lathyrus tuberosus. The sequence continues at coordinate 40,080,167 of JALAZF010000002.1, forward strand.
CGACTGTCGAACCCGATTTGATTGCGACGATCATATCTTTGTCATCTTTTAGGGGTTTTATCGATATTTTCCCTTTCCTCTTTTTTTTGAATAATTAAAGTTCAGTGGCGACTCTGTTAGTCATCCACGAGCGTGCGATGCACCCACAAGGTAGTATTTTTTGAGATACAAAAATTGTCACTACATTTGTCAGCATCTACTTCATGGTGAGCTTCATCTTATCTCCATTGGCACCCTTGACCAACCTGTCGATTTGTTTACAAAACCTCATTCTCCTAGCCACTTCCACTCTTTAGTTTTCAGATTCAAGTCGTTTACAACTCCACCCACTTGAGTTTGAGAAGGATGTTATGATGTGTTGTGATTATTTCATTATTGTAATTTATATTATAATTATGTTAAGTTTGATTAGTTTTTATTTGTAATTATTTTATTTGTTTCTTTGTCTACAATCATATATTATAAATATAAATGTTTGCTTGTACTATACAATCAATACACAAATATTATTCATATCTTTTTGAATTTATACAAATTAAATTTATTTAAAAATAAATAAATATTAAATATAATAATGTTCAATTAATATAATCTCTAATATAAGAAAGGAAGATGCTCTGGAAAAATCTAAAATACCCCTACTTCTTAAATTGCCATGTCTTTAATTTTGGGGCAAAATATGTCAACTTATTACTTTTTTCAACTACATCTCTTTCCTGGTGCAACTAAACCACTACTATGTCTACTATTTATTCATATCTGCCTATTACTTCATATATTTCTAACTGAATCCCTTTTTTTAAGTTCTAAAGTAACCAATTGTCAAATTAGTCACTCAAATTTCATCAACTATTTTCATTCTCGATATTATATTTTGAGTTTCAAGAATGTCCATAGTCCCAAACCATCTATCTCATAGCTGCTTTTGGAAAACAAATCCATTTTTTTTCAATTACGCTCTTTCTCTCTCAATAAATCCCTTGTAATTTTCTAAAAAATGTATGTTTCAATCTATATTAACTTACTATAGATTTCAAACATATTCTGCTAATCCATAAGTTTCTCTTCCTCATCCACCATATGACTTGGTTAGATCTATTTTGATTAACTTTTTTAGTCTCTATCTATCTATCTTATTTCAAACTTTAAGGTTTTTATCATTTGAGATCTGAGTTTTCATTCTTATAGGCTTTTACTTTTTGGGTTTTGAGATCTTCCACTATAATGGGAAGTAAATGAATGAAAGCAAAGGTGACTCTTGGTCTTAATCTCTGCATATTTGTTCTAAGACATTAGACGGTGATTTTCCTCCTTCCACAGTGGTTTCAGAGAGGTTATCATGTGCCTCTCTTCTTTCTCTGGCCATCTAAGAGAAGGGTTCTTCCCGACCAACTACTTCGGTGTCGTCTTTTCATGGTTTGAGACTTTTCAAAAATAGCAGCAAATCATCCAAGATTTGTGTTGTGTCTCTCTGTCTTCCTCTATATGTCTCTTTCAATTTTGTTTCAAATTTTTTATAAGATTTGTTTTTTTTTTGTTGCTAGAATCTTTAAGTTGTTTGAATGTTCTAAATGGAAAATATTATTGTAGTTTCTGGCTTATAATTTTTCAACATAAAAATTATTTTTAGGAAGAAATTATTTATTTAAATGAAAATTGTTTTGGTGCACTAATATAAACATTTTAATTTTTAATTTTTGACTAATTTTATTTTATTTAATCATGTTATTTCTAAAATAATTCTTTAAAAACAATTTTTCAATAACCTTTTATTTCCATGATTTAATTTCTCATAAAGGATAATTCATGGAATACAATTTTTTTTTTAATTTCATTAAAAATATTAGATTAGATGTTAGGATAGTGTTTGTAAGATAACTATATATTGATTTAGGGTGTTAGATTTGTTCCTTATATTATATATTGGAGGGATTATTATTTTTAGATAAGGGATCAAATTGATGGTGGGGTTATTTTCAGGGACTAAAAAACATTTTAATTTCATCTCTTCATTTTGTTAACTTTGTCTCTTTCGATTGTGTTAGGACTACGTAATTTTGATTGAGTTTTTTCTACATTTTATCAACAGTATATAAATATGTCATAATTGTGATTTTCATTTGCCTTTTTGATATTATTGTTTGGATTATTGCCTAGATAAGAATTGAAAAGTAATATAAAGAATGAGAGAGCCGACTACTCTTGAAGTAGCCATCGGGCAGAAGTGGATATACAACTGAACATGCTGAAACTAATAAATTCATGTTGAGTAACTCATTCAAAAATCTATAAATCTGTTTTATTTTATTGGTTGGAACTAAACTATTGAATAAGCATAAAAATATGAAAATAGTAAACATGCAATATATTTTTATTATTTATTATAAAAAATTATGAATATCGGCAGGAAGAACATATCAATTTTTCAAATTTCAAGTTTAAATTGGATTTTGAATTATTATTATCATCATGATTTTTATATATTTTAATAGTTTTATGAGGATATTAATTATTTAATATTTAATTTTATTTGTCAATTTAAAATGAAATGGAAATACAATTACTGATTAAAATATTGAATAATAACAAGAACAAATTTATTATTGATTTAAATATTTTTATAAATAATATCAAAAAAATATATTTATATACAAGAAAAATGTTACTGTCGATTCAAATATTTTATATACGAAAAAAATTATAGATCCCGATTTATTATCATTTTTAAAAATAATAAACTCTTTTGATTAAATGTTTTTATCTTATTTTTATTTTTTAAAATTATATTTTAAAAATAAATACATATATCATACCAATATCCTTTGGTATCCGCACCAAGAAACGAATATTTTACTAGTATTTAAGGAACTACGTAATTAGCAAAATCCTAAAATATATAAAACAGATTTTGTTTTTCCAAATGAAAAGGACAATGGCTCTTCAAGTTCTTACAAATCTAAAATAATACTATCTTTCAACATTCTTCGAGAAAGAAGGCATTAGTTCTCTATCCGTTGTAGATCTAGGCAAAAAAAGTTGACATGAACTCATCAATTTTCAATGAAATTAAAATTGAATCCATCGAGTCAAACTCAAAAGGATTAGAACAGGCAGTGAAGCAAGAAAACAAATGCAGTTGCATTGGGTCAATACAAAAGAAAACAAATATCACAAAGACTTGGAGAGAGTAATACCAATAGTTGAAGCATAAGTTAGAAAAAGTTACAACAAGTCAATCCAAATTAAATTCTATGCATCCCGTGTGTATTTCGCGTCAGAGATTACTTGATATATACAATATAAACATCTTCATTCAATCATTTTTCACATCTCTCTTTTTATTTTGCTTCTCTCTTACGCATACATATTTGAAATGGAGCTTCCTCCACCTAGAAGGGGACTAGTAAAGATCAGAGTACTCAAGAGTCTCATCAAATACGTGATGGATTTTGCTTTCGGCGATGGTGGACGAAACAATTGTAACGGTAACAGAATAGACGACGGAGGTCACTCACCTTCTAGGACACCGATGATCCCAAATGGATATAATTCCGATCAAAACAACCGATCCTCACACTTCTTTGATGTTCCATTTTTACTATTAGGTCTATGTTGTAAATGGTGTTGCTGTTAAATTGTTAATTAGTTGTTGAAATATATTTTTCTTTTGTTTTCATTATTTATTTTTAATTGTTTATTTGTTTAAGGATGTAAATTTGCAGACACATTGATTATTAATTATATGGTTATTAATTATGTATAAAATTTATAGACTTTATTATGTATAAAATTTATAGACTTTATTGTTTTTTTTTCTTTCGATTTAGGTTGGTAAATAATAGTCATCAATTGCAATGATTGAATTAATGATGCAAATTTTGATATTTTTCCTTTCACCTAATTTCATTCCCATCTTTGTGGCCTAATTAAGTTTGGTTGAAATTGGATACCTCGGTCAAACAGAAAAACACTAAACAAAGTCTTCACTTTAACCTCGTTTGCATGGTGCTTTCATTTTTTTTTTTTTTTACTATGATCATGTCACTTGACCATCTTCAACACTTATGGAGTTTTGTGTCGTCTTCGGGATATCATCCCTTTAGCTTCAGAGTCTTCCGGTAAGATACAAACCTAAGGTGACAGCTATCCAGGAGATTAAAGATTTAAACACATTACATCTTGAAAGTCTTATACACAATCTCCAGAGACATGAGATAGAGCTCAATAGAGATAAACCTGCCAAAAATTCAAAGTCCCTTGCTTTGAAATCTATCGCTAAGTCTGCAAAGGCTCTTCAAGTCTAGAATTCTGAAGAAGCTTCTCATGTAGAAGATTCTAAAGAATTAGATGATGAGGAGATGACCTTTATTACTAAAATATGTCAATACTTCGCAAAGAAGAACGAGATATTCCATGCTAGAAGCTGTGGCTTTAGAGGATAAAATTCAAGAGAAAAGAAGGATGATCAGAAGGGATGCTTCAATTGCAAGAAGTCTGGTCACTTCATTGTTAACTGTCCAGAACTGCAAAAGGACAAGTCAAAGAAAGGAATCTATCAGAAGGGCAGCTTTAAAAACAAGTTCAAGAAGAGTCTCATTGCAATATGGGATGAAATTGACAATGAAGAAGACTTTGAAAAAGATGAAGAGTAATCCAATCTAGTTTTGATGGCTCTTACTTCTTCAAAATCAGAATCTGACTCAGATTCTGGTTCAGAGTCTGAAGAAGATGATGAGGTATTTTCTAAACTATCTCGTTATGATTTAATTATTTTCATTTAAGACCTCGTGGGTAGGTGTCAAGAAAAAGCCAGACACATTAAAATATTAAAAAAAACAATATGATTTTTTGAAAGTTGAATTAAAATATTTTCAAAACAAAATTGAAGCTTTAGAAAGATATCATATTGCTCTAGTAAAAGAAATGTGTGATAAACCCCTTGATGAACATGAAATGGCTCTTCAGGAGTTTATCATAACTGCCTTTAACAGAACTAAACTTGCATCCATGATTTATGGTGTAAGTAGAAGCAAATGACAAGGTCTTGGTTACACTCAAAAACCTTTAAATCCAAGATTTGATACCTTGATTAAGCCAACAAATCCTTCTTCTTCAAGCTCTGCTCAGAAATGACCAATCTCTTATTTTGTACTTGGTGCTGGCAATGCAAAGGTTTTGAACTAGTCAGAACCTAAATCTGTTGAGCCAAAGGTTCTGAAGAAACCAAAATCTGAAACTCTCAAGTCAAAGGATTTGAAGAAACCAGAACCTAAGACTCTAAAGTCAAATGTTCTGAAGAAAACAGAACCCAAGACATCAGAAGTTAAGGTTTTGAAAGGTTCGGAACCAAAGGCCAATATCCATTCAAGATAACAAAATTTTAAATAAAAAGTCTTGAATGATCCTAAGCCTTACTACTTGAGAGCTAAGGTATAAAGTAAAAAGAAACCTGTCAGAACTAACCCCTAAAGACCCATAAGACAATGGGTGCCTAAATATGAAATTGTTTTTGCTATAAATATGCTTCAAGGGAGAAGCAAAGAAACAATCTTCGTACCTGGACAGTGGCTACTCACGACATATGATAGGAGAAAAGCATATTTTCAAAACCCTAACTTTGAAATAGGGGGAACTGTGGGATTTGAAGGAATCCATAAAGGAAAGATAATTAGTATGGATACTTTTGGTAATTCATCTATCTCTATTAATAATATTTGGTTAGTAGATGCACTAAAACATAACCTACTGAGCATTAGTCAATTTTGTGACAATGGTTATGAAGTCATGTTTAATAAGAACAACTACATATTGATGAATGAATCTGATAAGTCAATAGTATTCAAAGGTAGGAGGAAAGGAAATATTTATAAAATTAACTTTTTTGAATTGGTTGATCAGAAGACACTTTGCCTTCTATCAGTGAGTGATGAAAAATGGCTCTAGCACTGAAAGTTAGGTCATGCTAATTGGATATTAATATCTAAACTTAGTAAGTTGAAACTTGTTAAAGGATTTCCAAAACTCAATTATCACTCACATGTTCTTTGTGGAGCATGTCAAGTAGGAAAAATAAATAAAACCTCTTTTAAAACTAAAAACATTGTCTCTACCTCCAGAACCTTAGAATTACTTCACATTGATTTGTTTGGTCATGTTAGTACTGCATCAATCAATGAGAATAAATATGGACTAGTCATAATTGATGACTATAACATATGGACTTGGGTTAAATTCCTAATAATCAATGATGAATCATATGATGTGTTTAACATCTTCTGCATACAAGTACAAAATGAAAAGTAATCAACAATTTTAAAAGTAAGAAGTGATCATGGAGGAGAATTTGAAAATGAGCAATTTGAAATTTTTTGTGAAAACATGGAATTCTCCAAGAGTTATCTTATCCTAGAACTCCATAGGAAAATGGAGTTGTCGAGAGAAAGAACAAATCTTTACAAGAAATGGCCAGAACTATGATCCAATAAAACAATTTACCCAAGTACTTATGGGTAGAAGTTGTAAAGACAACATGTTATGTTCATAATAGAATCTATATTAGACTTATTCTAAACAAAACTTCATATGAGTTATTTAAAGGAAGAAAGCCAAGAATTTCTTATTTTCATCAGTTTGGATGTACATGTTACATCTTGAACAATAAAGTCTATCTAAAGAAATTTGATGCCAAAGCTTAGAAGGGTATCTTTTTAGGATACTTTGAACGTCAAAGGCATACATGGTGCATAACTCTGAAACCAATATGGTTGAAGAGTCAATACATATCAATTTTGATTACAAAGAGCCAGACAATAAAGTATCAGAGCTAGTTCAAAGCTTTTTAGAAATTTGTGTGTCTGAATAGACCTTAGAACCTAGAGGTTCAGAAGCTAACAATCCATCAGAAGCTGGATGTTCATAAGCTGGTGGTCCAAAACTTGATTTAACCTCTGAAGCTCATCCAGATGGAGAAGATTCTGAAGAAGCTCAAGATGGCTCCTCAGAAGCATCAAAATCCAAGAAGAACTTCAAGTATAAGTCTCCACATCCAGAATAGTTAATTCTTGGAAACAAAGATACTCCTAGAAAGACAAAGTCTGCCTTCAGAGAATAACATTCAATGGTAGGATTACTCTCCATGACTAACCCTACTTCTATTGATGAAGCACTTTCTGATGATGGTTGGATTGTGGCAACGCAAGAAGAGCTTAATCAATTTCAAATAAATGGTGTCTGGGATGAGGTACCCAAACCTTATATGAAGAACATTATTGGAACAAAATGGGTATTCATAAACAAGTTTAATGAGCAAGGAGAAGTGGTAATAAATAAGGCTAGACTTGTAGCTCAAGGCTACAGTCAGCAAGAAGGTGTAGATTTCATTGATACCTTTGCACCTGTTGCAAGGTTAGAGGTAATAAGATTACTTCTCTCTTATGATATTACTCATAATATTATTTTATGCCAAATGGATGTTAAGAGTGCATTTTTAAATGGATTCATTTATGAAGAAGTGTATTTCAAACAACCACCCGGGTTTGAGGATTCAGTCCAGCCGGACTATGTTTTCAAACTTAAGAAATCACTCTATGGATTTAAATAATATCCCAGAGCTTGATATGAGAGACTGAGTATTTTTTTGTTAGAAAATGGTTTTCAGAAAGAGCAAATACACATTACATTTACACTCTTCAGAAAGACACTTAAAAATGAAATCTTAATTGTCCAAGTATATGTGGATGGTGTTATCTTTGGTTATAATAATGCTTTCCTTTGCCAAGAATTTTCCAAGTCAATGCAAGCTGAGTTTGAGATGAGTGTGATGGGTGAGCTAAAGTTATTACTTGGCATTAAAATCAATCAATGCAAAGAAGGAGTTTATGTTCATTAGGCAAAATATACAAAGGAGCTTCTGAAGAAGTCCAAGCTAGATGATTGCAAGATCATGGCATCTCTCTTGTGTCATACCCCTAATTTTAACCACTAAGATTTCCCATCATTGTGCAAATCATCAGCACAATATGGATGTACCTTTGTACCTCATCAGTCTCCCCCAAAGATGGGTGAGCATCCACTACAATCAAAATTAGGGTTTCAAGCTCTCTCTGAGTGCTTAGACAAAGGATCAATCAAGGAATGACATGACCCTCAACTTGTCTAGCCTATCAAATATCCACAATGGATCAATAGGACTCCCACTTCAAGGATTAAGCACAAGGTTGCTCCCTTCTAGGTGGATCAAGCTTCAAGATCGCCAGTGCCACCAAATTAGGGTTTGGTCGACCAGGGCCTCCAGATGGAAATTTTCCTCTGGGCATGAGCTAATGCTTCAAAGCATATCCTAATAATCTCCATGGAACATCATAAACCCCATCATCAAGTCAATTTAGCCTCAGGGGATGCATTTACTAGAAATCCAGAATTAGGGTTTCTTGACCTAATTCACCCCTAAGTTGACTTTTGGGACAAAACACGAGACAAGACCTCAAGAGAGGATTTGAGGATCCCTAACACACCACATTGATCCATTTGCAACAATGGATTGATCCAAGAAGCTTGAGCAACAAGTTTCAATTTCATCTGAACCACAGATAGGGTTTCGCGGGAAAAGTCAACTGTACCTTTGACTTTTGACCCAGGCATCCTCCCAAACCTTGGGACACGATTAAATACACCATATAACACCTATGGAACATGTTCATCAAGTTTGATTTAGGTCAAGAACATGATTTCCCAAAGGATCGCACAGTTTAGAATTCATCTGATAAAAAGTCAACTGTGCACAAAAGTCAAACTTTGACTTTTTGATATTTTTCATAAAAATGGTTTTTTAACCCTAAAATGATGTTAATGTGTGATTGGAATCATCATTCATCAAGAAAAATCAAAGAAAGTGGGATAACTTGAAAAAGGGGTAACCATAAAAACTTTGAAAATTTTCTAAGTTATGAAATAAAGTGGCAAGGGTACCAACTTTGGAGGATCATAAATCCTAAACCACAAAGCCATTTTCCCCATCCAAAACTTGATTTGTAGCCCTCATGGCCCTCTACAAAAGTGTCAACTACACCTCATCCCAATTCATCATGGATTTTGAGTTATGGTTGGATCAAAATGGCTAAAAACTTAAAATTGACATTTTTCAGCACTTAGCCAAAATTTGCCTTGTAATTTCAGCACAATGTCCCAACTTCAAGGCTATTTTTCTCCATGATCCAAGTTGAACCAGGTCTAAGGCCAAACATCAAAGTTGAAGTACGTCATCTAAGCTTTCCGGGAAGTCCTAGAACGTCCATGTAGCATACTCGAGCAGGGAGTTATGGATTTTACAAAAAGGCTTGCTGCAGCTGAATTTTTCAGGGCAGATTTGCACATTTTTTGTGCCACACAAATTTTCAAGCCTTGTCATCATTTTGGACACATCTAAGGATCAAATCCAAGTGGGATGATCTGATCCATGAGACTCCCAAGTCCAAGGAACCAAAAATAGCATGCCAAAACCTAGAAATCCCTAAAAGAGGGACAAGACTCCAATTTTGGTTTGGAGCATTTAATGGATGCTTAGAGGTGGCATGAACTGAGCTTCCTCCAACTAAATTCAGTCAAGATTCCTCCAACAACTAGGGAACCAGCAGCCTGTGCTCTAACCTCTAGTCAATGGCTAGAGGAGACTTGAATTTTCATTGGCCAACATTGGCCAAACCTCTGTTGCAGCCACCATTCACTATTGCTTGCAAAACAAACTTGCTCTACTATAAATAGAGCTCATTTGTGTGGATAAAATATTTTTTCATAAACCTTAATCATTATTTAATGATTTTTATTTGATATTTTTATCATTTTTTACTTAATTTTTCTTGGAAAAATGCCTTAAAAAATGAAATTGGGGTTTCTTTGATTTTCAACCTAACAAATCTTTTTCAAACATTTTGGGCCTCTATTAGAGAGTAAGACCCAATCCCCTTTTAACCAAAACAATTTTGGGCCTCACTTATTGTATAAGTCCCTCTGCGTTAAAAGAAAACCTCGGCGCGATCGCCGTTTTCAAACAGAAAATCAACTGGGCTTCTCTTTGAGCTGTAAGTCCCATTTCTTTTCATTTTTTAAACACTTGGGCCTCTAATAGAGTGTAAGACCCAACCATTTTTTAACGAAACAATTTTGGGCCTCAGTTATTGTATAAGTCCCGATACGTTAAAAATCTCGGCGCAATCGCCATTTTCAAACTGAAAATATTTTGGGCCTCTCCCTGAGTTGTAAGCCCCATCTTTTGTACAAAAATACACTTTGGGTCTCTAATAGAGTGTAAGACCCAACCCCTCTTTTTCATATTTTCTCATTTTTCATATTATTTTTTAATGATTTGGAAAATTAATAACTCCCTCAATTTTGATTATTTTTTATTGGTTCTTTTTCTGAAAAATCACAAAAATAGTAAAATATTTTATTCTACAAAAAAAATCAAATTTATATTATTTATTTAATATAGTTGGTATTTTTGTGAATAAATTCATTTTTAATTGTTTTTAAACATTTTAAAAGTGAATATTCATCTTGAAAATCAAAACTAAATAAGTTTTAAATCATCTTGTGATTAAAACCTCATTTTTCAAACCTTAAACAAAAACCACAAGTGGTTTATTTAAACTTATTTGATATTTTGTCATTTTTTAATTTTCTTTGAAAAATTACTTTTAAGAAGTGAAAATTAGGGTTTCTTTGATTTTTAATCATACTCAAATGTTTCAAGACTCTTTGGGCCTCTAATAGAGTGTAAGACCCAATCCCTTTGTAAATACCAAAATTTTGGGCCTCAGTCACTTGTATAAGTCCCACGGTGTTTCCAAAAACTCGGCGCGATTGTCGCCCTTTTCAAAATTAACCATTGGGCCTACCCTCGAGTAGTAAGACCCATTTCTTTTCTTAAAACTCACTTGAGCCTCTAATAGAGTGTAAGACCCATCCCTTTGTACAGAAAACCTTTCTTAGGCCTCAGTCACTTGTATAAGTCCCTATGTATAAATTGAACAACGCGACCACTGGTAAAACTTTTTGGGCCTCTCCTTGAGCTGTAAGCCCTGACCATTTTTATTTCAAAGCGCTTTCTCCTTTGATTTTGAATATACTGTTGTTTTCAATCTTTCTTTGTTGAACAACTAACCAAACAGCATGGAAGCTCTACAACCGAGTAAGTGTTTACCCGCTTTCATTTACCGCTTTCATATGTATATAACTGTATTGTGGGGCTGTTTCACTGTAAGTCTCCTTTCACAAACTCATATATATATATAACTGTATTGTGGGGCTGTTTCGCTGTAAGTCTTCTTTCATAAACTCATATCGACTGTGTAATAATAGTATAGATATTAGAGTTTCCCCGGCAATTACGTCTAGAACTAGGCAAACTCTGTCTCTTCCAGCCCGACGTTCTCCCGGACATTGCACCAGACCTTTTATAACAATTATCTTAGATAACTAGGTCTAGGAAATTTTGCAATTACGTCTAGAACTAGGCAAACTCTGTCTCTTCCCGCCCGACGTTCTCCCGGATATTGCACCAAACCTTTTATAACAATTATCTTAGATAACTAGGTCTAGGAAATTTCCCCCTTGAACAGTTCAATATACAAAAGGCCATCGTTTCTCTGTGAAACCCCTTTTGGAACTGTTCACCCCGCCTCCTCTTGGGCGTTATACAAGGACCCACAGGCTTCCTAAAAGGATCCCCGCCTCCTCTTGGGCGTTGTACAAGGACCCTTCGGCTTCTTAGAAGTATTCACAGCCTCCTCTTAGGCTTCGTATAAATGATTTCTTCCTCCGGGAATGATAGCCTCCTCTTGGGCTTCGTACAAATTGTCCCTCGGCTTCTTAAAAGTTTCCAGCCTCCTCTTGGGCTTCGTACAAATTGTCCCGACGACCTCCTAGAGGTATAGGAACATAAATTAGTCATCTTAATAGAACAGTCTTTCAAAGAGTCTAGATCTTTCTACCGTGAACGTACTACTACTGTTTCTTTAAGCATAGTACAAAAGATAAAACTCTAGACTTGGACAGTCTAATTTCCTTGAGTCTCGGAGACATTCTCAAGTAAGGAAACACCCGTAGACTTGGACAGTCTCAAATACCCTTTGGATTTCCCATTTTCTTAAAGAACAGGAAATAACCCTGATCCTCTGATCAATCCCAAAGCACAACCTTACCTTTAATCAGTCTCTTTATAAGAACTGATTTTCTCTTAACCAACATACTGGACCTGTCACTCAACTGAAACAGAACCTTTAGCCTCCATCTCGGGCTTCGTACGAGATACAAAGACTCTCTTGTTGAGTCAAACCTTGTAGCCTCCATCTCGGGGTTCGTACGAGATACAAAGACTCTCTTGTTGAGTCAAACCCTTTTAGCCTCCATCTCAGGCTTCGTACGAGATACAAAAACACTCTCTTATTGAGTCAAACTTTCAGCCTCCATCTCGGGCTTCGTACGAGATACAAAAACACTCTCTTGTTGAGTATAAAAGACTCTCTTGTTGAGTCAAACCCTGTAGCCTCCATCTCGGGCTTCGTACGAGATACAAAATCACTCTCTTGTTGAGTATAAAAGATTCTCTTGTTGAGTCAACCCTTTTAGCCTATCACTCGGGCTTCGTACGAGACACATAAAAACTCCCTCTTGTTGGGCCAATAGCCCCCTCTTAGGATTTGTATAAGAAAACCCAGGTTGAGCCAATTAACCTTTTAACATCAAACCTATGCCTCGTTCACAGTATACAAACATCAACAACTCCTTCATCTAATCGCTGTAAGCGGCAAGCCTCTGGATTATTTACATCCACGCCATTGTCCCTCTTTTAGCATGAGAAATTCCTAAGGAAAGATAGCATTGCTCTACATTGAGTTAAAGTCTTCTCCTTCAGGTTGGAACCCCCTATAAAGGAAATTATGGCATTGCCGAATTCACATATCCTGGTTAAAGTAATTCTCCTTTATAAACAGTTGTGACAAACAAACCCTCTTTAGAGATGACAAATTCTCTCTAAAGATAACACCTTTTAGCTTCACATCTTGGGCTTCGAACAGGATACAAATAGACCCTTCAGCTTCACATCTTGGGCTTTGAACAAGATACAAACCACCTTCAGCTTCACATTTTGGGCTTTGAACAAGATACAAACCACCTTTCGCTTCACGTCTTGGGCTTTGAACAAGACACCAAAACACCATTTCCTCCCATAGAATAGGAGGAACTACGAACGCTTTGATTTCCCTGTTTCGGTAAACGGGAATACGTAGGCATAAGATTGAATGAAAAATCTTAGTGAGCACACTAATCAAAAAACCTAAAGTCCCCTATCTCCACCCAATCTGACAAATTCCCCATGAACAGTCCCAGTTTTCCACCTTAATAAAGTAAGAAGAAAGAAAGGCCCCATTACCATATAGCATCCGTAACCTAACATACCGCTGTTTAAACTCAGTATGCAAGCAGGGTTAATTGGAGACATCTATTTCCCTTCCTTAGTCAGCTCACAATAGGATAAAAAATGAATCGACCTGTAGTAAACCCCAAAGAGCGACAACGCTTAAGAACCGCGTCCAAAATCGCTCGCTACAGAAAAGTGGCACCCACCGTGGGGCCTTCTCGTTCTTTCTTACAGCTTTGATCGTTTGACCAGTCATTCTCATGGCGGTGGCCACCACAGAAAGGTGGCACCCACCGCGGGGCCTCTCATTCTTTCTTAACGTTTAAGGTGAAAACCTTGGACAAATCTTTTTCATGGCGGTGGCCACCACAGAAAAGTGGCGCCCACCGTGGGGCCCGTCTTTCTGTCTTACAATTTGAGGTGAAAACCTTGGACAAGTTATTTTCATGACGGTTCCACCAAAGAATGTCATTATTGCTAGGATTGGCCCTCACTAGGATCTTAGGTCAAAAACCTTTAAATTGGGAAGGAACCACAGAATGGCGTTTCCGCCGGGGAGCCATTTTCTGTTAGGAACATAGGATTCATAGCTCTTAAAAGTCTAGGACATTAGGACAAATATATATACTGCTTTTCCTAATTGATATATGTGTTTATTTTTCTGCTAATGGGAATGCGTGTGATGTCGCATGTGGAAAGATTGAGTATACACTTAAGATAGGTGATGGCGACGAGGTTGACCATCAACCTCAGTGGAGGCTTCCCAATGCAACCCATTCCCTCTCACATGCAATGGGTCGATTGTGGTGTCTGAGAAGTTGAGGAGCAAATTAGTGGTGTGGAAACTATTAGAAATGGTTGTCACGCGATACCACCCTCTTCTGAAGGTTCTTCGAAAAAACATCACCTAGCACGGTTCCCGGCCCACTGGTGTTTTCTCGACAAGAACTGATGATTTTGAGAGACAGGTACAAAAATCACTAGTATAAACCTTTGGGATGGGTAGAGCCTTGACTTCATGACAACGACCCTTTGACCCCATGTTTTTTCTATGTTTTTGTGTGCTGCATTCATGCATTCATTTAAAAAAAACATTAAAACATTAAAAAAAAATTCTCTTCTAGTCTCTCTTTTTCAAATTAAACTAAGACAATGATTACAAATGTCAGAGAAAAAGATTGCGCTCATGGATTTCGGTAGAAGGAGAACTCATAGGTACACCTTCAAGGTTCCAAAACTTGAGGATTTGAGAAGGTTAGCGAGGATGATCACTAATCCTGAGGCTTTTAGAGCCAAGTACAGAGGTCTGCTACCTCTGTTAAGAATCCATGTGATTGAAGGAATCATGGATGCACTCGTTCAGTTTTACGATCCGGTTTATCACTGTTTCACATTCCCGGATTACCAGCTAGCGCCAACGCTGGAGGAGTACTCTCACTTGACTGATCTACACATTACTGATCAAGCTCCATTTTCTGGACTGGAAGAAATTCCAAAGGGTCAGACCATTGCAAGAGCAATTTATTTGGACGAGTCAGAAGTTATGACTCACACGACCACTAAGGGTGGCATCCAAGGTTTGCCAGCGCAGTTCTTAACAAAGAAAGCTCTGTACTTCGCTAGTATAGGGAATGTGACTGCTTTTGAAAGCATCTTTGTTTTACTCACCTATGGGTTATTTCTGTTTCCCAACATTGATAACTTCGTCGATATCAACGCCGTTAAGGTTTTTCTCATTGGAAACCCTGTGCCGACCTTGCTCGCAGACGCGTATCATTCTATACACTTAGGGAATTTGTACAACAGAGGAGAGATCACATGCTGTGTACCCCTGCTATACAAATGGTTTATCTCCCATTTGCCTAAGTCTGCCACTTTTTGGGATCATAAGAGTGCCTTACGCTGGTCGTAGAAAATTATGTCTCTCACCAACTCTAACATTGATTGGTGCAATAGAATTTATGTCAGGATCAGGATAATTGATCGTTGTGGAAACTTCCCCAACGTACCCCTTATAGGAACTAAGGGAGGAATCAACTACCATCCGGTATTGGTTCTTCGTCAATTTGGATACCTAATGAGGCATGTCCCGCGTAATGCTCATCTGGAAGGTCTTTTCTTCAAGGAAGGAGAAAATGACAGAGCACTAAAGATGGAAATAGTGCACGCTTGGAAACATGTTCATAAGAAAGGAAGGGAGTCTCTAGGAAAACCGGACTGTGTCTCGGTGGAGCCTTATCTCCACCGGGTACAAACTAGAGCTCTCAAGCTAAAGATGCCGTATCCTCGTCACGGAGTTCTTCCGCCAAGGGAATCTGTCATGTACTTCATGACGGAAACTGAAAAGCTTCAGGTTACTGTTAACCCTCATTTTCGACGCTAGAAAGAATCAAAGCTATTTTAAGTTAAAAAATTATTTTTAATGTAAAGAAGGCTTCGACCCAGTTTTGGTGAAGCCTGAGTCGAATAGAGGTTGTAGGAACCTCAAAAAATGGCTAAGTGCTGGAAAGGTTTCGACCATGAGAATATGGAAACAAGCGCTGCAATTGTTATATTAAGGTTAGAGAGAATTTCTAATGTTTGAAATTTAAATAAGAGCAGTTGTGAACGTGGGAACATTTGAGACTAAGGAGAAGGCGCCAAAATCCACACGTTCGAAGCAGTAACCACCACTTAGTAGTTATTTCCTAGCACTATAGATAGGAGTTAGTTCTATGTAATAGGCGTGTTCATATTTTTGTACAAGTTACTCAAAGAAACTCAAAGTACCCGCGTGTAGAGAAACGAGTTCGTGAGAATGTACGTAATGTAACACCATTTCCTTCATTAATACAATTTATCTTTGTCATGTTTAAGATTCAACCATTTACTTTCCATGCTTTTATAATTTCTTGAACTTTATCTTCCATGCCAAATTTACTTTCAAAGTCATTTAAACTATCTGCATTTACCTTCGACTGCACTGTTACATTCAAGCATTTAATCTTCAAGCATTTACTTATCAAAGTCTTTTATTTTCAAGAACGTGGAGTTCACCTTTAATCCATTGCATTTATTTTTAAAGTCCTTTACTTTTCTGCACTTTAATTTCGACAGCACTTTTATCATTCCAGCCTTTACTTTTCAAGAACGTGGAGTTCGTCGCATTTTACTTTCAAAGCTTTTTACTTCTTGTCCTTTCCTTTCGACGCCTTTAAATTCTGCACCCTTTACTTACAACCCTTTAAATTTCAAGCCTTTACTTTACTTTATTGCAAGTAGTCGAACGTGGAGTTCAGTTAGATTTTATTCCAGCATTGTCGAACGTGGATTTCAGTTTACATTCCCTTTAATTTTCATTTGTCATTTACACTTGTCTCTCGAATTTAGCACATGTCCTAGGATTTGTGTGGTCGATCCTGCAAGTTAATCAATTCTCGTTTAAGATTGATAGACCAGAGGTTGTTTACCAAAATTCACAGTAAACAAATTGGCACACCTGGTGGGACCCAGTGCTAAGTTTACACTTTTTTTCCAACCTTACATTTCTTAGTGAAGAAGTACTCTCGTTGTATGTTATTGAGAAGTGGGAAGTTAGCCACAACAAACGAGGGAATACCAAAGAGAAGACACACTAAGAAAATGGCAACCAATGGCAACCAACAAGTTGATCCTCAAGGGAGTCTTTCAAACACTCAGTCTAGTAGCAGCATGGGGTCTCAAAGCACACCATCACCAGTGTCTTCGACAGGAGGACATGCGTCACTTCCATTAGTAGTGTCTGAACCAGGATCAACATATACAAAGTCATATACTTAACCTGTGTTGGAATGCATAGGACCACAAAGTCCTAATTCACCAATGCCCCTAGGAGGAAATTCAATGTACAGGCACGTTCCTCCTCCAGGTTTTCCACATCTAGGGTCAAGGAGTCAACTTTATGGTATGCCTACATCAATGATGCAAAATCTGCAGAATGCTCCGCCTGTATTTTCAGAAACTGTAGTGTCTTCGCCATTACAAGGATCAGGATCAGGGGGTCGAAACAACCAGAGTATAGGCGTTGGTTACTCTGTTTAAGCGCCTAGCCTTACAAATACATCCATAAATTGTTTGAGACAGCAGATGGATGAAAGTAACATGCAAATGGTGCATACATTGTCTCAGACATTGGGAGAAGTTTTTCAACCCTTGATTCAAAATACGACTCAAACTAACCAACAATTGGCTGCATAAGTGGCATGCATGGCTGATTTCACGGGAGTACCAGCGGTGGATCGAAGAGCAACTGTTGTCGAAGATATCCCAAGACGTCATCCACGCCAGATACCTGAGGCGAACCTGGAAGATCAAGAGATGATTGATCCTTTTAGGGTCGAACTACCAAGAAACTAAATGCCATACCAGATGGAGGAAGAGCCAGTAGATGGTAAACAGGAACCAAAATGCAGATCAGCTACTTAGACATGTTCGACACCAAAATCAAGTAGAAGAAAATAATCTTGCAGCCATGGTTGAAAGGATAATGACCAGAAATGGTATGAATTTTGGCTTCACCAGGGCAAATTATACTTCGCCTATAGTGGATTATATTCTCCAGGCAAAATTACCCCCTAGGACGAAGGTTCCAAAGTTCAGCAAGTTTTCAGGAGATAATACTGAATCTATGTTGAACATGTGGCCAGATACTTGATTGAAGCAGGCGAAATTGCAGCTGATGAAAGCCTCGGGATCAAATACTTCCCAAGTTCCCTCACCAAGAATGCCTTCACATGGTTTACTACTTTGCCTCCAAATTCCATATACAATTGGACCCAACTAGAACGTTTGTTTCATGAACAGTTCTACATGGGGCAAACTAAGATTAGTTTGAAAGAATTGGCTAGCATCAAACGCAAAGTCACTGAGCCAATTGATGATTACCTGAATAGGTTTCGACTTCTTAAAGCCAGGTGCTTTACACAAGTACCAGAACATGAATTGGTCGAAATGGCTGCCGGGGGTCTTGATTATTCCATTAGGAAGAAGTTAGATACCCAATATCTTAGAGATATGGCCCAGTTAGCTGATAGGGTTCGACATCTAGAAAGGCTGAAAGAAGAGAAGGCTAAATTCAACAGGGGTAAAAAAGTAGCCTTTGTCGAATGTAATGAAGATGTGGAGAGTCTGTGTGGTGAAACATCTTATTTCGACGGAAATGAGGTTGACGTTGCTGAGTTAAAGCAAGGTCCACCTTATGTCTGCAAATTATTAACTCCTTCAGAAGGAAAAAATCCTGTCGAATCTAACGACAAATTTCCTAAGAAAACATACACTTTCGACGTCACTAAACGTGACAAATTTTTTGATTTGTTAGTTAAAGATGGGCAAATGATAGTGCCTGCTAGTGCTAAGATGCCACCTTTAGAACAAAGAAAGAAAAGAGGTTTTTGTAAGTACCATTATTTTTTGGGTCATAAAACTTCTCAATGTTTTCTTTTCAGGGATTTGGTGCAAAATTCTATCCAAGAAGGAAGGCTGAAGTTTGGTGACAAGGGCAAAGCCCAGATGAAGATTGACTCTGACCCATTGCAAGTTACAGAGGCTAACTATACAGAGCCTCATGAGGTTCAGATGGTCGAAGTCACAGAGGGATTTGATAAGTCAGTCAACATGGTGGAGGTTACTGAAGACTTCGCCACCTATTCTGTGATAATTAAAGGTTTTAGTAAGGCTGCAAATGGCCTGAATGTTGATGGTACCAGTCTAATGTTGGTGACCAAAGAAACTGCTGATAAGTTTGTTGAAATGGATAATGCTGCCAAGGTTCTGGATATGGCCGTGAGTGGATTGAAGATAAATGCCAATGAAGGCATTAACATGGTCGAATTGGCTGAAGAATCTGATTCTAGCTCAGATAGCATTAGCACCAATGAGGCTATGGGCATAAATGCCCCCAAAGTCCAAGTTGTTAAGGAATTGGAAGATGACTTGCTGTTGGTAGGAGAGATGATAGACATGGATGGTTGTTTGGTGGAAAACTGGATATGTATGGCTGCTGAAAAATTCTTCAAGACATCTCCTGATGTTGAAAGAGTCAATGCTGAGGAAATGGTCGAAGCTGAAAAAGCTGCTTGGCGAGAAGCTTCTCAAAAAGCTGCAAAAGCAGCAGCAAGTGGGGGAAGTCTGGAAGCCCGTTTCTCCAAGATGCACTTAAAGGACAGAATGGATGTCAATATGGTCGAAATTACAGATCGAAAAGCTGAACAAGTAAGTAAGGCAGATGAACAAGAGAAGTGCAACAAAATAGCTTATCATAAGAAATAAGAGTCAATTGTGGATTCCTTGCACCGTTGCCAGAAGAAAGGCTCTGGAGTAATGCTATGTCCTAGATGCAGTGCCATTTTTGATGAAAAAGCTACCCACAAGTTAGAAGGTGTTAAAAAGGCTGGTGAAAGCTGGGGGCAGAAGGTGAACAAAGGGCCCAGAGGTTTTGACCATAGGCGACTTTCGACAGGACTAAAAAACCAAGCACCAGGAGTTAGGCCAGGTACATTCAAACCAGCTGCGAATGTGCCAACAGGTAGTTGGATCAAGCCTATCGAAGGGAGAGGACAGAAGAAAAAGTGGGAGAGATTTGATGTGGAAAGAGGTTCTTCATTTGAGTATAGAAAAGAGAACCACACCACTAACAAATCAGCATACATTTCCCATAATTACAAGGGTAAAAACCCCATGTCTAGATCACAATGGCAAAGAGAGCAACGCAGGCGAAAGGCTATCAGGGAGGCTCAGGTGCAGGGAGAATCAAGTACTAATGTTGATCATCAAGCTGGGGCAATTGAGAAGATGCCCATAAGGTGAAAGCTATTCAATGTTTAACCAGAGAAGAAGGTTGAAGATGATGAGAATATGACTGATAATTTCGACAATGAGTCAACAGTTTCTCTAGATATTCTGGTGAATGTGGTGTCAGTAATGCCAAAGGAATTTGGTCAAGTCTCAGAGGTCGAGGACTTGGATCAAACTGCTGAATTGGAAATGTTGGCACACAAGCCTGTGTGTTATTACATCATGAACAATGGGTGCGTCGAAGAACATAATGCTTTCTTTGAACGGCCCACAGAGGCAATGAAGGGTCATTTAAAGCCTCTTTACATTACTGGCAAAGTAGAGAACGTCCCTGTCAACAAAATTTTGGTGGATTGTGGTGCAACTGTTAATTTAATGCCAAGGTTTTTGTTGAGCAAGATTGGGAAGTTTGAGACTGATACTAAACCCCACAACATGGTTCTGTCGAACTATGAAGGAAAAGTTAGTTCCACTCTAGGAGTGATTCAAGTGGATCTCACTGTGGGAACTATTACCAGACCAACAGTGTTTATGGTTGTTGAGACGAAAGCTAACTACAATCTACTCTTGGGTAGGGAGTGGATTCACGGAATAGGAGCTGTGCCCTTATCTATGCATCAAAGAATCACCATTTGGAGACCAGATGGGATAGTTGAAAATATTGAAGCTGGTCAAGGGTACTTTAAGGTGCCTATTAATCATGTGGATAGTAGGCAATTTGAGAAACATCTGGCAAACATTGCTCCATGTCCTCCAGCTGATTTTGAGTTTGCGCCTGATGTAGAAACATTTTATTCGTTGTATTTACACCCTGTCGAAGGTTTCAGATGGGACAGGGAGGTACCAGGAGGTAGGTTGCCATGCTTAGGCTCATCTCTAATAGAGCCCACAGGATGGGGAGATGAATTCAGTGATCATGATTGAGTTCGACGCTTTAAAAAGAATTTCGGCCTATGTGGCCGAAACAAAACTACAAGCGGCTTTGGAAGCCGCCAATGACTATATGGCTGGCGAAGCCATTTCTGAATTATTTTAAGAGGGTCCTGGTAAGGACTTCGACCTAAAACCTCCAAATAAGGTTGAAACTAGAGAGCAAAGCCAGAGGCTCGACGCCATCTATGAAGATGAGCCTTTGGGATTTGAGAAGGATCCATTGGCAAATAATATAAAAATGCTAGCACAAGATCCTTTAGAAGAAGTTGACCTCAGTGAGGGGACAACCAAAAGGCCTACCTACATCAGTGCCAATCTTGATCCCCAGTTGAAGGTTGAAGTGGTTCAGTTGTTGAAAGAGTTCAAAGACTACTTCGCCGGGATTATGATGAGATGCCTGGTTTGAGCAGGGAGTTGGTCGAACACAGGCTGCCTATGACGCCTGGGAAAAAACCAGTCAAGCAAAATCCAAGATGGTTTGCACCAGAGATATTGTCAAAGATCAAAGAGGAAGTCGAAAGACTGCTTCGTTGAAAATTCATTCGCACTGCAAGGTATGTCGAATGGTTGACTAATATAGTACCTGTTATTAAAAAGAATGGGTCTTTGAGAGTTTGCATTGATTTTAGAGATTTAAACTCTGCAACTCCTAAAGATGAATATTCATTGCCAGTAGCAGAAATGTTAGTAGATTCTGCAGCAGGACATGAATATCTTAGTATGCTGGATGGATATTCTGGCTACAACCAAATATTCATTGCTGAGGAAGATGTTCATAAAACTGCTTTTAGATGCCCTGGAGCCTTAGGTACCTATGAATGGGTAGTGATGCCTTTTGGTCTCAAAAATGCTGGTGCCACTTATCAAAGGGCAATGAATTCAATTTTCCACGATTTTATAGACACATTCATGCAAATTTATATTGATGATATTGTTATAAAATCCATTTCTGGGAAAAGTCACATTGACCATCTTCGACAGTCCTTTGAAAGGATGAGAAAATATGGTCTTAAAATGAATCCTCTCAAATGTGCTTTTTGTGTGCAGGCAGGGGATTTCCTAGGCTTTGTGGTCCACAAGAAAGGGATCGAAATAAATCAGAATAAAACCAAAGCCATAATGGAGGCGAAAGCACCATCAACCAAAAAGGAGTTGCAGTCGTTGCTGGGCAAGATCAACTTCTTAAGAAGGTTTATATCCAACCTGAGTGGCAAAACACAAGCTTTTTCGCCATTGCTTCGTTTCAACAAAGATGGTTTTGTGTGGGGGCAATTACAGCAGGAAGCCTTCGACAAGATCTAGGAGTACCTAAGCCACCCTCAAATTCTTTCACCACCTTGTAGAAACAAGAGTATGAGATTGTATATAGCTACATCAGATAAAACTCTAGGGAGCATGTTAGCTCAGGAGGATGAAAATGGAGTCGAAAGAGCCATTTATTATCTTAGTCGAGTTTTAAATGATGCAGAAACTAGGTATAGCATAATTGAAAAGTTATGTTTATGCTTGTATTTCTCTTGTACCAAATTGAAGCAATATATAAAGCCCGTTGATGTGTATGTTTCTTCTCACTTTGATGTTATAAAACATATGTTATCTAAACCTATTTTGCATAGTCGAATTGGCAAATGGGCATTAGCATTAACAGAATTTTCCCTAACATATCAACCTTTAAAAGCTGTGAAAGGGCAAATAGTTGCAGACTTTATAGTTGATCACTCCATAAATGAAAATGAGTTGAATTATGTTGAATTAAAATCCTGGAAGTTATACTTTGATGGATCAAGTCATAAAAATGGAACAGGAGTGGGAATACACATTATTTCTCCTGAAAAAATTCCAACAAAATTCAAGTATAAGGTCGAAGGACCTTGCTCTAATAATGAGGCTGAATATGAAGCGTTAATTGCTGGCCTTGAGATTTTGTTAGAATTGGGGGCAACTAGAGTCGAAATAATGGGAGACTCAGAATTGGTTATAAAACAAATCACAAAGGAGTATAAATGTGTTAAAGAAAATTTCATTATGTACTTTGTGATAGCCAATAGATTATTAAAGAAATTTGAGGTAGTGGCCATCCAACACATACCTAGAATAGAGAATCAAGTTGCTGACGACTTGGCTCAAATTTCCTCTGGATATAAGGTGTCGAAGGAAAACCTTCAAGAAGTAATTGAAGCAAGAGGTAAAGTGGTGGCTGTTGGATTGTGCCCATCAGACTTAGAAACAACTAAGCTTGGGTGCATAGATGGTGAAAATTTTGAAATTTTTGCCATAGATAATTTAACAGATGAAGATTGGAGGAAGCCCATAGTTGAATATTTACAAAACCCAACGGCTTCGAAGGAGCAAAAAATCAGGTATCAAGCTTTAAGCTATGTATTGTTGGGTAATGAATTGTTTAAAAAGACCCCTGAGGGAGTCTTATTGAAATGCCTTAGTGAAGCAGAGGCATATTTGGCCCTTTCGACAGTACATAGTGGGGTATGTGGAGCACACCAAGTTGGCCAGAAAATGAAATGGCTGTTGTTTCGACAGGGCATGTATTGGCCTACTATGCTGAAAGATTGTATAGAATTTGCTAAGGGTTGCCAAGAATGTCAAATTCATGCTGGCATACAGCACATCCCTGCAAGTGAATTACATTCCATAGTGAAACCATGGCCCTTCAGAGGATAGGCTTTGGATATAGTGGGAGAGATTCAACCAGCATCTTCAAAGAACCAAAGATATATTTTGGTGGGAATTGATTATTTCACCAAGTGGATTGAAGCAATACCACTGGCAAATATAGGTCAAGAAGATGTTATTGAATTTATTCAAAATCACATTATTTATAGATTTGGTATTCCTGAAACAATCACTACGGATCAAGGATCAGTGTTTACTGGTCGAAAGGTGCAGGAGTTTGCCAAAGAAATAGGTTTCAAGTTGTTGACTTCTACCCCTTATTATGCCCAGGCCAATGGGAAAGTTGAAGCTGCCAATAAGGTAGTGATTGGACTAATTAAGAAGCATGTGGGAAAGAGGCCTAGACATTGGCACAAGACGTTAGACCAAGTTCTTTGGGCATGTCGAACATCCCCTAAAGAGGCTACCAACACTACCCCATTTCGACTCACTTTTGGGCATGATGCAGTTTTGACTGTTGAGATTTATATACAGTGTGTAAGAGTTCAAAGACATCATGAGATTCCCTCTGAGAATTATTGGGAAATGATGATGAATAAATTAGTGGATTTGGATGAAGAAAGGCTCAGAGCCTTGGAGTTGTTAAGAAGACAAAAGAAGAGGGTCGAAGAATCCTACAACAAAAAGGTTAAGTCTAAACCTTTTGCCTGTGGGGAATTGGTTTGGAAAGTGATTTTGCCTATGGATCGAAAAGATAGAACATTGGGCAAGTAGTCCCCTAAGTGGGGAGGCCCATTCCAAGTCATACAAGTTTTCTCTAATGGAGCTTATGAAGTGGAAGAGTTAGATAAAGATAAAAGAGTCTTGAAAGTAAATGGCAAGTATTTGAAAAAATATAAGCCTATGCTGTAAGAGATTCATGTTAAAACATAAGCTTTATTTAATAAAAAGAAAACCAAAATAGGCCAAGTCAGGCTAATATGGCATACAAAGCAAAGAAAAACCAATACAATAATTTTTAATCAAGGAAAGGTTATTCATAATCTCTCCAATCTATGGATTTGAGGAAATCCATATAATCTGCATCTGGCTCATCATCAGAGTCTTGGGTGCTGGAGCGCCCTTTCTTAGAGATCTTCATTTTAGTTTCTCTCTTCTTAGCTTGAGAGGTTGCTCCAATGGAGGCTTCAGGTTGCTTGGTGGCCTCCATATTTTTTGTTTCCTCAACTGCCTTTGCCTTTTCAGCCATTTTCTTGGCTGATGGTTTCTCTGAATTATTCATGTTTGCTTCTACGCAAAACGTGGTCAGGTGGAAGAAATTTATAGAGGTGAAGTACTTATTGGATTGGCCAGTCAAACGGTGGAAACACGTGAGCTATTCTTGGAAGTAGGCCTGAGGGCTATGCTATAAATGCTAGAGGCTTACGCCTTGGAATTTAAAGCTGGAAAGGTGACTTTCCAAGAAAAAGATAGAATACCTTAATTGCAAATTTGACTGATAAAAGACAACAAATAAAGTGCATCATCATGTAATATGGGTCGAAAGCAGTTAAGGGCAAAATAATAATGATTGATTAATCAATGCCAAAAGGCATAAAATTGTCATTACATAAAAAGCCTGAAAAGGCCAAGAAACAAATGATGATTAAACAAACAAAGGTGTCGAAAGTATCAGAAGGGAAGCCTCGACGCCAACTGAGAAAAAGCTTCTATGTGATGTTTGAGGCGAGCGTTGCACAAAGATTCGTCAAGTTTTGCTGCTGCGAGCTCCTTTTCATATCTTTGGGCAGCCTCAATACGATCAATAGCATTCTTTGTTTCTTCAGCTATCTTAGTGTCGTCGAAATGGTGCAAATCACGGTTGCGTTTTTCAGCATTGTCAATTTTGGCTTGTAGCTCCGTGATTTGTTGCTTCCAGGCTTCAATGTCCTTCTGGTTGGAGGCTATCTCATCTTGCTTTTTCTTTTAATCAGCCTCCATACGTTCGATCTCTTCGTACGCCTCTTTTGCACCACACCAGGCTGCACTCTCACAACCAGATGTTTTCTCTATGGTATTCCTGATAGAGGGAAGCATTTTTATTTCTGCAGCTATTTGGTTCACCACAACAGTTAGCTCTATTAGAAAACCAGAAACATCTGGATTGAGGGTGGTGAGCTCAATCTTTGCAAGGGTGTCCTTCAAATAAGCAGTTGCAGTTGGATCTGAGGCCAAAACTCTGTGAATATCCCCCCTGAAGAATTTTTTCTTGATGGCTTGGAGAATTGGTTGGGCGAAGTCATCTGATGCTGGAGTCGAAGAGACAGAGGAAGAACCATACCTCTGCTCAAGAATCAATTTGGTAAACTCAGTGGGTTCGACCACTTGAGTGCCGTCAGTGAGTCTCTAGGTGGTGGAAGGACCACAGGCGAAGGAGTATGGTGGGGATTAGGATCAGTTTGTTCTTCTTCCTCCTCTTCTGATTCTTCTCCTTCTTCATCTTGTTCTTCTCCCATTTCTTCATCAGACTCTTCAGCAGTTGGTTGCATATTCTCCTGGTCATCAACTGGTGTAGGATGTAGTTCATTTGTCTCCTCAGGCGCAGCTTGATCAGGGTTGGCGTTATGT
The DNA here is from genome assembly GCA_022829125.1 of Lathyrus tuberosus. NCBI lineage: Eukaryota > Viridiplantae > Streptophyta > Magnoliopsida > Fabales > Fabaceae > Lathyrus > Lathyrus tuberosus. The sequence continues at coordinate 40,106,565 of JALAZF010000002.1, forward strand.
GTTTGGACTTCAGGTTCATGTCTTTCTTCTTCAACCAACTGACATTTATCCATGGGGGTATCCAGATTGAAGGGTGGTGGGCTTGAGGCATCATCATCATCAGAGTTGGCGCCAGCAGCTTGTGCGTTTTGAGTAGTGGTTGGAACTGGTGGTGCGATGTGTTCTGTAACATGTGGAGTAGGTTGATTAATCTCACTCAAACCAGAGCCAATATCAGAAGATGGGTGATAAGTTGGCTCACCTTGGCTGTTGAGGAGCGTGGTGGTGAAACTTCTTGAAGTTGGTTGAGGAACAGCATCGTCAATTAGGGTGGTGGCGAAGTTGCTTGGAGTTGGTTGGGGATCTGAATTGTTGATTATGGGTGCCTAAAGAACACAAGTGAAGAAAATGAGAATGAAATAATAGGCGAAAGATGTCAGCATGAAAAAAAAAATGGTGCACATACCTGAGTTTGTTCAACAGCAGGACTTGATTTATCACTCCCATGGTCACCAAGAGGGGTTCTCAAGGCCACCTTGGAAGGTTCCTTCTCGACACCACTTGTGGTGGGTGCCTTTTCGAGTATTTTGGCCACCTTCGAAGGAGGTGGTCCAGTAGGTCCAGAGGCCTTTAGGGGTTTTCTTCTTTTCCTCGTGAGAACCTCCTCAGGAGATTCATCTGAGGTCTCTGAAGCTATAACCACAGCTGGGGTATCCTTTTTACCTTTCTTGGAAGGTGTTGGGGGTTTTTGACCAGTCTGAAGAGGCAATGCAAATATAAGAACGGAATTCGTATAGTAAAAGCGTGAGCGGGGGATGTGAAATATACCTGTGTGCTCTCTGGTTCTTTGCCACTTTGTAAGGTAGCAGCCCTAGTCGAAGCAGCTTTCCTAGGCACAGCTGAAAGACAGTACACAATTGTTACGAGTTAATGATTACATGGTTAGTTATGAAGCCATGGACTAAGGATTTCAAACCTTCATATATTTCAGATTCGACACGAACGTCCTGAATTCCTATATGAAGGTGCCCTTTAAAACTGTCTAACGTATGCTTAGTCGAAACCACTCGTTGAGCCTTTGGCTGAGACTGCTGTCGAAGAAGTTTTAAATGCTCCCCACAGACAAACCAATCTGGAAATGGAGGGGCAAGCGCCACTCCAAAATCAGCATTAGGCAGTCGAGGGAACTTTGGAGGAAAAAGTTTAAAAGCTACCTCATAACGTTTCTCACGAGGGACGTTGGGAGGAATTTTTAGTTGATCCAGCTTTTCTAGAAATTTTCTCTTTAGAGTGGCAACAACCTCATGAATGGTTCGACTAAGATCATCTGGTCGATAGATAGTTTCAAAGTATTTTTGAAAAGCCTGTATTTCTTCGATGTGAGTGAACTTACTCTTTTTTCGTCTTGTCCTGCACATGAAGAAAAACTTGGTCAAGTAGCGAAGAAAATGTAGCCACATCAAGAAAGTGCTCACTATAGTGCTTCGACCACCATTGGTGGAATAATGAAGTGCATAGAAAAGAAGGTTCAAAAAACACAGGAGAGAGAATTCTTCTTTTCTCATTCAGGCCGTCAAGTGTATGGGAGACATTTTCCTCGTCGAAGCAGGCGGTGTGAAGAATTACTTGGCCCTTTCTCTTATACAAGCACTGAGGGAAGCTCTGGGCCAGCCCAAATTGTCGAGAGACAAGTGTAATACCCCAAATTTTGACCACTTAGATTTCCCATCATTGTGAAAATCATCATCACAATATGGATGTACCTTTATGCTTCATTAGTCTCCCCAAAGATGGGTGAGCATCCACTACAATCAAAATTAGGGTTTCAAGCCCTCTCTGAGTGCTTAGACAAAGGATCAATCAAGAAATGACATGATCTTCAACTTGTCTAATCTCTTAAACATCCACAATGGATCAAAAAGGACTCCCACTTCAAGGATTAAGCACAAGGCTGCTCCCTTCTAGGTGGATCAAGTCTCAAGATCGACGGTGTCACCAAATTAGGGTTTTGGTCGACCGGGGCCTCCAGATGGAAATTTTCATCTGGGCACAAGGCAATGATCCAAAACATAACCTAATATACTTCATGGAACCTCATGAACCCATGCATCAAGTCAATTTTGCCTCAGGGGATGCATTCATCAAAAAATCAGGAATTAGGGTTTCTTGACCTAATTCACCCCTAAGTTGAATTTTGGGACAAACCATGAGCCAAGACCTCAAGAGATGATTTGAGGGTCTCTAATATACCATATTGATCCATTTGGAACAATGGATTGATCCAAGAAGTTTGAGCAATAAGTCTCAATTTCATCTGCACCACAATTAGGGTTTTAAGGGAAAAGTCAACTGTAACTTTGACTTTTGACCAGGACATGCTCCCAAACCCTAATACATGATTTAATATACCCTATGACACCCATGGAACATGTACATCAAGTTTGATTTAGGTCAAGGACATGATTTCCTGAAGAACTGCACAGTTTGGAATTCATCTGATAAAAAGTCAACTGTGCACAAAAGTCAACTTTAACTTTTTGAGATTTTTCACCAAAATGGATTTTTAACCCTAAAATGATGTTAATGTATGATTTGAATCATCATTCATCAAGAAAAATCAAGAAAAGTGAGATAACTTGTAAAAGGGGTAACCATAAAACTTAGAAATTTTTCTAAGTTAAAAATAAAGTGGCAAAGGTACCAACTTTGAAGGACCATAACTCCTAAACCACAAGGCCATTTTTTCTCATCCAAAGATGGATTTGTAGCCCTCATTATCACCTACAAAAACTTCAACTACAAGTCATTCCAATTCATTAAGGATTTTGAGTTATGGAATGATCAAAGTGGTTGAAAAGTGAAAATGTCACTTTTTCCAACACTTAGTGAAATTTTCACTAAGTCAGATTCTGCCTCACTTTTTGCCAAATGTAGGGGGATTTTTCACTTGGAATCAAAAGAGATCAAAACCAAACTTGTTCAAACAGTTGTTGTATCATGTAAGAGCTTTCCAAAATGGCCAAGAACATTGCCAAATTCAACCTACACCATGAGATACAACCTTGCCAAGTTGCCTTGCTGAAATCTGTCAAGGCAAGGCAGAATTTGCAACTTTGGTCGATTTGCCAAAATCAGCCAAATTCAATTGTTCCTATCCACTTGGACACCTCAGAGGATTGAATCTAAAGGGGACAATCACTGAGCCAAGCCTCCAAAGTCCATGGAACAAGAAATAACATGTTGAACCTAGAATGGCCAAAATAGGGACAAGACTTCAAATTTGGAATGAGGCATTCAATGGAACCATCAAGGTGGCATGGACTGAGCCATTCTCATTTGAAATCAGTCAATACTTATCCAAGACCAAGGGGACCAAAGCTCTGTGCCCTAACCTCTAGTCAATGGCTAGAGGAGACTTGGATTTTCATTTGCCAACATTGGCCAAACCTATTTACTAGCTGCCATGCACTATTCCTTGCAAAACAAACTTGCTCTACTATAAATAGAGCTCAATTATAGTCAGTTTGAGTACACCAAAGCCATCTAATAGATGCTTTCCTCAAAATCTCTTCTTTCACTCCAATTTTGCCTTCTAAGGCAAGTCACTATCGGGTTTTGAGTTTGAGAGCAATTCCAATCAAACCAATCACTCACACACCTCACATACATCACATATGAGCTGATCAAACACTTAGATTACTTCTGAAACATCAATTTCACAAAATCACCAGCTGGTTGCTCAAATTTTCAATCAAGTTGCAGCTGAGGTACCACAAAGTGATCCGGCCAATTTCAATCAAGTTCAACCATCCAAACACGATCCATAGGGTGTAGGGAAGCTGTTCAGATTATCACCACTCATCTGTAACACCTCCAAATCAAAAATCACTTTGAACTTGCTGTCACGGCCTAGAGGTAAGCACATACTTGGTCATCTCTCAATCTATGCATATTTCCTCGCACAATAATTTGGCCATATGTTCATAATCATGCATGGAATGTTTTCCCTCAATTAATTGCATTGTTTGAATCGTGTATCAAAAATCCTAGCCTTCATGCAGAAATTAGGGTTCTTGAGGTTTCTTCGTGATTTCTTGTTGTATGTTTAATTTAAATGAAATTAAAGTACATAGACATGATCATGAGGTTGAGACGAGCATAATGATATGTGGATTGCATGATATGATTACGTATTCATGGAGATTGGATAGAAAACGCAAATCTGAGAAACCAAGAACACGCGCGTGTTCTTCAGCTGTTCTTGGCGCCATTTTTCATAAATTCAAATATTTGAATTTTGTGATTTTGTTTAATTGATTCAAAAATTAATTTCTCTCTGAGTTTTAATGATTTTGAGTTGATTCTTTTTTTAATAATTCACAAAAATGTTAAAATATTTTATTTTCACAAAAAATACCAAAAATATTATTTATTTCATATAATTGATATTTTTGTAAAGAATTAATATTTTGATTGTTTTTGGCATTTTAAATATTTTTTCTACATTGATTTTGCAACTTTTAATGCTTTCTAATTATTTTGTAGGTCAATACTTAATTTTTGAAGCATTAATCCAAAATCACAATTTGTTTTCCATGTGTTAAACAATTTTTGATCATTTTAATTGAATTTTTATTCAATTAAATACATTTTGAAAACAAATTAGGGTTTTGGATTAATTCAACCCTCATAAATCATTTTCAAACACTTTGGGCCTCTTGAGAGAGTGTAAGACCCACCCCCCCTTGTACAAAAACTTTTTGGGCCTCACTCATTGTATAAGTCCCTCTGTACAAGTAAACGGCGCGATCGTCGCCCGTTTAAAAATAAAAATCTTCTGGGCCTCTCCTTGAGCTATAAGACCCATTCAAAACACTTTGGGCCTCTATTAGAGTGTAAGACCCAATCCCCCTTTTAACCAAAACATTTTGGGCCTCACTTATTGTATAAGTCCCTCTGCGTTAAAAGAAAACCTCGGCGCGATCGCCATTTTTAAACGAAAAATCATTTGGGCCTACCCTCGTGTTATAAGCCCCACTCTTTTTTCTTTAAACCTTTTTGGGCCTCTTGAGAGAGTGTAAGACCCATCCCTTTCTACAGAAAACCTTTTTGGGCCCCAGTCACTTGTATAAGTCCCGCTGTACAAAGTCAAAGAGTGCGCTCACTGATAAAACCCTGGGCCTCTCCTTGAGCTGTAAGCCCCAAATCTTTCTTTTTCAAAGCACTTTCTCCTTTGATTTTGAATATACTGTTGTTTTCAATCTTTCTTTGTTGAACAACTAACCAAACAGCATGGAAGCACTCCAACCGAGTAAGTGGTTATCACTTTCATTTACTGCTTTCATATTATAAACTGTATTGTGGGGCTGCTCACTGTAAGTCTCATTTCATAAACTCATATCTACTGTGTAATAATAGTATAGATATTTCGAGTTTCCCCGGATACTACGTCTAGAACTAGGTGACGCCGTTTCATTTATTCGAAGAAATAGATGCCTAGATCCCCAATAGGAGCACCAGATACAGTCTTCTCTTCGGCTGTCCTCCTTAGGAATCGTCAAGAAGCTCTACTCCCCAAGATGAATGTATTCTCCGTGAATGGCATCTTTGAGTTTCTTCCAAATTCTCGAACTTTCCTGACTTGATCTATTCCTTGTGGATAGCTTGCCTTGAATGTCTCGGGGTTTGGGTACCCACTACGGTCATAATCTTGGACCTTAACTAAGGAACCCTCTTCAAAAGCTAAAAGTTGCTGGATAGTAAACCTCGCACGTTTACCAGTGGTTTTTATCTTTAAAAGAGTTATCTCTCCTAATGGAAAGGAGATGATAGACCCACGGGCTTCTTAAAAGCATCGGCCTCCTCTTGGGCATTATTCAAGGACCCTACTGCTTCTTAGAAGTATTCACAGCCTCCTCTTAGGCTTCGTATAATGATCTCTTCCTCCGGGAATGATAGCCTCCTCTTGGGCTTCGTACAAGGACCCGTCGGCTTCTTAAAAGTTTCCAGCCTCCTCTTGGGCTTCGTACAAATTGTCCCGACGACCTCCTAGAGGTATAGGAATAGAACCTAGTCATCCTCATAGAACAGTCCTTTCATAGAGTCTACTAATGTTTCTCAAAGCATAGTACAAAAGATAAAACTCTAGACACGGACAGTCTAACTTCCTTGAGTCTCAAAAGACATTCTCAAGTGACCCCTTCGTTAAATAGGAAGGAAACCCGCAGACTCGGACAGTCTCAACACCCTTTGGATTTCCAGTTTCCTCAAAGAAAAGGAGACCACCCCGATCCTCAGATCTAACCCATGAGTACAGTGATGCTCATATAAGAACTGATTTTCTCTTTCAAAATCAGTATACTGGACCTGTCACTTAACTGACATAGCCTCCTCTTGGGCTTTGTACAATGACTCTCCCTAGCGGAGTCAAACAACGCTTTAGCCTCCATCTCGGGCTTTGTACGAGATACAAAGACTCTCTTGTTGAGTCAAACGTTTTAGCCTCCATCTCGGGCTTCGTACGAGATACAAAAACACTCTCTTGTTGAGTATAAAAGACTCTCTTGTTGAGTCAAAACTTTTAGCCTCTCTCTCGGGCTTCGTACGAGACACAAAGACTCTATTGTCGGGTCAAAAACTTTTAGCCTCTCTCTCGGGCTTTGTACGAGACACAAATTAGCCTCCTCTTAGGCTTTGTATAATGATTTTCCTAGCGGAAATTAGCCTCCTCTTAGGCTTTGTATAAGAAAACCACTGGTTGATCCAATCAACCTTTTAGCCTCACAGCTGGGCCTCGTTCATAGTATACAAACATCAACAACTCCTTCCCTTTCATCTAATCGCAGTAAGCGGCAAGCCTCTGGATCATCTATATCCACGCCACTGTCCCTTTTTTAGCATGAGAAATTCCTAAGGAAAGATGGCATTGCTCTACACTGAGTTAAAGTCTTCTCCTTCAGGTTAAAACCCTTTCTTCGGAAATTATGGCATTGCTCGGATCCGCGTATCCCAGTTAAAGTAATTCTCCTTCTCCCCTCTTTAGAGATGACAAATTCTCTCTAAAGTCGAGGTCTTTCAGCTTCACGTCTTGGGCTTTGAACAAGACACAAATAGACCTTTCAGCTTCACATCTTGGGCTTTGAACAAGATACAAACTACCTTTCGCTTCACGTCTTGGGCTTTGAACAAGACACCAAAAACCAATTTCCTCCCATAGAATAGGAGGAACTACGAATGCTCTGATTTCCCTGTTTCGGTAAACGGGAATACGTAGGCATAAGATCGAAAGAAAAGATCTTAGCGAGCGCAATCAACAAAAAACCCAAATCCCATATCTCCATCAATCAAAAGCAGTATTTCAAAAGCATCAGTCCTAACATCCTAATCCTTGTTCCTCGCCAGAAACCTTCTGCCCAGGTAAAAAAGAAAGAAAATAGTATTGGCGAAAATACAAATAACCAGTACAAAGGCCCCCCACATTGATAGCATCCGTAACCTAACAGACCACTATTTAAACTCAGTATGCAAGCAGGGTTAATTGGAGACATCTATTTCCCTTCCTTATTCAGCTCACAATAGGATAAAAAATGAATCGACCTGTAGTCAAAGCTCAAACCGCAGAGAGCGACCAGCGCTTAAGAACCGCGTCCAAAATCGCTCGCTACAGAAAAGTGGCGCCCACCGTGGGGCCTATCTCTTCAGCTTCTTTCCTTTTTCCTCCTTTTCACCTCTTTGGTTGATACCACAGATTGGGGCTTCCGCCGGGGAACCCATTTCTGTCAGGAACTTAGGAATCATAGCTTTATAAGTCTAGGATGATTAGGACAAATATATATATACTGCTTTTCCTAATTGCTATACGTGTTTATTTTTCTGCTACTGGGAATGCATGTGATGCCGCATGTGGTGAGAATGAGTATACACTTAAGATAAGTGATGGCGACGGGGTCGACCATCAACCTCAGTGGAGGCTGACCAACGCAACCCATTCACTCTTCTAGCCAATGGGCCGGTTGTTAAGTCTGAGAAGCTGAGGAGCCAAACCCTTTCGTAGTGCGGAAACTATCGGAAATAGTTGTTACGCGATACTACCCTCATTTGAGGCTGGTGATCTATTCTCAGTGAATGGCACTTACTCTAAGATTGCTCCATAACTCGCTGGCGATCCGCTTGTTGTTTTGCTTTCCTGGGAGGAGCTGATGATAATGAGTACAGGTACAAAAATCACCCTAGTATAAACCTTTGGGGATGGGTAGAGCCTTGACTTCATGACAACGACCCTCTGACCCCATGTTTTTTCTATGTTTTTGTGTGCTGCATTCATGCATTCGTTTAATAAAACATTAAAACATTCAAAAAACTTTCCCTTCTAGTCTCTCTGTTTTTCAAATTAAACTAAGACTGTGATTGCAAATATCAGAGAAGAGGATTACGCTAATGGATTTCGGTAGAAGGAGAACTCACCAGTATACCTTCAAGGTTCCAAAACTACGGGATTTGAGAAGGTTAGCAAGGATGATCGTTAACCTAGAGGCTTTCAGAGCCAAGCACGGTGGTTTGCTACCACTGTTAAGAGTCCATGTGATTAAGGGGATCATGGACGCGCTCATTCAATTCTACGATCCGGTTTATCACTGTTTCACATTCTCGGATTACCAGCTATCACCAACGCTGGAGGAGTATTCTCATCTGACTAATTTACATATCACTGATCAAGCTCCATTTTCTGGACTGGAAGAAATTCCAAAGAATCAGACTATTGCAATAGCAATTCATTTGGACGAGTCTGAGGTCAGGACTCACATGACCACTAAGGGTGGCATCCAAGGTTTGCCAGCCCAGTTCTTGACAAAGAAAGCTCTGTACTTTGCTAGTATAGGGAACGAGACTGCTTTTGAAAGCATCTTTGTCTTGCTCACCTACGGGTTATTTTTGTTTCCCAACATCAATAACTTCGTCGATATCAACGCTATTAAGGTTTTTCTCATTGGAAACCTTGTGCCGACTTTGCTTGCAGATGCGTATCATTCTGTACACTTGGGAAATTTGTACAGCGGAGGAGAGATCACATGCTGTGTACGTTTGCTTTACAAATGGTTTATCTCTCACTTGCCTAAGTCTGCTGCTTTTTGGGATTGCAAGAGTGTCTTACGTTGGTCGCAGAAGATCATGTCTCTTACCAACTCTGATATAGATTGGTGTAATAGGATTTATGAGGGAATTAGAATCATTGACTGTTGTGGAAACTTCCCCAGCGTACCCCTCATAGGAACTAAAGGAGGAATTAACTATCATCCGATATTGGTTCTTCGTCAATTTGGATACCCGATGAGACACATCCCACTGGGTGTTCATCTGGAAGGTCTTTTCTTCAAAGAAGGAGAAAGTGACAGAGCACTAAAGATGGAAATAGTGCAAGCTTGGAAACATGTTCATAAGAAAGGACGAGAGTCTCTGGGAAAACCGGACTGTGTCTCGGTGGAGCCTTATCTCCACTGGGTACAAGCCAGAGCTCTCAAGCTAAAGATGCCTTATCCTCGTTACGGAATTCTTCCGCCGAGGGAATCTGTCATGTACTTCATGACTGAGACTGAAAAGCTTCAGGTTACTCTCAACAAAGTTCAAAAGGAAAGAAGATCTTGGAAGAACAAGTACCGCACCCTCGACGTAGAGTGTATCCAAATACAACAACTACTAAAAGAGAAAGATGCTCTGATTGAAATTTTGGAGCAGCATGCTGTAGAGAATCAAGATGGCCAAAGGAATTTGCTCGCTCCTTTCACCTGGCAAAGGAATGACAACCCAACAACGGCCCAAGTGCCCCGGTCAAAGAAGAGGACTCGGGACCCATTAGTTTAGGTTTCTGTTTCTGCACTTTGTAATCTACTGTATTTCCATTTCTGTAATCCTTTGGAATTCAATAAAAAAGGGTTTCCCCACTGTTTGATATTTGCAGTCTAATTGTCGAAGTTTATTTTGATTAAACAAAAAAACAACAATTAATATAATTATTGCATTCATCATTCTCACATCGCGTATTCTCCTTACCTACGAATCCCACGTTCGTGTCTCGATTCTAGAGTCAAACTGTCTCATTCGTACAATACTCGGGCCAATCGTCAGAAAAGGATGGATAATCTTGAGGAAGAGAACAGAGAGTTGAAAGAAGAGATCGACACTCTAAGAGAAGATATGAGAAAGCTTCGTAACGACATGCAAGCCATGGCAGAAGCTCAGCTACAAAGAACTGTGATCTCAGAGATCACCTCAACGCCCATCATAGAAAAGTATGATCCTAGGTATCAGATGCCGAAAGATCGTCCTTGGGGCATGCCTGTTAACTATATCCCGAAAGGATATGTTCCGCCGATCACTGAAGATCAGGGAATCGCAACAGAAGCCGCTGGGCCTGAAGGTTACAAACTTCGGGAAAGCGAAGATGCCAGGGGCATACTCAAGACTCCTGAAGGTTACAAACTTCGGGAGGCGCCAAGACTTACTGCCGTAGTCACGGTACCACCCCCTGTGGTGCACACTGTCCCGGAAGGACAGATTCCACAGACACCTTCTGGTAAGAAGGAAACTATGTTTGACAGAATGGATGAATTCCAGGAGCAGTTCTTGGAAATGCAGAAAGAGCTGCAAGCCATTCGCGGTCAGGATCTATTTGGAAAGGACGCCGCAGACCTCTGTTTGGTCCCAAATGTGAAAGTCCCGCACAAGTTCCAAGTGCCCGACTTTGAAAAATACAAGGGTAACTCTTGCCCTCAGAGCCATCTGGTGATGTACGCTCGGCGGATGTCAGTTCAGACGGAGAATCAGGACCTGCTGATTCACTACTTCCAGGATAGTTTAACCGGTGCCGCACTCAAATTGTACATGGGTTTAAACCGTACTACGATCAGTACATTCAGAGATCTTGGTACTGCTTTCGTCCAACAATACAAGTACAATTTGGACATGGCACCCGACAGAGATCAACTCAGATCAATGTCACAAATGGACAAGGAAACCTTTAAGGAGTATGCTCAAAGGTGGCGTGAAATTGCCGCTCAAATTTGTCCACCTCTTGAGGAAAAAGAGATGACAAAGATCTTCTTAAAGACCTTAAGCTCATTTTACTATGACCGAATGATTGCCAGTGCACCCAGTGATTTCACCGAAATGGTCGGCATGGGTGTACGTCTTGAGGAAGCCGTCCGAGAAGGACGTTTGGTAAAAGACACTGGATCAAAGAGCGGTACTAAAAAATACGGTAGTGCTTTCCCTAAGAAAAAAGAGCAAGATATTGGGAATATCTCTCTCGAAAAGCAAAGGCGACGTTATCAGCCAGTAGCAGCTGTTACTCCTGCTATCGGCCCCGCGCCTGTTCCTATGTATCAACCTCAGGTTGCGCAGAGCCAACCTGACCAACAAAGGACAAAACAGCCTCTTCAGCAGGCTCGTCCTCCATATAACAACAACCGTACAACACGGCCACCAGGATTTGATCCTATACCCGTAACGTACGCAGAGCTGTTTCCGTTACTGCTGGCTAAGGGGCACATCCAGACTAAGTCTCCCCTTTCAGTTCCGGAAAATCCGCCTTTTTGGTTTAAAGCGGATCAAACATGCCCTTATCATCAAGGAGGTTCAGGGCATAACATTGAGACTTGTCTAAATTTCAAATCCGACGTGCAAAAGCTTGTTAGGAGCGGGCTCTTATCTTTCAAAGATACGAATCCTAATGTTCTTACGAACCCGCGGCCTCAACATGAGAAAGCTGCAGTCAATCTGATTGAGAAAGAGACTAACAATGTCTATCAAATTCATGATGTACTCTTGTTAAAGACCAATCTGGTCAAGATGCATTGTAGACAGAGTGGATATGGCTATGTGCCACCTCATAATTATCACCAGTGTGATATCTGCTCGAAAGACAACCAGGGATGTTCTGTAGTGCAAGCAGCTCTACAGGAACAAATGGATCTTGGATGGATCCAAGAGCACCGAGTTCGTGGAGTTAACATGGTTTACATGAATTCCAACATCATTCAAAACCACGACATCCGTGCGATGAATGACAACTTGGTGGCAATGCACTTAAGGCAAAGCCAGTATCATAATCTGCCGCGGCACGATTACAGTTCCTGTCTGATTTGCTCGGTAAACAAACAGGGATGCTCTTTCATACAAGAGGCCCTCCAGCGTCAGATGGATCTTGGATGGATCCAAGACTACCATGATAGGAACTCCTATCAAATCAACATGGTTCAGATCTTTGACATTCGCGTGATGAATACCAACCTGGTAGAGTTACATGCTGAGCAGGTCCGACTCGGATTCTTAATATCACATGATTATCAAAACTGTAAAGCGGGTTGCGAAAACGATCGAGGTTGTACCCTTGTCCAGGAGGCACTTCAGCACTTGTTAAATCACTGGTGGATGCCAATCTATATGGACGAAGATACTCAGCAGATTAGTATCAATCACAGGAATCCTACTAGTCGTCAAAGTCAGGATGTCCGATCAATGGAAGATAACCTAGTGAGGTTACATTGCATTCAAAGTGGGCGTGGCCAGGTGCCACCACACAACTATGACAGTTGTAGCGTCTGTTCGGAAAGTAACCAAGGGTGTTACCTTGTGAGAGCAGCTCTTCAGGGTCAGATCGATCATGGAGAAATTCGTCCATATCCAGGTTCAGGACCCATCATTTGGTCGCCGAACTACCTTGCCGAGCAAGTTGAGGATGTTGTCATGATCTCTGGTCATCACAGGACCAGGGATGTTTTTGCCATCATCCCTCTACTTGACGAATCTAGAGTTCCCAACCGGGAACGGATCAAGGTTACTTATGATGGTCAGAAAAATCAGAAGGTTCCCATAGTCATCTATCTACCGGGGCCACTACCGTATGAATCAGCTAAGGCAATCCCTTACAAATACGGTGCAACAATAATCGAGAATGGAAAGGAAATTCCATTACCCTCTGTCGTGAATATTGCAGACATCAGTCGTGTAACACGGAGCGGTCGAATCTTCAACCGAGGGGTTGGAGAATCCAACAAAGAAAAGGAACTTCAGGCAGAAATTCCTGATCCACCAGTCGGTCAATCCAGTAATCCCGACCTTTCAAAAAATAATGATGAGATGCTGAAGCTCATCCAAAGGAGTGAATACAACATTGTCGATCAACTATTACAGACTCCTTCAAAGATCTCGGTATTATCACTGTTACTCAGTTCAGAAGCACATAGAGAGGCTCTACAGAAAGTCTTGGAGCAAGCCTTTGTGGAACAGGATGTAACAATCAGACAATTCAATAACATTGTCTCTAACATCACTTCCTGCAATAATTTGGGATTTAGTGATGAGGAATTACCTGAAGAGGGTCGCCGTCATAACATGGCACTCAATATCACAGTTAACTGCCAGGGCAATTCTTTAGCCAACGTACTAGTAGACACAGGGTCAGCCCTGAATGTTATGCCGAAGTCCACCTTGATGCAATTATCATTCAAGGGCCCTCCGATGAGAGTCAGCGAGGTCGTCGTCAAAGCATTCGACAGATCCAGAAAAATGGTTATCGGCGAAGTTGATCTTCCCATAACTATTGGTCCTCACACTTTCCAAATCACTTTCCAGGTCATGGACATCCGGGCAATATACAGTTGTTTATTAGGAAGACCTTGGATACATCAGGCTGGAGCGGTCACTTTGACCCTCCACCAAAAGCTAAAGTTCGTCAAGAACGATCAACTTGTCACGGTTTGTAGGGAACAAGCCTTGCTTGTAAGCAACTTATCATCATCTACTTGTGTGGAACCCGAGGAGGTTATTGGAACTCAGTTCCAAGCACCATCGGTGAGCAAGGACAATCAGTTCAAAGAAGGAACTTCAATTTCTTCATACAAAGATGCTATCAAAGCGGTCGAGAGTACCGATACGACAGGATGGGGACGGCTTGTCATTCCTATTGACAATAAAACAAAGAAGGGTCTTGGTTTTTCTGCAACCTGTACCCAGACAGCCGCCAACGATGAAAGTCATCATCCCCTTCAAAACTTCTTCCACAGTGGAGGTTTTCTTCACCCATTGTCTCAGAAAGTTCATGCTATCAATGAGGAAGATCCCTCTGACGCAGATGAAGAGTGGAAGTCCTATCTTAATGTGGACGATTATATGTCTCAGGAAGAGGTGCCTATGCCTTTTTGCTTTCCTACGGAAAGTCCAAGATTTATACCAAGATCAGATGTCGAAATGATCTACGGAGATTGTGATCCAGAAGGATGCCGTGCTCCGCCAAATTCATTAGAGGAGGACACTCTGATGAAAGACAATTTTGACCACAATTACTATGGCCCGATGGATGGCCTGCCAATGTGGCAGCCTTACCCAGGAGACTTGGGGCAAGAAAGTCAGCCGAGTAATGAAACTCAGCTGAGCATCATTGAACAGAATACCTGTGTCCCCACCATGTCATGGGATCAACACTCAGGTCATTCAGAAACTACTCAACATGAAGATGAATTCGCAACGTTTGCAGGACTAGAATTCATCAACTATGCTTTTCCCGAGGTCAACGTCATCGAGAGGAATGATTCCTCCAGTTCCACAGAAGTGTGGGACACCTTGGGACAACCGAGTGGAAAATTCGACTTTATGGTCAAGTACGCCGCTCCCTAAAGCTCTCGTATCAGGCTCGAATATATCCAGCCAACTAGATGGGGAGATACAGCTGAGAGCACAAATACTATGCAAAATACAATAGAGGAATCCTCCTACGACAATTCTGCTTGGGAGACAGATTCCAATGATCCTGCTCCACCAGAAATCAGCGTCATTTCTGAAGACAAATCAAGGAAGGTGCCAGACTTTGTGATTCACCGAGGAGTTCGCCGCCAATGGGTTGCCGTCGAGGTTCCGAAGGTCGTTCGTCAGTCAAAGTAATTGCCATCTTTAACCTTTCACCCTGCCCAGGTGAAACGGATATTTTGATAGGGCTCGTTTTCTGTAAATTTCCCTCTTCGCTTTGCCCGAAGGGATAGAGTTTTGTTTTATAGGGTTGTAGTTTCAAGAGTCGACTTGTTCATTAATAAAATAATGTCGTTCTGTAATTTCCGCATTAATTGCTGTTTTCTCTTTTTGCTTTTTCAGAAAATGGTAATCCTAAAAAACAATTCAATAATAAAAACAAGCAGTAAAATCAAAACACTGCACACACTTGCATTTTCTCTATCTCTTCTAAACACGAATCATCACGTCATGCAGATTGCTTGTTTTATACCCCGTTGAAACATACGATCCGATGCCTTCTTCCAACTTTGAGTTCCCAGTATTCGAGGCTGAAGAAGAAATGACGACCAAATTCCAGAAGAGATCTCCCGACTACTCAGACAAGAGGAAAGGTCCATCGAACCTCACAAAGAGCCGTTGGAAACGGTAAACTTGGGTTCAGAAAAAGAGAGAAAGGAAATTAGGATCGGAGCATTGCTCAGTCCAACTGCCAGAGAGGATTTGATAAAGCTTCTCAAAGAATTTCCCGATGTATTCGCTTGGTCCTATCAGGATATGCCAGGGTTGGATACCAGCATCGTGGAACATCACTTACTGTTGAGATCAGAATGTCCGCCAGTAAAGCAAAGGTTGAGACGCACTCACCCGGACATGGCCATCAAAATCAAGGAGGAGGTACAGAAACAGATCGACGCGGGTTTCCTCGCTACATCTGAATATCTTCAATGGTTAGCCAACATCGTACCCGTTCCCAAAAAGGACGGAAGGGTCAGAATGTGTGTTGATTACAGAGATCTGAACAAGGCAAGTCCAAAGGACGACTTTCCTTTACCACACATTGACATGCTGGTTGACAGCACAACAAAGTTCAAAGTATTCTCCTTCATGGATGGATTCTCGGGCTATAACCAGATCAAAATGGCGCTGAAAGACATGGAGAAAACTTCATTCATTACCCCATGGGGTACCTTTTGTTACAAGGTAATGCCGTTCGGTTTGAAGAATGCCGGGGCAACCTATCAAAGGGCCATGACTACTCTGTTTCATGACATGATACACAAAGAAATCGAGGTATATGTCGATGATTTGATTGCAAAATCAAGAACAGAGGATGAGCACGTTGAACATCTGTCAAAATTGTTCGAACGTCTAAGAAAATTCAAGCTCCGCTTGAATCCCAACAAGTGCACCTTCGGTGTCCGTTCGGGGAAATTACTAGGGTTCATCGTCAGCCAGAAAGGAATTGAAGTTGATCCTAACAAGGTCAAGGCCATTCAAGAAATGCCTTCTCCGAAAACTGAAAAACAAGTCAGAGGATTCCTGGGACGTTTGAACTACATCTCCAGATTCATATTCCTTATGACCGCGACGTGTGCGCCGATTTTCAAATTACTCAAAAAGAACCAGGATTGCGTTTGGTCAGAAGATTGCCAAACCTCCTTCGACAGTATCAAGGAATATCTGTTGAATCCTCCGATTCTATCACCTCCAGTGGAAGGAAGACCACTGATAATTTACCTCACAGTCCTAGAGGACTCAATGGGATGTGTACTTGGCCAACAAGACGAAACTAAAAGGAAAGCGTCTGCCATTTACTATCTAAGCAAGAAGTTCACCGACTGCGAGACTCGGTACACGATGCTTGAGAAAACTTGTTGCGCTTTGGCTTGGGCAGCCAAACGTCTTCGCCAGTACATGATTCGTCATACTACTTGGTTGGTCTCCGAAATGGATCCAATCAAGTACGTTTTCGAAAAACCTGCTCTCACGGGAAGGATTGCCCGTTGGTAGATGTTACTATCAGAATATGACATAGAGTACCATGCTCAGAAAGCCGTTAAAGGAAGTATTTTAGCCGATCATTTGGCTCATCAACCGATTGACGATCAAGAATCAATCGGGTTTGACTTCCCAGACGAAGATGTCATGTATCTAAAGATGAAAGATTGCGATGAACCGCTACCCAGTGAAGGGCCAGAACCAGGTTCCCAGTGGGGACTTATCTTTGACGGAGCAGTCAATCATTATGGAAACGGAATTGGGGCAATCATTGTTACCCCTCAAGGTTCCCACATTCCTTTCATTGCCAGACTTACGTTCAAATGTACGAACAACGAGGCCGAATACGAAGCATGTATCATGGGTCTCGAAGAAGCGATTGATTTAAGGATCAAAAACTTGGACGTATACGGCGATTCAGCCCTGGTTATTAACCAGATAAAAGGAGATTGGAACACATACCAATCAGGATTGATTCCTTACAAAGACTATGCAAGAAGGTTGTTACCCTTCTTCAACAGAGTCGACTTTCATCACATCCCTCGTGATGAGAATCACATGGCTGATGCATTAGCCACTCTCTCTTCCATGATTAGTGTAGGTCGATGGAATGACATACCTAAGATCGACATAATGCGCCTTGAACGGCCCGCTTACATCTTCGCGATTGAAGCAGTCATAGACGACAGACCTTGGTATCACGATATCAAATGCTTCCTTCAGAAACAAGAGTACCCATCTGGGGCACTCAGAAAAGACAGGAAAACCCTCAGAAGATTGGCTGGAAACTTCTTCCTAAGCGGTGACACTCTTTATAAGAGAAATTTTGACATGGTCTTGCTCCGATGCGTCGACAGACCAGAGGCAGACATACTCATGAAAGAAATTCATGAAGGATCCTTTGGCACTTATGCCAACGGACACACAATGGCGAGAAAAATTCTCAGGGCCGGGTATTATTGGTTGACCATGGAATCCGACTGCTACAAGTACATGAGGAGGTGTCACAAGTGTCAGATATACTCCGACAAAATTCATGTACCGCCATCACATCTCAAAGTTCTTTCTTCCCCGTGGCCTTTTTCCATATGGGGAATCGACATGATTGGTATGATTGAGCCCAAGGCTTCAAACGGACATCGGTTCATCCTGGTAGCCATTGACTATTTCACCAAGTGGGTCGAAGCAGCGTCATTCGCCAATGTAACCCGACAAGTGGTGGTCCGATTTATCAAAAACAATATCATCTGCCGTTATGGTGTTCCAAGCGAGATCATTACTGATAATGGATCTAACTTGAACAATAAGATGATGAAAGAGTTGTGTGCAGAGTTCAAGATCGAACACCATAACTCATCTCCCTACCGACCCAAGATGAACGAAGCGGTAGAAGCGGCTAACAAGAACATCAAGAAGATTGTTCAAAAGATGGTTGTAACCTATAAAGATTGGCACGAAATGCTACCCTTTGCTCTTCATGGTTATCGCACATCGGTCCGTACTTCAACAGGGGCAACCCCTTTCTCTCTAGTATATGGCATGGAGGCAGTGCTCCCCATAGAAGTAGAGATCCCATCAATCCGGGTGTTGATGGAAGCGAAGCTCACTGAAGCTGAATGGTGTCAAAGTCGACACGACGACCTGAACCTGATCGAAGAGAAGCGAATCACGGCACTATGCCACGGTCAGTTGTATCAACAGAGAATGAAGAGGGCGTTTGACAAAAAGGTCCGACCTCGTGTCTTCAGGAAAGGAGACCTTGTGCTCAAGAAGATACAATCATTTCTCACTGATTCTCGAGGCAAATGGACCCCAAATTATGATGGCCCCTATGTGGTCACGAAAGCTTTCTCAGGCGGCGCCTTGAGACTTGCAACCATGGACGGAGAGGAATTTGCCTACCCCACGAATGTTGATGTAGTCAAGAAATACTTCGCCTAAAAAACAAAAAAAAAAAAACGTCTCGGTGGATTGAAAACCCGAAAGGGCGGTCCAGGCAAAAGTTAGAGACATGAAAAGAATCATCCCGATGGATTGGAAATCTCATAGTACAATCCAGGCAAAAGTTAGGGATAATGGCAAGTAACTATGTTCAACAGAGGCAAGTCCCTCAGCAGCAGTTGCATCATCATCCGTCAGAAAAACTCCAGTCAAGGTCATCTTCGACAGAAGCTCAGGATGTCCCGAATTCAAAGTTGGTAGAAGGATAGTGGTCGTTATGTTTCAATGTAGCCCTTTTCCCTGTAAATTACCATTTTCTAACTTTGTATATACTCTTTGGAATCACGCGTTTGGCTGATCTCCATCTTATCAATAAAATTTGAGCCCTTGTGCTTTTGTTTGTAATTCTTTACTTGTTTTAGCTTTACAGAACGACGTTGTTTAAACTTAATCAGCGATTCTTGAAATAAAACAAAAATAAATTTACTTGTTAAACTTTTTCTGCTTTTAAATTAAAGATGGCATTTCTTTTGACTGTTGAACATCAGAAGAACATCGATCGCTTCTCCCGAAGTAAGCGGACTTCAAAGTGCAGAATCAAAGTACTCCTTCTAAACTAGTATGCCTGAATGAAGGGATCAACTGTGTCAGAGACCTTGTTTCATCTGACACGCCTCGGCCGAGTTCTCATCTCCTAAGCCCGATCAACATAGCTCCCAACGGGACTATCTCTCCTAAGCAAGGTGGAATTGCTATTTTGAACCAACGGTACTTCTTCGCCCCGCGATGGCCGAGTATCCAATTGTGTTCATCCATTAGTCTGTATGTCGCGTCTGTTTTGTCAGCATATACATACGTACTTCATGCATTTTTTATTTGCAATTACATTTCATATTGCATTGTTATCGCTCTAGCCGGTCTTGTCCCCTAGTGATAAACAGTTTTCTCAATCGAGTTTGTCAGTTCTTTCCTCGTCAGGAAGTGTTGCGTCTGCACAATCTCGCCACCAGTGTATCTTTAGATCAGAGTCGGCACGTGGCCACTTTGATAATTTGAACCTCTGAAAGATCAGAGAACCTTCAACAGATGTCACTCTTCGCCATTAAAGATGATATCCTTGCTTTCCCGGATTAAGGAAAATCCACAGAGAAAGCCTCGTGATCAGAGATTCGGCAGCACGCCAGTTTTGCTCCGAAAAACCACTGATGAGAAGGTCATTGGCACCTCAAAATTGGACCCCATCATATGGCATTTCTCCGGGAAGATCCCGAGAAAAGTATGATGAAAGATCCCAAATGAAAACAGTCTCTCAAGAGACTCGCTTTCCCCAGTAGAAACAAATGGCGTCTTCAACAGAGAAGTTTGTACAACTCTACAACTCAGACGACTGGGGTCCCCAGCAAGTCTGACAACAAAACATTTTCTACTCAAATGGCATCTCCCCAAGAAAATTCGGCGAGAAGTTTAAAGGAAAACCGCTACACATAGCGTCCCTTGTCAATAAAGTTTATTGACAAAAGAAACTAAGACCAGTTCCTTGGTAGGAAACCAGGATCGAGGGGAAGTTTATTTCAAAAGAAACTAAGACCAGTTCCTTGGTAGGAAACCAGGATCGAGGGGAAGTTGACAAAAGAAACTAAGACCAGTTCCTTGGTAGGAAACCAAGAACGAGGGGAAGTTCAAAAGAAACCAAGACCAGTTCCTTGGTAGGAAACCATGATCGAGGGGAAGTTTATTTCAAAAGAGACTGAGACCAGTTCTTGGTAGGAAACCAGGATCGAGGGGAAGTTTACCTTTTCTAAGAATCATTGCTTAGCTAAAGAAGATGAATGCGTAAGCTACCATTCATAACCACCATCAAAATTTCGGGTATTCCGATATTTAATCCTCTTGCACCCCGAATGCCCGAATCCCTTCTTCATTCACACCTTCGGGTCCAAGAAGATTAAATAGGGGCATCTGTAATACCCCAAATTTTGACCACTTAGATTTCCCATCATTGTGAAAATCATCATCACAATATGGATGTACCTTTATGCTTCATTAGTCTCCCCAAAGATGGGTGAGCATCCACTACAATCAAAATTAGGGTTTCAAGCCCTCTCTGAGTGCTTAGACAAAGGATCAATCAAGAAATGACATGATCTTCAACTTGTCTAATCTCTTAAACATCCACAATGGATCAAAAAGGACTCCCACTTCAAGGATTAAGCACAAGGCTGCTCCCTTCTAGGTGGATCAAGTCTCAAGATCGACGGTGTCACCAAATTAGGGTTTTGGTCGACCGGGGCCTCCAGATGGAAATTTTCATCTGGGCACGAGGCAATGATCCAAAACATAACCTAATATACTTCATGGAACCTCATGAACCCATGCATCAAGTCAATTTTTCCTCAGGGGATGCATTCATCAAAAAATCAGGAATTAGGGTTTCTTGACCTAATTCATCCCTAAGTTGACTTTTGGGACAAACCATGAGCCAAGACCTCAAGAGATGATTTGAGGGTCTCTAATATACCATATTGATCCATTTGGAACAATGGATTGATCCAAGAAGTTTGAGCAACAAGTCTCAATTTCATCTGCACCACAATTAGGGTTTTAAGGGAAAAGTCAACTGTAACTTTGACTTTTGACCAGGACATGCTCCCAAACCCTAATACATGATTGAATATACCCTATGACACCCATGGAACATGTCCATCAAGTTTGATTTAGGTCAAGGACATGATTTCCTGAAGAAGTGCACAGTTTGGAATTCATCTGATAAAAAGTCAACTATGAACAAAAGTCAACTTTGACTTTTTGAGATTTTTCACCAAAATGGATTTTTAACCCTAAAATGATGTTAATGTATGATTTGAATCATCATTCATCACGAAAAATCAAGAAAAGTGAGATAACTTGTAAAAGGGGTAACCATAAAACTTAGAAATTTTTCTAAGTTAAAAATAAAGTGGCAAAGGTACCAACTTTGAAGGACCATAACTCCTAAACCACAAGGCCATTTTTTCTCATCCAAAGATGGATTTGTAGCCCTCATTATCACCTACAAAAACTTCAACTACAAGTCATTCCAATTCATTAAGGATTTTGATTTATGGAATGATCAAAGTGGTTGAAAAGTGAAAATGTCACTTTTTCCAACACTTAGTGAAATTTTCACTAAGTCAGATTCTGCCTCACTTTTTGCCAAATGTAGGGGGATTTTTCAGTTGGAATCAAAAGAGATCAAAACCAAACTTGTTCAAACAGTTGTTGTATCATGTAAGAGCTTTCCAAAATGGCCAAGAACATTGCCAAATTCAACCTACACCATGAGATACAACCTTGCCAAGTTGCCTTGCTGAAATCTGTCAAGGCAAGGCAGAATTTGCAACTTTGGGCGATTTGCCAAAATCAGCCAAATTCAATTGCTCCTATCCACTTGGACACCTCAGAGGATTGAATCTAAAGGGGACAATCACTGAGCCAAGCCTCCAAAGTCCATGGAACAAGAAATAGCATGTTGAACCTAGAATGGCCAAAATAGGGACAAGACTTCAAATTTGGAATGAGGCATTCAATGGAACCATCAAGGTGGCATGGATTGAGCCATTCTCATCTGAAATCAGTCAAGACTTATCCGACACTAAGGGGACCAAAGCTCTGTGCCCTAACCTCTAGTCAATGGCTAGAGGAGACTTGGATTTTCATTTGCCAACATTGGCCAAACCTACTTACCAGCTGCCATGCACTATTCCTTGCAAAACAAACTTGCTCTACTATAAATAGAGCTCAATTGTGGTCAGTTTGAGTACACCAAAGCCATCTAATAGATGCTTTCCTCAAAATCTCTTCTTTCACTCCAATTTTGCCTTCTAAGGCAAGTCACTATCGGGTTTTGAGTTTGAGAGCAATTCCAATCAAACCAATCACTCACACACCTCACATACATCACATATGAGCTGATCAAACACTTAGATTACTTCTGAAACATCAATTTCACAAAATCACCAGCTGGTTGCTCAAATTTTCAATCAAGTTGCAGCTGAGGTACCACAAAGTGATCCAGCCAATTTCAATCAAGTCCAACCATCCAAACACGATCCATAGGGTGTAGGGAAGCTGTTCAGATCATCACCACTCATCTGTAACACCTCCAAATCAAAAATCACTTTGAACTTGCTGTCACGGCCTAGAGGTAAGCACATACTTGGTCATCTCTCAATCTATGCATATTTCCTCACGCAATAATTTGGCCATATGTTCATAATCATGCATGGAATGTTTTCCCTCAATTAATTGCATTGTTTGAATCGTGTATAAAAAATCCTAGCCTTCATGCAGAAATTAGGGTTCTTGAGGTTTCTTCGTGATTTCTTGTTGTATGTTTAATTTAAATGAAATTAAAGTACATAGACATGATCGTGAGGTTGAGACGAGCATAATGATATGTGGATTGCATGATATGATTACGTATTCATGGAGATTGGATAGAAAACGCAATCTGAAAAACCAAGAACACGCGCGTGTTCTTCAGCTGTTCTTGGCGCCATTTTTCATAAATTCAAATATTTGAATTTTGTGATTTTGTTTAATTGATTCAAAAATTAATTTCTCTCTGAGTTTTAATGATTTTGAGTTGATTCTTTTTTTAATAATTCACAAAAATGTTAAAATATTTTATTTTCACAAAAAATCCCAAAAATATTAATTATTTCATATAATTGATATTTTTGTAAAGAATTAATATTTTGATTGTTTTTGGCATTTTAAATATTTTTTCTACATTGATTTTGCAACTTTTAATGCTTTCTAATTATTTTGTAGGTCAATACTTAATTTTTGAAGCATTAATCCAAGATCACAATTTGTTTTCCATGTGTTAAACAATTTTTGATCATTTTAATTGAATTTTTATTCAATTAAATACATTTTGAAAACAAATTAGGGTTTTGGATTAATTCAACCCTCATAAATCATTTTCAAACACTTTGGACCTCTTGAGAGAGTGTAAGACCCATCCCCCCTTGTACAAAAACTTTTTGGGCCTCACTCATTGTATAAGTCCCTCTGTACAAGTAAACGGCGCGATCGTCGCCCGTTTAAAAATAAAAATCATCTGGGCCTCTCCTTGAGCTATAAGACCCATTCAAAACACTTTGGGCCTCTATTAGAGTGTAAGACCCAATCCCCCTTTTAACCAAAACATTTTGGGCCTCACTTATTGTATAAGTCCCTCTGCGTTAAAAGAAAACCTCGGCGCGATCGCCATTTTTAAACGAAAAATCATTTGGGCCTACCCTCGTGTTATAAGCCCCACTCTTTTTTCTTTAAACCTTTTTGGGCCTCTTGAGAGAGTGTAAGACCCATCCCTTTGTACAGAAAACCTTTTTGGGCCCCAGTCACTTGTATAAGTCCCGCTGTACAAAGTCAAACAGTGCGCTCACTGATAAAACCCTGGGCCTCTCCTTGAGCTGTAAGCCCCAAATCTTTCTTTTTCAAAGCACTTTCTCCTTTGATTTTGAATATACTGTTGTTTTCAATCTTTCTTTGTTGAAC
The DNA here is from genome assembly GCA_022829125.1 of Lathyrus tuberosus. Taxonomy (NCBI): domain Eukaryota; kingdom Viridiplantae; phylum Streptophyta; class Magnoliopsida; order Fabales; family Fabaceae; genus Lathyrus; species Lathyrus tuberosus. The sequence continues at coordinate 40,130,808 of JALAZF010000002.1, forward strand.
AACTAACCAAACAGCATGGAAGCACTCCAACCGAGTACGTGGTTATCGCTTTCATTTACTGCTTTCATATTATAAACTGTATTGTGGGGCTGCTCACTGTAAGTCTCCTTTTATAAACTCATATCTACTGTGTAATAATAGTATAGATATTTCGAGTTTCCCCGGCTACTACGTCTAGAACTAGGTGACGTCGTTTCATTTATTCATAGAAATAGACGCCTAGATCCCCAATAGGAGCACCAGATACAGTCTTCTCTTCGGCTGTCCTCCTTAGGAATCGTCAAGAAGCTCTACTCCCCAAGATGAATGTATTCTCCGTGAATGGCATCTTTGAGTTTCTTCCAAATTCTCGAACTTTCCTGACTTGATCTATTCCTTGTGGATAGCTTGCCTTGAATGTCTCGGGGTTTGGGTACCCACTACGGTCATAATCTTGGACCTTAACTAAGGAACCCTCTTCAAAAGCTAAAAGTCGATGGATAGTAAACCTCGCACGTTTACCAGTGGTTTTTATCTTTAAAAGAGTTATCTCTCCTAATGGAAAGGAGATGATAGACCCACGGGCTTCTTAAAAGCACCGGCCTCCTCTTGGGCATTATTCAAGGACCCTACGGCTTCTTAGAAGTATTCACAGCCTCCTCTTAGGCTTCGTATAATGATCTCTTCCTCCGGGAATGATAGCCTCCTCTTGGGCTTCGTACAAGGACCCGTCGGCTTCTTAAAAGTTTCCAGCCTCCTCTTGGGCTTCGTACAAATTGTCCCGACGACCTCCTAGAGGTATAGGAATAAAACCTAGTCATCCTCATAGAACAGTCCTTTCATAGAGTCTACTACTGTTTCTCAAAGCATAGTACAAAAGATAAAACTCTAGACACGGACAGTCTAACTTCCTTGAGTCTCAAAAGACATTCTCAAGTGACCCCTTCGTTAAATAGGAAGGAAACCCGCAGACTCGGACAGTCTCAACACCCTTTGGATTTCCAGTTTCCTCAAAGAAAAGGAGACCACCCCGATCCTCAGATCTAACCCATGAGTACAATGATGCTCATATAAGAACTGATTTTCTCTTTCAAAATCAGTATACTGGACCTGTCACTTAACTGACATAGCCTCCTCTTGGGCTTTGTACAATGACTCTCCCTAGCGGAGTCAAACAACGCTTTAGCCTCCATCTCGGGCTTTGTACGAGATACAAAGACTCTCTTGTTGAGTCATGATGGTATGACGTCAGGGGCATGGGTCAAAGAAACTGAACAATTCAACCATTAAGTAATTAGTGGGATATTCAGTTAAGGCCATGCAAACAGGCGTCGAAATGGTTATTATATCAAGAAATGGCCTTCCTACCAATTCTGGCGAAAGGACATTCCTTGGGGGCAATTTGTTAACCCTCATTTTTGACGCTAGAAAGAATCAAAGTTATTTTAAGTTAAAAAAATTATTTTTAATGTAAAGAAGGCTTCGATCCAGTTTTGGTGAAGCCTGAGTCGAATAGAGGTTGTAGGAACCTCAAAAAATGGCTAAGTGCTGGAAAGGTTTCGACCATGAGAATATGGAAACAAGCGTTGCAGTTGTTATATTAAGGTTGGAGGGAATTTCCAATGTTTGAAATTTAAATAAGAGCAGTTGGGAACGTGGGAACAGTTGAGACTAAGGAGAAGGCGCCAAAATCCACACGTTCGAAGCAGTAACCACCACTTAGTAGTTATTTCCTAGCACTATAAATAGGAGTTAGTTCTATGTAATAGGCGTGTTCATATTTTTGTACAAGTTACTCAAAGAAACTCAAAGTACCCCGCGTGTAGAGAAACGAGTTCGTGAGAATGTACGTAATGTAACACCATTTCCTTCATGAATACAATTTATCTTTGTCATGTTTAAGATTCAACCATTTACTTTCCATGCTTTTACAATTTCTTGAACTTTATCTTCCATGCCAAATTTACTTTCAAAGTCATTTAAACTATCTGCATTTACCTTCGACTGCACTGTTACATTCAAGCATTTAATCTTCAAGCATTTGCTTTTCAAAGTCTTTTATTTTCAAGAACGTGGAGTTCACCTTTAATCCATTGCATTTATTTTTAAAGTCCTTTACTTTTCTGCACTTTACTTTCGACAACACTTTTATCATTCCAGCCTTTACTTTTCAAGAACGTGGAGTTCGTTGCATTTTACTTTCAAAGCTTTTTACTTCTTGTCCTTTCCTTTCGACGCCTTTAAATTCTGCACCCTTTACTTACAGCCCTTTAAATTTCAAGCCTTTACTTTACTTTATTGCAAGTAGTCGAACGTGGAGTTCAGTTAGATTTTATTCCAGCATTGTCGAACGTGGAGTTCAGTTTACATTCCCTTTAATTTTTATTTGTCATTTACACTTGTCTCTCGAATTTAGCACATGTCCTAGGATTTGTGTGGTCGATCCTGCAAGTTAATTAATTCTCGTTTAAGATTGATAGACCAGAGGTTATTTACCAAAATTCACAGTAAACAGTTACTCTCAACAAAGTTCAACATGATAGGAGGTCTTGGAAGAACAAGTACCGCATTCTCAACGTGGAGTGTACCAAAATACAACAACTACTAAAAGATAAGGATGCTCTGATCGAGATTTTAGAGCAACATGCTGTAGATAATCAGGGTGACCAAAGGAATTTGCTCGCTCCTTTCACTTGGCAAAGGAATGACAACCCGACAACGGCCCAAGAGCCCCTGTCAAAGAAAAGGAAAGTACCAGAATCAGCACCCGGTTTCTCCTCAGAGAGGACTCGGGACCCACTAGATTAGGTTTCTGTTTCCGTACCTTATAATCTACTGTATTTCCATTTCCGCAATCCTTTGAATTCAATAAAACGGGGTTTCCCCACTGTTTGATATTTGCAATCTAATTGTCAAAGTTTATTTTGATTAAACCAAAAAAAATAATTAATATAATCATTGCATTCATCATTCTCACGCAACGCATTCTTCTTACCTACGAGTCTCACATTTGTGTCTCGATTCTAGAGTTAAACTGTCTCATTCGTACAATAATCGGGCCAATCATTAGAAAAGGATGGATGATCTCGAGGAAGAGAACAGAGAGTTGAAAGAAGAGATCGACGCTTTAAGAGAGGATATGAGAAAGCTTCGTAATGACATGCAAGCCATGGCAGAAGCTCATCTACAAAGAACCGTGATCTCAGAGATCACCTCAATGCCCATAGTGGAGAAGTATGATCCTAGGTATTAAATGCCGAAAGATCGTCCCTGGTGTAGTGAGCGATTTTGGACGTGGTTCTTAAGCGCTGGTCGCTCTCTGCGGTTGAGCTTAAAACTACAGGTCGATTCATATTTTATCCTATTGTGAGCTGATGAAGGAAGGGAAATAGATGTCTCCAATTAACCCTGCTTTGCATAGTGAGTTTAAACAGCGGTCTGTTAGGTTACGAATGCTATCAATGTGGGGGGTCTTTCTTGTGCTATTTAACAGAATGACAGGTTTCTGGCGGGGAACAAGGATTAGGATGTTAGGACTGATGCTTTTGAATTACTGCTTTTGATATGGGATTTTGGGTTTTTGTTTAGTGTGCTCACTAAGATTTTTCTTTCAATCTTATGCCTACGTATTCCCGTTTATCCAAAACAGGGAAATCAGAGCGCTCGTAGTTCCTCCTATTCTATGGGAGGAAATTGGTTTTTGGTGTCTTGTTCAAAGCCCAAGACGTGAAGCGAAAGGTGATTTGTATCTTGTTCAAAGCCCAAGATGTGAAGCTGAAAAGTCTATTTGTGTCTTGTTCAAAGCCCAAGACGTGAAGCTGAAAAGTCTATTTGTGTCTTGTTCAAAGCCCAAGACGTGAAGCTGAAGGACCTCGACTTTAGAGAGAATTTGTCATCTCTAAAGAAGGGTTTGTCTGTCACAACTGTTGGGTGACTGGTTATAAAGGAGAATTACTTTAACCGGGATACGCGGATCCTAGCAATGCCATAATTTCCTTTATAGGGGGTTTTAACCTGAAGGGGAAGACTTTAACTCAGTGTAGAGCAATGCTATCTTTCCTTAGGAACTTCTCATGCTAAAAGAGGGACAGTGGCATGGATGTAGATGATCCAGAGGCTTGCCGCTTACAGGGATTAGATGAAGGGAGTTGTTTGATGTTTGTTTACTGTGAACGAGGCACAGTTTTGATGATAAAAGGTTAATTGGATTAACCAGTGATTTTCTTATACAAAGCCTAAGAGGAGGCTGATATGTGTCTCGTACAAAGCCCGAGGGAGAGGCTAAAAGGTTTTGACTCAATGATGGAATCTTTTGGTATCTCGTATAAAGCCCGAGATGGAGGCTATTATTTATTTGGCTCAATAAGAACCTTTTTGTATCTCGTATAAAGCCCGAGATGGAGGCAAAAGGGGTAATTGACTTAGCAAGGGAGTCTCTTATGTGTCTCGTACAAAGCCCGAGAGAGAGGCTAAACGTCACTGGAGAAGGATCATTATACAAAGCCTAAGAGGAGGCTGTGGCGACTGTTCCAGTTAAGTGACAGGTCCAGTATACTGATTTTTAAAGAGAAAATCAGTTCTTATATGAGCAACACTGTACTCAGGGATTTGATTTGAGGATCAGGGTTATTCCCGTTCTTTGAGGAAACGGGAAATCCAAAGGGTATTGAGACTGTCCGAGTCTGCGGGTTTCCTTCCTATTTAACGAAGGGGTCACTTGAGAATGTCTTTGAGACTCAAGGAAGTTAGACTGTCTAAGTCTAGAGTTTCATCTTTTGTACTATGTTTTGAGAAACAGTAGTAGACTCTTTGAAAGGACGGTTCTATGCAAATGACTAAGTTCTGTTCCTATACCTCTAGGAGGTCGTCGGGACAATTTGTACGAAGCCCAAGAGGAGGCTGGAAACTTTTAAGAAGTCGACTGGTCCTTGTACGAAGCCCAAGAGGAGGTTATCATTCTCGGAGGAAGAGATCATTATACAAAGCCTAAGAGGAGGCTGTGAATACTTCTAAGAAGCCGTAGGGTCCTTGTACTAAGCCCAAGAGGAGGCGGGGTTGCTTTTAGGAAGCCTGTGGGTCCTTGTATGATGCCCAAGAGGAGGCCGATGGTTTTAAGAAGCCCGTGGGTCCCCAAACCCCGAGAAATTCAAGGAAATGCTATTCACCGAGAATAGATCAAAGTCAGGAAAATTCGAGAATTTGGAAGAAACTCAAAGATGCCATTCACGGAGAATACATTCATCTCTGGGAGTAGAGTTTCTTGACAATTCCTAATGAGGACAGCCTCAGAGAAGACTGTGTCTGGTGATCCTATTGGGGGATCTAGTTGTCTATTTCTACAAATAAACGAAACGGCGTCACCTAGTTCTAGACGTAGTGGCCGGGGAAACTCGAAATATCTATACTATTATTACACAGTCGATATGAGTTCATGAAAGAAGACTTACAGTGCAACAGCCCCACAATACAGTTATATGTATATGAAAGCGGTAAATGAAAGCGTATAAACACTTACTTGGTTGTAGAGCTTCCATGCTGTTTGGTTAGTTGTTCAACAAAGAAAGATTGAAAACAACAGTATATTCAAAATCAAAGGAGAAAGTGCTTTGGAAAAGAAAGTTTTGGGGCTTACAGCTCAAGGAGAGGCCCAGGGTTTTATCAATGAGCGCACTGTTTGAATTTGTACAGAGGGACTTATACAAGTGACTGTGGCCCAAGATGGTTTTCTGTACAAAGGGATGGGTCTTACACTCTCTCAAGAGGCCCAAAAAGTTTAAAGAAAAAGAATGGGGCTTATAACACGAGGGTAGGCCCAGATGATTTTTCCGTTTGAAATGGCGATCGCGTCGAGGTTTTCTTTTAACGCGGAGGGACTTATACAATAAGTGAGGCCCAAATGATTTTGGTTAAAAAGGGATTGGGTCTTACACTCTATTAGAGGCCCAAAAGTGTTAAATGGGTCTTATAGCTCGAGGAGAGGCCCAAGGGTTATTTTGAAAAGGCGACGATCGCGCCGTTTGTTTTTGACGGTATCAGAACTTATACAATACACTGAGGCCCAAAATGTTTTGGTCAAGAAAGGATTGGGTCTTACACTCTATTAGAGGCCCAAAAGTGTTTTGAAAATGATTTATGAGGGTTGAATTAATCCAAAAACCCTAATTTGTTTTCAAAAATGTATTTAATTGAATAAAAATTCAATTAAAATGATCAAAATTGTTTTACATATGGAAAACAAATTGTGATCTTGGATTAATGCTTCAAAAATTTAGTATTGACCTACAAAATAATTAGAAAGCATTAAAAGTTGCCAAATCAATGTAGAAAAAATATTTAAAATGTCAAAAACAATTAAAATATTAATTCTTTGTAAAAATATCAATTATATGAAATAAATAATATTTTTGGGATTTTTTGATAAAATAAAATATTTTAACATTTTTGTGAATTATTAAAAAAAGAATCAACTCAAAATCACTAAAACTCAGAGAGAAATTAATTTTTGAATCAATTAAACAAAATCACAAAATTCAAATATTTGAATTATTCAAAAATGGCGCCAAGAACACGCGCGTGTTCTGGGTTTGGCTGATTTGCATTTTCTCCTCAATCTCACTGAATACTTGATTATATCATGCAATCCACATATCATTATGCTCGTCTCAACCTCACGATCATGTCTATGTCCATTAATTTCATTTAAATTAAACATAAAACATGAAATCACGAAGAAACCTCAAGAACCCTAATTTCTGCATGAAGGCTAGGATTTTTGATACACGATTCAAACAATGCAATTAATTGAGGGAAAACATTCCATGCATGATTATGAACATATGGCCAAATTATTGTGCGAGGAAATATGCATAGATTGAGAGATGACCAAGTATATGCTTACCTCTAAGCCGTGACAGCAAGTGCAATGTGATTTTTGATTTTTGATTGCAATGTGGTCAAAATTTCTCTTATAGAGTGTATCACCGCTCAGGAAGAAGTTTCCAGCCAATCTTCTGAGGGTTTTCCTGTCCTTCCTGGATGCCCCAGGTGGGTATTCTTGTTTCTGAAGGAAGCATTTGATATCATGGTACCAAGGTTTGTCATCTATGACTACTTCAATCGTGAAGACGTAAGCGGGCCGTTCAAGGCGCATTATGTCGATCTTAGGTATGTCATTCCATTGACCTACACTAATCATGGAAGAGATAGTGGCTAAAGCGTCAGCCATGTGATTTTCATCACGAGGGATGTGATGAAACTCAACTCTGTTGAAGAAGGGTAACAACCTTCTTGCATAGTCTTTGTAAGGAATCAATCCTGATTGGTATATGTTCCAATCTCCTTTTATCTGATTGATAACCAAGGCTGAGTCACCATATACGTCCAAGTTTTTGATCCTTAAATCAATCTCTTCCTCGAGACCCATAATACAAGCTTCGTATTCGGCCTCGTTGTTCGTACATTTGAACGTAAGTCTGGCAGTGAAAGGAATGTGGGTGCCCTGAGGGGTAACAATGATTGCCCCAATTCCGTTTCCATAATGATTAACTGCTCCGTCAAAGATAAGTCCCCATTGGGAACCTGGTTCTGGCTCTTCACTGGGTAGTGGTTCATCGCAGTCTTTCATTTTTAAATACATGACATCTTCGTCTGGGAAGTCAAACCCGATTGATTCTTGATCGTCAATTAATTGATGAGCCAAATGATCGGCTAAAATAATTCCCTTAACGGCTTTCTGAGCGTGGTACTCTATGTCATATTCTGATAACAGCATCTGCCAACGGGCAATTCTTCCCGTAAGAGCAGGTTTTTCAAATACATACTTGATTGGATCCATTTCGGAGACCAACCAAGTAGTATGACGAATCATGTATTGGCGAAGACGTTTGGCTGCCCAAGCCAAAGCGCAACAAGTTTTCTCAAGCATCGTGTACCGAGTCTCGCAGTCGGTGAATTTCTTGCTCAAATAGTATATGGCAGACTCTTTTCTTTTAGTTTCGTCTTGTTGGCCAAGTACACATCCCATCGAGTCCTCTAGGACTGTGAGGTAAATGATCAGTGGTCTTCCTTCCACTGGAGGTGATAGAATCGGAGGATTCAATAGGTATTCCTTAATACTGTCGAAGGCAGTTTGGCAATCTTCTGACCAAACGCAATCCTGGTTCTTTTTCAGTAATTTGAAAATCGGCGCACATGTGGCGGTCATAAGGAATATGAATCTGGAGATGTAGTTTAAACGTCCCAAGAATCCTCTGACTTGTTTTTCAGTTTTCGGAGAAGGCATTTCTTGAATGGCCTTGACCTTGTCAGGATCAACCTCAATTCCTTTCTGGCTGACGATGAACCCTAGTAGTTTCCCTGAACGGACACCGAAGGTGCACTTGTTGGGATTCAAGCGAAGCTTGAATTTTCTCAAATGTTCGAACAATTTTGACAGATGTTCAACGTGCTCACTCTCTGTTTTTGATTTTGCAATCATATCATCGACATATACCTCGATTTCTTTATGTATCATGTCATGAAACAGAGTAGTCATGGCCCTTTGATAGGTTGCCCCGGCGTTCTTCAAACTGAACGGCATTACCTTGTAACAAAAGGTACCCCATGGGGTAATGAACGAAGTTTTCTCCATGTCTTTCGGCGCTATTTTGATCTGGTTATAGCCCGAGAATCCATCCATGAAGGAGAAAACTTTGAACTTTGCTGTACTATCTACCAGCATGTCAATGTGTGGTAAAGGAAAGTCGTCCTTTGGACTTGCCTTGTTCAGATCCCTGTAATCAACACACATTCTAACCTTTCCGTCCTTTTTGAGAACGGGTACGATGTTGGCTAACCATTGAGGATATTCAGATGTAGCGAGGAAACCCGCGTCGATCTGTTTCTGTACTTCCTCCTTGATTTTGATGGCCATGTCTGGATGAGTCCGTCTCAACCTTTGCTTTACTGGCGGACATTTCGATCTTAACGGTAAGTGATGTTCCACGATGCTGGTATCCAACCCTGGCATATCCTGATAGGACCAAGCGAATACATCGGGGAATTCTTTGAGAAGCTTTATCAAACCCTCTCTGGCAGTTGGACTGAGCAGTGCCCCAATCCTGATTTCTTTTCTCTCTTGCTCTGAACCCAAGTTTACCGTTTCCAACGGTTCTTTGTGAGGTTCAATGGACCTTTCCTCTTGTCTGAGTAGTCGGGAGATCTCTTCTGGAATTTTGTCGTCATTTTCTTCTTCAGCCTCGAATACCAGGAACTCAAAGTTGGGAGAAGGCATCGGATCGTATGTTTCAACGGGGTTTAAAACAAGTAATCTGCATGACGTGATGATTCGTGTTTAGAAGAGATAGAGAAAATGCAAGTGTGTGCAGTGTTTTTATTTTACTGCTTGTTTTTATTTGAATTGTTTTTTAGGATTACCATTTTCTGAAAAAGAAAAAAGAGAAAACATCAATTAATGTGGAAATTACAGAACGACGTTATTTTATTAATGAACAAGTCAACTCTGAAACTACAGCCCTATAAAACAAAACTCTGTCGCTTTGGGCAAAGCGAAGAGGGAAATTTACAGAAAGCGAGCCCTATCAAAACATCCGTTTCACCTGGGCAGGGTGAAAGGTTAAAGATGGCAATTACTTTGACTGGTGAATGACCTTCGGAACCTCGACAGCAACCCATTGGCGGCGAACTCCTTGGTGAATCACAAAGTCTGGCACCTTCCTTGATTTGTCTTCAGAAATAACGCTGATTTCTGGTGGGGCAGGACCATTGGAATCTGTCTCCCAGGCAGAATTGTCGTAGGAGAATTCCTCTGTTGCATTTTGCATAGCATTTGTGCTCTCAGCTGTATCCCCCCATCCAGTAGGTTGGATATCTTCGAGCCTGATACGAGAGCTTTCGGGAGCGGTGTACTTGACCATATAGTCGTATTTTCCACTTGGTTCCCCCAGAGTGTCCCAAACTTCTTTGGAACTGGAGGAGTCATCTCTCTCAATGACGTTGACCTCGGGAAAAGCATAGTTGATGAACTCAAGTCCTACAAACGTTGCAAATTCATCTTCATGTTGAGTAGTTTCTGAATGACCTGAGTGTTGATCCCATGGCATGGTGGGGACACAGGTATTCCGTTCAATGACGGTCAGCTGATTTTCATTGTTCGGCTGACTTTCTTGCCCCAAGTTTCCTGGGTAAGGTTGCCACATAGGCAGGCCATCCATCGGGCCATAGTAATTGTGGTCAAAGTTATCTTTCATTAGAGTGTCCTTCTCTAATGAATTTGGCGGAGCACGACATCCTTCCGGATCACAATCTCCATATATCATTTCGACATCTGATCTTGGTATAAATCTCAGAATTTCTGTAGGAAAGCAAAAAGGCATAGGCACCTCTTCCTGAGACATATAACCGTCCTTGTTAAGGTAGGACTTCCATTCTTCATCTGTGTCAGAGGGATCTTCCTCATTGATAGCATGAACTGTCTGAGACACTGGGTGAAGAAAACCTCCACTGTGGAATAAGTTTTGAAGGGGATGAAGACTTTCATCGTTGGCAGCTGTCCGGGTACAGGTTGCAGAAAAACCAAGACCCTTCTTTGTTTTATTGTCAATGGGAATGACAAGCTGCCCCCATCCTGTCGTATCGGTACTCTCGACCGCTTTAATAGCATCTTTGTTTGAGGAAATCGAGGTTCCTCCTCTGAACTGATTGTTCTCGTTCACCGACAGTGCTTGGAACTGCGTCCCAATAACCTCCTCGGGTTCTACACAAGTAGATGATGATAATTTTCTTACAAGCAAGGCTTGTTCTCCACAGACTGTGACAACTTGATCATTCTTGACGAACTTTAGCTTTTGGTGGAGGGTTGAAGTAACCGCTCCAGCCTGATGTATCCAAGGTCTTCCTAATAAACAACTGTATGTTGCCCGGATGTCCATGACCTGGAAAGTGACTTGGAAAGTGTGAGGACCGATAGTTATGGGAAGATCAACTTCGCCGATAACTGTTTTTCTGGATCCGTCGAATGCTTTGATGACAACCTCGCTAACCCTCATCGGAGGTCCTTTGAATGATAATTGCATCAAAGTTGACTTTGGCATAACATTCAGGGCTGACCCTGTGTCTACCAGTACGCTGGCTAAAGCATCGTCCTGGCAGTTAACTGTGATATTGAGCGCCATGTTATGACGACGACCCTCTTCAGGTAATTCTCCATCACTAAATCCCAAATTGTTGCAGGAAGTGATGTTAGAGACAATGCTATCGAACTATCTGATTGTTACATCCTGTTCCACAAAGGCTTGCTCCAAGACTTTCTGTAGAGCCTCCCTGTGGGCTTCTGAACTGAGTAACAGTGATAACACCGAGATCTTTGAAGGAGTTTGTAATAGCTGATCAACAATGTTATATTCACTCCTTCGGATGAGCTTCAGCATCTCATCATTATTTTTCGAAAGGTCAGGATTACTGGATTGACCGACTGGGGATCAGGAGCTTCTGTCTGTAGTTCCTTTTCCTTGTTAAGTTCCCCAACCCCTCGATTGAAGATTCTACCACTCCGTGTTACTCGACTGATGTCTGCAATGTTCACAACGGAGGGTAATGGAATTTCCTTTCCATTTTCAATTATTGTTGCACCGTATTTGTAAGGGATCGCCTTAGCTGATTCATACGGTAGCGGTCCTGGTAGATAGATGACTACAGGAGCCTTCTGATTTTTCTGACCATCATAAGTAATCTCGATTCGTTCCCGGTTGGGAACTTTAGATTCGTCAAGTAGAGGGATAATGGCGAAAACATCCCTGGTCCTGTGATGACCAGAGATCGTGACAACATCCTCAACTTGCTCGGCAAGGTAGTTCGGCGACCAGTTGATGGGTCCAGAACCCGAATATGGACGAATTTCTCCACGATCCGCCTGACCTTGAAGAGCTGCTCTCACAAGGTAACACCCTTGGTTACTTTCCGAACAGACGCTACAACTGTCATAGTTGTGTGGTGGCACCTGGCCACGCCCACTTTGAATACAATGTAACCTCACTAGGTTAGCTTCCACTGATCGGACATCCTGACTCTGACGCCGGGTAGGATTCCTGTTACTGATACTAATCTGCTGAGTATCTTCATCCATGTAGATTGGCATCCACCAATGATTTAACAAGTGCTGAAGTGCCTCCTGGACAAGGGTACAACCTTGATCGTTTTCGCAACCCGCTTTACAGCTTTGATAGTCATGTGATATTAAGAATCCGAGTTGGACCTGCTCAGCATATAACTCTACCAGGTTGGTATTCATCACGCGAATATCGAAGATCTGAACCATGTTGATCTGATAAGGGTTCCTATCATGGTAGTCTTGGATCCATCCAAGATCCATCTGATGCTGGAGGGCCTCCTGTATGAAAGAGCATCCCTGTTTGTTTACCGAGCAAATCAGACAAGAACTGTAATCGTGCCGCGACAAATTATGATACTGGCTTTGCCTTGAGTGCATCGCCACCAAGTTTACATTCATTGTACGGATGTCGTGGTTCTGAATGACGTTAGAATTCGTGTAGACTATATTAACTCCACGAACTCGGTGCTCTTGGATCCATCCGAGATCCATTTGTTCCTGTAGAGCTGCTTGCACTATCGAACATCCTTGATTATCTTTAGAGCAGATATCACACTGATGATAATTATGAGGTGGCACATGGCCATATCCACTCTATCTAAAATGCATCTTAACCAGATTGGTTTTCAACAAGAGTACATCGTGAGTTTGATAGACATCGTTAGTCTCTCCTTCTATCAAATTGACTGCAGCCTTCTAGTGTTGAGGCAGCGGATTCGTGAGAACATTAGGATTTGTATCCTTGAAGGATAAGACCCCGCTCCTAACAAGTTTTTGCACGTCGGACTTGAAATTGAGACAAGTCTCTATGTTATGCCCTGGACCTACTTGATGATAAGGGCATGTCTGATCCACCTTAAACCAAAAAGGCGGATTTTCCGGTACTTTAAGAGGAGATTTAGTCTGAATGTGCCCCTTAGCCGGTAGTAATGGAAACAGCTCTGCGTACGTTACGGGTATAGGATCAAATCCTGGTGGCCGTGTTGTACGGTTGTTATTGTATGGAGGACGAGCCTGCTGAAGAGGCTGTTGTGTCCTTTGCTGGTCAGGTTGGCTCTGCGCAACCTGAGGTTGATACGTAGGAATAGACGCAGGGCTGATAGCAGGAGTCACAGCTGCTACCGGTTGATAACGTCGTCTTTGCTTTCCGAGAGAGATATTCCCAATATCTTGCTCTTTTTTCTTAGGGAGAGCACTACCGTATTTTTTAGTACCGCTCGTCGATCCAGTGTCTTTTACCAAACGTCCTTCTCGGACGGCTTCCTCAAGACGTACGCCCATGCCGACCATTTCGGTGAAGTCACTGGGCGCACTGGCAACCATTCGGTCATAGTAAAATGAGCTTAAGGTCTTTAAGAAGATCTTTGTCATCTCTTTTTCCTCAAGAGGTGGACAAATTTGAGCGGCAATTTCACGCCACCTTTGAGCATACTCCTTAAAGGTTTCCTTATCCTTTTGCGACATCGATCTGAGTTGATCTCTGTCGGGTGCCATGTCCAAATTGTATTTGTATTATTGGACGAAGGCGGTACCAAGATCTCTGAATGTGCTGATCGTAGCACGGTTTAAACCCATGTACCATTTGAGTGCGGCACCGGTTAAACTATCCTGAAAGTAGTGAATCAGTAGGTCCTGATTCTCCGTCTGGGCTGACATCCGCCGAGCGTACATCACCAGATGGCTTTGAGGGCAAGAGTTACCCTTATATTTTTCAAAGTAGGGCACTTGGAACTTGTGCAGGACTTTCACATTTGGGACCAAGCAGAGATCTGCGGCGTCCTTTCCAAATAAATCATGACCGCGAATGGCCTGCAGTTCCTTCTGCATTTCCAAGAACTGTTCCTGAAATTCATCCATTCTGTCAAACATAGTTTCCTTCTTACCAGAAGGTGTTGGTGGAATCTATCCTTCCGGGACAGTGTGCACCACAGGGGGTGGTACCGTGACTACGGCAGTGAGTCTTGGCGTTTCCCGAAGTTTGTAACCTTCAGGAGTCTTCAACATGCCCCTGGCATCTTCGCTTTCCCGAAGTTTGTAACCTTCAGGCCCAGCGGCTTCTGTTGTGATTCCCTGATCCTCAGTGATCGGCGAAACATATCCTTCCGGGATATAGTTAACAGGCATGCCCCAAGGACGATCTTTCGGTATCTGATACCTAGGATCATACCTCTCCACTACGGGCATTGAGGTGATCTCTGAGATCACAGTTCTTTGTAGCTGAGCTTCTGCCATGGCTTGCATGTCGTTACGAAGCTTTCTCATATCCTCTCTCAGAGCGTCAATCTCTTCTTTCAACTCTCTGTTTTCTTCCTCAAGATCATCCATCCTTTTCTGACGATTGGCCCGAGTATTATACGAATGAGACAGTTTGACTCTAGAACCGAGACACAAACGTGAGATTCGTAGGTAAGAAGAATACGCGATGTGAGAATGATGAATGCAATGATTATATTGATTGTTTTTCTTGGTTTAATCAAAATAAACTTCGACAATTAGATTGTAAATATCAAACAGTGGGGAAACCCCCTTTTTTATTGAAATTCAAAGGATTACAGAAATGGAAATATAGTAGATTACAAAGTACAGAAACAGAAACCTAAACTAATGGGTCCTGAGTCCTCTCTGAAGAGAAATCAGGTGCTGATTCTGGTATCTTCCTTTTCTTTGACCGGGGCTCTTGGGCCGTTGTCGGGTTGTCATTCCTTTGCCAAGTGAAAGGAGCAAGCAAATTCCTTTGGTCATCTTGATTATCTATAGCATGTTGCTCCAAATTTTCAATCAGAGCATCCTTTTCTTTCAGTAATTGCTGTATTTTGATGCACTCTATGTCGAGGGTGCAGTACTTGTTCTTCCAAGACCTTCTCCCCTTTTGAATTTTGTTGAGAGTAACCTGAAGCTTTTCAGTTTCCATCATGAAGTACATGACAGATTCCCTCGGCGGAAGAATTCCGTAATGTGGATAAGTCATCTTTATCTTGAGAGCTCTAGTTTGTACCCAATGGAGATAAGGCTCCACCGAGACACAGTCCGGTTTTCCTAGAGACTCTCGTCCTTTCTTATGAACATGCTTCCAAGCGTGCACTATTTCCATCTTCAGTGCTCTGTCATTTTCTCCTTCCTTGAAGAAAAAACCTTCCAGATGAACACCCAGTGGGATGTGTCTCATCGGGTATCCAAATTGACGGCGAACCAATACCGGATGGTAGTTGATTCCTCCTTTAGTTCCTATAAGGGGTACGTTGGGGAAGTTTCCACAACGGTCAATGATCCCGATTCCATCATAAATCCTATTACACCAATCTATATCAGAGTTGGTAAGAGACATGATCTTCTGCGACCAACGTGCACTCTTGCAATCCCAAAAAGCAGCAGACTTGGGCAAGTGAGAGATATACCATTTGTAAAGCAAAGGTACACAGCATGTGATCTCCCCTCCGCTGTACAAATTTCCCAGGTGTACAGAATGATACGCATTTGCGAGCAAAGTCGGCACAGGATTTCCAATGAGAAAAACCTTAATGGAGTTAATATCGACGAAGTTATTGATGTTAGGAAACAAAAATAACCCGTAGGTGAGCAAGACAAAGATGCTTTCAAAAGCAGTCACGTTTCCTATACTGGCAAAGTACATGGCTTTCTTTGTCAAGAACTGGGCTGGCAAACCTTGGATGCCACCCTTAGCGGTCATGTGAGCCCTGACCTCAGACTCGTCCAAATGAATTGCTCTTGCAATAGTCTGATTCTTTGGAATTTCTTCCAGTCCAGAAAATGGAGCTCGATCCGTAATGTGTAGATCGATCAGGTGAGAATACTCCTCCAGCGTTGGTGCAAGCTGGTAATCCGGGAATGTGAAACAGTGATAAACCGGATCATAAAACTGAATGAGCGTATCCATGATTCCCTCAATCACATGGACTCTTAATAGTGGTAGCAAACCTCTGTGCTTGGCTCTGAAAGCCTCTGGGTTAGTGATCATCCTCGCTAACCTTCTCAAATCCTTTAGTTTTGGAACCTTGAAGGTATACTGGCGAGTTCTCCTTCTACCGAAATCCATTAGTGCAATCCTTTTCTCTGATATTTGCAATCACAGTCTTAGTTTATTTTGAAAAAACAGAGAGACTGAAAGAGAAGATTTTTTTGAATGTTTTAATGTTTTTTAGATGAATGCATGAATGCAGCACACAAAAACATAGAAAAAACATGGGGTCAAAGGGTCGTTGTCATGAAGTCAAGGCTCTACCCATCCCCAAAGGTTTATACTAGGGTGATTTTTGTACCTGTACTCATTATCATTAGCTCCTCCCAGGAAAGCAAAACAACAAGCGGATCGCCAGCGAGTTATAGAGCAATCTTAGAGTAAGTGCCATTCACCGAGAATAGATCACCAGCCTCAAATGAGGGTAGTATCGTGTAACAACTATTTCCGATAGTTTCCGCACTACGAAAGGGTTTGGCTCCTCAGCTTCTCAGACTTAACAACCGACCCATTGTCTAGGTGAGAGAATGGGTTGCGTTGGTCAGCCTCCACTGAGGTTGATGGTCGACCCCGTCGCCATCACTTATCTTAAGTGTATACTCAATCTTTCCACATACGGCATCACCCGCATTCCCATTAGCAGAAAAATAAACACGTATAACAATTAGGAAAAGTAGTATATATATTTGTCCTAAACATCCTAGACCTTTAAAGCTATGAATCCTAAGTTCCTGACAGAAATGGGTTCCCCGGCGGAAGCCCCAATATGTGGTATTCACATGAGATGAAAAGGAAAAAAGGAAGAAAAAAAAAGAGAGAAGAGCCCCACGGTGGGCGCCATTTTTTCTGTTGGCGACCACCGCCATGAAAATGACTTACCCAAGGTTTAAATTGTAAGAAGGAAAGAATATGGCCCCACGGTGGGCGCCATTTTTTCTGTAGCGAGCGATTTTGGACGCGGTTCTTAAGCGCTGGTCGCTCTTTGCGGTTGAGCTTAAAACTACAGGTCGATTCATTTTTTATCCTATTGTGAGCTGATGAAGGAAGGGAAATAGATGTCTCCAATTAACCCTACTTTGCATACTGAGTTTAAACAACGGTCTGTTAGGTTACGAATGCTATCAATGTGGGGGGGCCTTTCTTGTGCTATTTAACAGAATGACAGGTTTCTGGCGGGGAACAAGGATTAGGATGTTAGGACTGATGATTTTGAATTACTTCTTTTGATATGGGATTTTGGGTTTTTGTTTAGTGTGCTCGCTAAGATTTTTCTTTCAATCTTATGCCTACGTATTCCCGTTTATCCAAAACAGGGAAATCAGAGCGCTCGTAGTTCCTCCTATTCTATGGGAGGAAATTGGTTTTTGGTGTCTTGTTCAAAGCCCAAGACGTGAAGCGAAAGGTGATTTGTATCTTGTTCAAAGCCCAAGATGTGAAGCTAAAAAGTCTATTTGTGTCTTGTTCAAAGCCCAAGACGTGAAGCTGAAAAGTCTATTTGTGTCTTGTTCAAAGCCCAAGACGTGAAGCTGAAGGACCTCGACTTTAGAGAGAATTTGTCATCTCTAAAGAAGGGTTTGTCTGTCACAACTGTTGGGTGACTGGTTATAAAGGAGAATTACTTTAACCGGGATACGCGGATCCTAGCAATGCCATAATTTCCTTTATAGGGGGTTTTAACCTGAAGGGGAAGACTTTAACTCAGTGTAGAGCAATGCTATCTTTCCTTAGGAACTTCTCATGCTAAAAGAGGGACAGTGGCATGGATATAGATGATCCAGAGGCTTGCCGCTTACAGCGATTAGATGAAGGGAGTTGTTTGATGTTTGTTTACTGTGAACGAGGCACAGTTTTGATGCTAAAAGGTTAATTGGATTAACCAGTGATTTTCTTATACAATGCCTAAGAGGAGGCTGATATGTGTCTCGTACAAAGCCCGAGGGAGAGGCTAAAAGGTTTTGACTCAATGATGGAATCTTTTGGTATCTCGTATAAAGCCCGAGATGGAGGCTATTATTTATTTGGCTCAATAAGAACCTTTTTGTATCTCGTATAAAGCCCGAGATGGAGGCAAAAGGGGTAATTGACTTAGCAAGGGAGTCTCTTATGTGTCTCGTACAAAGCCCGAGAGAGAGGCTAAACATCACAGGAGAAGGATCATTATTCAAAGCCTAAGAGGAGGCTGTGGCAACTGTTCCAGTTAAGTGACAGGTCCAGTATACTGATTTTTAAAGAGAAAATCAGTTCTTATATGAGCAACACTGTACTCAGGGATTTGATTTGAGGATCAGGGTTATTCCCATTCTTTGAGGAAACGGGAAATCCAAAGGGTATTGAGATTGTCCGAGTCTGCGGGTTTCCTTCCTATTTAACGAAGGGGTCACTTGAGAATGTCTTTGAGACTCAAGGAAGTTAAACTGTCCAAGTCTAGAGTTTCATCTTTTGTACTATGCTTTGAGAAACAGTAGTAGACTCTTTGAAAGGGCGGTTCTATGCAAATGACTAAGTTCTATTCCTATACCTCTAGGAGGTCGTCGGGACAATTTGTACGAAGCCCAAGAGGAGGCTGGAAACTTTTAAGAAGCCGACTGGTCCTTGTACGAAGCCCAAGAGGAGGCTATCATTCCCGGAGGAAGAGATCATTATACGAAGCCTAAGAGGAGGCTGTGAATACTTCTAAGAAGCCGTAGGGTCCTTGTACTAAGCCCAAGAGGAGGCGGGGTTGCTTTTAGGAAGCCTGTGGGTCCTTGTACGATGCCCAAGAGGAGGCCGATGCTTTTAAGAAGCCCGTGGGTCCCCAAACCCCGAGAAATTCAAGGCAATGCTATTCACCGAGAATAGATCAAAGTCAGAAAAATTCGAGAATTTGGAAGAAACTCAAAGATGCCATTCACGGAGAATACATTCATCTCTGGGAGTAGAGTTTCTTGACAATTCCTAATGAGGACAGCCTGAGAGAAGACTGTGTCTGGTGATCCTATTGGGGGATCTAGTTGTCTATTTCTATGAATAAACGAAACGGCGTCACCTAGTTCTAGACGTAGTGGCCGGGGAAACTCGAAATATCTATACTATTATTACACAGTCGATATGAGTTCATGAAAGAAGACTTACAGTGAAACAGCCCCACAATACAATTATATGTATATGAAGCGGTAAATGAAAGCGTATAAACACTTACTCGGTTGTAGAGCTTCCATGATGTTTGGTTAGTTGTTCAACAAAGAAAGATTGAAAACAACAGTATATTCAAAATCAGAGAAAGTGCTTTCAAAAAGAAAGTTTTGGGGCTTACAGCTCAAGGAGAGACCCAGGGTTTTATCAGTGAGCGCACTGTTTGAATTTGTACAGAGGGACTTATACAAGTGACTGTGGCCCAAGATGGTTTTCTGTACAAAGGGATGGGTCTTACACCCTCTCAAGAGGCCCAAAAAGTTTAAAGAAAAAGAATGGGGCTTATAACACGAGGGTAGGCCCAGATGATTTTTTCGTTTGAAATGGCGATCGCGCCGAGGTTTTCTTTTAACGCGGAGGGACTTATACAATAAGTGAGGCCCACAATGATTTTGGTTAAAAGGGGATTGGGTCTTACACTCTATTAGAGGCCCAAAAGTGTTAAATGGGTCTTATAGCTCGAGGAGAGGCCCAAGGGTTATTTTGAAAAGGCGACAATCGCGCCGTTTGTTTTTGACGGTATCGGGACTTATACAATACACTGAGGCCCAAAATGTTTTGGTCAAGAAAGGATTGGGTCTTACACTCTATTAGAGGCCCAAAAGTGTTTTGAAAATGATTTATGAGGGTTGAATTAATCCAAAAACCCTAATTTGTTTTCAAAAATGTATTTAATTGAATAAAAATTCAATTAAAATGATCAAAATTGTTTTACATATGGAAAACAAATTGTGATCTTGGATTAATGCTTCAAAAATTTAATATTGACCTACAAAATAATTAGAAAGCATTAAATGTTGCAAAATCAATGTAGAAAAAATATTTAAAATGTCAAAAACAATTAAAATATTAATTCTTTGTAAAAATATCAATTATATGAAATAAATAATATTTTTGGGATTTTTTGATAAAATAAAATATTTTAACATTTTTGTGAATTATTAAAAAAAGAATCAACTCAAAATCACTAAAACTCAGAGAGAAATTAATTTTTGAATCAATTAAACAAAATCACAAAATTCAAATATTTGAATTATTCAAAAATGTCGCCAAGAACACACCAAGAACACGCGCGTGTTCTGGGTTTGGCTGATTTGCATTTTCTCCTCAATCTCACTGAATACTTGATTATATCATGCAATCCACATATCATTATGCTCGTCTCAACCTCACGATCATGTCTATGTCCATTAATTTCATTTAAATTAAACATAAAATATGAAATCACGAAGAAACCTCAAGAACCCTAATTTCTGCATGAAGGCTAGGATTTTTGATACACGATTCAAACAATGCAATTAATTGAGGGAAAACATTCCATGCATGATTATGAACATATGGCCAAATTATTGTGCGAGGAAATATGCATAGATTGAGAGATGACCAAGTATATGCTTACCTCTAAGCCGTGACAGCAAGTGCAATGTGATTTTTGATTTGGAGGTGTTACAGATGAGTGGTGATGATCTGAACAGCTTCCCTACACCCTATGGAGTGTGTTTGAATGGTTGGACTTGATTGAAATTGGCTGGATCACTTTGTGGTACCTCAGCTGCAACTTGATTGAAAATTTGAGCAACCAGCTGGTGATTTTGTGAAATTGGTGTTTCAGAAGTGATCTAAGTGTTTGATCAGCTCATATGTGATGTATGTGAGGTGTGTGAGTGATTGGTTTGATTGGAATTGCTCTCAAACTCAAAACCCGATAGTGACTTACCTTAGAAGGCAAAAAATGGAGTGAAAGAAGAGATTTTGAGGAAAGCATCTGTTAGATCGCTTTGGTGTACTCAAACTGATCACAATTGAGCTCTATTTATAGTAAAGCAAGTTTGTTTTGCAAGGAATAGTGAATGGCAGCTGGTAAGTAGGTTTGGCCAATGTTGGCAAATGAAAATCCAAGTCTCCTCTAGCCATTGACTAGAGGTTAGGGCGCAGAGCTTTGGTTCCCTTGGTCTTGGATAAGTCTTGACTAATTTCAGATGAGAATGGCTTAGTCCATGCCACCTTGATGCTTCCATTGAATGCTTCAATCCAAATTTGGAGTCTTGTCCCTATTTTGGCCATTCTAGGTTCAACATGCTATTTCTTGTTCCATGGACTTTTGAGGCTTGGCTCAGTGATTGTCCCCTTTAGATTCAATCCTCAGATGTGTCCAAGTGGATAGGAGCATTTGAATTTGGCTGATTTTGGCAAATCGAGTCAAAATGCAAAATCTGCCTTGCCTTTGACAGATTTCAGCAAGGCAACTTGACAATGTCACATCTCATGGGGTAAGTTGAATTTGGCAATGTTCTTGGCCATTTTGGAAAGCCCTTACATGATACAACAACTGTTTGAACAAGTTTGGTTTTGATCTCTTTTGATTCCAAGTGAAAAATCCCTCTACATTTGGAAAAAAGTGAAGCAAAATCTGACTTAGTGAAATTTTCACTAAGTGTTGGAACAAAGTGTGATTTCTTGATTTTGATCACTCCATAACTCAAAATCCTTAATGAATTGGACTTAGGTTTAGTTGAAGTTTTTGTAGAGGGTAATGAGGGCTACAAATCCATCTTTGGATGAGAAAAAATGGCCATGTGGTTTAGGAGTTATGATCCTCCAAAGTTAGTGTATTAGTGGTACTTTTTCCATAACTTAGAAAAATTTCTAAGTTTTATGGTTACCCCTTTTACAAGTTATCCAACATTCTTTGATTTTTCTTGATGAATGATGATTCAAATCATACATTAACATCATTTTAGGGTTAAAAATCCATTTTGGTGAAAAATCTCAAAAAGTC
The DNA here is from genome assembly GCA_022829125.1 of Lathyrus tuberosus. Classification (NCBI taxonomy): domain Eukaryota; kingdom Viridiplantae; phylum Streptophyta; class Magnoliopsida; order Fabales; family Fabaceae; genus Lathyrus; species Lathyrus tuberosus. The sequence continues at coordinate 40,152,819 of JALAZF010000002.1, forward strand.
AAAGTTGACTTTTGTGCACAGTTGACTTTTTATCAAATGAATTCCAAATTGTGCAATTCTTCATGAAATCATGTCCTTGACCTAAATCAAACTTGATGGACATGTTCCATGGGTGTCATAGGGTATATTGGGGCATGTCCTAGGGTTTGGGAGCATGTCCTGGTCAAAAGTCAAAGTTACAGTTGACTTTCCTCACGAAACCCTAATTATGGTGCAGATGAAAATGAGACTTGTTGCTCAAGCTTCTTGGATTAATCCATTGTTCCAAATGGATCAATATAGTTCATTAGAGACCCTCACATCATGTCTTGAGGTCTTGGCTCTTGATTTGTCCCAAAAGTCAACTTAGGGGTGAATTAGGTCAAGAAACCCTAATTCCTGATTTTTGATGTATGCATCCCCTGAGGTCAAATTGACTTGATGCTTGGGTCCATGAGGTTCCATGGAGTACATTAGGTTGTGTTTTGGATCTTTGGCTTATGCCCAGATGAAACTTCCCATCTAGAGGCCCTGGTCGACCAAAACCCTAATTTGGTGATACTGGCGATCTTGAGACTTGATCCACCTAGAAGGGAGCAACCTTGTGCTTAATCCTTGAAGTGGGAGTCCTTTTTGATCCATTGTGGATGTTTGAGAGGTTAGACAAGTTGAAGATCATGTCATTCCTTGATTGATCCTTTGTCTAAGGCTCTGAGAGGGCTTAAAACCCTAATTTTGATTGTAGTGAATGCTCAACAACCCTTGAGGCATTTGGTGAGGCATGATGGTTCATCCATATTGTGATGATGATTTGCACAATGATGGGAAATCTTAGTGGTCAAAATTTGGGATATGACACCTGGGGCATGCCTGTTAACTATATCCCGGAAGGATATGTTCCGCCGATCACTGATGATCAGGGAATCATAGCAGAAGCCGCTGGGCCTGAAGGTTACAAACTTCGGGAAAGCGAAGATGCCAAGGCATGATAGCAACTCCTGAAGGTTACAAACTTCGGGAGGCACCGAGAGTCTCGGCCGTAATGACTATACCACAACCCTTGGTACACACTGTCCCGGAAGGACATATTCCGCAGATACCTTCTGGTGGAAACGAAAGCATGTTCGAAAGAATGAACGAGTTCCAGGAACAGTTCCTAGAAATGCAAAGGGAATTGCAAGCTATTCGTGGTTAGGATCTATTTGGAAAGGACGCCGCGGACCTCTGCTTGGTCCCCAATGTGAAAGTTCCGCACAAATTCCAAGTGCCCGACTTTGAAAAATACAAGGGTAACTCTTGCCCTTAAAGTCACTTGGTGATGTACGCTCGGTGAATGTCAGCTCAGATAGAAAATCAGGACCTACTGATTCACTACTTTCAGGATAGTTTAACCGGTGCCGCATTAAAATGGTACATGGGTTTAAACCGTGCTACGATCAGCACTTTCAGAGATCTTGGCACTGCCTTCATCCAACAGTACAAATATAATTTGGACATGGCACCCGACAGAGATCAACTCAGATCAATGTCACAAAAGGACAAGGAAACCTTTAAGGAGTACGCTCAGAGATGGTGTGAAATTTTCGCTCAAATTTGTCCACCTCTTGAGGAAAAAGAGATGACAAAGATCTTCTTAAAGACCTTGAGCTCATTTTACTACGACAGAATGGTTGCCAGTGCACCCAGTGACTACACCGAGATGGTGGGCATGGGGGTTCGTCTTGAGGAAGCCGTCCGGGAAGGACGTTTAGTAAAAGATGCTGGATCATCAAGTAGTGCAAAACAATACGGTAGTGCTCTCCCTAAGAAAAAAGAGCAGGATATTGGGAATATCTCTCTCGGAAAGCAAAGGCGACGGTACTAACCTGTAGCAGCTGTAACTCCTGTTATCAACCCTGTGCTTGTTTCTACGTATCAACCACAGGTTGCGCAGAGCCAACCTAATCAACAGCAACTTTAGCAAAGGACACAACAGCCTCTTCAGCAGGCTCGTCCTCAGTACAACAACAACCGTACAATGCGGCCACCAGGATTTGATCCTATACCCGTATCATACGCGGAATTGTTTCCGTTACTACTGGCTAAAGGGCACGTTCAGACCAAGGCTCCTCTTACAGTACCGGAGAATTCGTATTTTTGGTTCAAAGTGAATCAGACTTGCCCTTACCATCAAGGAGGACCAGGGCATAATATAGAAATCTGTCTCAATTTCAAATCTGACGTGCAAAAGCTTGTTAGGAGCGGGCTCTTATCTTTCAAAGATACGAATCCCAATGTTCTCACGAACCCGCTGCCTCAACACGAGAAAGCTGCAGTCAACCTGATAGAGGGAGAATCTAACAAAGTTTATCAAATTCATGATGTACTCTTATTGAAAACCAATTTGGTCAAGATGCATTGTAGACAGAGTGGATATGGCCATGTGCCACCTCATAATTATCACCAGTGTAATATCTGCTCTAAAAGCAATCGAGGATGTTCTGTCGTGCAATTAGCTCTACATGAACAGATGGATCTCGGATGGATCCAAGAGCACCGAGTTCGTGGAGTTAACATGGTTTATACAAATTCCAACGTCATTCAAAACCACGACGTCCGTACGATGAATGTCAACCTGGTGGCAATGCACTTAAGGCAAAGCCAGTATCATAATCTGCCGCGGCACGATTACAGTTCTTGTCTGACTTGCTCGGTAAACAAACAGGGATGCTCTTTTGTACAAGAGGCCCTCCAGCGTCAGATAGATCTTGGATGGATCCAGGACCACCATGATAGGAATCCCTATCAGATCAACATGATTCAAATCTTCGATATTCGTCTGATGAATACCAGCCTGGTGGAGTTACACGCAGAACAGGTCCGTCTTGGATTCCTGGTATCACATGATTATCAGAACTGCAGAGCGGGTTGCGAAAACGATCAAGGTTGTGCCCTTGTCCAGAAAACACTTCAGCACTTATTGAACCACTGGTGACTTCCAATCTATATGGATGAAGACACCCAGCAAATTAGTATCACTAACGGGAATCCTACTAGATATCAAAGTCAGGATGTCTGGTCGGTGGAGACTGGCCTAGTAAGGCTACACTGTATTCAGAGCGGACGCGGCTAGGTGCCACTACACAACTATGAGCGGTGTGGAGTTTGTTCAGTGAACAATCAAGATGCTACCTCATACGAGCAGCCCTTCAAAGTCAGTTGGACCGCAAAGAGATTCAACCATGCTCAAGTTCTGGATCAGTCAACTATCTCGCTGATCAAATCGAGGATGTTGTCGTAATCTCTGATCATGGGAGGGCTAGGGATGTTTGTGCCATCATCCCTTTACTTGACGAATCAAGAGTTCCCAACCAGGAACGGATCGAAATTACTTATGATGGTCAGAAAAATCAGAAGGCTCCCATAGTCATCTATCTGCCAGGACCACTACCGTATGAATCAACTAAGGCTATCCCTTACAAATACTGTGTAATAATAGTCGAGAATGGAAAGGAAATTCCATTACCCTCTGTCGTGAATATTGCAGACATCAGTCGAGTAACACGGAGCGGTCGAATCTTCAACAGAGGAGTTGGAGAACTCAGTAAAGAAAAGGAACCTCACACAGTAGTTCCCAATCCACCAGTCGGTCAATTCAGTAATCCCGACCTTTCAAAAAACAATGATGAGATGCTAAAGCTCATCCAAAGGAGCGAATACAACATTGTTGATCAACTGTTACAAACTCCTTCAAAGATCTCAGTGCTATCATTTTTACTCAGTTCAGAAGCGCACAGGGAGGCTCTACAGAAAGTCTTGGAGCAAGCCTTTGTGGAACATAATTTGGGATTTAGTGATGAGGAATTACCTAAAGAAGGCCGCCGTCATAACATGGCGCTCAATATCACAGTTAACTGCCAGGATGATGCTTTAGCCAGCGTACTGGTAGACACAGGGTCAGCTCTGAATGTTATGCCGAAGTCCACTTTGATGCAATTTTCATTCAAAGGCCCTCCGATGAGAACCAGCAAGGTCTTCGTCAAAGCATTTGACGGATCCAGAAAAATAGTTATCGGCGAAGTCGATCTTCCCATAACTATTGGTCCTCACACTTTCCAAGTCACTTTATAGGTCATGGACATCCGGGCAACATACAGTTATTTATTAAGAACACCTTGGATACACCAGGCTGGGGCGGTCACTTCGACGCTTCACCAAAAGCTAAAGTTCGTCCAGAACGACCAACTTGTCACAGTCTGTGGAGAACAAGCCATGATTGTGAGTAACCTTTCACTATCTACCTGTGTAGATTCAGAGGAGGTTGTTGGAACTCAGTTCCAAGCGCTTTCGATAGGCAATGACGATCAATCTGAGGGGGGAACTTCCATTTCCTCGTACAAAGATGCTATCAAAGCATTCGAAAGTACCAATACAACAGGATGGGGACAACTTGTCATTACTACTAACAATAAAACAAGAAGGGTCTTGGTTTTTCTGCAACCTGTACCCAGACAACTGCCAGCGATGAAAGTCTTCATCCTATTCAGAATTTCTTCCACAGTGGAGGCTTCCTTCAACCAGTGATTCAAGAGGTGCATACCATCAATAAAGATGATTCATTTGATATGGAGGAAGAATGGAAGTTCTGTCTCAACGAGGACGGTTATATGTCTCAGGAAGAGGTGCCTACGCCCTTTTGCTTTCCTACACAGAGTCCGAGATTTATACCCAGGTCAGATGTTGAAATGATATATGGAGATTGTGATCCGGAAGGATGTCGTGCTCCGCCAAACTCATTAGAGGAAGACACTCTGATGAAAGACAACTTTGACCATGACTACTATGGCTCGATGGATGGCCTGCCGATGTGGCAGCCTTACCCTGGAGACTTGGGGCAAGAAAGTCAGCCGAACAATGAAAATCAGCTGAGTATCATTGAACAGAATACTTATGTCCCCACCATGTCATGGGATCAACACTCAGGTCATCCTGAAACTACTCAACATGACGATGAATTTGCAACGTTTGCAGGACTAGAATTCATCAACTATGCTTTCCCTGAGGTCAACGTCATCGAGAGAGATGACCCCTCCAGTTCCGAAGAAGTGTGGGACACCTTGGGACAACCGAGTGGTAAATACGACTATATGGTCAAGTACATTGCTCCCGAAAGCTCTAGTATCAGGCTCGAAGATATCCAGCCAACTGGATGGGGAGATACAGCTGAGAGCACAAATACTCTGCAAAATGCAACAGAGGAATTCTCCTACGACAACTCTGCTTGGGAGACAGATTCCAATGATCCTGCTCCACCAGAAATCAGTGTTATTTCTGAAGACAAATAAAGGAAGGTGCCAGACTTTGTGATTCACCGAGGAGTTCGCCGCCAATGGGTTGCTGTCGATGTTCCGAAGATTGTTCATAAGTCAAAGTAATTGCCATCTTTGTTTTAACCTTTCACCCTGCCCAGGTGAAATGGATATTTTGATAGGGCTCGCTTTCTGTAAAATTTCCCTCTTCGCTTCGGCCAAAGCGACAGAGTTTTGTTTTATAGGGCTGTAGTTTCAAGAATCGACTTGTTCATAAATAAAATAACGTCATTCTATAATTTCCGCATTTATTACTGTTTTCTCTTTTTGCTTTTCTCAGAAAATGGTAATCCTAAAAAACAACTCGATAAATAAAAACAAGCAGTAAAAGAAATACACTGCACACACTCTTGCATTCTCTTTATCTCTTCTAAACACAAATCATCACGTCATGCAGATTGCTTGTTTCAAACCCCGTTGAAACATACGATCTGATGCCTTCTCCCGACTTTGAGTTCCCGGTATTTGGGGCTGAAGAAGAAGTTGACGACGAAATTCCAGAAGATATCTCCCGATTACTCAGACAAGAGGAAAGGTCCATTGAACCTCACAAAGAGCCGTTGGAAACAGTAAACTTGGGTTCGGAAAAAGAGAGAAAAAAGTCAAGATTGGGGCACTACTCGGTCCAACTGTCAAAGAAAGTTTGATAAAGCTTCTCAAAGAATTTCCCGATGTATTCGCTTGGTCCTATCAGGATATGCCAGGGTTGGATACCAGCATTGTGGAACATCGTTTACCGTTAAGGTCAGAATGTCTGCCAGTAAAACAAAGGTTGAGACGGACTCACCCGGACATGGGTATCAAAATCAAAGAAGAAGTACAGAAACAGATTGACGCGGGTTTCCTCGCTACATCTGAATATCCTCAATGGTTAGCCAACATTGTACCCGTTTCGAAAAAGGACGGAAAGGTCAGAATGTGTGTAGATTACAGAGATCTAAACAAGGCTAGTCCAAAGGACGATTTTCCTTTACCACACATTGACATGCTGGTAGACAGTACAACAAAGTTCAAAATTTTCTCCTTCATGGATGGATTCTCGGGCTATAATCAAATCAAAATGGCGCCGAAAGACATGGAGAAAACTTTATTTATCACCCCGTGGGGTACCTTTTGCTACAAGGTAATGCCATTCGGTTTGAAGAATGTCGGGGCAACCTATCAAGGGGCCATGACTACTCTGTTTCATGACATGATACACAAAGAAATCGAGGTATATTTCGATGATATGATTGCTAAATCTAGAACAGAAGAGGAGCATGTGACCCACCTGTCAAAACTGTTCGAGCGGTTGAGAAAGTACAAACTCTGCTTGAACCCTAACAAATGCACGTTCGGTGTTCGTTCAGGGAAACTGCTAGGGTTCATCGTCAGCCAGAAAGGAATTGAGGTTGATCCTGACAAGGTCAAGGCCATTCAAGAAATGCCTTCTCCAAAAACTGAAAAACAAGTCAGGGGATTCCTGGGACGTTTGAACTACATCTCCAGATTCATATTCCTTATGACCGCGACATGCGCGCCGATTTTCAAACTACTCAAAAAGAATCAGGACTACGTTTGGACAGATGACTGCTAAACCGCCTTCGATAGTATTAAGGAATACCTGTTGAATACGCCGATTCTATCACCTCCAGTGGAAGGAAGACCACTGATCATCTACCTCATAGTCCTAGAGGACTCAATGGGATGTGTACTTGGCCAACAAGACGAAACCAAACGGAAAGAGTCTGCCATTTACTATTTGAGCAAGAAGTTCATCGACTGCGAGACTCAGTACACGATGCTTGAGAAAACTTGCTGCGCTTTGGCTTGGGCAGCTAAACATCTTCGCCAATACATGATTCGCCACACTACTTGGTTAATCTCTGAAATAGATCCATTCAAGTACGTCTTCGAAAAACTTGCTCTCACGGGAAGGATTACCCGTTGGCAGGTGTTCCTATCAGAATACGACATCGAGTACCATGCTCAGAAAGCTGTTAAGGGAAGTGTTTTAGCCGATCATTTGGCTCATCAACCGATTGACGATCAGGAATCAATTGGATTTGACTTCCCAGAAGAAGGTGTCATGTATCTAAAAATGAAAGACTGCGATGAACCGCTACCCAGTAAAGGGCCAGAACCAGGTTCCCAGTGGGGACTTATCTTTGACGGAGCTGTTAATCATTACGGAAATGGAATTGGGGCAATCATCATAACACCTCAGGGTACCCACATTCCTTTCACCGCCAGACTTACGTTCAAGTGCACAAACAACGAGGCCGAATACGAAGCTTGTATTATGGGTCTCGAAGAAGCGATCGACTTAAGGATCAAGAACTTGGATGTATATGGCGACTCAGCTCTGGTTATCAATCAGATCACAGGAGATTGGAACACATACCAATCAGGATTGATTCCTTACAAAGATTATGCAAGAAGGTTGTTACCCTTCTTCAACAGAATTGAGTTTCATCATATTCCTCGTGAAGAGAATCACATGGCTGATGCATTAGCCACCCTCTCTTCCATGATTAGTGTAGGTCAATGGAATGACATACCTAAGATTGACATAATGCGCCTTAAAAGGCCCGCTTACATCTTCGTGATCGAAGCAGTCATAGACGACAAACCTAGGTATCACGATATCAAATGCTTCCTTCAGAAACAAGAGTACCCACCTGGGGCACTAAGGAAAGACAGAAAGACCCTCAGAAGGCTAGCAGGTAGCTTCTTCCTGAGCGGTGATACTCTCTATAAGAGGAATTTCGACATGGTCTTGCTTCGATGTGTAGACAGACCAGAGGCAAACATGCTGATAAAAGAAATTCACGAAGGATCCTTTGGCACTCATGCCAACGGACACGCAATGGCGAGAAAAATTCTAAGAGCAGGGTACTACTGGTTGACCATGGAATCTGACTGCTACAAGTACAAGAGGAAGTGTCATAAGTGTCAGATATACTCTGAAAAAATCCATGTACCGCCAACGCATCTTAAAGTTCTTTCTTCCCCATGGCCTTTTTCCATATAGGGAATCGACATGATTGGCATGATTGAGCCCAAGGCTTCGAACGAACATCGGTTCATCTTGGTAGCCATTAATTACTTCACCAAGTGGGTTGAAGCAGTGTCATACGCCAATGTGACCCGACAAGTGGTGGTCTGATTTATCGAAAACAATATCATCTGTCGTTATGGTGTTCCAAGCCAGATCATTACTGAGAATGGATCTAACTTGAACAATAAGATGATGAAAGGGTTATGCGTTGAGTTCAAGATCGAACACCATAACTCATCTCCCTACCGACCCAAGATGAACGAAGCAGTAGAAGCGGCTAACAAGAACATCAAGAAGATCGTTCAAAAGATGGTTGTAACCTACAAAGATTGGCACGAGATGCTACCCTTTGCTCTTCACGGTTATCGCACATCTGTCCGCACTTCAACAGGGGGAACCCCTTTCTCTCTAGTATATGGCATGGAAGCAGTACTTCCCATAGAAGTAGAGATCCCATCAATCCGGGTATTGATGGAAGCCAAGCTCACCGAAGCTGAGTGGTGTCAAAGTCGACATGACGAACTGAACCTGATCGAAGAAAAGCGAATAACGGCTCTATGCCATGGTCAGTTATATCAACATAGAATGAAGAAAGCCTTTGACAAAAAGGTTTGACCCCGCGTCTTCAGAAAAGGAGACCTCGTGCTCAAGAAGATACAATCGTTTCTCACTGATTCTCGGGGCAAATGGACTCCAAATTATGACGGCCCCTATATGGTCAAGAAAGCTTTCTCAGGCGGTGCCTTGAGACTTGCAACCATGGACGGAGAGGAATTTTCCTACCCCACGAATGTTGACGTAGTCAAGAAATACTTTGCCTAAAAAAAAAAAACGTCTCGGTGGATTGAAAACCCGAAAGGGCGATCCAGGCAAAAATTAGAGACATGATAAAAAATCATCCCGGTGGATTGGAAATCTCAAAGTACAATCCAGGCAAAAGTTAGGGATAATGGCAAGTAACTACGTTCAACAAAGGGGCAAATCCCTCAGCAGCAGTTACATCACCGTCAGGAAAACTCCAGTCAAGGCCATCTTCGACAGAAGCTCAGGATGTCCCGAATTCAAAGTTGGTAAAAGGATAGTGGTCGTTATGTTTCAACGTAGCCCTTTTCCCTGTAAATTACCATTTTCTAACTTTGTAAATACTCTTTGGAATCACGCGTTTGGCTGATTTCCATCTTATCAATAAAATTTGAGCCCTTGTGCTTTTGTTTGTAATTCTTACTTGTTTTAGCTTTACAGAATGACGTTTTAACATGATTAACGATTCTTGAAATAAAACAAAAATGAATTTACTTGATAAAATTTTTTCTGCTTTTTTAAAATAGAGATGGCAATTTCTTTTGACTGTTAAACATCGAAAAAACATCAATCGCGTCTCCAAAGGTGTTCGAACCTCAAAGTGCAGAATCAAAGTACTCCTTCTAGACCATTATGCCTGAATGAAGGATCAACTGTGTCAGAGACCATGTTTCGTTTGACATCCTCGACCGAGTTCTCATCTCCTAAGCCCGACCAGCGTCGCTCCCAACAGGGACCGTTTCTCCTAAGCAAAGCAGAATTACTATCTTGAACCAGCGATATTTCTACATGCCCCACTGTGGCTGAGTATCCAGTCGTGTTCATCCTTTAGTCTGTATGTTGCGTCAGTTTTGTCAGCATATACATACATACATCATGCATTATTAATTTGCATTCACATTCATATTGCATCATTATCACTCTAGTCGGTCGTGTCCCCTAGTGATAAAAGTCCTCTCAATTGAGTTGTCAGCCTTTTCCTCGTCAGGAAGTGTTGCGTCTGGACAATCTCTCTCCCGTTTATCTCTGGATTAGAGACTGTCCTTGACCACTTTGATAACTTTAACCTCTGAAGAACCAGAGAACCCTCGACAAATGTCACTCTTCGCCATTGAAGATGATATCTTTGCTTTCCCGGATTAAGGAAAATCCCCAGAGAAAGCCTCTTAATCAAGAGATTCGGCGATACGGCAGTTTTTCTCTGAAAAAACCACTGATGAAAAGGTCATCGGCACCTCAAGATTGGATCCCATCATATGGCATTCCTCCGGGAAGATCCCGAGAAAAGTATGATGTAAGACCCCAAACAGAAACAGTCTCTCAAGAGACTCGCTTTCCCCAGTAGAATCGACAAATGGCGTCTCCCAAAACAGAGAAGTTTGTACACCTCTACAATTCAGACGAATGGGTTGCCCAGCAAGTCTGACATCAAAACTTTTTCCACTCAAATGGCATTTCCCCGGGAAAATTCGGCGAGAAGTTTGAAGGAAAACCGCTACTAACAGCGTTCTTTGTCAAGAAAGTGTATTGACAAAAGAAACTGAGACCAGTTCCTTGGTAGGAAACCAGGATCGAGGGGAAGTTTATTTCAGCAACTAAGACCAGGTCCTTGGTAGGAAACCAGGATCGAGGGGAAGTTTATATTAGAAACCGAGACCAGATCCTTGGTAGGAAACCAGGATCGAGGGGAAGTTTACTTCAGAAACTGACACCAGTTCCTTGGTAGGAAACCAGGATCGAGGGGAAGTTGACAAAAGAAACTAAGACCAGTTCCTTGGTAGGAAACCAGGATCGAGGGGAGGTTTATTTCAAAAGAAAACTGAGACCAGCTCCTTGGCTGAAGACCAGGATCGAGGGGAAGTTTACCTTTTCTAAGCATCATCGCTTAGCTAAAGAAGATGAATGCGTAAGCTACCATTCATAACCACCATCAAAATTTCGGGTATTCCGATATTTAATCCTCTTGCACCCCGAATGCCCAAATACCTTCGTCATTCACACCTTCGGGTCCAAGAAGATTAAATAGGGGCATCTGTCATACCCCAAATTTTGACCACTAAGATTTCCCATCATTTTACAAATCATCAGCACAATATGGATGTACCTTTGTACCTCATCAGTCTCCCCCAAAGATGGGTGAGCATCCACTACAATCAAAATTAGGGTTTCAAGCCCTCTCTGAGTGCTTAGACAAAGGATCAATCAAGGAATGACATGACCCGCAACTTGTCTAGCCTCTCAAATATCCAAAATGGATCAAGAGGACTCCCACTTCAAGGATTAAGCACAAGGTTGCTCCCTTCTAGGTGGATCAAGCTTCAAGATCACTAGTGCCACCAAATTAGGGTTTAGTCAACCAGGGCCTCCAGATGCAAATTTTCCTCTGGGCATGAGCCAATGCTTCAAAGCATATCCTAAAAAGCTCCATGGAAAATCATAAACCCCATCATCAAGTCAATTTAGCCTCAGGGGATGCATTTACCAGAAATCCAGAATTAGGGTTTCTTGACCTAATTCACCCATAAGTTAACTTTTGGGACAAAACACGAGCCAAGACCTCAAGAGAGGATTTGAGGATCCCTAACACACCACATTGATCCATTTACAACAATGTATTGATCCAAGAAGCTTGAGCAACAAGTTTCAATTTCATCTGAACCACAGTTAGGGTTTCGCGGGAAAAGTCAACTGTACCTTTGACTTTTGACCCAGGCATGCTCCCAAACCTTGGGACATGATTAAATACACCCTATAACACCTATGGAACATGTCCATCAAGTTTTATTTAGGTCAAGGACATGATTTCCTAAAGGATCGCACAGTTTGGAATTCATCTGATAAAAAGTCAACTGTGCACAAAAGTCAAACTTTGAATTTTTGAGATTTTTCATAAAAATGGGTTTTTAACCCTAAAATGATGTTAATGTGTGATTGGAATTATCATTCATCAAGAAAAATCAAAGAAAGTGGGATAACTTGAAAAAGGGGTAACCATAAAAACTTAGAAAATTTTCTAAGTTATGAAATAAACTGGCAAGGGTACCAACTTTGGAGGATCATAACTCCTAAACCACAAAGCCATTTTTACGCATCCAAAGCTTTATTTGTAGCCCTCATGGCCCTCTACAAAAGTGTCAACTACACCTCATCCCAATTCATCATGGATTTTGAGTTATGGTTGGATCAAAATGGCTAAAAACTTAAAATTGACATTTTTCAGCACTTAGCCAAAATCTACCTTGTAATTTCAGCACAATGTCCCAACTTCAAGGCTATTTTTCTCCATGATCCAAGTTGAACCAGGTCTAGGGCCAAACATTAAAGTTGAAGTATGTCATCTAAGCTTTCCGGAAAGTCCTAGAACGTCCATGTAGCATACTCGAGCAGGGAGTTACGGATTTTACAAAAAAGCTTGCTGCATCTGAATTTTTCAGGGCAGATTTGCACATTTTTTGTGTCACACGAATTTTCAAGCCTTGTCATGATTTTGGACACATCTAAGGATCAAATCCAAGTGGGATGATCTGATCCATGAGCCTCCCAAGTCCAAGGAACCAAAAATAGCATGCCAAAACTTAGAAATCCCTAAAAGAGGGACAAGACTCCAATTTTGGTTTGGAGCATTTAATGGATGCTTAGAGGTGGCATGAACTGAGCTTCCTCCAACTGAATTCAGTCAAGATTCCTCCAACAACTAGGGAACCAGCAGCCTGTGCTTTAACCTCTAGTCAATGGCTAGAGGAGACTTGGATTTTCATTGGACAACATTGGCCAAACCTCTGCTGCAGCCGCCATTCACTATTGCTTGCAAAACAAACTTGCTCTACTATAAATAGAGCTCATTTGTGCTCAGTTTGAGTGCACCAAAGCCATCAAACAGATGCTTTCCTCAAATTCTCTCTTTCACTCCAAAATGCCTTCTTTAGTAAGGAAATTATGAGTTTTTAAGTTAGAGAGCATTTCCATCACAACTCATGATCCTAACACCTCATAAACATATGTAGGTGATCCAAACTCTCACAAGTGACCTATAACACCAACATCACAAAGTCACCTCTCAAAACCTCAAAATGGCACTTTTTTTCATTTTTCAAGCCATGTCTTGATTCAGTCACTTTCCAAACCAGATAAAACCTCAAACACACTCCAAATATCATCCTTGAACTATCCCAAATGGTGCCACACATCTGGAACACCATTTGAGAGAGTTGGCATTTTGGCCACTTTTGACCATTTTGTGAGAAAGTGCTCAAACTTGCTCCAAAGGTTTCCAGCTGATTCCAACTATCCTAAAAGCTTCTAAGAGGTCATTTGAGGGTGTCCAAAGCATCAAATCATTTCTGGAACAAAGCACTTGGTAGGTTGCACAAAATCTCCAAAAAAGAGGTAAAATTCACAACTTGAATTCTTTGAACCATGCTTTCCTTTGTTGTCCACATACATGCATCATATTGAACAATTATTGAAGCAAAAATGTAGTCCTTAATGTGTATGTTGTGATCCTCCCACTGTTTACATTTTAACATGTTTTTATGTGGAATTTTGGTTGTTTCAAAATCATGTCCAGTTCTGGTTTTTTTGATTGGTGTGTTCTATACATTAAGTTTTAGTGTACATGAGTAACACCATTGGATTCCTTGCAAAAAATCGGTCAAGATAGGTTTTTACGGATTTCAATTCCGATGAAAATTGAGAGAGTTACGCGCGTTGGAAATTTGACGGGAAACAACGTCGAATTAATGATAGTAGTTCTGGTTTTTTGCTTTGTGTGTTCTGTACAGTGAGATTCCGTGTGCGTGAATAATACCATTGGATTCTTTGCGAAAAATCGGTTAAGATAGGTTTTTACGGATTTCAATTCCGATAAAAATCGAGAGAGTTACGCGTGTTGGAAATTTGATGCGAAACGGCGCCGAAAACCACGTACAGTTCTGGTTTTTTAATTTCTGCATTTTGTGTGTTAAGTTTCAGTGTGCATGAGTAACACCATTGGATTACTTGCGATAAATCGGTCAAGATAGACTCTTTCGGATCTTAAATCGGTTAAAAATTGAGAGAGTTACGTGCGTCGAAAGTTTGGCGCGAAACGATGTTTTCAATTGGTAGCAGTTCTGGTTTTTTAATTGCTGCGTTTTGTATGTTGATTTTTAGTGTGCATGAGTAACACCATTGGATTCCTTGCAAAAAATTGGTCAAGATATACTTTTTCGGATCTTAATTCGGTTAAAAATCTAGAGAGTTGCGCGCGTCAGAAGTTTGGCGTGAAACGATGTTTTCAATTAACATAGCAGTTCTAGTTTTTCGATTTGCGTGTTTTGTACGTCGAGTTTCAGTGTGTATGTGTGGTACCATCGGATTCCTTGCAAAAAATCAGTCAAGATAGGTGCTTCCGGATTTTGATTCCGATAAAAATTGAGAGAGTTATGAGTGTTTGAAATTTGATAAAAAACGTGTTGAAAATTAAAGTTTCGGTACTAGTTTTTACCCCATAAGAAATGTCGGAGATGATATTGTGACATCTTTCCTCTTTTTCTTATTTTTATTTTCAAAACTCAACCAATTCTTTTACATAGCAAAAAATCATCATTTTCCAATTCATACCCCATAATATTTTAATCCACAAAAAATCACAAAAAGTATTATTTTTAGATTATTTTTAATATATTTAAAAATAGTGTTTTAAATTGTTTTAAATGCTTTTAAAATGATTTATTTTTCTTGATTTTTTAAAACCAAAATGATTTTAAATATTTATGTGGATAAAATATTTTTTTCATAAACCTTAATCATTATTTAATGATTTTTATTTGATATTTTTATCATTTTTTACTTAATTTTTCTTGGAAAAATGCCTTAAAAATGAAATTGGGGTTTCTTTGATTTTCACCCTAACAAATCTTTTTCAAACATTTTGAGCCTCTATTAGAGTGTAAGACCCGATCTCCTTTTAACCAAAACAATTTTGGGCCTCACTTATTGTATAAGTCCGTCTACGTTAAAAGAAAACCTCGGCGCGATCGCCGTTTTCAAACAGAAAATCAACTGGGCTTCTCTTTGAGCTGTAAGTCCCATTTCTTTTTATTTTTTAAACACTTAGGCCTCTAATAGAGTGTAAGACCCAAACCTTTTTTAACGAAACAATTTTGGGCCTCAGTTATTGTATAAGTCCCGATACGTTAAAAATCTCGGCGCAATTGCCATTTTCAAACTGAAAATATTTTGGGGCTCTCCCTGAGGTTTAAGCCCCATCTTTTGTACAAAAATACACTTTGGGTCTCTAATCGAGTGTAAGACCCAACCCCTTTTTTTCATATTTTCTCATTTTTCATATTATTTTTTAATGATTTGGAAAATTAATAACTCCCTCAATTTTGATTATTTTTTATTGGTTCTTTTTCTGAAAAATCAAAAAAATAGTAAAATATTTTATTCTACAAAAAAATCAAATTTATATTATTCATTTAATATAGTTGGTAGTTTTGTGAATAAATTCATTTTTAATTGTTTTTAAACATTTTAAAAATGAATATTCATCTTGAAAATCAAAACTAAATAAGTTTTAAATCATCTTGTGATTAAAACCTCATTTTTCAAACCTTAACCAAAAACCACAAGTGGTTTATTTAAACTTATTTGATATTTTGTCATTTTTTAATTTTCTTTGAAAAATTACTTTTAAAAAGTGAAAATTAGGGATTCTTTGATTTTTAATCATACTCAAATGTTTCAAGACTCTTTGGCCCTCTAATAGAGTGTAAGACCCAATTCCTTTGTAAATACCAAAATTTTGGGCCTCAGTCACTTGTATAAGTCCCACGGTGTTTCCATAAACTCGGCGCGATCGTCGCCCTTTTCAAAATTAACCATTGGGCCTACCCTCGAGTAGTAAGACCCATTTCTTTTCTTAAAACTCACTTGGGCCTCTAATAGAGTGTAAGACCCATCCCTTTGTACAGAAAACCTTTCTTAGGCCTCAGTCACTTGTATAAGTTCCTCTGTACAAATTGAACAGCGCGATCACTAGTAAAACTTTTTGGGCCTCTCCTTGAGCTGTAAGCCCCAACCATTTTTATTTCAAAGCGCTTTCTCCTTTGATTTTGAATATACTGTTGTTTTCAATCTTTCTTTGTTGAACAACTAACCAAACAACATGGAAGCTCTACAACCGAGTAAGTGTTTACCCGCTTTCATATGTATATAACTGTATTGTGGGGCTGTTTCACTGTAAGTCTCCTTTCACAAACTCATAT
This sequence comes from Lathyrus tuberosus, assembly GCA_022829125.1. Classification (NCBI taxonomy): domain Eukaryota; kingdom Viridiplantae; phylum Streptophyta; class Magnoliopsida; order Fabales; family Fabaceae; genus Lathyrus; species Lathyrus tuberosus. Next base: position 40,169,237 of record JALAZF010000002.1, read on the forward strand.
ATATATAACTGTATTATGGAGCTGTTTCGCTGTAAGTCTTCTTTCATAAACTCATATCGACTGTGTAATAATAGTATAGATATTAGAGTTTCCCCGGCAATTACGTCTAGAACTAGGCAAACTCTGTCTCTTCCCGCCCGACGTTCTCCCGGATATTGCACCAGACCTTTTATAACAATTATCTTAGATAAATAGGTCTAGGAAATTTTGCAATTACGTCTAGAACTAGGCAAACTCTGTCTCTTCCCGCCCGACGTTCTCCCGAATATTGCACTAGACCTTTTATAACAATTATCTTAGATAACTAGGTCTAGGAAATTTCCCCCTTGAACAGTTCAATATACAAAAGGCCATCGTTTCTCTGTGAAACCCCTTTTGGAACTGTTCACCCGCCTCCTCTTGGGCGTTATACAAGGACCCACAGACTTCCTAAAAGCATCCCCGCCTCCTCTTGGGCTTTGTACAAGGACCCTTCGGCTTCTTAGAAGTATTCACAGCCTCCTCTTAGGCTTCGTATAAATGATTTCTTTCTCCGGGAATGATAGCCTCCTCTTGGGCTTCGTACAAATTGTCCCTCGGCTTCTTAAAAGTTTTCAGCCTCCTCTTGGGCTTCGTACAAATTGTCCCGACGACCTCCTAGAGGTATAGGAACATAAATTAGTCATCTTAATAGAACAGTCTTTCAAAGAGTCTAGATCTTTCTACCGTGAACGTACTACTACTGTTTCTTTAAACATAGTACAAAAGATAAAATCTAGACTTGGACAGTCTAATTTCCTTGAGTCTCAGAGACATTCTCAAGTACGGAAACATCCATAGACTTGGACAGTCTCAAATACCCTTTGGATTTCCCATTTCCTTAAAGAACATGAAATAACCCTGATCCTCTGATCAATCCCAAAGCACAGCCTTACCTTTAATCAGTCTCTTTATAAGAACTGATTTTCTCTTAACCAACATACTGGACCTGTAACTCAACTGAAACAGAACCTTTAGCCTCCATCTCGGGCTTCATACGAGATACAAAGACTCTTTTGTTGAGTCAAACCTTGTAGCCTCCATCTCGGGCTTCGTACGAGATACAAAGACTCTCTTGTTGAGTCAAACCCTTTTAGCCTCCATCTCGGGCTTCGTACAAGATACAAAAACACTCTCTTGTTGAGTATAAAAGACTCTCTTGTTGAGTCAAACTTTCAGCCTCCATCTCGGGCTCCGTACGAGATACAAAAACACTCTCTTGTTGAGTATAAAAGTCTCTCTTATTGAGTCAAACCCTATATCCTCCATCTCGGGCTTCGTACGAGATACAAAATCACTCTCTTGTTGAGTATAAAAGATTCTCCTGTTGAGTCAACCCTTTTAGCCTCTCTCTCGGGCTTCGTACGAGACACATAAAATTCCCTCTTGTTGGGCCAATAGCCTCCTCTTAGGCTTTGTATAAGAAAACCCAGGTTGAGCCAATCAATCTTTTAGCATCAAAGTTATGCCTCGTTCACAGTATACAAACATCAACAACTCCTTCATCTAATCGCTGTAAGCGGCAAGCCTCTGGATTATTTATATCCACGCCACTGTCCCTCTTTTAGCATGAGAAATTCCTAAGGAAAGATAGCATTGCTCTACACTGAGTTAAAGTCTTCTCCTTCAGGTTGGAACCCCCCTATAAAGGAAATTATGGCATTGTCGGATTCACATATCCCGGTTAAAGTAATTCTCCTTTATAAACAGTTGTGACAAACAAACCCTCTTTAGAGATGACAAATTCTCTCTAAAGACAACACCTTTTAGCTTCACATCTTGGGCTTCGAACAAGATACAAATAGACCATTCAGCTTCACATCTTGGGCTTTGAACAAGATACAAACCACCTTCAGCTTCACATCTTGGGCTTTGAACAAGATACAAACCACCTTTCGCTTCACGTCTTAGGCTTTGAACAAAACACTAAAACAACATTTCCTCCCATAGAATAGGAGGAACTACGAACGCTCTGATTTCCTTGTTTCGGTAAACTAGAATACGTAGGCATAAGATTGAAAGAAAAATCTTAGCGAGCACACTAATCAAAAAACCTAAAGTCCCCTATCTCCACCCAATCTGACAAATTCCCCATGAACAGTCCCAGTTTTCCACCTTAATAAAGTAAGAAGAAAGAAAGGCCCCATTACCATATAGCTTCCGTAACCTAACAGACTGCTGTTTAAACTCAGTATGCAAGCAGGGTTAATTGGAGACATCTATTTCCCTTCCTTAGTCAGCTCACAATAGGATAAAAAATGAATCGACCTGTAGTAAACCCCAAAGAGCGACAGCGCTTAAGAACCGCGTCCAAAATCGCTCGCTACACCTTGCATCCAACCTACAACTTGAGGAAAGAAGAAAGTAACACTAAAGTATATCAAAAATTTTATAGAGGTATGATTGGTACTTTACTTTATTTAACAACTTCTAGACCATATATTTTATTCGGTGTGTGCTTGTGTGCAAGATTTCATTTAGATCCTAGGGAGACTTACTTAATTGGTGTTAAGAGGACATTTAGGTATTTAAAGGGAACAACCAATCTAGGGTTGCTTTATAAGAAATCTCTATATTATAAGCTAGTTGGATTATGTGATGTTGACTATGCTAGGGATAGAATTAAGAGAAAATCCACTAGTGGAAACTGTCAATTCATAGGTGAAACCATTATATCTAGGACTAGTAAAAGACAAGAAACTATTGCTTTGTATGCAGTAGAATCAGAATACATCTCAGCTGTAGGTTGTTGCACACAACTACTCTGGATGAAATATCAATAGGAAGACTATAAGATAAGTGGAAGTAATATTCCTATTTTCTGTGACAATATTGTTGTTATTTGTTTGACAAAGAATCCTATCAACATTCTAGAACCAAACATGTAGAAATAAAACATCAATTTATTAGAGACTATGTTTAGAAGGGTGTGATAGATATGCAATTCATTGGTATTGATCATCAATAAGCTGATATATTTACCAAGCCTCTTACTATTGAAAGATTTGATTTATTAAAAATAATTTGAGCATACATTTTGTTAAAGATTAATGCATGCTTCTGAATGGAGGATCAGAGTCTGATGATGATCAGAAGCTATTGTGATCAGAAGCTCTAAACTAGCTTTTGATGAATAGAAGCTTCTGATGCAACTCAATCTCTAATGCTCAAAATATGATTAGTTGCCTCTGATAGCGTATAAGGGAAAAATAATAATTTTTAACACTTGTCCCCTTATGTGTCATGAATCTCAAATGTTTTCTGACACTTGCTTTCTTAGTTGTTGGGTAATAACTTGTGGATAATGATGTAATTATTTTGAATACTGTGTCACACGCCCCATTTGTCATTAACTATTGTTTTATTTAAATCTAAAACATTTGTGCCCCAGATTGTTTTATATTAGGTTCTCTGGTTCAGATGGCCCTGAGTCAGAATCCTTCTGAGAATTTTTTGTCCTTTGGACTCTAAGTTATATTTAAAGGCTTAACCAATAATTTTTGTTAAGGAAAAGAAGTGTGACATATGTTATTCATATTCTTTCTGCTGTAAAAAATGCTTGTGTTACCTTTGGGAGTTATTTTCTTGGATAAAATTAAACCATGTTTTTGGTGCCTCCTATATTTTTTTATGCTTGTGTAATCATTAAAAAAATATTTATATCACTCTTAACACACATAACTCAAGACATGGTTGTAATGGTTGAAAACTTCTATATAATATCTTTACTGATGGCTCATTGAAAAGGATGCTTGTAGAAAAGAGAATAATAAACAAAGGAAAAAGATATATTATTATTATTCAAGAAACTGTTGCAATTGTGCATTATTCTCAAAAGAAAAAAGATGCACTACAAGAGGTTACAACCTTTAGACTACATCTGAAGACCAACCAACCATTCTAAGGAAGTTTACACAGTCCTCATCAGCATCTAATCCAAATCCATAAGTTGGATCCCTCTTCTTGTTGTGTTTCTTCATCTTGAAGACCAAAGTTCTTCCTACTATAGAAGCTCAAGAAGATGAACAAGTTTGTGCCTTTGATCCTTCGGAATTCTTGAGTCTATCATCCTTGAGTTTCATTCCCTCAGCCTCTCTGATAGCCTTGCCAATCTCTTGGGAAGATCCCTCCTTATAATTCTTAGACGATTTTCTCATATCATTAGTTATGAGAAGAGATAGATGGAAAGGAATGCAACCTAGCTAGTAATAGATCACAACTTATATAGAGAGTTTGAGACAAAGAAAAATCAGTGTTAACTGTTATGCTCCAATGCACATTGGAGAGAGATATATTCTTGGTCTTCAAGCACATCTCCCCATCTTTGACTACTTTATTTCTAACAAATGCTCAATTGTCAAGAACAACTTTGACCATCTCAAGAACTGAAGAGATATTTCCCAACCATTCTAATGAATCTTCAATCACTTTCTAAAATATTTTTAAATAGTTTCTGACAAAGGGGGAGAACAAATATGATTTTGATTCATTTTTATCCAATTTTGATAAAATATCAAACATTTTTTATCTGTGAGTTCATTATCATATTATTGTGCTTTTGACAATTCTTCTTTGGTTGAATGAAATATTTTTCTTATGTAGACCATAAGGAGCATCGGGAGTTCGATAATATTTCCCTTTTGGGTCATGTGTGATGAGAAAATTCAGTGGCTAGATATTTACCAGAGAGGTGTTTGCGCCAGTTGGGTATGTTCAAGGTATTCATAGACCAATTCTTGTTGTGCCATCTGTGGGAATCGATATATGGTTTAGGTCCAACATTGTTAGTAGTGCCATTGCTATTAAATAAAATGCAGTGGATGTGTCTGGATGGTTATTTAGAGTGATACTTTAGAGTATCACACCCTTGCATCATCTCATTTGTTCATCCTGCAGATGATGTACCTTCACATGATGTAGAACCTTCAGATGACATGCCACCGCCTCCACATGTTATGACTGGCCAACATCGGATATAGATGGTAGCACTTATTTCATATATCCTCATGGGTTTGGCAAACACAGATGGTGAGGTCTATCTCGGGTTATTGCAGATAGCACACATTGCTCATGGTGGACCAGTGTAGATTTTATTTGTTTATTATTTATTATTGATGTCATTATTTTGTGTTTGTACTGAATTATTTGTATATTATTGGCACTTTATCTTAACATTGCATTAGATGAAAACTAACATTACATTATTGTGAGATGAACATAACTTAACACGAACATTATTTAACATAACTTAACATGAAACCAACATAAACATAATTTAAACATTACTCGATGATTTAAGATGTTTCAACATCTTGATATATCGTCGACAGATCTTGCAACTGTCGCATCCACCTCAATTGGAGAATTTGTTTCATATTAGTGAAATGTGCTCCACATAACTCTTAAGTCTTCATTGTCTTCAACTTAAAGTTGTTGAACTTTATCTTTCCTTCTTTATCAATTGATGGTGAACAGTATTTGATCTTAACCACCATTTTGTTGTATGGGTAACACAAGAGATTATCCAATTTAGATTTTAGAACATCAGGAAAGGTGTCCTTTGTGAGTCTAAAATCAATAAGAGGACACACACCATTAAAGTACACGAATGTACGATACCAAAATTGAGACATTCCGAGATGTTTTTCGTAACAACATATGAGACATATCTATATAAAATTTAAATTATTATGGACCACAAAAATTGTATGTGCATTCACAATCCTACAAAAAAGTGTCAACACAATCACAACCACACAAAAATAAGACTACAAAATTTTTAAGAGGTGGGAAAAATATTCAGTATACCAGATATTTTGAAACATTCGGTAAACCTTTTGCTACAAACCAATTTTTTTAAATAATTTGATAAAAACCTATGCCATATGATTTGTATGAATTATCGATTTTTTTGTGATTGATATTTTTTACAAATTTTAGTTAATAAAAAAAAGGCTTAAATGTATTTTTTATCTCTCAATTTTAATTTTTTTAAGTTTCTAGTCCCCTTTAGAAAAATGCTTTTTAGTTCTCAAATTTAACATTTCTTGGGTTTTTTATCCATTTCAAAATTGATTAGTTGACACTTTTTTATGATGTGACACTTGTCATACCCCAAATTTTGACCACTAAGATTTCCCATCATTGTGAAAATCATCATCACGATATGGATGGGCCATCATACTTCATCAGTCTCCCCAAAGATGGGTGAGCATTCACTAGAATCAAAGTTAGGGTTTCAAGCCCTCTCTGAGTGCTTAGACAAAGGATCAATCAAGGAATGACATGATCTTCAACTTGTATAACCTCTCAAACATCCACAATGGATCAAAAGGACTCCCACTTCAAGGATTAAGCACAAGGTTGCTCCCTTCTAGGTGGATTAAGTCTCAAGATCGACAGTGTCACCAAATTAGGGTTTTGGTCGACCAGGGCCTCCAGATGGAAATTTTTCATCTGGGCACAAGCCAATGATCCAAAACCTAACCTAATATACTCCATGGAACCTCATGGACCCATTCATTAAGTCAATTTTGCCTCAGGGGATGCATTCATCAAAAATCAGGAATTAGGGTTTCTTGACCTAATTCACCCCTAAGTTGACTTTTAGGGCAAATCATGAGCCAAGACCTCAAGAGAGGGTTTGAGGGTCTCTAATGAACTATATTGATCCATTTACAACTATGGATTAATCCAAGAAGCTTGAGCAACAAGTCTCAATTTCATCTGTACCACAGTTAGGGTTTTAAGGAAAAAGTCAACTGTAACTTTGACTTTTGACCAGGACATGCTCCCAAGCCCTATGACATGCATCAATATACCCTATTGCACCCATGGAACATGTCCATCAATTTTGATTTAGGTCAAGGACATGATTTCCTGAAGATTTGCACAGTTTGGAATTCATCTGATAAAAAGTCAACTGTGCACAAAAGTCAACTTTGACTTTTTGAGATTTTTCACCAAAATGGAGTTATAACCCTAAAATGATGTTAATGTATGATTTGAATCATCATTCATCAAGAAAAATCAAGAAAAGTTGGATAACTTGTAAAAGGGGTAACCATAAAAAACTTAGAAAATTTTCTAAGTTAAAAATAAAGTGGCTAGGGTACTAACTTTGGAGGGTCATAACTCCTAAACCACAAAGACATTTTCTCCCATCCAAGGCTTGATTTGTAGATCTCATTGCCCTCTACAAAAACTTCAACTAGACCTAATTCCAACTCCTCATGGATTTTGAGTTATGGAGTGATCAAAATCAAGAAAAGTCACTTTGTTCCAACACTTAGTGAAAATTTCACTAAGTCAGATTTTACCCTACTTTTTGCCAAATGTAGGGGGATTTTTCACTTGGATTCAAAAGAGATCAAAACCAAATATGTTCAAAAAGTTGTTGTATCATATAAGGGCTTTCCAAATTGGCCAAGAACATTCCCCAATTCAATTTGAGTAATGAGATATGACATTGGAAAGTTGCCTTGCTGAAATCTGCCAAGGCAAGGCAGAATTTGCATTTTTGCTCGATTTGCCAAAATCAGTCAAATCCAAATGCTCCTATCCACTTGGACACCTCTGAGGATTGAATCTAAAGGGGACAATCACTGAGCCAAGCCTTCAAAGTCTTTGGAACAAGAAATAGCATGTTGAACCTAGAATGGCCAAGATAGGGACAAGACTCCAATTTTGGATTGGAGCATTCAATGGAAGCATCAAGGTGGCATGGACTGAGCCATTTGCAACTGAATTCAGTCAAGACTTATCCAAGACCAAGGGAACCACAGCCCTGTGCCCTAACCTCTAGTCAATGGCTAGAGGAGACTTGGATTTCCATTGGCCAACATTGAACAAACACCTGCTACAGTTGCCATTCACTGTGGATCCCAAAACAAACTTGCTCTACTATAATTAGAGCTCAATTGTGATCAGTTTGAGTACACCAAAGCCATCAAACAGATGCTTTCCTTAAAACCTCTTTCTCTTGGCAAAAATGCCTTCTTTAGCAAGGAAACTTTGAGTTTTTGACCTTGAGAGCTTTTCCATCACAATCAATCACACACACATCTCATATATATCATATGTAAGCTGTGCAAACTATCACAAGTGACCTGTAATCACAAAATCACAAAGTCACCTCTCAAAACCTCAAAATAGGCTTTGTTTGCATTTTTCAAGCCATGTCTTGATTCAGTCACTTTCCAAACCAGATAAAGCCTCAAACACACCCCAAATATCATCCTTGAATTGTCCCAAATGGTTCCCCTCATCTGGAACACCATTTGAGAGAGTTGTTATTTTGGTCACTTTTAACCCCTTTTGCAAAAAAGGGACTGTTTGTGTTTTTGCAGGTACCAGTCAATTCCAATCATCCTAAAAGCTGCTAAGGGATCATTTGAGTGTGTCTAAAGCATCAAATCATTTCTGGAACAAGAGGTTTGATAGATTGCACAAAAACTCCAAAATCTCAAAAAGAGGTAAGCCTCACAACTTGGAATCTTTCAAACATGCAATGCTTTGAAGTCCATTGATCATAAACATCTCATACATGTTGTATATGTTTTGTTTGAGCTAATTCACCATGTAATCCATGTTTGTACCAAGTTGTAGCATAGAAAATGCATTTATAGGTCATTTTCAAAACCACTATCGGGTTTTGAGGAGGGAGTGTGATCTGAAAAAACTACCACCACCATTGGATTCCTTATGTAATTCTGGTCCAGATACATATAAATTTTGTCTCAAACCATTAAGAATTGAGAAAGTTATGACCTTCACGTTTCTAAGCCAAAACTTGCCAAAACTTGCCTTAAGCCAGGCCTAGAACCAAGGCATAACTTGTATATTTGTTGTTTTGTTTCAAACAATGGATGTATCACCACCCCAGGGGTAAGACGCGCGCCTTGTAACCTTGAGGTCTTGGGTTCAAACCCCACCCATGCCATTTTGTGTTTTTTCACATTTTGCCATTTTTTCCAATATTTTCATGGTTTATTAATTAATTGGAAAATTAATAACTCTTTTAATTTTAATTATTTTTTATTGGTTCTTTTTACAAAAAATCACAAAAATGTTGAAATATTTTATTCCACAAAAAATTGAATTTATATTATTTATTTACTATAATTAATATTTTTGTGACTAAATTCACTTTTATTTGTTTTTAAACATTTTAAAATGAATATTCATCTTGAAAAATCAAGACCAAATGAGTTTTAATATCTCTTGTGATTTATACCTCATTTTTCAAACCTTAAACAAAAATCACAAGTGGTTTATTCAAACCTATTTGGTATTTTTCATTGATTTTCTTTAAATATTTACTTTTAAAGAATAAAATTAGGGTTTCTTTGATTTTCACTCAAACAAATCATTGTCAAACACTCATGGGACTCTAATAGAGTGTAAGACCCAATCCTTTTTTGACCAAACCATTTTTGGGCCTCAGTGTATTGTATAAGTCCCGATACAGTAAAAAACAAACGGCGCGATCGTCGCCTTTTGAAAAATAACCTTTTGGGCCTCTCCTCGAGCTATAAGACCCATTTAAAACTTTTTGGGCCTCTAATAGAGTGTAAGACCCAACACCCTTTTAACCACCAAATTTTGGGCCTCACTTATTGTATAAGTCCCTTCGCGTTAAAAGAAAATCCCGGCGCGATCGCCATTTTTAACGAAAAGTCAACTGGGCCTACCCTCGTGTTATAAGCCCCACTCTTTTTATTTAAACCTTTTGGGCCTCTTGAGAGAGTGTAAGACCCATCCCTTTGTACAGAAAACAATTTTTGGGCCTCAGTCACTTGTATAAGTCCCTCTGTACAAATTCAAACAGTGCCCTCACTGATAAAACCTTGGGCCTCTCCTTGAGCTGTAAGCCCCAAATCTTTCTTTTTCAAAACACTTTCTCCTTTGATTTTGAAATATACTGTTGTTTTCAATCTTTCTTTGTTGAACAACTAACCAAACAACATGGAAGCTCTACAACCGAGTAAGTGGTTATTGCTTTCATTTACCGCTTTCATATGAATATAACTGTATTGTGGGGCTGTTTCACTATAAGTCTTCTTTCAAAAACTCATATCAATTATGTAATAATAGTATAGGTATTTAGAGTTTCTCCGTCAACTACGTCTAGAACTAGGTGACGCCGTTCCGTTTATTCCTAGAAATAGACAACTAGATCCCCAGTAGGATCACCAGATACAGTCTTCTCTTCGGCTGTCCTCATTAGGAATTGTCAAGAAACTCTACTCCCAGAGATGAATGAATTCTCCGTGAATGGTATCTTTGAGTTTCTTCCAAATTCTTGAACTTTCCTGACTTAATCTATTCCTTGTGAATAGCTTGCCTTGAATTTCTCGGGGTTTGGGGACCCACGGGCTTCTTAAAAGCATCGGCCTCCTCTTGGGCATCATACAAGGACCCACAGGCTTCCTAAAAGCAACCCCGCCTCCTCTTGGGCTTAGTACAAGGACCCTACGGCTTCTTAGAAGTATTCACAGCCTCCTCTTAGGCTTCATATAATGATCTCTTCCTCCGGGAATGATAGCCTCCTTTTGGGCTTTGTACAAGGACCCGTCGGCTTCTTAAAAGTTTCCAGCCTCCTCTTGGGCTTCGTACAAATTGTCCCGACGACCTCCTAGAGGTATAGGAATAGAACTTAATCATCTACATAGAACAGTCCTTTCATAGAGTCTGCCACTGTTTCTCAAAGCACAGTACAAAAGATGACACTCTAGACTTGGACAGTCTAATCTCCTTGAGTCTCAAAGACATTCTCAAGTGACCCCTTCAAGAATAGGAAGAAAACCCATAGATTCAGATAGTCTCAATACCCTTCGGATTTCCCACTTCCTTAAAGAACAGGAATAACCCGGATCCTCGAATCAAATCCTTGAGTACAGTGTTGCTCATATAAGAACTGATTTTCTCTTTAACAATCAGTCTACTGGACCTGTCATTTAACTGAACAGTCACCACAGCCTCCTCTTAGGCTTTGTATAATGATCCTTCTCCAGTGAAGTTAGCCTCTCTCTTGGGCTTTGTACAATGATTCTCCCCAACGGAGTTAACAACGTTTAGCCTCTTTCTCGGGCTTTGTACGAGACACATAAGAGACTCCCTCGTTGAGTCGATCACCCTTTCGCCTCCATCTCGGGCTTCGTACGAGATACAAAAAACTCTCTTGTTGAGTCAATTAGCCTCCATCTCGGGCTTTATACGAGATACCAAAAGATTCCCTCGTTGAGTCAAAACCTTTTAGCCTCTCTCTTGGGCTTTGTACGAGACACATATTAGCCTTCTCTTAGACTTTGTATAAGAAAACCACTGGTTGATCCAATTAACCTTTTAGCATCAAAGTTGTGCCTCGTTCACAGTACACAAACATCAACAACTTCTTCCCCTTCATCTAATTGATGTAAGCGGCAAGCCTCTGGATCATCTACATCCACGCCACTGTCCCTCTTTTAGTATGAGAAATTCCTAAGGAAAGATAACATTGCTCTAAACTGAGTTAAAGTCTTCTCCATCAGGTTGAAATCCCCTATAAAGGAAATTATGGCATTGTCGGATTCACAAATCCCGGTTAAAGTAATTCTCCTTTATAAACAGTCGTAACAGACAAGCCCCTCTTTAGAGATGACAAATTCTCTCTAAAGACAACACCTTTCAGCTTCACATCTTGGGCTTCAAACAAGATACAAATAAACTTTTCAGCTTCACATCTTGGGCTTTGAACAAGATACAAACCACCTTTCGTTTCACGTCTTGGGCTTTGAACAAGACACCAAAACAACCATTTCCTCCCATAGAATAGGAGGAACTACGAACGCTCTGATTTCCCTGTTTCGGTAAACAGGAATACGTAGGCATAAGATTGAAAGAAAAATCTTGGCGAGCACAGTAAACAAAAACCCGAAATCCCATACTGTCATATATATCCGTCCTAACATCTCAACCAATAGCCTAAAGCACCCCTCGTCAACAAAATAAACCTAGGAGAAACCCCAAATCTTTGTAGCATCTGTTACCTAACAGACCGCTGTTTAATCTCAGTATGCAAGCATGGTTAGTTGGAGACATCTATTTCCCTTCCTTCAACAGCTTTAATAGGATAAAAAAATGAATCGAACTGTAGTACTAGAGCGATCGTGCTTCGCAACCACATCCAAAAATCACTCGCTACAGGAAAATGGCGACTCTGCTGGGGACTACGCAGGTCTCTTTAGGGATCTTGTTCTTTTTTGTGGAAACCTTGACGTCACTAGGATCTTAGGTCAAAACGCCGTTAATTTGGAATGAAACCACAGATTGGTGACTCCGCCGGGAAACCATTTTCTGTCAGGAACTTAAGATTCTTAGCTTTTAAAAGTCTAGGATGATTAGGAAAAATATATATACTGCTTTTCCTAATTGTTATACGTGTTTATTTTTCTGCTAATGGGAATGCGTGTGATGCCGCATGTGGAAAGATTGAGTATACACTTAAGATAAGTGATGGCGACGAGGTCGACCATCAACCTCAGTGGACGCTGACCAATGCAACCCATTCTCTCACCTAGACAATGGGCCGATTGTGATGTCTGAGAAGCTGAGGAGCCAAACCCTTTTGTAGTGCGGAAACTATCGGGAATAGTTGTTATGTGATACTACCCTCATTTGAGGCTGGTGATTTATTCTCGGTGAATGACACTTACTCTAAGATTGCTCTACAACTCGCTGGCGATCCGCTTGTTGTTTTGCTTTCCTGGGAGGAGCTGATGATAATGAGTACAGGTACAAAAATCACCCTAGTATAAACCTTTGGGGATGGGTAGAGCCTTGACTTCATGACAACGACCCTTTGACCCCATGTTTTTTCTATGTTTTTGTGTGCTGCATTCATGCATTCATTTAAAAAACATTAAAACATTCAAAAAATTTCTCTTCTAGTCTCTCTGTTTTTCAAATTAAACTAAGACTATGATTGCAAATATCAGAGAAAAGGATTGCACTAATGGATTTCGGTAGAAGGAGAACTCATAGTTACACCTTCAAGGTTCCAAAACTAGAGGATTTAAGAAGGTTAGCAAGGATGATCACAAACCCAGAGGCTTTCAGAGCCAAACACGGAGGTTTGCTACCACTATTAAGAGTCCATGTGATTGAGGGAATCATGGATGCGCTCATTCAGTTTTATGATCTAGTTTATCACTGTTTCACATTCCCGGATTACTAGCTCGCACCAATGCTGGAAGAGTATTCTCATCTGATTGATCTATATATCACAGATCGAGCTCCATTTTCTGGACTAGAAGAAATTCCAAAGAATCAGACCATTGCAAGAGCAATTCATTTGGACGAGTCTGAGGTTAGGACTCACCTAACTACCAAGGGTGGCATCCAAGGTTTGCCAGCCCAGTTCTTGACAAAGAAAGCCCTGTACTTCGCCAGTATCGGGAACGTGACTGCTTTTGAAAGCATCTTTGTCTTTCTCACCTACGGGTTATTTTTGTTTCCCAACATCAATAATTTTGTCGATATCAACTCCATTAAGGTTTTTCTCATTGGAAACCATGTGCCGACTTTGCTCGCAGATGCGTATCATTCTGTACATTTGGGAAATTTGTACAGTGGAGGGGAGATCACATGCTGTGTACCTCTGCTTTATAAATGGTTTATCTCTCACTTGCCCAAGCCTGCTGTTTTTTGGGATTGCAAGAGTGCCTTACGTTGGTCGCAGAAGATCATGTCCCTCACCAACTCTGACATAGATTGGTGTAATAGGATCTATGGAGCAACTCTTACGTGCGTCAAAATACAGCAATTACTGAAAAAGAAAGACGCTCTGATTGAAATTTTGGAGCAACATGCTGTGGAGAATCAAGATGACCAAAGGAATTTGCTCGCTCCTTTCACCTGGCAAAGGAATGACAACCCGACAACGACCCAAGAGCCCCGGTCAAAGAAAAGGAAGACACCAGAATCAGCACCCGATTTCTCTTCAGAGAGGACTCAGGACCCATTAGTTTAGGTTTCTGTTTCTGCACCTTGTAATCTACTGTATTTCCATTTCTGTAATCCTTTGAATTTCAATAAAAATGGGTTTCCCCACCGTTTGATATTTGCAATCTAATTGTCAAAGTTTATTTTGATTAAACCAAAAAACAATTAATATAATCATTGCATTCATCATTCTCACATCACGTATTCTTCTTACCTACGAATCTCACATTTGTGTCTCGGTTCTAGAGTCAAACTGTCTCATTCGTATAATACTCAGGCCAATCATCAGAAAAAGATGGATGATCTTGAGGAAGAAAACAGAGAGTTGAAAGAAGAGATCGACGCTCTGAGAGAGGATATGAGAAAGCTTCGTAACGACATGCAAGCCATGGCAGAAGCTCAGCTACAAAGGAATGTGATCTCAGAGATCACCTCGACGCCCATAGTGGAGAAGTATGATCCTAGGTATCAAATGCCGAAAGATCGTCCTTGGGGCATGCCTGTTAACTATATCCCGGACGGATATGTTCCGCCGATCACTGAAGATCAGGGAATCATAACAGAAGTCGCTGGGCCTGAAGGTTACAAACTTCGGGAAAGCGAAGATGCCAGGGGCATACTAAAGACTCCTGAAGGTTACAAACTTCGGGAAACACCAAGACTCACTACCGTAGTCACGGTACCACCCCCTGTGGTGCACACTGTCCCGAAAGGACAGATTCCATAGATACCTTCTGGTAAGAAGGAAACTATGTTTGACAGAATGGAGGAATTCCAGGAACAGTTCTTGGAAATGTAGAAGGAACTGCAAGCCATTTGCGGTCAGGATCTATTTGGAAAGGACGTCGCAGATCTCTGCTTGGTCCCAAATGTGAAAGTTCCGCACAAATTTCAAGTGCCCGACTTTGAAAAGTACAAGGGTAACTCTTGCCCTCAAAGCCATCTAGTGATGTACGCTCGGCGGATGTCAGCTTAGACGGAGAATCAGGACCTACTGATTCACTACTTTCAGGATAGTTTAACCGGTGCCGCACTCAAATGGTACATGGGTTTAAACCGTGCCACGATCAGCACATTCAGAGATCTTGGCACTGCCTTCGTCCAACAATACAAATACAATTTGGACATGGCACCCGATAGAGATTAACTCAGATCAATGTCGCAAAAGGACAAGGAAACCTTTAAGGAGTACGCTCAAAGATGGCATGAAATTGCCGCTCGAATTTGTCCACCTCTTGAGGAAAAAGAGATGACAAAGATCTTCTTAAAAACCTTAAGCTCATTTTAATATGAACGAATGGTTGCCAGTGCACCCAGTGATTTCACCGAAATGGTGGGCATGGGCGTACATCTTGAGGAAGCCGTCTGAGAAGGACGTTTGGTAAAAGACGCTGGATCATTGAGTGGTACTAAAAAATACGGTAGTGCTCTCCCTAAGAAAAAAGAGCAAGATATTGGGAATATCTCTCTCAGAAAGCAAAGGCGGCGTTATCAACCGGTAGCAGCTATGACTCCTGCTATCAACCCTGCGTCTATTCCTACGTATCAACCTCAGGTTGCACAGAGCCAACCTGATCAGCAAAGGACACAAAGCCTCTTCAGCAGGCTCGTCCTCCATATAACAACAACCGTACAACACGGCCACCAGGATTTGATCCTATACCCGTGTCGTACGCAGAGCTGTTTCCATTACTACTGGCTAAGGGGCACATTCAGACTAAATCTCCTCTTACAGTATCGGAAAATCCTCCTTTTTGGTTTAAGGTGGATCAAACTTGCCCTTATCATCAAGGAGGATCAGGGCATAACATAGAGACTTGTCTCAATTTCAAGTCCGACGTGCAAAAGCTTATTAGGAGCGGGGTCTTATCCTTCAAGGATACAAATCCTAATGTTCTCATGAACCCACTGCCTCAACATGAGAAGGTTGCGGTTAATTTGATAGAAGGAGAGACTAACGATGTCTATCAAATTCACGATGTACTCTTATTGAAAACTAGTCTGGTCAAGATGCATTGTAGACAGAGTGGATATGGCCATGTACCACCTCATAATTATCACCAGTGTGATATCTACTCTAAAGACAATCAGGGATGTTATATGGTGCAAGCAGCTCTACAAGAACAGATGGATCTTGGATGGATCCAAGAGCACTGAGTTCATGGAGTTAACATGGTTTACATGAATTCTAATGTCATTCAGAACCACGATATTCGTGCAATGAATGTCAATCCGGTGGCAATGCACTCAAGGCAAAGCCAGTATCATAATCTGCCGTGGCACGATTACAGTTCCTGCCTGATTTGTTCGGTAAATAAACAGGGATGCTCTTTCATACAAGAGGACCTCCAGCGTCAGATGGATCTTGGATGGATCCAAGACTACCATGATACGAATCCCTATCAGATCAATATGGTTCAGATATTCGATATTTGCATGATGAATACCAACCTGGTAGAGTTACATGCTGAACAGGTCCGACTCGGATTCCTAATATCACATGACTATCAAAGCTGTAAAGAGGGTTGCAAAAATGATCAGGGTTGTACCCTTGTCCAGGAGGCACTTCAACACTTGTTAAATCACTGGTGGATGCCAATTTATATGGATGAAGATACTCAGCAAATTAGTATCAGTAACAGAAACCCCACTCGGCGTCAAAGTCAGGATGTCCGATCTGTGGAAGCTAACCTAGTGAGGTTACATTGTATTCAAAGTGGGCGTGGCCCGGTGCCACCACACAATTATGACCGTTGTAGCGTCTGTTCGGAAAGTAACCAAGGGTGTTACCTTGTGAGAGCAGCTCTTCAGGGTCAGGTGGATCGTGGAGAGATTCGTCCATATCCGGGTTCTGGACCCATCAACTTGACTCCGAACTACCTTGTCGATCAAGTTAAGGATGTTGTCACGATCTCTGGTCATCATAGGACCAGGGATGTTTTTGCCATTATCCCTCTACTTGATGAATCTAAAGTTCCCAACCGGGAACGGATCGAGATTAATTATGATGGTCAGAAAAATCAGAAGGTTCCCATAGTCATCTATCTGCCAGGACCACTACCGTATGAATCAGCTAAGGCAATCCCTTACAAATACGGTGCAATAATAGTCGAGAATGGAAAGGAAATTCCATTACCCTCCGTGGTGAATATTGCAGACATCAGTCGTGTAACACGGAGCGGTCGAATCTTCAACCGAGGAGTTGGAGAACCTAACAAGGAAAAGGAACTTCAGACAGGAGATCTCGATCCATCAGTCGGTCAATCCAGTAATCCCGACCTTTCGAAAAACAATGATGAGATGCTGAAGCTCATCCAAAGAAGTGAATATAACATTGTTGATCAACTGTTACAAACTCCTTCAAAGATCTCGGTATTATCGCTGTTACTCAGTTCAGAAGCCCACAGGGAGGCTCTGCAGAAAGTCTTGGAGCAAGCTTTTGTGGAACAGGATGTAACAATCAGACAGTTTGATAGCATTGTCTCTAACATCACTTCCTGCAATAATTTGGGATTTAGTGATGAGGAATTACCCGAAGAGGGTCGTTGTAATAACATGGCGCTCAACATTACAGTTAACTGCCAGGACGATGCTTTAGCCAGCGTACTGGTAGACACAGGGTCAGCCCTGAATGTTATGCCAAAGTCCACTTTGATGCAATTATCATTCAAAGGCCCTCCGATGAGAATCAGCGAGGTCGTCGTCAAAGCGTTCGACGGATCCAAAAAAACAGTTATCGGCGAAGTTGATCTTCCCATAACTATCGGTCCTCACACTTTCCAAGTCACTTTCCAGGTCATGGACATCCGGGCAACATACAGTTGTTTATTAGGAAGACCTTGGATACATCAGGCTGGAGCGGTCACTTCAACCCTCCACTAAAAGCTAAAGTTCGTCAAGAACGATCAACTTGTCACAGTCTGTGGGGAACAAGCCTTGCTTGTGAGTAACTTATCATCATCTACTTGTGTAGAACCAGAGGGGGTTATTGGAACTCAGTTCCAAGCGCTGTCAGTGGGCAAGGACAATCAATCCCAAGGAGGAACCTCTATTTCCTCATACAAAGATGCTATCAAAGCGGTCGAGAGTACCGATACAACCGGATGGGGACAACTTGTCATTCCTATTGACAATAAATCAAAGAAGGGTCTTTGTTTTTCTGCAACCTGTACCCAGACAGCTGCCAACGATGAAAGTCTTCATCCCCTTCAAAACTTCTTCCACAGTGGAGGTTTCCTTCACCCAGTGTCTCAAGCAGTACATGCTATCAATGAGGAAGATCCCTCTGACACAGATGAAGAATGGAAGTCCTATCTTAATGAGAACGGTTATATGTCTCAGGAAGAGGTGCCTACGCCATTTTGTTATCCCGCACAGAGTCCGAGATTTATACTAAGGTCAGACGTCGAAATGATCTATGGAGATTGTGATCCGGAAGGATGCCGTGCTCCGCCAAACTCATTAGAGGAGGAAACTCTGATGAAAGACAGCTTTGACCACAATTACTATGGCCCAATGGATGGTCTGCCAATGTGGCAGCCTTACCCAGGAGATTTGGGGCAAGAAAGTCAGCCGAACAACGAAAATCAGCTGACCGTCATGGAACAGAATACCTGTGTCCCCACCATGTCATGGGATCAACACTCAGGTCATTCAGAAACTACTCAACATGAAGATGAATTTGCAACGTTTGTAGGACTTGAATTCATCAACTATGCTTTTCCCAAGGTCAACGTCATCGAGAGAGATGACTCCTCTGGTTCCAAAGAAGTTTGGGACACCTTGGGACAACCGAGTGGGAAATACGACTATATGGTCAAGTACACCGCTCCCGAAAGCTCTTGTATCAGGCTCAAAGATATCCAGCCTACTGGATGGGGAGATACAGCTGAGAGCACAAATACTATGCAAAATGCAACTAAGGAATTCTCCTACGACAACTCTGCCTGGGAGACAGATTCCAATGATCCTGCTCCACCAGAAATCAGCGTTATTTCTGAAGACAAATCATGGAAGGTGCCAGACTTTGTGATTCACCGAGGAGTTCGCCGCCAATGGGTTGCCGTCGATGCTCCGAAGGTCGTTCATCAGTCAAAGTAATTGCCATCTTTAACCTTTCACCCTGCCCAGGTGAAACGGATGTTTTGATAGGGCTCGCTTTCTGTAAATTATCCCTCTTCGCTTAGCCTAAAGCGACAGAGTTTTGTTTTATAGGGTTGTAGTTTCAAGAATCGACTTGTTCATTAATAAAATAACGTCGTTCTGTAATTTCCGCATTATTTGTTGTTTTCACTTTTCGCTTTTCAGAAAATGGTAATCCTCAAAAACAATTCAAATAAAAACAAGCAGTAAAATAAATACACTGCACACACTTGCATTTTTATCTATCTCTTCTAAACACGAATCATCACGTTATGCAGATTGCTTGTTTTAAACCCCGTTGAAACATACGATCCGATGCCTTCTCCCAACTTTGAGTTCCCGGTATTTGGGGCTGAAGAAGAAAATGACGACGAAATTCCAGAAGAGATCTCCTGACTACTCAGACAAGAGGAAAGGTCCATTGAACCTCACAAAGAACCGTTGGAAATGGTAAACTTGGGTTCAGAAAAAGAGAGAAAAGAAATCAGGATTGGGGCACTGCTCAGTCCAACTGCCAAAGAGAGTTTGATAAAGCTTCTCAAAGAATTCCCCGATGTATTCGCTTGGTCCTATCAGGATATGTCAGGGTTGGATACCAGCATCGTGGAACATCACTTACCATTGAGATCGGAATGTCCACCAGTAAAGCAAAGGTTGAGACACACTCACCCGGACATGGCCATCAAAATCAAAGATGAGGTGCAGAAACAGATTGACGCGGGTTTCCTCGCCACGTCAGAATATCCTCAATGGTTAGCCAACATCGTACCCGTTCCCAAAAAGGATGGAAAGGTCAGAATGTGTGTCGATTACAGAGATTTAAACAAGGCTAGTCCAAAGGACGACTTTCCTTTACCACACGTTGACATGCTGGTAGACAGCACAACAAAGTTCAAAATTTTCTCCTTCATGGATGGATTCTTGGGCTATAACCAGATCAAAATGGCGCCGAAAGATATGGAGAAAACTTAGTTCATTACCACATGGGGCACCTTTTGTTACAAGGTAATGCCGTTCGATTTGAAGAACGCCGGGGCAACCTATCAAAGGGCCATGAGTACTCTTTTTCATGACATGATACACAAAGAGATCGAGGTATATGTCGATGATATGATTGCAAAATCTAAAACAGAGAGTGAGCACGTTGAACATCTGTCAAAATTGTTCGGACGTCTAAGAAAATTCAAGCTCCGCTTGAATCCCAACAAGTGCACCTTCGGTGTCCGTTCAGGGAAACTACTAGGGTTCATCGTCAGCCAAAAAGGAATTGAGATTGATCCTGACAAGGTCAAGGCCATTCAAGAAATGCCTTCTCCGAAAACTGAAAAACAAGTCAGAGGATTCCTGGGACGTTTGAACTACATCTCCAGATTCATATTCCTTATGACCGCCACATGTGCGCCGATTTTCAAATTACTAAAAAAGAACCAGGACTACGTTTGGACAAAAGATTGCCAAACCGCCTTCGACAGTATCAAGGAATATTTGTTGAATCCTCCAATTCTATCACCTCCAGTGGAAGGAAGACCACTGATCATCTACCTCACAGTCCTAGAAGACTCAATGGGATGTGTACTTGGCCAACAAGACGAAACCAAAAGGAAAGAGTCTGCCATCTATTATTTGAGCAAGAAGTTCACCGACTGCGAGACTCGGTACACGATGCTTGAGAAAACTTGTTGCGCTTTGGCTTGGGCAGCCAAACTTCTTCGCCAATACATGATTCGTCATACTACTTGGTTAATCTCAGAAATGGATCCAATCAAGTATGTCTTCGAAAAACCTGCTCTTACGGGAAGAATTGCCCGTTGGCAGATGTTGTTATCAGAATATGACATAGAGTACCACGCTCAGAAAGCCGTTAAAGGAAGTATTTTAGCTGATCATTTGGCTCATCAACCGATTGACAATCAAGAATCAATCGGGTTTGACTTCCCAGACGAAGATGTCATGTATCTAAAAAATGAAAGATTGCGATGAACCGTTACCCAGTGAAGGGCCAGAACTAGGTTCCCAATGGGGACTTGTCTTTGACGGAGCAGTTAATCATTATGGAAACGAAATTGGGGCAATCATTGTTACCCCTCAGGGTACCCACATTCCTTTCACTGCCTGACTTACGTTCAAATGTACGAACAACGAGGCCGAATACGAAGCTTGTATTATGGGTCTCGAAGAAGCAATTGATTTAAGGATAAAAAACTTGGACGTATACGGCGACTCAGCCTTGGTTATCAATCAGATAAAAGGAGATTGGAACACATACCAATCAGGACTGATCCCTTACAAAGACAATGCAAGAAGGTTGTTACCTTTCTTCGACAGAGTTAAGTTTCATCATATCCCTCGTGAGGAGAATCACATGGCTGATGCATTAGCCACCATCTCTTCCATGATTAGTGTAGGTCAAAGGAACGACCTACCTAAGATCGACATAATGCGCCTTGAACGGCCCGCTTACATCTTCACGATTGAAGTAGTCATAGACGATAAACCTTGGTATCACGATATAAAATGCTTCCTTCAGAAACAAGAGTACCTATCTGGGGCACTCAGAAAAGACAGAAAAACCCTCAGAAGATTGGCTGGAAACTTCTTCCTGAGCGGGGACACTCTCTATAAGAGAAATTTTGACATGGTCTTGCTCCGATGCGTGGATAGACTAGAAGCAGACATGCTGATGAAAAAAATTCATGAAGGATCCTTTGGCACTCATGCCAACGGACACACAATGGCGAGAAAAATTCTAAGAGCAGGGTACTATTGGTTGACAATGGAATTCGACTGCTACAAGTACATGAGGAGGTGTCACAAGTGTCAGATATACTCCGACAAAATTCATGTACAGCCATCACATCTCAAAGTTCTTTCTTCCCCATGGCCATTTTCCATATGGGGAATCGACATGATTGGCATGATTGAGCCCAAGGCTTCAAACGGACATCGGTTCATTCTAGTGGCCATTGATTATTTCACCAAGTGGGTCGAAGCAGCGTCATTCGCCAATGTAACCCGACAAGTGGTGGTCCAATTTATCAAAAACAATATCATCTGCCGTTATGGTGTTCCAAGCGAGATCATTACTGATAATGGATCTAACTTGAATAACAAGATGATGAAGGAGTTGTGCGCAAAGTTCAAGATCGAACACCATAACTCATCTCCCTACCGACCCAAGATGAACGAAGCGGTAGAAGCGGCCAATAAGAACATCAAGAAGATTGTTCAGAAGATGGTTGTAACCTATAAAGATTGGCACGAAAGGCTACCCCTTTCTCTCTAATATATGGCATGGAAGCAGTGCTCCCCATAGAAGTAGAGATCCCGTCAATCCGAGTATTGATGGAAGCTAAGCTCGCCGAAGCTGAATGGTGTCAAAGTCGACACGACGAACTGAATCTGATCGAAGAAAAGCGAATCACGGCATTATGCCATGGTCAGCTGTATCAACAGAGAATGAAGAGGGCGTTTGACAAAAAGGTCCGACCTCGTGTTTTCAGAAAAGGAGACCTCGTGCTCAAGAAGATACAATCATTTCTCACTGACTCCCGGGGCAAGTGGACTCCGAATTATGATGGTCCCTATGTGGTCACGAAAGCTTTCTCAGGCGGCGCCTTGAGACTTGCAACCATGGACGGAGAGGAATTTGCCTACCCCACGAATGTTGATGTAGTCAAGAAATACTTCGCCTAAACTAAAAAAAAAACGTCTCGGTGGATTGAAAACCCGAAAGGGCGGTCCAGGCAAAAGTTAGAGACAGAGAAAAAAATCATCCTGGTGGATTGGAAACATCACAGTACAATCCAGGCAAAAATTAGGGATAATGGCAAGTAACTATGTTCAACAGAGGCAAGTCCCTCAGCAGCAGTTACATCATCCGCCAGAAAACTCCAGTCAAGGTCATCTTTGACAAAAGCTCAGGATGCCCCAAATCCAAAGTTGGTAGAAGGACAGTGGTCGTTATGTTTGAACGTAGCCCTTTTCCCTGTAAATTACCATATTCTAACTTTGTAAATACTCTTTGGAATCGCGCGTTTGGCTGATCTCCATTTTATCAATAAAATTTGAGCCCTTGTGCTTTTGTTTGTAATTCTTATTTGTTTTAGCTTTACAAAATGGCGTTTTAACATGATTAACGATTCTTGAAATAAAACAAAAATGAATTTACTTGTTAAAACTTTTTATGCTTTTTAATAAAGACGGCAATTTCTTTTGACTGTTGAACATCAGAAGAACATCAATCGCTTCTCCAGAAGTAATCGAACCTCAAAGTACGGAATCAAAGTACTCCTTCTATGCCAGTACGCCTGAATGAAGGGATCAACTGTGTCAGAGACCTTGTTTCGTCTGACACGCCTCGGCCGAGTTCTCATCTCCTAAGCCCGACCAACATAGCTCCCAACAGGGACTATCTCTCCTAAGCAAGGTGGAATTGCTATCTGGAACCAGCGATACCTTTCATCTCCAGCAGTGGCCGAGTATCCAGTCGTGTTCGTCTTTTAGTTTATATGTTGCGTCAGTTTTGTTAGCATATACATACATACATCATGCATTATTGATTTGCATTCACATTCATATTGCATCACTATCACTCTAGTCGGTCTTGTCCCCTAGTGATAAAAGTCCTCTCAATCGAGTTGTCAGCCCTTTCCTCGTCAGGAAGTGTTACGTCTGAACAATCTCTCTCCTCCAGTTTTATTTCTGGATTGAAGTTGGGTCCTCGACCACTTTGATAACTTGAACCTCTGAAAGACCAGATAGCCCTTAGTTAACATCACTCTTCGCCATTGAAGACGATATCCTTGCTTTCCCGGATTAAAGAAAATCCACAAGGAAGCCTCGTAATCAGAGATTCGGCAGCATGCCAGTTTCGCTCCGAAAGGACCGCTGATGAAAAGGTCATCGACACCTCAAAATTGGATCACATCATATGGCATTTCTCCGAGAAGATCTCTGAGAAAAGTATGATGTAAAGACCCCAAACGAATGCAGTCTCTCAAGGGACTCGCATTCCCCTAGAGTCAACAAATGGCATCTCCAACAGAGAAGTTTGTACACCTCTATAACTCAGACGACTGGGTTCCCCAGCAAGTCTGACATCGAAACTTTTTCCACTCAAATGGCATCTCCCCAGGAAAATTCGGCGAGAAGTTTGAAGGAAAGCCGCTACGAATAGCGTCCCTTGTCAGTAAAGTTTATTGACGAAAGAAACTAAGACCAGTTCCTCGGTAGGAAACCAGGATCGAGGGGAAGTTTACATCAGAATCTAAGACCAGTTCCTTGGTAGGAAACCAGGATCGAGGGGAAGATTATTTTAGAAACTGAGACCAGTTCCTTGGCTGAAGACCAGGATCGAGAGGAAGTTTACCTTTTCTAAGCATCATTGCTTAGTTAAAGAAGATAAATGCGTAAGCTACCATTCATAACCACCATCAAAATTTCGGGTATTCCGATATTTAATCCTCTTGCACCCCGAATGCCCGAATACCTTCGTCATTCACACCTTCATGTGCAAGAAGATTAAATAGGGGCATCTGTCATACCCCAAATTTTGACCACTAAGATTTCCCATCATTGTGAAAATCATCATCACAATATGGATGGGCCATCATACTTCATCAGTCTCCCCAAAGATGGGTGAGCATTCACTACAATCAAAGTTAGGGTTTCAAGCCCTCTCTGAGTGCTTAGACAAAGGATCAATCAAGGAATGACATGATCTTCAACTTGTCTAACCTCTCAAACATCCACAATGGATCAAAAGGACTCCCACTTCAAGGATTAAGCACAAGGCTGCTCCCTTCTAGGTGGATTAAGTCTCAAGATCGACAGTGTCACCAAATTAGGGTTTTGGTCGACCAGGGCCTCCAGATGGAAATTTTTCATCTGGGCACAAGCCAATGATCCAAAACCTAACCTAATATACTCCATGGAACCTCATGGACCCATTCATTAAGTCAATTTTGCCTCAGGGGATGCATTCATCAAAAATCAGGAATTAGGGTTTCTTGACCTAATTCACCCCTAAGTTGACTTTTAGGGCAAATCATGAGCCAAGACCTCAAGAGAGGGTTTGAGGGTCTCTAATGAACTATATTGATCCATTTGCAACAATGGATTAATCCAAGAAGCTTGAGCAACAAGTCTCAATTTCATCTGTACCACAGTTAGGGTTTTAAGGAAAAAGTCAACTGTAACTTTGACTTTTGACCAGGACATGCTCCTAAGCCCTATGGCATGCATCAATATACCCTATGACACCCATGGAACATGTCCATCAAGTTTGATTTAGGTCAAGGACATGATTTCCTGAAGAATTGCACAGTTTGGAATTCATCTGATAAAAAGTCAACTGTGCACAAAAGTCAACTTTGACTTTTTGAGATTTTTCACCAAAATGGATTTTTAACCCTAAAATGATGTTAATGTATGATTTGAATCATCATTCATCAAGAAAAATAAAGAAAAGTTGGATAACTTGTAAAAGGGGTAACCATAAAAAACTTAGAAAATTTTCTAAGTTAAAAATAAAGTGGCTAGGGTACTAACTTTGGAGAGTCATAACTCCAAAACCACAAAGCCATTTTCTCCCATCCAAGGCTTGATTTGTAGATCTCATTTCCCTCTACACAAACATCAACTAGACCTAATTCCAACTCCTCATGGATTTTGAGTTATAGAGTATTCAAAATCAAGAAAAGTCACTTCGTTCCAACACTTAGTGAAAATTTCACTAAGTCAGATTTTACCCTACTTTTTGCCAAATGTAGGGGGATTTTTCACTTGGATTCAAAAGAGATCAAAACCAAATATGTTCAAACAGTTGTTGTATCATGTAAGGGCTTTCCAAAATGGCCAAGAACATTACCAAATTCAATTTGAGTCATGAGATATGACATTGGAAAGTTGCCTTGCTGAAATCTGCCAAGGCAAGGCAGAATTTGCATTATTGCTCGATTTGCCAAAATCAGTCAAATCCAAATGCTCCTATCCACTTGGACACCTCTGAGGATTGAATCTAAAGGGGACAATCACTGAGCTAAGCCTCCAAAGTCTTTGGAACAAGAAATAGCATGTTCAACCTAGAATGGCCAAAATAGGGACAAGACTCCAATTTTGGATTGGAGCATTCAATGGAAGCATCAAGGTGGCATGGACTGAGCCATTTGCAACTAAATTCAGTCAAGACTTATCCAAGACCAAGGGAACCACAACCCTGTGCCCTAACCTCTAGTCAATGGCTAGAGGAGACTTGGATTTCCATTGGCCAACATTGAACAAACACCTGCTACAGTTGCCATTCACTGTGGATCCCAAAACAAACTTGCTCTACTATAAATAGAGCTCAATTGTGATCAGTTTGAGTACACCAAAGCCATCAAACAGATGCTTTCCTCAAAACCTCTTTCTCTTGGCAAAAATGCCTTCTTTAGCAAGGCAACTTTGAGTTTTTGAGCTTGAGAGCTTTTCCATCACAACCAATTACACACACACCTCATATATATCATATATAAGCTGTGCAAACAATCACAAGTGACCTGTAATCACAAAATCACAAAGTCACCTCTCAAAACCTCAAAATAGGTTTTGTTTGCATTTTTCAAGCCATGTCTTGATTCAGTCACTTTCTAAACCAGATAAAGCCTCAAAACACTCCAAATATCATCCTTGAACTGTCCCAAATGGTTCCCCTCGTCTGGAATACCATTTGAGAGAGTTGCTATTTTGGTCACTTTTAACCCCGTTTGCAAGAAAGGGACTGTTTGTGTTTTTACAGGTACCAGTCAATTCCAATCATCCTAAAAGCTTCTAAGGGATCATTTGAGTGTGTCTAAAGCATCAAATCATTTCTGGAACAAGAGGTTTGACAGATTGCACAAAAACTCCAAATTCTCAAAAAGAGGTAAGCCTCACAACTTGGAATCTTTCAAACATGCAATCCTTTGAAGTCCATTGATCATAAACATCTTATACATGTTGTATATGTTGTGTTTGAGCTAATTCACCATGTAATCCATGCTTGTACCAAGTTGTAGCATAGAAAATGCATTTATAGGTCATTTTCAAAACCACTATCGGGTTTTGAGGAGGGAGTGTGATCTGAAAAAACTACCACCACCATTGGATTCCTTATGAAATTCTGGTCCAGATACATATAAATTTTGTCTCAAACCATTAAGAATTGAGAAAGTTATGACCTTCACGTTTCTGAGCCAAAACTTGCCAAAACTTGCCTTGGGACAGGCCTAGAACCAAGGCATGACTTGTATATTTGTTGTTTTGTTTCAAACAATGGATGTATCACCACCCCAGTGGTAAGGCGCATGCCTTGTAACCTTGAGGTCTTGGGTTCAAACCCCACCCATGCCATTTTGTGTTTTTTCACATTTTGCCATTTTTTCCAATATTTTCATGGTTTATTAATTAATTGGAAAATTAATAACTCTTTCAATTTTAATTATTTTTGATTGGTTCTTTTTGCAAAAAATCACAAAAATGTTGAAATATTTTATTCCACAAAAAATTGAATTTATATTATTTATTTAATATAATTAGTATTTTTGTGAATAAATTCACTTTTATTTGTTTTTAAACATTTTAAAATGAATATTCATCTTGAAAAATCAAGACCAAATGAGTTTTAATATCTCTTGTGATTTATACCTCATTTTTAAAACCTTAAACAAAAATCACAAGTGGTTTATTCAAACCTATTTGGTATTTTTCATTGATTTTCTTTAAATATTTACTTTTAAAGAATAAAATTAGGGTTTCTTTGATTTTCACTCAAACAAATCATTGTCAAACACTCATGGGCCTCTAATAGAGTGTAAGACCCAATCCTTTTTTTGACCAATCCATTTTTGGGCCTCAGTGTATTGTATAAGTCCCGATACCGTAAAAAACAAACGGCGCGATCGTCGCCTTTTGAAAAATAACCTTTTGGGCCTCTCCTCGAGCTATAAGACCCATTTAAAACTTTTTGGGCCTCTAATAGAGTGTAAGACCCAACCCCCTTTTAACCACCAAATTTTGGACCTCACTTATTGTATAAGTCCCTTCGCGTTAAAAGAAAATCCCGGCGCGATCGCCATTTTTAACGAAAAGTCAACTGGGCCTACCCTCGTGTAATAAGCCCCACTCTTTTTATTTAAACCTTTTGGGCCTCTTGAGAGAGTGTAAGACCCATCCCTTTGTACAGAAAACAATTTTTGGGCCTCAGTCACTTGTATAAGTCCCTCTATACAAATTCAAACAGTGCGCTCACTGATAAAACCTTGGGCCTTTCCTTGAGCTGTAAGCCCCAAATCTTTCTTTTTCAAAGCACTTTCTCCTTTGATTTTGAAATATACTGTTGTTTTGAGTCTTTCTTTGTTGAACAACTAACCAAACAGCATGGAAGCTCTACAACCGAGTAAGTGGTTATTGCTTTCATTTACCGCTTTCATATGCATATAACTGTATTGTGGGGCTGTTTCACTGTAAGTCTTCTTTCATAAACTCATATCAACTGTGTAATAATAGTATAGGTATTTAGAGTTTCCCCGGCAACTACGTCCAGAACTAGGTGACGCCGTTCCGTTTATTCATAGAAATAGACAACTAGATCCCCAATAGGATCACCAGATACAGTCTTTTCTTCGGCTATCCTCATTAGGAATTGTCAAGAAACTCTACTCCCAGAGATGAATGTATTCTCCGTGAATGGAATCTTTGAGTTTCTTCCAAATTCTCAAACTTTCCTGACTTGATCTATTCCTTGTGAATAGCTTGCCTTGAATTTCTCGGGGTTTGGGGACCCACAGGCTTCTTAAAAGCATCGGCCTCCTCTTGGGCATCATACAAGGACCCACAGGCTTCCTAAAAGCAACCCCGCCACCTCTTGGGCTTAGTACAAGGACCCTATGGCTTCTTAGAAGTATTCACAGCCTCCTCTTAGGCTTCGTATAATGATCTCTTTCTCCGGGAATGATAGCCTCCTCTTGGGCTTTGTACAAGGACCCGTCGGCTTCTTAAAAGTTTCCAGCCTCCTCTTGGGCTTCGTACAAATTATCTGACGACCTCCTAGAGGTATAGGAACAGAACTTAATCATCTGCATAGAACAGTCCTTTCATAGAGTCTACTACTGTTTCTCAAAGCACAGTACAAAAGATGACACTCTAGACTTGGACAGTCTAATCTCCTTGAGTCTCAAAGACATTCTCAAGTGACCCCTTCAAGAATAGGAAGAAAACCCGTAGATTCGGACAGTCTCAATACCCTTCAGATTTCCCACTTCCTTAAAGAACAGGAATAACCCAGATCCTCGAATCAAATCCTTGAGTACAGTGTTGCTCATATAAGAACTAATTTTCTCTTTAACAATCAGTCTACTGGACCTGTCATTTAACTGAACAGTCGCCACAGCCTCCTCTTAGGCTTTGTATAATGATCCTTCTCCAGTGAAGTTAGCCTCTCTCTTGGGTTTTATACAATGATTCTCCCCAGCGGAGTTAACAACGTTTAGCCTCTTTCTCGGGCTTTGTACGAGACACATAAGAGACTCCCTCGTTGAGTCGATCACCCTTTCGCCTCCATCTCGGGCTTCGTACGAGATACAAAAAACTCTCTTGTTGAGTCAATTAGCCTCCATCTCGGGGTTTATACGAGATACCAAAAGATTCCCTCGTTGAGTCAAAACCTTTTAGCCTCTCTCTCGGGCTTTGTACGAGACACATATTAGCCTCCTCTTAGGCTTTGTATAAGAAAACCACTGGTTGATCCAATTAACCTTTTAGCATCAAAGTTGTGCCTCGTTTACAA
Organism: Lathyrus tuberosus; assembly: GCA_022829125.1. Taxonomy (NCBI): domain Eukaryota; kingdom Viridiplantae; phylum Streptophyta; class Magnoliopsida; order Fabales; family Fabaceae; genus Lathyrus; species Lathyrus tuberosus. The sequence continues at coordinate 40,199,184 of JALAZF010000002.1, forward strand.
TACACAAACATCAACAACTCCTTCCCCTTCATCTAATTGCTGTAGCGGCAAGCCTCTGGATCATCTACATCCACGCCACTGTCCCTCTTTTAGTATGAGAAATTCCTAAGGAAAGATAGCATTGCTCTACACTGAGTTAAAGTCTTCTCCTTCAGGTTGAAATCCCCTATAAAGGAAATTATGGCATTGCCAGATTCACAAATCCCGGTTAAAGTAATTCTCCTTTATAAACAGTCGTAACAGAAAAACCCCTCTTTAGAGATGACAAATTCTCTCTAAAGACAACACCTTTCAGCTTCACATCTTGGGCTTCAAACAAGATACAAATAAACTTTTCAGCTTCACATCTTGGGCTTTGAACAAGATACAAACCACCTTTCGCTTCACGTCTTGGGCTTTGAACAAGACACCAAAACAACCATTTCCTCCCATAGAATAGGAGGAACTACGAACGCTCTGATTTCCCTGTTTCGGTAACCGGGAATACGTAGGCATAAGATTGAAAGAAAAATCTTAGCGAGCACACTAAACAAAAACTCGAAATCCCATACTGTCATATATATCCGTCCTAACATCTCAACCAATAGCCTAAAGCACCCCTCGTCAACAAAATAAACCTAGGAGAAACCCCGAATCTTTGTAGCATCTGTAACCTAACAGACCGCTGTTTAATCTCAGTATGCAAGCAGGGTTAGTTGGAGACATCTATTTCCCTTCCTTCATCAACTTTAATAGGATAAAAAATGAATCGAACTGTAGTACTAGAGCGATCGTGCTTCGCAACCACATCCAAAAATCACTCGCTACACCACCACCAAAGCTCTGTCAGGTCAATGTCATATCATAAAAAATGTCAACGAATCAATTTTGAATGAGATAAAAAAACTCAAAAAATTTTAAATTTTGGGATTAAAAAATTGATTTTTATAAATGAGACTAAAAATATAAAAAAAAAATTAAAATTAAAAATCAAATTGCAATTAAACTAAAAAAAGTATGAAAGAGATATTTTTAGTATTTCGAAAATAAGTAGAATGACATATCCGAATATCCAAATGAAGGGTGAGTAGTGTCAATTATTTTTCCTTTTGAACATAAAGAAAAGAGAGCAAAACCTAGAAGAGAATATCCATTTACCTTTTTCAAAAAGACTTTAGTCGTTTCCTCTAATAATCGGTACCTGCCACAAAAGTGCTTTGACAAATAATTTCCATTTCAACTCCACCATTTGAAATCAAATTTCCTTAGTGGAATAACACATAACGCCAAAAAAGTGATAAACATGTGTTACCTCACTGACCCCATTCCATCCCATCAAAAAAACTCAATCCAATATTTCCATTCTTCCTAAAACTTGAATGATATGATTGATTCCATCGAAAAAAATGGAAAATATATTCAAATCCGCGAACCCAAAACCTCAAGGAACTCTTATTCACGACGGAAAATACACTAAGCACAACGTATTATGCAATGTTTTTTACGTCTACTCTAAGTACATTCCTCCTCTTCAACCTGTCGGTCGTGCCGCATACGACATCGTTTGGTTCACATCTTCTTTCACTTTTCAATTTTTTCATTTTTTTAAAATTTATAATCAATTTTATTCTATTTATGTAGTTGTGCAATGAACTCGGAAACAGAAGAAGGTATTGTGATTAAAAATATTGGTGATGCGTTTGATAATAGGATTGATGCTAAGAGAACACTTAGGGAAATTAAACTTCTTTATCATATGGATCATGATAATGTATGCAATTAATTGTGCTTGTTTATTTTAATTAATTTGATTTAGAGGTGTAATTTTGGTGGTTTTTATTTTATTGTGTAGGTGATTAAGATTAAGGATATAATTAATTCAGCTGATAAGGAAACGTTTAATGATGTATATATTATGTATGAGTTGATGGATACTTATCTGCATCAGATTATACAATCTACTCAGACTCTTACCGATGAGCATTATCAGGTGCGACACATTCGCTTAATTCTATTGAATGTGTGAAAATATTAAATTTGGAAGTGTCTGCTATGAATGGTTGCATGGTTATTGATACCCTGACTAATGGTTCATTGACTACTTCGTTGGTGTGTGTGAATTGTCCTTTGAAATTTGCGGTAGAGATTTTGGGCTTGACTTAGTTAGTATTCCTCTAAGGCAACTCAATGTTATTCTCAGGATGAATCAGTGACATTTATTGAATCCAAGGAGAGTACGAAGTTGATTTTCATTACCATAATACATGTAAGGATTTCCTTGAGAGAGAGTACTCAAGTGTTCATGGTGTTCGCGTCCTTGAGAGGGGGAAGCGAAAGAATGATTGTGGATCTATCTATTGTGTGTGATTTTCCTTAAGTGTTCCCATATGACATTAGTGATTTACCGCCAGAACGTGAAGTTGAGTTCACCATATACTTAGTACCAGGTACTAGTTCTATGTCAATGGCGTCGTACAGAAGTATGCTTTAGAATAAAGTGAGCTGAAGAAACAGTTAGAGGATCTGCTTGAGAAGAAGTTTGCTTGACTGAGTGTTTTGCCATGGGGAGCGTCGATGCTGTTAGTTAAGAAGAAAGATGGTAGTATGAGGTTGTGTGTTAATTATCAAACGCTTAACAAGGTTACTATAAAAAATAAGTATCCTCTTATGAGAATTGACGATTTGATGGATTAGTTGGTTGGTGTTTGCATATTCAGTAAGATTGATTTGCAGTCAGGTTATCATCATATTCAAGTAAAAACATAAGATATTCCGAAGACTACGTTTAGAACGAGATATGGTCTATCTGAGTATTCTTTAATGTCGTTTGATGTGTCTAATGCGCCAGGTGTATTTATGAAATATATGAATAGAATTTTCCATCCTTTTCTAGATTAGTTTGTGGTTGTGTTCATTGACAATATTTTGATATATTCTAAGTTTGATGAAGAGCATGCAGAGCATCTGAAAGTTGTGTTGCAGACCTTAAAAGAAAAGAAGTTATATGCGAAGTTATCTAAGTGTGAGTTATGGTTGAAAGATGTGAGTTTCCTTGGTCATGTGATATCTAGTGGTGCAGTGGATCCATCGAAGATAGATGCAGTGTTACAGTGGGAGACTCCAAAGTCTGTTATAGAGAATAGAATTTTTTTGGGTTTGGCTAGTTATTACAGAAGGTTCATTGAAGGCTTTTTGAAGTTGGCATTGCCTTTAACTTAGTTTACTCTAAATGGTCAAGCTTTTGTGTGGAGTGTTCAGTGTGAAGAGAGTTTTCAAGAACTCAAGAAGAAGCTGACATCATATCCAGTTTTCATTTTTCCAAGTCCAACTGAATCCTTTGTTGTGTATTGTGATGCTTCAAAGATGGATATGGGTGGTGTCTTGATGTAAAATGGTCAGGTTGTGGCTTATGTTTCGAGACAGCTGAAATTTCATGAGAGGAATTATCCTACGCATGATCTAGATTTGACAACTATGGTGTTTGTGTTAAACATTTAGAGGCATTATTTGTTTGGTTTCAGATTTGAAGTGTTAAGCGACCACAAGATTTTGAAGTACTTGTTCGATCAGAAAGAGTTAAATATGAGGCAGAGGAGGTGGCTCAAATTTCTGAAGGATTAGGATTTTATTTTGAGTTACCATCCTGGTAAAGCCAATGTCATGGCTGATGCTTGCGACCCGGTTCGTATGAAGAACCATTGTGGAGTTGGTACCACGTGCATATAGAGTCCAGGTATTATCACATTGCATAAAAGTTAGCATTTATGAATTGATGATTGTTGTGTGAATGAATTGTTTGTTAATGATTGTTGTTGTTGTTGTTATTACTTTTATGCTACCCTTCTTGAGTTTTTGCACCGCTAACATATTTGAGTGTATTTTCACCCATTTGTAGTTTTGTTTGTGTGTTGGTGTACGATGTGTGCAGATACTCGGGAACAAAAGTAGTATCTGTTGTGAGTTAGAAGATAGCTTTGGAGCTCATCTTCATTTACTTTATCGCTTATCATTTTTAGTTGGTTAAATGCTCTGATTTGTAACATTGGAAACATAGCGTTTTTACTATGTTTTGTGTTAATGTTGAATTATGTGGTTTAAAGTCTAATACTTTATTTGTGAAAACTGATTCTGAAGTTATTATTATGTTAAACTCTGTTGCATGTTGTTAAATGTTTTCGAAAGGTTTTGAATGGATGTTGTAGTGACACCTTAATTTGTCGATTATTTCTTTTTATATAAGTTTCGGTGTTTAGGGTGTTACACTTATGGCATCGAATGATCCTACCTATGTGTTCTTAAATTGTTTAGATTAATCTGTTTTTCGCAATATTTCAATTCCACAACTTCTTATTTTCTTACGTTCAATTCATAAGAAATTTCTATTAATAATAAAATAATGTTTTTCCTTTCCTAAATGTTTATTTGCATATGTTTGCATATTTAAATTTATTGCAATGCGTCTTTACCCAACTTTTTGATTTCGACAAAGGGGATAAGTATACTCTCAGGGGGAGTAGAGTATATTGTCTAATTAGTTGAGGGGGGTTTGTGGTCTAGCCAAAAATGGTTAGACCACCAAAAGTTCTATCTCTCCTTCTCTTTGATGTAACATTCAGCCCGGGTAGTGATCTCTTACATGCTGATAACCGACTTTTAGGCCAATGACTCGTTGAATTGTCTGGCTCGCAATCCGTGCTGAAAAGCCCTTATAAACAGCTCCTGATTCAGATGAGATACTTTGACGGTTTCCTCTTTGAACCGAGCTAAGTATTCATGTAGCGGTTTCGCCTGCTTCTGTCAAACATTGAATAATGCAGTCGTGGACACCTTCTGGCATTTTCTTGCCGAGAAGTGTTGTACTAACTTCTTAGTTAGGTCCTGGTAACTTGTGATGGAGAGCCGAGGAAGGCTCATGTACCATCTTAGGGTTACGTCCTTCAAAGTTCCGGCCATGAGTTTACACTTCAATGAGTCCGAATGGGCAACTATGGCCATCTGATTGTTGATACCAGTGACATGCTCCTGAGGATCTGTTTTCCCATCATAGGAAACTAATGATGGTGCTTTGAAGTTTTCGGGTACATGGTCGTCCCAAATCTCTTGAGAGAGAGTTTGAGGTTCGAGAACCTCCTCCTCACTATCAGCGTCAGCTGGACTTTGTTGCTGCAACTCTTGTATACTATCTTGCAGTGATTCATTCAGTTGTCTCATAGTCTCTATCATGGCTAGTAGTTGAGCCATGTCTGGAGGGTCTTCTTCAGAAGTCATGTCGTCGGTAAGGGGTGTGTCCTAAGAAAGTTTTACCTAGGACCCACGGTGGGCGCCAAATGTTCTAGCCAAAAATGGTTAGACCACCAAAAGTGCTAACTCTCATTCTCTTTGGACAAAGAGAGTTACGCTGTCTACTCTACGGAGTGTGTTGAGGTGAATATCTGGGGATTTAAGGGCTATACAAGTGTTGTATGTAGCCTCAAGATGAATTTCTTACTCATCCCTCATGTGGGAACCCCATTATATAATATGTTCTTCAATTCAAGCCATTAATAGAAGCCTCTTGGACTTCTGGCATTATGTGGTCATCATTGTCGTATCCTTCATCCATAAATACAGGATTTGAAGCCCTTGATAACATTCGTATTGATGCGCCGCCGCCGTTACAAAAAAGGGAGGGACACCTGACGAGCATGTGTCCGACATCGATGCCGGGTAGAGTGAAGTACTCGGCCTCGTGATAACTCAGCATGGTGAGAATTGGGCTCCATGCTCGGTCCTGGTTGTGCACGAGGCTTGTCTAGCTCTCTTTATTGTACGATTTCTCCTGCTATTATTGTCTGGTCCGTGTTCACCCTTACCTGACTACTCAACTCGACACCAAATATATTTGGCATGTATAGTTTGATTACTCGAAATACTTTTATTTGTTTCTTTTACCACATCCATGAGAGATATGTTGTCATCATAAAAAAGGGGGAGAATGTAGAACCTTATTTTGCATGTTACTCATAAGTAAAATGCCTTTAATAAGGACAACAACTTTTGATGATGACAACTAATGTCTAATGATGACAACTAGTCCTTCATGACAAGTGAAGCATAAGCTGTTAAGAGATTAAAGATGCAAACCAGGATATTAGGGTTTGATAAAACTTGACTATCTAATAATGACAACCAAATGGAATATAACTCAAGCCTTATTAAAGGCAACTGACAAAGTCTTAAAGTATTAAAAAGTCCTACCTCGATTAGTCTGAGTGAATACTTTGTAAATCATAAGGGTGTTCTCGTAAAAGTGTGTGGCTAAATCACACACACACACACACACACACAATTAACTAATTTTTTCAAGAAAACATTGTCAAAAATTTCTTGAATTCGTGCCATATGAGTTGGAAGTTGTCTGAAAAGCTATGGGCAAATTTTTGTCTTTACCAATCGATTGCACATTGAACCAACTGATTGGTTCAGTTCAAAAATGTGCCCAAAGCGATTGAGACAACATCTTAATAAGGTGTAACAACTAAATATATTTTCTTTCCATTTTTAACTTACTAATCGATTAATTTGGAGGAAACCAATTGATTGGTATATGATTCCAATCGATTGGCAAATTATAAAAGGCCATAAAATTATTTCTTTTTTCGTGCCAACCTCTAGCCTATAAATAGAGTCTATTCCTTCATTTCAAAACATCATGAATCGTGTTTCATTTCACCTCTCTCTCTCTCTCTCTAAACATCTCTCTTTAAACATCTTTCTCTATACATCTCTTTTTTTACTTTCTATTACTAAGAATTTTTCCGAATTGCTTTTCTAGATTTGTAAGTTCACCAAGGAACTTTTGTTTATACCTTGGAAAAACATTTTATCCACTTATGAATTGTTTGTTTGGGTTCGAAGTTAAACCCATGAAAAACTTAGATTTGGAATTTGTTTGATCAAGTCTCTTGTTTAGGCTCTTAGTTAGCCCGTGATAAAACCAAATTTAGGTTAAAGCTTAGTCCGATATTAAAAGCTTGTTTATGTTCTTGGTTAGCCCGTGATAAAATCAAGTTTAGGTTAAAGTTTAGCTCGATGTTAAAAGTTTATTTCGGTTCGAGATCAACCTAGTGGTAAAATCTTAGAAGTTATTGGTTAGCCCGATATAAAACCAAGGTTTAGGTTTTAAATCCCACCCCGATGTTAAAAGCTCCAAAGGTTTCTTTGAAGCTTGAAGACTAACCGCTTCGATCCATCGTTTGGAAGGAGACCCATCGATTCATTCCATAGTTCGTTGTTTGGTTGGAAGATAACCATAAACTTTATTTTTTTTTCCTGTATAAGGGGGTTCGAGAGGTTAATCTACTAAAATCTCTCAAGTTTATTAGTCAAATCTCACAAGTTATTGGTTCTCCCAATATAAAACCAAGGTTTAGGTTCGAGAGCTCATCCTGGTATTAAAAACTCCCAAGGTTTCTTTGAAGCTTGAAGACTAACTACTCCAATATTCTTTTGGAAAGGAGACTAACCGCTTCATCGACCATTTGAAAGGAATGCTTATTGCTTCATTGCGTAGTTTACTGTTTGGTTGAAAGATAACCATAAACTTCATTTTTCTTGTATAAGGGGGTTCGAGAGTTTAACCTACTAAAAGCTATTAAGTTTATTGTATACTCTCAAAATCAATTCTTGGGGAGATGAGTATGTCTTTTCTTTTTTTGACTGAACCTCTATAATTCCGGTGTATTCTCTTTTTCCTTAACTGTTTAATTTTAAGTTTTGCACTTTACATTCTGCAAATTTATCTTTCCGCTATTTAATCTTAAACTCCTTTTAAATATATTTTCAAACTCTGATTTTAATTCCAAAATTTTTTCAAAACCAAGTTTTTCTGAAACACAATTCATCTCTCTCTCTCTCTCACTCACACACACACACACACACTCACTCACTCAGTCATATGTCCAACAACCTCAACTTAAATTAGGTGTCTAGGTCATGAGTGCAGCAAGTGGCCGAAATTGCCATGTCTTAAGATAACCTCAGCTATGAATTATCCACCATGTCGTCATATGAATCGCGATCACATAGGTCATAATCAAGGAAATAGCTTCAAGACTTGACATTTCTCGCTAGGTCATGAAGGTTATATATGTCAACCTCTAGGGTTCCAAATATTTACAAATCATTGACATGCGACTTTTGTGATGTTGGAATTAACCCAAGACTTTGAGTAATTCTGAACCAATCTTGATGAACAAGATTCAATCAACTGATCAAAATCCCTTGTTCTTCACTCTTAACTTGAGTGAATGAATCACACCTTGATTGCAAGAATGATTATTAATCAGAAAAATAGCAAATGTACTATTTTTGCCGATGTATTTAAAATAGGGGTAATTCCCCAGTATCGATCTCGAGGACTGCGTATGAATAGTTCGTTCGAATTAGAGTTCAATCAAACAAAAATAACTTGGGGTGTGGGTTATGATTGCTAACTTATGAATTAACAAGAAGAAAATAAAACAGAATGATAAAATAGATTTCTGAAAGATATGAGAAGCATGCCAGAGTAAGGTGAATGATTTGCAGAGTAACGACACTGAATCCTTATTTTAGGGAAAAGTTCAAAATAATCAATATATTGACCTTAAGTTGTTTACTCCTATGTCCTTAGTGAGAAAACCTTTGAGTTCTAAACCTAATTACTATGTCCATAGGTAATTACGTTTGAAATCAAGCATTATAATGTCAACAGTGTTCCAAGTGAAACAGGGTATCCCTAGTCCTAGGTAATATCTACTGTGCATAATCGCACAAAAACCTTAGCAATGGTCGTCTAACCTAATTGTTTACCGTAAATCAATCTTTATTTGTCCGACAGAGAAAGCGATAAAAACCTAGCATTGGGGGGTTTAGCTACTAATATGGTTCAGAGAAAATACAATATAAAAATTGGACATTACAAGAAATTAGGTAGACTCGAATCGTCAATCGCTTGCGCTCCTGAAAACCCTTCGTCTTCCGAAAACCTTAAGCTCTCCAATTTCTTGATCGTCAAATTCTCCAGTAAAAAAAAATAGTCCTTTCTCTTCTCCTAAAACTCTTCTTAAATAGCAAAAATCCAATAACAGTAGGTGGAAATACCAAAAATACCCTCTGAATCAATACACGGTTCAAATTTGGCGAAAATGGAAAAATCTGCGTCCAGGCCAACACGGCCCGTGTTGGCTCCCTGCCTTCTGTCATGCAAATTTCTTCATCCCAGGCCTGCTGACACGGCCCATGTCAGGTGACACGGGTTCCCGTGTCAGCCCACTGTTTCCTCACTTGTGTGCAATCTTTTGTTCTCTTCCTGACACGGCCCGTGTTAGGTAACATGGGTGGCCGTGTCAGGCCCTCTGTACATTGCCAAACTCGTTCCCGACATCCCAGATTCTCCATTTTCTTCGCACCTAGTCCTTTGGATCCTTCGCCTAAACCTGAAAACAATAAAAAACAACAAACCAAAGCATAAAATGCAGAATAACTAAAATAAAAACTCAAAATACTAAAATGCGAAAATAACTTGCGGCAATAGAAATCAACTCAAAATACTAAAATGCAAAAATCACTTGCGGCAGTAGAAATCAACTCAAAAATGATAAAAACAGAAAACAAAGTATTATCGATTTCATGGATTGATGTCGAATAAGTGATGGAAACATAGTAAAAATGGTGACCAATCAATTATGCGCAACAATTATTAGTGGAAGAAGAAAGAAAAATTAAATAAGAAAGAAGATTAGGGTTTAATGAAAATTGGGGAAGATGATTTCTGCAAAGTAACTCTCTGCTCTCAAACTGAGAAAATATTATTCAACTGTGCAACTGCACTTTCTGTTGTGTTACAATTCATAATAGGGTTACTCCCTATTTATAATTGAGCTAGCTTTCTCCCTAAGCAAAAGCTCAAAATTACAAAAGCCCCAAATTTCTATTTTGATCTAAGTCGAAATCCTGTGTCAAGCAACCTGCTTCGACACTTTGACATCTAACACAACTCGACACACATTACAAGTTTCGACACATCCTTGTTTCTATCACGCACTACCTGCTTCGACACATGGAATTACAATCTTAACACACCACCTAATTCATTGTGTCTAAGCTATATATATTCATTATAGACCTTAGCTTCTTGAACACTTCGACTTGCACTCCTTTTGTCATGATATATGCAATATGATTCTCAGTTCTGTAGTGTTCTAAGCTCATCTTCCCTTCTGCTAGCTGCTCACGAAGATAGTGGAACCTCACTTCGATGTGCTTGCTTTGTCAATGTGCTTTCGAATTCTTTGCCAGATTGATAGCTGACATGTTGTTAATCTTCATTGTAATTGCTCCATGTCTCTTCCCTGTAATCTCTTCGACCAGGTTTACCATCCATGTTGCTTGACATGTGTAGCGAGTGATTTTTGGATGTGGTTGCGAAGCACGATCGCTCTGGTACTATAACTCGATTCATTTTGTATCCTATTAAAGCTGATGAAGGAAGGGAAATAGATGTCTCCAACTAACCCTGCTTGCATACTGAGATTAAACAGTCAAAACTGTTGGTTTACAGATGCTACAAAGATTCGGGGTTTCTCCTAGGTTATTTTGTTGACGAGGGGTGCTTTAGGCTATCGGTTAGGATGTTAGGACGAATGTATGAGAGTATGGGATTTTGGGTTTTTGTTTAGTGTGCTCGCTAAGATTTTTCTTTCAATCTTATGCCTACGTATTCCCGTTTACCGAAACAAGGAAATCAGAGCAATCGTAGTTCCTCCTATTCTATGGGAGGAAATGGTTGTTTTGGTGTCTTGTTCAAAGCCCAAGACGTGAAGCTAAAGGTGGTTTGTATCTTGTTCAAAGCCCAAGATGTGAAGCTGAAAAGGTTTGACTTTAGAGAGAATTTGTCATATCTAAAGGGGTCTGTTTGTCACAACTGTTGGGTGACTGACTGTAAAGGAGGATTACTTTAACCGGGATTTGTGAATCCGGCAATGCCATAATTTCCTTTATAAGGGATTTTAACCTGAAGGAGAAGACTTTAACTCAGTTTAGAGCAATGCTATATTTCCTTAGGAATTTCTCATACTAAAAGAGGGACAGTGGCATGGATGTAGATGATCCAGAGGCTTGCCGCTTACAGCAATTAGATGAAGGGGAAAGAGTTATTGAAGTTTGTGTACTGTGAACGAGGCACAACTTTGATGCTAAAAGGTTGATTGGACCAACCAGTGGTTTTCTTATACAAAGCCTAAGAGGAGGCTAATATGTGTCTCGTACAAAGCCCGAGAGAGAGGCTAAAAGGTTTTGACTCAACGATGGAGTCTTTTGGTATCTCGTATAAAGCCCGAGATGAAGGCTATTTGACTCAACAAGAGAGTTTTTTTTTGTATCTCGTACGAAGCCCGAGATGGAGGCTAAAATTTGTTTGGCTCAATAAGAACCTTTTTGTATCTCGTATAAAGCCTGAGATAGAGGCGAAACGTTGTTTGACTCCGCTGGGGAGAATCATTGTATAAAGCCCAAGAGGAGGCTAGAGTTACTGTTTCAGTTAAGTGACAGGTCCAGTATGCTGATTTAAAGAGAAAATCAGTTCTTATATGAGCAACACTGTGCTCAAGGATTTGATTCGAGGATCCGGGCTATTCCTGTTCTTTAAGGAAGTGGGAAATCCGAAGGGTATTGAGACTGTCCGAGTCTACGGGTTTTCTTCCTATTTAACGAACGGGTCACTTGAGAATGTCTTTGAGACTCAAGGATATTAGACTGTCCGTGTCTAGAGTTTCATCTTTTGTACCATGCTTTGAGAAACAGTAGTAGACTCTTTGAAAGGACTGTTCTATGCAGATTACTAATTTCTATTCCTATACCTCTAGGAGGTCGTCGGGACAATTTGTACGAAGCCCAAGAGGAGGCTGGAAACTTTTAAGAAGCCGACCGGTCCTTGTACGAAGCCCAAGAGGAGGCTATCATTCCCGGAGGAAGAATCATTATACGAAGCCTAAGAGGAGGCTGTGAATACTTCTAAGAAGCCGACGGGTCCTTGTACTAAGCCCAAGAGGAGGATAAGTTTGTTTTTAGGAAGCCTGTGGGTCCTTGTACGATGCCCAAGAGGAGGCCGATGCTTTTAAGAAGCCCGTGGGTCCCAAAACCCCGAGAAATTCAAGACAGGCTATTCACGAGGAATAGATCAAGCCAGGAAAGTTCGAGAATTTGAAAGAAACTCAAGAGATGCCATTCACGGAGAAAAGATCATCTCTGGGGAGTAAAGTTTCTTGACAAGTGCTTTTAAGAAGCCGATGGGTCCCCAAACCCTGAGAAGTTCAAGACATGTCATTCACCGAGAATAGATCAAGCCAGGAAAGTCCGAGAATTTGGAAGAAACTCAAGAGATGCCATTCACAGAGGAAAGATCATCTCTGGGGAGTAGAGTTTCTTTGACAACTTCTACGAGTGACAGTGTATGAAAGGGTTCACAGAGAATACTGCCTTTCATATCTCCATATTATTTAACCCCAAGACGAGGGAAGACTGTGTCTGGTAATCCTATGGGGATCTAGTATTGACTATTTCTAAGAGTGATCAACGGGCTTAATGCTAGACGTAGTTGTCGGGGAAACTCTAAATATCTATACTATTATTACACAGTTGATATAAGTTTATGAAAGAAGACTTACAGCGAAACAGCCCCACAATACAGTTATATGTATATGAAAGCGGTAAATGAAAGCGTGTAAACACTTACTCGGTTGTAGAGCTTCCATGCTGTTTGGTTAGTTGTTCAACAAAGAAAGATTGAAAACAACTGTATATTCAAAATCAAAGGAGAAAGTGCTTTGAAAAAGAAAGATTTGGGGCTTACAGCTCAAGGAGAGGCCCAGGGTTTTATCAGTGAGCGCACTGTTTGAATTTGTACAGAGGGACTTATACAAGTGATTGAGGCCCAAAAAGGTTTTCTGTACAAAGGGATGGGTCTTACACTCTCTCAAGAGGCCCAAAAAGTTTAAAGAAAAAGAGTGGGGCTTATAACACGAGGGTAGGCCCGGATGATTTTTCGTTTAAAATGGCGATCGCCCCGAGATTTTCTTTTAATACAAAGGGGCTTATATAATATCTGAGGCCCAAAGTTGTTTTTGGTTAAAAGGGGGTTGGGTCTTACACTCTAATAGAGGCCTAAAAGTTTTGAATGGGTCTTATAGCTCAAGGAGAGGCCCAGTTGAATTTTTTAAAAGGCGACGATCGTGCCGTTTGTTTTTGACGGTATCGGGACTTATACAATGCAATGAGGCCCAAAAATGATTTGGTCAAAAAAAGTATTGGGTCTTACACTCTATTAGAGGCCCAAAAGTGTTTTGAAAATGATTTATGAGGGTTGAATTAATCCAAAACCCTAATTTGTTTTCAAAAATGTATTTAATTGAATAAAAATTCAATTAAAATGATCAAAATTGTTTAACATATGGGAAACAAATTGTGATCTTGGATTAATGCTTCAAAAATTAAGTATTAACCTACAAAACAATTAGAAAGCATTAAAAGTTACAAAATCAAGGTGGAAAAAAATATTTTAAATGTCAAAAACAATTAAAACATTAATTCTTTGCAAAAATATCAATTATACAAAATAAATAATATTTTTGGGATTTTTTAGGAGAATAAAATATTTTAACATTTTTGTGAATTATTAAAAAAAGAATCAACTCAAAATCATTAAAACTCAGAGAGAAATTAATTTTTGAATCAATTAAATAAAATCACAAAATTCAAATATTCAAATATTCAAAAAATGGCGCCAAGAACACGCGCGTGTTCTGGGTTTGCCCAGATTTGCATTTTCTCTCCAATCTCACAGAATACTTAATCATATCATGTAATCCACATACCAATCAACTCGTTTCAACCTCAAGATCATGTCTATGGTATTTAATTTCATTTAAATTAAACATATAACAAGAAATCACGAAAAATCCTCAAGAACCCTAATTTCTGCATGAAGGCTAGGATTTTTGATACACGATTCAAACAATGTAATTAATTGAGGGGAAACATTCCATGCATGATTATGAACATATGGCCAAATTATTGTGCAGCAAAAATTGCATGGATCATAGAGTTAGAAGAGCTCATGCTTACCACTTGCTGCTGGTGATCGTGATTTGTGTTGGAGGTGTTACAGCTAGGCTCCAATGATCTGGATAGATTCCCTAGGTGCCATGGAGTGTGTATGAATGCTTGGAATGGATTGAAATGGTTTGGAGTTGAAGATGGTACCTCAACTGCAAAACTGTCAAGAACTTGAGCAATTGGCTGGTGATTTGGTGAAATATGTGTTCCAGATGTTATGTGAGTGTTTGGATCACCTCTATATGATGTATGTGAGGTGTGTGTGTGTGATTGTTTTGATTGGAAAAGCTCTCAAACTCAAAACCCGATAGTGACTTGCCTTAGAAGGCAAAATTGGAGTGAAAGAAGAGATTTTGAGGAAAGCATCTGTTAGATGGCTTTGGTATACTCAAACTGATCACAATTGAGCTCTATTTATAGTAGACCAAGTTTGTTTTTGGATCCACAGTGAATGGCAACTGCAGCAGAGGTTTGGCCAATGTTGTCCAATGGAAATCCAAGTCTCCTCTAGCCATTGACTAGAGGTTAGGGCATAGGGTTGCGGTTCCCTTGGTCTTGGATAAGTCTTGACTGAATTCAGTTGAGAATGGCTCAGTCCATGCCACCTTGATGCTTCCATTGAATGCTCCAATCCAAAATTGGAGTCTTGTCCCTATTTTGGCAATTCTAGGTTCAACATGTTACTTGTTCCAAAGACTTTGGAGGCTTGGCTCAGTGATTGTCCCCTTAAGATTCAATCCTCAGAGGTGTCCAAGTGGATAGGAGCATTTGGATTTGGCTGATTTTGGCAAATCAACCAAAAGTGTAAAAATCTGCCTTGCCTTGGCAGATTTCAGCAAGGCAACTTGCCAAGTCATATCTCATGACTCAAATTGAATTTGGTAATGTTCTTGGCCATTTTGGAAAGCCCTTACATGATACAACAATTGTTTGAACATGTTTGGTTTTGATCTCTTTTGAATCCAAGTGAAAAATCCCCCTACATTTGGCAAAAAGTAAGGTAAAATCTGACTTAGTGAAATTTTCACTAAGTGTTGGAACAAAGTGACTTTTCTTGATTTTGATCACTCCATAACTCAAAATCCATGAGGAATTTGGACCTAGGTCAGTATGAAGCTTTTGTAGAGGGCAATGAGATCTACAAATCAAGCTTTGAATGGGGAACAATGGCCTTGTGGTTTAGGAGTTATGATCCTCCAAAGTTTGCACATTAGTGTCACTTTTTCCATAACTTAGAAATTTTTCTAAGTTTTTATGGTTACCCCTTTTACAAGTTATCCCACTTTCTTTGATTTTTCTTGATGAATGATGATTCAAATCATACATTAACATCATTTTAGGGTTAAAAATCCATTTTGGTGAAAAATCTCAAAAAGTCAAAGTTGCCTTTTGTGCACAGTTGACTTTTTATCAGATGAATTCCAAACTGTGCAATTCTTCAGGAAATCATGTCCTTGACCTAAATCAAACTTGATGGACATGTTCCATGGGTGTAATAGGGTATAGTGAATCATGTCTAAGGGCTTGGGAGCATGTCCTGGGCAAAAGTCAAAGTTAAAGTTGACTTTCCTCGCGAAACCCTAATTGTGGTGCAGATGAAATTGAGACTTGTTGCTCAAGCTTCTTGGATTAATCCATTGTTCCAAATGGATCAATATAGTTCATTAGAGACCCTCAAACCCTCTCTTGACGTCTTGGATCATGATTTGCCCTAAAAGTCAACTTAGGGGTGAATTAGGTCAAGAAACCCTAATTCCTGATTTTTTATGAATGCAGCCCCTGAGGCAAAATTGACTTGATGATTGGGTCCATGAGGTCCCATGAAGTATATTAGGTTATGTTTTGGATCATTGGCTTGTGCCCAGATGAAAAATTTCCATCTGGAGGCCCTGGTCGACCAAAACCCTTATTTGGTGACGCTGTCGATCTCGAGACTTGATCCACCTAGAAGGGAGCAGCCTTGTGCTTAATCCTTGAAGTGGGAGTCCTCTTGATCCCTTGTGGACATTTGAGAGGTTAGAAAAGTTGAATATCGTGTCATTCCTTGATTGATCCTTTGTCTAAGAACTCTGAGAGGGCTTGAAACCCTAATTCTTGATGGTAGTGAATGCTCAACAATCCTTGAGGAGATTGATGAGGCATGAAGGTACATCCATATTATGATGATGATTTGTACAATGATGGGAAATCTAAGTGGTCAAAATTTGGGGTATGACAACATGCACGGAGAGAAGCAATTATGTACTCTGCTTCGCACGACGACAATGCTATTATTGGCTCCTTTCTCGAATTCCAAGCAACTGGTGCACCACCTAGCATAAACACATAGCTCGTTGTGGAATTTCAATCCTCAAAATTACTACACCAACTTGAGTCGGTGTATTCCACTTGCTTGCATTATTTTCCTTCATCAGATGCAGGAAACAAAATGTTGTAGTCGAGAGTTCCTTTCAGATACCTTAGTGTCCTCTTCGTCACTGCTAGGTGTGATACCTTTGGCTTCTGCATGAATCTACTTACCATACCTATATTGTATGCTAGATCAGGCCTTGTGTGACAAAGGTATCTTAATGACCCAATAATTCTTATGTATTAAGTTGGGTCAACATCATCTTCATCAGATTCTTTCGATAGTTGCTATTTGGGCTTAGGTAGAGTCGAAGTTGGGTTGTAATCTTGCATCTCAAATATCTTTAGTATTTCTCCTGCATATCTTCTTTGATGCATCATGAAACCTCTACCACTCTTGTAGAGCTTAATGCAAAGGAAGTATGAGAGATTTCCCAAGTCTGGCATTTCAAACTCCTCACTTAAGTCATGTTTGAAATCTTCGATCTCCTTCTTGCAACTTCATGTTATCATCAGGTCATCGACATAGAGACATAGTATAAGCCATTCACTATCGCTTCTCCTAACATATACTCCATGCTCAGTTGTGCACTTTACAAATTCCTTCTCCCTTAGAAAGCTATCTATATTATTATTCCAGGCTATTGGAGCTTGCTTAAGTCCATACAATGCTTTATGCAGCATGTATACCTTGTTTTCTTCGCCTTGTTTCACAAACCCATTTAGTTGTGCAACATAAACTTCTTCATCTAAAGGGCCATTCAGGAATGCATATTTCACATCCATTTGATATATATTCCAATTGTTCATGTTTGATAGACCAATAACCAACCTGATTGTTTCAATCCTATCAACAGGTGCAAAAATTTCGTCGAAGTCGATTCCTTATTTCTAAAGAAATCCTTTCACCACAAGTCTTGCCTTGTGTTGAGTTACTTCTTCTTTAGGATTCAACTTCACCTTATATACCCACTTCACATTGATTTCCTTCTTGCCTTGAGGTAATTCGACAAGTGACCAAGTGTTGTTGACTTCGATGGACCCTAGTTCCTCATTCATTGCTTTCTTCCACTTTGAATCTTTCAATGCCTCAACTGCACTGACTGGTTCGACATCTGCGTAGAAAGCATAGTGTACCAGCTCACCTTCTTCGTTGACCATATCATCTGATGTAAGCACACATTCTTGCAACCTTGCAGGCATGTGTCTTGATCGTTGAGGTCTGCTTGGGCCTGTTTCACCTATGACTTCTTCTTGTCGAACTTCTCTTTCGACTTCACTAGCTGGTTCTTCATATAAGATTCTCACTGAATCCTTCTTAAGATTCTCAGTCAAATCGCATTCTTTAAGGTCATCTATGATCATGTCCTTGCTGATCACTATTTGCTTGTTCACTGGGTCGAACAACTTTTATCCTTCAGTCGAATGATATCCTATTAGGATCATTTGACTCTATTCATCAAGCTTTCTTCTCAACTGATCTGGCACATGTCTATGTGTTATAGATCCAAACACCTTTAAATGACTTAGGCTAGGCTTGACACCAGACCAACATTTTTCTGGTGTGATTCCTTCTACCTTCTTCGTCGGACATCTATTCAAGATGTATGTTGCAGTCGACACATCTTCTTACCATAATTAGTTGGGTAGATGCATGCCTCTCAACATACTTCTCACCATATTCATGATGGTTTTATTCTTCATTTCTGCAATTCCATTTTGCTGTGGAGTGTAGGGTAGTACCACCTCATGCACAATCCCTTCTTTCTCACATAATGCATCAAAATCTTTCGACATATACTCTCCACCACCACCAGTTCTCAGAATATTTAGCTTTCGACCACTTTTTCTTTCGACTATAGATTTAAATTTGGCAAATACCTCGATCACTTCACTTTTCTTCTTGATCAGGTAAGTCCACAATTTTGAAAGAAATCGTCTATGAAAGTGACAAAGTGTAAGTCCTGTGGTTCTTGGATTGGCTGCATTTTGGTAAAACAACATTTTGTTAGCAAGATGTTGAACCAGATGTTCTGTCATGTCAGCCAGACATCATTTTCTACATGATGTTGTAACATGTTCCAAGACATGTTATACCAGATAATTATGGCATGACTATTTTGGTAATTTTAGTGTGATTTTGGAGTGTGTTCTGATGCACATGTGGGCGACTTTTATGGGAGTATATTGTGGGAATCTCTGTTATTGCAGATTCTGTTTATTTTCATAAAAAGGTGTGAGAACAAGATTTGGTTCTGCAATATTATCTCTAAGTTTTGATGATATCAAATGAGTATTTTTGTATGAACAATTCTGTACAACTAATGTTTGTTATTTGTGAGAATTTAACAAACAGGTTATGCTTCCGTAAATTGGCGCAAACACAATGCTTAAAGGAAAATACTCCACCTATACTCTTGAAAAGAAGAACTCATTTTAAGATAATAAGAAGCTCACAAGACTCTGATACAAAAGGAAAAGAGAACGAGTTCTGAAGATCTGAAGACAAAGGTTTTGATTGAACGAAGTCCAGATGCTGAAGACTTAAGCTGTCTAATCAAGGTTCTGAACACCTAAATCAAGTCTTTACTCATGCTTCAACAAAGATACTATCAGAAGCTTCTAAAGTTATGGAGACAACACGCCAAGCGGACAAGGTTCTTAAAGACAGGTGTTGAAGTTCTCAAGACTGATTCCTAATGGACTTCTTCAAATGACTGAAGACTTGAAATATCATATATCTGATCAAGAAGGCTCTACTCATGCTTCATCAAATTACCATCAGAAGCTCTTGAAGTTGAGAAGCCATAAAAACAAAGCTACATAGTACAAGTTGTACCACAATACAATGAGAAAATATCTTGGTAACAGTGCAATGGTACAATCAAAGATATTATGACAAAAACAGGACGCACAGCACGCAAAAGTTTCTATCGGTCCGCACGCTTCTAGCCGCCAGCCTAGTTAGCTATCATGATTACACTTCAACGATTCTTTTCTACACGGCTATAAAAGGAAGCAAAAGACTTGAAGAAAGACACATACGACCTCTACTGCAATACTCTTTCTAACTAAAATCTTTCTTAAGTCATTCTGGTCAAAACGTGTTTACATTTTCAGCTTGTATAGAAGCACTTGTCTGTAAACGAAATTTATTCAAACTTAGGTTTGTGTTCCTTGAGAAAGACCGTGTGGTTGTATTTCTTGAGAAGTCTAGGATGTGTAGTCTTAGAGGTTGTTCCTTGAGTAAGACCTGTGAGGTTGTATTACTTGAGAAGTCTAAAACTTGAGAGTTTTAGAGGTTGTGTTAGTCACCAGCATTTTGGCTAGTGCATTATACTGATTTGATTGAAAGTGGATTAAGACCTCGTTAAGAGAGGCAAAATCACCTTGGCGGGTGGACTAGATTAACTTGAGTGTTTCTCAAGTGAACTAGTATAAACATAACGTGTTCATCTCTTTGTTCTCAACATAGGTCATTATTGTTAAAAGAAAGAGTCTTATAAAAGGAGTTTATTTTAAAGGAACAATTTTTATTTTGAAAAACCAATTCAAACCCCTCTTTCTTGCGTTTTTCACACCTTCAATTGGCATCAGAGCTCCGGTTCTGAGGTGATAAAAAGGTTGAATTTTTATCAAGCACTTAACAGTGTTCAGTACCGATCAAAGTGTGAAAAACAATGACTACACCAACTCCTAAAACAAGTATTATTGTGAATGAAAGAGATTCTTATACCACAAAACCTTCTATCTTTTATGGAGAAAAATTTGAATACTGGAAAGATAGAATTGAAAGTTACTTTTTGTCGTTTGACTTAGATCTATGGGATCTGGTAGTTGATGGCTACAGTCACCCTGTAGATTCTGCAGGCAAAAAGATTGATAGAAGTGCATTTACAGATGCACAGAAGAAAACTTACAAAAATCATCATAGAGCAAGAACGATTCTGTTAAATGCAATTTCTTATACAGAATATGAGAAAATTACAAACAAAGAAACTGCAAAGTCTATCTTTGACTCTCTTCGTATGACTCACGAAGGCAATGCTCAAGTCAAGGAGATGAAGGCTCTTGCACTAATTCAAAAATATGAGGTCTTCAAGATGGAAGATGATGAATCTGTTGAAACCATGTTCTCAAGATTTCAGATGCTTGTTGCAGGACTCAGAGTTTTAGACAAAGGCTACTCTACTGCTGATCATGTCAAGAAAATTATCAGAAGTCTACCTGTCAAATGGAGACTAATGGTGACTGCCTTGAAACTAGCAAAGGATCTGAATAGTATAAGTCTTGAGGAACTAATCAATTTTTTAAGAAGTCATGAAATAGAGCTCCAAGAAGATGAACCTCAAAAGAAAAGCAAATCCATTGCTCTAAAAGCTAAATCTGAAAAAGAAAAAGGCGTATCAAGTAGAGGAGGAAGTGGAAGAATCTGAAGAAGAATCAAATGAAGATGACATATCTCTCATATCAAGAAAAATTAGTCAACTATTGAAATACAGAAGAAATAAGTTCAGATGACCAAGAAGAAGATCTGAGTCTACATATGGTCAAAGGAGAACTTATGGAAGAGACGTTACGTGCTTTGAATGCAAGGAACCTGGACATATCAAAAATGATTGTCCAAAGGTTAAGAAAGATGAAAGACCCAAGAAAGCTAAAAAGGGTCTTATGGCAACTTGGGATGATTCAGAGTCCGAAGATGATTCTGATGGAGAACGTGCTAACGTAGCATTCATGGCTAAAACCGCCGATGCTCTATCAGAAGGAGAACCTTCAGATTCTGACGACGAAAGAGAGGTACTTTCTTCCCTATCTCACTCTGAACTTGAAATAGGATTATATGAACTTATGGAAAGATATCAAACTCTTCGAAGAAAACACAAAACTCTGAAAAAGACTCTTGTGGTTTCTTCAGAAGATCTTACTAAAAGCAAACAAACCATTTTTGAATTAAATGAAAAACTACTTTCTCTAGAAAATTCAAATACTGCATTAAAAAGTAAAGTCTCTAGGTTAGAAGAAGAAATCACCTCTAACATAACCAATACCAATGAAGTAGCCAAGTATGATAGAGCTTTCCAACATTTTCTCGCTAAGAGCATAGATAGAAGCAAAATGGCTTCAATAATCTATGGAGTCAACAGAAATGGTAATAGAGGTCTGGGATATTCAGGACCATCACATCCATATGATGAGACCAAGAGTATCAAGACAATACCTCTGTCCAAACATTTTGTGCCCTCTAGCACTATCTTGAAATGTTCTGAACAAAAAGTTTCAAAATCTATCACTACACAAACACAGAAACTGAAGAAAACTCCTAAACTTAAACACTATGCACAAGTTCCACACTGTTATCCTAATATAAGGAAGTCCAAAGGTGTCAGAACCTCTGGAAAAACTAATGTGAAAGGGCCCACAAAATGGGTACCTAAGAATGAGATAGTTTATGTTGCAGACATCCTTAATGGCACCATTGAAACACCAGTCATGGTACCTGCATAGTGGATGCTCGCGACACATGACGGGAGAAAGGCATATGTTCCAAGATCTGAAACTTAAACCTGGAGGTGTCGTCGGTTTCGGAGGAAATCAGAAAGGAAGAATTATTGGCTCCGGAACTGTTGGAAATGGTAAGCTTACTTCTATTAATAATGTTATGTTAGTTGAAGGTCTAATGCATAATCTATTGTCAATTAGTCAACTTGGTGACAATGGTTATGACGTTATTTTTAATCAAACGTCCTGTAAAGCTGTAAGTCAAAAGGATGGACCTGTCCTGTTCAATGGAAAGAGGAAGAACAATACGTACAAAATTAAATTATCAGATTTAAAACATCAAAATGTAAAATGTCTTCTTTCTGTAAATGAAGAGCAATGGGTCTGGCACAGACGTCTTGGTCATGTTAGCTTGAGAAGAATTTATCAGCTGAACAAGCTTGGACTTGTCAGAGGCTTGCCAAATCTGAAGTACTCTTCAGATGCTCTTTGTGAAGCATGTCAAAAGGCAAGTTTTCAAAAACCTCTTTTAAAGCAAAGAATATTGTTTCCACCTCCAGACCGTTAGAACTTCTTCACATTGATCTTTTTGGACCAGTGAAAACTACTTCTATCAATGGTAAGAAATACGGACTAGTCATTATTGATGATTACAGTCGTTGGACATGGGTGAAATTCTTAAAACACAAGGATGAGTCACATTTTGTGTTTGCTTCCTTCTGCACTCAAGTACAAAATGAGAAAAATTGCAAAATCATCAAAGTCAGAAGTGATCACGGTGGAGAATTTGAAAACAAAGACTTTGAAAACCTCTTTGATTCACACGGGATATCCCGTGATTTTTCTTATCCTAGAACTCCACAACAAAATGGAGTTGTAGAAAGAAAGAACCGAACTTTACAAGAAATGGCTCGCACCATGATCCAAGAGACTGACATGGCTAAGCACTTTTGGGAAGAAGCAATTAACACAGCATGTTATATTCAAAATAGAATCTCTATTAGACCTATCTTGAATAAAACTCCTTATGAATTGTGTAAGAACAAGATTCCCAATATTTCTTACTTTCATCCATTTGGATGTACTTGTTTTAAGCTTAATACTAAAGAGAATCTTAGCAAGTTTGACTCCAAAGCATAGAAGTGTCTGTTGTTAGGATACTCTGAATGCTCAAAAGGCTACAAGGTTTATAACACAGAATCACGGATTGTGGAAGAATCAATTCATGTTAGATTCGATGACAAGCCTGACTCTGAAAAGTTAGAGCTAGTGAAAAACTTGCAGATTTGGAAATTAGCTTCTCAGAACCTAAAGAGAAGGCAGACGAAGTTAAAGACCAGCAAGATCCTACGCCGGATACCACTGATGTAACTCCAAATACTCCACATCAAAAGAAAAGAAGGATGTATACTTCTCATCCTGAGGAACTAATTCTGGGTAGCAAGGATGCTCTAATTAGAACCAGATCAGCCTTCAGACCATCAGAAGAAACACTCTTGGGATTAATATCGTTAATCGAACCAGCTATAGTTGAAGAAGCTCTTATGGACAAGGACTGGGTTATGGCTATGGAAGAAGAACTGAATCAATTCTCAAAGAATGACGTTTGGGATTTAGTTCCAAAACCTAAGAATGTTCATGTAATTGGAACCAAGTGGGTATTCAGGAACAAGCTAAATGAGAAGGGAGAAGTTGTCAAAAACAAGGCACGACTTATTGCTCAAGGATACAGTCAACAAGAAGGAATT
This sequence comes from Lathyrus tuberosus, assembly GCA_022829125.1. Classification (NCBI taxonomy): domain Eukaryota; kingdom Viridiplantae; phylum Streptophyta; class Magnoliopsida; order Fabales; family Fabaceae; genus Lathyrus; species Lathyrus tuberosus. The sequence continues at coordinate 40,222,895 of JALAZF010000002.1, forward strand.
GATTACAACGAAACCTTTGCTCCAGTCGCCAGACTTGAAGCAATACGATTATTAATTTCCTTTTCAAAAAATTATAACATCACCCTATATCAGATGGATGTTAAGAGTGCATTCTTAAATGGTTATATATTAGAAGTCTATGTCAAACAACCTCCTAGTTTTGAAAATTCAGAAAAGCAGATTTTGTTTTTAAACTCAAAAAGTCACTCTATGGTTAAAAACAAGCTCCCAGAGCTTGGTACGATAGGTTGAGCAAATTTCTTTTAGAAAACAATTTCACCAGAGGAAAGGTTGACACAACTCTCTTCTGTAAAACATATAAGAATGATATTCTTATAGTTCAAATCTATGTTGATGATATCATTTTTGGTTCTGCTAACCCCTCCTTATGTGAAGAATTTTCAAAGTTAATGCAAGCAGAATTTGAAATGAGTCAGATGGGTGAATTAAGGTACTTCCTGGGAATTCAAATCGATCAGAAACCAGAAGCCACTTACATTTATCAAAGTAAGTACACGAAGGAACTTCTGAAGAAATTCAACATGATGGATTGTAATATAGCTAAAAACCAATGCATCCAACATGTATAATAGAAAAAGAAGAAACAGGAGTTAAGGTTTGTCAGAAGCTCTATCGTGGTATGATAGGCTCTCTCTTATATCTAACTGATTCTAGACCTGATATATTGTTCAGTGTGCATTTATGTGCTAAATTCCAATCAGACCAAGAGAATCTTAGTTAACTGTTGTTAAACGAATTCTAAGTTATCTGAAAGGAACAACTAACCTTGGCTTGATGTATGAGAAAACATCAGAGTACACTCTTTCTGGTTACTGCGATGCAGACTATGCTGGAGACAGATTGGAAAGAAAGAGCACATCTGGAAACTGTCAGTTCCTAGGAAACAACTTAATCTCATGGTCAAGCAAGAGGCAATCTACAATTGCTCTCTCTACAGTAGAAGTTAAATACATCTCCGCTTCTCTATGCAGTACAGAAATGCTTTGGATGAAAAATCAGCTGGAAGACTATCAAATATACGAGAGTAACATCCCTATCTTCTGTGATAATACTACTGCTATTTGCTTAAGTAAAAATTCAATTTTACATTCTAAGGCTAAACACACTGAAATAAAACACCATTTTATCAGAGACTATGTTCAGAAGGGGACCTTATGCTTAAAATTCATTGATACAGACCATCAATGGGCTGATATTTTTACAAAACCCTTAACTGAAGATAGATTTCAAATTATTTTAAAACATCTGAAAATGAACTACTGTCCAGAGTGAAAGTATTTCAGAACCAAATGTGTTTAGTCAGAATAAACAAGAATTTTAAAATCATCAGAATCACTTTTGTGAGATGTGTCTCAGTACTGATAAATTTTTCTTCTAAAGTCAGTTCTGATGTGTCATTTAATTAAAATTTAATTTTTGCATGTGATTAGATTATATCTAAATCACTATATTTATTCAAATCAAACGAACAGTAATTTTCTTGGGATTGACTTAAAACTTTATTACATTCATTTATTTATCCCCTGTACGGTGTCTATCTCCTTAAGTTTTCAAAAACATTCATATTCCCTCTTTCGCTCAAAAAGAAGCCCTAATCACTTTTTCTCCTCCTTCTCTCTATCTCTCCCTCATAACAACTCATTCCCTGTTCTCATCCTATCCGATTTTTATTATCATCATGATGAATCACGTTCAACAAGAAACTGTCAATTTCTTCAAAGAAACAGAAGCATCTTTGAATTCCTCGAAAGGGTTACCATCCTCATCAGTTGCGTAGTCTATTACTTTAATAATGTCTACAGCAACCGCGACAGTTACTCCTTCTTCATCACACTCTTCCAAGATAGATAAAGATCATGTAACTCAAAGAGAAGCCACAGTTACCTGTACTCTTAAGAATCTACTTGTACTCAAGGAACTACATGTAGATTTCGAAAATCTTGCTGAAAAATGGATTTAATCTGATCAATGATATGAAAGCTCAAGGTTGGAATAATTTCTTTGATAGACTTAAAGGTCCAGTTTTTGAAGCACTCGTAAAAGACTTCTGGAGACAAGCTGTCTGTGATAAACTTCATGTAGTCTCTTATGTCTTGGGAAGAAAAATTGTCATCATAGAAAAATCAATTGCCGAACTTTACAAACTGGAATTTCTGAAGAACAAGAGAGTCTATGGAAGGGTCAATAAATCTCCGTTTGTGAAAAAGGTTATCAACCCAACTATCTACTCCAACCATCAACCAAATAAAACAGAATACAGAAGAGAAGACCTGCATGTAAATCTGAAAATCTAGCACAAGATCATTCTTGGTTGCATTAATCCAAGACCCTCATCATATGCTGCAGATTACTTCAACGCTAACCAGAAGTATATGTTATATTATTTGTTCACCGAGGAAAGAATTTGCTTACCCTCCATCTTATTTTACTATCTGAGAGATATGGTGAAAAAGACTAGAACAACAGGTGGATCAAAAGGTGATATGCCTAAGTACATTCCGTTTGGAAGAATGCTTTCAGACATATTCTATGAAAGTGGTATAGTGGAGACTCTAGTTACAGAAGTTCAACACACCGAAGATCTGACTGCAACACTTGGAGAATCAATCAACGCCACAACACTCAAGCACATGAGAATAATTAATAAAGTAAGAGTGGAACCTTTTTCTATCTCTGAGGATTTAATCAAACGCAATATCACAGTGCCAGATTATTCTGCCTACTATAGAAACGACCTAATTGAAGAAGTTGCTGCATTTGTAGATGCAATGAAGGCTCAAGGATATGATGTATCTGAGGTCAAGAAGGAAGAAGTTGAACTTGAAAAAGAAGAGTGGGAGCAAACTAAAGAAGCTGATGAATCTGCTCCTGAACCAACTCTTGCAGAGTCCCTCAGAAGAAAAAGAAAGCTAGCTACTATTAATTCTGAGCCCCAAAAAAGGAAGAAGAATAAATCAAAATTCTTCAAGACTACTACTCTAACCTCTGCATTAGAGAAAAACAGTAAGTCTGATTCTGCTGATTCTAGAGTTGAATCAGTTTCTATTCCAACTTCACAACAAACTATCTCCATTCCCACTTCACATCCACCAGTCAGTTTCAAACCACCATCCTGCTTAAATCCACCACCACCAATCTCTATTCCTATAACTCCACAAATTTCCTCTCCCTCAATCAGTACACCTGTAGCAATTCCTATATACACATCAACAACTATCCCTCAATCATCCAACCAGAGATACCTTTCTCACCAATGTCGTATGCTTTTCATCAGAAACCATTACTGAATCCTCAATTCAACTTTCTGATCCTCCATCTCCAATTTCTAACCTCTTATGTTTTCAGTTACTCCAAAAGTTACATCTCCTGCTGATCAACAAATAAATGAACATGATCCTACTGAGATCGTCTCATCTCAGCAAGTGCCACCTGAAACTGATTCTGCCAAACCTGACCTTGCTTTGGTCATCTATACTGAACCACCTCCAAAATCTTTTGAAGAATGCATAGGTCAATTTAGTGAGAAGGCATTAAACAAGTTTGCTAACTTAAGAAAAGATTTCAATATAAGTGCCAAGCCCTTGGAGCTTGAAAGCTCGTGTCAAAACTTCCAGAAATGGTTGAATATTGAACTTGCAAGGATTATAAGCTTCTCAGATGCAACCATCTCTGCTGGAATTCAATGGGCAAAGGAAAGAGCAGAAGCTGAAGAGCAGATCAGGATACTCTTAAGTTCTTGGCTGCAAAACAGAAAGAAGTTGAAGAAAAGGCTGCTGAGGAAGCAAGACTTCTTGCAGAAAAGGCTGCTGAAGAAGCTAAAATAACACAAGAAGCTGAAGCCATGGAAAAGGCCAAGCAAGATGCTGCAGTTGTTTCTACATCTGATCCTGCTGTAAAGCGTTTGGAAAACGCAAATGGAGAAATCAGAGAAGAAGAACAGAAGTTCAGAGAAAAATTTGAGGAACAAAAGACTGTCAATGTTAATCTTCATGGCATGCTTCAGAAGATATGGGACAAGATGTCCTCTGGAAGCGCCTAATCTTTAAGTCTTTAGATCTTTGTTTTTCACCCTTTTACCACTATTCTTTTTTATCTATGACAAAAAGGGGGAGAAGTAATATGAATGTCATATTTTGATTCCATAGTCAATCTCTGAAAAACAACGTTGTTTACATGCTAGCAGATAAGCTGTTATTTCTATTAGAGTGTTTTTCTTTTTCAGGAATTCTGATCCAAATCAAGATTCATCAAGAAAATCAGAACTCTGCTGAAAAGAGAATCAAGACTAAGAGCTCAGGACCTATTAAAGTCAGGGGGAGCCCAAGCACAGAAATTCATCAAGTCTAAGACTCAGGGGGAGTACTTCATACAAAGGATAAGCTATCTTTAAAATCTGTAATTTTCCCTGCATTATATATATCAAAATTGTGTCATCAAAATACATAGTTTTGTCATCATCAAAAAGGGGGAGATTGTGAGAACAAGATTTGGTTCTGCAATATTATCTCTAAGTTTTGATGATATCAAATGAGTATTTCTATATGAACAATTTTATACAACTAATGTTTGTTATTTGTGAGAATTTAACAAACAAGTTATGCTTCCGTAAATTGGCGCGAACACAATGCTTAAAGGAAAATACTCCGCCTATACTCTTGAAAAGCAGAACTCATTTTAAGATAATAAGAAGCTCACAAGACTCTGATACAAAAGGAAAAGAGAACGAGTTTTGAAGATCTGAAGACAGAGGTTCTGATTGAATGAAGTCCAGATGCTGAAGACTTAAGCTCTCTAATCAAGGTTCTGAAGACCTAAATCAAGTCTCTACTCATGCTTTAACAAAGATACTATCAGAAGCTTCTAAGGATATGGAGACAACACACCAAGCGGACAAGGTTCTTAAAGACAAGTGCTGAAGTTCTGAAGACTGATTCCTAATGGACTTCTTCAAATGACTGAAGACTTGAAATATCATATATCCGATCAAGAAGGCTCTACTCATGCTTCATCAAATTACCATCAGAAGCTCCTAAAGTTGAGAAGCCATAAAAACAAAGCTACATAGTACAAGATGTACCACAATACAATGAGAAAATATCTTGGTAACAGTGCAACGGTACAATCAAAGATATTCTTACAAAAATAAGATGCGCAACATGCAAAAGTTTCTATCTGTCCTCACGCTTCTAGCCGCCAGCCTAGTTAGCTATCATGATTACACTTCAACGGCTCTTTTCTACACGGCTATAAAAGGAAGCAAAAGACTTGAAGAAAGACACATATGAACTCTACTACAATACTCTTTCTAACTGAAATCTTTCTTAAGTCATTCTGGTCAAAACGTGTTTACATTATCAGCTTGTATAGAAGCACTTGTCTGTAAACGAAATTTATTCAAACTTAGGTTTGTGTTCCTTGAGAAAGACTCTGTGGTTGTATTTCTTGAGAAGTCTAGGACGTGTAGTCTTAGAGGTTGTTCCTTGAGTAAGACCTGTGAGGTTGTATTACTTGAGAAGTCTAAAACTTGAGAGTTTTAGAGGTTGTGTTAGTCACCAGCATTTTGGCTAGTACATTGTACTGATTTGATTGAATAGTGGATTAAGACCTCGTTGAGAGAGGCAAAATCACCTTGGCGGGTGGACTAGATTAACTTGAGTGTTTCTCAAGTGAACTAGTATAAAAGAAAGCGTCTTATAAAAGGACTAGATTAACTTGAATGTTTCTCAAGTGAACTAGATTAACTAGATTAACGTGTTCATCTCTTTGTTCTCAACATAAGTCATTATTGTTAAAAGAAAGCGTCTTATAAAAGGAGTTTATTTTAAAGGAACAATTTTTATTTTGAAAAACCAATTCAAACCCCCCTTTCTTGCGTTTTTCACACCTTCAAAAGGTTCCTTGAGACTTTTTAGGGAAGTTTGTATTTTTCTCCTATTATTATGCAGGTTGATTTGCAGCTAGTTTATACTGATTGCTGCTATTTGTGCGCCTCAAGAAGCCCAATTCCAAAAGGTCTGAAGGCTATTTAAAGATAAGAGAAATTCTATTGGAGTAAGATAGCATATCGTGAATAATTTATAGAATTAGTATTAGTCGTTATTTTGGTTGGTCTTTAGGGTTTTCGTTTGTTAATTGTATGTCACTCATGTATCTTCTTATGCATTGAGTTTGAATGATTGTTCATTGTTCACTCTAAGCTTTTAAGCAAGAGTGTATTGTTCTTGGTTAAAGCTTTTAAGTAAAACTGAGTATTGTCTTGGAAGTGTGCTACTTATATTGTTTGCTTTGTATACAATCACTGGGATTGGGACTGTTTGATATCACTGAGGTGATTAAGGTGTGAGAGGGGATTCTCATATCTAGATGGTGATTTCTAGGTAGAAGTTGCACTGGGTAGGGATTAAGTGAGGAGTTGTAAACTGGGATTGTTTAGCTTCGAATTAATACTACTGATAGTGGATTTCCTTCCTAGCTTGGTAGCCCCCAGACGTAGGTGAGTTGCACTGAACTGGGTTAACAACTTTGGTGTTATTTATTTTCTGCAATTTTTAGTTTTTGGCTGTTGTGTGTTCAAGCTGTGATTTGATCTCAGTGTTGTGACATCTGTCTCGACATCTGGTATCTGCATGCCAGAATTTCAATTAGCATCAGAGCAGGTCACCTTGTTCTGTCTTTGGGTGAGATCCGTGGAGTTTGTATTCTGGTACTATGGATAAGGAAATGTTAATAGGCCTCCAGTCCTAGATGGCACAATTTATGACTATTGCAAGACACGTATGGTGGCTTTCCTAAAATCTATGGATATCAGAACTCGGAAGGCTATCATCAAGGGTTGGGAGGGCCCTATGATTAAAGATAAAGATGGAAAAGAAACCCTGAAGCCAGAAGAAGATTGGACCAAGGAGGAATATGAGAAAGCTCTTGGAAACTCCAAAGCCTTGAATGCTTTGTTCAATGGAGTTGACAAGAATATGTTTAGGTTGATCAACACTTGTACTGTGGCTAAGGATGCTTGGGAAATTCTCAAGACAACTCAAGAAGGGACATCCAAGGTGAAAATGTCTAGGCTTTAGCTTCTCACTATCAAATTTGAGAATCTGAGGATGAGTGAAAATGAAAGTATTCATGACTTTCACATGAATGTGCTTGAGATAGCTAATGCCTTTAGTACTTTGGGAGAAAAAGTTTCTGAAGAAAAACTGGTCAGGAAGATCCTTAGGTCTCTTCCTAAGAAATTTAACATGAAGGTCACAGCCATTGAAGAGGCTTAGAACATCAGCAGTATGAGAGTTGTTGAGTTAGTGGGGCCTCTCCAAACATTTGAATTGACCTTTAATGATAGGATTGAAAAGAAGAACAAAAGCATTGCTTTTGTATCCAATGTTGAAGATAAAGAGCGACAGGCTAACCTGGACACTGATGAGGGATTGTCAAATACTACTATTTTACTTGGGAAGCAGATCAATAGAATTATAAAGATAATAGATAGAAGATGGAAACTGGGTGTCAAGGACATCATCTCTGACACCAAAAATAATTATGATTCTCAAAATATTTCCTGAATTGAAGAGAAGTTAGATCAAAGTAAAGGGATTCAGTGTTATGAATGTGAAGGATTTGGTCACTATAAGGTCAGAGTGTCCCAACTATCTCAAGAAGCGAAAAAAAGGATTGGTTGTTTCTTTGTCTGATGAGTCTGAAGATGAATCCAACTCAGAATCTATTGAACCTGCTACTGCTCTCTCTAGCAGATGGGTTGCTGAAGTGGAAGCATGTGATGAAAATGATTTCTATGAAGATCTGGATGTGAACTACAAGGAAACCTACAAAAGGTGTAAGGAATATCAAAACACTGAGGAAAATCAGAGGAAGGTCATAGCTGAACTAGAGAGTGAGAAGAAGTAACTCTTAGGGGTTGTCTCTCATCTTTAGAGTGAGATAACTTTCCTAAATTCTAAGCTGAGTAAGTTACTGAATCCTTGAGAAGAATAAAGAATAAGGCTGATCAAATAGAAGATGCAGAAGTCCATTATCATTCTGATAATATACAAAGAAGAAAGCTTGAAGAAAAATATTTTTCTGAAAGAGAGAAGAGGACCACAATGTCCAACCACATGTTACAACATCCTGGCAAACATACTGAACCTCCAAATAATATCCAATCTTGTTGGATATGTCATTACTGTGGAGAGTATGGTCACATAAAGCCATTTTGCTATAAATTATATGGAAATCAAATATCTTCAGTGAAGTCCAAGGAAAAGCCAGTTACTAAGAAGAGAAGTGTTAAAGATAGGGGTGTGAATCTGATAGCTCACACATCCTTGAGAGCCGCAACTAGAGAAGACTGGTACTTTGACAGTGGATGTTCTAGACATATGACAGGAGTTCAGAAGTTGTTTATGGACATTAGGTCTTTGCCTACAGGTGTTGTCAGATTTGGTGATGGTTTTAAAGGAGAAATTATAGGAGTTAGTAAATTGGTGGATGATGGATCACCTAGGTTGGAAGATGTTCTTCTTGTGAAGGGACTAATTGTTAATCTCATCAGCATAAGTCAGCTGTGTGATCAAGGTTTATTAGTCATTTTCTCTAAGTCAGAATGCCTAGTCAAAGATGAGAAAAATAATGTTCTGATGAAAGGCATAAGGTCTAAAGATAATTGTTATCTTTGGGAACCTCAGATAACGGCTTACTCTTCCACATGTTCAAAAACCCAGGAAGAGGAAATGAAGTTGTGGCACCAGAAACTTGGACATCTTCATCTCAAAAGAATGAAAGAAATCATGTCTGTATAAGCTATTAAAGGAATGCAAGATCTAAAAGTTGAAGAAGGGAAAGTTTGTCGTGAGTGTGAAGTTAGGAAGCAGATCCTGATGTCATAACCAATGTTGCATCATCAGACTACGTCAAGAACACTAGAACTTCTCCACATGGGGGTTATGGGACCTATGGAGACTAAAAGTCTGGGTGGAAAGAAGTATGTATATGTGGTTATAGATGATTTTTCTGGGTTTACATGGTTAAATTTTTTTAAAGAGAAGTCAGATATTCCTGATGTTTTTAAGGTTTTATGTCAGAATGTTCAAAAGGAGCAGAAGAGTAGGGTTATCAAAAATAGAATCTATCATGACAGGGAGTTTGAGAATTCAAAACTTACTGAATTCTGTGAGTCTCATGACATCTGTTATAGTTTTTCGTCTCAGCTAGAAGAAACTTTTGAGTAGAAGACCTTGGATATATATGAATCAGCTAAAGTCATGCATCATGCTAAGGGGTAGCCATATCCTTTTTGGGTGAAGCTATGAATACAACTTTCTATATCATAATAGGGTCACTCTGAGAGAGGGAACTTCAATAACTCCCTTTGAGCTATGGAAAAGGCGAAAGCCTACAGTGAAATACTTCCATGCTTTTGGAAGCAAATGTCATGTCCTGATTAACAAAGACAAAGAAGGTGAGGTGGATCCCAGAAGAGCTGAAGGAATATTTCTGGGTTATTCTTCAAGCAGCTGAGCTTTTAGAATATTTAACACTAAAACTAAGATAACAATGGAATCTGTCAATGTGATAGTTGATGATTCAGAACAAGGGGTGGATGTTGAGGACAAGGTTGGAACATCCTCTATGCAGACTGGTGAGGCTGAAAGGGAAGAAAACTATAATTTCTCTATCATTGTGTCAGAGACTTCAGGTCTCTCGGGTAAAGGTCATTCAGATCAATTCAAGGATCTTAGTACAAGACACTCTATAGAAGAAAACAACCGATGGAAAAACAGAGTCACCATCGAACGTTATTTATCCCGACGGGGGAAAGAAAACGATCAAAGAAACCTCAAAAGGGAGAAGATATGGTCTTGTAACCAAATCCTGGGTTCGAGAGTCAATTACACGAGAGGAAGGAATTAGCAACCCCTCGCGTCCGTTGTACTCAATGGGATCTACTTTTGTTGTTCTAATCAAAAGGTGTGTTTATCTAAAGCCTACTTGCTAAGTGTAAACGAAAAGGGAAAAGGGGGAAAACAAAAAGGAGACTCAATTGGACTTCGCCGTCCTAGGCCTACGTATTCCCTCGTGCAATGGGAAAGTCAGAGTCAACGTAGTTCAGAGGACTATGGGTGAAAGGGGGAAGGGTGCTCGCCAAGACTTCGCCGTCTTATGCCTACGTATCTTCATTCAGACGAGAATGAAGAAACCAGAGCGTTCGTAGTTCAGCCTACAGATTGCTATGGTGGGTGCTATGTGTCTTTTATGAGCGATGCTAAGTTCGCATTTCAGCAGTTAGGGTCGAGGCCTGTTTGCGGTAGAATGGAAGTAGCATTCCCTTTCTGAAAAGGTTTGAAGGAAAATCCCGAAGGACAAAATGATTTGCATTTGTTCAAGGATTTTAAAGAAAAGGATTGACTTTGTTTGAGATGCATATTGCATTAGAGTCTATAACATAGGAGTGAATGCTTTTCAAAATCGCCCCCAAACGGGACGTATGCTAAGCACTCTAGAAGAAGTAAGGAGAGACTCTCACGCATCATTTCCCATGTACTTAAGGCTCGTGACGCACAATACTCATCATATTTATTACGTGTTTTTATTTGATTTGAGAGAAAGAAAGAGACTCAAAGGGGCTAAGAAAAATCTAAGGGAAGTTCACCTAGATGTTATCATGCCAAATGGTCCCATAGTTGAGGATGAGAAAGGAAGGTCTACCTAATGTTATCATGCAAAGGATTAATCCTAATGTCTAATTCAACATTAAGTGATCAAGATGGGATCTAATCACTTAATGGAATATCCTAAGGGACTGTCCAAATCATACAAGCATATCATGCATCAATATCAAAGTCATTATTCATCATAGGGAATCACAACTTTTCATTCAAGGTACTTGAGAAATCGTCAAATAATAAATCACCATAATATCACAATCCTAATTGTAACTCTACTAAAAACTCCCAAATTAAAATTTAAATAAAAGACTCCATATTTTAATTAGAAGTTAATCACAAGTCTATAAGATGAACTCTAAATCAACATTCTAATCACAATTTTCTAAAAAAACAGATTTAACTAGTAAGAATAAAATATTGCAAAATTAATTTTAAATACCAATCAAATTTCTAGTTTAGAAAAATAAATGGTAATTTTACCAAAATCAAAATTCTAAAAAATTAAGATAAAAAGATAAGCAAAAAATAATCTATTGAGAAAAGCTTTAAGAGAAGAGTGAAACATGGGGTGCTTAAGAAAAATGAAGGGTTTTTTGTTCAATACAATATGAAGAACCAGCCGGTAAGAAGAAAAAAATAAGGGAAAGTTACCTGGTCGAAGCTAGTCTGACGGACTTCCCATCTCCGGTAGCGTGTAGTTCAGGTATGCTTGCAATTGTTTCTTTCTTCTCTTCTACTCTATTCTCGCCTTCCTTCAATTCGTGTATACTGTCCCCTTTTTTGATATTGTGTGTGTTGTTCTCTTTTTATAGCCATCACTACTACGGAAAACCCCTTTAACAACGGTTGAAAAATAAATATAATAACACAGATCAAGACATTGTTATATAGAGTGTTGTGGTAAATGCGTTACTTATAATCACGGCCCTGAGACCGTTGTTGTATTCTGGAAAGCGCGTGGTATATCACAACGGCTATGCTTAACAACCGTTGTGATACATAAGGTACTGGGTTCGAAACCCAGCAACAACAAATAAATTACATTGGATCACGATTAATGTAGAAAACTGTTGTGGAAAGTACCCATAGTTTATTATATACCAATATGTTGCGGTGAGAATCAGATATCAAGCTATTAATTAACTTGCATCACAAAACATGAAATTCACCACCGAGCTTTGATTTATCCAAAGGAAAGGGTAAAGAACGAAAACCCTAAAAAGAGAATCTAGGTTCGGGGGTTGGTTATACTAAGGGAAGGTATTAGCACCCTAAGTATCTGTAGTACTCTACAGGAACCTCTTGTAAGTATTTGTGTTATGTTAAGGCTGTTTTCTAAGGGAAATGTGCAAAGGGAAAAGACCTAGGGGTATATACACTAGGTATGCTCGCCAAGACATCGCATCTCGTGCCTACGTATCCTGACGGGAGTGGAATCAGAGCATTCGTAGTTACCCTCAATACGGGTTAAAAGGGTGTAAAAAGAAAATGTGGAATCTGAGAAGGCATCGGATATAAAGGTAAAAAAGGGTGGAATCCGAGAAGGCATCGGATGTAAAGGTTAAAAAAGGGTGGAGTCCGAGAAGGCATCGGATGTAAAGGTAAAAAGTGGAAAAAGAAAAAGGTAGAATCCAAGAAAGCATTGGATGTAAAGGGAAACGGTGGAAAAAGAAAAAGGTAGCTCGCTAGGATCTCGCAATCCTATGCCTACGTATTCTCAAGATGAAACTTTGATAAATCAGGGCGTCCGTAGTTCCCCTCAATACGGGGTAAAAGGGTGTAAAAGGAAAATGTGGAATCCGAGAAGGCATCGGATGTAAAGGTAAAAAAGGATGGAATCCGAGAATGCATCGGATGTAAAGGTAAAAAGGGTGGAATCCGAGAAGGCATCGGATGTAAAGGGAAAAGGTAAAAAAGGAAAAGGTAGAAAAAGAAAAAGTTAGAATCCAAGAAAGCATTAGATGTAAAGGGAAAAGGTAGAAAAAGAAAAAGGTAGAATCCAAGAAAGCATTGGATGTAAAGGGAAAAGGTAGAAAAAGAAAAAGGTAGTTCGCTAGGATCTCGCAATCCTATGCCTACGTATTCTCAAGATGAAACTTTGAGAAATCAGAGCGTCCGTAATTCCCCTCAATGGGGATGAGGAACTCTTGACTGTGGTCAAGGTTTCAAGGGAAGTAGGGTCTGACAGCAAGACACCTACGCGGAGTGCGGCAATTCCAAACCTAAGATTAGATTAAAAAGGGAAGAAGTGTCCAAGGGATAGTAGGGTCTGACAGCAAGACACCTACGTGGAGTGCAACGACTCCAAGCCTAATGCTAGGTTAAAAGGGAAGGCAAGTCTCGATCGCGTGGCGGCGTGAGATAATGGAATGATGGACAAGGCTATGACATGGCAGTCAATTGGAGACGTTCCTTTCCTTTGGAATGTGAGGGTAAGCATTAGAGAAACAAGAAGGAAAACTCCGGTATTGAGAATGAAATGAATAGCAACATATATACAGTGAATATAATAAGAATAAAATTGAAAATTAAAAACCAGGATTTGTCAAGAATTAATTATAAATCTAAATAGACAAAAATCAAGAAAAAAATTCTATTTAAAAGTTAATTAAATATTTAAACTAATTTTAATTAAAAACTAAATAACTAATTATAGTCTAATAAAAACAAATTTAATTAAATTCTAATAAAACTAATTAATTAAATCTAACTAATAAGACTAAATTCTAATTAAAAATTAAAACTAAGATTGAAATCAAAATAAATAACACACCAAACAAAATAAATAAAAGGGAAGAAAATATAGGAAATAAACACTTGGGCCGGGGGAAGACTAAATAGCACCAAGAGCAAAGCCCAAATGAAATCACTCCAAATGAGAGAGAACCGGGTCGGTTCTTACTAAAAGAGGTTTATGTGGGGAGCCCTTGAATCAACACGCACAGTCAAACCTATCTTCAGATACACTCCCAGGATTGAGAAAGAAAGCATAAACGATTTAAACAGGGACCGTTCAAACTTAAATCACCCTCTGCCTCTCTCTCCACTCAAATCGATCCTCACTCGTTCCTTTTTCACGTTCGCGACCAAACACAACAGCTCTAGAGGAGTTCGCTCGCTCTTGGTTCGCAACTCCGCTCACCATCTCTATCTCGCAGACCATCATCGCTCTCATTCTCACATCTTCGCTCGCATTTTTCGCTCATGATCGGATTCACAGCCGGAGAATGAAAACGCCATCGCAGCTCGCCCTCATTCTGTCATCTCCTTGTTTCTCGCTCACGCGCAGACTTCTATATGCTTGCTTGCGACCTTCAAATTAACGGTCGGTTCTCTCTCTCAATTTGTAACTTCAATGTCGCCACGGTTTTGAATTCGCAATTTAAATTAAAGCAAAGGAATCACGATGGAAGTCAGAACTTACATTGCAACAGGTTTGTGATTCTTTCTCTGGATTTGTTGTGAAGTGTTGTAGAAGAGTGAATGGAAGATTGAGTGAAAGTTTTGTTGAAGAGCGGACTGTTGCGAGATGATGAAAAGTGATGGCGGTTTGGCTTGTGTTGAAGCTTCAGTGTGGGTGTGTTTGTGAGTTTGTTGGTGATTATGATGTGGTGGTGTTTTTTTCCTTACAAAAGGGTGTGTGTTTTGTATTTTTACCGAATCTCTGCTCCCTGTAAAAATGTGCCTTTGGTCTGTTATGTGGTGTATGTGTGGTTATGGCAGTCGGTCATGGGGGTGATGTAGCTATGATGAGGTTTTATGTTGTGTTTCAGTTTGTGTGTTGGTGGAGGTGAAGGGCGGCCGAATGTGGAAAATGAGGATGGAAGTCGTGTTGAGAAATTATGAAGGTATGACTAACAGGGGCGATTGAAAGGAGGTTCTTTGGCTTAAGGAAAAATGAATCAGTAAGTATTGAAGCTTTCTCCTCCTCTTCTAGAGTTTCTTGCTCTCCCCCTATTTTTATTGCATCCTCTCCCCTTTAAAAATTCAGAACAAGCTTGCTTGTTAAGTCTCGTACCAAAATCTTGTCTGATACTGGTGACTTGTTATTTTCAATGCAGGCTAAAGTTGTGATAGCAGGTTTTGTCTTTATTTTGAATCAACATGTCTGGCTGGTGTAGGTTTTGCAGGGTGATGCAGCGTAGCAAGTTTCCAATTCAATTGTTAAGGTTTAAAAGTTAAATAGAATTAAAGTAAAATTAGAATTAATATTAGACAAAACTAAATTAATAAAAATTATATTAAACTGGACTAAATCCTAAAAGTAAAATAAAATTAAAATTAATCTAAATAAAACTAGACTAGAAATACAAAACTAAAATAAAGTTGAAATTAGAATAAGTGAGAAAATTAAAACTATATTAAGAATAATTATATTAAATATAAACTAAATTGATTTTAAATAATAAAATACGGCATGGAATGATAAAAACTTCTGAAAATGCACGATCATCAGATGTTTAACAAAAATGCAAAAATGGCTGATGTAAAATGATATGAAAAAGATTAAAATATCTGAGGGTAAAATTTGGGGTATGACAGTTGCCTCTATTTAAATAATTTCACCGGATGACATGAGTGATGATAGTTCTCGTGAAATCATGGTGAAAGGTATTTATATATAGATAACCGAAATTTTTTCCCTCAGATGCACTGACATGCAATGCTGACATGCCATGAACTCTAATATGATGAAAAGTGCGAAATGGTAAATGCAAAACACAAACGAAGACGAAAGTAGGCAAGGACAAAGTCCACACAATGATCAATCACAGGGGATGACAACAACACTGGGGAAGCTGAAACACAACTGGGGAAAAATCTAAGGTGATGAAGCAACTGGTTCAGGCGTGACCGGCTGACACTTTAGAAAGAAGAAACAACACAAGATCCTCAATGGAAGTAGCACCGGAAAGACGGTCTCCACCGGGGAATCAGAAAACAAAGACTCAATCCGTAAGAACATCAGAAAGAGAAAGGCACATCCGAGAAGACATCAGATGTAAAAGAAACCAGACATCCAATAATGGCTTTGAATGAAAGGCGTAATCACAATATCTAATAATGGCTTTAGATAAAGGTGAACAAAGTAGGTATCCAAGAAAGCATTGGATGCAAAGACACTAATCATCCAATAATGGCTTTGAATGAAAGGTATGACTCACAATACCTAATAATAGCTTTAGATGAATGTGAACAAAGTTAGGATCCAAGACAACATTGGACGCAAAGAAACCAAATCACCCAATAATGGCTTTGAATGAAAGGTACAACTCACAATATCTAATAATAGCTTTAGATGAATGTGAACAAAGACTACATTCAAGAATGGCATTGAATGTAAAGGAACCAATCACCCAATAATGGCTTTGGATGAAAGTGAACGAAGACTCGATCTGAAAAACATCAGAAAAAGAGATACATCCGGAAAGGCATCAGATGGTAGAGAAACCGGACATCCAATACTGGCTTTGAATGAAAGGTATAAATCACAATATCTAATAATGGCTTTAGATAAAAGTGAACAAAGACTCGATATGAAAAACAACAGAAAGAGAGATACATCTGGAAAGGCACCAGATGGTAGAGAAACCGGACATCCAATACTGGCTTTGAATGAATGGTATAAATCACAATATCTAATAATGGCTTTAGATAAGAGTGAACAGAGACTACATTCAAGAATGGCATTGAATGCAAAGAAACCAATCATCCAATAATGGCTTTGAACGAAAGGTATAAACCACAATATCTAATAATGGCTTTAGATAAAGGTGAATAAGGCAGGGATCCAAGAAAACATTGGAGGCAAAGACACCAGACATCCAATAATGGCTTTGAATGAAAGGTACGACCCACAATATCTAATAATAGCTTTAGATAAAAGTGGACAAAGATTACATTCAAGAATGTCATTGAATGCAAAGGAAAAAGCTCTTCCAGGAATGGCACTGAATGAACAGATATAAAGATCCAGGAATAGCACTGGAGTGAAATAATACAAACATCTAACAACATGACTAGATGCACAAGGAAACGACAACATTCAGGAATGGCACTGAATGAAAGGACAGGTAACGTTTTGATAGGCGCCAAGTAAGTTGGACCTTGACCACAAGGTAAGATGTGGATAACGACACGACCTCGGGAGAAATGCAAATGAGGATGAAACACTCATGACATGCATATGGTAGAAATTATACAGATGATATATGATCAAATGCAAATGCAGATGTAGATGTCACAGCTCGACTCTTTTTGGGAGTAGACAAGACTGGACGACTGATTCCTCAACACGGAGATAACTGTCATTCTGCTTGGGACTAGAGATGCTAATGCTGAACACATCATCTGCCACACTGGTAAACTGTATCAAATGATGGTCCTTGTAGGAAGGATGAAGAGTTGTTTGAAATTTGCATGGGGATTCTTCAAGTAAACTGCCCCATATTAGATGACTGTTGTAGATAAACTGATCACTGCTTCAGCTTGATTGATTCTGAAATGACTGTTTCATGGCACACTTGAAAAGCTTGCCCCAGTCTGAGTCTTGAAAGATGATTGTTTTACTGTACACTGGGAAAGCTTGCCCCAGCCTGAGTCTTGAAAGGTTTTCTGGATAAACCAAATCTGAGAAGTCGCCATTAAACCACAAATCTTGAACTGATTCTCAATAGGATATGGAAGGAACTTTCCCCTGATTGGATCACCAACCAAGTTTCTTAATTGTTTGAAAATTACTTGAGAGGAAAGTCAGTTTGCAAACAAAAATTTTCATACAAACATAGTAAATTCAGAGTTCATGCAACTTTTGAAATCAAAATTATTTTTGGAAGATGCAAAACAAAATGAGTCACTGGTCTGAACACGGCGGTTCAAGACATTTAAAAGTGAGAGTTAAAGCACAAGTGTGATGCAAAAACAAATGATCTGCAAAGATCTTTTGGAGTCAGTTTACACAACCTTGGTGTAATATGCTTTCAAAATAACCTTTCTTCAGTTAGGTCTTTTGAGGGTTATAACGTGGCCTGGTTCACGGTTTAAGAAACAAAGGATAAAGACTCAAAGTTTATTTGTAACCCACCCATTCTACGTGATGAACTTCAGTCCTATGCTCAGTTAACTCAAACTATGCACTCAAATTCCCATGAGTTAGGAATTGCACTGATGATAGCGATGATGGTTCAAAATTCAATGGACTTGAGATGGCGATCACTGCTTCCTTACAACTTTTGGTTATCATACAAGCTTGTTCTTTCTTCTTTTCTTTTCTTTTCTATTTGTTGTTGTATAAAGTAAGGTATTGAGCTTCCTACCTTTCTTAGCTTTTGCCTCGAAATGGACTCGGCTCATTCTTTGGGTAAGGATTTCTTGACGATCCTTCTTCATTTATCACTTTGGGAACGTCTGGCTTAATGACTACGGTGAACCATCATTGGCGTTTGAACTTGAAAGACATCTTCGACACTTTTGTTGTGCGCGAAGAAAATTTTGTGAATGCAACCTTTTGTTGAAAGGTGTCTTGAATGCAACTCTTGTATTTGGATGCACAATCAAGTTACTGAGAACTACCCTGCCCCAGGTTAAGATTACGGGTTTTTATTTGTAAAGAAAGAAACTCCTACTTCTAGGCTCGAAAGGGTTAAAGAGGGGTTAACTTCCTTATTTCTCTAGTGTTTAGGAGTTGAAACAATGCCTTACATCGTCAGCAGGGTTTTTATTTAAAAGCATACAGACAATGATCTCACTATAAGAAAATCCCAGAAAATCTTTTGTTGATGTCTATCCTGTTATTTCAAACTGGTCCCCAGTGAAGTCGCCATTTTCTGTTGTGGTGAGAATCGGATATCAATCTATTAATTAACTTGTATCACAAAACATGAAATTCACCACCGAGCTTTGATTTATCCAAAGGAAAGGGTAAAGAACGAAAACCCTAAAAAGAGAATCTAGGTTCGGGGGTTGGTTATACTAAGGGAAGGTATTAGCACCCTAAGTATCTGTAGTACTCTACAGGAAACTCTTGTAAGTATTTGTGTTATTTTAAGGTTGCTTGCTAAGGGAAATATGCAAAGGGAAAGACCTAGGGGTATATACACTAGGTATGCTCGCCAAGACATCGCATCTCGTGCCTACGTATCTTGACGAGAGTAGAATCAGAGCATTCGTAGTTGCCCTCAATACGGGGTAAAAGGGTGTAAAAAGAAAATGTGGAATCCGAGAAGGCATCAGATATAAATGTAAAAAAGGGTGGAATCCGAGAAGGCATCGGATGTAAAGGTTAAAAAAGGGTGGAGTCCGAGAAGGCATCGGATGTAAAGGTAAAAAGTGGAAAAAGAAAAAGGTAGAATCCAAGAAAGCATTGGATGTAAAGGGAAACGGTGGAAAAAGAAAAAGGTAGCTCGCTAGGATCTCGCAATCCTATGCCTACGTATTCTCAAGATGAAACTTTGAGAAATCAGAGCGTCCGTAGTTCCCCTCAATACGGGGTAAAGGGGTGTAAAAAGAAAATGTGGAATCCGAGAAGGCATCGGATGTAAAGGTAAAAAAGAATGGAATCCGAGAATGCATCGAATGTAAAGGTAAAAAAGGTGGAATCCGAGAAGGCATCGGATGTAAAGGGAAAAGGTAAAAAAGGAAAAGGTAGAAAAAGAAAAAGGTAGAATCCAAGAAAGCATTGGATGTAAAGGGAAAAGGTAGAAAAAGAAAAAGGTAGAATCCAAGAAAGCATTGGATGTAAAGGGAAAAGGTAGAAAAAGAAAAAGGTAGCTCACAAGGATCTCGCAATCCTATGCCTACGTATTCTCAAGATGAAACTTAGAGAAATCAGAGCGTCCTTAGTTCCCCTCAATGGGGATGAGGAACTCTTGACTGTGGTCAAGGTTTCAAGCGAAGTAGGGTCTGACAGCAAGACACCTACGCGGAGTGCGGCGACTCTAAACCTAAGGCTAGGTAAAAAAGGGAAGAAGTGTCCAAGGGATAGTAGGGTCTGACAGCAAGACACCTACGTGGAGTGCGGCGACTCCAAACCTGAGGCTAGGTTAAACGGGAAGGCAAGTCTCGATCGCGCGGCGGCGTGAGATAATGGAATGATGGATAAGGCTATGACATGGCAGTCAATTGGAGACGGTCCTTTCCTTTGGAATGTGAGGGTAAGCATTAGAGAAACAAGAAGGAAAACTCCGGTATTGAGAATGAAATGAATAGCAACATATATACAGTGAACATAATAAGAATAAAATTGAAAATTAAAAACCAGGATTTGTCAAGAATTAATTATAAATCTAAATAGACAAAAATCAAGAAAAAAATTCTATTTAAAAGTTAATTAAATATTTAAACTAATTTTAATTAAAAACTAAATAACTAATTATAGTCTAATAAAAACCTATTTAATTAAATTCTAATAAAACTAATTAATTCAATCTAACTAATAAGACTAAATTCTAATTAAAAATTAAAACTAAGATTGAAATCAAAATAAATAACACAATAAACAAAATAAATAAAAGGGAAGAAAATATAGGAAATAAACACTTGGGCCGGGGGAAGACCAAATAGCACCAAGAGCAAAGCCCAAATGAAATCACTCCAAATGAGAGAGAACTGGGCCGGTTCTTACTAAAAGAGGGTTACGTGGGGAACCCTTGAATCAACACGCACAGTCAAACCTATCTTCAGATACACTCCCAGGATTGAGAAAGAAAGAATACACGATTTAAACAGGGACCGTTCAAACTTAAATCACCCTCTGCCTCTCTCTCCACTCAAATCGATCCTCACTCATTCCTTTTTCACGTTCGCGACCAAACACAACAGCTCTAAAGGATTTCGCTCGCTCTTGGTTCGCAACTCCGCTCACCATCTCCATCTCGCAGACCATCATCGCTCTCATTCTCACATCTTTGCTGCCATTTTTCGCTCACGATCGGATTCACAGTCGGAGAATGAAAACTCCGCCGCGGCTTTCCCTCATACCGTCATCTCCTTGTTTCTCGCTCACGCGCCGACTTCTCTATGCTTGCTTGCAACTTGCAAATTAACGGTCGGTTCTCTCTCTCAATTTGTAACTTCAATGTCGCCATGGTTTCGAATTCGCAATTTAAATTAAAGCAAAGGAATCACGATGGAAGTCGGAACTTACATTGCAACAGGTTTGTGATTCTTTCTCTGGATTTGTTGTGAAGTGTTGTAGAAGAGTGAATGGAAGATTGAGTGAAAGTTTTGTTGAAGAGAGGACTATTGCGAGATGATGAAAAGTGATGGCGGTTTGGTTTGTACTGAAGCTTCAGTGTGGGTGTGTTTGTGAGTTTGTTGGTGATTCTGATGTGGTGGTGTTTTTTTCCTTACAAAAGGGTGTGTGTTTTGTATTTTTACCGAATCTCTGCTCCCTGTAAAAGCGTGTCTTTGGTCTGTTATGTGGTGTATGTGTGGTTATGGCAGCCGATCATGGGGGTGATGTAGTTGTGATGAGGTTTTATGTTGTGTTTCAGTTTGTGTGTTGGTGGAGGTGAAGGGCGGCCGAATGTGGAAAATGAGGATGGAAGTCGTGTTGAGAAATGATGAAGGTATGACTAACAGGGGCGATTGAAAGGAGGTTTCTTTGGCTTAAGGAAAAATGAATCAGTAAGTATTGAAGCTCTTGTTAGACGGTGTGGCTAGTGATCGAGAGGGGGGTGAATAGATCACCTCCTTGAAAATCAAGGATTTAAAAATACTCATCAGAGTTTTTGAAAGTTAGCGAAAAAATACGATCCCGAATCGACTTCCATCTATTCTGGACCAGCTACTAGAAAACCGGACACACGAATTAATGCTGGATTTATATTAGGATGACAAAGATTTATTAACACCAGATTAGGATCGAATCAAATGCACTTATCATACAAATACTATTTCCAATGAACAAAAACACAGCTGACAGTTTTGTCAAACACTTGGCGTGTATGTGTTTGATGATTAACAATAATGGTGATTTGATAAAAGTTTTCTTACCACTATTGTATCATGAAACGTTAAGACACAATACACCAAATGAATCACAAACTTGTTGAAAACGTAAAAAGAGATAAGGACAGAATACGATACGCAGAGATTTGGTAAGGAAGTTCCCCACTTTCGTACTCGCGTGTGGGTACGTCTCCCTCTCAATTTCAAACTGAAATTGAGACCTGTTATATCAATAATGCTGAATTCGTTGTTTACAAGGTTACAATACAAAGCCAGAAATCTAAACCCCAAGCTCTTCTTCTTGTAAGAACCTTCACTTGATCTGAGCTTAATCAAGAATTTCCCCTGCAAGAATTACAGACAATTCACCGGTTCCACGACCTGTTTGCGAAATTACCAAATTTCTAAACCCTACGTTGCGGCTGAATATGTTCTGCAAACGTGACTAACAAACCCTCAAGAACACACCCGTTCTTGAAGGACAAACCAGATGGTTTTTCCTCGAAACCCCCTTTGAATCTTCAACTCAGCTAGATCCTTGATCGTACCACTGAACGTTATCTCGAAGATTCTTTAATCCGGAGAACAAGAATGATTATGTGTTGATGTTCTTGAATTAAAGTGATAGAGAAGATGATGAAGATAAAGTATCTTTCAGGTCTCTAAAACTGCTCACAAAATTGATGCTCACCAAACTTGCTTTTGCTGTGATTACACAATTTTCACACTAACGAATTCCTGCCTTGAACTGAACTGTCAAAACCTTCTTATATGTGAAACAGAAACGGTTAGAAAAAGAAACAGCTTTATGTATCGATACGAAACTCGTATGAGTCGATACATGGTAGTTATATCACATACATGAGTCGACACACAGATATATGCATCGATGCATACTGTAACTTTGTTTAATTTCAGAAAGTAAATTCAATCATGCATCGATACATAATGCGAATGGATCGATACATAGCATAATTTTCAGAAACATCAAAGAAGCATGTATTGATGCAAACTTCATATGAATCGATACATGGCTTAACAACAAAGAAGCATGTATCGATGCAAAACTTGTATGGATCGATCCATACTGAAGGAAACACGTTTTTGTGATTTTAACAGAGGAATGTATCGATGCAAGACAGACATGGATCGATACATACATAAGGAAAATTGTTTTTATGATTTCAATAAAGATATGTATCAATTGTATTGTCTTTAAAGCATAGTATAGGTATAAAATCACATATATGTACCAACTAAACATGCATACTAATCTTGTAACATGCACATCAAACACATAGGCATTTATATATGCATTTATCACACAATTTGCTATCATACAAAACTTAAGAGATTGCTCACAAACTCCCCCTTTTTGATGATGGCAAATTTGCAAGATGTGTGATAGAACACTCCCCCTGAGTTTGTGCATGGTTGTCAACATCTTGTTTTCTTTCTTCTCCCCCTTTGTCAACATCAAAAAGAAGAAAAAGACAATCTGTGTAAAGAGTCACAAGGCTAGAATGATGTAGCACTAAACAACAAAATTGATATTGAAGCTAACAATCACAAAGAAAGAAGCTTAACATAAAACAATCACTCACAAAGAATGACAAGGAAAGGGCAAAAATAACACAAGTAAACAGAAATAAAAGAAATAAGCATTGAACTGACAAAGTGCTTAGAATTACATAAGAACTACCAAAACATACAAAGTTGGAACAATATAAGAAAGAAACTTAAGCAACATGATTATGAAATGAAATGCAATGAAATGACATGATGATGGCTTAAAAAGGGTTATGGCCACCACAGGACTCCTCATCAGCTCTATCAGGATCTCTGAAACTTGGTGGAGGCGGCGGAGGAGGCATCTCATCAGGATTATGGCCCATGAAACTATATTGCCTGAACCGGTTCTGAACTTCAACGCTTCTGAACCTGTCCATGATACCAGGATTGGCACGGCAATCGTCTATAAAACTAGACATTTCATTGTAAAAGACTTGATGCCATTTAACCAAGTCCATGTGCCAAGAATGCTGATTGTGATACATCCGTGTGTGCTCATCATGCCACTCACGATGCTCTTTATGCCACTCATTTTGTTGATTATGCCAAGCAAGCGCCTGTTCATGACGGGCTTGATTGGCAAGCTCCATTTGCTAAAACATTTGAGTCAAATACGCAGGAGCTGTTGAAGAAGAAGCAGCACCAGAGAATGGAGGAACAGTTGGACATGGTTCATAATTTGTTGGAGACCACCTTTGTGGCACCCAATCACCCCAACCAGCATTAGCATTTGCTTCAGGCTGATTCTCGTCGTTGACATCATTCATTTCTTCATCCATTTGGTCTTCAGTCACAAAAACTTGTTCAGAAGGCACATCAAAATTATACACCATTGTTTTGGATCCTCTTTCCAAAAAATAAAAACATTTACGCTCCTTATCCCACCGGTATCCCATATGAGATAAAGTGGCAGTGTTGAACTCTTGAGCAGAAGTGGGAGATATAAGAGGTACTAAAGGTATGGCTATATTCCAGTATTTTATGATTCTCATAATCTGAGCAGCATATCCAAGTGTAATATTCTTCGAACTGTTACGCATAAGAAATATGCGTTTCACAAAGTAGTTTGGCCAATTCAATGAAACCTTATTTTAAAGAAGGTACACAAGGTGAATATCTGGTCTATCCAACCTAGAATGACCACCGGATCTTGGATGCAAAATGTGCGAGACAATCCAGTGAAGGATTCTATGTATGCTTGTAATCATACCAGATGTGAGTGGTTCTTCCTCACCCAGAGGTCTGTCCAATTTTAAAATGGATGCAACATATTCCTTTATTTTAAAGTCAGTATCAAAGCTCTGGTCATGCCAGTTCTTCATTCCAGGCACCCCAAAAGGGATTTGAAACACTTTGTCCCAATCGACAGCTTCAAAAGTATAAGTTCTAGTTCCAATAGAACATTTGAACATATAACCTCTACCAGATTGTAGACCAGCATAAAAGATGCGAATAAAGTCCTCATGATAATCATCATTTATGCTCAAAAATGTACCAAGCTTTTGCACATTCAACAGATCAACAATATCATTGAGATGCAGAGCGGAAGCATCAGTTTTATTAAAGACATGTGGTTTCATAACTAACCTTGTCTTGAAAAAGGTCTCAAACTCATCAGCAATGGCAAGATGAAGAAGAGTCAGCGCACTAGGAGGGATTTCTGGGGGTGGTGGAGACTGATGAGAAGTGCCAATAGGTTCCTTTCCTTTTCCTCTTCCTCTTTGTCTAGCAGGAATGGTTCTTGGAGGCATGGTGATGAATTGAAGAAGAGTTAAGATGAATGAGGTATAGGAGGTGAATTAGGGTTTAGGAGATGAAGATGTTTGAAGAGATTAGGGTTAGCCGCTTGGGTATGAGAGGAAGAAAGAGTCTAGAGTGAATGAATGAGACTTATAAATTTGGCTGATGTGTCGATCCAGAATTGAATTAGCATGCATTTATTGTAAAACAATCAGTATGCATCGATACAAGGGGTTATGAATCGATTCATTTCATGAATTTATTGTTTTTAAAATGTCCTATGTGTCGACACAAAACACGGATGCATCGACACATACTGAAACAAGTTTGAAAAATGAAAAAAACATGAATCGACCCATAGCACGAATGCATCGACCCGAAACTAGAATGTATCGACACATGAACTTGTTGCATCGATACATACTGATGCTAAACTAAGTTTTAACTAATTTTTGAATACCAGTTGAGTATAGAAACCTGTTAACAGCGCTAAGTCAATGCAATATGAATTATGTCATGATAATTATGCTCAAGTATAATCCACAAATCAAACATTAATGTTCAAACAACATATGCAAAGGAATACATATAAACGATTTTAAAGAATTTGTTCAAACATACAAAAATCACATAGTTCCAAAGAGATATAGAAAGGAATGATATTACCTCTGTTGATGTAACCTTATGAAGTACGAATGAGATCTCTATACCTTTTGACATCTACACTCTTACCGTGTTCATCTTTATCTAGATTCCCGTTGGTAGGCATAGGGGTGTCGATTGATTTTGAATCGTTCATTCCAAAGCGCTTGAGCAGCTCTCTGCAGTATTTTGTTTGACACACAGCTGTACCCTCATCAAGCTGCTTTATTTGGAGATCGAGGAAGTAATTTAGCTCCCCCATAAGACTCATTTCAAATTCTCCCTGCATAACCTTTGAAAACTCTTCGACCAAGTGTATGTTAGTTGAACCAAAAATTATATCGTCTACATAAACTTGAACTAAAAGAATGTGTTTTCCCTTGTGTTTAGTGAAGAGAGTGGTATCCACTTTACCTCTTGAATATCCATGATCAAGTAGAAATTTGCTAAGTCTTTCATACCAAACCCGAGGGGCTTGCTTAAGACCGTACAAAGCTCGTTTTAATTTGTAAACATAATCTGGATATTCAGCATTCTCAAAACCAGGAGGTTGTGAGACGTATACCTCTTCATTTAGGACACCGTTTAGAAACGCACTCTTTACGTCCATTTGGTAAAGCTTAAAATTCTTAGAACACGTATAAGAAAGCAAGAGACGTATAGCTTCAAGGCGAGAAACTGGAGCATAAGTTTCCTCATAATCTATGCCCTCCTCTTGGTTATACCCTTGTGCCACTAAACGTGCTTTGTTCCTAGTTATCACTCCGTTTTCATCAAGCTTATTTCTAAAAACCCATTTAGTACCTATGATATGATGATCTCGCGGACGAGGAACAAGTTCCCAAACATCATTTCTTTGAAATTGATTAAGCTCTTCTTGCATGGCCATTAGCCAAAATTCATCAATCAAGGCCTCTTTGGCATTTTTAGGTTCTACTTGAGAAACAAAAGCGAAGTGAGAACAGAAATTACTTATCCTAGAACGAGTCATTACTCCCTTTGAGATATCTCCCAAAATGTTGTCAATAGGATGGTCTTTCGAAGATCTCCAAGCTGGTGGAAGGTCATTCACTTCAGCTTGCCCTTCTTCCTTATCTTTTACATGACAGGTATCTTCCTCCTCCTCATTGTCTTCTGTTTTGGACTGATCAATTTCCGAAACAGCTTCTTTGAGTATGTCTTCTGTAGATACACCTGCGTCATCAAAAGAAATAGCTTTTCCGACATTTTTCGGATAAGACTCATCAAAAGAAACATGGACAGATTCTTCAACAGAAAGTAAACGCTTATTATACACTCTATATGCTTTACTTGATTGTGAGTATCCAAGAAAGATACCTTCATCCGCTTTTGCATCAAACTTCCCAAGTTTTTCTTTACCATTATTCAAAACAAAACACTTACAACCGAATACGTGAAGATGTGACAAGTTTGGCTTTCTTCCTTTTAGAAGCTCATAAGGGGTTTTATTTAAAATAGGACGAATTAAAATCCTGTTTAAAACATAACAGGCTGTACAAATTGCATCAGCCCAAAAATATTTTGGTAATCCACCCTCATTTAGCATTGTTCCTGCCAACTCCTCTAAAACGCGATTTTGGCGCTCCACAACGCCATTCTGTTGTGGAGTTCGAGGAGCTGAAAAGTTATGCTCAATACCATACTTATCACAGTACTTATCAAAGAGGTGGTTTTGAAATTCACCTTCATGATCGCTTCGAATTGTAACTACTTTGGAGTTCATTTTATTTTGGGACAGTTTTGCAAAACTCTTAAAAGCGGAAAAAGTTTCATCTTTTCTATGAAGGAATATAGTCCAAGTAAATCTAGAATAGTCATCAACGATTACGAAACCATAATAATTTCCACCTAGACTCTTTGTCCTAGAAGGCCCAAAGAGATCCATATGGAGAAGCTCAAGGGGTCGTGAAGTTGAAATTACATTTTTGGACTTAAAAGAGATCCTTGTTTGTTTTCCCATTTGGCACGCGTCACATAGGTGGTCTTTTGAAAATTTTATTTTTGGAAGACCGACTACTAGATCCTTGGATACAACCTTATTAAGCAAATCGAAATTAACATGCGCTAAACGTCTGTGCCAAAGCCAAGAATCATCATTCAAGGCAACTAGACACTTAGTGCTTGTTAAAGATACATCAAAAAGATCAAGCATATAGATATTGTTTACTCTTACACCCTTAAACACAATATTCTGTTCAGTATGTTCAATTATGCAGCAAGTTTTTATGAAAGAAACCCTGTAACCCTTGTCGCACAGTTGACTAATACTTAACAAATTGTGTTTAAGTCCCTCTACTAGATGGACATCAGAAATAGTAGTGGTAGAGGGATTACCTACACTACCTTTGCCAAGTATAGCTCCTTTGTTATTGTCTCCATAAGTAACATATCCCTTCTTCTTTGCTTTGAAGTCTATAAAAAGCGATATATCACCCGTCATGTGCCTTGAGCACCCGCTGTCTAGAAACCATCTTCTATCTACGGATGCAAGACACTCATCCTACAATATCAAAAGAGAGAAATAGGTACCCAATTTTCATTGGGTCCATGTGGGTAAGTGGTAACATGGTTGCCTTTAGGCTTCCATTGATAAATGCCTTTAGGAACAAGAAATCTCCTAAACTTGCATTTTTCAATGGTATGACCGGCACGACAACAATAATGACATAAGCCATGATGATGTATTTGTTTATGTTTGTTCATTAAATCCTTTGGAATAAAAGAGTATTTTGCATATGGTGGATTTAATGACTTCTTAAACAACCTAGAATCAACGGCATAAGTAACCTTGGGTTGTAAAGCTTTTTCCAATTTGACTTTAAGAGTGTTAACCTCTTGTTGCCAAATATGACAAGCTTCACAATGCCTAATTTTACTACATCCGTTAATATTGATGTCTTTTGAATTTTCTGCAATACTAGCTTTCAAACTTTCTAAATCTTTTTCAGCTTTGTATACTTTACCTTACAAGAATGAAAAAAATTGTTTATCGGAAGATAATCTTTTAAAAGCATCTAAAGCTTCGTTATGTAGTTTTTCAAAAGCTATTTTCAGTTCAGAAAAAGACATAGAAGAAAAATTACTATAGTAGGCTTGTCTTACTTTCTTATCATTGATCTTCTTCTTGTGGTGGGACTGGTTTTTTGTGTGAGCCATAAGACACAGATTTGCTGTCTCATCACTATCAGTTGAACTTTGTGAGCTTGATGAATCACTATCACTTTCCCACGCAATATAAGCTCTTCTTTGTTTATTGAACCTTTTTGGTGAAGCTTTTCCTTTATCCTTTTTCCTCATAGGACATTCTGTCTTATAATGTCCAGATTTACCACAATTAAAGCAAGATCCTTTTACTCTATGCTTCTTATTCTCTTCCTGTTTTGACTCTATAGATTGTCTTCGGAACTTAATGAGATTTTTATCGGAATGCTTGATTCCATTCTTTCGAATGAATCTATTATATCTCTTAACAAAAAGTCCCATTTCCTCATCACCCGAATCTTCATCACTACTTGAATCATTGTCACTTTCCTCTTTTTGTGAGGACTTTAAGCTAGAGGACACAAGAGTTATTGGCTTCTTCTCACTCTCTTTGTTTTTATTCTTTTCCTTTTTACTCTTGTTCTCAAATATTTCAAGATTTTCCAGTTCTTGTTGATGTTCTTCCAGCTTGCCAAATAAAGTTGTAATCGTAAGCGTCGTGAGGTCGTTGGCTTCCTTAATAGCTGTTACTTTAGGTTGCCATTCCCTGCTAAGACATCTCAGAATTTTATTAGTGGCTATTTCATTGGAGACAGATTTTCCAAGTGCATTCAAACGATTGATGAGATGAACGAATCTCTTTTGCATGTCAGAGATAGATTCTCCTTGTTTCATGCGAAAGAGCTCGAACTCTTGATTAAGTGTGTTAATACGGGACTGTTTAACTTCAGTAGTACCCTCATGGGCAATTTCTAAAGCATCCCATATTTCTTTAGCTGTCGTGCAATGGGATACCCGATAATACTCATCAGCACCAAGTGCTGAAATTAGCATATTTCGAGCTCTCCAATCACACGACCACTTTTTCTCATCTTTCTCATCGTAATCCTCTTCTGGTTTAGGAACTATGGCGCCACCCTCATTTCTCATAGTAATTTGAAAAGCACCATTTTGAATGGCATCCCACACATTCCTATCCACAGAATTTATATGAACTCGCATGCAGTCTTTCCAGTAGCCATAATTTTCACCGTTGAAAACAAGCGCTCTATTGTACACCCCCTTTGGATCAGAATCCATATCGTTACAAGCAGCCACAAAGCACCAGCGAACCGGTGCTCTGATACCACTTGTTAGACGGTGTGGCTAGTGATCGAGAGGGGGGTCAATAGATCACCTCCTTGAAAATCAAGGATTTAAAAATACTTATCAGAGTTTTTGAAAGTTAGCGGAAAAATACGATCCCGAATCGACTTCCGTCTATTCTGGACCAGCTACTAGAAAATCGGACACACGAATTAATGCTGGATTTATATTAGGATGACAAAGATTTATTAACACCAGATTAGGATCGAATCAAATGCACTTATCATACAAATACTATTTCCAATGAACAAAAACACAGCTGACAGTTTTGTCAAACACTTGGCGTGTATGTGTTTGATGATTAACAATAATGGTGATTTGATAAAAGTTTTCTTACCACTATTGTATCACGAAACGTTAAGACACAATACACCAAATGAATCACAAACTTGTTGAAAACGTAAAAAGAGATAAGGACAGAATACGATACGCAGAGATTTGGTAAGGAAGTTCCCCACTTTCGTCCTCGCGTGTGGGTACGTCTCCCTCTCAATTTCAAACTGAAATTGAGACCTGTTATATCAATAATGCTGAATTCGTTGTTTACAAGGTTACAATACAAAGCCAGAAATCTAAACCCCAAGATCTTTTTCTTGTAAGAACCTTCACTTGATCTGAGCTTAATCAAGAATTTCCCCTGCAAGAATTACAGACAATTCACCGGTTCCACGACCTGTTTGCGAAATTACCAAATTTCTAAACCCTACGCTGCGGCTAAATATGTTCTGCAAACGTGACTAACAAACCCTCAAGAACACACCCGTTCTTGAAGGACAAACCAGATGGTTTTTCCTCGAAACCCCCTTTGAATCTTCAACTCAGCTAGATCCTTGATCGTACCACTGAACGTTATCTCGAAGATCCTTTAATCCGGAGAACAAGAATGATTATGTGTTGATGTTCTTGAATTAAAGTGATTGAGAAGATGATGAAGATAAAGTATCTTTCAGGTCTCTAAAACTGCTCACAAAATTGATGCTCACCAAACTTGCTTTTGCTGTGATTACACAATTTTCACACTAACGAATTCCTGCCTTGAACTGAACTATCAAAACCTTCTTATATGTGAAACAGAAACGGTTAGAAAAAGAAACAGCTTTATGTATCGATACGAAACTCGTATGAGTCGATACATGGTAGTTATATCACATACATGAGTCGACACACAGATATATGCATCGATGCATACTGTAACTTTGTTTAATTTCAGAAATTAAATTCAATCATGCATCGATACATAATGCGAATGGATCGATACAGAGCATAATTTTCAGAAACATCAAAGAAGCATGTATTGATGCAAACTTCGTATGAATCGATACATGGCTTAACAACAAGGAAGCATGTATCGATGCAAAACTCATATGGATCGATCCATACTGAAGCAAACACGTTTTTGTGATTTTAACAGAGGAATGTGTCGATGCAAGACAGACATGGATCGATACATACATAAGGAAAATTGTTTTTATGATTTCAATAAAGATATGTATCAATTGTATTGTCTTTAAAGCATAGTATAGGTATAAAATCACATATATGTACCAACTAAACATGCATACTAATCTTGTAACATGCACATCAAACACATAGGCATTTATATATGCATTTATCACACAATTTGCTATCATACAAAACTTAAGAGATTGCTCACAGCTCTCTCCTCCTCTTCTAGAGTTTCTTGCTCTCCCCCTATTTCTATTGCATCCTCTCCCCTTTAAAAATTCAGAACAAGCTTGCTTGTTAAGTCTCGTACCAAAATCTTGTCTGATACTGGTGACTTGTTATTTTCAATGCAGGCTAAAGTTGTGATAGCAGGTTTTGTCTTTATTTTGAATCAACATGTCTGGATGGTGTAGGTTTCGCAGGGTGTTGCAGCGTAGCAAGTTTCCATTTCAATTGTTAAGGTTTAGCCG
Source organism: Lathyrus tuberosus (assembly GCA_022829125.1). NCBI lineage: Eukaryota > Viridiplantae > Streptophyta > Magnoliopsida > Fabales > Fabaceae > Lathyrus > Lathyrus tuberosus. The sequence goes on from JALAZF010000002.1 coordinate 40,254,768, forward strand.
TTGTATTGCAGGAGAAGTGGTAACAGGTACAAGGTGCAGTAGTTTTGGCATGTAGTGTGCAGCGTGAGGCAGCTGGTCAAGGCGTGAAAGAGACCCTACATAATTTAGTGACTTTTTTTTGTGATTTTTGTAATTTTTAAAATGAAAACAAATATACTTATTAAATAAAACCTAATCTAAGATAAAAGTTAAATAGAATTAAAGTAAAATTAGAATTAATATTAGACAAAACTAAATTAATAAAAATTAAATTAAACTGGACTAAATCCTAAAAGTAAAATAAAATTAAAATTAATCTAAATAAAACTAGACTAGAAATACAAAACTAAAATAAAGTTGAAATTAGAATAAGTTAGAAAATTAAAACTATATTAAGAATAATTATATTAAATATAAACTAAATTGATTTTAAATAATAAAAAACGGCATGGAATGATAAAATCTTATGAAAATGCACGATCATCAGATGTTTAACAAAAATGCAAAAATGGCTGATGTAAAATGATATGAAAAAGATTAAAATATCTGAGGGTAAAATTTGGGGTATGACACAATGTATATTGCTTGGTTTACCATACACCTATTTAAAGAAATACAACCATTAAAATTGGCAAAGAAATATATAATCTGAAAATTAAACTATTCTTGAAAACCAACTTAAACACACCAATGTTTTCTGAATTGAATCCGTCTCATTCTGCACATTTTATGTTCTTTAAGGAACATAAAATGTGCTGAATGAGACGGATGTGATTCGAAAAACATTGATTGATAAAGGTTGGTTTTCAAATACATTTTAATTTTCAGAATATAAGTTTCTATGTCCATATAAGTGATTGCATTTTCATTAAATAGTTAGTGAAACAAATAATATACATAGTATATAATAAACTCAACATGTCAACCTGTATAAGAATTTAAAGAACAAAACATTGCTAAGTCACAAGAAGCCTCTATCTTGTGACTTAGCAATGTTTTGTTCTTGTTTTGAGAACATTTGTCAACAACAACAACATACAACAAATCCATGCAACATAATACAAAAACATACATTATTTAAGCAACAAAACCCCAAGTGGGACTATAACAAATCAAGATACATTGAGTCAATAACGCACCTCTTATTGAAAATAATCATGGAACTGTAACAAATCAAGATATATCAAGTTCATCTAGTTTGTGATGCCATGAAGAAAAAATATAAGGTGGATGAAGTTTATACAATAACTTTATACTTCTTATATTTTTCTTCATGGCAACAAAAATCATATGAAACATCACCATAGTATACGCTTGCTACCACCATCATCACCATGTATCTACAAGGAAACACAACAAAAATCAAACTTAACCCTAAAACATCAATAACATAATGTTTTCCACAACATCCTAAAACCAAACCCTAAAACAATAATCCTAAATTCTAAACATCAACAACATCCAGAAGAAGAGTAGAAAGAAGAGAGCAGGAGAACATACCATCTTCACTGCCGTAGGAGTTTGCGCTGGAGGTTGCTCCCGTTAGATATCCTTTAAGCTTCTTTTCTCCATTCACTTGTAACAGTATTGGTTAAGATTCATGAGAGGAGAGGGTTGTGTTAGGGTTTTCTTTAGAGAGAAACAACTGTTATGAACTGGGCAACAAATAGTTTTGTTTATATATTAAAAAATATCACTTTCGTTACGGTTTAAAAATATAACCGTAATTATATTTTATATTTTAAAATAATAGCAAACTACATCACAACGGTTACCCATAATGACCGTAGTGATATCCCTTATTTAAAAATAAATAAAAAAGAAAAGAGTGCCTTAACGTTAAATGAAAAAAATTGCCACAACTGAGGTTCGAACCCATGAAAGATTGATTCTATCATATCGGTTATACTTACAACCGTTATTATACCCTATAAAATTTTAATTAAAAAATATAATATAAAGTTAGCGCCTGAGTTTAGAGATATCACCACAGTTTTTGGAAGAACCGTGGTGACTTGGGCGTTGTTGTTTGCGCGTTTTGTAGTAGTTCATATTAAAACTTGCTATTGAAATGCTACTTGAATGCTGATAATTATGTTGCATATTTTGTTTTGGAAAGAATTCAAATCTGTCTGGGACATGTTTGGAACTTATTTGAAAAGAATTCAAATCTATCTGGGATATGTTTGGAACTTATTTGGAAAGAATTAAAGCTTGCTTGACATGTTTAGAACTTGTTTTTAACTCTTTCCTTTTTTTCTTCGACATGTTGGTTGATGTTTTGTTAAAAATGGATATTGATGTGAGTTTGGTTAAATGGTTAGAAAAATGGATTTTGGAATTGGCTTATGGATATGGTTAGGAAATGGATTATGAAATGGATATTTGATATAGATTTGAATACGGGAAAATGGTTTTAGTAGGAACATGGTTATGGAAAAAATGGATATGGATTTTGAAATGTGGAAAATGGATAATGAAGAATGTAAAATTGGTAATGGATATCTGGATATTGGTTTTGGTTTGGATATGAAAGGTGGATAATGGTTGATGAACTTGAATGAACCCTCCGCCAATATTTTCCACTGATGCACACCTTGACTGAATTTAATCCAAAAACCATATTGGAACCTTTTCCACAGATCTCCGATAAAAATTGAATGAAGCTACTCTTGGACCATTAAATAACTTTCACTGAAACAACTGCCGTTTGAATCAATCTTGAACCTTTCCATAATTTCTCTGAATTTTCTGATTAACATGAAATAAGTCCTGACACTTTGAAATTGTCTAAATCGTTCTTCGGGAAAATAAATCCACAGATGAACACAATTTATACTAATGGACCATGATGAACTTGATTTTAACCCAAACTTCTCATAAATCACTGCTTGATAATAGTTGAAGTGAACTCTTGATGGTTTGACCAAGATTAGGTCACACTTCCATCTAATCTTGATCATGACTGAATAACCACACTTGACTTGAAACCAAAGTTCCTGCCCTTGAGTGCACATTGATCCTCTTGAAAAATCATGAAGAAGATGACCTTGATATCTGATGAGCCTTGGTAAAGAAGATAATCATGATGTTGGGAACTCAGCGTTTGTCTCAACTCGAGTGCAATAGACAGATAAATCACCTATGAATAGGGAAAACTCAAATCACAGGAAAATGCTTTGATCCACGTCTTTAGGAACTCAATGCAAATGAATGAATGCAAGTTTATGCCCTAATGGATAATGCGCATGAACGTGAAACACAAGCCAATTATGGTTAGAAATAAGAGGGAAAATTTTGGGGTGCAATAATTACTAAGAAAGTGTCTCACTCATCTGAGATAAGTCTTGCTATCCAAGAGAAGAAAATTTTGAATTGCTTCATTGGAACCAGGAATTATGATATGGATTACTTCTACAACACAAAGGTTGTGATGAAAGAATTACACAAAGTGGGATGTATGAGTAATATGAAAAATAGACATATGTGAAAAATAGTCTGACTGCCTTGATTAACAAGAAGTAGACATATGTGTCTTGGGATACTACTGAAGCCGAGTATGATGAAATTAGAAGGGGTTGCCCTCAATCAGTATGGATGAAACAGATGCTAAAGAAACATGATGACAAGGTTGATGTTCTGACATTACTCTGTGAGGATTTGAATGGTATCAGTCGCTTCCTCTAAAACAGGAACTCTGACAAGTACATTTAATGAATCAAGAGTCTTAACAAAGGAAAGGTTGAGGGTTTCAAGAGTGTAGACACTAAGGATTAACTTAGTGTTATATTTATTGATGCTCCATATGAAAGTTATCATAAGAACATAAGCGGTGGAGTAGGAACTGGTGTTGTTGAGGAGTTGTAGCAATTACGGAAATGGAGGAATGCAACACATAGTGCATCTTTCCTCTATGATCTGATGCTTGGTAAAGATAGGCAAGCTACTGCGGGAGATAAGAATGCTAGTGTAAAGAGGACAGGTTCTAAGGATGTGAAATCCATTGTCACTCTTTCTGAAACTGGTCTCAACAACAAGGGGTACATAAGGATTTTCGACAGGGGCAAGAGATGGTAGAGCATCTTAAGCTAAATTATGCTTGCTTTCACTACTGATATGTGCTTCCATTATGTGTGTTTCCATTGGTGTTTGTTTACATTTACTTATTTCCTTTTGTCAATTTTTGGGTAAAAAGGGGGAGTAAAGTGTTGTGTGTTGTTTCTAATGTTAGATAAGATGTCATGACTTTCTGTCATGTGTGTACTACTTCTTGGGAAAAGTAGTTGTGTTTTTGGTGTGTTTTTGTTGATGAACTTGTGCAACTATTTAGAGGGAGCATGATAGTTTGTCATGCTTGCTTGCTACTGCTGATGTGGAACCATTTGCTGTGTCTAGGAGAAGTTATTATTCTCTGTACTAGGTTGTAGTTGTTGAGTCCCTGCTTTTGAAGTTGGCATTAATTTTGGTAAAACTAACTTAGCAGAAAGATGTTGGACAAGATGTCCTAACATGTTGAACTAACTGCAGGTTAAGATGTTAGACAAGATGTCCTATCAGGTGGATTCGACATCTTTGTCTGTTACAGTTGGTATAACTGTTTTTGGTAACAGGTGTGATTAGAATATGACTTAATTCCAGGTGGCATCTGAGATTGTGGAATCAGAGATTCTGATTCAAATTGGAATATGCGGTTTCCTTGTAAGGAGACATTTTTGGTAACTTGGGATTGAAGAAAGGATTAGGTCGCAAATTCTGAGGAGGAGAATTGATGGGCTTTTGAAGCCCAAGTCCAGCTGTGGTTTGCAATATAAATAGGTTGGAGTTAACCTAGTTTGTTGGTTGATTATTGCAGCTGTTTTAGAAGTACTATGGTTTGTACTTGTGTGAGCCTCTCGTGTATTGTGTGAATACTTGAGAAGGACTGTTTATTGAGTTGTAATATTTTCAGTCACTGTTGTGATTGGAAGGGAAATGAGAAGGGTCTCATACCTAGGAGTGTCTTAGGTAGAAATCTAGGAAGGGTAATTTCTAGGTGCTAAGTTGTAAACGTTGGAGTTTAGCTTAGAACTAATTCTACTTAGTGATTTCTTTCCTGGCTTGGTAGCCCCCAGATGTAGGTGTTGTTGATCACTGAACTGGGTTAACAATTTTTGTGTGTTGTTTACATTCTGTTGTTTACGTTTGTTCTTCCTTAGATCCTTGTAAGAAGTAGAGATCAAGTGTCACGACATCCTGTCTGACATCTTCATGATCTGCTTAGCCAGAATTTCAATTGGTATCAGAGCATGCATCCTGCTCTATATTTTGGTGAGATTCAGGGACAATACTTTTTGGTGAGATGGATAAAGATGAAGGAAATCTGAATAGACCACGAATACTTGATGGTTCCAATTATGACTATTGGAAAGTTCGCATGGTAGCGTTTATCAAGTCTATGGATGGAAAGGCTTGGAAGTCTGTCGTTAAAGGGTGGGATCCACCAAAGATCAAAGACAAAGATGGGAAGCTCACTGAGGAGCTGAAACCTGAAGAAAATTGGGACGATGAAGATGATAAGCTTTCTCAAGGAAACTCCAAATCCTTGAATGCCTTGTTCAATGGGGTGGGCAAGAACATCTTCAGACTCATTAAGAATTGCACTGTTGCAAAGAACGCGTGGGAAATCCTGAAGACTGCTCATGAAGGTATTTCGCGAGTTAAATCTTTAAGACTTCAGTTGCTTACCACCAAGTTTGAGAACTTGAGAATGAGAGAAGATGAAAGTATACATGAATTTCATATGAACATTGTTGATATTGCTAACACTTCTAGTGACCTGGAGAGAAAATTCCTGAAGCCAAGTTGGTTCAGAAAATTCTAAGGTCTCTTCCCAAGAGATTTGACATAAAGGTGACTGCTATAGAAGAAGCTCAGGACATAGCTACTATGAAAGTTGATGAGCTCATGGGTTCTCTACAAACTTTTGAAATGGGATTGAATGAAAAATCTGAGAAAAAGAAAAGCTTAGCCTTGGTGTCAGATCATGATGAAGAAAATATCAACTCAAATAAAGTAATGTCTAAGGTTGTTGTGTTTCTTGGAAAACAGTATGGGCAATTGATGAAGAAAATGGAGGGGGAAGCAAGATCGAATGCTAAGCCTCAATCTTTCAAAAACTTTAAAAGAAATGACTTTAGAAGAAACTCTAAGCATGAAGAAAAGGATGACAAGATAAAAGGAATCAAATGCTATGAGTGTGAAGGATACGGACACATCAGGTATGAGTGTCCTACCTTTCTGAAGAAAGAAAAGAAAGGACTCATTACATCCTGGTCTGAAGATGATTCTGTAAGTGATGGAGAATCACCTAAATAAGTCTCTGCTCTTACAGGAATGTTTGATTCTGATATAGATTCAGAGATTGGAAGTCTATCCCATGATGATCTACTAAAATCCTTCAAAGAGGTCTATAAGAGATGTACTGAAATCTGCCAACTAGGAGAAGGACAACACAAGATCATTATGCTTCTTGAGGATGAAAGAGAAAAACATCTTGATGTCATCTCTGATCTTGAGGAGGAAGTGGTTGTGCTAAAGTCCAAGCTTGAAAATGTGACAAAAAATGTTAGGATGCTCAATAGCAGTTCTGGTATTCTAGATGAAATTATTCAAGTCGGGACGGATGCTGGAGATGTCAGAGGACTTGGCTATAATGATCCAGAGTGCAGTCTCAATCCGATCAAAAGAAAACAGACAATGTCAAATAGAATGTCTCAACATCATTATAGACATCAGAGAAGACAAAATTGGAAATGTCATCACTGTGGCAAGTATGGTCACATTAAACGATATTGCTACAAGTTACATGGATATCGCAAAGGCAGGAGTACTGGAAAGAAAATGAGTTCCAAGAATGAGTCCATGGCTCTGGTAGTCCATTCCTATCAAGATGAGTACCCTGAAGAAAGGTGGTACTTTGACAGTGGATGTTCAAGACACATGATTGGTGTCAGGGAATATCTAGTGGATATAAAGCCCCATTCTTCCAACTATGTCACCTTTGGAGATGGATCCAAGGGAAAGAATAGAGGAGTTAAAAAAGTGGATCACGTTGGGAATCCTAGACTAGATGATGTGATGCTTGTAAAGGGATTGACCGCAAATTTGATCAGCATTAGTCAACTTTGTGATCAAGGCCTAAAAGTAAATTTTACCAGATCTAAATGTCAAGTCTTGGATGATAAAGGTAGAACTATCATGAAAGGATTCAGATCAAGAAACAACTGTTACGTGTGGACGGCCTCACAGTCGGAGAGACTTCAAAAACCATCCCTAGATACAGACATTAGAAGATTAACTCAACTAGCACATATGAGGATGCAACGTCAGACTATAGCAAGGATGGAGAATCTACTTTAGAAGGCCTCCAGGTTTAGGGAAATGACTGGAAATAGATGCTCTTATGCCATCACAGCAGACTCAGGCCATGAGACAGGAGATAAGAGTGACTATCCTCAAAACATTGGCGCTGAAAATGTTTTGATATGGGATAATGTAATACCAGATGTCACGACATTCAACCGCGACATCTTGAGTTACTCAGGGGTTACAGAAATAAAGAGAAAAATCTTGAAGGACAAATTAGGGTTTTTTCTTAATCTGTGAGAATGGTATCAAGGGTTCGTCTGTCTTGAAAAACAATTTTCTCAAAACCTTCTAATCATACCTATCGTCACTTTGATCTAATCTTCTCGAACGCATTCATCTTTCCAATTGAAGAACATGCATATTGTGTGAAGATGTCTCAACAACAATCACTAACACAAGCTACCAAGAAGGACTCAGAAGTGACATCTGAGTCTAGGTCAAAGTCTAAACAGCTACATGCTGAAGAGGTAATTGATGTTGCTCCGCTTACTATCATGCCATGCAAAACGGGCAAGCTTCCGATCAAAAGATCCCAAAATATTCCACCAGGTAATCCTTTGAATATCTCTGATGATTTTGTTAGCCCTAGGAAAGGCATAGAAAAATTCAACACAGATGAAAGGATTGGGAACATAATAGAGAATCTTATAAGTATGGGGGACGGAATGAGTATTGCTGGAATCCCCAGACCTCTTGCACAGATTTTGCCACCCAACTCATTTCAGGAATCAGATGTTACTAAGAAAAAAGTTGACAAAAGAGGAAATGATGTTGAAATGTCAGAAGGGAATCTGTACACCCTTGTTGACTCTGTGGTTAAAAATTCTGGAACAGATGATGAAACATCCTTATCTGCACAAGGGGCTTCAGAACAGGCTGATAAAATCATCGATTTAGATGACATGCCCTCTGACAATGAAGTCATTGCAACAAGCCTCAAGCCAAGTGTGTCGGAACGATTAAAAAGAAGAAAAGATAAAGGTGTAGCCATCTCCAACAAGCTAACTAAGAGGTATGCAGTTGGCCCCCATAGGCCCTGGAGAGAGGTTTGTGCTGAAAGCAAAAAAAGGAAGGCAAATTCTGAAAGTGAATCAGACTATGATGAACAAAGTGTCATAAAGAAACCTGTTTCCAAGAAGACAGCAGTCACACTTCCTAAAGCCCCTATGGACAACATCTCCTTTCATGATGTTGTAAGTGTCGACAGATGGAAGCATGTTTATCATAGAAGAATTGCTTTGGAGAGAGAACTGGGGCAGAATGTCCTCAAGTGTGAAGAAGTGATGAACTTAATTAAAGAAGCTGGGTTGGTAAGGACTGTCTCTCATTTTGACTCATGTTATGAGCAGCTGGTTAAAGAATTCGTTGTAAACATTCCAGAAGGATACAATGATAGAAAAAGTGAGGACTACTTCAAGGTGTATGTTAGAGGAAATGTTGTGACATTTTCTCCTGCTGAAATAAACAAGTACCTTGGCATATCTGAATGTTCTCAGGCTGAAATTGAAGATACAGATGATCAAATCTGTAGGGAAATTATTGGGAACACTGTGAAGAACTGGCCAAGAAAACAGAAACTGCTTGCTGGGAAGCTCAGCATCAAATATGCCATTCTTCATAGAATTGGTACTGTAAATTGAGTTCCTACAATCACACTTCAACTATTTCCACTGGGCTTGGGAGGTTTATTTATGCAATTGGAAAAAGAAAATCCTTTGATTTTGGGGAATATATCTTTGATCAGATTCTGAAACAAGCTACCTCATCAGCTGTCAATAATATCCTAGGATAACTCTATCTGGTGATGTCATCATGAAAAGATAGCCACCTCTGCCTCTACATCACAAGCTGTTTTCTGGCAAGCATGTTCCAGATATTGCCTCAAGATCTACAGTTACATTCTTAGAGGAGGATACCATTGACCAACTAAAAGCAACCTGCAAAGAACTTGATGATATGATCAACGTAAGCACTGCCCAAAAAGAGAAGCTTGAATAGCTGATACAAGTCATGTCTGCTAAACAGATCAAGGACACTGCAGTCAATACTGGAGATGCTAAGACAGGTGATGAGGAAAACCGTGAAGCAGAAGAGGAAGATACTGAAAATGGTTCTGGTGAAAGTGAAGGAGAAGAAGAAGATGAGGAGGAGACTGAAGATGACCTCTGAGAGTTGTCTTCTCTTTAATTTTTGTGTTTTTTTTGTTATTTTTCTTTTGGTTGTGTAAGGGCTGAATGCCCAGGATAATTTTCGTTTCTGTTGGGTGTGTAATTTAATTACTATGAACTGTTTTATTGGTTTTTGAGTTAGTACTTCTACCTTTGTCATATTGTGGCTAAAAAGGGGGAGAATTACTAACATCATTAACCATTGCTGAGTGTCTACTAACCACTAAGGGGGAGTAGATCTTAACTGATTAAGGGGGAGACATGTTATGATTCCGCTGCTGCTCTGATAGTGGTCTCCCTGATATGTTTCTACTGGTCAATGAAAGTTAGTTTTAGCCAAAATCTGCCAAAGGGGGAGATTGTTGAGTCCCTGCTTTTGAGGTTGGCATTAATTTTGGTAAAAATAACTTAGCAGAAAGATGTTGGACAAGATGTCCTAACATGTTGAACTAACTGCTGGTTAAGATGTTAGACAAGATGTCCTATCAGGTGGATTCGACATCTTTGTCTGTTACAGTTTAGGTATAACTGTTTTTGGTAATAGGTGTGATTGGAATATGACTTGATTCCAGGTGGAATATGAGATTGTGGAATCAGAGATTCTGATTCTAATTGGAATATGCAGTTTCCTTGTAAGGAGACATTTTTAGTAACTTGGGATTGAAGAAAAGATTAGGTAGCAAATTCTGAGAAGGAGAATTGCTGCACTTTTGAAGCCCAAATCCAATTGTGGTTTGCAATATAAATAGTTTGGAGTTAACCTAGTATGTTGGTTGATTATTGCAGCTGTTTTAGAAGTATTAGGGTTTGTACTTGTGTGAGCCTCTCGTGTATTGGGTGAATACTTGAGAAGGATTGTTTATTGAATTGTAATATTTTCAGTCACTGCTGTGATTGGAAGGGAATTGAGAAGGGTCTCATACCTAGGAGTGTCTTAGGTAGAAATCTAGGAAGGGTAGTTTCTAGGTGCTAAGTTGTAAACGTTGGAGTTTAGCTTAGAACTAATTCTACTTGGTGATTTCTTTCCTGGCTTGGTAGCCCCCAGACGTAGGTGTTGTTGATCACCGAACTGGCTTAATAATTTCTGTGTGTTGTTTACATTCTGCTGTTTACGTTTGTTCTTCCTTAGATCCTTGTGAGAAGCAGAGATCAAGTGTCACGACATCCTGCCTGACATATTCGTGATCTGCTTAACCAGAATTCCAGTAGTTTTCAGGGGGAGTGAGGCTGAGGTGACTGTTACTTCTATTTATAGGAACTTGAATTGTTCAAGTTTTTTTGTTTTTGGTTTTCTCCTTCAGGGGGAGAAGTGATTATGTGTGATAGGGGGTATACTTATCTATTTTGTTGCATGATTGCAGTTTGTACAAAGCTTACATGTTCTCATATAGCTTGTGTTGTTTTGTGATGTCAGACCTAATGTCTTGACATTGTGCTATCAGATGTTATTTCTTTTTGGTGTGACAACATTGATTCTTGGGTTTCTGTGTTTTTTGTTTTGTTTCCGCTTTGTGTATCTCTGATGTGGGCAAAGGTTGTTTGAGCCAAAATTTTCCAAAGGGGGAGATTGTAAGTCTTATGGTTTTTGGATTGGTTGCATTTTGGTAAAACAACATGTTGTTAGCAAGATGTTAAACCAGATGTTCTGCCATGTCAGTCAGACATCATGTTCTACATGATGTTGTGACATGTTCTAGGACATGTTATACCAGATATTTAGGGCATGACTATTTAGTGTGATTTTTTAGTGTGTTCTGATGCACACGTGGGCGACTTTTATGGGAGTATATTGTGAGAATTTCTGTTATTACAGATTCTGTTAATTTTCATAAAAAGGTTCCTTGAGCCTTTTTAGTTTGTATTTTTCTCCTATTATTATGCAGGTTGATTTGCAGCCAGTTTATACTGATTGTTGTTATTTTTGCCCCTCAAGAAGTCCAAGTTCAGTAGGTCTGAAGACTATTTAAAGAGAAAAAAACCCTAGTGGAGTAAGATAACATATCGTGAAGAATTTAGAGAATTAGGATTAGCCATTTTTTTAGTTGGTATTTAGGGTTTTCGTTTGTTAATTGTATGTCACTCATGTATCTTCTGATGCATTGAGTTTAACTGATTGTTCATTGTTCACTCTAAGCTTTTAAGCAAGAGTGTATTGTTCTTGGTTGAAGCTTTTAAGCAAAACTAAGTATTGTCTTGGAAGTGTGATACTTCTATTGTTTGTTTTGTATATAGTCACTGGGATTGGGACTGTTTGATATCACTGAGGTGATTAGGAAGTGAGAGGGGATCTTCATATCTATATAGTGATTTCTATGTAGAAGTTGCACTGGGTACGGATTAAGTGAGGAGTTGTAAACTGGGATTGTTTAGCTTCGAATTAACACTACTGAAAGTGGATTTCCTTCCTGGCTTAGTAGCCCCCGGCCGTAGGTGAGTTGCACCAAACTAGGTTAACAACTTTGGTGTTATTTATTTTCTGCAATTTACAGTTTTTGGTTGTTGTGTGTTCAAGCTATGTTTTGATCTCAGTATTGTGACATCTATCTCGACATCTGGTATTTGCGTGCCAGAATTTCACAAAGTATCTATTACCTCTAATCGAATCCAACTAGATAGGTCCACACACATAAGAGTATATGACTTCAAGAACTTCCTTCGACCTGCTTCCTGCATCCTTACAAAAGTTGTTCTTGTGTTGTTTCGCCTGAACACATTCTTCACACACTTCACTTGGAATGTTGATTTCTGGTAATCCTGAAACCATATTTCTTCTCTTCAGATCTCTGATGTCTTTAAAGTTGATATGGCCAAATCTATAGTGTCATATCCATTCATCCCTGCTAGCTGCAATTGCAAGGAACTTAAGCTCCATCACATTGAGTTCAATCTTGAAGGTTCCATTCTGATACATTGGAGCTTTCAAGATCAACCTTCCATTTTAGTCGAGAACTCTCATCATCTTGTCTTCAATCGACACCTTGTAGTTTTTTTCGACCAACTACCCTATGTTGAGCAAATTGCTCTTCATGCCTGGTATGTATAACACATTGGAAATTACTGACCTTTTGCCATCTTTCCTCATAATCAGAACATCATCAATACCTTCAGCTACTAGAGTATTGTCATTTGAAAATTTCCCCATGTTCTTTATTGAGGGCTTTATGTTGACAAACCAATATTTCCTTCCAGACATGTGTGATGAACATCCTGAGTTCAAGTACCACTAGTCCTTCAATCTCTCTTCATCTCTCGTTGTAACCATCAGCAACATCTCTTCTTCTACATATTTCGCCAGCTTTGCATCAGCTTCTTGATTCTTCTTCCTTTCATGAAAATCACTAGAATAGTGACCATAATTCTGGCAATTGTAACACTGAATGTGACTTTTGTCAGGTTTTCGACCACCACCTCTTCCTTTACCTACAACATCACTTCTTTGGTTACCTTGGTTCCAGTGTTTTCTCTAATTCGACTAGTTTCCTTATTTCTGATTTCGACCAGTCGAATTATTGTAGCCTCCTTTGCCTTTGTTGCCATTCCAACTTCCTTTGCCTTTCTTTTCTATTGTTGATTGCGCATGCAAAGCCATATCACTCTTCAACTTTCCTGCTGCTCTTCCAGTCATCCTTTGTTCATGAGATTCAAGCGTCCCTTGAAGCTCTTCCTTTGTCAATGTTGATAAGTCTTTCGACTCTTCTATGGCTACTACCATGTGGTCTAACTTTGGAGCCAATGACCTCAAGATATTTGCAACAACTGATCTTGATGTCAATACTTCTCCACATACCTTGTTTTGATTCACCGACTTTGTAACCCTAGTAAAAAAATCAGTTATGCTTTCACTTTCTTCCATCTGAAGCAATTCATACGTCCTTTTGTGAGTTTGTAACCTCACCTCTTTCACCTTCTCTCCGCCTCCAAACGATTTCTCCAATATTTCTCATGTTTCTTTTGTTGATTCTATATCACTAACCTTTTCAAAATTATCTGGATCAACGCATTTATGAATTATAAAGAGAGATTTATAATCTCTCTTCAATTATTTGTATGCAGCCTTTTCTTGATCCGTCGCGTTTTCTGCAAGTGATGTTATTCTTTCCTTCATAAGATCCCAAATATCTTGATAACAGAAAACCACCTTCATCTGTTTGCACTAACTCTTATAATTATTGTTCTTGAGAATCGGAAGACTCGCCGAAAAATGGCCGTTTGGATGATTCATAGCTATCTTGATTTTCTTCCCACTAATCGCTAAGCCAATGCTCTAGATACCAGATGTTGGAATTAACCTAAGACTTTGAGTAATTCTGAACCAATCTTGATGAACAAGATTTAATCAATCGATCAAAATCTCTTATTCTTCACTCTTCACTTGAGTGAATCAACCACACCTTGATTGCAAGAATGATTTTTCGCAGCAATTAATAATGGAAGAAGAAAGAAAAATTGAATAAGAAAGAATATTAGGGTTTGACGAAAATTGGGGAAGAAGAAGATGATTTATGCAGAGTAACTCTCTGCTCTCAAACTGAGAAAATATTATTCAATTGTGCAACTGCACTTTCTGTTGTGTTACAATTCATAATAGAGTTACTTCCTATTTATAATTGAGTTAGGTTGCTCCTTAAGCTAAAGCTCAAAATTATTATTTTGGTCTAAGTCGAAATCCTGTATGAAGTAACCTGCTTCGACACTGCAACATCTAACACAACTTGACACACACTACACAAGTTTCGACACATTTTTCTTTCTATCGAACACTACCTGTTTCAACACAAGAAATTACAATCTCAACATACTTAACTTATCTTAGAGAAATTCAGTACTATTTTACTCAAAGCAAGTACAATATATATTTTAAATAATATTTAATGATAATTTTAACGACTTCACTTTATATGTTGATATTTAAAAAAAATTATTAATATATGTAATTTTAGTTGTTCATAAGTAAAATTATTGTGCTCAAAGCAAGTACAATACTATTGGCAAGAGAGCATCTGATTTGGACTTGCTAAGTGGATTCAAAGTGGAAGGTAATGCAGTAGGTAGTCTACTTCAATTTGCTGATGACACTCTAATTTAAGTGATGGTAGTTACTCAAATTTATGGACATTTAAGGCTATATTGAGGGGATTTGAGTTAGTATCGGGATTGAAGATTAATTTCATGAAAAATTGCCTCTATGGTGTGGCAATTGAACTTGAGCTTATGCAGGCCGCTGAACATTTCTTGATCTGTAAGTCAGGTCATCTGCCATTTAGATTCCTTGGGCTAATGGTGGGAGGGAACCAAAGGAGGGTTAAATTTAGGCAACCGGTCATTAAGTGTATGAGAGATAGGATATCTTCTTGGATGGGGAGAAATCTGTCTATTGGGGGAAGAGTGACTCTAATCAACTCAGTCTTAGTAAACTTAGCAATCCATCATTTGTCATTTTTCAAGGCCCCAAAACAAGTGATAAAAGAGATAATTGGCATTCAAAGGAAATTTCTGTGGTCAGGAGCTGCTGTTAAGAGTGGTATATCTTGGGTGAGTTGGAAGAACTTATGCAAAGACAAGAAGTTTGGGGGGTTGGGGATTAAACATGTAGGCCACTTCAACAAGGCTCTCTTAACCAAATGGTTGTGGAAATTCCTGCATAATGGTAATGAGATTTGGAGGAAAATTGTTGAAATCAGATATGGCAGTTTGATTAAAAAAGTGTGGATTGAAGAGGTTGGAAAACCTGCTAAGGGTGAGTCTTCTTGGATGAGGGATGTGATTTCTCTTTGCAGACCACCAAATGCAAATGGCTTCCTAGACATCATTTCGGCTGCTCTTGGCAATGGGAGATCTATTTTGTTTTGGTTATACAAATGGCTTGGTAACTTGGAGTTTAGGTTGCTATTCCCAAATCTGTTCCTAGTGGCAGTTTCTAAACACTGGTGTATAGCAGACATGGGAGTTTGGATTGATGGGAAGTGGAAGTAGCTTGTTTGTGACCTCCATCCGGACATTGTTGGTGTGACTAGGGATGAACTCCATGACCTGAAAGTTTTGCTGGCTGATGTTGAACCGAAGGCAAATGAAAAAGATAGATGGATTTGGTTCTTGGAAAATTCTAAAATATTCTCTGTGAAATCATGTTGCCAGCATGTTGTTGCAGGTGAAGATATACCTGTGGTGGATACTCCTGTTTTAACAGTTTTGGAAATCATGTGGAATTCCATCATTCCAATGAAAATTAAAGTGTTTGCTTGGAGATTATTTCTAAACAGATTGCCAACTAGAAGAAACCTCATGGATCGTGGGATAATCAAGTCAAGATTTGAAGAGGTTTATGTGTTGTGCTTTCATGAAGTTGAGGATTCTAACCACCTGTTTTTTAACTCTCATATTTCAAAAATGGTGTGGCCAAAGGTGTTTAAATGGACAGGTATTGATTGGATCAATGAAAATAACATTGCTAATCATGCCATGGTTTGGTATATAAGATTGAGTGGAAAATTCAAACCATAAAATGTTAGTTCAATTTGGTTTGTAACATGTTATTCAAAGACGAGTTTTGTGCTGTAGAATCAATTTACCAAACTGTTATAGTTTTATGTTGGAGGTGGATTCTAAATATTTTGAAATTCCGTGGGAATTGTAGGTTGTATGAGTGGTCTAAATTCTCGTTAGATTTCTTATAGATCCTTGCTTTCTTGCTTATGTTGTGGATTGATAAACTCTTGTACTTGTAATGTTGAATTGGAGTCTATGAACTATTTTAATTAAAGTTTGCTTATAAAAAAAAGTACAATACTATTTAAATGGATTTCTCAGATCAGTTTGGATATTTTCAACGTGCTCAAACATATCAATCTTTTTACTAGTAAAAATGTTCCAGAAATTATCTTTTGTGCCAATTAAGCAGCAAAGATTCATGATTGAAATTTGCAACTGAGAAAGATTAGATCCGTGAATGATTTATTAAAAAGTATAGTTAAAATCTCTGAACTGAATCAATAATTGAAAAGAATAAGTTGTGACTCTTTAGGGTAAAAAATAGGCATGAAAATGACAAGCACTTTAAAATGGATTCAATAGCTTTTTCTTGCTAACTAGCGGGATACCCGTGCCTTTGCATAGGTATCCGTCAATGACGTGTATTTATCTACATTTAAAATTAAAAAATAATAATAATAAAAATTAATAAATGTAAAAATATATAATTTATATTTAAAAAAAAAATAGAATCAATACCCGCAGACACTGGTCGGTATTTTTTATAAAAATATTTATGCAATAATTTAGTTTTAAAAAAATATCAAATAATAACATAGTATTTATAAATATTAATTTAAGTGTATAAATAAATATTAGTGATCGTGAAGGCTGATCAGATCCTGTGATGGGCCACGAAGAACGTCTGCGATGCTGGGTGTGTGAGATGAGGAGGGAGGTGTACCTGCAAGGCACTCCGATGCTAAAGTAAGAATCGGGGGAGAGAAAGACAAGTACAAAGTATGAGTTCTTAGGATAATTTTTGGATACCTGGCCCTCTCAAATGAGAGGGTTTATATAATACCCCCAGTGCATGGCCAACGGTCCCTATTTTCGAGGCAGAATAACCGTTTCCTGAAGAATAGGTAACTGCCAAAAACTAGCCGTTATGACGGGCAGAGGTGCCCAAAACTAGC
Organism: Lathyrus tuberosus; assembly: GCA_022829125.1. Classification (NCBI taxonomy): domain Eukaryota; kingdom Viridiplantae; phylum Streptophyta; class Magnoliopsida; order Fabales; family Fabaceae; genus Lathyrus; species Lathyrus tuberosus. The sequence continues at coordinate 40,271,986 of JALAZF010000002.1, forward strand.
TGTTGCCACGGGCAAGGGCATATTTCCGGGCACATGCGTCATGACCGTTCTTGGATGATGGAGTCGTGCGTAACGGGCAGAAATGCCGGGGAGGAGCAAATGACCTTGAGATTCATCTGTCCAGATGTGCCCGGTAGAGGGGCAGAAAGGTAAATGCTGCCCTTCCTCAGCTCGACTTAGGCAATTGGGCCGTTCTGGGAGCAGAAGTAGATTGGTGCATGCCTAGCCATTGGTCCAGTCCGAAACAGGAGCCCCTCAAGTCATTGGTCCCGAGCATGGGAGTGATGACTTAAGGATAGCTCGCAGCCCCGGGGAACTTCGAAGAGGCTATTGTTTGTCGACGAGACGTGATTATTCTTGGATGCCCGGGGGTTATAGTACCTGTGGGGTACGTAACATTGGTCGGGTTGCCCGGCCTGTGGGGAGACCAACAGTTGAGGTACTCTGAAGAGACGTGACGCCACGTGTACCTCAAGCCTTGTGCAGCATTAACTGCACAATGAGGGCTAGGCTAGGATCGTGATGATGACCCTGGCCGCGCGTGTTCGTGCACGTGCTTTCAGACTGTATATAAAGGAAGGAGAGCTGATCATTTGCATTTTTGCTTCTCTCTCTTCCTTCGTTCTTCTCAGAACTTCTCAGCCCGTCGCTTCCATTAACCACCACGTCAGCCGCCGCACGATGCTTCGAGCAAAGTCTTTGGATCCCCACACTCTCTCCTACCACGTAAGTTGCCTGTTTCCCTCTTCATTTCTAGATTTTTCATTCCTGTTTAGTAGAATGCATGCGGTTAGGTTTAACCAAGGTGGGATTGCTGTGTTTTTTCGGCGTCTGTTGGTGGTAGATGGTGACTTGGCCATTTTCTGCTGCTGATGTGGTCGCCGGAGCTCCCTAGAGACCTTAGAGTTGTACCGTTTTCGGTGCTATCGCGATGATGGTGCAGGTGTGACTGGTGAAGCTACCCATTTTTCTGTAGTTCTAATGATTTTTCTAATGAACATATGAATTTTCCGGTGGAGCTTCAAACGGAAACTGGGTAGTGGGTCGGGGAGACTCCTCGTAATCGCGGGAGTGGTTGCCTTCAGGCATCTCCTCGCGGGAGACACTTGAGTTGTTTGATTTAGGGCTTAGGTTGGGGACACCGTCCTCGGCCCTTTGCGCGCCCTTTCACTTGACTAGCGGTGGGAGGGTGGATTTGATTTTGCAGTTGAATTCACTTTTGTCCTCTGCTTTTCATGTGATCGAGATGGCACACGAGCCCGAGCAAGAGGCTCTCATAGACTCGTCCGAGGAGAGCTCCTCGGAGAGTAGCGACACTGAGGTTTCGAATGCCCCCAGCGAAGTTGGGGAAGATCCCGAGCAAGATTCTACGGAGGAATGGACTATAGCGGAGCCAGCCGAGCATGATTCCACTTTCGCGTCCTATACCGGGGATGTCTTTACGGACGTAGGGCCAGAGGGGGAGTAGAAGATACACTTCCCCAATCAAGATGTTCGTATATGCACGGACTACGGGGAAAGGTTCCCAATGTACGAGTATGCTTTCAAGGAGATAGGGTTGAGGCTGCCCTTTACTGACTTCCAGGAATCTATCTTCGTTCATCTGGATTTAGCCCCGTCACAACTGCACCCAAATTCGTTGGCGTTTATTCGCGCCTTCGATTTGACTTGCAAGTTCCTGAAGATAAGAGTTATGAAGCCTTTGTTCTTTACCATCTTCCACCTCCAAAGGCGGGTCTCAGGGAGGAGGTATGGTTGGGTTTCATTGAAGCAACCAAGAAAATTATTTAAGCCTTTCTCGAATTCTATTAGGACCTTCAAAGAGAGGTTCTATGTCATCGAACCTGTGTCAGAGAAGGCCCAAGATACCACGTGTACCTGGGCGATGACCACGGACGAGGATGGCAAGGACATGTATGACAAGAATGGGAAGCTGCTGGCGGAGAGGGTGTTCAAGTTCCCTTTTCGTTGGAGTGGGAGCCACTTCACTCGGGGCACCGATCACTATCTTGCCCAGCCAGATATGCTGGACGAGTAGGACATGGCCGGTTACGAGGCATTGGTAAACTATGTTAACTCTTTTAGGCTCGCTGAGTGCTGGACGAAGAAGGGGAACCCTATCTTTGAGGTTGATGGCGGGGAGAGAGTGGAGTATTGTTACATAAATACGAAGGCGCTTCTGGAATGCAAGACCCCTGCGGATGCTTTGAAGCTACTTGGTAGTTTTATCTTTTTTTTCTTGTCCGAACTATGGCTTCCTCGGTGGCTAACACATTTTTTATGTTTTTGCAGGTGAGATGCCTTCTGCCCACGAGAGAATGGTGAAGAATTCCTTGGCGAGGGGTAAAGCTGGTGTGGCCACCTCAAAGTCTCAATTTACACAACGTGTGCCTCCTTCTCAACCTGCTGCGGGGAGCTCCTCGCCCGTCCCTTCACCAGCTCAGGGATCTCTGGTGCCCCTGACCTCAAGGCTCAAGCGGGCCAGAGCGAATGACTTAGTGGATCTTAGTCGGGCGGCTGAGAAGGCCAAATTTGAACTTCCTCCGTGCTTTCATGACAAGAAGTTTTTTGAGGGGACGTCTCTGGTGGTGCCTCGGGCAGAGTCTCTCAAGCTCGACGGAATGGATTGCCCGAGCAAGAGGGTGGCGCTAGCGCAGGATGCTTCTGCAGTGGTCCAGGTCCTAGAGATGGCGGCGGTCTATTCTGAGGGAGATTTCTCCTCCGAGTCTGAGCTTAGAAAAGCCCAGGCGACCATAGCGTCCCTGGAGGAGACGGCGAGGAAGGCCAAAGAAGAGGTCAAGGCTACCAACGATTCGAGGAGGAAATCGGACGAGGAGGCTGTCAAGCTGAGAGGGGAGAACGAGACTCTGGCTGCCGAAAAGAAGGCTGCGGAGGAGCTGATCGAACAAGGGAGCGCTACGGCGGCCCCAGCTGAAGACGAGCCCAAGGCAGTGAGGGCGTTGAAGACTAGGGGTTAGCTGGTTGCTCGTCTTTTGCAGGTAGAGGATGATGTCATTGTCATTGGGGAGGAGTCGTTCAACAATGTATGGCCCAACTCCGGCTGGTGAACCCAAAGGTCCAGATATCTATGGAGGGTACTAACTTCTTGGGCCATGTTGAGAATGGCAAGATAGTTGCTCCAGACTTCTTCAACATTGGCGACGAGCACGCCCAGCTTTTAAACGAGGAGACCCAGCAGCCTGAGCCTAACCAGGAGCAATCTGACCAGATGGAGGAGTGATTCCTTTTTATTTTGTTGAAATGTATCTGGCCTGCGTGCCACTCTTGATGTAATTTTATTTTGTATGGAAATATTTTGTTCGGCAGGGGCGTGGCCCCTTTGCCTTGTAATATGTACACTTGTGGTCCTTGCGGCCACTTTAATTAAATGTATGTATCTGGTCGTGGTGGCCGATTTTGTATGTTGTATGTTTGCGCCTGTTTTTCTTTGATTATTTTTGCTAAGTGTTATATCTTTGCGTGTGTGCCCGTTACAGGGATCATTGATTTGTTTAAAGTTTTAGGGAATTACTCGACGTAGATGTGTTTGGCAGTGAGGGGCACTGGTCGAATGGCCTGGGAATTTCTGGCCAAGATAGCGGAGCTTAGGTCGCGTTTGAGGCCTGAGTTCGCGACGTGAATCTCCCATCGCGAGCTGGGTGTTCTGCCTATCATGGTACTTTGACGGCTGTTAGATGTCAAACATGCTATATATTTATACTTGAAACTTGGCATTTTTCATTACTTTCATGTCTTAATTATGGATTTTTGTATTGAATTGTTGTTGTTCTTCGTGCATTACATGTATACCGTTGGTGCTTGTAATTTGTGTGTTATTGTGCAGGAAAGTGCACTAAAAACATCAAAGATAGAAGACACAAAGAATGGATGCAAGCTGCCAAAGAAAGTGGAAAACAACAGCAGGTTCGCTTTGCGAACCCTGGCGAAGTCCCCAGCGAATGTTTGCTTTACGAACATTGGCGAAGCTCTCAGCGAACAAAACAGGGGGAAATGACCCAAAATTAGCTTTGCGAAGGTTTTGACGAGTTGTTCGCTTTGCGAATGAAGTGTTCGCTTTGCGAACCCACGAAAACAGCCAGGGGCGGTTCAACTTTCAGAGGCACTTAACGTGCCCTTTTCCTTCATTCGCTAGGCGAAAGATTCATTCGCAGTGCGAATGTTGTTGATCTCAAGTGTATTATAAATAGATTTTTATGTTTTCTTGGGATCATAACTTGATATTTTGACACCAAAACATACTTTTTTGAGTTTTGATCATCCAAGAGTGAATTTCCACATTGAGAAGCTGAAGTCACATCCGATCTCGATTATTCGACGTGGATGTTCTTTCATCTCCTCTTGAAACTTGTGATACAAGCTACCATGGAAATTGTGTAGCTAAACCTCTTATGTTAATATTAGAGGTAGTTAATCTTGCTTATATGTATTTCTTTTGATCTTTTGTATATGAACAAGGTTGATGATCAATATATGATTAAGTTGTTTGTTATTAATTATGTATTTGTGGTTTGAATCACTCTAGACATAGATTTTCCAAATCATGACCTAATATCTTCATCTCTTAAAAACCAAACTCTAGACATAGATTTGGGGTTTATTATTTGCTTTGTACTGATCTTAACGGTTGTTGTTTTGATTGTTAGCGTGAGACATCATCTAACGGTCTAAACAATGATACTCACGAATTTGCTTTAGACATAAACTTATTCGAGAGGATACATGATTGTATTGGTCGGAACTAAGTTCATATGCTTGATTAATTGGATATGTATGAAAAGGATTAGTGAAATCTAATCTTGACATGCTTTTATAAAACTTACAACATCTTTGTTATAGTTTACTTCTTTGCTACCAAAATTGATGTTACAAAACAAAGAACAATTTGAAAACCCCTTACTTAAAACGTTTCGACTATTGAACGGCAAGCATCAAAATATCGCACAATCCTTGTGGATACGATAAAAACACCCCCTGAAATACTGGTTCAATCCTGAGCGAGGTCCTGCCTTGGCTGGCGTGCAACGCTTATACCTAGGTGTGCATCGTGGTCGGGATGTTATGTTCGTTGCTTTGACAAAGAAAACCGACAGTTAGGGCCTTAGCTATAGTATTGTTTTAGCTTTTCGGCGTTCCATGATCGAGAAAGTTCTTCCCCGTTGAGATGTTCTAGGTAGTAGGCCCCATTCTCCATCTTTGCTCTGACGCAATAGGGTCCCTCCCAGTTAGTGGCGAGTTTGCCTTCTCGAGAGTCTTTGTGGTTCCTTATCAAGACAAGGCTGCCCACTTAGAACTCTCACCGTATCACTTTAGCGTTATGCCAGATGGCAATTTTTTGTTTTAACGAGGCTTCGCGGAGGGATGCCCCTGACCGGACCTCTTCGACGAGGTCGAGCTCCTCTCTCAGTGCCTCGTCATTCATTTCCTCGTCTAGGGGCGACTCGGTCCGCCTGGATGGTACGTGTACTTACAACCTCGGTCCCATAGGCCAGGCGAAAAGGAGTTTCCTCGGTTGAAGAGTGTGGGGTCGTGCGGTATGCCCATTGGATGATGTACAGATCCTTGACCCAAGCTTTCTTTGTTTCGTCCAGGATTCACTTGAGGCCTTGAAGGATAACTCGATTTGCTACTTCGCCTTGCCCGTTAGTCTGGGGGTGTTCGACGGATGCGAAGTGTTGTTTCGTGCCCAGTTGAGCAACGAAATCCTGAAACTTCCTCTCCGTGAACTGTGTCCCATTGTCTATGACTATTGCTTGGGGGATGCCAAAGCGTGCGAGGATGTTTCGTTTGTAGAAATGAAGTATGTTAAGGGCTGTTATTTTGGCTAGAGCTTCCGCTTCTATCCACTTTGTGAAGTAATCAACGCCTACTATTAAGTATTTGTTCTGGTTTGATCCTACTACGAATGGCCCTAGGATGTCCAGGCCCCACCAGGAGAATGGCCATGGGGAGGACATAGCTTTAAGCTCGTTAGGTGGAGCTAGGTGCATGTCCCCGTGCTGTTGGCATTTGTCGCATTTCTTCACATGCTCTTTTGCGTCCTGCTGCATGGTTGGTCAGTAGTACCCTGCTCGAAGGGATTTCCTGGCGAGGGATCTTCCCCCGATATGTTGGGCGTTGATTCCTTCATAGATCTCGCGCAGGACATGGGCGACCATCTCTTCCTCGACGTATTTGAGTAAAGGGATGGAGAACCCTCGCCTGTAGAGTTTGTCTTCGACCAGGACATGGGAGCAGGCCATGCGCCTGACTATGCTGGCCTTTTTGGGGTCGGACGGAAGTTCGTCCCTAGTGAGGTCATTGTAAACGGGGGTCATCCAGCAGTTGTTGTCGCCGATTACCTGTACGTCAAGGGTCGAAGATGCCCTCTCGATACTGGGTCGAGGAAGTACCTCCTGGATGACAGACTTGTTTCAGCCCTTTTTCTTCGTGCTTTCTAGTTTAGACAACACGCCTGCTCTGATGTTATGTTCGCGGGGAATATGCTTCACCTCTACTGCGGCAAAGTTCGTTATCTTTTCTTTGACCAAGGCCAAGTACTCAGACAGGCTGTCGTTTTTGGCCTGGTATTCTTCTCGAACCTGAAGGGCCACAAGTTATGAATCTGTGCAGATGACGACCTCTTCCGCCCCTAGGTCATCGGCCAGGCGCAGGCAAGCGAGGAAGGCCTCGCATTCAGCTTGGTTATTAGGCATGGGGAAGGATAAGGTGAGTGATACCTCCATGATGATTCCCTCTTCGTTTTCCAAGATGATGCCTGCCCCGCTCCCAGCCGGGCTGGATGCTCCGTCTACGAAAATGGTTCACTTGCGTGTTTCGTAGGTAGGGGAATCCGCGGATGTCATCTCGGTGACGAAGTTGGCCAGAGCTTGGGATTTGAGGACTTTCCTGCTTTCATACTGAATGTCGAATTCAGAAAGCTCTAACAACCATTTGAGCATTCCGCCGGCCATGTCTGGCCTCCCCACCAGTTGCTTTACGGGCTGATTTGTTCGAACCACGATCATATGGGCCAGGAAGTAGTGTCTCACTCTTCTCCCAACATTGATGAGGGCCAACGCTACCTTCTCTATCGCTGGTATCTCAGCTCCGGTCCCTGTAACGCTTTGCTGGTGAAATATATGGGCTTTTACCCATCAGGTGTCTCACGGATAAGGGTGGCGCTTACAGCCTCGGTTGCTATAGATACAGAGTTTCACCGTTGTCTGGTCGAGAGAGGATTGGTGGCTCTAACAGTGCCCGTTTCAGATGGAGGAGAGCCTGGTCGCATTCCTCCGTCCATTCAAACGCTGTCTCTTTGCGTAGGAGTTTGAAAAAGGGCAGGGCATGCTTGGCAGACTTGGCCACAAAACCGGACAAAGAAGTGAGCATCTCATTGAGGGACTGGATGGATTTCTTCGATTTAGGCGTTGGAAATTCAGAGAAATCCCTGTACTTGTCGGGGTTGGCCTCGATTCCTCATTCTGTCAGATAGAAGCCGAGGAACTTGCCTGCCGGGACTCCGAACGTGCACTTTTCTGGGTTGAAACACATCCGGTATTTTCTAGCATGTTCGGAGACTTTTTTCAAATGGGTCGTGTGATCGGTTTCCTCGTGGGATTTCATGATCATATAGTCCATATAGACTTCGAGCATATCGCCTATTTCTCCCCGGAAGACGTTGTTCATCATCCTCTGGTAGGTCGCGCCGGCGTTCTTCAGGCCGAAGGGCATTACGCTGTAGTAATAATTTCCCGATTCGGTCATGAAGGCCGTGTATTTTTTATCGCTCATTGCCATTGGTATTTGATTATAGCCCGAATAGGCGTCCATGAATGATAATAATTTAAAGCCGGCAGACTTATCAACAAGTTTATCAATATTGGGGAGGGGGTAGGCATCTTTTGGGCATGCCTTATTAAGATCGGTATAATCAACACACATTCGCCATTCGCCATTAGATTTTTTCACGAGTACAACGTTGGACAGCCAAGTGGTGTACTTGGCTTCCGAGATAAATTTTGCCTCGAGAATGTCTTTTATAGCTTGTTCTGCAGCCTCCGTTTTCTCCGGAGACTGCTTCCTCCTACGTTGTGCTACTGCTTTGACAGAGGAGTCAATCGTGAGTTGATGGCAGGCAATGACGTGATCTAAGTCGAGCATCTCCGTGGCACTCCAGGCGAACAAGACTTCATTCTCTCGAAGGTAGGCTTTGAGTTGTTTCCGTACGATGTCGGGGAGGCAGGTCCCTATCTTTACTCCCCGCTGAGGCAGGTCCCTAGTGAGGACGAGCTCGAAGTCGCCATTCGGGATATGGCGCATCGGATGGGAGTTGTTGCTGGTCGAGGCGGATGAGCTGCTCGGGCAGACCTGGTCCTCCTTCTAGTAATCTTCGGCGAAGCGGCTGTCGAGGTCGACGGAGTTGACGCGTGGTAGTGGTTTGGCTTCCTCTGAGTTGCTGGGCAAGGCTGGCTTGTTGGACGTCTTCGGCTTGGAAGCGATGGCGTTGAGTCCCTTGGTGGCCGCATTGAAGCAACATCGCGCAGCTTTGATGTCCCCGTGCAATGTAGCGACCATACCTTTCAAAGTGTAGTACTTCATTTTGAGATGGATGGTTGATGGCACCGCTACCAGCTCGGCTAAAGTTGGCCGCCCAAATACGCACTAATAGAGGGACCGACAGTCAATGACCAGGAACTGAACTTTAATGGATATGGTTGTCTCTACAGATCCAAAGGTCACGATCAACTCGACGTACCCCCATGGTTTTGTGGTCGACCCTTTGAAACCCTGGAGGTCAGAACCCACGTAGGGAGTGAGGTGTGATTCGTCCAGCTGGAGAGTTGAGAACAGTTGTGAGTACATAATGTCGAACGAGCTGCCTTGGTCGACCAAAATCCTGCGAACATCAAAATTTTCCATCTGGGCTCAAACGAGCAACGGGATACTTGAGTTCGGGGATCCTCCGAGGAGCTCTTCCCGGTAGAAGGAGATGGGGATTGATCCCTTCTGGGTTTTGTCGAGCATTGTCACCTTGCTGGAGCTCGTGCTGATCAGGTGCTCGAAATTCCTCTTCACGGAGCCCACGGTGACTTTGTTGAAGCCCCCTCCGAAGATGATCATTGCAGAGGGGAAAGTTTCCCATGGGTTGTGGGCTGCGAAATACGCGGGAGCGCTGAGCTCATCTGGAACATAGAAATCCTCCGGTCGTGATATACACATGGCGACTTGGAGGTTGGTTTCTTCCGAGGAAGGCACCTCTTCCTCTACTTTCTTTGACTCCTGGGCGTCTTGCTTGGGAGCATCTTTCTTTTTTGTAAACTATTTCAGGTGGCCATGCCTGATCAGTATTTATATGTCATACTTCAAGTGGATGCCTTCTTCAGTGGTGTGGTCGTGACTCTTATGGAAATGGTAGTATTTTGATTTATCGGCGTTGGGCTTTGGTTGTATCTGTTTGGGGAACCGGAATCCCGCCTGTTTAAACTCTGAGTTAGCACATTCGGAGAGAATCTTTTCCCTTGAGACAGTCAGGGGAGTGTAATCGTGGAACCGGCCAGAAGGCCCCTTGTTGTCCCGGGACTCCCGGGGACGATCTTCGCGCCTTCTTTCCCCTCGACAGGATGTCGAGGGCTCATCGCCTTTAAAGGCCTGGGAATTCTCCTGATGGCGGGAGGCTCGGGCGGAGCTGGCCACTTCCTTTTCTTCGTATTGAATATACGATTGCGCCTTGAGGAGGAAGGCGTCCAGGCTTCTCGGAGGTGCAAGGCCGACAGCTTTAGAAAATTATGAGTGTGGGCGGAGTCCCCGTTCGAGCGGAAATTTCTTCATGTCGTCGGTAGTGGGGACTTGCACAGCTTCTTTATTAAACCTCTTGATATATGTCCGGAGAGGCTCATCCTTCCCTTGAATTATGGCCTTAAGGGAGGCTTCAGTCTTTGGGTGGCAGAGTGATGTCGTAAAGTGCCTGGAAGCCCAACTGCTTCCAAGAGGTGATGGACTTCTCGGGCAGTTGTTTATACCTGGTCATTTCCCCTTTCTGGAGCGTGGTCGGGAATAGACAGCACTTGATGGTTCCCCGGACGCCACGGTAGTCTAACAGCGCATCGATATTCTCGATGTGCTCATCTGGATCAGTCGTCCCGTCGTAAGTGCCCAAAGATGGGGTTTTCCAAGCCTTTGGGGAGACATGTAGCCAATATCTCCTGAGACAATGAGCTGTGGGGTTCATCGTCGCTGCTGGAACTAGTTTGGGAAGGGGAGCGGATGATTCGCTCGTGACGGCAACTTCTTCGGGGTGATGGTGTACGTGCCCGACCCTTTGGTCTGATCGGGGGTGAGTTTTGATCTCTCCGGGTTCTCTTGTGGCCCGGGGAAGGTTGGTTTTGCGGGGAAACGTGATCACGCTTTCGAACAACATGGAACTCTGGTTCTTGGCGCCCCCGATGGTCAGTTTCTCGTCGGGGTTGTGGGCTCTTGGATATTCGTCGATTCTTCCTCGGCTGGGGGATCTCGGACGGGCAGATTCTTCCAGCGCCCGATTCTCTCATTTTGTTGGAGGATCAAGAGGTTACTCTTATTGATTACTTCAAGGAGGGCCACCACGGACGGGTTGGCGTTGGGTGGAGTTGGAACTGGCTGGAGGGCCAGCACAGGCTGGTCGTCAACACGATCAGCAGGAGTAGGGGAGGGAGACGCGGTAGCTTCGTCTCTCAGATGACGAGCGTCTCTTCCAAGGAGGAATGAGGGTCCGTCAGCATCAGTTTTGTTGACGGGGAGGACAGAAAGATGGTGAGCACCTTTGACGTGATCTTGGGAAGCCATGATCGTAATCTTGGACAGAGAATGTGTTTTGGTCTTAGAATCTAAGGTGGATGTTAAGACGGGGACAACAAGATTCCCACAGACGGCGCCACTGATCGTGAAGGCTGATCAGACCCTGTGATGGGCCAAGAAGAACGTCTGCGATGTTGGGTGTGTGAGATGAGGGGGGGTCTACCTGCAAGGCACTCCGATGCTAAAGTAAGAATCGGGGGAGAGAAAGGCAAGTAAAAAAGTATGAGTTCTTAGGATGATTTTTGGATACCTGACCCTCTCAAATGAGAGAATTTATATAATGCCCCCAGCGCATGGCCAACGGTCCCTATTTTCGAGGTGGGAATAACCGTTTCCTGAAGAATATGTAACTGCCAAAAACTAGTCGTTATGACGGGCAGAGGTGCCCAAAACTAGCCGTTGCCACGGGAAAGGGCATAGTTTCGGGCACATGCGTCATGACCGTTCTTGGATGATGGAGCCGTGCGTAACGGGAAGAAATGTTGGGGAGGAGCAAATGACCTTGAGGTTCATCTGTCAAGATGTGCCCGGTAGAGGGGCAGAAAGGTAAATGTTGCCCTTCCTCAGCTGGACTTAGGCAATTGGGCCGTTCTGGGAGCAGAAATGGATTGGGTCATGCCTAGCCATTGGTCCAGTCCGGAACAATTAGTAACATAAATAAATACATTTTGCCCGTGTTTGAATTCATACATTACTTTAAATATATTTACTTTTATTTTCTTTAATTGTACCATAATTATAATAATCTGTGCGCTCACACAGATTATGGTCTGCATATCCGTGTGTTCGCACGGGCACTTATGAATTATGCACAATTGTTTTCAAAATGTAATAAGAATGAATTTTGTTTTGACATTATTTATAAAAATATTTTGATGAATAAAAAACCTATTCCCAACTATAAAAGTATTTGGATCATCCATACACTTTTTTCATATATAAAAATAAAGTTCAATCTAAAGTATTTAAATTTTTCCCGTGTATAAAAATATGTGTCCCATATGCTTTACTATATTATCATTGACTTCATTTTCTCCGTTTCAATAATTCAATTTTTTTCGTAGATATATATTTTCTCTTACAATCTCCTAATTTATGTAAGTATTATTAAAAATATCTCTTTTGTGGGATGCCTATAAAGATCATAATTAAGTAACAAAATTTTAAATAATTAACTGTTTTTGAAAATAAGTTTGAAATTTCAAGTATTGATATTTGACTCATTTCTAGAATAAAATGTTTTTTTAATACACAATTATATTGAAATGAAGCACAAAACGTGCTCGAAACAATTACAAAGTCATTTCAACATGAGATAATCTAAAGGATTTCTCCACCAATTATAAATAAACAAAACTGAATTACTCTTCGTACCTAAGACAATCCATTTCCAAGAAGTAACTTTTATATGATTACACGTTTCTTCTAAATTCAGCCCCGCATTGTTGAATATCACGTTGTTTCTCCGAATCCATAAACACCAACACGTCGCCAACCAAATCAACATCCTCTTTTTATTCCCAACCTTTTGACTCAATAACGAATTGAATTTCTCCGCGCGTTTTGAAATAGATTATTCGACAAAAAACTCCAAATCCATCCAACTACAAATTAGCTCCCAAATTTTAGAAGCAAAGGGGCAGGTGATAAACAAGTGATACGAGTCTTCAATAGGATTAAAACACAAACCACATGTAATGTCGATGGAACTATGGATCACCCCCTCTTCTCTAACTCCTTCTTAGTAGGGAGTCTATTGATGAAAAGTCTCCAACCGAACACCTGAATTTTTGACTGAATTTTAACCTTCCAAAGCCTCTTTAGCTTATGTAAAAATTCCTCTTCAGGACCAAAACTTTTCTGCAAACTCGCCAACCCTTTGTAGTAGGAACTAACGGAAAACTAACCGGATTCACCCCCTTTCCAACTGAATGTATCTTCTGTAGAAGATTTACACAAGACCGAAGACACTAAATTCTTGAACTCCTGCCACCGAGAGCCATTTAGCAGATAAGGAACTTGATCAGTAAAAATATTCCAGTTCCATTTCCACTGATCAGTTTCCCAACTGTCATACTGATAAACCATAACAGGCCTGCTTCTGCAGCTTTTGTAAATCTCCGGAAAAAGAAGACCAAGAGGTTGAGAATTGCACCAACTGTTATCCCAGGATTCCAACAACTTTCCATTACCAATTCTGCTTTAAATATTCATTTGAAACCAACTCTATAAGTCATCCTCATTGAGATTTAAAGTGAACAAATCTCTCCACCACATGGATGACTTCTTGAAATTCTTTTCCAATCTGTGAGAAAGAACTGCCTGTGACACATTATCGTATCTAAAGTCCAGAATTTTCCTCCATATCGCGTCCTTTTTGTTGAGAAATCTCCACTTCCACTTAGTGAGGAGAGCCTTATTAAACAATCCTATATCCTTAACTCCCAACCCGCCTTCGTTTTTCGATTTACAAACATTATTACAACTTGACCAGAAAATCCCCTTCTTGTATTTGACTCCTTGCCACAGAAATTTTGCTTGAAGCGAAATCATCTTCTTCATGACAACTTTGGGCGCTTTATAAAAAGGTAGCATATAGAGAGGAACAGAATTTAAAGTCGAATTAAGTAAAGTTAATCTACCTCCGAAAGACAAGAAATCTTCCTTTCCACCTTGAGAGTTTTGCATTCAAGAAAGTGAAAACTTCGTTCCACGACGCCACCCTCCTAGAATTAGATCCCACAGAAACTCCAAGAAACTTGAAAGGAATCTTATCAGTATTACAGCACAGAAATTCAGCCACTGCATCCAAAAAAGAGTTATCCGAGTTTATCTCGTACAACTTGCTTTTGCCAAAGTTCACTTTTAATGCCAAACCATCTCAAATCCCCTGAAAATCGCCTTCATAACCCACAAATTATCCCAATTACATTCCCCCAAAATAATTGTATCGTCCGCGAACTGTAGAACATTATACGTACTGCCATCCCCGCATTTAAATCCTTTGAAAATTCCACACGACTTAGCTTTGTTAACTAACCATGTCAATCCTTCGGCTACTAACTCGAAAATGAAGGGAGGCAATGGATCCTCTTGTCTAATACCCTTGGACCCTACAAAATCCTTGGTAGGGCTACGGTTTACCAAAACAGAAAAGGAGGTCTCAAAAACGCACGCTTCCATCCATATTCTCCATCTAGAGCCAAACTCAAATCTTTTGAATAGATATCTAAGATAACTCCACGAAACATAATCAAAATCTTTCTCGAAATCCACTTTCAGAATCAAACATTCTCTATCAAACCTTGAAGCATAATCAATCACTTATTCACTACAACGATACCATAAAAAATCTGACGTCCAGGAATGAAGGCAGTTTGAGACGCTGATATGATCTTACTTATCATCCTTTTCAATCTACTCGCCAGAATCTTGGATAAAATCTTGTAAACACTTGAGGTTAAATAAATGGGACGGTGGTCCCCCAAGTGTTGAGGAGAATCCACCTTGGGAAAGAGAGCAATGAATGTTGTTGTCATAGCTTTGGGAAGCTTACCCTTAGCAAGAAACTCTTTCAGGAACTCTAGTAAATCAGACTTTAAAAAAGCCAACCCACGTTTAAAAAATTCAAGCGAAAAACGGTCCGGCCCCGGAGTTTTATCTCCATTGCAGTCCCAAATGGCCTCTTTTAACTCTTCCTCCAGAAATGATTTTTCCAACATCCGATTATCTTCTGTAGAGAGCGTACTGAAACTCAAACCACTTAACACAGGCCTATTTAGAACTTGTTCTCTGCAACAGTTAGAAAAAAATTCTGAATGAAATCTTTAACTCGTGCAACATCCTTCACTCTACCTCATTCAGAATTGACAAATACTATATTACTCTTTAACCTTCGAGCCGACATAATTTTGTGAAAAAAATTCAAATTCGTATCTCCTTCTCTGATCCATTTGATTATAGATTTCTGACGGAGAATACTCTCTCTTCTACAAAGCAAGCCCCAAAACTAATTAGTTAGATCTTTGTGTTTCGCTAATTCCTCCTGAAAGTTGCCATCTTCTCCCTTAGCCCACATCTCTTCTATACCATTGAGGTCTGAACCACATTATCAATGTTCAATTCCACCCAACCGAACACCTCCTTATTCCACCATCTTAGACGCTCCTTAAGTTTCTTGAGTTTCTCTTTGAGGATGAAACTCTTATTTCCTCAAATCTTGATACTTCCCCATTCTTTTTCCAAGAACACCTTAAATTCGTTGTGTTCAAACCATCCCCGAATAAATCTAAAAGGTTTAGGCCCCCAATTTCGTTTCTCACTTTTCAACCACACCAGACAATGATCCGAGATGTCCCTCTGCCCAGTTACCAATCCTGTAATGTTTCACTCTTGAACCAATCCAGATGAAATCAAAATTCTGTCTAGTCTGCTACAAACACTCCCGTCTGCCTTCCTCCATGTGAAACGACTACCAATAATCGAGGGTTCTTCTAAATCCAGCATATCAGTACACCATGAAAAATCCTCCATCTCCTTCAAACTGTTCATGCCAAATCTATTGCTCCTTTCACTTGGATTCTTTACTGCATTAAAATCTCCTCCAATACACCATTCACTCCTCTCCAACTTAGATTTACTATCCAGCCATTCACTCCAACATTTTCATTTGAATTCAGTAGTATAAGAGGAATAAATATTAACAAAATAACATAACTTATTTGACCAATTCGCACATAAACCAACAAATCCTTCACCTTGAAAACTAAAAAGAGGGGATATAATACCAGACCTCCAAATAATCAACATACCTCCTGATTGACCAACTGAATCTTTTATCGTCCAATCGATTTCTTTTTCACCCCAGATGCTCTGAGCCGTAGGTTCTCCCATTTTTTTTGTCTCCTGAATAAAACATAAGCCTGTGTTTCCTTTACGCAGAATCTCCGTAATCCTTTTCCTCTTCAAAGAATTACCATAGCCTCTAACATTGAAAGAAACAATAATCATTAGAAACTTTTGAATTTACTCACCCTTTTTACCTTCTCCAATTTATCCCTCTGTTCCATCTCTCTAATTTGGCCCTTGTAGACTTCCTCATCTTCCTCCCCTACGATGCTAAGCTCTTTAATTGTCCCCCAAAATTTTCTCACCTTGGTTTCATCTTCTTGAGCTAAAAATCTCTGGTTGCCTTGCCTCATATCGGAATTAGACGTTTCATCACAGCAAATAATTGACCCTCCCGAAAAAGCTTTGATACTGTCGTTAAAAATAGAATGAAGAGACTTGAGAGCAACAGGAAGAGATAAAGCCATAGGATTAGCATGAAGAGACTCCGAATGGATGTGATCCGTATTAGGCTAAATTGGGATAAGGGAACAGAACCTCTTCTTTTTGTATAAATCACTCCTTTTGATTAACTCATTAAATTTACCTCTGGGCCTCTGCGCCTGACCCATCCCCAATTTAAGTTTTTTTTCTTTTTTAGACCTCTCTTAACTTGGGCCATAACACCCCCCATTACTCCTACGAGCGAGGCCCAATTTTGTCTGGGCCTGATCCACCTCCAAACCGAACAAAACTTTACATTGACTAGTTGATTTCTCAGATGTTTTGGTTTCCTCAAGGGATGAACATCTGACCCTCCTGTCTACCAGCCCCCTATCTATTGACCTACAAGTCTCTGATCCTTTGACAATTGCGGTACAAAAAGGTTGATGGGACCCTTCACTGTTTCTTCCTGCCCCAAATTCAGAATATACCTTTGAACCAACAAAAAAATCTTCCCTCTTGGAAACAACAACCTCTTCTGAAAAGGCTCCCTTGAGCCTATAGTCCAATGAACACCCTATCACCTCAGTATCTGCGCTCTCTTTAGCCTTGGAATCCACCCTTACCATCGGACTACCAAACACACCGGAGTTAATGGTTGCCACCGATTCCACTTCCTCCTCCCCTTCTACCTCATTCTTCCGATCTGAGCACTCTCTCCTCAAAGGTTCAAAACTATCCTCCAAAATCTTGATTTGAAACTCAACCCCGTTAATTAGGATTTGAATCACTTCATTGACGATCATGGCATAACTCGGCCTAACCTTTATACTTGCTACTTCAAATTTCTTCGGACTTAAAGTCTCATCTTCAGCGCCAACGAAAACCCCAAAAGGCTTGCTTAAAAAATACGAACAAATTTTTGAACCATTGTTTCAAACCTTTGCCCTCTTCTTCCACTAAAGCTTTTACCTCCCCTCCTTTCAAATCTTCAAGGAGACATAAGTTTTCCCCTAGAGGAGTTACTTTGATCGAGGAAATTCTCCCTTGTTGAGTTTGTGTTGCATGTTATACGAGGATCCTGGATTCCACACCTCCCCTATGTACGTTTTTTTGAACCGCCTTAACTCTTCCTCTCCTATCTCATATGCCCTGGCTTTGCTAAAAATGGGTGGAGTTCTTGGTGGATCTTCCTTACCTCCTTGCACCACCCGTGCATAAGAGAAGTCTTTGTTGATATTGTTGAAATTTCCTTTCTTAAACTGCCTGTTCTCCTGTCCTCAAAATGACAATCTCTTGGAACTCATGTTGTTCTCTCTATCTACTGTTGAATCCATTTTCTTCCAACCTATTTTTGTCTTCCTCTGAAATCTAGGGATGTTAGAAAACATCTTCGTATTATCAAAGAAAATGTTGTCCAGTTTGGTGGCCAAAAACTCTTGCTTTTAACAAATTACTAAATCTCGCAAAATCGTATCTCCGACCTCTCTTATCCCTTCTAGATGGAATGAAAACCTCCTCGATTTCTCCGTATTCCTCAAAAGTTTCATAAAGATCCTTTGCCCTTAATCTCTCCAGGAAATCAATGATGAAAATAGAAATGATAGACTTGGTGGACATATCCTTTTCGTTGACTTTAGAGTATTCTGTTTCCTTATTCCAGTAATATCCTTGTTTACTAAAGCTTCCTCCCTTGTCTCTTTTTCTAGACTGTTTCTCAACTTGAGTCCACATTTTTCATAAATATTTAATACATAATAAAATGTAGGCAAAAATACTACCTGGGTCCTTTAAGTTATTTTCTTAACAAATTAGTCTTTTATGTTTTTATGTTACAATCAGGTCCCATTTGTTTTTAAATTGTAACAACTAGGTCCTTCAAGTTTTTTCTATTGTAAAAGTTACGACCTTATTGTAACAAAATTGATATAGAATTGCAACCAAGTGTTATATGAAGGTGCCAAAAGTCATGTCTTACGACAAGTGTTACATGAAGCTACCAAAAGTCATGTCTTATGACACTAACATCAAAATTAACAATGATCACCACTTTTGAACAAAAATACATATCAACACTACAAAAATCAAAACTAACAACATTATGACATAGACTAGCATCTTCAACATCTTCAACATGTTCTTCATCATCTTCTTAAATTACACATCAGTGTCGTTTGTGCCACATAAGCGATTTTGGAACGGAGTTTGTGAAAAGGTCAACGGTGAACACATTAGTTAACATAAAGGATCAAATTGTAGCAGAAAAACATAAAGGACTGACTTGTAATAATAAAATAACTTAAAGGACGCAGACAATATTTTTTTCTAAAATGTATTTAATGATATTTATACAATGGATATGAACGATACATTTAAAAAAATTGTTTTGGAATTATTTATAAAAACAAAATACTAAAATTATTTCAATACTTTATTATTGTTATTATTATTTTTGGAATAAAGATACTTTATTAAACCAAAAAACGATTACATACAAGTGATCTCAACCGAGATCCAGCTAACAAGCAGACAAAGGCGCTACACCAAGAAACAAACTAAGGCAATAATAAGCTACCTATAGTTTTCCTAAACTTAATTTTCATCCAACACCTATTGATAATAACATCAATAATATTGGAATCAACATGTTTCCAACTTCTATTAACTCCAAAGCAATGATCACATTTAATTCTCTAAAACTCATAAATAGTTTTAGCTGAGGCACATTTCAGAATTTGGTACTTAGGACTCTTAACTTTGCTTTTAACAATCACCCATTTGAGCTCTGTGTCCCAACTGCCAGGTCTGTGCTGAATCTGCAATCAGTTTAAGACATTAATCCAAATGTTGCTCATGATACTGCACTAAAAAACAGATGATCCACACTCTCAACTTCATTGCAAAAACAACATCTATCACCATTAAGAAGATCAAATCTAGTGACTCTATCTTTGGTGGCCATCCTTCAATAACAGGCAAGCCATAGAGTAAAGTGAGATCTAGGTCTGGCTTGATTATTGTA
This sequence comes from Lathyrus tuberosus, assembly GCA_022829125.1. Lineage (NCBI taxonomy): Eukaryota > Viridiplantae > Streptophyta > Magnoliopsida > Fabales > Fabaceae > Lathyrus > Lathyrus tuberosus. The sequence continues at coordinate 40,291,112 of JALAZF010000002.1, forward strand.
GAAGATTGTCCTCTATTCCATAACTTGATTAGTATCATTAAGCTCAACATATATCCCTCCAGTCTTGAAACTATTCACCTGCGAACAATTATTCCAGTAATTCAACACATCAACAATGGGCCTTAGTTTCATTATGGATATGAGAATCCAAGAAGTATTACTCTTAATGTCCATCGTCAACACCTTTTTGGACTTAATGTAATAACAATGCAGCCACCTAATCAACAAATTGTCAGCTTTCTGACTAATAATCCACAAAAGCTTGGCCAAGCAAGCCTTGTTCCAATTACCAAGATCAATATATTTAAGCCACCTTGCTTTTTAGGAGTACAAATCTTCTTCCAAGCTATGGGAGATTTTCTGGTAATCTTATCAGTACCAGACCACAAGAAGGATCTGTACACTGATTCAATCTTGGCAAGAACCTTCTTGGGCAGTGGCAAGCACTGTTGCCAGAAATTAGTAAGGGCAAAGATGACACTATTAATCAACTGCCTTCTACCAGCCAAAGATAGCAGTCTAGAACTCCAATGATTGATCCTAGCCAGAATTTTATCCATCAAAAGAAGATAATGGGAAACATTAAGCTTCTTACTGGTTGAGGGAATCCCAAGATACCTGAAAGGCGTGTGTCCTTCAGAAAACTTAGTTATACCTTTGATGGTGGCCCTATCCCTTTCATCAACATTACCAAATAATATCTTACATTTATCAGGATTGATACTTAGCCTAATGGACTTGGAAAACACCTCTAACATCAGCATCAACAGCTCCACAGAAATGTGATCTCCTTTAGAAAACAAGAGTAAATCATTAGCAAAGCTGCGATTTATAATGCTTAACTTTTCACATTTGGAATGAAAGTTGAAATTGGGGTTGGCTTGAAGTTTTTGAAGAATCCTATGCACATACTCCATGATTATCACAAATAACAAGGGGGAAAGAGGATCCCCTTGTCTAAGACCTCTTTTGGCTTCCACAACTTGAGTAAAATATCCATTCAAATTAAACTTGTAGGAAATAGTTGTCACTATCAATATAATTCAATTAATGAAATGATGGGAAAAATTGGGCTCCTTCATAAAGGAATCCAAGGCAGACCACTCAACTATGTCATAGGCTTTTTGGAGATCCATTTGAAGTAAGCACTTAGGAGCACCACTTCTCATATTGTACCCTATAATAAACTAATAGGCCATTAATATATGATCATGAATCTTCTTACCAGGCACAAAGGCAGCTTGACTACTGTGAATAATGCTTGACAACACTTTCCCCAAACTACTGGACATAATCCTAAAAATCATTTTATAAATGACAGTACAAAAGGAGATAGGCCTAAAATCCTTAACCATAACAGCTGAATTTGATTTAGGTATAAGGGTGATCAAAGTACAATTAATAGCTTTGTACAACTTACCTTTCTCAAAAAAATCTTTGATAGCCTTGAAGGTGTCATCTTTGATAATCTCCCAAGAACTTTTGAAAAATTTAGCATTGAAACCATCAATGCCAGGGGCAGCCAAATCACTCATTCCTTTTAGACTTCTCTCAATTTCAGCATCAGTAACATGAGAAATAAGGGATTCTTTCTGGTCCAAGTTCAGATGAAGACCATTTCTCAAGGACACAATGTCAATACTAGTTGCGCTATCTTTGGCTGTGCCAATAAGCTTCTTATAATACCTTAGAATTTCATGCTCAATCTCTTCCTGCTTCTGAAGGGCATTCCCATAATCATCCTTCAATTGGTCAAGCTGGTTGTGCCTTTGTCTACTTTTCAGAGAAGCATGAAAATAGGAGTTGGTACCATCACCAAGTTTGATCCAGTCCACTTTAGCCTTCTGCTAGATGATGCTCTCTTCAAGAGTACTCAATCTTAAAACTTCAGTAGTACATAATTTGACCTTATCAATAACATGAATATTCATCTTGTCCTTTTGCAAAGAGTCTTGAGCAATAACAAGGTTTTCTCTGGCTTTCCTTAATTTAATATTAATACCCTTATAAGGTTTAGACAACTCTTTTATCACTGGTTGTAATCTTTGAAGATTTTTCCACAACACATACATAGCGCTACCTTCCAAGGGAACCTTCCAACAATGTTTGACAACCTTGTTGTACTCAGCCCTTCTAGTAACCACATTTTGGAACTTGAAGGGAGCTCTATTAGGCCTTTGAATCTTGTTCTCTTGCAAGCATAAAAGAGCATGATCTGAAACCCCTTGGTTCATGATAGTGAGTTTAGTTTCCAAATTTTCCTGAAGCCACTCCATATTGCCAAGGACTCTGTCAATTCTGGAGTATATTAACCCATTTCTCTGATTATTACACCAGGTGGAGTGATCACCATAACTGTCTTTTTCAAATAATCCAATATGCTCCATCATCATGGCCAGATCCTTGTACTCTTTCTCAGTAACCATATTGCCCCCTATTTTGTCTTGAGCACTTAAAACATTGTTATAATCTCCAATAAGACACCAAGGACCTGTAACACTGCCATGCATATTACCAATCTCCTTCTGCAAATCCTTTCTCTGCTCTATATAATTTAAGGCATAAATGGCAGTCAACCGGTAACTTTTATTATCATAGGAATGAGAAACACTGTAGTGAATGAATTGAGTAGCAATGTTGATAGATGTGATCCTTATTCTAGCACCATTCCATAAAATCCAAAATCTACCATTACTATGCTTTGAGTAATTGTCAATAAATTTCCATTTTCTACCAAATTTATTACTAATTTTCATAGCATGTTGAGCTTTAACACGAGTTTCAATGAGAATAGCTATCTCAGGATCCAATTGATTAAGGCGGGAGACAACCTCATGGCATTTTCTTGAGTTATTAATCCCTCTCACATTCCAAGAAATCATCATGTAACTTCAAGTTGTTGCCTTTCAGGAATTCCAATCCTTAAGGCCTCAAAACCATTTTGACACTCAATACCTTCTTGATTGTTATGGCTCGTAACAACTTTTCCTTTGCTTCTAGCACTACTTCTAGCATTCACCCAACTTGGATTCTCATGGACTATGCCCTCCACTGGTTCATCAATCTTTTCTTGACTAGGGTTTCCCTGTTCTCCACTACCCTTTCTTACTTCCTCTTGTTGTTTAACTGAAATTTAGGTAGGTTTTTGTTGCCATTGTTTCTTAGTTTTTGTTTTCCATTGATGTCCCACCTTTTGACAGGTTTCACAAAAGTTGGGTATCCACTCATACTCAACAGTCTGCCTTCCCTTATTACCCTCCATATCCCTAATTATGATGAAATCCTTTTGTTTATGGGTGATATCTATTTCAACTAGAATCCTAGCATAAGAAACCCTCAACTTGTTGGCAGTATATTTATCTGTAAAGAGAATGGCTCCCAAAGCACTTCCTATTTTTCCAAGCTCCTAATCCGCGATAAATGAAGAGGAAGATTTAGAAGTTTAATCCAAACAGGGAGAGTACGTAGCATATCTCTCTTAAAGTCAAAATTTGGAGTCCAATCTTTTAGAACCATAGGCATGTTTTGAATAGTATAAGGACCCCTCATCACAACCATATCCTTATCTTGATGGGACTTAAATTTCAACAAAAAAAATAACCCTCATAATGGTAAAACAGACCAGGAAGGGTAACAAAATTCTAGAATTCTATCATGTATTATTTAATGGCATTCATACTAAGGTCTTTCCCTATGACATACATAATCAAAGTTGAGTCCCAAAATCTTACCTCAGATTCTATGTCAGCTTCTTCAATATCCACTTCCACTTCACCTTCCACAATGTTAGGAGCAATGAACTTTATGCCAGCTCCATTAGAAGGATTACCATTGATGATGTCTACCCAGAGTTTTGGTGGCGACTCCTCACCTTTATCCTTAACTTCTTCTTTAACGTTCTCCGCCATAGGAGTAACAGGGGTTCCAAGGGGCTCCTTTTTCTCATCACAACTCTTCTATGAGTTAGATTCAGTACCACCTATAGATCCTCTCTCAGAATCATCCTTTTGAACACTTTGTTGCAAGATTGTGGTTAAGATCGATGGAGACGGTACCTCGTTCCTCTTTGCCCCCCCCCCTCTCTCGACCCATATCTTACCGATAACACGTTACAATGTCTTCCCCGGAGAGTTCCTAGTTCGAGAACTAGGAGTTTAAATCATCCTGGAAGACACTGCAAATGTAACCACGCCTTGTTTGCTAGGTCTAAACAGTCTCGTCGGAAAAGCGAAGAGTACGCCGGAATTCGCAGGAGAAAGAAAGAGATATAAAGCTTTTATAACTTTTCTCAAGAATATTAATACTTTATTATTATTATTATTATTATTATTATTAAATAATTTACTTAAATTAAAAATAATTTATAATTTTCTCATATTTAATTATGTAATTATTGTTTTAATTATATAAATTTTAATTAGTAACGTTAATAACAGCTCACCATTTTTTATATATTTTCTTTTTCTTACACCAATTATACAAAATATTATCTTTAAATGGAAATGTTTTTTCATATTATGAAAAGTTAATTCTTACTTGGAATATGAAGGTGAGATCATAGCCACCCAATCTCCATCTCTCGGTTTCGAAACTGCGGTGACCGTAACGATTACGAATTGGTCATCAAATAAGCAAGAATTTTTTGTTGATAATGAGTTTAACATAAGGATTTATAATATAACCATCCTTCAAAATCCTTCTATTTATCAATCTAAAATATGATACAATAGTGAAGTATTAGTGCAAGGCTTTAGTGTAGAACCATTTCCCAGAATCTACTTTCCGTCCTTCAGATTTCGATGTTGTTAAAAAGCCTTCCGTCCTATAAAAAATACGTGTAGAAAATCGATCACAATAATTTCCAACTATACTTTCATTTACAAAGTACCAAAAACATATATTGTCAAAAATATCGCAAAAATGTTTCAGCAACAACTTAGTATGTAGCATCAAATTGCAAATTCAGAATAGATACTGCCAAAAATATCATGTTTGGTCATAGTCTCAAAATAGTCATACCTCAGGCACTGAAACAAACTCTCGGTTGCAGCGGCTTCTTGTATAGCCTTAATTGCAACGTTTTATGTGCAGAATCTATGTGCTTTATTACGTTCTATCCCAAATATGAACACGAACTATATCCATTACAAATGAAGGAAGCTTAAGAGAAAACATGAGTTGTGCAAATACCAACTCCAGGGCATACCATTGAGTATTTTGAGTAAGATATAAGCTAGTTCACAGAAGAAAAGTGTTTCCTCTGTGCAAGCTTTTTGTCTAAACCCCAGAAAACCTGCGAAGTAGAAAAATATCAACTTACATGACGAATTATAAAAGAATTAGTAAAAGAAGAAACAACTAAAAGGATCATACCATTGAGTATTTTGACTAAGATATAAGCCAGTTCACTTAAGGAAAGTGCTTCCTCTGTGCAAGCTTTTTGTCCAAACCCCAGAAAATCTGTGAAGTAGCAAAAGATCAACTTACATGGCAAATTCTAAAAGAATCAGTAAAAGAAGAAACAACTAAAGGGATCATAGTGATGATTGACACACAGTGTTTTAGGTATTTATGGGAATCAGGGAGGCAACCAAATGCGGAATTTATTTGCGGGAAGTTGTCCTATATTTTGATAAACATATGTTTGACGTTAGAATATTACTTGAACTATGTTGAGGGTTGCAAATGTCACGAGATCTAAGAAATCTCCTCCAGGTGAAGAAACAACACCAACAATTGTTACACTACCTGTTCTTTCAGGACCTCCAAGACATTTTACTTTCCCAGCACGTTCATAGAAAGAAGCTAAACGTGTAGCAAGGTAAGCAGGATATCCACTATCAACAAGCATTTCGGCTTGTGGAAAATAACATTATCATCAATTTACAAAGATCAATGCACATGTTCCCCCATGTGTCTCATTAGTCATTTTTGTATAAATCTATATATTTAACATCAGTGGAGAAAGAAACTCCAACATCAGAAACTAAATCTCCAAAATGAAGAAGAAATAAATTATTTCTAAAAGAAACCAGTGAACAACTGGCGCTAGATAATTGAAATTCTCACCAATCATCCTGAGATTTCTCGTAATGCTTCTCCCCATCTAGATGTTGAATCTGCCATCATACTAACATTGTAACCCATATCTCTGAAATACTCAGCTAAAGTGATTCCTAATATTTGAAAAAAAAATAATTAGAATATAATATATAGTTTGAAAAAAGTATTAAAACTCACATTCAACACACATGTCAAACTATCTCATTATAACTTAAAAGGAAGCATACCTCGGCCATTTCATTTATACGTTCTCCACAACCAACGTAAATAACAACATCAGAATTTGAATACTATCAAAGAGGCAAAAAAGGAAGAATTAAGAGGTCTGCTGAATTATTGAAAAGTTTTATAATTACATCACCATTGTGCCTTAATATGGTGTGTTAGGATCACCTTAGAAAGAGCTTGATTAATGATTGTTTTTCCACAACCAAAAGCTCTGGGTATGGCACAAGTCCCACCAAGTACTGAGGGGAAAAGGGCTTCAAGAACACACTACATAAAATAGAAGTCATTAGGTACAAAAATATATGATTTTTATCATACACAAGAAACAGAATAAAAATCGACAGAACCTGGGCCACTTGGCTGAACAGCTCAAAAAGTTGTGCCTCGATCACACTCCCTTCGAGATCGCATACGTAAAGCGATGCATTCGCAAATAGTATCACTGAACCATTCCAACATTCAGCTCCTAATTCATTGTTGTTTGGTTCCTCCTCATCATATGGCTCTTCTGCAACAAATACAATACAATGAAAGTTATCCAATTGGAAAGTTCCAGGTCCTTTTATTAGTAGTTTCTCTTCTAAATTCTCTTTCTTTTCCAGCACTTTCTCGAAGGCCCTATGCATTAAAAAGAATAATCATACAACAATAATAAATGAGCAATGATCAATACAAATGTTTAGAAATAACAAAACTATTTAGACAAAGGTAAAGGTTGGAACTTCAATAGTTAATACTTCTCACAGAAAAAAATGAAAATAAGTAACAGAACAAAAAAAAACAAAGACATAATTCATTCAACTAAAATAAATATTAAAGGCAGTAACCTGAGCACTGAATCTAACATTAAAAATGAGTGCTTCAAACAGTGTTGAACATGTTGCGCCAAGAGAAAACATCTGAACATATTAAACAGAGAAAATCAGTAAAAAAGAGAATGTTGAAACCTATCCTGTTTCAGAATAATTATCACCGTCGGCCGTTTGCGTTTCAGATCTGACGACCATCACCCCACAAAACGCATATCTGCTAAAATTCAACAAAATCATTAACACCATAAAAGTAAAAAAAATCAACAAAATGTCGCTATGAAAACTGAGTAAATTTGTGTTGGGTTGTAGAAAAACTTACTTATCCAAAGCTAAAATAATAGATTTGATAGAACACATCGATCATACCCATAGTTTCTCATCTTCGTCTTCCTCAAATTTGTCTTCAACCAAACTGTTGTTCTTCTTCCAAACCCTTGTTCAACCAAACCCTTGTTCTTTGATTGCAGAGTTTTATGAAGACAACAGAAGCCTATAAACATCAAATCCCTAAACATCAAAAAGCAAGGTCTAAAATGCAATTTTCAAAAAGCACGATTAGTTATCGAAATCCATAAAATCAAAACATATAAACTTAATGATTAAAATAAAAAATCATATACTGAACCATACTTGTTTCAAGTTTAATTTCAATAAAAAAAGAGGAAGAAGGAAGAACAAGGAAAAAAAGAGGAATCTGGAAGCAGCAAGAGAGAGAGAGAGAGAGAGTGTGTGTGTGTGAGAGAGAGAGAGAAAGAGAAAGAGAATAAGATATTTAAAAATATTGGAAAAGAAATATTTTTGGTTGAGAAAAGAAATGATGTTATTGGAAGACGAAACATCCATTTATGTATTGTTGGCTAACTAAACCGGTTGGATATGAAAATTGGTTTAGAAAGATGAAAGATGGAGAAAAAGGTAGAATGCAATGGTTTGGTGGTGAGTAGACGTTTGTGAAAGAAAAATCTTTCAAAATCTTTGAAACAATAGTATTAAATCTATCAATAGTAGCATTGGAAAAGAAAGTGAAGAAAAGTTGTAGAAGATGCCACGTGGTGCATTGTGAAAATAGAAGGGTATTTGTGGTATTTCCAAAACAATTGATGTTCTTATATGGTAAATGAATAACTCAAAATATGTTCACACCTCCTAACATACATCATTGTTTCTAATACATCAATAATATATGCTCTAAAGATTGGCTAGCATCATCCTTTTAAACAAGTTATTGAAATTTGAAGAATTAGATATATCATTATATCTTCTAACAAAATTATATATTTATAAATTGGTTTGTTAGGAATAACTTTTTTTTTTCTTATCAAACAACAAATATATCTTTTTTTTTTCTTTACAGATCTATTCTATATGATGTAATTCATAAATAGATTTAAGGCTTAATTGAAATTTTTGTCTCCCTATTATCCTTTTTTTTTCAATTTTGATCCTCATATTTTAAAATCCGGAATTTTAGTCATTTTATTTGGTTATTTTAGAATTTTAGTCCTTTTTCAAATCTGAGTACAATTTTCTATGACATGGAATTCAAGTTCTAACATGTCACTTTCAACTCACCAATAAACTATTCTAATTCATTTTTTTATTTATATTAATTCTTTTTTAAAACTCACCTCTTGCAACCAGAATTCACACTTTGACAGCTTTGCATACGACTTCTTCTCCTTCAACACTTGCAATACAATCTGCAAATGTTCAACATGTTCTTCTTCTAACTCTGAATAGATTAAGATATCATCAATAAAAACCCCCACGAATTTATCTAGATAAGTATGAAATATAAGATTCATATATTCCATAAACACTCCAGGTGCATTAGAAACGTCGAACAACATCACCAAATATTCATAGTGTCCATACCAAGTTCTGAAAGTTGTCTTTCGAATGTCTTCATCTTTAACCCAAATCTGTTGATAACCCGACCTCAAATAAATTTTACTGAAAACATGAGCACCCACCAACTGGTCCATCAAGTCATCTATTCTCGAAAATGGATACTTGTTCTTGTCGTTACTTTATTCAAATGTCTATAATCCACACACAACCTTATACTACCATCCTTCTTCTTTACTAACAACACCGGAGCTCCCCAAGGAAACACACTCGGTGTCACAAATTTCTTCTCAAGTAACTCTGCCAATTGTTTCTTCAACTCTTCTAACTCCGACGCTAACATCCTGTATGGTGCCATAGAAACAGGTATGGTACCAGGGACAAGATCAATAGAAAACTCCATAGTTTTAAAAACCAGATCCGACCGGCCGGTCGGACCGGTTGAAACGGGAGCCGGAGTGATAATCGGTCTAGTTCAATTGTTAGATCAGATATGCAGTTGAACCGGTGAGAACCGGTAAAAATTGGTAAACCGACGGTTTTAAAAAACCGGCGGTTCAAATGCGTATTTTTTTTAAAATTAAAATGACATCATTTTTCATTATTTAAAAAAATAAAAAATAAAAATATAATAGAAAGTTAATATTCTTTTCTTTAAAAATTGGTAACAACGATTAAATATAATAAATAGAGGCTATTGCAGTATTATAGCATTGATAGGTTGTGGAATTTAAACATAATCTATTTTCTCTCCTATATGATTGATATCATTGGTTTTTATTAGTTGGGCTGAGGTGTTGCGTGAAGTAAATGGTAATGCATGTTATATAGATAACAAACATAAGTTTGTATTTGAGATTGATATTTTTTTAAATTTTTAAATCAATTACTTGACTTAAATTTATAATTGATTCAAATATGAATTTAAATTATAAACTTGAAAAATTATGATATTTTTAAATTTTTCAGGTGTTAGTGATTTTTTTCGACACCGAGTCATCTGGTTCGACCGGTTTAATACCTATATAATTTTGTTATAGTGACCGGTTTATTCAACCGAGTTATCCGGTTTAGTCATGCGGTTTGACCAATGACCCGGTGGTTAGACCAATGAACCAGTGACCCAATACCCTCACCGGTTCGATAACCGGTCCGGTTTTTAAAACATTGAAAAACTCCACCTCTCTCTCTGGTGGTACATCTGAAATATCAATCGGAAACACATTTTGAAAATCACGCACCACCTGAAACTCATATATTACAGCCCGACTTTCAACAGACAAGGATGCAAATAATGCAAGCACCTGAGCTTCCTCTTGCAAAAGCTCTTTCAACTACCTAGCAGATAAGAAACCAGCTTCTTCCTCATCATCAATAGCAATAAACTGCACTGATTTGTTATAATAGTTAATATGAGCATGATTGAACTCCAACCAGTTTATTCCCAATATCATATCAAGATTCCTCAATGGAAACCAAATAAGATCAACACCAATATCCCTGTCATAGATTGACAGAAGATAGTTCAAACAAACCAAAGAAGTAGTCATTGATCCCTTAGCAGGAGTATCGACAACCATCTTGTTAGAACAAGATTTTGGTTCTGCATATAATCTCTAGTTTTGATGATAACAATGCATATACTTTGTATATAACAATTTTGTACTCTAATATTTTTCTTAAGTGTGCAAATATAAATTCAATTTGATTATGGATAGCTCTCTAGAAATCTCATCAGAATCAATTCTGGCACACCTCAAGAAAATACTTCAACCGCATTTGGAGAAACATCAGCAGTTCTGATGAATATTAAATGTTTCTGGATAAGGAAAGTTGTATGCTTCTCAGATAAGCTTCGCTTCTAGCTCTGAATTCAAGGTTCTGGGTTCTGAAGACTTGTTCACTCTCAGCTGAAAATCAAGATGTTGGTTCTGACAGAATCACTCTAAGAAGACTTAAGTGAAGATAGCTTCTGACTCTGAAGACTCTGATACTTCTCAGTACATTTATCTTCTGGACTCATCATCACTTCACATCAGAAGATAAGATCAAGACAAAACTTGCGCTGAAAGAATTTGTACAACAGTACAATCCCAAATTTGTAAAAACTAATTGTGCGCCAAAATTGTTAAGGAATGTTCGTGAGACCTTACTACTCCTATCTCCCACAATCTTCGATTTACCATTATGGCAGCTGGCACTGATACTGACATTTCTACCCTCCAACGTTCTACCATTGAGCCTATATAAATGAGTCACTACTTCTTTACAAAAACAACGAACAACATTGCAAGAGTGAAAACGAAAAGTCTCAAAATTCTATCAAGGGAGTATTTTCAAACACAAAAATTTGTTGCTCATATTTGTGTATAAAGAATGTTCTTTATTTTGTTTCATTCGCTTATTAGAAGCACTATTGTAAACACTTTCTATTGTAATCTCTTTGAAATTATTTTTCCTCAAGTGACTAAATGTTAGTCTGTATACTTTAGAGGGCTAAGGTGTTTTCTAACACTTAGACGAACTTTTGTAATCTTTCAAGATTAGTGGATTAAGTCCTTATTGAAGAAGAAATCACCTTGGTCGAGAGGACAAGACGTAGCCTCGTTATAGGCAAACTTGAATAAACCAAATGTGTCACTCTCTTTCTTAGTTTGTATATATTGTTGTTTATGTTACGTTTTTTTTTTGTCAAAAAGTTTTGAAAACCCCCAATTAAAACCCCTTTCTTGTGTTTTTCTCTACCTTCGCATCTCTTTTTTCATGGAAGACACTACAAGGCCTAGTCTTTTCACACAATCAACAACAATAAAAGAATGAGTAGCACCAGTATCAAAAATATCAATCAAAGGTGTACTATTAATGTAACATATACCACTGATCAACCTATCATCACTGGAAGTCTGAGTCCCCGACAGAGTAAACATCTGCCTTCTAGTTAAAGCTTGCTTTGGCTTCTGGCAATGAGTACTGATATGTCCTTATTCACCACAGTTGTAGCAAATCACCATATTATCCTTACAACCAGGAACCAGATGTCCTGTCTTCCCACACCGAAAACACTTCTTCACATCACTCTTACTTTCACTGACACGATAACCCAACTCCCACACCTATAGCACTTAAAAGGAGCAGGAGAACCTCCCCCACTTGGCCTCTAACCATCAGTAATCCTCTATTTACCTTTCTCAGCTAGAGCACTATAAGGCTTTCCACGGTTCAGATTATGCTTTCCTCTCTTCTCACTCAGACTCTTATAGTGAGCTGACCGAGCCTTAATGTCATCCTCATAAATTCTACAATTGTTTACCAACTCTGGAAACCTTCATATCTGTTGATACCCAACCGCCTGCTTAATCTCAGGACACAGAACATTCTCAAACTTGATACACTATAAGAACTAAGCAGTTGCCTCACTATAATGAGGATAGAACTTTGCAAGTTCCACAAGCCTGGCAGCATACTCAGTCACAGACATAGTACCCTGCTTCAGCTCCAGAAACTCAATCTCATTCTTCCCGCGAACATCTTCAGGAAAATACTTCCTCAAAAACTCCCTGCGGAATACAACCCAAGTGACAAGTTCACCTGCAGTCTCCAACAATTGACCAGTGTTGATCCACCAATCATCAGCCTCCTCCACCATCACATGAGTATTAAACCTCACCTTCTGCGCTTCGGAGTAATAAATCACACAGAAGATCCTCTCAATCTCTTTGAGCCAAGCCTGAGCTCCATCAAAATCATAACTCCCTTAAAAGTAGGTGGATTATTCCTCTGAAACTTCCCCAGATGTTAGAACTTATCGTTCCCTCCAGCATTAGGCTAATTCTACACAGCCTGAGCAATAGCCTGCAAAGCAGCAGCAATCGCAACATCGTTCCTTCCAGTCATTTTCTGTTTTACACCAATAATAGCAATAATGCTTAGAAGACAACACCGGCTGTATTCAACTGCCACACCACACTGACTCAAAAACTTGGCTGGACAGACTGACCTGCTGTGATATCACTATGTAACACCCTAAATACCCCCGCGTTATTTTTTAATAACTATCAGAGTAAATTAAAACAACTTGCATTTAGGATGCTACATTTCAGCAAAACCTGCTCATGCTAATAGACATGTAACACATATAAAGTTCACAAATGTAATAATAATAATAATAATAATAATAATAATAATAATAATAATAATAATAATAAAAATCCATATGTTCAACTTTAACTTTTATTGCAGTGGAAACATCAACAACATCTATTAAAAACAGCATTATAAAATATTATAGTTAAATGAAACATCAAAGATAACTAAACACAAAACGTTCCACCCGCAGTGTTACACATTAGAGCAGACGCCGACTCAATGAAAACAAAAGGAAGAACATCCTCTTCCACTCACATCTACACCTCTATTAGGGATTATCTGCATGATGCCCATGTAAAGGCAACATTCAAACAGAAGGGGTGAGATATCACAATTATATAAAGCAATCCATGATAATAACTAGGCATCAGATCATTACACGCATAATCACCCATTCCACGAATAACACTTCCATATAGTCCAAACACAACAACACCATAAATATGCAATGCAATGAGCTCAACAACTCGACTCAATGGGTGTGGTACTGAATTGTGAACTCTCAGGTTCACTCGCTTCGATCCCCACCTAGGATCAGAGCACACCAAAATCGTTACCATCACCATAGGTAACACTTCACTAATTCCATCACCATAGGAATTAGCTACTCGCACCTAATCCATCACAATAAGATTGAGGCTCACCAAAAACAGACCACCGTCCAACACCATGAATGCATGCAACATTATATACATACAACAACAACAATAAGTATTATGACAGTCACCATAGTCAGATACAACGCAAATGTTGGCCACCATGCACCATACACATACTACAAACATTCAACAACAATAATGTAATAGTATAGCAAGAAACAATAATGCATTCAAGCACGTTCCACACCATAACATAAATAACACATGTTATCTAACACCATCACCCAACAATTATTTCATTTACGGGTAATGAAACTAATTTTAAGTTAAAGTACACTACATCATCTTCCCGACACTTTGAACGGTACCCAAACAGACACCCACGACTCAAGATATGAATTTTTAAAGATTTTCAAAATTTCTCTCTACTGTAACCGATTACACCAAATGCAGTAACTGGTTACACCCCTGTAACCACGCCACTGCTAGCCACTGTTTTCACAGTGTAACCGGTTACAGCAAATTCAGTAACCGGTTACACCCCCTCAATTTTTCCCAAAAGCACAGTTTTTCAACAGTGTAACCGGTTACATCATCCATGGTAACCAATTACACTATGAGCAGAATCACTTTTCTGCTGCTTATCAGTGTAAAAATCACTTTTTATCCCATCCCAAAATCCTGTTTTTCACACAATACATTTATCACATTATTTTACATGAAGAATCACTTTTTAAAAGTATCAAAACCACAATTCTTTTCATAAAAAGCTCAAAACCCAAATTTTGACTCTGTCTCACAACAACCATCAACAACACACATCTATCATCATGCAATTCCGCCAACTACAAGATTCTAACAGCATCGACACGCAATTGCATCAAACAATCATCAACATAACATTACTAATACAACTTCATAATTCATCAATCAAAATGTTCATTCCAACAAACACACAATTGCATCAATGATCATAACATAGAGAAAAGACAAAAGCAATTAATGCATAGATATAACTCATCCACAATCATCATACAAACCCTTATATAATAGGAACCCCAACCTTACCTTAGATTCTTGCAAGGTTATTCAACAATGGATTCCCTCTTTTATGCCCTAGCTCTCTTCCCATTTCCTTCTCCTTTCACGTTCTTCTCTTTTTCCAATATCACGTGTCTGACACTTTTTCTTTCAACTTCCCCTTTAATCCCTTTTTCTTATTTTAATATAATATAATTATAATTATAATTTCCACTAATTATTTTATTTAAATAATTTCCACATATTATTAAATTAAATAAATATTAACTAATATCAAATTATTAGTTTTACTCTCCCACCCCTAACCTCTACAATATTACTCACACACCCATATCGCCTTAATTTCTATTCTCAAGGCCACTACCATACACCCAAGGGTACCTTTAACACACCAAAACACCAACAATTCATACAAAAACGCGTAATTTAATTACAAAAAATAAGTTAAATAAAACGGGGCATTACAACTCTCCCCCACATAGAACATGTTCGTCCTCAAATATTTTACCCGGTGCGAACAAATCTGTATACGACTCTCGCATCTGACTCTCCAACTCCCAGGTCATATTCCCTCCGGTAGCGCCTCCTCACACTACCTTCACGCGAGCAGTCTCCTTGTCTCTCAACTGCTTTATTTCACGATCCTCGATCCTCACAGGTAGAGCCTCAACCGTAAGGTTATCCGTCACCTGCACATCATCCATCGGAATCACATGCGACGGATCTGGATCATACTTCTGAGGTTGTGAAACATGGAACACATCATATAAATTCGACAAATTTGGTGGCAACACCACTCTATAAGCAACCACCCTAATCCTCTCTGATATCTGATACGGACCAATAAACCGAGGAGTAAGCTTCCTCGATTTCAAAGCACATCCAACACCGGTCGCCAGAGTGACTCTCAAATATACATGGTCTCCCTCTTGAAACTCAAGATCCTTCCTTCTCTTATAATGGTAGCTTTTCTGCCTACTCTGTGAAGCTTTCATCTTCTCTTGAATCAACTTCACCTTTTCAGTAGTCTACTGGACAATCTCAGGTCCAAGCATCACACTTTCACTAGATTCATGCCAATACAAATGTGTCCTACACCTCCGACAATACAATGCCTCAGAATGTTCCATCCCAATACTAGAGTGAAAACTATTATTATAAGTGAACTCTATCAGTGGCAGATGACTATCCCAAGCATCTCCTTACTCAAGAACACAAGCCCTCAACAAATCCTCCAAAGACTGAATAATCCTCTCTATCTGACCACCTGTTTGCAGATGGTATGCAGAACTCAACCTCACCTTAGAACCCAAATCCTCCTGCAAACTCTCCCAAAATTTGGAAGTGAACCTCGAATCCCTATCCGAAACAATACTCAATAGAACTCCATGCAGCTTCACAATCACAAGGATATACATCTCTGCAAACTTCTGCAAAGAAAAATTAATGTTAATCGTAATAAAGTGCGCCGATTTCGTCAGTCTATCCACAATCATCCAAATCGCATCATGCCCTCTCGGAGTATTTGGTAACCTAGTCACAAAATCCATTGAAATTATATTCCATTTCCACTCTGGAATACCTAACAGTTGCATCAACCCTGCAGGTTTCTGATGCTCGACCTTCAACTTCTGACAAGTCAAGCACGAATACACAAACTGTGCCACATCACACTTCAGTCCAGGCAACCAAAATATCTTTTTCAAATCTTGATACATCTTAGTAGCTCCTGAATGGATACTCAAGCTACTCCTATGACTTTCATCTAAAAACATCTTCTTCAACTCAGAATCATCAAGAATACAAATTCTGTCTCGGAATCTCAACACACCCTGTTCATCCACTCTTAAATCATTATTCTCAGTTTGATTATTCCAACCATCAAGTCCACCAACTTCACATCCAACTTCTGACTCTCTTTAATATTATTAAGAAAATCATTATTGATCTTCAACATACCCAACATCACATTTTGTGGCGTTAGATCACAAACCAAACTCAAGCCTTTGAACTGCTCAATAAGTCCCAACTCTCTAACCATCATAGTTGACATATGCAAAGACTTCTGACTTAAAGCATCAGCCACACCATTAGCTTTACTGGGATGGTAATTCAAGCCAAAGTCATAATCCTTCAGAAATTCCAACCATATTCGCTGCCTCATATTCAATTCCTTCTGATTGAACATATACTTCAAGCTCTTGTGATCACTGAAAACCTTAAATCTAGAACCATAAAGATAATACCTCCAAATCTTCAACACAAACACTACTGCAGCCAACTCTAAATCATGAGTAAGATAATTTCTCTCATGGACCCTTAGTTGTCGTGAAGCATAAGCCAAAACCTTGCCATCTTGCATCAGTACACCACCTAAACCCATCATCAACGCATCACAATACACCACAAACAGTTCATTCGGTATAGGAAAAATCAGAACCGAGCTATAGTCAATATCTTCTTCAGCTCAACGAAACTCATCTCATAATGAATATCCCACACAAATGCTTTACCTTTACAAGTCAACTGAGTTAACGAAAGTGCTAACTTAGAAAAGCCTTCAATGAATCTACGGTAGTAACCAGCCAAGCCCAAAAAGATTCTAATCTCAGTAACCGACTTCGAAGCCTCCCATTGTAGAATTGCATCTACTTTGGATGGATCCACAGCTAAGCCATCACCTGAAATAAAATGCCTAAGAAAACTCACCTCCTGCAACCAGAATTCACACATTGACAGCTTTGCATACAAATTCTTCTCCTTCAACACTTGGAATACAATCCGCAAATGTTCAGCATGATCTTCTCCTAACTTAGAATAAATTAAGATATCATCAGTAAAAACCACCACGAATATATCTGGATAAATATGAAATATATGATTCATATATTCCATAAACACTCAATGTGCATTAGAAACGACGAACGAAATCATCAAATATTCATAGTGTCCATACCGAGTTCTGAAAGTCGTCTTATGAATGTCTTCATCTTTAACCCGAATCTGATGATAACCCGACCTCAAATCAATTTTACTGAAAACACGAGCACCCACCAACTGGTCTATCAAGTCATCTATTCTCAGAAGTGGATACTTGTTCTTGATCGTTACTTTATTCAAATGTCTATAATCCACACACAACTTCATACTATCATCCTTCTTCTTTACTAACAACACCGGAGCTCCCCAAGGCGACACACTTGGTCTCACAAATTTCTTCTCCAGCAACTCTGATAATTGTTTCTTCAAATCTGCTAACTCCGACGCTGACATCCTATATGGTGCCACCAAGGACAAGATCAATAGAAAACTCCACCTCTCTCCGACAGTATATCTGAAATATCAACCGAAAACACATATGGAAAATCACTCACCACCTGCAACTCATCAATAGCAGCTTGAGTTTCAACAGATAATGATGCAAACAACACAAGTACCTGAGCTTCATCTTGCAAAAGCTCTTTCAACTGTCTAGCCGATAAGAAACCGGCTTCTTCCTGATCATCAGGAGCAAGAAACTGCATCGATTTGTTGTAAGAGTTAATATGAACATGATTGAACTCCAACCGGTTCATTCCCAAGATCACATCAATATCCCTCAACGGCAAGCAAATAAGATAAAAACCAAAATCCCTATCATAGATTAACAGAGGACAGTTCAAACAAACCAAAGAAGTAGTCACTGATCCCTTAGTAAGAGTATTGGCAACCATCTCTCCCTTCATGGAAGACACTACAAGGTCAAGTCTTTTCACACAATCAACATCAATAAAAGAATGAGTAGCACCAGTATCAAAAATAGTAATCAAAGGTGTACTATTAATGTAAGATATACCTTTGATCAACCTGTCGTCACTGGAATTCTGAGTCCCTAACAAAGCAAACACCTTCCCTTCAGTTGAAGCTTATTTTGTCTTCTGGCAATGAGTACTCATATGTCCTAGTCCACCACAGTTGTAGCAAGTCACCATATTATCCTTCCAATCAGCAAACACATGTCTTGTCTTCCCACACTGAAAACACTTCTTCACATCACTCTTACATTCACTAACACGATGACCCAACTCACCACACCTAAAGCACTTAAGTGGAGCAAGAGCAACTCCCCTACTTGGCCTCTTACCATCAGCAATCCTCGGTTTAACTTTCTCAGCTGGAGCACTATAAGGCTTCCCACAGTTCAAATTCGGCTTCCCTCTCTTCTCGCTCAGACTCTTATAGTGAGCTGACCAAGCTTTACTGTCATCCTCATAAATTCTACAATTGTTCACCAACTCTGGAAACCTTCGTATTTGTTGATACCTAACCGCCTGCTTAATCTTAGGACATATACCATTCTCAAACTTGATACACTTTGAGAACTCAGCAGTTACCTCACTATAATGAGGATATAACTTTGCAAGTTCCACAAATATGGCAGCATACTCAGTCACAGACATAGTACCACACTTCAGCTCCCAAAACTCAATCTCCTTCTTCCCGCAAAAATTTTCAAGAAAATACTTCTTCATAAACTCCCTGCGAAATACAACCCAAGTAACAACTTCACCTGCAGTCTCCAACACATGACGAGTGTTGGTTCACCAATCACCAGCCTCCTCAGCCAGCATATGAGTACCAGATCGTACCTTTTACGCTTTGGAACAATCAATCACACGGAAGATCCTCTCAATCTCTTTGAGCCAAGCCTGAGCTCCATCAGGATCATACCTACCCTTAAAAGTAGGTGGATTATTCCTCTAAAAATTCTCCAGATGTCGGAACTCATCATTCCCTCTAGCATTAGGCTAATTCTGCACAGCTTGAGCAACAGCCTGCAAAGAAGCACAAATCGCAACATCATTCCTTTAAGGAATTTTCTACTTTACACCAATAACATAAACAATGGTTAGAAGACAACACCGACAGTATTCAACTGCCACACCACACCGACTCAACAACTTGGTCGGACAGACCAACCTGCTCTGATACCACTATGTAACACCCTAAATACCCCTGTGTTATTTTTTTAAATAATTATCAGAGTAAATTAAAACAACTTGCATTTAGGATGCTACATTTTAGCAAAACCTGCTCATGCTAATTGACATGTAACACACATAAAGTTCACAAGTGTAATAATAATAACAATAAAAATCCACATGTTAAACTTCAACTTTTATTGTAGCGGAAACATCAACAACATATATTCAAAATATCATTATAAAATGTTATAGTTAAACGAAACATCAAACATAACTAAACACAAAACGTTCCACTCGTGGTGTTACACATCAGAGAAGACGCCGACTCAACAGAAACAAAAGGAAGAACACCCTCTTCCACTCACATCTACGCCTCTATTCTAGATTATCTGTACGATGCCCATGTAAAGGCAACATTAAGAGCACACCAAAATAGTTACCATCACCATAGGTAACACTTCACTGATTCCCTCACCATAGAAATTAGCTACTCGCACCCAACCCAGCACTATAGGATTGAGGCTCACCTAAAATGGACCATCGTCCAACACCATGAATGCATGCAACAACAATAACAACAATAACAAGAAGTATCATGACATTCACCATAGTCATATACAATGCCAATGTTGGCCACCATGCACCATACACATACTACAAACATTCAACAACAGTAATGTAATAGTATAACGAGCAACAGAAATGCATTCAAGCATGTTCCACACCATAACATAAATAACACATGTTGTCTAACACCATCGCCCATCAATTATTTCATTTACGGGTAATGAAACTAATTTTAAGTTAAAGTACATACACCAGCTTCCGGACACTTCGAACTGTATTCCAAACGAACACCCACAGCTCAAGATATGAAATTTTAAAGATTTTCAAAATTTCTCCCCAGTGTAACCAGTTACACCAAATGCAGTAACAGGTTACACCCTTGTAACCACGCCATTGCTAGCCACTGTTTTCACTGTGTAACCGGTTACACCCTCTCAATTTTGCCCAAAAAAACAATTTTTCAACAGTGTAACCAGTTACACCATCCCTGGTAACCGATTACACTGTGAGCAGAATCACTTTTCTGCTGCTTATCAGTGCAAAAATCAATGTTAATCCCATCTCAAAACCTCGATTTTCATACAATACATTTATCACATTATTTTACACGAAGAATCACATTTTAAAAGTATCAAAACCACAATTCTTTTCATAAAAAGCTCAAAACCCAAGTTTCGACTCTAACTCACAACAACCATCAACAACACACATCTATCATCATGCAATTCCACCAATGTAACGCCCTGTATAATATATATCTAGAATAATACCATGCAAGTGTTTTATTTGGTACTAACACCATCATAAGTGCCTATTGGCATAATTCACATACTTGACCATTTTAAAACATAATACAATCTATGGTACAAGGCATGGAAATTAGCCAAAACAAGACAAATCTAAGAATAAGGTACAATATTCCTCATTGTACAAGAAAATAATACACAGCGGAATAAGCTCAACTAAGCTTCTCTTGAAACATCCAAGCATAGCTCCACTTTGTAAATCATACCTGCAATTCCTTCCTGAAAATAATCAACAATAATGGGGTGAGATATTAAATCTCAGTGAGTTCCCTATCTTATGGATTCTCTCAGCTTTACAGGGTTCTAACCAAATCCTAACTCAAGTCAAGGGGAAGGGAAATGACCTTGAGTTCACAATCTCACACTACATGGAAACATGTTCATGAGTTCACCAACTCAAAATATCACTAATCGATAACCTGTACCAAGGCATCCCCTTTTCCCATCCTCTTCTACGTCTAGAAGTTGACCCGGGTCATGGATCCTTGTAGTTACTTGACATACGAATGGATTCGGGTTCTACGGGCTATTAACCGTTATGAACCATCACTTCACACGGTACATTAACCGGCACAAGTCTCTTTACCCTTAGGCTCCATTCGTACTCACACGCGGGAATCAAACCTGCCAAGTAATTGTGCACATGTTTCAGAGGAGCTCGAGACTCATGAAACGCACTCGGGTGAAACGGTTACGATTACGTGATCACACATACAAACGTGATTGTATTCGACAATCACAAGGTCACAATGCCTTAAGGCCACGTTCACCATTTCTCATAATCACAAAAGTTCAACATGTTCCATACTAGCGTTTCACTCTCTCCTAGACCAATCTCGTCACGGATGCACTTTTCTACATCAAGTGCCCGAGCCTTGCCATCTAGGTTTTCTATCACAATTCTATTCACAGCCTAGAATCACATAATTATATTTGGGGTAAGTTTTCTCACTCTTCCTAATTCATTTTAAGCATGCATATTCTCTCAATCATGTTTAACATCAATATTAGACAAAGCATATTACAATTTGCATAATAGAATCACATATAATAATTCAATCATAAATTACATAACTCTTGGTTTCCCTCCGATCATTTAATCAGGTATCAAATCAATATTTCTCACTCTTATCCCGTAGGATATTTTCACAACTTTGCATCGGCTATAACCATGCCTCGATCGGATTTACGATCCAAAAGATATGGATTTTCAACATATCACATAACCATTATTTCCATTCATTTTCCACTAAATAATTAATCCCATATCATACCCATAATTTTCACTTTTTATTGGGTAGAATATTCTCATAGCTTTCCATCGGTACCAATAACGCTTAAATTGGGTATACGAATAAAAAGTTATGGATTTTTAAAGAAAAGAGAATTATTTGAAAACTCCCAGGAGCGCCCGGCGGTACAAATTTTGCCCGGCGGTGCCCCCTTCGCCTATACTTCGCTCGGCGAAGCAGCGGCGTAAAATCCCATGCCAAAACCCAAAAGTTACAGAATTAAAACATGTTGCGCCTCTTGACTTTCGCCTGGCGAAGAAGCGGCGTAAGCCTTGCGTCGCCCGACGATGCGTATCAGAAGCAGAATTTCATAACTGCGTTTTTAGGGTTCCAAAATTCACCCTTCCCACACCAGATCATTTCCAAACCACAAAACAAGTATTATCAAATGATCACATGCATATTATGACTACACTACGCAATTTATATCGAATTTCATCAGTTAGATTTCATTGATTTATCCGTTTAATCATTTTCTCTCAAATCTAACCTAAGTTCAAATCATAGATTTCTAGAACTTAGAGTTTCTAACTAGAACCCACCTGGTAATCAAAGAGGAGGTTGAAGAAGATAATGAACAATGGTGAGGATCCAAGCTTCTTCTTTTCCATTTTCCTCTTCTCTTTTCTTCCTCTGTTTTTCTTCTTCTTTCTATTTCTTTTTCTTTGTCTTTCTCTTACCATATATATATATATATATATATATATATATATATATATATATATATATATATATATAACCTTATTATATATTATAAATCCAACAGGGTAAAATATCTCCAATTGATATTTTTTCGTCTCAAACCAATTGATCAATTATTAGAGTTACCTTAAAATCCTTTCTCGAGTTAAAATAATTGATCGGTCTCTTTCATAAAATAATTGATCTCTTTAGAGTTCATCAGTTGCTCTATTGATCCCAATTGACCATTGTAGTGAGCGATTTTGGACGTGGTTCTTAAGCACTGGTCGCTCTCTGCAGTTGAGCTTAAAACTACAGGTCGATTCATTTTTTATCCTATTAAAGCTGATGAAGGAAGGGAAATATATGTCTCCAATTAACCCTGCTTTGCATACTGAGTTTAAACAGCGGTCTGTTAGGTTACGGATGCTATCAATGTGGGGGGCTTTGTACTGGTTATTTGTATTTTCGCCAATACTGGTTTTTATCTAGACAGAAGGTTTCTGGCGGGGAACAAGGATTAGGATGTTAGGACTGATGCGTTTGATAGATACATGGGAGTATGGGATTTTGTTTAGTGTGCTCGCTAAGATCTTTTCTTTCGATCTTATGCCTACGTATTCTCGTTTACCAAAACAGGGAAATCAGAGCGTTCGTAGTTCCTCCTATTCTATGGGAGGAAATGGTTGTTTTGGTGTCTTGTTCAAAGCCCAAGACGTGAAGCGAAAGGTGGTTTGTATCTTATACAAAGCCCAAGATGTGAAGCTGAAAGGTCTATTTGTATCTTGTTCAAAGCCCAAGATGTGAAGCTGAAGGTCCCAATTTTAGAGAGAATTTGTCATCTCTACAGAGGGGGTTGTATGTCACAACTGTTTTATAAAGAAGAATTACTTTAACCAGGATTTGTGAATCCGGCAATGCCATAATTTCCTTTATAGGGGGTTTTAACCTGAAGGAGAAGAATTTAACTCAGTGTAGAGCAATGCTATCTTTCCTTAGGAAATTCTCATGCTAAAAGAGGGACAGTGGCATGGATGTAGATGATCCAGAGGCTTGCCGCTTACAGCAATTAGATGAAGAGGAAGGAGTTGTTGATGTTTGTGTACTGTGAACGAGGCACAGCTTTGATGCTAAAAGGTTAATTGGATTAACCAGTGGTTTTCTTATACAAAGCCTAAGAGGAGGCTAACCAGTGCTAAAAGGTTTTGACTCAATGATGGAATCTTTTGGTATCTCGTATAAAGCCCGAGATGGAGGCTATTTGACTCAACAAGGGAGTTTTTTCGTATCTCGTATGACAAAAGGTACCCCATGGCGTAATGAACAAAAGGTACCCCATGGGGTAATGAACGAAGTTTTCTCCATGTCTTTCGGCGCCATTTTGATCTGGTTATAGCCCGAGAATCCATCCATGAAGGAGAAAATTTTGAACTTTGTTGTGCTGTCTACCAACATGTCAATGTGTGGTAAAGAAAAGTCGTCCTTTGGACTTGCCTTGTTCAGATCTCGGTAGTCGACACACATTCTGACCTTTCCGTCCTTTTTCAGAACAGGTACGATGTTGGCTAACCATTGAGGATTTTCAGACGTGGCGAGGAAACCCGCGTCAATCTGTTTTTGTACCTCCTCTTTGATTTTGATGGCCATGTCTGGGTAAGTGTGTCTCAACCTTTGCTTTACTGGCAGACATTCTGATCTTAACGGTAAGTGATGTTCCACGATGCTAGTATCCAACCCTGGCATATCCTGATAGGACCAAGCGAATACATCAGGAAATTCTTTGAGAAGCTTTATCAAACCCTCTCTGGCAGTTGGACTGAGCAGTGCCCCAATCCAGATTTCTTTTCTCTCTTTATTTGAACCCAAGTTTACCGTTTCCAACGGCTCTTTGTGAGGTTCAATGGACCTTTCCTCTTGTCTGAGTAGTTGAGAGATCTCTTCTGGAATTTTGTCGTCATCTTCTTCTTCAGCCCCAAATACCGGGAACTCAAAGTCGGGAGAAGACATTGGATCGTATGTTTCAATGGGGTTTAAAACAAGCAATCTGCATGACGTGATGATTCGTGTTTAGAAGAGATAGAGAAAATTCAAGTGTGTGCAGTGTATTTATTTTACTGCTTGTTTTTATTTGAATTGTTTTTTAGGATTACCATTTTCTGAAAAAGCAAAAAGAGAAAACAACAATTAATGCGGAAATTACAGAACGACGTTATTTTATTAATGAACAAGTCGAACCTTGAAACTACAACCCTATAAAACAAAACTCTGTCGCTTTGGACAAAGCGAAGAGGGAAATTTATAGAAAGCGAGCCCTATCAAAACATCTGTTTCACCTGGGCAGGGTGAAAGGTTAAAGATGGCAATTAGTTTGACTGATGAACGACCTTCGGAACCTCGACGGCAACCCATTGGCGGCGAACTCCTCGGTGAATCACAAAGTCTGGCACCTTCCTTGATTTGTCTTCAGAAATGACGCTGATTTCTGGTGGAGCAGGATCATTGGAATCTGTATCCCAGGCAGAGTTGTCGTAGGAGAATTCCTCTGTTGCATTTTGCATAGCATTTGTGCTTTCAGCTGTATCTCCCCATCCAGTTGGCTGGATGTCTTCGAGCCTGATACGAGAGCTTCCGGGAGCGGTGTACTTGACCATATAGTCGTATTTTCCACTCGGTTGTCCCAAGGTGTCCCACACTTCTTTCGAACTGGAGGAGTCATTTCTCTCGATGACGTTGACCTTGGGAAAAGCATAGTTGATGAATTCAAGTCCTATAAATGTTGCAAATTCATCGTCGTGTTGAGTAGTTTCTGAGTGACCTGAGTGTTGATCCCATGACATGGTGGGGACACAGGTATTCTGTTCAATGACGGCCAGCTGATTTTCATTGTTCGGCTGACTTTCTTGCCCCAAGTTTCCTGGGTAAGGCTACCACATTGGCAGACCATCCATTGGGCCATAGTAATTGTAGTCAAAGTTGTCTTTCATCGGAGCGTCCTCCTCTAATGAATTTGGCGGAGCATAGTATCCTTTCGGATCACAATCTCCGTATATCATTTCGACATCTAACCGTGGTATAAATCTCGGACTCTGTGCGGGATAGCAAAATTGTATAGGCACTTCTTCCTGAGACATATAACCATCCTCATTCAAATAGGACTGCCATTCTTCATCCTTGTCAGAGGGATCTTCCTCATTGATAGCATGAACCGCTTGAGACACTGGGTGAAGGAAACCTCCACTGTGGAAGAAGTTTTGAAGGGGATGAAAACTTTCATCTTTAGCAGCTGTCTGGGTACAGGTTATAGAAAAACCAAGACCCTTCTTTGTTTTATTGTCAATAGGAATGACAAGCTGTCCCCATCCAGTTGTGTCGGTACTCTTGACCGCTTTGATAGCATCTTTGTATGAGGAAATCGAGGTTCCTCCTTGGGATTGATTGTCCTTGCTCACCGACAATGCTTGGAACTGAGTTCCAATAACCTCCTCGGGTTTTATACCAGTAGATGATGACAAGTTGCTTACAAGCAAGGCTTGTTCCCCACAAACCGTGACAAGTTGATCGTTCTTGACGAACTTTAGCCTTTGGTGGAGGGTCGAAGTGACCGCTCCAGCCTGATGTATCCAAGGTCTTCCTAATAAACAAATGTATGTTGCCCGGATGTCCATGACCTGGAAAGTGACTTGGAAAGTGTGAGGACCGATAGTTATGGGAAGATCAACTTCGTCGATAACTGTTTTTCTGGATCTGTCGAATGCTTTGACGACAACGTCGCTAACTCTCATCGGAGGCCCTTTGAATGATAATTGCATCAAAGTGGACTTCGGCATAACATTCAGGGCTGACCCTGTGTCTACCAGTACACTGGCTAAAGCATCTTCCTAGTAGTTAACTGTGATATTGAGTGCCATGTTATGAGGACGACCCTCTTCGGGTAATTCCTCATCACTAAATCCCAAATTATTGCAGGAAGTGATGTTAGAGACAATGCTATCAAACTGTCTGATTGTTACATCCTGTTCCACAAAGGCCTGCTCCAAGACTTTCTGTAGAGCCTCCCTGTGCGCTTCTGAACTGAGTAACAGTGATAATACTGAGATCTTTGAAGGAGTCTGTAACAGCTGATCAACAATGTTATATTCACTCCTTTGGATGAGCTTCAGCATCTCATCATCATTTTTCAAAAGGTCGGGATTACTGGATTGATCGACTGATAGATCGGGAGCTTCTGTCTGAAGTTCCTTTTCCTTGTTAACTTCCCCAACCCCTCGGTTGAAAATTCTACCACTCCGTGTTACTCGACTGATGTATGCAATGTTCACAACGGAGGGTAATGGAATTTCCTTTGCATTTTCAATTATTGTTGCACCGTATTTGTAAGGGATCGCCTTAGCTGATTCATACAGTAGTGGTCCTGGTAGATAGATGACTACATGAGCCTTCTGATTTTTCTGACCATCGTAAGCAATCTCAATTCGTTCTCGGTTGGGAACTTTAGATTCGTCAAGTAGAGGGATGATGGCAAAAACATCCCTGGCCCTGTGATGACTAGAGATTGGGACAGCATCCTCGACTTGATCGGCAGGGTAGTTCGGCGTCCAGTTGATGGGTCCAGAACCCGGATATGGACGAATTTCTCCACGATCCGCCTGACCCTGAAGAGCTGCTCTCACAAGGTAACACCCTTGGTTGCTTTCCGAACAGACGCTACAACTGTCATAGTTGTGTGGTGGCACCTGGCCACGCCCACTTTGAATACAATGTAACCTCACTAGGTTAGCTTCCATAGATCGGACATCCTGACTTTGACGCCGGGTAGGATTCCTGTTACTGATACTAATCTGCTGAGTATCTTCATCCATATAAATTGGCATCCACCCATGATTTAACAAGTGCTTAAGTGCCTCCTGGACAAGGGTACAACCTCGATCGTTTTCACAACCCGCTTCACAGCTTTGATAGTCATGTGATATTAAGAATCCGAGTCAGACCTGCTCAGCATGTAACTCTACCAGGTTGGTATTCATCACGCGAATATCAAAGATCTGAACCATGTTGATCTGATAAGGATTCTTATCATGGTAGTCTTGGATCCATCCAAGATCCATCTGACGCTGGAGGGCCTCTTGTATGAAAGAGCATCCCTGTTTATTTACCGAACAAGTCAGACAGGAACTGTAATCGTGTCGCGGCAGATTATGATACTGGCTTTTCCTTGAGTGCATTGCCACCAAGTTGACATTCATCGCACGGATGTCGTGGTTCTGAATGACGTTAGAATTCATGTAGACCATGTTAACTCCACGAACTCGGTGCTCTTGGATCCATCCGAGATGCATTTGTTCCTGTAGAGCTGCTTACACCACAGAACATCCTTGGTTGTCTTTAGAGCAGATATCACGCTGGTGATAATTATGAGGTGGCACATGGCCATATCCACTCTGTCTACAATGCATCTTTACCAAATTGGTTTTTAACAAGAGTACATCGTGAATTTGATAGACATTGTTAAATTCTCCTTCTATCAAATTGACTACAGCCTTCTCGTGTTGAGGCAGCGGGTTCGTGAGAACATTAGGATTCGTATCCTTGAAGGATAAGACCCTGCTCCTAACAAGCTTTTGTACGTCGGACTTGAAATTGAGACAAGTCTCTATGTTATGCCCTGAACCTCCTTGATGATAAGGGCATGTTTGATCCACGTTAAACTAAAAAGGCGGATTTTTCGGTACTGTAAGAGGAGATTTAGTCTGAATGTGCCCCTTAGCCAGTAGTAATGGAAACAGTTCTGCGTACGTCACGGGTATAGGATCAAATCCTGGTGGCCGTGTTGTACGGTTGTTGTTATATAGAGGACGAGTCTGCTGAAGAGGCTGTTGTGTCCTTTGCTGGTCAGGTTGGCTCTGCGCAACCTGAGGTTGATACGTAGGAATAGGCGCAGGGCTGATAGCAGGAGTCACAACTGCTACCGGTTGATAACGTCTCCTTTGCTTTCCGAGAGAGATATTCCCAATATCTTGCTCTTTTTTCTTAGGGAGAGCACTACCGTATTTTTTAGTACCGCTCGTCGATCCAGTGTCTTTTACCAAATGTCCTTCTCTGACGGCTTCCTCAAGACGTACGCCCATGCCAACCATTTCGGTGAAATCACTGGGCACACTGGCAACCATTCGGTCATAGTAAAATGAGCTTAAGGTCTTTAAGAAGATCTTTGTCATCTCTTTTTCCTCAAGAGGTGGACAAATTTGAGCGGCAATTTCATGCCACCTTTGAGCATACTCCTTAAAGGTTTCCTTGTCCTTTTGCGACATTGATCTGAGTTGATCTCTGTCGGGTGCCATGTCCAAATTGTATTTGTATTGTTGGACAAAGGCAGTACCAAGATCTCTGAATGTGCTGATCGTAGTACGGTTTAAACCCATGTACCATTTTAACGCGGCACCGGTTAAACTATCCTAAAAGTAGTGAATCAGTAGGTCCTGATTCTCCGTCTGAGCTGACATTCGCCGAGCGTACATCACCAGATGGCTTTGAGGGCAAGAGTTACCCTTGTACTTTTCAAAGTCGGGCACTTGAAATTTATGCGGGACTTTCACATTTGGGACCAAGCAGAGATCTGCGGCGTTCTTTCCAAATAGATCCTGACCGCGAATGGCTTGCAGTTCCTTCTGTATTTCCAAGAACTGTTCCTGGAATTCCTCCATTCTGTCAAACATAGTTTCCTTCTTACCAGAAGGTGTCTGTGGAATCTGTCCTTCTGGGACAGTGTGCACCACAGGGGGTGGTACCGTGACTACGGCAGTGAGTCTTGGCGTTTCTCGAAGTTTGTAACCTTCAGGAGTCTTCAGTATGCCCCTGGCATCTTCGCTTTCCCGAAGTTTGTAACCTTCAGGCCCAGCGGCTTCTGTTGTGATTCCCTGATCTTCAGTGATCGGCGGAACATATCCTTCCGGGATATAGTTAACAGGCATGCCCCAAGGACGATCTTTCGGCATCTGATACCTAGGATCATACTTCTCCACTATGGGCGTTGAGGTGATCTCTGAGATCACAGTTCTTTGTAGCTGAGCTTCTGCCATGGCTTGCATGTCGTTACGAAGCTTTCTCATATCCTCTCTTAGAGCGTCGATCTCTTCTTTCAACTCTCTGTTTTCTTCCTCAAGATCATCCATCCTTTTCTGACGATTGGCCCGAGTATTGTACGAATGAGACAGTCTGACTCTAGAATCGAGACACAAACGTGAGATTCGTAGGTAAGAAGAATACGTGATGTGAGAATGATGAATGCAATGATTATATTAATTGTTTTTTGGTTTAAGAAAAATAAACTTCGACAATTAGATTGCAAATATCAAACAGTGGAGAAACCCCTTTTTATTGAATTCAAAGGATTACAGAAATGGAAATACAGTAGATTACAAGGTGTAGAAACAGAAACCTAAGCTAATGGGTCCCGAGTCCTCTCTGAAGAGAAATCAGGTGCTGATTCTGGTATCTTCCTTTTCTTTGACCGGGGCTCTTGGGTCGTTGTTGGGTTGTCATTCCTTTGCCAAGTGAAAGGAGTGAGCAAATTCCTTTGGTCATCCTGATTATCTACAGCATGTTGCTCCAAAATTTCAATCAGAGCATCTTTTTCTTTCAGTAATTGATGTATTTTGATGCACTCTACGTCGAGGGTGCGGTACTTGTTCTTCCAAGACCTTCTCTCCCGTTGAACTTTGTTGAGAGTAACCTGAAGCTTTTCAGTTTCCGTCATGAAGTACATGACAGATTCCCTCGGCGGAAGAATTCTGTAATGAGGATAAGGCATTTTTAGCTTGAGAGCTCTAGTTTGTACCCAATGGAGATAAGGCTCTACCGAGACACAGTCTGGTTTTCCCAGAGACTCTCGTCCTTTCTTATGAACGTGTTTCCAAGCGTGTACTATTTCCGTCTTTAGTGCTCTGTCACTTTCTCCTTCCTTGAAGAAAAGACCTTCCAGATGAACACCTAGGGGGATGTGTCTCATCGGGTATCCAAATTGACGGCCAACCAATACCGGGTGGTAGTTGATTCCTCCTTTAGTTCCTATGAGGGGTACTTTGGGGAAGTTTCCACAACGATCAATGATTCTGATTCCCTCATAAATCCTATTGCACCAATCTATGTCAGAGTTGGTAAGAGACATGATCTTCTGCGACCAACGTAAGGAACTCTTGCAATCCCAAAAAGCAGCAGACTTGGGCAAGTGGGAGATAAACTATTTATAAAGCAGAGGTACACAGCATGTGATCTCCCCTCCGCTGTACAAATTTCCCAAGTGTACAGAATGATACGCATCTGCGAGCAAAGTCGGCACAGGATTTCCAATGAGAAAAACCTTAATGGAGTTAATATCGACGAAGTTATTGATGTTAGGAAACAAAAATAACCCGTAGGAGAGCAAGACAAAAATGCTTTCAAAAGCAGTCACGTTTCCTATACTGGCGAAGTACAGGGCTTTCTTTGTCAAGAACGGGGCTGGCAAACCTTGGATGCCACCCTTAGTGGTTAGGTGAGTCCTGACCTCAGACTCGTCCAAATGAATTGCTCTCGCAATGGTCTGATTCTTTGGAATTTCTTCCAGTCCAGAAAATGGAGCTCGATCTGTAATGTGTAAATCAATCAGATGAGAATACTCCTCCAGCGTTGGTGATAGCTGGTAATCCGGGAATGTGAAACAGTGATAAACTGGATCGTAGAATTGAATGAGCGCATCCATGATTCCCTCAATCACATGGACTCTTAACAGTGGTAGAAAACCTCCGTACTTGGCTCTGAAAGCCTCAGGGCTAGTGATCATCCTTGCTAACCTTCTCAAATCCTCTAGTTTTGGAACCTTGAAGGTGTACTGGTGAGTTCTCCTTCTACCGAAATCCATTAGTGCAATCCTTTTCTCTGATATTTGCAATCACAGTCTTAGTTTATTTTGAAAAAACAGAGAGACTAGAAGAGAAGTTTTTTTGAATGTTTTAATGTTTTATTAAATGAATGCATGAATGCAGCACACAAAAACATAGAAAAAACATGGGGTCAAAGGGTCGTTGTCATGAAGTCAAGGCTCTACCCATCCCCAAAGGTTTATACTAGGGTGATTTTTGTACCTGTACTCATTATCATCAGCTCCTCCCAGGAAAGCAAAACAACAAGCGGATCGCCAGCGAGTTGTAGAGCAATCTTAGAGTAAGTGTCATTCACCGAGAATAGATCACCAGCCTCAAATGAGGGTAGTATCGCGTAACAACTATTTCCGATAGTTTCCGCACTACGAAAGGGTTTGGCTCCTCAGCTTCTCAGACTTAACAACCAGCCCATTGTCTAGGTGAGAGAATGGGTTGCGTTGGTCAGCCTCCACTGAGGTTGATGGTCGACCCCGTCGCCATCACTTATCTTAAGTGTATACTCAATCTTTCCACATACGGCATCACCCGCATTCCCATTAGCAGAAAAATAAACACGTATAGTAATTAGGAAAAGCGATATATATATTTATCCTAAACATCCTAGACCTTTAAAGCTATGAATCCTAAGTTCCTGACAGAAAATGGGTTCCCCGACGGAAGCCCCAATCTGTGGTTTCCACACAAGAGGTGAAAAGGTAGTCCGTGCCTAGATCTAACTTTGATAGGCCCCACGGTGGGCGCCATTTTTCTATAGCGAGCAATTTTGGATGCGGTTCTTAAGCGCTGGTCGCTCTCTGCGGTTGAGCTTAAAACTACAGGTTGATTCATTTTTTATCCTATTAAAGCTGATGAAGGAAGGGAAATAGATGTCTCCAATTAACCCTGCTTTGCATACTGAGTTTAAACAGCGGTCTGTTAGGTTACGAATGCTATCAATGTGGGGGGCCTTTGTACTGGTTATTTGTATTTTCGCCAATACTGGTTTTTATCTAGACAGAAGGTTTCTGGTGGGGAAAAAGGATTAGGATGTTAGGACTGATGCGTTTGATAGATACATGGGAGTATGTGTTGCACCCCGAAATTTGCCCTCCTTACTTTTACTAACTGGCTTATGTTTCATTTCATTTTTTGCATTATCCTGTATGCATATCATTAGCATGGGGTCAAGGTGCCTGAGGCAGTTCGGAAAGGTCTTATCTGGTCTACTACATCATCAGGGGTTCACAGGTGGCAAGGGATCTCAAGTGGACTACTCCCTCCTAACCAATGCATGAATTAGGGTTTTGAGATTCTTGGGTTTATTGCTCCAATGGGCAGGCTCCTTGGGTTTTTATCATCATCAAATGGCATATCTTATCTTTGTTGGAGAGGATACACATCATATTCAGAGGAATTTGGATTTGGAGACTGTGTTATTTTCTCCTAGACTGAGGGTACCAAAACTAGGGTTTGCTATAAAGTCAGTTTATTTCTGAGTTTTTGGGCAAGACTTGATTCCATGGTATTCCTTGGGTCCCTGAGTACCTAGGAGTGGAAGGTTGTCCATCAGTTTGATTCTAGAGAAGTTCAATTGGCCAATGGATTGAAAATTAGTTAATTTGGTCAAAAAGTCAACTGTGGTCAACACAAGGTCAAACCTCAAGATTTTTGGTCAACATCAAGATTATGGGGTGAAATTCATCATTTGATCAAGGGTTGATCATGATTCATCAGGGAAACCTCATAATCATCAAGAATCAGGAGTTACTAAATTATGGTTTTTGTAGGAAAAGTCAACTATACTTTGACCAGGCCTAACTTCCACATACTTCATCAAAAATTCCTCAACCAAAGCTCATATTGAAGGAAATTTAATTCCCTATAACTTTGTGTCTGACAAGCCAAGGCCAGAAATGCTTCATTTGGGAGATATGAGCCAAGACCTTATAGGTCATTTTGAAAGTCAACAAAAGTCAACCTTCTTCAAAAGCTCATAACTTGAACATGGAAGATCAAATTGACATGGGACCAAAAGGGTTGGTTAGAGGACATCTTGAGGTTTCTAAGAAGTATCAGTTTGCATTGAGGAGCTAAATATTGAAGGAGTTATGCTTAGTCAAAGTTGGGCAATTTTGAGGAGGTGCACAAAGCAAACTATGCCTAAAATCCAAATTTTGACAAATGGGCCATAAATTTCTTAAACCAAACATAAGCATAAAGCCATGCACGACCCAAGGAGCATATATTTGATTTTTCCTCATTTTATTTTATTTTTATTGGATTTAATTAGTTAAATTCAATATTAAATGAAATAATTCAAAAAATAATTAAGCAATGGATTATTCAGGCCCAACTCATCATCAGAAAAATAACCCTAAGTATTTAAAACCTACTCATGCATTGGTTAGGGGAGAGGGACATGAAATTAGAGGAGTTCTCAAGAAAACCCTAAAGAAGGATTTCTCACCACAACTCACAATCCACAAGGTTTTGGCCAAAAGTTCTTCCACAAATATTTTCCTGGAGATTTCTAGAGTGAAAATCAACCTCCATTCGCAGCCAAAAGCAAAGTTTGAAGGTTGGGTGGTTGCAGGTGGCGGCCGGTGGTGGAGCTCCGGCGAAGGGTGGTGGCCGGCCGGCGAGGGGAATTCGTGAAGAAGATGAAGCACAACCGTCAGATCTCAAATCGTGCGTCCGTGGGCACGCCACGTGTCACTGATTTTATGTTTTTATTTTTATGATTGTGTGTTTCTCGTCCCATGGAGTCCACCATGCGTCCATACATCACAACCCATTATTTTCTTTTTATTTTGATCATATGGTTGTTGGCATGACAACACATTAAGTGAAACATGTGCGACGCACATGGGAGGGAGTATGGTGGACCATTTTTATTTTTGCTTTGTTTTCTGAGTTTATGGGGGGGCCGTGCTGTTCGCACCCCCCATTCGCTGGCCCAATGTCAACTTCCTCTTGATTTCATTACTAATCCCACCCCCCTGGTTTTTATTTTTTTATTTTTATTTTTCTGATACATATGGGCGGACCTTCGCTATTCGTACCCCCGCCCTTCAGCCCACTTCAACATTCTAACATGTTTAAATTACTCAACGCACCCCCAGGTTTAGTTCCTCATTTTTTTTATTATTTTAATTACTACATTCTCATATTTAATTTTTAAAATACTTTCTCGCCTTTAAAAAATTCCAAAAAAAATCATGCATCGCATTTGTCATCTTAATATTTTTTACAATTTTTATTATTTTTATTTTTATTTTATTCTCATCATTTAAATTAATTGTTTAATGCAAATTCTTTTTAATTACACATCTCATGCATACTTGAACTTCTTGATTTTATTTCTCCTCATCTATAAAATATTTTTCACTCGTTCTTTTTGTATTCATTCATTAATATTTTAAATTGCATAAAAATATTTTTCTTGAATTTTTAATTTTTTTTCATGTTGCATTTAGGTCCTTCTCTTTGGCACATTGAATCCTATCCCTCACTTGAGTTTTGTATGACCGTTTGAATGGCTAACACTTTGAATTTTTGCAGGTATTTTTTATATGTTGTTTGCCTCTGGTTGAGGATCCCTAATGATTAATTTGGGAATTTTAGGAATCATTTTTCTAATTATTGGAGTTATTTTCACTTGAGATTTTCTTGCAGGCGCATCTTTGACCTTATATGGTTATCTGCTTGAAAAGGCATTTGTGCCAATTGCTTTGGGGCTGTTCTTTGTTTCTTTGGTTCATGTTTGGATTATTCTCATTATTGTTTGCCCTTGCTTGAGTGTCATTCACCTCATTCCTTTTATTCATATCTGTTTCTCACTAACCTTTTATGCAGGATCAAGGTAAGTTCCTTAAGGGTAAGGATAAGTATTCATGGTTACCCTTACCTTTTTCTCTCCTATCTTTATTCCTTAGGGTTTAGGTTGAACCTCACTAACCGTAGGTCACCCATGCATGATGACTTTAGGATTCATAGTCCCCTTTAGAGTTACCCTTGTGTCTTCTCTCTTCTCATCTCAAATTTCTTTAAAACACTTAATAATAATAAGGTGTATTGCGCACGAGCCTTAAGTATGGGGAATGAGAAATGAGGGGCTTCCTCTCATCTTTCTAGAATGCTTAGCGAGCGTCCTGTCTTGGGACGATGCGTTAAGTATTCGCCCCTGTGCCCTAGACTTTGGTGCAATGCAGCTTAGGAACAAACTTAAGCCACTTCTGTCCTAAAAAACACAAACCTACCTCAAACTTTTTTGTCCTTCGGGACCTTCAAACTTAAAGGATATTTTCAAAAAGGGCACGTTACCTTCCGTCTGAGTCGCAAACAGGCATCGACCCTAACTGTCGGACGCGAACTTAACGTCGCTCATAAAAAACACAAAAAGAACTTGGTCCGAACTACGTTGACTCTGAATTCCCCATTGCACGAAGGGGGTACGTAGGCCTAGGACGTCGACGTCCTACCGAGTCTGTCTTTGTCTTCCCCTCTCCATTTAGTACAACCCTAGATGATAGTATGACTTACCCTTAGAATAGACAACAAGCGTGGATCCCATCGAGTACGATGGACGCGTGGGGTGCTAGCACCTTCCCCTCGTGTAACCGACTCCCGAACCCAGGTTATGGTTGTGATGACCATTCCTTTCCCTCTTCCTCAGGTTTATGCGGTGTTCCCTTTCCCTCACTTGGGATAAATTTACACGGCTGGCGACTCTGTTTTTCCGCGCCACTCTCGCGTTTGTACCTGGATGAAAATCCTGGGAGCGATAGCTGGCGACTCTGCTGGGGACACTGGTTGACCTATGCTGGTCCCTCCCTAAGCGAGTCAATCCTAACGCTTGCTTGTCTTTGTTCTCTTTGGGGTGCTTTGTTTTTGTTTTGCTTTATGTGTTGTATTTTATTTTTATTTTTACCGCACTTTCTGCATTTCATTTTCTATTACTGTCATACTGTTGTGCTGTGCTGGCTGTCTTTGTTTTGCAGGTTGGGTGGGTTTGAGAGCTAAGCCCAATACCAAGGCTTGAGAATACCCTAGGACTAGAGTGGAAAGTAGTGGGACCTACGTGCCCGCTTGGTACGTTTGTGTGTTCACGAAATTCATAACCAGACAAGGCTATCTTGGGACGCATTCTAACGTGTGTGTCTTGCGCATGTTGGGGTGTTGATCTAGAGAGCTGTTGACTCTGGTGACCGATCATTGAGGACCTTAGTGGAAACATCCCTCTTTAGTGGTGACAGTGGCAGACCACATCCTGTGGCAAACCCATTCGCACCCGAGGGCCCGCTTTGGAACTCGCATAGGACGGCCCCTACGTTTTGAAGAGAATCAGCGGAGGCACTCTTCGATTGACTTTAGTACTGTACCCCGAGGGATG
The DNA here is from genome assembly GCA_022829125.1 of Lathyrus tuberosus. NCBI lineage: Eukaryota > Viridiplantae > Streptophyta > Magnoliopsida > Fabales > Fabaceae > Lathyrus > Lathyrus tuberosus. The sequence goes on from JALAZF010000002.1 coordinate 40,328,448, forward strand.
AATGCCCCTCGAACGTAAGGATACTTTAGCAAAAGACGCTTACGAATAATATCATCACAGTCCCTTCGATATAAAGATCATAGTCCCTCGATGACCCTTCAAGTTGCCTACAAAAAATGATCTTGTCCCTCGATGACCCTACGGAAAAATGATGGTAGTCCCTACGAATTGCTAAGGTATCCTTACATGTTGCCTCCTATGACCATTTGATGACCCTTCGCTGTCCCTCCACATCCAATAGATAGGACTACCTACCCACTAATGGTATGGATAGTGCTATCTCTCAAGGAAAATGATAAGTACAAGAAAGACCTCTTAAATTAAGGGTAGGTAACTTTTAAATGCTCGTTCACAACTCAAAAAACAAATACTTTTCACACCTCACACTTTCAAAAATATTTTCAAAAACAAGCACTTTGTATACGTTCTTACACAAATTATTACAAAGTCAACTTTTACGAAATATTTTCTAAACACACACCACATTTAAAAAAAAAAGCAAGTTAAAGTGAGCTAGCAATTAAGAGCCCGTAGATAACTACGGATGAAAAGGGGTACTAACACCTTCCCTTTTCATAACTTACCCCCCGAACTCAAAAATCTTTTCAAAACGGTCTTTCCTGTTCTTTTCACGTTTCCTAAATAAATTGGATAAAAGAAAAGTCAGTGGCGACTCTTGCTAACCGCAACATGTTTTGCGAAAAACAAAAGTAAAAAGTCATTTCTCCACCGTACTATTGTTTCTCGACCTCAGTGCCAAAGCTGAGGACCTTCCGCCTTGGAGAATCAGTTGAGGCCTCCTCGATTGATGATGATGCCAAACCAGAAATGGTGAACGTATCATCATTTCTCGACCTGAGAGCCCGGGATACTGAACATCTTAGTACCTACACGTGAGAGGGGATGGACGTTTGCAGGTTTGCAGGTAACCGAGACCTTCAACCTACCCCTATTCTGGATTTCTCGTCAATGTCTGATTATGTGGGTTCCTCAGTGGTTCAGAGCTTTGGTTATCTGGTTTCTCGTTCAGCTAACAGCACAGCACATCCAGCAGTGTGCCTTGACCCCATGTTTGCATGAGCATATCATTTTTTTTGCATTCTGACATGTTTGACATTCTGTAGGGCTTACATCTTACTCTTGATTCTGGTTTTTTGAGGTTACTTCAGCATGGATGTTCGGAGAAAGAAGACTGTTGCCTATTCGTTCCCAGAGCCGACTTTGACACTGATTCATAAATTGATTAATATGGCTGGTTCCGGAGTTCGTACAGAGTTCAGTGGAAGGTATGGAAGACTTCTGAAATTTGTCTATAATATCTCCCAGTATGAGAAGGATGCCATTCACACACTTCTTCAGTTTTACGACCCGCCTCTGCGTTGCTTCACTTTCCCGGACTACATCTTGGCTCCGACGTTGGAGGAGTTCTCATTTATTTTGGGAATTCCTATTAGTCATGATATAGTTTTCTTTTCTGAAGAACACCCCGGTATAAAAGATATGGCTATTGCTCTTCACATTAGTGAGCCTGTTCTTAACAGTAATATTGCAGAAAAACAAGGAGTTAAGGGTTTCCTATTGAAGTTCCTATTTGAACAAGCTTGTATACATGTCAAAGAGAAGAACTGGACTGCTTTCCAAGCTATTCTAGCTGTGTGTACCTATGGGATTGTTCTGTTTCCGAATATTCCTGATCTGGTGGATATGCACGCCGTCAGGATCTTTATGTCGAAGAATCCTATACCTACCTTGCTAGGTAATGTGTATCATTCAGTTCACTATAAGAATGAGAATAGGCGTGGGAAAACTGTGAGTTGCTGTGCGTCGCTCTTAGCTACTTGGTTTTTGAGTCGTCTCCCTGAATCTGGCGCTTTCGTTGATACGAAAGATTCTCTGAAGTGGTCTAAGAGGGTTATGGGCTTGACTGCCGATAACATCGTTTGGATTAATTGTGACTTGCTAGGAATGGAGATTATTTGCAAATGCGGAGAATTTCCTAATGTTCCCTTGATAGGGAGGAGAGGTGGAATTAACTATAATCCCTCCCTAGCTATCAGACAGTTTGGCTATCCTTTGAAGAATCCACCCGAAGAGCGAGATGTCCGAGAATCCTTATTCTTCAATGGTATTGAGGATCAAGGGTTAATAAGGAAAGTTGTGAATGCTTGGAAACAGGTGACTAAGAAGGGTAAGATTCCATTCGGGAAAAGTAACAATCGGGCTTTCCATCCATATAAAGAGTGGATTAAGAAGAGAGCAGAAGAGGAGCTTCTCCCATTCCCGGTGGAACCACCTCTGTATCCTTTGGTGATCGAGCCTCCTACCACTGTTGAGTTGGAGAAGTATAACACATTATGGGCTGAAAAAGAAAGGTTGCGGGAAGAGAATAGTGAGCTAAAGAGAGAGATTTATCAGTGGAAGCATGAGCGGGGTGAAGCTGTTCATACCGCCAAGTTAAAGACAGAGCTCCTTGCTAAAGCAGAAAAAGAGCTTGCTGACATGGTTGCATCCAGGGAAAGAATGAAACAAGCTTTGGATGGTATCAGTAGCGTTCTCAGGTCCAAGGAGGAGGAATTAGGCAAGGCTTTGTTGAAGATTCACAGGTTCAATGATCACCAAGAAACTGCCATGGCTGAGAATAAAAGAAAGGAAGACGCTTACCTAGCTAAGATTGATCAGTTGAAGTCTACGCTCAAGAAGAAAGATGTCGAGATCTTATCAGGAATATTCAAGAGACAAGTAGTCGAGGGTCGACTCAACGAAGCCATGGCCTCCATGGAACAACTGAAAGTCCAAGCTGAAGTGAAGAAACTTAGACAGAAAGGTCCTAGCATAGATGGTGCCACTAAAGAAGACGATTGGGAGTTACATTGCCGATACTTGGATGGGATCATACACAGGAGAGACCTTCTTATCCAAGGACTGATTCAGAGACCGAAGCATCCCAACACCAGAAAGCTGTTCGAGGAAATTCAAGACTGGTGCAGAAAGCATAATGGATGGGGGGGATTGACACTTGTGAATTTTGATGACATGCCTTAGTTTTCTTCTCTCTTTCATTGTATGTGGATCACCACCAGGCTTGTTGGTTGGGACCTATGGTTTTTATATTCAGACTTGTTATCTCGGATTTGTGATTGTTAACATTTGGCTTTCCTTTGGTTTTCTTAATATATGAGCAGAAGTTCCGTTCTATCTTGTTATTAAACTGGAATCAAGGGATGGATCGCCCTGTGAATTTTCAAACACACCCATTTGCATTTGCATATTCATAATCATTTTGCATAATCATTTTGCATAACAGGTGTTTATCTCCGGTATTCTTATCTTGTTCCGACATCTCAGGCCGTTCGAGAATTGATCATGGAACGAGTTCAAGCTGAGTTGAGGGAAATGCGAAGCCAGATGGGGCAATTTGGGGAAGACATGCCCCAGGAGCAGAAAATGATGAGGGAGGAGATCAATCAGTTGAAGTCTCAGATGGGTTTGGTCATGGAAATGCTGAAGAAGGAAGACAGTCTTGTGCCCGCTTCCACAGCAGGGGTTCTCATTTCTCCCACCTCCTTGGAGTCTCCTTTAGACCATGAACTGCCTCGTGGATCCTCCCCACCGTCAGAGCTTTTTCATCGACAACCGTTTTTTGAGGGTCTTAATCCAGAAAAGTTTGAAAAGAAGCTTGACCAGATTCTGGTGCCATACGCTCAGCTGCTTCAGCACCTGCTCAAGTTTCAGCTGATTGAATTGATTGCTGCGGGACCTCCACACACCAAGTTTCGTATGGGTTCCAATGTCCATGATAGGTGTGAATTCCATTCAGGGGCGCCTGGTCATAATGTTGAAAATTGTAAGATGCTCAAGTATAAAGTCCAAGAGCTCATTGACTCAGGGGCAATCAAGTTTACATCAGTTGGCACTGGTAAACAAAGTGATGTTACTCCCAGTGTTGCAAAGGGACTGATGACTCCCTCTTTTGCCAAAGGATCCACCTCGCGTTAGGGATCTCTTCCACAACCCTTGTTTGTACCTCAGCCGAGCGCAGAAAGGAAAGTGCAGGGCCAGACTGGGCGCCCAAATCAGCACCGACAGCAGAATTATCAGCAACAGGGGCAATCGAGACCAAGAAGGCCCAAAAGGATAATTGATCCTGTTCCTATCCCTTATAGTCAGCTATTTACGCGCCTGCTCAAGAAGTCTCTGATTCAAACAAGGGGTACTGCGCCAATACCGTACCCTATTCCTCCCGATTATGACATGACTGCTAGGTGTGAGTTCCACTCGGGAACGTTCGGGCACACGATTGATGAGTGTAATGTATTCAGGCATAAGGTGCAAGACCTGGTGGACTCAGAGATCATTGTATTCACTAAAGATGATATGTACATCAATGGAAGCCTCATTTCTCAAATGAACACTCAGTCTGCAAGTACGTCCAGGCAGAATTAAGCTTCCTCAGCAATGGCAATCTTCAGCTTCTTTACTGCGTTTTCATTTGTAGTTTCTTATTTCTTGTTAAAGCATCGTATGCATGTAAGACTCGTTTGTTTTTAATGATGATATTAATGCAATGAGTATGTTTTCCTTGAAGAAATCCATTGGTATTCACTCTTAAATGTTTATATGCACTGCAACATCAATTTTTCTTATTAAGAACTCTTGAGGGAGGATGACGAAATAAGAACGCAGGTCTCTAATGCTACGCTTTTGGATAGAACCCTGTTGAGGATGTACAGGCATTGTTTCAAAACCATAAACACTGGAGAGATAAGGAGATAAACCCTCGTTAACCCCTTTGAGCCTCGGAGTAGGAGTTTCTTTCGTACGAAAAAACCCTCATATTTAACCCAGGGGCAGGGTAGGCGTCAGTTAGTTTGAACGAGCGCTCAAATTCCAAGGAGAGTGTGCAAGAGATATGAAACCCCGATGGTTATCCGTCAACAACTAAGGAGTAAGGCAGTCACAACCCTTTTAAGCAAGTAAGACAACCAGTGTCACACGCTTTGTTCAAAAGGGGAATAAAAAGAGAAAGCCCGCTAAGTCAAAAATTGAAAACAAGCGACTTAGGCAAAAGTCAGGCCATCCCGCTGGACTTCAAAATAAAAAAAAACTCAAAAGAGTCAGTCCAGGCAAAAATTAGGGATCAAAAAAGCAAAAAGAAAAAGCGAAAGGCGAAAATAAAATCCCCGATAAGAACAAATTCGTGTGATTACAGACACAAAAGATAAAAGGGATGACTGTCACTCCAAAACCTCCTTAGGGGTCAAACCATTAGTGGCATAGGTTCCTTGAAGATCATAAATCTTTCGAGAAATGAGCGTTTGGGTCAGATTAACTGAACATAGGACTGGAGAACATCACGAAGAGTGGGTGGGCACCGATAAACTTTGAGCCATAAATCCTTTTTTCTGAAACCGTGAACCAGACCACGTTACAACCCTCTAAAGTCCTAATTGAAACAGGGTTTATTCCGAAGGCGTACTTCAACAGGACATCGTTCCTGACTCCTATAAGTTGTGTTAATAAGATTTGTTGGTATTGCATGTGCGCATTGTTTTGCCATTCAAAAATCAAGGTCGCGTCCCAGCTAGCGATTCGTTCACAAGGTTGGGCGACGCATTTTCAATAAAAACTTCAAGGTTAACATGAGTGTTGCATTAGAATTCTCATAGATAACTTGTTTTGTTTGCATACATGTGCCTAAGCATCAATGTAGCTTACACAGTGAAAGTCAGTCAAGAAGCTTGATCCTGCCAAGTTGGGTTGCTTGAAAATTCCGAAGGACAATCATATCAAGAGGCATGCTGCCAAGAGACTCAGTGTAGAGTGGGCTCTCCCAGTAAGTCGTGTTAAGATGGAGCCAATCTGGGGCAGTCACGTCGAGAAGTCCCTCTGAAATTCAGTTATTTTGGGGCATTCATTCTAAGATCAGGGGCAAAGTCACTTCAAAGCTCATATTGGGGCAAGCCACCTCCAGAGCGTGGGAGATTATCCACTCCTGAAAATGGTTAATTGAAAGCACCTCTTCAAGGCAGAATATTTCAGGTCATTGCAAATCCCTTTCGAAGTAGTGTACTTCATGGATTATGAAGACTGGGGCAGTTATGTCGAGATATGATAAATCTCTCCAAGAGTTTGAAGACCCTGGGGCAGTGCGAACGCCCGGTCTTCTGTAAAATCCTCTTGAGGTGACTTCTTCCATTAGACCTGGTGGTCTGGGGCAAGTGGAAAGTTCAAAGGGCCGTCTATGACCTTAGAAACAAGTCAGGATTGAAGGGCAACAGGATCGTACTTCCCCAGCAGCTTACTCTCCCCAGCATTGAGGTTGCACTTTCCTCAGCAGAGCAGACCTTCCCCAGCAGAAGACTTGAGAAGTATTTTCTCCGGATTAAGACATATTTCCCCACAGAGTCTGAACGCTTCAGGAAATGTTTTTCTCAGCAGCAACGGTGCAATCTAATCCTCAACAGATAAGTAAGCTTGGTGTTATCCGCTAGCAGGGTGGATGTCAGCATTTACCGTTCCCCCAAGCAGAGTTTGGTGGTGATCCTCGCAACAGTTTGTCCAACGGGGGTTGACATCCCTAGCAGGTTTTAAATCCAAGTGGTATTTGGCACTCCTCTGGTTCAGGCCATGGCCTCCCTTTTCAAAGAGTTATGTATAATCCCCAGTGGAGCGGATGTTCTTTCGAGATTTCATCCCCAGCAAAAGTTGTTGATCCAAAGATTCGGTTGGAGTGATCCTTCTCAGCGGAGTTCCTGTTCAGAGGACAATTTATTTTTGTCGCCAGTCTTTTCTCTTCGGCATTTATTTTGCTGGAGGGACCCCTTTGCATATCATAAGCATTTGCATCGCATCCTCAAAAACATGGCATTTTCATTTGCATTCGAAGCATAAGCCAGGTTTGATACTTTCTTTGCCAGCAGGAGGTGGCATCACTCAGGAGATTTTGGAGGGACGCGTTCCTCATACTTGTACTCCCCGACAGAGTCTTTTATTTAGACTTCTTCTTCCCCAACGGAGTCATCTTACCAGTAGGTTCTAAAACGAGGTGGTTTAAACCAGAGGTTTTGTTTTCAAGTTATCCCCAGTAAAGTCCACTTTATGTTGGTCTTCCTTTGCGGGTATAATTGAGGTTGTATTCGTTTTATGGGTGCGATTGAGGTCGTATTCGTTTTTATTTGTGGGAGTGATTGAGGTCAGCCTTCCTTTGCGGGTATAATTGAGGTTGTATTCGTTTTGCGGGTGCGATTGAGGTCGTATTCGTATTTTATTTGTGGGAGTGATTGAGGTCAGTCTTCCTTTGCGGGTATAATTGAGGTTGTATTCGTTTTGTGGGTGCGATTGAGGTCGTATTCGTATTTTATTTGTGGGAGTGATTGAGGTCAGTCTCCCTTTGCGGGTATAATTGAGGTTGTATTTGTTTTGTGGGTGCGATTGAGGTCGTATTCGTTTTTATTTGTGGGAGTGATTGAGGTCAGTCTTCCTTTGCGGGTGCAATTGAGGTTGTGTTCGTTTTGTGGGTGCGATTGAGGTCGTATTCGTATTTTATTTGTGGGAGTGATTGAGGTCAGTCTTCCTTCACGGGTATAATTGAGGTTGTATTCGTTTTGTGGGTGCGATTGAGGTCGTATTCGTATTTTATTTGTGGGAGTGATTGAGGTCAGTCTTCCTTCTCGGGTATAATTGAGGTTGTATTCGTTTTGTGGGTGCGATTGAGGTCGTATTCGTTTTTATTTGTGGGAGTGATTGAGGTCAGCCTTTCTTTGCGGGTATAATTGAGGTTGTATTCGTTTTGTGGGTACGATTGAGGTCGTATTCGTATTTTATTTGCGGGAGTGATTGAGGTCAGTCTTCCTTTGCGGGTGCAATTGAGGTTGTGTTCGTTTTGTGGGTGCAATTGAGGTCGTATTCATATTTGAGGGAGTGATTGAGGTCAGTCTCCCTTTGCGGGTGCAATTGAGGTTGTGTTCGTTTTGTGGGTGCGATTGAGATCGTATTCGTTTTCTTGTGGACATGATTGAGGTCATATTCCCTTTTTCCAGCACGCTCCATCTCGTTGTTCTCATCATTAGCAAATTTCTGGGGTTCTTTCAGTATTCAATCCCCGTGTATCCTGGAATGTCTGAGAGTCGTTGCTATCATACCACTCAGGACCAAGTTGATTGAATAGGGGCAGCTGTTGCACCCCGAAATTTGCCCTTCTTACTTTTACTAACTGGCTTATGTTTCATTTCATTTTTTGCATCATCCTGTATGCATATCATTAGCATGGGGTCAAGGTGCCTGAGGCAGTTCGGAAAGGTCTTATCTGGTCTACTACATCATCAGGGGTTCACAGGTGGCAAGGGATCTCAAGTGGACTACTCCCTCCTAACTAATGCATGAATTAGGGTTTTGAGATTCTTGGGTTTATTGCTCCAATGGGCAGGCTCCTTGGGTTTTTATCATCATCAAATGGCATATCTTATCTTTGTTGGAGAGGATACACATCATATTTAGAGGAATTTGGATTTGGAGACTGTGTTATTTTCTCCTAGACTGAGGGTACCAAAACTAGGGTTTGCTATAAAGTCAGTTTATTTCTGATTTTTTGGGCAAGACTTGATTCCATGGTATTCCTTGGGTCCCTGAGTACCTAGGAGTGGAAGGTTGTCCATCAGTTTGATTCTAGAGAAGTTCAATTGGCCAATGGATTGAAAATTAGTTAATTTGGTCAAAAAGTCAACTGTGGTCAACACAAGGTCAAACCTCAAGATTTTTGGTCAACATCAAGATTATGGGGTGAAATTCATCATTTGATCAAGGGTTGATCATGATTCATCAGGGAAACCTCAGAATCATCAAGAATCAGGAGTTACTAAATTATGGTTTTTGTAGGAAAAGTCAACTATACTTTGACCAGGCCTAACTTCCACATACTTCAACAAAAATTCCTCAACCAAAGTCCATCTTGAAGGAAATTTAATTCCCTATAACTTTGTGTCTGACAAGCCAAGGCCAGAAATGCTTCATTTGGGAGATATGAGCCAAGACCTTATAGGTCATTTTGAAAGTCAACAAAAGTCAACCTTCTTCAAAAGCTCATAACTTGAACATGGAAGATCAAATTGACATGGGACCAAAAGGGTTGGTTAGAGGACATCTTGAGGTTTCTAAGAAGTATCAGTTTGCATTGAGGAGCTAAATATTGAAGGAGTTATGCTTAGTCAAAGTTGGGCAATTTTGAGGAGGTGCACAAAGCAAACTATGCCTAAAATCCAAATTTTGACAAATGGGCCATAAGTTTCTTAAACCAAACATAAGCATAAAGCCATGCACGACCCAAGGAGCATATATTTGATTTTTCCTCATTTTATTTTATTTTTATTGGATTTAATTAGTTAAATTCAATATTAAATGAAATAATTCAAAAAATAATTAAGCAATGGATTATTCAGGCCCAACTCATCATCAGAAAAATAACCCTAAGTATTTAAAACCTACTCATGCATTGGTTAGGGGAGAGGGACATGAAATTAGAGGAGTTCTCAAGAAAACCCTAAAGAAGGATTTCTCACCACAACTCACGATCCACAAGGTTTTGGCCAAAAGTTCTTCCACAAATATTTTCCTGGAGATTTCTAGAGTGAAAATCAACCTCCATTCGCAGCCAAAAGTAAAGTTTGAAGGTTGGATGGTTGCAGGTGGCGGCCGGCGGTGGAGCTCCGGCGAAGGGTGGTGGCCGGCCGGCGAGGGGAATTCGTGAAGAAGATGAAGCACAACCGTCAGATCTCAAATCGTGCGTCCGTGGGCACGCCACGTGTCACTGATTTTATGTTTTTATTTTTATGATTGTGTGTTTCTCGTCCCATGGAGTCCACCATGCGTCCATACATCACAACCCTTTATTTTCTTTTTATTTTGATCATATGGTTGTTGGCATGACAACACATTAAGTGAAACATGTGCGACGCACATGGGAGGGAGTATGGTGGACCATTTTTATTTTTGCTTTGTTTTCTGAGTTTATGGGCGGGCCGTGCTGTTCGCACCCCCCATTCGCTGGCCCAATGTCAACTTCCTCTTGATTTCATTACTAATCCCACCCCCCTGGTTTTTATTTTTTTATTTTTATTTTTCTGATACATATGGGCGGGCCTTCGCTATTCGTACCCCCGCCCTTCAGCCCACTTCAACATTCTAACATGTTTAAATTACTCAACGCACCCCCAGGTTTAGTTCCTCATTTTTTTTATTATTTTAATTACTACATTCTCATATTTAATTTTTAAAATACTTTCTCGCCTTTAAAAAATTCCAAAAAAAATCATGCATCGCATTTGTCATCTTAATATTTTTTACAATTTTTATTATTTTTATTTTTATTTTATTCTCATCATTTAAATTAATTGTTTAATGCAAATTCTTTTTAATTACACATCTCATGCATACTTGAACTTCTTGATTTTATTTCTCCTCATCTATAAAACATTTTTCACTCGTTCTTTTTGCATTCATTCATTAATATTTTAAATTGCATAAAAATATTTTTCTTGCATTTTTAATTTTTTTTCATGTTGCATTTAGGTCCTTCTCTTTGGCACATTGAATCTTATCCCTCACTTGAGTTTTGTATGACCGTTTGAATGGCTAACACTTTGAATTTTAGCAGGTATTTTTTATATGTTGTTTGCCTCTGGTTGAGGATCCCTAATGATTAATTTGGGAATTTTAGGAATCATTTTTCTAATTATTGGAGTTATTTTCACTTGAGATTTTCTTGCAGGCGCATCTTTGACCTTATATGGTTATCTGCTTGAAAAGGCATTTGTGCCAATTGCTTTGGGGCTGTTCTTTGTTTCTTTGGTTCATGTTTGGATTATTCTCATTATTGTTTGCCCTTGCTTGAGTGTCATTCACCTCATTCCTTTTATTCATATCTGTTTCTCACTAACCTTTTATGCAGGATCAAGGTAAGTTCCTTAAGGGTAAGGATAAGTATTCATGGTTACCCTTACCTTTTTCTCTCCTATCTTTATTCCTTAGGGTTTAGGTTGAACCTCACTAACCGTAGGTCACCCATGCATGATGACTTTAGGATTCATAGTCCCCTTTAGAGTTACCCTTGTGTCTTCTCTCTTCTCATCTCAAATTTCTTTAAAACACTTAATAATAATAAGGTGTATTGCGCACGAGCCTTAAGTATGGGGAATGAGAAATGAGGGGCTTCCTCTCATCTTTCTAGAATGCTTAGCGAGCGTCTTGTCTTGGGACGATGCGTTAAGTATTCGCCCCTGTGCCCTAGACTTTGGTGCAATGCAGCTTAGGAACAAACTTAAGCCACTTCTGTCCTAAAAAACACAAACCTACCTCAAACTATTTTGTCCTTCGGGACCTTCAAACTTAAAGGATATTTTCAAAAAGGGCACGTTACCTTCCGTCTGAGTCGCAAACAGGCATCGACCCTAACTGCCGGACGCGAACTTAACGTCGCTCATAAAAAACACAAAAAGAACTTGGTCCGAACTACGTTGACTCTGAATTCCCCATTGCACGAAGGGGGTACGTAGGCCTAGGACGTCGACGTCCTACCGAGTCTGTCTTTGTCTTCCCCTCTCCATTTAGTACAACCCTAGATGATAGTATGACTTACCCTTAGAATAGACAACAAGCGTGGATCCCATCGAGTACGATGGACGCGTGGGGTGCTAGCACCTTCCCCTCGCGTAACCGACTCCCGAACCCAGGTTATGGTTGCGATGACCATTCCTTTCCCTCTTCCTAAGGTTTATGCAGTGTTCCCTTTCCCTCTCTTGGGATAAATTTACACGGCTGGCGACTCTGTTTTTCCGCGCCACTCTCGCGTTTGTACCTGGATGAAAATCCTGGGAGCGACAGTATGGGATTTTGTTTAGTGTACTCGCTAAGATCTTTTCTTTCGATCTTATGCCAACGTATTCGCGTTTACCAAAACAGGGAAATCAGAGCGTTCGTAGTTCCTCCTATTCTATGGGAGGAAATGGTTGTTTTGGTGTCTTGTTCAAAGCCCAAGACGTGAAGCGAAAGGTGGTTTGTATCTTGTTCAAAGCCCAAGATGTGAAGCTGAAAGGTCTATTTGTATCTTGTTCAAAGCCCAAGATGTGAAGCTGAAGGTCCCAACTTTAGAGGGAATTTGTCATCTCTAAAGAGGGGGTTGTATGTCACAACTGTTTTATAAAGGAGAATTACTTTAACTAGGATTTGTGAATCCGGCAATGCCATAATTTCCTTTATAGGGGGTTTTAACCTGAAGGAGAAGACTTTAACTCAGTGTAGAGCAATGCTATCTTTCCTTAGGAAATTCTCATGCTAAAAGAGGGACAGTGGCATGGATGTAGATGATCCAGAGGCTTGCCGCTTACAGCGATTAGATGAAGAGGAAGGAGTTGTTGATGTTTGTGTACTGTGAACGAGGCACATCTTTGATGCTAAAAGGTTAATTGGATTAACCAGTGGTTTTCTTATACAAAGCCTAAGAGGAGGCTAATATGTGTCTCGTACAAAGCCCGAGAGAGAGGCTAAAAGGTTTTGACTCAATGATGGAATCTTTTGGTATCTCGTATAAAGCCCGAGATGGAGGCTATTTGACTCAACAAGGGAGTTTTTTTGTATCTCGTATGAAGCCCGAGATGGAGGTTGTTGCTTGTTTGGCTCAATAAGAACCTTTTTGTATCTCGTATAAAGCCCGAGATGGAGGCGAAAGGGGTGATTGACTCAATGAGGGAGTCTCTTATGTGTCTCGTACAAAGCCCGAGAGAGAGGCTAAACGTTGTTTGACTCCACTGAGGAGAATTATTGTACAAAGCCCAAGAGGAGGCTAGGGTACCTATTTAAGTGACAGGTCCAGTATACTGATTTTGAAAGAGAAAATTAGTTCTTATATGAGCAACACTGTACTCATGGATTTGATTCAAGGATCCGGGTTATTCCTGTTCTTTAAGGAAGCGGGAAATCCGAAGGGTATTGAGACTGTCCGAGTCTACGGGTTTCCTTCCTATTTAACGAAGGGGTCACTTGAGAATGTCTTTGAGACTCAAGGATATTAGACTGTCCAAGTCTAGAGTTTTATCTTTTGTACTATGCTTTGAGAAACAGTAGTATACTCTATGAAAGGACTGTTCCATGAAGATGACTAAGTTCTGTTCCTATACCTCTAGGAGGTCGTCGGGACAATTTGTACGAAGCCCAAGAGGAGGCTGGAAGCTTTTAGGAAGCCGGCGGGTCCTTGTACCAAGCCCAAGAAGAGGCTATCATTCCCGGAGGAAGAGATCATTATACGAAGCCTAAGAGGAGGCTGTGAATACTTCTAAGAAGCCGTAGGGTCCTTGTGCTAAGGCCAAGAGGAGCCGGGGTTGCTTTTAGGAAGCCTGTGGGTCCTTGTACGATGTCCAAGAGGAGGCCGATGCTTTTAAGAAGCCCGTGGGTCCCCAAACCCCGAGAAATTCAAGGCAATGCTATTCACCGAGAATAGGTCAAAGTCAGGAAAGTTCAAGAATTTGGAAGAAACTCAAAGATGCCATTCACAAAGAATACATTCGTCTTGGGGAGTAGAGCTTCTTGACAATTCCTAATGAGGACAGCCGAAGAGAAGACTGTATCTGGTGATCCTATTGGGGATCTAGTTGTCTATTTCTACGAATAAACGGAACGGCGTCACCTAGTTCTAGACGTAGTTGCCGGGGAAACTCAAAATATCTATACTATTATTACACAGTCGATATGAGTTTATGAAAGAAGACTTACAGCGAAACAGCCCCACAATACAGTTATATGTATATGAAAGCGGTAAATGAAAGTGATAACCACTTACTCGGTTGTAGAGATTCCATGCTGTTTGGTTAGTTGTTCAACAAAGAAAGATTGAAAACAACAGTATATTCAAAATCAAAGGAGAAAGTGCTTTGAAAAAGAAAGATTTGGGGCTTACAGCTCAAGGAGAGGCCCAGGGTTTTATCAGTGAGCGCACTGTTTGAATTTTGTACAGAGGGACTTATATAAGTGACTGAGGCCCAAAAAGGTTTTCTATACAAAGGGATGGGTCTTACACTATCTCAAGAGGCCCAAAAGGTTTAAAGAAAAAGAGTGGGGCTTATAACACGAGGGTAGGCCCAGATGATTTTTCCGTTTGAAATGGCGATCGCGTCGAGGTTTTCTTTTAACGCGGAGGGACTTATACAATAAGTGAGGCCCAAAATGTTTTGTTTAAAAGGGGATTGGGTCTTACACTCTATTAGAGGCCCAAAGTGTTTTTGAATGGGTCTTATAGCTCAAGGAGAGGCCCAAGGTTATTTTTCAAAAGGCGATGATCGTGCCGTTTATTTGAAAATGTACAGAGGGACTTATACAACGAATGAGGCCCAAAATATTTCTGTACAAGTGGGTTGGGTCTTACACTCTTTCAAGAGGCCCAAAGTGATTTGAAAATGATTTATGAGGGTTGAATTAATCCAAAAACCCTAATTTGTTTTCAAAAATGTATTTAATTGAATAAAAATTCAATTAAAAATGATCAAAATTGTTTAACATATGAAAAACAAATTGTGATTTTGGATTAATGCTTCAAAAATTAAGTATTGACCTACAAAATAATTAGAAAGCATTAAAAGTTGCAAACTCAATGTAGAAAAAATATTTAAAATGTCAAAAACAATTAAAATATTAATTCTTTGCAAAAATATCAATTATATGAAATAAATAATATTTTTGGGATTTTTTGATAAAATAAAATATTTTAACATTTTTGTGAATTATTAAAAAAAGAATCAACTCAAAATCATTAAAACTCAGAGAGAAATTAATTTTTGAATCAATTAAATAAAAATCACAAAATTCAAATATTTGAATTTGAAAGAAATGGCGCCAAGAACAGCTGAAGAACATGCGCGTGTTCTGGGTTTGGCTGATTTGCATTTTCTATCCAATCTCCCTGAATACTTGATTATAACATGCAATCCACATATCATTATGCTCGTCTCAACCTCACGATCATGTCTATGTCCATTAATTTCATTTAAATTAAACATATAACAAGAAATCATGAAAAATCCTCAAGAACCCTAATTTCTGCATGAAGGCTATGATTTTTGATACACGATTCAAACAATGCAATTAATTGGGGGAAAACATTCCATGCATGATTATGAACATATAGCCAAATTATTGTGCAGCAAAAATTGTATGGATCATAGAGTTAGAAGAGCTCATGCTTACCACTTGCAGCTGGTGATCGTGATTTGTGTTGGAGGTATTACAGCTAGGTTCCAATGATGTGGATAGCTTCCCTAGGTACCAAGTGATGTGTCTGAGTGCTTGGAATGGATTGAAATGGTTTGGAGTTGAAGATGGCACCTCAACTGCAAAACTGTCAAGAACTTGAGCAATTGGCTGGTGATTTTGTGAAATCAGTGTTCCAGATGTTATGTGAGTGTTTGGATCACTTCTATATGATGTATGTGAGGTGTGTGAGTGATTGGTTTGATTGGAAAAGCTCTCAAACTCAAAACCCGATAGCTACCTTGCTAAGAAAGGCATTTTTGCCAAGAGAGAGAGATTTTGAGGAAAGCATCTGTTAGATGGCATTGGTGTACTCAAACTGATCACAATTGAGCTCTATTTATAGTAGAGCAAGTTTGTTTTGCAAGGAATAGTGAATGGCAACTGGTAAGTAGGTTTGGCCAATGTTGTCCAATGGAAATCCAAGTCTCCTCTAGCCATTGACTAGAGGTTAGGGCACAGAGCTGTGGTTCCCTTGGTCTTGGATAAGTCTTGACTGCTTTCAGATGAGAATGGATCAGTCCATGCCACCTTGATGCTTACATTGAATGCTTCAATCCAAATTTGGAGTCTTGTCCCTATTTTGGTCATTCTAGGTTCAACATGCTATTTCTTGTTCCATGGACTTTGGAGGCTTGGCTCAGTGATTGTCCCCTTTAGATTCAATCCTCAGATGTGTCCAAGTGGATAGGAGCATTTGAATTTGGCTGATTTTGGCAAATCGAGCAAAGTTGCAAATTTTGCCTTGCCTTTGACAGATTTCAGCAAGGCAACTTTCCAATGTCATATCTCACGACTCAAATGGAATTTGGCAATGTTCTTGGCCATTTTGGAAAGCCCTTACATGATATAACAACTGTTTGAACATATTTGGTTTTGATCTCTTTTGAATCCAAGTGAAAAATCCCTCTACATTTGGCAAAAAGTGAAGGCAGATTCTGACTTAGTGAAAATTTCACTAAGTGTTGGAAAAAGTGACATTTTCACTTTTCAGCCATTTTGATCACTCCATAACTCAAAATCCTTAATGAATTGAACTACGGTCTAGTTGAAGTTTTTGTAGAGGGTAATGAGGGCTACAAATCCATCTTTGGATGAGAAAAAAATGGCTTTGTGGTTTAGGAGTTATGATCCTTCAAAGTTGGTACCCTTGTCACTTTATTTTTAACTTAGAAAATTTTCTAAGTTTTTATGGTTACCCCTTTTACAAGTTATCCCACTTTTCTTGATTTTTCTTGATGAATGATGATTCAAATCATACATTAACATCATTTTAGGGTTAAAAATCAATTTTGGTGAAAAATCTCAAAAAGTCAAAGTTGACTTTTGTGCACAGTTGACTTTTTATCAGATGAATTCCAAACTGTGCAATTCTTCAGGAAATCATGTCCTTGACCTAAATCAAACTTGATGGACATGTTCCATGGGTGTCATAGGGTATATTGGGGCATGTCCTAGGGCTTGGGAGCATGTCCTGGTCAAAAGTCAAAGTTACAGTTGACTTTTTCCTTAAAACCCTAATTGTGGTGCAAATGAAATTGAGACTTGTTGCTCAAGCTTCTTGGATTAATCCATTGTTACAAATGGATAAATATAGCTTATTAGAGACCTTCAAACCCTCTCTTGAGGTCTTGGCTCTTGATTTGCCCTAAAAGTCAACTTAGGGGTGAATTAGGTCAAGAAACCCTAATTCCTGATTTTTGATGAATGCATCCCCTGAGGCCAAATTGACTTGATGATTGGGTCCATGAGATTCCATGGAGTATATTAGGTTGTGTTTTGGATCATTGGCTCATGCCCAGAGGAAAATTTCCATCTGGAGGCCCTGATCGACCGAAACCCTAATTTGGTGACACTGACGATCTTGAAGCTTGATCCACCTAGAAGGGAGCAACCTTGTGCTTAATCCTTGAAGTGGGAGTCCTCTTGATCCATTGTGGATGTTTGAGAGGTTAGAAAAGTTGAAGATCATGTCATTCCTTGATTGATCCTTTGTCTAAGGCTCTGAGAGGGCTTAAAATCCTAATTTTGATTGTAGTGAATGCTCAACAACCCTTGAGGCATTTGATGAGGCATGATGGTTCATCCACATTGTGATGATGATTTGCACAATGATGGGAAATCTTAGTGGTCAAAATTTGGGGTATGACAACCATACTTAAAACACTTAGAGGACTTCATTAATCCAATTAACCAAAGATAGAACACATAGATACTCATCTGATATCCAATTGAGCATTTAGATAATACGGGGTATTACAACCAACTACATAATTATAACAACATTGACACACAATTGCATCAAACAATCATCAACATAACATCACCAATACAACTTCATAATTCATCAATCATAATGTTCATTCCAACAAACCCATAATTGCATCATTGATCATAACATAGAGAGAAGAGAAAAGCAATTCATGCATAGATTTAACCCACCCACAGTCATCATATAAACCCTTATATAATAGGAACTCCACTCTTACCTTAGATTCTTTCAAGGTTTTTCAACAATGGATTCCCTCTTCTATGCCCTAGCTCTCTTCCTCTTTCCTTCTCATTTCACGTTATTCTCTTTTTCCAATATCACATGTCTGACACTTTTTCTCTCAACTTCCCCTTTAATCCCTTTTTCTTATTTTAATATAATACAATTATAATTATAATTTCCACTAATTATTTTATTTAAATAATTTCCACATATTATTAAATTAAATAAATATTAATTAATATCAAATTATTAGTCTTACTCACCCAACCCAACCTCTATAATATTACTCACACACCCTTATCGTCTTAATTTCTATTCTCAAGGCCTGCCTTACACCAAAGAGTACCTCTTAACACACCAAAACACTAATAATTCATACGACAACACATAACTTAATTAGGAAAAATAAATTAAATGAACCGAGGCGTTACACCCAACGCCTCTCCTTCAAAAAATTTCTTCTTCTTTTGTTATCTTATCTGCTTTCTCCACTACCATCAACGCGATAAAACTTTGATCACGATGTTCAAACGACAACGAAACCTTTCAGATCTATGTTGCACGAAGACAAAATTTTCTCATTAAAACCTCAAATTCGTTCTCTGATTTACTTGTTGCTATTGGATTCCTTATTTTTCATGGTTTCGATCCTTAAGGATTGGTATTTTCAACATTTCTTTGCTAAGGTTTGTATTTTGTTACATGTGTTTGTGGCTTTGTGGAGGATCTACTTTGAACGGAAGGTTGAAGATCTTGCTTGGGATTGACTTAGACAAATTGTTGGTGATGTTCTCTTGGCACTTTCATTGGTTTTCTTCCTTATTTACTCTTTGAGAGGGAAGTATGATTAGTTTCACTTTTCTTTTATTTTTCTATTTCTTTTTTCTTTTCTCTATTGGGAAGATTATGGTTATGAATTTTTTGTTTTTAGTGTACTCTGTAAAAATCAGACAGAAATTACATGTTTTTTTACCAAGTGAGGATTTAAGCTGTGAGTTACCTTACCTTGAGTTCAAATTGCAGTAATGGAGCATCTTCATTGACTTATTATTTTTGGTTTGTAACTTTAAAACTTACAGTAATGGAACATTTTCATTGCAGTAATTTTGAATTGAATTGTTAATTGAATATTTAAAACTTATCCTGATTGCTATAGATTTGTGATGGTTTCCTTTGTAATTTTGAGTTGAAATTTACCTGAATTTTGTTTTGAATGATTATGAAAGTTAAGTTAAACTTACCTGAGTTTTTATCTTGATCGATGTTAACTAGAAAATTGATGCAACTATATGAATTTATGTTATTTAATTATAATTATATTATATTAATATTTTAGAACATTTAAAAAAAGACATTAACATAAATTTAAAATAAAAAAAATGAATTGGAAAAGTTCATGGTGAGTTGGCAGTGACAGGTAGGGCTGAAAATGAACCAAACAAACTCGAAAATAGCTCAGAACTCGATTCGACAATTAAATCGTTGAACTAGGTTCATGAACCAAATGAGCTGAATATGAGCGAAAAATTAAGTTCGTTAACTAAATGAGTTAAACTTGAACTATACATAGTTCAACTCGTTAGGTTCATGAATCAACTCGATTATATATGAAAATATTTATATTGTCTTTAAGAATAGGTTTAAAGATTTACTCCAAATCTTAATCCTATATTGTCTCTGTCGTACTGGTTATCGCAATAAAGTTGGCAATTGCATTTAGAGTCATCCTTTTTGGAGGCATTGTGACATTTGCTAAAATAACATGTGTAATAAAAATTGCAAGTGGTGTAATTATTTTGTGATGAAAATGTATCTATTTCTAGTAATTTTTGGAGTTGTGGATTTTTGAAACAAATTTAAACTCCAATTGAGTAGTTTTTCAATTAAACTTTCAAATATATCTCTTAAAATTGATGTAGATTTTAAATTAGTAGATTTTTGAAACAAAGTTAAACTCTAATCTGATAATTTTTATTTTATTTTAATATTTTCTTTTTAAAAAATATTAATTTAAAAATTTTAAATATATAAAAAAAATAGACTTAAAAAATGGTTTTTAAGTTCGTGAAGCAAGCGAGCTGAACCTAACGAGATGAACTGAATTGTTCGTGAACTTATAACAAGTCGGGTTTGATCTTAAAAAAAGTTTGTGATGAACTCGAACCGAAATTTGAGGTGAACCAATTTTTAACGAGTTGAGTCGTGCTGAGACGAGTTCTATTTGACTCAACTCATTTCCAGCTATAGTGACAGGTCAACAAAGTATGCGCCAAATCATTAAAAATTGCCTTTAGATTTAAAGGGGACTAAAATTAAAAAAAAAATAAAGGGACTAAAATTCCAGATTTTAAAATGGGGGACTAAAATCGGAAAAAATGGATAATAGGGGGATTAAAATTGCAAAATAGCCTAGATTATATTTTGTTGTCAATTTGAATTATCCAACTATTCGATTACCTTTTTTTAATTCCATTTCTGTAGAGATTCAGAAGGATTTTGTAAACAATATATTAGACTTATCATTCTTTAGATTCAAGTAGTTCTTGGGGCTAACTTGTTTTCCTTTTTATGTCATTTTTCTTTGCAATATATTGACCTTTCATTAAAAAAATAATTTAACTAGAGAACATTGAACACTTATGTTAATATTTTAAATTATTATAAATTATATTATTATTTACATTATCAAAATGATTTAAAAATCTCTATGTTTTTTAATTATAAAAAAGTTTGCATGAGTTAAATTTGTGAGAATTACTAAAGTCATAAAAAATCCAAAGACTTAAAGAATATATATATATATATATATATATATATATATATATATATATATATATTGTTCTGGATTGGGCAGACACTTGGCCCAGAGTAGGGTAAGGCCCAATCCAGTCCAACTTTTGACAAGGCTCAATAACTGGATTAAGACAATCTAGCCGTTGGGCACAATCTAGTCGTTGGGTACAATATAGCCGTTGGGCACAATATGACCGTTTAGGACGTCCACCTCACACGCTTGACAGTTCACGCGACCAACTGCCACTCCGGACTTCACGGGGACAGTTGGACCAGGTCAAAAGGTCACACGCTAGACCTTCCACCTGGCAGTCTCCCATTGGCCGACCAGTTATTTCGGCCACATGGGAGACCTTGGCCCCGCGCTGGGCGTTATCTCTATAAATACCCTCTCACTTGAAAGGATCAAGTTTGATCATTATTCAATATTCTAACTCATACCTAAACGCTTTGTACTTGCTTTCTCTCTAGCCAAACTTACTTTGACATCGAAGTACCTTGCAGGTACACCCCCCTCCTCTCCTACATTAATCATCGCTACCCTACACGGAAGGCCACGAAGATCCATTCTGATCACCTCATATAAGTGGCGCCGTTTGTGGGAAACATCGCTTCCCGGTCTCCCTTGATAATCATGGCCTCCAACAGAAACGATGATGCCCATCAAGATCCTGTTGTCGTCGTTACGTTGGATAACGTTGACCACCACAACCCCGGAGCTACGATCCAGGAGACCGACCACCGGGACGGAAAGACTGCATCTCTTTCTTCCGATGATGTGAGACCATGCACACAGTCTTCCAGTCACGTCTTTGAGCCCATACATGTCCCTCAAAATGCTGACCCCAAAACTGCCACCCTCATTGCCTCTCTCAACAAGTCCAACTACCTGATCTTCCAATAGGGCGAGAAGATCAACATGTTGGAGCATGCCCTTCATGAGCGACTTCCTTTGCAAAAGCCTTGCAATCCATCTCCACGCCCTCAGTCTCCCCCTCAGAAACGTCGGCGAGACAGATGCAGTAGCATTTCTCCCGTCAGGGGACGATCGAAATCGGAAGAACCTGAGCAAGAGGTCACTAGGAGACGACACCGTACTCCTCCGCGGAGATCCAAACATTCTCCTGCCCCAAAGAGGACCAAGCCCTCAGAAAAGCATCGTGAACATCTTCGTCAGCGTCGACATACTCCTCGACGCAGCATAAGTTGCGAGCGCATCCACTCCCCTTGCAAGTCATCGAGCACGAGCACCGATGACAACGTCCATGGACCCCTATCTCAGGAGATCATGGACACCCGTATTCCTCGCGAGATGGAGAAGCCTCCTCCTCTATCTCTCTATGATGGCACCACAGATCCTGGCGACCACATAGAAAACATTGAAGCCATGTTCCATTACCACAATGTGAGTGGAGCCATTAAGTGCAGGTTGTTCCCCATCACCCTCAAGAAGGGGGCCATGACCTGGTATAAGAGTCTTCCTCAGGGTTCAGCCACCTCGTGGAAGGACCTGAAGAACCAGTTCTCCTGACACTTCACTACTTCCAAATGACATCCCAAGTCAGAAGTCACTCTCGAAGGCATCATTCAGGGCAAGGACAAGCCTCTACGTGCCTACATTGAGAGATTTAACAAGGAAGCTGTAGAGGTCCACACTACGGACCATATGGAGAAATACCTCCCCGAGAAGGGGCTGAGGCCGGAGAGTGAGTTCCACAAAGTAGTGGGCATCGAGACACCTCGCACCCTGGCGAACTCCTACGTAAGGCCCAAACTTATATACAGTGCGAGGAGAAAGAAGCCGCGTACAAGGCCCGGGATTCCAGGGATCAGGAAAATTCCAGGGCAACAAAAAGGGGCGACTCAGAGGCTCACCGGAGTGACAAGGAGAGACGACGAGACGACCGTCCTCGCGAGCATAAGGAACTTATTGGTCGCTTCATAGAATACACCTTATTGACAGCTCCCCGCGAGCACATTCTCTCTGAATGCATTAATATGGAGTTTAAGCAATGGGGTATCCGTTTCCCCAAGCCAACAACGTCAAAGGGAAACACGGACAAGAGCAAATATTGCCGCTTCCATCGCAGTCACGGTCATGTGACCGAAGATTGCGTTCATCTGAAGGACGCTGTTGAGATCCTCATTAAGGAGGGTCACCTGAAATAGTATACGAAAAAGGGAGAAGCTTCCCGGCAAGAGACCTCTGAGTCTAAGAAGGAAATGGAAGCTTCGCCATCCAGTCCTCCCCCTCAGGTTGTCATGTCTATCACGCGGCCAGAGGACTTCTTCGTCCCTGACTACCCCAAAGATCCTCCCCAGATCACACCGCACATAACACCTGGGAGACCTTCCCCACGACAATGGTTATCTCATGTGGAGGATACAACGAGCTCAGTGTAGGGTCGGTCAAAAGGAAATTCTACTAGCTGATTGACTGCAGCCCCGACCGACTATCCACGCTCGAGAAATTCCAGAGGCGTTCTCAGCCCATCACATTCTATCGTGAAGAGTTTCCTGGGGGCTCCCCGAACTCACAAATTCCTCTGCTCATCAGGGCAAGACTGGCTAGCACTGATGTCCGAAAGATCCTGGTCGACCAGGGCAGTTCGGTGGACATCATGTACACCAGTTTGTTCCTCGCCTTGAAGCTCGACCTGAAGAATCTATCACCGTACGTGGGATCAGACCTGCAAGGATTCAGTGGGCAAGGGACGAAGATTTTCCCAGCAAGGAAAGCCAGGCCGACAAAAAGCCAGCTCTCTTAGTGAACATAATCGACCTCGACAGCCGGATCTCTAAAGAAGGCGAGGAAGACAGCAATGAAGGCGCTTTAGCAGTGACAGACAGCTTCCTTGCATCAACCATCATGCGTCCGATACTAGATGGGAAATTTGAAGTGATCACGTTCGGAGACAACCCGAGCAGAGAAGTCAAGATAGGCGCAAGACTAGCCGAAGAGGTAAAGCAGCGGCTGAAGATGTGCCTGAGAGACAATGCAGACTTATTTTCTTGGAGCGCGGCGGACATGCCCAGCCTTGACCCTGAGACTGCCTGCCATCAACTCACCATCGACCCAGCAGCTCGAGCGGTAGTGCAGCGCAGACGCAAGCAATCTGGCGAAAAGGCATAGGATGCCGAAAAACTTGTAAAAGACCTCTTAGAGGCGAAGTTTATCTCGGAGGCCAGGTATACAACCTGGTTGTCCAATATTGTACTAGTCAAAAAACATAATGGAAAGTGGAGGATGTGTATAGATTATACTGATCTCAATCGGGCTTGCCCGAAAGACACTTATCCTCTACCTAGCATAGATAAGCTGGTAGATAATTCTGTAGGTTTCAAACTCTTGTCCTTCATGGACGTCTACTCGAGATACAACCAAATTCCCATGGCTAAAAAGGACAAGAAATATACCGCTTTCATGACCTCGTCGGGGAACTATTACTATAATATAATGCCCTTTGGTTTGAAAAACATTGGGGCCACGTACCAGCGCATGATGAACAAAGTCTTCCGATCAGAAATCGGAGACATGCTCGAAGTATATATGGACGATATGATCCTGAAGTCCCAAGAGGATTTCAATTACATGGTCCACTTACAAAAGGTCTTCGATCTAGCAAGAAAATTCAAAATGCATTTTAACCCAAAAAAATGCACCTTCGGCGTACGGGCATGGAAGTTCCTCGGCTTCTACCTCCCCGAGAGGGGGATTGAGGACAACCCCGACAAATGACGAGCGTTTCCTGAATTTCCCACGCCAAGGTCGAAGAAATCTATATAATCCCTCAACGGGATGTTTTCCTCACTATCTCCCTTCGTGGCCAAGTCTCCCTAACACTCTCTGCCATTCTTCAAGCTTCTACTAAAAGAGGCCACATTCAAATGGACAGAGGAATGCGAGCAGGCTCTGCTCCACCTCAAGCGAGCCTTGTCGGAACCCCCCGTTCTGTGATGATCGGGCAGCAGGGAGAAGTTGTACCTGTACCTCTCCATCACTAGCGAGGCCATTAGCGCCGCCCTTGTTCGTGAAACACCCGACGGGCAAAAACCCATATACTTCACGAGCAAGGCTTTGCAAGTGCCAGAACTCAGATACCAGTAGATCAAGAAGGTGGACCTCGCCCTCATCAACGCCGCGAGGAGATTAAGGCACTACTTCCTGGCCCACACGATAGTGGCGCGAATAGACCAGCCCATAAGACAGCTGCTTAGACGGCCAGACATGGCCGACAGAATGCTCAAATGGTCTCTAGAGCTGTCAGAATTTGACATCCAATACGAGGGTAAGAAGGCCCTCAAGGCGTAAGCCCTGGTTGATTTCATGGCGGAAATGACACCTCAAGCGTCCTCATCAAGCGAAGCACACAGGTGGACCATCTTCGTCGACGGTGCGTCCAATTCCACGGGTAGTGGTGCAGGCATCATCCTCAAGAATGAAGAAGGAATCCTAACTGAAGTGTCATTAGTCCTGTCTTTTCCTACATCGAATAATCAAGCCGAGTACGAGGCATTCCTCAAAGTCTTACGGTTGGCCGAGGACTTGGGCGCCAAGGAAGTGAAGATCTTCACAGATTCCCAGCTCGTGGCGTCCCAAGTACGAGGAGAGTATTAGGCTAAAAATGATCACCTCATCGAATACCTGACGCTGGTAAAAGAAAGGATAACTAAGTTCAAGGCATGGGAAGTCCAACACATCCCTTGCGAACGAAACACTCGAGCAGATGTCCTGTCAAAACTGGCTAGCACCAGAAAGAAAGGTGGCAATAAATCTGTCATCCAAGAGATAATCCCTCGCCCAAGTATCGAAAAGTCATTAGGGCTACTCGACGTAAACTCCATTGGCAACAGCAGCTGCTGGATGACCCAGGTATACAATTACCTCACCAAAGAGGAGTTGCCCGAGGACAGCAAGGAGGCCAGCGTGACCAAGCGAAGGGTCTGCTCATACATCCTGGTCGATGACAAGCTCTACCGGCGGGGATTCTCACTCCCCCTCCTAAAATGTGTTGAGGAGAACAAGGTCCCCGAAGTTCCCTAAGAAATTCACGATGGTATCAATGCACAACACTTGGGAGGGAGGTCCTTGGCATGAAAGGCCCTGTGAGCAGGATACTATTGGCCGACCATGCAGAACGGCACTAAGGAACATGTCAAGAAATGCGACAGATGCCAGGGTCACGGGGACAAGCACTTGGAACCCCCTAACGAGTTGAAGACTTTGTCCTCGCAATGGCCCTTCGCCTGATGGGGGATGGATATCCTCGACCCCTTCACAATGGGGTCCTATCAAAACAAATTTCTCATCGTGGTCGTCGATTACTTTACAAAATGGATCGAAGCTAAAGCTCTCGTCAAGATCACAGCCTTTAATATACTTCGTTTATACAAAAGGAACGTCCTTGCGCGATTCGGGGTGCCCCAGGCCCTTGTGACCGACAACGGAGCCCAATTCACGGACAGGAAGTTTCAAGACTTCGTCGCCAAATTAGACACAAAGCAACACTTCACTTTCGTCGAGCATCCCCAGACTAATGGGCAAGCAGAGGCCACGAACAGGGTGATCTTTCGAGGTCTAAAACGAAGGCTAGGCGAAGCCAAAAGGAGATGGGTCGAAGAGCTACATAGCATGCTCTGTGCCTATAGAACAACCCCATACTCAACCACCGGGGAGACTCCTTTCCGACTAGCCTACAGAACCGAGGCAGTAATTCCGGTGGAGATCAGGGAACCTTCTGGATGAACTGAAGCTCCTCTCGACGAGGAGCTGAACGACGAGGCTCTGAGTGAAGAGCTCGACCTGGTTGAAGAGATCCGATCAGGGGCAGCTCTCCGCAAAGCTTCGCTGAAACAAAAAATAACTCTGCGCCACTACGCTAAAGTCATAAAGCGTGACTTCCAAGTTGGTAGCCAGGTCCTACGTAGAAATAAAAAAGATTCACACGAGGGCAAGCTGGCCGCAAATTAGGAAGGGTCGTACCAGGTCAAATAAAAAACAAGCACCGATGCTTACTACCTCGAACGGGTGGACGGAGAACCGTTTGCTAGACCATGGAATATTGAAAAGTTCAAACAATATTACAGTTAGAACTAATGATCAGTCAGGGCTAACTGTCGATAAGCTCCCCCTCACTACGGAGAGGTTGCTCTGCCACAGGAGTGTACCCTGGTGCAAGCACAATCCTCAACTTATTCAACAAATACCAGTTTCTACTCATGGAACGAGCATACTATGTGCCCAACGGGGATACCTCAATCGAGCTCCGTCGTTGTCGTACCAGCATGGCAAGACACCCAGCACGCGATGGGTAAAAGTCCAAGCCTGGTGGGATTAGGACCTTGACTGAGATCCTAGTCCCGCACAGCGGAAACTACTTTCGTCTCCTCAACAAGTTCCCCAAACTGTCGAGTACCAGCACGAGTCGAGCAAACTCCTACATCTATCAAGCATAATTCGCAAATATTAACAGTATACACACAAAACGCAAGGCATATAATGCCAAACACAAAGATATATATATATATATATATATATATATATATATATATATATATATATATATATATATATATTTAAGTACGGCCACGACGCCGGAAAGTTAACATTACAAACATGGGCCAAGCCCAAACATCAGTTACAATCAAAATGGCACGCAGGCCAACCAAACACAAAGGTATAAAAATAAAAGTTACGCTTCATCGGTGGGAAGCTTTGGGGGAACCACCTGGCCGTCAACAACTTGGTTCAGCACGCCCATGCCCTCGGTGAGCAGCTGTTCCACCGCAGCATTGAACCTAAATTCTGCCGCGCCCAGGTTATCCTATTCGAGGATGCAGATTCTCTCAATTAAGTCTCTTCGGGTCTTCAAGGCCCACTCCTCCTCGGTCTCATCTCGGTGATAAGTATCTATTTGTAAATGAATTTCAGATCAATTTTCTGCAATTTTAAGCTATTTTCCAAATGCCTGATTGTGAAACAGCTTATTTTTAAGTGATTTTTGAATCAATGTCTATTTTTGGTCCCTTTGATGTTTTTGTTAGTTTTGCAGCATTTTTCGTAAAAGGGACGCGGCAAAAATCAGAAGAAAACACGATGAAATCAGCAAAGTCACGTGTCTGCAACAAACAGTACATTCTCCAGGCGAATGGGTGGCGGAACGAAAGATTCGCCCGGTGAATGCCTGGCGAGTCAGCTGGTGAGTGAACTTCTCAATTCCAGTAGCTACTGGAAGTGTTTCGCTGGAAGATTCGCCTAGCGAAGGTATGGCGAAAGGGATTCTCCTGGCGAGGCTGGAATTCGCCTGGCGAATGCAAGATTTTTTCCCAGATTTCTCTGCACTGTTCTGTCACGTGGGTTGTACTTAAAGGTTTCTCTAGGAAAATTTTGTAGCTCGCCTGGCGAATTTGTCTGGACAGAAAGTGGTATTTAGGGTGTTTGTTAGATATTTTTGAAAAGAAGACTTTTAGAAATAATCTTTGTAACCTAGAAACCTCTTGGGAGTTCAAAAACTTCAACTTTTGTTATTTTTCTTAGTTTAAAAGCTTTTATGCTTCAATCCTTGAATCTATGAAGATTGATGCTCCAAAAGCTTTGCAACTTACTTGTCAAGCAAGCTACCATGTCTATGGCTAGCTAAAGCACTTTTGTGTCAAGATTAGAGGTAGATAATCCACACTTTTGTATGTATTAATCTTGGTTGTAAGTTTGTGAACCTTGTTGATGATATATATAGAAGAAAAACTTTGTTGACATGGTTTATATGTTGTTTAATTCATGTTCGAGAGAAATGTTTTAAATTTGACCTAAGTTCTATTCCATCAATATTCATAAGGCTAGAGATATTTTTGAATGTTGATGTTCATAAATATTGAACTTGAATGTTATCATATTGGTAGTTTGTGTGAGAGATCAACAAAGGATCAATATGGTAAATCCCACAACAAGTGTTCGAGAGAAACTTGTTGAGAGGATATGTGGTTATATTTATTGTTAACAAGTTCACACGCTTCGTCGAGTTGATACGTACGAAACGGATTACCGAAAACTAATCTTGACATGTTTTTACAAATCTTTAAAACCAATCTTTTTATCGTTGTTTTCTAGAATTCAAATGCAAACGGTCCGATTGAAAAATTACCAAAACCTTTGTTAAGATTAAAGTTTGAAACCCTTTTAACTATCGAACGGCGGCAATATATACAATCTCTGCGGATTCGATAAAACACCCCCCCCCCCCCCCGAAAACTGTATCAACAAATTATCGCTGTTGCTGGGGATTGTTTTTATATTGCGAGCATTGCAATAGTTATTGAGTTTTAAACTTGTTAACTTTTTCTTGTGCTTGTTGATTTGTTTGGTTTAGTGTGCAGACTTCGTTTTATGCGAGGGAAGTTACCTGCGGACCAACTTCTGTTTGATCCCGAGATTGAAAGAACCGCTCGTAAAATTAATAGCAGAACAAGTTAAAGGAGGCAACTTGCCAAAGAAAGACGCGAGCGAGAGGAGAGTTCAACTTCTATGCAAATACCACAGTTACCGCCCATCATAACTGAACCACCACCACCACCACCTGCTTCTAGACCTTGTACTAATAGTCGGAGACATACAACACAATTTGCACGCAATGCTCAGAATGGTCGACATTCAGAAATGAAAACTGGTATCCTCTCGCTTCTATATCAGAACCCTTTCACTGGTATGGATCATGAGGATCCTTTTACACACCTGACTAAGTTTTATGAGATTGCGGGAGCAACTGGTGCACCCGAAGCTGAAGAAGAATCAATGTTTAAGAGACTATTCCCGCATTCCCTCATTGGGAAGGCCAAGGAATGGTATCTTGATCAATCTACGGCAATCATGACAGACTGGAATGTACTTAAAGAAAAGTTTTTGGAACGATTTTTTCCACACAATCGTTTCATGGAGGCTAAGACAGCAATCGCAGTTTTCACTCAAGGTGGAAATGAATCTCTCAACGAAGCTTGGGAGAGATTCAAATCCATGTTGAGAAAGTGTAAAGGGCATGGTTTCGATGAGATTTCTCAAATTCATATTTTTCGAAATGGTCTTCAATTAGTGCATAAAAACTTGTTGGACGTCACCACGGATGGATCCTTAATGAGCAAAACTATCGAAGAAGCCATTGCCATAATTGACAAGATGGCTTTAAATGACCATCAGGGGAACCATAACTGTGGCCCTTCTCAAAGGACACCGGGAGTTTTGGAGTTGGGAACCAATGATGCTATACTTGCTCAAAGTGAGTTATTATCCCAACAAGTTGAGTTGTAAACGAAACAAATGTCCAAACTTCCTCAACATCTCAAAGAGATTCATGACTCCTCAAGCAAGAGTGTGCAAGTAGCTTGTTGTGAATTGTGTAGAGGAGATCATCTTACCGAATATTGTCCTCCGATTATGGAAAAGGTAAATTATGCTGGAAACCAAAATCAAGGATACCAACCTCGACCTCCTTACCAACAAGGCAACCAAGGTTACCAACCTAGAGGTAATCAAGGCTATCAACAACCGTGGAGACCGCAAGAAACTGGACCTTCGAATCGTCAACAATCCCAAAATTATAATTAACCTCCACAAGTTTCGGTTGGAAATACAAAACTAGAGGACACTCTCACGCAATTTATGCAAATGTCAATGTCAAATCAGAAGAATACTGATGCGGCCACAAAGAATCTTGAAACGCAAGTCGGACAATTATCAAAACAATTGGCCGAGCAACAAAAAGGAACTTTTACGGCAAATACTCTACCAAATCCAAAAGAGCATTGTAAGGCTATTCTAACAAGAAGTGGAAGAGATATTGACATGGGCATGGGTGAAGTTGTAGTGGAGGAGGATGTAGTTGAAAAAGAAAAAGATAGTGATGAGATTGAAGTAGAAAAATTTTTTTAGGGTGATTTAGTTGAAAATGAAAAGGAAAAAAGTGAGGTAGAAGAAAAAAAAAGGAGAAGAAAAATTGAAAAAAACTAGGAAGGGGAAGGAACCATTGAATAATATCCTGATCCAACATTTGCCATATCCTCATGCTCCTTCAAAGAAAGATAGTGCGAGGCACTATGCTCGGTTTATGGATATTTTCAAACAATTGCAAATAAACATTCCATTTTTTGAGGCTTTGGAGCAAATGTCGAAATATGCAAAATTTATGAAGGATATTCTCATAAAAAAGAAGGGGTGTACGAATCAAGAGACTATCATGGTGGATGCTAGTTGTAGCGCTATCATTCAACGTACTCTCCCGAGGAAAGAAAGTGATCCGGGACGAGTCACCATGCCGGTTACAATAGGAAATATCTATGTGGGCAACGGGTTGATTGATTTGGGCTCTAATATCAATTTGATACCTTTGTCTATTGTGAAACAGTTGGGAAAGATGGAATTGAGATCCACTCAAATGACATTGCAACTTGCCGATAAATCCACTACCCGTCCTCACGGTGTAGCGGAAGATGTATTGGTTAAAGTGGACAAATTCTTATTTCCTATTGACTTTGTGGTGATTAAAATGGAGGAAGATGAAGACGCTCCATTGATTCTTGGAAGACCTTTTATGAAAACTGCTAGAATGGTAATTGATATGGACGACAGTCTTATGAAGGTTAGAGTGCAAGATAAGGAGGTTTGTTTCAATCTATTTGAGGCCATGAAACACAAGAATGACAAAGGCAGTTGTTTTAGAATAGACGCAACGGAAGAAGCAATAATGGATGTCACAAAGCAAGTTCATGTAGTGTCTCCTTTGCAAAGAGCTCTTGATGATTCCTTTGAGGTATTTTTCGATGAAGAAGAAAGGGCACTTGAAGAGTGTTTGAGGGAACTTGAGTCTTTGGAGGAGTTATAACCTTGGGAATGTGAAGAGGAAGTGTTAAAGAAATAAGTGAGTGAGGAGAAGTCTAAACTTGAATTGAAGGTTTTGCCTTCCAATTTGAAATATGCTTTCCTTGATGACGGTTGTACCAAACCGGTTATCATTAGCAACATTTTATCTGACAATGAGGAAAACCGGTTAATTCAAGTTTTGAAGAAAAATCAAGAAGCAATGGGATGGACTCTTTCCGACCTAAAAGGAATAAGTCCCTCTTATTGTATGCATCGAATATTCATGGAAGAGGATTTCAAACCGGTCGCTCAACCGCAACGCCGTTTGAATCCAACGATGAAAGAACTAGTGAGAAAAGAGGTTGTCAAGCTCTTGGATGCCAGTATGATTTACCCAATTTCCGATAGTCGTTGGGTAAGCCAGGTCCAAGTTGTGCCTAAAAAAGGAGGAATGACCGTGATCCAAAATGAAAAAAATGAGTTGATTCCGACAAGAACGGTAACGGATTGGAGGATGTGTATAGATTATAGGAGGCTAAACACCGCTACAAGAAAAGACCATTTTCCACTTCCGTTTATGGAGAAAATGTTAGAAAGATTGTCGGGCCAATAATTCTATTGCTTTTTGGATGGTTACTCCGGTTATAACCAAATTTTGGTTGACCCGGAAAACCATGAGAAGATGACATTCACTTGTCCTTTTGGGATTTTTGCCTACCGAAAGATGCCTTTTGGTTTATACAACACACCGACAATGTTTCAACGTTGTGTTCAAGCAATTTTCTCCGATCTTATTGAAAAAATGATGGAGGTATTCATGGACGACTTCTCCGTGTTCGGAGTGTCTTTCGATCTTTGTTTGAGAAATTTGGAGGTCGTTCTTGAACGGTGTGTTGAGACAAATTTGGTATTGAACTGGGAGAAGTGCAATTTTATGGTAACGGAAGGGATTGTGCTTGGCCACAAAGTCTACTCTAAAGGCCTTGAGGTTGATCAAGCAAAAATTGAAGTGATTGAAAAGTTGCCTCCTCCAATAAATGTCAAAGGCATCCGAAGTTTTCTTGGCCATGCTGGCTTTTATCGGCGGTTTATCAAAGATTTCTCCAAAGTTGCAAGGCCATTGAGTAATCTACTCAACAAAGATAAGTCCTTCTCCTTTGATGATGAATGTTTAAATGCCTTTAAAATTTTGAAAGAGAAACTCATCACCGCACCCATAATCGTTGCTCCAAATTGGACTTTGAATTTTGAATTAATGTGTGATGCTAGCGATTATGCCGTTGGTACGGTGCTTGGGCAAAGAAAGGCCAAAATTTTTCATCTATTCATTATGCGAGTAAAGTTCTTAATGAGACGCAAGTTAATTATGCCACCACTGAAAAAGAATTACTCGCTATTGTTTACGCACTTGAGAAATTTTGGTCTTATCTGATTGGGTCTAAGGTGGTAGTCTACACTGACCACACGGCAATTAAATATTTTCTCACTAAGCCGGATTCGAAGCAAAGGCTCACCCGGTGGATCCTTTTGTTACAAGAGTTTGATTTGGAAATCCGTGACAAGAAAGGATCGGAAACTTGGTAGCAGATCATTTGTCTAGGTTGGTCAATGTAGAGGTAACTCACCGTGAGAATGAGGTCCGTGAAGAATTTTCGGATGAAAAACATTTTCGAGTACAAGTTAGGTTGTGGTTTGCGGATTTCGCTAACCACAAAGCCCCCGGTTTTATATCGGAGGACCTAACTTGGAATCAAAGACGGAAATTCCTCTCGGATGCCTATTACTATGTTTGGGATGAACCATACTTGTTTAAGTTAGGAGGTGACAATTTGTTAAGGAGGTGTATCACTCTTGATGAAGCCAAAAGTATCCTTTGGCATTGTCACAACTCGCCGTACGGAAGGCATTACAATGGTTTAAGAATGGCAACTAAAGTCCTCCAATCGGGCTTTTATTGGCCTACATTGTTCAAATATGCCAATCTCTATGCTAAAAGTTATGATACATGCCAAAGAAGTGGCGGGATTGGAAAAAGAAATGAAATTCCCTTGCATACAATTTTGGAAGTCAAAGTTTTCGATTGTTGGGGTATTGATTTTGTCGGACCATTCCCACCATCTTTTTCAAACGAGTATATTTTAGTTGCGGTTAACTATGTTTCCAAGTGGGTGGAAGCAATTGTGTCACCAAGGGCCGATGGCAAGACGGTGATAAAATTTTTAAAGAAAAACATATTCTCCCATTTTGGTACCCCTCGTGTGTTAATTAGTGACGGAGGTTCGCATTTTTGCAATGCACCGCTCGAAAAGGTCTTAGAGGATTATAGTGTAAAGCACAAAGTCGCGACTCCATATCATCCGCAAACAAATGGTCAAGCCGAGGTGTCTAATAGAGAGGTGAGAAGAATTTTAGAGAAAACCGTGTCAAATTCGAGGAGAGATTGGTCACAAAAGTTAGATGAGGATTTGTGGGCGTATCGTACCTCTTACAAAGCACCAATCGGTCTAACTCCGTTTCAAATGGTTTATGGCAAGTCGTGCCACTTACCCGTTGAATTGGAGCATAAGGCTCTTTGGGCGTTGAAAATGTTGAATTTTGATCCGAGTTTGGCCGGTGAAAATAGAAAGGTTCAGTTGCAAGAATTAGAAGAAATGCGAAATAATGCTTACCATTCAAGTAAGATCTACAAGGAAAAAGTGAAATGATACCATGATAAGAAAGTTTCTCAAAAGGAATTCCGGGTTGGTCAGATGGTACTTTTGTTCAATTCCCACTTGAAATTGTTTCCGGGAAAATTAAAGTCCAAATGTTCTGGACCGTTTCTTGTCAAGGATGTTAAGCATTATGGAGCTGTCGTGATAGAGGACTTGCAGAAAAAAGAAAGTTGGACCGTGAACGGCCAACGCTTGAAAATTTATCTTGGAGGCGATTTTGATCGCGAGATTTGTTCCGTGTTTCTTGATGATCGTTGATCATCTTGGACCGTCGAGCTTAGCCGACGTTAAATAAACGCTTGTTGGGAGGCACCCCAACATTGTAAGTATTCATGCTTTCATTTGCTGTTTTGATGATTTGATTTGTGTGATAATAGTAGTGAATTTGGAAAATTTGAAAAAATTCTGCATTGCATCATTGACAGCAGAGAATTCTGCTTCTGGTGTAATTCACCTGGCGAATCCAATTTTGCCAGTCCCTCGCCACACATTCGTGAAAAATTTCGTCTAAAACACCCCCCTAAAACTGTTCCAGGAGCTCGGATCATTTCGTCTGAAATGAAAAATTTTATCGAGAATACGCGAAGACCCGAGGTACATGCTACTACCCCTGTCATTTTTCCTTGTTTTGTAACAGCTCTTTGTCCTAAAAAGTGGATTAGGATGCCCGACGTGATTAATGAGAGGAGGAAGGGGGTTATCAATGATGATTATATTGAGCGGTATTGTAAGAATAAGTTGATTAAGAAGAAGAAGGGTGCAAGTGTTGGTCAAACATCCCGCTCGCAAGCTAGTGAGCAAGCTTGTGAGCAAACTGAGTCTCTTGATTATTGAACGTGGGATCCTAGAATGCGAGCGGCATTCAATTACTCGTGGGATATGGCTGAGGCTTACCAAAGATAATCGGAATTCAATTTCAATTGTATGCAATAGTTGTACCAGTTTCAAACCACACCGCAAGAAGTTGTTCCTTTTCCTACTAGGACGGATTATGATAATTATGCAAATTGGCCTGTGGATAGGTGTCCTTTCTTTTCAGGGGGAGGTGCAACTGGAGTTGTTGGTGCTGATGGTGAAGGTGGAGCTGATGATGATGATGATGGAGGTGACGAGATGCAAGATGATTTTAATGACTTGGTTAATTAGAGGAGGCTACAAAGTGAAGGATTTCTATTTTGTTTTATGTATTTTATTTTCAGCTTATAATACTAGTAAGTACTTTTGGGTCGCTTCGACGAAATTTCTGTTGTAGCATTTTGTCGCGTCGGCGAGTACAATTTCGGTGTGTTTACACCAGTACTTATAATATTTTAGTTTGGTGTTAAATTTTGTTTAGTTTAAATTCTGTTTTTATTTTATGTGTGTTTGCACAAAGAAAGTGATATTTGCCCTTAATTTTTGAAAATTTTGTGTGTTAGCACAAGAAGAGTGCTTTGTTAGCATTAAACATTGACGGCGATGATAGAATTCTTAATTTTGTGCACAGTCAAAATGTGAATATGTTGTGTAGAATTTCAGCGTGATTGTGAGTTGGTGTTATATACAAAATTATGGTAATGCATTGTGTTGTAAATACTTGTTCATGTGTGAATCAATTAGGACAAAACCACAAAAGTGAGATGCTTTCCATTGTTCACCAAAAATAGAGTCAAGTAATCGTTATTTTACTCGTTTTGTTCATGTTTAATCTTGTGAGTTGTTTTAAATGATTGGAAACTTAGAAATGATCAAGCCAAATTTTTGAGCACTATGAGGAAAACCACCTTTCCAAAAACACTTCAAGTAACCTTGTGAGTGTGCGCGTATTTGAAACTCCTTTTGAGCCTAAAAAGATTTTTTTTTGTGAATCATGAACCCGAATTTTAACCCGTTTTGAAGTGTATTTAAAATGAACTTGTAGCATTGTTGAAGTTGGGGAGAATGGTTTAATTTGAAAGGAGAAAGGAATGGGTAATACAATGCATTCTAAGAAAAAGAAATCAAAAACAAAAAGAAAGAAAAGAAAATCAAAAGAAGAGAATGCATTGTAAAAGGAAGGAATAAAGTGTGAAAAAGAATGAGAAAGTTGAAAAAGGAATGCTTTTCATTGTTATTAGCCTTCTTTTGTTCAATGACCGTTTAGATATGACCCTTATTTTTAACCCAAGCCAAATTACAACCATAAAAGTCCTTCGTGGTCTTTGTTTCTACTTATTTTTTATAACTTTGTGAGATGCATGCATGAATGATTCCGGATGTGGCACGATTGCTTGTGAGAGTATTTCGTCCCGTGTAAAATTATGTACATAGTGTGTTGATAATAAGTGAATTTAGGTGATTCAACGTGAGCTTGTAGTTACTTGATTTTGCATTGTATGATGTTGTATTTAGAACTTAATTCATAATTATGTTTTGATTCTATGCAACTTTGTGGAAATACTTTGTGCGTGTATGTGTCGAGTTTGAACCATTGATGTTTTCGGTTGATTTAGTGCGTGGAATTCTTGCTTGTGATTGTTGGAACTTACTTTTGTTTGAGGGCAAACAACGAGGCAAGTTGGGGAGAGTTTGATAAGTATCTGGTTGTAAATGAATTTTAGATCAATTTTCTACAATTTTAAGCTCTTTTCCAAATGCCTGATTGAGAAACAGCTTATTTTTAAGTGATTTTTGAATCAATGTCTATTTTCGGTCCCTTTGATGTTTTTGTTAGTTTTGTAGCATTTTTCGTAAGAGGGACGCAGCAAAAATCGGAAGAAAACATGATGAAATGAGCAAAGTCGTGTGTTTGCAACAAATAGTACATTCGCCAGGGGAATGGGTGGCGGAAGGAAAGATTCTCCAGGAAAATGCCTGGCGAGTCAGCTGGTGAGTGAACTTATCAATTACAGTAGCTACTGGAAGTGCTTCGCTGGAAGATTCGCCTGGCGAAGGTGTGGCGAAATGGATTCGCCTGGCGAGGCTGGAATTCGCCTGGCGAATGCAAGATTTTTTCCCAGATTTCTCTGCATTGTTCTGTCACGTGGGTTGTACTTAAAGGTTTTGCCAGGCGAATTTGTCTGGGAAGAAAGTGGTATTTAGTGTGTTTGTTAGATATTTTTGAAAAGAAGACTTTTAGAAACAATCTTTGTAACCTAGAAACCTCTTGGGAGATCAAAAACTTCATCTTTTGTTATTTTTCTTAGTTTAAAAGCTTGTATGCTTCAATCCTTGAATCTTTGAAGATTGATGCTCCAAAAGCTTTGCAACTTACTTGTCAAGCAAGCTACCATGTCTATGGCTAGCTAAAGCACTTTTGTGTCAAGATTAGAGGTAGATAATCCACTCTTTTGTATGTATTAATCTTGGTTGTAAGTTTGTGAACCTTGTTGATGATATATATAGAAGAAAAACTTTGTGTACATGGTTTATATGTTGTTTAATTCATGTTCGAGAGAAATGTTTTTAAATTTGACCTAAGTTCTATTCCATGAATATTCATAAGGCTAGAGATAGTTTTGAATGTTGATGTTCATAAATATTGAACTTGAATGTTATCATATTGGTAGTTTGTGTGAGAGATCAACAAAGGATCGATATGGTAAATCCCACAACAAGTGTTCGAGAGAAACTTGTTGAGAGTATATGTGGTTATATTTATTGTTAACAAGTTCACACGCTTCGTCGAGTTGATACGTACGAAATGGATTACCAAAAACTAATCTTGACATGTTTTTACAAATCTTTAAAACCAATCTTTTTATCGTTGTTTTCTAGAATTCGAATGCAAACGATCCGATTGAAAAATTACCAAAACCTTTGTTACGATTAAAGTTTAAAACCCTTTTAACTATCGAATGGCGGCAATATATACAATCTCTGTGGATACGATAAAACACCCCCTAAAACTGTTTCAACACTCAGTCGACCACCGATGAACAATCTAGCCCAGCAACATTTGCCTTCAGCTCGGCGTTCTCCTCCTTTACCCTCTTCAGCTCCTCAGTCATCTGGTTCATGTCCTTCAAGAGTTCGAACTTGGCTTCTAGGTTGCCCTCAAGATTTGTCAACCTGTTGTGTATGTCGACATTCTCTAACTCAAGCTCGGTGTTCTTGGTCTGCGCCTACTTGAAATCTGCAAGCAGAATTGTCTCAGCTTCCCCAAGGGCCAACGCCTCCTCCAGTACTCTCATCACAGCAGCCGCATCCTGGCATAGGAGTTTCCTCCTTACCTTAGGATCAGCGGACAGGGTAGCCGACGCCTCAAGTTCAGGCACAACAACAGGACCTTCCTCTTCAAAAATCTTCCCTTGCAGATAACAAGGTGGCAGTACAAATTTGCCCCCAACGAAGTTGCTCGAACCACCAGTCGGGGAAGAGATGATATTATCCCGCTTCCTTTTTTTGCCGTGTCATGGTAGGAGGATTCGATGTGCTACTCGGAAAGGAGGCGGGACCGCCGACAAACTTTTCAAGCGTCGCCTGCTGTCTGGACGCGTCGACCTTCGACACCGGCGCCTTTTTGAGATTCTTGGTCGCTGATCAGTGCATTGTAATGAACATTCTCTTATATTTGTACTTAGGCATTTCCTTAGTTTGTTTTATTTATTTTATTGTTTTATTATGTTTTTATAATTAAGTCTTTGCTTGCCGTTAATCTATTTTCGCAACTTATTTTCAGCTTTAGCGGTTATTTGATACCTGTCCACTGTTTGGATCATAACTCGAGCTACAAGAATTGGATTTACGCGTTCTACCAGTCGTTGGAAAGCTGAGACAAAGAGCTACAACTTTAATGTTTTATGCAGAAGCTGATTCGGAGTGAAATAGGATTAAATAATTCGTTGAAGTCAGGACCCGAATTCTGGTTTTAGGAATATTTAGTTTTGGGACGAGTTTTTTTTATGTTTTTCGACCCAGTTGGATTAGAACCGGATTTGTGATGCTTCCCTATACCTAGTAGCAGCCGTGCTACTATTCAAGACGTTCTTTTCACTATTCACAATTTTGGTTTTTTCTTGTGTACGATTGAATGGAAAATTAATCCCAAGGATTAATCTGCTGTAATCGGTTTCCGCCGACACTTTGAGGTTCTTTTAATTTCCAATAAAATCTATTTCCTTTCAATTCTTCTCTATGATATATTGTTTGCTTAATTCAATTTATCTTAGATTTGATTGATTTATTTAGATGATTGCATGTTCTTATACTTTAATCGTGTTTGCTTAATCCGCGTATGTTTCTCGTGTTTGCTTAATTCACGGGTACTACATCTCATCTGTTTGCTTAATTCGGAAATTATGAATATGTATCGTATAATATCAATTGCGCTTGTTTGATTGTTATTATAAAGGGGATAGAGTCCGCTTAGGAATTGAGAGTTATTTGGATCGATGATAAGTTGGAAAACTAAAACAACGGATTAACCGTTTCAGCTTATTTTGATAATCATTTTTTTTATATAATCACTTATTTTCATTATTTTTTCTAAATCAAAACCAATACACCCCCATAAACCATTATTATAGTTGGTTAAATTCAATACAAGAATCTTTGTGAGAACGATACTCGAGTTGTCGTTACCGTAACTATACTTTTTCAAAAACACTCGTTTTTGATCCGTGCGCGACAGCGGGTCAAATTGGTGCCGTTGCCGGGGATTCTTGTCGATTTTAGAAAATTTTAGAATTTTAGTTTAGAGTTTTATTAGATTTTTTGTTTTTTGTTTTTTTTGTTTTTGGTTGTTAATTTTCAGGGTTACAGTGTAGTGGTAAGGGTTTCAGTCTATCAAGTAAGTAGGAAGCGACTGTTTCGATTTGCTCCAAAGTTTTTCCAAAAACTCTGAAAAAAATCGACGACCATTACTCATTTAGAATAAAATTCTAAAAGATTTCAGCCCTAAAAATCACAAATTCTTTATTTTTCTATTTTATTTGATTTATTTTCTATTTTCATCTTTTCAAAAAAATTCGAAATTTTTTGTAGATATTTATTCTGATTTTATTTGATTTTTAGTCATGTTTTTATAATTTTTATATTTTATTTTATTCAATTTTCTATTTTTCCAATCTTTTTCTCAATAGGGACATTGTTGGTATTTCCGCATTTATTGAATTACTGAATTGGTTTTGTGCTTTCTCATTCTTTGTTATTTATTTCTCCCTTTTGATAACATGACTGAACAAAGAATATTAAGAGAGTTTGCTGCCATAATATGAATTATAATGCTTTATGTATTGAATATTCTGCTGTTACTGTACCTTTCGAATCGAATTCTGGTTTAATAAACTTGCTGCCAAGGTTTAATGGTCTTGTAGGTGAGGATCCGAATATGAATCTGAAGGAATTCCAGATTGTGTGCTCTACACCTTTCGGACCTTCACTAGAGGACCTTGTCAAGCAAATGGCTGTAAATGATCTATAGTTTCAGCAACGAACAGATTCTACTATTCAGGCTTTGCAGTCACAGATTGGACAGCTTGTCACTTTAGTGAATGCCATGCAGCAAGCTCAAGAATCAAACAAACTACCCGCCCAAACAGTAGTGAATCTAAAAGAGTTATTGTCTAATTTAGTTGATGATACTTATCCTGAGTTGTTATCTGATTTTCCATCTTTATTAGATTATGATTATACTTACTCTTGTGATTCATGTACCGACACTAACATTTGCTCTGTTTGTGCTGAGATTGATGTTGCCATGCAGGGTGATGTTTTTCATGCAGATGAAGTTATAGATGAAGTTGTTTATGCAAAATAAGCTCTTGAAATCACGGCTTCCCCTACCTCACCATCCATTGAACAACCTCCCCCCTTAGAGCTTAAACCACTTCAAAATAATATGAAATATGCTTATTTAGATATGGATGAAAAGCTTCCAGTTATAATTTCTTCTAACCTTGATTTTGATCGAGAAAATAAGCTTTTGCAGGTTTTGAAGAAACATAAGAAGGGAATTGGATGGACCTCGATGGAAGATGGAAGAAAAGCAGTGAGGAAGCCCATTAATCCTTTGATCTCTGATGTTGTGGAAAAGGAGATCACTTTCATGTGCCCATTTGAAATTTTCACTTATCGAAGATTCTTCTTTGATCCTGGAATAAAAGGAGAAGGCACTAATAAATATTTCAAGGTCAATGGATGCTACCCAAAGTTACTCTATGAGATCTCCACTTTGGAAGAAGAGATGGTAGAAGAGCTCTCTTTAGGAAAGGCTGCTGATGTGATCACCTATCCGCCTTGACTCCTCGGGTGTGTTATTTCCCTTCTCTCACTCTTAATTTATATTTATGTTCTTTCATTAAGGATAATGTATGTTTTAAGTGTTAGGGAGGGAACCATTTCTTTGTTTTGTTTTCTTTCAGTTTTCTTTGGTTTGTTCTGTTTTCTTTAAGTGAAAAATTTTTTTTTTAAATATTACTTAGAAACACAATGCATCTTTTGAAATTTTTATGCTATAGATTAATTTGAGGTTAGATTATGGATACTTGGGAAAAATTCATAAGATCGGTAACGTTTTAACACCTTAAGTCTCCCGAATATGGAAATCGATTTAAATACTTGTTATGACATAGCTTTGAGTTCTCATCCTTTAATAGCTCTTAAGTAATTTATCTAGCAGTCAGCACCATCTAGAAATCACACTGAGTAATTAAGTTGATGCAAATAAGTGAATGATCATGTGCTTAATAATGTAGCGAGCGATTTTTGTCGGTGACGCGACCACCTTATCGCTAGGGTTTTCCTCACCGCAATGGTAGGAGGGGGTGCTACTTTCTGATTTCTTATTTATCCCATGAAGCTGGAAGGGAAAGGGAAGGTATCTAAAACTAAACTTGCATTCGAATATCTAACAGGACAAACGCTTAACGAGATTGGGGGGTCCGGGGTCAGGTTATACAATGGGTAGTTGTCAGTTACCCATCCTATATGTGGTTATCCACGGGATATTAGCTTTAGGTTTTTCTTTGTGCTTGGTGGTGTTTATCTGTTAATGGGTTGGGAAAGTTTGAGTGAGTGAGTTTTTGTTGATATTTTTGGTAAGGTGCTGGACCTAAGTTTTGATTGGTGTATGAAGGTACTGGACCTAGAGTTTTTGATTAGTATGCTCGCTAAGATTTTGTCTTGTTCAAAGCCCAAGATTGAAGCTAAAAGGTTGACTGAAAGGGAATTTGTCATCTCTAAAGAGGGATTGTTGATTTTATGTACCTTGATCAAAGCCCAAGGTTGAAGCTAAGAGGTTGATTGACTCCACTAGAGAAGTCCTTATACAAAGCCTAAGAGGAGGTTGTATGAGACCGACTCAACAAGAGAGTGGATATATTGGTGTCTTGTACAAAGCCCAAGACGAAGGCTAAAAGGGACTGACTCTTTAGGGATATCATTATATGAAGCCTAAGAGGAGGCTAACTCCACTGGGGAGGTACTTATCGATCTTGTATGAAGCCCAAGATTGAGGCAAAAAAGGGTTTGACTCAACAAGAGAGTGCTCTTATCTGTCTCGTATGAAGCCTGGGATTGAGGCTAAAAAGGGTTGACTCAACAAGAGAGTGTTTTTTTTATCTGTCTCGTACGAAGTCTGAGATTGAGGCTAAAAAGGGTTGACTCAACAAGTGAGTGCTTTTTATCTGTCTCGTACCAAGTCCGAGATTGAGGCTAAAAAGGGTTGACTCAACAAGAGAGTCTGAAAAGATGATTGGCTCAACAAGAGAGTCTGATGAGTGGTTGACTCAACAAGAGAGACTGAAAAGGTTAGCTCCGCTGGGGAGAATCATTGTACAAAGCCCAAGAGGAGGTTGACTTTCTTGAGGAAAGGATCATTATACAAAGCCTAAGAGGAGGCTATCTTATGCTGGGAATAATTGAGATCCCGAGGTATGTCCAAGTGGGGAATTAACTCTTGCAGAGGAATCCAGAAGAGTTGATGGATCAGACACCTTGAGGTTCTGATTTGGGATAGTGTTATACGATGATAAACTGATCCTGGCTGGGGGATTTTAGGAGAGAGACGGGGTTTTAGAACCCACAAGTTTTAACTCTGCTGGAGATTAAACCAGAATTCGGGGTTTCTTCCTAAGTTTGTAGGGGAATTGAGAATGTCTTTGAGACTCAAGGAGATTTAGACTATCCAAGTCTATTAGTGTGGTCTATCTTTGTACAATGCCCAAGAGGAGGCCGACTCATTTAAGGGATGAGTGTCAACCCTAAAATTGGTCTGAGGGCTTTTGTGACTCCTTTTAGAAAGACAGCTCTAGCAAAGGATGACTAAGTTTTGTCCTATACCTCTAAGAGGTCATGAGGGTCCTTGTATGAAGCCCAAGAGAAGACATGAGAACTTTTAAGAAGCCGACGGGTCCTTGTACAAAGCCCAAGAGGAGGCGGGGATGCTTTTAGGAAGCCTGTGGGTCCCTAAACCAAGAGAAGTTCAAGAAATACAATTCACAGAGAAGAGATCATTCCAGGAAAGTTCGAGTGTTTGGAAGAAACTAAAGAGATGTTATTCACAGAGAATAGATCAACTCCGGGGAGTAGAATTTCTTTGACAATTTCTAGGGGTGACAGTCTGAGAAGAGGTTCACCGAGAATACTGTCTTTCTCTTTGTTCTATATTGATTAACCCCAAGAGAAGGGAATATTGTTATGGAAATCCTATGGGGATCTAGTTTTGACTGTATTTAAGAGCGACCAACATGGCTTTACCTAGTTCTAGACCTAGTTGCCGGGGAAAACTCTAAATAACTATACTAGTATATATACAGTTGATATATGACAAGTATTTAAAGGAGTATGAAAGAAGACTAACCATAGGCAGCTTCCCACAATACAGTTATATATATTTGACATGTATTTAAAAGAATGAAAGAAGACTAACCATGCACAGCTTCCCACAATACAGGTATATATATTAAAGCGAGTAAATGAAAGCGGATAAAAACTTACAGGTGAGCAAGCTTCCATGCTGTTTTGTTAGTTGTTCAAAGAAATTAAAGAAAGTTTTGATAACAAGTGTATATTTGAATCTAAATCAAAAGGGAAATTTTTTTTAAAAGATTTTTTGGGCTTATACTCAAAGAGAAACCCAAGGTTTAACAGTGACCGCACTGTTGTTTTGAATATCGCAGAGGGACTTATACAATAACTGAGGCCCACAGAGGTTTATTTACAAAAGGGTTGGGTCTTACAACTCAAGGAGAGGCCCAAACGTGGTTTTAAAAAATAAAGATGGGACTTACAACACGAGGGGAGGCCCAGATGGTTTGTTTGAAAACGGCGATCACGCCGAGGTTTTTGAAAACACAGTGGATCTTATACAATGTCTGAGTCCCAACAAGGTATCTTATTTACAAGGAATGGGTCTTACACTCTATTAGAGGCCCAAAAGTGTTTTTGTACAAGTGATGGGGCTTACAACTCAAGGAGAGGCCCAAGGATTTTTAACTGGCGATCGCGCCGAGATTTTTTTATCGTGTCGGGACTTATACAATATCTGAGGCCCAAAATGGTTTTGGTTAAAGGGGATTGGTTCTTACACTCTATTAGAGGCCCATGAGTGTTTGAAAAAGATTTGTGAGGGTGAAAATCAAAGAAACCATAATTTCATCATTTTTAAAAGTAAATTCTTAAAGAAAATCAATAAATAATGATAAAATACCAAATAAGCTTGAATAAACAACTTGTGATTTTTGGTTAAGATTTGAAAAATGATGTTTTAATCACAAGATGAATTAAAACTCAT
Organism: Lathyrus tuberosus; assembly: GCA_022829125.1. Taxonomy (NCBI): domain Eukaryota; kingdom Viridiplantae; phylum Streptophyta; class Magnoliopsida; order Fabales; family Fabaceae; genus Lathyrus; species Lathyrus tuberosus. The sequence continues at coordinate 40,373,276 of JALAZF010000002.1, forward strand.
TTGGTTTTGATTTTCAAGATAAAAATCCACTTTTAAAAGTGTTTAAAACAATTAAAAATGAATTTATTTACAAAAATACCAACTATATTAAATAATTTATATAAATCTGATTTTTTTTGTGGAATAAAATATTTTAACATTTTTGTGATTTTTTGCAAAAAGAACCAATCAAAAATCATTAAAATTGAAGGAGAAATTAATTTTCCAAATCATTTAAAATAATAGAACAAATATTAAAAAAATGGAAAAAGTGGTGAAAAAAGAGGATCTGGGGCGAGGGGGATTCGAACCCCAGACCTCTTGTGTGCAGCATGCGCCTTCTACCACTGGGGTGGTGATACATCCATGTATCAAAACCACCCCATGAATACATGAGGCATGCCTTGTTTTTGGTCTGGCCAAGGCAAGGCAAGACAAGGTTTTGGCAAAAAACGTGAAGCTTGTAACTTTCTCATTTCTCCATGGATTGGGACAAAATTTAGGTTTATCTTGCCTAGAATTTCACAAGGAATCCAATAGTGGTGGTGGTTTTTTCAGATGAGGCTCCTATTTCAAAACTCAGTGGTGTTCTTGAAATATGCCTATAATTGCATTTTCTATGCTACCACTTGTTACAGGCATAAATTACATGATGAATTGGCTCAAAAACAACATATATAACATGTATGAGATGTGCATGATCAGTGGACTTCAAAGCAATGCATATTTTAAAGAGTTCAAGTTGTGATGCTTACCTCTTTAGGAGTTTGTTATGCAATCTGCCAAGCTTCTTGTGCCAGAAGTAATTTGATGTTTTAGACACTCTCAATTGGTCCCTTAGAAGCTTTTAGAATGGTTGGAACCAGCTGGAATCCTCAGGAACAAGTTTGAGCTCTTTTTTGCAAAAAGGGCAAAAGTGACCAATATGGCAACTCTCTCAAATGGTGTTTCAGATGTGGGGAACCATTTGGGACAATTCAAGGAAGATATTTGAAGTGTGTATGAGGCTTTATCTGGTTTTGAAAGTGACTGAATCAAGACATGGCTTGAAAAGTGCAAAAAAGTCCAATTTTGAGGTTTTGAGAGAGGACTTTGTGATTTTGGTGTTACAGGTCACATGTGAGAGTTTGGACAGCTTAGATATGACATATTGGATGTGTTTGGATCATGAGTTGTAGTGGAAATGCTCTCTAACTCAAAAACTCAGAGTTACCTTGCAAAAGAAGGCATTTTGGCCTAGAGAAAGGGATTTTGAGGAAAGCAAGTGTTGTAGTGCTTTGGTGTCCTTAAACTGAGCACAAATGAGCTCTATTTATAGTAGAGCAAGTTTGTTTTGCAAGCAATAGTGAATGGAAACTGCAGCAGGCTGTTGGCCAATTGGATCACTTTGGAATCTTAAGTCTCCTCTAGCCATTGACTAGAGGTTAGAGCATAGGCTTTGTAGCTTTGGTTCAGAGATAAGCCTTGACCGAATTCAGTTGGAATAGGCTCAGTTCATGCCACCTTGGTGCATCCATTGAATGCTTGAAAACAAAATTGGAGTCTTGAAGCATTTTTAGCCTTTTTAGGTTTGGCATGCTATTTGTAGATTCATGGACTTTGGAGGTTTGGAGATCAGATCATCCCCCTTGGATTTGATCCTCAGATGTGTCCAAAATGATGACAAGGCTTTGATTTATAAGATTTGGACAAATCGAGTAAAATGCACAAAATCTGCCAAATCTCTCTTGGAAAATCAGTTCATGAGACTATGTTTCAAGGGTTGTATCTCCTTGCTCAAATGGAATTTGGAGATGATCGGGTACTTGTTAGAAAGCCCTCATGGCATACTTTAACTTTGATGTCCAACCCAAGACCTGGTTTGACTTGGATCAAGGTGAAAAATGTCCCTACATTTTGGAAAAAGTAAGGCCGATTTTGACTTAGTGAAAATTTCACTAAGTGTTGGAAAAATGTGATTTTCATGTTTTCATCCATTTTGATCACTCCATAACTAAAAATCCATGGAGAATTGGAATGAGATGTAGTTGACACTTTTAAAGTATGCCATGAGAGCTACAAATCCATCTTTGGACCATCCAAAATGGTTGCTTGAATCTCAAGTTATGATCCTTGGAATTTGGTACCCTAGCCATTTTGTTTCATAACTTAGAAAAATTCTAAGTTTTTTATGGTTACCCCTTTTACAAGTTAACTCACTTTCTTTGGTTTTTCTTGATGAATGATGATTCCAATCACACATTAACATCATTTTAGGGTTAAGAAACCTTGGTTTACCAAAAAATCAAAAAGTCAAACTTTGACTTTTTGTACAGTTGACTTTTTCAGCAGATGAAATCTAAAATGTGTGATCCTCTATGAAATCAAGTCCTTGACCTAAATCAAACTTAATAGATGGATTCCATAGGTGTTGTAGGGTGTATTGAATCATGTCCCAAGGTTTGGGAGCATGCCTTGGTCAAAAGTCAAAGGTACAGTTGACTTTTTCCTTAAAACCCTAAGTGTGGTCCAGATGAAATTGAAACTTGTGAATCAAGCTTCTTGGATCAATCCCTTGTTGCAAATGGATCAATATGGTGTATTGTGTAACGCCCCGATTTGTTTAATTGTATTTATTTATTTCATTTATGTGAATTTTGTGAAATGTGTGAATTTATTGTATTTTACTTGCTAATTGAGTTAATTGGTTAATTTCCCTGATAGGTAAAATAATTGCAATAAATTATAATTTCTTTTCAACTTTTATTTCCCGAAATATATTTCATCGTTGTTTATGTTTTATCACATTTGGAGAGCGTTTGGGAGATATTTGAACAAAAGGGTAAAATAGTCTTTTGAGGGGTTAGATATTTTTATAAAAGTAGATATTTTGTTATAGAGAGTATTTTAAGGTAACTCTAATAATTGATCAATTGGTGTTGGAAGACAAATATCAACTGGAGATATTTTACCCTATTAGATTTATATTATATAATAAGTATTATATATATAATTGTGAGAAGAGAGAGAAAAGAGAAAGTTAGAAAAGAAGAAGAAAAACAGAGAGAAGAGGAAAAGGAGAAAAGAGAAAGAAGAGAAAGAAAAGAGAGAATAAGGGGAAGAAGAGAAAATCATCAAAACAAAGCTTGGATAATCGTTTAATCGGGTAAGGGTGAGAAGTTTCGATTATATCTTGCTTGTATATGTATATGTATGTATGTGGTTGAATATTTACTTGTTTTTCCATAGTTTTCATTTCTAGGTTGAACATGAGCAATATGAGTAGAAATCGATGTTTTCATGGTTGGAATGCGGAATAAGTTGTGTAGTATAGTCGGGTGAGGATAAGAATTAATCGGGAAGGGTTGTTTGTGTGTTTTCGAGTGGTTTTGATCGAGTTTAGACTTGGGATAAATTGATAAAATTATATTTTAAAATATTTAAAAAAATCTAAAATATGTTGGATGGCTTTTTAATGGTGAAAATATTGTAGTATGTTGAATTCTGAGACCGGGGTTTTTTACGAAATCAAAATCGGAGGTCCGGAAGGCATTTAACGGTCGAAAACTGAGTTTTTAGCAGAATCTGCGCATTCATGCGCTAACCCCCAGAATTATGTGTCGACTCATGATCTTCGTGCGCTGACCTGGGCGAAATTTCCAGTTTTATGTGCTGACCCCCAGCATCATGCGTCGACTCATGATCACAGAATTTTCCAAAATGTCAGATTTTGTTTCCTTCATAACTTTTGAACTGTAAGTCCGTTTTGACCCCCGTTCGAAGTGTTGGAAAGCTAAGGAAATATTCTTTCTATTAAAAATGGTTTGGAGGGCAGTATATGATTTATTTAAGTCGTGGTTTTGTGAAAGTGTGGTGTTGTCGGATTTTTACCGTCGTAATTGTGTGCGATTGATGTGTTATCATGTGATATGCTTTTGATATATAACGTATATCTTGGGTGCTGTTATATGATGTGAATGCATGTGATAATGATGTTGTTGGGTGGTAAAATACATTGTTTGATTGAATATCAATGTATGTTGTTATGATGTTTTGTGGGATTGTTGTGGTTGATGGTGAGTAATTCTTGATATGAATTGATATGAGTGTATATGCTAAAATGCTAATTGTTGTGGCTTGTGGATTATGATGAAATGCATTGTTTATGTGAAATTCAATGTGTGTTATTTGGTGGCCTTATGGCAATTAAATGCATTGTTTGAATTGATTTCCAATGCATGAATAATGATGATGAGATAATCCATATTGTTGATTTGTGAAGATGCATTTGATTGTCATGAGTCCTTGTATGCCAAGCATCATGATATGCATTCTTGTGATGTCGTGTGCCCTTGTGGGGTGTGAGCGACGAAACGGTTCCAGAGGGAATCCGCTATAACATCGTGTGCCTTATACAAAGAGGCGTGAGCAATGATTATAGATGATCGTGTGCCTTATACAAAGAGGTGTGAGCGATCGGGTCGTGTGCCTTATACAAAGAGGTGTGAGCGATCCATAAACGTTGTGTGCCTTATACAAAGAGGTGTGAGCGACGGGGGAACATTGTTTGCCCAACAGGGAGTCCCACTAAGTAACAAGCGATGATTCCAATAATTCCTGAGTGAATTAATGATGATGAGAATGATGGATGAATGGTACCGCATTTGCATAGAGTCGTTGTGTCGGTCTCTTTGCATTTGCATAAATCATGAATGGATTGATTATGTGTGGAAAATCATGAATGAATTGATTATGTGTGGAAATTGTGAATTGATTGATTATGTGTTGAGCTTGTGATAGCATTGGTGATTTGATATGCATTTGTGATAAATGCATTGGTTATGGATGATATGTTTTATGTATAGACTTATGCTATGTTTTGTGGGGATGTTGTACATTACAATGATTGTATTAATTATCTATGATATGCTATATATGAATATATGTGATGTGGTGGTGTGTTTCCATATGTCATAACTTTAGTATGCATTATGTACGAATATGTTATGTATTTGTGGCATGCTATATGTATTAGTATGTGATGCTTGTGGTGAGAATAATTAGGCATGTGAATTTATATGTGTTTGCATATTATTATGCAATCTTGATTTAGTTGTTATTTCTCACCCTTCTGCTGTGGTTTGTTGCTCTATGAGGCAATTGCAGATTAGTATCTTGGAGGCTTTTGTGAAGATTAGTTCTCCATCCTTTTGTCAGTCTGTCTGCTCTGATACGTAACACGGGAGTCGGGGAACGCTTTTGTTATATATGTATACATTTGTAGGATCTATTTTGTATTACCTTTGTATGAATATTTTGATGTTATAAAATGATTTATTTTGTAAAACAAGTCAGTTATGGATCTTTCCGCTTTATTCCATAATTGAACTTTCCTTTTGTTGGAAAAAGTTTCCCTTTTATGTTTATTCCATTTTGTGTTATGTATCAAATTTATGAGCAGGAATTGTGTTTTCTTTCTTTAAATATGGCATCCTTGTTTCTGTCTAAGAATAATAAATTTTTATTTACTCTGATTTATTTATGTATTATTTATTCGCGATGGGAATTGAGGTGTTACATTAGTGGTATCAGAGCAGGTCGGTCCGTCCGGCCAAGTTGTTGAGTCAGTTTGGCATGACAGTTGAATATTGTTGATGCACTGTCAGTGCTTTCTGATTTTCTAATCCTTTGTCGTCAGGATTGAGAATGAGATAAGTGGGGGAGAAGCTTGTGCTTCTCCAAGTTGCTTCAGGTGTGGAGCATTGGCTCAGTGTGTCGTTGGTTGCAAGAGTGTAAGTGTTGTTTGGACAGTGTTGTTCCCGATTCCGGAGGGAATACGGAGGTAAGGTTTATGTCAACTAAGGATGTGTGCCTTAGGTAGTTTTGTGCACAAGACGTAAGAAATGCTATTATAGTTTGGTAAGGACGGTTTATGCCCCATCATGATTGTCGGCTGTCTATTGACAAATTGAGGAACTGATCACCCTTAATCTCTTGTTGATAGTAGACGAAATTATGTTGGATGGAATAGACGTGTCTTTCCGGCTTTGATAGTGTATGCAATGAATTGGTTAGAATTGAGAAAATGATTAAGGATTATTTTGTTGAGTCGATGAAGATTCTAGTATCGGAAGATGAGACGGATTAGAGGTTTTGGTATGTTGGTCCGGTTGGGAAGTCATTGAGAGAGAACGATTGGTTATTATTAATGGCTGCTTCTCAGAGAGTAGAGAGTGAACTTAAATTGGACGAAGGTGAATAGTTGAGGTTGATATCTGCTAAGTAAGTAGGAAAATCTTAGGGGATGAGACTAAGATGTTTGTTATGTTGTGATGATAGGGTTCTGGAAATTGGCAGGAAAGCCACAGTGATGGGCCGTCAGTTGTGCATGGTTTTAGATGTGTTTTTGGATGGAAAATTAGTGTGTCGACTTAAAGAGGTCCAGCATGGTTGGTAAAGAAAAGGATGATAGCATGAGGTTGCGTGTTAGTCGGTGAGTAGTAGGGAAATTTGCAGTTATGTTCTGGATAGCTTAAGTTTTGGATTGTGACGAATCGTGAACAATTTGAGAGTTCTTTTGGGTTGGTTGTTGCCACCTGTTGGGATTTATGGAATCTGGACTGTCACGAGAAGAAACTGTGTATGGATTACTGACAGTTGAATAAGGTAACGATTAAGAATAAGTGTCCACTTTCATGAATAGATAACTGGATTGGTTTGGTTGAGTTTGAGTGAAATCACAATTGGTTGGAATGTTTGATAAGAGTGGTGAATTGTGTGAGTTGAGGCTTTGATCGGTTTAATGTGACTGGTTATAGTTGTTATCGTCGGAATAGGCTGTTACTTACTCGGTTAAGCTTGTATGTGAGTAACCAGTTACCCAGTGAAAAATTTTCCAAAAGCTTTAAGAATTTATATCTTTTGGAATTTGGTTGGGCATTACAACGTACAGTGATGTTATTTGGTGTTAGTAATGCGTCTGTAATGTTTATGGAGTAGATGAATCGTATCTTCCATATTTATTTGGATGAGTTCGTAGTGGTTTTGATTGAGGGTATTTGGATCTGTTATAAACTCAGAGGAAGAACAGGTAGAGTGTTTGAGATTTGAATTACAAGTGTTGAACAGAGACGAAGTTTTATGCTAAGTTATTCAAGTGAGAATTTGGGTTGAAAAAGGTTAGTTTTCTTGGATATGTTATTTCAGATGAGAGTATGGTTAATGGATCCATCGGAAGTAGATGCAGTTCTTCAATGAGAGGCTCCGAAGTTGGTTATGGAAGACTTTGCTAAGTTAGTACTTCTGTTATCTTAGTTGACTTGCAAAGGGTGAGTCGTTTGTTTTGGATGTTCGTTGTAAGGAAAGTTTCAAAGAGCTAAAGTAGAAGTTGTCTACGGCTCCAGTTTTGATACTGCGTGATCCTGATCAACCATTTATGAGGTATTGGGATGCGTCTTTGATGAGTTTGGTCAGTGTGTTAATGCAAGAGGGTAAAGTCGTGGCTTATGCTTTACGACGATTGAGGATTCATAAAAGGATCTATACTATTTTGGATTTGGAATTGGTTGCGATTGTATTATGTTGGAATATTTGGAGGTATTATCTTTATGGTTCTAGGTTCGAAGTGTTTAGTAATCACAAGAATATTGAGTACCTGTTTGGTCAGAAGGAATATAGTATGAGACAACGAGGATGGTAAGAATTCGTGACGAGTTATGAATTTGGCTTGGATTATCCTTCGAGGAAAAGCTAATGTTGTGCCTGAAGAGTTAAGTCGATAGTCTTTGCATATGATTGTTTTGATGGTCAGAGAATTAAAATTATTTAAGCAATTCCGAGACTTGTGTCTGGTGTGTGAGATAACACAGTAGAGTGTGAGGTTGGGTATATTAAAAGTGAATAGTGATTTTTGGCGAATATGAGAAAGAGTTATACTTTGGATGTGGGATTGATAGTTTTGATGGTTACGAGTAATCAGAGTACGCAACGAAAGTGTGGTGTGGCATATTTCGTATATGCATGTGTGATTTGTAAGAGTTCATAGGTGGAACATTATGAACATGTAGGAATGATGAGACCATGGGACGTTTTAGAATGGAAGTGTTAGGTGAAAGGTTTAAATATGATTCATGGGCTACTATGTAGATGGATGTTTTGGTTATATGTTCGATTGGTGAATCGTAGCATTGTTGTAACATTGTTGTGTGACAAGGATGTTGGTATGGTGGTTATGTAGGGGTTGTTGAACGATGTTGTGTCGTGGAACTTTATGTTCTTGTTTGTGTTGTTGCCTCGTTTCCATCGTGATGGTTCAAGTGCGAGTGTAATACCCCAAATTTTGACCACTTAGATTTCCCATCATTGTGAAAATCATCATCACAATATGGATGTACCTTTATGCTTCATTAGTCTCCCCAAAGATGGGTGAGCATCCACTACAATTAAAATTAGGGTTTCAAGCCCTCTCTGAGTGCTTAGACAAAGGATCAATCAAGAAATGACATGATCTTTAACTTGTCTAATCTCTTAAACATCCACAATGGATCAAAAAGGACTCCCACTTCAAGGATTAAGCACAAGGCTGCTCCCTTCTAGGTGGATCAAGTCTCAAGATCGACAGTGTCACCAAATTAGGGTTTTGGTCGACCAGGGCCTCCAGATGGAAATTTTCATCTGGGCACAAGGCAATGATCCAAAACATAACCTAATATACTTCATGGAACCTCATGAACCCATGCATCAAGTCAATTTTGCCTCAGGGGATGCATTCATCAAAAATCAGGAATTAGGGTTTCTTGACCTAATTCACCCCTAAGTTGACTTTTGGGACAAACCATGAGCCAAGACCTCAAGAGATGATTTGAGGGTCTCTAATATACCATATTGATCCATTTGGAACAATGGATTGATCCAAGAAGTTTGAGCAACAAGTCTCAATTTCATCTGCACCACAATTAGGGTTTTAAGGGAAAAGTCAACTGTAACTTTGACTTTTGACCAGGACATGCTCCCAAACCTTAATACATGATTGAATATACCCTATGACACCCATGGAACATGTCCATCAAGTTTGATTTAGGTCAAGGACATGATTTCCTGAAGAATTGCACAGTTTGGAATTCATCTGATAAAAAGTCAACTGTGCACAAAAGTCAACTTTGACTTTTTGAGATTTTTCACCAAAATGGATTTTTAACCCTAAAATGATGTTAATGTATGATTTGAATCATCATTCATCAAGAAAAATCAAGAAAAGTGAGATAACTTGTAAAAGGGGTAACCATAAAACTTAGAAATTTTTCTAAGTTAAAAATTAAGTGGCAAAGGTACCAACTTTGAAGGACCATAACTCCTAAACCACAAGGCCATTTTTTCTCATCCAAAGATGGATTTGTAGCCCTCATTATCACCTACAAAAACTTCAACTACAAGTCATTCCAATTCATTAAGGATTTTGAGTTATGGAGTGATCAAAGTGGCTGAAAAGTGAAAATGTCAGTCAGATTCTGCCTCACTTTTTGCCAAATGTAGGGGGATTTTTCACTTGGAATCAAAAGAGATCAAAACCAAACTTGTTCAAAAAGTTGTTGTATCATGTAAGAGATTTCCAAAATGGCCAAGAACATTGCCAAATTCAACCTACACCATGAGATACAACCTTGCCAAGTTGCCTTGCTGAAATCTGTCAAGGCAAGGCAGAATTTGCAACTTTGGTCGATTTGCCAAAATCAGCCAAATCCAAATGCTCCTATCCACTTGGACACCTCAGAGGATTGAATCTAAAGGGGACAATCACTGAGCCAAGCCTCCAAAGTCCATGGAACAAGAAATAGCATGTTGAACCTAGAATGGCCAAAATAGGGACAAGACTTCAAATTTGGAATGAGGCATTCAATGGAACCATCAAGGTGGCATGGACTGAGCCATTCTCATCTGAATCAGTCAAGACTTATCCAAGACCAAGGGGACCAAAGCTCTGTGCCCTAACCTCTAGTCAATGGCTAGAGGAGACTTGGATTTTCATTTGCCAACATTGGCCAAACCTACTTACCAGCTGCCATGCACTATTCCTTGCAAAACAAACTTGCTCTACTATAAATAGAGCTCAATTGTGGTCAGTTTGAGTACACCAAAGCCATCTAACAGATGCTTTCCTCAAAATCTCTTCTTTCACTCCAATTTTGCCTTCTAAGGCAAGTCACTATCGGGTTTTGAGTTTGAGAGCAATTCCCATCAAACCAATCACCACACACCTCACATACATCACATATGAGCTGATCAAACACTTAGATCACTTCTGAAACATCAATTTCACAAAATCACCAGCTGGTTGCTCAAATTTTCAATCAAAGTGCAGCTGAGGTACCACAAAATGATCCAGCCAATTTCAATCAAGTTCAACCATCCAAACACGATCCATAGGGTGTAGGGAAGCTGTTCAGATCATCACCACTCATCTATAACACCTCCAAATCAAAAATCACTTTGAACTTGCTGTCACGGCCTAGAGGTAAGCACATACTTAGTCATCTCTCAATCTATGCATATTTCCTCGCACAATAATTTGGCCATATGTTCATAATCATGCGTGGAATGTTTTCCCTCAATTAATTGCATTGTTTGAATCGTGTACCAAAAATCCTAGCCTTCATGCAGAAATTAGGGTTCTTGAGGTCTCTTCGTGATTTCTTGTTGTATGTTTAATTTAAATGAAATTAAAGTACATAGACATGATCGTGAGGTTGAGACGAGCATAATGATATGTGGATTGCATGATATGATTACGTATTCACGGAGATTGGATAGAAAATGCAAATCTGAGAAACCAAGAACACGCGCATGTTCTTCAGCTGTTCTTGGCGCCATTTTTCATAAATTCAAATATTTGAATTTTGTGATTTTGTTTAATTGATTCAAAAATTAATTTCTCTCTGAGTTTTAATGATTTTGAGTTGATTCTTTTTTTAATAATTCACAAAAATGTTAAAATATTTTATTTTCACATAAAATCCTAAAAATATTATTTATTTCATATAATTGATATTTTTGTAAAGAATTAATATTTTGATTGTTTTTGGCATTTTAAATATTTTTTCTACATTGATTTTGCAACTTTTAATGCTTTCTAATTATTTTGTAGGTCAATACTTAATTTTTGAAGCATTAATCCAAGATCACAATTTGTTTTCCATGTGTTAAACAATTTTTGATCATTTTAATTGAATTTTTATTCAATTAAATACATTTTGAAAACAAATTAGGGTTTTGGATTAATTCAACCCTCATAAATCATTTTCAAAACATTTTTGGGCCTCTTGAGAGAGTGTAAGACCCATCCCCCCTTGTACAAAAATTTTTTGGGCCTCACTCATTGTATAAGTCCCTCTGTACAAGTAAACGGTGCGATCGTCGCCCGTTTAAAAATAAAAATCATTTGGGCCTCTCCTTGAGCTATAAGACCCATTCAAAACACTTTGGGCCTCTATTAGAGTGTAAGACCCAATCCCCCTTTTAACCAAAATATTTTGGGCCTCACTTATTGTATAAGTCCCTCTGCGTTAAAAGAAAATCTCGGCGCGATCACCATTTTTAAACGGAAAATCATTTGGGCCTACCCTCGTGTTATAAGCCCCACTCTTTTTTCTTTAAACCTTTTTAGGCCTCTTGAGAGAGCGTAAGACCCATCCCTTTGTACAGAAAACCTTTTTGGGCCCCAGTCACTTGTATAAGTCCCGCTGTACACAGTCAAACAGTGCGCTCACTAATAAAACCCTGGGCCTCTCCTTGAGCTGTAAGCCCCAAATCTTTCTTTTTCAAAGCACTTTCTCCTTTGATTTTGAATATACTGTTGTTTTCAATCTTTCTTTGTTGAACAACTAACCAAACAGCATGGAAGCACTCCAACCGAGTAAGTGGTTATCGCTTTCGTTTACTGCTTTCATATTATAAACTGTATTGTGAGGCTGCTCACCGTAAGTTTCCTTTCATAAACTCATATCTACTGTGTAATAATAGTATAGATATTTCGAGTTTCCCCGGCAACTACTTCTAGCACTAGGTAAAGCCGTTTCGTTTATTCGTAGAAATAGACGCCTAGATCCCCAATAGGAGCACCAGATACAGTCTTCTCTTCGGCTGTCCTCCTTAGGAATCGTCAAGAAGCTCTACTCCCCAAGATGAATGTATTCTCCATGAATGGCATATTTGAGTTTCTTCCAAATTCTCGAACTTTCCTGACTTGATCTATTCCTTGTGGATACCTTGCCTTGAATGTCTCGGGGTTTGGGTACCCACTACGGTCATAATCTTGGACCTTAACTAAGGAACCCTCTTCAAAAGCTAAAAGTCGCTGGATAGTAAACCTCGCACGTTTACCAGTGGTTTTTATCTTTAAAAGAGTTATCTCTCCTAATGGAAAGGAGATGATAGACCCACGGGCTTCTTAAAAGCATCGGCCTCCTCTTGGGCATTATTCAAGGACCCTACGGCTTCTTAGAAGTATTCACAGCCTCCTCTTAGGCTTCGTATAATGATCTCTTCCTCCGGGAATGATAGCCTCCTCTTGGGCTTCGTACAAGGACCCGTCGGCTTCTTAAAAGTTTCCAGCCTCCTCTTGGGCTTCGTACAAATTGTCCCGACGACCTCCTAGAGGTATAGGAATAGAACCTAGTCATCCTCATAGAACAGTCCTTTCATAGAGTCTACTACTGTTTCTCAAAGCATAGTACAAAAGATAAAACTCTAGACACGGACAGTCTAACTTCCTTGAGTCTCAAAAGACATTCTCAAGTGACCCCTTCGTTAAATAGGAAGGAAACCCGCAGACTCGGACAGTCTCAACACCCTTTGGATTTCCAGTTACCTCAAAGAAAAGGAGACCACCCCGATCCTCAGATCTAACCCATGAGTACAGTGATGCTCATATAAGAACTGCTTTTCTCTTTCAAAATCAGTATACTGGACCTGTCACTTAACTGACATAGCCTCCTCTTGGGCTTTGCACAATGACTCTCCCTAGCGGAGTCAAACAACGCTTTAGCCTCCATCTCGGGCTTTGTACGAGATACAAAGACTCTCTTGTTGAGTCAAACCTTGTAGCCTCCATCTCGGGCTTCGTACGAGATACAGAGACTCTCTTGTTGAGTCAAAACTTTTAGCCTCTCTCTCGGGCTTCGTACGAGACACAAAGACTCTATCGTCGGGTCAAAAACTTTTAGCCTCTCTCTCGGGCTTTGTACGAGACACAAATTAGCCTCCTCTTAGGCTTTGTATAATGATTTTCCTAGCGGAAATTAGCCTCCTCTTAGGCTTTGTATAATGATTTTCCTAGCGGAAATTAGCCTCCTCTTAGGCTTTGTATAAGAAAACCACTGGTTGATCCAATCAACCTTTTAGCATCGAAGCTGTGCCTCATTCACAGTACACAAACATCAACAACTCCTTTCCCTTCATCTAATCGCTGTAAGCGGAAAGCCTCTGGATCATCTATATCCACGCCACTGTCCCTCTTTTAGCATGAGAAATTCCTAAGGAAAGATGGCATTGCTCTACACTGAGTTAAAGTCTTCTCCTTCAGGTTAAAACCCTTTCTTCGAAAATTATGGCATTGCTCGGATCCGCGTATCCCAGTTAAAGTAATTCTCCTTCTCCCCTCTTTAGAGATGACAAATTCTCTCTAAAGTCGAGGTCTTTCAGCTTCACGTCTTGGGCTTTGAACAAGACACAAATAGACCTTTCAGCTTCACATCTTGGGCTTTGAACAAGATACAAACTACCTTTCGCTTCACATCTTGGGCTTTGAACAAGACACCAAAAACCAATTTCCTCCCGTAGAATAGGAGGAACTAAGAACGCTCTGATTTCCCTGTTTCGGTAAACGGGAATACGTAGGCATAAGATCGAAAGAAAAGATCTTAGCGAGCGCAATCAACAAAAAACCCAAATCCCATATCTCCATCAATCAAAAGCAGTATTTCAAAAGCATCAGTCCTAACATCCTAATCCTTGTTCCCCGCCAGAAACCTTCTGCCCAGGTAAAAAAGAAAGAAAACAGTATTGGCGAAAATACAAATAACCAGTACAAAGGCCCCCCACATTGATAGCATCTGTAACCTAACAGACCGCTGTTTAAACTCAGTATGCAAAGCAAGGTTAATTGGAGACATCTATTTCCCTTCCTTATTCAGCTCACAATAGGATAAAAAATGAATCGACCTGTTGTCAAAGCTCAAACCGCAGAGAGCGACCAGCGCTTAAGAACCGCGTCCAAAATCACTCGCTACAGAAAAGTGGCGCCCACCGTGGAGCCAAATCTTCTTTCTTAAACGTTTAAGGTGGAAACCTTGGACAAACCTTTTTTCTCTTCACTTGTGTGAATACCACAGATTGGGGCTTCCGTCGGGGAACCCATTTCTGTCAGGAACTTAGGAATCATAGTTTTATAAGTCTAGGATGATTAGGACAAATATATATACTGCTTTTCCTAATTGCTATACGTGTTTATTTTTCTGCTACTGGGAATGCGTGTGATGCCGCATGTGGTGAGAATGAGTATACACTTAAGATAAGTGATGGCGACGGGGTCGACCATCAACCTCAGTGGAGGCTGACCAACGCAACCCATTCACTCTTCTAGCCAATGGGCCGGTTGTTAAGTCTGAGAAGCTGAGGAGCCAAACCCTTTCTAGTGCAAAAACTATCAGAAATAGTTGTTACGCGATACTACCCTCATTTGAGGCTGGTGATCTATTCTCGGTGAATGGCACTTACTCTAAGATTGCTCTACAACTCGCTGGCGATCCGCTTGTTGTTTTCCTTTCCTGGGAGGAGCTGATGATAATGAGTACAGGTACAAAAATCACCCTAGTATAAACCTTTGGGGATGGGTAGAGCCTTAACTTCATGACAACGACCCTCTGACCCCATGTTTTTTCTATGTTTTTGTGTGCTGCATTCATGCATTCGTTTAATAAAACATTAAAACATTCAAAAAACTTTCTCTTCTAGTTTCTCTGTTTTTCAAATTAAACTAAGACTGTGATTGCAAATATCAGAGAAGAGGATTACGCTAATGGATTTCGGTAGAAGGAGAACTCACCAGTATACCTTCAAGGTTCCAAAACTAGGGGATTTGAAAAGGTTAGTAAGGATGATCGTTAACCCAGAGGCTTTCAGAGCCAAGCACGGTGGTTTGCTACCACTGTTAAGAGTCCATGTGATTAAGGGGATCATGGACGCGCTCATTCAATTCTACGATCCGGTTTATCACTGTTTCACATTCCCGGATTACCAGCTATCACCAACGCTGGAGGAGTATTCTCATCTGACTGATTTACATATCACTGATCAAGCTCCATTTTCTGAACTGGAAGAAATTCCAAAGAATCAGACTATTGCAATAGCAATTCATTTGGACGAGTCTGAGGTCAGGACTCACATGACCACTAAGGGTGGCATCCAAGGTTTGCCAGCCCAGTTCTTGACAAAGAAAGCTCTGTACTTTGCTAGTATAGGGAACGGGACTGCTTTTGAAAGCATCTTTGTCTTGCTCACCTACGGGTTATTTTTGTTTCCCAACATCAATAACTTCGTCGATATCAACGCTATTAAGGTTTTTCTCATTGGAAACCCTGTGCCGACTTTTCTTGCAGATGCGTATCATTCTGTCCACTTGGGAAATTTGTACAGCAGAGGGGAGATCACATGTTGTGTACCTTTGCTTTACAAATGGTTTATCTCTCACTTGCCCAAGTCTGCTGCTTTTTGGGATTGCAAGAGTGTCTTACGTTGGTCGCAGAAGATCATGTCTCTTACCAACTCTGATATAGATTGGTGTAATAGGATTTATGAGGGAATTAGAATCATTGACCGTCATGGAAACTTCCCCAGCGTACCCCTCATAGGAACTAAAGGAGGAATCAACTATCATCCGATATTGGTTCTTCGTCAATTTGGATACCCGATGAGACACATCCCACTGGGTGTTCATCTGGAAGGTCTTTTCTTCAAAGAAGGAGAAAGTGACAGAGCACTAATGATGGAAATAGTGCAAGCTTGGAAACATGTTCATAAGAAAGGACGAGAGTCTCTGGGAAAACTGGATTGTGTCTCGGTGGAGCTTTATCTCCACTAGGTACAAGCCAGAGCTCTCAAGCTAAAGATGCCTTATCCTCGTTACGGAATTCTTCCGCCGAGGGAATCTGTCATATACTTCATGACTGAGACTGAAAAGCTTCAGGTTACTCTCAACAAAGTTCAAAAGGAAAGAAGATCTTGGAAGAACAAGTACCGCACCCTCGACGTAGAGTGTATCAAAATACAACAACTACTAAAAGAGAAAGATGCTCTGATTAAAATTTTGGAGCAGCATGCTGTAGAGAATCAAGATGACCAAAGGAATTTGCTCGCTCCTTTCACCTGGCAAAGGAATGACAACCCAACAACGGCCCAAGCGCCCCAGTCAAAGAAGAGGACTCGGGACCCATTAGTTTAGGTTTCTGTTTCTGCACTTTGTAATCTACTGTATTTCCATTTCTGTAATCCTTTGGAATTCAATAAAAAGGGGTTTCCCCACTGTTTGATATTTTCAATCTAATTGTCGAAGTTTATTTTGATTAAACAAAAAAACAACAATTAATATAATCATTGCATTCATCATTCTCACATCGCGTATTCTCCTTACCTACGAATCTCACGTTTGTGTCTCGATTCTAGAGTCAAACCGTCTCATTCGTACAATACTCGGGCCAATCGTCAGAAAAAGATGGATGATCTTGAGGAAGAGAACAGAGAGTTGAAAGAAGAGATCGACGCTCTGAGAGAGGATATGAGAAAGCTTCGTAACGACATGCAAGCCATGGCAGAAGCTCAGCTACAAAGAACTGTGATCTCAGAGATCACCTCAACGCCCATCATAGAAAAGTATGATCCTAGGTATCAGATGCCGAGAGATCGTCCTTGGGGCATGCCTGTTAACTATATCCCGGAAGGATATGTTCTGCCGATCACTGAAGATCAGGGAATCGCAACAGAAGCCGCTGGGCCTGAAGGTTACAAACTTCGGGAAAGCGAAGATGCCAGGGGCATACTCAAGACTCCTGAAGGTTACAAACTTCGGGAGGCGCCAAGACTTACTGCCGTAGTCACGGTACCACCCCCTGTGGTGCACACTGTCCCGGAAGGACAGATTCCACAGACACCTTCTGGTAAGAAGGAAACTATGTTTGACATAATGGATGAATTCCAGGAGCAGTTCTTGGAAATGCAGAAAGAGCTGCAAGCCATTCGCGGTCAGGATCTATTTGGAAAGGACGCCGCAGACCTCTGCTTGGTCCCAAATGTGAAAGTCCCGCACAAGTTCCAAGTGCCCGACTTTGAAAAATACAAGGGTAACTCTTGCCCTCAGAGCCATCTGGTGATGTACGCTCGGCGGATGTCAGCTTAGACGGAGAATCAGGACCTGCTGATTCACTACTTCCAGGATAGTTTAACCGGTGCCGCACTCAAATGGTACATGGGTTTAAACCGTACTACGATCAGTACATTCAGAGATCTTGGTACTGCCTTCGTCCAACAATACAAGTACAATTTGGACATGGCACCCGACAGAGATCAACTCAGATCAATGTCACAAAAGGACAAGGAAACCTTTAAGGAGTATGCTCAAAGGTGGCGTGAAATTGCCGCTCAAATTTGTCCACCTCTTGAGGAAAAAGAGATGACAAAAATCTTCTTAAAGACCTTAAGCTCATTTTACTATGACCGAATGATTGCCAGTGCACCAGTGATTTCACCGAAATGGTCGGCATGGGTGTACGTCTTGAGGAAGCCATCCGAGAAGGACGTTTGGTAAAAGACACTGGATCAACGAGCGGTACTAAAAAATACGGTAGTGCTCTCCCTAAGAAAAAAGCAAGATATTGGGAATATCTCTCTCAGAAAGCAAAGGCGACGTTATTAGCCAGTAGCAGCTGTTACTCCTGCTATCGGCCCCGCGCCTATTCCTATGTATCAACCTCAGGTTGCGCAGAGCCAACCTGACCAACAAAGGACACAACAGCCTCTTCAGTAGGCTCGTCCTCCATATAACAACAACCGTACAACACAGCCACCAGGATTTGATCCTATACCCGTAACGTACGCAGAGCTGTTTCCGTTACTGCTGGCTAAGGGGCACATCCAGACTAAGTCTCCCCTTTCAGTTCCGAAAAATCCGCCTTTTTGGTTTAAAGCGGATCAAACATGCCCTTATCATCAAGGAGGTTCAGGGCATAACATTGAGACTTGTCTCAATTTCAAATCCAACGTGCAAAAGCTTGTTAGGAGCGGGCTCTTATCTTTCAAAGATACGAATCCTAATGTTCTTACGAACCCGCTGCCTCAACATGAGAAAGCTGCAGTCAATCTGATTGAGAAAGAGACTAACAATGTCTATCAAATTCATGATGTACTCTTGTTAAAGACCAATCTGGTCAAGATACATTGTAGACAGAGTGGATATGGCCATGTGCCACCTCATAATTATCACCAGTGTGATATCTGCTCTAAAGACAACCAGGGATGTTCTGTAGTGCAAGCAGCTCTACAGGAACAAATGGAACTTGGATGGATCCAAGAGCACCGAGTTCGTGGAGTTAACATGGTTTACACGAATTCCAACGTCATTCAAAACCACGACATCCGTGCGATGAATGAAAACTTGGTGGCAATGCACTCAAGGCAAAGCCAGTATCATAATCTGTCACGGCACGATTACAGTTCCTGTCTGATTTGCTCGGTAAACAAACAGGGATGCTCTTTCATACAAGAGGCCCTCCAGCGTCAGATGGATCTTGGATGGATCCAAGACTACCATGATAGGAACTCCTATCAAATCAACATGGTTCAGATCTTTGACATTCGCGTGATGAATACCAACCTGGTAGAGTTACATGCTGAGCAGGTCCGACTTGGATTCTTAATATCACATGATTATCAAAACTGTAAAGCAGGTTGCGAAAACGATCGAGGTTGTACCCTTGTCCAGGAGGCACTTCAGCACTTGTTAAATCACTGGTGGATGCCAATCTATATGGACGAAGATACTTAGCAGATTAGTATCAATCACAGGAATCCTACTCGTCGTCAAAGTCAGGATGTCCGATCAATGGAAGATAACCTAGTGAGGTTACATTGCATTCAAAGTGGGCGTGGCCAGGTGCCACCACACAACTATGACAGTTGTAGCGTCTGTTCGGAAAGTAACCAAGGGTGTTACCTTATGAGAGCAGCTCTTCAGGGTCAGATCGATCATGGAGAAATTTATCCATATCCAGGTTCAGGACCTATCATTTGGTCGCCGAACTACCTTGCCGAGCAAGTTGAGGATGTTGTCACGATCTCTGGTCATCACAGGACCAGGGATGTTTTTGCCATCATCCCTCTACTTGACGAATCTAGAGTTCCCAACCGGGAACGGATCAAGGTTACTTATGATGGTCAGAAAAATCAGAAGGTTCCCATAGTCATCTATCTACCGGGGCCACTACCGTATGAATCAGCTAAGGCAATCCCTTACAAATATGGTGCAACAATAATCGAGAATGGAAAGGAAATTCCATTACCCTCCGTCGTGAATATTGCAGACATCAGTCGTGTAACACGGAGCGGTCGAATCTTCAACCGAGGGGTTGGAGAATCCAACAAAGGAAAGGAACTTCAGGCAGAAATTCCTGATCCACCAGTCGGTCAATCTAGTAATCCAGACTTTTCAAAAGACAAAGATGAGATGCTAAAGCTCATCCAAAGGAGTGAATATAACATTGTTGATCAACTGTTACAGACTCCTTCAAAGATCTCAGTATTATCACTGTTACTCAGTTCAGAAGCACACAGAGAGGCTCTACAGAAAGTCTTGGAGCAAGCCTTTGTGGAACAGGATGTAACAATCAGACAATTTGATAGCATTGTCTCTAACATCACTTCCTGCAATAATTTGGGATTTAGTGATGAGGAATTACCTGAAGAGGGTCGCCGTCATAACATGGCGCTCAATATCACAGTTAACTGCCAGGGCGATGCTTTAGCCAACGTACTGGTAGACACAGGGTCAGCCCTAAATGTTATGCCAAAGTCCACCTTTATGCAATTATCATTCAAGGGCCCTCCGATGAGAGTCAGCGAGGTCGTCGTCAAAGCATTCGACGGATCCAGAAAAACTGTTATCGGCGAAGTTGATCTTCCCAAAACTATTGGTCCTCACACTTTCCAAATCACTTTCCAGGTCATGGACATCCGCGCAACATACAGTTGTTTATTAGGAAGACCTTGGATACATCAGGCTGGAGCGGTTACTTCAACCCTCCACCAAAAGCTAAAGTTCGTCAAGAACGATCAACTTGTCACGGTTTGTGGGGAACAAGCCTTGCTTGTGAGCAACTTATCATCATCTACTTGTGTGGAACCCGAGGAGGTTATTGGAACTCAGTTCCAAGCACTATCGATGAGCAAGGACAATCAGTTCAAAGAAGGAACTTCAATTTCTTCATACAAAGATGTTATCAAAGCGGTCGAGAGTACCGATACGACAGGATGGGGACGGCTTGTCATTCCTATTGACAATAAAACAAAGAAGGGTCTTGGTTTTTCTGCAACCTGTACCCAGACAGCCGCCAACGATGAAAGTCTTCATCCCCTTCAAAACTTCTTCCACAGCGGAGGTTTTATTCACCCAGTGTCTCAGACAGTTCATGCTATCAATGAGGAAGATCCCTCTGACGCAGATGAAGAGTGGAAGTCCTATCTTAATGAGGACGGTTATATGTCTCAGGAAGAGGTGCCTATGCCTTTTTTCTTTCCTACAGAAAGTCCAAGATTTATACCAAGATCAGATGTCGAAATGATCAACGGAGATTCTGATCCGGAAGGATGTCGTGCTCCGCCAAATTCATTAGAGGAGGACGCTCTGATGAAAGACAATTTTGACCACAATTACTATGGCCCGATGGATGGCCTGCCAATGTGGCAGCCTTACCCAGGAGACTTGGGGCAAGAAAGTCAGCCGAACAATGAAACTCAGTTGAGCGTCATTGAACAGAATACCCGTATCCCCACCATGTCATGGGATCAATACTCAGGTCATTCAGAAACTACTCAACATAAAGATGAATTCGCAACGTTCGCAGGACTTGAATTCATCAACTATGCTTTTCCTACGGTCAACGTCATCGAGAGGGATGACTCCTCCAGTTCCAAAGAAGTTTGGGATACCTTGGGACAACCTAGTGGAAAATACGACTATATGGTCAAGTACACCGCTCCCGAAAGCTCTCGTATCAGGCTCGAAGATATCCAGCCAACTGGATGGGGAGATACAGCTGAGAGCACAAATACTATGCGAAATACAACTGAGGAATTCTCCTACGACAATTCTGCTTGGGAGACAGATTCCAATGATCCTGCTCCACCAGAAATCAGCGTCATTTCTGAAGACAAATCAAGGAAGGTGCCAGACTTTGTGATTCACCGAGGAGTTCGCCGCCAATGGGTTACCGTCGAGGTTCCGAAGGTCGTTCGTCAGTCAAAGTAATTGCCATCTTTAACCTTTCACCCTGCCCAGGTGAAACAGATATTTTGATAGGGCTCGTTTTCTGTAAATTTCCCTCTTCGCTTTGCCCGAAGCGATAGAGTTTTGTTTTGTAGGGTTGTAGTTTCAAGAGTCGACTTGTTCATTAATAAAATAACGTCGTTCTGTAATTTCCGCATTAATTGTTGTTTTCTCTTTTTGCTTTTTCAGAAAATGGTAATCCTAAAAAACAATTCAAAAATAAAAACAAGCAGTAAAATAAATACACTGCACACACTTGCATTTTTCTCTATCTCTTCTAAACACGAATCATCACGTCATGCAGATTGCTTGTTTTATACCCCGTTGAAACATACGATCCGATGCCTTCTCCCAACTTTGAGTTCCCGGTATTCGAGGCTGAAGAAGAAAATGACGACCAAATTCCAGAAGAGATCTCCCGACTACTCAGACAAGAGGAAAGGTCCATTGAACCTCACAAAGAGCCGTTGGAAACGGTAAACTTGGGTTCAGAAAAAGAGAGAAAAGAAATTAGGATCGGAGCACTGCTCAGTCCAACTGCCAGAGAGGGTTTGATAAAGCTTCTCAAATAATTTCCCGATGTATTCGCTTGGTCCTATCAGGATATGCCAGGGTTGGATACCAGCATTGTGGAACATCACTTACCGTTGAGATCAGAATGTCCGCCAGTAAAGCAAAGGTTGAGACGCACTCACCCGGACATGGCCATCAAAATCAAGGAGGAGGTACAGAAACAGATCGACGCGGGTTTCCTCGCTACATCTGAATATCCTCAATGGTTAGCCAACATCGTACCCGTTCCCAAAAAGGACGGAAGGGTCAGAATGTGTGTTGATTACAGAGATCTGAACAAGGCAAGTTCAAAGGATGACTTTCCTTTACCACACATTGACATGCTGGTTGACAGCACAGAAAAGTTCAAAGTATTCTCCTTCATGGATGGATTCTCGGGCTATAACCAGATCAAAATGGCGCCGAAAGACATAGAGAAAACTTCGTTCATTACCCCATGGGGTACCTTTTGTTACAAGGTAATGCCGTTCGGTTTGAAGAATGTCGGGGCAACCTATCAAAGGGCCATGACTACTCTGTTTCATGACATGATACACAAAGAAATCGAGGTATATGTCGATGATTTGATTGCAAAATCAAGAACAGAGGATGGGCACGTTGAACATCTGTCAAAATTGTTCGAACGTCTAAGAAAATTCAAGCTCCGCTTGAATCCCAACAAGTGCACCTTCGGTGTCCGTTCGGGGAAATTACTAGGGTTCATCGTCAGCCATAAAGGAATTGAAGTTGATCCTGACAAGGTCAAGGCCATTCAAGAAATGCCTTCTCCGAAAACTGTAAAACAAGTCAGAGGATTCCTGGGACGTTTGAACTACATCTCCAGATTCATATTCCTTATGACCGCGACGTGTGCGCCGATTTTCAAATTACTCAAAAATAACCAGGATTGCGTTTGGTCAGAAGATTACCAAACCGCCTTCGACAGTGTCAAGGAATATCTGTTGAATCCTCCGATTCTATCACCTCCAGTGGAAGGAAGACCACTGATCATTTACCTCACAGTCCTAGAGGACTCAATGGGATGTGTACTTGGCCAACAAGACGAAACTAAAAGGAAAGAGTCTGTCATTTACTATCTAAGCAAGAAATTCACCGACTGCGAGACTCGGTACACGATGCTTGAGAAAACTTGTTGCGCTTTGGCTTGGGCAGCCAAACGTCTTCGCCAGTACATGATTCGTCATACTACTTGGTTGGTCTCCGAAATGGATCCAATCAAGTACGTTTTCGAAAAACCTGCTCTCACGGGAAGGATTGACCGTTGGCAGATATTACTATCAGAATATGACATAAAGTACCATGCTCAGAAAGCCGTTAAAGGAAGTATTTTAGCCGATCATTTGGCTCATCAACCGATTGACGATCAAGAATCAATCGGGTTTGACTTCCCAGACGAAGATGTCATGTATCTAAAGATGAAAGATTGCGATGAACCGCTACCCAGTGAAGGGCCAGAACCAGGTTCCCAGTGGGGACTTATCTTTGACGGAGCTGTCAATCATTATGGAAACGGAATTGGGGCAATCATTGTTACCCCTCAGGGTTCCCACATTCCTTTCACTGCCAGACTTACATTCAAATGTACGAACAACGAGGCCGAATACGAAGCATGTATCATGGGTCTCGAAGAAGCGATTGATTTAAGGATCAAAAACTTGGACGTATACGGCGATTTAGCCCTGGTTATTAATCAGATAAAAGGAGATTGGAACACATACCAATCAGGATTGATTCCTTACAAAGACTATGCAAGAAGGTTGTTACCCTTCTTCAACAGAGTCAACTTTCATCACATCCCTCGTGATGAGAATCACATGGCTGATGCATTAGCCACTCTCTCTTTCATGATTAGTGTAGGTCGATGGAATGACATACCTAAGATCGACATAATGCGCCTTGAACGGCCCACTTACATCTTCGCGATTGAAGCAGTCATGGATGACAGACCTTGGTATCACGATATCAAATGCTTCCTTCAGAAACAAGAGTACCCATCTGGGGCACTCAGAAAAGACAGGAAAACCCTCAGAAGATTGGCTGGAAACTTCTTCCTGAGCGGTGACACTCTTTATAAGAGAAATTTTGACATGGTCTTGCTCCGATGCGTCGACAGACCAGAAGCAGACATGCTCATGAAAGAAGTTCATGAAGGATCCTTTGGCACTCATGCCAACGGACACACAATGGCGAGAAAAATTCTCAGGGCCGGGTATTATTGGTTGACCATCGAATCCGACTGCTACAAGTACATGAGGAGGTGTCACAAGTGTCAGATATACTCCGACAAAATTCATGTACCGCCATCACATCTCAAAGTTCTTTCTTCCCCGTGGCCTTTTTCCATATGGGGAATCGACATGATTGGTATGATTGAGCCCAAGGCTTCAAACGGACATCGGTTCATCCTGGTAGCCATTGACTATTTCACCAAGTGGGTCGAAGCAGTGTCATTCGCCAATGTAACCCGACAAGTGGTGGTCCGATTTATCAAAAACAATATCATCTACCGTTATGGTGTTCCAAGCGAGATCATTACTGATAATGGATCTAACTTGAACAATAAGATGATGAAAGAGTTGTGTGCAGAGTTCAAGATCGAACACCATAACTCATCTCCCTACCGACCCAAGATGAACGGAGCGGTAGAAGCGGCTAACAAGAACATCAAGAAGATCGTTCAAAAGATGTTTGTAACCTATAAAGATTGGCACGAAATGCTACCCTTTGCTCTTCATGGTTATCGCACATCTGTCCGTACTTCAACAGGGGCAACCCCTTTCTCTCTAGTATATGGCATGGAGGCAGTGCTCCCCATAGAAGTAGAGATCCCATCAATCCGGGTATTGATGGAAGCGAAGCTCACCGAAGCTGAATGGTGTCAAAGTCGACACGACGACCTGAACCTGATCGAAGAGAAGCGAATCACGGCACTATGCCATGGTCAGTTGTATCAATAGAGAATAAAGAGGGCGTTCGACAAAAAGGTCCGACCTCGTGTCTTCAGGAAAGGAGACTTTGTGCTCAAGAAGATACAATCATTTCTCACTGATTCTCGGGGCAAATGGACCCCAAATTATGATGGCCCCTATGTGGTCACAAAAGCTTTCTCAGGCGGTGCCTTGAGACTTGCAACCATGGACGGAGAGGAATTTGCCTACCCCACGAATGTTGATGTAGTCAAGAAATACTTCGCCTAAAAAACTAAAAAAAAAAACGTCTCGGTGGATTGAAAACCCGAAAGGGCGGTCCAGGTAAAAGTTAGAGACATGAAAAGAATCATCCCGATGGATTGGAAATCTCATAGTACAATCCAGGCAAAAGTTAGGGATAATGGCAAGTAACTATGTTCAACAGAGGCAAGTCCCTCAGCAGCAGTTGCATCATCATCCGTCAGGAAAACTCCAGTCAAGGTCATCTTCGACAGAAGCTCAGGATGTCCCGAATTTAAAGTTGGTAGAAGGATAGTGGTCGTTATGTTTCAACGTAGCCCTTTTCCCTGTAAATTACCATTTTCTAACTTTGTATATACTCTTTGGAATCACGCGTTTGGCTGATCTCCATCTTATCAATAAAATTTGAGCCCTTGTGCTTTTGTTTGTAATTCTTTACTTGTTTTAGCTTTACAGAACGACGTTGTTTAAACTTAATCAGCGATTCTTGAAATAAAACAAAAATAAATTTACTTGTTAAACTTTTTCTGCTTTTATATTAAAGATGGCATTTCTTTTGACTGTTGAACATCAGAAGAACATCGATCGCTTCTCCCGAAGTAAGCGGACTTCAAAGTGCAGAATCAAAGTACTCATTCTAAGTCAGTATGCCTGAATGAAGGGATCAACTGTGTCAGAGACCTTGTTTCGTCTGACACGCCTCGGCCGAGTTCTCATCTCCTAAGCCCGATCAACATAGCTCCCAACGGGACTATCTCTCCTAAGCAAGGTGAAATTGCTATTTTGAACCAACGGTACTTCTTCGCCCCGCGATGGCCGAGTATCCAATTGTGTTCATCCATTAGTCTGTATGTCACGTCTGTTTTGTCAGCATATACATACGTACTTCATGCATTTTTTATTTGAATTTACATTTCATATTGCATTGTTATCACTCTAGCCGGTCTTGTCCCCTAGTGATAAACAGTTTTCTCAATCGAGTTTGTCAGTTCTTTCCTCGTCAGGAAGTGTTACGTCGCACAATCTCGCCACCAGTGTATCTTTAGATCAGAGTCGGCACGTGGCCACTTTGATAATTTGAACCTCTGAAAGATCAGAGAACCTTCAACAGATGTCACTCTTCGCCATTAAAGATGATATCCTTGCTTTCCCAGATTAAGGAAAATCCACAGAGAAAGCCTCGTGATCAGAGATTCGGCAGCACGCCAGTTTTGCTCCTAAAAACCACTGATGAGAAGGTCATTGGCACCTCAAAATTGGACCCCATCATATGGCGTTTCTCTGGGAAGATCCCGAGAAAAGTATGATGAAAGATCCCAAATGAAAACAGTCTCTCAAGAGACTCGCTTTCCCCAGTAGAAACAAATGGCGTCTTCAACAGAGAAGTTTGTACAACTCTACAACTCAGACGACTGGGGTCCCCAGCAAGTCTGACAACAAAACATTTTCTACTCAAATGGCATCTCCCCAGGAAAATTCAGCGAGAAGTTTGAAGGAAAACCGCTACACATAGCGTCCCTTGTCAATAAAGTTTATTGACAAAAGAAACTAAGACCAGTTCCTTGGTAGGAAACTAGGATCGAGGGGAAGTTTATTTCAAAATAAACTAAGACCAGTTCCTTGGTAGGAAACTAGGATCGAGGGGAAGTTTATTTCAAAAGAAACTAAGACCAGTTCCTTGGTAGGAAACCAGGATCGAGGGGAAGTTGACAATGCATTTTAAATATTTTTTCTACATTGATTTTGCAACTTTTAATGCTTTCTAATTATTTTGTAGGTCAATACTTAATTTTTGAAGCATTAATCCAAGATCACAATTTGTTTTCCATGTGTTAAACAATTTTTTATCATTTTAATTGAATTTTTATTCAATTAAATACATTTTGAAAACAAATTAGGGTTTTGGATTAATTCAACCCTCATAAATCATTTTCAAAACATTTTTGGGGCTCTTGAGAGAGTGTAAGACCCATCCCCCCTTGTACAAAAACTTTTTGGGTCTCACTCATTGTATAAGTCCCTCTGTACAAGTAAACGGCGCGATCGTCGTCCGTTTAAAAATAAAAATCATCTGGGCCTCTCCTTGAGCTATAAGACCCATTCAAAACACTTTGGGCCTCTATTAGAGTGTAAGACCCAATCCCCCTTTTAACCAAAACATTTTGGGCCTCACTTATTGTATAAGTCCCTCTGCGTTAAAAGAAAACCTCGGCGCGATCACTATTTTTAAACGAAAAATCATTTGGGCCTACCCTCGTGTTATAAGCCCCACTCTTTTTTCTTTAAACCTTTTTGGGCCTCTTGAGAGAGTGTAAGACCCATCCCTTTGTACAGAAAACCTTTTTGGGCCCCAGTCACTTGTATAAGTCCCGCTGTACACAGTCAAACTGTGCGCTCACTGATAAAACCCTAGGCCTCTCCTTGAGCTGTAAGCCCCAAATCTTTCTTTTTCAAAGCACTTTCTCCTTTGATTTTGAATATACTGTTGTTTTCAATCTTTCTTTGTTGAACAACTAACCAAACAGCATGGAAGCACTCCAACCGAGTAAGTGGTTATCGCTTTCGTTTACTGCTTTCATATTATAAACTGTATTGTGGGGCTGCTCACTGTAAGTTTCCTTTCATAAACTCATATCTACTGTGTAATAATAGTATAGATATTTTGAGTTTCCCCGGCAACTACGTCTAGCACTAGGTAAAGCCATTTCGTTTATTCATAGAAATAGACGCCTAGATCCCCAATAGGAGCACCAGATACAGTCTTCTCTTCGGCTGTCCTCCTTAGGAATCATCAAGAAGCTCTACTCCCCAAGATGAATGTATTCTCCGTGAATGGCATCTTTGAGTTTCTTCCAAATTCTCGAACTTTCCTGACTTGATCTATTCCTTGTGGATAGCTTGCCTTGAATGTCTCGGGGTTTGGGTACCCACTATGGTCATAATCTTGGACCTTAACTAAGGAACCCTCTTCAAAAGCTAAAAGTCGCTGGATAGTAAACCTCGCACGTTTACCAGTGGTTTTTATCTTTAAAAGAGTTATCTCTCCTAATGGAAAGGAGATGATAGACCCACGGGCTTCTTAAAAGCATCGGCCTCCTCTTGGGCATTATTCAAGGACCCTACGGCTTCTTAGAAGTATTCACAGCCTCCTCTTAGGCTTCGTATAATGATCTCTTCCTCCGGGAATGATAGCCTCCTCTTGGGCTTCGTACAAGGACCCGTCGGCTTCTTAAAAGTTTCCAGCCTCCTCTTGGGCTTCGTACAAATTGTCCCGACGACCTCCTAGAGGTATAGGAATAGAACCTAGTCATCCTCATAGAACAGTCCTTTCATAGAGTCTACTACTGTTTCTCAAAGCATAGTACAAAAGATAAAACTCTAGACACGGACAGTCTAACTTCCTTGAGTCTCAAAAGACATTCTCAAGTGACCCCTTCGTTAAATAGGAAGGAAACCCGCAGACTCGGACAGTCTCAACACCCTTTGGATTTCCAGTTTCCTCAAAGAAAAGGAGACCACCCCGATCCTCAGATCTAACCCATGAGTACAGTGATGCTCATATAAGAACTGATTTTCTCTTTCAAAATCAGTATACTGGACCTGTCACTTAACTGACATAGCCTCCTCTTGGGCTTTGTACAATGACTCTCCCTAGCGGAGTCAAACAACGCTTTAGCCTCCATCTCGGGCTTTGTACGAGATACAAAGACTCTCTTGTTGAGTCAAACCTTGTAGCCTCCATCTCGGGCTTCGTACAAGATACAGAGACTCTCTTGTTGAGTCAAAACTTTTAGCCTCTCTCTCGGGCTTCGTACGAGACACAAAGACTCTATCGTCGGGTCAAAAACTTTTAGCCTCTCTCTCGGGCTTTGTACGAGACACAAATTAGCCTCCTCTTAGGCTTTGTATAATGATTTTCCTAGCGGAAATTAGCCTCCTCTTAGGTTTTGTATAATTATTTTCCTAGCGGAAATTAGCCTCCTCTTAGGCTTTGTATAAGAAAACCACTGGTTGATCCAATCAACCTTTTAGCATCGAAGTTGTGCCTCGTTCACAGTACACAAACATCAACAACTCCTTTCCCTTCATCTAATTGCTGTAAGCGGCAAGCCTCTGGATCATCTATATCCACGCCACTGTCCCTCTTTTAGCATGAGAAATTCCTAAGGAAAGATGGCATTGCTCTACACTGAGTTAAAGTCTTCTCCTTTAGGTTAAAACCCTTTCTTCGGAAATTATGGCATTGCTCAGATCCGCGTATCCCAGTTAAAGTAATTCTCCTTCTCCCCTCTTTAGAGATGACAAATTCTCTCTAAAGTCGAGGTCGTTCAGCTTCATGTCTTGGGCTTTGAACAAGACACAAATAGACCTTTCAGCTTCACATCTTGGGCTTTGAACAAGATACAAACTACCTTTCGCTTCACGTCTTGGGCTTTGAACAAGACACCAAAAACCAATTTCCTCCCTTAGAATAGGAGGAACTACGAACGCTCTGATTTCCCTGTTTCGGTAAACGGGAATACGTAGGCATAAGATCGAAAGAAAAAATCTTAGCGAGCGCAATCAACAAAAAACCCAAATCCCATATCTCCATCAATCAAAAGCAGTATTTCAAAAGCATCAGTCCTAACATTCTAATCCTTGTTCCCCGCCAGAAACCTTCTGCCCAGGTAAAAAAGAAAGAAAACAGTATTGGCGAAAATACAAATAACCAGTACAAAGGCCCCCCACATTGATATCATCCGTAACCTAACAGACCGCTGTTTAAACTCAGTATGCAAAGCAGGGTTAATTGGAGACATCTATTTCCCTTCCTTATTCAGCTCACAATAGGATAAAAAATGAATCGACCTGTAGTCAAAGCTCAAACCGCAAAGAGCGACCAGCGCTTAAGAACCGCGTCCAAAATCGCTCGCTACAGCGAGTAGCTAATTCCTATGTGTGTTCGTAATTTGGGTATTCCTTGAGTCGTGAGTTGGTCGTCAAGTGCATTGTATGGGCTTTACATCTTGTCATTGTTATCGTGTCGTTGTTGTAGCTGCTGTTAGCAGGGTGGTTTATCAGTTTGTGTTATTCGTGGTGTGCCGAGTGTTGGCATGTTAGTTGGTTAGTCGGATACGAGAGCCGTACCCAGAGTCGGTCGTCTCAGTTATATTTTCGAGGACGAAAATGTCCAAGTGGGTATGTAACACCCCCAATCTATACCCCCAATTATATAAAGCGATAAAAATTTCATCAGAGTATAATTAAATATTCATGGCATAGATGAAGGCGTCACATCAATTGAGACAAAACACAATAAACCTGCTCATAAAGATATGCAACAATCAGGTAGCAATTAACAGAGGAACTTAGTTCCTACTACCCACAATCAGATACAGAATAAAAGCGAAAAATCTGCAACTGAATCTCATATATATATCACATAAAGAGTTTGTCTGTCATACACAGATCCATACATATACAATCCATAAGGCATATACACATATACACATAAATCACAACGATCTCCCCGACTACCCGGTGCTACATATCAGAGTCGACCGGCAAAAGAATGAAGACCTAAGCTTCACAAAAAGACCTCCAGCATCTAATCTGCAATGCCTCATAGAGCATTAAAATAGCAGAAGGGTGATAAACACAATCATAATATAATTGCATATAATTATATAATAACACAAAAATACACACGTAAAATATTCTCACCACAACTTACACCAGAATTCAAATGCAAAACAACACAACGCATATCCCATATATCCATCACCAATGCATATCAATCATGTACAATACAATTATCACCAACACAATATATATACATACACCACTCATCAATTCCAATCACAATTCCACACAAAATAAATCCATTCATGATTTATGCAAATGCATAGAGACCGACACAACGACTCTATGCAATGCAATGCGGTACCATCCATCCATCATCTCAACACTAGTTCACTCAGGAACTATTGGAACCATCGCTTGTTACTTAGTGTAACTCCCCGTCGGGCAAACGATGTTCCCCGTAGCTTTAGGTCCTCTTGGTATAAGGCGCACGACGTTTATGGATTGCTTTAGATCCTCTTTGTATAAGGTGCACAATCCGATCGCTTTAGGTCCTCTTTGTATAAGGTGCACGATCGTCTATAATCATCGCTTTAGGTCCTCTTTGTATAAGGCGCACGATGTTTTAGCGGATTCCCTCTGGAATCATTTCGTCGCTCACACCCACTAGGGAACACGACATCACAAGAACGCATATCATGATGCTTGGCATACAATGACTCATGACATTCAAATGCACACATATATGCAATCATCTCAATCAATAATAATCATGCTTTGCACTCAAGCCCAAAACAATGCATTTAATTGCCATAAGGCCACAAACCCTCATCACAACATTTAAACACATGCATTCACCTCATATAATCAGCACACAAGTCATACAACATATACCACCAGCACATTGCATGATAACACACCAATTACGCACAATTAAAACGGTAAAAGTCGACAAAACGACACTATTCCAAATTCCCGACTTAATTAAATCGGTCAAAAATCTCAAAACCATCATTATAAGAAAGTACAGTTCAATAGTTATTCAACGATACCAAGAATGTTAAAAACGGATAATCGGAACACAAGTTACGGACTGAACAAGAAAAGTAATCGCGAAAAAACACAATTCTGCAATCTTCCTGGCCATACGTGTATTGCCTTGAGCCATACGCGTATTGCCATGCTCCCTCTCCCATTCCATACGCGTATTGCCCAACTTGATACGCGTATGGGCAGAGACCAATTCTTCCTAAAAATCTCACTAAAACTCCAATACGCGTATTGCCTCACTTCATACGCGTATTGCCCTCAACCTTACGCGTACCATTACGCAAATGGGCAGATGGCCGAGAAAATGAAACTCCATACGCGTATTGCTCACATTTCTTCAATGCCATACGCGTATTGCCTTAACCAATACGCGTATTGCCTTGAGTGATACGCGTATGGGCAGTGGAAAAACCAGAAATTTCCTGCATAATTTTCTGCGAAATTCACCCCAAAACTCACTCCCAATCTCACCTAAACACCAGAAAATTACCAATAGAATTCCTAACAACATGTATCTATCATGTATCAACAATAAGGGACACTAAAACATGATTTCAGACATAAATTATATCAATTTTTAACAATTCCATCATTATGGGTTTTACTCTATATTTCAATTTCAATCCAATATCAACCAAAAACATACATACATAATCATACAGAAGTATAAGATAATCGAGTTTCGCACCCTTACCCGATTTAATCGTGTTTTTGAAAGTCGGTTGATCGATTTCTTAATTCTCAAGTTTTCTCTCTTTTTCTTCTCTTCTTTTCCCTTCTTTCTCTTTTTCTTCTCTTCTTTCCCCTTCTTTCTCTTTTTCTTCTTCTCTTTTTCTTTCCTTACTATTTTTCTCTCTTTTCTTTCTATTTTTTAACTTAAAGAAAATAAAGCAAAATGACCCAATTACCCCTACATTCAAATATCTTGCAAACGCTCCCAAAACGCGATAAAACATAACAACAATGAAAAATAATATATTTTCAAATAAAAGTCAAAAATAAAATAATAAAATAATAAAATAATCAAAACGACTCGATTAATTAAAACTAACCAAAACTGGGGCGTTACAACTCTCCCCTACTTAGAAATTTTCTTCCTCGAAAATATTACCTGAGACGAACAACTCTGGATACGACTCCCGCATCCGACTCTCCAACTCCCAAGTCAAATTGCCCTCAGCAGCGCCTCCCCACGCTACTTTCACAAGTGCAATATCCTTGCCCCTTAACCGCTTCAACTCGCGATCCAAAATCCTCACTGGTAATGCCTCCACCGTAAGGTTCTCCCTTACCTCAACTTCATCCATCAGAATCACATGCGACGGATCCGGAACATACTTCCGAAGCTGTGAAACATGGAACACATCGTACAAATTCGACAGATTCGGCGGCAACGCCACCCGATAAGCCACAGCACCCACTCTCGCGGATATCTGTTAAGGACCAATAAACCGAGAAGTAAGCTTCTTCGACTTCAATGCACGAGCCACACCCGTTACCGGCGTAACTCTCAAAAATACATGATCGCCCTCTTGAAACTCAAGATATTTCCTTCTTCGATCATGATAACTCTTTTGCCTACTCTGAGAAGCCTTCATTTTCTCACGAATAAGTTTCACCTTGTCTGTAGTATGTTGAATCAATTCCGGTCCAACCACCAAACTCTCACCAGATTTGTGCCAACACAACGGTGTTCGACATCTTCGTCCATATAACGCTTCAAAAGGTGCCATTCCAATACTCGAATGGAAACTATTATTATACGTGAATTCCACCAACGCAAGATAACTATCCCACGCACCACCTTGTTCAAGAACACATGCCCGCAACAAATCTTCCAACGACTGAATCGTTCTCTCCGTCTGTCCATCCGTCTGAGGATGATAAGCCGAACTCAATCTCAATTTAGAACCCAACGCCTTTTGTAAACTTTCCCAAAATCTCGAGGTAAACCTCGGGTCTCGATCCGAAATAATACTCAACGGAACACCATGCAATTTCAAAATCACACTGATATAAATCTCAGCTAACCTCTCCAAAGAAAAACTGATGTCAATCGGAATGAAATGCGCCGATTTAGTCAGTCTGTCCACAACCACCCAAATAGCATTATGTCCCCTCAGTGTATTTGGCAACCCTATTATAAAATCCATAGAAATGCCATCCCATTTCCACTCAGGAATATCCAACGGTTGCAACAAACCACTAGGCTTTTGATGTTCCACTTTCGACTTTTGGCACGTCAAACACGCATACACAAACTGAGCCACATCTCTTTTCAATCCAGACCACCAAAAGATCTTCTTCAAATCTTGATACATCTTATGAGCTCCCAGATGTATACTCAAATTACTCCGGTGTCCTTCCTCCAAAATCATCCTTTTCAACTCCGCATCATCCGGAATACAAATTCTACCTCGGAACCTCAAAACACCTTTATCATCCACTCTAAAATCACTACTCGCATCTTTTTCTCCAACCAACATCAAATCCATAAATTTCACATCCAACTTCTGTTTCTCACTTACGGTCAACAGAAACTCATTAGTAACCTTTAGCATACCCAGCCTCACGCTGTCGGATGTCACTTCACACACCAAACTCAAGTCCCTAAAAGCTTCCAAAAGTTCCCACTCTTTAACCATTAAAGCGGACATATGCAATGACTTTCGACTCAACGCATCGGCTACCACATTAGCTTTACCAGGATGGTAATTCAAGCCAAAATCGTAGTCCTTTAAGAATTCCAACCATCTCCGTTGCCTCATATTCAATTCTTTCTGATCAAACAAATATTTCAAACTTTTGTGATCACTAAAGACTTCGAATCTTGCACCGTAGAGGTAATGCCTCCAAATTTTCAACACAAAAACCACGGCCGCTAATTCGAGATCATGAGTAGGATAATTTTTCTCATGCACCCTCAACTGCCTCGAAGCATAAGCCACCACCTTACCTTCTTGCATCAACACACCACCTAGACTAATCAAAGACGCATCACAATACACCACAAATGGTTCAGTAGGGGTCGGTAAGATCAAAATCGGAGCTGTCGTCAATTTTCTCTTTAGCTCATTAAAACTTTCCTCACACCGAATATCCCAAATGAATGCTTTACCTTTACAAGTCACCTGGGTCAAAGGAAGTGCTAGCTTAGAAAAACCTTCAATAAACCTCCGATAATAACCAGCTAAACCCAAAAGCTTCTAATTTCAGTAACAAATCTAGGAGCCTCCCATTGTAGAACTGCTTCTACTTTAGATGGATCCACAGCAATACCATTACCTGAAATCACATGCCCAAGAAAACTCACTTCTGACAACCAGAACTCACACTTGGACAACTTGGCAAAAAGTCTCTTTTCCTTCAAAATTTGCAACACCACACGCAAATGCTCCGCGTGCTCCTCCCGGGACTTAGAATAAATCAAGATGTCATCAATAAACACAACAACAAATCGATCCAAATGCTCGTGGAAAATACGATTCATATACTCCATAAACACACCTGGCGCATTAGAATATTCATAATGACCGTATCGTGTCCTAAAAGCCGTCTTCTGAATATCTTCCTCTTTCACCCCAAAACTGATGATAACCTGATCTCAAATCAATCTTACTAAACACACACGCACCTACCAACTGGTCCATTAAATCATCAATTCTTTGAAGAGGATACTTATTCTTAATCGTCACCTTATTCAACTGGCGATAATCAATACACAGTCGCATACTTCCATCTTTCTTTTTCACCAATAAAACTGGAGCACCCCAAGGCGACACACTTGGCTTCACAAACCTCTTTTCTAACAATTCATTCAACTGCTTCTTTAACTCAACCAACTCAGATGCCGACATACGATAAGGTGCCATAGAAATAGGTCTAGTACCAGGAACTAGATCTATAGAAAACTCCACCTCTCTCTCTGGCGGTACATCTGAAATATCCTCAAGAAACACCTTAGGAAATTCACACACAATAGGAAACACATCAAGTGAAACTTGACTATCCACTGTCAACGATGCAAACAACCCAAACAACTGAGCTTCATCCGCCAAAAGCTTCTTCAACTCTTTGGTATATAAGAAACTCGACTCTTCGTCTTCTTCAAGAGAAGGAAATCTTACCAGCTTATGATAACAATCAATATGAACCCGATTAAACTGTAACCAATTCATTCCCAGAACCACATCTAAACCCTCCAACGGCAAACACACCAAATCCATCTCAAAATCTTTACCATAAATGGTCAAAGGACAACTTAAACAAACCAAAGAAGTAGTTACTGACCCCATTGCTGGAGTATCAATAACCATCTCTCCACCCATCGAAGACAACACAAGATTCAAATGCTTCGCGCACTCAGACGAAATAAACGAATGAGTCGCTCCAGTATCAATAATAGCAACTAAAGGCGTACTATTAATAAAACAAGTACCTCTGATCAGACGGTCTGCACTAGTAGTCTGAGTTCCTGCCAAGGCAAAAACTTTCCCACTAGCTGGAGCTTGCTTAGGTTTCGGACACTTTGTACTAATATGACCAGGTTCACCACAGTTGAAACACTTCACCACATTCTTCCTCTTGCACTCAGCCACTACATGTCCTAAACCTCCACAATTGGAACACTTCCTCACATCTTTTATGCATTCAAACTGATGATGTCCTAATTCACCACACCTAAAACATCTCGGAGAATTAGACATACCTCCTCCACTTGACCTTTTATCAAAGTTACCCCTTTGCTTACCCTTATCAGCTGGTGTCACATACGGACCACTACGAAACGGTTGCTTCCCTTTCCTTTCGTTCACACTCTTATAGTGAGTAGAACGAGCTTTGCTATCTTCTTCATAAATCCTACAACAATCCACCAAGTCAGAAAACCTTCGAATTCTATGATAACCAATTGCCTGCTTAATCTCAGGACGCAATCCGCTCTCAAACTTCACACACTTAGAAAACTCCGCAGTAGCTTCAGCATAATGTGGATAAAACTGCACAAGCTCCACAAACTTAGCAGTATAATCAACAACAGACATATTACCTTGTTTCAATTCCTAGAACTCTATCTCCTTCTTTCCTCTAACATCTTCGGGAAAATACTTTCTCAGAAACTCAACACTAAACAAAGCCCAAGTGACTTCTTCCTCTGCAGCTTCCAACACCTGACAAGTACTAACCCACCAGTCATCCGCTTCCTCCTGCAACATGTGAGTACCCAGTCTCACCTTTTGATCCTCAGCATAATCCATCACTCAGAAAATCCTTTCAATCTCCTTCACCCAAATCTGAGCACCATCAGGATCATGCCTCCCTTTGAAGACAGGCGGTTTGTTCTTCCTGAACTCATCATTCCCAGCAGCATTAGGTGCACCCTGCACAGCCCGAGCCATAGCTTGCATAGCAGCAGCCAAAGCAGCGTCATTCCTACCAGCCATATTCAGTTCATATCCAATAACAACAACTATGGTTAAACAAACAGCTCATCCAAACACAAACACCGATAAGGACTGACACAAACTGACACAGACTTGCTCTGATACCACTTAATGTAACACCCCCAAACTATACCCCCAATTATATAAAGCGATAAAAATTTCATCAGAGTATAATTAAATATTCATGGCATAGACAAAGGTGTCACATCAATTGAGATAAAACACAATAAACCTGCTCATAAAGATATGCAACAATCAGGTAGCAATTAACAGAGGAACTTAGTTCCTACTACCCACAATCAGATACAGAATAAAAGCAAAAAATCTGCAACTGAATCTCATATATATATCACATAAAGAGTTTGTCTATCATACACAGATCCATACATATACAATCCATAAGGCATATACACATATACACATAAATTACAACGATCTCCCCGACTACCCGGTGCTACATATCAGAGCCGACCGACAAAAGAATGAAGACCTAAGCTTCACAAAAAGACCTCCAGCATCTAATCTGCAATGCCTCATAGAGCATTAAAACAGCAGAAGGGTGAGAAACACAATCATAATATAATTGCATATAATTATATAATAACACAAAAATACACACGTAAAATATTCTCACCACAACTTACACCAGAATTCAAATGCAAAACAACACAACGCATATCTCATATATCCATCACCAATGCATATCAATCATGCACAATACAATTATCACCAACACAATATATATATACATACACCACTCATCAATTCCAATCACAATTCCACACAAAATCAATCCATTCATGATTTATGCAAATGCACAGAGACCGAGACAACGACTCTATGCAATGCAATGCGGTACCATCCATCCATCATCTCAACACTAGTTCACTCAGGAACTATTGGAACCATCGCTTGTTACTTAGTGTAACTCCCCGTCGGGAAAACGATGTTCCCCGTCGCTTTAGGTCCTCTTGGTATAAGGCGCACGACATTTATGGATTGCTTTAGGTCCTCTTTGTATAAGGCGCACAATCTGATCGCTTTAGGTCCTCTTTGTATAAGGCGCACGATCGTCTATAATCATCGCTTTAGGTCCTATTTGTATAAGGCGCACGATGTTATAATGGATTCCCTCTGGAATTGTTTCGTCGCTCACACCCACTAGGGCACACGACATCACAAGAATGCATATCATGATGCTTGGCATACAGTGACTCATGACATTCAAATACACACATATATGTAATCATCTCAATCAACAATAATCATGCTTTGCACTCAAGCCCAAAACAATGCATTTAATTGCCATAAGGCCACAAACCCTCATCACAACATTTAAACACATGCATTCACCTCATATAATCAGCACACAAGTCATACAACATATACCACCAGCACATTGCATGATAACACACCAATTACGCACAATTAAAACGGTAAAAGTCGACAAAATGACACTATTCCAAATTCCCGACTTAATTAAATCGGTCAACAATCTCAAAACCATCATCATAAGAAAGTACAGTTCAATAGTTATTCAACGATACCAAGAATGTTAAAAACGGATAATCGGAACACAAGTTACGGACTGAACAAGAAAAGTAATCGCGAAAAAACACAATTCTGCAATCCTCCTGGCCATACGCGTATTGCCCTGAGCCATACGCGTATTGCCCTGCTCCCTCGCCCATTCCATACGCGTATTGGCCAACTTGATACGCGTATGGGCAAAGACCAATTCTTCCTAAAAATCTCACTAAAACTCCAATACGCGTATTGCCTCACTTCATACGCGTATTGCCCTCAACCTTACGCGTACCATTACGCAAATGGGCAGATGGCCGAGAAAATGAAACTCCATACGCGTATTGCTCACATTTCTTCAATGCCATACGCGTATTGCCTTAACCAATACGCGTATTGCCTTGAGTGATACGCGTATGGGCAGTGGAAAAATCAGAAATTTCCTGCATAATTTTCTGTGAAATTCACCCCAAAACTCACTCCCAATCTCACCTAAACACCAGAAAATTACCAATAGAATGCCTAACAACATGTATCTATCATGTATCAACAATAAGGGACACTAAAACATGATTTCAGACATAAATTATATCAATTTCTAACAATTCCATCATTTATGGGTTTTACTCTATATTTCAATTTCAATCCAATATCAACCAAAAACATACATACATAATCATACACAAGTATAAGATAATCGAGTTTCGCACCCTTACCCGATTTAATCGTGTTTTTGAAAGTCGGTTGATCGATTTCTTAATTCCCAAGTTTTCTCTTCTTTTCTCATCTTTCTCTTTTTCTTCTTCTCTTTTTCTTTCCTTACTATTTTTCTCTCTTTTCTTTCTATTTTCTAACTTAAAGAAAATAAAGCAAAATGACCCAATTACCCCTACACTCAAATATCTCGCAAACGCTCCCAAAACGCGATAAAACATAACAACAATGAAAAATAATATATTTTCAAATAAAAGTCAAAAATAAAATAATATAATAATAAAATAATCAAAATGACTCGATTAATTAAAACTAACCAAAACTGGGGCGTTACAGGGGAGAGTTGTAACGCCCCGATTTGTTTAATTGTATTTATTTATTTCATTTATGTGAATTTTGTGAAATGTGTGAATTTATTGTATTTTACCTGCTAATTGAGTTAATTGGTTAATTTCCCTGATAGGTAAAATATTTGCAATAAATTATAATTTCTTTTCAACTTTTATTTCCCGAAATATATTTCATCGCTGTTTATGTTTTATCGCATTTGGAGAGCGTTTGGGAGATATTTGAACAAAAGGGTAAAATAGTCTTTTGAGGGGTTAGATATTTTTATAAAAGTAGATATTTTGTTATAGAGAGTATTTTAAGGTAACTCTAATAATTGATCAATTGGTGTTGGAAGACAAATATCAACTGGAGATATTTTACCCTATTGGATTTATATTATATTATATATATATATATATATATATATATATATATATATATATATATATATATATATTTGTGAGAAGAGAGAGAAAAGAGAAAGTTAGAAAAGAAGAAGAAAAACAGAGAGAAAAGGAAAAGGAGAAAAGAGAAAGAAGAGAAAGAAAAGAGAGAAGAAGGGGAAGAAGAGAAAATCATCAAAACAAAGCTTGGATAATCGTTTAATCGGGTAAGGGTGAGAAGTTTCGATTAAATCTTGCTTGTATATGTATATGTATGTATGTGGTTGAATGTTTACTTGTTTTTCCATAGTTTTCATTTCTAGGTTGAACATGAGCAATATGAGTAGAAATCAATGTTTTCACGGTTGGAATGCGGAATAAGTTGTGTAGTATAGTAGGGTGAGGATATGAATTAATCGGGAAGGGTTGTTTGTGTGTTTTCGAGTGGTTTTGATCGAGTTTGGAGTTGGGATAAATTGATAAAATTATGTTTTAAAATATTTAAAAAATGGAAAATGTGTTAGATGGCTTTTTAATGGTGAAAATATTGTAGTATGTTGAATTCTGAGACCGGGGTTTTTTACGAAATCGAAATCGGAGGTCTGGAAGGCGTTTAAACGGTCGAAAACTGAGTTTTTAGCAGAATCTGCGCATTCATGCGCTAACCCCCATAATTTTGCGTCGACTCATGATCTTTGTGCGCTAACCCGGGTGAAATTTCCAGGTTTATGCACTGACTCCCGGCATCATGCGTCGATTCATGATCACAGAATTTTCCTAAATGTCAGATTTTGTTTCCTTCATAACTTTTGAACCGTAAGTCCGTTTTGACCCCCGTTTGAAGCGTTGGAAAGCTAAAGAAATATTATTTCTATTAAAAATGGTTTGGAGGGCAGTAGATTATTTATTTAACTCGTGGTTTTGTGAAAGTGTGGTGTTGTCGGATTTTTTGCGTCGTAATTTGATAACACGAAAATGTATCGTATTTTGGCCTTGATTTACATTCAATTATTATATCATTTTCGTCTAATATCCGATTTTCTCGAGAATATTTAAGTGTTTTTGCAGGTATTTCTATTTCCAAGTTAAAAGTATGCAAAGTGGGGAAAAGAAGCAAAACAAGGAAGAAAAGAGCAGAAAACAGCAGAATCCAAATTCTGCTGGTGTGACGACCGTGGCAGGTCCACCACGATCGTGGCAGACACAAAAATTCATCACGAGCGTAACAGAAGCTTCACGATCGTCATGTGTCCAAAACAGGTTTAATACGTTGAGCAGAAACGCGGTCACGAAGTTTTAGAGGATCAACTTTCACACGTTTACATTTTCTCCGAAGACTTCTCCAACCTCCCACTTTCTCCACCACTCACTTATGCTCTATGGAAGTTACAGAATGGAATCTCCCTCTATATATAGGATTTCGCTTGTTATTTTGGATCATCCAAGTTTTTATGCGCGAAAGCGCTGTTCATAGTTTTAGGCAGTAAATTACCATTGTAAATGTGGTAGTTATCTCACATCGAGGAACTACCACACCATTAGTATTTGGGCCTTTAATTTGTAACGCTTGGATCAAAAGCTTGCCGTCATTATTAAAGTTAATTCAAGTTCTTTATTTCCGCATTCTACTTCAAGTCTTTACAGGTTCTTTATCGCATTGCTTATTATTATTATTTATCGCTTTCATAAATTAATTATCGTAATGCTTTCAAATTCAATTACCATTTCTGTGTTGTTTTCATTTAATTCCATGTCCGGATAAATGTTTAGAGTCCGGTTTGTAAGGACAGTCGTTCCGACAGGACTCGGTAATTAAATTAGCGTTAACTTATAGTAAATTCAGTTTTGGTCTTTGTTTCCAAGTTTAATTTAAATAACTTCGTCACGAGAGTGAGAGGTTATTTAACATTGTTTCGTCACGAGAGTGAGAAGCAAATAAAGGTTAGAGCCAGCACTGCGAGAGCGTGGGGATCAAACCAGATAGTGGGAACGAGGCATTGATCCTAAAAATAGCGAGAGTGCTTTAGGTATCGATTAGGATCTAATTGATTTTCAAAATACGTTTTCTAATTAGAACGAGCGAGTGAGAGCAAAATCCTATGGTTAGGAAATGTGGCTTTAGTCAATAACGCGAGAGTGTGAGGCGGAGTCTTTAAACCAATATTTTCTATGGAACATACATAAATTAGCGTCAATCAATTGTTGAGTGCCTGAGGTACACGGGATCCACATTCCGGTCTCTCTGTTCTCAATTACATTTCTTAGTTTTATTTTAGTTTTAGTCTTAGTTTTCCCTAAATCAATCATTCATAATTGTGTGCGATTGATGTGTTATCATGTGATATGCTTTTGATATATAACGTATAGCTTGGGTGCTATTATATGATGTGAATGCATGTGATAATGATGTTGTTGTATGGTAAAATACATTTTTTGATTGAATATCAATGTATGTTGTTATGATGTTTTGTGGGATTGTTGTGGATGATGGTGAGTAATTCTTGATATGAATTGATATGAGTGTATATGCTAAAATGCTAATTGTTGTGGATTGTGGATTATGATGAAATGCATTGTTTATGTGAAATTCAATGTGTGTTATTTGGTGGCCTTATGGCAAGTAAATGCATTGTTTGAATTGATTTCCAATGCATGAATAATGATGATGAGATAATCCATATTGTTGATTTGTGAAGATGCATTTGATTGTCATGAGTCCTTGTATGCCAAGCATCATGATATGCATTCTTGTGATGTCGTGTGCCCTTGTGGGGTGTGATCGACGAAACGGTTCCAGAGGGAATCCGCTATAACATCGTGTGCCTTATACAAAGAGGTGTGAGCGATGATTATAGACTATCGTGTGCCTTATACAAAGAGGTGTGAGCGATCGGGTCGTGTGCCTTATACAAAGAGGTGTGAGCGATCCATAAACGTCGTGTGCCTTATACAAAGAGGTGTGAGCGACGGGGGAACATTGTTTGCCCGACGGGGAGTTACACTAAGTAACAAGCGATGATTCCAATCATTCCTGAGTGAATTAATGATGATGAGAATGATGGATGGATGGTACCTCATTTGCATAGAGTCATTGTGTCAGTCTCTTTGCATTTGCATAAATCATGAATGGATTGATTATTTGTGGAAAATCATGAATGAATTGATTATGTGTGGAAATTGTGAATTGATTGATTATGTGTTGAGCTTGTGATAGCATTGGTGATTTGATATGCATTTGTGATAAATGCATTGGTTATGGATGATATGTTTTATGTATAGACATATGCATTTGTGTTATGTATCAAATTTATGAGCAGGAATTGTGTTTTCTTTCTTTAAATGTGGCATCCTTGTTTCTGTCTAAGAATAATAAATTTTTATTTACTCTTATTTATTTATGTATTATTTATTCACGATGGGAATTGGGGTGTTACATATTGGAGTCCCTCAAATCATGTCTTGAGGTTTTGGATCATGTTTTGTCTCAAAAGTCAACTTAGGGGTGAATTAGGTCAAGAAACCCTAATTCCTGATTTTTTTGTAAATGCATCCCCTGAGGTTAAATTGACTTGGTGATTGGGTCCATGAGGTCCCTTAGAATATCTTAGGTTATGCTTTGGAGCATTGGCTCATGCCCAGAGGAAAATTTCCATCTGGAGGCCCTGATCGACCAAAACCCTAATTTGGTGACACTGGCGATCTTGAGGCTTAATCCACTTGGAAGGTAGCAACTTTGTGCTTGATCCTTGATGTGGGAGTCCTCTTGATCCTTTATGGATGTTTTAGAGGTTAGACAAGTTGAAGATCATGTCATTTCTTGATTGATCCTTTGTCTAAATGCTCTGAGAGGGTTTAAAACACTAATTCTGATTGCAGTGAATGCTCAACCATCTTTGAGGAGATTGATGAGGCATGATGGTTCATCCATATTGTGGTAATGATTTACAAAATGATGGGAAATCTTAGTGGTACAAATTTGGGGTATAATAGATGCCCCTATTTAATCTTCTTGGACCCGAAGGTGTGAATGGCGAAGGTATTCGGGCATTCCGGGTGCAAGATGATTAAATATCGGAATACGTGAAATTTTGACGGTGGTTATGAATGGCAGTTTGCTCATCCATCTTCTTTCGCTGAGCAATGATGCTTAGAAAAGGTAAACTTCCCCTCAATCATGGTCTTCATCCAAGGAACTGGTCTCAGTTTTCTTTTGAAATAAACTTCCCCTCGATCCTGGTTTCCTACCAAGGAACTGGTCTCAGTTTTTGTTACAAACTTCCCCTCGATCCTGGTTTCCTACCAAGGAACTAGTCTAAGTTTCTAAAATAAACTTCCCCTCGATCCTGGTTTCCTACCAAGGAACTGGTCTAAGTTTCTGGTATAAACTTCCCCTCGATCCTGGTTTCCTACCAAGGAACTGGTCTAAGTTTCTGATATAAACTTCTCCTCGATCCTGGTTTCCTACCAAGGAACTGGTCTCAGTTTTTTGAAATAAACTTCCCCTCGATCCTGGTTTCCTACCAAGGAACTGGTCTAAGTTTCTTTTGTCAATAAACTT
This sequence comes from Lathyrus tuberosus, assembly GCA_022829125.1. NCBI lineage: Eukaryota > Viridiplantae > Streptophyta > Magnoliopsida > Fabales > Fabaceae > Lathyrus > Lathyrus tuberosus. The sequence continues at coordinate 40,418,125 of JALAZF010000002.1, forward strand.
TCTTGACAAGGGACGCTGTTTGTTAGAGGTTTTCCTCAAACTTCTCGCCGGATTTTTCTGGGGAGATTCCATTTGATGGGAAAAACTTTTGATGTCAAACTTGCTGGGGAACCCATTCGTCTGAGTTGTAGAGGTGCACAAACTTCTCTGTTTGAAGACGCCATTTATCGACTCTACTGGGGAAAATGAGCCTCTTGAGAGACTGCTTTCAGCTTGGGGGATATTACATCATACTTTTCTTCGAGATCTTCTTGGAGAAATATCATACAATGTACCCCAATTTTGAGGTGTTGATGACTTCATTAACATTGACTCTCTTCGAGAGAAAAATTAATGTGTTGCTGAGAGCCTTTGATTGTGAGGCTTTCTCTGGGGATTTTCTTTAATCCGGGAAAGCGAAGATATCATCTTCCATGATGAAGAGTGGCATTTATCGAAGGTTTTCTTGTCTTTCAGAGGTTCATGTTATCAAAGTGGTCAAGGGCCAACTCCAATCTAGAAATAAACTGGAGGAGAAAGATTGTTCAGACGCAACATTTCTTGACGAGGAAAGAACTGACAACTCAATTGAGAGGACTTCTATCACTAGGGGATAAGATCGACTAGAGTGATAGTGATGCAATATGAATATGAATGTAAATCAATAATGCATGATGTATGTATGTGTATGCTGACAAAACTGACGCGACATACAGACTAGTGGATGAACACGACTGGATACTCGACCACTGCAGGGGACGAAGAAGTATCATTTGTTCAAGATAGCAATTCTTCCTTGCTTAGGAGAAAGTAGTTCCCGCGGGGAAAAACGTTGGTCGGGCTTAGGAGGTAAGAACTCTGCCGGGGATATCAGATGGGAAAATCATATCTGATACAGTTGATCCTTCGTTCAGGCGTACAGGTTCAGAAGGAGTACTTTGATTCTGCACTTTGAAGCCTAATCGCCTTTGCAGAAGCAATCGATGTTCTTTCGATGTTCGACAGTCAAAAGAATTGCCATCTTTATTTTAAAAGCAGAAAAAGTTTGTGACAAGTAAACTCATTTTTGTTTTATTTCAAGAATCGTTAATCATGTTAAAATGTCGTTCTGTAAAGGTAAAACAAATAAGAATTGCAAACAAAAGCACAAGGGCTCAAATTTTATTGATAGGATGGAAATCAGCCAAGCGCGTGATACCATAGAGTATTTACAAAGTTAGAAAATGGTAATTTAGGGAAAGGGCTACATTGAAACATAACGACCGCTATCCTTCTACCAAATTTGAATTCTGGGCATCCTGAGCTTCCGTCGAAGATGACCTTGACTGGAGTTTTCTGATGGATGGCATGACTGCTACTGGGGGATTTGCCCCTGTTGGACGTAGTTACTTGCCATGAATCCCTAACTTTTGCCTGGATTGTACTTTGAGATTTCCAATCCACCGGGATGATTTTTTATTATGTCTCTAACTTTTGCCTGGACCGCCCTTTCAGGTTTTCAATCCACCGAGATGTTTTTTTTTCTTCTTTTTTTTTATTTAGGCGAAGTATTTCTTGACTATATCAACATTCGTGGGGTAGGCAAATTCCTCTCCATCCATGGTTGCGAGTCTCAAGGCACCGCCTGAGAAGGCTTTCTTGACCACATAGGGGCCGTCATAATTCGGAGTCCATTTGCCCCGGGAATCAGTGAGAAAAGATTGTATCTTCTTGAGCACAAGGTCTCCTTTTCTGAAGACGCGAGGTCGGACCTTTTTGTCAAACGCATTCTTCATCCTTTACTGATACAACTAACCATGGCATAGTGCCGTTATTCACTTTTCTTCGATCAGATTCAGCTCGTCGTGTCGACTTTGACACCATTCAGCTTCTGTTAGCTTGGCTTCCATCAATACCCAGATTGATGGGATCTCTACTTCTATGGGGAGAACTGCTTCCATGCCATATACTAGAGAGAAATGGGTTGCCCCTGTTGAAGTGCGGACAGATGTGCGATAACCGTGAAGAGAAAAGGGTAGCATCTCGTTCCAGTCTTTATATGTTACGACCATCTTCTGAACAATCCTCTTGATGTTCTTGTTAGCTGGTTCTACCGCTCCGTTCATCTTGGGTTGGTAGGGAGATGAGTTATGGTGTTCAATCTTGAACTCAGCGCACAACTCTTTCATCGTCTTGTTGTTCAAGTAAGATCCATTATCAGTAATGATCTGGCTCGGAACACAATAACGGCAGATGAGATTATTTTTGATAAAGCGGACCACCACTTATCGGGTTACATTGGTGTATGACGCTGCTTCGACCCACTTGGTGAAGTAATCAATGGCTACCATGATGAACCGATGTTCGTTTGAAGCCTTGGGTTCGATCATGTCAATCATGTCGATTCCCCATATGGAAAAGGCCATGGGGAAGAGAGAACTTTGAGATGCGTTGGCGGTACATGGATTTTGTCTGAGTATATCTGACACTTGTGACACCTCCTCATGTACTTGTAGCAGTCGGATTCCATGGTCAACCAATAGTACCCTGCTCTCATAATTTTTCTCGCCATTGTGTGTCAATTGGCATGAGTGCCAAAGGATCCTTCGTGAATTTCTTTCATCAGTGCGTCTCCTTCTGGTCTGTCTACGCATCGAAGCAAGACCATGTCAAAATTTCTCTTGTAGAGTGTATCACCGCTCGGGAAGAAACTACCTGCTAGCCTTTTGAGGGTCTTTCTATTTTTCCTTAGTGCCCCAGGTGGGTACTCTTATTTCTGAAGCATGCATTTGACATCGTGATACCAAGGTTTGTTGTCTATGACTGCTTCAATCATGAAGATATAAGCGGGCCTCTCGAGGTGCATTATGTCGATCTTAGGTAGGTCGTTCCATTAACCTACACTAATCATGGAAGAGATAGTGGCTAATGCATCAGCCATGTGATTCTCTTCCCGAGGGATGTGATGAAACTCGATTATGTTGAAGAAAGGTAACAACCTCCTTGCGTAATCTTTGTAAGGAATCAATCTTGATTGGTATGTGTTCCAATCTCCTTTGATTTGATTGATAACCAGGGCTGAGTCGCCGTATACATCCAAGTTCTTAATTCTTAAGTCGATCGCTTCTTCGAGACCCATGATACAAGCTTCGTATTCGGCCTCGTTATTCGTACACTTGAATGTCAATCTGGAAGAGAAAGGAATATGGGTACCCTGAGGTGTTACGATGATTGCCCCAATTCTGTTTCCATAATTGTCGACAACTCCGTCAAAGATAAGTCCCCATTGGGAACCTAGTTCTGGCCCTTCACTGGGTAGTGGTTCATCACAATCTTTCATTTTTAGATACATGACATCTTTGTCTGGGAAGTCAAACCCAATTGATTCCTGATCGTCAATCGGTTGATGAGCCAAATGATCGGCTAAAATACTTTGTTTAATAGCTTTTTAAGTGTGGTACTCGATGTTGTATTCTGATAACAACATCTGCCAACAGGCTATCCTTCCCGTGAGAGCAGGCTTTTCAAAGACATACTTGATTAGATCCATTTCGGAGATTAACCAAGTAGTGTGATGAATCATATACTGGCGAAGACGTTTGGCTGCCCAAGCCAGAGTGCAGCAAGTTTTCTCAAGCATCGTGTACCGAGTCTTGCAGTCGGTGAATTTCTTGCTTAAATAGTAAATGGCGGACTCTTTCCGTTTTGCTTTGTCTTGTTGGCCAAGCATGCAACCCATTGAGTCTTCCAAGACTGTTAAATAGACGATCAGTGGTCTTCCTTCCACTGGAGGTGATAGAATCGGTGGGTTCAACAGGTATTCCTTAATACTGTCGAAGGAGGTTTGGCAGTCTTCTGTCCAAACGCAGTCCTGATTCTTTTTGAGTAATTTGAAAATCGGCGCACATGTCGCGGTCATAAGGAATATAAATCTGGAAATGTAGTTCAAACGTCCCAGGAATCCTCTGACTTATTTTTCAGCCTTTGGAGAAAGTATTTCTTGAATGGCCTTGACCTTGTCAGGATAAACCTCAATTCCTTTCTGGCTGACAATGAACCCTAAAAGTTTCTCTGAACAGACACCGAATATGCACTTATTGGGATTCAAGCGGAGTTTATACTTTCTCAACCGCTCGAATAGCTTTGACAGGTGGGTCACATGCTCCTCTTCTGTCTTAGATTTGGCAATCATATCATTGACATATACTTCAATTTCTTTGTGTATCATGTCATGAAAGAGAGTAGTCATGGCCCTTTGATAGATTGCCCTGGCGTTCTTCAAACCGAACAACATTACCTTGTAACAAAAAGTACCCCATGGGGTAATGAACAAAGTTTTCTCCATGTCTTTCGGTGCCATTTTTATCTGATTATAGCTCGAGAATCCATCCATGAAGGAGAATACTTTGAACTTTGTTGTATTGTCTACCAGCATGTCAATGTGTGGTAAAAGAAAGTCATCCTTTGGACTGGCCTTGTTCAGATCTCTGTAGTCCACACACATTCTGACCTTTCCGTCCTTTTTCAGAACTGGTACTATGTTGGCTAACCATTGAGGATACTCTGATGTGGCGAGGAAACCTACGTCAATCTGTTTCTGTACTTCCTCTTTGATTTTGATGGCCATGTCTGGATGAGTCCGTCTCAACCTTTGTTTTACCAGCGGACATTCTGATCTTAATGGTAGATGATGTTCCACGATGCTGGTATCCAACCCTGGCATGTCCTGATAGGACCAAGCAAATACATCGGGGAATTCTTTGAGAAGCATTATCAAACTTTCTTTGACAGTTGGACTGAGCAGTGCCCCAATCTTGATTTCTTTTCTCTCTTCTTCTGAACCCAAGTTGACCGTTTCCAACGGCTCTTTGTGAGGTTCAATGGACCTTTCCTCTTGTTTGAGTAATCGGGAGATCTCTTCGGGAATTTCTTCGTGAACTTCTTCTTCAGCCTCGAATACCAGGAATTCAAAGTTGGGAGAAGGCATTGGATCGTATGTTTCAATGGGGTTTAAAACAAGCAATCTGCATGACGTGATAATTTTGTTTTAGAAGAGATAGAGAGAATGCAAGAGTGTGTGCAGTGTATTTTCTTTGGAAAACTGCTTGTTTTTATTATTGAGTTGTTTTTTAGGATTATCATTTTCTGAAAAAGCGAAAAGAGAAAGCAACAATAAATGCGAAAATTACAGAATGGCGTTATTTTATTTATGATCTTGTCGATTCTTGAAACTACAGCCCTATAAAACAAAACTCAGCGGCATTGGGCGAAGCCAAGAGAGAAATTTACAGAAAGTGAGCCCTATCAAAACAGCCGTTTCACCTGGGCAAGGTGAAAGGTTAAGATAAAGATGGAAATTACTTAGACTTATGAACGACTTTTGGAACGTTGACAGTAACCCATTGGCGGCGAACTCCTCGATGAATCACAAAGTCTGGTACCTTCTTTCTTGACTTGTCTTCAGAAATAACGCTGATTTTTGGTGGAGCAGGATCATTGGAATCTGTTTCCCAAGCAGAGTTGTCGTAGACGAACTCTTCTGTTGTATCTTGCATAGTATTTGTACTCTCAAGTGGATCTCCCCATCCAGTTGGCTGGATGTCTTCGAGCCTGATACGAGAGCTTTTAGGAGTGGTGTACCTGACCAAGTAGTCGAACTTGCCACTCGGTTGTCCTAAGGTGTCCCACACTTCTTTGGAACTGGAGGAGTCATCCCTTTCGATGACGTTGACCTCAGGAAAAGGATAATTGATGAATTTTAGTCCTGCAAGCTTTGCAAATTCATCGTCGTGCTGGATAGGTTCTGAATATCCTGAGTAATGATCCCATGATTCTGTGGGGGTGCAGGTATTCTTTTCGATAATGCTTAGTTGATATGCATCGTTGGGCTAACTATTTTGCCTCGAGTCTCCCAATACGGCTGCCAGATAGGCAGGCCATCCATTGGGCCATAATAGTCGTGGTCAAAGTTGTTTTTCATTAGAGTGTCCTCCTCTAATGAGTTTGGCGGAGCATGACATCCTTCTGGGTCACAATCTCCGTATATCATCTTGACATCTGACTTTGGTATAAATCTCGGACTCTGTGCAGGATAGCAAAATGGCGTAGACACCTCTTCTTGAGACATATACCCGTCCTCATTAAGATAGGACTTCCACTCTTCATCTGTATCGGAGGGGTCTCCCTCGTTAATGGTATGTACTTCTTGAGACACTGGGTGAAGGAAACCTCCACTGTGGAAGAAATCCTGAATGGGATGAAAACTTTCATCATTAGTAGCAGTCTGGGTACAGGTTGAGGAAAAACCAAGACCCTTCTTTGTTTTGTTATCAGTAGTAATGGTAAGTTGTTCCCATCCTTTTGTATTGTTACTTTTGATCACTTCGAGAGCATCTTTGTACGAGGAAATTGAGGTTCCTTTTTCTGATTGATTCTTATTACTCACCGACAGTGCTTGGAACTGAGTTCCAACAACTTCCTCTGGTTCTACACAAGTAGACGATGATAAGTTACTCACGATCAAGGCTTGCTCTCCGAAGACTGTGACTAGTTGGTCGTTCTTGACGAACTTCAATTTCTGGTGCAGTGTCAAAGTGACTGCCCCAGCTTGGTGTATCCAAGGTCTTCGTAGTAAATAGTTGTATGCTTCTCGGATGTCTATGACCTGGAAAGTGTGAGGACTGATAGTTATGGGAAGGTCAACTTCGCCGATAACTGTTTTTCGGGATCCGTCAAATGCTTTGACGATGACCTCACTGCCCCTCATCGGGGATCCTTTGAATGATAGTCACATTAATGTGGACTTCGGCATAACATTCAGAGCTAATCTTGTGTCTACTAGTACGCTGGCTAAAGCATCGTCCTGGCAGTTGACTGTAATATTGAGTGCCATGTTGTGACTTTTTCCTTCTGGCAATTCTTCGTCACTAAACTCGAAATTGTTGTAAGAAGTGATGTTGGAGATGATGCTATCGAATTGTCTTATCGTCACATCTTGTTCCACAAAGGCTTGCTCTAAGACTTTCTGTAGAGCCTCTCTGTGAGCTTCGAAATTGAGTAATAGAGATAACACAGAGATTTTTGAAGGAGTTTGCAATAGCTTATCAACAATGTTATACTCACTCTTTTAGATGAGCTTCAGCATCTCATCGTTGTTCTGTGAAAGGTCGGGACCACTGGACTGACCGACTGGTTGATTTGGAACTTCTGTTTAAGGTTCCTTTTCTCGGGTAAGTTCTCCAACTCCTCGGTTGAAGATTCGACCGCTCCGTGTTACTCGACTGATATCTGCAATATTCACGACAGAGGGTAATGGAGTTTCTTTTCCATTCTCAACTGTTGTTGCATCGTACTTGTAAGGGATCGCCTTATCGGACTTGTACGGTACTGGCCCCGGCAGATAGATAACTACAGGAGCCTTAGGATTTTTCTTACCATCATAACCAGCCTCAATCAGTTCGAGATTGAGAACCTTTCCACCATCAAGAGGGACTCTTGATTCACGGAGTAAAGGGATTATGTCGCACACATCTTTGGCCACTACTCGCTTACGGATCAAGATAACATCCTTGCTTTGATCAGGATGATAGTTTGACATTGAATCGGAGCTTGACCATGGTTGAATTTCCTTATGGTCCAACTGACTTTGAAGGGCTGCTCGCACGAGGTAGCATCCTTGATTATTCTCCGAGCAGACTCTACAGCGCTCGTAGTTATGTGGTGGCACCCGGCCACGTCCGCTTTGTATGCAGTGTAACCTCACTAGATCTGTTTCCATTGATCGAACATCCTAACTTTGATGCCTAGTAGGGTTCCCGTCAGTCATACTGACTTGTTGTGTGTCTTCATCTAGATAGATCGGAAGCCACCAGTGGTTCAACAAGTGTTGCAGTGTCCTCTAAACGAGTGCACATCCTTGGTCACTCTCATGACATATGCTACAGTTCTGATACTCATGCGAAGTCAGAAAACCAAGCTGGACTTGCTTAGCGTGTAATTCCACCAAGCTGGTATTCATCAAGCGAATATCGAAAATTTGAATCATGTTGACCTGATAGGGGTTTCTATCATGGTAGTCTTGGATCCATCCAAAATCCATCTGACGCTGGAGGTCCTCTTGTACAAAAGAGCATCCCTGATTGTTTATCGACCAAATCAAACAGGAATCATAATCCTGTTGAGGCAGATTATGATGTTGGCTTTGCCTTGAGTGCATTGCCACCAAGTTGACATTCATCGCCAGAATATTGTGGTTCTGAATGATGTTGGAATTCGTATAAGTCATGTTGACCCCACGAATTCGGTGATCCTGGATCCAACTGAGATCCAACTGTTCCTGTAGAGCTGATTACACCACAGAACATCCTTGATTATCTTTAGAGAAGATATCACACTGGTGATAGTTATGAGAGAGTACATGACCGTATCCGCTCTGTTTGCGATGCATCTTGACCAGATTAGCCCTTAATAAGAGTACATCATGAATTTGATAGTTGTGGTTAGACTCTCCCTCTATCAAATTGACTGCAGCTTTCTCATGTTGAGGCAACGGGTTCGTCTGAACATTTGGATTTGTATCCTTGAAGTATAAGACCCCGCTCCTGACAAGCTTTTGTACATCAGATTTGAAACCGAGACAGTTTTCTATGTTATGCCCTGGCCCTCCTTGATGGTAAGGAAAAGTCTTATCCGTATTGAACCAAAAAGGAAGATACTCTGGTACTGTAAGAGGATACCTGGTTTGGACGTGCCCCTTGACTAGTAGTAACGGGAACTGTTCTGCTTACAACATTGGTATAGAGTCAAACCCTGGTGGTCGCGTTATACGGTTGTTGTTGTACTGGGGACGAGCCTGCTGAAGAGGTTGTTGTGTCCTTTGCTGATATTGTTGTTGATTCGGTTGGCTTTGAGCAACCTGAGGTTGATACGTTGGAACAGGCGCAGGGTTGATAGCAGGAGTCACAGCTGCTACTGGTTAGTAACGTCGCCTTTGCTTTTTGAGAGAGATATTACCAATATCTTGCTCTTTTTTCTTAGGGAAAGCACTACCGTATCTTTTGGTACTGCTTGATGGTCCAGCATATTTAATTAAATGTCCTTCTCGGACAGCTTCCTCAAGACGAACTCCCATACCCACCATCTCAGTGAAGTCACTGGGCGCACTGGTGACCATTCTGTCATAGAAAATGAGCTCAAGGTTTTCAAGAAGATCTTTGTCATCTCTTTTTCCTCAAGAGGTGGACAAATCTGAGCGGCAATTTCACGCCATCTCTGAGCATATCCCTTAAAGGTTTCCTTGTCCTTCTGGAACATGGCTCTGAGTTTATCTCGGTCTGGTTCCATGTCCAGATTATAATTATATTGTTGAACAAAGGAAGCGCCAAGATCTCTGAAAGTGACGATATTAGTGCGGTTTAATCCCATGTACCATTTGAGTGAGGCACCTGTTAAACTATCCTAGAAGTAATGGATCAGTAGTTATTGGTTCTCTGTCTGTGTTGACATCCTCCAAGCGTACATCACCAAGTGACTTTGAGGGCAAGAGTTACTCTTGTATTTTTCAAATTCGGGCACCTTGAATTTGAGAGGAACTTTCACATTGGGGACTAAACAAAGGTCTGCGGCGTCCTTTCCAAATAGATCCTAATCGCGAATGGCTTGCAGTTTCTTCTGCATCTCTAGGAACTGTTCCTGGAACTCATTCATTCTATCGTTCATACTTTCATTTCCACCAGAAGGTATCTATGGAATCTGTCCTTCCGGGACAGTGTGTACCACGGGTGGTGGTATAGTCATTACGGCAGTGACTCTCGGTGCTTCCCTTTCCCGAAGTTTGTAACCTTCAGGAGTTCCTGTCATGCCCCTTGCATCTTCGCTTTCCCGAAGTTTGTAACCTTTAGGCCCAGCGGCTCCTGCTGCAGTTTCCGGATCTTCCATGATCGGCGGAATATATCCTTCTGGGATATAGTTGAGTGGCATGCCCCAGGGACGATCCTTTGGCATGTTATACTGGGGATCATACTTTTCAACTATGGGCGTCGATGTGATCTCTGAGATCACAGTCCTTTGTTGTTGCATCTGGGCTACTGCCAGAGCTTGCATGTCATTGTGAAGTTTCCTCAGATCTTCTTTCAGAGTGTCGATTTCTTCTCTCAACTCTTTGTTCTCTTCCTCAAGATCATCCATTTTCTTTTGTCGAATGGCCCGAGTATTGTACGAATGAGACAGTTTGACTCTAGAATCGGGACACAAACGTGAGATTCATAGGGAAGAAGAATGTGTTATGGGCGAATAATGAATGATATGCAATGATTAATTAAATAATTTTTTTCTTGTTAATCAAAAGAAACTTTGACAATTGGATTGCAAATATCATACAGTGGGGAAACCCTGTTTTATTGAATTCAAAGATTGCGGAAATGGACATACAGTAATTTACAAAGTGCTGTAAAAGGAAATGTCTAAACTAATGGATCCTGAGTCCTCTCTGAGGAGAGGTCAGGTGTTGGTTCTGGTGCTTTCCTTTTCTTTGACCGGGGCTCTTGAGTCGTTGTCGGGTTGTCATTCCTTTGCCAAGTGAAATGAGCGAGCAAATTCCTTTGGTCATCTTGATTCTCTACAGTATGTTGCTCTAAAATCTAAATCAGAGCATCTTTATCTTTTAACAGTTGCTGTATTTTATTACACTCCACATTGAGAATGCGGTACTTGTTCCTCCAAGACCTCTTCTCCTGTTGAACTTTGGTGAGAGTAACCTAAAGTTTTTCCGTATCAGACATAAAATAAAGGACAGATTCCCTTAATGGAAGAACTTCTTGACGAGGGTATGGCATCCTCAGCTTGAGAGCTCTAGTTTGTACCCAGTGGAGATAAGGCTCCACAGAGATACAATCTGGTTTCCCTAGAGACTCTCTTCCTTTCGTGTGAACATGTTTCCAGGCATGCATTATTTCTGTCTTACGTGCCTTGTCATTTTCTCCTTCCTTGAAGAAAAGACCTTCCAGATGAGCATTATGCGGGGCATGCCTCATTGGGTATCCAAATTGACAAAGAACTAAAACTAGATGATAATTGATTCCTCCTTTAATTCCTATGAGGGGTACATTAGGGAAGTTTCCACAACGGTCAATGATCCTGATCCCATCATAAATTTGATTGTACCAATCGATATCATCGTGGGTAAGAGACATGATTCTCTGCGACCAACGTAAAGTACTCTTTTGATCCCAAAAAGCAGCAGACTTTGGTAAATGGGAAGTGAACCACTTGTATAGCAAGGGTACACAGCATGTGATCATTCCTCCGCTGTACAAATTCCTTAAGTGTACAGAATGATAAGCATCTGCGAGCAAGGTTGGTACGGGGTTTCCAATCAGAAAAATCTTAATGGCATTGATATCAACGAAGCTATCAATGTTGGGAAACAGAAATAACCCGTAGGAGAGCAAAGCAAAGATGCTTTCGAAAGCAGGCATGTTCCCTATACTAGCAAAGTACAGGGCTTTCTTTATCAGAAACTGGGCTGGCAAACCTTGGATTCCACCCTTAGCGGTCATGTGAGTCCTGACTTCTAACTTGTCTAAATAAATTGCTCTTGCAATGGTCTGATCCTTTGGAATTTCTTCCAGTCCAAAAAAGGGAGCTTGGTCAGTGATAGGTAAATCAGTCAGGTGAGAGTACTCCTCCAGTGTTGGTGCTAGCTGATAATCCGGGAATGTGAAGCAGTGATAGACCGGATCGTAGAACTGGATTAACGTGGATAGGATTCCTTCAATTACATGGACCCTTAATAGAGACAGTAGTCCTCCATACTTAGCTCTGAAAGCATCAGGGTTGGTGATCATCCTCGCCAAACCTCTTAAATCCTCTAGTTTTGGAACCTTGAAGGTGTACTTGTGATTCTTTCTTCTACCGAAATCCATAACGCAATCTCTCTTTTTGACATTTGCAATCATTGTCTCAGTTTAATTTGAAAAAGAGAGACTATAAGAGAATATTTTTCTTTGTTTTAAATGTTTTTTAAATGAAATGAATGCATGAATGCAGCACACAAAAACATATAAAAAACATGGGGTCAAAGGTTCGGTGTCATGAAGTCAAGGCTCCACCCATCCCCAAAGATTGTACTGGTGATTTTTTGTACCTGTCCGTAAAATCATTGACCCCTCTTGGGATAACAATAGCAGGCTGGAATCACCCGAGCGAGCTGATGTATCTTAGAGTAGTCTCAAATGAGGGTAGTATCGCGTGACAACTATTTCTGATAGCTTCCGCACTAAAAAATAGTAACATGGTCTTAGTCTACTAAAATCCTCAGCTTCTCAGATAACCCAATCGAACAATCTGCTTTCAACAACCGAAGTTGTATAGGCATTGAATCCGCAAAGGGTATCTCCACAGATTCGTTGGTCTACCGGAACCTCTTATTTGGGAGTCACTCTCTGTAAGATTACCCATCTCGTGCCATCACCTATCTTAGGTGTATACTCAATCTTTCCAGATGCGGCATCACCCGCAGTCCCATTAGCAGAAAAATAAACACGGATATCAAGTAGGAAAAGCAATATACATATATTCATTCCTAAAGCTAACATCCTAGACCTCTTAGGAGCTATAATAATCCTAGTCCTAAACAATAAAATGACACCCCAGCAGAGTCGCCATTTTCCTGTAGCGAGCGATTTTTGTCGGTGACGCGACCACCTTATCGTTGGGGTTTTCCTCATCGCAATGGTAGGAGGGGGTGATACTTTCTGATTTCTTATATATCCCATGAAGCTGGAAGGCAAAGGGAAGGTATCTAAAACTAACCTTGCACACGAATGTCTAACATGACAAACGATTGGGAGGTCCGGGGTCAGGTTATACAATGGGTAGTTGTCAGTTACCCATCCTATATGTGGTTATCCACAGGATATTAGCTTTAGGTTTTGCTTTGTGCTTGGTGGTGTTTATCTGTTAATGGGTTGGGAAAGTTTGAGTGAGTGAGTTTTTGTTGAAGTTTTTGGTAAGGTGTTGGACCTATGTTTGGATTGGTGTATGAAGGTACTGGACCTAGAGTTTTTGATTAGTATGCTCGCTAAGATTTCGCAATCTTGTGCCTACGTATTCCTGTTTAAACGAAACAGGGAAATCAGAGCAATCGTAGTTCCTCCTATTCTAAGGGAGGAAAAATATGTTTTGGTGTCTCGTTCAAAGCCCAAGACAGAGGCTAAACGAAGTATTTTTGTCTTGTTCAAAGCCCAAGATTGAAGCTAAAAGGTTGACTGAAAGGGAATTTGTCATCTCTAAAGAGGGATTGTTAATTTTATGTACCTTGATCAAAGCCCAAGGTTGAAGCTAAGAGGTTGATTGACTCCACTAGGGAAGTCCTTATACAAAGCCTAAGAGGAGGTTGTATGAGACCGACTCAACAAGAGAGTGGATATATTGGTGTCTTGTACAAAGCCCAAGACGAAGGCTAAAAGAGACTGAATCTTTGGGGATATCATTATATGAAGCCTAAGAGGAGGCTAACTCCACTAGGGAGGTACTTATCTGTCTTGTATGAAGCCCAAGATTGAGGCGAAAAAGGGTTTGACTCAACAAGAGTGTTTTTTTATCTGTCCCGTACGAAGCCCGAGATTGAGGCTAAAAAGGGTTGACTCAACAAGAGAGTGTTTTTTTATCTGTCTCGTACGAAGCCCGAGATTGAGGCTAAAAAGGGTTGACTCAATAAGAGAGTGCTTTTTATCTGTCTCGTACCAAGCCCGAGATTGAGGCTAAAAAGGGTTGACTCAACAAGAGAGTCTGAAAAGGTGATTGACTCAACAAGAGAGTTTGAAAAGTGGTTAACTCAATAAGAGAGTTTGAAAAGGTTAGGTCCGCTGGGGAGAATCATTGTACAAAGTCCAAGAGGAGGCTGACTTTCCTGAGGAAATGATCATTATACAAAGCCTAAGAGGAGGCTATCTTATGCTGGGAATAATTGAGATCCCGAGGTATGTCCAAGTGGGGAATTAACTCTTGCAGGGGAATCCAGAAGAGTTGATGAATCAGACACCTTGAGGATCTGATTTGGGATAGTGTTATAGAATGATAAACTGGTCCTGGTTGGGGGATTTTAGGAGAGAGACGGGGTTTTAGAACCCACAAGTTTTAACTCTGCTGGAGATTAATCCAAAATCCGAGGTTTCTTCCTATGTTTGTAGGGAACTTGAGAATGTCTTTGAGACTCAAGGAGATTTAGACTGTCCAAGTCTATTAGTGTGGTCTATCTTTGTACAATGGCCAAGAGGAGGCCGACTCCTTTAAGGGTTGAGTGTCAACCCTAAAATTGGTCTGACGGCTTTTGTGACTCCTTTTAGAAAGACAGCTCTAGCAAAGGATGACTAAGTTATGTCCTATACCTCTAAGAGATTATGAGGGTCCTTGTATGAAGCCCAAGAGAAGGCATGAGAACTTTTAAGAAGCTGGTGGGTCCTTGTACAAAGCCCAAGAGGAGGCGGGGATGCTTTTAGGAAGCCTGTGGGTCCCCAAACCAAGAGAAGTTCAAGAAATGCAATTCACAGAGAAGAGATCATTCCAGGAAAGTTCGAGTGTTTGGAAGAAACTCAAGAGATTCTATTCACAGAGAATAGATCAACTCCGGGGAGTAGAACTTCTTTGACAATTTCTAGGGGTGACAGTCTGAGAAGAGGTTCACCGAGAATACTGCCTTTCTCTTTGTTCCATATTGATTAACCCCAAGAGAAGGGAAGAGTGTATCTGGAAATCCTATGGGGATCTAGTTTTGACTGTATTTAAGAGCGACCAACATGGCTTTACCTAGTTCTAGACCTAGTTGCCGGGGAAAACTCTAAATAACTATACTAGTATATATATACAGTTGATATAAGACAAGTATTTAAAGGAGTATGAAAGAATACTAACCATGTGCAGCTTCCCACAATACAGTTATATATATTTGACATGTATTTAAAAGAATGAAAGAAGACTAACCATACGCAGCTTCCCACAATACAGGTATATATATTAAAGCGAGTAAATGAAAGCGGATAAAAACTTACAGGTGAGCAAGCTTCCATGCTGTTTTGTTAGTTGTTCAAAGAAATTAAAGAAAGTTTTGATAACAATTATATATTTGAATCTAAATCAAAAGGGAAATTGTTTTGAAAACATTGTTGGGGCTAATACTCAAAGAGAGGCCCAAGGTTTAACAGTGATTGCACCGTTGTTTTGAATATCGCAGAGGGACTTATACAATGACTGAGGCCCACAGAAGTTTATTTACAAAAGGGTTGGGTCTTACAACTCAAGGAGAGGCCCAAAAGTGTTTTTGAAAAATAAAGATGGGACTTACAACACGAGGGGAGGCCCGGATGGTTTGTTTGAAAACGGCGATCGCGCCGAGGTTTTTGAAAACACAGTGGGTCTTATACAATATCTGAGGCCCAACAAGGTATCTTATTTACAAGGAATGGGTCTTACACTCTATTAGAGACCCAAAAGTGTTTTTGTACAAGTGTGGGGCTTACAACTCAAGGAGAGGCCCAAGGACTTTAAACTGGCGATCGCGCCGAGATTTTTTTATCGTGTCGAAACTTATACAATATCTAAGGCCCAAAATGGTTTTGGTTAAAGGGGATTGGGTCTTACACTCTATTAGAAGCCCATGAGTGTTTGAAAAAGATTGATGAGGGTGAAAATCAAAGAAACCTTAATTTCATCATTTTTAAAAGTAAATTCTTAAAGAAAATCAATAAATAATGATAAAATACCAAATATGCTTGAATAAACAACTTGTGATTTTTGGTTAAGATTTGAAAAATGATGTTTTAATCACAAGATGAATTAAAACTCAATTGGTTTTGATTTTCAAGATAAAAATTCACTTTTAAAAGTGTTTAAAACAATTTAAATTAATTTATTTACAAAAAACCAACTATATTAAATAATTTATATAAATCTGATTTTTTGTGGAATAAAATATTTTAACATTTCTGTGATTTTTTGCAAAAAGAACCAATCAAAAATCATTAAAATTGAAGGAGAAATTAATTTTCCAAATCATTTAAAATAATATAACAAATATTAAAAAAATTGAAAAAGTGGTAAAAAAGAGGATCTGGGGCGAGGGGGATTCGGACCCCAGACCTCTTGTGTGGAGCGTGCGCCTTCTACCACTGGGATGGTGATACATCCGTGTATCAAAACCACCCCATGAATACATGAGGCATGCCTTGTTTTTGGCCTGCCCAAGGCAAGGCAAGGCAAGGTTTTGGCAAAAAACGTGAAGCTTGTAACTTTCTCATTTCTCCATGGATTAGGACAAAATTTAGGCTTATCTTGCCTAGAATTTCACAAGGAATCCAATGGTGGTGGTTGTTTTTTCAAATGAGGCTCCTATTTCAAAACCCGATGGTGTTCTTGAAATGGGCCTATAATTGCATTTTCTATGCTACCTCTTGTTACAGGCATGAATTACATGATGAATTGGTTCAAAAACAACATATATAACATGTATGAGATGTGCATAATCAGTGGACTTCAAAGCAATGCATATTTTAAAGAGTTCAAGTTGTGCTTACCTCTTTAGGAGCTTGTTGTGCAATCTGCCAAGCTTCTTGTGCCAAAAGTAATTTGATGTTTTAGACACTCTCAATTGGTCCCTTATAAGCTTTTAGAATGGTTGGAACCAGCTGGAATCCTCAGGAACAAGTTTGAGGTCTTTCTTGCAAAAAGGGCAAAAGTGACCAATATGGAAACTCTCTCAAATGGTGTTCCAGATGTGGGGAACCATTTGGAACAGTTCAAGGATGATATTTGGAGTGTGTTTGAGGTTTTATCTGGTTTTGAAAGTGACTGAATCAAGACATGGCTTGAAAAGTGCAAAAAAGTCCAATTTTGAGGTTTTGAGATGGGACTTTGTGATTTTGGTGTTACAGGTCACATGTGAGAGTGTGGACAGCTTAGATATAACATATTGGATGTGTTTGTATCATGAGCTGTGGTGGAAATGATTTCTAACTCAAAAACTCAGAGTTACCTTGCAAAAGAAGGCATTTTGGCCTAGAGAAAGGAATTTTGAGGAAAGCAAGTGTTGTAGTGCTTTGGTGTTATTAAACAGAGCACAAAAGAGTTCTATTTATAGTAGAGCAAGTTTGTTTTGCAAGCAATAGTGAATGGCAACTGCAGCAGGCTGTTGGCCAATTGGATCACTTTGGAATCTTAAGCCTCCTCTAGCCATTGACTAGAGGTTAGAGCACAGGCTTTTTAGCTTTGGTTCAGAGATAAGCCTTGACTGAATTCAGTTAGAATAGGCTCAGTTCATGCCACCTTGGTGCATCCACGGAATACTTGAAAACAAAATTGGAGTCTTGAAGCATCTTTAGCCTTTTTAGGTTTGGCATGCTATTTGTAGATTCATGGACTTTGGAGGCTTGGAGATCAGATCATCCCCCTTGGATTTGATCCTCAGATGTGTCCAAAATTATGACAAGGCTTGGATTTATCAGATTTGGACAAATCGAGCAAAATGCATAAAATCTGCCAAATCTGTCTTAGAAAAATCAGTTCATGAGGCCATGTTTCAAGGGTTGTATCTCCTTGCTCAAATGGAATTTGGAGATGATCGGGTACTTGTTAGAAAGCCCTCATGGCATACTTTAACTTTGATATCCAACCCAAGACCTGGTTTGACTTGGATCAAGGTGAAAAATGTCCCTACATTTTGGAAAAAGTAAGGCAGATTTTGACTTAGTGAAAATTTCACTAAGTGTTGGAAAAATGTGATTTTCATGTTTTCAGCCATTTTGATCACTCTATAACTAAAAATCCATGGAGAATTGGAATGAGATGTAGTTGATACTTTTAAATTATGCCATGAGAGCTACAATTCCATCTTTGAACCATCCAAAATGGTTGCTTAGATCTCAAGTTATGATCCTTGGAAGTTGGTACCCTAGCCATTTTGTTTCATAACTTAGAAAAATTCTAAGTTTTTTACGGTTACCCCTTTTACAAGTTAACTCACTTTCTTTGGTTTTTCTTGATGAATGATGATTCCAATCACACATTAACATCATTTTAGGGTTAAGGAACCTTGGTTGACCAAAAAATCAAAAAGTCAAACTTTGACTTTTTGTACAGTTGACTTTTTCAGCAGATGAAATCTAAACGATGTGATCCTCTATAAAATCAAGTCCTTGACCTAAATCAAACTTAATAGATGGATTCCATAGGTGTTGTAGGGTGTATTGAATCATGTCCCAAGGTTTGGGAGCATGCCTTGGTCAAAAGTCAAAGGTACAGTTGGCTTTTTCCTTAAAACCCTAACTGTGGTCTAGATGAAATTGAAACTTGTGAATCAAGCTTCTTGGATAAATCCCTTGTTGAAAATGGATTAATATGGTGTATTGGAGACCCTCAAATCAAGTCTTGAGGTATTGGCTCATGTTTTGTCTCAAAAGTCAACTTAGGGGTGAATTAGGTCAAGAAATCCTAATTCCTGATTTTTTGTGAATGCATCCCCTGAGGTTAAATTGACTTGGTGATTGGGTCCATGAGGTCCCTTGGAGTATCTTAGGTTATGCTTTGGAGCATTGGCTCATGCCCAGAGGAAAATTTCCATCTGGAGGCCCTAGTGGACCAAAACTCTAATTTGGTGACACTGGTGATCTTGAGGCTTAATCCACTTGGAAGGTAGCAACTTTGTGCTTGATCCTTGATGTGGGAGTCCTCTTAATCCTTTATGGATGTTTGAGAGGTTAGACAAGTTGAAGATCATGTCATTTTTTTATTGATCCTTTGTCTAAATGCTCTGAGAGGGTTTAAAACCCTAATTCTGATTGTAGTGAATGCTCAACCATCTTTGAGGAGATTGATGAGGCATGATGGTTCATCCATATTGTGGTAATGATTTACACAATGATGGGAAATCTTAGTGGTCAAAATTTGGGGTATGACAAATAAGAAATCTAAATAGGAATTCGACTTTTAAGTTAGGTGACCCTCACCCGGTCACTTATGCTAACAGTTGTGAAACCTTCAATATATATATATATATATATATATATATATATATATATATATATATATATATATATATATATTGTTGTTACTAAAGTGGTTAATTTTGAATTGTTGACAAGATATGGATCATAGTCACTAACAAGCTTATTTACCATGTGTGTGAATAGATAACGGGCTTAATGTGATTGCGTTAGAATGAAAGAGAGCAAAAAGGAGGATGAGTAAGTTAGGCTTAAGCATAATAACATGATTCAGATTGGTTTGTATAGGAGGGAGGTTTATGACCGCACAATTGCGGATTTGTGTTCTTACGATATCCTTAGTGTGATAAATTAGTACCTATCGATACAATCTTGACCGAAGAAGAGTTTGTGGCCTAGAATGAGTTTCCGGATGCTATTGTTTTTCATGAGTCTTGATACTATTTTGCTCGGAGTGCAAATGTTCAAGTGTAGGGGAATTTGATCAGTGCATTTTAATGAACATTCTCTTATGTTTGTTACTTAGGTATTTCCTTAGTTTGTTTCGTTTATTTTAGTGTTTTATTATGTTTTTATAATTAAGTCTTTGTTTGTTGTTAATCTATTTTCGCAGCTTATTTTCAGCTTTAGCAGTTATTTGATACCTGTCCACTGTTTGGATCATAACTCGAGCTACGAGAATCTGATTTACACGTTTTACCAGTCGTTGGAAAGCTAAGACAAAGAGCTACAACTTTCATGTTTTACGCAAAATCTGATTCGGAGTGTAGTAGGCTCAAATAATTCGTTGAATTCAGGACCTAAATTCTGCCTTTAGGAATATTAAGTTTTGGGCCAGGTTTTTTTATGTTTTTCGACCCAGTTGGATTAGAACCGGATTTGTGATGCTTTCCTATACCTAGTAGCAGCCGTGCTACTATTCAAGACATTTTTTCACTATTCACAATTTTGGTTTTTGCTTGTGTACAATTGAATGGAAAATTAATCTCGAGGATTAATCTGCTTTAATCGGTTTCCACCGACACTTTGAGGTTCTTTTAATTTCCAATAAAATATATTTCCTTTCAATTCTTCTATGTGATATATTGTTTGCTTAATTCAATTTATCTTAGAGTTGATTGATTTATTTCGATGATTGCATGTTCGTATACTTTAATCGTGTTTGCTTAATCCGCGTATATTTCTCGTGTTTGCTTAATTCACGGTTACTATATCTCATCTGTTTGCTTAATTCGGAAATTAGGAATATGT
Organism: Lathyrus tuberosus; assembly: GCA_022829125.1. Lineage (NCBI taxonomy): Eukaryota > Viridiplantae > Streptophyta > Magnoliopsida > Fabales > Fabaceae > Lathyrus > Lathyrus tuberosus. Next base: position 40,438,326 of record JALAZF010000002.1, read on the forward strand.
ATCGTATAATGTCAATTGCGCTTGTTTGATTGTTATTATAATCGAAAAGGGGATAGAGTTCGCTTAGGAATTGGGAATTATTTGGATCGATGATAAGTTGGAAAACTAAAACAGTGAATTAACCGTTTCAGCTTATTTTGATAATCACTTTTTTTATATAATCACTTATTTTCATTATTTTTTCGGCATCAAAACCAAAACACCCCCATAAACCGTTACTATAGTTGGTTAAATTCAATACAAGAATCCTTGTGAGAACGATAGTCGAGTTGTCGTTACCATAACTATACTTTTTCAAAAACACTCGTTTTTTATTCGTACGCGACAGCAGATCAGCCGTCGCAAACTTAATCAGGCGCTCTCGCATGTTCGACATTCTCCCTGCAGAAATAAGAAAAGGATTAGCACATTACAAGAAATTAATAGGTCGAGAAAAAGGTTAATCTATAGTGAGAAGCTCGAATGCGACATCCTCGTTTTCACATTCGAGGAGGGCCTTGGTGTTTATATAGCGGGCCACACGGGCAGGCTCCCCATCCTCCCCGAGCAACACCTTGTTATCCTTGTCTACCACAAAAGCGGGGGTGAAGCTTTCCACGAACTTTGTCAGCACTCGATAAGACTTCTTGTCCTCGGTACTCAGCTGGTCATGCTTAACGAGAAACTGGCAGTCCTATATCTAAAATGAGCAAACACCCATTCCAGCGGGAATTTTGATACCCCCCTCGTTAGTTCCTGACCATTAACCTCCACGGTTTCCATGGTTTCCAGAGATTCCTTGGCCGCCTCCGAGACAGTCTTCACGACCAGGAACCTGTATTTAAAGTTTCAGACAGACTCCCGATAGGGCTAGAACAACCTGTTATGTTGCTTATAAGACACCCAACTATGTTTTGGACCAGCCGTGCTCCTTTGAATCTGGAAGATGCAGAAGAGGAGCTCCACTATGGCCCCGATCCCCAGATATCGGCAGACCAGCTCGAAGGCCCAAATAAACACCAGAGCATTAGAATGAAGCTGTGAATGACATAACTCCAGGTGGCAAAAAATAGCCCCTTGAAAATCGGTGAAGGGCTGCCTATACCCCGACTCCACGAAAATGAATTCGTACATGGGAAATCTCATCCCCGGGTACACCGAACATATTTGGTCGTCCTCTGAGGGGCAAAGCGCTTTCCATCCCACGGGTACATTCTCTGCCCGATCTTTAAGGTAAGTGAACGAACAGGCCTCCTCCTCAGTGAAAGTTGATCTCGTCGTCATTGGCTCTTGGGCGATCCAGTCAAGATCCCCCTCAGTCATCCTGACATTGGCATGCTCGACAAGTTGCTCCGCCTCCCCGTTAACAGCCCCAGCGTCGGGGACGACTCCCTCGTTCCTATCGGCCATTTCACCTGAAAAGCAGAGGAAACAAAAATGAATTTGACGAGAGAGATCAAATTCACCCTTCCACCACTAATCAAGTAAAAGGGCGAGGAATAAGTTCGAGGACGCCCTCAAGCCCTAGTCGATAGTACCGGGATGCGGCAAAATCCTTTTCCCCATAGAACGGGGACGAGTCTCTGCGACTCTACGAAAGGATTTCATGAGGACGAGTTTCCTCGACAAAATAGAACTTATCAAACACGCGAAAAATAAATTCTCGCGTCGAGAAGGCCTAAGGCCCGACTACAAACTTGAGCTACTCCTAACCAGAAACCTAGGAAGATCTACACAGTTCTACACTACATTCAAAGACATTCATCCTAGGTTCATCATGTTCTTCAGAATGTTCATGAATTTCCCATGAAATTCATGTGTTCGTCGAAGAACACATGAACTTCAACCGGAAAATTCATGCATTTAAGGGAAATTCAAGCTAATTCTCAGAAAATTGATAACTATCCTAAAAGGGATGAAGAACTTACTTGAATCTGGAGGTTGAAGATAAAGGTCTAGATGTAGGGGATGAAGATTGACGGAGGTGAGATGAACTCCGGAGAAGAGATAAATTGCAGAGCAAAGAGGTTGGGGAGAGAAATTTGCGAGAAGTGTGCAAATGAATCATTGCTCCCCCTTTTTATAAGCAGTTGCTCGCATGGGGAAGTGCAAAAGACAAGCCATCATTGCATAGCCAGCCTAAACCCCTAGGCCCTGACAGATATTAATTATGCCACCACGTGTCAGAAGGGAATCTTCGTTTGGCATTCTCAAAGTTAAACATTGCATTCCCCAAGGAAAGTCTTCTCCAGCTCCCCGCAGGCATATCCTCCCCGACAGTACACACACGTCACACCCTCGTCAGGACTGGTCGACAAAAAACGTCTTTTTTGCAGGCATCTTAACTAAACATGGTCGACATAAAAACGCCATTTTCGCGAGCTCGGCCTCACGTACTAAAGGGGTTGTCGGGCTAATAAGCGACCAACTGTCGACCACGCTGACCACAGAACAGGCGAAGGGCATGTCCCCGAACATTGTCGTTCGAAAGCAATGACCAACAAGGCTATCTCAAGTCATCACTCTTCCTCAGAGCAAAGACTTTGGGGGCTCCTGTTCTGGACTGGGCAGACACTTGGCCCACAGTAGGGCAAGGCCCAATGCAGTCCAGCTCTTGGCAAGGCCCAATAACTAGATTCATCCAATCTAGCCGTTGGACACAATCAAGTCGTTGGGTACAATATATTCATTGGGCACAATATGACCGTTGGGGACGTCCACCTCACATGCTTGACAGTTCACGCGACCAACTGCCCCTCCGAACTTCACGGGACAGTTGGACCAGGTCAAAAGGTCACACACTAGACCTTCCACCTGGCAGTCTCCCATTGGCCGACCAGTTATTTCGGCCACATGGGAGACCTTGGCCCCGCGCTTGGGGTTATCTCTATAAATACCCTCTCACTTGAGAGGGTCGGGTTTGATCACTATTCAATATTTTAACTCATACCTAAACGCTTTGTACTTGCTTTCTCTCTAGCCCAAACTTACTTTGACATCGGAGTACCTTGCAGGTACACCCCCTCCTCTCCTACATCCATCATCGTTGCCCTACACGGAAGGCCACGAAGATCCATTCTGATCACCTCAGATCATATATATATTTATATTACTTCTAAATATATATTTTCTTCCAATTACTAAAAAAAACTATATTTATTCGAATATGTAGTAAATATATCAAATGGATAAATTCAACTGCCATTCATTTAATAAAATTGTGTAATTGATTTCTATATTTATTGATTACTCTTAAAATTATATTGTCATTATTTCTAAATAAATACATGCTAAAAAATTTTAATTGTATATTAAATGCATACTAAATATGTTTGAATGCAATATATAAACAGATTTGAGTGATTTTTCCTGTTAGATGGAGAAATATAGTAACAATTGTCTTCTTTTTGAGTTTTTTTTTGGTGTATTTGTATGCATAAGTTATAATTTTTTTATATATTATTATTATTATTATTATTATTATTATTATTATTATTATTATTATTAAAAAATTCAACCAAATTATTGGAACGGAGAACATTGAGCATTTATGTTAATATTTTTATTAAAAGTTTCAAATAGGATAAAATGAACATGTGTTTATAAGTGGGAAAAAAATTCATCCTACAAGTTGATTTTGTAGGTTGATGTTGGAATTCAACCACAACCTATGGTAATTCCTCTACAATCTTGATCTCAAGATTGATAACAAATCCACAACTTACGCAATGACAATGAAAAATATAGAACGAACAACAAGAAAAGAAACGAGAGAGAGGAGAAATATTTAGAGAAAAATGTTACCCACGAACTGTGGGATTTCAAATTCTATTTCACTTGCAATCTTGCAACTGTGAATACAAACACTATGATTATCTTCACTGCTTGTTATACTTATGCATTCTTACAAAGTACTAGGGATACTCCCTATTTATAGATTTAGATTTACAAATGCCCAAAACTCTAAAGGCCCAAAATATCTATTTGAACTAAATCAAATCTAATCTAAATCATATCAAATCTTATCAAAACAAATATGTGTGAAACAAACTATTTTGACACACTGAAAGTTTCGACTTCGACACACTTAGACACTAGGAATTACAATTTAACACACCACTTAATTCATTGTGTCTAAGCTGTCTACACTTATCATGGCTCTTAGTCTTCTGAAGGCTTCGATCTGCACTCCCTTCGTCATGATATCTGCAATCTGATTCTCAGTTCTGCAGTGTTCCAGATTCATCTTCCCTTCTGATACCTGTTCTCGAAGATAATGGAACCTCATTTCGATGTGCTTGCTTCGACCGTGAGCTATTGGATTTTTTGCCAAGTTGATAGCTGACATGCTGTCTATCTTCATGGTAATTGCTCCATGATTCTTCCCTGTAATCTCTTCGACCAAGTTCACCATCCAAGTTGCTTGACATGCACAAAGAGAAGCAGCTATAGATTCTGCTTCGCATGATGACCATGCCACTACTGGCTCCTTTCTCAAACTCCAAGCAACTGGTGTACCATCTAACATAAACACATATCCAGCTGTGGGTTTTCTATCCTCAGCATCACTACACCAACTAGAGTCGGTGTATCCCACTAACTTGCATTCTTTTTCTTCATCAGCTGCAGGAAAAAAAATGTCGTAGTCGAGAGTCCCTTTCAGATACCTCAGTATCCTCTTCGTCGCTGTTAGGTGTGATACCTTTGGCTTCTGAATGAATATACTTACCATACCCACACTGTATGCTAAGTTAGGCCTTGTGTGACAAAGGTATCTAAGTGACCCAATAAGTCTTCTATATTGGGTTGGGTCGACATCATCTTCATCTGAATCCTTCGACAGTTGCAGTCTGGTCTCAGCTGGAGTCAAAGTTGGGTTGCAATCATCAAACCTCTACTAGTCTTGTAGAATTCGATGCCAAGGAAATATGAGAGATTTCCCAAGTCTGACATTTCAAACTCCTCACTCAGGTCATGTTTGAAATCTTCGATCTCTTTCTTGCAACTCCCTATTATCAACAAATCATCGACATAGAGGCATAGTATAAGTAATTCATTATTGCTTCTCCTTACATACACTCCATGCTCAGTCGTACACTTCACAAATTTCTTCTCCCTTAAGAAGATGTCGATTTTCTTATTCCAAGCTCTTGGAGCTTGCTTAAGTCTATACAGGGCTTTATGCAGCTTGTACATCTTTCCTTCTTCGCCTCGTTTCACATACCCGGCTGGTTGTGCGACATAAACTTCTTCATCTAAGGGGCCATTAAGGAACGCACACTTCACGTCCATCTGACATGTGTGCCAATTATTCATATTTGCTAGACCAACAACCAACCTGATTGTTTTGATCCTAGCAACAGGTGCGAACACTTCATCGAAGTCGATTCCTTCCTTCTGAAGAAATCCTTTCGCCACAAGTCTCGCCTTGTGTCGAGTTACTTCTCCTCTAGGATTTACCTTCACCTTGTTAACCCACTTCACATCAATTGCCTTCATGCCTTGAGGCAATTCGACAAGTGACCAGGTGTTGTTGACTTCAATGGACTCTAACTCTTCATTCATTGCTTTCACCCACTTCAAATCTTTCAATGCCTCAGCTGCATTGACTGGTTCGACATCTGCGTAGAAAGCATAATGTACCAGCTCACCCTCTTCATCGACCACATCATCTGATGTAATTACACATTCTTGCAACCTTGCAGGCATATGTCTTGTTCGTCGAGGTCTGCTTGAACCTGCTTCATCTGCGACTGGTTCCTGTCGAACTTCTCTTTCGACTTCAGTGGCTGGTTCTTCATAAGAGATTCTCACTGAATCCTTCTTGGCATTCTCAGTCCAATCCCATTCTTTAAGCTCATAGATGATCACATCTCTGCTGATCACTATCTGCTTATTCACTGGGTCAAACAGCTTCTAACCTCCAGTCGAATGATATCCTATCAAGATCATCTGATTCGACTTGTCATCAAGCTTCCTTCTTAACTGATCTGGCACATGTTTATGTGCTATAGATCCAAACACCTTCAGGTGACTGAGGCTAGGCTTGACACCAGACCAACATTCTTCTGGTGTGATTCCTTCAAGCTTCTTCGTCGTACATCTGTTCAAAATACATATTGTTGTCGAAAACCGCTTCTCCCCATAATTCTTTGGGTAGATGCTTTCCATTCAACATACTTCTCACCATATTCATGATGGTTCTGTTCTTTCATTCCGCAACTCCATTTTGTTGTGGTGTATAGGGTGGCACCACCTCATGCACAATCCCTTCTTTTTTATATAATGCATCGAACTCTTTCGACACATACTCTCTACCACCATCTGTCCTCAGAATTTTCAGCTTTCGACCACTCTGTCTTTCGACCATGGATTTGAATATGGAAAATACCTCAATCACATCACTTTTCTTCTTGATGAGGTAAGTCCACAACTTTCGACTGAAATCATCTATAAACGTGACAAAATATTTGTTGCCACCATTCGAATCCACCTGGATTGGACCACATACATCAGAGTATATGACTTCCAGAATTGCCTTCGACTTCCTTCCTGTATCCTTGCTAAAGCTATTCTTGTGTTGTTTCGACTGAACACACTCCTCATAGACTTCACTTGGAATGTCGATTTCTGGTAATCCTGAAACCATGTTTCTTCTCTTCAGTTCTCTGATGTCATTGAAGTTGAGATGGCCTAGTCAAAATGCCATAACCACTCATCTCTGCTGGCTGATGTTGCTAGACACTTGTGCTTCATCACCTTGAGTTCAATCTTGAAGGTCCTATTCTGAGACATTGGAGCCTTCAAGATCAACCTACCACATGCGTCGAGAACTCTCATCATCTTGTCTTCGACAACTACCTTGTAGTTCTTTTCGACAAGTTGCCCTATACTGAGCAAATTACTCTTCATGCCTGGTATGTACAACACATTGGAAAGTGTTGACCTTTTGCCATCTTTCCTCATAATTAGAACATCACCAACACCTTTAGCTGCTAGAGTGTTGTCATTTGCAAACTTCACAGTGTTCTTCGACGAGGGCTTCATGTTGACAAACCAATATTTCCTTCCAGTCATGTGTGATGAGCATCCTGAGTCCAAGTACCACTGATCTTGGAATCTTTCTTCATCTATTGTTGTAACCATCAGCAACGTCTCTTCTTCTTCATGTTTCGCCAGTTTTTCATCAGATTCTTGATTCTTATTTTCTAGACAATCACTAACATAGTGACCATACTTTTGACAATTGAAACATTGAATGTGACTTTTGTGTGGCTTTCGACCACCACCTCTTCCTCTACTTGCAGCACCACCTCTTTGGTTGCCTTGGTTCCAAGGTTTCTTCTGAGTCGAATTGTAGCCTCCTTTACCTTTGTTGCCATTCACGTTTCCTTTGTCTTTCCTTTCCTTTTCTGACTGCGCCTGTAAAGCCATATCACTTTTGGACTTTCCTGCAGCTCTTTCAGCCATCCTTTGTTCATGAGACTCGAGCGTCCCTTGAAGCTCTTCCTTCGTCAATACTGACAAGTCTTTCGATTTTTCTATGGCAACTACCACGTGGTCGAACTTTGGAGCCAACGACCTCAAGATCTTTGCAACAACTGATCTTGATGTCAACACCTCTCCACATACCTTGATTTGATTCACCGGCTTTGTAACTCTGGTGAAGAAATCTGTGATACTTTCGTTGTCTTCCATCTGAAGCAACTCATAGGTTCTCTTGTGAGTTTGTAACCTCACCTCTTTCACCTTTTCTGCGCCTCCAAATGACTTTTCAAGAATCTCCCATGCTTCCTTCGCTGACTCTGCATCACTAACTTTTTCAAAGTTATCTGGATCAACACACTAATAGATTATAAAGAGCGCTTTATAATCTTTATTCTTTAATTCTTTGTGTGCAGCCTTTTCTTGATCCGTCGCGTTCTCCCCAAGCGGTGTTACTCCTTCCTTTACAAGATCCCAAAAATCTTGATAACAGAAAATCACCTTGATCTGCTTGCACCAATTCTCATAATTATCTTTCTTGAGAATTGGTAGGGTTATTGGAAAGTGCCCGTTTGAATGATTCACAGCCATCACAATTTTCCTCCTTGAATCGCAACCGGAGCTCTAGATACCAGATGTTGAAATTCAACCACAACCTATGGTAATTCCTCTACAATCTTGGTCTCAAGATTGATAACAAACCCACAACTTACGCAATGACAATGAAAAATATAGAACGAATAACAAGAAAAGAAACGAGAGAGAGGGGAAATATTTGGAGAAAAATGTTACCCACGAACTGTGGGATTTCATATTCTATTTCACTTGCAATCTTGCAACTGTGAATACAAACACTATGATTATCTTCACTGCTTGTTATACTTCTGCATTCTTACAAAGTACAAGGGATACTCCCTATTTATAGATTTAGATTTACAAAGGCCAAAAACTCTAAAGGCCCAAAATATCTATTTGAACCAAATCAAATCTAATCTAAATCATATCAAATCTTATCAAAAACAAATCTGTGTGAAACAAACTGTTTCGACACACTGAAAGTTTCGACCTAGACACACTTAGACACTAGGAATTACAATTTAACAGTTGAGTTAGGCCTAACCACATTTCTTAACATGGTATCAAGAGGCTCGTTTAAAATTCGGTGGACCACCTACTATTGTTTTCATTATCGAACCATCCACCATTTATTTCCACGTTCCAGTTTAGTTCTAAGCGTGACGAAGTGTGTTAAGAGTCTTACATCATATAATATATGGCCTAAACATATGTTTATAAATGGGAGCAATTCTCACTCTATAAATTGGTTTTATAGTGTTGAATTAGACCTAACTACACTTAACTGTTAATTCATTATTTCTAATTAGTAATTTTGGTTACATTAACACAAGTGATTTAAAAACTTTCTATGTTTTTTTAATTATGAAAAAGTTTGTGTGAGTTAAATTTGAGAAAATTATTAAAGAAAAAAAAAGCCTCTAAGTCTTAGAATATTTATAGAGATACAGAGATACTTATTAATAAAGTTTCATCAATAGGTTACTTATACACCATTGTTGTACCCTAAATTTTACCCTCATTTTTTTCTGCTAGTTGATGTTTTATTTTATTTAACTTAATATTTATTTTAACATCGTTATTTGTCTTTATTTTAGTTTAATTTCAATATGGCTTATTTTTATTTCATTTATATTTAAGTTGTTTAAATTAATCTTAATTTTATTTAATTTTAATAATTAGTTTTATTTAATTAGATTAATTATTCATTTTAGTTTATTTTTCTAACTAGTTTTAATTTAGATATTAATTAGTTTATTAGTGTTATTAACATGTTATTAAGTCAAAACTAAAAAGAAACTTTTCATTTTCATTCCTCACTTATTTTTCCACCGTGTGTTTTTTAGTTCATTATTGGATTTTCTTTTCCATTTTACCACCAACCAATGAAAATCAGGCTTGTTTGCTTTGACTTTTCAACCCAATTTTGGCCACTGAGAGAGCGACATGTGGCACTAGAAAAACCAAAAGCAACCAAGATGTGCTCTTCTCCCTCATTCATAGTCACGAGTTTCACATTACAACCGAAAAGCCAATTCAAATTTTCGTGTCCGTGAGTTTGCAAATCGTACGAAAATTCTCCAACGTTAACCTGCAAACCGTGAAAGCAACAACTCAACAACGGACAAATTCAAATCAATTTAAAAACAAGTTCTTTTTTCTGGGTAATATATATAAAGCAGAAGAGAGGGAGGCAAAGGGGGGAGGAGATTCAAAAACACTAAAAAAATAGAACCAATCCAACATAAAAAAACCATACGCCTTCAATTCAAGGGGGATCTCTGGACCTCTGTTCTTCAGCCTAGGGAAAATCAGAATTGAACCTTCAACTGCAACATCCAAACTCACCAAAATAATCGAACCATTATTCCTCCGCCTCAAAAACTCCCATTCTCACAAATCTCTTAACATCCACCCAACCATTCTCATTCCGCCTTCATCAACATAAACCACGCCCACTCTTCACAAACCACAAATCCCAACCACCATCTGTTTCATCAAAAACCGGACCTTTGGACCTTCAAAGAAAAGACGGGGAAACTCTGAACCTTCATTCTCATCAAACCTCATTCGAAATCCATGGCGCAACAACCTTCAACTCACCTTCAACAAGCTTCCTCTTCCTCATCGACATACAAATCCATTGAAAACGACCTTCTCAACCACTGATATTCCAACCGAAACTCTCTCGCCGAAAACCATCCAACCTTCCCTCAAACTCCGTCTGCCACCTCAAACCAATTCCTCTCCTCACAACAACGTCCACTCCCTCTGTTTGTTCCTCCTCCAACACCAATCTCGCATCAACCCTTTCCTTCATCTTCTTTCTCCTCCATTCATTTTTTTTCTGAAACCACTTCAATCAGCAGAACAACAACATCAAACCCTCCGAACATCAACAACAACCGCAAATCCTCCGACCAAAACCCCATAACCCGAAATCACCAAAAAGAAGATACCCAAAACCTCAAATCCGAATGAGAAATTAAAGATGAAGAAGAGAGATCTGGGAATCATTGAACCTTCATGAGTCAAGCTTAAACCGAGAACCAAACCCACACAAACTCGCATCTTTCTCAGAAATGAGAAACGAACCAGAGAGAAATGAGGAGTGATTCGAGGACGAAACCAAAACAAGAGAGCTTGATCTTGAACGCAAACCGAAGAGGATAAGACCGGCTCGTTTCTTGGAACGCGATGACGACGAGGAACTCGCTGTTTCTTCTGAGTTTCGTTGACTTGTTGATGAATGTTTTTTTTTGAGATTTACTTTGTTCAAGTTGCCTTTTGATGTTATGCACCTAACATGGCCTTGTTTTTTTCCTTTTTAAACTTTACTTTTGAACTGGCGTTGCTGTTTGGTTTATACCCAGTCCTTGGTTCTAATGCGTGGAAGTTTGACCGTAATTTCATTTTTCAGAAAACGTGTTATCTTGTTTGTTTTAAGAAAAAGAAAATGATGTTTGGTTGTTGGGCTCAGCCCACGTTTTTTCTTTTTTTCCACCCCCTTTGCTGCTACAACCGTGCATCTCTCTTAGGGTGATGGGCTCATGAGCCCATGTGATCTCTATACGCACACCGATTTTAGGTGCACCCCCTTTGCCTTCTCAAACCTTTTTTTCATTTATTTTACTTTTTACTTATTGTTTTAAAATAGTTCTAAAAGATTTCTTTTTGATTTGGTTTAAGCTTTTATTGCTTTAGTCCTATCTTTATTTGGGCCAATGATATATAAGAAAATCATGACTTGGTGGTTTTTTTTTCAAATCACTAAATATCTTGATTTGTGTGAGACCATTTTTTTAATTTTGTTTGGTCAATGAAAGTAAAAATCTAAGATTATCGACTCATCGATTAAATCTTGATTTAAACGAGACTAATTTTATTTCGATTCTATTTTGGTCGATGAAAGTTAAAAAATCTAAGATTATCGATTTGTCGATTAAATCTTGATTTAAACGAGACCAACTTTTTTATTCCGATGTTATTTTGGTCGATGAAAGTTTAAAAATCTAAGATTATCGATTTGTCGATTAAATCTTGATTTAAACGAGACCAATTTTATTCCGATGTTATTTTGGTCGATGAAAGTTAAAAAAATCTAAGATTATCGATTTGTCGATTAAATCTTGATTTAAACGAGACCAAATTGATTTTTATTCCAATGTTATTTTGATCGATGAAAGTCAAATGTCAAGATTTGTCGACTTCCCGATTTAAATCTTGGTTAAGACGAGATTAACCTTATTTTATTTCATAATCTTTATTTAGGCCAATGACATACAAAAAATCTTGACCTTGATGATTTATTTTTAAATCAATAAAGTCTTGATAAATGCGAGGCTACTTTTATTTATTTTTGTTGGTCAATGAAAGTCAAAAATTAAGATTATCGATTTCTCGATTAATTTCTTAATTTAGACGAGACCGATTTTATTTCTCATTTCGATTCCACTTTCTTTATTTTGGTCGATGACATAACAAACCTCTTGGTTTGGTTGATTTCATTGAGTTGACAAAACTTTGATCAACATGAGACAACTTTCCATTTAGTCGATGAAAGTCAAGAATCATTGATTATCGATTTCTCGATTAAATCATGATTAAGACGAGACTATTTCATTTTATTTCATCTTATGTTTAATCATTGTCTAACATGTTTAATTCTCACTTTGCATTGATATCATGATTTTATCTTATCTCATTAGCTTAATTCATGTATTATTGTATCATCGTATTCGCATTATATCTCTTTATCTTATTATTTTATAACTGTTATCTTTCCCCCATTCTAAAGGAAGGTTAAACACGTTGACTCATAAGTCATGACCTCCCACCTTAACTTAAGTAACCTCTTAGGAGAAATTTTATTTCTTGGCCTCATCAGAGCCATAGAAATTGCAACTAGCCTTAGGAGAGAGTTTTTAAACTCTTAGTGGTATTCATCCTAATGAATTTATCACTTTCCCTACTGACTAAAACATAACATAGGTCCATTACAACTAGACTTAGAGAGTTCTTAAACTCTACAATGAGCTTATACTCATTTCCCCTCTGAATATTGACCATAGTCAATCATTCAGTAGAAGTAGAACTACACATACTCTGATTCTATTCCCGAGGATACGTAGGCGTAAAGTACGATGCTTTATCGAGTATACTTAGATACTAACCCTAGGGTTTTAACCTTTAGCAAACATAAGATAACATTAAACAAGAGGTTCCTGTAGAGTACTACGGAAGTTTAGGGTGCTAATACCTTCCCTAGGCGTAACCAACCCCCGAACCTTAGATCTCCCCCCTTTAGGTTTTTCTAACGATCTTGAACCTTTCCTTTGGATAAATCAAAGTCGGTTGTAAAAGAAAATGATGCAAATTAATTAATAATTTGTTATCAGATTTTCACCGCAACAGAAATGGCGACTTCACTGGGGAGAGTTAGACCTACAGCTGGTCCTTTCCTAAGAGGGTTAAGCCTATCTTGTTTTATGTTATTCATGTTTGCTTATTTACTTGTATGCTTATGTATGTCATGTCTGCTTATATACTTGTATATTTGTTCTTGCTTCATTATCTGTTCTATGGGTTGACATGGTATCTATGAGTGAGATAAGTCCTAACCCGGACTTGAGAGAACACATATGTTTAGGAACCGTGGACATAGTCAAGGGAACTTCGAGGGAGAAATCCCAAAGGAGTGAACTTGAAGCCCACACTCAGTTGAGGCCCTCTCGGAATTGGTATATGTTGAACGAGCAATCGTGAATGCGTTACTACTTTCGACCTAGGAGCCAGAGATACTGATGACCTTTAGTTATCCCTTTACCCCAACTTGGCCTATTTAGGGCTTAGTGCGAGGACTGTGAGGGAGCAATCCCAAATGGTTGCTACGCGATACTACACTCAGACGAGACTCTCTTGAGAATTTTATCGATCACCAAGCAATTGGAAAGTCGATAAAATCCGAAAGATGGGTTGTCAATTCTGGGAACTTTTTAGAACCCTGTTCAGCAGATGAAAACCAGTAGTACATACCTTTTGGGATGGGTAGACCATGGCTCCATTCATGAGACCTAAACCTAGAATTTGTGTGTTTGGTTGTGTGTACATATGTTTGTGCTTGTGTGCTTTGTGCATCTCTACATTCAAGCATTCTTGGCCCTTTGGTTTCGAGGAACTCAAATGTTCGTTTCCTTTTCAAAAGACCAACAGAGCTTGGATTTTAAAAACAAAAACTTTTCAATTTTCCAAAAAATTTTCACAACTTGCCTTTGAGTTCCTCGAAACCATTTAGCATCTCATTTGCATCATGGCATAGCATGTGCATTTCCTCTCTGTCTTCGTCTTATGTCGTCGTTTTCCCTTCAGAGTCGTCTCTGAATCGTCACCCGAGCCAAACTCGACAGAGGATGTCTGAACAATACTTCGAGATGGACAGAGTTAACAATGAATTGAGTGAGCTCCGAGGAGGAATGGGACAGATCATGGAAGTTTTGAGTGTTATACAAGCAAAGGTGGATACGCAGGTCACCGTACTCTCAGAAGTCGTTGCTACAACTGTAGAACCTCTCGTTACTAGTGTGAACCCCACTTTAGGCATGCCTTTTAACTTTATGCGTGCTCCGGCCGTCACTTCTACTCAACAAGATGTTCCCTTGGTTAATGAGGCTTTTCAAGCTATTCCTACCTTCACTCCAACAACAGTGCAAACCCAGATGCACCCAGTTTTTCAGAATCCACATCCGGTTTATGATCATGTCAATATGTTCGAAGAAAGAGATAATCAACATGAAAGACTGAAGGAAAGTGTAGAGACAATGCAGAAGAAATTGGAAGCAATGGAGAAGAGCAATATATCTAACACTATTGTTAAAGACATGTGCTTAGTCTCAGGCTTGGAAATTCCACCCAAGTTCAAACTACCCAATTTCAACCTCTACTCAGGTGCGGCCTGTCCTAAGTCACGTTTGGTCATGTATTACCGAAGAATTGCTGCATTTATGGATAATGATAAGTTGATGATCCACTGCTTCCAAGATAGTTTGAAAGGAGCCGCTGCAAAGTGGTATTTGACTTTGGACCAATCTAAGATCCAATGTTTTCAAGAGGTATCTGATGCTTTTGTAAAGCATTACGAATATAACATGGAGTTAGCGCCAGATCGTAGACAACTACTGAGTATGTCTCAGAACGATACTGAGTCTTTTAGAGAGTATGCACAAAGATGGAGAGAGCTGGCTTCACAGGTAGAGCCACCTTTATCTGTAAAGGAGTTAACTGATTGGTTTGTTGACACGGTGAGACCGGAATTCTACGAAAGGATGATCAGTAACGTGTCTGCTAGTTTTTCCGATATTGTGGCTGTGGGGATTAAAGTAGAGCTTGGTCTGAAGAGTGGGAAAATGACCAAGAGAACTGATAGTTCGAGCGACAATGCCAAGATATCCTTCAAAAGGGAAGGGGATACTAATGTGGTGATGACAAACAAAAAGAGGAAGAATCAGTACTGGAAACGTCAGTAGCAACAACAGTGTTATTCTGTTCAGCAACCTTATGTGGCCGCCATCGCGCCAACATTCAACGGTCAAGCTTCTGTTTATCAGCCGGTTCCTTAACCACCAGTGTATCAACGAGCGCCCAACGCTCCTGCTTATTCACAACGGACTCCAGTTTCTCGTCAGAATATTCTAGGTAAAGGAAAGGGTGGAAGGCCTCGGATTCCTCCCATTCCTATGACGTACACAGCATTGTATCCTGTTTTGGTACAACAAGGATTAATAACTACAAGGTCATCAGGCCCACCTCCTGATCCGCTTCCACCTTCTTATAATCCTAATGCTCATTGTGCATTCCATGAAGGTGCACCAGGCCACAACTTAGAAGGTTGTTTTGCTTTGAAGCATATTGTGAAGGACTTAGTAGAGAGAAACATTTTGTCTTTCGACGGCTCTCAGCCTATTATAAAGAACAATCCTTACCCACTCATTAGATAAGTAATGTTGTGGAGGATGTATCAAGACAAAGATGGACTGTGATTGAGCTCCTCTTTGATTTTCTGCGTTTGATTCCCTAAAGTTGGCAATCTGTTGGTTGTTTCAGCAATTTTATTGTATTTCCTTTGCACTTTGAATTTGTATTCGCTTATGAGCTTTGTTGTACTTTCAAACTGGCAAGGTTAATGAAATGTTTGTGCATCTTTTAGATTAAATCCATTCGTTTCACTCATTTACTGTTATTTTTAAAAAAATATTTACCTTGTTTCACTCCCTTTATTCAAACTTTTTTTTCCAAAGCAAAGATTAGGGAGGATGATGAAAACCTCATGTTCATAATTGTTGTGGTATACTTTCAATTAAACCTCGCCGAGGATGTAAGGCATTATTTTAATTATCCCTCGTTACCCTTTCGAGCCTAGAAGTAGTAGCTTTCTTTCTTTACAAAAACCCTTAAATCTCAACCTTAGGGCAGGGTAGTTCTCAGTTTAACTCGGTTATGCATTCAAATACGAGCGCTTTATATAAGACGCCAGTCAGTTTTCAAATCAAGTGACTTCCTACTTTTGGAGATTTGAACGTATATCTCGATTTAACTGAGCGTAGGATTTGAGCCTTTATCTTTTGTTTCATAAGCCATGAACCGTACCACATTACAACCCCTAAAAGACCTAATTGAGGTAGGGTTGTTTTGAAATGCATACTACAGCAAGGTTGAGTAACCTGACTCCTAATAATCTTTGCTACTCGCGTGTATTGGTCACTTCCTTAAATGACTAGACCCACCTTTGTTTTTGACTATTTAATCATTTCACTGTGCATTTTTTATCAGAGCTTTGTTCTCAAACTTTGCATTAACTTTGCATTAAATTTTGCCAATTTTAATGAACAACACTTGTTTACAATACCATTCGATATCAAGGAATCCCAACAAATGCAGCCAGCTAGGGTGTTCGAATTGATAGAGGAAGCTCAGTCAGGGGCAACCAAGCGGAAGGATTTGCCAATCTACCGAATCAGGGGCAGAACTCGTCAAAGTTCAAAATACTGGAACAAGTCTTCTCCAGGACATCTTATGACAAGTGTGGACTCTAGTGACTCATCAGTAGGGGCAAGTTTTATTCCCCAGACATTTCTACTACAGCTTGAGTGTTACAAATACAGTTGGACAAGGGCAGTTATGCCATTTCCCCTACAAAAGTTTGAAGATATTGAGGCATCTGGTATGCCAATTCTTCTGTAAAATCCTTTTGACTACAAAACAGTTAATCAGGGGAATCAGGTCGAGATTCGGCAAATCTCTAAAAAACAGTCAAGGACATCCCCGTCACAGATCAACCAAGCTGACAGGGGCAAAGTTTGTTCCCCAAATCATCAAATAATCAGTCTGAAGCAAGTTCCAAGGCTTTGTTGTGTAAACACTGTTAATCTGGGGCAGTTACGTCAAGATCTCTCCAAGAGTTTGAAGATATTGAAACACCCTGCATGCCAATTCTTCTATAAAATCCTCTTGATATCGTATAGACCGTCTAGCCTGGGGCAGATGAGATTTGAAGATGAGCATTATGCCAGTATCCTTTGCTAGCTCCCCAATAAGCTGTTACTTCAGCTAATCTTGACAAATTCTCCTCCAACAAAGGGATTAAGCTCATGTTGACGATCCTCATAATGTTATACCTCAAATGGAATACCCTTTTCACCAGTGAAGTTATTGATTCTTCTTCATCACCAGTATTGGTCCAACCCTTTGAGTTTGACTGGGTATCCTTGTCGAGACGTTCATTTCATCTCCAGTTTCGCTTCTTGTCTGTTTTGTCAGCATAAGCGTAAGCATGGCATAAGCACTCATATGCATAGCATCTTAGCATTTCTGCTTCCTTTCCTAGTGTTTACCTGTTCTTTTGTTCACTTTGGTGTTTGTCTCCCCAAGTGACTGGGTTTGTCTATCCTCTCCAATAGAAAGTCAGCCCTAGGTATAAAGTGCCCATTCTTTCTGAATTCCCCACAGAGTTTGATTCTCGTGGATGATGGTTGGTTCAGTTATCTTTTCCACATGTGGATTAGATAAATCCCCATTTGAGTTCATTCCTCAATTGGAGTCTTGTTTGACCGTTTCTTTTTAGCTTGTTCCTAGATTGAACTTTGGTCCCCGACAGGTGCGGTTTTTAAACCTATCTTTGAACGTGCATTTATTTTACACCTTGTCTGGCAGGAAGCATCTTTTACAAGATCCTCATTAAAGACAGAATTATTTCTCCAACATTATTGTGATATCATCACATCTTTGAAGCAGCAATCTCTTGAAGAAGCTCGTTTTTTAATGGCGATAAGTGGCAGTCTATTATAAGCAGCTTATCTATCTCTGGTATTATTCAACTACTTCGCAACTGTAATTGGGTATTCCCCAGGAAGCCTTATCTTCAGTTACGCAACCACGGTACTAACCTATCAGATTCTATACCTTTATTTGGGCCTATTTCTTGGTTCTATCTCCAATAAGGTTTCTTTTTCCAAAGTGCCAACCGGTCATGCTTGAACCTGTTGTTCCATCACTTTGGATGTCTTTTCCCAGTGAAGACCGTTTTTCGGTTCAACCTTCATTGCGGACCTTTTCTAGAATGTCATCTAGTCGCGTTTAGCCTTGATGATCAATCATTCTAGATACTTTGTTGGAGCCCATTTCTTGGTTCTACCTCCAACAAGGTTACTTCTAAAGCGCCAACCGATCATACTTGAACCTGTTGTTCCATCACTTTAGAGGTTACTTCTAAAGAGCCAACCGGTCATACTTGAACCTGTTGTTCCATCACTTTAGAGGTGTTTCTAGGATGTCATTTAGTCATGTTTTGACTTGATGATCAATCATCCTAGATACTTTATTGGGGCCCATTTCTTGGTTCTATAAGGTTCTTCTTTTTCCAAAGTGCCAACCGGTCATGCTTGAACCTGTTGTTCCATCACTTTGGATATCCTTTCCCAGTGAAGACCGTTTTTTGGTTCAACCTTCATTGCGGATCCTTTCTAGAATATCATCTAGTTACATTTGGCCTTGATGATCAATCATTCTAGATACCTTTATTGGAGCCCATTTCTTAGTTCTATCTCCAATGAGGTTACCTTTCTGGTTCCTACCGGTTTTCCTTCATGAAGCAGATTATGTGTTATCTCAACCAACTCTTATATGGATACCAGAGTCTATTCTTGGCTCATTAACCTTGCTCCCATCATGAACTCCTCAGTATAAGAATCCCCAGAGAAGTCAGCTGTTAGACGACAGAATTCTTAGTCACTAGAGTTGTTATTGGTCTGATTCTTGGAAGCAGAAAAGTTTTAGGAAAACGCAAAGATGGACTAAGTTTTACTCTAGTATCAAGTTGTTTTATGGAATCAAGTTGGTACAGGGAGAATTAGCAGTACTATATTTTTGGCATGGATCTGCCATCTCCAGCGAAAAGAAGATTGCCCAGTTATCCTTGATGTTTGGGCTTCAGGGTGTTGGCTTGTGTTATCCTTTCTTCTTTCCTATTTTGCATCGTTCGCGTCGTTTCTAGCATATAGCTAAGCATATGCATCATACCCTAGCATCTGTGCATCTTTGTGCTCTGTTTTGCTTGTAGTCTCTTGTTGGTACCTGTCTTTATTTCCCCGGTGAAGTAAAGACATTCCCGGTTTGCTTTGTGCCGTGCTTGTTCGGTCTTAACCTTTGCGCGCCAGCTTGGAATCTTTAAACCTTTTGTTGTTCCCCAAGAAGTTTAACACTAAAGATTTTGTAAAACTGTTCTTGTTTGAATCGTGTCAAACTTGAACTTGGACTTTGTTTGAATCATGTCAAGCATTGTCTTGTGTTTTAAAACTGTTCTTGTTTGAATCGTGTCAAACCTGAACAGAGTCTCTGTTCGAATCGTGTCGGGCATTGCCTTTTGTTTTAAAACTGTTCTCGTTTGAATCGTGTCGAACTTGAACTTGGACTTTGTTTGAATCGTGTCAAGCATCGTCTCGTGTTTTAAAACTGTTCTTGTTTGAATCGTGTCAAACTTGAACTTGGACTTTGTTTGAATCGTGTCAAGCATTGTCTTCTTGTTTTAAAACTGTTCTCGTTTGAATCATGTCAAACCTGAACAGAGTCTTTGTTCGAATCATGTCGGACACTGCCTCTTGTTTTAAAACTGTTCTTGTCTGAATCGTGTCAGACTTGAACTTGGACTTTGCTTGAATCGTGTCAAACATCGTCTGCTTGTTTTAAAAACTGTTCTCGTTTGAATCATGTCAAACTTGGACTTGGACCTTGTTTGAATCGTGTCAAGCATTGTTTTCTAATTTTAGAACTGTTCTCGTTTGAATCATGTCAAACTTGGACTTGGACCTTGTTTGAATCGTGTCAAGCATCGTCTTCTCGTTTTAGAACCGTTCTTGTTCGAATCGTGTCGGACATTGAACCCTTACCTTGAATTTTTGAAAACTTTCTTTAAGCTAAGCTTCTTGGAACAAATTTCTTCAACCTTATAAGACTCCTAGTTGGTGCGCAGGGTTTGTCTCTGTCTTCCTGGCTTTTCTTGAAGATCCCATTTTGAACTCTTCGGTATAAGATCCCCAGGAAGTCTTTGCAGTTGTCTGTCCTTTTGGACTGATCCCTAGTGATCAGGTTCTTCTTTCTGGTTTTTATCCAGGAAGAATGTGGGTTTGTTTTGTCCCCAGTAGCCTATCTCCCCGGATCTTTCCCCGGTGAAGCTTGTCTGTGGTCTTTTCCCCAGTGTTTCTTTAGAGTCTCCCCGGTGAGTCTCTTGCGTTGGTTAGCCTGTATCCCCAGTGAGGCGTTTCTCATGGATACTAGTCTTTTGTTTCCTTCCCCAGTGAAGCTAATCTTTTGCTTCCTGTTTGTCCTTTGGTGTCTCGTTGTGTCTGCATCTTTGCATCTTCTTGGCATCATGTCTGTTGCATTGCATGTGTGTGCATCTGAGGGCAAAATTTTTGGTTATCTGTATTTAAATATCTTTCACTGTTGATTACATGAGGATCTTCATCTCTCATGTCATCAGGTAAAGATATTTAAATAGGGGCAACTGTTGCACCCCAAATTTTACCCTCATTTTTCTGTTAATTGTTGTGCTGTTGTTTTTTCCATATCTTAATTTAATATTTATCTTAGCCTTTTATTTGTTTTATGTTAGCTAAATTTCAAATATTGGCCTATTTTATTTAGATTTAAGTTTTTATTAATTTAAATTAATCTTAATCTAAGGTAATTTTAATTAATTCGGTTAATTGTCCATTCTTAATCTAGTAGTTTATTTTTGTTTTTAACAACCTTATTATTAATCCATTTAAGAGAGCATTACCAACATATGTCTATAGACCACCGTGACCAAGTTTGTTTTGCAAATGTTGGGTTTTCTTTTCATTTCCATAAACCAATAAGAATCAAGCTTGGTATGTGCTTTGACTTTTCAACTTTGGCCACAACCAATGGACAAGTGACATGTGGCGTGTGGAGGAGAAATAACACAACGTAGCTTCTTCTTCCTTTGTCGCATATCCGTTGGAAAAAGCAGAGGAATTTCAAATTGGGTCTCCTCACTTTGCAACGAGACAAATCGTTTCTGCTGTATCAAACCCGTACGAACTGCGCTCAACAACGACAACTCGTACCCTGTAAAACACAACAACCAACAACCTGCATTGAGAGAGGGACTTGACAGTAACGTTCAAATTCAAAATAAGATTTAAGAATAGTTTCTTTTTTTTTTCAACAAGGTTAAATAGCAGGAGGAGGAGACGAACAGGGAGGCTTGGAAGGGAGAGGAACCGAAAAACAATTTGACTGGTTTTTCTGTAACCCCAAGTTTTCAAACGGAAACAATAACCATCTTCACCAAAATCCTTCTTCTAAAAGCACTATATCTTCAACAAACAACACAAACCAGAGAAAACCCACTCTTCAACCAAAAACCCAGAGACTGTAAACCCTCTTCACTGAACCTCTTCCATCTTACGCCTAACAAACACCCCTCCATCAAACATCAACAACAACCAAAAGACAAACTTAACCTTTTCCTTCTACTTCGCACAACCCAGCGACCACAAGCCTCCTTCAGAAAACTTCACATCTTCAATTTTAAACCCACCATCTACAAACTCATAAACATTCAACCACCACGAGAACCGAGCGAGATTAAGATGAAGAGAAACCGAAGTCCAAAAACAAATACACAACCCATAAACCCACACAAATCATAACCTGAATCTCTGTTAAAGCTTTCACAAACCAAAACAGAACCATCCTTCTGAATCGGACCGAGTACTAACCGTGAGATGATAGACGAAGAGAGAGAGAAAGAACTCGCGAACGAAACATAAACAGATCTGGACCGCGAGATCAATACGATGCGAAGGTTGCGAACGCTCCCTTGATTTTGTTGACCAATTTCGTTTGCGCTTTCTGATGGGAGCTTACGTTTTAGAAAGGAAAAGTTGGGAAGATGGGTTTTGAACAAGAGTTCATGTTCTGATTTTTTTTCTTCGTTTTGGGCGGAAGCTTTTTTTTTTACTTGTTTTTTTCTTTTTCTCTTTTTTACTTTATTGCAAATACTAATGATGCATTTATTTGTTTTGGCCATGCCGTTTTGGAACGTGGGTGTTGGATCGTCCCATATTGTCCCTCTGTTGTCTAAACATTGATGGACTTACTTGTGGTGATGGGCTTAGACCCACGTGATCCTATGTTGTTTTCTACACCCATTTTCCATCAGCACCCTCCTTTTCATTTTGCCCTCTTTGAACATTGTTTTTAAAAAAAAAAGCCCGTTACTGTTTTTCAAAGACACTACCTTTCCTTTTTTTCAAACCGTGTGGATGATGGGCTTTGTTTGTAAGACCCAAATGATTCCACTTCTATTTTGTTCTATTTTGATAAAAAAAAAGGGAAGGCTTCTAATATATTTTGTTTAGGTTTCTGGTAAAAGAATTTGTGTTTGATTCATTATTTCCTATTCGCAATATTTTGGCCAATGATACAAAAATCTTAACTTTATTGATTATTTCAAATCAATAAGTTTTGATTGGTATAAGGCCATTTTTTTCATTTTATTTTGGTCAATGAAAGTTTAAAAAATCTTAAGATTATCGATTCGTCGATTAGATCTTGATTTAAACGATACCAATTTTATTTTCATTCCGATTCTATTTTGGTCGATGAAAGTTTAAAAATCTAAGATTATCGATTTGTCGATTAAATATTGATTTAAATGAGGCCAATTTTATTTCGATGTTATTTTGGTCGAGGAAAGTTAAAAAAATCTAAGATTATCGATTTGTCGATTAAATCTTGATTTAAACGAGACCAAATTGATTTTTATTCCGATGTTATTTTGATCGATGAAAGTCAAATGTCAAGATTTGTCGACTTCCTGATTTAAATCTTGGTTAAGACGAGATTAACCTTATTTTATTTCATAATCTTTATTTAGGCCAATGACATACAAAAAATCTTAACCTTGATGATTTATTTTAAATCAATAAAGTCTTGATAAATGCGAGGCTACTTTTATTTATTTTTGTTGGTCAATGAAAGTCAAAAATTAAGATTATCGATTTCTCGATTAATTTCTTAATTTAGACGAGACCGATTTTATTTCTCATTTCGATTCCACTTTCTTTATTTTGGTCGATGACATAACAAACCTCTTGGTTTGGTTGATTTCATTGAGTTGACAAAACTTTGATCAACATGAGACCACTTTCCATTTAGTCGATGAAAGTCAAGAATCATTGATTATCGATTTCTCGATTAAATCATGATTAAGACGAGACTATTTCATTTTATTTCATTTTATTTCATCTTATGTTTAATCATTGTCTAACATGTTTAATTCTCACTTTGCATTGATATCATGATTTTATCTTATCTCATTAGCTTAATTCATGTATTATTGTATCATCGTATTCGCATTATATCTCTTTATCTTAGTATTTTATAACTGTTATCTTTCCCCCATTCCAAAGGAAGGTTAAACATGTTGACTCATAAGTCATGACCTCCCACCTTAACTTAAGTAACCTCTTAGGAGAAATTTTATTTCTTGGCCTCATCAGAGCCATAGAAATTGCAACTAGCCTTAGGAGAGAGTTTTTAAACTCTTAGTGGTATTCATCCTAATGAATTTATCACTTTCCCTACTGACTAAAACATAACATAGGTCCATTACAACTAGACTTAGAGAGTTCTTAAACTCTACAATGAGCTTGTACTCATTTCCCCTCTGAATATTGACCATAGTCAATCATTCAGTAGAAGTAGAACTACGCATACTCTGATTCTATTCCCGAGGATACGTAGGCGTAAAGTGCGATGCTTTATCGAGTATACTTAGATACTAACCCTAGGGTTTTAACCTTTAGCATAGAACCTTTAGCAAACATAAGATAACATTAAACAAGAGGTTCCTGTAGAGTACTACGGACGTTTAGGGTGCTAATACCTTCCCTAGGCGTAACCAACCCCCGAACCTTAGATCTCCCCCCTTTAGGTTTTTCTAACGATCTTGAACCTTTCCTTTGGATAAATCAAAGTCGGTTGTAAAAGAAAATGATGCAAATTAATTAATAATTTGTTATCCGATTTTCACCGCAACAACCATTTCTATTATTACTTCTAAATACATACTTCTTTCCATTTACTAAAAAGATTATACTTATTAAAATATGTACTAAATGTATATTAAAATTCAAAGTTTCAACAACCATTTGTTAAATAAAATTCTGAAACTGATCCCTATGATTAATCTTATATTTATATTGTCATTATTTCTAAATAAATGAGAGTAAAAAGTGATATAAATAAGTTATTAGTATTTTACCAATGGATAGTAATGCAGTGATGATTGGTACTGAATGTATTAGAGAAAATTATAATTTGATCTCCGCAATTATGATTTGAAGAAGGTTGAAACTATTTGATGTCAGAATTGATTTTTGAATTAGATTAGTCAAATCAATGGATCAGATCCTGATGGTAAAAAAAATTACTACTCCCTCCGTCTCATAAAAAGTGTCTCATTTGTACTTTTTTTGTCTCAAAATAAATGTCTATTTACATTACCAATATAACATTTATTATTATTTTTCCACTACTATACTCCTATTTACTAGTTTTCATTTTATTGAGTTGAGGTGCCATATTCTTATGTTTTAATGATTGTTCACATTTTGGTCAAGTAGCTGAACCGGCGCCGCTTCATTCTCCGCCGCGGGCACCGATAAGTACGCTGTTCAACTTCTTCTTGATTCGAGGATGATCTTCTGAGGATGGGTAGCATGATGTCTCCGTTTATTCCTTGGAAGTTCCTTGATATTTCTGCATCTGAAGACGAATCCTCCAAGGCCACCTGCAACTTGGGGGTAAATACAAAGCAACCGAAATCCTTTGTGGATGCGGTTAATAATGTGTGTGACATTCCGTTAAGCCAGTTACCGAAGGCCTGTGTTAAAGGGGATCGCTTAGCTATAGTTATTCCTGAAGAGGAGTATCAACTGGGGGTCGAAGCTTGTAAGCATAATTTACACGGTCGTATCATTTGGCCCAAGGGTTCTGCGCCTTTGACTGTGTTGAATCTTAAGAACAAGCTGCTCAGCCTCTGGAAATCTATTGGCAAATGGGGGATTACCTCTCTTGGTAAAGGTTATTTTGAATTTTCCTTTTCATTCCTCGAAGATGTTAGAAGAGTCAGGTCGATTACATCATGGAATCTTAACCCAGGTTTTCTCAAGCTTTTCCCTTGGACTACTGATTTCAACCCTTGTGCCCTCAAACAGTCTTCCGCCCAGGTGTGGATTCGTATTCATGGGTTGGAACAAGAATATTGGAGACCTAAGATTGTGTTGCCATTGCTAGTAGTGTGGGTACGCCTTTATGTACAGATTTTGCCTCAAACAAATGTTGCTTCGATAGACCTTTCGGACACTTTGTCCGGGTTTTGGTGGATCTGGATCTGTCGCAAGAGCTTCGTTACAAATTTTTGGTGGAAAGGAAGGGTTATGCCTTCTTTGTTGAGATGGAATATGAAAATCTTCCGGAGTTTTTCTCCCACTGCAGTCAAGTAGGCCATTGCTTTGAAAATTGCAAAAGAAGAAACAGTGAGGGTTTCAACGAGGGTGGTAATCATATTCCTAAAAAACCTTTGAAGAAAACGTTTGTTTAGGTTCCGAAAAAGACCCTGATTGAGGAGGAGGCGGCAATTTTGGCAAATAATCTTGGGAATACGTCTGCCTTGGTTCAGGAGCAGATTGAAATTGACACTGAAAATGTCGTGGTAACATTTAATGGTGATAATCGCAATGCTGCTGACGACACGGAAGTGCCTTTGAATCAGGTTGAGGATGTTGAAGATCTTGTTGAGAAAATTGATGAGGAAATTATTGTGGTTGAGGAGAACTTAGACATTGACCAACTCCCTTTATCTAATACAGTTCTTAATCCAGTTGGCTCTGGGAGTTTTGTTTTGGAAACTCAATTTGGTGTGGAAGGGCATGTATTTGGCCAGGCTCATGGTGACTTGCTAAAGGACATAGAATTCCTGCATACTTCTTGGGCTAACATCGAACATCCAGTTGCTATTGGGAATGGTATTGGTGTTAGTTCCCCTAGGACTACCCATCCAGAGGGAGTTAAGGATGACGAAGGTTTTCAGCTAGTTAAATCTAAAATGAGAAAGAAGAATTCGCAGAAGGGTAAAGCTTCAGGAAACAAATACATCACCCGGTCACGGCCAGGTAGCGCCCAAAACTCCCAATGAATTGTATTTATTGGAATGTGAGAGGCATTGCCAACTCTCCTACAAAATTGGCTCTAAAGTGGTTAATTCTTACTAACAAACCTCAGTTTGTTTTCATTGCTGAACCCTGGATGGATGTTAATCTTTTTCCTTTGAGTTGGCTTCGTAGATTGAATCTAAAGTTCTTTGTTGTTAATAACAGAGATGGTATTAGTCCCAACTTGTGGTGTTTGTGTGATAATAACTTGGATCCAATGGTGGTGGATTGTGATGGCCAACAAGTTTCCTTTAAATTTCATGTGAACAATAGAACCTTTGGCATGTCGGCGGTTTATGCTTCAACCTGTTACATTCATAGGAGATCCCTTTGGAGGAAGTTGCAGGATGTTTGAAGCAGCAACGACTTGCCCTGGAGTTTCATCGGGGATTTTAACACGATTTTGGGTGCGCATGTGTAACATCTCAAAATTTGCCTCCTTGTTTTTAACGCTAACTGGCTTATGTTTCGTTTCATGCGCATTAGCATTTTTGCATTTGCATATTTCTTTGGGCATGGGATCAGGGCATTTTCTACAGCAGTTCAGGATGTTCTCAGCCAGTTCAATCTTTATCTGCATTCAAGCTCAAGCATTTAATTTTCAAAGTCTTTTTGAGCATCTATTTTGCTCACTAAGTGATTTGAAAGTCTAAAGCACCGCCAGTCCAATTTTGATCAGCACCGAACAGTCGTTCTCAGCAATTTAATCGAGGCCCGGAAAATATTTTACAAAGTGCACTCAAGTAGTAAGGTCCAAAGGCAAGTTTCAGAGGCATAATGTGGTTCAGAGCAAGTGGAATCAAGTCCGTCTCTAATTTCCCTCCTTATGGCGCCAAAGCAAAAATTCAAATTTTTACACTGGTAATCGATTAGCAACATATCTGCTAATCGATTAACAGTGCAAAAATTTGCGCAGATTGGTTCATTTTCAGCACTGCAGAATTTTCAATCACTTTAGGGATCATGTGCATTGCTTGTGCATATTTGGGAAGGATCCAGAACAATTTCTTTTCATCATTTTCCACCCAAATCTTCAAGTTCCACTCCAATTCCACATTTCATTTCCTAACCCATTTTTCACCTCATTTTCCACTCACTCCAAACCTAAGCTCACTCCAAAGCTAGAGATTATTTAAACTCACTCATTCCAAACCAAAAAGAACCCTAGATCATTTTCACTCTCCAATTTCAGAATTCTCTCAATTCTCTCACTCTTCAATTTCCAAAACCCATTTTCAACCTTCACTCAAAGCTCATCTTTGAAGATTATCAAGTTCTTCATTGGAACTTGATAATTCTTGAGCTAGAAACCTTCATCCTCACTTCATTCCACCATTTTGATTTGGAATTTCGTGTAGATCTGATCTGGAATTTTCAGAAGTGATTTTGGGAAAAGCTTTTTGGAGTTTTTGGTGATTTAGTGCTTGGATCTTCATTTACCATTGCAAGAAGGTTGTAGATCTTGGATTTCACTGCTTGATTCAACCAAATTCTGTTTACAACACTCACCAAAGCAAACCTCGACTTTGTAGGTTGGTTAATTCTAGATCCAAACTCATTTTAGCTTAATTTGAGCTTATGCAATGTAGATCCATTGATTTCATGTGTTTCGATGCTTTTGCTTGTTGTTGATCATGAATGTTGATGATGATTGAATTTGCATGAAGTTAAATGTTGTTTATGAGCTTAATTTTCGTGCATTGCTGATTTTATGATGTTTGGACTGGATCGGATAAGTGATTTTGCTGCTGGAAGTGATTTTTGAAAGTCTGTTTTTGGTGTCACAACAGTAGTAATCGATTAACGCATATGCGCTAACCGATTAGCAGTGTTAATTTGCACGTTTTTCTGATTTTTTTTAACTGCTAATCGATTAACACATTTGTTGCTAATAGATTAACACTGTGCTGAAATGTGATTTTTGAGTGTTTTCAAGCATGTTTCGATCCCGTTTTGTTCGTAACCCTTATGGATTGGTGTGATACATGTTTAATGAGTATTTTGATGCTGTTGCACCTCACACCTTTGCATGTACACGATTTCTCGACACGCAGTCGTTACACTTGCATGTTTGAATTGTTCATGTTGCTCATGTTGCTTGAATGTTCTTGCACATAGCACTTGGGACTAATGATTGATGATAATTTGTTCTTGCTGTATAACCTAATTAGATACATGTTTGCATGTCTGATTTCATGATTTCATCGATCATGTCCCTTTGCATGTTGATGCATTTCTTTTCCATTAATGTGTAGGATTCATGTTTGTTTTCAATGACTTGCATCATGTTATGATATGATTTTTGATCATGATCAATTGAATTACATGATGTGCTTGTTGCTTGCCATGCCATACTTGTACAGTGCTCAAAATGCGATGCATGCTGTCCCACTTTCACATCTGAGTTCTTGCATAAGTGATGTTATATGTGCTGCTTATTTTGACATGTTTGCTGCCTGCACCTTTTTACACCCATTTTCTTGCTGAATCATGTGCTGTTATAAGCTGTTTGGCTTACATGCTATCTATTACTGCTGAGTTTGTGTGTGTGTGCTGTTGTATGCTGCTGAGTTTGTGTTTTGCATTCTCTTTCACTCTTTCTCATCCCATGAATCTCAAGACTTGATTAAGTCTTGGATTCCTTCCCCCTTAGAGCTACCTAGTCCAACTTAATTTCTGATTAAGCTTGGAGTAGGATTAGCATTAGGTTAGGTAGTTGTTCCTTTCCTAAACCTCACTAACCCTAGGACCTCCATGCATGATAACATTAGGACTCTTAGTGTTCCCTTAGAGTTTCCTTGTGTCTTCTCTCTTCTCATCTCAAAACTTCTTCAAGACACGTAATAAAAGTTAACGTGTATTGCGCTTGAGCCTTCTATGTGGGAAGTGGGGAACGAGGGGCTTCCTCTCGTTCTTCTAGGATACTTAGTGTACGTCCTGTTGGGGACGATGCGCGAAGTATTCGTTCCTACGTTTAAGACTTTGGTGCAATACAAGTTATGAACTAACTTAAAACACTTCTGTCTAAAAAACTCAAACAAACAATAACGTCTTTCCTTTGGGAATTCTTTTCTCATCTCACTCACCCTCAACGTATGAACGCGCTCCTACTCGTTCTCTTGCAAGACGGTAACGCCTAAGTCTCGATTCAGCGAGCTGCAACACCTGAGCTAGAACGTAAGTCGTTCCCTAAAAGACACAATCCACCCCTAGTTAGGGGAACTACGTCGCTCTGATTCTCATGCTCCCGATGAGATACGTAGGCAGTGGGGTAGGGCCCATGCGAGCACTTCTTTTATTTTCCCTACATTTGTTTCTTCATTTTTTTCCGTTCTCGTTCTTTCTGCCGGTCCAGTAGCAGTGGAGTTCCAGATGACGACACCCTTTGATGCAGACAACAAGCGTGGATCCCATCAAGTACGATGGACGTGTTGGGTGCTAACACCTTCCCTTCGCGTAACCGACTCCCGTACCCGTTCTCTTGGTCGTGAGACCATGTTCTTTCCCTTCTTCCAGGTTTATGCAGTGTTTCCTTTCCCTCTCTTGGGATAAATACACTTTGCTGGCGACTCTGTGTTCTTTTGCGCTACTCTCACGTTTGTACCGTTGGATGCGGATCTTTCGGGAGCGACAGCTGGCGACTCTGCTGGGGAGTCTGGTTGACCTACTGCTGGTCCTTCCCCTTTAGCGAGTCAATCCTAGCGCTTGTCTGTTTGTTTTCCTTGGGTGTTTTTATGGTGCTTTGCTTTGTTGTATATTATTGTACTTGCTGTTTATTTACTGTATTTATAGCTTTATTGCATCGCATTTCATTTTATTACCGTCATACTGTATATTACTGTGTTGTGCTGGCTGTGTTTCTCTGTTTGGCGGGTTGGGATGTTCTGAGAGATGAGCTCACTACCCAGGCTCGAGCATACACACAGGTTTTAGAGTGGATAGTCATGACGCTTGTATGGGGGTGGCCATGTATGGTTGTTCATGAGACCCACAACCAGACGAGGTTCTATCAGGAGCTACCTGCTACTGTGCGTTGGTACAGGCCAGTAGGTATTCTCTTGAGGGATTGTCGACTCTGGAGACCATTCCCGAGGACTCAGTTGCGGCACTCCTCCCGAGATGTGACAGTGGCAGACCACGCTCTGTGGCAAACCCATTGCACACTCTCGATCCGAGGACCCAATGCTGGGAACTTGCCATAGGATCCTTCTTTTTTAAAGAGAATCAGCGGACGACCTCTTTGATTGGCGGTAGCATTGTATCCTTCGGGCTGAATGTGCTATTGCTTCTCAAACCTCTGAAGCTGATGATCTTTCGTTTTTGGAGAATCAGTTGAGGCCTCCTCTTTTGATGATGATGCCAAACCAGAAATGGTGAACGTATCATCATTTCTCAACCTGAGAGCCCGGGATACTGAACATCCTAGTACCCACATGTGAGAGGGGCGGGTTGTTTACAGGTTTGCAGGTAACCTTGACCTTCAACATACCTGGTATTATGGACTTCCTGTCAGTGTGGACTTATCAGCCTGGTATTCTGGTATTCTGATCATCCGGTATTCTGGTATTCTGGTATTTCTCTTCAGAGCAGGCCTTTGAGCCTAATCATTCAGCGCAGTGCAGCCAGTTTGTGTGGATGCCTTGATCCCGTGTTCGTTGCATATGCATCCTCATCCTTGCATACCTATTCTTGTATTTCCAAGGATATCATTATTGAGGCTCACTGTTGAGCATTTTCCATTTGTTCCTTGTGGTTCTTCAGAAGTCTTAAATTAAAACAGAATGATTCCTTGGAAATATTTGAACATGGCATTTGCATTTGCATAATCATCTCATGTGCATAGCAGGTGTTCAAGGCTGGTTATTCTTGTTCTGATCTGGTTTTCTTTAGGATTGTAGACTTAACTCTTCAAAGAAGCTGAGAGTTGATCATGGAGCAAATTCAAGCTGAGTTGAGGGAAATGCGAGGCCAGATGGGGCAGTTTATGGGGAAGATGCAAACTTTGGTTCAAGACCAGAAAGTGCTGAAGGAAGAGGTCAACCAACTGAAGACTCAGATGAGTCTGGTTATGGAGGTCGTGAGAGGTGTGCTAAGCAAAGATAATACCCTCATGCCTGAAGCCACGGCCGGAATTGTCTCTCCTCCATTGTTTAAGGAATTGCTCCCAAAGAGTAAGCAGGTTGCCACTGTAGCCGTCCCGGCTGTATCTCAACGGCCAAATCAGGCCCCTCGCCAGAATCAGCCAAGGCCTAAGCATAATAGGCATCTTGAGACTCCACCAGTGCCATATTCTCAGCTATTGCGGCATCTCCTTCAGTTGCAACTGGTACGGAAAAGGACTTTGGCTCCTATCACTGGTAATCCCCCACCAGGCTACAATGCAAGAGCCCATTGCGACTTTCACTCTGGTGCGCCAGGGCATAATGTGGAAAATTGTAAGGCCTTTCAGCATGCCGTTCAGGATCTGGTCTATTCGAGGGAAATTGAATTCACGCCGAGCGGCGTAAGCATACATGGTGGTCCTACTCTAGTTGTTGAAAAAGAGGTGGATATCCCTGTTGCCTCTCCCAAGGCTACATCAAGTCAGGGGCATTTCTTGCAGTCTTTGGTCTTAGAATCCCCATGTCCGCAACTGCTGCCTACTCCTCAATTAAGTCTGGGGGGAAAAGCGCCTGAGCCAGATGAATACGCAAATCAGAATCAACAACGAAACTATCGGCGTCAGAATCAGCATAGGCCTCGCAATAACTTGGAAAGAAGGAATGCTCATCTTCATCCAGTTCCCATGTCGTACAGACAACTCTTGCCACACCTGGTTCAAAATTCATTGGTGGAGCCCAGGACTTTGAAGCCTGTTCCAGAACCATACCCTCCGGGGTACAATCCCCATGTGCAATGTGGATATCATGGAGGATCTATGGGACACTCAACCGAAGATTGCAAAGCCTTCCAAGCCAAAGTGCAACAATTGATTGACAAAGGGTACATATCATTTCCAGCAGGAGACTTGGTTATGCATGTCGACCTCTCATCTGCCTGAAGACTTCAAAAGACATCATCAGAAGAAACCAGTCCAGACGGAGTCGAGTCTCCTCAATGGCAATCATCAGCTCCCTTTACTGCATTTTCATATGTAGCTTCCATTTGTTTTGTTTAAACATTGTCTGCATGTAAAAATTTGTTTGTGTGTTGAATGATAATCATAATGCAATAAATATGTTTTTCTTGATTAGTTTCATTCGTGTTTACTTATTTTTAATGCTTATATACACTGCAATACCAACTTTCTTGTCTAGAACTCTTGAGGGAGGATGACGAAATAAGAACGCAGCTTTCTAATGGTACACTTTTGGATAAAACCTTGTTAAGGATGTACAGGCATTGTTTCCAATTCACAAACACTGGAGAGATAAGGAGATAGACCTTTGTCAACCCCTTTGAGCCTAGTAGTAGGAGTTCTTTCTGAAAACGAAAAACCCTCAATTTTAACCCAGGGGAAGGGTAGGTGTCAGTTAGTTTGACCAAGTGTTCAACTTCCAGAAGGAGTGTACATCCGAGGATCCATTACCTTCCATTCCACTACCAAGAGGTCAAGAGGTGTGAATCCACAATGGTTATCCACCGACAACCAAAGAGTGAAACAGTCACAGCCCTTTCAAGCAAGTCAGGCAAAACGGTGTCACACGACTTGTTCAAAAAAAAAAGAAAAAAAAAGAAAGAAAAGAGAAAAGGAAAAAGCCCGCTAAGTCGAAACTTGAAAACAAGTGACTTAGGCAAAAATTAGGGCATCCCGCTGGACTTCAAAATCGAAAAAAACTCAAAAGAGTCAGTCCAGGCAAAATCAGGGAAATAAAAAAAAGCGAAAAACAAAAAGAAAGGATCAAAAAGAAAAATCCTTGAGCAGAACAAAGTCGTGTGACTACAGACACAAAAGAAGAAAGGGGTGATTGTTGCTCCAAAACCTCATCAGGTCTCGAACCATCAATTGCATGGGTTCTTTAAGGATCATAAAACCTTTTGAGAGGCGAGTGCTTGTGTCAAATTAGCTGAACATAGGACTGGAGAATATCACGAAGAGTGGGTGGGCACTGATAAACTTTGAGCTTTAAATCCTTTTTTCTCAAAACCGTGAACCAGGCCACATTACAACCCTTTAAAAGTCCTAATTGAAGCAGGGTTAGTCTGAAGGCGTACTTCAGCGAGATAGCGTTCCTGACTCCTATGAGTTATGATAGTAATATTTTTGTTGGTATTGCATGTGCGTATTGTTTCCCTTCAAAAATCCATGTCGCATCCCAGCAAGTGATTCGTTCACAAGGCTTGGCGACGCTTTTCAATAAAACTTCGAGATCAACACGAGTGTTGCATTAGGATTGTCATTCTCATAATAAACATCTTCTGCTTGCATGTGTTTGACATCAAAGGAGCTTACATGATGAACTTCAGTTGAGAAGCTCGATCACGCCAAGTTGAGATGGTGAAAACTCCGAAGGACAGTCATGTCAAGGGATGTGAATGTGGTCAAGAGACTGTGCGCAGCCTGGAGGTTCCCGGTAAATGGTGATAAGATGCAGTCAATCTAGAGCAGTCACGCTGAAAACTCTCCCTAAAGCATCCAAACAGGGGCAATCAGGTCGATTGGACAAATCTCTGTAAGATCAGTCTGGGGCAGTCGATTACAAAATCCTTTCTAGGCAAGTTCACTTCATGGGTTATGAAGTCTGGGGCAGTTATGTCGAGATCTGATAAATCTCTCCAAGAGTTTGAAGACCCTGGGGCAGTGTGAATGCCCGATCTTCTATAAAATCCTCTTGAGACGATTTCTTCCATTATACCCTGTGGTCTGGGGCAAGTGGAAAGTTCAAGGGACCGTTGGTCGTGCATGGAGATCAGTACGTACCTGATCAGCAGAAACGTGAAACACCCAAGTTTCTCCCCAATAGAGCTCTCCCCAACTTTGAAGTCTAATCGTCCTCAGCAGTTTATTACTCTTCCCCATCAGAGTGCAGAGGATCATTTCCCCAGCTAAAGTTGTGTTTGATTACTCTTTTAGCAAGCAGCCAGGAGTTGATGATTCTGCATCCCCAGCAAGAGACTGACAGAATACCTTCTTCGGGTAAAGATGTTATTTCCCCACAGAGTCTGAACAACCATTTTCCTCGACTAGTCAGGAAGTATGATTTCTCATCAGCAACGATGTGATCTGAGTCTCAACAGATGAGTAAGCTTGATGGTATCCCCTAGCAGAATTGATGTCGTCAATCATCAAGCAGGCTCGCTAATAGTGATTGTGATTTTCCCCAACAGGGTGAAGCTGCAGATGTCTCTCAGTAGCACGTTGAGTTCAGTAACATCGCCAAACAGGTTCAGTATTATTGACTCGTTCCTCAGTATCGAGGACCGTTTCCCTCAGTATCGAGGACCGTTTCCCTCAGCAGAGTATGGAGAAGTAATCCCCTAAGCGGAGTCGTTGAGGATCGTCCCCCTCAGCAGGATATAAGAGGTTTGTCCCCCAGCCAGAGTGGTGGCTTGGCTCATCTTTCCTCAGCAGGTTATCCCCAAGCAGAGTTTTTTGGTGGCTGGTATACCCAGCAGGTTTTGAACCCAGATTCTGAAGTATTTAGTGATCCCCAGCGGAGGAATCTCTACTCTCAGTATCCATTCCCAACAGAGAGGGTTGTCTCTTGGAGTTTCGTCTATCTCTAGCATAATTGGTGATTGTGATCTTCCCCAGCAGGGCGAAGTTTTCCTCGACAGGATTTCCTCGGTTTCAGTGGCAATTTAGTTTGTCATCCCCAGCGGAGTTGCTTCTGGTCTTCAGCATTTATTTTGCTGGGACGCCTCTTTTGCATTACATAAGCATTTTCTTTGCATGGCATCCTCCCAAATGCGTAGCATTTCCACTTCGTGTGGAGTATTACGGCAAAATTCAAACATATGCATTCGAAGCATAAGTCAGGTTTGTTAGCCTTTGCCGGTTTCTTTCCCCAGCGGAAAGTAACATGATTCAGGAGATGTTGTTTAGCATTACACCGCAACCAGTGGATTCGTCCTTCTTGTTGATCTTTCTTATACTTCCCCCGCAGAGTTGTCTGTTTAGATTTCTCTCATCCCCGGCGGAATCATCCTTGTAGAGCTGTCGATTCTTCATTTCGTTGCTTGAAAGTCTACCTTCGGCTTAGTCTTTCTTTGAAAGTCCACCTGCGGCTTGGTCTTTCTTTTTGAGCCCACCTGCGGCATGGTCTCATATCCTTTCTTTGAAAGTCCACCTGCGGCTTGGTCTTTCTTTTTTAGCCCACCTGCGGCATGGTCTCATATCCTTTGTTTGAAAGTCTACCTTCGGCTTAGTCTTTCTTTGAAAGTCCACCTGCGGCTTGGTCTTTCTTTTTGAGCCCACCTGCGGCATGATCTCATATCCTTTATTTGAAAGTCTACCTTCAGCTTAGTCTTTCTTTGAAAGTCCACCTGCGGCTTGGTCTTTCTTTTTGAGCCCACCTGCGGCATGGTCTCATATCCTTTGTTTGAAAGTCTACCTGCGGCATAGTCTTTCTTTGAAAGTCCACCTGCGGCTTGGTCTTTCTTTTTTAGCCCACCTGCTGCATGGTCTCATATCCTTTGTTTGAAAGTCTACCTGCGGCATAGTCTTTCTTTGAAAGTCCACCTGCGGCTTGGTCTTTCTTTTTGAGCCCACCTGCGGCTTGGTCTCATATCCTTTGTTTGAAAGTCTACCTGCGGCATAGTCTTTCTTTGAAAGTCCACCTGCGGCCTGGTCTTTCTTTTTGAGCCCACCTGTGGCATGGTCCATATCCTTTGTTTGAAAGTCTACCTGCAGCATAGTCTTTCTTTGAAAGTCCACCTGCGGCTTGGTCTTTCTTTTTTAGCCCACCTGCGGCTTGGTCTCATATCCTTTGTTTGAAAGTCTACCTGCGGCATAGTCTTTCTTTGAAAGTCCACCTGCGGCCTGGTCTTTCTTTTTGAGCCCACCTGTGGCATGGTCTCATATCCTTTGTTTGAAAGTCTACCTTCGGCTTAGTCTTTCTTTGAAAGTCCACCTGCGGCTTGGTCTTTCTTTTTGATCCCACCTGCGGCATGGTCTCATATCCTTTATTTGAAAGTCTGCCTTCGGCTTAGTCTTTCTTTGAAAGTCCACCTGCGGCTTGGTCTTTCTTTTTTAGCCCACCTGCGGCATGGTCTCATATCCTTTGTTTGAAAGTCTACCTGCGGCATAGTCTTTCTTTAAAAGTCCACCTGCGGCTTGGTCTTTCTTTTTGAGCCCACCTGTGGCATGGTCTCATATCCTTTGTTTGAAAGTCTACCTGCGGCATAGTCTTTCTTTGAAAGTCCACATGCGGCTTGGTCTTTCTTTTTGAGCCCACCTGCGGCTTGGTCTCATATCCTTTGTTTGAAAGTCTACCTGCGGCATAGTCTTTCTTTAAAAGTCCACTTGCGGCCTGGTCTTTCTTTTTTAGCCCACCTACGGCATGGTCTCATATCCTTTGTTTGAAAGTCTACCTGTGGCATAGTCTTTCTTTGAAAGTCCACCTGCAGCTTGGTCTTTCTTTTTGAGCCCACCTGCGGCATGGTCTCATATCCTTTATTTGAAAGTCTACCTTCGGCTTAGTCTTTCTTTGAAAGTCCACCTGCGGCTTGGTCTTTCTTTTTGAGCCCACCTGCGGCATGGTCTCATATCCTTTATTTGAAAGTCTACCTGCGGCATAGTCTTTCTTTGAAAGTCCACCTGCGGCATGGTCTCATATCCTTTGTTTGAAAGTCTACCTGCGGCATAGTCTTTCTTTGAAAGTCCACCTACGGCTTGGTCTTTCTTTTTGAGCCCACCTGCGGCTTGGTCTCATATCCTTTGTTTGATAGTCTACCTGCGGCATAGTCTTTCTTTGAAAGTTCACCTGCGGCCTGGTCTTTCTTTTTGAGCCCACCTGCGGCATGGTCTCATATCCTTTGTTTGAAAGTCTACCTTCGGCTTAGTATTTCTTTGAAAGTCCACCTGCGGCTTGGTCTTTCTTTTTGAGCCCACCTGTGGCATGGTCTCATATCCTTTATTTGAAAGTCTACCTTCGGCTTAGTCTTTCGTTGAAAGTCCGCCTGCGGCCTGGTCTTTCCTTTTTTGAGCCCACCTTTGGCATGGTCTATTATTCTTTATATCCCCCAACGTAGTCCACCTGCGGTTGGTCTACCCTTTTCGAGTTCGTCTGCGGCCGTCCTCGTAAACAACTTTTTTCCATCACCCTCACGGGTTGCAAATTTCTAGGTTTTTTTGGTATTCAATCTCCCTGTATCCCGATGGTCCGAAAGCTGTTGCTTCTATGCCATTGGATCCAGGAAGTTTGAATAGGGGCAGCTGTAACACCTCAAAATTTGCCTCCTTGTTTTTAACGCTAGCTGGCTTATGTTTCGTTTCATGCGCATTAGCATTTTTGCATTTGCATATTTCTTTGGGCATGGGATCAGGGCATTTTCTACAGCAGTTCAGGGTGTTCTCAGCCAGTTCAATCTTTATCTGCATTCAAGCTCAAGCATTTAATTTTCAAAGTCTTTTTGAGCATCTATTTTGCTCACTAAGTGATTTGAAAGTCCAAAGCACCGCCAGTCCAATTTTGATCAGCACCGAACAGTCATTCTCAGCAATTTAATCGAGGCCCGGAAAATATTTTACAAAGTGCACTCAAGTAGTAAGGTCCAAAGGCAAGTTTCAGAGGCATAATGTGGTTCAGAGCAGGTGGAATCAAGTCCGTCTCTAATTTCCCTCCTTATGGCGCCAAAGCAAAAATTCAAATTTTTACACTGGTAATCGATTAGCAACATATCTGCTAATCGATTAACAGTGCAAAAATTTGCGCATATTGGTTCATTTTCAGCACTGCAGAATTTTCAATCACTTTAGGGATCATGTGCATTGCTTGTGCATATTTGGGAAGGATCCAAAACAATTTCTTTTCATCATTTTCCACCCAAATCTTCAAGTTCCACTCCAATTCCACATTTCATTTCCTAACCCATTTTTCACCTCATTTTCCACTCACTCCAAACCTAAGCTCACTCCAAAGCTAGAGATTATTTAAACTCACTCATTCCAAACCAAAAAGAACCCTAGATCATTTTCACTCTCCAATTTCAGAATTCTCTCAATTCTCTCACTCTTCAATTTCCAAAACCCATTTTCAACCTTCACTCAAAGCTCATCTTTGAAGATTATCAAGTTCTTCATTGGAACTTGATAATTCTTGAGCTAGAAACCTTCATCCTCACTTCATTCCACCATTTTGATTTGGAATTTCGTGTAGATCTGATCTGGAATTTTCAGAAGTGATTTTGGGAAAAGCTTTTTGGAGTTTTTGGTGATTTAGTGCTTGGATCTTCATTTACCATTGCAAGAAGGTTGTAGATCTTGGATTTCACTGCTTGATTCAACCAAATTCTGTTTACAACACTCACCAAAGCAAACCTCAGCTTTGTAGGTTGGTTAATTCTAGATCCAAACTCATTTTAGCTTAATTTGAGCTTATGCAATGTAGATCCATTGATTTCATGTGTTTCGATGCTTTTGCTTGTTGTTGATCATGAATGTTGATGATGATTGAACTTGCATGAAGTTAAATGTTGTTTATGAGCTTAATTTTCGTGCATTGCTGATTTTATGATGTTTGGACTGGATCGAATAAGTGATTTTGCTGCTGGAAGTGATTTTTGAAAGTCTGTTTTTGGTGTCACAACAGTAGTAATCGATTAACGCATATGCGCTAACCGATTAGCAGTGTTAATTTACACGTTTTTTTGATTTTTTTAACTGCTAATCGATTAACACATTTGTTGCTAATCGATTAACACTGTGCTGAATTATGATTTTTGAGCGTTTTCAAGCATGTTTCGATCCCGTTTTGTTCGTAACCCTTATGGATTGGTGTGATGCATGTTTAATGAGTATTTTGATGTTGTTGCACCTCACACCTTTGCATGTACACGATTTCTCGACACGCGGTCGTTACACTTGCATGTTTGAATTGTTCATGTTGCTCATGTTGCTTGAATGTTCTTGCACATAGCACTTGGGACTGATGATTGATGATAATTTGTTCTTGCTGTATAACCTAATTAGATACATGTTTGCATGTCTGATTTCATGATTTCATCGATCATGTCCCTTTGCATGTTGATGCATTTCTTTTCCATTAATGTGTAGGATTCATGTTTGTTTTCAATGACTTGCATCATGTTATGATATGATTTTTTATCATGATCAATTGAATTACATGATGTGCTTGTTGCTTGCCATGCCATACTTGTACAGTGCTCAAAATGCGATGTATGCTGTCCCACTTTCACATCTGAGTTCTTGCATAAGTGATGTTATATGTGCTGCTTATTTTGACATGCTTGCCGCCTGCACCTTTTTACACCCATTTTCTTGCTGAATCATGTGCTGTTATAAGCTGTTTGGCTTACATGCTGTCCATTACTGCTGAGTTTGTGTGTGTGTTGTTGTATGTTGCTGAGTTTGTGTTTTGCATTCTCTTTCACTCTTTCTCATCCCATGAATCTCAAGACTTGATTAAGTCTTGGATTCCTTCCCCCTTAGAGCTACCTAGTCCAACTTAATTTCTGATTAAGCTTGGAGTAGGATTAGCATTAGGTTAGGTAGTTGTTCCTTTCCTAAACCTCACTAAACCTAGGACCTCCATGCATGATAACATTAGGACTCTTAGTGTTCCCTTAGAGTTTCCTTGTGTCTTCTCTCTTCTCATCTCAAAACTTCTTCAAGACACGTAATAAAAGTTAACGTGTATTGCGCTTGAGTCTTCTATGTGGGAAGTGGGGAACGAGGGGCTTCCTCTCGTTCTTCTAGGATACTTAGTGTACGTCCTGTTGGGGACGATGCGCGAAGTATTCGTTCCTACGTTTAAGACTTTGGTGCAATACAAGTTATGAACTAACTTAAAACACTTCTGTCTAAAAAACTCAAACAAACAATAACGTCTTTCCTTTGGGAATTCTTTTCTCATCTCACTCACCCTCAACGTATGAACGCGTTTCTACTCGTTCTCTTGCAAGACGGTAACGCCTAAGTCTCGATTCAGCGAGCTGCAACACCTGAGCTAGAATGTAAGTCGTTCCCTAAAAGACACAATCCACCCCTAGTTAGGGGAACTACGTCGCTCTGATTCTCATGCTCCCGATGAGATACGTAGGCAGTGGGGTAGGGCCCATGCGAGCACTTCTTTTATTTTCCCTACATTTATTTCTTCATTTTTTTCCGTTCTCGTTCTTTCCGCCGGTCCAGTAGCAGTGGAGTTCCAGATGACAACACCCTTTGATGCAGACAACAAGCGTGGATCCCATCGAGTACGATGGACGTGTTGGGTGCTAACACCTTCCCTTCGCGTAACCGACTCCCGTACCCGTTCTCTTGGTCGTGAGACCATGTTCTTTCCCTTCTTCCAGGTTTATGCAGTGTTTCTTTTTCCTCTCTTGGGATAAATACACTTTGCTGGCGACTCTATGTTCTTTTGCGCCACTCTCGCGTTTGTACCGTTGGATGCGAATCTTTCGGGAGCGACAGCTTCCAATTGAGGGTTTTTCTAATTGGACGAATTCCAATCATTTGTGACATCTTCCAACTGTTGGTGCTATCTATACTTGGTCTAATGGGAGAAGAGGTACTGCTCACACCCAGAAGAGATTGGATAGGGTGATCTGTAATCAGGCCTGGGTGGATTCTTGCATTTTCTCGGCTTGTTCCACATTAACTAAGACGAGATCTGATCATTACCCGCTGATGCTGCATTTTAGTTGTGACAATTCCACTTTCAAGTCTCAATTTAGATTTCTTCATATGTGGACTCTTCACAGGGATTGTCTCAAAGTGCTAGAGGATTCTTGGAAAACCAGAGTGTTTGGTTGCCCCATGTATGTGCTTTCTAAAAAGTTGAAAATTCTCAAACGTAATCTTAAAGATTGGAACAAAACTACGTTCGGCAATGTGCAGGATCAAGTCACCAAAATGGAGCAGGCTCTTAGTAAAATTCAGCACGACATTGCTCTGTTTGATCACTCAGATGCTCTTACGGATCAGGAAATTAAGGTGCAATCAAAGTTGGATCACGCTCTTATTGTTGAGGAGATCTTTTGGAAAGAGAAAGCCAGGATTAAATGGAACGCGGAGGGGGATCGAAATACAAAATTCTTTCATAGAATTACGAAGATCAAGAATGCAACTAAGTTAATCCATTCCCTCAATTTTGACGACTCGGTGGTCACGGATCAGAGCATGTTAGCTGACCATGTGGTAGAGCACTACAAGGGTTTACTTAATGATGTTTCTATTTTGCAGGATAATGGCTTGGTTGAAGAGGTGATCCAGCATATTGTTAACGACAATGTTAATAACTTGTTGACTATGCTTCCTTCGGAGGAGGAAATTTACAATGCTGTGTTCAGTTTGAAGCGTGATAGTTCTGCTGGTCCAGATGGTTTTAGTCCCTTGTTCTATCAAATGTTTTAGGATGTTGTTAAAGACGATGTGATTAAGGCCACGTTGCAGTTCTTTTCGGATTCTTAGATGCTCCCTAATTACAATTCCAGCACTGTTGTCCTTATTCCTAAATCGAAAGATGCTGATAGAGTGGATCACTATAGGCCTATTGCTATGGCTAATGTCAAGTATAAGATTATTTCTAAGCTGCTGGCGGACAGGTTAGCGCGAGTGCTTCCGCACATTATTTCCAAGGAGCAAAAAGGCTTTGTTCATGGTAGGAGCATCAAAGAGTGTATTTGTCTTACGTCGGAGACGGCTAATTTGTTACATAAGAAATCTCTTGGAGGGAACTTAATTATGAAAGTGGACATTGCTAAAGCCTTTGATACTTTGGGTTGGAGCTTTTTACTGAAGGTCTTAAAAACTTTTGGTTTTAATGATACTTTCTGCAACTGGATTCATTGCATCCTTCAGTCTGCTAGTGTCTCCATCTCTATCAATGGAAGGCTTCATGGTTACTTTAATTGTCAGAGGGGTGTTCGTCAAGGTGACCCGCTTTCTCCGCTCTTGTTTTGCATTGCTGAGGATGTGCTCAGTAGGGGTTTGTCTCATCTAGTTTCTAGTGGCCAACTCAAGCTCATCAAGGCTTCTAGGACTATGATGTTTCCGTCGCACACTTTGTTTGCCGATGATATCATGATATTTGTCAAAGGGAGTCTCTCTTCTATTAATGCTATTGATGATCTTTTCAAGCGTTATGCAGATTGTTCGGGACAGGTCTGCAACCCTTCCAAATCTATTCTTTATGGTGGCTCCATGTCGGATGCGAGACTTAGTCTTTTTGCTGACAAACTGGGTTTCACCAAGGGTCTTTTGCCTTTCTCTTATCTTGGTGTCCCAATTTTTAAAGGCAGACCCAAGTGCTCATACTTTCAGCCTATTGCCGACAAAATCAGGATCAAGCTCTCAGCGTGGAAAGCTTCGCTCCTTTCTATTGCTGAAAGAATTCAGTTGGTTCGGTCGTTTATTCATGGCATGATGATGCATTCGCTTATGGTTTATTCGTGGCCTGTTAGTCTTATTAAGGATGTGGAGAGAAGGTGCAGGAACCTTATTTAGAGTGCCGACATTAATCAACGGAAGATGGTTACGGTGGCTTAGAAGCAATGTTGTAAAAGCTACAAAGCTGGGGGTTTAAGCCTGAGATC
Organism: Lathyrus tuberosus; assembly: GCA_022829125.1. Classification (NCBI taxonomy): domain Eukaryota; kingdom Viridiplantae; phylum Streptophyta; class Magnoliopsida; order Fabales; family Fabaceae; genus Lathyrus; species Lathyrus tuberosus. The sequence continues at coordinate 40,481,357 of JALAZF010000002.1, forward strand.
TATCGGGTGTATCAATGAGGCAACTAATCTGTCTCAGTGCTGGAACGTTGCCACTTCAGAGGACGATTAGGCTAAGGTTCTGCGTGAGAGGGTCTATAAGAATGGAAGAAAAGTCAATTACCGTGTCTTCTCTTCTATTTGGATCGGCTATAGAAATTTTATGGTCGATTTAGAGCGCCAATCGGCCTGGCTGGTTGGTAATGAGGAGGACATTAATCTTTGGACGGATAACTGGTGTGGTAGGCGTCTTGTGGATTTGCTCAATCTTCCTCCGGATCTTCATCATCAGCTCAAGGCTAAATTGAGTACGGTGATGTTTGGCGGTTTGATTTCTATTCCGCAGAGTTTGGGTGATCTCTGTCCGGGTTTGTAACAGTTGGCCCTGCGTGTGGTGTCGAATTCCTCGCATAAGGATAAGCGTGTTTGGTTGAATTGGGAGAACGGCGATATTACGATTAAAGAATCTTACGGGTACCTCTGTCGTGGCCATCAAGCAACGCCTTGGGGTTCTTTGATTTGGAATGTGTCGGTCCCGCCGTCGAAATCTTTGCTGCTCTGGAGGCTGATTTTTTCTAAGCTTCCTACAGATGACTTGCTGGCCCTTAGGGATTTGCAGCTTCCTTCAATGTGCAGCCTCTATAGGAGAAATTCGGAGACGTTACACCATCTCTTTTTTTATTGTAATTTCTCAAGGAGTTTGTGGTATTGGCTTTGTGACTTGCTGGACTGCTCTTCTTTTGAGTCCTTGGATAATTGTCCTGAGATCCTTGACAGTAGGCATTCTCCGCAGTGTAACATTGTGATTCTCGCAGCGGTTACCAACACGATTTCGGCCATTTGGGGCGCCAGAAATTTAGCCCGGTTTCAAAACTGAAATTCTGGTACCAGACGTGTGATGTTAAGGTGCGATGTCACAACAACACACTCTGCATAATGGACAACAATAACAGTAAATAAATCAACACAATGATTTGTTCACCCAGTTTGGTCTAACTACCTACGTCTGGGGGCTACCAAGCCAGGGATGAATTTCACTACTTGTAGAATTAAATTACAGACTCAACAACCCAGTTGACAATCTCCTAATCTTAATTCCTACTAGTGACTTTCTACCTAAGAAACCACTTAGATATGAGAACACTACTCAATCCCTAAAACCACTCAAAGAACAACCTCTTTGAGAAACCTTGATCTTGCTTCCTAGCTTCGATCAAGTCACACAACTCTCTTTGCTTCACAGCTTTAGAGAGGACAGAAAACGACACAGCAATTCACCCTAGAATTCTGGTTATACACCTCGTACAAAATACTCAAGACACTCAGCCTCTGCTCTTGATCTTCTCTCCGTATTTCTGTACCTTTTTCCTTTGGTCTTGTGCACTTTATATAGCTCCTTGAATTGGTCTTGGACTTGCTACAATATCTCCCAGATTTGTTATTTAAAACTGAATATTAAAACAGATTTTCTCCTAAAATCTTTTTAAATCTTCAACCTTTTAAATCTCCTACAAATCTGCAGCAGATCTCCTATGCAGCAGCAAATATCTATCCCAAGATATTCGCATCCAATGAGACAGCTTGCTCTCCACAATTCCAGCTAACACGCGTGCCCTAATAACAACAAGCCCATGCTGTTATCAGTTCTGCAGATCTAATGTCACAACATCGCCATGTGACATCAGACATCCACTTAAACAAATACATACTTAACACAGCCCAGTGTTAAGACTTCAATGTTGCACATCAACATCTTGACATCAACATTGAATATACTTTGTTTTACCAAAATTCCAGCCAATCCAGGAACTAACAATCTCCCCCTTTGGTTAATTTTGGCTAAAACAATCTCTGCACTCTGCAATCAACTTCTGCACTCTGCACCTTCAAAGATTTCAGCAGCGGATCTTCAAAACATTAAACCTCAATTAGCAGCAGTTTGACTATCTTCATAGTCTTCATCACTTGATCTGCTGCAGCACCATCTCCATTATTGACAACAGCCAATTGGTGCTCCCCCTCAAAAATATGAACCAGCATCACAACTGTTCAGTAGCTCACAATGTGCAGCACTTCTCCCCCTTGATGTCTGCCTAACTGCACTCTTCAAATGCTATGATATCTTCACTAGCAGCTCAGTCTAAACTCCCCCTCAATAACTGTACTTCTGCATCACAACTAGCAGCACTTGACCTTCTTTGATACTCTTGACTCTCTTGGCTATTTCTCCCCCTTTTTAGCCACAATTTGACAAACCTCAACAAGTAAGTCCTATGACACCCTTTGCTGCAAAATCCATGGACAAGTACTCCCCCTGTCATGATTAACAAATGCTCTAGATGAATATGAACATTTGAGCACACTTGCTGAGCACATTCATTTTGGTACCACTGTCCCTTTTTCCACAGACAGTCATTCCCTATCATAATCTTCATCTTCAGACTTCCTGATCAACTTCAGTCTTCTCTACATTCTCCATCCAAGGCAAACCTTCTACTTCATCATTCTCCCGTATGACTATGCAGATGCTCCTTAGATATAATGTAAGCACTAAGTTTCAGATCCAGAACAAAGACATCCTTCACCAAGGATACTCTTGACACTCTTGACACCAGGGTATTACATATGCTCCACTACTGGATTTACTATCAAAATAATCCAAACTCAACACTGTGTCACAAACTCCACAAATTCTCAGCTTACTTAAAAGCTTTACTGAGATCCAGACTCTTCAAGAGATAATGATCAGATCACAATACCTCTACCATTACATCCACCAGTAGTTATTGATACTAGTGAAGTCTTCAAAATCAGTAGTCATGCTAAACTTCACATTCTAATTCACATAAACAGAAACACTTCTTCCACATGTCCAATCTTAATCATCTTCCAGATATAACCACCAGCAAACGTGATGTTACAACATCTTTTGGGACATCAGCTTCACCATCCAAAGGACTCATTGCACAAAGAAGTCCTTCAAGAAGCTCCCAAAAAAAACACAGTCAGAGCAGCTTAGTCAGGTTAACATACACACCTGAATACCATAAGTTCCCACACCCTCTCTGAACCATATCCTAGCAAACTCAACCATATCCAGAGTATCTATACCAAATTCTTTTTCCAAAACATACTTCCACCATTTTATGAAAAGCACAGGAATGTTATCTAGTATGGCCTTTTGAATTTTCTCAGAAGTTCTAACACCAACGGCTTCCTTTATTTGAGAGATATCCTGGATATTTTCATCATACTTATCTCTGATCTTCCTATTTCTGGAAGAGATGAACACTTTACTCCTGGATTTTGTAGTACCATCCACATAGATCTTCTGCTTATCAGTTCTCATCTTTGGAGGTGACTCAATAGCTTTCCTCTTCCTTGATTTCAGTCGTTTAGCAACCCTATGAACCACTTTTGCAATTAGTTCATCATCACTCTTCTTTATTTTAAGGCTAAAAGTACCTTTCTTGACTTGAGATGTTCTAACATCAGCTCTAGCATCTGCATCTACCAACCTACGGATTGTCAATTTGTGAAATTTTTCTTCTGAACTATAGGAGTCATTAGTCAGGTTGTCATCTTTCTTGGCCTTGTAAGTATTCAGCTCCCAACACTTCCTAAGGTCACAGCTTTTGATCCTTCCATCAGCATTGTTGACTCCTTCATCTTGCTCATATAACTGACTACTCAAGTTGGCTTTTAACACATCATCAATCTTAGGAGTACCAGCACCATAAGTCATTAACCCAGATTGACTTTTCACCATACTTTCACACTTGATGTCACCATCTAATGTTACATCATTGACTTCATCATCACCAGACTGGCTTTCAGTTTGAGGAATCCACTGATAGCAATTGTCTTTAGATCTTGCCCCAGTCATTACAGCCTCATCCTTCTCATTAGTTACAACACATTTATCTTTGGTATAGCTGACTAAGTAACCATCATCACATAATTGGCCGATGCTTATCAGATTTGCATTCAAACCATTGACAAGATAGACATTTTCAAGTTCAGGTCCTTGTACTTTTCCAATACCTTCAACAACTCCTTTATTCCCCTTATCAAAAATAACTTCAAGAGAGGGGCAAGGGCTAAATTCAGCAAACATGGATCTATATCCAGACATGTGTTTGGAACACCCACTGTCAAAATACCATGTTCCTTCTTTAAACTCTTTGTCAGCCATGTGAGCCAATAAGCACTTCACCTTCTCCTTAGGTACCCATTGTTTAACAACTTTGGGCCTGTACTCTCTCCATCTGTTTTGAGGCTGAGGGTATCCATGCAGCTTGTAGCAAGAGTACTGCATATGTCCAAGCCTTCCACAATAAAAGCATCTCACCTTTTCATCTCTGAATCTTCTGCCATGATGAGATTGCTTAGGCTGTCATCCATAATGTGGTCTCCTCCTACCATAACTGGCTTGCCTTCTATTATGCTGGTATCTTCTTCCATAAGGAGGCTGAGAATGTTGTTTCCTGGATTGTCTCCCATGATGGTGTGGCTTTCTTCTTCCATAGATATGAGGAACAGCATTGGTGTAACCATACCCCTGATGTTGAGACACCTGATAAGACATGTGCTTTTTGAACTGAGCAGCTTGCATGCTCTTGTGGTGTTGTGGGGGCATATACTGACTAGCTCCTTGTGGCTGCTTTCTCTTCTGATTAGGACCAGTCTTCTTCTCAATCTTCTTAGGTTGTGAAACATCAGCTTTCTTAGGTGTAGGATCCTGCTTCTTTGGCTGATGTTGAGACAAAGGTTGTGACACTTCCTTCTTTGAACCTGAAGTGCTTGCTTCTGAAGTTCCCTTATCCTCAGCCACATAACCTATCCCAGCTTTGTCTCCAACAGCTTTTTTTTACTGTAGTATCTTGTCAAGAGTGGCTGTCCCACTGTTCAACATTCTAACAGATTTAGTCATACGATTAAGATGAGCTTTAACACATAAGACTTCTTTTTCCAATTCAGCTTTGTCATTCTCTAGCTGAGCAATTTGTTTCTTCTGTTGATTCCTCTCCTGACATAGTTCAACACTCTTTAAGCACAGCTCTTTGTAGGTTGAAGCTAGCTCATCATAAGTGACTTCTCCATCACTATCATCATCAGGTTCAACAATTCCTGTTAAAGCTGTAACATGCTTTGCTGACTCAATTTCACTTTCACTATCAGAGTCAGACCAGGAAACTGTCATGCCCTTCTTCTGCTTCTTCAAGAATGTGGGACACTCTTTCTTGACATGTCCATACCCTTCACATTTAAAGCACTGAACTCCTTTATCTTGGGCAGTCTTCTCTTCATCCTTCTCTTTTGCCTTGCTGTTGTCAGAAGAGATGTTCCTGACATTAGGCCTGGAGTTATTGTTCATCCTCTTGAACACTTTGTTGAACTATCTTCCCAACATAACTATGGCTTGAGACAGATCCTCCTGAGACTCATCATCTGTAACTTTCTTAACTTCTGCAGGAGTGGAAACCAAGGCTATACTTTTGGGCTTCTTTTCAGGTTCTTCCTCATTCAAACCAAGCTCAAAAGTTTGAAGAGATCCAATGAGCTCATCAACCCTCATCTTGCTGATGACTTGTGATTCTTCAATGACAGTTACCTTCATCTTGTACTTCTTAGGAAGAGACCTCAGGATTTTCCTTACAAGCTTTTCTTCTGACATCTTTTCTCCAAGGGCACTGGATGCATTAGCCAGCTCAAGTACACTCATATGGAAGTCATGGTAGTCTCCTCTTCCTTCAACTTCAGACTCTCAAACTTCGATGTTAGAAGCTGGAGTCTTGACATCTTAACTCTAGATGTTCCTTCATGAGTGGCCTTCAAAATATCCCATGCTTTCTTAGCAACCTCACAGGTATAATTAACTTGAAAATATTCTTATCCACTCCATTGAAGATTGCATTTAAAGCTTTGGAATTTCCAAGGGCAAGCTCATCTTCTTCCTTGGTCCATTCTTCTTCCGGCTTCAGCTTTGAGGTGCCCTCTTTATCTTTGCCAGCATCATCTTTTTCAAACACCACAGGAGCTTTCCATTCTTTAATGACAACCTTCCAAGCTCTGCTGTCCAATGACTTTAAGAAAGTAGTCATTCTAGGCTTCCAATACTCATAGTTTGAGTCATCCAATATAAGGGGTCTGTTGACAAATCCTCCAACTTCTTTGTCCATCTTCACACCAGAAAGTATCTTCCCCAGATCTCACCCAGAGCCAGACAGGATGCCTGCTCTGATACCAATTGAAATTCTGGTACCAGACGTGTGATGTTAAGGTACGATGTCACAACAACACACTCTGTATAATGGACAGCAATAACAGTAAATAAATCAACACAATGATTTGTTCACCCAGTTCGGTCTAACTACCTACGTCTGGGGGCTACCAAGCCAGGGATGAATTTCACTACTTGTAGAATTAAATTACAGACTCAACAACCCAGTTGACAATCTCCTAATCTTAATTCCTACTAGTGACTTTCTACCTAAGAAACCACTTAGATATGAGAACACTACTCAATCCCTAAAACCACTCAAAGAACAACCTCTTTGAGAAACCTTGATCTTGCTTCCTAGCTTCGATCAAGTCACACAACTCTCTTTGCTTCACAACTTTAGAGAGGACAGAAAACGACACAGCAATTCACCCTAGAATTCTGGTTATACACCTCGTACAAAATACTCAAGACACTCAGCCTCTGCTCTTGATCTTCTCTCCGTATTTCTGTACCTTTTTCCTTTGGTCTTGTGCGCTTTATATAGCTCCTTGAATTGGTCTTGGACTTGCTACAATATCTCCCAGATTTGTTATTTAAAACTGAATATTAAAACAGATTTTCTCCTAAAATCTTTTTAAATCTTCAACCTTTTAAATCTCCTACAAATCTGCAGTAGATCTCCTATGCAGCAGCAAATATCTATCCCAAGATATTCGCATCCAATGAGACAGCTTGCTCTCCACAATTCCAGCTAACACGCGTGCCCTAATAACAACAAGCCCATGTTGTTATCAGTTCTGCAGATCTAATGTCACAACATCGCCATGTGACATCAAACATCCACTTAAACAAATACATACTTAACACAGCCCAGTGTTAAGACTTCAATGTTGCAACATCAACATCTTGACATCAACATTGAATATACTTTGTTTTACCAAAATTCCAGCCAATCCAGGAACTAACAAAAACAACTTCAGCTCTTGGAATTCCTACTGCTTGCTTATTATTTCGCAAACTGCTCAAGCCGAAAACTCTTCACTTAAATGTTTCAACAATGACATTCAGGATTTTGTTATTTTGAAGAACTTCTCGGTTACTGTTCGCCCGCCTAAGGTGAGGATCTGTAAAGAGATCATTTGGTATCCTCCTTCGTTTGGTTGGGTTAAAGTTGATATTGATGGAGCCTCTTGTGGAACTCCGGTTTTAGCGGCTTGCGGGGGCATTTTTAGGGATCATGGTGGTAATCATTTGGGTAGCTTTGTGTGTAATCTCGGTTCGGAAAATGCTCTTTACGCCGAGCTGATGGGTGTCATCTTTTCTATGGAGCATGCTTCTGCTCAGCATTGGAGTAGGTTATGGTTGGAGACGGACTCTAAGCTTGTGGTGCTTGCCTTCAGTAAACCTTCTATCGTGCCTTGGAAGCTAAGGAATAGATGGGACAACTGTATGCAAGCTATGAGGAACTTAACTTTTTTGGCAACTCACATTTATAGGGAGGGGAATCATTGTGCAGATAAGTTGGCTAATTTAGGCTTGGTAGTTACTAACTATACGTGGTGGAATGGTATTCATCCCACTGTAGCTTTTGATTTCAATATGAACAAGCAAGGACTTCCTTGTTTTCGTTATTGTTAGGTTTGAGGTTTTGGCTTGAGTCCCCCTCATTTTTGTACCTATTTTTTTCATTTATATCTTGGGCCTTGCCCGCTTTTGATTTAAAAAAAACTAGTTTTCATTTTATTCAACTACTCTATTACCAACATTTAATAAGGATATTATAGTAAATGATATTACTGTTTTCATTAGGGTTAAATAAGTATTAGGTCCATGAAAATAACCCAACATTTAAGTTTGGCCCCTATAAATATTTTCTTCAAGGTTTGGTCCCCCTAATGTTTTCCGTTTCCAACTGTAGTCCCTCCCGTTAGTTTTCACTAACGGAGGATGACATGGCGTGCCATGTGTGCTAACATTCCTTGCCAAATGTGTTTTATTTCATTGATCAGACAGGGACCAAACCTGAATATTGGGTTATTTTCATGGACCTAATACTTATTTAACCCTTTATTTTAATTTGTTATTTTCATGATTTATTAATTAACAATCTCATATATATATATATATATATATATATATATATATATATATATAATACTAATTTTTTCTTTTGTTTAACCAATATATTACTAATAACATTAATACTAGGAATTTAATTCTAAACAATATTATTTTTAACAATACTAATTCATATATAAGAAAATAATTCTTATGAATTCTCATATTTAAATCACATAAATCAATGAGCAACTTTAAAATTAAACCATAAAGTCTAAATTTAATCTGATCATTAATTGAACGAAAGATTTGATAATTAACTTTAATACTGATAATATTTAAAAATTAAAATCTTCATAGCACTCATTGTTAACTTTGATTTTTAAAGAAGAAGACATAAACTATTACTTTTTGTTCATATATAACTAATTCTAATTTGCCATAAATTAAAAATGATAATGGCGAGAAAAGTGCAAGCTCATTCTTACTCTACAGTAAGGGACAACAAGGGATTATTCCATTTCTTGAGGTGCTGCGCTACAGCAACTGCTAGAAACTATTTAACCCATTTATTCTACTGCTTCAAAATCTGCATATATGATATAAGATACACAAATATAGAATTTAAGCACTGTGAATGAAAATGTGAAGAAATAAGTTAAATATAGAATTCATAGCTCCTCTTGTTAATTGTTGAATGCAACTTGTCTTGCTCATGTGATGATTGTGTGTGATGCTATAGGTTAGGTTAGCTTGAGAAACTATTATGGTTGATATGTCTGAGGCTGGAATAGAATAGTCAATGAAGTGAATTCTTGGATTGGTTACTTGAATTGGTTAATTGATACAGTGGCAGGTTTCGCAAGAAAGCTAAAACAATTAGGATGATTTTTTGTAGTCAGTGAAATTCAAGTTTGATTTATGGTTTGGCAACTGTTTCGCAACTGATTTTTCAATTAGTTGCAGTTGGTTTTGAATGTACAAGGCTGCTATAAGTTGTTTGAGAATAGAATTCGACTCTGTTTTCAATTAGTTGCAGTTGGTTTTGAATGAATTCGACTTTGTTTCGCAACAACAAGTAGCGGCATCGAGACTCTGTTTTGAATGAATTCATAAGAATTATTTTCTTATATATGAATTAGTATTGTTAAAAATAATATTGTTTAGAATTAAATTCCTAGTATTAATGTTATTAGTAATATATTGGTTAAACAAAAGAAAAAATTAGTATTATATATATATATATATATATATATATATATATATATATATATATATATATATATATATATATATATATATATATATGAGATTGTTAATTAATAAATCAAGAAAATAACAAATTAAAATAAAGGGTTAAATAAGTATTAGGTCCCTAAAAATAACCCAACATTCAAGTTTGGTCCCTGTCTGGTCAATGAAATAAAATACAGTTGGCAAGGAATGTTAGCACACATGGCACGCCATGTCATCCTCCTTTAGTGAAAACTAACGGGAGGGACTACAGTTGGAAACGGAAAACATTAGAGGGACCAAACCTTGAAGAAAATATTTATAGGGACCAAACTTGAATGTTGAGTTATTTTCAGAGACCTAATACTTATTTAACCCTTTTCATTAAAACTAATACATCTAATCATTTTTTTAAGAACAGTGCATTGCCCAAATAAGAAACTTTTTATGAAACGGAGGGAGTAGCATTTTGTTGATAACTTAAGTTATTGTTTACAATTTATTAAATACATTAATTAATACTAACCACTTTTATTTAAAAATCAAATTGAATAAGCATTTTATATTTTAAAATGAAAACAAAATTAATTTTAAGAAGTTCAATTTATCTAATAATAATATAATAATAATAATAATAATAATAATAATAATAATAATAATAATAATAATAATAATAATAATAATAATAATAATAATAATTTCTTCTGGGTTTCCAATAAAGAAAATTTCGCCTATACTACTCAAGACTCTTAGCCATCAAATACTGGGCCTGTTTGTTTTAACTTTAAAAAAAAATAGATTTTTTCATTGTATTTTCAAAAATGAATTTTGTAAAACCGTTTTCTAAAATAGTACAAGTTTTTCTATATTAATTTTTTCTAAATTGTAAGACTAATTTTGACATCATACAACTTACACATACATTATTGAAGATCAAGATATAGTCAAAATTTTAATTTTTGAAAAAAATTGTATATCAAAAATGATTTTTATGAAAAACTATTTGAAATAGCTTCAAAATTAAGTGATTTTTTGAAATTTTGATATCCAAAAGTTTTTTCGACAAAATGTTAGTATATCTAAAATAACATTTTAAGAATAACTATTTAAACCAAATTTTCATTTGAAGCTTTTATGAAAAATCTCTTTGTAATTTTTTTTTCCACAAAATTTTGTTACACTATAAAAATTATTTAAAAAAAAAAAAACCAAAACAAACGGGTCCACTGTATAATCAGCAAATTGAAAATGATCACACATATGACATAATAATGGTTATCATACACGAACCATTTTTTCCATTGTTTTCTTTTGTAAAAGTGATTCAATTGTCCCTACCATTCTTTTCAACATTTGCATAACCCATACAAGAAATTAATCTTTCCCTTATACTCTTGGAGCACTTAAATGTAAATGCAACTGCAAATAAAAATAAAAATGAAAGATGAAACTAAAATACATATTTATGAATGTATATAAATGAATATATTAGTTAAGGTTTTGAGTTCATATTAACAAATGACTTGAAAAAGTCATAGCACAAGTAGGGGTGGAAATAGGTTAGGCTAGGCTATGCTTTAGAAGACCTACGTTTGGTCTATGATAAACTTACAATGCTTGAGTCTGATCTATGGTCTACTATAGACTCTTTTTTTTTGTCTGGGCTGGCCTGAAAGTCTATTTAAAAGTCTGTTTTTTATTAAGATTTTCAATTAATCCATATTACTTAAGAAGCCTTATAAACTGATCTATATATGCATATATTAGATTAAGTCAACAGACAATCAAAGTATGGAAATTAATTAAGTTTCATTTACCTTTTGCTGATCAGATATGAAAGCATATGCCCTTTGATTTTTTCCTTGCAAGTCATCAAGTAGAAAATTTAGAAACCACTCCCAAGAGTCCTTTGTTTCTGCCTCCAGAATAGCATAAGCTATAGGAAATATTTGATTATTTCCATCCCTACCTACAGCTGACATCAACTGCCCACCAAACTCCCCTTTTAGAAAACATGCATCAAGACCAATAAGTGGCCTACAATAGCATGCAAACCCAACCTTACATGCCTCTAAACAGATGTAGATTCTCTCAAAAACTGGTCCAGCAGCAGAGTCACAGCATTGCAACTTTATGTTATTATTAGGGTTTGATGCAAGGAGCTCATTAGCATAGGTTCTTAGATGACTGAACTGATCCCTACCAGCACCTTGAATGATTTACATTGCTCTTCTCTTAGCCCTGTAAGCCTGGTCAGTTGAAAGTTTAACACCCAATTTCTCAAAACTCATAGCCACTAAACCAGCTGGTTTCAAATCAGGACTATGCCTTAATATATGGCTAAACTGCTTCCCCAGCCATTCAGTCTTAGCCTGTCTATTTTGAGCAGTTCTATGACATGTATGCTCATCATACAAGGACACTACCTGCCAATACTGTTTACCAACCCTCATTCCTATTCTCATATAGAATTTACAATCAGTGATACACTTAACAACCATCCTCTTTCCATCATTCTTATGTAGGTAGACATTCTTTTTCTCCATCATGGCATACTCCTTTATAGCCTCCTTCACCAACTCCTTAGTGTTAAATCTCATCCCTAGCTCAAACTTTGTTCCCTCACCAACTTTATAAGCAGGGAAACTCTCACATTCCTCATCATCTTCACTTTCATTTGGGGTGTGCAGTTGGTCAGAATCCTCCCCAATGTCAAAGTCCTTAACATTTGAGTTAACATTGTCATTAGGTAAAACACTTGTCCAATCTAACTCATGATCACTAACCACTTCATCCTCCACTTCATCATCCATTACAACATCTATTTCATCATCCACTTGATTGCCAACCCCACCTTCCTCTTCACCATTCACATCAGATACCTTCTCCACACCCTCTTCAACATTGTCTACCTCCTCTCCACCATTCACATCAGAAACCTTCTCCTCACCCTCTTCATCCTTCTCCACACCCTCTTCACCATCAGAAACCTTCTCTCCACACTCTTCATCATTCCCCTCAGCAGTCTTATCCCCACCCTCTTCAACAGTCACCTCAACAACATCATCATCAGAAAATATTTCATGTCCTATATCTGTCTCTTCTACAATGTCAGGTACACTAACACTATGTTCAACATAGAGATCTACAAGTTCACAGCCCTCAACCTCCTTTATCATTTGCAACACATCCTTGTCAGAATTAAGTGGTCTAAGCCCAAGACTAAAGCTTTTCCTAGGGTTCAAATACCAGATAAACTTAATGTCCACATATCCCTCTTTCTTAATCAGTGCCAACAATTCCATGTAGGAAAGATAATCAACATCAAACTTCCAGTTCATTTCTGACACAAACCCACCAATATACAGTCTTACAGGAGTATCAACTAAATCACCTCCATGATGAATCCTAAACCTAATTGCGTGACACTTGGTTGGCCTGTTTTATATCAAAGACAACATGAAAGTCAGAATGCGACCACAAACCACACATTAAAATGAACAAACAAGTATCGTGGGTCCCCATTAACATTAAACCCTAAAACAGACCACACAGAATGCAAACCCTAAAACATTGGGGGTCCCCCTTGTACATTACAATACAACAAAAGAAACCCTAACATTAGGGGACCACCATTAACATTAAACTAACCCTAAAACATTGGACGTACCTGAGAAAGAATTTCACTCCTTTTGTCTTCTCGGAACTGGAACCGTGATTGGGATTCTCCATGGAAGATTGCAAGAAAAAGCACGAGAACGCACTAGATTTGGATTTCTGGATTCAACAAAACGTTATGGGGAAAATATGAAATCTAGGGTTAAGAGTGTTCAGAGAAAGGATTTGGGGAAGAACACGTTTTGACATAAATGGTATTTATAAAATTGACTTTTAATATTCTGTTATTAAAAATGTTTTTAAATATTAAACTTTCAATAAAAATGTTTTAATTAAAATAAAGATAGAAATATTAATTATGTAAATGAATATAAAATACATAATCCTAGTCAGCTAATCCACATCAGCAAGAAAAGTGCCACATACCCTTATTTGGAGGGGGGACCAAAAAATTCCCAAAAAAAAAAACAAAACAAGGGACCCAAAATTTGGGTTTTTTTAAAGGGGGATCAAAAGTTCAGAAAAATGATACTATGGGGACCAAAAATGCATTTAAGCCTTAAATAAATATGAATAATTTTTTTTATTATTTTATGTTATGTTTTGTACTTTGAGTTAAAATACATAAATACAAATTGGTTATTTTGGAGAACTTATGAAAATAAGATAAAAACACCTTATGAACAATATTATAAATTGTTTTCGTAAGTTATCTTAAACAAACAGTCTTCCAAAACTTATGCTAATAGGTACGTTAAAATAAGTCAATGCAAACAAACTTTTAGTCTCATTGATTTTTTAGTTTGTTAATCTATTTAAACATTATTTTAATTGTTTATTTAAATATTTCTAAAATAATAGGTTTTTATGTAGGCTAACAGGCTGACCAAGCCTTAGAAAAGGTCAGACTCAGACCTAAAAATAAATCTATGACAGACTACATGTCAGACTTAAGTTTCAGTTTTTTTGGTAGGCCAGTCTATTTTGACCCCTAGGGACAATCAAGTCTGAGTTCACATTCTGCACAGTTCAAGTCAAGGTTGAAGACTTAATTAAATTTAATCTATTGAGAAACAAAATTAGTGACATCATATTAATCTCTTTTTGTTTCATTATTTGCTATATTAATAAAATCAGGCGCGTATTGACCAACTCAAGATCTAGCACACTTGGTTAGTTAATGAAGCTTTTAACATTGGGTGAGAGAGAGTTCCGATCCTGTCTTAATGCCAAGTTTTTATTTTGTACTACATTATTAATATTCAATAATTTCTGTTATTAATTAATTAGTTATTTAAAATTTTTATAAGAAAATAAATCATTCAAAATAATAATAATTCAGCTATTATTTCAAAAAATTAATAACTATTCTTATTTAATTTTAACTTTTATAATTTAATATTATTATAAAATTAATTTATGTTTTTTTTAAATATATGACGTGACAAAATTGTATGATTTGATGTCACATAAGTTCTCTCAAGCGAATGCCATATATCATAAAAAATACCAACTACCAACTAATGAATTTTGAAGGGAAAAAAAAATTCAAGAATTGTTAAATTTGGAGATTGAAAAACTGATGTTTTAAAGGAGATTAAAAACTTTAAAAAAATTAAAATTAAAAGATCAATAGTACATTTAAACAAAAAGAAGAACACATTGTCTTGGACTTTTGATAGGTCTTGGCTCCTTTCAGAGGTTTGTTGCAAGTTTGAAACAATAAACTTGATGTTCATTCTGTTAAGTATCTCTTATATCCAAGAGTCTATATGCTAATTGTCCATGTGTTTTTAATTTTTGCCTCAGGAATGATTAGGTCTGAAAGAAGATGGAGCTAAACTGGGTCCCTCTGTTTTATGAGTCGAAATTAAAGGAGACTTCTTTGAGATAAACTGGGTCAGTGATTGGTGCAAATTACATTTCTTCTTCTTCTTCTTCTTTCACTTAGCATTGTCAATATTTTGCGTTGATTTTTCAGCAGGGTAGGGCAAACATTAGGTTTTTGAATTCATATGGTACAAAAAAGGGATAATTGTGTTATTTGAATTTCTACTCTCATGTCTATCACTATTTAAAAGTGTTTTGGCTATGACAGCAGGAACTATTGAAGAGCCATGGTTTGATTCAGCTGTAGTGTTTGACCAGGTCCTTAGCATAATTTTTGCGAAATCTGATTCAAATAGGTGTTTCTTTAAAATCTATAGTGTTTCTAAAATCAGGTGATCCTTCTCATTGTCGGTGTTTGAATGCAGGTTGAGGCTGGAAGCAGAGTCTAAAAGTTTCATGGTTCAGGATGCATGGTTGCTGCTGTTACAACTGTTATTGAGGCTTCTGCTTTATTCATTCAACCAAAGGTATTGTTTCTTATCATGTTGCGTATAACAGATTTGTTCTTTATGGTGCTGGACCTATGAATCTATGAATCAAAATTAATTGCTATGAATCAGAGTTGATCTGTTTAGGTTTTTTAATTGATACTGAACTAATTGTTATGGTTCTTATTAGTTTATGTTTGGTTTGTCAGTTAATGAAGATGAAGATAATGTTGGACTGTATAAATCATAATTTGGTCCTTCAACTTGCAGGTTCTACAGGCTACAGGCAATAGTTTACTCAAGGAAGAATATATGTTGGTTGCTATGTGTTTTCTCTTTGTCTTTCATATTATGAAAATTTCAGTATTGTTACTGACTAAAGAAAAAAAGAGATTCGCCTAAGGTATGCTAACGAGTTCTTTGCGTACAAACAGAAACAACATGATGCGACCACGCCGACTGTTATTCTCCTAAATTATGCAAAAGGTTGTGGAATAAGGTTTTAATATTTCTGACGTTTGATTCTATTTTTGTTTCAATATTTGCTTTTTGGTTTTCAGGTAACTTCGCCCTGTCTGTTACGGACACTTGCAACGTCAAACCTACATATCCATCACGTAATGTAGGAAATGAATGACTTTATAAAGAGGTACACATCTTACACTATATCACAACCTAATTACGTCATGTACGATTTTTTGGTTCTTCAATAATTTGTTTATTATATGCCTTAAACCTGCAGCCTGTCCAATGCAACTAACTATGGCAACGCACTGACAACCACTACCAACCACACCCGTGATATGTCGCAGCTGTCTTATGGCTGCAGCAGCTGCAATTATATTATGGAAAACTTATTTTCAAATAAATGTCTGCATGTAGTTTGATGTATATGGTAACTTTTAAACTTTTGTTTTCTATAGATTTTATTTTTTATTGTTCCTTCTCTTTTTCTTTAATGGCCAATCATATATAACAATGTATTTACAACTTAATGCTAAACTTGACCATCATCACTCATTATTATTTTTACCTCCCAATGTTACAATGTTACAGTTTCAAAACATTTAATGCATTTACTTTTTCAAAGTGGGGGAGAACATGAAGAGTCACAAGCTTACTTATAAAAACCTGCCTCTTATTCACAACAACACATAGCAATCTTCATCAAAGGACGAATACGTAGTATGGCATCCAACAACGTTCTCCAGGTCGCAGAACCTTTGGACGTACAGACAGCGACGGAGTTCGAAGCATCTGTGGAGTTGCAACGCCCTCTGCAGGTTCATCAACCTGTCCACTTCCAACAACCACATCAGGTACAACGGCTACATTACCTACTTGAATTTCATATAACTACACACATCTCTGCATCATTCTTTCTTCCTCTTTTAATCATTTTTTTATCATCCGATGCATATCCATGTCGAACAGGCTGCCCGGGTCCCCCCGGTTCCGGAGTTAGAAGCATCTGCAGGCTTGCAACAACCTCTACAAGTTCATCAACCTGTCCACGACCAACAACCTCGACAGGTCCAATAACTACATTACCTACTTGCTTTTTATATCACTAGAGACATATCTAATTTATTCTTTCTTCCTCTATTAAACGTTTTTTTTACATCAGCAGATGCATATCCATGTAGAAGGTACTGTTCAGGTCCCCCCAGCTGCGAATTTCCAACCAACAACGGATTTTCAACCACCTACGGACTACCACCAACCTCTACCGGTCCAACAACCTCCCCACGTACAACAACCTCAACAGGTAGACGTGCTGCATCTGATTTTGGGTGGTTCTTTTTGGCCTTTGTTAATGTGCATCTTTCTTATTCGTATTATTTCATTGGGTCATCTTTAGTTGCAGCAGCCTTGCCTGTTGATGTTCTACACAATCCTGATTTAATTGTTTTGTTCAACATGTCCTACAGGCCCCGACTGTGGGACAAAGAAGAAAGAGAAGAAGAATAAGGAGATTCGCAACAAGGGTGAGAAGGATACAAGTCTTTGATTCAGATGATGATGATGAAGGAGACTACCAAATCTTTGATTCTGATGATGATGATGAACGGGGCTATAGCTGGAGCAACTTTCTGTCGGCTAGGAGTTTTAGATTTGGTGATTAAGCTATGGGTTTTGGAAACCATCTTTCTTTATATTACATCGCATTTGTAGTACTAGCAACCATGCGCCGTTTTTTTGGGACACTTTCATAATGCTCTGTTACTATGTAGTGTGACTTTCAAATGTTAATTCAAATATCCTATTTCTCTTCTTCAATATGCTTGAATGAAATATTATTGTATATACTGGTTTTGTAGTTTGGTTGTTTGAAAGTGATAGCAGGAAGCATGAAACTGATTCCAAATATTAAATGATAGCAGGCCTTAATGTTAAATGTTAAATGTTAAATGAAGTGAAACATTGTGACAGTTAGAAAGTAATGGGAAACCATAATAGAAAGGTGGTTAGGCCCTACTAAATGTAATGAAATGTTCTCACATACTGACAGTAATTTGACTGCGTTGTTTTGTGGGATAAGGTTGCTCACGACCTTGCTGGAAAAAGTGATCATATGATAATTACAACTGTCAAAGGTTTAGCTCACTTAGCCTATGAATTCTCTGATCATATTACAAGTATACTTTACTGATATTACTGTATATCTTATTGCTTTCATTTTATAATAATATTTGAAGTCTCCTGTCATTTTATGTGATTTTATATAATAGTATAGTTTATTTTTGATTAATAATAACACAAATCCTATATCCAAAGGTGATTGCAACACACGGGAATATTATAAGAGTCTCTGTTGTTTCTGATTATACAAAGGAATGATTTTTCTAAAGGATGTTTAGATTAAGCATGTGTGAGAAACAATATATTTAAGTTGTTACTTTTGGCCTTAATCAGAATTTAGAATTGATTTTTGTTGTGTTTGAACTTTCAAGTATAAGTGTTTCTACTGTGCAGATTTCTACTTCCTACTTTCTTTCAAGTATAACTTTCTTAATTTTCATAATTTTACTATAGATTTTTATATTTGAATACTATAGTTTCTATTCTAAAATTTTTGTAATATACAACTTTTTACCAAATTTTATAGTTTAAAATTATATATTTTTTCTCGAATTTTTGCCTACTTTTCCGAAATGAATACTATAACATTCGCATAACCAATAACGTGTGGACGCACGGGTAACCATACCAAATGCACGGGTAACATATCAGTACCGTGTGAACTCACGGGTAACACACAGTACTGTGTGAATGCACGGGTAGCCAGGCCAAAACTTTATTGTGAACGCACGGGTAGTACACGAGTACTGTGTAAACGCAGTGACGACCGGGGCAAAATCAGTGTAAACGCATTGATATCTAATATTGTTTTTTTGACATTATTTTTTATTTTACATACCATTTTTTTTAAAGATAATATATGAATAATTGAAATATATATTATTCATGTCTTTCTTTTAAAAATTGAAAATGGTATACAATTTTTTTTTCTTTCAAAATATGTATTTCATTTAAATATTTATCTTTGATTCACTTATATTTTTATTTATTACTACTTTATGTTTTTTTTTTAAATTAAATTTAAATATTTTCTATTTATTATTTGAATTTCATAATCTAACTGGTGACAATTCCGCAGTCCACTATTCTTTTGTGACTTATCAATAATTGATATTATATTTTTTTATTAACACAGTCCTTTAAAAATTGTGAATTTAAATTTTTCACTGTCAAAATATATTGGTTCAATTTCAAAGGTCCGAAGCGGAACCCGTGCGTCCGCACGGGTATCCCACTAGTTTGGAGATTGAAAAACTGATGTTTTAAAGGAGATTAAAAACTTAAAAAAAATTAAAATTAAAAGATCAATAGTACATTTAAACAAAAAGAAGAACACATTTTCTTGGAGCACACTCTTTCTTCAATTCGAATCATGAGGTGGTGGTAGGGCCGGCAATGAGGTTGTAGGGCTTTGGTGAGAAATACTTACGTGAAAACACATTTAAATGTATATTCTTAGTAACATTTAATAAAAAGATAAAAAAAATTTAAATTTATTTTTTAATTAGAATTATGAGGTGGTTGTACGACTGACAATGAACCAAACCAATTCGAATATAGTTTGAAATTTGGTTCGATAATTAAATCATTGAATTAGGTTTATGAACCAAATAAGTTAATGTTTAATTTTTTTTTAATATTAATTTAAAATCGAATTGTTCGTGAACTTTTAACGAATCGAGTTTGAACTCTAAAAAAAATTTGTGTCGAACTCAGATCAAAATTTGAGTTGAACCAATTATTAACTAGTCAAATTGAATTAAGGCGAGTTCGATTCGACTCAAATTATTTTTAGTCCTAGGTGATTGTGATACTAGGAGAGAGAAAATTTTAAATTATAATTGATTGTATATGAGGTGATTGTTATACGAAGGAAAGAAAAAATTTTATTTTTATTTTTTAATTAATAAAAATTATAATCTATTGTATTTTTTTTTTTTTTTAACAAAAAGAAAAGAAAACGGGACCGATTAGAGAATATCCATTTACCTTTTTCAAAAAGTCTTTAATCGTCACCACTAATAATCGGTAACTGCCACAAAAGTGCTTTGACAAATAATTTCCATTTCAACTCCACCATTTGAAATCAAATTTCCTTAGTGGAATAACACATAACGCCAAAAAAGCAATAAACACGCCTTACCTCACCGACCCCATCCCATCCAATTTTCCCCCTCTTTCCAAAACTTGAATCCAACACCAAAAAGCTTCATCACACAATCGATTCCTCCAAAAAAAGCGATGGAAAACACCCCCGAATCCGCGAACCCAAAACCTCAAGGAACTCTCATTCACGACGGAAAATACACTCAGTACAACGTCTTCGGCAACGTTTTTGAAGTCTACTCCAAGTACATTCCTCCTCTTCAACCCGTCGGTCGCGGCGCATACGGCATCGTTTGGTTCGCATCTTCTTCCACTTTTCACATTTTTTTTTTTTTTAAATTTTTTTATCAATTTTATTCTGTTTTTATGTAGCTGTGCAACGAACTCGGAAACGGAAGAAGGTGTTGCGATTAAGAAGATTAGCGATGCGTTTGATAATAGGATTGATGCGAAGAGAACGCTTAGGGAAATTAAACTTCTCTGTCACATGGATCATGATAATGTACGCGATTAATTCTGCTTGTTTGTTTTAATTTTAATTGATTTGATTTAGAGGTGTGATTTTGTAGGTGTTTATTTTACTGTGTAGGTGATTAAGATTAAGGATATAATTAATCCAGCTGAGAAGGAAAAGTTTAATGATGTGTATATTGTGTATGAGTTGATGGATACTGATCTGCATCAGATTATACAATCTAATCAGGCTCTTACTGATGAGCACTGTCAGGTAAGTGATTGTGTGTTTTTGGATAATTAGTTAATTAAGCTCTTGTTGAGTAATGCTTGTGCTTAAGCTATTTTTGTAATTAGAGAGAAAATGTAAGTTGTTATTTTTATATAGTGTGCTGTATGTTGTTTTTATAACTATTATGGAGCTCAGTAGCAGCAATACGTCTGACAAAAAGTGTGTATGTGTCTGTGTTGATGTCTGAAACCGACACTGACACTTGTTTTTACGTTTAATTTATTAATTTTTTCAATTATTACCAGCGTCAGTGTTAGTGTTTCTGGTGTCTGTGCTTCATAGTTTCATAGAGTTTATTGAGATAAGGTGAAAAAAGTTTATGAAGATGAAATAAAAAATTCCATAAGCTCTCCCTAGCACTCTTCCAAGTGTTTATGCTAATAGATAAGTTCAAATAAGTTGTTGATTAGCCGATCTTGAGTTGTTGATTAGCGTATTTTGTGCAGATGAATGGTATTAGCTGTTTAACATATTTGTCTTAATTTTTAAATGTAAATGTAAGAGAGTAAAAGGATATACAAGTGAGGGATATGTTAGGGTGTGCATGATTGATAGAATGTGAAATGTGAATGTTGAGAAACAGTGATTTAATGATGAGTGTGCTGTGAGGAAATCTTTGTTATCTATTGGTGATGGAGAATAGTCTAAAACCTGTCATTTTAAGCCACCATATCCACGGTAAAGTGTCATGGTGACGCCATCGTCATTCAAAAATTAGCCATGGCTGTTGTCTTAAAATCCGCCACTGCAATCTGCCATGGCTAATAATTGACATTTGACCGCACTAGAGGAAACAGATGTGACAAATGAGAGTTGGTTAGGGCGAAAATTTAAGGTTTGATTGTGTCTTTAAAAGCAAATAGCAAGAGTGACTATTGATTTGTAACAAGAAAAGTGATGTGTGTGTTTGTGTGGGAAGGAAAGACGAGAGAAAGTGCAGTGTGTAGGAAATCAAGAAAACAGGAAAAAGATGTTGGTGGCTGCAGACTGTGGTTAATGTGTAGCATGAACAGAAAAAAGATAAAGTGGAAAAGATTGTTTATGAATATAGGTAAGTCTGCTTGTGTTTGGTATGAAAATGAGAAAGAGAGGGTAATGATATGAGAATGTTGTAAAGAGAGGTTTATTGAAGTGGTTGTTAAGAATCTAGGACTAACAACAGTCTGTGTATTGAATATTGAAGAGAAATTGAGCGTCTCTTACAGGAAAGCAACAAACTACCAGAGCCAAGGCCCCTTCAGAGAGGAATATTCTCCCTGTCTAACTGTTAAACAGGTCACAAACTATTAGACGAATGGATGAAATAGTACTTACTACCCTCCCAATCATTTATACACTTAATCCTAACACAATTCCCCCCATAAAAGCGGCACCTCCCATGTCTTGCCAATAACTGCCAGATTCCGTCACCCTTCTAGAATACACCTTCCATTGGTGGGCTAGTATCCAAAATCTGACCCTCTTCCTGTTCCACTTCAATATTGGGCCCTAGGGTCTCATCAGATTGTTGGTCATTAGATAAGCTTGTTGATGGAAGGGAAGAACAAAAATTATTACAAAATGCTTCTATTTTGTAAATGTAGCATGAGTACGGAAATTATATTAGAAACTCGTTCTTCACTATGCCACCGTAACAGTTAAACTGCTAAGTCGTATAATGCATTTGTGCAATCTATTGCTGTATACCTTATATAAATTTTCGGTATCATGTACCTTGATATTTTCTTTTGAAGCTGATAGTGAATTATTGGCTTACAGTTATAAGTTTATCCTTTTTATTTTAGGGTGTGGTTGTGAATTTTTTATGTTTAGCAAGAGAATTAAAATCGATTAAAGCTTAAGCAGCGTATTAAATGTCAT
This sequence comes from Lathyrus tuberosus, assembly GCA_022829125.1. Classification (NCBI taxonomy): domain Eukaryota; kingdom Viridiplantae; phylum Streptophyta; class Magnoliopsida; order Fabales; family Fabaceae; genus Lathyrus; species Lathyrus tuberosus. The sequence continues at coordinate 40,504,101 of JALAZF010000002.1, forward strand.
TGCAGTATTTTCTATATCAACTCTTGAGAGGATTAAAGTACATACACTCTGCAAATGTTTTGCACCGAGATCTAAAACCAAGCAATTTACTTCTCAATGCAAACTGTGATCTCAAAATATGCGACTTTGGGCTTGCCAGAACAACCTCTGAGACAGACTTCATGACAGAATATGTTGTGACTCGTTGGTACAGAGCCCCTGAATTACTACTGAACTGTTCAGAATATACTGCTGCTATTGATGTATGGTCAGTTGGTTGCATTTTGATGGAGATAATTAGAAGGGAGCCTCTATTTCCTGGTAAAGATTATGTTCAGCAATTGGCGCTCATAACTGAGGTATTATTCGTCTCACTTCGTTAGTGGCTGTTGGTGTGTGTCAAATTTGCAAAAATATTATATGCTAGGATGATTTGCTTCTGAAATTTTACCAATAACTTTCTCGTCATTATCTTCCAAAATAGCTGTTAGGTTCACCAAATGAAGAAGATCTTGGATTCCTCAGAAGTGATAATGCAAAGAAATATGTTAAGCAGCTCCCGCATGTAGAAAAGCAGCCCTTTGCACAAAGGTTTCCTGATCTGTCTCCTCTGGCAATTGATCTTGCTGAGAAAATGTTGGTTTTCGATCCCTCCAAACGCATAACTGGTATGCGTCTTTATGTTAAATACCACTTCCTCCCTTCTTTTTCTTGTTCATTTTCTTGGTAAGTTTTAATTATATTCTATGATTGCATAGTTGAGGAAGCACTGAATCACCCATATATGTCAAGTCTTCATGAGATCAACGAGGAGCCTGTTTGTCCATCCCCTTTTGTCTTTGATTTTGAACAGACAACTCTGGATGAAGAAGACATAAAGGAGCTCATATGGGGGGAATCTCTAAACTTCAGCCAGGAGCAGATACAGGAATAGCCTTGGCACAATGATATTTTAATTTGATCCAGAGATTCTATGGAATTTTATAATACTGGTTTGGTGTTGGGCTAGAAAGTTTTAATTCTAGAAAACATGTTATAGAAGGTTTATTAGAGGTTTGAAGTTGCAAGAATGAGTTGTGTATGTGATCAGGAATGTCTTCCATTGTTGATGAGAGTGTAATGATTTGTCTTTTCCTTTGTTTCTTGGGGATTGTTATACATAAAATAGGGGCACATGCCTCCAAGCCCTTTGTCTTTGGCTTCACATTGTATAAATCCGAATATAGTATTATCCAAAAGTTGATGAGATAAGCCACAATATAGTGGTTTTTGTTTCCATGTGCTTAATTGTGGTTTTGTTCTCCTAATTTATTTTTGGGTTAAATATGTATAAGGTCCTTACAAATATCACAACTTTAAGGTTTGGTTCCTCTAAAATTTTCCTTCAAACAATAGTCCTCTGAAAGTTTTCCGTCCATAACTTTAGTCCCTCCCGTTAGTTTTCACTAACGGTGGCTTATGTGGCATGCCATGTGGAAATTTTTTGATGACGTGGCTTACATGTTGGCAATGCTAACGTGGCGAAAATGCTGACATGTATGACACGTGTCAATTGTTTCAATTTTAATTTTTTTATATTAATATTATATTTAAACTAAAAAATGGTAGCTAATCTGTAGCTACTTCCTAGCTAATTCCTAGCTAATCTCTAGCTAATTTAAACACATCATTCTATTAATTTGTAGCTAATCCATAACTAATTTGTAGCTAATCTCTAACTAATTTTGACACGAATTCTTGCAGCATTGTCAGTTGCTCTCCATCTCCATAACTGCCATGACAGGTCCAAATGCATCACATGATGCATACAAAAATAATATCAAGCTTGCAAAGTAATTGTCCAGTGGGGGCGAAAATGAACAGCAACATACAAAACTTTCTTCATAATCCAATAGTGTGGGCGAAAATGAGTACCATATCTTGTTTTTTTAGGAAATATTAAACATGTCAAATTTTAACATCATATTCTAATTTGTACATACATTATCCAACATTCCCATAAAATCGCTCACAATCACAAATATCCTAAGTGGATTATCCTCTTTACTAACATCTCCATGAAAATATTATTCTGTTATTTCTTTAACACGTTCTATCACTCCATCTTCTTTACCTCTCAACTCCTTCAATTTTCCATCCACATATTGTAAGAATACCTTCATAGTCATTACAAAATTATGACTCATTTCATCCTCATGCAACTCATTTTTCACCAACTGTTTCAGCCTGACCATTTCGTCATATAGATTCGAAACAGAACTAGCGAGAACTGCTTGATCTTAGCTCCTTGCATGCCTCCTGGTATATAAGACGATATTAACACAAAATTTGTGTGAAAACGATTAATCTATATTACACGACACATCAAATTAAAGGCATACATAGTAATGATATTGATAATGAGTTCCTTAGGACTACATGGTTACCTCTAGCAATGAAAATGAGTTCCTTAGGTGAACAACTTCATCATCAAAAGTCTCTTTATAAAGCATAGTTTCTACTCGTTGAAAAGCAAATGGTACACAAAGCACTGCTCTCACAAAATTTTCGGCGGACCCCAATTCATTGATGTCACCTTTATAATTGAAGAGCTTTGACTCTTCTTCTTTGGTAGGTACCATTTTCACTAGTTCCTCTAGTTGTTGCAAACACAAACCTTTCCCTATTTTTCAAAACAACTTTAATAAACATCTTTGAAAACGTTAATTTGACCATAAATTGTCCTCAAAATATGGTGTAAAAGTCTAAAACCACATGCTTCTATATTCACTGTTCCATTTTACTTTATAACATTAACATTATTGTTACATTATGGTTTTTATGTGTAACAAGTGTTGAGTCAAAAGAAAGTGTGATAAGTGTTGATAATTGATGAGATTTACCTTGCATTAATGCTTCACATACTTGTTCAGCTTCCTATATGTGAAAAACATATATCTAGCAGCTTCTGCTATTCTAGTAAGCCAAAATCATAATCAGGTTTTAAGAAACTATAATCATAATCAACTTCAAGATCTGCAAACTGCATATTATTCCAATTTTCAGGCAAGTAACCACCCAATTTCTGCAGCTGTTGAGAAAGATCACTCAGCTTCCTACTTTGCCCTGAACTAAATCCATGAGGTTCACTTCCATTATTTCTCCTCTCTTTTAAATTAGTGCTTTTATTACTATTGTTGTTTAAAACCTCAACTTGATAATTTTAAAGGCAACAAAAAAGACAAACAGTCCACCGAAATAACTCACAATGCAAGTTCTGGATAGAGACCACCTTGTAAGAGTCTAAGGCGGAGAGAATCCTTCCCATGAGCATGTCCAAAAAACAATATCAAGAAAAATAGAGCCTTTCTGATCTCCATGCAAAACAGAACTTGAATTGAGTTTCTAAAATGTAAATAGCTACATATACTTTACAAACTTATTTAAGAAAAAAAAGTTCCATTAATTTCACCAAGTAAAAGACAACCTTATACAGTAACTTGGACTACTACTTAATACTTATAAATCAACCTCATTTCTTCCATTCCCAAAACCCTCATATCTTTCTCTCTCGCTCCTTTTCTTCTTTCCCTCTCCACCTTTTTCTCTACCCTCATTTCTCTTTCTCTCTCACACAATCCTTCTAAAAGCCAAAAAAGAACATAACATAACTTACATCAATTGTTGTTTTGAAACTAAGAGCATGGACAATCAACAGCAACGGAACAACAACAACAACCAATGATGATGATTGAGTTAATAGCAAAAGATAAACCTTTTCCAGAAAAAGGTAAACTTTTGCAGGCAGTGATGAAAGCTGGTCCTTTGCTTCAGACCCTTTTGCTTGCAGGACCATTACCTCAATGGAGACACCCTCCACCGCCATTAGAGTCCTTTGAGATTCCACCTGTCACCATTCCATCACCAACACAACAAATTCTTCACCACCAAGATTCTTCCTTTGTGAACACTAACTGTGGAAGATTCAGTCGTAGAAAAAGGGTTTTCTGTGAAGGTTCTGATTCTCCTTCTGCAGATAACAAGTACCAGAGGATTGTACTCAATTTAACAGGTGCATAGAGGCACTTAATGAACTAAGTATGGCATCAAAAAACAAAGTAGCAATGTAAATAAAATGTAAATAATCATTCAATTTACACTAAAATCACAGTTAATGATTCATGATTAAATAAAATTCACACATTCCAAAGTTTAAAATACAAGCCTGTTTTTATTAGGGAAATTTTCATATCAAAACAACCATACCCCATAGGCTCACCACCATCAATCATCTTCCTTTTCTCGCATAGCTTGGGGTTAGATCTATTAAACTCCAACACATGCTCCACAACACCCTTGGCCACTTCATGAGGATCCACCACCTTGTTATTGAAGATACAATCGTTCCTAGTCTTCCAAATTTTTCACAAGGTTGTGCACAACAATTGAACCCTAAAAATATCTTACATGCGAGACCAAGTTTCAGCCACATGTTTGGGTCCATATTTGGGGAAATTCGAAGATCCAAAGTGGAAATTCAATTGTCTTCCCCTTGTTACTTTTACATACATGAGTGGTAAGAGAAGATTGCATACGCGTTTTTGCTTCTTTAAAAGGTGAATTGGTGAAGAAATCTCCACAATGTCAGCATCCATTTCAGAACAATCACAAACGAGATCCAACAGAAGAGAGATTTGGGGTTTTCAGTCACAAACGAGATCTAACAATAGGGTTCTCGATCACTAGGGTTTACGGTTTTTCCATAATTGTTAAAGTTTAAACTCAGAAAAAAATGGTGTATCAATCGCAATTGCCTTCATTATTAACATTTTCTTTTTTAAATAATTTACACCGTGGCATAAATCAAACAGATAATCAAATGAAATGGTACACTTGGCGTGCCACATCATCCTCCGTTAGTGGAATCTAACGGGAGGGACTAAAGTTAGGGACGGAAAACTTTCAGATGACCAATGTTTGAAGGAAATTTTTTGAGGGACCAAACTTAAAAGTTGAGATATTTGTAGGGACTAAAAACTTATTTAACCCTTTATTTTTCAATGATTCAATTGATGTACTTTTCTTTTATTTGTTTCTCATAAGACTTTTCTTTTATCTGGCTTCAAATTTGGAGGCATTTTTATGATAGTTTTTTGACTTGGAAGATTTTTGGGAGTGTTTAGTGTCACATTTAACTTTAAATTAGTACATCACACTTTAGTTTCAAGTGTAGACCACGGTTATTGAAATCTAATAGGACAGGTGGTTTGATTGGGAAAAATCAGCTTAATTGACATGATAATGAGAAACCAGGCAAAGTTGGTGGCTCCTATATTTCGTCTCTCGCGAACCTTTGGCGGTCTATACTGGCGATGACTTCTAACATTGAGTTCAATCCACAATGTGTTACTCTTTGACATCTACTCATTGAGAGCCAACATTACTAGTGACTTCTAACATTGAGTTCAATCCACAATGTGTTACTCTTTGACATCTACTCATTGAGAGCCAACATTACTAGCCTTCACAGAGAGTCATGAAAATTGGGAGTCACTGTTGAAGATGGATGGAAAAGGGAGGTTAACTTTGTTTATTTGTTCAGGTTTTTAGACTGATTTTTCTTCCCTATTTCCCCTCAAGAGATAGTGTTCCTTGGTACAAATACCATAGCACATGTTGAAGTTACCAAAAATCTTAGACAATAAAAGAAGTTATGAAGTCCCTTAACTAAATTTAATGTTTCACTTTGCTTCCTTAACTAAAAAACGTTACGAAGTAGTCCTTTATCTAACATTCTGTTACACAAAATGGCTCATTCCGTTTGTTTTTCATGAAAAAAACGTTAAGTTTTACCATGCTAGCCATTTAACAGCTGACCTGGAATTTTTTAATGTTATATTAATTAAAAACTTTGAAAAAAAAGAGGTAACACATTAAGGTAAAGTCCATCAGTGAGAGAGCAAACCATTGCTTTTGTAACCCAGAGAAGTGAAGAAGATGATACGATACAAATAAGATGAAAAGTGAAGATGAAGGCGAATCAAAGACGACTTGAAGTCATTTCTGTTGAAGACGAAACACCGGAAGCTAAGGTACGAAAACATAACTGTAAGTCATCTATGTATATCTGTATCCCAAAAAATGTTTGACTTTTGCTAATATGTTGTTGATTTTTCTAGATCTGGTGGCGATAAAGAAGGTTCTTTAAGACAAGACATACAAGGGTTTTGTTGATTTTTTGCTATTTTAGTTTTTGTAGATCTGGAATCCAAAAAATAATTGACTTTTCAAATTTTTCTGATATGAGTTTCTAGATATGGTTAAGTTTTCAGGAAGAATACTCACATTATAAGCCGATTACTTCTGCATGTAGATTATCTTGTTGGAATATTTTAATAATTTAGTATTATATTACTCATATTTCAATAATTGTGTGGTCAAATATATTTATTTAATAATATTAGTTGTTTTATCAATAAAATGTCTTTAAATAATTAAGTGATTAAATAATATTAAAAGACTATTTAGATTTCATTTAGAAATTATTTAATTAATTAATTAATTAAATAATTGGATATGAGCTCAAATATGAGTGAATGTCAGGATAGCTTATTTGGAAATAATGAGAACTCTAATTGGCCGTCACACTATATATAGGTTGTGAGATATTGGATCGAACTCTAGTGTAACATGTCGTCGAAGTCTGCTTACATGTTGTTGTCGAAGACCTACATGTTGTAGTCGAATTGTGTTTTAGTATGTAGTTGTCGAGTTTGCCTTGTGTTAAGGATCAAATTTTTTAAGTTAGCTTGTACCCTAAGTTAGCTTGTAATGGGTAATTGTTAAAAAGCTAATTAATTTAGTATGTTAGGTTTATTATAAATAACATACTAGTCTCTCATCTTACGTGTGGCAAATTCTAATTAGGGTGAGAAGGTTATTTGTTATTCTTGAGTACTTGTAATCTGATTCAAAGAGAAAGTAAAAAAAATAGCAGTTATAACCAACCCTTATTGTTCTTCTTGTTTTTCCCGTTAACCCTAACCATTGTGTGTTTCTTGATTATAAAGAAACAGTTTATACTTTGTTTTAAGGCATCGGATTTCACAACAAATTGGTGCGGTGAGCGTGGAGAGAGATGCCTTCAACAAAGTATGAGATTGAAAAGTTCACCGGAGTGAACGATTTCGGTTCTGTGGCGCTTGAAGATGAAAGCCCTACTGGTTGAGCAGGGTTGTTTGGGAGCGTTGAAGGGAGGAGCAGCCATGGACACTGCGTTAATGGAAAAAGAAAAGACGGCCATGATAGAGAAAGCCCACAGCGCAATATTGTTAAGCCTTGGTGATATAGTTCTCCGGCAGGTATCAAAGGAGACTACGACATCGGGGTTATGGTTGAAAATTAAAATTTTGTACATGACCAAATCCATGGTGAATCGACTCTACCTAAAGCAAACTTTGTATTCATTCAAGATGAGTGAAGATAAAGTGTTGGTTGAGCAGTTGGATATGTTCAACAAGCTGATTCTTGATCTTGAAAATATTGATGTGAAGATCGATGATGAAGATCAAGAACTGTTGATGTTGTGCACATTGCCCAGAACACATGTTCACTTCAAAGAAACTCTCTTGTATGGAAGGGAGTCCCTGAGCTTTGAAGAAGTTCAACCAGCCTTGTATTCTAAGGACTTGAATGAACAAAAAAAGCATAAACCTTTGACGGTTGGTGAAGGTTTGGCCGTTAAGGGAAAATTCTTGTGAAGGGATGGTAAGTTCGACAAGAAGAAAGGTAAAAGTCAGCAAAAGTCTTATAGTGGCGAGGCATCTGGTATTCGATGTTATCACTGTAAGAAGGAGGGTCACACAAGAAAGGTGTGCCCTGAACGCCTGGAAGATCATGGAGGTATGCATAATGGCAACACAACCATTGTTCAAGATGACTTCGAATATCTGATGTCCTGGTGGTTTCAAGCAGCGACTCAAGAAAGGAGTGGAGTATGGATTCAGGTTGCACTTGGCACATGACTCCAAACAAAGACATGTTTGAGGAATTATGTGATCAAGATGATGGATCAGTGCTGCTAGGAAATAACAAAGCTTACAAGATTACAGGTATTGGATATGTGAGATTCAAGCTCCATGATGAGTCAATAAGGCTATTGACTGAAGTCAGGTATGTACCTAATTTGAAGAGAAATTTGATTTCTCTTGGTGAATTTGACAAGAAGTGATATGTTTTTCAAGGAGAGAAAAGTATCCTAAGAGTCATGAAGGGGTCGAAGGAAGTCTTGAGAGGCGTAAAGAAACAAGGCTTGTATACCCTTGAGGCTTAAGTTGTAAGTGGTTCGAAAAATGTTGCATCCACGAAACCTTTGTTGAAGACATAAATTTGGCACATGAGATTGGACCATGTCAGTGAAAATGGCTCTGGTCGAATTGGGGAAACAAAATTTGCTTGGAGGAGACAAAGTCGAAAAGCTGAAATTTTGTGAACCCTGTGTACTTGGAAAATCTTGCAGAGTGAAGTTCAACAAAGGCAAATAAAGAACTCATAGATCCCTTAATTACACCCATGTTGATCTTTAGGGGCCTGCAAGGTGTCCATCACATTCAAGAGCAAGGTATTTTCTATCCATAGTCGATGATTATTCCAGAAAGTTATGGGTATTCATCCAAAAGACTAAGGATGAAACTTTTGAGAATTTCAGAGGTTGGAAGACTATAACACCCTTTTCTACCCCACAAATATACACGGAAAAATACACAAATTATCACGGTAAAAATCACCTCAGAAGGGTACACATTTCTCAATAAACTCAAAATAAAACACAAATTGCTCCGTAAACAACGGGTTTCCTCAAAATAAATCAAAAGCCATCAAAATAGCAGCGGAACCACCATAACCACAATAATCCAAAATCAAAAGGGTTTTCATTAAAATCCATAATAATCAAATAACAACAAAAATAACAACTCAACATGGTTCGACTCAACAACCCAACCTGATGTTACCATATCAGAGCAAGACACTCTACATCGACCAAAAGCAAATAAACTCCAAAAGTCCTCGAAGGCATCCACAACTAAGCCTGATCACCTGCACGTTATCCGCGTGGAGGCAACATTCAAACTGGCAGGGTGAGTAATCACAATTCATTATAATCAATATAAAAACAAGATATACATAAAATGGCATCATCATCATATACAACATCATCAGAGTCATCACAAGGCAAACATCAAAACACAACATCATAAATATCAACAAATGCTACATAAATGCAATGCACAACAAGACTCATGCATGTGGTACCAATCGACACAGTCGGTGGACACTTAGGTCATCACCCTCTGAAGATCCCCGTCATTAGGATCGGTTCCACACAAGAACCGGAGCACGTCAAAAACCACCTCACATCCTCAAAATGGGATGGAAGCCACAATAGACCGAAGTCTAACATCATCACTGAAATGGTATGAATGCATGATACACAACGTCATAATCATCATCATCAATAAAATCATTATGTACATCATCATTCATTAATTCTCATGTCAATCATGTCATCATATATTCATCAAAACATCACGAAATCATCATCTCATAATCCTCAATAACATCATGGTAAATCATCTGAAAAATCACACCATCAAAACATCACGACAGCACATAATCATAACAAAATTTCGCGAACAGTAGGCGTTCGCTACTGAGTTCATTGTGCGAACCTGTTCGCTGGGACCTTCGCTTTGCGAAGCTGGCAGTGAATCCCCATCCCCATACAAAAACCAGAGAGGCTTCCCCTCTGTCCCTCCTCGCTACCTCCATTCTCCTTGCGAAGCCACTCGCTTGGACATTCGTTGTACGAGCTAAAAACCACCCTTCAGAATCCATCCCAGTATCATCACACAAATTATCACGCATTCGCTGTACAGCTCGTTTTGCGAGGCTGGGCGAGTGTTCGCCTTGCGAAGGAATGGTTCGCTTTGCGAACCTGCGATTTCAGGAAATTGCTGCTACGTATCAGTAGCACAACAGGTCCAAAATCCCTTACGATTTCAACCCCAATTACCCCAAAAACATCCCTACAACATTCCTAATGCATCATGGAAATCAAAGGCATAAAACCTACGTCTATTAGGTCGATTCATTACACTATTCAAAACCTCAAATCACCCAAACCTTGACAAACTCTCAAGATTCCCATAAACCCCATAAATCCCTTTCACCACAAGGTCGAAACACAATCGACATGGAAAATCACCCTCAAGGTCTATTTAATCTGATTCAATTCAACCCTTAATAACTGATTCACAAAATACCCTCAAATCATCAGTTTATCTTAAAACCCATAAACCCTCATAAACCTTAAAATCCACTTTAAATACACTGAATCCCTATATTTAAAACAATGAAAGGCAATACTCCCCATACCTTAGATTGTCGATTCCAAGCTTTCTTTCTTGAGTTCTTGGAAACCTTCTTGAATCCTAAGTTTTTCCCTCTTTCCTCAGAGCTCTCGCCTTTTCCTTCTTTTCACGTTCTGACCAAATGAAACCTATTCCTCTCAAATTCTCCTTTTGTTAAACCTTTGGGCTTCTAAAATGGGCTTTCTCCATACTACCCTCACTAATCCTCCTCAAAAGTCCATCTTACCCTTAATTCCTCTAATATTATTTAAAATAATAATATTAATATATTTCATATTATATACTATTATTAATTAAATAACTAAAATTCCATAAAAATACCGACATCAACACGAATCACCAAAATTCACAGAAATTCACGAATATTATATTTAAATAAATATTCTTACGAAATTTAGGGTGTTACAACTCTCCCCCACTTAAAGAATTTTCGCCCTCGAAAATTACCTCAAAGAAATAGAGTCGGATACGACTCCCTCATCCGATCTTCACGTTCCCAAGTCCAACTTTCGCCAGCCGGTCCACCCCACAACACCTTTACCAAAGTTATGCCTTTCCTCCTTTTATCATGATAGCTCTTCTGGCGACTCTGTGACACTCTCATCCTTGCTTGGATCATCTTAATCTTCTTGGTCGTCTCTTGCACAATCTCAGGTCCGAGTACAACACTCTCGCCCGACTCATACCAACACAAAGAAGTCGTACATCTTCTCCCATACAAAGCTTCATAGGGCGCCATCCCAATACTAGCATGAAAGCTATTATTGTACGTGAACTCAATCAACGGTAAATGACTATCCCAAGATCCTCTGTGATCCAACACACAAGCTCTCAGGAAATCCTCTAAGGATTGTATAGTCCTTTCTGTCTGTCCGTCCGTCTGCGGATGATAGGCATAACTCATCCGCAACTTAGTACCCAAAGAATCTTGCAAACTCTTCCAGAACCTAGATGTAAATCTTGGATCTCTATCCGACACAATGCTCGAAGGTATCCCATGTAACTTCACAATCTCCTCAATGTTCATCTCGGCTAGCTTCTACATAGAATGATTAAGCTTCATCGGCAAGAAATGGGATTTAGTTAATCTATCCATGATCACCCAAATGGAATCATTTCCCTTAGTAGTCCTCGGAAATCCCGACACAAAATCCATGGAAATACTATCCCATTTCCACTCTGGAATATTCAACGGCTGCATCATACCTAAAGGCTTTCGATGCTCAATCTTCGACTTCTGGCAAGTCAAACACGCATAAACGAACTCTGCGATATCCTTCTTCATACCCGACCACCAAAACAACTTCTTTAAGTCTTGGTACATCTTCGTAGCACCGGGATGAATACTCAACCTACTTCGGTGTCCTTCCTCAAGAATGCTCTTCTTAATTTCTGGAACATCTGGAACACACACCCTATCTCTGAACATCATCACACCATTCTCGTCAATCCGGAATTCTCCTCCGTTACATTGGTTAATCAAAGTCAATCGGTCTATCAATTTCAAATCAGATTATTGTCCCACTATGATTTCTTCTAAAACACCACTAGTCAACTTCAACATTCCCAACTTCACACTGTCAGGGGTCTTTTCACATACCAAACACAAATCTCTGAATTGCTCAATTAATTCCAATTCTTTCACCATAAGCATCGACATATGCAATGACTTTCTGCTTAATGCATCAGCCACTACATTTGCTTTGCCCGGATGATAACTAAAGTCAAAATCAAAATCCTTCAACAGCTCTAACCACCTTCTCTGCCTCATATTCAGTTCTTTCTGATCAAATAAGTACTTCAGACTTTTATGATCACTGAACACTTCAAACTTAGAGCCAAACAGATAATGTCTCCAAATCTTCAACACAAACACCACAGTGGCCAATTCCTGTAGGATAATTCCTCTCATAAACTCGCAATTGTCTCGAAGCATAGGCAACAACTTGACTATTCTGCATCAGCACTCCACCAAGACCCATCTTCGACGCATCACAATACACCACAAAAGATTCACTCGGATTAGGGAAAATCAACACTGGAGCGATCATTAATCTCTTCTTCAATTCTACAAAACTCTCTTCACAAGCTACATCCCACACAAAAGCTTGACCCTTTCGAGTCAACTGAGTCAAAGGTAATGCCAACTTAGAAAAGCCCTCGATAAACTTGCGGTAATAACCCGTCAATCCTAGAAAACTTCGTATCTCAGTAGCAGACTTTGGAGTCTCCCACTGTAACACAACATCAATCTTGGAAAGAGCTACAACAATTCCACCACTCGAAATCACATGACCAAGAAAACTCACCTCTTTCAACCAGAACTCACACTTTGACAGCTTTGCATACAACTTCTTTTCCTTCAATACTTGCAACACAGTCCTCAAATGCTCGACATGTTCTTCTTCAGACTTAGAATATATCAGGATGTCATCAATGAAAACCATGACAAACTGATCCAAATACTCATGAAAGGTCTGATTCATATACTCCATGAACACACCAGGTGCATTAGATACACCAAACGGCATCACATTGTATTCATAGTGACCATACCTCGTTCTGAAAGCTGTCTTCGGAATGTCGTCAGGTTTAACATGAATCTAATGGTAACCTAACCTCAAATCAATCTTGCTAAACACACAAGCACCTACTAACTAATCCATCAAGTCGTCGATTCTCGGAAGTGGATACTTATTCTTGATAGTCACTTTATTCAACTGCCGATAATCAATACAGAACCTCATGCTACCATCTTTCTTCTTCACTAGCAGTACAGGAGCACCCCACGGAGAAACACTTGGTCGGACAATCCTCTTATCAAGCAATTCTTCCAGTTGTTTCTTCAATTCACTTAACTCAGAAGCGGACATCCGGTAAGGAGCCATTGACACTAGACTCATACCTGGTATTAAGTCCACTGCAAACTCCACTTCATGTTCTGGAGGCAAATCACTGATGTCATCTGGAAATACCTCTGGAAATTCACAGACAACAGGCAACTCCACACTCGTAGCTTCATGATCAATTTGCAATGATGCAAACATTGCAAACACCAAGGCTTCATCTTCCATAAGTTCATCTACTTGCTTAGCAGACAGGAACATCAACTCCCCACCATCGCCAAACTCAGGAAACTCTACAGTCTTGTTATAACAGTTGATATGAACATGGTTGAACTCCAACCAGTTCATTCCAAGGATTACATCGATTTGGTGCAAGGGTAAACACACCAAGTCCATCACAAAACTCTTCCCAAAAATCGTCAAAGGACATCTCAAACACACAAGGGCAGTAGTAACAGAACCATTAGCTGGAGTTTCTATTACCATATTCTCATTCATATCAGACAACTTCAAACTCAATCTATTAGCACATTCAAGCGAGATAAAATAATGAGTAGCACTAGTATCAATAACAGAAACCAACTCAACATCATTAATAAAACAAGTACCTCGAATCAAGTTGTTCTTCTCTGGCACGTCGATACCACTCAAAGCAAACACTCTGCCACTGGTCTGAGCAGCAGTAGCCGTCTTCTTTGATTTCTGACACTTGGTACTGATGTGACCCTTCTCACCACAATTGAAACAGGTTAGACCATCATCCTTGCAATCAGTAGCTCTATGACCCTTCTTACCACACCTGTAGCACCTCAACACATTATTAGTACAAACATCAGCACAGTGACCTTGCTCGCCACACCTGTAACACTTCCCAGAAGCGGGAGCTGCTCCCCCACTTATCTTTTTCCCATCTAAAGCCTTCTGCTTCCCTTTGTCAGCTGAAGTCGTATAAGGTTTCCCCCTACACTGCCCTTTCTTCTCACTCAACTGTTTGTAGTGAGCAGATCGAGCTCGACCATCCTCATCGTAGATTCTGCTCTTGTCCACCAACTCAGCATACCTGCGGATCTGTTGATACCCAATACCTTGTTTAATCTATGGTCTCAACCCATTCTCGAACTTGAGGCACTTGGACATCTCAGCATCAACACGGTTGTAGTGAGGATAGAACTTCACCAGCTTCTCAAACTTCGCAGCATACTCTGCAACAGTCATGTCTCCTTGCTTCAGCTCAAGGAATTCCACCTCTCTCTTACCAGGAGCATCCTCTGGATAGTACTTTCCTAGAAATTCATGCTTGAACACAGCCCAGGTTATCACAGTGCCAACAGTCGTACCTCAAAAAAATTGCTTAATCGAAGACACGACCCTCGCGCGAAAGGCGCGGAACACGGTTCGACAGAGTCGCCACCGAACTTTATTTATCCCAAAAGAGGGAAAGGAAAATATCGAGAAAACCTTTAAGGGAGAGGATAAGAACATGGTCGTCGCAACCACATTCTGGGTGCGGGAGTCGGTTACGTGAGGGGAAGGAACGCGCACCCCCTCACGTCTGTTGTACTCAACGGGAACCTCTTGATTCGAATCGCGATACTCGTTAGCTAAGTTTGTTTGTTTTCTTCTCAAAAATAAATGCGGAAAGGTAAGATAAAAGGGAAAGATGCTAAAAGAAAAGTGGGTGGTTTTAGGATAGAGTGCTCGGCAAGATCATCGCAATCTTGTGCCTACATATGCTAATTCGAACGAGAATGAGTAATCAGAGCAATCGTAGTTCGACTATGGGGTTTGACGAAAAAAGATGGTAGTGTGGAAACGGGGGAAAAAGAAAAAGTATGCTCTCCAAGATCATCGCAATCTTGTGCCTACGTATCTTTAATCGGACGAGAGTAAAGAATCAGAGCAATCGTAGTTCGTGGTACGCCCACGAAAAGAGAAGAGTTAGTTTGTTTAGATGATAATTACTTGAACTTAAGAAAGATTCCTCGGGCCCAAGTAATCGGGAGAGTGAGTCAAAGATTTGGCTCTCTCTCGTTTTCATCTAAGGTGGTTGAGTTTGAAAAGGTTTGATGGTTTGAAAAGTGTTTTGGATGGTTGGACGGATGGTTGTCGAGTTGGATGTGTTTTAGAGGCGTCAATTGCTCACACACGAGTAAGAGGACTCGCACCCAAACAATCGAAGGAAGGTCAAAGACTTGAACCCCCATTTTTCACCTTGAAAGAGTTTCGATAGTTGTTAGTCGTTTTGAGGTTTGATTATGAAAGTCCGCTTGACGTGGGATCAAGGGTTTATTGTATGCGCTTGGTTATTTTGAAAAGGATTTGATTTGTTAAAAGAAGAGGCGTCAATTGCTCACACACGAGTAAGAGAACTCGCACCCAAACAATCGAAGGAAGATCAAAGACTTGAACCCCCATTTTTCACCTTAAAAGAGTTGCAATAGTTGTTAGTTGTTTTGAAGTTTGATTGTGAAAATCTGCTTGACGTTGGATCAAGGGTTTATTTGTATGCGAAGAGGTTAGTTTGAAAAGAGTTTGTTTAGAGGTTGATTTGAAAATGGCTCGACGACGAATCGAGGGTTTGGTTGAAAAGGGTTTGTTTGAAAATGGATTTGGTTAGAGGTTGATTTGAAAATGGGCTCGACGACGAATCGAGAGTTTGGTTGAAAAGGGTTTGTTTGAAAATGGCTCGACGACAAATCGAGAGTTTGATGGAAAAGGGTGTGAGAATCGATCCTAGTCCCTAGGGGTGCTTCTAGTAACGAAACCACGATGAATTGTGAGAGTGTGTGCATTAGGTTTATAGTGAATGCTAATGAGCAATCTACTTACGGGGGTGTTTTAAAAATGGCTCGATGATGAATCGAGAATTAGTTTGAAAATGGGTTGTCTATGCTAGTCCCTAGGGGTGCTCCTAGTAAACAAACCACAATCAAAGAAGGCACGAATGCGTACATCGGAATGGGAGAGGGGTACATGTAAAGTACAGGGGATGACATGAAATAAAAGGTCTCATTGTAAGGTAGCCCAAGAGAAAGTCGTGTGTGCGCGAAGTGTCCTAAACTAAGCCTTGAGCAAGAGTCGGACAAAAGCTCCAAGCAAAGGATAGTAACCAACAGTCCGCCAATTAGTCTTTTATTGTTTCGATATTTTTAGTGTGTTTTGATTAAGGTATGAACAAAGGAAATGGTTAGATGAACAAGTATGAATATAATATGGACAATATGAATAATAATCAAGATAATATTGACAAGAAAGTAAAGCAAGATAATATTTGACGGAAAGTAAAGTTAATTGTTAGTTGAGTAGTTGTTAGGAGCAAATGATACGGGACATGTAGCGCTAAACCATCCTAGCACGATCTATGACGAAGATCACACTATAGGAGGATGCGCAATTTGATCTTTATGCTAAAACACGATGGAGAAATGATATTGAGGATCATTCTCCAATGAAATCGTGCCACACGAAAAGAAAAGGTGAAGATCTCGTCTTAATCACAAACTTTCGTCGATTAATCGAAGGTAACCTATCACGATCCCAAAGTATAGAAAGAGATATCGATGATCGCTCACTACAGATTTGAAATAATGAAGGTTAATCAGTTCAATAATCAACATTTGTGAATAGAAAGACTTCATCAATCGAAAATGAAAAAGAAGATAGAAGAAAATGCGAAATGAAAATGAAATGGAAATAGAAAATAAATCGAAGTGGTCTCGTCTTAATCAAGATTTTAATCGAGAAATCGATAATCTATGATATTTGACTTTCATTGACCAACAAAAATAGAAAATAAGAAATGAAATGGAAATCGAAAAGAGATCGAAAATAAGAAAGGTCTCATCTTTACCAAGATCTTAAATCGATAAATCGATAATCTTTGGTTTTAGATTTTCATTGACCGATAAAAAAGAAAAAAGAAATAAAAAAGATAATAAGAAATGAAATGGAAATCGAAAAGAGATCGAAAATAAAAAAGTCTCATCTTTACCAAGATCTTAAATCGATAAATCGATAATCTTTGGTTTTAGATTTTCATCGACCGATAAAAAAGAAAAAAAATAAATGGCCTTATATTGATCAAGATTGTAGATCGATTTGAATAAATCAACTAGTCAAGATGCTTGTTATATCATTGGCCCAAAACGAAAATCGAAAGTCGAAATTGAACAAAACTTAAAAGAAAATTAACAATTAACAATTAAAATATGGAAGACTTCAAGAAACTACAAGCAAGAAACAAAACTAAGAAATCATTTTTTCATGAAAACTTAAAAAAGTTTATAATGTTAAAATAAAAAAAATAATAAAAGAAGAAAAGGGGGGATGCGCTGGACTTGGTGTGTGTGGATTCAAATGGGCTTCACAGCCCGTATACCCAAAGTGGTGCGTGTGCCTCAGTAGAACAAAAAAGTTTCACAACTCCATAAGACGATGGAAAAAACGGCTTATGTGACATTGTAATGAGATTCAACCTTAAAAAAAACTTAAATGAGGTGGCCTCTATCAACACCTCATCACTTCTTTTCTTCGTAAAATAGAGCAAACGAACACACACTGGCTAAAGAGAACTCCAAGGTCACGTCAAAACGAGAAAAACAAAAGGAGAAGATTGAGACGGCCGAGTCGGTCTCCACCCTTGTTCATCGATCTCACAGCTTCGGTCGCGGATTCGTTCAGGTTTGAAGTTTTGTCTATAGGTTTCGATTATTTTCTCTATTTCGATTCAAAGTTTGGTTTTACCCTTGTCTCAATTCATCTTCTTCTTTCTGTTGGTGATTTCTGAGTTTCAATTTTGAGGATGGGGTGTGGTTTTGATTTGGTTGTTGTTGGGTGGTTGGGGGATTTGGTGTTATGATTTTAGGGATTTGAGGGGTTGTTTGAAGGTTGAAGGAGAAGGTTGTGATTCGGGTTCAATGGAGGTTCGTAGTGAAGAGTTTTGGAAGAATTTGAGCAGAGGTTTGTGTCGCGGTGAGAATCGGATACCATAGCTATTATGTTAACTAGGATCACAAATCTTAAGGTTCACCACCGGTCTTTATTTTATCTGAAGGAAAGGGTTAAAGATCGAAAAAACCTAAGTTAAGAGAATCTAAGTTCGGGGGTTGGTTACGATTAGGGAAGGTGTTAGCATCCTAAACGTCTGTAGTACTCTACAGGAACCTTTTGTTTTATTTATGTTATCTATTATTTGCTTGCTAAGGGTATGTGCTAAAGGAAAGCTTGGGTTGATTGTTCAATTGGTGTTGAACAATATTTTTGAAAATGGAACTTGGTGTTGACCAAATTCTTTGATTTTTTTATTGAAAGATTGATTTTATTTTATTTTTGTTTTTATTAATTTATTAATTATCTATCTAAAGAAAAAGAGACGGTAAAAACAAATGACAATTACATATGAGGGCGAGGGATACATTTTATTAATGGGAAGTAAGAAAATGATTGAAATACTAAACAAGTAAATGTGGGTCCAAAACCAACCGAAATCGAATGGCAACTGGATTTAGCTTTGAAGCTAACTAAGAGTGAATTCATGTAAGAATCACTCTATGAGAAGTCAAGCAAATGACTATAAGCACTCAAATGGTTATCGAAAGTTAAATTAGATTTTAACTTCGAAATCGAAATGCAACGCTAAATAAATATAGTTCAGCATAAAAATCGATGAAAATCGCATTACCTTGCTACACTTAACGTGATCATCGCAATAGGGATTAAGAATGTGCGGATCTAAAAATTATAAAATAAAAAGTGCATAGAAAAAATAAATTTAACGTGTTAAAAAATATCAACAATGTCGCTAACACAAAATGTGATCATCGCAACCGGATCCAAATCGTGAGGATCTAAATTTATAAAACACATAGAAAAGGTAAATTTAGTGTGCAAAAAAAATCAACAATGGTGCTACGCAAAAAATGCGATCATCGCAACGGGATCGAATAATCCAAATGTCACGCATTATACACACCAATATGCGACTGCGTATCGACACGATTCAATCAAAATAATAAAAATAAATAAATACATAAATAAATAAAACAATGTATATTAAAAAATATTAAAACAATACGTGCCGGTTCACTGTTACAAAATCGCCGGTTATTATTAGCATCAACAAACAAACAGTATTATAATATAGTGACGAATGCAGTTTCAATATTCGTAACATGAAATTTTTATATTATATTAAAACAAAATATTCAGATTATATTATATATATTAAAACAAAAAGTATATACCTGTAACAAATTGGAACTACATGTTATCTGTTAGTCACTATGTATAAAAGCGGCGGCGGAATTCCTTTGGAACAACAACGGCAGAATAGTAACATATAAATATATATATATATAGATGGCAAAACACTACCGGTATCATTACATATTATATATGAGAATGTAAACCGAAACATGTATATAACAAAATACTTACCCGAGCTGAATATTATTTGTACTTATATAACATGAAACTGCAATCGGAGAGAAAGTCTCCTATTTCCCAGCCGCGCTACGTCCCTTTTTTTTTTGTCTTCTTTCGGCAACGATAACATGTGTATATATAGAGATTAAATTAGGGTTAATTTTAAATTGTCAATATTGTCCCTAATATCCAATTTAAGGCCCAAAATAAAATAATATTAAAAATTAAATAAACTTAAAACTAAATGAAATTTAAACAATTCAATTAAAATAAATTTAAAACAGAAACTAAAAATCCTATTTATTTATGAAAAACAATATTAATTAAAAATAAAAATAAATATTTAAAATAAAATAAATACTAATTATCCTATTTATCTATTCTAAACATTATTTAAATTAAAAATAAGAATAAAAGTGAAAATAAATATTTAAAATAAAATTAAAATAAAATGCTAATTACTATAATTATTTATTCTAAATAATATTAGTTAAAAAAGTAAAATAAACGGACCCCAAATAAATAAAAAACAGACGCGCAAGTGATCGAAAAAATAAATCGAGTACACTAAAATAGATCAGTACGAAATATACGACATGGAAAAATACCAAATTTTAGGGTAAAAAATTAGGGTGTGACAGATGCCCCTATTTAAGTTTCTTCTATCCGGAGATATGGAGATTGAAATCTTCGTCTCGACGTGATAGGAGAGACTTAAATACAAACATGCACAAGTTTTGGCCCTAAGATACCTTATGATATGATATGGAATGAAAGACAGAGATCCAAAAGTTACATCTGAAACATTTAGAAAAGCATTAAATGTACGGGTGAAGATTTGAAGACATATCTGGGAGAACGTCAGATAAGGAACATCATATTTGGAAAAAATATCAGATAATAAGGTCATATCTGGAAGAACCTCAGATAGACACAAAAGGGGTTTTGGAAAAGCATCAGAATAAAGTCACATATCCAGAAGAACATCGGATAAACAAGGTCATATCTGGAAGAACATCAGATAGACACAAAAGGGCTCTGGAAAAACATCACGAGCAGATACATCTGGGAAAATATCATACGGTAAAAGCAAGGTCATTCCGGAAAAGCATCAGAATAAACAAGGCGATATATCTGGAAGAACATCAGATAACAAAGGCATATCCGGAAAAACATCGGATAGATTTCGAAAAAGCATCAGAATCGATATGAATATCTGGAAAAACGTCAGACAGGTTCTGGAAGAACATCAGAATAAAAGTACATATCCGGAAGAACATCGGAGCGATTCCGAAAAAGCATCAGAATCAAAGGTAATATCTGGAAGAACATCAGATAGGTTCAACAATATCTGTTTAGTAGGTGCCAAGTAAGTTGGACTTTGACCACAAGGTAAGACGTGGATAACAATACGACCCATGGAGAATGCAAATGAGTGCAAATGATGGATGACACTCTTTCTATGCATATGTATATGAATTATGCAGATGATATATGATCAAATGCAAATGTAAATGCAGATGTTAACGACACGGCTCAACACTTTTGTGGAAAAGACAAGACTGGAAGACTGATTCCTCAACACGGAGATCACTGCCATTCTGCTCTGGGACTAAAGATGCTACTGAACGCAACTCTGCCACACTGGTAAACTGTATCAAATTGATGATCCTTATAGGAAACGTGGAAAACTGCATGGGGATTCTTCAACTTAATTGCCCCCGGCCTCCAATTGATGCTGGAAGTGACTGAATTACTGTACGCTTGGAAAGCTTGCCCCAGTATGAGTCTTGAAAAATTTCTGAATAAACCAAATCGGAGAAGGACCTGCACCTGAACCATAAATCTTGAACTGATTCTTCAATAAGATATGGAAAGAACTTGCCCCTGATTAGATCACCGACCAAGTTTCTCAACTATTTGTAAATTCCTTAAGAGGAAGCCAGTTTGCAAACAAAAGGGTTCATACAAACATAGTAAATGTAAAATTTATGCAACCTTTGAAATCAAAATCATTTTTAGAAAGATGCAAAGCACAATGAGTCATCGGTCAGAACACGGCGTTTCAAGACACTAAAGTTAAAAGTTTAAGCAAAAGGTGTAATGCCAAAACAAATGATCCGCAAAGATCTTTAGGAGTCAGTTTACGCAACCTTAATGTAGTATGCTTTCAAAATAACCTTGCTTCAATTAGGTATTTTGAGGGTTGTAACGTGGTCTGGTTCACGGTTTAAGAAACAAAGGATAAAGGCTCAAAGTTTATTTGTACCCACCCAATCTTCATGATGATCTTCAGTCCTACGCTCAGTTAACTCAAACTATGCACTCAAGTTCCCATAGGTTAGGAATTGCGCTGATGATGGTCCAGAAGTCAATGAACTTGAGATGGTAGTCACTTCTTCCTTACAACTTTTGGTTGTCATACAAGCTTGTTCTTATTTCTCTTTGTATAAGGTAAGGTTATGAGCTTCCCATCTTTCTTAGCTTTTGCCTCGAAAGGGACTCGGCTCATTCTTTGAGTAAGGATTTCTTGACGATCCTTCTTTGTTTATCACTTTGGGAACAACTTGTACAACATTTATTCATCTAATTTGGAAGAGTTGAAAGGTTGTGAATGTCTGACTTAATGATTACGGTGAACCATCATTGACGTTTTGACTTGAAAGACATCTTCGACACTTGCTTGCTGTGTGCGAAGGAAAACTTGTGAATGCAAACTTTTGTTGAAAGGTGTCTTGCATGAAGCTCTTGTATTTGAATGCACGATCAAGTTAACTGAGAACTACCCTGGCCCAGGTTAAGATTGCGGGTTTTTATTTGTAAATAAAAGAAACTCCTACTTCAAGGCTCAAAGGGGTAGACAAAGGGGTATCTTCCTTATTTCTCCACTGTTTGGGAATTGAAACAATGCCTTACATCCTCAGCAAAGTTTTGATTTGAAAGCATACCGACAACAATTATGAGTATTTTGTATTCATCATCCTCCCTCCAATCTTTGCATAATCAGAAGAAAGTGGAAAAGAGATAAAATATATTTTTTGTTTTTGTTTTTTTTTTGGATAAAGCGTAAAGATGTAAATAACAAAAGCAAATGAATTGAATCCAAAAGTTGTAATGCTCATTTTATTAATTATGAAAGTACAAACATAAGTCGAAAGCAAACATCTAATACAAAGAAGGAAAATGCAAACAATAAGAAACATGGCTTAGTGACTAATCAGAAACAAAGATGAGTTGTCCTGTCTGAAACACTGGCTTTTTGGAAGATAGTCTGCTGAAGTCAAGTGAAGCTTCACTTGGCATGCTCTGGCAGAGGATTCGTCTGGACATTAGGATTGGTGTCACGAAAGTTGATGATTCCGACCTTAATCAAGTCACACACTCTAGCCTTTAGTGCATAGCAATGTTCCAAGTCGTGGCCTGCGGCACCTTCATGGAATGCACAGTGGAGATCAGATCTGAATCCAGGTGGAAGTGGATCTGGAGGAGGAGGCAAAGCCTTAGTAGTTATCAAACCTTTCTGAACCAGACCAGGATATAATTCAGGAATGATTTCCCAAGCAGAGTCAAACCCTTTTTAGCCACAATCTTGGACTTTATACAAGATAGATAAGTACTTCCCCAGCGGAATTAGCCTCCTCTTAGGCTTCATATAATGATATCCCCAGTGAAGTCGCCATTTCTGTCGCGGTGAGAATCGGATACCATAGCTATTATGTTAACTAGGATCACAAATCTTAAGGTTCACCACCGGTCTTTATTTTATCCAAAGGAAAGGGTTAAAGATCGAAAAAACCTAAGTTAAGAGAATCTAAGTTCGGGGGTTGGTTACGATTAGGGAAGGTGTTAGCATCCTAAACGTCTATAGTACTCTACAGGAACCTTTTGTTTTATTTATGTTATCTATTATTTGCTTGCTAAGGGTATGTACTAAAGGAAAGCTTGGGTTGATTGTTCAATTGGTGTTGACCAATATTTTTGAAAATGGAACATGGTGTTGACCAAATTCTTTGATTTTTTTATGAAAGATTGATTTTATTTTATTTTTGTTTTTATTAATTTATTAATTATCTATCTAAAGAAAAAGAGACGGTAAAAACAAATGACAATTACACATGAGGGCGAGGGATACATTTTATCAATGGGAAGTAAGAAAATGATTGAAATACTAAACAAGTAAATGTGGGTCCAAAACCAACCGAAATCGAATGGCAACTGGATTTAGCTTTAAAGCTAACTAAGAGTTGATTCATGTAAGAATCACTCTATGAGAAGCCAATCAAATGACTATAAGCACTCAAACGGTTATCGGAAGTTAAATTAGATTTTAACTCCGAAATCGAAATGCAACGCTAAACAAATATAGTTCAGCATAAAAATCGATGAAAATCGCATTACCTTGCTACACTTAACGTGATCATCGCAATAGGGATTAAGAATGTGCGGATCTAAAAATTATAAAATAAAAAGTGCATAGAAAAAATAAATTTAACGTGTTAAAAAATATCAACAATGTCGCTAACACAAAATGTGATCATCGCAACCGAATCCAAATCGTGAGGATCTAAATTTATAAAACACATAGAAAAGGTAAATTTAGTGTGCAAAAAAATCAACAATGGTGCTACGTAAAAAATGCGATCATCGCAACGGGATCGAATAATCCAAATGTCACGCATTATACACACCAATATGCGACTGCGTATCGACACGATTCAATCCAAATAATAAAAATAAATAAATACATAAATAAATAAAACAATGTATATTAAAAAATATTAAAACAATACGTGCCGGTTCACTGTTACAAAATCGCCGGTTATTATTAGCATCAACAAACAAACAGTATTATAATATAGTGACGAATGCAGTTTCAATATTCGTAACATGAAATTTTTCTATTATATTAAAACAAAATATATTGAGATTATATTATATATATTAAAACAAAAAGTATATACCTGTAACAAATTGGAACTACATGTTATCTGTTAGTCACTATGTATAAAAGCGGCGGCAGAATTCCTTTGGAACAACAACGGCAGAATAGTAACATATAAATATATATATAAATGGCAAAACATTATCGGTATCATTACATATTATATATGAGAATGTAAACCGAAACATGTATATAACAAAATACTTACCCGAGCTGAATATTATTTGTACTTATATAACATGAAACTGCAATCGGAGAGAAAGTCTCCTATTTCCCAGCCGCGCTACGTCCCTTTTTTTTTTGGTCTCCTTTCAACAACGATAACATGTATATATATAGAGATTAAATTAGGGTTAATTCTAAATTGTCAATATTGTCCCTAATATCCAATTTAAGGCCCAAAATAAAATAATATTAAAAATTAAATAAACTTAAAACTAAATGAAATTTAAACAATTCAATTAAAATAAATTTAAAACAGAAACTAAAAATCCTATTTATTTATGAAAAACAATATTAATTAAAAATAAAAATAAATATTTAAAATAAAATAAATACTAATTATCCTATTTATCTATTCTAAACATTATTTAAATTAAAAATAAGAATAACAATGAAAATAAATATTTAAAATAAAATAAAAATAAAATGCTAATTACTATAATTATTTATTCTAAATAATATTAGTTAAAAAAGTAAAATAAACGGACCCCAAATAAATAAAAAACAGACGCGCAAGTGATCGAAAAAATAAATCGAGTACACTAAAATAGATCAGTACGAAATATACGACATGGAAAAATACCAAATTTTAGGGTCAAAAATTAGGGTGTGACAGTTTGTTGGTTCTTTCGCCTGTCAAAATGAAGAGAAATGGGGTTTATTTATAAGTGGGATTGAAGGGTATTGTGGGAAGATTGAGAGGAATTTGTGAGCTGGAAATTTTGATTTTTGCAGTGTGTATAGCGTGAGTGGAAATTGGTTTTTTTTGTCGTATCATCCGTGAATCCTGGTTGTGCGACTTGTGCGTGATTCATCTTGTAGTGGCTGCTATGAAACGGTTTGAGTCTCTGTTTAATTGTTGTCGGCTGTACGTGGCTTTTGTATCATGATGTGGGGTCCTTGTTTTGAAATTATGAGGCGTAGTCAGTGGCATGTGCGAACGATTTGTGGTGAAAGATGCTGAAGGTTTTGGCAATATGTTTGTTGGCAAAGTCGTGGTGTTGTGCTGCTTTGTGAATCCTCTGCACAAATAGGCTTGTAACGGTTTGTGTGGCTGCGAGATGCATTTTGAATTTGTTTTCTTTGGTTTGCAAGAAATACAGGTTCGTTGTAGTGGGTTGCAGTTTGTACGTTGCTGGTGTTTTGCCGTAGTATGCGTTGTGAAGGATTGTTGGTGGGGTCGGTTTGCAGGTTTGTACATGATGGTTGATGCAAAGGTATGGGTAAAGAATATGTCTTAACAAACCGTGATTTTGTGTCAAATGTGGATCGTGTAATTCTATACTCAACTTTATGAGCTTTTTTTTCTCTTTTTTTTTATTTGTAATTTGTAATAGTAATGGGCTTTTCTATTTAAGGAAAATGGACTTTACAACTTTTTGTGAATTGAAGCAAGGCTTGCAATTGAGATCAAAATGAACCAAACCTTGAATGTTGTTTAAACCTTGAAATATAGCTCAAAGTGAATTGAAGCAAGGCTTGAATTAATCTTGTACTTGAGATAAACTAAGACTTTGAATTAATGGATCCATCTGAAGTTAGCCATCTGACTGTCAGTAAACTATAACCTCCATTATGAACCAAATGAGCACCAAATGGCTTGAGATCAAAAGAATTATGAATGGACTCCAAAACATTGTGCACAACCCTAACATGGATCCTCAAACACAAGTACCTGAATCACACACACCCTGGCCTTGATCATGAAATAAATTCTTGCCTGACCAACACACCCCTGACTAGATATCCTCAAATGAAAGACATACTTAAGCCACTGGAAAACGACATATTTTTTGGATTTTCTGGATAATAGTTAGTGGATGGAGTGTACAGATGAAAATTATACACAGGTAGGACAAATTTGGGGTATGACAGATGCCCCTATCTAATTAGCTTGAACCTAGTAAGATGAATGGCTACGACATTCGTTCTTTCGAGGTAGAAGTCAATTAGATATGAAGAAGACCGCGCATTTGTCCGAAAAGAAAGAAAATGCTTGGGAAGTGAAACAATGGATCAATCTTGCAAAGGTCGTTATCACCAAAAGGATGATAACATGAAATTCTGACACCAAAAGGATGATAGATCTATCACCAAAAGGATGATAGTAACACACACACACACAGACCCTTCCGCCCAAAGGATGAAAATGAGGTCAAAGCCTGCTATTACCAAAAGGATAATAGGGCACACACACAGACCCTTCCACCAAAAGAATGAAAACGAGGTCAAAGCCTGCTATTACCAAAAGGATAATAGGGCACACACACACAGACCCTTCCACCAAAAGGATGAAAATGAGGTCAAAGCCTGCTATTACCAAAAGGATAATAGGGCACACACACACACACAGACCCTTCCACCAAAAGGATGAAAATGAGGTCAAAGCTTGCTATTACCAAAAGGATAATAGGGCACACACACACACACAGACCCTTCCACCAAAAGGATGAAAATGAGGCCAAGCCTGCTATTACCAAAAGGATAATAGGGCACACACACACAGACCCTTCCACCAAAAGGATGAAAATGAGGTCAAAGCCTGCTATTACCAAAAGGATAATAGGGCACACACACACAGACCCTTCCACCAAAAGGATGAAAATGAGGTCAAAGCCTGCTATTACCAAAAGGATAATAGGGCACACACACACACACAGACCCTTCCACCAAAAGGATGAAAATGAGGTCAAAGCCTATTATTACCAAAAGGATAATAGGGCACACACACAGACCCTTCCACCAAAAGGATGAAAATGAGGTCAAAGCCTGCTATTACCAAAAGGATAATAGGGCACACACACACAGACCCTTCCACCAAAAGGATGAAAATGAGGTCAAAGTCTGCTATTACCAAAAGGATAATATGGCACACACATACAGACCCTTCCACCAAAAGGATGAAAATGAGGTCACATCCTGCTATTACCAAAAGGATAATAGGGCACACACGCACACAGACCCTTCCACCAAAAGGATGAAAATGAGGTCAAAGCCTGCTATTACCAAAAGGATAATAGGGCACACACACATAGACCCTTCCACCAAAAGGATGAAAATGAGGTCAAAGCCTACTATTACCAAAAGGATAATAGGGCACACACACACAGACCCTTCCACCAAAAGGATGAAAATGAGGTCAAAGCCTGCTATTACCAAAAGGATAATAGGGCACACACGCACACAGACATCTGACACCAAAAGGATGACATACCTATCACCAAAATGATGATAGTGGACACAACTTACTACTACCAAAAGGATAATAGCAAGCAAAATGATAACAAAGGCTGTCACTCACCAAAAAGATGACACACAAACCAAGGGTTCACGGATCGGTGACACCAAAAGGATGACGGATCAAACAACACAAGTTGCTACCACCAAAAGGATGATAGGAACTTCCCACTTGCGAGGACCAACACCAAAAGGATGTAGGTTAGGTTGAAATGACATGAGTGTTTAGGGATTGAAACAATGCCTGTACATCATCGACGAGATTTTGTCTGAAAGCATATAGTTTGCAATTATGGGTATTTCGTTGTAATCATCCTCCCTCCAATCATTGCTAACAGCAGTTTGATATAGAGAGTGAAGTGGATAAATATGTCAGTGTTTTGCAGTAAATGGAAAAAATGAGTGAATACGACATGACTGATTCAAAACATGCATAGTTACTACATTAATAAACCAAATATGAAAGGAAATGTTCAAAGCATACAACACTTAAATAAATAAAGACAAAATACAAGAATGCAAATGATGGGATGGCAACATGACTGCCTTCTTCAGGGAAATGAACTTGACATGATTTGACTTGACTTGATGCTGGCACTAGTTTGGCGGCGGCATAGGGTTTTTGATGACATTTGGAGCCCTCCCATTGAACGTGAGAAACTTTGAATCGATCATGTCCTGAACCTTGTGTTTGAAAGCTCTGCAGTCCTCGATCGTATGCCCTGGAGCACCCTTATGAAACTCGCAATAAGCATTAGCATCATAATCTGGGGGAATGACAGTTGGAGGAGCTAGGTCCCTCAGAACGATTGCCCTCTTCTCCATCAATTGAGCAAAGATCTGAGCATATGACGTAGGTAGGCGATCAAAGTCTCTATCTAACCTCCTTGTCCTCTGTTGATTAGGCTGACGTTGTCGAGCAGCTTTCTGTTGTTGATATTGAGGAGGATACTGAAATCCTTGTTGATTGTAGGATTGTTGCTGAGGAGCCTGTTGTTGAGGCATTGGAGCTAGAATAGCTTGAACCGCTGGCTGATAAGGTATTGGTGCATATTGCGCAGTAGCAACATATGGATACTGGAAGTAGGGAAGTGGAAAAGGCATTGGAGCGGGAGCTTGCCCTTTCTGAGTAGAGACGGCATTTGTTTCGCCCTCTTTCTTTTTGTATCCATTGAAGGGCTTCTTGACTGAAGACTGACTGCTAGAACCTCCTTGGATCTTTCCACTTTTCAGACATTTTTTATTTCTCTCACCGACAATTACCAAATCAGAGAAACCGGCAGAAACATTACCAATCAACTTCTCATAGTATTGGCCTTGCAAAGTACCCATGAAGATGTCAATCAGTTCACGGTCAACCAGAGGTGGATGCACTCTTGCAGCTAGCTCTCTCCAGCATTGCGCGTACTTCTTAAAGGATTCGTTGTCCTTTTGAGCCATACTCTGAAGTTGAGTACGGTTCGGAGCAAGGTCAGTGTTGTATTTGTATTGCTTGACGAATGCATCAGCTAGCTCATCCCAAGTGCGTACATTACTACGCTCCAGCTGCATATACCATTCAAGAGATGCTCCAGACAAGCTGTCCTAGAAGCAATGAATCATCAGCTTTTCGTCTTTGGCATAAGCAGCCATCTTGCGGCAGTATGTTTTCAGATGAATGTGTGGACAACTGAGGCCTTTGTACTTCAGGAATTCCTGTACCTTGAACTTGGGAGGAATGACAACATCTGGCACTAAACACATTTCCAGAGCATTCAGAGATTTTGAGTTGCGCCCCTCCATGACTCAGAGTTTTTCAGCTAGATCATGACACATCTTGATAGCTTCAGAGTCCTGAGCCGCAGTAGGATTGGCAAGTGGGATAGCAGCATGATAGTTTTCAACTTCATCGTACTGATCTAACAAATTTTCTTCAGCATGAGGAATAGGAATCTGAGTGACAACAGGTTGGGCTTGCGGAATAGCTCCAACAGTAACTCCAGATGTTGGAAGTGGTTGAGAAATGACTCCTTCACCAGCAGGAGAGAAGTTCATAGGTATCCCATAATTGATAGGGTTGGGAACAGGAACCGAGAGCCTTGAGGGTGACCCTTGCACAGGAAAAATATTGTTGGCAGCAGTGGCTTCACGCAGTTCTTCTTCTTTTCTGGCCATCTTGATGGCTTCGAGAATCTGGCCAATCTTTCCCTTGCTAGAGTCCAACTCTTCTCTGAAGGCGGCCTGCTCTTGTTGAATTTGCTCCATCATATGTCTAGTGTTGGCTCGAGTTGCGTACTGGTGTCGAGGAATCAGCTTGATTTACTGGAGAAGGAAGGAAGTTGAAGTGAGATTCTGAGGTTGAAATGCAATGCAAGATGTATAACAGATGCAATGCAATGCAATGTGATGCAATGCAAGATGTAAGATCCAGGATTGCAGGATCAGACAGCTTCAAACAGTTCTGAGGTTGGCCGGATGAACGGGTCAAGAACCACAGCTCGGATCAAAGAAAACCCACGGGTAAATTTCTAAAATAGGTAGGTGCCTAGAGTTACGGATATATTTCGAAAACATTATAGCCACGACAAAGATTTGTCCGACTGTAATATTCTCGAAATAATCTCGTCTATGTGAGGTCTTCGTTTCTTCCCCACGAGAAAGATTCCTCGGAGGCGTCCACTACACAACCATCGACACACAGGTTCTAAATAGGGTTCTCAGAATCCTAGATCGAGGTCGAGAATATTACTGTCAGGAAGTAATACGTTCGAGGGATCTCATCTGATTGGGGCGTTCGCATTAACCCACAAGGAGTTAACACTACTAACCACCATGGATAAATAGGTTAATGGTCCTTAGGATCAACGACTCACCTCAAAAATATTACCGCCATGGCAAAGATTCACCACAACAATAATATCTCCAAGGGAATCTACTCCAAGCGGGGTTGTCGCTTCAACTCACGCGGAAGAGACCACGCAAGCCTACACTACACAACCACCATCCTAATCCTAGGTTTTTTCTCGACTCGGGTGTAGAGCCATCTCACAAAGTTCCCAATGTCAGAACAACCCAACAATGTCACGAAAGGTAACACAGATAAGAAAATAGGAAAGCAAGTAAGTAAGCAAACGAGAAGAAAATAGATAAACAAAACTAACGAACTCGCGATTCTAATCAAGATAGGCTTGACTCCCTCTTGCATGGAGCAAAATGGTCCCCAGCAGAGTCACCAGCTGTTGCACCTCAAAAAAAACGCTTAATCGAAGACACGACCCTCGCACAAAAGGCGCGGAACTGTTCGACAGAGTCGCCACCGAACTTTATTTATCCCAAAAAGAGGGAAAGGAAAATATCGAGAAAACCTTTAAAGAGAAAGATAAGAACATGGTCGTCGCAACCACATTCTGGGTTCGGGAGTCGGTTACGTGAGGGGAAGGTACGCGCACCCCCTTACGTCCGTTGTACTCAACGGGAACCTCTTGATTCGAATCGCGATACTCGTTAGCTAAGTTTGTTTATTTTCTTCTAAAAAATAAATGCGGAAAGGTAAGATAAAAGGGAAAAGATGCTAAAGGAAAAGTGGGTGGTTTTAGGATAGAGTGCTTGGCAAGATCATCGCAATCTTATTCCTATGTATGCTCATTCAGACGATAATGAGTAATCAGAGGAATCGTAGTTCGACTACGGGGTTTGACGGAAAAAGATGGTAGTGTGGAAACGGGGGAAAAAGAAAAAGTATGCTCGCCAAGATCATCGCAATCTTGTGCCTACGTATCTTTAATTGGACGAGAGTAAAGAATCAGAGCAGTCGTAGTTCGTGGTACGCCCACGAAAAGAGAAGAGTTGGTTTGTTTAGATGACAATTACTTGAACTTAAGAAAGATTCCTCGGGCCCAAGTAATCGGGAGAGTGAGTCAAAGATTTGGCTCTCTCTCTTTTTCATCAAAGGTGGTTGAGTTTGAAAAGGTTTGATGGTTTGAAAAGTGTTTTGGATGGTTGGACGGATGGTTGTCAAGTTGGATGTGTTTTAGAGGCATCAATTTCTCACACACGAGTAAGAGAACTCGCACCCAAACAATCGAAGGAAGATCAAAGACTTGAACCCCCATTTTTCACCTTGAAAGAGTTTCGATAGTTGTTAGTCGTTTTGAGGCTTGATTATGAAAGTCTGCTTGATGTGGGATCAAGGGTTTATTGTATGCGCTTGGTTATTTTGAAAAGGATTTGATTTGTTAAAAGAAGAGGCGTCAATTGCTCATACACGAGTAAGAGAACTCGCACCCAAACAATCGAAGGAAGATCAAAGACTTGAACCCCCATTTTTCACCTTAAAAGAGTTGCGATAGTTGTTAGTTATTTTAAGTTTGATTGTGAAAATTCGCTTGACGTTGGATCAAGGGTTTATTTGTATGCAAAGAGGTTAGTTTGAAAAGAGTTTGTTTAGAGGTTGATTTGAAAATGGCTCGACGAAGAATCGAGAGTTTGGTTAAAAAGGGTTTGTTTGAAAATGGATTTGGTTAGAGGTTGATTTGAAAATGGGCTCGACGACGAATCGAGAGTTTGGTTGAAAAGGGTTTGTTTGAAAATGGCTCGACGACGAATCGAGAGTTTGATGGAAAAGGGTGTGAGAATCGATCCTAGTCCCTAGGGGTGCTTCTAGTAACGAAACCACGATGAATTGTGAGGGTGTGTGCATTAGGTTTATAGAGAATGCTAATGAGCAATCGACTTACGGGGGTGTTTTAAAAATGGCTCGATGACGAATCGAGAATTAGTTTGAAAATGGGTTGTCTATGCTAGTCCCTAGGGGTGCTCCTAGTAAACAAACCACAATCAAAGAAGGCACGAATGCATACATCGGAATGGGAGAGTGGTACATGTAAAGTACAGGGGATGACATGAAATAAAAAGTCTCATTGTAAGGTAGCCCAAGAGAAAGATGTGTGTGTGCGATGTGTCCTAAATTAAGCCTTGAGCAAGAGTCGGACAAAAGCTCCAAGCAAAGGATAGTAACCAACAGTCCACCAATTAGTCTTTTATTGTTTCGAAATTTTTAGTGTGTTTTGATTAAGGTATGAACAAAGGAAATAGTTAGATGAACAAGTATGAATATGATATGAACAATATGAATAATAATCAAGATAATATTGACAAGAAAGTAAAGCAAGATAATATTTGACGGAGTTGTTAGGAGCAAATGATACGGGACATGTAGCGCTAAACCATCGTAGCACGATCTATGACGAAGATCACACTATAGGAGAATGCGCAATTTGATCTTTGTGCTAAAACACGATGGAGAAATGATATTGAGGATCATTCTCCAATGAAATCGTGCCACACGAAAAGAAAAGGTGAAGATCTCGTCTTAATCACAAACTTTCGTCGATTAATCGAAGGTAACCTATCACGATCCCAAAGTATAGAAAGAGATCTCGATGATCACTCACTACAGATTTGAAATAATGAAGGTTAATCGCTTCAATAATCAACATTCGTGAATAAAAAGAGTTCATCGATCGAAAATGAAAAAGAAGATAGAAGAAAATGCGAAATGAAAATGAAATGGAAATAGAAAATAAATCGAAGTGGTCTCGTCTTAATCAAGATTTTAATCGAGAAATCGATAATCTATGATATTTGACTTTCATTGACCAACAAAAATAGAAAATAAGAAATGAAATGGAAATCGAAAAGAGATCGAAAATAAGAAAGGTCTCATCTTTACCAAGATCTTAAATCGATAAATCGATAATCTTTGGTTTTAGATTTTCATTGACCGATAAAAAAGAAAAAATAAATAAAAAAAGATAATAAGAAATGAAATGGAAATCGAAAAGAGATCGAAAATAAAAAAAGTCTCATCTTTACCAAGATCTTAAATCGATAAATCGATAATCTTTGGTTTTAGATTTTCATTGACCGATAAAAAAGAAAAAAAATAATTAGCCTCATATTGATCAAGATTGTAGATCGATTTGAATAAATCAACTAGTCAAGATGCTTATTATATCATTGGCCCAAAACGAAAATCGAAAGTGGAAATTGAACAAAACTTAAAAGAAAATTAACAATTAACAATTAAAATATGGAAGACTTCAAGAAACTACAAGCAAGAAACAAAACTAAGAAATCATTTTTTCATGAAAACTTAAAAAAGTTTATAATGTTAAAATAAAAAAAATAATAAAAGAAGAAAAGGGGGGGATGCGCTGGACTTGGTGTGTGTGGATTCAAATGGGCTTCACAGCCCGTATACCCAAAGTGGTGTGTGTGCCTCAGTAGAACAAAAAAGTTTCACAACTCCATAAGACGATGGAAAAAACGGCTTATGTGACATTGTAATGAGATTCAACCTTAAAAAAAACTTAAATGAGGTGGCCTCTATCAACACCTCATCACTTCTTTTCTTCGTAAAACTGAGCAAACGAACACACACTGGCTAAAGAGAACTCCTAGGTCACGTCAAAACGAGAAAAACAAAAGGAGAAGATTGAGACGGCCGAGTCGATCTCCACCCTTGTTCGTCGATCTCACAGCTTCGGTCGCGGATTCGTTCATGTTTGAAGTTTTGTCTGTGGGTTTCGATTATTTTTTCTATTTCGATTCAAAGTTTGGTTTTACCTTTGTCTCAATTCATCTTCTTCTTTCTATTGATGATTTCTGAGTTTCGATTTTGGGGATGGGGTGTGGTTTTGATTTGGTTGTTGTTGGGTGGTTGGGGGATTTGGTGTTATGATTTGAGGGATTTGAGGGGTTGTTTGAAGGTTGAAGGAGAAGATTGTGATTCGGGTTCAATGGAGGTTTGTGGTGAAAGAATTTGAGCAGAGGTTTGTTGGTTCTTCCGCCTGTCAAAATGAAGAGAAAGGGGGTTTATTTATAAGTGGGATTGAAGGGTATTGTGGGAAGATTGAGAGGAATTTGTGAGCTGGAAATTCTGATTTTTGCAGTGTGTATAGCGTGAGTGGAAATTGTTTTTTTTTTGCCGTATCATTCGTGAATCCTGGTTGTGCGACTTGTGCGTGATTCATCTTGTAGTGGCTGTTATGAAACGGTCTGATTCTCTGTGTAATTGCTATCGGTTGTACGTGGCTTTTGTATCATGATGTGGGGTCCTTGTTTTGAAATTATGAGGTGTAGTCAGTGGTATGTGCGAACGATTTGTAGTGAAAGATGCTGAAGGTTTTGGCAATATGTTGGTTGGCAAGGTCGTGGTGTTGTGCTGCTTTGTGAATCCTCTGTACAAATAGGCTTGTAACGGTTTGTGTGGCTGCGAGATGCGTTTTGAATTTGTTTTCTTTGGTTTGCAAGCAATACAGGTTCGTTGTAGTGGGTTTCGGTTTGTACGTGGCTGGTGTTTTGCCGTAGTATGCGTTGTGAAGGATTGTTGGTGGGGTCGGTTTGCAGGTTTGTACATGATGGTTGCTGCAAAGGCATGGGTAAAGAATATGTCTTAACAAACCGTGATTTTGTGTCAAATGTGGGTCGTGTAATTCTATACTCAACTTTATGAGCTTTTTTTTCTCTTTTTTTTTAGATTTTTTTAATTTGTAATAGTAATGGGTTTTTTTATTTAAGGAAAATGGACTTTACAACTTTTTGTGAATTGTGTTTGGAATTCGTACCCCTCATTTGTAACGTCTTGCAATTGAGATCAAAATGAGCCAAACCTTGAATGTTGTCTAAACCTTGAAATATAGCTCAAAGTGAATTGAAGC
Source organism: Lathyrus tuberosus (assembly GCA_022829125.1). Classification (NCBI taxonomy): domain Eukaryota; kingdom Viridiplantae; phylum Streptophyta; class Magnoliopsida; order Fabales; family Fabaceae; genus Lathyrus; species Lathyrus tuberosus. Next base: position 40,539,859 of record JALAZF010000002.1, read on the forward strand.
AAGGCTTGAATTAATCTTGTACTTGAGATAAACTAAGACTTTGAATTAATGGATCCATCTGAAGTTAGCCATTTGACTGTCAGTAAACTATAACCTCCATTATGAACCAAATGAGCACCAAATGGCTTGAGATCAAAAGAATTATGAATGGACTCCAAAAAATTGTGCACAACCCTAACATGGATCCTCAAACACAAGTACCTGAATCACACACACCCTGGCCTTGATCATGAAATAAATTCTTGCCTGACCAACACACCCCTGACTGGATATCCTCAAATGAAAGACAGACTTAAGCCACTGGAAAACGACATATTTTTTGGATTTTCTGGATAATAGTTAGTGGATGGAGTGTACAGATGAAAATTATACACAGGTAGGACAAATTTGGGGTATGACACCAACATTTTCCAGTCTCTGACGGGTGTTATCCCACCAATCATCAGCCTCTTCTGACAACATATGAGTTCCAAACTTAACTTGTTGCGCGTCAGTACATCCCATCCCTCGGAAGATCTTCTCAATCGCCTTCAGCCACTTGTGTGCACTTGCTGGATCGTGAGTACCCTCAAACTCCGGCAGATTGTTCCTCTTAAACTCCCCCAAAGCACGAAACTCATCTGGAACTCCACCATTCGGATTGAGTTACGCCACCACATTAGCAATTGATTCCAAAGCATCAACAATAGCACGATCATTTGTCCCAGCCATCCTGCACACCACCAACAAGGTTAGAAGAAACAAAACATCGACAGTGTACACACACTCGTCGACTGACAGGGGACTGACATCACGTAAAGACTTGGCAGAACGGGCCGACCTGCTCTGATACCACTAATGTAACACCCTTTTCTACCCCGCGAATATACACGACAAAATACACAAATTATCAGAGTAAAAATCACCTCAGAAGGGTGCACATTTCTCAATAAACTCAAAATAAAACGCAAATTGCTCCGTAAACAATAGGTTTCCACAAAATAAATCAAAAGCCATCAAAATAGTAGCGGAACCACCATAACCACAATAATCCAAAATTAAAAGGGTTTTCATTAAAAGCCATAATAATCAAATAACAACAAAAATAACAACTCAACATGGTTCGACTCAACGACCCAACCCGATGTTACAATGTCAGAGCAAGACCCTCTACATCGACCAAAAGCAAATAAACTCCAAAAGTCCTCGAAGGCATCCACAGCTAAGCCTGATCACGTGCACGTTACCCACATGGAGGTAACATTCAAACAGGCAGGGTGAGTAATCATAATTCATTATAATCAATATAAAAACAAGTTATGCATAAAATGGCGTCATCATCATATACAACATCATCAGAGTCATCACAAGGAAAACATCAAAACACAACATCATAAATATCAACAAATGCTACATAAATGCAATGCACAACAAGACTCATACATGTGGTACCAATCGTCACAGTCGATGGACACTTAGGCCATCACCCTCCAAAGATCCCCGTCATTAGGATCGGTTCCACACAAGAACCGGAGCACGTAAAAACCACCTCACATCCTCACAATGGGATAGAAGCCACAATAGACCAAAGTCTAACATCATTACTAAAATGCTATGAATGCATGATACACAACGTCATAATCATCATCATCAATAAAATCATTATGTGCATCATCATTCATCAATTCTCATGTCAATCATGTCATCATATATTCATCAAAACATCATGATATCATCAACTCATAATCCTCAATAACATCATGGTAAATCATTAGAAAAATCACAATATCAAAACATCACGACAGCACAGAATCATAACAAAATTTTGCGAACAGCAGGCATTCGCTATTGAGTTTGCTGTGCGAACCTGTTCGCTCGGACCTTCGCTTTGTGAAGCTGACAACAAATCCCCATCCCCATACAAAAATCAGAGAGGCTTCCCCTCTGTCCCTCCTCGCTACCTCCATTCACTTTGTGAAGCCACTCGCTTGGACATTCGCTGTGCGAGCTAAAAACCACCCTTCAGAAACCATCCCAGTATCATCACACAAATTATCGTGCATTCGCTGCGCTGCTCGCTTTGCGAGGCTGGGCGAGTGTTCACCTTGCGAAGGAATGGTTCGCTTTGCGAACTTGCGATTTTAGGAAATCGCTGCTACGTATCAGTAGCACAACAGGTCCAAAACCCCTTACGATTTCAACCCCAATTAGCCCAAAAACATCCCTACAACGTTCCTAATGCATCGTGAAAATCAAAGGCATAAAACCTACGTCTATTAGGTCGATTCATTACACTATTCAAAACCTCAAATCACCCAAACCTTCACAAACTCTCAAGATTCCCATAAACCCCGTAATTTCCTTTCACCACAAGGTCGAAACAATATCGATAGGGAAAATCACCCTCAAGGTCTATTTAATCCGATTCAATTCAACCCTTAATAATCGATTCACAAAATACCCTCAAATCATCAGTTTATCTAAAAACCCATAAACCTCAAAATCCACTTTAAATACATCGAATCCCTATATTGAAAACAATGAAAGGCAATACTCCCCATACCTTAGATTTTCGATTCCAAGCTTTCTTTCTTGATTTCTTGGAAACCTTCTCGAATCCTAAGTTTTTCCCTCTTTCCTCAGAGCTCCCGCCTTTTCCTTCTTTTCACGTTCTGACCAAATGAAACCTATTCCTCTCAAATTCTCCTTTTGTTAAATCTTTGGGCTTCTAAAATGGGCTTTCTCCATACTACCCTCACTAATCCTCCTTAAAAGTCCATCTTACCCTTAATTCCTCTAATATTATTTAAAATAATAATACCAATATATTTCATATTATATACTATTATTAATTAAATAACTAAAATTCCACAAAAATACTGACATCAACACGAATCACCAAAATTCACAGAAATTCACGAATATTATATTTAAATAAATTAAATAAATATTATTACGAAATTTGGGGTGTTACAAAGACTCTGGTCGAAAATCAGACTGGCAGAAAGGTCAAGAGGTTGAGAACCGACAATGGCCTTGAATTTTGCAATGAGGCGTTCGACAACTTTTGTGATGTCTCGGGTATTGCAAGGCACAAAACTACTACAAGTACTCCACAACAAAATGGTTTGGCATAAAGGTTTAATCAAACTATTTTGGAAAGAGTTAGATGCATATTGACTAGTGCTAGATTAAAGAAGGTGTTTTGGGCTGAGGTTGTTTCGACAACAACATATTTGATAAACAGATGTCCTTCGAATGCGTTAGATATGAAGACACCTGAAGAAGTTTGGTCAGGACATCCACCTAGTCTCGACAGACTGTGAGTATTTGGCTGTGTGTCCTATGCTCATATTAGGCAAGACAAGGTCGAACCTAGAGCTCTGAAATGCATGTTAATGGGATACCCTGAAGGAGTCAAATCTTATAGACTATGGTGTCTAGAGCCAAGTCACAGGAGGTGTATCACCAGTTGAGATGTAGTTTTCAATGAAGCTGAGATGGCCTTCAAGAAAACTGATGATGCTGACGAAGAGCTTGAACAGGGAGAGATTCCTATTGAGGTGGAACATGTTAATGCTGAATTGTGTATCCCAGATGAAGTCGAAGAAGAAACAGAAGTTGTTGTCGAAGATGAGGAGACTGATAATGACTACCTGCTAGCAAGAGATAGGTCAATGAGAGTCATCAAGCCACCTTAGAGACTTGGGTATGCAGATCTTATAGCTTATGCCTTAATCTCTGCAAGTGAGGTTCTCGGTGAAGAACCTAGAGACTATAAGGAAGTTATGAGAAGTCGAAAGAAGACTGAATGGATGAAGGCCATGGATGATGAGATGAAATCTCTTCATGATAACAACACCTGGGAACTGATCAAGAAACCTGCTAGAGCCAGGTTAGTAAGTTGTAAATGGATTTTTAAAGTTAAGGAAGGAATTGAAGGAGTGGCGTCGAAGAGATACAAGGCAAAATTGGTTGCTAGGGGTTTCACTCAGAAAGAAGGTGTCGACTTAAATGATGTGTTCTCTCTTATTATGAAGCACATATCCATTCAAACGTTGTTTTCCATGGTGGCACAGTTCGACCTTGAACTAGAACAGATGGATATGAAGACTGCGTTCTTGTATGGTGATCAAGATGAAATAATCCTGATGAGGCAACCTGAAGGGTATGTCGAAGGGGGAAGGAAGATCATGTGTGCAAGCTGAACATATATTTATACGGACCAAAACAATCTCCTCGACAGTGAAATAAGATATTTGACAAGTTCATGGTACGCATAAGTTTCATTAGAAGTCAATTTGACCACTGTGATTACTTCAGATTTTGACCTGGTAATTCATTTGTTATTTTGTTGCTTTATGTGGATAATATTCTAATAGCAAGCAACAATGTCAAAGAAGTAATGAGGGTGAAGGATGAACTCAATAAGGAGTTCGACATGATGGATCTGGGAGTTACGTCCAGGATTCTTGGGATTGACATCCAAAGAGATAGAAAGCAGTCAAAATTATGCTTATCTCAAGAGGCATACCTACGAAAGATTCTTTAAAAGTTTGGTATGTCGAATTCAAATCCTATTGTGACTCCGACAAACCCTCAATTGAAGCTGAGTATAGATCAGTGTCCCAGTACTGATGTCGAAAGAGCTTATATGAATAGCATTCCATATGCTAATATAGTGGGTTCTTTTATCTATGCTATGGTATGTACTATATCTGACATAACATATGCAGTAAGTCATGTAAGCAGGTACATGGCGAATCTTGGAAAGGCTCACTGACAAAGCATTAAAGTGGATTTTAAGGTACATAAATGGGTCTCTGAACAGAGTCCTAATTTATGGTGGAGCCTTGGGTGAAGATAGTAACGCAGCAATCGAAGGATATGTCGACTCTGATTATGCAGGTTGTATGGATTCCAGAAAATTTATTTTTGGATATGTGTTCACTATGTTTGGCACAACAATCAGTTGGAAAGTAACTCTTCAGAAGGTTATTGCCTTATCAACAACTGAAGCGGAATATATCGCCCTAACTAAAGCTGTGAAGGAAGCATTGTGGCTTAAAGGTTTTGCAAAGGAGCTAAAACTTCAAGGTCGAGTTGTCACTGTTAAATGTGATAGTCAAAGTGCAACACACTTGTCGAAGAATTCAACCTATCATGAGCGAATCATGCATATTGATGTGAGATTACATTTCGTCAGAGGGGTAATCGAGCATGGAGAAGTCCAAGTGCTGAAGGTTTCAACAGATCATAATGTTGCTGATATGATCACCAAGACATTGTCCAGTTGCAAGTTTTTCCAATGTCTGTAGTTGATAAAGCTGCATGAAGAAAACTAGTCTGTTTCTTGATGTTAGAGTTAGATCCAAGGTGAAGATCTGTGAGATATTGGATCGAAATCTAGTGTAGCATGTTGTCGAAGTCTGCTGACATGCTGTTGTCGAAGACCTACATGTTATAGTCGAATTGTGTTCTAGTATGTAGTTGTCGAATTGGGCCTTGTGTTAAGGATCCAATTGTTTAAGTTAGCTTGTACCCTAAGTTAGCTTGTAATGGGTAATTGTTAAAAAGCCTATTAGTTTAGTATGTTAGGTTTATTATAAATAACACACTAGTCTCTCGTCTTAAGTGTGGAAAATCCTAATTAGGGTGAGAGGGTTATTTGTTATTCTTGAGTACTTGTAATCTGATTCAAAGAGAAAGTAAAAAATAACAGTTATAACCAATCCTTGTTGTTCTTCTTGTTTTCCTGTTAACCCAAACCCTTGTGTTCCTTGATCATAAAGAAACAGTTTATACTTTGTTTTAAGGCATCGGATTTCACAACATAGATTATGATCCCTAATATACCGTACACAAGTAAATTATCTCTTCTCTCTATTTGAAGAGAATTTGAGGCAAAATGAGTACCAGTTGAGGAAGAACCATACAAGTCACCAGGTGTTCATTGTTTGTCTTCTACCTTTTAGGATTATCGCCAACAAAACTTTCTCAATAGATCTAGGTATTCATGCAATCTCTTCTCTCATTTACTAACATGTCATAGATCTTGTAATTATATACATGTTCGTATCATCTATTTTATTTCGCACTAAAGTATATGACATAATATGTAAAACACGTATATGTGATTAATTGTTATTGATTTAATTCCAACAAGTGGTATCAGAGCATGTCTGCATGGTAAGTTTATTGAGATTTATCCACTAAACTTCAATTTTTGTGTGGATATGCGATTATGAATATATATTTGAAATTCATGATTATGTGAATTTTGTTTTTCAAAACATGAATTTTTATGATAATATTTGGGGATTTTTTCTTTTATTTGTTAAATCATTGTGATAGTGTGAAATTTATGATTGTGTGTATATTTGTTTTAAAATGATTTGTATATATTTAGAAATATAAATTTATGTTAATTATTTGGGAAGATAAATATTTAATGTAAATCTTATTTTGATGATTTGATTCTTGGTTTTGAATTAAAAAAAAGGTTTTATTGTGAAATCATTTTATTTGATTTTTAATTATTGTTTTATATTTCAATTTGATTCACATAAAATTTGTACATGAATTTAAATTTTGAGAGATAAGACAAATACTAATTTGTTATATATATATATATATATATATATATATATATATATATATATATATATATATATTTATATTTATATATATAGTTATTATATATTATTTATTGAAATTTTTTTGAATGTCTGACAAAATTAAAAGGTAAAAACTAAAGATTTGATTCTTTAAATTTTAAATACTTTGAATTTTAGAATTGGTTTTGTTGATTCTAAAATAATTTATTTAATGAATTATTTGATGTATATGTGAATTTGTTTGACATTTATTTTGGATATATAAATATTTAATATTTATTTGATTTGAAGTTATACATTTAGCATGATTATGTTATTTGAGTTTATTTTTATTAAGTTTTATACAATAATATTTTTTTAATCATACAATTTTATAAATTCATAAAACATATATATTATTCTAAATTTGTTCTCATACTAAGGACTTTCAAGAAATAGTATTATTATCAAACGAAATCCTAAATAAATACGACCTACATTTATGCGTAGTGCCTTATAAATTTAAGATTTTCACCATTGATTTTATTAAAATGTCTAATGATTTTGATTGAACCGATCTTATTCTCGGAATTTCGTACTTTGATTTGATTGAAGCAACACGTTGCAAAAGTAACCTCTGTTGTGTAAATTTGATTGAATTGGAATTACAAAAGATGTAGTGTGCAATTGTTTATGCAAACTGTTATGGTCAGCCAAAAGGAAAACACGGTTTGGCCGAACAATTGCATACCTGTGATGGTAATTATGTAGTAATTATTAATTTTATCCATATGGGTAAGGATAGTTGTCAAAGACGTTCATTATCTGACCGAACTTATTACTACTGTTTGATCATTGTGTGAGTACTGTTTACAGTTAATATTTGCAATCAAAGATTGAGAATTAATGGTGAGTTTGGTATTTTGTTTGAGTCTTTTAATTTATAAGTAATGACTAATGTCTATATAATAATTTATTGACATATCAGTAGTGATGTTGTATGAGTGTAAATCCTTTAAGCGTTTATAAGAATGCACTCACACATATAAGGTAGACATGTGACGATTGTAAGAATTTATTATTTATAAATATTAAATGTCAGTGTTTGATCATTGAAAATAAATACTACTAGCAATTAATTTTATTGCCTAAAGACTTAATATCAATGGTGAATTTGATATTTTTGTGAGTAAATTTTGCTTCATTTTATTATTCTCTTTTATGGTAAATCTAACTTATGATAATAAAGTATGACATTTTCTAATTTTTGATATCATTTATGATAACACAATTTTTTTTTTATATTTTCTTTGTTTAATCTAAGGTATTTTTAAAGTAATAACTAGACAATCATATTTTTTTTGGAGAGTGTTCCGGACTGGACCAATGACCATGCATGACCCAATCCACTTCTGCTCTCAGGATGACCCAATTGCCTAAGTCCAGCAAATTTGGGGCAGCAATTACCTTTCTGCCCCCTACCGGGAAAATATGGTCGGATGACCCCAAAGTCACCTGCTCCCTCTCGGTATTTCTTGCTCATTACGCACGGCTCCACCATCCAGAAACAGTCACGACGACTGTGCCCGGAACTGCATCTTTGCCCGTTGCAATGACTAGTTTCGCCCCGAAAATAGGGATCGTTGGCCATGCGCTGGGGCACCATAAAAACCCTCTCATTTGAGAGGGTCATGTAATCTAAAATCACCCTACAAAATACATACTTTATACTTGCCATTTCTCTCTCTCTCTCTCTCTCTCTCTCTCTCTCTCCCTCTCTCTCTCTTGATTCTTATTTTAGCATCAAAGTTCCTTGCAGGTACATCCCCTCCTCATCTTCTACACCTAGCATTGTATACGTCATCTTTGGCCCACTTCAGGTTCTGATCAGCCGTCAAGATTAGTGGCGCTGTCTGTGGGAACTTCTGTTATCCCCGTCTAACATCCCTCGTAGATTCAAGACCAAAACAACCTTTTCTTTCTCCAAGATTCCGATCATGGCAAGCCAAGATCACGTTCATGATGCTCGCAATTCCGCTTTTCACCCCGTCAGCAAGACTGATACTGACGTAGCTGCATCCTTCCTTGGAGGCGACGTCCACCATCTGAGAGATGGAGCCACTGCGTCTCCATCCTCTACTCGTGCTAATCATGTTGAAGACCAACCCTCCCTGGACCACCAGCCTGTTCCTATTCTGCCCAAAGCCAACCTGGCCGTGGCGGCTCTTCTTGAAACTCTCAACAAAACCAACCTTATAATCCTCCAATAAAACACGAGGATTGGGGCCCTAGAGGAGTTTGCCCGACCAAGATCCCCTCCGTCGAGGAAAGAGCACCGACGATCCCGACGCCCACCTCCCCGACGTGAAAGAGACCGACGGACACCACCTGAACCAGAATCCCATGTCGTCCGGAAACGTGACCACATCTCCCCGCGGGGCCAGTACTCCTCAGGAACCAAGAGGACCAAGAGAGACCAGCGTTCGCCTCCGCTCAGGTCTAAGGTTCGGGCACGAACTAAATCTCCCCGCAGGAATCACCGCCTTGTTCTTGAGCGAAGCACCCGCTCCCTGTCATGGACCAGTAGCAGCAGCGGCGACGGCCCTAGTGGCCCGTTGTCTCGGGAGATTATGGCCATGCGCCTCCCTAAGGGATTGGAGAAACCACCGTCTTTGGGCACCTACGACGGTACGCCGGATCCCGACGAGAACATCAAAAATATCGATGCTCTGCTCGACTATTGTGGCGTCTGGGGCACCATCAAGTATAGACTGTTCCCGATCACGCTCAGGAAGGGAGCATTGACTTGGTATAAAAAACTCCCTGACGAGTCCATCACCTCGTGGAGACAGTTGGGGAGAATGTTCTCCAGACACTTCACGGCATCCCGCCGCCACCCGAAGACCGAAGCCTCCCTTGAGGCCATAATTCAAGGGAAGGATGAGCCTCTCCGCACCTATATCGAGAGGTTCAATAAGGAAGCAGTACATGTCTCAACGACCGATGGCATGAAGAAGTTCTTGCTTGAGCGAGGACTTCGTCCCGGTACAGAATTCGTCAAAGTTGTTGGCATTGAAACTCCAAGGACTCTGGACACCTTCCTCCTCAAGGCGTAGACATATATCTAGTATGAGGAGAAAGAAGTGGCCAGCTCTGCCCGGGTCTCATGCCACCAGGAGAGTGCCCGAACCTCCAAAACTGATGAACCCTCGACATCTCGTCGGGGAGACAGAAGACGTGAAGATCGTCCCCGAGTGTCACGGGACAACAAAGGACCCTCCGGCCGCTTCCATGAGTATACTCCCCTGACCGTCTCCAGGGATAAAATCCTCTCCGAATATGCCAATTCAGAGTTCAAGCAAGCAGGGGGTTCAATTCCCTAAGCAGATGCCGGCCAAGCTAAGGGTGTCAAAACGGGCCGCCCGCCCAGCCCCGCCAAAAGCTCGCAAAAAAAAAGAGCGGGGCGGGCATGTCCGCCATGTGAAATGGGCATGAAATTCAAGCCCGCCCCAGCCAAGGTGGCGGGTTGGCGGGCGGCCTTCTTTTTTTTTTTTAATAATTTTTTCCCATTTTTTTAAATAAATTAAAATGCTTTGTTTTTTTACATTTCAATAAGAAAACATCAAGAAACATTTAGATATCAAACCAACATTTAGATATACAAGTACAAATATAATACAACCATCAATAAGTTTTAACTTCCAACCAACCAAAATAAATATCAAGTTCAACCTTCAAGCAACCATGAACTTTACCATCAAGCAACCAAGGTTTAAGTTCAACCAACCAAAATCATAATAAGTATTAAGCACAACACCAAAGTTTAAGTTAAACCAACCAAAACCATAATAATATTAATATTGCTTAACAAAACAAGAGTGAAGCATTCTAAAATTTAAATCCTAATCATCAAGGTCAAGCAAGAATATTAGAAGCACTCTTAGAACAAGTTAAACCCTCTTTTTCATCTTCATTGTCATCATCATTTCCATCTACATTACAAAACAATGAAATAAATTCAATGGTTACTAAATAATATATTAAAAAAAATATTAGATAACTATATTCATACTAAAAGTATTAGATAATTACTATCATCAAAGGCATGCAACTATATTGGACCATGTATTTTTTTTCTTTCAAAATGGGCCATGGACATTTTCTAATCTATGTAGTTATTTTTAATTTTTTTTTAACGGGCTGGCAGGCCAACCCCGCCCCATTATGTATTCCGCCAGCGGGGTTTTTTTTGTTTTGACGGGGCGGGCGAAATGGGTAGGCGGAACCAAAATCCATGCCCATCCCACCATTTTTTGTCGGGTGGCGGGCCCCGGCCTATTTTGCCACCCCTAGGCCAAGCCGAATGCTGACAAGTTGAAATACTGTTGTTCCCACAAAAGTCACGGCCACACAACTGACGATTGCATCCACCTGAATGATGTCATTGAGATACTGATCAGGGACGGCCATCTGAAACAGTTTACCAAAAAGAGGGAAACTCCTCGGCAGGACGCCCAGGAGTCGAATAAAGTTGAGGAAGATGTTCCTTCCTTGGAAGAGACAAACCTCCAGGTCGCCATGAGTCTATCACAACCCGAGGACTACTATGTTCCTGAGGGGCTCAGTGCTCCCCCTACTTCACAGCACATAGCCCGTGGGAAACTTTCCCCTCCTCCATGGTCATCTCCGGAGGAGGCTTCAACAAAGTTATTGTGGGCTCCGTTAAAAGGAAATTCAAGCAACTTCTTAGCACAAGCCCTAACAGGAGTACCACGCTCGATAAAGTCCAGGGAAAGTTGGTTCACATCTCTTTCTACCACGAGGAACTCCTCGGTGGAGCTCCTAACTCAAGCATTCCGCTCCTCATGAGAGCCCAGATGGCTAACTTTGATGTTCATCAAATCTTAGTCGACCAAGGCAGTTCAGTCGACATCGTGTACTCGTAGCTGTTTTCCACCCTCCAGCTAGATGAATCGCACCTAACCCTCTACGTATGCTCTGGCCTACAGGGCTTCAATGGGTCAGTTATGAAGCCCTGGGGATATGTGGAGTTAATCGTGACTTTCGGAACTGCAGAAACGACCAGGTCTATTAAAGTCCAATTCCTGGTTATCGATTAACCTTCTCTCTATCAGTGCATCTTTGGGCGGCCAACCTTGGCCGAATTGGTGGCCGCACCATCAACCGTGCATCTAAAAATAAAGTACTACACTTCTAAGGGTCTGGTCACCACTCTACATGGGGACATCGAGGCAGCAGGGAGATGTTTCAAAGCAGCCACCAAAGGACTCAACGCCATTGCCACCAAGCCGAAGACTTCTAGCAAGCCGGCCCTATCCAACAGCTCCGAGGAGGCCAAGCCGCTGCCTCGCGTCGACTCTATCGACCTCGAAAGCCGCTTCTCCGAAGATGACCAGAAGGAGACCCATACTTGCTCGAGCAGCCCGTCAGCTTCAACTAGCACCAGCGTCAGCTCCCATCTGATGCGCCCAATTCCAGATGGCGAGTTCGAACTCGTCCTGCTCGTCGATGACCCCCAGCGAGGAGTGAAGATAGGGACCGGACTCCCCGACTTAGTGAGGAAATAACTCAAACCTTGCCTCCGAGAGAATACGGATTTGTTTGCCTAGAGTGTCGCAGAAATGCCTGGCCTAGATCCTGATGTCGCCTGCCATCAGCTCACTATTGACCCCGCCGCTAGGGCTGTTGCACAATGTAGGAGAAAGCAGTTTCCAGAGAAAATGGAGGCTGCCGAACAAGCTGTAAAAGGTCTCATCGAGGAAAACTTTATTTCGGAGGCCAAGTTCACTACTTGGTTGTCCAATGTTGTACTCATCAAAAAGTATAATAGAAAGTGGCGTATGTGTGTTGATTATACTGATCTCAATAGGGCATGCCCTAAAGATGTTTACCCCTCCCTAATATAGATAAACTTGTTGATAATTCTGTCGGTTTTAAAGTGTTATCGTTCATGGACGCATATTCGGGCTACAATCAAATACCAATGGCAAAAAGCGACAAAATGTACACAACCTTCATGACCGAGTCGGGCAACTATTACTACAACGTAATGCCCTTCGGCTTGAAAAACGCTGGCGCTACCTACCAAAGGATATGAACAAGGTCTTCCAGGGTGAAATCGGGGACATGCTTGAAGTCTATATGGATGATATAATCATGAAGTCCCACGAGGAATCCGATCACACGGCCCATTTAAGAAAAGTCTTCGAGCAGGCCAGAAAATACTGGATGTGTTTCAACCCAGAGAAGTGCACGCTCGGGTACGAGCGGGCAAGTTCCTCAGCTTCTATCTGATGGAACGAGGAATCGAAGCTAACCCCGACAAGTGCAGGGCCTTCTTCGAGTTTCCTACACCTAACTCAAAGAAATACATCCAATCCCTCAACGGGATGCTCGCTTCATTATCCCTCTTTGTGGCCAAGTCTGCCCAACACGCACTGCCTTTCTTCAAACTCCTCCGCAAGGAGGCAACTTTCGAATGGACAGAGGAATGTGACCAGGCTATCCTCCACCTAAAACGAGCATTGTCAAAACCTTCAGTCCTCTCTCGGCCAGATAACAGCAAAACTCCATACCTTTATCTCGCCGTGGCAACTGAGGCCGTCAGCGCCGCCCTCATTCGTGAAATGCCCGACGGGTAAAAACCCATATACTTCATAAGCAAAGCTTTGCAAGGACCAGAGCTGAGATACCAACAAATAGAGAAGGTAGCCATGGCCCTTATCAACACCGCAAGAAGACTAAGACATTACTTTCTGGCCCACACAATCGTGGTCCGAACAAACCAGCCCGTGAAGCAACTGTTGGGACGGTCGAACATGGTCGGCGGAATGCTCAAGTGGTCGTTGGAGGTATCCAAATTCGACATCCAATACGAGAGTAGGAAAGCCCTCAAGGTCCAGGCGTTGGCCGACTTTGTCACAGAGATGACATTCACTGATTCCCCCACCTACGGGGAGCGCAAATTGACAATCTTCATCGACGGAGCATCCAACTCAGCAGGAAACGGGGCAGGTATTATTTTGGAAAACGACGAAGGAATTATCGTCAAAGTCTCGCTCACCTTATCCTTTACTACTTCCAATAATCAATACGAATACGAAGCCTTCCTCGTCGGTCTACGCCTAACCGAAGACCTGGGGGCCAAGGAAGTCACCATCTACACCGATTCTCAACTCGTGGCCCTCCAAGTTCGAGGAGAATACCAGGCCAAGAATGACAACTTGTCTGAATACTTGTCCCTGGTCAAGGAGAAAATGACGAAGTTCGCGATGGTGGAAGTAAAACATGTTCCCCGCGAACATAACGTCAGAGCGGACATTTTATCAAAGCTGGCGAGCACAAAGAAAAAGGGCGGAAGCAAATCCGTCATCCAGGAAGTCCTTCCTCGACCCAGCATTGAGAAAACTTCTACAATCCTCGACGTGCAGGTCGTCGGTGACAGCAACTGCTGGATGACCCCTCGTCTATAATTACCTCGCTAAGGATGAACTACCATCCGACCCCAAAGAGGCCAGCGTAGTCAAGCGTAGAGCCTGCTCATACGTCCTGGTCGAAAATAAGCTCTACAGGAGAGGGTTCTCCATCCCTTTAATCAAATGTGTCGAAGAAGAAATTTTTGCCCACGTCCTGCGTGAAATCCACAAAGGGATCAACGCCAAACACCTAAGGGGAAGATCCCTCGCCAGGAAAGCCCTACAAGCAGGATACTATTGGCCGACCATGCAGCACGATGCAAAAGAGCACGTGAAGAAATGTGACAAATGCCAACGACACGGGGACATGCACTTGGCACCACCCAACAAACTCAAAGCAATGTCCTCCCAATGGCCCTTCGCATGGTGGGGGCTGGATATCCTGGGACCCTTCGTCGTAGGGTCAAACCAGAACAAGTACTTGATAGTGGGCGTTGACTACTTCATCAAGTGGATAGAAGCAGAGGCTCTGGCCAAAATAACGGCCCACAACATACTTTGCTTCTACAAGCGGAACATCCTTGCACGCTTCGGCATCCCCCAAGCAATAGTCACCGATAATGGGACATAATTCACGGATAGAAAGTTCCAGGAGTTCGTCGCCCAACTGGGCACGAAAAACACTTCGCGTCCGTCGAACATCCCTAAACTAATATGCAAGTCGAAGCGGCGAATAGGATAATCCTACGGGGCCTCAAACGAAGGCTGGAAGAAACGAAGAAAGCTTGGGTCAAGGAACTACACAACATGCACTGGGCCTACCGCACTACGCCCCACTCTTCGACCGGGGAAACCCCTTTCCGTTTAGCTTACAGAACTGAGGCAGTGATCAACATCGAGATACACGTGCCTTCCAGGTGGGCTGAATCCCCCCTGGACAAGGAGACAAATAATGAGGCCCTAAGGGAGGAGCTCGACCTCGTTGAAGAGGTCTGATCGGGAGCAACTCTCCGCGAGACCTCACTAAAACAAAAAATTGCAATCAGGCACAACGCCAAAGTTATACGACGAGAATTCCAAGTGGGCAGCCTTGTCTTAAGAAGGAATCACAAAGATTCTCGAGAAGGCAAACTCGCCGCAAATTGGGAAGGACCTTATCACGTCCGGGAAAAGACGGAGAATGGGGCCTACTACCTAGAATACCTCAATAGGGAAGAACTTGCTCGACCATGGAACGCCGAAAAGCTAAAACAATATTATAACTGAGGCCCTAACCGCCGGCTTGCTTCGTCCATGTGACGAGCATAGCATACCGAATACGAATGCGCACCCAGGTACAAGTGTAACACCCCTTCTATACCCCGTACAAAAACGTAATAATAAAAAAAAATAATCTTATAATAAAACATCAGAGCAAAGATTAAGTCATTTAGATATAAACAGAGATGTCACATCAACGTGAACTAAAAACAACCTGCTCATAAAGATATATAACACCTGGATAGTTTTTATGAACAAAGGAACTCCGTTCCAAAATATCAGCATTCAGTTACAGAATTAAAGCGGAACATCCATAACTGATGTCATCACAAAATATAAGTATGTCATATACATATTCATACAAGGCCACTATATACAAGCTAAAAGAAACATCTACACTCTAACCCCGACTACCCGTGTTACATATCAGAGCCGACGGAACGACAAAAAGACAAAGACACTAATCTTCGCAAAAGACCTCCAGCGTCTAATCTGCAATGCCGTTACAGCATTAAACCACAGCAGAAGGGTGAGAAACAGGATTATAATATAAATGCATATCATTATATAACACTTAGCAAAATATGCACAATTATTCTCACCACACAAATACGATACTTGTAAACAACACAAGACATATTAAACCCATTTCACACATCAATCACATAAGCATATACATTAACACAATGCATAACAAATCCTTCTCAAAATTCAACACATAAACATACATGTAATGAATTATGCAAATGCACAGAGACCGACACAACGACTCTACGCATGCGGTACCAATCCAACCTTGTAATTCATTAGTCCCCCAGGAACTCTTGGAATCATCGCTCGTTACATAGAGTAACTCCCCGTCGGGCCTACGATGTTCCCCGTCGCTATAAACCATTATTTCAGGGCGTACGACGTTTATGGATTGCTTTAGTCCACTATTTCAAGGCGCACAATCCGATTGCCATAGTCCACTATTTCAAGGCGCACAATCATTTGTGATTAATCGCTTCTACCATTATTTCAGGGCGTAAGACGATAAAACTGATTCATTTATGAATCTTCCAATGCAAGAATGCATATCATGATACTTGACACATTAATGACTCATGCCAACATCAAATGCTCATGCATTAACAATAATCATGTATTTCAAGTACATATAAAGTAATGCACACAATTGCCCAAAATGGCCACAAACACCAATATACCATTCCACAACATCAAATTCCCATCAAAGAATCATCACACAAGCCATCTCATAACATATCATAATATGTCTTACAATATTGAAAAATAACTCAAAATTCCATTATTCGGTTTTCTGAAAAAGTCGGCTAAAAGTCGGCCAAAAATAATATTTTCTATCATCATCAAAAATTACTCATCAACAGCTTCGATTCGGTATAAAGAACTCTTAAATACGATAAACGGTTAACAAGATATGAATATTTCGAAATAACGTAAAAACATAAACCGGACGCCCGACACCACGAAACGGTTCGTAAAAACTGTACCGATTGGACCAAGTTTAGACCCCAAAACTATTTTTCCTAGAAAGAACATCTCGTTAGCTTTCCAACGCATCAAACCACGCCTCAAACCGAATCACAGATCAAAAGTTATGCAGAAAACAAAATTACACGAACAGCACTGTTCGCTGGGCGAATCTCCCTCGCGAGCATTCGCTAGCTGCTTCGCTAGGCGAACATCCCTCGCGGGCATTCGCTAGCTCCTTCGCTAGGCGAATGTTCCAGCGAACCAACTGTTAGATAAAAATAGACACTAAGTTCGCTAGGCGAACCCCCTGGCGAACCAAGGCAGCAACTACCAACATTTAAAACACCCAAACTTCGCTAGGCGAACACTCTAGCGAACCTTCGCTCACGCCTTCGCTAGGCGAATACCCGTAGCGAACCTTCGCTACCCTTCGCTGAATGGTTTGCTAGGCGAACCTGCGAAAACTCAGAATCCTTCAGCGCTGTTGAAAACCCAAAAATGATGTTTTCCAACCCAAACCATTTCCAAATCAACATATTTCAATCAGAACCTATTCTAATCATGTCAACAAGCAAACTACCACCTTTACATCGATTTCCAACCGTTAAACCATCGATTCTACTCATTTTATCGTTTTCGACCTAAAAGTAAAAAAAAACATGGAAAGCAAGAGAATCATCCAAACCCATTCATACATAATCATATACAAGCATAGTATAATCGAGTTTCGCACCCTTACCCGATTTAATCGTGTTCTAGAAAGTCGGGAGATTGATTTCTTCCTTCACAAGTTTTTCCTCTCTTTTCTTCTTTCTCTTCTCTTTTCCTCTTCTCTCTTTTTCTTCTCTTTTCTAAACTTATACTAACTATTTTCTTTTATATTTTCTTAACTTAAAAATTCTAAACATTTCTAATAAATATCTAAACTAACTATTATTAACTAACACTATTAATTATGAAATATGTCAAATACCCTCTATTCCAATTTTCCCCGCAAACTCTCAAAAACGGTAAAAATACACAATGTGCAAAAATAACATATAATCACACCAATTAGCAATTAACATAAATATTGCTCAATTAAAAATAAAGACTCGACCAATTAACACCAAAAAGCACGGGAAAAGGAAATATTAAAAACGGACCGTTACAACTCTCCCCCACTTGAGAAATTTTCGTCCTCGAAAATATTACCTGATCCAAACAACTCCGGATACGACTCCCGCATCCGACTTTCCAATTCCCAAGTCAAATTGCCCTCAGCAGCGCCTCCCCACGCCACTTTCACAAGTGCAATCTCCTTGCCTCTTAACCTTTTCAACTCGCGATCTAAAATCCTCACCGGTAAAACCTCAACCGTAAGATTATCTCTTACCTCAACCTCATCCATCGGAATCACATGAGACGGATCTGGAACATACTTCCGTAGCTGTGAAACATGGAAAACATCATGTAGATTCGAAAGATTCAGTGGCAATGCTATCCTGTAAGTCACTGCACCAACTCTTTCGGATATCTGATATGGACCAATAAAATGTGAAGTAAGCTTCCTCGACTTCAAAGCACGTCCAACACCAGTCACCGGCGAAACCCTCAAAAACACATGATTTCCCTCTTGAAATTCCAGATCCCTCTTCCTCTTATCATGGTAACTCTTTTGCCTACTCTGAGAAGCTTTCATCTTCTCCCGAATAAGTTTCACCTTCTCTGTCGTCTATTGAACTAACTCAGGTCCAACTACTGCACTTTCACCAGATTCATGCCAACACAAAGGTGTTCGACATCTTCTTCCATACAGTGCCTCAAAATGTGCCATTCCGATACTAGAATGGAAACTGTTATTATACGTAAACTCGATCAATGAAAGAAAACTGTCCCAAACTCTACCTTGCTCAAGAACACAAGATCTCAGTAAATCTTCCAATGACTGAATTGTTCTCTCCGTCTGACCATCAGTCTGCGGATGATAAGCAGAACTCAATCTCAGCTTAGAACCTAACGCCTTTTGCAAACTTTCCCAAAATCTGGAAGTAAACCTCGGATCACGATCAGAAACAATACTCAACGAGACGCCATGCAACTTCACAATCCCACGGATATAAATCTCAACCAAACGTTCCATAGAATAACTGATATCAATCGGAATGAAATGCGCCGATTTAGTCAGCTTATCAACGATCACCCAAATAGCATTATGCCCACTCGGAGAATTAGGCAAACCCGTCACAAAATCCATCGATATACTATCCCATTTCCACTCGAGAATATCCAACGGTTGCATTAATCCTGCAGGCCTCTGATGTTCCACTTTCGACTTCTGACAAGTCAAACACGCATAAACAAACTGAGCCACATCTCGTTTCAAACCAGACCACCAAAATATTTTCTTCAAATCTTGGTACATCTTATTAGCACCAGGATGTATACTCATACTACTCCGGTGTCCTTCCTCAAGAATCATCTTTTTCAACTCTGCATCATCCGGTATACAAATTCTACCACGGAATCTCAAAATACCCTGATCATCCACTTTAAAGTCACCGTTCACTTCTTGATTTCCAACTAGCAACAAATCAACAAGTTTCAAGTCCAACTTCTGTTTCTCTATAACAGACAACAGAAAATCATTAGTGATCTTTAACATACCAAGCTTCACACTCTCATGTGAAAGCTCACATACCAAACTCAAGTCTCGAAATTGCTCCAATAGTTCCCACTCTTTCACCATCAAAGCAGATATACTCAAATATTTCCGACTCAAAGCATCAGCTACCACATTAGCCTTACCAGGATGGTAATTCAAGCTAAAGTCATAGTCCTTCAGAAGTTCCAACCATCTCCGTTGCCTCATATTTAACTCTTTCTGATCAAACAAGTATTTTAAACTTTTATGATCACTAAAGACTTCGAATCTAGCACCATAGAGATAATGCCTCCAAATCTTTAATACAAAAACCATCGCAGCTAATTCCAAATCATGAGTAGGATAATTCTTCTCATGAACTCGTAACTGCCTCGAAGCATAAGCAACCACCTTACCGTCTTGCATCAAAACACCACCTAAACCAATCATAGACGCATCACAATACACCACGAACGATTCACTAGGATTCGGTAAGATCAAAATCGGAGCTGTAGTCAATCTCTTCTTCAGCTCGTTGAAACTTTCTTCACATTGAATATCCCAAATAAATGCCTTACCCTTACAAGTCAGTTGAGTCAACGGAAGTGCCAACTTGGAAAAACCTTCGATAAACCTCCGGTAATATCCAGCTAAACCCAGAAAACTTCGAATTTCAGTAACAGATCTAGGAGCCTCCCATTGTAGAACTGCCTCTACTTTGGATGGATCCACAGCAATACCATTACCTGAAATCACATGCCCCAGAAAACTTACTTCTGACAACCAGAACTCACACTTGGAAAGTTTGGCATAAAGTTTCTTCTCCTTTAGAATCTGCAACACAATACGCAAATGCTCCGCATGTTCCTCCTGTGACTTAGAATAAACCAAAATGTCATCAATAAAAACAACAACAAAATGATCTAAATGCTCATGGAATATACGATTCATATACTCCATAAACACACCCGGCGAATTAGAAACCCCGAACGGCATCACAGAAAACTCGTAATGTCCGTATCGTGTCCTAAAGGCCGTCTTTTGAATATCCTCCTCTTTAACCCGAATCTGATGGTATCCTGACCTCAAATCAATCTTAATAAACACACTTGCACCCACTAGTTGATCCATCAAGTCATCGATCCTTGGAAGTGGATACTTGTTCTTAATCGTCACTTTATTCAACTGCCGATAATCGATACACAAACGCATACTTCCATCTTTCTTTTTTACCAACAAAACAGGAGCACCCCAAGGTGATACACTAGGCCTTACAAACCTCTTTTCCAACAACTCATTCAATTGTCTTTTCAACTCCACCAACTCAGATGCTGACATCCGATATGGTGCCATAGATACAGGTCTAGTACCAGGAACTAGGTCTATAGAAAACTCCACCTCTCTTTCTGGCGGCACATCTGAAAAATCATCCGGGAACACCTCCTGAAAATCACACACAACAGGAAAACTTCCAATTGCAACTTGACTCTCCACAGACAACGATGCAAACAATCCAAACAACTGAGCTTCCTCCGCCAAAAGTTTCTTCAACTCTTTGGTA
Organism: Lathyrus tuberosus; assembly: GCA_022829125.1. Classification (NCBI taxonomy): domain Eukaryota; kingdom Viridiplantae; phylum Streptophyta; class Magnoliopsida; order Fabales; family Fabaceae; genus Lathyrus; species Lathyrus tuberosus. The sequence continues at coordinate 40,560,811 of JALAZF010000002.1, forward strand.
GATAAGAAACCAGATTCCCTTTCTTCTTCAAGAGAAGGAAATCTCACCCACTTAAGATAACAATCAAGATGAACACGATTGAACTCTAACCAGTTCATTCCCAGAATCACATCCAAACCCTTCAATGGCAAACATACCAAGTCCATCACAAAATCTCTACCAAAAATTGTCAAAGGACAACTTAAACAAACGAAAGAAGTAGTTACCGACCCCGAAGCTGGAGTATCGATAACCATCTCTCCACCCATCTTAGACAACACCAAATTCAAACGTTTCGCACAATCAATCGAAATAAACGAATGAGTCACTCCAGTATCAATAATAGCAATTAAAAGATTACTATTAATAAAACAAGTACCTCTGATCAAACGATCTGCATTAGTAGGCTGAGCTCCCGCCAATGCAAATACTTTCCCTCTAGGTTGAGCTTGCTTCGGTTTCGTGCACCTCGTACTAACATGACCAACTTCCCCATAATTATAACATGTAACCCCATTCTTCCTCCTACAATCAGCAGCCACATGACCCTTCAAACCACAATTAGCACACTTATCCACATTATTCATATTCCTCTTACATTCCGATATACGATGACCTAAACCACCACAATTGTAACATTTCACAGCAGAATTCATTCCTCCACCACTAGGCTTCCTATCAAAAGTAAACTTCTGTTTCCCTTTATCAACAGGGGTAGCATAAGGCCTACCTCTGAACTACCCCTTTCCTTTCTTATCATTCAGATTCTTGTAATGAGTAGCACGTGCTTTGCTATCCTCATAAAAAATCCGACTCTTGTTCACCAACACTGAAAACTGTCTTATCTCCTGATAACCGATACCTTGCTTGATTTCTGGCCTCAAGCCATTCACAAATTTCAGACACTTAGACCTCTCCGAACCAGCCGTATTATAATCGGGACAAAACTTCACCAGTTCCTCAAACTTAGCAGCATAATCCGCAACAGAGGAATTATCCTGCTTCAGTTCAAGAAATTTAATTTCCTTTTTACCTCTCTCATCTTCCGGAAAATACTTTTCAAGAAAAGCATCTTTGAACACAGCCCATGTAACCACTATCTCATCCTCCTCAAACCTCTGAGAAGCATTCGCCCACCAGTCTTCAGCTTCCTTTTCCAACACATGAGTACCAAACTGCACCTTCTGATCCTCGGAACACCTAATGAAACGGAAAATCTTCTCAATCTTCTTCAGCCAAATCTGTGCTCCCTCAGGATCATGAGTACCCTTGAAGCTCAGTGGATTATTCTTCTGAAACTTATCCATACTACGCGATTCCTCGTCCGCCGTAGCATTGGGTAAATTCTGCATCGCTTGCGCCATAGCTTGCATGGCCGCAGTCATAGCAGCATCACGTCTTCCCGCCATAATCTGAACATTCCCAATGATAGCAAATTATGGCTAAACAACCACTCAACAGAGTGCAACAGTCCAACAACGACACAAAGACACGGTCGGACAGACCAAACAGACACTGGCTCTGATACCACTTAATGTAACACCCCTTCTATACCCCGTACAAAAACGTAATAATAAAAAAAAATAATCTTATAATAAAACATCAGAGCAAAGATTAAGTCATTTAGATATAAACAGAGATGTCACATCAACGTGAACTAAAAACAACATGCTCATAAAGATATATAACACCTGGATAGTTTTTATGAACAAAGGAACTCCATTCCAAAATATCAGCATTCAGTTACAGAATTAAAGCGGAACATCCATAACTGATGTCATCACAAAATATAAGTATGTCATATACATATTCATACAAGGCCACTATATACAAGCTAAAAGAAACATCTACACTCTAACCCCGACTACCCGTGTTACATATCAGAGCCGACGGAACGACAAAAAGACGAAGACACTAATCTTCGCAAAAGACCTCCAGCGTCTAATCTGCAATGCCATTACAGCATTAAACCACAGCAGAAGGGTGAGAAACAGGATTATAATATAAATGCATATCATTATATAACACTTAGCAAAATATGCACAATTATTCTCACCACACAAATACGATACTTGTAAACAACACAAGACATATTAAACCCATTTCACACATCAATCACATAAGCATATACATTAACACAATGCATAACAAATCCTTCTCAAAATTCAACACATAAACATACATGTAATGAATTATGCAAATGCACAGAGACCGACACAACGACTCTACGCATGCGGTACCAATCCAACCTTGTAATTCATTAGTCCCCCAGGAACTCTTGGAATCATCGCTCGTTACATAGAGTAACTCCTCATCGGGCCTACGATGTTCCCCGTCGCTATAAACCATTATTTCAGGGCGTACGACGTTTATGGATTGCTTTAGTCCACTATTTCAAGGCGCACAATCCGATTGCCATAGTCCACTATTTCAGGGCGCACAATCATTTGTGATTAATCGCTTCTACCATTATTTCAGGGCGTAAGACGATAAAACTGATTCATTTATGAATCTTCCAATGCAAGAATGCATATCATGATACTTGACACATTAATGACTCATGCCAACATCAAATGCTCATGCATTAACAATAATCATGTATTTCAAGTACATATAAAGTAATGCACACAATTGCCCAAAATGGCCACAAACACCAATATACCATTCCACAACATCAAATTCCCATCAAAGAATCATCACACAAGCCATCTCATAACATATCATAATATGTCTTACAATATTGAAAAATAACTCAAAATTCCATTATTCGGTTTTTCGAAAAAGTCGGCTAAAAGTCGGCCAAAAATAATATTTTCTATTATCATCAAAAAGTACTCATCAACAACTTCGATTCGGTATAAAGAACTCTTAAATACGATAAACGGTTAACAAGATATGAATATTTCGAAATAACGTAAAAACATAAACCGGACGCCCGACACCACGAAACGGTTCGTAAAAACTGTACCGATTGGACCAAGTTCAGACCCCAAAACTATTTTTCCTAGAAAGAACATCTCGTTAGCTTTCCAACGCATCAAACCACGCCTCAAACCGAATCACAGATCAAAAGTTATGCAGAAAACAAAATTACACGAACAGCACTGTTCGCTGGGCGAATCTCCCTCGCGAGCATTCGCTAGCTGCTTCGCTAGGCGAACATCCCTCGCGAGCATTCGCTAGCTCCTTCGCTAGGCGAATGTTCCAGCGAACCAACTGTTAGATAAAAACAGACACTAAGTTCGCTAGGCGAACCCCCTGGCGAACCAAGGCAACAACTACCAACATTTAAAACACCCAAAATTTGCTAGGCGAACACTCTAGCGAACCTTCGCTCACGCCTTCGCTAGGCGAATACCCGTAGCAAACCTTCGCTACCCTTCACTGAATGGTTCGCTAGGCGAACCTGCGAAAACTCAGAATCCTTCAGCGCTGTTGAAAACCCAAAAATGATATTTTCCAACCCAAACCATTTCCAAATCAACATATTTCAATCAGAACCTATTCTAATCATGTCAACAAGCAAACTACCACCTTTACATCGATTTCCAACCGTTAAACCATCGATTCTACTCATTTTATCGTTTTCGACCTAAAAGTAAAAAAAAAACATGGAAAGCAAGAGAATCATCCAAACCCATTCATACATAATCATATACAAGCATAGTATAATCGAGTTTCGCACCCTTACCCGATTTAATCGTGTTCTAGAAAGTCGGGAGATTGATTTCTTCCTTCACAAGTTTTTACTCTCTTTTCTTCTTTCTCTTCTCTTTTCCTCTTCTCTCTTTTTCTTCTCTTTTCTAAACTTATACTAACTATTTTCTTTTATATTTTCTTAACTTAAAAATTCTAAACATTTCTAATAAATATCTAAACTAACTATTATTAACTAACACTATTAATTATGAAATATGTCAAATACCCTCTATTCCAATTTTCCCCGCAAACTCTCAAAAACGGTAAAAATACACAATGTGCAAAAATAACATATAATCACACCAATTAGCAATTAACATAAATATTGCTCAATTAAAAATAAAGACTCGACCAATTAACACCAAAAAGCACGGGAAAAGAAAATATTAAAAACGGACCGTTACAACAAGCGCTGCATACAAACTAAGGCAGGCTTTCGCTCAAGAACGAGTGAAACCCATGTCCGACGGCGGTTCCTCAACTGAGCTCGCCCTCGTCAAAGTACCATGATAGGCAGAACACCCAGCTCACAATGGGAAGTTCACGCTGCGAACTCAGGCCTCAAACGCGACCTGAGCTCCACTTTCATGTTCGGTTACTACCCTGGTCATTCGATCAGTCCCCCTCTCTGACGAACACATCTAAATCGAGCAAAACCTGAAACAACAAAATCATTCGAGTCACCCTTATTACGGGCTCGCACTCATATCGAGCAAAGATACTACACTTAGTAAAATAAAAATAGATAAAGCCATGCGCGAATATAAAACACACAAAACCGACCAGAGCGGTCAAAAACATACATTTCACAATAATAAATGGTCACGAGGACCACAAATTGTACTTGTTACATAAAAAAGGTGGCCATACTCCATACAAACCAATAAATTACAATTACACTGCACACAGGACGAAAGTACAACAAAAAAATATCACTCCTCCATGTGATGGGCCTCCTCGGGGATAGTCTGCGCCTGCTGAGACTCCTCCTGGAGAGTTTGGGCATATTCCTCGTTGATATGGAGAAATTCGGGGATGAAGATCTTTCTATTTTCCACATGGTACAGGAAACTAGTCCCCTCAGTGGACAATTGGACACCGGGGTTCACTGGCTTCAGCTGCGCCACAGCATTGTTGAAAGAATCCTCGCCGATGGCTTCAACGTCATCCTCCGTCTGCAAGATACGGGTAACCAACTCAGTCCGGGTCTTCAACTCCTTCAGTCCCTCATGTTCGTCTCTAGCATGGGCAGCAGCGGACCTCATTTGCTCGACCAAATCCTCCGTGGCTTTTTTCTCCGCAGCCAGGGTGCCCTTCTCCCTTGGATCTTGGTCAGCTCTTCCTGAGACTTTTTCCTCGCCTCCTCGGCATCCCTAGCCTCCTTCTTAGCTTTCTTCACCTTCTCCTCCAAGACCGCTATCGCGGCTTGGACCTTCTTCAGCTCGACAACGTGAAGGGAATCTTCCTCAGCATAGACCGCAGCCATCTCCAGGACCCTAATCAGGGCGGAGGCATCCTGCGCCAACATCTCCCTCTTGCTTGGATGGTTCATTCCCTCGAGCTTCAGAGACTCCGCCCGAGGAACCGTCAAGGAGGAGCCTTCGAAGAATTTTTTTATTGTGAAGGCATGGAGGTAACTCGAACTTTCTTTTCTCCCCCGCCTGGTTGAGGTCCACCAACTAGTTCTACCAAAAGCATTTAAACCTAGAGGTTCCTGGCACAGGGGAACCCTGGACAGGTGGCAGAGTCGGCGAGGAGGTCCCCGACCCCGTCTGTGGAGGTGTCACTCGTTGGGGAAGCCGGCCTTTCGTAGTTGTTGTGCCGCCCTTGCCCTTCGCCCGGACATTTCTTACCATCGCTCATGTGCTGAAGGAATTTCACCTGCAAAAGAAAAATAACGAGCACGTTAGAAAACGGGGAATACAATAATCTAAACAAACTAAATAAATAAAGACTACCGAGCATTTTTAGAGCGTCATCGTGAGTCCTGCATTCAAGAATCCCCTTCGTGTTGATGTAACGGCTCTCCACCTTCTGCCCGCCATCTTCCTCGAAGATCGGATCCCCGCTCTTGGTTTAACACTCCGCAGGGGTAAAACTGTTGACAAAATTCACCAGCGCTGCATAGTCGGCTTTGTCATCATCTTCCAGCATCTCTGAATGGGCAAGATACTAGTTGGTTCCTTAGAAAAAATGAGACCTACTCCAGCAGAAGGGGAACTTCAGCAACCTATCTGCCACTACTTTGCCCTACTCGTCAAGAAGATCCTCCCCGTTCTCATCCGTAGACACCTCCTAGACATACGTGGAGTCTTGGGCCGCCTCTGACACGGGCTCAATAACATAGAATCTCTCTTTAAAAGTCCTAATGGACTCGGAGAACGGTTTAACCAACTTCTTCTCCCGCTTCAGCTAGACTTAGCCGAACTTCCTCCCCGAGACTTGCCTTTGGAGATGGAAGATTGTAAAGAATAAGGGGAGGGTGGCTCCTATCTTCAGGAACTCACACGTCAGTTCAAACGCACGGATAAATGCTATGGAATTGGGATGTAGTTGCGAGGGGGCCAGGTCCAGATGCACGAAGACAAATCTCTGGAAGTCAGTGAAGGGCAGCCTCAACCCTATGTCCTTGAAGACGTACTCATACATCGGGAAGCTCTCCCTGTAATTTGTGCAAATACGATCGTCTTCACCAAGAAAATGCACCTTCCATTCCCCTTCAGCCCCACGGTCGTGAAAGCATCCCCGGGAAACGAGGCAAAAACAAAGGCATGCTCTGCGGGCTCTGCAACTATCCACTCCTCCGTGGAGGTACTCTCAGGTGGAGTCTCGCCGACATCGCTGGGAGTGGCTGTAACTTCAGTGTCGCTACTTTCCGAGGAGCTCTCCTCGGACGAGTCTATGATAATTTCTTCTTCAGGTTCACGGGCCATCTCCTTCACCTGAAAAGCAGAGGATAAAAGTGAATTCGATGACAAAATCAAATCCACCCTTCCACCGCTAGTAAAGTGAAAGGGCGCGCGAAGGCTCGAGGACGACGTCCCTGACCTAAGCCCTACTCAAATGACACAAGTGTGGCGCGAGGAGATGCCTGGGAAACCCCTCCAACGCACATTCTCCCCGGTTCGCTACCCAGAATTCCGTTTGAAGGCCTACCGGAAAACTCATGAACCCGCCGAAAAACTCATAGGTAAACCGGAAAGTTCATGAGCTCCGCCGGCGACTAACGCGCCCGTCGTCGTAACGACGCCAGAAACGACCTAACTCCCTAACTCCTAAAAGTTCGGCGACTACGACAACGGCTAAAAGTGGAAAATTCACTGTCTGCTACCAACAATCGCCGAAAACTGCTAATGTACTACCTTGAATCAGCCAACCACATGTGTTCTAGAAAAATAGAAAGCAAAAAAGCTGGAAACTAGAGTAAAGTTGAGCAACTTACGTGGTCGAGGAAGTATCAGGAGTTCAAAGATGGTGCTCGGAGCTGGTAGGGCGGTTGGACGGTGGTTGACGGCGGCTTGAATGGCAGCAAATGAGAAAGCTCAGACAGAGAAGCGAAGGAGGAGAGAGAAACGAATAGTGCAAATAAGCAGCTTCTCCCTCTATTTATAGGCATTCTGAAGGCACATGCACGAGCACGCGCGGCTAGGGGCATCATCATGACCCTATCCTAGCCATCATGACGCATTTGATATAGCACAGGGCTCGAGGCACATGTGGTACCCCACCTCTTCAGATCACATCAACCGTTGGGCTCCTCGTACGCCGAGCATGGCGGACAACGTCACGTATCCTGCGAGCACCAAGTCCCTCGGACATCATATAACTACTTCATCTCGTCGGCGAGCGACGATCCTTTCTAGATCTCCCGGGACTGCGAATTACCCTCAAGTCATCACTCCTACGCTCGGGAGCAACGACTTAGGGGGCTCTTGTTCCAGACTGGACCAATGACCAGGCATGGCCCAATCCACTTTTGCTCCCAGAACGGCCTAATTGCCTAAGTCCAGCCAATTTGGGGCAGCAATTACTTTTCTGCCCCCTATTGGGCAAATATGGTCGGATGACCCCAGGGTCACCTGCTCCCCCTCTGTATTTCCTGTCCGTTACGCACGGCTCCACCATCTAGAAACAGTTACGACGACTGTGCCCGGAACTGCATCTTTGCCCGTAGCTAGGGGCACTATAAAAACCCTTTCATTTGAGAGTGTCGGGTATCCTAAAATCACACTATGAAATACATACTTTGTACTTGCCATTTCTCTCTCCCTCTCTCTCTCTCTCTCTCTCTCTCTCTCTATTATTACTTTAGAATCAAAGTGGCTTATAGGTACACCCCCTCCTCATCTTCTACACTCAGCATCACAAACGTCATCTTTGGCCCACTTCAGGTTCTGATCAGCCGTCAAGATCAGAGAGATAGGATCTCATAAAGATCAAGCAAACAAATAAAATATTTTTAGTATATTTTGATACTTTACTCTTGATAAGGTGCTGTAATTTTTTTATAATACATTAATTTGCTCGTAAATTTAATATTTGATATGATTCTTTCATAAAGTGTGCAATAAGGTCAAGGCAAGAGAAAATAAAATAATATTTTCATAATTTTTCTTGATTTTCAAAAGCTATTTTATGAAAATATTATATATATATTGATAAATGTTCAATGATATTGAAATAGACATTAATATAGAGTGAACTAATTCAGTAAAAATTAATGTCTTTTAAGTTTTTATTTGAATTTGGTGAATCTTTATTAGGATTATTTTTTTTGTTTCTCAATTTATTTTTTAAACAATACAATTTTATTTTAAGATAATGATTCAATTTATCTTTTAAATTCAAATATTATTAGAGTCTTTCAGTTATGATTTGTGAAAATATATAAATGTTGAAATGTTTGAGAAATATAATTGTGTTTATCCCACAAGTTAAAGAGTATTTGAAGGAGAATCTTCAAAGTTTTTTGAGAATGTTGAATTTGGGGGAGAGATATGGTTAAAGAATAATATTGAATGAGGAAAAATTGGCTATAAACCAATTCATACAATTACTATAAATATAGTAAAATTTGATCATCGTGATAATATTATGGTTCTTTCTCTCAAACAAGTTGATAACTTGATTTATGCAGATCAAACTCAACACCCTAATGACTAGGGCACCATATGTTATAAAGAATTGACTATAAATAGAAATCAATTTGATTTTCTTGAAACTCTCTGAATGTTTAATCATGACACTTTTTACTCATTATATATTTTGGAACCACATGAGATGAATGTTAAAATTGTATTTCTTGATAGAAATATTAATGAAATAATATGGTGCAGTCATGTGAAACTTTGTGTCAATAGAAAAAAAGTATATGGTTCCAAATTGACAAAATTCACTAATGAGTTAATAAAGTTATCTTTTTAGCGTACCATATAGTCCCGTAAGTTAACTGTCTCATTTGGTTTTGAGATAAACTTTATGATGTTAACTGTCTCATTTGGTTTGAGATGAATATTATGATAATAATTATCTTATTTGGTTTTAAGATGAGTATTCTAAAATTAGTTTTCTCATTCAATTTTGAGATGAATAAGAGGAAAAATTGTGGGTATTATAAAGTCACTGAGAGTAAGTTTATATTTCGTATATAACATGTCAATTTTATTGTATTAAGTGAAAAATGGTATAGTTTATTATGTGAAATCAAGAAATCTCTAACGAAAATTTAACGATGAAAGATCTTGGGAAAACCTCTTTTGTATTAAGTTATTTTGGTAAATAGAGATTATTCTCTAGGTACCCTTCAGATATCACAAAAGAGTTTCATCAATAAGGTTGAAAGTAAATTCAACATGAAATACAATAATATTTGAGATATTTCAATCACTACGTTAGACTATTAGGTCTCATTTATAACTACCTTAAAGTAAAAATGGAAATTTATAAATTTGAGTATTTCTTACGTTTTGGTTGTAAGAATTTTATATATGATTTTTCTAATATGTACATGGAAAATTTGTACACTTGAACAAATAAATATTGAATTTTTGAATAAAAAAGGCAACCATGAGGATTATTATAGAGAACAAAAGAGCTTGTGCTCACAAATCGGAGATCGAACAATGGGGAGATCATTAGTATGTTAGACTCCGATATTTTAGATGTCAAATAGACATTCTAATACAAAATAAATGAAGGTATGTATTTATGTCATTTGGTTACAATTCAATATAAGGATTTAAAATACTGCTCAAGTTATATTGTGTTGTAAGACAATCATATAGTGTTTCAACAATATATTTTAAAAGGCATGTTGACTTATAATTTATTACTGTTAAAACTAGAATATATGCATATGAAATTTAAGCTAAAGACTCATCAATCAAAGACTCGACATATAAGGTCTTTCATATGATTGTTGTCACTAATGGTGTCCTAGATTAGCGGGAATCACTTCTTATTTATGTTTTATAATATTGTTTTAATATCGATACAACCTTTATGTCAAGATTATTTGCAGAAATAAAGTTTGTGAGGTTATTATTGTTATAACCATTTATGTATAGTTTGTGCAAATATTGAATTTGCAAACTTCAATTTGATCTCAATAAAGAATTCAGTTGGACCAGTTAGAAATAGGCAAGATTTAGAGATCACATTGCATAAAATTTCCATGTCACTCATCCATATCGATCTATGTCATCAAGTACATTGAAATATGCAAGATTTAGAGATCACATTGCATAAAATTTCCATGTCACTCATCCATATTGATCTATGTCATAAAATTGACCAGTTTGATATGAACACTGTTGAAGGAAGACATGTGAGTAGAAGTTTCTATAGTTTGTACTACACAACACAAACAATAATCATGTTGATAAACCAAACTATTGTGGTTTACATTGAGGATTCTTTTAGTTGGACTATTGGCTATGGAATTTTCACTCTCTTTATATTAATTTCAATTATAGTTTTCTTTGTTGATCTATATGTTGTTGCAGATATAAACTAATTTAAGAAAAGTTGTTGTAAATATTTGTTTGATCTAAAAGTTATTCATTCATGGAAGTGTTTGATATTTTTTTTACATATTATTAACATTTTGCAGTCATTTTTAACCTCCTAAAATAAAACCTCTTCAGTTTTAAAAAAAATATTATTTTTAATATATATGTTGACTCAGCGTGCCTACCTATCATGTTAGGTAGTCAAGTTAATGTTTTTTTTTCCTTTTGAATTTTTAACGACACGAATTTTTTGTGTAATGGAACAATTCTTAAGGGACCAATATGTAACATTTTTTAATTAAGGGATCAAAATGAAACATTAAATTAAATTAAGGGACTTTAAAATTGATTATACTAAAAAGTTATGAATGAAAGCATGTGGCCGACTTAGTATGTATGTTAATAAGAAAACTCGTAAAGATATAGAGATATTTTAGTTAATATTGTAATAGTTGTTATTCTAAATTGTAATGTATCTAGAATATTCTTAAGACCTTTTATATTTTGTGTTCTTGACTGGACAAGCACTTGGCCCACAATAGGGCAAGGCCAACCCAGTCCAGCTTTTGGCAAGGCCCAATAACGAGATTCAGACGATCTATCCATTGGGCACAATCTAGCCATTGGGCACAATCTAGCCGTTGGGCACGATCTAGCCGTTAGGCACAATCTAGCCATTGGGCACGTCCTCCTCACGCGCTTGACAGTTCACGCGACCAACTGCCCCTCCGGAGTTCACGGGGATAGTTGGACCAGGTCCTAAGGTCACGCGCTAGACCATCCACCTAGCAGTCTCCAATTGGTCGACCAGATATTTTGGCCACATGGGAGACTTTGGCCCCGCGCTGGGGTTTTTTCTATAAATACCCTCTCACTTGAGAGGGTTAGGTATTCAATATTCAATATTCTAACTCATACCTAAACGCTTTGTACTTGCTTTCTCTCTAGCCCAAATTTACTTTGGCATCGGAGTACCTTGCAGGTACACCCCTTCCTGTCCTACATCCATCATCACTGCCCTACACGGAAGCCCACGAAGATTCATTCTGATAACACTAGATCAGTGGCGCCATCTGTGGTAAACATCGCTTCCCCGTCTTTTTGAACCAAGACCCCTCATCTTTTCACCCAAAAGACCAAAGCTTACTCTCTAAAAATTCCCTTGATCATCATGGCCTCCAACAGAAACGATGATGCCCATCAAGATCCTGCTGTCGCTGTTACCATGGATAACGTCGACCACCATAACCCTGAAGCTGCGGTCCATGAGACCGACCACGGGGACGGAAAGACTGCGTCTCTTTCGTTCGATGACATAAAGCCATGCATGCCGACTTCCGGTCACGTCTTCGAGCCTATACCTGTCCCTCAAGACGCTGACCCCAGCACTGCTGCCCTCATTGTCTCTCTCAATAGGTCCAAATACCTGATCTTCTAGTAGGGCGAGAAGATCCACCTGTTGGAACATGCCCTCCAGAAGCGCCTTCCTTCGCAAAGGCCCCGCAGTCCATCTCCACGTCCTCAATCTCCCCTTCAGAAACGTCGGCGAGACAGATCCAGGAGCATTTCTCCCGTCAAGGGACGATCGAAGTCGGAAGAACCCGAGCAAGAGGTCACTAGGAGATGACACTGTACTCCTTCGCGGAGATCCAGACGTTCTCTTGCCCCAAAGAGGACCAAGCCCTCAGAAAAACATTGTGAACATCGTCGTCAGCACATACACCCTCCTCGACGCACCAGAAGTCGTAGGTACAGTCACTTTCCATGCAGGTCATCGAGCACGAGCGACGATGACGACGTCCATGGACCTCTATCCCAAAAGATCATGGACACCCATTTCCCCTCGCGGGCTGGAGAAGCCTCCCCTATAGCTCTCTATGATGGCACCACGGATCCTGGCGACAACATAGAAAACATTAAAGCCATGCTCCATTATCACAACGTGAGCAGAGCCATCAAGTGCAGGTTGTTCCCCATCACCTTCAGAAAGGGAGCCATGACCTGGTATAAGAGTCTTCCCCGAGGCTCAGTCACCTCATGGAAGAACTTGAAGATCCAGACGTCATCCCAAGTAGGAAGCCACTCTCCAAGGCATTATTCAGGGCAAGGATGAGCCCCTGCGTGCCTATATTGAGAGATTTAACAACAAAGTTGTAGATGTCCACACAACGGACCGCATGAAGAAATACCTCCTCGAAAAGGGGCTGAGGCAGAAAAGCGAGTTCCGCAAAGCAGTGGGCATCGAAACACCTCGTACCCTGGCCGAACTCCTCCATAAAGCCCAAGCTTATATACAATATGAGGAGAAAGAATCCGCCTATAAGGCCCGGGATTCAAGGGGCCTTCCGACACCTCTCCCTTTCGACTAGCGTAATCCCGGTGGAGATCAGGGAGCCCTCCAGGCGAACAGAAGCTCCTCTCGATGAGGAACTGAACGACAAAGCTTTAAGAGAAGAACTCGACCTGGTCGAAGAGATCCGATTAGGGGCGGCTCTCCGCGAAGCTCCACTAAAACAAAAAATAACTCTACGCCACGACGCCAAAGTCATAAAGCGTGACTTCCAAGTTGGCAGCCCGGTCCTACGCAGAAATAAAAAAGATTCAAGCGAGGGCAAGCTGGCCGCAAACTGGGAAGGTTCGTATAGGGTCAAATAAAAAATAGACACCAGCACCTACTACCTCGAACAGCTGGACGAAGAACCGTTTACTCGACCATGGAATGCTGAAAAGCTTAAACAATATTACAATTAGGACCAGCGATCAGTCGGGACTAAATGTCGACAAACTTCCCCCACAACGGAGAGGTTGCTCGGCCACAGGAGCATGCCCTGGTGCAAGCACAATCCTTAAAATTACAACGAAGGCAAGTTTCTGCTCATGGAACGAGCATACTCTGTGCCCAACGAGGATACCTCAATCGAGCTCCGCCGTTACCGTACCAGCGTGGCAGGACACCCTGCTCGTGATGGGAATAATCCAAGCCCTGTGTGATTAGGACCTCGACCGAGATCCTAGTCCCAAGATTGGCGAAACTACTTCGCCTCCTCGACAAGTTCCCTAAACTGTCGAGCATCATATCGAGTCGAGCAAACTCCTACAGTTAGCGAGCACAACTCGCAAGTATCAAAGCATACACAATAAGATGTAAGGCATACAATGTCGAACACAAATATATATAAGTCCGACCACAAGACCGGAAAATTGTTAATATATTACAAAACACGGGCCAAGCACAACCATAAAAAATTACAAGGAATGGAACGCAGGCCAATAAATTATGCATCCCCGGCTGGAAGCTCCAAAGGGACCACTAAGCCTGGTCGATACAAAATGTCCTTTCCACGGGGCACATCCTCATCAAGCCTGGTTGGCACAAAACGTCATTTCCGTGGGGCACGTCCTCACCAAGCCTGGTCGACACAAAACGTATTTTTCGTGGGGCACGTCCTCATCAAGCCTGGTCGGCACAAAACGTCCTTTCTGCGGGGCACGTCCTCACCAAGCTTGGTCGAAACAAAACGTCATTTCCGCGAGGCACGTCCTCATCAAGCCTAGTCGGCACAAAACGTCCTTTCCGCGGGGCACGTCCTCATCAAGCCTGGTAGACACGAAAACTTCCTTTTCACGAGCACGCCCTCGCATCCTGAGGAACTGTTGGGCTCAAAAGCGACCGCCTGTCGACCATACTTACCATAGACAAGCTAAGGGCATGTCCCCGAACATTTTCGTTCCGAAAATAACGACCTCAAAAAAGCTTCCCAGCAGTGCAACTCTTGCCCCTCGGTCGACCAACAAGGCTATCTCAAGTCATTACTCTTCACCTTAGAGCAAAGACTTGGGGGGCTCCTGTTTTGGACTGGACAGGCATTTGGCCCACAGTAGGGCAAAGTCCAATCCACTCCAACTTTTGGCAAGGCCCAATAACGAGATTCAGACGATCTAGCCGTTGGGCATGATCTAGCCGTTGGGCACAATCTAGTCGTTGGGCACAATCTAGTCGTTAGGCACGTCCTCCTCACGCGTTTGACAATTCACGCGACCAATCGCCCCTCCGGAGTTCACGGGGACAGTTGGACCAGGTCCTAAGGTCACGCGTTAGACCTTCCACCTAGCAGTCTCCCATTGGTCGACCAGATATTTCGGCCACATGGGAAATCTTGGCCCTGCGCTGGGTCTTTTTTTATAAATACCCTCTCACTTGAGAGAGACCGGTATTCAATATTCAATATTATAACTCATACCTAAACGCTTTGTGCTTTCTTTCTCTCTAGCCCAAACTTACTTTGACATCGGAGTACCTTGCAGGTACACCTCCCTCCTCTTCTACATCCATCATCGCTGCCCTACACGGAAGGCCACGAAGATCCATTCTCATCACACCAGATTAATATGTTAGATGGATAATTAAGGTGTATTTATAGTAGTATATTGAGAGTAGTATTCTTTTTAAACCATCATTAGTTAATTAATAAAAGATACTCTTTTATTTTACTTTTTTAGGTTTTTTATATTGAGATGACTAACATAGTTTACAAAAGAGGTGGTGAATATGGATTTGATGCCTTAATTAGATTTTTAGAGAAGGGTTCTCGAATTTTAACGACCTAAAACTTTTTGTTTTGGATAACTTGAAGAAATGACAAATGCCAGATGACTATTCTAAATACGATTTAACGATCATGCTCATTCTAATCGTTTTGATCAGGTGTCCTCCTAGTACATGTCCATCTTAGATTTTGTGGTGCTACAATTTTCTTGTGGACAAGTGCTTTAAAAGAGTAACATCATCGCCCGACGTCAGCATGGTGACTTCATCATTTTTCTCGGATCCGACGGTCCTTAAACTTCTTTCCACTATAGCTCCTAGTGGATTACATATTGGATTGAATCACCGTTAAATAGGTATTGAGTTCCAGCTTGGAACAATATCCCCCAAGGCAGGACTGACGAAGCCAAACTATGTTTGTTTTTGGTTTCTCAAGGATTGGTTTGTTGAGGGGTTACTTGCAACTATGAGGATTGGTCTAGCTAATGGAACATAACTTCTATATGTGTTTTTCTTTGAATGCCTTTGATCTTTGTTTGGTCGATTTCGCCGATTGTTTAAGGATCGATTGGGTTGATTGATTTGTATTTTAAAGTTGTTAATGTGATTACATTAATCATAATTGATATTTAGTATCTCTTTTTTATTACTACATTTTATAGTAATTATTATTTAATTCTATCGTTTTTTAGTTTAATCCTACTTATAAATAAATTTGTATAAATTCTATATCAAACTTGATTAATTTAAGAAATCGAAAAAAAATTTATTCATTACTTTTACTATTTAACATGTATGTCAAGGGATGATGATGGCCGAATAAAAAAACACCTAAAGCATATGTTAAATTCCAAGATAGATAATGAAGAAAACCAAGGCGAATTGGGAAAATTCTAATCCAAAATAGTGTATGGAAAACCCAAAACACGTAGGTCGGCCAAACGCAATACATTCAAGTAGAACACACCATTTTATAAGAATGCACTACATTCCAGCAAGACACATTGTGTTTTCATGTTACATATTTGATGTGTGTTTAAGTAATACGCAATGCATTTCTGCGAGATTCAACTTCTGTTTTACATCAATCACATGCAAAAATAAAATATCTTTTACTACTATTAAAAATAAGAAAGGCCAGGAGAGAAACTAACCATGAATTTTGGAGTGAAAAATATCATAGTAGAGAGAAAAGTGGAGAAACACGGAGATGAGGTGCAATTCAACTCAAAACTCTAGAGTTGAAGTTTCTTCCTATGTTCGTTTATGTGTAATAAATTTACTATTTTATATATCTTTCTTATTTGAACAACAAGTAGCTAAATTTGCATTTATTAATGATGAGTAGCTGATTTTGAAAATAAACTTGCACCATTAAGTGATTTTTCCCTTTTGAATTATTATTATTATTATTATTATTATTATTATTATTATTATTATTATTCATAAAATGTCTGTTCATGATGATTTTTAGTGACTAATCACCTAATAAAATATATATGATTTACTTTGTGAAACAATAGTGAATTTTTATTTTGTTTTGCACTATATATTCTCTCCTACCGCCTCATATCGAGCGGACCCTTGAAATCCAAATATTTCTGATAACTTTAAAGACCTAACCTTAAATTTACAATTCATTAAGAGATTAGAGATTAGTTTAAATTACTAAAGGTTTAATCTCTAAGAGATTAGGATTAAATAAACTTGTGAATGGATAATAACATAAATTAATAACTTTAATTGGCCAAGTCAAATAGAAGTGCAAGGAAAATTCAAAGTTGAACTCATCCCTCACATCATTTAATCAGTAATTACTCTTTCTTATAATTTATCATTTAATTACAAAAAATCAATCTAAGATACTTTTAGTTCAACCGGTAAGATGTTAAATTCAATTTAATATTGCAATTTTTGTGTTCGATATTTGAAAAATGTTTGCCATCTTATTACTTAGAACAATTTGGTACACTTGTCAAATCATCATCAAGTTTATAGCGTCGCTATCGCGGACTGCCATATTTTATTATATTATATTTTATTTTTATTACACTACGCTAAAAATGTGTTTTCGCAGCGCAACAAAGACAACGTTTTCTGACAGAAGCGCTGCTATATGTTTCGCTAAACACAAATAAAAAACGAAAGAAAAAAACGCTTCTAAATGGGTGACATAAGACAACGTTTTTTAAAAGCGCTGATAAAGCCCTAGGGCAGCTGAACTTTAAAAAGCGTTTTAAGAAAAGCGCTGCTAAATGTGGGACATAAGGCAGCGCTTTTAAAAAGCGCTGCTAAAGGGTTTTCGTACAACACGCTTTAGCCAGCGCTTTTAGAAAGCGCTGCTAAAGACCCTTCATTTTTCCCACATTAGAAAGCACTTTTACTCCAAAAGCGCTGCTAAAAGATTAACATAAGAAAGCGCTTTCTAAAAGCGCTGCTAAAGGTGTTTTAAAATATTAAAATTAAAACATATTCTGCAAATGGCTAATACTGTTTCATTACGCCCGTTTCTATTTTCGCCCTAGCGACTACTGTTTCTTTTCTTCCTCCATTTTTTCTGCAAACGAATGAAACCACGCCGTCTGCCTTCGTTCTGCAAACGAAATCCGTTGTGGCTTTACTTCGTTTGTGGCTTCCCTCCGTCGTTTCTGCTTACTCACACTGTCGTCCGCCATTGTTGATTGTTTCTCTGAAGTTTTTACTCTCCTTTTTCTGGTTTTCTCTCCATTAATAAAAATGTCTAAGATTCTCCATTGTAGATTGTTTCTCTGCTGTTTCTGTGAGATAAATTTGGTGTATTATTAGTTGTTGATGTTAGGTTTTCATTTTTTGATTTGTAGGAGTTAGTTGGTGATTAATTGGAAAAGTGATTAATTAGAAAAGTGATTAATTAGTAGAAGTTAGTATAGTGATTATTGTGTAAAATGTGATTAATTTGTAGAAGTTAGTTTAATGATTAATTTGTAGAATAGTAGAAGTTAGTTTAATGTGTAAAATTTGTAGAATAGTAGAAGTTAGTTTAATGTGTAAAATTTGTAGAATAGTGATTAATTAGAAAATTCAAGGTAGTTAAGAGTGTTGTAGAAGTTAGATTGTTGAGGTTGTTATAGAGCTATTTGTAAAGTTAAACTGAACATTTATCGGAAAATTTTAGTGATGTAAGAATTTGGTTGTTATTGAAAATGATAATGAAATTAGTAGTTAAGTGAACTAGTGATTGAATTTATTTTGAGAGATGATTGAAAATGATAAATAGTGATTGAATTGTTACTTGAACTTAAGCGTTGAAGTTGTTTTTTTTTTACAATGTTGAGTTGAAACTATACCATGTTATTTGATGTAATGATGTTTACTAAATTTGTTTCTTGAAACTTTGACTTGTTATATGTGGTATACACCATCACTTACTAACTTACGTTCATTTGCTATAGAGGTTACTTGTGAAGAGTGAATTCGGATCGTTTTCAAGAATCTTACATTTTGTGGTTCAGTCCAGAAGTTGCTAACTTCTATATAGACAGGTACGTAGTTGTTCTTTTGTTTTTGTTTTGCTTACTTAGTAAAATCATGGATAAAAAATGGATGTCGTCCAATCGATTGTCGAAAGAGTACGAGAATGGGGTATCAGAATTCGTTAAGTTTGCTATTGAACACGCCAAAGACCCAATTCGAATCACATGTCCTTGCTTGAGTTGCTGTTTTGGGCGTCTGATTGACGCGGGTCAGATGGAGTCGCACTTAAAGAGGCATGGAATTGATCGAAGTTATACAAGTTGGACACTTCATGGTGAGAAAAGTAACGGGAATGTTGAACCGGGGGATAATACGACCTATGCTTCAAACGACAATGCCACAGATACATACGATTGTGATCGAGTCGAAGAGATTGCAGAAGCACTTAAAGAAGATCTTCAGGATTATCCCAAAATGTTTGAGAGGTTAGTAAGCGATGCAGAGAAACCGTTGTATAAGGGTTGTACTAAATTCACAAGATTATCTGCGGTATTAAAGTTGTATAACTTAAAGGCGGGTAATGGATGGTCGGATAAAAGTTTCACAGAGTTATTAGCCCTTATGAAAGATATGCTTCCGGAGGATAATGTTCTTCCCAATCGAACATATGAGGCCAAAAAGATGTTGTGCTCTATTGGCATGAGCTATGATAAGATACTTATATGTCCAAATGATTGCGTTTTATTTCGAAATGAGTATGCATCGTTAAATGAGTGTCCTAAATGCGGTGTCTCTCGATATAAGAAAAAGTTGTCTCCAACAAAAGTCTTGTGGTATTTTCCTATAATTCCGAGATTTAGACGCATGTTTCGTAGTGAAACCGATGCAAGAAACTTGACTTGGCATGGAGATGAAAGAATTATAGATGGAAAGTTTCGACATCCGACAGATTCACCACAGTGGACGAAAATTGATAATGATTATCCTGAATTTGGAGAAGAAGCAAGAAACCTTCGCTTGGCATTATCTACTGATGGAATGAACCCACACGGTCTTCAAAGTATCTCACATAGCACATGGCCTGTGATTATTATGATTTATAACCTACCTCCATGGCTATGTATGAAGCGTTAGTACATGATGTTATCTATGTTAATTTCTGGGCCTAAACAACCAGGGAATGACATAGATGTATACTTGACACCGTTGACCGAAGATTTAAAGATTTTGTGGGAGAACGATGTGGAGGTTTATGATGGATATAGGAAAGAAAGTTTCAACTTGAGGGCGATGTTGTTTGGCACAATTAATGATTTTCCAGCATACGGAAATCTATCAGGGTATAGCATAAAAGGTTAATGTGCGTGTCCTCTTTATGAAGATAAAACAGATTGGACGCGATTGGATTTTGGTCAGAATAATATATTTCTCGGTCATCGTAGATTCTTAAATTCTAATCATCACTACTGTGGGTGGAGAAAAGTCTTCAATGGAGAGGCAGAACAAGGTAGAGCTCCACCTATATTGACAGGTGATCAAGTTTTTGAAAAGGTGAAAGATGTGTGTACTCAATTTGGCAAGCCTTTTGCACATACCCTTGTCAAGAGTGGGTGGAAGAAGAGGTCAATTTTTTTTGAATTGCCATATTGGAAGTCTTTGTATGTAAGACATTTTCTTAATGTTATGCATATTGAAAAAAATGTATTTGACAGTGTTATTGGTACGTTACTCAATATACCAGGAAAGTCTAAGGATGGCCTTAAAGCAAGAAAGGACTTGATATCGATGGGGATAAGAACTGAATTAGGACCCTTGAAGAAAGGAAAACGAACATATCTACCACCTGCTGCCTATACTCTATCTAGAAAGGAGAAAAAAATATTGTGTAAGTTTCTAAGTGAAGTTAAAGTTCCAAAAGGATACTCTTCAGATATTAGAAGACTTGTGTCTATGAAAGACCTCAAATTAAAGAGTTTAAAGACGCATGATTGCCATGTTATAATGGAACATTTTCTACCAATAGGTATACGTTCTATTTTGCCAGAAAAAGTAAGACGCACAATAACTAAATTGTGTTTCTTCTTCAGGTCAATTTGTAGTAAGGTGATCGATCCTGCGATCTTACCAACAATGCAAAAAGAAATAGTCATTACATTGTGTGAGCTTGAAATGTTCTTTCCTCCATCATTTTTGACATAATGGTACATCTAGTTGTTCATCTTGTAAAGGAGACACAATTGTGTGGACCATCTTATATGAGATGGATGTACTCTGCTGAACGGTATATGAAAATATTAAAAGGGTATGTGAAAAATCGAAGTCGACCAGAGGGTTGTATTGTTGAACGATACATTGTTGAAGAAGCGATTGAGTTTTGTACTGAATATCTTTCCAACATTCAATCCATTGGACTTCCCAAATCTCACATCGTTGAAAAAAAAGAAGGAAAAAAGTTAATTGGAAATAAAATTGTGACCGTATCAAGGGCTGAACGGGAGCAAGTGCATTTGTATGTTCTGCACAATGACAATGAGGTTGAACCGTATGTTGAAATGCACAAGGATTTTCTCCGAGGTTTAAATCCGAATAGAAATGAAAATTGGATAGTACGAGAGCACAATCGAAGTTTCATACCATGGTTTAAGGATCACATTTATTCAAAGTTTTGTGTAGATCCCGCTTCAATATCAGAAAGGTTGAGATGTTTAGCGTATGGTCCAAGTTTGCATGTGTTTTCCTATAGCGCATACGCAATTAATGGATACACGTTTTATACCAAAGAACAAGATGACAAAAGTACAATGCAAAATAATGGTGTCACCTTGGTAGCTGAAGCAATGCATATTTCAAGTGTGAAGGACTTAAACCCCACATATGCAAATATGTCATATTTTGGGGTTATCGAGCGTATTTAGGTTTTTGATTATGAGAAGTTTCAGATTCCTACCTTTGGTTGTAAGTGGGTTGAAAATAATAGTGGCATACGAATGGATAAGTCAGGATTTTTGCAAGTGGATCTTAATAGGGTGGGGTACAAAGACGAGCCTTTTATTCTTGCCTCTCAAGCTAGACAAGTGTTCTATGTCACTGACCCGACAAGTACGAAATGGTCTATAGTGCTTTTATCTAACAAAGTAATTGATGATAACATTGGAGATCAAGGTGATATTGTTGGAGCGAATGCATCATATATTATAAGTGATCAAGATAAGACTGTTGGAGCGAGTGAATCATATAATAGAAATGATCATAATGAGGGAATTTGGATCAATCCATCCATCCGTGTTGTTAAGAGACAAGTAGATCATCTTCCTACCCGGAAAAGAAAAAGACGTTAATAAAGAGGTAATAGTAAAATTATATATTCTGTAATGTATTTTTCATATTTGAGAATGATTATGGATTATGGATTATAGATGATAGATTTATATGTTTGTCATTTCATATTTGATTATGGATCATGGATTTATATGTTTGTCGTGTATTTGTCATTTCATATTTGATTATGGATTATATTATGTTCAACTGATTATGGATTATGGATTTATATGTGCTTTTCTTTATTATAGGTAAAATGGCTACTAATGAGGAGAACTCGCACGATACTTCCAAGAATGATCCAAAAGAATCAGTTCAAGATGCGGAAGGAGATATTTCAAGAGGAATAACAATCATGAAAGGAGTTATTCGTGCTAGAGACAAGGGAATAAAATACGACGTTCATTGGAATCTTTTAGCGTATTCGAACTCTAGATGAGGTCAAAGATCACCTAGTGCATGCATTTATGACCAACATTCATACAGAGAAGTTGTATCTTTTAGCGTATAATACTGGCCATGGGTAAGATTTTCATCCTAACTTCCTTTATTATAATTTTTTTCTTTTTTACGTTGTGTATAACATTTCCATCTATACTTTTGTTTTATTTTACAGTGGACACTGGTTGTTGCTTGCGATTAATCCGATAAAAGAAATTGTCTATTATCTGGATTCGCTAGAGGGTGATTGCACAAAATACCCGGAGATGAAGAATATGATTGATACGTAAGTGATGCAATTGTTCTAAATATTCGCGTGTGTATTTCTTTATTTATGTGAGATTGTTCTAACTATTCGTTTATAATATGTTAGATCCATAAAAATATTCTGATCACAACGACAAGTTCGGGTACCAAAGTCCAGAGCAAACAACATTATGTGGATACGAGTGGAGGTTTGATTTAATATTATAATAGTAATGCTACTTGATAAGACAATTCATCTATGATACTTATTAATACTTCTTTTTTCTATGTGTAGTGTCCTCGGCAACGTAATGGTATCGATTGTGGTTATTTTGTCATGAGATTCGTGAAAGAAATTATTCTTTTGGAACACATAGAGATTCCAACCATGGTATGAATTTATTTTAAGATTTATTATCGGATATTTCACCTAATTAATTACTTTTAACTAAATCTTGCTATTATGTAAAATGTAGTATTTTGATGAATTCAAGTGTGCCACCTACACGAAAGACAAATTGGAAGAAATAAAGGAGGATTGGTGTCAATACATGGTTGAAATGAGAATTTGTTAGTTTTAGAAATTGTGTTAGGTTTATGGAAGGTGTTGTATATATAGGTGATGGATATGGTGTATAAGGTTTCGAATTGGTGTATGGAATTGATGTTGTGTAGTTTGTATTGAGTTATATATATGTAATGTTTATTTTGGTGTTGTATATATAATGGTTTTTACCATTTATGTGTTGAAGTTTTATTGTATAAAGGCCTATTGTTGAATTATAATGCTATAAGGCCTATGTGTTGACATATAATGGTATCAAAGGCCATGTGATGAATGATTATGAATTCTGATAAATTATACATGTTTATATTATACAGGTTTAATAATTGATTTTAAAAAAAAACTTTTAAAAAGCTTTTTAATAAAAGACAGCGCTTTCTAAAAAAAGCGCTGCCTATAGGGTGTAATGGTGTATACATAAGACAACGCTTTTAAAGCGCTGCTAAAGGTGGGCATACGAAAGCTCTTTTCTTTAGAAAAGCGCTGCCTAAAGTGGGACCTTTAGCAGCGCTTTATAAAGCGCTGCTAAAGGGGGACATACGGAAGCATTTTTCTTTGGAAAAGCGCTGCCTAAAGGGGGGACTACGAAAGCGCTTTTAAAAGCGCTGCATAAAGGGGGGACTACGAAAGCGCTTTTCTGTGGAAAAGCGCTGCTATAGGGATCCTTAGGGGGACCTAAAACAACGTTTTTTAAAGGAAAAAAAGCGCTGTCTTTACCTTTAGTAGCGCCAGCTTTGGCAGCTTTTTAAGCGCTGCTAAAGGTCTTCTTTGGCGTAGTGTTAGTTATTTAACCTTGCATGCGACGTCATCCCTCGGCTAGACTTTTCTTTGACGTAGAAATTAAAAGAACCACTCGTGCAAATAAAAAAAGACTCTATTAAGGAAACCAATAGATGAGGGAGTAATCAAAAGAGATTCATACACAAAAAAAAACTCGAGTTAGACAAAGAGATTGAGAATCCACAAGTCCCTCCACTAGTATCTCCATCAATCCTGCCACCAAAAAGACTACTAGGAGACTATTGTGGTCGTGCAATTGATGGTAATTGATTAACCATTTTCAATTAACCCTTAACCATGGAAAAGTTATAGTTCAACCCTATGCTACTCTTCAAGTTGAAGCATACAAAGTTTGTTGGAAGGCTAAATGAAGATGCCCAAAGGAACATGAAGTGCTTCCTCACCATGTGCATCAGTGTCAAGGTAGAAGGACATGCTAAAGAAGGTAAGCAATTAAGACTTTTTCCTTTTACTTTAGTAAATGATGCATACGAGTTCTATGATTAATTTCATACATAAAGCGCCTCTACATGGACCAAAATGGAGACTGCATTTCTAAAAGAACATTTCCTACATCTCTCTATGTTCAAAAAGGTATGACGTATGCACTTTTAGACAAAAGGAATCAGCATCACATGGTGAAGCCTGTAAAAGATTCAAAAGAATCT
This sequence comes from Lathyrus tuberosus, assembly GCA_022829125.1. NCBI lineage: Eukaryota > Viridiplantae > Streptophyta > Magnoliopsida > Fabales > Fabaceae > Lathyrus > Lathyrus tuberosus. The sequence goes on from JALAZF010000002.1 coordinate 40,585,516, forward strand.
TAACTTCCTATCCCACACACAATTTGATGTCACTTACTAGATGCATTTATTTTGCAACAGTTTAAAGTTAAAAACAAAGCATATATTTGATACAATAGTTGGCGGTTCATTAAAGTTTATAACAGCCACTCACATTACCCAAATTATTGTAGTTGTTGTTAATGTAAATTATGAGATTTATGAAAGACGCTCTACTGCAAAAGAAAAGTATAATTGATCTAAAGTTAGTGGAGAATATAAACAAAAAAGTTTATAGAACAAGTAATAGCTGAAAGGGAATAAGGATGACGACTATCAAAATTCAATTCGCTCAAGTCCTACAAATAAAATGTGAACCATGCGGAGGATTTCACTTTAACGTGCATTGTGAAGCTGATTTAACTACCGTGGGACATGTAGAATCATTGAATTTCCTCAACAATCAAGTCAATCATCAACAAGGTTATATGTATTCAAACACTTACTATCCATGATGAAGGAATCATCCAAATTTTCATGATGGAGGAATCGTTGAATTTGAGAGAGAAAGTGATGACCTAGAACTTTGGAGCACGGATCTGGAGCCATTGGAGAACATATTTTTCATTGGAGCCATATGAGTAGCTAAGTTATTCTAGATTAGGTCTTTTGAGATGAATGTAATTGTACTTTGCCAGATCATATGATTGTTTGATATTAATTGAACTCCTTTATGCTATAATCATTATTTAATTGTTCTTGTGCTTAATTCTATTTGTGTGTTGACGAGCATGCAAATTGATATAAGATGAATATGGGTTATTGATTGTAATCTACCGATACAAATTAAGATAATTATTCAACTTAGTAATCATATAGGAATAAGTAATTATAAGTTGCGGGGTTTGAATTAACGAACTTAGAAACACCTAATTTAACTATGCATTAGCCTAATGAATTAGAGAATTATTGTGTAAACTAGTGACATGTACACCAAAGAATTGAGTACACCGGTCTTGTTAGTTCACCGTGAGATTATAACTTAGTTGTAATTTATTAGATACACAATCCATCAACGGGAATAATTAGGAGGATTCATAAAAATATTTAATCACCTTTCTGTATCGAACTTTACTCAGTTTCTCGTTCTTGTTTTCATACCAAATCACTATTGAAATCACATTGTTATTTCCTTTTTTAATTCACAGTCCCCATGGAGATGAATTATTTTATTACTTCGACGAGACTGATACACTTGCTAGTTTACTCCATCAATTATGTAGTTTATTTGATCATGTCATTGGGATTAATCTTAATTCAAATTGGATTTACTTATTCAAGTTGAAAAATGTATCAATTGGCCCATTGTTTCATTGAAGTCCAAATTCGTTATTTTGCAATTCTTTTCTCTAGTTAGATCAAATTAGTCTTGAGTGTGCATAGTAGCTAAAAATTTTAAGATAAAATTACACCAGAGGTCGTTTAAGTTATTTTTTTTGTAACATGTTGGTCATTTAAAATTTTTTAAAACAACTTGGTCTTTTAAGTTACCAAACGTTTGCACCGTTACCTTTTTCAATAGAGTGAAGATGCTAATTATGGATGCAATTATTTTGAGTGGTATGAAAATGATAAACTGCATCCAGAAATACAACAGTCACATATTTCTAAATGTTTAAAATGTGAAAAAAAAATGAATAAATCACCCTAAAGTATCAATTTGTTACAAATTTTTTTAAAGGACCAACCGGTTACAAAAAAATTACTTATAGGACATCTGGTGTAATTTTGCCAATTTTAAAAACATTGCACCCACATTTATTCTAATTTTTCAAATATGTTTAACTATATTTCTAAATTCTCTAGTTATACACAATAAACAATGTTCATATAAGTATAAATATTATGAGTAACATTTATATTGGATTGACCCAATATGAGAATAATACACAATGTATAATATTTGTGTCATAGTGACAATAATATATGTTGTAAGTTCTGTGGTTTTTGGATTGACAACATTTTGGTAAAACATGTTGTCTGCGAGATGTTAAGCCAGATGTTCTGCTATGAGAGTCAGCCATCATGTTCAGCATGATGTTGTGACATGTGCCAGGACATGTTATACCAGAAAGTTAGGGCATGACTGTTTTGGTATTTTAAGTGTGAGTTTTGAGTGTGTTTTAATTCACAAATTATTGTTATCCAAGGGAGGATATTTTAGGAACTTATGTTGTGACAGATTTGATTGTATTTCTTAAAAAGGATCGTTGAGCCTTTTTAGGAAACTTTATGTTATTGCTTCTATTATTGTGCAGGATATTATGCAATTGATTTAAAGGTAGTTCATGGTAATTTGCGTTTTATTTTGAGAGGTCAAGCCCATGCAACTGTGATGTTTATTTAAAGGGATTTTCTAAACCTAAAGAAAGTGTGGATTTGAAGAATTAGGATTAGCCGTGTCTTGGTGGTTCTTTAGGGTTTAATGTGTTTTCTTTGTATGTCATTGTTGTATCATTTTTTACGCATTAAGTTGACTGGTTGTTAATTGTTAATTGTTCACTCATAAGTTTTTAAGCAAGATTGTATTCTTCTTAGTTAAAGCTTTTAAGCAAAATAAATTATTGTACTTGGAAGGGTTGGTACTTCTATTTTGGGTTGTTGTTGAATTGTCATTGGTTTGTGACTGATAGGAAGTGAGATGGGGAGCTCATATCTAAAGGGTGTCTAGGTAGAAGTTGCACAAGGTAGTGATTAGGTGATAAGTTATAAACGGGGGAGTATAGCTTTGAACTAATACTGTCATGGTGAATTTCCTTCCTGGCTTGGTAGCCCCCAGATGTAGGTGACGTTGCACCGAACCAGGTTAACAACTACTGTTGTTATTTATCTTTCTGTCATTTATTTTTCTGCATATTTGTGAGTGTTCAAACCGTCCTGATCCCAGTGTTGTGACATCTGTCTTGACATCTAGTATCTGCTTTCCAAAATTTCAATTGACATCAGAGCAGGTCACCCTGTTCTGTTTTTGGGTGAGCTCCAGGGTTTTTGTTTTTTTTGGCACTATGGACCAGGAATGAGGACGGAATGTGAATAGACCACCTATCTTGGATGGAACCAACTATGACTATTAGAAAACACGCATGATGGCTTTCTTAAAATCCATTAATAGCAAAACTTGGAAAGTTGTCATCAAGGGCTGGGAACATCCTGTTGTTAAAGATAAATATGGGAAGAAATCTTTGAAACCTGAAGAGGACTTGACCAAGGAAGAAGATGAGACTACTCTTGGAAACTCTAAAGCCTTGAATGTTTTATTCAATGGAGTTGACAAGAACATGTTTAGGTTGATCAACACCTGTATTGTGGCTAAGGATGCTTGGGAAATTCTCAAAACAACTCATGAAGGCACATCTAAGGTAAAGATGTCTAGGCTTCAGCTGCTCACTGCAAAATTTGAAAATCTAAAGATGAGGGAAGATGAAAGTATTCATGACTTTCACATGAATGTTCTTGAAATAGCTAATGCCTTTAGTGCCTTGGGAGAAACAATATTAGAAGAAAAGCTGGGTAAGAAGATTCTTAGGTCTTTCCCTAAGAAATTTGACATGAAGGTCACAACCATTGAAGAAGCCCACAACATCAGCAGTATGAGAGTTGATGAGCTAGTGGGGCCACTTCAAACTTTTGAATTGACCATGAATGATAGAATTGAAAAGAAGAACAAAAGCATTGCTTTTGTATCCAATGCTGAAGATAAAGAAGGTCAAGCTAACTTGGATACTGATGAGGGACTGTCAAATACCATTGTTCTACTTGGGAAGAAATTCAATATAATTCTGAAGGGAATGGAGAGAAAGGGAATACCAGGTGTCAAGGACATCACATCTGACATCATGAATAACTATGATTCTCAAAAGAATACAAGAACTGAAGAGAAGTCAGATCAAAGTAAAGGGATTCAATATTATGAGTGTGAAGGTTTTGGTCATATTATACCAGAATGTCCCAACTATCTCAAGAAACAGAAAAAGGGTTTGGCTGTATCTTGGCCTGATGATGATGATGAGTCAGAAGATGAATCCAACACAGAGACTGTCAAACCTATTACTGCTCTCTATGGCAGATGGGCAGATGAAGTAGAATCTTGTGATGAAAATATCCTCTATGGAGATTTGGATGTGTTCTACAAGGAAAGTTGTGACAGATGTGAAGAAAGACTTAAGACAGAGGTGAATCAGAGAAAGGCCATAGCTGAATTGGAAAATGAGAAGAAAGAACTCTTATGTACTATTTCTCAGCTTAAAATGAGGTAATTCTCTTAAATTCCAAGCTTTATGACATGACAGATTCCTTGAGTAGGATGAAAAATAGGGATGAAATAATAAAAGATAATGGAGATGCAAAAGTTCATTATCAACCTGATAATAAACAAAGAAGAGTGTCTGAAGAAAAATTCTTTCCTTCTAAAAGGAAGAAGATGATCACAATGTCTAACCACACGCTACAACATTCTGGCAGACATAATGAACCTCCAAATAATTACCAATCTTGTTGGAGATGTAATTACTGTGGATAGTATGGTCATATAAAGCCTTTATGTTATAAATTGTATGGAAATAAAAAATTTTCAGCTCATACGAAGGTTAATCAAGTAAGCAAAAAGAGAATATCTAAAGAGAATGATATGAAACTAATGGCTCACACTTCCTTGAGGACCTCAACTAGAGAAGACCGTTACTTTGACAGTGGATGCTCTAGACATATGACAGGGTTTCAGAAGCTGTTGGTAGATATCAACCGTCATCCCACAGGTTCTGTTAGATTTGGTGATGGGTTTAAAGGTGAAATCAAAGGAGTTGGAAAACTGGTGTGTGCTGGATCACCTAGTTTAAAAGATATTCTCTTTTTGAAAGGACTAACTGTTAATCTCATCAGCATTAGTCAGTTGTGTAACCAAGGATCATTAGTTAATTTCTCAAAGACATAATGCCTTGTAAAAAATAATAAAAATGTTGCTCTAATGAAAGGTTTAAGGTCTAAAGACAACTGTTATCTGTGGGAATCTCAAATAAATACTTACTTTTCCACATGTTCTGTAACAAATGAGGATGAAGTGAATCTATGACACCAGAAACTTGGACACCTAACAGAACGAGGGAACTCATATCTGAAAGATCCATTAGAGGAATACCAGAATTCAAGGTCAAAGATGGGAAAGTTTGTGGTGAATGTAAGGTTAGGAAGCAATCCATGATGTTATCTCCAATGTTTCAACATCAGACTACTTCCAAGGTAGTGGAACTTCTTCACATGGACTTAATGAGACCAATGCAGGTAGACAACTTGGATGGAAAGAAATATGTATATATAGTTATTGATGATTTTTCAGGGTTAACATGGGTGAACTTTCTTAAAGAAAAATCGGACACTTTTGAAGTATTTAAAGATTTATGTCAAAATGTTCAAAAGGAGCAAAATAGTAGGATTGTCAAGGTTAGAAGCTATCATGACAAGGAGTTTGGGAATGCAAAATTCTCAGAATTTTGTGCTTCTAAAAACATCAGTTATGAATTTTCTTTTTCCATCTCTTCTCAGCAAGATGGAACAATTGAGCAAAAGACAAGGGCTATACAAGAACCATATAGAGTCATGCTTCATGCTAAGCGACTGCCATATCACTGTTGGGCTGAAGCTATGAATACTGCATGTTATATTCATAATAGGGTCACCTTGAGGACAGACTCTTCAGTTACTCTCGATGAGCTATGGAAAGGAAAAAGACCTACAGTCAAATACTTTCATATTTTTGGAAGTAAATGATATGTCATGGCTAACAAATATCAAAAGAGTGAGATGGATCCCATAAGTGATGAAGGAATATTTTTGGGTTACTCATAAAGCAACCAAGCTTATAAATTATTTAACTACAGTGCTGGAATGACAATGGAATCCCTCAATGTGGTAATTTATGATTCAATTACTGAACAAAGGATGAATGTTGAAGACAATGTTGAAACATCCTCTGTGCAGACTAATAAGGCGGGAATAAGAGAAAGCTGTAATTTCACTAGCGTTATATCAGATAATTCTTAAGTCACTTCAGATCTCTCTGTTAATGGTTATTCAGACCAATCCAAGGATCTCATTGCAAGACACTCGATTGAAAGAATAATCATTGGGTTTACAAAGAAAATATCAAACTCGTGTCTTGTCTGCAAGCTTGAACCAAGGGTGAGTCCTAGTATTCAAGAAAAGAAGATCTTAAATTGCATTATTAGAACAAGTCTAAATTCCAGGATCAATAAGAAGCAAATATGTACTTCTTGGTGTACTACTGAAGCTGAATATGGTGAAATTAGAGGAGGCTGCTTTTAATTAGTGTGGATGAAACAGATACTGAAGAAACTTAATGACAAACCTAATGTCATGACATTACTTTGTGAAGATCTGAATATTATCAGAGATCTCATTCAACATGGCTGGAACAAGAATCTTGAGAATCATAATCAACTAATCTGGAATCTTGCTGGAGGAAAGGTTATTATTTTGGAGCATGTGGACACGAAGGAACAACTGACTGTTATGTGTGCTAAAGCCTCACATGAAAATCTATTTGAGGACATAAGGTGTGAAGTTGGAACTTGCACTGTTAAGGAGTTATAGCAATTACAGATATGGAGGGATGCAACATATACTGTATCTTCCCTCTATTTTCTTATGCTTGATAAGCCTAAGCAAGTGACTATAGTTAAGGGATGGAGCAAAAGATCTGTGCAAGGTAGAATGGCTGACTTGAAGAAGACATGTTCTAAGGACGTGGCAAGAGAATTTAATGTCAATTCTTCTAAAACACGTGACAACTTCAAGGAGTGTAGAATGATCTTTGATAGGGGCAAGATGTGGAAGATTACCTAAAGTTGATTTAAATTTGTGTTTCCATTAGAGCTGTTTGTTTATATTGTTGTTGTGTGTTTCCATTTTTGTTTATATTTACTCTATTTTTGTCAAATTTTGGCTAAAAAGGGGGGGTAAAGTGTTGAGGTTGATTTTGTTTGTAAAATGTTGAGGTTGATTCTGTTTGTCCTGATGTCATGTCACTTGTCTTGACATGTTGACTGACATTGTGATAAGACTGCACTATTGCTAAGGGAAAAGTAGTTTATTAGTGTTTCTTGCTATATGCAACTATTTAGGGGGAACATGATAATCTGTCATGCTTATGTAGATACTATTAATGTAGTGTATGTGGTGATGGGATGTCATTCTATATGTTCTGACATCATTCCATTTGCTATGTCTGGGAGAATCTATCTTTCTCTGCAGTAGGTTGTGATCTTTAGGGGGAGTGTTGGTAGTGTTGTGTTTCTGATGTTCTGTGTTGTCAGACTATATGTCTTGACATTATGTTTAGCTGTGATTTGCTGAATTAATAAGCTATGTAATTCAGGGGGGTTAGATGTTGTTTGGTGATGTTTGGTGAGCTTATTGTGATTTAGGGTTTTCCCTTGAGAGGGATGTGTGAACTTGGTTAGTTCATATTTGTTTATTTTCTTGTGATTTGGGTTTTCCCTTTGAGGGGGAGTATTGTCTATGTGTGGCAGGGGGAGTTATGAACCTGTCTGCTCTGTTGCTGCAAAGTTATAGTCTGTACAAAGTTTACATGGTTTCATGTAGCTTGTGTTGTTTGTGATTCCGCTGTGTATAGTCCTGATTTGTTCTAAGGTTGTTTTAGCCAAAATTTTCCAAAGGGGCAGATTGTAAGTTATGTGGTTTCTAGATTGGCAACATTTTGGTAAAACATGATGTTAGTAAGATGTTAAGTCAGATGTTATGCTTTAAGAGTCACACATCATGTTCAACATGATGTTGTGACATGTGCCAGGACATGTTATACCAGAAAGTTAGGGCTTGATTGTTTTGGTATTTTAAGTGTGAGTTTTGAGTGTGTTTTAATTCACACGTTATTGTTATCCAAGGGAGGATATTTTGGGAACTTCTGTTGTGACAAATTTGATTGTATTTCTTAAATTCGAAGCTATTGCTGACATACCACACACAGTCGAAGTCGAAGAGGATATGGCTAGAACAAGCCAGAGACCTCAAAGAACTAAAGCTCGTCCAACAAAACTTCCAAACTATGAAGTGGTTAGGGATGATGAAGTCACAACAGATGGAAAACTAGTTCATTTTGCTTTACTTCCAGGTGTTGAACCAATCAACTATAGCGAAGCCTTCAAAGATAAACAATGGAAGTCTGCTATGGTCAAAGAGTTACAAGGAATTGAAAGAAACATCACATGAGAGTTGGTCGAATTACCAGCACATACAAAAGCTATCAAAATAAAATGGGTGTTCAAGTTGAAGCACAATACCGATGGGTCGATAGCAAGACATAAGGCGGGATTGGTAGCTCGAGGATTTCTTCAGAGAGCAGAACTCGACTACTCTGAAGTATTTGCACCTGTTGCAAGATTGGAAACTGTTCGACTAGTGGTGGCCTTGGCATGCAATCAAGGTTGGTCGACATTTCACTTAGATGTGAAATCAACATTTTTGAATGGACATTTAGATGAAGAGATGTATGTCACAAAACCTCCTGGGTTTGTGATTCAGGAGGAAGCAAGGAAAGTATACAAGTTGCACAAAGCGCTCTATGGTCTCAAGTAGGCACCTAGGGCATGAAACAATAAGATCGACTCATACTTGGTCGAATTGGGATTCGTCAAATGAAAATCTGAGTATGGTGTCTATGTTCAGGTTGTGGCACAAGATATAACAATCACCTGCTTATATGTCGATGACTTGTTAGTAACTGGAAGTAGCTTGGAGAACTTGTCAAAGTTCAAAGAGCTGATGAAAAAGGAATTTGAAATGTCGGATCTGGGAAAGTTATCGTACTTCATAGGCATAGAATTTCAAATGTCGAAGCAAGGTATGGTGCAACATCAAAGAAAGTATGTCAAAGAGATACTCAAGAGATTCAGAATGGATGATTCGACTCCTGCATCTTCACCTATCGAACCAAATTTGAAGTTGGAGAAGCATGGAGAGGAAGACAAAGTCGATGCCACTTTGTTCAAACAAATTGTCGGCTCTTTGAGATATGTGTGCAACAGTCGACCTGATATATGTTTCTTAGTCAGATTAGTGAGCAGATATATGAGTGAACCAAGGGTGTTACACATGAAGGCTGCAAGAAGAATCCTGAGATACTTAAAAGGATCGACAAACTATAGAATTTTGTTTCGACGAGACTCTGAAAGAAAAAGAGCTATGATTACTTGTTATTTAGATGCTGAATGATGTGGAGATAAGGAAGATTGAAGAAGCAATACTAGAAATTTCTTTCAAGTATTTGGTGCCTCAATCTCACGGTGCTCGAGAAAGCAACTTGTGGTGGCATTGTCATCTGTGCTGGAAGAGATCGAGGTTGAAGTGAAGAAACCTCTGGTATTGCAGATTGACAACGAGTCAGCCATAAATCTGGCAAAGATTCTAGTTTTGCATGGAAGAAACAAGCACATCGAAGCCAGATTTCATTTCCTTAGAGAGAAGGTGAATCGAGGTGAACTTGAAGTAAGACATTGCTCAAGTGAAGCACAATTGGCCAACATTTTCACTAAAGAATTGAAGATTGACAGGTTCCTAACGTTGAGAAAGAAATTGAGAATAGTTCAGATCGACAATGATTAGTGTGTTTCGACAACTTAGATTATATGGGGTATGTTGAGATATTAGATATAATTCAAATTGAGTTGTGTGGCCCAATCCCAAAGCTAATTAGGGTTTATGATTTGTTATTTAGTTTGTTATTTTACTTAGTAGTCAAGTCACTTAGGTGTATATAAATAGACACTTTGTAATTCAATTTTATTCATTTAATAATATCAATAATTATTTTCTTATTCTCTCTGTTTCTTTCCTCACTAAAAGTATATCACGCATTAACAAAATCATGCATTGCATAATATTAACTCGACAAGATCAAATATCTAGATGAAATCTTCTTTGGATTAGCACCATCACTTAAGTTAAATCAACACCATCCCCTTAAATTCGGATAAAATTCTTTTCGAATTGTCCTTGCCACTTGATTCAATAGGTCACTGTCATCTTGAGTTCAAAACATAATCCAGTTTAGATTATTTCCACCTATTAAATTAAGTTGTCATTGTTATATTAACTTCAAAATAAAATTCTCTTTAGATCATTTGATCACTGAGACTATTACCTCCTATTAAATTAAATCATCATTGTTATATTATTAATTTGGAAGATAACTCTTCCAAACTTAATTCATTAACTTTAACTTTAACTTTAAAATGTTTGTTAATGCCATCCCTTTTCATCAAACATACAGAATCCTTGACACAATCGTTATCCTCAAAGTCATTTTCACTATCCATTTCAAATTATTCTAATGGTATAATTCCAACCAATCCTATTTGAAATTGCGAAAGTTAAAATTGACAATAAATATAAGAAATAAATTTTGGAGACTTTTAAAAACATAGGAGGGAAAAAAAAAATAGCTTGAAAAAACATACAAGACAGTTAATTAAAGCCCATGGTCCGATCTAGATATCCAAGATCGTATAAGATTCAAGTAGCTCGATTCTAACCTATCAGATTTTGATATTATATATATCCAGCTCACACCATCACAACCACTCACACTGCCACGTCACGTGGGCCCAACTTCCCATATGGAATTCACACCTCCATTTTCTACACGTCAGCTTCTTCACAATAATATCTTCTCCCACTCTCTCTCTCTCTCCTTCTCTCTCTCCCTCTCTTCAACTTTGCTTTACCCATTTCTGCTCAATCTCTACCACCAGTCAAACAAAGTGTTTTCCTTTTTATCATCAATTTTTCTTATACAAATTAAGCAAAAAAAACAAAAGAAGAAATGTTAGAAATACGTTTACTCAATTTCTGATACTCTTTCATTCAAAATATATATATCTGTTTTTTTTTTTTTTTGGATTTTGAGCTTTGACTATTTTTTTTATTTGATTTTTTTCTAAGTTATTGCATGGAGCTTGAGAATGGAAATGGAGCTTTGAAGATCTGTTTCATCATCCTTTGAGTATGCTGTTTTTTCCCTCCATGTTGATCTAATTAAAAAGCTATTAAGTTTTGATTCTGTTTTTATCTTGTGAAAACAACTTATAGCTTATATGAAAGTAATTTGACTTTGTTTTAGGTTCTGTTATTGAAATAGCTTATTTGCATAATCACTTATATGATAAGCGCTTATGGTATACATGATCAATAAGTTGCTTATCGAGTTGGTAGTTAACTAATTATAATAAATGTATTGATTTGACTGATTGATAGGGTTTTGTTTGTAGAAATTGATGGGGGAAGTGCTTATGATAGGGAGAATCCACAATTCACACAACAAGGGGATTGGATTTGTGCATTCCTTCCTGATAAGTCCTCACCTTGTTGTTTTCTGAGTGTGGTTGGTATAGGGTGATATGATGAATAATAATGTTGGGAAAAAAAGTTTGGGAGAACAAAATCGCATGGTGATTGAGGGAAAGAGTGTTGATAATAGAGAAGTTAATGAAGGGATAGGTTCTGAATCGTCGACTGGAAATGACACAAGATTTAGTAAGGTGACGAAAGATGGAAACGATGGGTTGAAGGGATCGACTCAAATCCACGAGAGTTTTCAGGTTTCACCACAACCATTACCCCGTGCGCCGGTTACTTACTGGGAAAGGTTTCTCCCTGTTACATCGATAAAAGTTCTGCTGGTGGACGATGATGATTCCACACGTAATGTTGTGTGTGCTCTGTTAAGGAATTGTGGTTATGAAGGTATTTATGTGTTTTTTTTTTTTGTAATCATGATTGAGATGCAAAAAAAATTCTAACTAAATTTATATTTCATGCAAATTTGATAAATTTCACCTTTGGTATTTACTATTTACAGTCACTGCTGTTTCCAATGGTCTTCAAGCGTGGAAAGTTCTAGAAGATCCAGGAAATCGAATTGATCTTGTTCTAACTGAGGTAGCTATGCCTTTTGTATCTGGAATAGGTCTTTTGTGCAAGATCATGAGCCACATAGCTCTGAAGAATATTCCTGTGATTAGTAAGTTTCATTCCAAAGCCATACTCTGTATTGTATTGCAGTATACGTTTTCAATGACTATTTTGCTCATTTGCTGTTTTCTTTTGATGAACATATTGAAATGCATGCAGTGATGTCATCTCATGATTCTATGGGTATTGTCTTTAAGTGTTTGTCAAAAGGAGCAGCGGATTTTTTAGTGAAACCTATTCGGAGGAATGAACTTAAAAACCTCTGGCAACATGTTTGGAGAAGATGCCATAGTGTGAGTTGCTTTACATTTATGTCTCAGGCATTCGATAAAACAAATGTGAAAGAATGCCGTTTCCCAGTTTATTTGGAACAAGTGATCATGATTTTGAGTATATGACCGGGTATCCAAATCTACTAATTGTTTCTACTGCATAGCGTTTTATTCCGCGGGTCTTAGTATATCTTTGAACAACTTCAATATTCAATTATCCAGTTCAGTCTTCAAATATTAACATTAGTCCTTTGTTAATGTATGAATCAATTGAGGAATTTTCAAAAGAGTTACTCCATTACTTCCTTTCTAGCAAATTCCAAAGTTTCTTATTGCATAGAGATCTATGCCTTATAGTATCGGTGATATAATATAGCTTAACTTTCATGGCATGATATTTATCTTATGGATCAGTCATTGACAAACTTAGATATAAAAATTAATTCATCAACAATCAATGGCATTCCTTAACATGGATTAATACACTTTCTCAGTCTAGTGATAGTGGGAGTGAAAGTGGGACAAACACCCGAAAATTTGCAAAGTCAAGAAGCATCTGTGCATATGACAACAATAGTGGTAGCAGTGATGAGAATGATTATGGAAGCAGAGGCTTGAGTGTTCGAGATGGAAGTGACAAAGGAAGTGGAACTCAGGTATTACACACATCTCACATGTGTAGATTTTTATTAAACCAGTTAAGTATGTACACCATCTAAAGCTAATTCTATCACAACATCCTGTGTTAAAGTCATTGTTCATTCATGCGTATGAGTTTTAAAATCAATTATCATCTTTGCATGGAAAATGGTAGCCTTGCCTCATTCCATTTATTTACTTATTTTTAATTTCCTTTAGTGTAATTTGTGTTTTTTTTGGTTGATGCTCATGTACCTCTTGTTGTGCTGTCTCTCTTTCATTTTTAGTAACTTGTTTTTGCTTTTGAATATGGTTAACCACATATTTACTTAATGTTCTACTTGTTTTTGCTTTTTAGTGAAGCATAAATATTTTTTTTAGAAATTCCTAGATTGGGGGTCCCTTAAATTATTTATTCATCTAAATACCCCTATTTTGTGTAGAGTTCATGGACTACAAATCTAGCTCAAGTTAGTAGCAGCCCTCGTACAGTTTCACCTCATAAACAATCTCATGATACTCCTGATAGCACATGTGCCCAAGTGGTGGCTACAAAGTCTGAAAACATTAGTAGTAAGTGGGTCCAGGACACAGAAAAAGAGTGCCATAAACTGATTGATCATCCTGGTATGCCTTGGTAGTATCCTTTTCTGGTTTTTCACTCATCTTTTTTGATTTTGATATTTCACCCAAATAAACGGCTTGTACTTTCCAGATGATATTGCAATGGGTAAAGATTTAGCTATGGGAATATCTTTGAACATGCAAGAAAAGCATCCACACGAGGAACTAGATAAAGGACATAGTAGTGTCTGTAGAAAAGTACAACCGGAAGAGGACAGTGATAAAACCAGGATGCAGGAAAATCAGGCTATGAATGTTGGTGTTACTGATAGCAGCAGTCCACAGGCTGAAAGCAGAGACTTGAATACTTCAAATGGTTTTTCTGGCTTTGCAAAAATAAAAACAAGTTCTTGCTTAAAACAACACCCATCACTTGAACTAACATTGAAAAGGATGGGAGAAGTAAAAGATGCTGAACATGTCACAGGTGATGAATGTAATGTTTTGAGACATTCAGATCTGTCGGCATTCTCCAAGTAAGAGGAAACTCGCAAGCATAATCACCTTCTCTTGGAAGCATATATTGTTGCGTTATATTGATTGATAACATTTACATAATTATATGTGTTTTCTTTTCTTCGTTCTGCAGATATAATACAGCCTCCGCTTACCAGGTATTGTTCTATGGTTCTCACTCCTTCGATAGCAGGGGATTTGTGTATTTATAAACATTAAGATTTTGTGTTTTATTTTCTTATTTTAATCCCAAATCCCAGTCATTTCATAACTAACATGAAGAAATGACAATTTGCTGCATGTCTTAGATATCTTTCAGTGGTTATAGATCTATTTTTTTTGTTGTTTCAAAGAGCCTAGCGGCAAAACTCACACGCTAAATGCGGAGAAGTGGGGTGTTGCGGGTTTGAACCCGCTCCCCAGCAGCCTTTTATCATCTGAGCTGCACTTACAGGGCGTGGTTTTAGATAGTTACTGTGACAAACAAATGCGAGTACCAATTACTGAAAAATAATGTGTAGAATCAAATCTCAATGGTTGGGCAAACCTTATGTTATCTGTACATTTTATCAGGCTCAGACTGGAAATGTAGGATGCTGTTCCCCACTAGACAATAGTTCAGTTGCACTGAATACAGAGACAGTACAGAACTTCACATCCCATTCAAATGCCACTCTTCCAAATCAACAGTCTAATGGGAGCAACAACATTACCGACCTGGCTTCCACTAATACATATCTTAGCACCAAACCTGAAAATTTTGACAAAAAACTCGAGTCTTTGAGAGGGACTGGCTCTTTTATTTCTTTTGAACTCCAAATTGAGCAAAATAATAATGGCTCTACATCTCAGAAGAAGACTTCTACCCTGGAAGATTGCGCCGGAAGCGTTAAAGGACAGGTAGGATGCTTTGAACAAGGATTCCAAGTTGAGCATGCTCAGCACCAACTTCAACATGGCAACCGCATTGTCCACAAAGAGGCAGTAGATCTCCGATCAGTTCATGATCTCTTAGTTGAAAGCACAACCAAAGATGATCAGCAATGTATGTCAAATGCGCTTGGAGAGCCAGCAGAAAGTAATGGCACAACTACAAAATATGGTTTGGATGGAAGTGCAGCTGAGAGTGATCATGGGAGCAATGGGCAGGATGGAAACAACACTTTGACAATCAGAATGATAAATGTGAGAAACGACAATGTGGAAGCTGGGGGCTTTGGAATTAGTGGCATTGATAAAGTAAACATTGGAAGTGGGTCTTATGAACAACGATTTGCATTGAGAGAGGCTGCCTTGACAAAATTCCGCCTAAAGAGAAAAGAAAGATGCTTTGAGAAGAAGGTAGTCTATTTTTAATTATTCGGTTCATAACGAGTTTGCTGAAGATCGCAGTATCAACTATCATGTACATGTAGTCAGTTTTAGAATAAATATGTAGTTATTCCCTGCTCATTGTGCTCCTATAATTTCTATCACGTACATTTAGTCAGTTTTAGAATAAATATGTAGTTATTTGCAGCTCATTGTGTTCCTATAATTTCTATTACTGATTCGATGGCTTGTTGAATATTTAGGATCATTTGTTTATTTTTCAGGTTAGATATCAGAGCAGGAAAAAATTGGCAGATCAGCGGCCACGTGTTAGGGGACAATTTGTTAAACAAATAGTGTATGTTGCTGCATGTTTGTATTTATCGTTTGTTTTATATTTTTATTTTTGTTTCCTTTTCTAAGTTTTAAGTACTGGTTTTACTTCTGTCCATTCCCCCTCCTCTCTTCAGGTATGGTACCAATGAAGAAAATAAAGAAAGCGAGGAACTTGTATCTATGGATGATTCTAACAATGATCCCAAACAACACCAATCAAATTGCTGATCATTATTTGACTGATTTTGTTCCATCAATTGCATCTAGCATCTTTGCACTTTCACCATGGAAAAAGCTTGGAGGTTTGTTAATTGTGGTATAGAAGAATCTATGAGTAGGCAGGCGTCATTTTTCCGAGAAAAACTGACTTTTAATTTGAAACTTAAAGACAATGCTCTAGATTCAATTTATGGTTGTGAGCTTAAAAATTCCAACAGACCCATGTTCATATGTTTAATGTGTCCAGTGTCTCGACCTTGTTCATGTTTGCATTCTACAAACATTGTGTATCAAAATCAGGAATTCAGTAACTCTAGAATCGAAAGGTAACCTCTAGAAACTTAAATTTGAAGATAGCTACTGATTGTAATATCAACAGTTACTACGGTGATATAATACACACGTGCATGTTAAACAATTTATGAAGGTGTGCTTTATTTATTTTATTTTATTTTATTTTATTTTTGACAGGATCGATTTATGAAGCTGTTAAAATTTCAATTGCTGATCTTGCACAATTTTCATCTTCTAAATTGCAATATTGTGTCAAATCACAAAACCAGGACCTTGTTCCACCTCTGATATCCACTGTGAGTGGAGGGATATTATCTTTTTAGGAATGCTCTTTCCACCCTTATGGTGCTCCCACACCATCGCGAAAGTTCATAATGTCCATAGCGTCTGGAGATGCAGGTGCATCTATTTTAGTCATTTCTCATATTAAATTAAAGAGACATTGTTTTTACGTTAAAATTTAATTTGGAGATGTATTTTGGTATGTGAAAAAGTGTGTTCGAAGATGCATGTCTATAAATACAATTTATTCAAATGTTAGTGGGTGGTTCGGAGATGCATATTCGAATGCGTTTCTTTCATATCATGCACCAGACCCTTCCCTCTTTCTTCATTTTTTCAAAAGTTCTCAAAAAATGTCAATTGAGCTCTACAATGATTTTACCTCTGCATCCATTCAATCAAGCTTATATCATTGAAGCTCTTTCCAGCATAAAAGCTTCTCCCTTTCATCAATCAATTTTGTTAAGTTTTTCAAATGACTTATTCTTTTTATGGTTTGATTTGTAGTTAGTTTTTTTAGGATACATTAACTGTATTAAGCACTTTAGGCAATAATGTAAACATTATTAGTAGGTTATAATAACATGCAATGAGGTTTACTTGGGATTGTTAGGGCAAAAATGACGTATCTGCCATGAGACAATCGCATGTTTGTCCGAAGATGCATATCTCGATTTGCTCTGCATTGTTTTTGAGGATGCATCTTCGGGTTTGACTTAGTAAAAAAATTGGGACATTTTGTGAAATTCTCCGGCATACCGTTGATATTTGTCTATTTTATAACACAAGTGTAATGGATGAAGACAAAACTGGTTGGATTAGGCTCGGACGTGTGTCCCAAAACTGCGCCAGTTCGACGTGAGAGGGCCGCAGCGAGGGCCACGAGTTATTGATAACTCGTTTGATGCTGCATATACTTCGCAGGTCGGACCATATGGTTCTCGTAGCAGACTTTCTCAAACATCTTAGGTATATGATGCAGTAGAACCTGAGGATCCTGAGGCCTTTGTTGACCCTGACGCTCAGGAGGAAACCGATTAGGATGTCCCATTAGAGAGTTATCTAGGAGGATCATATGATACCTCCATACTTTATAATTATGCAGAGCATGCTCTTAGGCATGTCTGAAATGAAGATGTATATTGTTTTTATTTTGTAATACATATGTTGTAAACTAACTAATTCCATATTGATTATGTTTTCTTTTTTCAGGAGCGCGATTGTTTGAAAATGATTAACCAGTGCAGGAAGATACTGGTGTTGCCACAGCCCACTAACTGTTGGTTCAGTGATGTTATCTGCTATTCCGATCTTGCCGATTTATGTTTATCTACATATGTGACCATAAACCACATCATGCAGACGGATTTTGCAGAGAGGTGACACTCAAAGACATCATCTTTCCACCTACCTATAGGCGAGATGACAATCACTTTATATGACATTTCTTGCCTCCTGCATCTTCCCATAAGGGGAAATTACTAGGCCACAAGAGGATCAGGCGACAGGAAGGGGTCGATCTGATGGTCACCATGTTGAGGGCTGACCCTAGTAAGGTGTTGGAGGAGGCAACTCCAAATATACCAGGTAGATATAGATGATGCTTTTGTATGTAAATTGGTTGGACCCTAAAAAAATGAGATACGTTTTAATGATGAGTTGTCTTTGAATGGGACCGTCCATTTTACTGCCGTTCTCGCAAGCAACACTCATTACTATCAGGTGTCTCTCAAACTCCTATTTGAGGAAGTTGATGAAGGGAAATCGCGATTCAAAATGCAGCGGAAATAAAAATTTCCCTTTAGCGATCCTTACGAAAGATCATGATCAGTGATAGAATGGTTATCTCTTGTGGCGATGAAACCTTTGATTCTGAATCGAAGGAATGATCACGAGCGATGTACGATGAACAATGCCTCTACTCAGTCCACACGAACAACTTCCTTCAGTCTCAGTGCTAGCTGCTACGATTGAAGGCTTTGAGTGAGAGATAGAGAGAAGGAAAATACGGTCAGGGTTTAACAACGGAATTTTTATCAAGTGTTTATGCTTCTGCACAAGGGTTATATTTATAGAACCACTTGTGTGGCCTGCAAGCTAAAAAGTCCACTTAAGTGCACGCACAACATATCTTATGATGTACCGTATATCACTTAAGCACGCAGTACCTTACCACAATCCGTATTCCACTTAAGTGCATCGTACCTTACGGTGTTACATATTTACTTAAGTACACCGTACCTTACGGTGATCCTTATTTACTCTACCTCTTATCAAACTGTCCTTATGTGTGTAACCCTGTAGAATTTTGCGACGTTGGTAATTATATTAAATCATGCATTTAACAAAATAAACAGTGAGCAGTATCTAGCAACACACCACTGCTACCCAAGTCACGAAATTGTCATGTGATCTGACAAAACCTTTTGTGATAGTGCTTGTGTGTACAATTACCCTTTTGCCCTTATGTCTATATTGAACACAAGGCATATACCGTGTCATCCTTGTTCAGTTCAATATTGGGCCCTTAGACATTTATCCTGTTATGTAGGATGGGCAAATTCCATCTAGGTCACTCATGTCCCTCAACATGCCTTATGAAGTACCCATCAACTGTCTTTATAGTCTTCTAATTACAGACAATGTTTGATCAGCAATAAAGTACTTGACTTTACATCTAGGGTCCATAGTGGTTTCAGGTCGAAGGGTGGTATACACCACTATCACCATGAGAGTAACTTATGACACTTTGCATAACATTCTATGTGGTACTCTCATAGTGGGTGTTTATTGTGAAAAATAGCAAACAACCTCTGGTCTACCAAATTTGTAAGAAAAATGAGTAACTTGCAGGATCGACCAAAATAAATCCTAGAACATGTGCTAAAATGATTTAAAAGGGTATTTGATAAAAGATAAACAATTCGACAATTTCATAATTTAGAAAAAGGCTATTTCGACAATACCAAAGAGAAATGATACGAAAAAGTAATTAAAAGTGCATTTAATAACTTAACAAAATAGAAACAAGAAGATAAATTTTTGGGTAAAGATTAATTGGATTGCATTGAATAAGAAAAATGGTGTTATATAAAACGTACATTTCTTCAGAAACTCTTTTCTCTCTACACACGAATATTCTGAGTGATTTTGAGAAATTTGTACAACTTTAACACACACAAATCCTAGTACTAAGAATTGCTATTTATAATAGTAAGAAATAACTACCCACTAACGGCCCACTAATTAGAATGAGACAAATGCCATTCTGCATGGCTTCGTCCTTCAACTGCTCTCCATGTGTCTTCTCATATCAAATGGATAAGGACAAAATTCCCTCCATTATTTGAATTTGAATCTCCAATCGAACGACACCAGTTAAGCTTCTATCGAAACACATCTCCAAATTATTAGAAATATTTCTAAGTCCACAAACCACGCCTCCTCTACACAAGGACACTTTTCGACTGGATTTTCTGGAAACAACATTCCTGTCGAAGTCTTCTGAAACTCCAAAAATTTCATTTCTTTTGGAAAAATCTTAATTCAATATCAGGCGTCGAATTTAGGAGCTAACAAATTGCCCCCTAAAAATGTCATTTTCGACACCACTGAAGAAAAAGGCATTTTTTGAGAATGTCATTCGACGCCTCATTCAGTCCTTATGATGCTTCGACGATTGCTCATAGTTCCAACTGTTAACTTTCCATCAGCAGACCTAGGATGTCATAGCCATTATTACTACCTCTGACATGTTTCTTCAAATCACACAAGAATCCCTGTCATCATTACCTTTCATAGAGTCTAGGAAATCATGGGGGAGTAGGCACTTATTACCACTGCTTCATCAGGAATCGTGGGGAAAACACGTGTCCCATTATCATTTTCAACATTACAACAATTTTTAAAAATCGTTTCTACTTCCCAACTTATAAATACCCTCTTCAACAACTATTTTCACTTTTACGCTCCCTTACTCTCCAATTTCTCAAGAAACACTTGCATTTCAAAACTCAGTCTTCTTCACTTTCTTCAAACAATGGCTTCTTCCACACGCCCCACCAAAGATGCTACCAAGGTCATCAAGGATGCTGGAAAACCTGCGAGAGCTCCAAAAAAGATCTCTCAACATCCTCCGTTTGATTCCGTCTCTGGACCTACCATGGTGGGAAACCAACAATATCTACCTGAACCTCTTGATGAATAGAAAAGAAGAATTTATGTTTCTCAGGTACTTATTCCTTTAACCGTTTCTAACAAGCCATTGGCTTTATTTGTTCATTTGTCTGATTTAAAAGTAGATGCTAGCAGGCTTAGGGAATTCTTCCCCTCTTATCATAAATACAAACCTGTAGGACAATGTAAGAAACCCAGGGCTAGCATCGAAAACCCTGCTAATCAAAGAAATCCTCCAACTGAGGAGGCTATTAACCTTAGATACATGAATAATTTTAGGGTTTTTAGAGCGAGTCCAACATTTAAGGATCCCTCTGATTATTTAGGGTGGTTGAACAAGTTGGAAAAAACAAAATCTGATGTTTGGAAGAAAATGGGTATTTATGACCCGATTATGCTGTCGAAAGTAGGACCCGACTACTGCTCGAATATTCTTATTTCGTCCTTATACTTCTGGGACAACACCCAATACACTCTTTATCTCCCATGTGGCATGATGACACCTACTCTTTTCGACATAGCCGCTATCACAGGGCTCAAACCTACTGGGAATACCTACGACCCTGACTTTATGGCTGAAGATAGCATAGGTTTTACTACCTCTAAGGCAGCTTATTCGACCCACATAACTCATTATCATGATAAGAGCATAGAGGAAGTGTCTGACGTTGAACATATAGCCTTCCTAGCTTTGTGGCTGTCACGCTGTGTCTTCTGCTCGAAGTCACCGCAAGTTGCTAGAAAGTTTCTGACCATGGCGAACCAACTACACTCTAGCCATGACTTATGTTTGAGCGAATTAATATTAGCCAGCCTCTATGAGTCTATGAGCGAAGGGGTCACCCAACTCAAATGCCTTGGTGACAAAGGAAACCTACTCCTCTCTAGACCCTTTTACAATCTTCAGCTGTGGTCGAATGCTTCTTTCGAAGCTTGCCTTCCCCACAAGAACCCAATTAACGAAGATGCTGATGACGTGAGGAATCGAAGAGTAGAAGGCCCACGTCTGGCGAAACTGATACCAGCTGATGACGGTCGACCTGTCCAACATGCTTTCACCAACTTCATCATGATGTTCACCAAACGTTATGATTTTACACCCAACATGGCTCCTTTCACAGCAAGGAAGTATGGTCCTGAGTGGTTCACCAGGCCATTCCCAGCGCCGTCGAAGGCTCAAGCAGCAGAATCTACAGCAATTTGGGAAGCCTTCTTAACTCGTAGGGTCTTAACCCTCAGATTTAACCTCTCCAAAAGCCAAGTCGCATTGATTACTTACCAACCAAATCTTGTCGCTCGACAGTTTGGATTGGTTCAAGTCTTACCCTGACCTATTTACGATAAGAAAAATGCTCTCCTTATTTGCAACGCGGTTCATACTGAAGCGGTAGATATTAAGCAAATCGCTCAGTATATTGGTCAAACTCAGCTTCTTCCAGTAGCTTTCGAACCAAGCTTCCTCCGTACTCAACAATTTGATGACTGGGGGAAGGCTTACTATGCCGAGGAATTTTTCGACGTGGCTGCATTTACATACCACATTAACAAGGCTTTCCTCTCTGTTCAGGAAAAAGTGAAGAAAAGTACTTCGATGCATATTGAAGAAATCCAGGCCTTCCAAAAATACTTTGAAACTGTTTATCGACCAGATGATCTTGGTCAAACCGTCCGCGATGCAGCTGTTACTCTGAAGGAATTTTTTGTAAAGAAAATGGAGAACTTAAAGATCCATTTGTACGTTCCTCTTGAGAAACGATACGAAACGGCTTTCAATATGTTTCCTCCCAAATTCCCTCGACTGCCAAACACTGATTTTGGAGTGACCCTTGCCCCTCCATTTCCAGACTAGTTTGTCTGGGGGGATTCTATCAAAATCCTTTGCCAGCAATCCAAACCAAAAGCGCAGCGAGTGGTTCCGACCAAACATACACTAGACAGTTCCAAAGGGCATCTTCATATTGGGATCGAAGATGTTCGCATCGAATCTGAAATATATGAAGGTGTGGAACGGGAGGATTTCGACCCAACATTTGTTTGATTATTTGCTTTCACGTATAATAACCGTTCTCTGTTTTATTTTAGTCGTGAAGGTTCCTCTAAAGAAACCACCAGTTAGGAAGCGTGCAGAAGTGAAAGAAGAAGAAGGAAGCAAGGCAGCAACGACAACAAAGGTATTTCACATCCTCTATTAATTTCGCCACTTTTTATATTCCAGTATTTATAACGCTTTCCTTTCCAGGGCGCTCGAAAACAACCCCTAACTCCCCAGAAAAGGAAGGCCAAGGATGTCGCATTGGTGATAGTCGAATCTGATGATGAGGACTTATCCCCAACTGCTGAAAATCCTCTGAAGAAAAAGAAAAGGCAACCCAAGATAAACGAAGCCATTGCTCAGTCTCAAGTAAAAGGTGTGAAGGTCTTGATCAGGAAACCCATCAACTTAACTGTAATGCCCTGTATAATATATACCTAAAATAATACTATACAAGCATTTTATTTGGTACTGACACCATCATAAGTGCCTAATGGCATAATTCACATACTTGACCATTCTAAAAACATAATACAATCTATGGTACAAGTCATGGAAATTAGCTAAAACAATAAAAACTAAGATCAATATACAATATCTTCAATTATATACAACACATTACACAACGGAAAAACTACAGCTAAGATTCTCTTGAAACATCCAAGCATAGCTCCACTTGTAAATCAAACCTGCAACACTTCCTGAAAAATAACAATAACGATGAGGTGAGATATTAATCTCAGTGAGTTCCCTATCTTATGGATTCTCTCGGCTTTACAGGGTTCTAGCCAAATCCTAACTCAAGTCAAGGGGAAGGGAAATGACCTTGAGTTCTCATTCTCACACTATATGGAAACATGTCATGAGTTCAATGACTCAAAGTTTATCACTAATCGGTAATACATACCAAGGCATCTTTCCCCGGCCAACCCTACAAGAGAGTTCAACTCGGGTCATGGATCCTTAAAAGCGTAGACATCCATCCCCGGCTAGCTCCTCCAAAGAGTTATGGACACGGGTCCCAGAGCTAACATAGATAACTTTTCCCGGCCAGCCTACTCAAGAGGCTCTTCAACACGGGTCACGGTTACCTACACATGGTACTTTCCTCGACCAGCCTACACAAGAGGCACTTCAACACGGGTCACTAATACCACCCACTAAGTAACTTTCCCCGGCCAGCCCCTCCAAAGAGTTAAGGACACGGGTCACGGCATCTTACTACATAAACACTTTCCCCGGCCAGCCCTTCCAAAGAGTTATGGACACGGGTCACGAATATTTATTAAGGGATAAAACGGTTCTGATTACGTGATCATGTACACCACGTGATTGTATTCGACAATCACAAGGCCGCATTCGCCTTAAGGCCACATTCGCCTTTTTCTCATAATTACAAAAGTTCACACATGTTCCATACTAGTGTTTCAATCTCTCCTAGACCATTACTCGTCAAAGATACACTTTCTACATCGAATGCACGAGCATCACCATCTAGGTTATCTACTCTAGACCATTACTCGTCAAGGATGCACCTTTCTACATCGAATGCACGAGTATCGCCATCTAGAGTCTCTATTAATTCCTAGCCATTACTAGGTTCCACTATCATGTTGTTATGGGGTAAAGTTTCCTCACTCTTTCTATTCCATATTTTAACATGCATTTACTCTCAATCATGTTTAACCTCAAGATTAGGCAAAGCATATTACAATTTCATTCAAGAATTACATATAATAATTCAATCATAAGTTATATCACCCTTAGGTTCCCTCCGATTTATTTAATCGGGTTTCAAAATCAATATTTCTCGCTTTTATCCCGTAGGATATTTTCACAGCTTTGCATCGGCTATAACCATGCCTCGATCGAATTTACGATCCAAAAGATATGGATTTTCAACATATCATATAAATATTATTTTCATTCATTTTCCACAAAATAAATAATCCCACATCATACCCATAATTTTCACTTTTTATTGGGTAGAGGATCGTCATAGCTTTCCAACGATACCAGAAACGCTTCGATCGGAAGCACAATTCAAAAGTTATGAATTTTCTAAAATATTTTTCATCAACCAACAGTGGTAACCGGTTACCTTATATAGAGTAACCAGTTACTCAATCATTTTTCAAAACAGAACCAAAAACTTCAATAGGGTAACCGGTTACCTTATATAGAGTAACCGGTTACTCAAAACAGAGCCAAAATGAGAGTTAGAGACACTTTTGGGTAACCGGTTACTCGATATAGGGTAACCGATTACTTCATTCATTTTCTGCGCAGAACATAATTTTTCAAAGGGTAACCGGTTACTCCCCAGAGGGTAACCGGTAACTCTGGGCGCAGAGTCAAAAATACTTGTTTCAAGTGGATCTTTTCTAATCCAATCTCATTCCAAACAAGTTCAAACATAATAACAAGTTTCAACAGATGATTCTACATACATATTGATTATTCCATGCAATTTATATCTCATTTTATCCGTTAGATTTCATTGATTAGCAAAATTCACCATTTTCATCCAATTTCTAACCTAGGTTTCTATACTTAGGGTTCTAATTAGAACTCACCAATAACAAGATGAAGGAGATGAAGAAGATGTTGGGTTAATTGATGAAGAAAAGATGATGAAGATTGAAGCTTTCCCTTCAATTCCAAGTTTCTCTCTTTTTCCTCCTCTTGCTCCTCCTTCTCTCTACTCTTACTAACTTTTTCTTTTTCTTTCTTTTCCTTTTCTTTTCTATAACACACACACACACACACACACACACACACACACACATATATATATATATATACATATAAACTTTATTATATAATATAATCCGATAGAGTAAAATATCTCCGATTGATATTTTATCATCTAACACCAAATGATCAATTATTAGCGTTACCATAAAATTCTCTCTTGAACTAATAATTATTGATCTATCTCTTTCATCAATAATTGGTCTCTTAAGAGTTCACCAGTTGCTCTATTAATCCCAATTGACAATACATAGAGCACTTAGAGAATTCCATTATTCCAATTGATCAGAGATAGAGGACAAAGGCACTCATCTGATCTCATCTAATATCCAATTGAGCGTTTAGATAATACGGGGTATTACCCATCTTGGAGCCAACTCTTGAAGAGATGTCGAGGAAGGCTGCAGATTTGCCTGAAAGTGACAACTCAAGCCCTGGGGCAGAAGCTCCTAAGGTACAAAAAGATTTTATATATACCTCATTGTCCATAGTATTTTTGTTCGACTACTAACGTTGATTATATTTTTCAGGATGATGCAGGAGTTTCGACTCAACCGGCTGCTGAATCAAACAAACCCATAATTCTGAACAGTGAAGGCGAACCAACATATCACCCCACTTCTGCAAAGGACTCTGAGAAGAGTTCAATGAGCGAAATCAACCAAACAGTCGAGGGACGACGTGAAACTTCGCCACCCAAGACTACCACTCAGACTTCTCACACCAGTGAATCTGATCATGAAGATGATCAAGGTAAAGATACACAGGTTGAAATAGCTGGAGCTGATATGGAGGTGGAAACCCCTGAGGTGCAAGTCGAAGACGAAGCTGATGATGGCTCTCCAAGAGTCGAAACCTCATATACCGTCCAACAAGATGATGTTATGGAAGAATGGGGTAAACACTTTATGTTCCCCAACCAATCAATGCTTATTGAGGAGTTTATGGATGATGTTGAAAACGTCGAAGAAGGTAATGACCAAGATGAAGAAGAGGAAGAAGACATTCATGAGGAGATAACTTCCGAAACAACCCCTAACCCTAACCTGTCAACTGTGAAGGATTCGAGCAAAGCCTCTATGACCCTTTCTGCAGAAGAACTAGAGGCTTTGAAAAAGAACAACCCCCACGAGTACTTGAAAGTTTTACTTGGTTCTAGGGGAAGTTCGTCTGAGAAAAATCTCAGTTCGCCCTCTGTATCTGGTGGTCAATCCACTACTGATCCTTCCAACCAAGTACAGTCAAAGATCAAAGAAAAGGTTTTTAAGGGTGACTTGTTTCGACTCATTGAGTCTGACCCCACTTCTCCAATTGCTTTGAAGAATCTTCTCAAGGAGGTTGACATTCTAACTGCTTCTCCAGAAATTGCCAATGTCATCATGGAGCTGACCTTAATGATCGATCGAATTGCTGCTGACGTTACCAAAATCAAGCAAAGCTCGAAAGATATTGAAAATCAAACTGGCTCAGTCGCAGCTGCATGGGATGCTACTTCAGAATCCACCAATCGACTGGCTGATTTGGAACAAACCCAAGAGCAGAACAAGATTCAAATCGAATCCAATAACTAAAGTATTAGCTCCTGGGAGGCACAGATTAAAGAGTTGCAAGCAAAAATTTCGAAAGCCAAGAAGCAAAATGCTGAGCTCGAAAAGTTTGACAACTCTCAGGTGGCAAAAGAGCTTGAAGCAGGTCTGGTTTTTGCTGACAAAGCTCAGAGGCTAGAAGCTGAACTGGCGATCATAAGGTCGAACCAATCCCTCTGTGAGAGACGGCTAGAACTTTTGAAGGTAAAGTACTCAAATATGAAAGCTAACCTGCCCTTCTAATTCCAATCTTTTATGTGAACTTCATCATTATTCCTTGGGTTCTGTAATAATTATTTTTACTCTTTGAATGTAATGACTCTAGCCATCTTGGTAATATATTTTATTTTGCCATACTAGCTTTAATTGTTTTGCATGTGTGATTATTCTCTGGCTATTTTTATTTCTCGAAGTGCAGGTTTGTATTTCTTCAAATACTTCCCGTTTACCCTCAAGATTCTTCTTTCTTGATCTAACTCTTCGATCTCATAAGCACCATTCAAAAAGACTTGTGTGATTTGAAAAGGGCCTTTCCACTTAGGAGACCATTTCCTTAAAGATCTGTCTTTTCGATCCATAGGCAAAACTACTTTCCAAACCAACTCTTCAGGCAAAAAAGTCTTAACTTTAACCTTCTTATTATAAGAATGCTCCACGCTCTTCTTCTGCCTTTTCAATAGCTCCAAAGCATTAAGCCTTTCTGTTAGCTCTTGGATTGGCTAGAATTTTGGTAAAACAAAGTTGTTCAATGTTGATGTCACATGGGTGATGTCTTAACATTGGATAATGTTAGGTGTTTAAGTTGTTGAAGTTTTGAAGTCTGATGTCACATGCGATGTCATGACATTAGATATGCAGTTCATTAAAACATCAGGTTTGAGATGTTTTTAGGGTTAAGCATATAAGCTAGAATTTTAGGAGAGCTATTCGAGTGATTGGATACGAATATCTTGGAGGAGATATTTTCTGATGCAAACAAATTTGATGCAGATTTGTAGGAGTGTTTAAAGGCTGAAGATTTAAAAAGGTTTTGAGAGAGAAAATCTGTTGAAGATTCAGTTTTAAATAACAAATTAGGTCAGATATTGTAGCAGGTCCAAGACCAGATCAAATAGCTATATAAAGCGCATCAATCCTTTGAAGAAAGTAACGAAGAAAGAGAGCTAAAGACTGAGAGTCATTTGTGTCTTCGTGTATGTGTTGTAAACCATTCTAGTGTGAATTGGTGTTGTTGTTTTGAGTTGTTCTTGATCAAAGCTGTGAAGCAGAATCAAGTTGTGTTATTCAAAGTGTGTGATCTTTGAATTATATCGCTGAAGTGATTTAGGGATTGAGTAGTGTTCTCATACCTAAGTGGTCTCTTAGGTAGAAGGTTAATTAAGTAGTGATTAAGTTTAGGAGATGTCAACTGGGTTGTTGAGTCTGTAATTTGATACTACTAATAGTGAAATTCATCCCTGGCTTGGTAGCCCCCAGAGTAAGTTGTTTAACTGAACTGGGTGAACAATTCTTTGTGTCTTTTCTGTTGTTTTACATTGTCCATTGCAGAGTGTGTTGTTGTGACATCACACGTAACATCACATATCTGGTACCAGAATTTCAATTGGTATCAGAGCAGGCATCCTGCTCTGCATCTGGGTGAGATCTAGGGCTGATACTTTCTGGTAAAGATGGACAAGGAAGTTGGTGGATTTGTGAATAGACCCCCTATTTTGGATGGCTCTAATTATGATTATTGGAAACCAAGGATGATTACCTTTTTGAAATCCTTGGACAGCAGGGCTTGGAAGGCTATCATAAAAGAATGGAAAACACCTGTTGGTGTTGAGAAAGATGATGCTGGGAAAGAAAAAGAAGGCAGATCAAAACTGAAACCTGAAGAAGAATGGACCAAGGAAGAAGATGAGCTTGCCCTTAGTAATTCCAAAGCTTTAAATGCTATTTTTAATGGAGTTGATAAGTACATATTCAGGTTGATCAATACCTGTGAAGTTGCTAAGGAAGCTTGGGACATCTTGAAGACTACTCATGAAGGAACTTCAAAGGTTAAGATGTCAAGACTTCAACTTCTGACATCAAAGTTTGAAAGTCTAAAGATGAAGGAAGATGAAACTATTCATGACTTTCATATGAGTATTCTTGGGCTGTCTAATGCCTCTAGTGCTCTTGGAGAAAAGATGACTGAAGAAAAGCTGGTGAGGAAAATCCTTAGATCCCTTCCCAAGAGGTATAAGATGAAGGTGACTGCAATTGAAGAAGCTCAAGACATCAACAAAATGAGGGTTGATGAGCTTATTGGATCTCTTCAAACATTTGAGCTAGGGTTAAGTGAAGAGGAACCTGAAAAGAAGTCCAAGAGTATAGCTTTGGTTTCCAGTTCTGAAGAAGCCAAGAAAGGGAAAGAGGATGATTCTCAGGAGGAGCTGTCTCAGGCTATTGCTTTGCTGGGAAAATAGTTCAACAAAGTTATGAAGAGGATAAATAGGAGTTATAATCCCAATGTCAAGAACATTACCTCTGACATCAATAGATCAGGAGAACAAGGGAAGAAGTCTAAAGATGAAGAAAAATCCAGTAATGACAAAGGAATACAATGCTTTGAGTGTGAAGGGTATGGACATGTCAAGAAGGAATGTCCTACTTTTCTAAAGAAGCAGAAAGGGTTATCAGCTTCTTGGTCTGACAGTGAGAGTGAATCTGAAGAAAATTCAGCTAAACTTGTTAGAGCTATGGTTGGGGTTTATGAGTCAGAGGATGATTCTTGTGATGATGAGGTTACTTATGATGAACTTGCTGTCACTTATAAAGATCTTTTCATAAGAAGTGAAAAAGTGTGTCTTGAAGGAGAAGAGCTGAAGAAAACCATAGTACAGTTAAAAGCTGAAAAGACTGAACTTGAAGCTGAAGTCAGTATGCTTAACTATAAACTGGACTCTATGACCAAAACTATCAGAATGTTGAACAATGGTACTGATGCGTTAGACAACATTCTTAGTATTGGGAAGATGGCTGCAGACAAATGTGGTTTGGGATTCAACAATGATGCAGGTTCTAATGATGTTATCACCTCCAAACCAGTGATGTTAAAACAGATGTTAAAACATCATGACAGAACTCCATCTAAGAAGAAATACAAACACTGGAGATGTCACCATTATGGATGTTTTGGACACATTAAGGCTTATTGTTATAAGCTACATGGATATCCACAGAAGGCTCATCAGGTTGTACCCAGACAGAACTGTCATAAAGGAAGGCAGGTTACCAAGCCTAAGAAGCAATGGGTCCCTAAAGTTAAGGTTACCAGCTTGATAGCTCACACTTCTTTAAGGGTTTCTACCAAAGAAGATTGGTACTTTGACAGTGGGTGTTCAAGGCACATGACTGGAGTTAAGAATCTGTTGGTAGATGTGAAGCTTCATTCTTCAGGCTATGTTACATTTGGTGATGTGGTCAAAGGAGAGATCAAGGGGATTGGTAAACTGAACTGTGCTGGTGCTCCCAGACTGGAGGATGTTCTTCTTGTTAAAGGACTGACAGCAAATTTGATTAGCATTAGTCAACTTTGTGATCAAGGATTCAAAGTAGACTTTACAAAGTCTGAATGCATTGTCAAAGATGATAAAGGAGAAGTCATTATGAAGGGAGCCAAGTCTAAGGACAATTGTTATCTTTGGGTGCCACAAGACTCAAATTCTTCCACTTGTGTTTTTGCTAAAGAAGATGATGTCAAAATCTGGCATCAGAAGTTGGGACATCTTCACCTAAAGGGAATGAAGAGAATCATCTCCTCAGAAGCAGTCAGAGGAATTCCCAAACTTAACATTGAGGAAGGAAAAGTGTGTGGAGACTGTCAAAAAGGGAAGCAGACAAAGATGTCTCATCCGAAGCTTCAACATGACACCACCTCCAAGGTCTTGGAACTACTTCATATGGACTTGATGGGACCTATGCAGGTTGAAAGTCTGGGTGGAAAGAAATATGCATATGTAGTTGTGGATGACTATTCAAGGTACACCTGGATGAGCTTCATCAAAGACAAATCAGAGGTGTTTGATGTTTTTAAAGATCTTTGTCAAAGACTCCAAAGAGAAAAGGAGAGTAATGTTATCAGGATAAGGAGTGACCATGGAAGAGAGTTTGAGAATAGCAAGTTTGAAGAATTTTGCTCTGCTGAAGGTATAAGTCATGAGTTTTCATCTCCTATTACTCCTCAGCAAAATGGAGTAGTTGAGAGGAAGAACAGAACTATCCAAGAGTCTGCTAGAGCTATGATCCATGCCAAGAAACTTCCCTATCATTTCTGGGCTGAAGCCATGAATACTGCCTGCTACATTCACAACAGGGTTACCCTGAGAAGAGGCACTTCATCAACTCTGTATGAACTATGGAAGGGAAGAAAACCTAATGTTAAATACTTTCATGTTTTTGGAAGTAGATGTTATATTCTGGCTGATAGAGAACAGAGAAGAAAATTGGATTCCAAAAGTGATGAAGGAATATTTTTGGGATACTCTACCAACAGCAGAGCATATAGGGTTTTCAACTCTAGAACCAAGGTGATGATGGAGTCCATCAATGTGGTGATTGATGACAATGATAAGCAGGAAGATGATGATGTCCTAGAGGATGTTGGAACATCAGTTGGTGAAGGTGCACTAGAAGCTGAAGACAGAAGTCCAACTCCTGGTGTTGCTGCTGCTGAGCCTGAAACTGAGCAACCTCATAAAGATCCCTCTATCAGAGTGCAGAAGGACCACCCAAAGGAGCTTATTATAGGTGATCCAAATTCTGGAGTAAGGACTAGGTCAAGAGATGTTATAGCAAGTTCATGTTTTGTCTCCAAAGTTGAGCCAAAGAATGTCAAGGAAGCATTGACTGATGAGTTTTGGATAAATGCAATGCATGAAGAGATGGAGCAATTCAAGAGGAATGAAGTATGGGAGCTTGTACCAAGGCCTGATGGAGTTAATGTGATTGGCACCAAGTGGATCTACAAGAATAAATCTGATGAACAAGGAGTGGTCACCAGAAACAAGGCCAGATTAGTTGCTCAGGGATACACTCAGGTTGAAGGAATTGATTATGATGAAACCTTTGCTCCTGTGGCAAGACTGGAATCTATTAGATTGCTCTTAGGGGTGGCTTGTAATTTCAAATTCAAGTTTTTTCAGATGGATGTTAAAAGTGCCTTCTTGAATGGTTACTTAAATGAAGAGGTGTATGTTGATCAACCAAAAGGATTTATTGATCCAACATTTCCTGACCATGTGTACAAACTAAGGAAAACTCTATATGGTTTAAAGCAAGCACCAAGAGCTTGGTATGAAAGGCTTACTGAATTCCTGGTTGTGAATGACTACAGAAAAGGAGGGATTGACAAGACTTTGTTTGTTAAAGAGGAAGGAGGAAAACTGATGATAACTCAAATCTATGTTGATGACATAGTATTTGGTGGGATGTCAGATGCAATGGTGAAACATTTTGTGGAACAGATGCAGTCTGAGTTTGAAATGAGTCTTGTTGGTGAGCTAAACTATTTTCTTGGTCTACAAGTTAGACAAATGGAGAACTCCATATTCATTTCTCAGAGCAAGTATGCAAAGAACATAGTGAAAAAGTTTGGTCTAGAGAATGCTAATCACAAGAGGACTCCTGCTCCTACTCATTTAAAATTATCCAAGGATGAACATGGAGTTAGTGTGGATCAAAGTTTATATAGAAGCATGATTGGGAGTCTATTGTATCTCACAGCTAGCAGACCTAGCATTTCTTTTGCTGTTGGAGTTTGTGCCAGATACCAATCTGAGCCTAAGGTTAGTCACTTGAATCAAGTGAAGAGGATCCTGAAATATGTTAATGGCACTAGTGACTATGGGATGCTGTATAGTCATGGATCTGGGACTGAGTTAAGGGGATGTTGTGATGCTGACTGGGCTGGGAGTGCTAATGATAGGAAAAGCACTTCAGGAGGATGTTTCTTCTTAGGGAATAATCTGATATCATGGTTTAGTAAAAAGCAGAACTGTGTGTCTCTTTCTACTGCTGAAGCTGAGTACATAGCAGCAGGGAGTAGTTGTTCTCAACTTGTTTGGATGAAGCAGATGTTAACAGAATACAATGTCAAGCAAGATGTCATGACATTGTATTGTGATAATTTGAGTGCTATCAATATCTCTAAGAATCCTATTCAACATAGCAGAACTAAGCATATTGATATAAGGCATCATTTTATAAGAGATTTGGTTGAAGACAAAGTAGTTGCTTTGGAACATGTTGCTACAGGTAAACAATTAGATGACATTTTTACTAAAGCCTTAGATGCAAACCAATTTGAAAGTTTGAGAAGTAAATTAGGAATTTGCATTTATGAAGATTAAATGTGCTAGAGAGTGTATTAAGCAGTTGTATTCTTTATTTGAAATTGATTTTATTCAACTGCTGAAGGCATACAGGTTTGAAGTACATCAATAGTTACAGATTATCCCAACCCCCTGCATCCAAAAAAGCTTTCCAGTCTTCATCCCAATCATCATCAGAAGCTTGTTGTTGCACAAGAAGTTTCTTGCTGGGTTTCATGGTTGTTTCTGAGGTTCTACCTATCTTTGTGGTTCCTGAAGTAGTTTCAGCTGTAGTCATTGTTTTGCTCCTCTTCTTAGGCGGATCTGAAGTCTTGTCCTTCTGCTTAAGGTTCTTTGCTACATCTTTGGTGTTTGACTGGCTCATTCTTGGTTGCTGTGTGGTGCTGCTAGAAGGAAGAAAGGCTTGTTTTTATAATGCAAACAAGGAACATAGTTTGTATCGACTGAACAGTCAATATGTTGGAACTTGTTTTTTTTGGGAAGCATGGTGTTTGACCATGTCTTTATGTCAGGTCATTGTGTTTGGTGATTGTCCAATTATGGCTAAAAAGGGGGAGAGTTAGCCTAGGTGTGTAGAGTGTAGTTAGCCTAGGTGTGTAGAGTGTTTCCTATCTAAGTTCTGGTCTGGTGCAGATGTTGAGGGGGAGTGTGCAGCTGGTTATGCTGGTTCTGGTTTTGAGGGGAAGTTTGCTTTAAAAATTTTTAAAATCCGCTGCTGAAGTCTCTGATGTTGCAGAGATTGTTTTAGCCAAAATTAGCCAAAGGGGGAGATTTTTAGCTCTTGGATTGGCTAGAATTTTGGTAAAACAAAGTTGTTCAATGTTGATGTCACATGGGTGATGTCTTAACATTGAGTCTTAACATTGGATAATGTTAGGTGTTTAAGTTGTTGAAGTTTTGAAGTCTGATGTCACATGCGATGTCATGACATCAGATATGCAGTTCATTAAAACATCAGGTTTGAGATGTTTTTAGGGTTAAGCGTATTAGCTGGAATTTTAGAAGAGCTGTTAGAGTGATTGGATACGAATATCTTGGAGGAGATATTTTCTGTTGCAAACAGATTTGATGCAGATTTGTAGGAGTGTTTAAAGGCTGAAGATTTAAGAAGATTTTGAGAGAGAAAATCTGTTGAAGATTCAGTTTTAAATAACAAATCAGGTCAGATATTGTAGCAGGTCCAAGACCAGATCAAATAGCTATATAAAGCGCATCAATCCTTTGAAGAAAGTAGCGAAGAAAGAGAGCTAAAGACTGAGAGTCGTTTGTGTCTTTGTGTATGTGTTGTAAACCATTCTAGTGTGAATTGGTGTTGTTGTCTTGAGTTGTTCTTGATCAAAGCTGTGAAGCAGAATCAAGTTGTGTTATTCAAAGTGTGTGATCTTTGAATTATATTACTAAAGTGATTTAGGGATTGAGTAGTGTTCTCATACCTAAGTGGTCTCTTAGGTAGAAGGTTCATTAAGTAGTGATTAAGTTTAGGAGATGTCAACTGGGTTGTTGAGTCTGTAATTTGATACTACTAATATTGAAATTCATCCCTGGCTTGGTAGCCCCTAGAGTAAGTTGTTTAACTGAACTGGGTGAACAATTCTTTGTGTCTTTTCTGTTGTTTTACATTGTCCATTGCAGAGTGTGTTGTTGTGACATCACACGTAACATCACATATCTGGTACCAGAATTTCACTTTCCTCATCTAAGTCTACCAATTCATCTAAGATTATGTTCCAATACAACTCAGATGGGATTTCATGATGCCTCTGGATTCTCGTCGACTGAAGGTAGATCTCAACTGGTAATACTGCATCATGACCAAAGGTCAATTGAAATGGTGTAGAATTAGTCGCCACTTTGGGAGATGTTCGACATACCCAAAGAACTTGGTCCAAAGTTTTGTGCAAATTTCTAGGCTTCTTTCCCACATGCTTCTTAATTAAGCTAATCACCACTTTATTTGCTGCTTCGACCTGACCATTAGCCTGAGCGTAATAAGGTGTAGAGGTTACTAGTTTGAAACCCATTTCTTTAGCAAATTCTTGCATTTTTCGACCAGTGAACACTGATCCTTGATCTGTCGTAATGGTTTCTAGGATTCCAAACCTATAGATAATATGTTTTTTAATAAACTCGATCACGTCTTCTTGGTCAACATTTGGCAATGGCACGACTTCGATCCATTTTGTAAAATAGTCAATGCCTACCAAAATGTACCTTTGATTTTTAGATGACGCTGGTCGAATTTCACCAACCAAATCCAAAGCCCAACCTCTAAAGGGCCATGGTTTGATTATAGAGTGCAATTTGCTTGCAGGGATATGTTGTATACCTGCATGCACTTGGCACTCTTGGCATCCCTTTGCGAATTCGATGCAGTCCTTTAACATAGTAGGCCAATACATCCCTTGTCAGAATAAAAGCCACTTCATCTTGTCGCCTATCAGATGAGCACCACATGCCCTACTATGAACAGTCGACAAGGCTATGTACGCTTCTGACTCGCTAAGGCACTTAAGCAAAACTCCCTCAGGAGTCTTTTTAAATAACTCATTACCCAAAAGGACATAACTCAAAGCTCGATACCTGATTTTTCGATCAGCAGACGCTGTTGGGTTCTGCAGATATTCAACAATTGGTTTTCTCCAGTCTTCGTTCGCCAAGTTATCTAACGCTAAGATTTCGAAATTCTCGTTATCAGCGTACCCTAGCTTCGTCATTTCCAAATCTGATGGGGACAATTTGGCTGACACAACTCTTCCTCTGACTTCGGTTGCACCTTCTAATTTTTCCTTCGAAACCTTATATCCAAAAGCAATCTGAGCCAGGTCATTTGTCACTTGATTTTCCAATCGAGGTATGTGTCGAATATTCACTACTTCGAATCTTTTCAGTAATCGATTGACTATTACGAAGTACATAATGAGATTTTCTTTAACACATTTGTACTCCCTTGTAATTTGTTTTATGACCAACTCTGAGTCTCCCATTATTTCGACTCGAGTTGCCCCTAATTCCAACAATATTTCAAGTCCGGCTATTAAAGCCTCATACTCAGCTTCATTATTCAAACAAATACCTTCGACTTTATACTTGAATTTTGTTGGAATTCTATTAGGAGAAATGACTAGGACTCCTACGCCGGTACCATCTTTATGACTAGAACCGTCGAAATACAATTTCCAAGGTTCAAGCTCAAGATAGTTTGACATGTTTTCGTTTATAGAGTGGTCGACAATAAAGTCAGCTACCACGTGTCCCTTAACAACCTTTAAAGGCATATAAGTTAGGGAATACTCAGTCAAAGCCAATGCCCATTTACCAATTCGACTGTGTAAAATAGGTTTAGACAACATATGTTTAATAATGTCAAAATGAGATGAAACATACACGTCAACTGGTTTTATATAATGCTTCAACTCTGTACAGGAAAAATACAAGCATAAACATAATTTTTCAACTATGTTATACCTAGTTTCTACATCGTTCAAAACCCTAATAAGGTAGTAAATGGCTCTTTCGACGCCATTGTCATCCTCTTGAGCCAACATGCTCCCTAAAGTTTTGTCCGACGCAGATATGTACAGTCTCATGCTCCTATTTCTACAAGGTGGTGCTAGAATTAGAGGATGACTCAAGTACTCTTTGATTTTGTCGAAAGCTTCCTGCTGAGCTTGCCCCCATTCAAACCCCTCCTTGTTTAGTCGAAGTAGAGGTGAGAAGGCTTGAGTTTTTCCGCTGAGGTTTGAGATGAATCTCCTTAAGAAATTGATATTTCCCAACAGCGACTGCAATTCCTTCTTTGTTGATGGCGCTTTCGCCTCCATAATGGCCTTGGTCTTATTCTGGTTTATTTCGATTCCCTTCTTATGGACCACAAAGCCTAAGAAATCTCCCGCCTGCACACAAAAAGCATATTTGAGAGGATTCATCTTCAGACCATGTCTTCGCATCCTTTCGAATGATTGTCGAAGATGGTCAATCTGATTCTTCCCTGAAATAGACTTTACAACAATATCGTCAATGTAAATTTACATAAAAGTCTCTATGTAATCATGGAAGATTGTATTCATTGCTCTTTGATATGTTGCCCCAACATTTTTTAGGCCAAAAGGCATAACTACCCACTCGTAAGTGCCTAAGGCCCCAGGGCATCGAAACACCGTTTTAGGGACATCCTCTTCAGCAATGAATATTTGGTTATATCTAGAATACCCGTCGAGCATACTAAGGTATTCATGGCCAGCAGCAGAGTCGACTAGCATTTCCGCCATAGGCATTGAGTATTCGTCCTTTGGGGTCGCAGCATTTAGATTTCTAAAGTCTATGTAAACCCTCAAAGTACCATTCTTTTTTATAACATGCACAATATTTGCTAGCCATTCGACATACCTGGCTGTTCGAATAAATTTGCAACGAAGAAGCCTTTCGACTTCCTTCTTGATCTTCGAGAGAATTGCCAGTGCAAACCGCCTTGGATTTTGCTTGATTGGCTTCTTTCTAGATTTAATTGGCAGCTTCAATTCGACCAGCTCTCTGCTTAGGCCAGGCATCTCATCATAATCCCATGCAAAGCAGTCTTTAAACTCCTTTAACAACTGGATCACTTCGACATTGAGTTGTGGGCTGATATTTGAGCTGATATATGTTGGTCTTTTTGTTTCCCCTTCTCCCAAGTCGATTTTTTCCAAAGGATCTTGCACTAGCATTTTGATGTTGGCTGCCAACGGATCCTTCTCGAAATCCAAAGTCTCGTCATCGTAAATTGCGTCGAGCCTCTGGCTTTGAATTTTGTCCTGAACCTTATCACGCGGTTCTGGATCGAAGTCCTTACCAGGAGCTTCTTGGTTTACTCTTTGTTGGCTCCGACAGCCATATGCTTAACTTCGGCCTCCAGGGCCGCTTGTAGTTTGTTTTCGGCTATGTAAGCCGAAATCCTTTCGAGCACCTCAAACTCAGGCATCATCGTCGAATTCACTTCCCCAACCTGTGGTGTTAACTCTGGATGTCCCTTCATAAGCAAAGTCATCTTCTTCTACAACTTCCCGATCCCACTGAAACCCATTTGTTGGATGCAGGTACAGTGAACAGTACGCGTTGTCGTCTGGAGTGAATGCAAAATTGGCTAGGTTACATGGAGCTATGTTAGACAAATTTCTGTCGAAGCTTCGACTGTCGACATGATTAGCCGAAGTCAAGAAATAGCTCTGGTCGGCTTCAATGTTCTCAACAATACCATCTGTTCTCCAGATGTTGATTCTATGATGCATCAAAGATGGCACAACTCCTATTCCGTGAATCCATTCTCTTCCCAATAATAGGTTGTAGTTGGCCTTCGTCTATACAACCATAAACATGGTTGACCTTGTGACTGTCCCTACCGTCAAATCAACCTGGATTACCCCTAATGTGTTGCCAACCTTCCCTTTATAATTGGATAACACCATGTTGTGGGGTTTGGTGTCAGTATCAAACTTTCCTATCTTTCTCAACATGAAGTGCGACATCAAGTTTACCGTTGCGTCACAATCTACCAGAATTTTGTTCACCGACATGTCTTCAACCTTCCCAGTGATAAAAAGAGGCTTCAAATAGCTTTTCATCGCCTCACTGTTTCTTTCGAAGAATGCATTTTGCTTTTGACACACCCGTTATTCATCACATAATAGAAAACTGGCCCATGTGTGGTCATTTCTATATCAATGTTATCTGTCGTATCTTCGACTTCACATATCTGGTTGAATTCCCTTGGTAGGACAGATACCACGTTGACCAAAATGTCGAGAGACTTCTCTGACCCTAAATCAAAATTATCAGTGAGCAATTCATTCTCATCAACCTTTTGATCATGCTCTTCCTTGGCTGCTAGCTCTTGTGTAGCGGCATGCACCTTTTCGACAGGCTTTGGCTCTTTCCTGTTGACTGGCACGTTGGTACTGGATTCTGCGTTCGCCTCAGCTTCTCTCAGAGCTTCCCTTCGTCTTTGTTCCCTCCTCCATTGGGACCTGGACATAAGGTTTTTCCCCCTTGTTGTTCTCTGAGACGTAGGCTGGCTTCTTTGAGGCCATCGAAAAGCCTCTGTCTACATCAAAACTCTGCCATTTCTGTTGGCTCTTTTCCTTATTTTCATTCGGTTTTATCCACTTGCCATTGAAAAGTTCTGCAAATGGTTTAAAAGTGGCGGGCCTTGCCCCTGGAACCTTAGTCTTCGGCTGTTCTTGCTTCGAAGTAGATTTCCTTGGGTCGAAACCTCGCTGGCCTTGAAGGGCTTTCTCCTCGCGCCTTTGCTTGGCCTTTCGAACTCCCTCAAGATTTTGCGCTGCCTTCTTGTCAAATACAGCGCTGGATCTGGGACACAACATGATTTCTGACCTCTTCTTTTGACACCTGTGTATAAAGTCAATCAGATTTTCCTCCTCTTTTGGGAAGGCCAATTTGTTGTATTCTTCCTGTAGACGTTCGTCATCGACCTCCATGGGTGTCTCTTGCGAAATCTCCACCATGTTGATTTCCATTTTGACATCTTCAGTGATGTCAAGCTTATGTAATTCCATCTGAAGGCCCTCAGCAGCCTTGTCCATTTGAACGAAACCGTCAGCGGTTTCTTTGGTTATCATCATCCAATGGGAATCCTCAGTGATTCCTTCGTCATAGTCTTCAGTAACTCCTATGTCGACACCATCATCAGTGTCTTTGGTGAAACTTTGGACAACCTCACTAGCAAAACTCTTTATGAACTCCTAGTCGAGACCTTCAGTGATCCTGACCATGACTGCTCCATTGTTGAAGTCATCAACGACTTCGACCATGTTGACATTGTTGTCGAGACCTTCAATGACCTCGATCATGTTAACCTCCGTTGTCTCTTCTTAGTGAGCATCAGCCACAGGTAAGGGATCAACATCAATCTTCATCTGGCTTTTAGATTTCTCACCAAACTTGAGCCTTCCTTCTTGGATAGCATTCTGGACAAGATCCCTGAAAAGAAAACATTGAGAAGTTTTATGGCCCAAGAAATTATGATACTTACAAAAACCTCTCTTTTTTCTTTGTTCTAAAGGAGGCATTTTAGCACCAGGAGGCACTATCATTTGACCATCCTTAACTAACAAATAGAAAATTTCGTCACACTTAGTAACGTCGAAAGTGTAAGTTTTCTTAGGAAATTTATCATTATTTTCTGGTTCGACAGGATTTTTTCCATTCGAAGGGGCCAACAGCTTACAAGAATAAGGCGGGCCTTGTTTCAATTCAGCAAGATCAATCTCGCCTTCGTCGAAACTTACTGGGTCATTATAATATTTTTCATCTTCTTCATTGACTTCGACGTAGGCTACCCTTTTATTCTTACTTTCTCTAGCCTTCTCTTCCTTCAGGCGTTCTAGTTGTCGAACCCTATCAGCCAATTGAGCCATATCCCTTAAATATTGGGTATCCAATTTCTTCCTAATGGAATAATCGAGGCCTCCAACGGCCATTTCGACTAACTCATGTTCTGGCACTTGTGTAAAACATCTAGCCTAGAGCAGTCAGAATCTATTCAAATAGTCATCTATTGGCTCGGTGAATTTTCGTTTTATACTAGCCAACTCCTTTAGACTGATCTTAGTTTGTCCCATATATAACTACTAATGAAATAACCGTTCCAACTTGGTCTAATTGTGGATCGAATTTGGTGGCAAAGTTGTGAACCACGTGAAGGCATTCTTCGTCAGAGAACTTGGGAAGTATTTTACCCTAAGATTCTCATTATTCACAATTTCTCCAGCCTCTATCACATGTCTGGCCACGTGTTCGACAATGGACTCAGTGGTATCCCCAGAAAACTTAGTGAACTTAGGGACTTTCGCTCTAGGGAGCAACTCCGACTGAAGAATATATTCTGACAATGGAGATGCATAATTTAGCCTTCGAAGGCCAAAGTTGACTCTATTTTGGGCCATAATCCTTTCGACCATAGCTGCCAAATTATTATTTGCTGCCACGTCATTACGTCGAACCTGTTGCATAACGTTGTCAGCATCCTGGTTTCTATTTACCAAAACCATCCTTGGTTGTTCTCCTACAGAAATTTGTGGTTGATTCCTAGGGGGTTCGACTACTCCCTGGTTTGCTAAATTTGCCTGAGGTAGATTTCTTGGGTTTTGTTGGCCCTGGTTAATAGTAGGGTCCTCTTTGAACACTACCCCTTGGTTTCCTGTGATATACTCCCTCTGAGGGTGTCGAGGAGGGTTAGGTACACCAAAGAAATATGCAAGGCGCGTCATCTGCGCAGCCATTTACTGATTAGTCTGGGTGGTATTTTGGATTAAAGGCTGAAAGATTTCTCCCATAGTTTGGGACATCATTTGGACCATTTGATGGTTACTTTCATCCATTTGTTGCCTTAAGTATGCTGCAGTAGTATTTGTTAAGTTTGGCATTTGGGTTGAATATCCCATCCCTAAGGATTGGTTATTTCGACCCATGTTAACCCCAGATCCTGACCCTTGTAAAGGTGAAGTCAGTATGGGTTATGTATTGGAGGATCACTCTGTAAGTTTGCCATCATCGAAGTTGGCATCCCATAAGGCGTGTCTCGACTAGGCAAAGGCATTGAAAATCCAGGGGGAATAAATGGTTGGAAGTTAGCATTTCCCACTGGCGGGGGAGTCCTTGGTGGACCCCTTGATCCCACATAACTCAGAATGGGCTGAGTATGGGCAATCAAATGTGTATGGATCGAACTTTCCATAGATGGTATGGCTTCAGATACGGGCGCAAAAACCGCTGGTCCTCCAGTCGAAGACCCTGGGGTTGGTTCTACGTTAATACTGGGCGTAGTTTGAGGATTCAAATTATTTGGTTGATTAGTACTTGCCATTTTCCTCGTATATCTCCTTCTTGGTCTATCTTCGTTTGTGGTGGCTACTTTTCCACTTCTTAATAACGTACAACGAAGTTTTCGACAGAGGAAGGATAATTAAATGCAAAATGATAAGTTTCTTTGAAAATACAGGAAATTGTTTCCACGAATCGTTTTAGCAAACAACCTCTGGTCAACCAAATTTGTAAGAAAAATGAGTAAGTTGCAGGATCGACCAAACTAAATCCTAGAACATGTGCTAAAATGATTTAAAAGGGTATTTGATAAAAGATAAACAATTCGACAATCTTCATAATTTAGAAAAAGGCTATTTCGACAATACCAAAGAGAAATGATACAAAGAAGTAATTAAAAGTGCATTGGAAAATAACTTAACAAAATAGAAACAAGAAGATAAATTTCTGGGTAAAGATTAATTGGATTGCATTGAACAAGAAAAATGGTGTTATATAAAACGTACATTTCTTTAGAAACTCTTTTCTCTCTACACACGGATACTCTGAGTGATTTTGAGAAATTTGTACAACTTTAACACACACAAATCCTAATACTAAGACTTGCTATTTATAATAGTAAGAAATAACTCCCCACTAATTAGAATGAGACAAATGTCATTCTACATGGCTTCGTCCTTCAACTGCTCTCCACGTGTCTTCTCCTATCAAATGGATAAGGATAAAATTCTCTCCATTATTTGAATTTGAATCTCCAATCGAACGACACCAGTTAAGCTTCTGTCGAAACACATCTCCAAATTATTAGAAATATTTCTAAGTTCACAAACCATGCCTCCTCTACACATGGACATTTTTCGACTGGATTTTCTAGAAACAACATTCCTGTCGAAGTCTTCTGAAACTCCAAAAATTTCATTTCTTTTGGAAAAATCTTAATCCAATATCAGACATCGAATTTAGGAGCTAACAGTGGGTCAATCCAGTATAAATATTACTCCTAATATTCATACCTATGTTAAGACTTGATAACTCCTTATCCATGATCCATGAGATGTGATCATCAGTGTATCTATATAATAGTCTTAATGCTTTAAGGTTATCCCATTTCACATTAAAGCTCGACTACAGATACTTTAAGAATAGTGTCCTTATGTTTAATGGAATCTCATGATTAAGTCACACTTAATATTTCATTAAACGAACTTGCTGTTCTAGGGACTTTATCACTTTGGAAAAACAAACATAATAAAGAAATGCCTTTTATTATTAATAAATAATTCGATACAAGTACCAAAAGTATTGGTCTCTAGGGCTTACACCAACAATCTCCCACTAGCACTAGAGCCAATCAGGCATACCCCTAATACCCATAGATCTAGTATGGCCCTCATGCTTCTGCTGCGCAAGAGGCTTTGTTAGTGGGTCAGCAATGTTGTCAAGTGTAGGTATTCTGCATACCTTCACATCTTCCCGATCTATTATCTCTCGAATGA
Organism: Lathyrus tuberosus; assembly: GCA_022829125.1. Lineage (NCBI taxonomy): Eukaryota > Viridiplantae > Streptophyta > Magnoliopsida > Fabales > Fabaceae > Lathyrus > Lathyrus tuberosus. The sequence continues at coordinate 40,629,190 of JALAZF010000002.1, forward strand.
GATGATAACGCCTAAGTATGTGTTTGGATCGTTGGTGAGATCTAGGCTCCCTAGCTTGTGCGATGGTACCATTGTTATCACAATAAAGATCAATGGAATCCACAATGCTAAGGACTATGCCAAGTTCACTAATGAACTTTTTGATCCAAACAGCTTCCTTTGCTGCATTTGAGGCAACAATGTAATCGGCCTCGGTTGTAGAATCAGCAACTGTTTCTTGCTTTGAACTTTTCCAGCTCACAACGCCATCATTTAGGCAGAACACATAACCAGATTGCGATTTAAAGTCATTCTTATCTGTCTAGAAGCTAGCATCGGTGTGTCCAATTACTGCGAGCTCTTCCTAACCTCCGTATATCAAGAATGAATCCTTAGTCCATCTCAAGTACTTAAAGATATTCTTGACAGCTACCCAATGAGCATCACCGGGATCAGATTGGTACCTACTCGTTGCACTTAAAGCATACGAGACATCTGGTCGAGTACATAACATGGCATACATGATAGATCCTATTGCAGATGCATATGGAATCTTATTCATGCGATCCCTTTCTTTCTTAGTTGAAGGAGATTGTGTTTTTGATAGACACATGCCATGTTGCACAGGTATGAATCCTTTCTTGGAATCATGCATATTAAAGCGTCTCAGCACGTTGTCTATGTATGTACTTTGACTTAGGCCAAACAGTTTTTGTGATCTATCTCTATAGATCCTGATTCCTAATATATAGGCTGCTTCACCAAAGTCCTTTATAGAAAAGCATTTCCCTAACCAAGTTTTTACTTGTTGCAAGGTAGGGACATCGTTTCCAATGATTAATATGTCATCTACATATAATACCAGGGAGATGATCATGCTCCCACTATCCTTCTTGTAGACACAAGGCTCATCTTCATTCAGTATGAATCCATATTGTTTTACAGTTTCATTAAAACGAAGATTCCAGATTCTGCAAGCTTGCTTCAATCCATAGATTGATCGCTGTAACTTGCATATATTTTGGGCTTCTTTTGGTATGCCAAATCATTCAGGTTGTGTCATGTACACATCTTCAAGAAGATTCCCATTAAGGAAAGCAGTATTGACTTCCATCTGCCATATTTCATAATCATGATATGCAGCGATATCAAGTAAAATCTGAACAGATTTAAGCATTGCAACTGGTGAAAAGCTTTCATCATAGTCTACACCATGAATTTGTTTATAACCTTTAGCAACCAACCTTGCCTTATAGGTATGTACCTTACCATCTATGTCAGTCTTCTTTTTGAAGACCCACTTGCTTCCTATAGGATTAACTCCTACAGGAGGTTCTACCAAGGTCCAAACCTAGTTTGTGTACATGGAATTCATTTCAGATTTCATGGCTTCTAGCCACTTATCAGACTCAGGACCAGCTATGGCCTCTTGATAGGTTACATGCTCATCTTGATCCATGAGTAATACATCACCTTGATCTATTATGAGATATCCATATCTCTCTGGTTGGTGACGTATCCTACTCGACCTAAGCTGGTCTTGTTCTACTTGAGCAGGTTGCTCTTCCACAACTACTTGTGGTTCCTACTCTAATTCCTCCATAGGTGTATAAATGTTTTGTGATTCTTGAATTTCTTCAAGCTCTACTTCCCTCCCACTGATTCCTTTGGAAATCAAGTCCATTTCCAAGAAAACTCCAATTCGAGCGACAAACACTTTGCCCTCAGAAGGATTGTAGAAGTAATACCCTCTTGTTTCTTTAGGATACCCCATAAATAAGCATTTGTCAGATTTTGTCTCAAGCTTAGTTGAAAATTTTCGTTTCACATAAACTTCACAACCCCAAATCTTCATGTAAGACATATGTGGTTTCTTACCACTCCATATTTGATATGGTGTCTTTTCAACCTTTTTGGCTGGAACACGGTTAAGTGTGTAAGCTGCTGTCAGTAGTGCATGTCCCCAAAAGGAGTTTGGAAGATCGACGTGACTCATCATAGATCGGACCATGTCTAATGATCGGTAAATTAGAAAGTGTACTATTTTAACGATGTAGTAATAAGTGGGGTTATCCCCAGAATCGATCTCTTAAGGACTGCGTATAATTTGTAAGTGCAGATGTTATTTCAATTAGACAAAAGTTCCTTTTGGGGGTTTTGATTTTTAAACTAATTCTAATGACAGAAAGAAATAAGCAGAATAATAAAATAACTTTAACAATTATGAGAAATTATGCAAGGAAAGGTGTATGAATTGCTCAGCAAGAACCCTAAATTATCCTCAAAGAGATATGCCTCCAAACCTTAATTTTACTGACTCTCAATTATTTTTCTTAAATTCCTTAACCGAAAAACCTTTGATAGCCCCCCTTGACCCTAATTCCTTAGCAGTCAAGAAAGAACATCAAGCAATAGTTCTGACAAGGTCTTTTAGTCACTACGAGGTATCCCTATTCCTAGGAAATATCTACCGTAATGTATTATGAAAAACAATAGATTGATTTTTCAGGCCAAATCCCTAATCGTAAATCGTTCCCAATTTGTACGATCGAAAAAAGTATGAAATAATTTGCATAATAAAAGATTAAGGTAAGAAAGCAAAATCTCATTGACTAATTCAGAAAATGTTCATTACATAATAATTCAGGGACACCCCCTATAATTGGGGGGTTTAGCCTCTCATAATATTCAAAACAAAAACAATAATAAGATTAAAAGTAGACATTACAGTTTGATCGAATTGAAAATGATCCTTCAATTGCTTCCGCGCATGAACGATCTTTCTCTCCAAATCTCCTTGATCGCCTCTCACTATCGTAACTTTGTTCCTGAAGTCAAAAGTGTCTTCTCTCCTTTCCAAACCTTGCCTAAGTAATTCCCAAAACAATTTTAACAACGTGAAATTCCCAGAATACCCCTCAGAGCACTACACTCAGACAGTATGAAAAGAATATAAAAATTTCCTCTCCCAGGCTTGCTGACACGGGCCGTGTGAGCTGACACGGGCACCCATGTTAGCCCTCTGTTTCTTTTACGCAAACAAGTTTACCCCCAGGCTTGCTGACACGGTCCCTGTTAGCTGACACGGGCACCCGTGTCAGCCCTCTGACTCTTGCCCCATTTCTTCATTTCCTTGGTTCTCCTGACACGGGCCGTGTCAGCTGACACGGGCACCCGTGTCAGGCTTCTGGCTTCCTACTTAAACTCTTCCGAAACATGCGATTTTTATCGTTCTTTCACAGCGATTCCTCTTGAATGTTTGTATAAACCTGAGTACACTAAATGACACAACGAAGGCATAAAATGTGGTAAAAGAGATGTAAAACAAATAAACAATGACAAAATATTAACTAAAACAAATATTGAAATAACGTATGAAAACGACCGATCAAACTCCCCCAAACTTAAACCGTTGCTTGACCCCAAGCAACAAGCTTGCATAAATATTTTTCAGATCAAACGGTACATATTAAATGAAAGACTTATGAAGGTAAGGTATATCGATACTCATACACGAGTCTTTGTTCCGATCGGCTAAAACTAGTTCTCTTGGTAATCGTCCGTTAACAAAGGTATTACACAAACACATACCCCGGTAAAACCACGGACCCAAATCCTCCTTTCGGTTACCTCTCCAACTATGCTCTGGGCTTAAGTCTTTTCTTCGATTTTCTACCCCTTTCATTCGGATAATCAGATTAAGGCAATATTTCGTTTTCCCTCACATGTATAAGATTGATCGAAACTTTTTCTAGGCACCATTATCTCTTTTTCTCGCTCATTGGCGTTTATTAGTCCACTTTGGGACGACAATTGAGACTCAACCGCCGTTAGGCTAAGTAACCGGGTGAGGGTTACCCAACTTAGAAGGACAAGTTGTCTTTATCGCCATTATTCATTTTTTCGGTGCCTTAGGTCATTCTCTCAATCAACCCTGTACATGCAATTCTTTTTAGTCATGCCGGACTATCACTATGAACTAATCGGGGAATACTTCTCAAATCCAATTACTATGGCACAAATCTACACATGGGACTCGTTTCCTTACTCCAGGGAATCTAGCGTGTTCGGGTCATTCCTAAGTTTTCAAACTTTCCGAATGTCCCAAATTCTAACTCCCCTTCCCTCAAACTCTATTTACTTTCTTGACCACCTCAAAATCACAGTATTCACAAGAAAAATTTTAACGGTTCAAATTCGGGGAGAATTCAGAATGGTTTTCAACACACAAAACAGACATGACCCGTACAAAAAGGAAAAACTAAAAGCAGTAAATCCTCCCCCAAACTTGAACTACACATTGGCCCCAATGTGTTGGAACAAGAGCGAGAGAGGTCACTCACAGAGATCCTTCTCAGGATGCTGATGGTAATGCAACACCACTGCTACATCATCGTTTGCACATGTAGGATCCAGATTATTTCCTGCAACCAAAACAAAACAAATAGCAAAAAGAAAGAAATTAACCAGACAAGCGTGGGTTGCCTCCCACTTAGCGCTTCGTTTAACGTCGCATGGCTCGACGGGTTACTCCCCAAAGCTATGGGGGATACTTCAGCTTACACACCTTGTCTCTTGACTTTTTCGCCAAAAAAATCAAGTCAGGTTCAGAGATAAGCGCTACTTTGTCCCTTAAGTCACCTCCAACCTCCATATACTTCCGTTGATGTTTCTTTTTCTTTCTCTTCTTGATGCCATGAATGGACCTTGAAGTGTTGCCATGTGCAATAGATGACCAAGATACTGCAACCTTAGAGATTATGCCCGAGACTTTTTCAGGTGGTGGTCTTGCACTTCTGCTTTTTCCCACTATTTGGATCATTCCAACTGAAGCTTGATTTCCTTCACCTACACCCTGCTTCTTGATATCCAACACTTTTAAAGTTATTTCCTCCTCAAAAGATTTCAATGTCAGAGTACCTTTTTCAATGTCCACGTTGCATCTACTAGTGAGAAAGAATGGTCGACCAAGAATGATGGGAGTCTCTTCATCCTCAGGAATATCCATGATCTCAAAATCAACTGGAAAAACGAATTTATCAATCATCACCAACACATCTTCAGCTAACCCATCTGATTGCTTAGTTGTGTGGTCAGCAAATTTAAGATTTGTTCTCCCATAACTCACCTTCCCAATTCCTAACTTTTAAAAAATGGATAATGGCATGAGACTTACACTCGCACCTGAATCAATGAGGACCTTCTTGAAATTTATGTTTTTTATGGTGCGAGGTATTGCGACCGATCCGGGATCCTTCTTCTTGATTGGGATCTTCCTTTCCGGTGAGATTGCACTGCACTTTTCCTTTGGAACAACCGGCTCATCTCCAACAGGTCTTTTATTAGTTATCACTTCTTTCATGAATTTCTTATACAAGGGCATTTGGTCGAGTGCTTCAAAGAATGGCATATGGACTTCTAACTTTTTGAACATTGAGATAGATTTCTCAAAGTCCTTCTCTTTAGGATCTTTCTTTGTCACTCTCTGAGGGTAAGGTAGCTTAATCTGTGGTTTAGCCTCCTCATTCTTTTTCTCTTCAGTTGGCTTCACGGGTGGTAAAGCTCTTTCTGGTTCTTTCCTATTTTCTCTCACTTCCAGATCCACCTCTATACATTGATAATCATTTGTTTCCATTTCTTCCTCTTCTTCCATAACTCCCTGACTTCTCGTTGTGACAACATTAATATTCTCATGATTTTTTGGATTCGGTATTGTTGCGAGAGGGATCCTTGAGCATGCATGGAGAGTTGTTGTGCTATTTGGCCCAACTGAACTTCAAGATTTTTGATAGCAGCTGTATTATTCCTTTGATTATTTCTGGTCTCTTCTTGGAATTGCATACTGTGAGTTGCCATCTTCTCAATTGCTATCTCCCATTGTGCTTTTTGGGGAGCCTGTTGTTGGAATTGTTGCTGAGGTTGTTGATATTGTTGCTGGTATGGTTGGTGATATTGGATGGGTCCTTGCTTTGGAATATTCCCTTGTTGATCCGTCTAGGAGAAATTTGGATGATTTTTCCACCCCGGATTATAAGTATTGGAGTAGGGATTGTTCTGCCTCAAAATTTTAATTTCTTCTACCTGTTGTGCTGTAGCAACACATTGCATGGCGAAGTGAGGCCCCCCACAAATTTCACAATTTACTGCTTGAACTGGTTGAACCTGAGCCACAGTCTGAGTACCAAGATTCATCTTCTTAAGTCTTCTCTCGACTTCGGCTGCAATCTGGTCTTCCATCTCTACCACTTGCTCAGGAAGTTTCAAATTAATCATCCTTTCTGGTTGGCTCACAGTGCGATCATACAACTCCAAATGCTCGTTTGCGACTATGGCTTCAATGATCTTTTTGATACCAGTGGCTGTTGTAAAATTAGATGAGCCACCGGAAGCTGTATCAATTAGTTGCTTGGTCTTCAACTGGAGGCCATTGACGAAGTTTTGCATCTGTTCGGTTGCATCCATGTTATGAGTAGGACATGCAACCAACAACCTCTTAAATCTCTTATATGCATCTCCGAGTAACTCTCCCTCCTTCTGCTTAAAACTTACTATATCATACCTTTTTCGAATGTACACCGAGACGGGAAAGTACTCATTCAAAAATGTTGTCTCCATCTCTTGCCAAGTGGTGATACTCCCGGCAGGTAAGGAATAAAACCACTCTTCTGCATCATCTGACAAGGTAAAAGGGAACATGACCAGATTTTTGGCTTCTTCAGAATGTCCTTCAATTTTTAGTGACGTACTCATAGTTAGAAACCTTCGGAGGTGCTTATTGGCATCTTCATTAATTTTTCCCGTAAAAGGTCTCCTCTCGAGCTGTCGGATGGTGGATGGGTGCAACTGAAAGTGGTCAACTTTAACCGGTTGATATACAATGGTCAACTGACCTGTTGCAGTATTTGCTCATTCATAGTCCCCCAGAAGTCTCTCTACTAGAGGTTGATCAGCAGCCATGATAAAAGCTTCCGGCTCTGAATCTGTGCCGGAATCTGTGTGCTCTGAGTGCCCTAAAACTGACTCTTCTTTCTCTTGCTCAGAAATAATTGGTTCTGAACTCGACGCGGCCAGTCTTTCTAGTCTAGCTTGACGACGTCTGGCGTTCAAAGATCTCTCTGGTTCTGCGTCAAAAGAAAATTCAGCCGAGGCTTTACCTCGCATACACAGGTTAGGAAATTATTAGTAATAACAAAAAATAACAGGAAAATAAGATAAATAAAAATTTTGGTCACAGAGTGACAAAATTCCAATTGAATTAAAATCAACACTTAAAATATGGCAGTCTTTGGAAACGGCGCCAAAAACTTGATCGGTAAATTAGCAAGTGTACTATTTTAACGGTGTAGTAATAAGTGGGGTTATCCCTAGAATCGATCTCTCGAGGACTGCGTCTAATTTGTAAGTGCAGATGTTATTTTAATGAGACAAAAGTTCCTTTTGGGGGTTTTGATTTTTAAACTAATTCTAATGACAGAAAGAAATAAGCAGAATAATAAAATAACTTCAACAATTATGAGAAATTATGCTAGGAAAGGTGTATGAATTGCTCAGCAAGAACCCTAAATTATCCTCACAGAGATATGCCTCCAAACCTTAATTTTACCGACCCTCAATTATTTTTCTTAAATTCCTTAACCGAAAAACCTTTGATAGTCCCCCTTGACCCTAATTCCTTAGCAGTCAAGAGAGAACATCAAGCAATAGTTCTGACAAGGTCTTTTAGTCACTACGGGGTATCCCTATTCCTAGGCAATATCTACCGTAATGTATTATGCAAAATAATAGATTGGTTTTTCAGGCCAAATCCCTAATCGTAAATCGTTCCAAATTTGTATGATCGAAAAAAGTATGAAATAATTTGCATAATAAAAGATTAAGGTAAGAAAGCAAAATCTCATTGACTAATTCAGAAAATGTTCATTACATAATAATTCAGGGACACCCACTAGCATTGGGGGGTTTAGCCTCTCATAATATTCAAAACAAAAAACAATAATAAGATTAAAAGTAGACATTACAATTTGATCGGATTGAAAATGATCCTTCAATTGCTTCCGCGCATGAATGATCTTTCTCTCCAAATCTCCTTGATCGCCTCTCACTATCGTAACTTTGTTCCTGAAGTCAAAAGTGTCTTCTCTCCTTTCCAAACCTTGCCTAAGTAATTCCCAAAACAATTTTAACAACGCAAAATTCCCAGAATACCCCTCAGAGCACTACACTCAGACAATATGAAAAGAATATAAAAATTTCCTCTCCCAGGCTTGCTGACACGGGCCGTGTCAGCTGACACGGGCACCCGTGTCAGCCCTCTGTTTCTTTTGTGCAAACAAGTATACTCCCATACCTGCTGACACAGGCCGTGTCAGGTGACTCGGGCACCCGTGTCAGCCCTCTGACTCTTGCCCCATTTCTTCATTTCCTTGCTTCTCCTGACACGGGTCGTGTCAGCTGACACGGGCACCCGTGTCAGGCTTCTGGTTTCCTACTTAAACTCTTCCGAAACATGCAATTTTTATTGTTCTTTCGCACCGATTCGTCTTGAATGTTTGTATAAACCTGAGTACACTAAAGGACACAACCAAGGCATAAAATGTGGTAAAACAGATGTAAAACAAATAAACAATGACAAAATATTAACTAAAACAAATAGTGAAATAACGTATGAAAACGACCGATCAAACTCCCCCAAACTTAAACCGTTGCTTGACATCAAGCAACAAGCTTGCGTAAATATTTTTCAGATCAAATGGTACATATCAAATGAAAGACTTATGAAGGTAAGGTATATCTATACTCATACGTGAGTCTTTGTTCCGATTGGCTAAAACTAGTTCTCTTGGTAATCGTCCGTTAACAAAGGTATTACACAAACACATATCGCGGTAAAACCACGGACCCAAATCCTCCTTTCAGTTACCTCTCCAACTATGCTCTGGGCTTAAGTCTTTTCTTCGATTTTCTAGCCCTTTCATTCGGATAATCAGATTAAGGCAATTTTTCGTTTTCCCTCACATGTACAAGATTGATCGAAACTTTTTCTAGTCACCATTATCTCTTTTTCTCGCTCATTGGCGTTTATTAGTCCACTTTGGGACGACAATTGAGACTCAACCGCCGTTAGGCTAAGTAACCGGGTGAAGGTTACCCAACTTAGAAGGACAAGTTGTCTTTATCACCATTATTCATTTTTTTTCGGTCCCTTAGGTGATTCTCTCAATCAACCCTGTACATGCAATTATTTTTAGTCATGCCAGACTATCAGTATGAACTAATCGGGGAATACTTCTCAAATCCAATTACTATGGCACAAATCTACACGTTGGACTCGTTTCCTTACTCCATGGAATCTAGGGTGTTCGGGTCATTCCTAAGTTTTTAAACTTTCCCAATGTCCCTAATTCTAACTCCTTTTCCCTCAAACTCTATATACTTTCTTGACCACCTCAAAATCACAGTATTCACAAGAAAAATTTTAACGGTTCAAATTCGGGGAGAATTCAGAATGGTTTTCAACACACAAAACAGACATGATCCGTACAAAAAGGAAAAACTAAAAGCAGTAATTCCTCCCCCAAACTTGAACTACACATTGGCCCCAATGTGTTGGAAAAAGAGCGAGAGAGGTCACTCACAGAGATCCTTCTCAGGATGCTGACGGTAATGCAACACCATTGCTACATCATCGTTTGCACATGTAGGATCCAGATTATTTCCTGCAACCAAAACAAAACAAACAGCAAAAAGAAAGAAATTAATCAGACAAGCGTGGGTTGCCTCCCACGTAGCGCTCTGTTTAACGTCGCATGGCTCGTCGGGTTACTCCCCAAAGCTATGGGGGATACTTCAGCTTACACACCTTATCTCTTGACTTTTCCGCCACAAAAAACTAGTCAGGTTCAGAGATAAGCGCTACTTTGTCCCTTAAGTCACCTCCAACCTCCATATACTTCCGTTGATGTTTCTTTTTATTTCTCTTCTTAATTTCATGAATGGACCTTGAAGTGTTGCCATGTGCAATAGATGACAAAGATACTGCAACCTTAGAGATTATGCCCGAGACTTTTTCAGGTGGTGGTCTTGCACTTCTGCTTTTTCCCACTATTTGGATCATTCCAACGGAAGCTTGATTTCCTTCACCTACACCCTGCTTCTTGATATCCAACACTTTTAAAGTTATTTCCTCCTCAAAAGATTTCAATGTCAGAGTACCTTTTTCAATGTCCACATTGCATCTACTAGTGAGCAAAAATGGTCGACCAAGAATGATGAGAGTCTCTTCATCCTCAGGAATATCCATGATCTCAAAATCAACTGGAAAGACGAATTTATCAATCATCACCAACACATCTTCAGCTAACCCATATGATTGCTTAGTTGTGTAGTTAGAAAATTTAAGATTTGTTCTCCCATCACTCACCTTCCCAATTCCCAACTTTTTAAAAATGGATAATGGCATGAGACTTACACTCGCACTTGAATCAATTAGGACCTTCTTGAAATTTATGTTTTTTATGGTGCAAGGTATTGCGACCGATCCGGGATCCTTCTGCTTGATTGGGATCTTCCTTTCCGGCGAGATTGCACTGCACTTTTCCTTTGGAACAACCGGCTCATCTCCAACAGGTCTTTTATTAGTTATCACTTCTTTCATGAATTACTTATACAAGGGAATTTGGTCTTCAAAGAATGGCACATGGACTTATAACTTTTTGAACATTGAGATAAATTTCTCAAAGTCCATCTCTTTAGGATCTTTCTTCGTCACTCTCTGAGGGTAAGGTAGCTTAATTTGTGGTTTAGCCTTCTCTTTCTTTTTCTCTTCAGTTGGCTTCACGGATGGTAAAGCTCTTTCTGGTTCTTTCCTGTTTTCTCTCACTTCCAGATCCACCTCTATACATTGATAATCATTTGTTTCCATTTCTTCCACAACTCTCTGACTTCTCGTTGTGACAACATTAACATTCTCATGATTTTTTGGAATTCGATATTGTTGCACTCGGGAGGGATCCTTGAGCATGCATGGAGAGTTGTTGTGCTATTTGTCCCAACTGAACTTCAAGATTTTTGATAGCAGCTGTATTATTCCTTTGATTATTTCTGGTCTCTTCTTGGAATTGCATACTGTGAGTTTCCATCTTCTCAATTGCTATCTCCCATTGTGCTTTTTGGGGAGCCTGTTGTTGGAATTGTTGCTGAGGTTGTTGATATTGTTGCTGGTATGGTTGGTGATATTGGATGGGTCCTTGCTTCGGAACATTCCCTTGTTGATCCGTCCAGGAGAAATTTGGATGATTTTTCCACCCCGGATTATAAGTATTAGAGTAGGGATTGCTCTGCCTCAAAATTTTAATTTCTTCTACCTGTTATGCTGTAGCAACACATTGCATGGCAAAGTGAGGCCCCCACAAATTTCACAATTTACTGCTTGAACTGGTTGAACCTGAGCCACAATCTGAGTACCAATATTCATCTTCTTAAGTCTTCTCTCGACTTCGGCTGCAATCTGGTCTTCCATCTTTACCACTTGCTCAGTAAGTTTCAAATCAATCATCCTTTCTGTTTGGCTCACAGTGCGATCATACAACTCCAAATTCTCATTTGCGGCTATGGCTTCAATGATCTTTTTGATACCAGTGGCTGTTGTAAAATTAGATTAGCCACCGGCAGCTGTATCAATTAGTTGCTTGGTTTTCAACTGGAGGCCATTGACGAGGTTTTGCATCTGTTCGGTTGCATCCATGTTATGAGTAGGACATGCAACCAACAACCTCTTAAATCTCTTATATGCATCTCCGAGTAACTCTCCCTCCTTCTGCTTAAAACTTACTATATCATACCTTTTTCGAATGTACACCGAGACGGGAAAGTACTCATTCAAAAATGTTGTCTCCATCTCTTGTCAAGTGGTGATACTCCCGGCAGGTAAGGAATAAAACCACTATTCTGCATCATCTGACAAGGTAAAAGGGAACATGACCAGCTTTTTGGCTTCTTCAGAATGTCCTTCAATTTTTAGTGACGTGCTCATAGTTAGAAACCTTTGGAGGTACTTATTGGCATCTTCATTAATTTTTCCCGTAAAAGGTCTCTTCTCGAGATGTCGGATGGTGGATGGGTGCAACTGAAAGTGGTCAACATTAACCGATTGATTTACGATGGTCAACCGGCCTGTTGGAGCATTTGCTCTTCCATAGTCCCCCTAAAGTCTCTCTGCTAGAGGTGGATCAGCAGCCATGATAAGAGCTTCCGGCTCTAATATGTGCCGGAATCTGTGTGCTCTGAGTGCCCTAAAACTAACTCTTCTTTCTCTTGCTCAGAAATAATTGGTTCTGAACTCGACCCGGCCAGTCTTTCTAGTCTAGCTTAACGACGTCTGGCGTGCAAAGATCTCTCTGGTTCTGCGTCAAAAGAAAATTCAGCTGAGGCATTACCTCGCCTACACAGGTTAGGAAATTATTAGTAATAAAAAAAAATAACAGGAAAATAAGATAAAAAAAAATTTTGGTCACAGAGTGACAAAATTCCTATTGAATTAAAATCAACACTTATAATTTGGCAGTCCCCGGCAACGGCGCCAAAAACTTGATCGGTAAATTAGCAAGTGTACTATTTTAACGATGTAGTAATAAGTGGGGTTATCCCCAGAATCGATCTCTCAAGGACTGCGTATAATTTGTAAGATGTTATTTCAATTAGACAAAAGTTCCTTTTGGGGGTTTTGATTTTTAAACTAATTCTAATGACATAAAGAAATAAGCAGAATAATAAAATAACTTTAACAATTATGAGAAATTAAGCTAGGAAAGGTGTATGAATTGCTCAGCAAGAACCCTAAATTATCCTCAAAGAGATATGCATCCAAACCTTAATTTTACTGACCCTCAATTATTTTTCTTAAATTCCTTAACCGAAAAACCTTTGATAGTCCTCCTTGACCCTAATTCCTTAGCAGTCAAGAGAGAACATCAAGCAATAGTTCTGACAAGGTCTTTTAGTCACTACGGGGTATCCCTATTCCTAGGCAATATCTACCGTAATGTATTATGCAAAACAATAGATTGGTTTTTCAGGCCAAATCCCTAATCGTAAATCGTTCCCAATTTGTATGATCGAAAAAAGTATGAAATAATTTGCATAATAAAAGATTAAGGTAAGAAAGCAAAATCTCATTGACTAATTCAGAAAATGTTCATTACATAATAATTCAAGGACACCCCCTATAATTGGGGGGTTTAGCCTCTCTTAATATTCAAAACAAAAACAATAATAAGATTAAAAGTAGACATTACAATTTGATAGGATTGAAAATGATCCTTCAATTGCTTTCGCGCATGAACGATCTTTCTCTCCAAATCTCCTTGATCGCCTCTCACTATCGTAACTTTGTTCCTGAAGTCAAAAGTGTCTTCTCTCCTTTCCAAACCTTGCCTAAGTAATTCCCAAAACAATTTTAACAACGTGAAATTCCCAGAATACCCCTCAGAGCACTACACTCAGACAGTATGAAAAGAATATAAAAATTTCCTCTCCCAGGCTTGCTGACACGGGCACCCGTGTCAGCCCTCTATTTCTTTTGCGCAAACAAGTTTACCCCCAGGCCTGCTGACACGGGCCGTTAGCACACCCTAATTTTCACCCTAACCCTAGCCTTGCATATCATATCATTTATGCATCTCCATTAGGTCTTAGCTCATAATCATTCATTCGCATTGGTCTTCTAAGACATGGGATCACAACGACTCTTTGAATCAGGGTTTCCTATATTCTTTGAGATTCTTTCATTTAAGTTTGAAGCAAGGATTGAGTTCTCATTGTCTTAACTCCTCGCCAAGGTTCACCAGGCTTGTCAAGGAAGGTGCACGTATGCAGCACTGATAGAGGTTCAATGGTCTTGACCTAATCTTGGTCGGACGAGTTTTCTTTCAAGATCAAGGCCAGGGTGTGATTCATTCCAGTGGTTGTGTCTGAAGATTCAATGCAGGTTGTCCGTGTGTGGACCAAGTTATCAGGTTGTGTGTAAGTCAAGTGCTTCATGGTTAACGATTACCAAAGGACCATATTTGCTTTCCAATCAGGGTTTGGTGCAGCGTATCGAGATTCACGGTTCAATTCATAATCTTCTGATTTTAAAAGCATATTCTTGTTCAGTTGGTTCAAAAGGAAGATTTCGACTTATTGGTACTCAAGTGGCCAGGATCAAGTGGATTCGTTTGTTATGATTAATCAGTCCAATTCAAGGCAGATCCTCCTTGATTTGATGAGTGGCGTTCAAATTTAGTTGTCAAGGTTGTAAGTGTTGTGGAAGCATATGGCAAAACTCATTCCTTACCCATTATTTCACTTTCCCTTTCCATTTTGACTATCCATTGTCCATAAACCATTTCTATAGGTCAATATCTATTTTAACTTCTTTTTGGATCCATTTAAATTTCATTAGCCATTTTTCTAAATCTATTTTGAACCATTTCCATATCCATGTTTAATTTCATCTCATTATCCAATAAATACCCATTTTTAATCCAATATCATTTTCCATTTCAAATTATCCATATTCACCAAATTTCATTTTTCATTTCATTCTTAATACAAGTCATAGAGTCCATTATTACAATACATTTTCTTTACACCAAAAATGTCCAAGACCAAAAACATACATCCATCTTAAGTTACAAAGGTTCCAAAATCCATTCAAAAATAAATATGCCCATGTACAAGTTTACAAGCCCATCATCATTTGTCAACCACAACAAAATTTTCCAAAAAAAAAAAAGATAATAGAGAAACAAATAACTCTGCTGCATTCTGCAACATAGCCCTGCTACCATCCCGTACCACCTCATGACCTATACCACCACGCCAAGGTTCATAAACACTTTCAGACAAAACAAGCTCATGAAATCGTACAACCTGCTAACCTGCACAACAACAACAACTAAAAAGCCATGCTCATGAGCAAGCAACAACGACAACACGACCTGCCAAACCTGCGTTTCGAAAATAACTTCACACAACTAACCAACAACAACCTGGCATTGAGAGCAACTTTTCACCAACAACAGCAGGAAGTTTTCAAAAAAAATTATTTTAAGAAGAGGCAGAATAGATCAAATAAAAGAGGAGGGAGCCGAATGAAAGGGGGAAAAAGAGAGTACCTTCTTGAAAAACTTTCTGTCTGAAACACACAGTGACCTTACTTCTCCTTATTCCTCTACACCGCCGTGACCTTCAATAACAACTCAAACTCACGCCACCCTCACCTTCAAACCTCGTCTTCTTCAACCTATTTCAACCTAAAACTTCTTCAACACACTCCTCAAATAACCTTCCATCCTCAAACAATAAACCGTTCAATCTCAAACTCAGCATCGGACCACCATTCGCAAAGCGACAACCTCCCTCTCCAACCTTCTCCTTTCGAACCACAACAACTTCAAATACTCTTCATCCTCCGCACCCTGTTCCATCGTGAATCATAGACCACATCCACCTCGCCACAGTTTCATATTCCTTTTTCCTTCCGCCGTGAAGCTAACTATCTCCGAACCACCATCAACAACTTACAAACGTAACCCACAACATAACAACAACATCCAAAACAAACACTCAGTACCTCCTCCATAAACAACGACGACTCGAGGACCGAGCGAACATTGCGAGAGAAAACGGCAAGAAAGAAAGAAGCAAGGACGGAAGAAATTGAAGGAGAAACCGTATCCGGAAGAGAGTTCAGAGATTGACGAGAGAGTGAGGAGAGTAGTTTCACAAGATTGGTAATCTTTTTTTCTGAAGAAGTGTTTTGGTTACACGACCACGTTTCGTTCTCCTTTTGATTTAGGTCTTGTGGGTTTTCCTCTTACTGTGAGATCCAAACGGGTCGCAATGGAGTGACCCGCCCCATCGGTTTAAAACCACTTTCACCTCCAAATTGGGCTAGGCCCATGTAATTTTCACCCCACCTCTCATTTCCTTTGCTATCTTTTTCTTTTTTTAATTTTCACTATGTCATTGAATCTATCTTGTTTTGTTTTTTATTTTCACTATTTTATTAATTTTAGATTTATTTTATTAGATTTAATGATTTTTGATACTAGATTAAATTTATTTTCTTAATTAGTTGGTTTTTTATGTTTGAGTTTTTTTTTAATTTTGTTTTACCTAACTTTAATATTTTAATTTTTTAATTAGAATTAATAATTCTTGTTTAGCCTAATTAGTTTACTTGTTTTTTCAATTAAATATTAAAAAAAAATCAAAATATATTCTCAATTAATTTTGTAGATTAATCTTTTTCATTTTAATTTGTGTTTAGATTTTAAATATTTAGATTTTTAAACTTTGATTTCTGATTTTTAGTAACTTATTTGACTTTTAATTTTGTGAGCTAAGGATTTGATTATTTCTATTTGATCTTGATTTTGAGTCTTTCTTGACTTTTCTCTTGACCACATTCTTGTATTGATCAACTCATTCCATTTCTCATTTTCTTGTCTCCGTGAGTCTAAAAAAAACCTTGGTCTAGTACCAAGTGCTCATTTTCAAAACTTCTTTTTCTTTTTAATAAATTTAGATGGTTGTGGAGTGGTTAGGCGAAGGCCTTCTCCTATCCCGAGTGCTTGACATTACCTTTAGGGTTCACTGTCGTAAAGCACTTACCATCTAAAATAAAAACACTTCCTTAATAAGAGAATAAGGTTCTCTTTGTATTGAATTAAAGAGAGAGGATTGGGTGAAGACCTCTTCCTCTTCGAGTATTAGGATGCTCACTTTAGAGCGTGTGGTATCGATACTCGTCTTTCAATACGAAGACATGACTATATTCGCCACACATTTTTCAAAACAAATCTTTTGAGATAAAGAATTGGGTACTACCCGAAGGGGTTCCTATCCGAGGACTTATTTCGCCCCTTAAAATCAACCTCAACAAATCAAATGTGACATCTTGCCTTGATGGAGAAAATCAACCTTTTCAAAAAGGACATGTTGCGTCCGTTCTACCGCAAACAGGTAACGCATAAGACTCCACGAGCGAGCCGCAATACACCTAACTGCTAGAACCCGCACGTTAACATCGTCCATAAAAAATACCAACAAGCCGTAGTCGGTCGAACTACGATTGCTCTGATTCTTCATTCTTGTCCGAATGTAAGACACGTAGGCACAAGATCGCAACGATCTTGGCGAGCCCCCTTCCATTTTCTTCACCCGTAGTCCTTCGAACTACGTTGACTCTGACTTTCCCATTGCACGAGGGAATACGTAGGCATAGGATCGCGAAATCCTATCGAATCTCCTTTTCTTTCTCTCTCTTTTTGTTTCCACCCTTCTCTTTCATTTCCTTTATTTTCTTTTTATTCTTGGTTCTTACCCTTCTCTCTCCCTTTTAGAACATCTTAGAAATCAATATCCTTTAGCAAACATCCTTACACATAGACAAGCGAATGGTTCCCATCGAGTACGATGGATGTGAGGGGTGCTAACAGCTTCCCCTCGCATAACCGGCTTCCGAACCCTTAATTTGGTTGCGAGACCATCTTATCCTTTTCTTCTTTGGGTTTTCTCGATGTTTTCCCTTCCCCTCATGGGATAAATAAAGTTCGATGGTGACTCTTCTGTTTCTCCCTCTTTCGCCTCCGGTCGACTATTTTTCGAGTAGCGACAGCCGTGTCAGCCCTCTGACTCTTGCCCCATTTTTTCATTTCCTTGCTTCTCCTGACACGGTCCGTGTCAGCTGACACGGGCACCCGTGTCAGGCTTTTGGCTTCCTACTTAAACTCTTCCAAAACATGCGATTTTTATCGTTCTTTCGCACCGATTCCTCTTGAATGTTTGTATAAACCTAAGTACACTAAAGGGCACAACCAAGGCATAAAATATGGTAAAAGAGATGTAAAACAAATCATTAATGACAAAATATTAACTAAAACAAATAGTGAAATAACGTATGAAAACGACCGATCATCTAACAAGGTTCGATTTCGTCTCTCAAATACACCATTCCATTGTGGTGTTCCAGGAGGAGTGAGTTGGTATAGAATCCCACACTCTTTTAGATGGTCATCAAACTCTAGGCTTAAATATTCACCACCTTGATCTGATCAAAGAGTTTAAATATTCTTACCTAGTTGGTTTTGTACTTCATTCTTGAACTCCTTGAACTTTTCAAAGGATTTAGATTTGTGTTTCATTAAATAGACATAACCATATCTACTGAAATCATCGGTAAATGTGATGAAGTATTGAAAACCTCATCTGGCTGGTATGTTCAATGGTCTACATACATCAGTATGTATGAGGGCCAAAAGATCAATAGCCCTTTCACCTTTTCCTGTGAATGGGGACTTTGTCATCTTTCCAATTAAACAAGATCTGCATGTATCATATGATTCGTAATCAAAAGAGTCCAATAGTCCATCTTTATGGAGTTTGGAGATGCGTCTCACATTTATATGGCCTAAGCGACAATGCCAAAGGTAACTTCGATTTAACTCGTTAGGTTTCATCCTTTTAGTATTAATGTTATAAATTGGCATTTCAAGATCAAGGACATACAATCCATTGTTCATTTGTGCAGTAGCATATAATATATCATTCAAATAAATAGAGCAATAATTGTTCTTTATTATAAATGAAAAACCAAACTTGTCCAAACAAGAAACGAAAATAATATTCCTGCTAATTGCAGGTACATAGTAACAGTTCTCTAACTGAATTATTAAACCACTAGGTAAAGTCAATACATAAGTTCCTACGGCTAAAGCAGCAACCTTTGCTCCATTGCCAACTCGTAGGTCAACTTCACTTTTTGCCAAAACTCTACTCCTTTTTAACCCCTGCACATTGGTACAAATGTGAGAACCACATCCAGTATCTAATACCCATGACGCAGAAGTAGATAAATTTATTTCTATAACAAAAATACCTGAAGTCGAAGTCTCCACTCCATTCTTCTTATCTTCTAGGTACTTTGGGCAGTTTCTCTTCCAATGTCCGGTCTTATCGCAATAGAAGTGATCGGAGGGGACCAGGAGGAGATCGTCGCGACCTTCGCGTAGGACAAGAGTTGATGCTCGTAGGAGAGGAAAAAGGGGTGGAGGTACCTGCAAGGTACTCCGATGCCAAAGGAAGTACTTGGTCAAGAGAAAGGGAGAAAGCAAGTAAGAGAAGTCAAGTGTATGATTTGTGTTACCTGCCCCTCTCGAGCGAGAGGTTTTTATAGGGAGATTATTGGCGAGAAAAGTGCCTGATCGACCAATGAGGTATTGCCAGATGGAGGGCGAAGCACGTGGTCTTTCTAACTGTTTCCGTGATATCCGGGGAGGCAGTTGGTCGCATGAGCTATTCTGCGCGTGAAGGGGACACGTCCAACAGCTATATTGTGCCCAACGGCCATATTGTGCTTATTGGGCCTGTTCGCTAATTATGATGGATTGGGCCTGGCCCTTAAGGGCAGGAAGCCTTGCCCGGTCCGGAACAGGAGCCCCCCAAGTCGTTGCTCTGTTGGAGAGTAATGACTTTAGATAGCTGTGACTTCGACCGTACTGTCGGGCAAGTGGTTGCTCGCGTAGAATGTTCCATTCGTGCCCGACCATATGTGGTCGTTAGCTACCAGCGCGAAATGTCGATCAGGGTTTGCAGCGTCCTCGGAGAAATGGGAGTTTCTGGCGAGCATCTCTGCACGGATGTGTTTACTTTGACGAAGAGACTTGCTCGTAGGGGCCAAGGGCTAGTGTATTTTCTGCGCTGAACCAGGCGAAGAGTTTTTGTGACACGTGGTGAGCATTTATGGCCTTTGTCAGTCCTAGGGGCGTATAGGCTATGATGACCTTCGCGATTCCCCACGATCAAATGGTTATAAAAGGGTGGGGGAAGGTTTCATTTTCATAATTTCACAAGTTTTTTTACTCTTTGCTCTCGTTTGCTCTGCAATTAGTCTTCGCCGGAGCTTCTCTTCGCCACCGTCAACTTCTTTTACTTGTAAGTTTGTTCTTCCCTTTCTGCATATTTTTATAGGTTTTCCGGTTGAAGTTCATATTTTCCGGTTGAACTTCATGTGTTCTTTGATGAACACATGAATTCCAGGAAATTTTGTGAAGAACATGATGAATTTTAGGAATTTCTAGAATTTTGTAGAAATTGTTAGCGTAGATCCTTGTAGAATCTGGTTAGGTGTAGAATTTAGTTTGTAGTCGGGCACTAGGCCTGTTCGGAGTTTTAGCGTGATTTTGGGACGAACATGCGTCCTCGTATGTGCATCTGCGTGTTCTGGTCGCGGAGACCTCTTCTAGCTATTGGTAGGTAATTTATACGAGCACGTGGCTGTCCCCGGATTCGTTAACTCCCTTTCACTTGATTAGTGGTGGAAGGGTGGATTTGATCGCGGATATCGAATTCACTTCTCTTCCTCATCTTTTCAGGTGAAAATGGTTGAACCCCGCGATGAAGTTATGCCCGACGCACAGGAGGTACAAGAGGGGCCCAGTGTGTCCGCCGATTACTCGAATATCAAGGTCGTAGGAGGGGACCTTGACTGGCTTGGACATGAGCCTTTGTCTTTTCGATCGACCTTCTCCGCCGAGGAGATACGGGACTTCGACTTGTTGGAGAGACGCGACGAGGGCGCTCCACGGGCATGGAAAGCCTTTCGTCCCGGGGAGTACGATAGAATCTGTTCCTCGTACCCGGGACTTCGCTTTCCTATGTACGAATTTGCGTTTACGGAGGCCAAGATGCGTCTCCCTTTCACTGACTTCCAATCTTCTCTGTTCACCCATTTGGCCTTGTGCCCGTCCCAGCTTCACCCAAACTCCTTGGCATTTATAAGGGCTTTTGAGTTAGTGTGTCGTTATCTCAATATCGGGGCGACCACGGATCTCTTCTTCTGCCTCTTCCAAATTCAGCGGAGCACGGCGGGGTCGAAACAGAGTTGGGTATCGTTTAAGCAACAGAGTAGGCTGTTCTGGCCGTATTATGATTCGATACGCAATTTCAAGGACAAGTTTCTGATCGTGAAGCCTATAACCGAAGAGGCAAAGAGGAGCATCTCGACCATCGAGAGGGTGATGGTGGATGGTCGGGAAAGGGACGGTGTGGTTTCCATCTTTCCTTTGGAATGGGTCTACACCCATTTTAAGCGCCGAACAGATCAGTTCCTGGTGAAGCATGAGCAGCTTTGCCCGGCAGATAAGGAGTCGTACAGGATCCTCCATGCTTACGTGGAGAGCTTTACTCCGGCCTTCGTCGTTGATCGGGACGGGAATCAGTTGGTCGGGGAGGATGGACCTGCCAGAGCAGCTAGATATATTAATGTCAAAGCTCTCCTTGAGTGTGATAACGACGACGACGCTATGACTTTGCTTGGTATGCTCCACTGTTTGGTTTTGTTTCTTTAAATTCTTTTGATTCTGATTTGATGTGTGTGTTCGCAGGTATGATGGCTGACATGTGAGAGCGTCTGATGAGGTCGCAAGCTGCGAAGGTTCACAAGAAGGCGACCACTGGTACCAAGGCCCGGGCGCCTAAGCAGACAGTGATGGAGAGTTTTACTGCTGGATCTACCCCCGTCCCGGAGAGAGCCTCGACGCCGCTGACCTCGGAGGGTTCTCTTAAGAGGAAGAGAGATGCTGCGGGGACTCCTGTGGCCGCTGGTCCTGGGGGGTCCGGTGCCGGTCATTTCGTCTTGCCCACCTGCTACACGCGTCGAGACTTGTTCGTTGAAGGGGATTCGATAGAGGTCCATGATTCTGAAGCCACGACTATTTTGAACGCCAACTCCAAGGTGAGGAGAAAACAGTTGTGCCAGGATACGGCAGGCATGTTCAGGGTCCTTGAAGCTGCCCTTGTCCTCGCCGACGATGAAGCCGCTACTCGGGCGAGCCTCGTGACTTCCCAGAATAGAATAGCCGAGCTGGAGGCAGAAAACAACAAGCCGTTCAACGATTTAAAACAGTTTGAAGGTCACGAGGAGGCCAAGGTGCTGCTCCAGACGGAGGTGACCCAGCTGAAGTTAGCTGCGCTCAAGGATGACGAGGAGAGGAAGAGACTGCAGGCGAGGATTGCTGAGTTGGAAGGCTTAACTTCAGCTTCCCAAGATGAAAATGATGACGAGCAGTCTCTAAAGTCGCAGATCGACTTGATCGGGAGGATCAGGATCCTTGGCGAAGATAACCTGAAAGCAGCTGAGTTCGGCTTCAATGCGGCTAAAGAGCAGATGGTGGCCCTCAACTCTGATGTGCAGCTCACGACGGATGGAATGGGTTTGTTCAACAGAGTGGTGGACGGTCAAGTTATCCCAGCCGAAGAGGAGAGTGAAGTCGCAGAGTAGGACTTGGTTGTTTTTAGCATGTTTTGTGGGCCTGCGTGCCCTTATCAATTTATATTTATCGTTTTGTATGGGCGCTGCCCCTCTTTGTATTTATGACATTGTCCGGTCGTGGCCGGTACTTTAATATACTTGGGTTTTGTGGACGTTTTATTATGGACTTTGCTCTTTTTGTTTATATGTGTGCGTGTGTCCTCGGCTAGGCGTAAAACCTACCGAGGAGGGCGAAGTGGTTCCGCCCATGATGAGGCTAGGACTTCGTTTGAGGTACTAATCTCATAGGCTTGGACTGTTCCCATCGCGAGCTGGGTGTCCTGCCTGAATGGTGCGGCAACGGTGGAGCTCGGTTGAGGTATCCCCGTTGTGTGCAGGATCTGCTCGTCCAATGAGCAGAAGCTGGCCGGCGTTGTAATGCGTGTCGCGCTTCACCAGGGCACGATACGATGGTCGCTCAGATCTCCCCGTTTTGGGGTGACTATGTCGGCGACTTGTCTATCCTCGTGGTTAAGGACTTAGCTATAGTACTGCTTGAGCTTTTCAGCATTCCATGGTCGAGCAAGTTGTTTTTTGTCCAGTGTTTCCAAGTAATATGCTCCCGTGCCCGTTTTGGACTTGACCCTATAGGGTCCTTCCCAGTTCGCCGCCAGTTTCCCTTCGCGAGAATCCTTCTGGTTTCTGCGCAGGACCAGACAGCCTACGGGGAAGTCGCGTTTTATGACTCTGGCGTCATGTCGCAGCGATATTTGTTGTTTCAACGCGGCCTCGCGGAGGGCAGCCCCTGATCTTATTTCTTCGACCAGGTCGAGCTCCTCGCGTAGAGCCTCATCGTTCATTTCTTCGTCGAGGGGAGCTTCTGTCCTTCTAGAGGGCTCCCTTATTTCCACCGGTATTACCGCCTTTGTTCCATACGCTAGTCAGAAAGGGGTTTCCCCGGTGGTGGAGTGAGGTGTTATCCTATACGCCCAGAGGACGCTGTGGAGCTCCTCGACCCACCTTTTCTTGGCCTCACCTAGTCTTCGCTTCAATCCGCGTAGGATTACTCTGTTCGCGGCCTCCGCTTGCCCGTTGGTCTGGGGATGCTCGACCGAAGTAAAGTGTTGTTTCGTTCCCAATTTGGCGACAAAGTCTTGGAATTTTCTGTCCGTGAATTGGGTTCCGTTGTCGGTTACGAGGGCCTGGGGTACCCCAAATTTGGCGAGGACGTTTCTTTTGTAGAAACGCAGTATGTTGAAGGCTGTGATCTTGGCGAGCGCTTTGGCTTCAATCCATTTTGTGAAATAGTCGACGGCCATGATTAGGAATTTATTTTGATAAGATCCCATCGTAAAGGGGCCTAGGATGTCCATCCCCCACCAGGCGAAGGGCCACGGCCAGGAGAGTGTCTTCAACTCGTTAGGTGGTGCCAAATGGATGTCCCCGTGGCGCTGGCAACGGTCACATTTTTGTACATGTTCTTTGGCGTCGTGCTGCATGGTCGGCCAGTAATACCCTGCGCGCAGAGCCTTTCGAGCCAGGGATCTTCCTCCTAAGTGTTGTGCGTTGATGCCCTCATGGATTTCTTGTAAGATTTTGGGGACCTGGGCCTCGTCGACACATTTTAATAGGGGAATGGAAAACCCTCGTCGATATAACTTGTCCTCGACTAGTACGTACGAGCAGACTCGTCGTTTAGTTACACTGGCCTCCTTACTGTCTTCGGGAAGTTCCCCTTTGGTGAGGTAATTGTATACCGGGGTCATCCAACAATGGGGGTCTCCGACGACGTTAACATCCACCAGGTCGGGCTTTGTAATGCTCGGGTTAGCCAGTGTTTCTTGTATGATGGATTTGTTCCCACCTTTTTTCTGGTGCTGGCTAATTTGGAGAGGATGTCTGCTCGGGTATTCTGTTCGCGCGGGACGTGCTGAACTTCCCATGCTTCGAATTCTGTCAATTTTTCTTTCACCGTGGTCAAGTATTCGGCTAGTTGGTCGTTCTTTGCCTGGTACTCTCCTCGTACTTGGGATGCCACAAGCTGGGAGTCAGTGCATATTTTAATTTTCCTCGCGCCAGGAGGAGATGGATCCTCGAGGGAGTCTTTTGAACCATGTCATCGCGCCCTTCCTCAGGGTGATGGGAAATATTTTGCACCTGATGGCTTCGGAGACACCATGGTACTGGAGCATAGCTTCGATGTTCTCCAGGTGCTCGTGAGGATCTGACGTGCCATCGTACGTAGCCAGTGTGGGAGGTTTCTCTAACCCGCGGGGGATCCGGGTGTCCACAATGTTTCTCGTGAATGGGCCTTGAGCTTCGTCGTCACTGCTAGAGCTGTGAGAGAATGACGGAGAAAGACTGCGGTCGCGGCTTTGACTGCGGCGAGGAGAGTGTCCGCGGGTACGCCTATGTTCGTACTTGTCCGAATGTCGGTGTCTTTTGGAAACAGGGGAGTGCCTAGTTTTCCTAGGAGAACGAAGATGTCGGCGAGCGAGATCGGGTGTTGGGCTCCCTGATCTCAAACGTTCTTTGACCAGGGAAGGACTATCACGTCTCCTCTTTGAGTGAACTCGCGGAGGCGGGGAGAGGTTCAGCGTCTCCGAAGTGTGATGCTCTTAAAGGGCGTGCTCGAGGGCGCTGATCTTTTCTCACTGCTGGATGATGAAACGATTGGAATTATTCAAAGAGGCGATGAGCGCCGCGGTGGTCGGATCAGCGTCTTGAGGAATCGAATGGGTTCGACGAAAAGTTCCGCGGCAGTCGCTCGTGGTCTTTGTTCGTCAGTCTTTGGGGAAGCCGGCCCACCGTTGCGCTGGACGTTTTCGGACGGGACGTGCCCAACGACACCATCGTTGTCGACATTGGCTGCGGCGGTCACATGTTCCTGGTGGATGTCACTCTTAATGAAAGCCATGATGATCTGGGATTTTGGAGATGAAAGCTTTGGTCTTTTGGGTGAAAAGATGAGGGATCTTGATTCAAAAAGACGGGGAAGCGAAGTTTCCCACAGACGGCGCCACTGATCGGAGGAGACCAGGAGGAGATCATCGCGGCCTTCGTGTAGGACAAGAGCTGATGCTCGTAGGAGAGGAAAAAGGGGTGGAGGTACCTGCAAGGTACTCCGATGCCAAAGTAAGTACTTGGTCAAGAGAAAGGGAGAAAGCAAGTAAGAGAAGTCAAGTGTATGATTTGTGTTACCTGCCCCTCTCGAGCGAGGGGTTTTTATAGGGAGATTGTTGGCGAGCAAAGTGCCTGATCGACCAATGAGGTATTGCCAGATGGAGGGCGAAGCGCGTGGTCTTTCTAACTGTTTCCGCGATATCTGGGGAGGCAGTTGGTCGCGTGAGCTATTCTGCGCGTGAAGGGGACACGCCCAACGACTATATTGTGCCCAACGGCCATATTGTGCTTATTGGGCCTGTTCGCTAATTATGATGGATTGGGCCTGGCCCTTAAGGGCAGGAAGCCTTACCCGGTCCGGAACAAGAAGCAAGTGCCCTCCTTTGCTATACCTCCACTAGGCTTCAAAGCAGGGGCAGTATGTTTGGGTTTGGAAACTTCCTTGCCTTTCCATTTACCACCCTGCTTGGTGGGCCTTTTGTTCTGTTTCTTTCCATTACTGACCATCATAATGGATTTCCCTTTTGACTTCAGATTTTGCTCAGCAGTTCTTAACATGCCTAGCAATTCAGGAAGAGTTTTGTCCATATCATTCATGTTGAAATTAAGGATAAATTGACTGAAGCTTTCTGGCAATGATTGTAGGATCAAATCAGTCGCAAGCTCTTTTTTGAGGGGAAACCCCGATCTTTCAAGGTTCTCCACATACCCAATCATCTTGAGTACATGGGGACCTACAGGGGCTCCCTCAGATAGCTTGGCTTAAAAAAGGGCCTTTGAAACTTCAAACCTCTCATGCCTTTCCTGCTCTTGATAGAGCATCTTTAGGTGTTTGATCATATTGAACGCTGCCATGTTTTCACGTTGCTTTTGCAATTCAGAATTCATGGTAGCCAGCATGAGGCAAGTAGTTTCATTGGCATCATCGACATGCTTCTTATAAGCATCTCTTTCAGCCTTAGGAGCAGAACTAGGAGGCTTCTCCTCAGGAACATGTGTCTCTAAGACATATAGCCTTTTATCATGTTTGAGGACAATCCTCAGATTTCGATGCCAATCCAAAAAAATTTGTCCCAGACAATTTTTCCTTATCAAGGATTGATCGCAAAATGTTGTTACATGTGTTTGTTGTCATGGTAATCTACAAAATAGAATGGGAAAATATAAATATCATTAAAACAACATATTCAATTAGGCCTTTAATTAAATATGCTCCCACTATTTTACTCAAACCAAATGACCCTCACCATTTGATTCGGAAAATCCCGTTGGAAGATTTTCTAATGGATCGAGATCTATATTTCACTTTGTTTTAAGTCAGTGTTAGGATGATTACACAAAACTCAGCTATTTAGGTAGGAACTCCTTCCAATTGTATCCAATACGATTCTCGAATATTTCAGTTGGGTGAATAACTCCTTATTCTAATCCATCATATGGATTATTCCCAACTCTTGCTTCTAAACGTATATAATCTTATTATATTTTGTTTAGTTAAGTTTGACCCATTGTTTTAGAAATTGGATATTACATTTATCCCATCGCATCTTACTAATATAGAACATGCACCTCGCGTTAGGCGAAACCTACATTATTCGATACTAGTCTTGATGAGTTCTAAAACTTGGAAAGCTTAAACTTAATATTCAATTTGAGGGAATTTTTATTAGTTTGATCTCACTAGCTTATTTATCATATAAATCGTCTCTCACATGCATCAACATACATATACATGCATCAACATACATACAAAATAAAATAGTTATGGCCCCTAGCGCAATTGTTCTCCCAAGCCAATGAGAGAACCTAAGCTAAACCTAATAACAACCTACACTTCTCCAAGCAAGATCTCCAAGGTTGTCCTCCTTTGATCTTGTAGTCTTCTTTTTCTTCATTACATTACATTAAAGAATACTCGTTTTACATACGAGGGAGTGAGATGAGAAAATAAGTTACATTAAGAGATTAAAAGAGAG
Source organism: Lathyrus tuberosus (assembly GCA_022829125.1). Classification (NCBI taxonomy): domain Eukaryota; kingdom Viridiplantae; phylum Streptophyta; class Magnoliopsida; order Fabales; family Fabaceae; genus Lathyrus; species Lathyrus tuberosus. The sequence continues at coordinate 40,656,562 of JALAZF010000002.1, forward strand.
GCACGACACGCAGGTTGTATTTTAAAATCCCAAAACAAAATAAAGGAAAACTAAGGCCATAACTGATCACCACAAGAGAAAAAATAATAAACACACTTTTATTATTATTAATTTAAATCCTGTTAATTAAATGAATTAAATTAAATTTCGGCGAATGATCACACTACGTAAACGGGGGTTTCACTGACAGGTAAGCAGACGGGGATCGAGGGGGCAGCGCCCCCTACGAAAAAAAATTTAATGAACAATTCATTTGAAATCAGCGTCGTTTTTTCGTATCAACACTTGATATTTTCCATAAAATTAAAGCACAACTTTTATGCCATCACAACCCTAATCGCAGACCTTTTAGACAGCACAACCCTTGTGCTGTCATGAACCCTAATGCAACAATTTCATATCGTCAAAACACCATGATCAATAATTCAGTATGATTGATCCACATGCCACTGCTTCATCATACTAAAGTCGGATTCCGAAGCAAATGAACACGGATCGCTCAAAGGAATAATGATCATTACGTGATTTAAATGAACGAAATAGAAATAGTATATCCAATATACCATCTATGCATCAGAGTTAATTATATCACATATAAAATTTGATCGATCATATTTGTGTAACTTAAGGACGATCGATATATCGCTGCTTTACCATACTATTGTCGGATTCCGAAGCATAGTCAATATCGATCATCCAAATCGTACACAACCTCATGCCAAAATTCAGTTTCTCGATGTAATTTAATTTTTTTATGTGTTTTAATCGAATTAAAACCAAAAATAGAAAATAAACACTTATCTGATGCATGGTTTCGTAAGTGGCTCTGACACCACTGAAGCGAAAGCACGATTCAAAACGCAGCGGAAATAAAAATTTCCCTTTAGCGTTCCTTACGAAAGATCATGATCAGTGATAGAATGGTTACCTCTTGTGGCGATGAAACCTTTGATTCTGAATAGAAGGAATGATCACGAGCGATGTACGATGAACAACACCTCTACTCAGTCCACACGAACAACTTCCTTCAGTCTCAGTGCTAGCTGCTACGATTGAAGACTTTGAGTGAGAGATAGAGAGAAGAAAAATACGGCTAGGGTTTCACAACTGAATTTTCATCAAGTGTTTATGCTTCTGCACAAGGGTTATATTTATAGAACCACTTGTGTGGGCTGCAAGCTAAAAAGCCCACTTAAGTGCATGCACACCATATCTTATGATGTACCGTATATCACATAAGCACGCAGTACCTTACCACAATCCGTATTTCACTTAAGTGCACCGTACCTTACGGTGTTACATATTTACTTAAGTACGCCGTACCTTACGGTGTGCCTTATTTACTCTACCTTTTATCAAACTGTCCTTATGTGTGTGACCCTGTAGGATTTCGCGACGTTGGTAATTATATTAAATCATGCATTTAACATAATAAACAGTGAGCGGTATCTAGCAACACATCACTGCTACCCAAGTCACGAAATTGTCATGTGATCTGACAAAACCTTTTGTGATAGTGCTTGTGTGTACAATTACCCTTTTGCCCTTATGTCTATATTGAACACAAGACATATACTGTGTTATCCTTGTCCAGTTCAATATTGGGCCCTTAGACATTTATCCTGTTATGCAAGATGGGTAAATTCCATCTAGGTCACTCATGTCCGTCAGCATGCTTTATGAAGTACCCATCAACTTTCTTTATAGTCATCCAATTATGGACAATGCTTGATCAACAATAAAGTACTTGATTTTACATCCAGGGTCCATAGTGGTTTCAAGTCGAAAGGTGGTATACACCACTATCACCATGAGAGTAACTTATGACACTTTGCATAACATTCTATGTAGTACTCTCATAGTGGGTCAATCCAGTATAAATATTACTCTTAATATTCATACCTAAGTTAAGACTTGATAACTCCTTATCCATGATCCATGAGATGTGATCATTAGTCTATCTACATAATAGTCTTAATGTTTTAAGGTTATCCCATTTCACATTAAAGCTCGATTACGGATACTTTAAGAATAGTGTCCTTATGTTTAATGGAATCTCATGACTAAGTCACACTTAATATTTCATTAAATGAACTAGCTATTCTAGGGACTTTATCACTTTGGAAAAACAAACATAATAAAGAAATGCCTTTCATTATTAATAAATAATTCGATACAAGTACCAAAAGTATTGGCCTCTAGGGCTTACACCAACAGTTGAACCATGCATGCCCTCTTAGTATTTTGAACTTTATAAAGGGCTTCCACCAGATCTGGTTCGAGTAGCTCAACCATCATATCCACTACTTCAACTTTAATAATAACCGTGTGGTCAAGGAGACGTCCTTAGATGGGAAAATGCATAAAAATTGACAAGTCATCAAGTGTCAATGTACTTTTCTCGTTGTGCCACATCTCAGAAAAGATTGTTAGTAGATTAAGATCAACTATGTTGGAACTTGTGGGGGAAAGGTAAATTAGTCCATTGTCATGAATGATATTAATGAACCATTTTTCATTTGGAGTATGCCAATTTATGATATTATTTCCGTAATTTATACATATGATTAACTCGTGACGAAATAAAAAAAATACAACAATACCAACTAAGCCTTATCTCACTAAGCGTGATCGACTACATGATCGAATTCTGGCATAATAAAACAAAAATGAAAAATAAATTGTAAAGTACATATCATACTTCTTTCTCGCCAATATCTTTGGCCACATGTTTCATAAAAAAAATACACACGTATTATAAGAGTCACCTCGATATACCTCAACTTCCCGCACCTTAAATTCTTGAGGCTGATGTTATGGCTCCGTTGATCCAACACTCTACGTAAATATCTTACACTCACTGTCATGCTTAGAAGAGGTAGTAATCGAGTCTCTATTTTCTCTAGAGGGGGTTATCAACCTATTATTAGTGTGAATTACTGAAAATAACAAATTTTTAAACCAATTAAAGAATTTGACAAGAAACAATCACAAAACTTAAAATCAACATACATTCTATCATTGTTCATATTATATAATCTAAGTGCATGTTTGATGACCTGTTTAGATTCTATAATGCAAATTCATGCCAACGTTCTCAGATTGTATAACCCAAGAGAAACTAGTAACCCAAGGAAACACATACAATCGATTATACAACTAGACAAATGTCTATTAACATGTCCTAAAATAGGTGATATATGTTGATTGTGAGAAATAATTTGAAGTTTGAGAATTCAGTGGTGAAAACTTAGCTTATATTAAGTGTAGATTAAACAACCATACTTTTAAATAGATAATAGTGTCTTGTACAAAACAAATAAAATATTGTGTGACTTTTTAAAAAACTCAGTCGACTAAATAGATCATGCTTTAAATCCTTCAAAAAGTCTCTCAAATGAGCAATCTTTTATTTATAAATGATATGTTAAAATAAATATAAATAATATATTATTTATTTATTTTTGTATAATAATAATAAGAAATTAATCACTATGTATTGTTTGATGTAAAATTTACAACGTCAATTCATCACTATTCATTTACATTATTTTATAAACATATAAGATAAAAGTCAAATTTTATCTTAACATCAAACTATGCATTTCAATTAAATCCTAATAATACTATTATTCTTGTCGCAATTTTTTAAAATTAAATTTAAAAAAAGTTAAATTCAAGTTCAGCTAGTTACATTGCGATCAATGACTTAATATCCGTTAGGAATTCAGTTATATTTTTCATGTATATAATGACGGAAATACCCTCTCCAAAGTATTCATTTCCTCTTCATATAAAAGAACAAGAGTTTCCCATAACTACCACATTTTTCCATTTCATTTTCTTTTGATTTTGCTCACTTCCTTCACTTTCTTCTTCTTGTCTCTGTTTTCTTGCTAAAGCTCAGAGATGAAGAAGGTACTCGGTTGTTTTTCCCCAAAGGGTTCCCCAAAACGCAACCGGAATCCCAGCACCGACGCCGACGCCGACGCCGGCAACTCTCCCCGTGTCAGATGGGTTAACTCCCCGAATCTCACCACGGATGGCACCACTTCCACTCCTGCTCCCTCTTCCGCCCCCACTCCCGTTCTCGGTTCCGCTTCAGCCTCTACTTCCACAAGTAAATTTCTTTCCGTTATGTATACCTCTGATCATGCTCATGCATGCATGCATACAATTGAAATGCATTCTTTTCATAATGCTGCATTTTCTACTATGATTTGATTTTTCTTTTTTTCATATCAAGTTTCTTGTGACGGGTTTGTATAAAAGATCATGTTTTTGGAAGTGGGTCATCGTATTTTTTTATCATCAACTTCAAGATTTGAATGCTTAAGTTTTGATATCGTAACCTTTTCTTTCTTCTTGAAACTGTGTTAAATTTCCCATTCAGTTTCTTTTTTTTTTTCTTCTCAATTTTTCATTTGGCGCCTTTTTTTACTCTAAATTTCTGTTTTTGCGTGTGTTTTACAGATAGGGGAAAGAGCGAGGTAGAAGATGATTCTGCTACTCCTTCTCCAGCTACTCTTGCAAGAATCAAAAAACTTACCGAGGAAATGGAGACTTTAAATTTAAATTTAGGACCTGTGCCTATACAGAAATTCACTTTCAATCAACTTCAATTGGCAACAGAGAACTTTAGCCCTGACAAGTGTGTGGGTCGAGGAGGTTTCGGGCGTGTTTACAGAGCGAACTTGGCTCCACAGAATCAAGAAGTTGCTATAAAGCGTCTTGACCCGAGAAGCGAGAAAGGATCCAGGGAATTTGTTACTGAAGTGGAGTTACTGAGTAACGCAAAGCACAAAAACATTGTCCGGTTGATCGGATATTGCGCTGAGAATGAGCACAGGATGTTAGTTTATGAGTACATTAGCATGGGATCTTTGGAAGATCATTTACTAAATCATGCTAAGGAGGATGATACTCATCTTGGAGTTCTGGACTGGGATACAAGAGTTAGAATAGCATATGAAATAGCAAAGGGTTTGGAGTATCTTCATACAATGGAGCCTCATAAGATGTTATATAGGGATCTAAAATGCGCAAACATTTTGTTAGGGGAAGGTTATACTGTAAAGTTATCTGATTTTGGATGTGCTAAAAGAGCCCCACCAGATGAAAAAGAAGATTTCACAAGGATTTTAGGCACACAGGGATATTTAGATCCAAAGTATTTTACGACAGGTAAATGTACATTCGAAACAGATATTTACACCTTTGGTGTTGTTCTTTTGGAGCTCGTCACTGGTAGAAGAAGTCTCGATGTAACAGGAGGACCACCCGAGGAGCGAAGTCTCGTTTTATGGGTAAGTCATTATAACATTATAACCGTACAAGACATTAAATTGCCAGATACGTACGAGTTGATCAAAATTCATGTTACTTAAAAAATTGATTTGTTTATTTTTTTTGTTTGTTTACAGGCGAAAAGAGTATTCAGGGATATGACCAGATTCGCAGAAATTGTTGATCCATTGCTAGAAGGTAAATTTGATGAGTACACTTTACATGGACTTGTTGCTATGGCTCGATATTGTGTTCAAGATGAGCCTAATAGGAGGCCCAAAATGCATCATATTGTCGATGTTCTGAGACAATTGAATAAAATTCCTGCTGAACCAGAAAGTCCTAGATTCAGAAAGCTAGGCCGGAGTCATACATTTCCTCCAGCTTCTACTGCTCGAACTAGAGTTATGACCTGAAGTTACATTTTTTTGGTCTGTTCATATATATGACCAAGTTATTAGCTTTTGTTTTCTTAGGAGATAAAATGTGCTTTTAGGTTGTGATTACTCATTGGCCAGAATTTAGACCAGAAACTATGTGATAAATCATTTCTTTACTTCATAGTAATTTTCTTTAGTTTATTATGCACTATTCTTAAGTCTAGTATGAATGTTTGGAATAAATGTTTTGTATGAGTATTCAATTTTATTAATTCTATTATGTGGGGTATCTCTAATGATGATTGCTTGTAAAAATTGAAGGAAGATGGATATTATTCATCATTCTTATTTAAATATATATTTAAATTTTTTTTTACTTCAATTAAGTCTCTCAATTTTTTTAATGTTTTTTTACAACCTACAACCTAATTTTTATGCAAAAAAAAAAAAGAAAAAACTTTTTATGAAAATAATTTACCAAACACTGATTTATTTTCATATTAATTTGCCATAATACATATAAGTTAAATTAATCAATAAAATAATATATTCTACTAACATTTTTTCTCCAACAAATTGACTACATATTTACCTATACAAATATAACGGTTATTTTAAATATAAGTGTTTTAAAGTAAAATTAATTTTACATAACTATTAAAAAATAATTTAACAAAACTATTAAAAAATAATTATGCAAAACTAATTAATTCAAATTAATTTTCTCATAAACGAAATCAAAGATTCTTGTGGAAGAGAGAAGTATCACATACATAAAGCACGTGCGTGGCATGAGCAACCGCTTCACTTTCCCGCCAAAAATCTGTTACGAGCCTAACGAACTAAACGAAAACACAAATCGCGAGCTTCCACCTCCGAACAAATTTTCCGTTGAATGGCACCGTAACTTTTTCTTCTTCAATCGCTCTCTCTGTTCTTAGAAATGCAGCAAAGATCTTCAACTTCAAACTCGCGATGTTCCACCGACGATCACAGAGCCATCAACATCGGCGCAGAACAGCAACAAAGCACAAAACGGAGAAGGAGCGCCGACGATGATTCACCCGACTTACTTCCGGTTTATCACACACGCACTGTTCTCGCCGGAAGGAGAGACGTTTCTCGGTCTCGATCGCCGCCGGCGGATAAGATGATTCACGTTATTCCCTTGCTTGTACTGCTATGCCTCTTCACTCTCTGGTGGTTCTCTTTTCCAGGTACCGAATCTTCACGCGCCTTCGGTAATCTCATATTTCACGCGCTTTTTCTTTTGTTGTTATCGTAATTTCATTCTTTATGCTTTCTATTTCGCGAATTTCTTGAGTTAAAAATTTCAGATTAGTGATATCAATTTCAGATTTGTGATCATAAAAATAGAAAAGGAAAATTGAAGTATAGTAATCAACGATTAAGTAAAAAATGTGTAACTGATTATTAGTAATGTCACCAAGCGTTCTTAGGATTTGAATATTGTTTGGTTCAATTTTGTTGATAAAATGATCTTTTGATATTTTGAAAACAGTAGATCTGGAGTTCAAGGATGGTAGGATTACGACCATACGACAAATGGATACACCGATTTCAAATGATCATGCTCGATTTGATCTTACGATACTTGCTGTTGCTGCATCGTCACCAATTCCTTCAATTCATCAAGATCTTTCAGGTGAGAAGGAAATGTACCTGCCTCCATCAAATTCGCCAACTGAAGAACCTTTTTCTTTGGTAAAGGAAAAAAACGATTGAAGATATTTTGTGTCAATTCCCTTTCTGGATGCTCATTAGATGACATAGAATAGAGATTTCATCTGAATTTGTGCTCAGTTAAACTGAAACTATGCCAATTTTCATTTCATTGGGGAAGAATTATGAACTTCCTAGTTCTTACATTGAATGCATTCTAAAAAAACTACGCAATTTAGTCTCCTTTTTTTGAGTTTACAATTACATAGAGGAAAGGGGAGGGGTGAGGTTAAGAACTATAGCTTGTGACATTGCGAACATTGACAATTGTTCAATTTCAATATGTTCTGTGGACTTTTTCTCATGCAAATATAGCTAAGAAAAATTAGATTAAAAAACTACATAATTGGAATTTAGAAGCTCAACTTCCAACTTGAGGGATCAACTCACTAACCTCTCCCTTTCGACAGTTGCCAACCCATATGTACATAGTTGATCCCTTACGTGAGTAACGTGAAACTCTACAACAATCCCTCCTCGGTGACTGCAAAAACAAGTTTATAATTTAGTCACTATAATGATTTATATTAAATGTTGATAAAGTAGTAGGTTGGTTGATATCTCATTATATGTTGTGTGCTTATATTCAGTTATTCTATTTTCTTCAATTGTTATCAATGTATTAGTTAGTTTGTGTTAGTGCTTTAATGGTGTGGTAATTTGAGTTTCAAAGCATCCTTACCCTTTGCCAACGAAGTGGGTCTGGTCTTTTTGAAACTATAACTGAATCAATATCCTCTGGTGTGTCCATTCTCCATCGGCATAATGGAGGTTTAGATTTGTAACGATGGTAAGTACCAATAATTTGCTTCTTAACTGGATCATATCGAGTTCTGTTCATATAGAAAATGAACGCTTTCTGACAAGGGTGTTTAGTTACAGGCCTTGTGTTGAATGCATATGCAGTGTAATCAGCTCTTCGATACCAATTGAGAAAGGTTCTTGTTGGCATCTCTAACTCTCTAGGGGACAGTACTCCCCTTAAAATTTGAACCACATAACCCCATGAAACAGAGATGGACCAATATCTTTTATGTTCATAGCAAATTGATTGTTGCATTATGCTACCTGAATCTTGCTTCACAGATTTCATTAAATGCCGCAGAGATTGTTCTCTGTCCATCTTTGGAAATATCGGTTGCACCACATCTAGGTGGTGCAATGACACTAGTGGTGCCACTGGATGTGCTCCTAGAAGGCCTAATAGATCCCCATACACATCATACTGCATAAACAAGAAAGGTATACATAGGAAAATTTCAATCCTTTCCATAAATAGAGAATCAAAGTCACAAATCAGCCCTAATAATTTATATTAGTAGAGATTTTTTTTTCCATTTTTTTTATAGAAATAAACTCATTATCATGAGTTTTGGTGTATGAAATGAACGTCTAATTATGCCAACATTTCTCAAAGAGCAATGTTATCAAAACATGAATTTGGTGGCATAAATAGAAGTTGGGTAAACGATAATGCAGTTGAAAAATATAACATGGATTTGTGCATTGAAAAATCACAATTTGTTTTCTAAAAATGTGTACTTTATACATCCTAAACTATACTATACTAATAGTTTTCTCAATTTATTTATGTGAAATAGATATGATCCCTACTTAAAGGACTTGTTATTTAGGAGTGTTAATAGAGAGTAATTGACTTATTTGAAGTGTTAATTAATTACCTGGTGAAACCCTGTTTCCTTGGTTAATGGAACACCTAGCTCAGCCATGCAAGCTTGCATTCTATCATCACTACCATACAAAGCAGGGTAATGTTGAATACAACTATCCTGCATCCTTGCAAGCTCCTTAGCCAAAGGGTAGCTTATAGCAAATCCTCCACCACCATAAGCCATACCATAAGAGAAATGTATGTTCTGAACATGACTCTCCGAGGAGCTTCCAACATAATAAAATTGATTATGATCATACTTAGAAAGAACTCTGACCACATTATCAACTATAAAAACAGTGTCATCATCTCCCATCATGAACCATCTCACATCTTCCAACCCAAGTTTCAATGTCTCTGTCACCACCCTTGATATCCTTAAAGCAGATCTCTGCCCCTGAGTATTTGTATACTTAAATTTTGTTGTGTCTCCAGAAATTCGAATCTCTGGTAATTCATCATCAGCTTGTATGTTCACGCTTTTATCCAGCCACACTACCCCTCTTGTTTCATTAGGCTTCCACCAAACCTTGATGTATTCTTTTCTTATCTCCCACAAATTTGTTGAAGCTGCTATCCCGAAAACAATGTGTTTAATCTCTGTGTCTTGTCTTTGAGATAACTCATCAACAGACAACTCTTCCTCCTCTTGTTCTTCTTCCTCCTTTCTTTTTTTGACCAATTTTCTCTCGTGGGAAACTCCACTTTCACTGATTGATGTACTTTTTGATATATTACCAGTACCAATCCTCTCAAGTTGTTCATTAGTGGCTGCATTCAAACTAATGGCAGTGGAACAATGTCGCTTTTCTTTGGTTAATAAAAGAAGATTGGAAGAGTAAAGGATGTAGAGTATTATCATGATTAGGATTAACCAAGTGATAATGCGTTGCCTGAATGAAGAGATCATTTGGTTTGTTCTAGTTAAAGTGAGGTAATTTGTTTCCCCCCCTCAGATTCTTCAATTCTCTTTCAGATTGTTGCGTTACTATTTTTGCTTCCAAGTGTTGGAATGGAAAAAGACGGTGGTGGGAAGGACGTTCAATCTCAGAATTGTTCGGATCACACTAAACATTTTATTTTTGTTCTTCTATGTGTGAAGTTTGTTATTTTGTTTAAAAAATGAGTGAAATTTGTTATGTGACAAGGCGAAGTTGAATGCGGTTAAAATGGAAGCAACGTTGAAAATTTGAATATGCACATCCCGTTTTGCATGCAATTTTGAAGTTGTTTAGAAATAAAATTAGGTGAGCATTCCGGTGCCCTTGAAATTAATTGGATATCGGTATCCTCAACCAATCAAACATTCTAATTGAATGCCACATAATTTTATTATTTTATTTTATTTTTAAACAATATCATATAAAATATTTTTAAAATAAAGAACAAGTGTATATGAATAAATTCATAAACTATAATATAAAAAAGATTTCTTAAAAGATTTTATAATATATAAAACATTTAAAAAGAATTTAATAATTTCATAAATATTTTTTAAAAAATTTATCAAATAATTATTGAGTAGAGACATAAATCATCACACACTCAACTATGTTTTTATTTTTATTTTTTAATGCGTCTTTATGTTTTTTAACCATTACACGAAAATATTTAAATGTTCTCAGATTTCAGAGATGCATCTCCGGACACACTCAATTATCAATTACGTTAAAATATTTCGGAGATGCATCTTTAAATATATTTCAGAGGTGCATCTCCGGAATGTTTTAGAGCTTAAATCGCGTCAGAACCATTCTTCTTCCTTATTTCTCATATTTCTCCAAACCTCTTCAAACTCTATCAATTTTTTTCATCACCAAGTCCAAAATCAAGCAACCAAGGTCAAAGGGACTTCAATCAACATTAAAAATATCATCCAACACTAAAGTAAAGTGAAAAATTGTAAGGTTTTTGATGTTTTGAATAGTTTTTGAGTTTTTGTGTAAATGAGTGGAAATTGATGATTAAGATAAGCAATGACTAGAAATTGGATGATTGATAGTTTAGACACAGTGTAAAATATGATTAATGGCTGAAAATGATAATCACTGCAATATTTTTTGTGTTTCCCTGTCTGCATTGCCGCCATTGCCGCAGCTACTGAGTTGCAGAAAATTTCGGTGCTGCATCTCCATAATTTTTCAACGTTTTAGTTTCCCAGCAATCAGAGATGTATCTCCGAAATTTTCTCAGTATTTTTTTCTTGCTTGTGGTGTTGTTTTCTTGCACTAATTTTTTGTTTTACTTTAACTTACAGGCATAATGGATGATAGACACGATAAAATGAGGCATGTGAGGGTTGCACAACATACATCAGTGCGGCAAGAGAAGAGTCGCCAGGTTTTAGAGGCTCTTGGTCCATCTGTCCATGAAGAGCCATCTACTTTCGGGGCTCGTGTTTTTCCTCATGCTTCTCCATTTTCTTTTTTTCGTAGAATACAAAGTTCACCTACCGACTCATCACTCCCTCCATCCTCCCGCAGGCGCAAGGTTTCCCATATTCAAGCGCCTGAGGTACCCAAGTCACCACTGTCACCTCCTACCGCTGATATTGTAGATGCTTTTGAGCTAGTGTCACCTCCTACTGCTAATGTTGTTGATCCAATGCTACCTCCAGAGGATGAGACTACTGCGGATGCTGAGCCAAAGACATTTGAAGGAGACCCTATAGATTTGTCACTACTGCCTCTGTACCTAAACCATATTGCTAGACATATCTAGGACGAAGAGGTAGCATTAGTTGAATTCATTCTTTTTTATTTATATTAATTTTAATTGACAAATTTCTGACATTGATTTTTTTTTCACGAACGTGATCTGTAAATGTTTATTTACCACCGACGAAAGATTATTGGCTTGCCTTAGCCGAATGAGGATTGGTTTCAAGAAGCTTTGTCCTTATCTGGCCTGAAGGACTTGTGCATGACCGGTTATACTACAGTCAATCATGGGATGCTTAATGCATTCGTCGAGAGATGGCACTCGGAGACCCCGTCATTTCATCTCCCACTTGGTGAGATGTCTATCACATTCGACGATGTCTCGAGTTTGCTACATCTTCTGATCAAGTGGAGACTTCTAGATCATGGGAGGATTACAAAAGACGAGACACTCAAGATGATGGTAGACTATATGTGGGCTGACCTAGCGGAGGTGAATGAGGAGTTGGATAGAACTAGGGGTGCTCATGCTAGGTTTGAATACCTAAAAAAGATATATACAACTGAGATCCTAATAGCACAGCAGGCTACAGGTGATGATGAGCAGGTAGCGTTCCATAGATCGTATGGTATGAGAGCATATCTGCTATATTTGGTTGGCACTATGATTTTATGGACAAGAGTGCCACTTATACAGATGTCGTCTACCTACGACACTTCAAGCGAATCCATGAGTACAATAGGGGACCGTTTGTTTGGTCTACATGTACTTGAAGTTATCAGAGGGATGTATGTGGAAGGTGTCATACTCCAAATTTATCCTACTTGTACATTACTTTCATGTGTACATCCACTCACTAACCATATACCTAAAAATTCAAAAATATGCTGGTTCTGTTTCCTAAGTCCAGTTGCTGTAAGGATGAGTTTAGGCATGAATATCAAGTCAAGGGTGTGTGTTAAAGATCATTTGGTTTTGACCTAATATATTGGTCAAGTGCGATTCTGTTTTCAAGATCAATGTTGTGGTGCGCAATTTAAGTAGTGTTTGAGGATTCAATTAGGGTTTGCGTCAAGGCAATTCATCTGCGTGTGGGTCGGGTCATCAGGCTATGACTGAAGATGACAGTGGAGTTCACCAGGGTTGAGATTGATTCATAGTTTCTTAAGGGCAATTCATTATCATCATCCATTTTTTCTTAACCATTACCATTTATCCAATCCAAATTATCAATACCCATTTCCATCTTTATCCATTTTTTATCTTAGTCCATTTCAAATCCATGTTCATTATCCATATTTTATCCAAAGTTCATTATCCATTTCCAAACCAGATTCAATTTAAATTTACAAAAAAATAAAAACAAAAGTAGAGAATTGATTTATGTGGTCCAAATTACAAAATCAAAATATAAATCAAAGCCACATTGATGAAGTCTAAGCCCATGATGCATTACAAAAAGGCAAGCCCAAATCATATTCCAAGACACTAGCTACAATTCTTGAAATCAAAGTACCCGCATGAGTATTCAGGAAACAATATCTCAGCCATCACACAAGTTTCCAGCGCAAAATCCACACACTAGCCATGCCATACAATCCCCAAATTTCTCAACAAGTCAACTTGCATAATTCTTATTACAGTAAGCCATACATCACAAAGTCACACGATAAAACAAGCCTAAAAATGGTGATGTGTACTTCATTTTGCCAAAGACTGCGTTGCTGATTTTTATGATGAATTTAAAATGGCCAATTCATTTTGCCAAGGACTACCGTCACACACCTGCCAAACATTCTTCTACAAGCCAACACAAGGTGTCACGCATACCCCACCTTCAGATGCCGCTTTCCAATTCAAATATTGCAAAACAACCTTCAAAGTAGCAGCACAAAACAACAACTTGATGCCCTCTAAACCGCCAAAGCACCAACAATTCCAAAATGAATTCACGCACCAACTTACGAAAACCACACACTACCATCTTTTTCCGTCAAACCCCGTAGTCGAACTACGATTGCTCTGATTACTCATTCTCGCCCGAATGAGCATACGTAGGCACAAGATTGCGATGATCTTGCCGAGCACCCTATCCTTAAGCCACCCCATTTTATCATAGCATCTTTTCCCTTTTATCTTACCTTTCCGCATTTATTTTTGAGAAGAAAACAAACAAACTTAGCTAACGAGCATCGCGAATCGAATTAAGAGGTTCCTGAAGGTGTGAAAAACGCAAGAAAGGGGGGTTTGAATTGGTTTTTCAAAATAATCGTTTCTTTTAAATAAATTTCTTGTTAAAACTTTTACCCTTTTCTAGAGAACAACAGCTTAGTTAAACAAAGAGATAAATACGTTATGTTTATACTAGTTCACTTGAGAATCTCTCAAGTTAATCTAGTCTACCCACCAAGGTGATTTCGCCTCTCTCAACGAGGTCTTAATCCACTATTCAACAAAATAGTACACTGCACGAGCTACACAGCTGGTGACTAACAACAACCTCTAGAACTCACACGTTCTAGACTTCTCAAGTAATCCAACCACACAGGTCTTACTTAAGGCACAACCTCTAAGACACACGTCCTAGACTTCTCAAGAGATCTGGTCACTAAGACTCTCTTAAGGAATACAACTTTTAGTTCAAATACAACGGGTTTACAGAGAATTGCTTCTTATCAAGCTGATAATGTAAACAAGTTTTTAGACCAAGAATGACTTAAGAAAGAATAGAGTTAGAAAGTATTGTCGTTGTTCGTATGTGTGTCTTTCTTCAAGTGTTTGATCTTCCTTTTATAGATGAGTGAAAAGAGCCGTTGAGATGGAATCATGAAGGCTAGGTAGGCTTACGGCTAGAAGCGTGAGGACAGGTACAAAATCTTCTGCATGCTGCGCGTCCTGTCTGTGTCAGATTGTCTAGTTTGTATTTCGCACAGTCTTCAAGAATATTAACGTTGTAATGTGGTACAGCTGTACAGTGTGGCAGGTTTTCTTGGCTTCTCAACATCAGAGGCTTTTTGTGAGCGTGAGTAAGAAGGGAAAACATTGCTTGGTTCTTGAGATTATCAAGTCTTCGAATCATCAACTCTGCGCTTCCAGAATCTTCAGAGCTTGTCTTTAGAACCTTGTTCTCTTAATCCACTTTCTTCATATCTTCAGAGGCTTCTGATAATATTTGATTGAAGCATGAGAGTCGACTTTGGGTAGGTCTTCAGAACCTTGATCGAAAATCGTGAGGCTTCAGCATCTGGACTTCGTTCCATCAGAACCCTTGTCTTTTGATCTTTAGAATTCATTCTCTTTTCCTTTTGTATCAGAGTTATGTGAATCTTATCTTATCTTCGAATTGAGTTCAGTTCTTTGAAGCATCTTTCAATAAGCATTGCGCCAATTCACGGAAGCAGAACCTGTTTGTGAAGGGAAATTTGCGATCTAAACGCAGCGAAAAACAAAAATTTCACTTTAGAGATCCTTACGAAAGATCAAGATCTGTGATAGAAAGGTTACCTCTTGTGATGATGAAACCTTTGATTCCAAATCTATGGATGATCACGAGCGTTGTACGATGAACATCGCCTCTACTCAGTCCACACGAACGACTTCCTTCAGTCACAGTGCTAGCTGATTACGATTGAAGGTTTTGAGTGAGGGAGAGGAAAGATAGAATACGGCCAGGGTTTCAACAACAACCATTGAGCTTCTCCACAAGGGTTCTATTTATAGAACTACTTGTGTGGGCTACAAGCTAAAAAGCCCAACTCAATAATAATATTATTATATTATTATAATAACTATTATTATAATAAATATAATTTTATTATTATTATATTTTATAACTATTATAAAATTAATAATAACTATTATTATATTACATGGTACCTTACCATATTCCGTATTCCATTCAAGTGCACCGTACCTTACGGTGTTCCTTATTTACTTTATCTCTTCTCCAACTGTCCTTATGTGTGTGACCCTGTAGGATTTCGCGACGTTGGTAATTATATTAAATCATGTATTTAACATAATAAATAGTGAGCGGTATCTAGCAACACATCACTGCTACCCAAGTCACAAAATTGTCATGTGATCTGACAAAACCTTTTGTGATAGTACTTGTGTGTACAATTACCCTTTTTCCCCTATGTCTATATTGAACACAAGGCATATACTGTGTCATCCTTGTCCAGTTCAATATTGGGCCCTTAGACATTTATCCTGTTATGCAGGATGGGCAAATTCCATCTAGGCTACTCATGTCCCTCAGCATGCTTTGTGAAGTACCCATCAACTGTCTTTATGATCATCCAGTTACGGACAATGTTTGATCAGCAATAAAGTACTTGACTCTACATCTAGGGTACATAGTAGTTTCAGGTCGAAGGGTGGTATACACCACTATCACCATGAGAGTAACTTATGACACTTTGCATAACATTCTATGTAGTACTCTCATAGTGGGTCAATCCAGTATAAATATTACTCCTAATATTCATACCTATGTCAAGACTTGATAACTCCTTATCCATGATCCATGAGATGTTATCATCAGTCTATCTACATAATAGTCTTAATGCTTTAAGGCTATCCCATTTCACATTAAAGCTCGACTATGGATGCTTTAAGAATAATGTCCTTATGTTTAATGGAATCTCACGATTAAGTCATACTTAATGTTTCATTAAAAGAACTAGCTATTCTAGGGACTTTATCATTTTGGAAAAACAAACATAATAAAGAAATGCCTTAAATAATTCGATACAAGTACCAAAAGTATTGGCCTCTAGGGCTTACACCAACAATCTCCCACTAGCACTAGAGCCAATCAGGCATACCCCTAATACCCATAGATCTAGTATGACCATCATGCTTCAGCTGCGCAAGAGGTTTTGTTAGTGGGTCAGCAATATTGTTAAGTGTAGGTACTCTTTATTTCTTCACATCTCCACGATCTATTATCTCTCGAATGAGATGATAACGCCTAAGTATGTGTTTGGATCGTTGGTGAGATCTAGGCTCCTTAGCTTGTGCGATAGCACCATTGTTATCACAATAGAGATCAATGGGATCCACAATGCTAGGGATTATGCTAGGTTCACTAATGAACTTCTTGATCCAAACAGCGTCCTTCGCTGCATTTGAGGCAGCAATATACTCGGCCTCGGTTGTAGAATCAGCAACTGTTTCTTGCTTTGAACTTTTCCAGCTCACAGCACCACCATTTAGGCAGAACACATAACCAGATTACGATCTAAAGTCATCCTTATCTGCCTGGAAGCTAGCATCGGTGTAACCAATTACCGCGAGCTCTTCCTGACCTCCATATATCAAGAATGAGTCCTTAGTCCTTCTCAAGTACTTAAGGATATTCTTGACAGCTACCCAGTGAGCATCACCAGGATCAGATTGGTACCTACTCGTTGCACTTAAAGCATACGAGACATCTGGTCGAGTACATAACATGGCATACATGATAGATCCTATTGCATATGCATATGGAATCTTATTCATGCTACCCCTTTCTTTCTTTGTTGAAGGGGATTGTGTTTTTGATAGACATAGGCCATGTTGCATAGGTATGAATCCTTTCTTAGAATCATGCATATTAAAGCGTCTCAACACTTTGTCTATGTATGTACTCTGACTTAGACCAAGCAGTTTTTATGATCTATCTCTATAGATCCTGATTCCTAATATATATAGGCTGCTTCACCAAGGTCCTTTATAGAAAAGCATTTCCCTAACCAAGCTTTTACTTGTTGCAAGGTAGGGATATCGTTTCCAATGAGTAATATGTCATCTACATATAATACCAGGAAAATAATTATGCTCCCACTAACCTTCTTGTAGACACAAGGCTCATCTTCATTCTTTATGAATCCATATTGTTTTACAGTTTCATTAAAACGAAGATTCCAGCTTCTAGAAGCTTGCTTTAATCCGTAGATTGATCGCTGTAACTTGTATATCTTTTGGGCTTCTTCGGGTATGTCAAATCCTTCAGGTTGTGTCATGTAGACATCCTCAAGAAGATTCCTATTAAGGAAAGCAGTCTTGACATCCATCTGCCATATTTCATAATCATGATATGCAGCGATAGCAAGTAAAATCCGAACAGATTTAAGCATTGTAACTGGTGAAAAGGTTTCATCATAGTCTACACCATGAATTTGTTTATAACCTTTAGCAACCAGTCTTGCCTTATAGGTATGTACCTTACCATCCATGTCAGTCTTCTTTTTGAAGACCCACTTGCATCCTATAGGATTAATTCCTATAGGAGGCTCTACCAAGGTCCAAACCTGGTTTGTGTACATGGAATCCATTTCAGATTTCATGGCTTCTAGCCACTTCTCAGACTCAGGACCAATTATGGCCTCTTGATAGGTTACAGGCTCATCTTGATCCATGAGTAATACTTCACCTTGATCATTTATGAGATATCCATATCTCTCTGGTTGGTGACATATCCTGCTCGACCTACGCTGGTCTTGTTCTACTTGAGCAGGTTGCTCTTCCACAACTACTTGTGGTTCCTGTTCTAATTCCTTCATAGGTGTATCAATGCTTTGTGATTCTTGAATTTCTTCAAGCTCTACTTCCCTCCCACTGATTCCTTTAGAAATAAAGTCCCTTTCCAAGAAAACTCCAGTTCGAGCGACAAACACTTTTCCCTCAAAAGGATTGTAGAAGTAATACCCTCTTGTTTCTTTAGGATACCCCACAAATAAGCATTTGTCAGATTTGGGCTCAAGCTTAGTTGAAATTTGTCGTTTTACATAAACTTCACAACCCCAAATCTTCATGTAAGACATATGTGGTTTCTTACCACTCCATATTTCATATGGTGTCTTTTCAACCTTTTAGGATGGAACACAGTTAAGTGTGTAAGCTGCTGTCAGTAGTGCATGTCCCCAAAAGGAGTTGGGAAGATCGGCATGACTCATCATGGATCGGACCATGTCTAACAAGGTTCGATTTCTTCTCTCAGATACACCATTCCATTGTGGTGTTCCAGGAGGAGTGAGTTGGGATAGAATCCCACACTCTTTTAGATGGTCATCAAACTCTAGGCTTAAATATTCATCGCCTCGATCTGATCGAAGAGTTTTAATATTCTTACCTAGTTGGTTTTGTACTTCATTCTTAAATTCCTTGAACTTTTCAAAGGATTCAGATTTGTGTTTCATTAAATAGACATAACCATATCTACTGAAATCATCGGTAAATGTGATGAAGTATTGAAAACCTCCTCTGGCTGGTATGTTCAGTGGTCCACATACGTCAGTGTGTATGAGGGCCAAAAGATCATTAGCCCTTTCACCTTTTCTTGTGAATGGGGACTTCGTCATCTTTCCAATTAAACAAGATCTGCATGTATCATATGATTTGTAATCAAAAGAGTCCAATAGTCCATCTTTATGGAGTTTGGAGATGCGTTTCTCATTTATATGGCCTAAGCGACAATGCAAAAGGTAACTTGGATTTAACTCGTTAGGTTTCATCCTTTTAGTATTAATGTTATAAATTGGCATTTCAAGATCAAGGACATATAATCCATTGCTCATTTGTGCAGTAGCATAGAATATATCATTCAAATAAATAGAGCAACAATTGTTCTTTATTATAAATGAAAAACCAAACTTGTCCAAACAAGAAACGGAAATAATATTCTTGCTAATTGCCGGTACATAATAACAGTTCTCTAACTGAATTATTAAACCACTAGGTAAAGTCAAAACATAAGTTCCTACGGCTAAAGCAGCAACCTTTGCTCCATTTCCAACTCGTAGGACGACTTCACCTTTTGCCAAATCTCTACTCCTTTTTAGTCCCTGTACATTGGTACAAATGTGAGAACCACATCCAGTATCTAATACCCATGATGCAGAAGTAGATAAATTTATTTCTATAACAAAAATACCTGAAGTCGAAGTCACCACTCCATTCTTCTTATCTTCCAGGTACTTTGGGCAGTTTCTCTTCCAATGTCCGGTCTTACCGCAATAGAAGCAAGTGCCCTCCTTTGCTATACCTCCACTAGGCTTCAAAGCAAGGGTAGTATGTTTAGGTTTGGCAACTTCCTTGCCTTTCCATTTACCAACCTGCTTGGTGGGACTTTTGTTCTATTTCTTTCCATTACTGACCATCAGAATGGATTTCCCTTTTGTCTTCAGGTTTTGCTCAGCAGTTCTTAACATGCTTAGAAATTCAGGAAGAGTTTTGTCCATGTCATTCATGTTAAAATTAAGGACAAATTGACCGAAGCTTTCCGACAACAATTGCAGGATCAAATCAGTCGCAAGCTCCTTTTTGAGGGCAAATCCCAATCTTTCAAGATTCTCCACATACCCAATCATCTTGAGTACATGGGGACCTACTGGGGTTCCCTCAGAAAGCTTGGCTTGAAAAAGGGCTTTTGAAATTTCAAACCTTTCATGCCTTGCCTGCTCTTGATAGAGCATTTTCAGATGTTCGATCATATCGAACGCTGCCATGTTTTCATGTTGCTTTTGCAATTCAGAATTCATGGTAGCCAGCATGAGGCAAGCAGTTTCATTGGAATCATCGACATGCTTCTTATAAACATCTCTTTTAGCCTTAGGAGCAGAACTAGGAGGTTCCTCATCAGGAACAGGTGTCTCTAAGACATACAGCTTTCTGTCATGTTTGAGAACAATCCTCAGATTTCGGTGCCAATCCAGAAAATTTGTCCCAAACAATTTTTCCTTATCTAGGATTGTTCGCAAAATGTTATTAGATGTGTTTGTTGTCATGGTAATCTACAAAATGCAATGGAAAAACATAAGTATCATAACATATTCAATTAGGCCTTTAATTAAATATGCTCCCACTATTTTACTCAAACCAAATGACCCTCATTATTTGATTCGAAAAATCCCGTTGGAAGATTTTCTAGTGGATCGAGATCCATATTTCAATTTGTTTTAAGTCAACGTTAGGCTGATTACACAAAACTTAGCTATTTAGGTAGGAACTCCTTCCAATTGTATCCAATACAATTCTCGAATAGTTCAGTTGGGTGAATAACTCCTTATTCCAATCCATCATATGGACAATTCCTAACTCTTGCTTCTAAATGCATATAATCTTATTATATTTTGTTTAGTTAAGTTTGACCCATTATTTTAGAAATTGGATATTACAATTATCCCATCGCACCTTACTAATATGGAACATGCACCTCGCGTTAGGCGAAACCTACAATATTCGATACTAGTCTTGACGAGTTCTAAAACTTGGAAAGCAAAAACTTAATATTTAGTTTTGAGGGATTTTTAATTAGTTTGATCTCACCGGCTTATTTATCATATAAATCGTTCCTCACACATGCATCAACATACATACAATATATTTCAACATACATACATACAAATGAAACAGTTATGGCCCCTAGCGTAATTATTCTCCCAAGCCAATGAGAGAACCTAAGCTAAACCTAATAACGATCTTCACTTCTCCAAGCAAGATCTCCAAGGTTGTCCTTCTTTGTTTTGTAGTCTTCTCTTTCTTTATAATAATACATTACATAAAGGAAACTCATTTTACATACGAGGGAGTGAGATGAGAAAAGAAGTTACATGATGAGAATAAGAGAGAGGCACGACACGCAGGTCGTATTTATAGAATCCAAAGCAAAGAAAAATAAACTAAGGCCATAACTGATCACCATAAGAAAAATAATAAATAAATATTATTATTATTAATTTAAATCTTGTTTATTAAATAAATCATATTAAAATTTTGGCGAATGCATGACCTAAAGCGCAGACTGCATTGACGCAACATTTGCGCCGTCATACTGCTTGTGATGACCGTCACAGTTGCCATGGCGACCGTCACACATCAGCCCATGACGACCGTCACAAAGCTATGGCGACCGTCACACTAACAAAACGCGTGACTTTTGATCGTAGACCTCTTTGACGGCGCAACCCTTGTACCGTCATAAACCTTGATGCAACAATTTCATACCATCAAAACACCATGATCAATAATTCAGTATGATTGATCCGTATGCTATCGCTTCACCATACTAAAGTCGGATTCCGAAGCAGATAACCACAGATCGCTCAATCGAATGATAATCATTACGTGATTTGAACTAACGAAATAAAATAGTATATCCAATATACCATCTTTGCATCAAAGTTAATCATATCACATATGAATTAGATCGATCATATATGTGTAACTTATGGACGATTGACATATCGCTGCTTCACCATACTATTGTCGGATTCCGAAGCATAGTCAATATCAATCATCCAAACCGTACACAATTTGATGCCAAAAAATTCAATATCTGGATTTGATTTAATTTTTACGTGTTTTAATCCAATTAAAACAAAAATGACAGAAAATAAACAATTAGCAAACTCATGGTTTCGTAAGTGGCTCTGATACCACTGAAGGGAAATTTGCGATCTAAACGCAGCGGAAAACAAAAATTTCCCTTTAGAGATCTTTACGAAAGATCATGATCTGTGATAGAAAGGTTACCTCTTGTGGCGATGAAACCTTTGATTCCAAATCTATGGATGGTCACGAGCGTTGTACGATGAACAACGCCTCTACTCAGTTCACACGAACAGCTTCCTTCAGTCACAGTGCTAGCTGATTACGATTGAAGGTTTTGAGTGAGGGAGAGGAAAGATAGAATACAACCAGGGTTTCAACAACAACCATTGAGCTTCTGCACAAGGGTTCTATTTATAGAACTACTTGTGTGGGCTACAAGCTAAAAAGCCCAACTCAATAATAATATTATTATATTATTATAATAACTATTATTATAATAAATATAATTTTATTATTATTATATTTTATAACTATTATAAAATTAATAATAACTATTTTTATATTACATGGTACCTTACCATATTCCGTATTCCATTCAAGTGCACCGTACCTTACGGTGTTCCTTATTTACTCTATCTCTTCTCCAACTGTCCTTATGTGCGTGTCCCTGTAGGATTTCGCGACGTTGGCAATTATATTAAATCATGTATTTAACATAATAAACAGTGAGCGGTATCTAGCAACACATCACTGCTACCCAAGTCACAAAATTGTCATGTGATCTGACAAAACCTTTTGTGATAGTACTTGTGTGTACAATTACCCTTTTGCCCCTATGTCTATATTGAACACAAGGCATATACTGTGTCATCCTTGTCCAGTTCAATATTGGGCCCTTATACATTTATCCTATTATGCAGGATGGGCAAATTCCATCTAGGCTACTCATGTCCCTCAACATGCTTTGTGAAGTACCCATCAACTGTCTTTATGATCATCCAGTTACGGACAATGTTTGATCAGCAATAAAGTACTTGACTCTACATCTAGGGTACATAGTAGTTTCAGGTCGAAGGGTGGTATACACCACTATCACCATGAGAGTAACTTATGACACGTTGCATAACATTCTATGTAGTACTCTCATAGTGGGTCAATCCAGTATAAATATTACTCCTAATATTCATACCTATGTCAAGACTTGATAACTCCTTATCCATGATCCATGAGATGTTATCATCAGTCTATCTACATAATAGTCTTAATGCTTTAAGGCTATCCCATTTCACATTAAAGCTCGACTATGGATGCTTTAAGAATAGTGTCCTTATGTTTAATGGAATCTCATGATTAAGTCATACTTAATGTTTCATTAAACGAACTAGCTATTCTAGGGACTTTATCATTTTGGAAAAACAAACATAATAAAGAAATGCCTTAAATAATTTGATACAAGTACCAAAAGTATTTGCCTCTAGGGCTTACACCAACAGTTTGCTAGGTTTTCACAAATAACAACATTAGTTGCACAAATTGTTCATACAAATATTCATCTGTTATCATCAAAACTTAGAGATAATATTGCAGAACCAAATATTGTTCTCACAATATCCCCCTTTTTGATGATGACAAAACTATATATTTTGATGACACAAATTTTATATATATAACACAGGGAAAATGAAAAGGTTTTTAGGATAACTTATCCTTTTTATGAAGTGCTCCCCCTGAGTATTAGATTAAGGTTCTTGCTTGGGCTCCCCCTGACTTCATTAACCTTTTGAGTCTTTCTTCATCATCAGAATTCTGAGTTATCTGCACAGAGAAAAAAATACAGAAAAACAATCTAATAGAGATGGTGGATTTATCTGTTAGCATTTAAGCAGCATTGGTTTTTGGAGAATGACTATAGGATCAAAATTATCACATTCATATACTTTCTCCCCCTTTTTGTCATGAATCAAAATGATAAACATAGGGTAGTCCAAGGGTGAAAAACACAGAACTAAAACTTAAAAGAAAAACAGAGGTTTATTTGCTGTCAGAGGACAGTTTGTCCCAGATTTTCTTCATCATGATCTGAAGATTTTCATTGACAGTCTCTTGCTTGTCGAAACTTTCTCTGAAGTTCTTCTGTTCAGTTTTGATTTCATCAACGGCGTCTCCCAGACGCTTGATAACAGGATCAGAGGTGGAAGTAATCATAGCACTTTCTTTAGCTCTTTCAGCCTCTGCAGCTTCTTGTGCCTTTCTAGCAGCTTGCTCTTCTGCTTCTTTAGCAGCCTTTTCTTCTGTTTCTTTCTGCTTAGCAGCTAAGAACTTGAGTACTCTGACTCTTGCTTCAGCTTCTTCTCTCTCCTTAGCTTTTGCTAGTTCACTAGTTATGGTTGTGTTTGAGAAACTTACAATTCTTGTAAGTTCCATGTCCAGCCATTTTTGAAAACTTTGACAGGCACTCTCAAGTTCCATGAGCTTTGTGCTTGTACAAAGTTCCGCTCTTAACTTAGCAAACTTCTCAAGTGCTTTGTCATGAAATTGACTTGTACATTCTTCAAGGGATGTTGGAGGTGGAGCATTGTAGATAACCAGAGCGAGATTAGATTCAGCAGAGTTAGTTTCTGGTGGTGTTTGCTGAGATAAGTCAATCTCAGTAGCAGCCGATTCAGGTGGTTGTTGTTGATCGTTAGGAGAGATTACTTCTAGATTGTCAGAGTTCATGAGGTTTTCAGGTAAGACAATTTCTAGAGATTCATAGGAGGTTCCCTCAGAACTAGATTCAGTATTGGGAGCTTGAGATTCAGAGATTTGATTAGTTGGTTCTAGTTCATTTGGCTGAATTGTTGAGGTAGTTGTTGTTGAAATATGGGTAAAAACAATCTCAGACAGGATTGGGGTAGTTATTGATGGATTGTTGGTTGATTGATCAGTGGTTGGTAAAGGAATAGAGAAAGATGGAGGTTTAAACCTTACTTGTGGAATGGAGGTAGAGGTGATTGATGAAGATGGTGCAGCAACAGATGGATTTGCATCAACTTTATTGATTTTCTCAAGAAGAAAGGCTTCTTTTATGGAGATTTCAGTTTCATGCTTTTTCTTCTTTTTACACTCCGCATCCTCTTCAGCAAGCTTCTTCTTACTTCTGGTAATATGCTTTGACTGAGGGACAACTTCTTCAACTCTAGATTCTGCTTCTCTCATTATGGCAATGTAAAAGGTTATTGCTGTTGGATTATCTTCTTTGCGGTAGAATGGATAGTTTTCCACTGGATTCCTGATATTTTTCACCGTGTCGGGAGAAATAGGTGTTGGTTTCACCTCTACACTTGCAATCATCTTCATATGTTTAAGATTTACAGCATTGAAAGCTTCTCCAACTTTTTCATTCAGATATTCAGTGAACATTGCTTCCTTGGTCAGATAATCCACTAATCCATATTCAACCAGAATGTCAGAGATCAGCCTTCCAAAAGGGATGTAGTTAATAATCTTCTTTTCTGGTGAGGCCGTTGTTCTTGTTTTGCGCACCATATCCCTTAAATAGTAGAACAGGATGGAGGGAAGGCACATTTTCTCATGTTTGTGCAAGTAGTACAACATGTGTTTTTGATTTGCGTTGGCAAAATCTGTAGCACTCTTTGCCGGTCTTGGATTGATGCATCCAAGAATGATCTTGTGCCAGATCCTTAGGTTGTCACGCGAGTTTTTGCTTTTGTAGTCCGTTGTTCCTGATTGACAGCTTTTGAAGATAGCTTTGTTGATGACTGACTCAGATTTCTCAATTTTTCCGTACACCCTCTTTCCTTCCAAGAACTTCATTCCTAGCAATTCGGAAATAGATCTCTCAGTGATGATAATCTTCTGCTCCAGAACAAAAGATACCACATGGAATTTGTCTGTATCTGCATGTCTCCAGAATTCTTTCACTAGATCATCAAAGCATGGACCTCTTAGTCTATCAAAGTAATTCTTCCATTCTTAAGCACCCAATTGATCAATTAGGTTAAACCCATTATCAGAGAGGTTGTTGAAATCAACATCTAGCTCTTTTAGAACAGTTAGATCGTTTGCTTGTGTCACACATGTCACAGAGCGAGTTTTCTGGGTGACATGGTTTGCATCAATTGAGGGAAGATTTAATGGATCTGAAACAAGTGGTTTAGCCGTTGAGAGAGTAGTAGTGGGTGTGATGGATGAGGATGGTAGTTCCTGGGAGATTTGAACAATATCTTGTTGATGAGTGTTCATCCTTATGGTGGTAAGAAGGAATGAGGATTGAACTTTGAGTTGATTTTGAGGGAGTGATAGATAGAGAGAGAAATAGATGAGAGTCGATTAAGTTTTTAGGGTTTGTAAGAGAGAGAAAAAAAAATTCTTGAGGGTTTAAAGGACAGATACATTCTTGAGGGGATAAGCTAATAAATGTGATAAAGTTGAGTCAATCTCGAGAGAAATGCTGTTCGTTTAATTTGAATAGTTAAAGTGACTTAATTTTATCACGTGCAAAAATAATTTTCCGAAAATATGTCATGTCACATAATTATCAGAACTTGAGATGCGTTAAGAAAATGGTTCTGATGATTTGAAAAATACTTTTTTTCTGACTAAACACATGCGGTTCTGAAAATGTTTTATTCTGAACAGTACTTCATATTCAGGTGTTTTAAAATGATTAGAAATCTATCTTTAGCTAAGGGTTTTGTGAAAATGTCAGCCCACTGATGGTCTGTATCAATGAATTTTAAGCATAGACTTCCCTTCTGAACATAGTCCCTAATAAAGTGATGTTTTATTTCAATGTGTTTAGCCCTAAAATGCAAAATTGGATTTTTACTTAAGCAGATAGTAGCAGTATTATCACAGAAGATAGGAATGTTACTCTCATATATCTGATAGTTTTCCAGCTGATTTTTCACCCATAGCATTTGAGTGCTGCATAGAGAGGTTGATATGTATTCTGCTTCAGCTGTTGAGAGAGCAATAGTGGATTATCTCTTGCTTGACCATGAGATTAGGTTGCTTCCTAAGAACTGACAGTTCCCCGATGTGCTCTTTCTTTCTAATCTGTCTCCGGCATAATCTGCATCGCAGTAACCAGAAAGAGTATACTCTGATGTTTTCTTATACATCAGGCCAAGGTTAGTTGTTCCTTTCAGATACCTTAGAATTCGCTTGACAACAGTTAAATGTGATTCTCTTGGATCTGATTGGAATCTAGCACATAGATGTACACTGAATAATATGTCAGGTCTAGAAGCAATTAGATATAAGAGAGAACCTATCATACCACGATAGAGTTTTTGACAAACCTTAACTCCCGTTTCTTCCTTTCCCATGACACACGTTGGATGCATTGGTGTTTTAGCAATGTTGCAATCCGTCATATTGAACTTCTTCAGAAGTTCTTTTGTGTACTTGGTTTGATGGATGTAAGTGGCATCTGATCTTTGATCAATCTGAATTCCAAGGAAGAACTTCAGTTTTCCCATGAGGCTCATTTCAAATTCGGCCTGCATTAACTTTGAAAATTCTTGACATAGAGAAGAGTTAGCAGAACCAAAAATAATGTCATCAACATAGATTTGAACAATGAGAATGTCATTCTTATATGTCTTGCAGAAAAGAGTTGTGTCAACCTTTCCTTTGGTGAAATTGTTTTCTAGTAAAAACTTGCTCAATGTTTCATACCAAGCTCTGGGAGCTTGTTTTAAACCATAGAGTGATTTTTTAAGTTTAAAAACAAAGTCTGATTTTTCTGAATTTTCAAAACCAGGAGGTTGTTTGACATAAACTTCTTCTGATATATAACCATTTAAGAATGCACTCTTATCATCCATTTGATATAGAGTGATGTCATGATTTGCTGAAAAGGATATTAGCAAACGTATTGCTTCAAGTCTTAAAACTGGAGCAAATGTTTCGTTGTAGTCAATTCCTTCTTGTTGACTGTATCCTTGAGCAACAAGTCGTGCTTTGTTTCTGACAACTTCTCCCTTTTCATTTAGCTTGTTCCTAAATACCCACTTGGTTCCTATTACATGAACATTCTTGGGTTTAGGAACTAGATCCCAAACATCGTTTTTGGAGAACTGGTTGAGTTCTTCTTCCATAGCCAGAACCCAGTCTTTGTCCATGAGGGCTTCTTCAATTGTAGCTGGTTCTATCAATGATACTAGTCCTACAAGTGTTTCTTCTGATGGTCTAAAGGCTGATCTGGTTCTGATAGGAGCATCTTTGTTACCCAGAATTAGTTCCTCAGGATGTGATGTGGACAGTCTTCTTCTTCGTTGAGATGGGGTATTTGGAGTTACTTCAGTGGTTTCTTGTGTAGGATCTTGCTGTTCTTTAACTTCATCTGTCTTTTCCTTAGGTTCGGAGAATCTGATTTCCAAATCTGCAAGTTTCTCAACTAGCTCTGACTTTTTTGAGTCAGGCTTGTCATTGAATCTAACATGAATATATTCCTCCACAATTCTTGATTCTGTGTTGTAAACTCTGTAGCCTTTCGAGCGTTCAGAGTATGCCAACAACAAACACTTCTGTGCTTTGGAATCAAACTTGCTAAAATTCTCTTTAGTGTTAAGCATAAAACAGACACATCCAAATGGATGAAAATAAGAGATGTTGTGTAATTTATTCTTCCACAGTTCATATGGAGTTTTATTCAAGATAGGTCTTATAGAGATTCTATTTTGAATATAACATGCTGTGTTAATTGGTTCTTCCCAGAAGTGCTTAGCTATGTCAGTTTCTTGGATCATGGTGCGAGCCATTTCTTGTAAAGTTCGATTCTTTCTTTCTACAACTCCGTTTTGTTGTGGAGTTCCAGGGCAAGAAAAATCGTGAGATATTCCATGTGAATAAAAAAGTTCTTCAAAGTTTTTATTTTCAAATTCTCCACCATGATCAGTTCTGACTCTGACTATTTTACAATTTTTCTCATTTTGTACTTGAGTGCAGAAGGAAGCAAACACAGAATGTGATTCATCCTTGTGTTTTAAGAATTTTACCCGTGTCCATCTGCTGTAGTCATCAACGATGACTAGTCCATATTTCTTACCATTGAGAGAGGCCGTTTTTACAGGGCCAAACAGATCAATGTGAAGAAGTTCCAACGGTCTAGAGGTAGAAACAACATTTTTTAGTTTTGAAAGAGGTTTTTGAAAACTTTCCTTTCTGACATGCTTCACAAAGAGCGTCTGACGAATATTTCAGATTTGGCAAGCCTCTAACAAGACCAAGCCTGTTAAGCTGAGAGATTCTTCTTAGACTGACATGGCCAAGACGTCTGTGCCAGACCCATTGCTCTTCGTTTACAGAAAGAAGACATTTTACATTTTGATGTTTTAAATTAGATAACTTAATTTTGTAAGTGTTGTTTTTCCTCTTTCCTTTGAATAGGACAAATCCATCCTTCTGACTTACAGCTTTACAAGACGTTTGATTAAAAATGAGATCATAGCCACTGTCGCTAAGTTGACTTATTGACAACAAATTATGCATTAGACCTTCTACTAATAGAACATTCTTAATGGAAGGAAGCTTACCATTTCCAACAGTTCCGGAGCCAATGATTCTTCCTTTCTGATTTCCTCCGAAACCGACGACGCTTCCAGGTTTAAGTTTCAGATCTTGGAACATAAGCCTTTCTCCCGTCATGTGTCGCGAGCACCCACTGTCCAGGTACCATGACTGGTGTTTCAATGGAGCTATTAAGGATATTTGCAACATAGATTATCTTGTTTTTAGGTTCCCATTTTGTGGGTCCTTTCACATTAGTTCTTCTAAAGGTTCTGTTCCCTTTAGATTTCTGTATGTTAGTGAAACGATGTGGAGTTTGTGCATAGTGTTCGTGTTTAGGATATTTTCTTAGTGTGTGTGTTTGTGTAATCCCAGTGTTTGAGCCTTTTGGTTCTGAATGCTTAAGGCCAGTACCAGAGGGAATAAATTGTTTGAATAGAGGTATTCTTTTGATGTTTATGGTTTCATCATACGGTTGAGATGGTCCTGAATATCCTAGACCTCTACTGCCATTTCTACTGACTCCATAGATTAGTGAAGCCATTTTGCTTCTATCTACGCTTTTGGCAAGAAAATTTTTAAATGTGTTATCATATTTGTCTTCTTTACTAGTGTTAGTTGAGTTTGAAACAATTTCTTCTTCTAACTTAGATAATTTACATTTCAGGACAGTGTTTGAATTTTCTAAGACAAATATTTTCTCATTTTGTTCAGAAATGGTTTTCTTGTTTTTAGTAAGATCATCTGAAGAAACTATAAACTCTTTTTCAAGATTTTGAATTTACTTTGAAGGTTTTGATATCTTTTTATAAGTTCAGTTAATCCTAATTCAAGTTCAGATCGTGATAAGGAGGAAAGTACCTCTCTTTCATCGTCGGAGTCTGATAGTTCTTCCTCTGACGAGTCACTTCTGGTTTCTGCCATGAAAACCATGTTGACCCAACCTTCATCTGCATCATCTTCAGATTCCGAATCATCCCAGGTTTCCATGAGACCCTTTTTGGTTTTCCTAGGTCTTTCTTCTTTCTTGGCCTTTGGACAGTCATATTTGAGATGTCCAGGTTCTTTGCATTCAAAGCACGTAATATCTTTTCCATAGTTTCTTCTTTGACCAGATGTAGATTCGAATCTTCTCCTTGGTCCTTTGAACTTGTTCCTTCTGTATTTCCAAAGTTGACTTATCTTTCTTGATATGAGTGATATATCATCTTCTTCTGAATCTTCTTCAGATTCTTCCATTTCTTCTTCTGCCTGATACGCCTTCTTCTTTTCTGGCTTTTCCTTTAGTGCAATGGATTTGTTTTTCTTCTAAGGTCCATCTCCTTGAAGCTCTATTTCATGACTTCTTAAAGAACTGATAAGTTCTTCAAGACTGATATTATTCAAATCCTTTGCAAGTTTCAAGGCAGTCACCATTGGTCTCCATTTTTCTGGAAGACTTCTGATGATTTTCTTGACATGATCAGCAGTAGAATAGTCTTTGTTCAGAACTCTGTGTC
Organism: Lathyrus tuberosus; assembly: GCA_022829125.1. Lineage (NCBI taxonomy): Eukaryota > Viridiplantae > Streptophyta > Magnoliopsida > Fabales > Fabaceae > Lathyrus > Lathyrus tuberosus. The sequence goes on from JALAZF010000002.1 coordinate 40,687,638, forward strand.
CGGCAACAAGAATTTGAAACCTTGAGAACATGGTTTCAACAGACTCATCTTCTTCCATTTTTAAGACTTCGTACTTTTGGATTAGCGCAAGAGCCTTCGTCTCCTTGACTTGAGCATTTCCTTCGTGAGTCATACGAAGAGAGTCAAAGATGGACTTTGCAGTTTCTTTGTTTGTGATTTTCTCATACTCGGTATAAGAGATTGTGTTCAACAAAATGGTTCTTGCTTTGTGATGATTTTTTTAAGTTTTCTTCTGAGCATCTGTAAACTCACTTCTTTCAATCTTTTTACATACAGAATCTACATGATGACTATAGCCATCAAGGACTAGATCATATAGATCTAGATCAAATGATAAGAAATAACTTTCAATTCTATCTTTCCAATAATCAAACTTTTCGCCATCAAAGATAGGAGGTTTTGCAGTGTAAGATTCTCTTTCAATAACATTTGTTTCAGAAGTTGTTGGTGGTGGTGTAGTCATTGTTTTTCACACTTGGATCGATACTGAACACTGTTAAGTGCTTGATAAAAATTCAATCTTTTTATCACCTCAGAACCGGAGCTCTGATGCCAATTGAAGGTGTGAAAAACGCAAGAAAAGGGGATTTGAATTGGTTTTTCAAAATAATTATTTCTTTTAAATAAATTTCTTGTTAAAACTTTTACCCTTTTATAGAGAACAACAACTTAGTTAAACAAAGAGATAAACACGTTATGTTTATACTAGTTCACTTGAGAATCTCTCAAGTTAATCTAGTCCACCCGCCAAGGTGATTTCGCCTCTCTCAACGAGGTCTTAATCCACTATTCAACAAAATAGTACACTGCACGAGCTACACAGCTGGTGACTAACAACAACCTCTAGAACTCACACGTTCTAGACTTCTCAAGTAATCCAACCACACAGGTCTTACTTAAGGCACAACCTCTAAGACACACGTCCTAGACTTCTCAAGAGATCTGGTCACTAAGACTCTCTTAAGGAATACAACTTTTACTTCAAATACAATGGGTTTACAGAGAATTGCTTCTTATCAAGCTGATAATGTAAACAAGTTTTTAGACTAAGAATGACTTAAGAAAGAATAGAGTTAGAAAGTATTGTCGTTGTTCGCATGTGTGTCTTTCTTCAAGTCTTTGAGCTTCCTTTTATAGCCGAGTGAAAAGAGCCATTGAGATAGAATCATGAAGGCTAGGTAGGCTTACGGCCATAAGCGTGAGGACAGGTACAAAATCTTCTGCATGTTGCGCGTCCTGTCTGTGTCAGATTATCTAGTTTGTATTTCGCACAGTCTTCAAGAATATTAATGTTGTAATGTGGTACAACTGTACAGTGTGGCAGGTTTTATTGGATTCTCAATGTCAGAGGCTTTTTGTGAGCGTGAGTAAGAAGGGAAAACATTGCTCTGTTCTTGAGATTATCAAGTCTTCGAATCATCAGCTCTGCGCTTCCAGAATCTTCAGAACTTGTCTTTAGAACCTTGTTCTCTTAATCCACTTTCTTTATGTCTTCAGAGGCTTCTGATAATATTTGATTGAAGCATGAGAGTCGACTTTGGGTAGGTCTTCAGAACCTTGATCGAAAATTGTGAGGCTTCAGCATCTGGACTTCGTTCCATCAGAACCCTTGTCTTTTGATCTTCAGAATTCATTCTCTTTTCCTTTCGTATCAGAGTTATGTGAATCTTGTCTTATCTTCGAATTGAGTTCAGTTCTTCGAAGCATCTTTCATTAAGCATTGCGCCAATTCACGGAAGCAGAACCTGTTTGCTAGGTTCTCACAAATAACAACATTAGTTGCACAAAATTGTTCATACAAATATTCATCTGTTATCATCAAAACTTAGAGATAATATTGCATAACCAAATCTTGTTCTCACAGTTCCCGTTGAGTACAACGGACATGAGGGGGTGCGCGAACCTTCCCCTCACGTAACCGACTCCCGAACCCGGAATGTGGTTGCGACGATCATGTTCTTACCCCTCCTTAAAGGTTTTCTCGATATTTTCCTTTCCCTCTTTTGGGATAAATAAAGTTCAGTGGCGACTCTGTCGAACCGTTCCGCGCCTTTCGCGCGAGGGTCGTGTCTTCGATGAATTTTCAAGGTGCGACAACTGGCGACTCTGCTGGGGACTTTGCTCTATGCAAGAGAGAGTCGAGCCTATCTTGATTCGAATCGTTAGCTCGTTAGTTTCGTTTGCATGTTTTCTTCTCGCTTGTTTACTTATTTACTTGCATTCTTATTTCCTTATCTATGTTACCTTTTGTGGCATTGTTGGGATGTTCTGACATTGGGAACTTTGTGAGATGGCTCTACACCCGAGTCGAGAAAAGCCCTAGGATTAGGATGGTGGTTGTGTAGTGTAGGCTTGGATGGTCTCTTCCGCATGAGTTGAAGCAAAAACCCCGCTTGGAGTAGATTCCCTTGGAGATATTATTGTTGTGGTGAATCTTTGCCATGGCGGTAATATTTTTGAGGTGAGTCGTTGATCCCAAGGACCATTAACCTATTTATCCATGGTGGTTGGTAGTGTTAACTCCTTATGGGTTAATGCGAACGCCACAATCAGATGAGATCCCTCGAACGTATTACTTCCTGACAGTAATATTTTCGACCTCGGTCTAGGATTCTGAGAACCCTACTTAGAGCCCGTGTGTCGATGGTTGTGTAGTGGACGCCTCCGAGGAGTCTTTCTCGTGGGGAAAGAAACGAAGACCTCACCTAGACGAGATTATTTCGAGGATATTATAGTCGGATGTCTCTTCGTCTTGGTTATAGTGTGTCGAAATATAACTCTAGGCACCTACCCATTTTAGAAACCTACCCACGGGCTTTCTTTGATCCGAGTTGTCGTTCTTGACCCGTCATCTCCAGCCAACCTCAGAACGGTTTAAAGTTGTTTGATCCTGCGATTCTGGATCTTGCATCTTACATTGCATCTCATGTCATTGCATTGCATTGCATCTGTTATGCTTCTTGCATTGCATTTTCAACCTCAGAATCTCACTTCAACTTCCTTCCTTCTCTAGTAAATCAAGCTGATTCCTCGACACCAGTACGCAACTTGAGCCAACACTAGACGAAAAATGGAGTAGATTCAACAAGAGCAAGCCGCCTTCAGAGAAGAATTAGACTCTATAAAGGGAAAGATCGACCAGATTCTCGAAGCCATCATGATGGCCAGAAAAGAAGAAGAACTGCGTGAAGTCGCTGCTGCCAACAACAATGTGCCCGTTCAAGGATCGACCTCAAGTCTCTCTGTTCCTATTCCCAATCCAATCACTTATGGGATACCAATGAGCTTCATTTCTGCTGCTGAAGGAGCCACTTCTCAACCATTTCCAACATCTGAAGTTACTGTTGAAGCTATTCCGCAAGCCCAACCTGTTGTCACTCAGATTCCTATCCCTCATGCAGAAGAAAATCTGCTAGATCAGTATGATGAGGTCTAGAACTATCATGCTGCCATCCCAATTGTCAATCCTACTGCTGCTCAGGATTCTGAAGCCATCAAAATGTGTCGTGATCTAGCTAAGAAACTCCGAGTCATGGAGGGGCACAACTCAACTTCTTTGAATGCTCTAGAAATGTGCTTGGTGCTAGATGTTGTCATTCCTCCCAAGTTCAAGGTGCCAGAATTCTCAAAGTACAAAGGTCTCAGCTGTCCTAACATCCACTTGAAGATGTACTGCCGCAAAATGGCTGCCTATGCCAGAGATGAAAAGCTGATGATCCATTACTTCCAAGACAGCTTGTCTGGAGCATCTCTTGAATGGTATATGCAGCTGGAGCATAGTAATGTGCGTACTTGGGATGAGCTAGCTGATGCATTCGTCAAGCAATACAAATACAACACTGACCTTGCTCCGAACCATACTCAACTTCAGAGTATGGTTCAAAAGGACAACAAATCCTTTAAGGAGTACGCACAACGCTGGAGAGAGCTAGCCGCAGAAGTGCATCCACCTCTGGTTGACCGTGAACTGATTGACATCTTCATGGGTACCTTGCAAGGCCAGTACTACGAGAAGCTAATTGGTAGTGTTTCTGCTGGATTCTCTGACTTGGTGATTGTCGGTGAGTGAATTGAAGAGGGTCTGAAGAGCGGAATAATCCAAGGAGGTTCTAGCAGTCAGTCTCAAGCCAAGAAGCCTTTCAATGAATACAAAAAGAAGGAAGGCGAAACAAATTCCGTCTCTGCTCAGAAAGGGCAAGCTCAACAAGCTCCCCCTCCAATACCTTTTCAAATGCCATACTTCCAGTACCCGTATATTGCTGCTGCACAATATGCTCCAATGGCTTATCATACAACTGTTCAAGCTCCAATGCCTCAGCAACAGGCTCCTCAGTATCCTCCTCAGAATCAACAACAGCAAGCTGCTCAGCAACAGCGTCAGCCTAATCAACAGAGGACAAGGAGGCCAAATAGAGACTTTGATCAGCTACTGACGTCATATGCTCAGATCTTTTCTCAATTTATGGAGAAGAGGGCCATTACTCCTAGAGACCTAGCTCATCCAACTGTCATCCCTCCAGATTATGATGCTAATGCTCATTGCGAGTATCATAAGGGCGCTCCAGGACACCAGATCGAGGACTGCATAGCTTTCAAGCATAAAGTTCAAGACCTGATTGATTTGAAGTTTCTCACATTCAATGGGAGGGCTCCAAACATCATCAAAAACCCGTTGCCACCGCCAAACTAGTGCCACCATCAAGTCAAGTCAAATCAAGTCAAGTTCAGTCCCCGAAGAAGGCAGTCATATTGCCATCCTATCATTTGCATTCTTGTATTTTGTCTTTATTTGTTTAAGTGATGTATGCTTTGAACATTGCCTGTCGTATGTGGTTTTCTTAATGTATTGACTATGCATGTTTTGAATCAGTTATGTCGTATTCACTCATTTTCACTCATCACAGACACATTTATTTCCACTTCACTCTATTTATCAACTGCCGTTTAGCAATGATTGGAGGGAGGATGATGACATCGAAATACCCATAATTGCAAAATGTATGCTTTAGGACAAAATCCGCCGATGATGTACAAACATTGTTTCAACCCCCCAAACACTGGAGAGACAAGGAGTTAATCCCTAGTTAACCACTTCGAGCCAAGAAGTGGCAGTTTCCTTTGGATATTCAAACCCTTACACTCAATCTGGGGCAAGGTAGTGTTCATTTAACCCAATTACGCACTTAAATCACAAAGCAAAATTCCACAAGACATGACGGTTGTTCATCAATAACCATGACTTGGTAGTCACAATCATCCAACAAAACCAAAAACAAAAAATCAAAAGCCTGCTAAGTCGAGCACCTCAAAAGAGACTTAGGAAAAAATAAAGGCTACCTTGATGGACTCGAAAAGCAAAATCAGTCCATGCAAAAGATAGGGATTAAAAGCAAAAAACAAAAGAGGCCCTCAGATCCTCAACAAAAATAAAATAAGATTCAGTGGCCACCATGTCAAAATCCAAAAGCTCACTGACATTCATCAAAAACAAAATAAAGGTGAATGCCATTTCAAGCATACCATGAACCGTCAAACCTCTTGGAATACAAACATGTGCAGATTTAACTGAACGTAGGACTGGAGATCATCACGAAGAAGGGGTGGGTACAAACCAAGTCTTGAGCCTTATATCCTTTGTTTCATAAACTGTGAACCAGACCACGTTACAACCCTTGAAAAACCTAATTGAGGCGAGGTTTATTCTGAAAGTATACTATTGCAAGGTTGCGTAAACTGACTCCCCACATATTTGCTAATCTTCAGCAATAGTGTCATTCTCCTTGCTATATCTTCCACCACATTGGAAAAATCAGCACAACGTCTGGACTAACGGTCCATTTGTCTCACACTATCATGACACTCCAATAAACGACTCTTTTTCAAAACTTGCACGAGCATTGCATTAAGATTACCATTTGTGAATGTGCAATTTTAACTGCAAATCAGTGCTATACATTCAAGACAACTCCAACAAGGGGCAATCGAAGAGGAATTTGAACTTTCAGTGGTGCCAACCCAAAGCAAGACTACCTCAACATAGGGATGGCAGGCAGACCCATACCCGCGGGGTCCACCCGCATCCGATCCCGAGTCAATGGGTGAAAACCCGAGTTGACTGGGTTCGGGTGCCACCCGATATTTCGGGTGCGGGTTTGGGTAGTGTAAAACTCGTGCCCGAAACCCGAAACCACACCCACTATATATATATATATATATATATATATATATATATATTTTTTTTTTTTTTGAGTTTTTGCTACGGGTTTGGGTTTGGGTGAAAAACCCGAACCCAACGGGTGTGGGTGTTATTTTGCCACCCGAATAGCCTTCGGGTTCGAGTTCGGGTTCAGGTGGTGATTTCGGGTGCGGGTTTGGGTATTGTGAAACCCGCACCCAACCCGACCCGTTTCCATCCCTACCTCAACAACTCAATCAGGGGGCAAATCCTTCAACAACTCAATCAGGGGCAAGCTATCTCAAAGCATATCAAAGCTCAGCTTTCTAAAGATCAGACCACTTCAAAACTGGTTAATCAGGGGCAGACCATTGCCATGTTCAGACTGGGGCAAACCTTGTTGCAGAAGGCAAGTTGGACAAGCATACCTTTCCAGACATTAGCAATCATCAAGTTCAGAGCAAAAACACAATCTTCATGAGCTGATCACGTCGCTCTACTTATTCTCAGTTCTCCTGACCGACCAGCACAAAAGCAAGTGATCAAATTCAAGGCTTCGAGAGCATTTTAGTCTACTTCAATCACGGCGTCCTCAACAAACTAAGTGTCGAGGAAATCAATCCCTCCCACCACCCGAAGTCAAATCCGCATTGGCAGCTACCCAAAAGTCCACCATGCTGGCACTTTTACAAAACATATCCAATCACCCGTCTGCAATCATATGCATCATATTCGACATCATAGACATCATATGCATCATACGCATACCCAAAACACCAAATCATACTTCCCCAGCACTTGCATCTCCACGCGTCAGCATTTGCATTTGCATTTCCATTTGTCATGGAGCATCATAACAAAATCAAGCATTCATACATGCGCAAGTCAAGATCCAAGATCAATCTCAAGACTGCAAGAAGATCTCCATCCCAGTCATGGGTGTCATCTTCAAATCCGTGGGCATTCCTCATGAAATTGTTTCAACCTTTTGTTGATCAAAAGCTTAAGACGATCTTCAGCCCAGTCAGGGGCATCTTCCGCAAGTTCATGGGCGTTCCTCATGAAGTTTTCAACCTTTTGTTGACGAAGCTGTGATCTCCAAGCAAGTCAGTGGGCGTTCCTCACTGAGTTGTGTTTCTCAACCTTTTGTTGATGAGGTTGTTACCCTCAAACCAGTCATGGTTTTTCTCTAAACAAATTCAACCTTTCTCAGTGGGCGTTCCTCATTGAGTTGGATCTCTTCAACCTTTTGTTGATGTCTCCAAAAAAAGCTTCACTCATCATATCCCCAACAAACTTGACCTTTTGTCAATTGTCTTACTATCATCCTTTTGGTGGTAGTCAAACCATGTTAATTCGATTTAGCCTGCATCCTTTTGGTGTTGGTAACCCTCAAATAAAAAAAACTTCCTATCATCCTTTTGGTGGTAGTAGCTTGTATTGATCCGTCATCCTTTTGGTGTCGCTGATCCGTAAACCTTTGGTCTGTGTATCATCCTTTTGGTGAAGGACAATCTCAGATATCCAGTGGGTGCCCTATTATCCTTTTGGTAATAGCAGGATTTGACCTCATTTTCATCCTTTTGGTGGAAGGGTCTGTGTGTGTTTACCCTATTATCCTTTTCGTAATAGCATGCTTTAACCTCATTTTCATCCTTTTGGTGGAAGGGTCCATGTGCGTGTGTTACTATCATCCTTCTGGTGATAGGTCTGTCATCCATTTGGTGTCAGATAACTGTGTGTGTGCCTTATTATCCTTTTGGTAATAACAGGCTTTGACCTCATTTTCATCCTTTTGGTGGAAGGGTCTGTGTGCGTGAGTTCTCTATCATCCTTTTAGTGATAGACTCGTCATCCTTTCGGTGTCGGGAATCTGTGGGCTTGCTATTATCCTTTAGTAATAGCGAGTTAGGACCTCATTTTCATCCTTTTGGTGGAAGGGTCGCGTCGTGAGTTCACTATCATCCTGTTGGTGATAGGTCTGTCATCCTTTTGGTGTCAAATATCCTGTGTGTGCCCTATTATCCTTTTGGTAATAGCAGGCTTTGACCTCATTTTCATCCTTTTGGTGGAAGGGTCCGTGTGTGTTTGCCCTATTATCCTTTTGGTAATAGCAGGCTTTGACCTCATTTTCATCCTTTTGGTGGAAGGGTCCATATGCGTGTGTTACTATAATCCTTTTGGTGATAGGTCTGTCATCCTTTTGGTGTCAGACAGCTGTGTGTGTGCCCTATTATCCTTTTGGTAATAGTAGGCTTTGACCTCATTTTCATCCTTTTAGTGGAAGGGTCCGCGTGTGTTTGCCCTATTATCCTTTTGGTAATATCAGGCTTTGACCTCATTTTCATCCTTTTGGTGGAAGGGTCTGTGTGCGTGTGTTTACTATCATCCTTTTGGTGATAGGGTTGTCATCCTTTTGGTGTCAGAAGCTCATGTTATCATCCTTTTGGTGATAACGACCTTTGCAAATTATTTAGTGTCTACTCGACGGTCGACAATGACCACCTGTTTATCCAACTTCCCAAGCATTTTCTTTCTTTTCAGAAAAATTTGTGGTCTTCTTCATATCTAATTGTCTTCTACCTCGAAAGAAACAATGCCACAACAATTCAACTTACTCGGTTTAAGCCAATTAGATAGGGGCATCTGTCATACCCCAAATTTGTCCTACTTATACATTACTTTCATGCGTACATCCACTCACTAACCATATACCTAAAAATTCAAAAATATGCTGCTTCCATTTCCTAATGCCAGTTGCTGCAAGGATGAGTTCAGGCATGAATATCAAGTCAAGGGTGTGTGTTGAAGATCATTTGGTTTTAACCTAATATATTGGTCAGGTGCGATTCTATTTTCAAGATCAATGTTGTGGTGCGCAATTCAAGTAGTGTTTGAGGATTCAATTAGGGTTTGTGACAAGCCAATTCATCTGTGTGTAGGTCAGGTCATCAGGCTATGACTGAAGATGCAACGACTCATCAGGGTTGAGATTGATTCATGGTTTCTTAAGGGAAATTCATAATCATCATCCATTTTTTTCTTAACCATTACCATTTATCCAATCCAAATTATCAATACCCATTTCCATCTTTATCCATTTTTTATCTTAGTCCATTTCAAATCTATGTTCATTATCCATATTTTATCCAAAGTTCATTATCCCTTTCCAAACCAAATTCAATTTAAATTTACAAAAAAATAAAAACAAAAGTAGAGAATTGATTCATGTGGCCCAAATTACAAAATCAAAATATAAATCAAAGCCACATTGATAAAGTCTAAGCCCATGATGCATTACGAAAAGGAAAGCCCAAATCATATTCCAAGACACTAGCTACAATTCTTGAAATCAAAGTACCCGCATGAGTCTTCAGGAAACAATATCTCAACCATCACACAAGTTTCCAGCACAAAATCCACACACTAGCCATGCCATACAATCTCCAAATTTCTCAACAAGCAAAATGAATTCACGCACCAACTTACGAAAACCACTCACTACCATCTTTTTCTGTCAAACCCCGTAGTCGAACTAAGATTGCTCTGATTACTCATTCTCGTCCGAATGAGCATACGTAGGCACAAGATTACGATGATCTTGCCGAGCACCCTATCCTTAAACCACCTCATTTTCCCTTAGCATCTTTTCCCCTTTATCTTACCTTTCTGCATTTATTTTTGAGAAGAAAACAAACAAACTTAGTTAACGAGCATCGCGATTCGAATTAAGAGGTTCCCGTTGAGTATAACGGACGTGAGGGGGTGCACGTACCTTCCCCTCACGTAACCGACTCCCGAACCCAGAATGTGGTTGCGACGACCATGTTCTTACCCCTCCTTAAAGGTTTTCTCGATATTTTCCTTTCCCTCTTTTGGGATAAATAAAGTTCGGTGGCGACTCTGTCGAACCGTTTCGCGCCTTTCGCGCGAGGGTCGTGTCTTGATGAATTTTCGAGGTGCGATAGAAGGTAAAACAGGTCACAGACAACATCACACTACTGATAATAATATTTATTGGTCTTTTAATGTTTCTTTGTCATTTGTATTTCATCTTTGCAAATCCATTATTGATGATTCATGTGTTCCAAACTTTTCATTTCATGCTTGCATATCAATTGTGTGATCTAAATCTTCATCTAAATACACGTAAACAAAACATAATGTGGAACATTCTATTCTGATACGTTTCAGAAATGTATCTCCATAAAATTTATAGAGATGCATCTCCAGAATATTCTAATATTCAATCAGAATTTGATACGTCCAGAGATGCATCTTTAGAATTAGAGGGCATTTTAGTATTTTCGTGTGGTGTGTAAGTAACCCATAAAATACATTAAGATTTTTTTATTAATTTTAAAAAACTATATTAAATTGGACCATCTCATAAGAGATTCGAGTCAAAATACATGATGGAGCTGCCTCTAACAAAATATTAACAATTGTTGTTACTTAATTCAATAGTTACTAACTATGGAAGGTATTAGTTTTGAGATAGACTATAAATAGTTTATGCACACTATGTATTCTAATCAATTATTATTGAATACATTTCACTATTCTCATTTTTATCTCTTAATTTCTTCAATCTTTCTTTTCTTGACGTGTAAGCAAGAGATGAGTAGTGGTAATGTTCTTTCAAACACACTTCGTATACTTGATGACAAGAATTTAGTAGGATGACATAAGAGATGAAGGTTTTGTTTACTTATCAAAATATATATGAGGTGGATGCTAATGTTGGGTCATGAAGGACGCATCCATATTGGGTCAAGAGCAATCACCAAATGAGAGAGATATTACATATTCACACAAAATCTTAGGGGAATGCACATTACACCTTTATGTATGCATCCCACGCTCTTGAAAATCCAAAAATATCACTCATGTGTTCGGAGATGCATTTTCAAACGCACCAAAAATCACTCCAACATCACTTTTATGTGATACACCACAATTTGAACAAAGTATGGTCCAAAGATGCATCTCCGTATGATATTTAGGTGTATCTGGATATGCATCTCCAAAATATCCTCGAAAGTCCTTTAATAGGTGTTATAAGCATGTTAATTGCAAAGGGGAATTATTTTGGAGATGCATCTCAGGAAACCCCCATAAATCATTTCAGAGTAGCACCATTGTCACAATATTGTATTTTTAAGGACAAATTATATTAAAATAAAATCAAAGTAAAATTAAGATAAATTAAAGTTAAATAAATGTAAAAAGTTATACATTAATCCAAAAAATCAAGACCATACATAACATTTGTCTGAATATACAAAAAATAATACATCAAAACGTAAACTAATGGGTATGTCTAACCCCCTGCATTCTTCTCCATCTATACTGCACGACATTTTGTAACTCGACAATCATGTACTCCACAAGGGCCAATTTGGGACTACCATCCTCAAAGAGTCTTGCCTCTATGCCTGCTCTACCTATCTCCACAACACGCCGATAGACCGTCGACACACTCTTGGTATGGTCATCCCTAGCCTCAAGTACCTCTTGATTATATGGCATATGTGGTCTTCCAGAAGTGTCTAATGTCATGATAGAGTTTGACACCCTATAGAACTATGTAATGTAGCAGTCTGCATAAGCCCAGTGTACAAGGGTTGATACCCTGTAATACTTCTTTGGTACCAAGTGACTCTCGAAATCATCCAACATTGCACTAAAATCTTTGCGGAAAATGCCAGGAGGAGCAGTCTCATAGGGATATCTCAGAATAATATGCAAGTAGCCAAACTACTAAATCACTCGCTCAGGCAGATAAGGAAACATAAGAGATTACCCACATGTCAGCCATATGGAGTATAAGAAAATGATATCAAAATGATGTGTCTCGCGATGACCCTCGTATGGACACAAGAAAACCTAATCTGGTACATGATGGTCAATATAAACTCCGAATGGCTCGACCCCACTATTCCCCTTGTACAGAACAAATGCGGCAACACGTGGCCAGTCCTCAGTGTAGCTAGGCACAACTTCTCACCAGGTGATGCGAGGGAAGTAGGAGATGATCCATCTCTGAAAATGGTCCAGATACAATATTAATAACAAGTGTAACAAATGAATTATGAAAATTAGTAGTAATAATAAATTATCGTAAGCATCGTGCAACTCTGTGTCATCTGCTTTGTCTTCCAAAGACAATCCTCACCCAACTTCAAGTACAGGTAGACTAAACAGGCGCCCCCTAGTTGTACTCGTGAATCACAATCAGGTCGATGAAGTACTTAAGGTAAACCACATCGACATAGGTTGCAATTTTTCCATAAACATGGACATGCCAACCAGGAACAAGAGGTAACACCCCAATACACACTGTAGGTGGTACTCAACCTGTACATCATCGTCACTTCAACATCCAAGGCCTCCTGCAAATGGTCTTTATAAAGATTTTCCAAAAAAGATTAAGTCTCGCATAAACACCTCTTGTGTCAGAGGCCTCATGTGCGGCCTTAATAAGGTCAACCCCCATATGAGTAACCATCATATCGACAACTTCCTCTAACCCGATCCTTCTGTGGTCGAGTAATCTCACCCTGATGGGAAGATGTAGGAGGCATGAGATGTCATCCAAGGTGATGGTTATATTTCTTATAGGAAGGTGGAAATATGACGTATTAGAATGCCACCACTATACTAAAGCCGCCTGTATGCCGTGTGTTGTACCCCAAATTTTACCCTTTAGATGTCATATCATCTTGCATAGACATTTAGGATCAATCATATATGCACTATTTAACTAACCCATATCTCGCAGTTTGTTTTTCTTATGTTTGAAATTAGGGTTTACACTGAGAAATTCAAGGCCTCCTAAGGTATCCTCTGACTCCATGCAATCATCACAAAGGTTCACTAGTTGTGTGGAACCAAGATCTCAAGACTTTGAATCAAGTCAAGTCAACAAAAGGATCACCAGACCAAAGTATGAAATTAGGGTTTTAACCTAAGGAATCACTGAAGAATTTTGCCCTATCAAGTCAAGATTTGCTTGGTTCATCAACCATTTGAGTTACCTACATCCAAGAGGTCTCACTCAATAAGAATTCAAGGTCATCTGGCTCTCATCATGATTAGTTTAAACCACAGTTTCACCCTGCCTCCAAATTAGGGTTTCTACTAGAACATATGGATCTTTGGTCTTGATTTTCATCAAGAGGTGCCTTCAAACCCTAAACCATGTCTCCATGAGTTAGTAAACATCCCTAAAGGTCTTCTATGAGCTTTAGATGTGAAGAAATAAGCCAGATCACCAAGGTTTGTCCCAATGCAGTCACATTCAAAATTAGGGTTTTGCCTGAAACTCTGATCTTTGGGGATTTTGAACCAAATGAAACCTCCAATTCCTCAACTCACCATAATATGTCTTATGAGTGATTCAAAGTATCAAGATCAAGTTTCAAAAGGTTTCTAGCAAAGGAAGTAAGATTTTGGTCATAAAACTTTTCATAGGTGAAATTTCCCTCTCTTGTGCAAATTTGAAATGATCATAACTTCCAAACCACACATCCAATTTGAGTGACCCAAAGCCCAAATGGAAGCTTTTTCCAAGATATTCAAAGTGTTAAATATGACGTTTCTCCAAAAAATGCATGGTTTGTGAGTTATGAAGCTTGGAAGCCAAACTGGCCCAAGACTTCGTGAAAATTCAGCACTTTTTGCCTTAATAAACAACCAACTTTAACCTTATTTTTCGCTAAGTTCCCTTGTGATTCAGAACTTGGGTCCAACATGAAAGTTGTAGACGGCATTGAGGGCTCTCCAAAAAGTACTAGAACTCCTCAAACCCTTGAGCGAGCTGAGAGATACGGAGCTTGGAAGATAGGGGTTCATTTCTTGAATTTTAAACAACCAATTTGTACATAATGATACAAAACCACTTCTAATCACCAAGACTTCCATTTTTCTATTGTTTGAAGACTAGATTAGGGTGATTAGAACCTCTTCCACATTTCCTTGCAAGTGGTAACATTAAAATAACATTAGTTATGCAAAGGTAAGGCAAGTTGATCAAGAGGTGAGATAAACTTTTCAAGGGAGGAAAGTATTGTTTATTCCTTGAGCCTCTCACCAATCACTTCACACCAACTTGGTTCAGATGTTCAGAAGATATTAGAAGATTGTGGTTCAGCAAGTGTAAGGCTTCACACGAGGGAAGAAGGGTAATGTTGGCATAATGTGTATTTTGGTCATACTCTGAGTTCTTGGCCTTTTCCTATAAATAGCAAGACTTTCCACTCAGTTTTCACCAACATTTCACTTAAGAAAATCAGAACAAAGCTCTAATGTTCTAGCTAAAGATGTTGAAGAAGTGTTAAAAAGAGAGGAAGGAGCAAGGTTGCTGCAAGGAGAGGAAAGTTGTTTGTTAAAGTGCAGCTGCTTCACTAGGTATTCATATCTTCTCTTTTATTTTTCCATGCCATGACCATAATTACATGAATGTCTATAATGTTATCATGTTGAGTATGGACATTGAATATTTATTATCTGTTAATGATTTGGAAAATATTATGTTTGGAACTATTTTTTTTATCTGCCTATCCATTTCCTGGTAGTGTGAGTTAGTACAATAGGAAGCTGGTATGGAACTTGGCTAGCAATGATAGTTGAGTCTGTTATCATCAATGTTGTTTGTTATATTGTAATCTTTTGATGTTATAAACAAGTTATTTGCTTCTTTTCACACTGCATGTTATTAATATTTGGGGGCTCAAAGGCTTTTTATCTCTTGGAGTGATAGAAGTCACTCTCAGATCAGCCACTGTGTGACTAAACCAAAACACGAATCACTTTGTTTAGATGTATATTTGAAGTAAGGCCATGAGGAAGGTAAATCTATCATCTGTGAATAACCTGTCCTTATGCTCATTTTCTTATGAGCCATACATTCCCTTATTTGGTTAGAAATGACATCATTTGTAACTTCTCAATTTGTATTGCTTTGTGCTAAGTTAGGATAGTGTCCATGATAGGCTCAGTTTAAGTGATATGAGAAGTCTTAGGATAAAGTCATACTTATGACTGTTTGTTTTTATTTTCTTTTTTTGATAACCTCCAGTGCCATGCTTTAAAATAGCATGATTTTGATGGCATAGTATTACTGCTTTGCATTTAGTTCATTAGGCATTGATTTGAAACTAGTGATGTTCTTTTTTTGTACCATTGGTGTTAAAGATTTGTTACCATCATGATTCTATAAGTTGGTCCTGTCTTTAAACCAGTTGTGGGATGATAATATGGGATCTCATGTATTGCTTTTGGTACTGTCAGTTTTAGATAATGCAAAGATCCACATCCTTACTTCAGTTTATGTTCAGGCCATCTTTATGATACTAGGCTGGTTGTAGGTGTTTGAATGTTTTTTTTGTCACGACTTGGGTATGTTCTTCATTAATGATAAACCTGCATACCTAAGCTTTGGATTGGTATGAGTGTTTCAACCAATTTCACATGTAGTTTGTTTTCTTCTCATTTGAGTCAGGTAACTATATGAATAACCTTAATGTTTGTGGCCCTACCAAATGTCTTGGGTTTATGAGTGTTTGTATCTTAGTGTCACCTTAATGTTTGCTAATTCAAATGTGTTTTCACTTTAAATCCATAAACTGAAAAGTATTAGTTATGCTCTTGCTCATATCCTCTCTTAAATCATCATGATACCATGTTTCTTGTTTGTATTGCATTTGAACTGAATGGCCATGCGAATGGTAGTTTCAAGCTCATGCGATACTTCATGTACCACCAGCTTTTGATGGTGTAATGTTCATATCCTTATACTGTCAAGAACTCATTTGTATGTGTTTAGCGTGCTTGAACATTTAAAAATGTTCATTTTGAAAACGACATAAAGATCTTTGGTTGAGTTTTCATTAGCGTGACAAAGTCTGTTCTTTTTACTAACTTACGAATCCCTGCTTCTAAAAAGACATGAATCTGTCAGCATGCCTATGTATGAGGACTGCCTTCTAATTATCAGTCCATGGCTTGTTGAAGCAATGCAGTAGGTACTCTCTCTCATAATCCCATGTTCTGAGATAACCAGGGACTTGTTGTTACCATGTTTGTGTCATATGCTTAACTCATTTAAGTGTCATGAATAATTGGCATTTAAAACTTTTGAATGTTCCTTTTAAACTACTGGTATTACAAAATCTTTTGCTCTCATGCTGTTAATAGTGGAAACTATGATTTCATGTTCTAATACATTTGTTTCATTTCATTGCTTCATGTTTGCATCTCTTGTTTCGGTCTGAAAATATGATGATTGCATTAAGAGCACATTGTTTTGTACTAAGGTAGAATTTGTCTTGGTTCACATTTTCCTTGAAACTCACAGGTATATACTGTCATGTTTATCATACATCCATTTAGAACTTAAACCTGAACCATGTATCATCTAATAACCCTTTGCCCTCTTCATACTTTGACCTGGCGCTTTACTTCATGAATATAGACGAGAGATGTTTGTTAGGTCAGTGGCTTTTCTTTAGTTCTGAGACTTTGTAAGAGCATATGTGGGTAATGTCTTGAGGCCTGTGTTAACTTAGTATAGGTTTAGAACTTTGTTTGAGTCTTTGTTGGCATAAGGATAGCAGAAGAAGAAAGAATGATATGAGGGAACCTTCCAGTTTGCTTTAGCTAGAGGCTATGTCAGTAGCAAAAACATTGTTGTTAGGTCTCCAACTCTATGTTTATGTTGTGTTGCTAAAGGCTCATTTTTGTTCTGCTATATGAGTTCTATAAGTTGGTGTTTTGATTCATTAAAATTGATTAAGATCTGATGGAGATAATGATGGAACAAGGATGATAAACCACTTGCTGTTGCTACTTTGTTGTTTTTCTTTGCAACAAACACATAATTTGTTGCATGTTTGCATGGAGAAGTGAAACGGTGGCAGTATGTGATAGGACAGGTGTTAACTTTGTCGTTTAGTGTTTAAAATCCAGGTGACCGGTTGATGATGGTTGCAGCGCGTTATATGCAACGTTTTTCATGTCTCTCTTTGAAGCTAGCATTTCATTTTTATTGAATGGTTTAAATATTACTGAGGGCGGCTCATACAATGGATGTATGGCCACCCTAGTGGCGAGAAGGGCGCTCTGTAACCTTGGGGCATGGGGTTCGAATCCCCCTTACCCCAGTCCCCTTTTATTGTATTTTCTCCTTCTTTTTCTGTTATGATGTGGAATTGGGCCTAACAAATTACTCTTGACTTAGCAAAGCTAGCTCATACGAAGGTAACTTAGAGAAAAGGCAAATTTGGCAAGTTTCCATTTCTGACCATACCTCATGCCCTCAACCTTTCCTATAAATAGGGCATTGTTCTACACTCCAAAACACACCAGAATCGCCCCTAGAAAAGGCTGATTGCTCTCTCTAATCTCTCATTCACATGTTCTTGCAAATTTTCAAGAACTCCCCAAACACTAGTTTCACTCGTGCATTTCTTCTCTAACTCTACAAACCATCTCTAAACACCTTGTAGAGAAGTTTCAAACACTTAAACCCTAACTATAACACTCCTACCACCATCTTCCATTTTTGAGTTTCAACTTGCACAAAGGATCGGGTTGCATTATCCAAACACTTTCCAAAGCTTCTAAGCATCTGCATCTTCTCTCCAAGGATCAACAAGGTCCCAGAAGTTGGCTTTTCTCATCTGCAAGTGCTATAGAAGAAGCCTTGGGCTTTCTCCAAGAGGTA
Organism: Lathyrus tuberosus; assembly: GCA_022829125.1. Lineage (NCBI taxonomy): Eukaryota > Viridiplantae > Streptophyta > Magnoliopsida > Fabales > Fabaceae > Lathyrus > Lathyrus tuberosus. The sequence goes on from JALAZF010000002.1 coordinate 40,705,562, forward strand.
AGGTTCCTACCTCTGAAACTCACATATTCATGCATTGTTCTGTTGCTGTTTGAATGTAAAAATGTAATGTGTTCATTGCTTTGTAATTCTGAATACATGCTTGCCTTGTTTGATCTGAATATTGCATGTTATGGCTTGCTGAAACTTTGAAATATTGCACTGTTGTGTGTTGATTTATGAATCATTTAATTGTTATTTATAAAAGGTAATGTCATATTGTTGTTCCTCGTAAAAAGTACTACAATTTTGATCTTTATTTCATGAGGAATGGTTGAGGGAAGAGTGAGATACATTGGCTAGAAAATATGGCCATGGTTGTTGTTGTTGTTAGGGCACGAGAGAGAAGAGAACGGGGGAAGAAGAAGAAGTAGTGTGACCCCTAGTCCGTCCAGTGTGGCGCTGAGGTGGCCGTTTGAATGTGTTCTTAAAATAAAAATAATTGAAGGTAATATATGTTTGGATGAGAGCGTAGCACTGTTGGTTCATGGAGGAGGTTTGTGTGTATTGGTGAGCGAAGGGTCTGGGGTTCGAATCCTCCTCGCCCCAAACATTTTTCCTTTTTATTTTTCCCATTTGAGACACTTGTTTTGTTATTTTATTGAATGTTCGCCTCTTGTATTCACAATGCGCTCTTGGTTCAATTGGCAAGGCTTTTGAGCCCTAAGCCCCAGGGCGTGATTTCAAGTACCATGTGTGATATTTCCATTTCTTTTTATTACTTGTTTCTTTTATTTTATTTTATGGTTTATACCTTTATATTCAAATGCTCATAACTTGCTCATTTTTTACTCTTTCTGATCCATTCTTTTTGCAAAATGTTCCTTAATGTGTCTATTTTATGATGGTGAAAAGGAATTGGTGAAAATTATTATTTTTTGAAACATTTATTAATGTTGAAAGTGAAATGCTTTTTAGGGTTTCATAAAAACATCTTGGTTTCTCTTGATTTCTTTACCATGTTTCTTGTTCATATTGATAAAATGAGACCTAATGCATGTTGTTCAAACCTTGTATGATGTTGTGACATTATGTACCTTTGTTTCACCTTTGTTCCTTGATGTGTAAATGTGGTGTTACATGTGAATACTTTTGTGAATATCCTTTGAAATACCATGAGATCTCTTTAGATCATTTGCCTTGTAACATGAGTTTGTTTGATCAAATATGTGACATGTTTATGTCTTGAATCTTTGAATACCATATTTAAAGGGTTTATATGTCTTGGATTGTTATCTTTAAAATACATGAACCTTAAGTTGTTATCACTCATCATGTTTGATAGCTCCTTTGACATTTACTCCCCATGAAGTGTTTTGGTCATTACCCTGCTCATGTTTTCATCTTGTTTATGATATTTGTTTATCTTGAGAACTTCATTAAGTCTTATCCAAGTGAGGCTAGCTTTTTAGCTATCTTCCTTAACCCTCATTATTCCCCTCCTTCCAAAGGAAATACTCTCTATTGACTTTAAAGTCATAGATAGCTTATGTACCATCTTGGTCTCCTTAGAGCCATCCTCTATTCTCATTAGGATCCACCCTTAGTTCACATTAGAACCCTTCTCCCTCTAGAGTTCTACAAATCTACTTGAGTACTATCCTAATAGTATTTTCCTTCACCCTTGGTCTACTTAGAACCATTTCTCCCTAGAGTTCTCCAACTCTATTTGAGTACTATCCTCATAGTCACTCTCTTCTTCTTTGGCCTCCTTAGAGCCATTTACCTTTTAACATTAGAAATAGGCTGGAGTTCCTCAACTCTATGTAATTCTCATCATCATGAGTATTCACTTACCCTTTATAACTTAGACTTAGAGAGTTCTTTAACTCTACATGAGTACCATACTCATCCCCCTTGGAACTTTGGCCATAGTCAATGGTTCCTCACCCTTAGTTAGGTGAACTACAGTTGCTCTGATTCTTTAGTCAGGATACGTAGGCACAAGATGCGACGTCTTGGCGAGCATACTTAGTGTACATACCCCTAGGTCTTCACCTTACCCTTAGAAGATTTCCTTAGCAAGCAAGCATAACATAACACACACAAACAAGAGGTTCCTGTAGAGTACTACAGATACTTAGGGTGCTAATACCTTCCCTTAGTATAACCAACCCCCGATCCCCGATCTCTTAGCTGTGTTTTCACATGGCGCAAAAGGTTTTTCTTTCGATCTTTACCCTTTCCTTTGGATAAATCAAAGCTCGATGGTGAATTTCAAAGATGTGTGATTCCAGTTAATTAATAGCTTGATATCCGATTCTCACCGCAACAGAAATGGCGACTTCACTGGGGATTTTTAGGTGGGTTAAGCCCACCTTGTTTGTGCTTATATGTTATTTATATTTTTTTTTGCCTATATGTTTGTACATATCTGTATATATGTATACCTATTTTTTGGATTCTTCTGTTTGGCAGGGTGTTACTATTGAGTGGTGAGATAAGTCCTAGCCCAGACTTGAGTACACTTATTATAGGACGATGGTATATTCAAGGAGGCTTTGAGGGAGTCGATTCCTGAAAAATTTAACTTGAGACACCATCACTCAGTTGAGGCCCTCTTGAGAGTCTAGTCATGTTGAACGAGTCTATTCGTGAAAACGTGCTTCTCTCGACCTAGGTGCCCTTGATATTGAGAACCGTAGTTACCTCTAACCCCACTTGGCCTTTTTAGGATATAGTGTGAGGACTATGAGGGAGTCTATTCCCGAATTGGTTGCTACGCGATACTACACTCAGACGAGATTCTCTTGAAAATATTATTGACTACCTGTCATACCCCAAATTTTGACCACTAAGATTTCCAATCATTGTGCAAATCATCATCACAATATGGATGAACAATCATGCCTCATCAATCTCCTCAGAGATGTTTGAGCATTCGCCACAATCAAGAATTAGGGTTTCAAGCCCTCTTAGAGCCTTAGACCAAAGATCAATCAAGAAATGACATGATCTTCAACTTGTCTAACCTATCAAACACCCAAAATGGATCAAGAGGACTCCCACATCAGGAATCAAGCACAAAGTTGTAGCATTCCAAGTGGATCCAGCCTCAAGATCGCCAGTGTCACCAAATTAGGGTTTTGGCCGACTGGGGCCTCCAGATGAAAATTTTCCTCTGGGCATGAACCAATGCTTCACAATATAACTTAAGATACTCCAAGGGACCTCATAAACCTAATCATCAAGTCAATTTAGCCTCAGGGGATGCATTCACCAAAAATCAGGAATTAGGGTTTCTTGACCTAATTCACCCCTAAGTTGACTTTTGGGCCAAAACATGAGCCAACACCTCAAGAGATGATTTGAGGGTCTCCAATAAACCACATGGATACATTTACAACAATGGATTGATCCAAGAAGCTTGATCCACAAGTTTCAATTTCATCTGGACCACAATTAGGGTTTTGAGGAAAAAGTCAACTGTACCTTTGACTTTTAACTCAGACACGCTCCAAAAGCTTGGGACATGATTCAATAAACCCCATAAAACCTATGGAAAATATCCATCAAGTTTGATTTAGTTCAAGGACTTGATTTCATTAAGGATCACACAGTTTGGAATTCATCTAGTAAAAAGTCAACTGTGCATAAAAGTCAAAGTTTGACTTTTTGAGATTTTTCATAATTATGGTTCCTTAACCCCAAAATGATGTTAATGTGTGATTGGAATCATCATTCATCAAGAAAAATCAAAGAAAGTGGGATAACTTGTAAAAGGGATAACCATAAAAACTTAGAATTTTTCTAAGTTATGAAATAAAGCGGCTAGGGTGCCAACTTCCAAGGATCATAACTTGAGATCCAAACAACCATTTTTGCTGGTCCAAAGATGGATTTGTAGCTCTCATGGCATACTTCAAAAGTGTCAACTACACCTCATTCCAATTCTCCATGGTTTTTTAGTTATGGAGTGATCAAAATGGCTGAAAACATGAAATGTCACTTTTTCCAACACTTAGTGAAATTTTCACTAAGTCAGAATCTGTCTTGCTTTTTTTTCAAAATGTGGGGGAATTTTTCACTTGGATCCAAAAAGTGTCAAAACAAACTATGTTCACACATGTGTTGTGTCACATGAGGGCTTTCCAAAATGTCCAAGAACTCCATCAAACTCCACCTGAGCTAGGATTATGACAGCTGCAACATGCCTTGCTGCAAATTGTCTTGGCAAGGCAGATTTGTGCATAAAGGCACGATTTGTTCAAATTGTGCAATTCCAAGCATGCTTATCCATCTTCACACCCCAAGGGGGAACAACCAAGGGACAAGCGCTGATCCATCAGCCTCCCAAGTCCAAGATTCCCAAAGTAGCATGCCAAACCCTAAAAAGCCTAAAAGAGGCCAAGACTCCAATTTTGTTTCCAAGCATTCAATGGATGCACTAAGGTGGCATGAACTGAGCCATTTCCAATTGAATGAGTCAAGGATAAGCTCTAAACCAAAGAACCATAGGCTTGCGCTCTAACCTCTAGTCAATGGCTAGAGGAGACTTAAGATTCCAAAGTGATGCAATTGGACAATGAGCTGCTGCAGTTGCCATTCACTATTGCTTGCAAAACAAACTTGCTCTACTATAAATAGAGCTCATTTGTGCTCAGTTTGAGTACACCAAAGCACTACAACACTTGCTTTCCTCAAAATCTCTTTCTCTAGGCAAAAATACCTTCTTTTGCAAGGTAACTCTGAGTTTTTGAGTTAGAGAGCATTTCCATCACAACTCATGATCCAAACACATCCAATATGTCACATCTAAGCTGTCCAAACTTTCATAAGTGATCTGTAACACCAAAATCACAAAGTCCCCTCTCAAAACCTCAAAATTGGACTTTTTTTGCATTTTTCAAGCCATGTCTTGATTCAGTCACTTTCAAAACTAGATAAGACCTCAATCACACTCCAAATATCATCCTTGAACTGTCCCAAATGGTTCCCCACATCTGGAACACCATTTGAGAGAGTTGCCATATTGGTTACTTTTTCCCCTTTTGCAAGAAAGAGCTCAAACTTGTTCTTGAGGATTCCAGTTGATTCTAACCATTCTAAAAGCTTCTAAGGGGTCATTTGAGAGTGTCCAAAGCATCAAATTGTGTCTGGAACAAAGCACTTGACAGATTGCCCAAAAAGCTCCTAAAGAGGTAAGCATCACAACTTGAACTCTTTGAAATATGCATTACTTTGAAATCCACTGATCATGCACATCTCATACATGTTATATATGTTGTGTTTGAACCAATTCATCATGTAATTCATGCCTGTAACAAGAGATAGCATAGAAAATGCAAATCATGGCCTATTTTAAAACCACTATTGGGTTTTTCAATAGGAGTCTCATCTGAAAAAACCACCACCACCATTTGATTCCTTGTGAAATTTTAGGCAGGATAGACCTAAATTTTGTCCGAATCCATGGAGAAATGAGAAAGTTACAAGCTTCACGTTTTTGGCCAAAACCTTGCCTTGCCTTGGCCAGACACAAAAAAAAGGCATGCCTCATATATTCATGGAGTGGTTTTGATATACAGATGTATCACCACCCCAGTGGTAGAGAGCGCGCGCTGCATCCAAGAGGTATGGGGTTCGAATCCCCCTCGCCCCAGATCCTATTTTTTTTTATCATTTTTTCCACTTTTCATTATTTTTTCATGTTATTTTTTTTATGATTTGGAAAATTAATAACTCTCTCAATTTTAATTATTTTTTATTGGTTCTTTTTGCAAAAAATCACAAAAATGTTGAAATATTTTATTCCAGAAAAAAAACCAGATTTATATTATTTATTCAATATAGTTGGTATTTTTGTAAATAAATTCATTTTTATTGTTTTTAAACCTTTTAAAAATGAATATTCATCTTGAAAATCAAAATCAAATGAGTTTTAATTCATCTTGTGGTTAAATATCATTTTTCAAACCTTAACCAAAAATCACAAGTTGTTTATTCAAACTTATTTGGTATCTTTTTCATTTTAATTAATTTTCTTGGAATAATTACTTTAAAAAATGATGAAATTAGGGTTTTTGTTGATTTTCACCCTAGCAGACTTTTTCAAAACACTCATGGGCCTCTTGAGAGAGTGTAAGACCCAACCCTTTGAAAATAGAAAACCATTTGGGCCTCGGTCATCGTATAAGACCCATTGTGTTTTCAAACCTCGGCGCGATCGCCATTTTCCAAACAATTAACTTTGGGCCTCTCCTCGAGCTATAAGTCCCATTCTTTTTCTTAAAATACACTTTTGGACCTCTAATAGAGTGTAAGACCCAACCCCCTTTTTTTGTAAATGAACATTTTTGGGCCTCACATATTGTATAAGTCCCTCTGTGTATTTTCAAAACAATGGCGCGATCGTCGCCTCTTCAAAATCAACTGGGCATCTCCCTGAGTTGTAAGACCCATCTCCTGTACAAAAATAAACTTCGGGCCTCTAATAGAGTGTAAGACCCAAATCCCCGGTGGACCAAAACTTTTTGGGCCTCAGTCGTTGTATAAGTCCCGATACGATATTCGAAACAACAATGCAATTACTGTTAAAATTTGGGCCTCTCCCTGAGCTGTAAGCCCCGATCTCTGTTCAAATTACTTTCTCCTTTGATTTTGAATCCAAATGTATAGTTGCTATCAAAACTTTCTTTAATTTCTTTAAACAACTAACAAAACAGCATGGAAGCTCTACAACGGGTAAGTGTTTATCCGCTTTCTTTTATACATTTTCATATACATAACTGTATTGTGGGAAGCTGCGCATGGTTAGTCTTCTTTCATACCTTTTAAAACTCGTCATATATCAAATGTATATATACTAGTATAGTTATTTAGAGTTTTCCCCAGCAACTAGGTCTAGAACTAGGTAAAGCCCTGTTGGTCACTCAAATACAAACAAAACAAGATCCCCCGCAGGATTCCAGATACAGTCTTCCCTGCTCTTGGAGTTAAATAATATGGAACAAAGAGAAAGGTAGCATTCTCGGTGAACCTTTTCTCAGACTGTCACCCCTAGAAATTGTCAAAGAAACTCTACTCCCCAGAGATGATCTTTTCTCCGTGAATGGCATCTATTGAGTTTCTTCCAAACCCTCGAACTTTCCTGGAATGATCTCTTCTAAGTGAATTGCATTTCTTGAACTTCTCTTGGTTTGGGGACCCACAGGCTTCCTAAAAGCATTCCTGCCTCCTCTTGGGCTTTGTACAAGGACCCTTCCGGCTTCTTAGAAGTTCTCATGCCTTCTCTTGGGCTTAATACAAGGACCCTCATGACCTCTTAAAGATATAAGACATGACTTAGTCATCCTTTGCTAGAGCAGTCTTTCTAGTGTCAAACCTCAAGCCACTTTAGGGTTGATTCTCATCCCTTAAGGCCCTTGCCCTCTTTTGGGCATTCTACAAAAGATAAAACTCTTCAACACTAGTAGACTTGGACAGTCTAAACCCCCCTTGGGTCTCAAAGACATTCTAAAGTTCTTTTCAAACATAGAAAGAAAAACACCGATCACTCTAGATAAATCTCCAACAGAAACCCAGTCTCTCTCGTGAGAGTTCCCCCACCCTTGGGCCTGCCTATGGATCTAATCCTCAGCAGTAAGATAGCCTCCTCTTAGGCTTTGTATAATGATCCTTCCTCAGCAAATTCAGCCTCCTCTTGGGCTTTGTACAATAATTCTCCCCTAGCGGAGCTAACCTTTTCAGACCCTCTTGTTGAGTCCATCACTTTTTAAGACTCTCTTGTTGAGTCAATACCCTTTTAGCCACAATCTCGGGCTTCGTACGAGACATCAAATCACTCTCTTGTTGAGTATAAAAAACTCTCTTATTGGGTCAATCTCCTTTTAGCCTCAATCTCGGGCTTTATACGAGACAGTAAATTACTCTCTTGTTGAGTATAAAAGATTCTCTTATTGGGTCAATCTCCTTTTAGCCTCAATCTTGGGCTTCGTACGAGATAGAAAATCACTCTCTCGTTGAGTATAAAAGACTCTCTTGTTGAGTCAATCAACTTTCAGACTCTCTTGTTGGGTCAATCACCTTTGCAAGACTCTCTTGTTGAGTCAACTCTTTTTAGCCTCCGTCTTGGGCCTTGTACAAGACATATAAAAACCCTCTCTTGTTTAGTCAGTCTTGTCTAGCCTCCTCTTAGGCTTCGTATAAAGAAATCCATAGCTGAGTCAATCAACCTTTTAGCATCAAATTTGTGCTTTGATCAAAGCACACGAACATCCACAGTTCCTCTTTAGAGATGACAAATTCTCTCTCAGCCAATACCATTTAGCTTCATATCTTGGGCTTTGAACAAGATACAAATCCCCTTTAGCTTCATGTCTTGGCCTTTGAACAAGACACCAAAACATCTTTTTCCTCCCATAGAATAGGAGGAACTACGATTGCTCTGATTTCCCTGTTTCTTTAAACGGGAATACGTAGGCATAAGATTGCGAAATATTAGCGAGCATACCAATAAAAAACTCTAGGTCCAGTACCTTCATACTAATAAAAAAACTCTAGGTCCAGTACCTTCATACACCAGTCAGAAAAATTTTAAATACAATATCCTCCCAAAAGCCTCATAGACATTCTATTCTTAAGCCAAATAACCTAAGAGAGACCCACGATTTAGATAGCATCTGTAAACCAACAGCCATATGTTTAAACTCAGTATGCAAGCAAGGTTAATTGGAGACATCTATTTCCCTTCCTTAATCAGCTTCACAGGATAAAAAATGAATCGATCTGTAGCACCCCAAAGCGATAGTGATTCGAAACCACAAAAACCGTGCTACAGAAGAATGGCGACCAGAGTGGGAGCAACACAGTTCTCCCATCTTTTAGATAGAATCCCTTAAGTTTAGAAGGTACCATGGTAAATGGAGATTCTGCTGGGGAGTCATTGACTGTTAGGATCATAGGACTAGAGGTGTAGGATGTTAGGACAAATATATATACTGCTTTTCGTAATTGATATTCGTGCTTATTTTTCTGCTAATGGGAATGCGTGTGATGCCACATCTGGAAAGATTGAGTATACACCTAAGATAAGTGATGGCACTAGACTGGTAATCTTACAGGGAGTAACTCCCAAATAAGAGGTCCCGGTCGACCATCGAATCAGTGGAGATGCCCTTTGCGGATTTAATGCCTATACGACTTTGGTTGTTGAAAATAGATTGTTCGATTGGGTTATCCGAGAAGCTGAGGATTTTAGTAGACTGAAACCATGTTACTATTTTGTAGTGCGGAAGCTATCAGAAATAGTTGTCATGCGATACTACCCTCATTTGAGATTACTCTAAGATACTACAGCTCGCTCGGGTGATTCCAGCCTGCTGTTGTTATCCCAAGAGGGGTCAGTGATTTTGAGGACAGGTACAAAAAATCACCAGTATAAACCTTTGGGGATGGGTAGAGCCTTGACTTCATGACACTGGACCTTTGACCCCATGTTTTTTCTATGTTTTTGTGTGCTGCATTCATGCATTCATTTCATTAAAAAAAACATTAAACAAAGGAAATTTTCTCTTCTAGTCTCTCTTTTTCAAATTAAACTAAGACAATGATTTCAAATGTCAGATAAAGAGATTACGTTATGGATTTCGGTAGAAGGAGGACTCACAAGTACACCTTCAAGGTTCCAAAACTAGAGGATTTGAGAGGTTTGGCAAGGATAATCACTAACCCTGATGCTTTCAGAGCTAAGTACGGAGGACTGCTGTCTCTGTTAAGGGTCCATGTAATTGAAGGAATATTGGCTACGCTCATTCAGTTCTATGATCTGGTCTATCACTGCTTCATATTCCCGGATTATCAACTAGCACCAACGCTGGAGGAGTACTCTCACCTGACTGATTTACACATCACTGACCAAGCTCCCTTTTCTGGACTGGAAGAAATTCCAAAAGATCAAACTATTTCAAGAGTAATCTATTTGGACGAGTCATAAGTCAGGACTCACATGACCACTAAGGGTGGAATCCAAGGTTTGCCAACCCAGTTTTTGATAAAGAAATCCCTGCACTTTGCTAGTATAGGGAACGTGGCCGCTTTCGAGAGCATCTTTGTTTTGCTCACCTACGGGTTATTTTTGTTTCCCAACATCGATAACTTCGTAGATACCAATGCCATTAAGATATTTCTGATTGGAAACCCTGTACCAACCTTGCTTGCAGATGCTTATCATTCTGTATATTTAAGGAATTTGTACAACGGAGGAATGATCACATGCTGTGTACCCCTGCTGTACAAATGGTTCATTTCCCACTTGCCCAAGTTTGCTGCATTTTGGGATCCTAAGAATACTTTGCGTTGGTCGCAGAGAATCATGTCTCTTACCAACTCTGACAGAATCAGAATCATTGACCATTGTGGAAACTTCCCCAACGTACCCCTCATAGGAACTAAAGAAGGAATCAATTATCATCCAGTGTTAGTTCGTCGTCAATTTGGATACCCGACGAGGCATGTCCCGCGTAATGCTCATCTGGAAGGTCTTTTCTTCAAGGAAGGAGAAAATGACAGAGCACTAAAGATGAAAATAGTGCATGCCTGGAAACATGTTCACATGAAAGGAAGAGAGTCTTTAGGAAAAATGGACTGTGTGTCGGTGGAGCCTTATCTTCACTGGGTACAAACTAGAGCTCTCAAACTGAGGATGCCTTACCCTCGTCAGGAAGTTCTTCCGTTAAGGGACCTTGTCCTTTATTTTATGTCTGATACGAAAAAACTTCAGGTTACTCTCAACATAGTTCAACAGGAGAAGAAGTCTTGGAAAAACAAGTACCGTATTCTCAATGTGAAGTGTAAGAAAATACAACAATTGTTAAAAGAAAAGGATGCTTTGATCGGGATTTTAGAGCAACACGGTGTAGAAAATCAGGATGACCAAAGGAATTTGCTCGCTCTTTTCACTTGGCAAAGGAATGACAACTCGACAACGGATCAAGAGCCCCGGTCAAAGAAAAGAAAAATACCAGAACCAACACCTGAGCCCTCCCCAGAGAGGACTCAGGATCCATTAGCTTAGACATTTCCTTTTATAGCACTATGTAAATTATTGTATTTTCATTCCGCAATCTTTGAATTCAATAAAATGGGGTTATCCCCACTGTTTTTTATTTGCAATCCAATTGTCGAAGTTTATTTTGATTAAACAAAAAATATATAATCATTGCGTATCACTCATCATTCTCACATAACGCATTCTTCTTACCTAAAAATCCCAAATTTATGTATCGATTCTAGAGTCAAACTGTCTCATTTGTACAATACTCGGGTCAGTCAACAAAAGAAAATGGATAATATCGAGGAAGAGAACAGAGAGTTGAGAGAAGAACTCGACGCTCTGAAAGAGGATTTGAAGAAACTTCACAACGATATACAAGCTCTGGCAGCAGCCCAGATGCAACAACAAAGGACCTTGATCTCAGAGATCACATCTACGCCCATAGTGGAAAAGTATGAGCCTCGATATACCATGCCTAAAGATCGTCCCTGGGGCATGCTACTCAACTATATCCCGGAAGGATATATTCCGCCGATCATGGAAGATCCGGAAACTACAGCAGGAACCGCTGGGCCTGAAGGTTACAAACTTCGGGAAAGCGAAGATGCCAGGGGCATGACAATAACTCCTGAAGGGTAACTCTTGCCCTCAAAGTTATTTGGTGATGTACGCTCGGAGAATGTCAACTCAGACAGAGAACCAACAACTATTGATCCATTATTTCCAGGATAGTTTAACCGGTGCCGCACTCAAATGGTACATGGGTTTAAACCACACTAAGATCGTCACTTTCAGAGATCTTGGAGCTACCTTCGTTCAACAATATAAGTATAACCTGGACATGGCACCAGACAGAGATCAACTCAGAGCCATGTCGCAGAAGAATAAGGAAACCTTTAAGGAGTATGCTTAGAGATGGCGTGAAATTGCCGCCCAGATTTTTCCACCTCTTGAGGAAAAAGAGATGACAAAGATCTTCCTGAAAACCTTGAGCTCATTTTACTACGACAGAATGGTTGTCAGTGCGCCCAGTGACTTCACTGAGATGGTGGGCATGGGAGTTCGTTTGGAGGAAGCAGTCTAAGAAGGACATTTAATAAAAGATGCTGGATCATCAAGCAGTACCAAAAGATACGGTAGTGCTTTCCCTAAGAAAAAAGAGCAAGATATTGGTAATATCTCTCTCGAAAAGTAGAGGCGACGGTACCAACCAGTAGCAGCTGTAACTCCCGCTATCAACCCTGCGCCTATTCCTACGTATCAACCTCAGGTTGCTCAGAGCCAACCTAATCAACAAAAATATCAGTAAAGGACACAACAACCTCTTCAGCAGGATCATCCTCAGTACAATAACAACCGTACAATGCGACCACCAAGGTTCGAGCCTATACCCATGTTGTACGCTGAACTGTTTCCATTACTATTGGTCAAGGGGCACGTCCAAGCTAGGTCTCCTCTTACAGTACCGGAAAATCTGCCTTTTTGGTTCAAAGCGGACCAGACTTTCCCTTACCATCAAGGAGGATCAGGGCATAACATAGAAAATTGTCTCAGCTTTAAATCTGATGTGCAAAAGCTTGTTAGGAGTGGGGTCTTATCCTTTAAGGATACAAGTCCAAACATTCAGACGAACCCGCTGCCTCAACACGAGAAAGTTGCGGTAAATTTGATAGAAGGAGAGTCAAACCACAACTATCAAATTCATGATGTGCTTTTATTGAGGGCCAACCTGGTCAAAATGCATCGCAGACAGAGCGGATATGGGCGTGTACCATCTCATAACTATTAGTGTGATATCTACTCTAAAAACAATCAAGGATGTTCTATGGTGCAATCAGCTCTACAGGAACAGTTGGATCTCGGATGGATCCAAGATCACCAAATTCATGAAGTCAACATGACTTATACAAATTCGAACGTCATTCAGAACCACAACATCTTGGCAATGAATGTCAACTTGGTGGAAATGCACTCAAGGCAAAGCCAACATCATAATCTGTCACGACACGATTACGATTTCTGTCTGATTTGCTCGGTAAACGATCAGGGATGCTCTTTTATATAAGAGGCCCTCCAGTGTCAGATGGATCTTGGATGGATTCAGGATTACCACGATAGAAATCAGTATTAAGTGAATATGATTCAAATCTTCGATATTCGCTTGATGAATACCAGCTTGGTGGAGTTACATGCTAAGCAAGTCCGGCTCGGTCTTCTAACTTCGCATAATTATCAGAGTTGTACAGTATGCCGTGAGAGCGACTAAGGATGCGCTCTCGTTCAAAGAACTTTGCAACACTTGTTAAACCACTGGTGGCTTCCGATCTATCTAGATGAAGACACACAACAAGTCAGCATGATTAACGGGAACCCTACTAGGCATCAAAGTCAGGATGTTCGATCAATGGGAACAGATCTAGTGAGGTTACACTGCATACAAAGCGGACGTGGCCAGGTGCCACCACACAACTATGAACGCTGTAGAGTTTGCTTTAAAGATAATCAAGGATGTTACCTCGTGCGAGCAGCCCTTTAGAGTCAGTTGGACCACAAAGAGATTCGACCATGTCCAAGTTCTGGGTCAACCAATTCGATGCCAGACTTTGTCGCTGATCGAATCAAGTACGTTGTCGTAATCTCTGATCATAAGAGGACCAAAGATGTTTGTACCATCATCCCTTTACTTGACGAATCGAAAGTTCCCAACCAAGAACTGATTAAAATTACTTACAATGGTCAGAAGAATAAGAAGGCTCCTGTAGTTATCTATCTATCGGGACCGTTACCGTATGAATCAACTAAGGCTATCCCTTACAAATACGGTGCAACAACAATTAAGAATGGAAAGCAAATTCCATTGCCCTCCGTCGTGAATATTGCAGACATCAGTCGAGTAACACGGAGCGGTCGAATCTTCAACCGAGGAGTTGGAGAACCTACCAGAGAAAAGGAACCTCAAACGGAAATTCCTGATCAACCAGTCGGTCAATCCTTCGATCCCGGCCTTTCAAAGAACAACGATGAGATGCTGAAGCTCATCCAGAGGAGTGAATACAACATTGTTGATCCGCTGTTTATTGAAATACAAATAGAGTAGGGTTTTTGTTATCGTTCCACAGAGATTGTTTAGAGATATCACCGCCGTCTACAGTTGAAATCGTTTTAAACTTAAAGTAACAAAGGGTTTTGGTTGTTGATAACGGATCTTTTGCATAAACGGTAAAAGTAATCGGATTTGAAAGATTTATAAAACACATGCCAAGATTAGGGTTTGACAAACCATTTTGCAAGTATAGAATCGATAAAGCAAATGAACTCGTTTAGACGATAAATATAATCTCATATCCTCCCAATATGTTTATCTCTAACACATATTGTGAGTTTTATCATTTTAATCCTTTGATGATCTCTCACTCAAACTATCAAAATAATAACATTCAAGTTCAATATTTATGAACATCAACTCTCATAACTATCTCTAGCCTATGTTCATTGATGGATGAAAAACCTAGATAAAGTGTAAGAACACATTTCTCAATCTTGAGCCAACACAATGAATAAACCATAGAAACAAAGTTTTTCACCATATATTCATCATCCACAAGTTCATAAGCTTACATCAATACCTATACATACAAAAGAAAGGATTGTCTACCTTCTAATCTTGACACAAAAGTAGATTAGCTATCCATTGACAATGTAGCTTCACAAACAAGAAAATGGAGAAGAGGAACAAACACCAACGACGATCTCTCGACAATTGATGCTCCGATTCTTGGAAAATAAGATGCTACAGTGTTTATAGGGTTTTTGCTCTAAGAAAATAACAAGGATCCACAAAAAATGCTGAAAAAATCTATTTATAGAGGGGCTGAGACGCGCAGAGCGCGCTGTCATTTATTGCTAAACCGCCTTAAATCCCGCTTAGCGGGCTTCAGACCGCGCTAAGCAGGCTACCTACTGGAATTAGCTCTAGACCGCGCTAGGAGCGCGCTAAGCGCGCTTGTAGCATGCTTCAAAAATACAATTTCTTCAAAAATGCTCCTTAAGAGCCTTCCATGCTCCAGGCTTCCCATTGCAATGTTAAAAGCTACAATTATAAACACAAAAGTTAAATAAATAAGTCTAATAATGCATTTAAACTATACTACGATTATTTACCGGAAACAAAGGGAAAAAGCATCAATTAACAAATAAAGATCTCAAAAGGTGCCAAAAACTAAACTATATATTAACACATTCTAGCACCTAACACTGTTGTAAACTCCTTCAAAAATCTCAGTGTTATCACTTTTACTCAGTTCCGAAGCTCACAGGGAGGCTCTACAGAAAGTCTTAGAGCAAGCCTTTGTGGAACAAGATGTGTCAATACGACAATTCGACAGCATCATCTCCAACATCACTTCCTGCAACAACTTGGGATTCAGTGATGAGGAACTGCCGGAAGAAGGCAAAATCCATAACATGGCGCTCAATATTACAGTTAACTGCCAGGGCGATGCTTTAGCCAGCATACTGGTAGACACCGGATCAGCTCTAAACGTGATGCCAAAATCTACATTGATGCGATTATCATTCAAAGGATCTCCGATGAGAGGCAGTGAGGTCACCGTCAAAGCATTTGACGGATCCTGGAAAACAGTTATCGGTGAAGTCGACCTTCCTATAACTATCGGTCCTCACACTTTCCTAGTCACTTTCCAGGTCATGGATATCTGAGCAACATATAGCTGTTTGTTGGGAAGACCTTGGATACACGAGGCTGGGGTAGTCACTTCAACGCTTCACCAAAAGCTGAAGTTCGTCAAGAACGACCAACTAATCACACTCAGCGAAGAGCAAGCCTTGATCGTGAGTAACCTATCGTCGTCCACTTGTGTAGAACCAGAAGAGGTTATTGGAACCCAGTTCCAGGCACTTTTGGTGAGTAATGACAATCAATCAGAAAGAGGAACGTCGATTTCCTCATACAAAGATGCTCTCGAAGTAATTAAAAGTAACAAGGCAAAAGGATGGGGACAACTTGTCATTCCTACTGATAACAAAGCAAAGAATGGTCTTAGTTTTTCTTCAAACTGTGCCCAGACAGCTACTAACGATGAAAGTCTTCATCCCATTCAGAACTTCTTCCATAGTGGAGGTTTCCTTCACCCAGTGTCCCAAGAAGTACATACCATCAACGAGGGAGATTCCTCTGATACAGATGAAGAATGGAAGTCCTATCTTAACAAGGACGGTTATATGTCTCAAGAAGAGGTGCCTACGCCATTTTGCTATCCCGCACAGAGTCCGAGATATATACCGAGGTCAGATGTCAAGATGATATACGGAGATTGTGATCCGGAAGGATGCCGTGCTCCACCAAACTCATTAGAGGAGGACACTCTGATGAAAGACAGCTTTAACCACGACTATTATGGCCCAATGGATGGCCTGCCTATCTGGCAGCCGTACCCAGGACACTCAGGACAAAAGAGTCAACCGAACGATGCATATCAGCTGAGCATCATTGAAAAGAATACCTGTATCCCCACCATGTCATGGGATTAACACTCAGGGCATTCAGAAAATACCCAGCACGACGATGAATTTGCAAAGTTTGCCAGAATAGAGTTCATCAACTATGCTTTTCCCGAGGTCAACGTCATCGAGAGGGATGAATCCTCCAGTTCCAAGGAAGTGTGGGACACCTTGGGACAACCAAGTGGAAAATTCGACCTTCTGGTCAAGTACACTGCTCCAGAAAGCTCTCGTATCAGGCTCAAAGACATCCAGCTAACTGGATGGGAAGATCCGCCTGAGAGTACAAACATTACGCAAGATATAGCAGAGGAATCCTCCTACGACAACTCTGCCTGGGAGACAGATTCCAATGATCCTGCTCCACCAGAAATCAACGTTATATCTGAAGACAAGTCAAGAAAGAAGGTACCAGACTTTGTAATTCACCGAGGAGTTCGCCGCCAATGGGTTGCTGTCGATGTCCCGAAGATCGTCCATAAGTCTAATTGCCGTCTTTATCTTAACCTTTCACCATGCCCAGGTGAAACGGATGTTTTGATAGGGCTCACTTTCTGTAAATGTCTCTTAGCTTTGCCCAAAGCGACAGAGTTTTGTTTTATAGGGCTGTAGTTTCAAGAATCGACAAGATCATAAATAAAATAACGTCGTTCTGTAATTTCCGCATTTATTGATGTTTTCTCTTTTTGCTTTTTCAGAAAATGGTAATCCTAAAAAACAACAAATATTAAAAACAAGCAGTTTTCCAAAGAAAATACACTGCACACACTCTTGCATTCTCTCTATCTCTTCTAAAAATAAATCATCACATCATGCAGATTGCTTGTTTTAAACCCCGTTGAAACATACGATCTAATGCCTTCACCCAACTTTGAATTCCTAGTATTTGAGGCTGAAGAAGAAGATGACGCAGAAATTCCAGAAGAGATCTCCCGATTACTCAGACAAGAGGAAAGGTCCATTAAACCTCACAAAGAACCATTGGAAATGGTCAACTTGGGTTCAGAGGAAGAAAGAAAAGAAGTCAAGATTGGGGCACTGCTCAGTCCAACTGCAAAGAAAGTTTGACAAAGCTTCTCAAAGGGTTTCCTGATGTATTCGCTTGGTCCTATCAGGACATGCCAGGGTTGGATACCAACATCGTGGAGCATCATCTACCGTTAAGATCAGAATGTCCTCCAGTAAAACAGAGGTTGAGACAGAGTCATCCAGACATGGCCATCAAAATCAAAGAGGAAGTACAGAAATAGATTGACGCAGGTTTCCTCGCCACATCAGAATATCCTCAATGGTTAGCAAACATAGTACCAGTTCCAAAAAAGGACGGAAAAGTCAGATTGTGTGTAGACTACAGGGATCTAAACAAAGCCAGTCCAAAGGATGACTTTCCCATACCACACATTGACATGCTAGTAGACAGTACAACAAAGTTCAAAGTATTCTCCTTCATGGATGGATTCTCGGGCTATAATCAGCTAAAAATGGCGCCGAAAGATATGGAGAAAACTTCATTCATCACCCCATGGGGCACCTTTTGTTACAAGGTAATGCCGTTCGGTTTAAAGAACGCCGGGGCAACCTATTAAAGGGCCATGACTACTATATTTCATGACATGATACACAAAGAAATCGAAGTGTATGTCGATGATATGATTGCCAAATCTAAGACAGAAGAGGAGCATGTGACCCACCTGTTAAAACTGTTCAAGCAGTTGAGAAAGTACAAACTCCGCTTGAATCCCAACAAATGCACGCTCGGTGTCCGTTCAGGGAAACTTTTAGGGTTTATCGTCGGCCAGAAAGGAATTGAGGTTGATCCTGACAAGGTCAAGGCCATTCAAGAAATGCCTTCTCCGAAGACTGAAAAATAAGTCAGGGGATTCCTGGGACGTATGAACCACATTTCCAGATTTATATTCCTCATAACCGCGACATGTGCGCCAATCTTTAAATTACTCAAAAAATATCAGGACTGCATTTGGACAGAAGATTGCCAAATCGCCTTCGACAGTTGCAAGGAATATTTGTTGAATCCATCAATTCTATAACCTCCAGTGGAAGGAAGACCACTGATCATTTACTTAACAGTGTTGGAAGACTCTATGGGTTGTGTACTTGGCCAATAAGATGAAACAAAAAGGAAAGAGTCTGCCATTTACTATCTGAGCAAGAAATTCACCGACTGTGAGACTCGGTACACTATGCTTGAGAAAACTTGCTGTGCTTTGGCTTGGGCAGCCAAACGTCTCCGCCAGTATATGATTCATCACACTACTTGGTTAATCTCTGAAATGGATCCAATCAAGTATGTCTTTGAAAAGCCTGCTCTCACGGGAAGGATTACCCGTTGGCAGATGTTGTTGTCAGAATACGACATCGAATACCATGCTCAGAAAGCCATCAAGGGAAGTATTTTAGCTGATCATTTGGCTCATCAACCGATTGACGATCAGCAATCAGTCGGATATGACTTCCCAGACGAGGATGTCATGTATCTAAAAATGAAAGATTGCAATGAACCACTACCCAGTGAAGGGCCAGAACCAGGTTCCCAATGGGTACCCATATTCCTTTCACTGCCAGACTGACTTTCAAATGTACAAACAACGAGGTCGAATATGAAGCTTGTATCGTGGGTCTCGAAGAAGCGATCAACTTAAGGATCAAGAACTTGGATGTATATGGCGACTCAGCCCTGGTTATCAATCAGATCAAAGGAGATTGAAACACTTACCAATCAAGACTAATTCCTTACAAAGATTAAGCGAGAAGGTTGTTACCCTTCTTCAACATAATCAAGTTTCATCATATCCCTCGTGAAGAGAATCACATGGCTGATGCCTTAGCCACTCTCTCTTCCATGATTAGTGTAAGTCAATGGAATGACATACCTAAGATTGACATAATGCGCCTTGAAAGGCCCACCTACATCTTCACGATTGAAGCAGTCGTAGACGACAAACCTTGGTATCAAGATATCAAATGATTCCTTCAAAAACAGGAATACCCACCTGGGGCATCTAGAAAAGATAGAAAGACCCTCAGAAGACTAGCAGGCAGCTTCTTTCTGAGCGGTGATACACTCTATAAGAAAAATTTCGACATGGTCTTGCTCTGATGTGTAGACAGACCAGAGGCAAGCATGTTGATGAAAGAAATTCACGAAGGATCCTTTGGCACTCATGCCAACGGATGCACAATGGCGAGAAAAATTCTGAGAGTAGGGTACTACTGGTTAACCATGGAATCCGATTGCTACAAGTACATGAGGAAGTGTCAGAAGTGTCAGATATACTCAGACAAGATCCATGTACCGCCAACACATCTCAAAGTTCTTTCTTCCCCATGGCCTTTTTCCATATGGGGAATCGACATGATTGGCATGATCGAACCCAAGGCTTCGAACGGACATCGGTTCATCCTGGTAGCCATTGACTACTTCACCAAGTGGGTCAAAGCAGCGTCATTCGCCAATGTAACCCGATAAGTGGTGGTCTGATTTATCAAAAACAATATCATTTGTCGTTATGGTGTTCCTAGCCAGATCATTACGGATAATGGATCCAACTTGAACAACAAGATGATGAGGGAGTTGTGTGCTGAGTTCAAGATCGAACACCATAACTCATCTCCCTACCGACCTAAGATGAATGGAGCGGTAGAAACGGCTAACAAGAACATCAAGAAGATAGTTCAAAAGATGGTTATAACTTATAAAGACTGGCACGAGATGCTACCCTTTGCTCTTCACGGTTATCGCACATCTATTCGCACTTCAACAGGGGCAACCCCTTTCTCTCTAGTATATGGCATGGAAGTAGTGCTCCCCATGGAAGTAGAGATCCCATCAATCCGGGTATTGATGGAAGCTAAGCTAACAGAAGGTGAATGGTGTCAAAGTCGACACAATGAACTAAATCTGATCGAAGAAAAGCGAATAAAGGCCTTATGCCATGGTCAGTTGTATCAACAAAGAATGAAGAAGGCGTTTGACAAAAAGATCCGACCTCATGTCTTCAGGAAAGGAGACCTCGTGCTCAAGAAGATACAATCATTTCTCACTGATTCCCGGGGCAAATGGACTCCGGATTATGACGGCCCCTATGTGGTCAAGAAAGCTTTCTCAGGCGGCGCCTTGAGGCTCGCAACCATGGATGGAGAAGAATTTTCCTACCCCACAAACGTTGACGTAGTCAAGAAATACTTCGCCTAAACGAAAAAAAAAACGTCTCGGTGGATTGAAAACCCGAAAGGGCGGTCCAGGCAAAAATTAGAGACATAATCAAAAATCATCCCGGTGGATTGGAAATATAAAAGTACAATCCAGGCAAAAGTTAGGGATAATGGCAAGTAACTATGTCTGATCAGTTCAACTCCTCAGCAGTAATGCCATTCATCAGGAAAACTCCAGTCAAGGCCATCTTCAACGGAAGCTCAGGATGCCCAGAATTCAAAGTTGGTAGAAGGATAATGGTCGTTATGTTTCAATGTAGCCATGTTCCCTTAAAATTACCATTTTCTAAACTTTGTAAATACTCTATGGAATCACGCTCTTGGCTGATCTCCATCCTATCAATAAAATTTGAGCCTTAGTGCTTTTGTTTGCAATTTTTATTTATTTTAGCTTTACAGAACGACAATTTAACATGATTTACGGTTCTTGAAACAAAACAAAAATGAATTTACTTGTCAAAATTTTGCTGCTTTTCAAAATAAAGATGGCAATTTCTTTTGACTGTTGAACATCGAAAGAACATCGATCGCTTCTCCAGAAGCAATTGAGCTTCAAAGTGCAAAATCAAAGTACTCCTTCTAAACTGGTACGCCTGAACGAAGGATCAGCTGTGTCAGATGCGAATATTCCATCCGACACTCCCAACAGAGCTCTTATCTCCTAAGCCCGACCAATGGTTGTTCCCCACAGGGACTATTTCTCCTAAGCAAGGTATAATTGCTATCTTGAAAAAATGGTACTTCTTCGTCCCCAGCAGTGGCCGAGTATCCAGTCGTGTTCATCCACTAGCCTGTATGTTGCATCAGTTTTGTCAGCATATACATATATACATCATGCATTATTGATTTACATTCATATTCATATTGCATCACTATCACTCTAGTCGGTCTTATCCCCTGGTGATAAAAGTCTTCTCAATCAAGTTGTCAGTTCTTTCCTCGCCAGGAAGTGAATCATCTAAGCAATCTCTCTCCCAGTTTGTTTTTGGATTAGAGACGGTCTTCGACCACTTTGATAAGTTGAACCTCTAAAAAGCCAACAAACTTTCGACAAATATCACTCTTTGCCATTGAAGATAATATCTTCGCTTTCCCGGATTAAGGAAAATCCCAGAGAAAGCCTCTTAACCAAAGACTCTCAGCAACACATTGATTCTTCTCTCCAGAAAATCAATGTTAATGAAGCCAGCAGCACCTCAAAATTGGGGTACATTGTATGGCATTTCTTCGAGAAGGTTTCGAAGAAAAGTATAATGTAATATCCCCAAGCGAAAGCAGTCTCTCAAGAGACTTGTTTTCCTCAGTAGAGTCAACAAATGACGTCTCTAATAGAGAAGTTTGTACACCTCTACAGCTCAGACGAATGGGTTCCCCAGCAAGTCTGACATCAAAACTTTTTCCATCAAATGGCATCTCCCCAGGAAAATTCAGCGAGAAGTTTAAGGAAAACCGCTACGAATAGCGTCCCTTGTCAAGAAAGTTTATTGACAAAATAAATTGAGACCAGATCCTTGGTAGGAAACCAGGATCGAGGGGAACTTTATATTAGAAACTGAGACCAGTTCCATGGCTAAAGACCAGGATCGAGGGGAGGTTTAGTCCAAAAGAAAACTTAGACCAGTTCCTTGGTAGGATACCGGGATCGAGGGGAAGTTTGTATCAGAAACTGAGACCAGTTCCTTGGTAGGAAACCAGGATCGAGGGGAAGTTTTACCTTTTCTAAGTATCAATGCTTAGCAAAAGAAAATGATTGCGTAAACTACCATTCATAGACGCCGTCAAAATTTTGGGTACTCCGATATTTAATCCTCTTGCACCCTGAATGCCCGAATACCATCACCATTCACACCTTCGGGTCCAAGAAGATTAAATAGGGGCATCTGTCATACCCCAAATTTTGACCACTAAGATTTCCCATCATTGTGCAAATCATTATCACAATATGGATGAACCATCATGCCTCATCAATCTCCTCAGAGATGTTTGAGCATTCGCCACAATCAAGAATTAGGGTTTCAAGCCCTCTTAGAGCCTTAGACCAAAGATCAATCAAGAAATGACATGATATTCAACTTGTCTAACCTCTCAAGCACCCCAGTGGTAGAGGGTGTGCGCTGCACCCAAGAGGTCTGGGGTTCGAATCCCCCTCGCCCCAGATCCTTTTTTTTAATCATTTTTCCCACTTTTCATTATTTTTTCATGTTATATTTTAATGATTTGGAAAATTAATAACTCTCTCAATTTTAATTATTTTTTATTGGTTCTTTTTGAAAAAAATAAAAAAATGTTGAAATATTTTATTCCACAAAAAAATCATATTTATATTATTTATTTCATATAGTTGGTATTTTTGTAAATAAATTCATTTTTATTGTTTTTAAACCTTTTAGAAATGAATATTCATCTTGAAAATCAAAATCAAATGAGTTTTAATTCATCTTGTGGTTAAATATAATTTTTCAAACCTTAACCAAAAATCACAAGTTGTTTATTCAAACTTATTTGGTATCTTTATCATTTTAATTAATTTTCTTGGAATAATTACTTTAAAAAATGATGAAATTAGGGTTTTGTTGATTTTCACCCTAGCAAACTTTTTCAAAACACTCATGGGTCTCTTGAGAGAGTGTAAGACCCAACCCTTTGAAAATACAAAACCATTTGGGCCTCGGTCATCGTATAAGACCCACTGTGTTTTCAAACCTCGACGCGATCGCCATTTTCCAAACAATTAACTTTGGGCCTCTCCTCGAGCTATAAGTCCCATTATTTTTCTTAAAATACACTTTTGGGACTCTAATAGAGTGTAAGACTCAACCCCCTTTTTTGTAAATAAACATTTTTGGGCCTCACATATTGTATAAGTCCCTCTGTGTATTTTCAAAACAACAGCGCGATCGTCGCCTCTTCAAAATCAACTGGGCATCTCCCTGAGTTGTAAGCCCCATCTCCTATACAAAAATAAACTTCGGGCCTCTAATAGAGTGTAAGACCCAAATCCCCGGTGGACCAAAACTTTTTGGGCCTCAGTCGTTGTATAAGTCCCGATACGATATTCGAAACAACAGTGCAATTACTGTTAAAATTTGGGCCTCTCCCTGAGCTGTAAGCCCCGATCTCTGTTCAAATTACTTTCTCCTTTGATTTTGAATCTAAATGTATAGTTGCTACAAAACTTTCTTTAATTTCTTTGAACAACTAACAAAACAGCATGGAAGCTCTACAACGGGTAAGTGTTTATCCGCTTTCTTTTATACGCTTTCATATACATAGCTGTATTTTGGGAAGCTGCGCATGGTTAGTCTTCTTTCATACCTTTTAAAACTCGTCATATATAAACTGTATATATACTAGTATAGTTATTTAGAGTTTTCCCCGGCAACTAGGTCTAGAACTAGGTAAAGCCCTGTTGGTCACTCTTAAATACAAACAAAACTAGATCCCCCATAGGATTCCAGATACAGTTTTCCCTTCTCTTGGGGTTAAACAATATGGAACAAAGAGAAAGGGAGTATTCTCGGTGAACCTTTTCTCAGACTGTCACCCCTAGAAATTGTCAAAGAAACTTTACTCCCCAGAGATGATCTTTTCTCCGTGAATGGCATCTCTTGAGTTTCTTCCAAATCCTCGAACTTTCCTGGAATGATCTCTTCTCTGTGAATTGCATTTCTTGAACTTCTCTTGGTTTGGGGACCCACAGGCTTCGTAAAAGCATCCCTGCCTCCTCTTGGGCTTTGTACAAGGACCCTTTCAGCTTCTTAGAAGTTATTATGCCTTCTCTTGGGCTTAATACAAGGACCCTCACGGCCTCTTAAAGATATAAGATAGAACTTAGTCATCCTTTGCTAGAGCAGTCTTTCCAGTGTCAAACCCCAGGCCACTTTAGGGTTGATTCACATCCCTTAAGGCCCTTGCCCTCTTTTGGGCATCCTACAAAAGATAAAACTCTTCAACACCAGTAGACTTGGACAGTCTAAACCCCCATTGGGTCTCAAAGTCATTCTCAAGTTCTTTTCAAACATAGAAAGAAAAACACCGATCACTTTGGATAAATCTCCAACAGAAACCCAGTCTCTCTCGTAAGAGTTCCCCCACCCTTGTGCCTGCCTATGGATCTAATCCTCAGCAGTAAGATAGCCTCCTCTTAGGTTTTGTATAATGATTCTTCCTTAGCAAAGTAAGCCTCCTCTTGGGCTTTGTACAATAATTCTCCCCCCTAGCGGAGCTAACCTTTTCAGACCCTCTTGTTGAGTCCATCACTTTTCAAGACTCTCTTGTTGAGTCAATACCCTTTTAGCCTCAATCTCGGGCTTCATAGGAGACAGCAAATCACTCTCTTGTTGAGTATAAAAAACTCTCTTATTGGATCAATCTCCTTTTAGCCTCAATCTCGGGCTTCATACGAGACAGTAAATCACTCTCTTGTTGAGTATAAAAGACTCTCTTGTTGGGTCAATCTCCTTTTAGCCTCAATCTCGGGCTTCGTACGAGACAAAAAATCACTCTCTCGTTGAGTATAAAAGGCTCTCTTGTTGAGCCAATCAACTTTCAGACTCTCTTGTTGCATCAATCACCTTTGCAAGACTCTCTTGTTGAGTCAACTATTTTTAGCCTCCGTCTTGGGCCTTGTACAAGACATATAAAAACACTCTCTTGTTGAGTCAGTCTTGTCTAGCCTCCTCTTAGGCTTCGTATAAAGAAATCCCTAGCTGAGTCAATCAACCCTTTAGCATCAAATTTGTGCTTTGATCAAAGCACACGAACATCCACAGTTCCTCTTTAGAGATGAAAAATTCACTCTCAGCCAATACCATTTAGATTCATATCTTGGGCTTTGAACAAGATACAAATCCCCTTTAGCTTCATGTCTTGGGCTTTGAACAAGACACCAAAACATCTTTTTCCTCCCATAGAATAGGAGGAACTACGATTCCTCTGATTTCCTTGTTTCTTTAAACGGGAATACGTAGGCATAAGATTGCGAAATCTTAGCGAGCATACCAATCAAAAACTCTAGGTCTAGTACCTTCATACTAATCAAAAAGTCTAGGTCCAATACCTTCATACACCAGTCAGAAAAATTTTAAATACAATATCCTCCCAAAAGCCTCATAGACATTCTATTCTTAAGCCAAATAACCTAAGAGAGACCCACGATTTTGATAGCCTCTGTAAACCAACAGTCATCTGTTTAAACTCAGTATGCAAGCAGGGTTAATTGGAGACATCTATTTCCCTTCCTTAATCAGCTTCACAGGATAAAAAATGAATCTAATTGTAGCACCCCAAAGCGATAGTGATTCGAAACCATAAAAACCGCGCTACATTACCGAGTCATTCGGGAAATCGATAATATCCGAAATATGGGTTGTCGACTCTGGGAACTTCTTAGAACCCTGTTCTACAGTTGATAAACCAATAGAACATACCAATTGGGAAGGGTAAACCATGGCTCTACGCTCATGACCTTAACCTAAGCCTTTGTCTGTGTGCTTGTACATTTGTGAATATGTGTGCATCTATGTGCTTATACTTGCTTTGCATTCATACATCATAAGCATTCATTTCATGTCAGTTTCATGGAACTCATACCTCCTTTTGTGAATATCATAGGGATATCATGGACAGTGCAAGAAGGAATACCGTGAAATACACTTTCAAGAGCCCTAAATTGGACGACCTAAGGAGATTTGTTGACAGACCCCGAAGGATTCAAAGACAGATATGGGAAGCAATGGATCTTGTTGAATAAAAAAGTTGATGAAGGACTCCTCTCTACTTTGCTTCAGTTCTATGATCCAAAGTACCATTGCTTTACCTTTCCCAATTATCAACTCTTGCCCACCCTTGAAGAGTATTCTCAGATAGTTGGTTTAACTATTAAGGATGAGTCACCTTTTCCTATCTTCGAGAGGAACCCCAAAGAAGAAGAAATAGCTAAGAAAACTCACTTGGAGATAGTTGACATCCAAAACAACATGACTTCCAAGGGAGGAATATTTGGTTTGACTGCTAAGTTCTTAATTGGAAAGGCTCAATACTACGCCAAGCACTTAAATAGGGATTCCTTTGAAGCCATTTTTGCATTACTTATCTATGGGCTCTTTCTTTTCCCAAACTTTGATAATTTTGTGGACATAAACGCTATCAAGATCTTTTTGAAGAAGAATCCTATACCAACATTGCTAGCCGATGCTTACCATTCAGTCCATTTGAGCAATGCCCATGATGGAGGTCAACACACTTGTTGTGCTCTTGTGTTATATAGATGGTTTGTTTCACATCTGCCAAAGGCAGACGCATTTTAGGACCCTAAGAAGGGATGGTGGTCTAAGAAGATTATGGCTCTTTCTCATTCTGATATTGATTGGTATAACTGTGTGTATGATGGGATAATGATCACAGACAATTGTGGGAACTTTGGCAACATACCTCTTCTTGGTACCTAAAAAGAAAACAGCTACAACCCTGTATTGGCTCGCCGACAATTGGGGTACCCTCTAAAAGATAAACCTCTTGGTATTCATTTGGAAAACATATTTTTTGAAGGATATGACAAATATGAAGAGCAGAAAATATTGATCTTGAGTGCTTGGGGTAGCAAGCACAAGTAGGGAATAAGTGCTATGGGAAAACCTAACTGTGTGTCCTTGGAACCGTATCTCCAATGGGTCCAAAGAAGAACTATTGAGTTGAAGATGCCTTATTCTAGACAAGAACCAATTGCTTTGAAGGAAGAGCCCGTTCTGTTTTTCATGTCAAAGGAAGAAGAGCTGAAGATTGCATTAAACCAAGCCCAGCAGACAGGAGAAGCTTGGAAGCACAAATATCAAGTGGTTGTTGAGGAGAACCTAGAACTTCAAAAGCAACTACAAGCCAAAAATGAAGAGCTACTTTCATGCAAGAAGAGGAAGACCCAAGAAGGACCAAGCACCTCTGATACTCAATCTACTCCATGGAAGATGATCGTTGACAAGCTCATCATGGAAAAGGCTCAGATGGAGAAGGAAATTAAAAAGCTCAACATGAGGCTCCTAGGAGAATCACCTTAGGTCTTTTTAGCTTTTATTTAGCCTTATGTTTAGGACTTTTGAAAGTATATTGACTTTTGTAATTCACTTTTTATTAATGAGAATGAGACTTTTTGGTATCCCTTGGTATTTCACGAGTGCCTGAATTCCATGAAACTTTGCATTTGCATCCCGCTTTCTTTTTGCTAAACTATCAAGAAACTAATCTTGTTTTGCAGACTTTGTAGAAATGGATGCTGGAAGAAGAAGAGTATGGCCATATACTTTTGAGGTTCCCGATTTGGAATAACTATTGGGGTTGGGAGATATGATTGAAGACCCGTCAACTTTCACTGAAAATTATGGGAGGATCCTGCCATTGCTGAAACTCCAAGTGACTGAAGGACCGCTTGAGACATTGGTCCAACTTTATCATCATGTTTATCCCTGCTTTGTGTTCCCAGACTATCAACTAATACCAACTTTGGAGGAGTATTCTGCTCTGATGGGCATCCCTGTCAATGACTCTCCTCCGTTCTCTGGATTAGAGGAAGAACTCACTGAAAAAGACATCGCAAGAGGAACGAGGCTGAGATTGTCTGACATCAGAGCTCACTTAACCAACAAGGGAGGACGTCGTGGATTACCTGCTTAATTCCTACTTGAGAAAGCTCTCTATTTTGCTGATAGAGGAAACTATGTACTCTTTGAATCAACCTTTGCTTTACTTGTCTATGGTTTGTTCCTGTTTCCTAATGCCAAGTACTTCGTCGACGTTCAGGATATTCGAATCTTCATGCTCAACAACCCAGTTCCTACACTTTTGGTTGATACTTATCATGCCATTCACACAAGATACATGCAGAATGGAGAACCAGTTGTTTGTTGTGTTGCCCTCTTCTATAGGTGGTTTATTTCGCACCTACCGAAGACACCAACCTTTTGGGAAGTAGAAGATAGCAAGATTTGGTCCAAGAAATTGATGGAGCTGACCCACACCGACATTGAATGGTACGGCCCAATCTATGGGGGAATTCTGATGATCCATAGCTATGGGGACTTTCTCAACGTGCCTCTCATGGGTACATCAACTACAATCATGTACTCGCTCGCTCAGTTAGGCCATCCAATGGTGGAGATCCCTGATTTTGATGATCTAGAAATGCTTTTTCTTGAGGAGGATGAAGGTTTTGAGTTGAAGATTAAAGTGGTGCGTGCTTGGCGCAACATCAACAGACAAGGATGAACTGCTTTATGAGACCCTGATTGCACCGCTATCGAGGCCTTCTTAGAATGGTCTCGCGAAAGAGCTCTCGTGACGAGGACGCCTTATCCCCATCACGAGTCATCTACTGAGGAAGAGCTGAAGTTGAAGAATGCGCTAGGAGAATTGACCCTTGAAAGGGCAAAAATCAAGGATCGAATCAATAAGCTTATGAGAAAGATCAATGGAGGGGAGGGGCCATCCGCCAGTGGATCAGATGCTTAGTTTCCTTTATGTTGTATTTTCCATTTCCGCTTATGTATTTGAACTATAAAGATGTACTATCTCTGATGTAATATTTGCAAGAATTCCTACTGAAGAAGCTTATTTTGATGAACATCCTGTTATCTACAATATTTGCGAAATTTCTTGGTTTCTTGGTAGTTTAGCTTGCATTTACATCTGCATTTTCATTTGCATCATGTCATAACATGTGCATTTTCTTCCCTGTCTTATCTCATGTCACCATATTCTCTTCAGAATCGTCACACTGAGTCCTCGACACCGCTACAACACACGAGCCCAAGCTCGTCAAAAGATGTCAGAACATGACTTTGATATGGACAGAGTCAACAATGAGCTAAATGAGCTACGAGGAGGAATGGGGAAGATTCTGGAGGCTATACAGGTCTTAAAAGCAAAGATGGATACACAGGCCACTGTGGTCTCTGAGATTATCACTCCTACTGTGGAACCCCCAGCTACTACTACCGTTGTACCTTCTTTAGGAATACCTTTTGACTTCATACGCCCACCGGTTCCCACTCCCACTCAACAACAACAAAGACAACAAACTTCACAGTCAGGTGCTTTCCACAGAAGACAAGGGGGAACGACCACATTTCCACCCATACCAATGTCTTACACTGAGCTCTATCCTTCATTAGTGCAACAAGGACTGATTGTTACCAGACCTCTGGGTCCACCCACGGAGAAGTCTTTTCCTTTCCACAATCCAAATGTTAATTGTGCTTTTTACCAAGGCGGAGCTGGTCATGATTTGGAGGGTTGCTTAGCATTGAAACATGTAGTGAAAAGGTTGATGGAAAATAAGATCCTATCTTTCGCAGACCATCAATCAAACATGAAAAGTAATCCGCTGCCCACGCACGGAACCACAAATGCCATTGAGGACAAGAATGATGAAGTGTTAATATTGGATGCATCAAGGATCAAAACTCCTATCAAGGTCTTCCATGCTAAACTATTCGAAGCTGGATTGGTAAAAATTTGTCATGGTGATTGTGAAGAATGTAATATCAGTGTCAAGGGTTGCCAGTTGGTCCGAGACGATGTTCAGAACTTGATTGATGAGGGATTCCTACATGTATTCAGTAAAGGGAGGAAGGATGAAGTTGCAGTAATTGAGCCTGTGTTCAACTTGCCAAAGTCAAAAGAAAAGTTGTCTGTGTTCAACATACCAAAGTATGGTCCTGTGATTCCTGTGTTTAACAAGCCGGTACCAGTCTTCAACAATTCTAAATTCATTGTTGCTTCCACTGATAATAATTCAAAGCCAAGCAACATCCGACAACCCGTTCCATTCCGTTTCAGAGGTTCAAAAGTTGTGCCATGGATTTATGAGAATACCGGGATTGACAAAAGACATGAATGATTGGTTCCAAGGAATGAGGTGGGAGCCACTAATGAAGAAGTGACCAATATAGTAGGCACTGGGAAAAGGACTCGCAGTGGTAGAGTTTACACTCCTCTATTCAAAGGAACTGTGCCCAAGGAGACTGTTTTTCCCGTACCCTCCAAAGATAAGGAAAAAGAGGTGGTTACGAAAGAGGATGATGATGAATTTCTGAGAATTATCAAGAGAAGTGATTACAAAGTGGTGGACCAGCTTCACCAAACTCCATCCAAGATTTCAATTTTGTCTTTGCTAATGAAATCTCCAACCACAGAGCAGCCTTGCAGAAAATTCTAGCCCAAGCACATGTAGCCCAAGACATTACTACTGGACAATTTGACCACATCGTTGCTAACATCACAGCCTTCAATACGCTCAGTTTCAGTGATGAATAATTACCTCAAGGAGACCGAAACCATAATCTAGCCTTGCATGTATCCATAAAATGCCAAGAGGATACTTTAGCCAGAGTGCTTGTAGATACTGGTTCATCTCTGAATGTTCTGCCGAAGAGAACTTTGGAAAAGTTGACCTATCAAGGAGTTGGGATGAAGCCTACTTCACTAATTGTCAAAGCCTTTGATGGCTCGAGAAGATCAATAATGGGAGAGATTGAGTTACCTATTCTGATTGGTCCTCATGTGTTCAACGTCATTTTCCAAGTCTTGGGTATCAATCCCGCTTACAGCTATCTGTTGGGGAGGCCCTGGATTCACGAGGTCGGTGCCGTAACTTCAACTTTGCATCAAAAGATGAAATTTGTAGTTGATGAGAAGTTGGTCATTATCCATGGTGATGAAGATCTAATGGTCAGTAACATGCCCTCTTTCCGATACATTGAAGCTGATGAAGATGCTTTGGAAACCTCTTTCCAAGCTCTTGAGATAACTAATGTTGTTATGCTTGACAATGAAGAGCCAGTGGTCTCGAATAATCCATCTTTTTCTTCTTTCAAGAGTATCCAATCTGCCCTAAGAGAAGGTGTACCTGAAGGCTGGGGCAAAGTCATCGAGATTCAAGAGAGAGAGAAGTACCAAGGGTTCGGTTACAAACCAACTCTTGATGAGACAACTGCTGCTAAAACAAGGCGACTAAAGACGATTCATGAGGTATTTGTCAGTAGAGGACATCAAGTTCATGCCATCATTGAAGACGCTGAAGATGAGAACATTAGCCACTTGGTTTTTCAGTGTGACGCCGTATTGAGTAATTAGGAGGCTATTGAGATCCCTGTTTTGTACCCTATGCCAGAGTAATTTGCTTGCTTTTGTTGTTGTTTTCAAAATTCCGTAGCCCTGCCAGAGGCTATCAGATTATTTTGTATGGGCCACCACTTTTAATTCTTATTAATCAATGAAAGTGATGTTTTGTTAAATTCTTTTGTCTTAGTTTTACTGTTTTTGCTTCTAAGGAAAATGGCAATCTTTTTAAAAACTACAAAACCATTTTCTTCTTGCATTTGATTTTGTGCATTTTAATAAAATAAGTCCCTCCATCATGCAGAATAAATCTCAAACCTATCGTATTCAATGACCCTACTCTCACTATCGACTTTGATTCACCTATCTATCAAGCTGAGGATGAGGAGGATTATGAGGTCCCTGATGATTTGACGGAAATGTGTGAGTATTAGTACACGGATCTTCAACCACATGAGGAACAAGTTGACGTCATCAATCTTGGTACCGAAGAAGACAAGAAAGAGGTCAAGGTTGGGGCAATTCTTGGGGCAGAGATCAGACAATGGTTAATACAGCTTCTTGAAGAATATGTGGATGTTTTTGCATGGTCTTATCAAGATATGTCTGGTTTGGATACAGATATTGTAGTTCATAAACTACCGCTTAAACCTGAATGCCCACCGGTGAAACAGAAACTTCGAAGAAGTAGACCTGACATGGCTCTCAAGATCAGAGATGTGGTCAAGCGACAACTGGATGCAGGTTTCGTAGCAGTTTCCAAGTACCTTGAATGGGTAGCTAACATTGTGCCAGTAATGAAGAAGAATGGCAAAGTGCGAATGTGCGTAGATTATAGGGATCTCAATAGAGCCAATCCTAAAGACGATTTCCCTCTGCCGTATATCGACACTCTTGTGGATAATACAGCCGGGTTTATAGTTTTCTCCTTTATGGATGCTTTCTCAGGCTACAATCAGATCAGAATGGATCTGACCGATATGGATAAGACTACATTCATCACTCCATGGGGAACTTATTGCTACAAAGTCATGCCCTTTGGTCTGAAAAACGCAGGGGAACCTATCAAAGGGCTATGGTAACCTTATTCTATGACATGATCCATAAATAAATTGAAGTGTATATGGATGATATGATTGCTAAATATCAGAGTGAGGAGGAACATTTGGACCATATTCTGAAGTTATTCAAGAGACTCCGGAAATATCAGTTAAGGTTGAATCCTGCCAAATGTACTTTCGGTGTCAGATCAGGAAAGCTACTTGGTTTCATCTTCAGTAAATGAGGAATTGAGGTGGATCCTGACAAAGTACGAGTTATTCAAGAGATGCCAGCTCCACAGACCGAGTCTCAAGTAAGAGGTTTTTTGGGCCGTTTGAACTTTATCTCCAGATTCATCTCCAACATGACTCCCACTTGTGAGCCGATCTTCAAGTTGCTCCGCAAAGATCAGACTGTAGAGTGGAATTTTTATTGTCAGCAAGCTTTTAATAAACTCAAGAATTATCTGCAAGAACCACCGATCTTGATTCCCCCTGTTCCTGGAAGACCTTTCTTCATGTACATGACTGTGTTGGAAGGATCCATGGGTTGCGTCTTGGGCCAACATGATGAAACTGGTCGCAAGGAGCATGCCATCTATTATTTGAGCAAAAAGTTCACTGATTGTGAAAGCCGTTATTCACTGTTAGAAAATACCTGTTGTGCTTTGGCATGGGCCGCCAGACGTTTGAGGCAGTATTTGATATGTCACACTACTTTGTTCATCTCCAAAATGGACCCGATAAAGTATATCTTTGAGAAGCCTGCTCAAACATGAAGACTTTCCCTTTGGCACATGCTCTTGTCAGAATATGATATCCAATATGTCACTCAGAAGGCTATCAAGGGAAGTGTCTTATCAAAGTACCTTGCAGATCAGTCTGTTGAAGATTCTGAGCCTCTCAAACTTGATTTTCTCGATGAGGATATTATGTTGATAAAGAGATATTATGAAGAGCCAGGCCCTGATGAAGGCCCTAAACCTGGTTCACAATGGAAAATGATGTTTGATGGTTCTTCCAACTATAAAGGACATGGCGTGGGTGTTGTACTGATAAACCCTAATGGTGGTTATACTCATATCACAACAAGGTTAGACTTCAAATGCACAAACAATATTGCTGAGTATGAATCATGTATCTTGGGTTTGGAAGCTGCAATTGATCTCAAAATCAAGATTCTAGAGGTCATTGGTGATTTTGCTTTGGTTATCTATCAGGCCAAAGGTGAATGGGAGACTAAAGACAAGAATCTGATCCCGTACCGTGATTACATTGTGGAGATGATCCAATACTTTGTCGAGATTACTTTCCGTCATGTTCCTCGCTCGGAGAACCATATGGCTGACGCTCTAGCAATGTTAGCTTCAATTTGGCAAGTCATATTTGTTAATGAGGCGCCATTGATCAGATTTGAGCACAGAACTGAGTCCGCCTATTTCCAGTCAATTGAAGAAGAGGTAGATGGGAAACAGTGGTTTCACGACATCATGAATTATCTGAAGACTCAAGAGTATCCTGCCAATGCTTCCAGTCTTGACAAGAAAACTCTGCGAAAGCTATCATCCAAGTTTTTCTTCAGCAATGATGTACTTTACAAGAGGAATCATGACATGGTCCTGCTAAGATGTGTTGATAAACGAGAAGCATACCTGTTGATTCACGACATTCATGAAGGAGCCTTTAGTACTCATGCCAATGGGCACATCATGGTTAAGAAGATCTTAAGGGCTGGGTATTATTGGCTGACTATGGAAGCTGACTGTATCCGATACGCTAGGAAGTGTCATAAATGCCAGATCTATGCTGACAAAATGCATGTGCCTCCAACACTGCTGAATGTTCTGTCATCTCCTTGGCCTTTCTCTATGTGGGGCATTGACATGATTGGAGCTATTGAGCCGAAAACCTCTAATGGTCATCGTTTCATTCTAGTGGCCATTGACTATTTCACTAAATGGTTGAAGCTGCGTCCTACATCAATGTGACCAAACAAGTGGTTGCTCATTTTATCAAGAATAATATCATCTGTCATTATGGAATCCCTAACTGAATCATAACTAAGAATGGGACAAACCTGAACAACAAGACAATGAGGGAGTTGTGTGATAATTTCAAGATTGAGCATCACAATTCTTCACCTTATCGTCCCAAGATGAATGGGGTTGTCGAAGCTGCTAATAAGAACATCAAAAAGATCCTGCAGAAAATGGTCAAGACTTATAAGGATTGGCATGAAATGTTACCATTTTCCTTGCATGGATATAGAACTTCGGTTCGAACTTCGACAGGGGTAACTGCCTTTTCTTTGGTATATGGAATGGATGTTGTTCTTCCCATTGAGGTGGAGATACCGTCCCTGAGAATTCTGATGGAAACCAAGCTTGATGAAGCAGAATGGGTCCAAAAGAGATATAACCAGCTGAACCTCATTAATGAGAAGCGACTGACTGCAATGTGTCATGGTCATCTGTACCAAAAGAGAATAAAGAGAGCATTTGACAAGAAGGTCCGTGTTCGAGAATTTTGAGAAGGAAAACTGCTAATCAAGAAGATCTTGCCATCTCAAAGGCATGCTCGCAGAAAATGGGCACCCAACTATGAGGGTCCGTTTGTGGTGAAAACTGTGTTCTCAGGAGGTTCCTTATTCCTTACAAAGATGGACGGTGAATAACTCGCACACCCTGTGAATGCTGACTCAGTACGAAAATATTACGCCTAAAAAACCCGCTAAGTCGAAAACCAGAAATGGCGACTTAGGCAAAAAAATAAGGGGGTATCCCGGTGGGTCATAACCTATGAAGGATACTTAGGTAAAAGTTAGGGATCAAGTAAAAAGAAAAAGAGCTCGCTAGGTTGAAAACCCGAAAGGGCGGCCTAGGCAAAAAAGAGCGTCCCGGTGGACTAAAAACCTGAAAGGGCAGTCCAGGCAAAATTTAGGGACAAAGGCGTTTCACTGTGACAGACGGGGTTGTCATCTACGTCAAGGAATTAATGAAAGAAGTTCAAATTCATTTTCCCTCATCAGCAGCAAAGTTCTTTTAGGACTCTTAGTCATTTGGGATGGTAGTGGTCGTTGAATACGATGTAATCTTTTCCCAAATTGCCATTTTTTTCAATTGTAATGTTCCATGGAGCTTCGCCATTGGCAAGTTACCTTTCTAATTAAATCAGATTTTGAACCATTCTTTGTTTGATATTTATCACTGCTCTTTTATTGTTAGGCAAAACTTCACTTATTCATTAATAATGGTTTTGAAAGCGGGAAATATTTTGAAAGATCTTTTGAGAAAACACAATTAAAACCTGAATTTGCTTTGGAATTAGAGTTGATTTAGTGAAATCATTTTCCTCCCTCAATAAACTCTGTTTGCGACGAAAGTACTATTAAACCATCTGGCATAAGTTCATCATTAACGTTGATTAAAGATACTTCCTAGATCAGCAATTATTGGACTTTAGGTTCATAGGTGACCCGGGATTTTGTTTAGGTTCATAGGTGACCAAGGTTCATAGTTGACCTGAATGATGTTTAGGTTCACAGTTGACCTGAAACAAACGATGCCAGCAATTACTGGACTTTAGGTTCATAGGTGACCTGAAATTTTGGTTCATAGCTGACCAAGATCCAAGTTCATAGTTGACCTGAGTTAAGGGGTTTAGTATTTGATAGGCCAGTAACGTGGTTGCATAAATGAAGATTAGACTTCCTGGGGAATATGGACAATGAGCAAAATATGGCGCACACAGGTGAAGACTGAGCGCGAGCTGGACACAGATAAAGATCCATAGATCAACATAAATGAAATATAGGGAGGTAAAGACCCACAAGCAAAGGCACGCCTAGATGCAAAGATGCAGGATGATATGGTATGATGCGAATGCTTGATGATATGCAAGAGACAACTCTAACGAGAGGCGACCGACTGGGGAAAGGTGAGTGGATGGAAAATGCATCCACTGCCAGGAATCACACTGAACCTGAAGAGAACAACGACTCTGGGGATTGAATAAGGAACAATCTTCTTTTACTAGAGAAAGTAAAGACTTTCCACCTTTAACAAATCATATGTGGAAGATACTGGGGAGGAGTCCTTTGTATCGTAGAAGTCAGTTATTACCGACATGTCTGATCTAGGAAGTATCTTTAATCTACTTTAATGATGAACTTATGCCAGATGGTTTAATAGTACTTTCGGTTCATAGTTGACCTGAAATGATGTTTTTAGGTTCACAGTTGACCTGACGTTTAGGTTCATAGGTGACCAAAGTTATGTTTAGGTTCCTGGGTGACCTGAAACCTAGGTGACCAAAGTGTTTTTAGGTTCCTAGGGGCAACTGTTGTACCCCAAATTTTACCCCTTAGATGTCATAACATCTTGTACTTGCATTTAGGCTTCAATCATCCATGCATTGTTAACTAACCCATATCTTTGCTAGTTTGTTTCTTTTGTGAAAACTAGGGTTTACACCAGAAAGAGGGCAAGATCTCCTAAGCCAGGCTCTCCCATGATTCAAAGTCTTCTAAGGCATTCTCTGGCTCCATACAATCATCGTAAGTGTTCACCACCATGATCTCAAGACATTGGATCAAGTCAAGTTAACAAGGGACTATCAGACCAAAGTTGTGGAATTAGGGTTTTAACCTGAAGAATCACTGAAAATGTTTTGTCATGGTCAGTCAAGGTTTGATTGGTTCATCAACCAATTAAACTTACCTACATCCAATAGGTCTTACTCAACAAGAAATCAAGATCATCTGGCTTTCATCACTAGCACAAAGAGTCACAAGCTCATCTTGTCCCCAGATTAGGGTTTTGTCAGGAAAGTCAACCTTGGCCTTTGACTTTTGATCAAGGCATGTTTCCAATCTTTGGGACATGATTCCATATGATGCTAGACATCCTTAGAGGCCATATTTGGACCTTGGAAGAGATTGAAGAAGCAAGATCCTCAAAGATCATCCAGTGGAATTCCTGAGGAAATTAGGGTTTTTACTGACAAAGCCAAACCTCTGACTTTGGTTGTTATTTGCCCAATTTGATGTATTCAAGTCACACTTCATCTTAACATGTTCAATCCTTGAAGTAGAGCATGAGAGATCACCATTTGAAAGGTTTCTTGCAAGAAGGGCAAGGTTTTGTTCTTAAAATTTTCTAAGGAAGAATTCACTTCTTTTGCAAAATTGGGAAAGTCATAACTTTCAAACCACACATCCAAATTTTGTGACTCAAAGCTTAAATTGAAGCTCTCACCATGAACTTCAAAACATATTAGAGGACCTTTCTCAAGTTAAGGCTTGGTTTTTAAGTTACAAGGCTTGGAAGTTCAAAACACTTAAGGACTTAGTGAAATTTCACTACATTTTGCCTTAAAAACCAGCTGACTTCACCTCCACTTTTCACCAAGATCCCTTTTGATCCAGAATTTGGAGTGAACATGAAAATTTTAGAGGGTATTTGGGGCTTTCCAAAAAGTACTAGAACTCCTCAATCCATGGTGTAAGCTGAGAGATTTGAATGGTTGAAGTTTGGTGTCTTTTCTTGAAATGCAAGCTTTCACACTTAATGCATAATGATGCATTACCATTTCTAATCACCAAAATACTCACTCTTATGATGTTTAGATACAAGATTAGCATGCTGCAAACCTCTGCCACGATTCCATCAAGTTGTAGCATTAAAATAACATGGTTTAATCAACTTGGTGCAACTTGACACAAGGAAAGAGAAACTTTTTCAACTAAAGCATGGCAGCCTCCTTTCTCCTTGTAACTTAGACTCTGACCCAATCAAATCAGTCGACAACACTATAGAGCCTAGGGCTAGGGCTTTGAAGACTCTTGACTTAGCAAAGCCAGCTCATACGAAGGTAACTTAGAGAAAGGGCAAATTTGGCAAGTTTCCATTTCTGACCATACCTCATGCCCTCAACCTTTCCTATAAATAGGGCATAGTTTTACACTCCAAAACACACCAGAATCACCCGAAGAAAAGGATGATTGCTCTATCCAATCTCTCATTCACATGTTCTTACAAATTTGCAAGAACTCCCCAAACACTAGTTTCACTCGCGCATTTCCTCTCTAACTCTACAAACCATCTCTAAACACCTTGTAGAGAAGTTTCAAACACTTAAACCCTAACTGTAACACTCCTACCACCATCTACCATTTTTGAGTTTCAACTTGCACAAAGGATCGGGTTGCATTGTCCAAGCACTTTCCAAAGCTTATAAGCATTTGCATCTTCTCTCCAAGGATCAATAAGGTCCCAGAAGTTGGCTTTTCTCACCTGCAAGTGCTATAGAATAAGCCTTGGAATTTCTCCAAGAGGTAAGGTTTCTATCTCTGAAACTCACATATTCATGCATTGTTATGTTGCTGTTTGAATGTAAAAATGTAATGTGTTCATTGCTTTGTGATTCTGAGTACATGCTTGCCTTGTTTGATCTGAATATTGCATGTTATGGCTTGCTGAAACTTTGAAATATTGCACTGTTGTGTGTTGATTTATGAATCATGTGATTGTTATTTATAAAAGGTAATGTCATATTGTTGTTCCTCGTAAAAAGTACTATAATTTTGATCTTTATTTCGTGAGGAATGGTTGAGGAACAGGTGATATACATTGGTTGGAAAATCTGGCCATGGTTGTTGTTGTTAGGGCACGAGAGAGAAGAGAACGAGGGAAGAAGAAGAAGTAGTGTGGCCCCCAATCCGTCCAGCGTGGAGCTGAGGTGGCCATTTGAATGTGTTCTTAAAATAAAAACAATTGAAGGCAATATGTGTTTGGATGAGAGCGTAGCACCGCTGGTCCATGGAGGAGGTTTGTGTGTATTGGTGAGCGAAGGGTCTGGGGTTCGAATCCCCCTCGCCGCAGACCTTTTTCCTTTTTATTTTTCCCATCTGAGACACTTGTTTTGTTATTTTATTGAATGTTTACCTCATGTATTCACAACACGCTCTTGGTTCAATTAGCAAGGCTTTTGAGCCCTAAGCCCCAGGGCGTGAGTTCAAGTCCCATGTGGGACATTTCCATTTCTTTTTATTACTTTTTTCTTTTTTTTTATTTTATGGTTTATACCTTCATATTCAAATGCTCATAACTTGCTCATTTTTTACTCTTTCTGATCCATTCTTTTTGAAAAAATGTTCCTTAATGTGTCTATTTTATGATGGTGAAAAGGAATTGGTGAAAATAATTATTTTTTGAAACTTTTATTAATGTTGAAAGTGAAAGGCTTTTTAGGGTTTCATAAAAACATCTTGGTTTCTCTTGATTTCTTTACCATGTTTCCTTGTTCATATTGATAAAATGAGACCTAATGCATGTTGTTCAAACCTTGTATGATGTTGTGACATTATGTGCCTTTGTTTCACCTTTGTTCCTTGGTGTGTAAATGTGGTGTTACATGTGAATACTTTTGTGAATATCCTTTGAAATACCATGAGATCTCTTTAGATTATTTGCCTTGTAACATGAGTTTGTTTGATCAAATATGTGACAAGTTTATGTCTTGAATCTTTGAATACCATGTTTAAAGGGTTTATATGTCTTGGATTGTTATCTTTAAAATACATGAACCTTAAGTTGTTATCACTCATCATGTTTGATAACTCCTTTGACATTTACTCCCCATAAAGTGTTTTGGTCATTACCATGCTCATGTTTTCATCTTGTTTATGATATTTGTTTATCTTGAGAACTTCATTAAGTCTCCTCCAAGTGAGGCTAGCTTTTTAGCTCTCCTCCTTAACCCTCATTATTCCCCTCCTTCCAAAGGAAAGACTCTCTATTGACTTTTAAGTCATAGATAGCTCATGTACCATCTTGGTCTCCTTAGAGCCATCCTCTATCCTCATTAGGATCCACCCTTAGTTCTCATTAGAACCCTTCTCCCTCTAGAGTTCTTCAACTCTACTTGAGTACTATCCTAATAGTATTCTCCTTCACCTTGGTCTCCTTAGAACCATTTCTCCCGAGAGTTCTCCAACTCTATTTGAGTACTATCCTCATAGTTACTCTGTTCTTCTTTGGCCTCCTTAGAGCCATTTACCTTTTAACATTAGAAATAGGCTGGAGTTCCTCAACTCTAAGTGATTCTCATCATCATGAGTATTCACTTACCCTTTATAACTTATACTTCGAGAGTTCTTTAACTCTACATGAGTACCATACTCACCCCCCTTGGAACTTTGGCCATAGTCAATGGTTCCCCACCCTTAGTTAGGTGAACTACGGTTGCTCTGATTCTTTAGTCAGGATACGTAGGCACAAGATGCAACGTCTTGGTGAGCATACTTAGTGTACATACCCTTAGGTCTTCACCTTACCCTTAGCAGATTTCCTTAGCAAGCAAGCATAACATAACACACATACAAACAAGAGGTTCCTGCAGAGTACTACAGATACTTAGGGTGCTAATACCTTCCCTTAGTATAACCAACCCCCGGTCCCCGATCTCTTAGCCGTGTTTTCACATTGCGCAAAAGGTTTTTCTTTCGATCTTTACCCTTTACTTTGGATAAATCAAAGCTCGGTGGTGAATTTCAAAGATGTGTGATTCAAGTTAATTAATAGTTTGATATTTTATTCTCACGCAACACTTGTATTTTGATGATCTGTTAGTAACTGGAAGCAATAAGTCTGATATCAAGAAATTCAAGGAGCTTATGATGTATAAATTGGAGATGACTGACTTGGGTTCTTAGGTATGAAATTTATCAAAACCTTAATAGGATTGATGTTGCATTATAGAAAGTATGCAGGTAAAATTCTCAAAAGTTTTAAGATGAAAGAATGCATCTCTACAAAAACACCTATTGCTGGTGCAAGCCATAAAAGGCCAATAGTTTTATTAGAACTTGATACTTGTATCAAATTATTTATTAATAATAAAATATATTTCTTTGTTATGTCTGTTTTTTCAAAATAACAAAGTTCCTAGAATAGATATCCCGTTTAATGAAAAATTAAGTGTGACTTAATCATAATATTACATTAAACATAAGAACACTATGTCATACCCCAAATTTTTCCCGGTTTCTT
The DNA here is from genome assembly GCA_022829125.1 of Lathyrus tuberosus. Classification (NCBI taxonomy): domain Eukaryota; kingdom Viridiplantae; phylum Streptophyta; class Magnoliopsida; order Fabales; family Fabaceae; genus Lathyrus; species Lathyrus tuberosus. Next base: position 40,747,504 of record JALAZF010000002.1, read on the forward strand.
TTTATATTTTTTAGGAGCTTTTTCATTTTGAATGGTTCAGTTAGCTCAGTTGGTGGTTGTGAGTGCAACTTTCCGTTAGATGTATTTTGAATTATTTCAAAACTAGGATAGTTTAGTAATGACTTGTTGGAAAGTGTACTGATAATGTCGCAGTGATAAAAAGTTCAAACCCACAAGGACTGTGTTCGAACAGAACAATCATTTCTGCAATATTAAAGACAAATAGTAAAAAGGAAGGTTTGCAAGTTTTCAGTGCAAAAAGTAATAAACGAGAAAATTATGTCACGAAATCAGTCACGTTGTGTTTTAGAATCCCTTATCCCCTCTTGTTGATGAACGATGCCTTGTATGAATTAATCTTATCCTTATAATTTTACGGTGAATTAACAAAACCGTTATAGCAAGCCCCCTACGAAATAACTCACTAACAACTACTCAGAGTTTTCTATCCCTAGTCCACTAGCATAAGCAGTGTTAGGTGATGATGTCATACCCTAAATTTTGACCACAAGACTTCACATCATTGTGAAAATCATCACCACAATATAGATGTATTTTCATACCTCACTAATCCTTTCAAAGATTGTTGAGTATTTACCTCAACCAAGGATTAGGGTTTTTGAGCCCTCTCAGAGCATCCAGGCAAAGGATCAATCAAGAATTGACATGATATTCAACTTATCAAGCCTCTCAAACATCCATGAAGGATCAATAGGTATCCCACATCAAGAATCTAACACAAGAATGCAACATTTCAAGTTGATCAAGCCTCAAGATCATTAGTGTCACAAAATTAGGGTTTGGTCGACCAAGGCCTCCAAGGAGAAATTTTCATCTGGGCATGAGCCAATACTTCAATATATGATCAAGAAGCTCAAAAGAACCTAATGAGTCCATTCATAAGTTCAAAATAGCCTCAGGGGATGCATCCATAAAAAATCAGGAATTAGGGTTTTGACCTAATTCAGTCCCTAAGTTGACTTTTGGAGCAAGACATGAGCCAAGACCTCAAGATATGCTTTAAGGAACTAAAATACATCATATTGATCTATTAACAAGATTGAATTGATTCAAAGAACTTGGTTCATAAGCAATATAAGGATTCAAATTCATCTGGACCACAAACTAGGGTTTATGAGAAAAAGTCAATCATATCTTTGACTTTTGAGCAAAGCATCATCTCAAACTTTGGGACATGATTCAAGACACTCAAAACCACCTTTGGAATCCATACATTAGGTTCAATTCAGCCCAAGGACTTGATTTCATAAAGGATCACAAAGTTCAAGATTCATCTAATACAAAAAAGTCAACGGTGATCAAAACCAAGTTTGACTTTTGGAATTTTTTTGACAAACATGGCCTCTTTAAGTCAAAAACAATGTTAAATTGTGATTTAGATCATGATCAATCAAGAAAAATCAAGAAAAGTGAGGTTACTTGCAAAAAGGGCAACCTTGAGAAACTTGAAATTTCACTAAGTTATGGAAAAATAATGGGTTTTACCCAACTTTGCAAGGCATAACTTGTGCTCCAAGCAACCATTTTTTTCCATCCAAAGCTCAAATGATAGCTCTTCTTACATACAACAAGATTGTAAAGCACAAGTACCCCCCAAAAATGCTTAGATTTTAAGATATAAAGCATTAAAGTTAGGGTTTCATGAGATTTTGAACTTTAACACTTAGAATTTTTTAGGCAGAATCTGTCTCATGTTTTGCCCAACTTTGGAGGTATTTTTCTTTATGATCCAATAGGAATAAAGACCAAATGTAAACATCAAAGTTGAAGTATGATATACAAGCTTTCTAAAGAGCATAAGAACTCCCATTAATTCAACTTGAACAAGGAGTTATGAACCTCACAACATGCCTTGATCAAACTGATTTTCAAGACAGATTTTGTGCATTTCTTATGCCACACGATTTCCATCTTAAATTTTGTTATCTTACAAGCTTTGTCCTCTTCCAATATCAGAAAGAATCGTGATGAATCACTTGATGTTTTCAACTTTGGACCATTGAGTCAAGAATTCAACTTGGCATATGCAAATTCATCATTACAAATGCCTTGAATTTCAATTTTGGCATTTGGCATTTATGTGATGCATGGAGGTGGCATGAATAAGTTACAAACCAGTCAAGATGAGTCAAGAAAATGAGTGTTCAAACCTGCAAACTTGGTTGAAGTCAAGATAAGAGGATACTTTGGTACCTTGGCAATTAAGAAAGAGCTACATGACAAAATCCATTGGATAATAGGGTGATTCCTCATCCAACACTATTACTCCAAAAAAAACTTTTTCTCCTACAAATAAGAGTTGTTTCTGATCATTTCAATCACACCAAAACAATACCAAAGCCTTGTTTTCTCATTCTCCCTCTCTTACTTGAAATTTCAAAGTTTCAAAGGGAAAACTTGAAATTCTCAAAACCAGAGCCTAAAACACTCCAACAACCATCTAAACACATCAAAAATCATCCATTGGAGGTGTCCAAACCCTCACCTTAAACTCAAATCACCAAAATCAGAAAGTTAACCATCAAAACCTCAAATTTTGACTTTTCTGCATTTTTCAAGCCATGTCTTGATTCAGTCCCTTTCAAAACCAAACCACATCTAAAACACACTCTAATATATATTCTTAAGGTGTTCTAAGCATAGTTTCTCAACTGTAACATCATTTGGAGGAGTTGCCATTTTGGTCATTTTTGCCAATTTTGCAAGAAAGAGCTAGATTCTGTTCTAGAGGTTTTCTTTGGATTTTGATCATCCTAAAAGATTCCAAGGGATCTATTAGAAGTGTCCAAGGCATTGGTTTGCTTCTGTCACAAGTATCTTGAAGGTTAGCAAGTGGAGCTTCAAGAGGTAAGTGCATAAGAACTTGAACTTTGTGAAATATGTATTGCTTTGATATACATTGATCATGAACATGTCATACATATAATATTTTTTGTGTTTGAACTATTTTGTCATGCTATTCGTGCTTGTATAGAGTTGTAGCATAGAACTTGCAAAACTTGACCTATTTTGAAACCACTATCGGGTTTTAAAATGTAGGCATTTTTAGAAAATTCTAAAACAACCATTGGATTCCTCATGAAATTCTAGGTAGAATCCATCTTTATTTCATCTATTTTCATGGAGAAATGAAGACGTTATTGCCTTCTTGCAAAACCACCAAAACCTGGCCTCCCTTGGGCAAGAACCAGGTCATGGCGCCTTTGGCCAGGCCTAAAACCAAGTCACCCTTATGTATTTATGGGGGGTGGTTTGATACACGGATGTATCACCACCCCAGTGGTTGCATCGTGTGTTTTCAAGTGTGTTTGTGTGCTAGGGCGTGGGTTCAACACCCACCCATGCCATTTTTTTATACTTTTCACTTTTTTTTTTCATTCATATTTTCCATATTTTTAACATTTTTCATATTTTTTTTAAATAATTATTTTTATAAATCAATTTTAATTATTTTTAAATAAACTTTTGCACAAAAATCACTCACATATTTAAATATTTTATTCACCTAAAAAAATCACAAAAATATTTTTATTTGATATATTTTTAATATATTTAAAAATATTATTTTAAATTGTTATAAATGTTTTTAAAATGATTTCTTACTCTTGATTTTTAAAACCAAAATGATTTTAAATATTCATGTGAATAAAATACTTTTTTCATAAACCTTAATCATTGTTCTATAACAAGATTAATGATTTTATTTGATATTTTTATCATTTTTTATTGAATTTCTTTGAAAAATACCTTTAAAAAGTGAAATTAGGTTTTCACTTTGATTCAATCTTTCAAACTTCATTTCAACAATCTTGGGCCTCTATTAGAGTGTAAGACCCAACACTCTTTGTAAATAAACCAATCTCTGGGCCTCTTCTATAGTATAAGTTCCATCGCGCTTTTCGAAATCATAGTGCAATCAATGTTTTCACAATAATCTTTGGGCCTCTGTTAGGAGTGTAGGTCCCATCTATTTGTACATAACTTTGTTTTAAACAATAATTTTGGGTCTCTAATAGAGTGTAAGACCCAACACCCTTCTATAAATAGAAATCTTTTAGCCCCATTCATCCTGGGATTTGTACAGGATACAAATAATCAACTGGGCCTCTATCTAGAGTGTAATACCCAACACCTTTATTTCTCTCCTACTTAAGATCAAGTCATCTTCAAAATTCAAAACTTTCTTCAATTTCTTCAAAACACTAATCCAATCTTGAAGAAAACATCCCATCAATCACAATACACTTGGGCTTATATTCAGAGAATAAGACCCACCACCTTTCTCAATTCAATTCATACTTGTCTATATACTTGTTCATATGTATGTATATATACTTGTGCATATTTTGTTAAGTTCCTCTTAGGATTCAAAGCATCCTTAATTTAGACTAGTTCAAACAATAGGATCCCTTCAATCCCAACTTAGTTCAAAGAACTAGTTCCCTAGCCTCCTCTTGGGCTTTATCCAAGTATTATTGCCTCTTCTTGGGCATCATACAATGAATCTCCCTAGAAGATAGCCTCCTCTTGGGCTTTGTTCTATTTGATCAACCATGAAACACTTCATTAAAGAGAGGATTATTTCCCGGTGAAACCTCTTCTTTAATCCCTTTAACCTTGGAACAGTTCAAAGAAAGGATTTTTCCCAGTGAAACCTTTCTTGAAATCTTCCTAGACTTGGAAAGTCTCAACACCTAGCCTCCTCTTGAGCTTCATACAAGGATTCATAGGCTTCCTAAAAGCATACCCAGCCTCCTCTTGGGCTTCATACAAGGACCCTCAGGCTTCCTAAAAGCATAAGATAAATCCTAGTCATCTCTAACAATACATCAATCCCCAGGAGAGTCAAAACCTCTAAGGCATTCAAGCTTATCCTTTTTAAGTCTCTCCTAACAACAAGGTTTGGTTTTCACTTTAAGATCCCCAGCCAAAACCATGTCAACAAATCCCCAAAAGTATCAATGCCTCATGGCATCTGATAATTCAACTCTTCTCTAATTCCCCAACAATAGTTAGTTTCCCTTTTGATTCCTAAAAAAAAAGTCTAGACCTTCTCCTAGATTTAAATAATCCTTAGTAAGAGTCAGCCTCCTCTTAGGCTTCATATAATGATTTTCCCAGTTAGCCTCAATCTTGGGCTTTGTACAAGACAGATATATTACTCCCCCAGTTAAGTCAGTTTTTAACTTTTTCAGCTTCAACCTTGGGCTTTGATCAAGGCACAAAATCCATCATCCCCACAGATGAGACTATGAGTCTTCTCCGCATGAGGATATTTCCTCTATACATCACCTTTCAAAACAAACAATTAAAACCCTTTCCAGATAATTGATGTAAGTGGCACACTTGTAGATTCAAAATCCAAGTCGGAGTCCCTCCTTTATCATGGCTAAAATTTCTCTTTCATCTAAGTGATATAAGTGGCAAACCTCTGGATTCTACACATCCAAGTCAATGTCCCTCTCTTAGCATGCAAAGACTTATAAAGGAAGATGTGGCATTGTTGGATTCCACACATCCCAGTTAAAGTAACTTCCCTTATAATCAATTCCTCAATGTTTGTGATGAATAAGTGAGATATCTCCCTTTAGAGATGACAAATTCTCTATCTGTCAAACTTTTAGCTTCAATCTTGGGCTTTGAACAAGACACAAACAAACTATTAGCTTTAATCTTGGGCTTTGAACAAGACACAAATACTCTTTTAGCTTCAATCTTGGGCTTTGAACAAGACACAAACACTCAATTTAGCTTCAATCTTGGGCTTTGAACAAGACACCAAACAATTTTCTCTCATATAATAGGTGGAACTACGAACACTCTGATTTCCCCAAATCTCTTTACGGGAATACGTAGGCATAATATTACAAAATCTTAGCGAGCACATTAATAAAAAACTTTAGGTCCAGTACCTTCCCAAAAACAATAGAAAACCGCAAAATAATAAAATCATTTTCTCAGTCTTCCCAAAGAAGAAACTTTCACTATTCAACAGTAAATGGATTTAAGCAACCAAGAAATACAACAATAGAAATATATGCAAATAAAGGTTCCTATAGATTACTATAGATACTATGGGTGTTAACAACTTCCCTTTGTATAACCAACCCCCGATCCTCGATCTCTTCGCATTTGTTAAGGAAAACATTTACATGCAGGGTTAGTTTGAGATATCTTCCCCTTCCTTTTAAGCTTCATAGGATAAATATAGAAATCAGAAAGTAGCACTAAAAGCGGTGGTGGTCGTGTCACAAAAACCGATGCTACAGATGCACATACCGTTAATTCCATATGTCACTACTTGATGTTTCTTATCCCTATTCAACCAGATTAAGTAGAATAGGTGCCCTAGGTCCAATACATAGGCTACGGGTCAGGAATACATATGCATCTAACAAGATATTAACAAAGTATCAAAAATAATAAGCATTATGCATAAGAAACAACTGAATAAAATTATCGTTCAAAGAATTCATACAAAGTTAAACTACCATATAATGCCAACAAGATTGAATAAAGTTCATCATAACACAACCTAACCTAGGAGAATTTAGCTATACATAGTGAAAATTACAATACTAATTGAATAAAGATGAATATTATGTGAATTCTCTTAAAGGATTGGCTTCCAATTCTCTCAAAATCACCCACTGATGATTTAAAATCGTGCTCCCAGTGCCAAATTTCGTAACCCCTGTAAAAGTGCAGAAAATCCACTTTTAAAGCTGTCAGAATGGGCCAGAATGCGTTAGAAAACCTTTTATTGTTGTCCACATTAAGGAAGCATCGCGCGCGTGATGAGCCTTTTGATTTTCTATCGCGCACGCAATAACACTCGATGTTACACATGATTATTCCAGTAGTTGTGTGTTTTTCACCCCCTTTTCACCATAATTTCCAATAAGTCTCATTCTTCCATACTCGGCTATTTTTCACTCATTCTTGGGTCTTTCTTTATCATTTTGGCTCCTCTTTTGATCATTTTCCCCCAATTCTTTGACTGATTATGTGTAATGACAAATTGTTATCATTTAATCTTAATGTATATTGGACGATATCCTCTGATTCTATGTGTTCATCTTAGCATTAGGAAGCCTTAAAATGATTTGGAAAAGGATCGTACATCATAAATGCATTGAAAACAAAGTTTTTGTGAAAACACTACTGCATAGGTCGACACATACGTGTTCAGGTCGACCTATAGAAGTTTTTGCTTTAGCATAGGTTAACACATAATTTTCTTAGGTCGACACCCTTGCATCAATAATAAAGCCTGTAGTCATTGTCTATGTGCTGGCTAACATAGGTCGACACAAGACCTTTATAGGTCGACCTAAGACCTTCACAGGTCGACACATCTGCTTTGATAGGTTGACCTATAGCTTTCGTATGTTGACACATTCAATGCTTTCTTTCAAAAATTCATATTTTTCTCCATTCATTTGCATTCATTTTGCTTCCAAACTTGCATACTTATAAATACTTGATACATGCATCATATCTAGTAAGGTTCTAGAGTAAAACCTACATGAAACCAAGCATACTCATCATCTTCAACCAATCTTCTATGTATACACATAATCAAACAACACATAATAATTTTTTGATTGGGTGGCCATCTAGATTAGGGTTAATAATGTCCAATTAGGTTATTGTACCGAGAATCTTGGGTTGAGTTCTTTGAGTGTTTCAAATAAGAAAATTGAGCTGGGGTTTTCCTTTAAGATCGTTGAGGATTTGAAGGTTTTGGACAAGATTACACAATTCAGATCTGATAGAGTGAAAGCCTTGGGACAAGGGGTGCCTTTAAGGGAGTAGCTTGAGACGGTGGATTTTGTGGTAAATCTTAGGTTTCAACAAGTGTACGCTTGGGATTAATTCGGCTGTGTGAAAGCCTTGGGACAAGGAGGTGCCTTGCAAGGAAGTAACAAGAATTGGTGAATTTAAGCAGCATTGTTGGTGACTTGATCAATCTTTGATCAAGGGTTTTGGATTTGGTAGAATCAACAACAAACCAAGGGTTGTAAGGTTAAAGTTCTTCATCTCTTGTATATACATTTTTTGCAAAGTAAGTTTAATTGTAAGAAACTCAATTAAAATTTGAATTGAGTGCAGACGCACCCATGCGAGGCCGATTGGTGAACTGCTTAACTAAGTCCTTGTCTCTCTCTCTTTCTCTCTATCTATCTATATATCTCTCTCACACACGTGCGCGCACACACACACACACACACACTCTCTCTCTCTCTCTCTCTCTCTCTCTCTTTTAATTTTTGTGTTTGAAAATTATTGGATTCTTTATTTGTTGATCAATTTGTTTGGGAATTAATTTTGATTAAATTTTTGAAATAAGTTTTGTTGGTAGAATCATAATCCGGTTGATTGTGATTGGTTTTTGAATTAACAAAATAAATCAAATTTCCAAATGATATAGATTGAACACAACGTGTTTGATAATTGCTATTTGTGTTTTTGTGTTAGTCGCAGTAAGAATCGGAGATCAAAGCTATCACATTAGCTTGACTCGCAAAACAATGATGTCACCACCGAACTTTTATTTTTCCAAGGGAAGGGAGAAAAGATCGAACAAAAACCCTAAGTAAACATGCAAAACAAAAAGCAAGGCATAAAGCTAAGTAAAGAGAGATAAAAGGTACGGGGGGTGGTTATACTAAGGGACGGTACTAGCACCCTAAAAATCTGTAGTACCCTATAGGAACCTCTTGAAATATTTGTGTTTTGGCTAAAATTGTTTGCTAAAGGTGAAAGATGGGCAAGGCAAAGACAGGTAAAGGCAAAGCAACAAACATATAATGGATATACACAATGAAATTAAGTCAATATACAATCCCTTTCCTTGGATTAGGACACAAGCATAGAAAGGAAGCAACGGATACATGGGAAATCATCATGTAAGAAAGTAACAGATAAAATCAACAACATACACATGGTAAAGCATCATGTGAATCAACAGATTGAATTAACAAAGAAAATAAAAACACAGACACATGGCAAATCATCATGTGAATCTAGTAAACAGAAAGTACATGTCAAATCATCATGAACTAAGACAACAAAAATTGACAAAGGTACACGGCAAAGCATCGTGGTATCAACAGAGGTATACAATATGTAAGATCCAGAAACACAAAGTACACGTGGCAAAGCATCACGTGAATCAACAGATGTAATCCTCAGACGCATGGTAAAACATCATGGTAATCAAAAGTTAAAATAAAAAATAATACATATACATGGAAAATCATCATGTAGAAGCGACAACAAATAAAATCAACAAACATTCACGGCAATGCATCGTGTAGCATAAAGCATCAAAGATACGTGGAAAAACATCACGAATATAAAAAAAAGAGATATGTGGCAAAACATCACGTAGGATAAACGATAAATGACATCAATAAAATACATGGCAAAACATCATGTAGCAGCATCAACACATAAAATTGACTGAATTCACATGGCAAAGCATCATGGTATCAATAAATGTACGTGGCAAAGCATCACGATAAAAATCCACACACACATGGTATAACATCATGTATAAACAAAGAGATTCAACAACATTCACGGCAAAGCATCGTGAAACAGATTAACCAAGGAAAAACATCAAGATTATATCAGATAGAACAAGCCCAAAAACATGAGAGCAAGCAAGTCATGAAATAGAATCGGGCTACAAAATAATTATTAATCAATTTAAATATGAATATTTAATAATATTAATTAATAATTTAATTATTAAATATTAAATAAAAATATTTAAGTCAATTAATAATTAAACAATTAAAATTTTTATATAATATCACAAAAACTTAATGAAAATAATAATAAAAAGATTAAAATATTTTTGGTATTTTAGATGTCATATAAATTAAATTAAAAAAAAGAATATAATTAGAAAAAATATTTTTAAAAAACTAAAAATTAAAATAAATAAAAAAAATAAAAATAAATAAGCAGCTTATAACTAAACAAATAGTTAAACATGAAAATGATTAACAAATAACTAAGAAAAAATGTTTTTTTTTATATTTTATTTTCTAGACTATGAGACATCAATTAAGAGGAAAAGAAGAAATAATATAATTTTGAACAAATTAAAAAAAAAAAAAGAAGCAGTGTTCAAGCAACCACCATAAAGTGTAGTACCTACATCATACCTAAACACATTGTTTACATCGACAACAAAACAAACTGAGAGAAAAGAAAAAGTTACCGAATGGACAGAGATGGAAGCTTTACATGGTCGCGTCATTGCTGGCTCCGACGAGGACCTCGTTCACGAATCTTGCTTCAGTTACGTTGTCGGTGTTGCGGCGGTCGGGGCTAATGACGAATAAGGGTTGACGGTAATGGTGCGGTGATCGAAAAAATAGCAAGTGTACTATTCTTACGATGTATTAATAATAGGGGTTATCCCCAGAATCGAGTAGAACCACTCATCAGCATCTTTCGCAAGAGTGGAAGGAAACATTCGTAACTTCTTTGCTTCCTCGGTGTACCCCTCAATCTTGAGAGTGGTGCTCATGGTCAGAAATCTTTGCAGATGTTTTTTGGCATCTTCATTAACATTTTCGGTGAAAGGTCTCCTCTCAAGTTGAGTGATGGTGCTCGGATGCAACTGGAAATTCGGCACATTCACCGGTTGGTTCACAATTGTTAACCTACCAGCTGGTGTATTTTCCCCACCGTAATCACCCAGAAGTCTCTCCACTGGTTGATTTCCAGCCATAATCACAGTATCTCTATCCGTGTCTGAACCTGTTTCTGAACCTGAATCTGATTGCTATGAATGAACAAAAACTCTTTCTTCTTCTGGTGTTTGAACTGACGGTTCTGCTTCTGAAGCTGTCAGTCTTGTTTGTCTACGCCTTGCGTGTAAAGTTCTTTCGATTTCTGCGTCAAAATTAAAATTAGCTAAGGGATCTCCTCGCATAAAAATGTTAGACGCAGATTAGTAGTAATAGCAATAATCCAAAAGTTATATAATAAAAAAAAGTAAAAATTAAAATAACAGAAAAATAAAATTTTAGTCACAGAGTGACAAAATTCCAATTGAATTAACACAAAAACTTATAATTTGGCAGCCCCCGACAACGGCGCCAAAAACTTGATCGGAAAAATAGCAAGTGTACTATTCTTACGATGTAGTAATAATAGGAGTTATCCCCAGAATCGATCTCGAGGACTGGGCGTTATTATAAGTGCAGATGCTATTTCAATTAAACAAAAGTTTCCTTGGGGTTTGATTGTTTGAGAAATTATAACTAGTAATAATAAAATAAACAGAATTATAAAATTTACTTAAGCCAGATATGAGAAGGCATGCTAGAGGAAAGTGTATGAATTACACTGCAAAAACCCTCAATCCTTATTCTAGGAGACATGACATAAAACTAACCTTACCGATTCTTAAGATTATTTTTCCCTAATTCCTGAGCAGAAAAACCTTTGAGATTCAATCTCTACCCTAATTCCTTAGCAGTCTAGAAAGAATCACAAGCATTATATTTTATCAAGAATATATCGGTTATTACATGGTATCCCCATTCCTAGGCAATATCTACTGTAATATTATTATGCAAAAGCGTTATGTTGGTTGGTCCGACCTAAACCTTAACCATAAATCAGTTTCAATTTGTCCGATCGAAAAAGCATTAAACACATTGCATAACAAAAGATTAAGGAAAAAGCAATATGTCATAGAACAATGGAAATCAGAGTCATTACAAATGCAATTCAGGGACACCCCCTAGAATTGGGGGGTTTATCCACTCATAGTACTAAAAGAAATTACAAAATAATAGATAGACATTACAAGAATAACAGATGAATTCGATCTTCAATTGCGATGACTCATGAAAAATCTTCCTCCCCCGAATCATTTGATAACATCCAAACTTTTTCGTCCAATCTTTCGTAATGTCCTCCAAAAGTCCTTTTCTCCTTCTTAGAAAATGTCTAAAATACCCTCAGGTCCAATACATTAATCGGGAAATGCCCAAAATACCCTCATGGAACACAAAGGTAAAAAATCCAAGAAAATAAGAAGATGAGGCGTCCAAGCCAACATGGACCGTGTCAGGTGACACGGGCGGCCGTGTTGGCTCCCTGTTATCGTGATTAAAAACTCTTCAGTGCTAGACTTGCTGACACGGGCACCCGTGTCAGCCCATTGTTTTTCTTCATGTTTTCATTCTCTTGGCTTCTTCCTGACACGGGCTTCTTCCTGACACGGCCCGTGTCAGGTGACACGGGTGACCGTGTCAGGCCACTGTCTTCATTCCAATTTCATTCCGAATCTTACGATTTTCTCGTTTTTTCGCTCCGATTCCTCCTGAATGTTTATGTGAACCTGAAAACACTAAAGAACACAACCAAGGCATAAAATGCGGTAAAAGAGATATAAAACAAATAAACAATAACAAATTATTAACTAAAACAATTAGTGAAATAACGTATGAAAACCACTTATCATGCGGCGGTGGAATGGTGGAGGATATGTGTTATATGGTGTGGTAATGGATGAACATGGGGGAGGAAGATGATGTAGGAGTGATGAGTTATTGTTATAGTGTTGTGTGAATGTTGATAATTGAGGTGGGAGTGATTGTTAAGTTGGTTTGTTGTAGTGTATATCTTGTGTGGTTTCAAGATGTGTAGATGAGTTTTTCTTGCTAGCAAAATGGAGGGATCTGGGATCTGACGAAGCTTGGTTTTACAAGGTTATTTTGTGAACAATCTTTGCAGCGTTGTGGAAAAGTATTGAATATCTCCAAAAGAATGCAGATGGTGTCATGTTTTTATGTTGGAGAAGTGTATTAACTGCCAGCATGTGTATCTATTTTATAAAGTGTGTGTGAAGAGGAAATGGAGGCTCACATGTTGTTGGTGAAAATATGACGATGGTGGTCATGTGGTGAGGTTCATACGTGTGCTATGGAGAGAGTCTTGTACTATGTAGAGTTTTATGTGAAGAAGGTAAGTATGGCTTGAGTGAGGTTTAATGAAGAAGATATGGTGATGAAAGTGAAGGTATTTTGATGGTTTGGAGAGGTTATGTGAAGGTATTATCAGGTGTGGTTATTGAAGAATATAGTGGAAAGGAGGTGGTGAGTGTCGCGTGAAAAGTAAAATTATGGGGGCGGCTTCAGCGTTCTTTCCTGGTGGGTTCATGAAAGTTGTTGTTGGAAAGTGGTTTTCTTTTAAATGCTCAAGTGGAGATCCTTTTTTAAGGTGCATGTGTGTACCATGTTTTTACATGAGGTTTTCATGAGGGAGGCTTTTGAAGTGTGTGAAATGTTTGTGGGATGTGCTCCTTTTCAAATGAAGATGATGATGTGGGCTCTATCGCCAAATGTGTGTAATCATCAAAAGGTGAATAAATGTGTAGAGAGTATTATGATGTGTGTAGAATGATGCAATGGTTTCTTCATCGTGTGGTTCCCACAGTTCAAAAAAATATTGTTCTTTTTTATTTTAATTAAAAAATGAGAGAGCCAATTATGTGGGGGCCGCGATTGTCTGGTGCATGGATGCAGTATGTATGTATTAGATTTTTCTCCAAAATGAATAAAAACAAAAACCCTCTTTTAAACTTAAGCACTAAGTTTTGCTAAAAATAAAATAAAACAATCTAAAATATTAATAAAAAGAAAATAATAAAATGAAATAAAATACAAAATATTTTAAAAAATAAAAATATAATTAATAAAATGACTATTTAATTAAAAATTAAAATAAAACCGGTTTAAAATGAATAATCGGATTGTTATCGAAGTGCTCGAAAAAATGAAATGAATACACCAAAATGATCAGCGTGAAATAAACGACTCGGAAAAATACAGCGTTTGGTCAAATTTCGAAATAAATTTTCCCCGGTTAAAAGGCTTAAACTGATAAAAAAAATGTGACCGAAAAGTAGTTGATTAATTCAAACGAGCACGCCAGATTAAACTACGCGAAACATAGATTAATATGATTGACGTTTGCAAGCTCGATTTTGAATATTTTCGTCCATTGATTTTACGCACAGTTGACTTTTAGTTTGACCGATTCGGCTGTAAATCCAACAAGTTTATTCCGGCTTATAAATTGGACATTATGTGTGATGAAAGTGTCATACCCCAAATTTTGACCACTAAGATTTCCCATCATTGTGGAAATCATCATCACAATATGGATGAACCATTAGTCTCCCCAAAGATGGGTGAGCATCCACTACAATCAAATTTAGGGTTTCAAGCCCTCTAAGAGCCTTAGACAAAGGATCAATCAAGGAATTACATGATCTTCAACTTGTCTAACATCTCAAACATCCATAAAGGATCAAGAGGACTCCCACATCAAGAATCAAGCACAAAGTTGCAACATTCCAAGTGGATTAAGCCTCAAGATCGCTAGTGTCACCAAATTAGGATTTTCCTCTGGACATGAGCCATTGCTTCAAAGAATAACCTATGATGCTCCAAGAGACATCATGAACCCAATCATCAAGTCAATTTGGCTTTAGGGGATGCATTCACTAAAAATCAAGAATTAGGGTTTCTTGACCTAATTCACCCCTGAGTTGACTTTTGGAACAAAACATGAGCCAAGACCTCAAGAGGGGATTTGAGGGTCTCAAATACATCACATTGATCCATTTACAACAATGGATTGATCCAATAAGCTTGAGCAACAAGTTTTAATTTCATCAGAACCACAGTTAGGGTTTCGCGGAAAAAGTCAATTGTATCTTTGACTTTTGACCAGGACATGCTCCCAAACCCTAGGACATGATCCAATACACCCTATAACACCTATGGAATCAATCCATCAAGTTTGATTTAGGTCAAGGACTTGATTTCATAGAGGATCGCACAGTTTGGAATTCATCTGTTAAAAAGTCAACTGTGCACAAAAGTCAAACTTTGACTTTTTGAGATTTTTCACAATTATGGTTTTTTAACCCTAAAATGATGTTAATGTGTGATTGGAATCATCATTCATCAAGAAAAATCAAGAAAAGTGGGATAACTTGTAAAAGGGGTAACCATAAAAAACTTAGAAAATTTTCTAAGTTATGAAATAAAGTGGCTAGGGTACCAACTTTGGAGGATCATAACTCCTAAACCACAAGGTCATTTTTCCCATCCAAAGCTGGATTTGTAGCTCTCATTACCCTCTACAAAAACTTCAACTACCACTCATTCCAATTCCCCATGGATTTCAAGTTATGGAATGATCAAAATCAAGAAAAGTGAAAATGTCACTTTTTTCCAACACTTAGTGAAATTTTCACTAAGTCAGAATCTGCCTTCACTTTTTTCCAAATGTAGGGGAATTTTTCACTTGGATCCAAAAAGTATCAAAACCAACTATGATCAAACAGTTGTTGTATCATATAAGGGCTTTCCAAAATGGCCAAGAACTCCATCAAATTCCACTTGAGCCATGAGATATGACAATGGCAACATGCCTTGCTGAAAACTGTCAAGGCAAGGCAGATTTTGGAGTTTTGCTCGATTTGCCAAATTTGTGCAATTCCAAGCAACTATATCCATCTGAACACCTCAAGGGGGGACCAAGGAGGAACCAACTCTGATCCCAAGCCTCCCAAGTCTTTGGAACCAAAAATAGCATGCCAAACCTAGAAATCCCTAAAGAGGGGACAAGACTCCAATTTTGTTTTGGAGCATTCAATGGATGCACCAAGGTGGCATGGACTGAGCCATTTCCAACTGAATTCAGTCAAGACTTATCCAAGACCAAGGGAACCAGCAGCCTATGCCCTAACATCTAGTCAATGGCTAGAGGAGACTTGGATTCTCATTGCTCAACATTGGCCAAACCTATGCAGCAGTTGCCATTCATTATTCCTTGCAAAACAAACTTGCTCTACTATAAATAGAGCTCATTTGTGATCAGTTTGAGTACACCAAAGCCATCAAACAGATGCTTTCCTCAAAATCACCTTCTCACTTCCAAATTTGCCTTTCAAAGCAAGTCACTATCGGGTTTTGAGTTTGAGAGCAATTCCAACCAAACCAATCACACACACACCTCATAAACATCATATAGAAGTGATTCAAACACTCACATAACATCTGGAACACTAAAATCACAAAATCACTAGCCAATTGCTCAAGCCTTTGACAGATTTGCAGTTGGGGTGCCATCTCAAGTTCTAGATCATTTCAATCCATTCCAAGCATCCAGACACACTCCATGGCATCTAGGGAAGCTATCCAGATCATTGGAACCTAGCTGTAACACCTCTAACCAAAAACACGATCACCAGCTGCAAGTGGTAAGCATGAGCTCTTCTAACTTTATGATCCATGCAATTTTTGCTGCACAATAATTTGGCCATATGTTCATAATCATGCATAGAGTGTTTACCCTCAATCAATTGCTTTGTATGAATCGTGTATGGAATTTTTGAACCTTCATGCAGAATTTAGGGTTCTTGAGGTTTCTCTTTGATTTTTTATTCCATGCTTAAAATAAATGAAATTAAAGACCATATACATGATCGTGAGGTGAAAACGAGCAAATTGATATGTAGATTGCATGATATAATCAAGTATTTAGTGAGATTTGATAGAAAATGCAAATCTGGGAAAAACAGAGCACGCGGGCAAGGCCAAGATGTTCTTAGCGCCCTTTTTCAAATATTTGAATATTTGAATTTTTGTGATTTTATTTAATTGATTCAAAAATTAATTTCTCTCTGAGTTTTAATGATTTTGAGTTGATTCTTTTTTTAATAATTCACAAAAATGTTAAAATATTTTATTTTACCAAAAACTCCCAAAAATATTATTTATTTCATATAATTGATATTTTTGCAAAGAATTAATATTTTAATTGTTTTTGACATTTAAAATATTTTTTCCTTCTTGATTTTGCAAATTTTAATGACTTCTAATCATTTTGTAGGTCAAAACTTGATTTTTGAAACATTAATCCAAGATCACAATTTGTTTTCCACATGTTAAACAATTTTGATCATTTTAATTAAATTTTTTATTCAATTAAAATACATTTTGGAAACAAATTAGGGTTTTGATTAATTCAACCCTCATCAAACCTTTTAAAAACACTTTGGGCCTCTAATAGAGTGTAAGACCCAATCCTTTGTAAATAAAAACCTATTTTGGGCCTCAAATGTTGTATAAGTCCCGTTGTATTTCAAAAGTTCGGCGCGATCATCGCCCGTTTAAAACAAACCATCTGGGCCTCTCCTCGAGCTATAAGACCCATTCAAAATCATTTTGGGCCTCTAATAGAGTGTAAGACCCAATCCCCTTTTGAAACCAAAAAATTTTGGGCCTCAGTCATTGTATAAGACCCATGGTGTTTTCAAAACCTTGGCGCGATCGTCGCCCTTTTCAAAATAAACCCTGGGCTTCTCCTTGAGCTATAAGACCCATCTTTGTTCACTTTCAATCATTTTGGGCCTCTTGAGAGAGTGTAAGACCCATCCTCTTATACAGAAAACCTTTCTTGGGCCTCAGTCACTTGTATAAGTCCATGTACAAAACGACAGTGTGATCACTGATAAAATCCTGGGCCTCTCCTTGTACTGTAAGCCCCAATTTTCCTTTCAAAAGCACTTTCTCCTTTTATTTTGAATATAATATTGTTATCAAAACTTTCTTTGTTGAACAAACTAACCAAACAACATGGAAGCTCTACAACCGAGTAAGTGTTTACCCGCTTTCATTTACCGCTTTCATATGTATATAACTATATTGTGAGGCTGTTTCACTGTAAGTCTTCTTTCATAAACTCATATCGACTGTGTAATAGTAGTATAGTTATTTAGAGTGTCCTCGGCAACTACGTCTAGCACTAGGTAATGCCCTGTTGATCACTCTTAAATGCAAACAAAACTAGATCCCCATAGGATTACCAGATACAGTCTTCCCTCCTCTTGGGGTTAAACAATATGGAGACGTGAAAGACAGTATTCTCGGTGAACGTTTTCTCAGATTGTCACCCTTACAAATTGTCCCTTCGGCTTCTTAAAAGTTTTTCTCGCCTCCTCTTGGGCTTCGTACAAATTGTCCCGACGACCTCTTAAAGGTATAGGAACAGAAATTAGTCATCTTAATAGAACAGTCTTTCAAAGAGTCTAGATCTTTCTACCCTGAACATACTGTCTCTTGATCTCTCTTAAGCGTAGTACAAAATATAAAACTCTAGACTTGGACAGTCTAATCTCCTTGAGTCTCGAAGACATTCTCAAGTTCCTTTCAAAAATAGGAAAAAACACCCGTAGACTTGGGCTGTCTCAATACCCTTCGGATTCCCCGTTTCCTTAAAGAACAGGAAATAATCCCGGTCCTCAGATCAAATCCATGAATACAACATTACCCATATATGAACTGATTTTCTCTTTTAACCAACATACTGGACCTGTCACTCAACTGAAACAGTAACCCTAGCCTCCTCTTGGGCTTTGTACAATGATTCTCCCCAGCAGAGTTAAACCTTTTAGCCTCCATCTCAGGCCTTGTACGAGATACAAAACACTCTCTTGTTGAGTATAAAAGACTCTCTTGTTGAGTCAAACATTTTTATCCTTCATCTCGGGCTTTGTACGAGATACAAAAACACTCTCTTGTTGAGTATAAAAAGACTCTCTTGTTGAGTCGATCATTTTTAGTCTTCATCTCGGGCTTTGTACGAGATACAAAAACACTCTCTTGTTAAGTATAAAAAGACTCTCTTGTTGAGCCGATCACCTTCAGCCTCCATCTCGGGCTTTGTACGAGATACAAATCACTTTCTTGGTGAGTATAAAAGACTCTCTTGTTGAGTCAAACCTGTTTAACCTCCATCTTGGGCTTCGTACAAGACACATATAAAAACACTCTCTTGTTGATTCAACCCTTTTAGCCTCTATCTCGGGCTTCGTACAAGACACAAAAGCATCCTCTTGTTAGGTCAATAGCCTCCTCTTAGGCTTTGTATAAAGAAATCCCCATTTGATTCAATCAACCTTTTAGCATCGAAAGCTGTGCCTCGTTCACAGTATACAAACATCAAAAACTCTTTTTCCTCGTCTAATTGCTGTAAGCGGCAAGCCTCTGGATTATTTACATCCACGCCACTGTCCCTCTTTTAGCATGAAAAATTCCTAAGGAAAGATGGCGTTGCTCTAAACTTAGTTAAAGTCTTCTCCTTCAGGTTAAAAATCCCCTATAAAGGAAATTATGGCCTTGCTGGATTCGCATATCCCAATTAAAGTAATTCTCCTTTATAATCAGTCACCCAACAATTGTGACAAACAGACCCCTTTAGAGATGACAAATTCTCTCTAAAGTCAAGACCCTTTTAGTTTCACATCTTGGGCTTCGAACAAGATACAAATAGACCCTTCAGCTTCACATCTTGGGCTTTGAACAAGATACAAACCACCTTTAGCTTCATGTCTTGGGCTTTGAACAAGATACCAAAACACCATTTCCTCCCATAGAATAGGAGGACCTACGATCGTCTGATTTCCCTATCCCGGGAATACGTAGGCATAAGATTGAAAAAGAATCTTAGCGAGCACACTAATAAAAAAACCCCAAAGTCCCCTACCTCTAGCCAATCTAGCATAGTATCCCAACAAATTCCCCATGAACAGTCCCGGTAATTCGTTCTAAACAAAATAAGCAGAGAGAGGCCCACGAACTAAAATCGCATCTGTAAACCAACAGTTTTGACTGTTTAACCTCAGTATGCAAGCAGGGTTAGTGTGAGACATCTATTTCCCTTCCTTCATCAGCTTCAATAGGATAAAAAATGAATCGACCTGTAGTACCCCAGAGCGACATTGCTTAAGAACCACGTCCAAAATTGCTCGCTACAGAAAAATGGCGCCCACCGTGGGGCCTATCATCTTTCTTTCTTACAATTTAAGATGAAAACCTTGGACAAGTCATTTTCATGGCGGTGGCTGCCACAGAAAAATGGCGCCCACCGTGGGGCCAAACAAAGGAATCTTGTCTCTCTTATCTCTCTGGTTGAAACCTGCTCTTAGGACGAGTCCTTGGGTTCACAAGGTATCACCGAATGACGGTTCCATCGGGGAATGTCATTGTTGCTAGGATCGACGCTCACTAGGATCTTAGGTCAAAAACCTTTAAGTTGGAAAGGTACCACAGAATGGCGACTCCGCCGGGGAGCCATTTTCTGTTAGGATCATAGGATTCATAGCTCTTAAAAAGTCTAGGACATTAGGACAAATATATATACTGCTTTTCCTAATTAATATCTGTGTTTATTTTTCTGCTAATGGGAATGCGTGTGATGCCGCATGTGGAAAGATTGAGTATACACCTAGGAAAAACCTCTTTCAGTAGTGCGGAAGCTATCGAAAATAGTTGTCACGCGATACTACCCTCTTCTGAGATTCTTTGAAATACATCACTTAGCACGGTTCCCGGCCCGCTGATGTTATCTCGACAAGAATCAATGATTTTGAGAGGCAGGTACAAAAATCACTAGTATAAACCTTTGGGATGGGTAGAGCCTTGACTTCATGACACCGACCCTTTGACCCCATGTTTTTCTATGTTTTTGTGTGCTGCATTCATGCATTCATTTTAAAAAAACATTAAGCAAAGAAAAATTTTCTCTTCTAGTCTCTCTTTTTCAAATTAAACTAAGACAATGATTGTAAATGTCAGAGAGCAAAGGATTGCGCTCATGGATTTCGGTAGACGAAAAACTCACAAGTATACCTTCAAGGTTCCAAAACTAGGGGATTTGAGAGGATTATCAAGGATGATCACTAACCCTGACGCTTTCAGAACCAAGTACGGAGGTCTGCTACCTCTGTTAAGGGTCCATGTAATTGAGGGAATCCTGGAGGCACTCATTCAGTTTTACGATTCGGCCTATCACTGTTTCACATTCCCGGATTACCAGCGCACCAACGCTGGAGGAGTATTCTCATCTGATTGATCTACCCATTACTGATCAAGCTCCCTTTTCTGGACTGGAAGAAATTCCAAAGGATCAGACCATTGCAAAACCAAATTATTTGGATGAGTCAGAAGTCAAGACTCACCTGACCACCAAAGGAGGAATCCTAGGTTTACCAGCCAAGTTTCTGGTAAAGAAGGCTCTGTACTTTGCTAGTACAGGGAACGTGACTGCTTTCGAGAGCATCTTTGTTTTACTCACCTACAGGTTATTTCTGTTTCCCAACATTGATAACTTCGTCGATATCTATGCCATTATGGTTTTTCTCATTGGAAACGCCGTACCAACCTTGCTCGCAGATACGTATCATTCTGTACACTTAAGGAATTTATACAGCGGAGGAATGATCACGTGCTGTGTACCCCTGCTATATAAATGGTTCATCTCCCATTTGCCTAAGTCTGCTGCTTTTTGGGATCATAAGAGTGCCTTACGTTGGTCGCAGAAAATCATGTCTCTTACCAACTCTGACATCGATTGGTACAATCGAATCTATGACAGGATCAGGATCATTAACCGTTGTGGAAACTTCCCAAACGTACCCCTTATAGGAACTAAGGGAGGAATCAATTATCATCCAGTTTTAGTTCGTCGTCAATTTGGATACCCGATGAGCCATGTCCCGCATAATGCTCATCTGGAAGGTCTTTTCTTCAAGGAAGGAGAAAATGACAGGGCACTAAAGATGGAAATAGTGCACGCTTGGAAACACGTTCATAAGAAAGGACGGGAGTCTCTAGGAAAACTGGACTGTGTCTCGGTGGAGCCTTATCTCCACTGGGTACAAACTAGAGCTCACAAGCTAAAGATGCCTTATCCTCGTCACGGAGTTCTTCCGCCAAGGGAATCTGTCATGTACTTCATGACTGAAACAGAAAAACTTCAGGTTACTCTCAACAAAGTTCAACAGGAGAGGAGGTCTTGGAAGAACAAGTACCGCATTCTCAAGGTGGATTATACCAAAATACAATAACTGCTGAAAGATAAGGATGCTCTAATTGAGATTTTGGAGCAACATGCTGTAGAAAATCAGGATGACCAAAGGAATTTGCTCGCTCCTTTCACTTGGCAAAGGAATGACAACCCGACAACGGCCCAAGAGCCCCGGTCCAAGAAAAGGAAAGTACTAGAATCAGCACCCGAGTTCTCCTTAGAGAGGACTCGGGACCCATTAGCTTAGGTTTCTGTTTCCGCACCTTGTAATTTACTGTATTTCCATTTCCGCAATCCTTTGAATTCAATAAAACGGGGGTTTCCCCACTGTTTGATATTTGCAATCTAATTGTAAAAGTTTATTTTGATTAAACAAAAAAAAATAATTAATATAACCATTGCATATCATTCATCATTCTCGCATAAACGCATTCTTCTTACCTACTAATCTCACGTTTGTGTCTCGGTTCTAGTGTCAAACTGTCTCATTCGTATAATACTCGGGCTAATCGTCAGAAAAGATGGATGATCTCGAGGAAGAGAACAGAGAGTTGAGGGAAGAGATCGACACTCTGAAAGAGGATCTGAGAAAGGTTCACAACGACATGCAAGCTCTAGCAGAAGCTCAGATGCAACAACAAAGAACTATGATCTCGGAGATCACCTCAACGTCCATAGTAGAGAAGTACGATCCTAGGTATCAAATGCCGAAAGATCATCCCTGTTAACCATATCCCGGAAGGATATATTCCACCGATCACTGAAGATCAGGGAATCATAGCAGAAGCCGATGGGCCTGAAGGTTACAAACTTCGGGAAAACGAGGATGCCAGAGGCATAATGAGGACTCCTGAAGGTTACAAACTTCGGGAAATGCCAAGATTCACTGCCGTAGTAATGGTACCACCCCCTGTGGTGCACACTGTCCCGGAACGAAAGATTCCACAGATACCTTCTGGTAGAAAGGAAAGTATGTTCGATAGAATGGATGAATTCCAGGAGCAGTTCCTGGAAATGCAGAAGGAACTGCAAGCCCTTCGCGGTTAGGATTTATTTGGAAAGGATGCTGCAGACCTTTGCTTGGTCCCCAATGTGAAAGTCCCGCACAAGTTCCAAGTACCCGATTTTGAAAAATACAAGGGTAACTCTTGCCCTCAAAGCCATTTGGTGATGTACGCTCGGCGAATGCCAGCTCAGACAGAGAACCAGGATCTACTGATTCACTACTTTCAGGATAGTTTAACCGGTGCCGCATTAAAATGGTACATGGGTTTAAACCGCGCTACGATTAGCACTTTCAGAGATCTTGGCACTGCCTTTGTCCAACAATATAAATACAATTTGGACATGGCACCAGACAGAGATCAACTCAGATCAATGTCGCAAAAAGACAAGGAAACCTTTAAGGAATACGCTCAGAGATGGCGTGAAATTGCCGCTCAAATTTGTCCACCTCTTGAGGAAAAAGAGATGACAAATATTTTCTTAAAGACCTTGAACTCATTTTACTACAGCAGAATGGTTGCCAGTGCGCCCAACGACTTCACCGAAATGGTCAGTATAGGGGTGTGTCTCGAGGAAGCTGTTCGAGAAAGACGTCTAGTCAAAGACACTGGGTCGACAAGCGGTACTAAAAAATACGGTAGTGCTCTCCTTAAGAAAAATGAGCAAGAGATTGGGAATATCTCCCTCGGAAAGCAAAGGCGACGATACCAACCAGTAGCAGCTGTAACTCCTGCTATCAGCCCTGTGCCTGTTTCTACGTATCAACCTCAGGTTGCTCAAAGCCAACCGCAGTCGCAGCAATTTCAGCAAAGGACACAACAGCCTCTTCAGCAGGCTCGTCCTCAATACAACAACAACCGTACAACGCAACCACCAGGATTTGATCTTATACTCGTATCGTACGCAGAACTATTTCTGTTACTACTGGCCAAGGGGCATGTCCAGACTAATCTCCTCTTACAGTACCGGAAAATCCGCCTTTTTGGTTTAAGGTGGATCAGACTTGCCCTTACCATCAAGGAGGACCAGGGCATAACATAGAAAACTGTCCCAGTTTCAAATCCGACGTGCAAAAGCTTGTTAGGAGCGGGGTCTTATCTTTCAAAGATACGAATCTGAATGTTCTCACGAACCCGCTGCCTCAACACGAGAAAGCTACAGTCAATTTGATAGAGGGAGAGTCTAACAACATCTATCAAATTCATAATGTACTCTTGTTAAGGGCCAACTTGGTAAAGATGCATTGTAGACAGAATGGATATGGCCATGTGCCACCTCATAATTATCACCAGTGTGATATCTGCTCTAAAAGCAATCAAGGATGTTCTGTGCTGCAATCAGCTCTGCAGGAACAGATGGATCTCGGATGGATCCAAGAGCACTGAGTTCGTGGAGTTAACATGGTTTATACAAATTCCAACATCATTCAAAACCACGATATCCGTGCGATGAATGTAAACTTGGTGGCAATGCACTCAACGAAAAACCAGTATCATAATCTGCCGCAGCACGATTATAATTCATGTCTGACTTGCTCGGTAAACAAACAGGGATGCTCTTTTGTACAAGAGGTCCTCTAGCGTCAGATGGATCTTGGATGGGTCCAGGACTACCATGATAGAAATCCTTATCAGATCAACATGATTCAAATCTTTGATATTCGTCTGATGAATACCAGCTTGGTGGAGTTACACGCCAAGCCGGTTCAACTCGGTTTTCTCACTTCGCATAATTATCAGAACTGTAAAGGATGTTGTGAGAGTAACCAAGGGTGTGCTCTCGTTCAAAGAACTTTGTAACACTTATTAAACCACTGGTGGCTTCCAATCCACATGGATGAAGACACGCAATAAATCAGTGTGCTTAAGGGAAACCCTACTCGGCGTCAAAGTCAGGATGTCCGATCTATGGAAACAAATCTAGTAAGGTTACATTGCACTCAAAGCGGACATGGCCAGGTGCCACCACACAACTATGAACATTATAGAGTCTGCTCGGAGAATAACCAAGGATATTACCTTGTACGGGCAACCCTTCAAGGTCAGTTGGATCGTAAAGAGATTCACCTGTGTCCGAGTCCTGAGCCAATCAACTGGACGCCAGACTACTTCGCTGATCAAATCGAGGACGTTGTCGTAATCTCTGATCATCATAGGGCTAGGGATGTTTGTACCATTATCCCTCTACTTGACGAATTGAGAGTTCTCAACCAGGAACGGATCGAAATTACTTACAATGGTCAGAAAAATCAGAGGGCTCCCATAGTCATCTATCTACCGGGACCACTACGTATGAATCAACTAAGGCTATCCCTTACAAATACGGTGCAACAACAATTGAGAATGGAAAGGAAATTCTGTTACCCTCCATCGTGAATATTGCAGATATCAGTCGAGTAACACGGAGTGATAGAATATTCAACAGAGGAGTTGGAGAACCCAGCAAAGAAAAGGAACTTCCGACAGAAGCTCCTAATCCACCAGTCGGTCAATCCAGTAATCCCGACCTTTCAAAAAATGATGATGAGATGCTAAAGCCCATCCAAAGGAGTGAATACAACATTGTTGATCAACTGTTACAAACTCCTTCAAAGATCTCGGTATTATCACTGTTACTTAGTTCAGAAGCGCACAGGGAGGCTCTACAGAAAGTCTTAGAGCAAGCCTTTGTGGAACAGGATGTAACAATTAGACAGTTCGATAGCATTGTCTCTAACATCACTTCCTGCAATAACTTGGGATTTAGTGATGAGGAATTACCTGAAGAAGGTCGCCGTCATAACATGGCGCTCAACATTACAGTCAACTTCCAGGACGATGCTTTAGCCAGCGTACTGGTAGACACAGGGTCAGCCCTGAATGTTATGCTGAAGTCCACTTTGATGTAATTATCATTCAAATGACCTCCGATGAAAACCAGCGAGGTCGTCGTCAAAGCATTTGACGGATCCAGAAAAACAGTTATCGGCGAAGTCAACCTTCCCATAACTATTGGTCCTCATACTTTCCAAGTCATTTTCCAGGTCATGGACATCCGGGAAACATACAGTTGTTTATTAGGAAGACATTGGATACATCAGGCTGGGGCGGTCACTTCGACCCTCCACCAAAAGCTAAAGTTCGTCCAGAACGGCCAACTCGTCACAGTCTGTGGAGAACAAGCCTTGCTAGTGAGCAACTTGTCATTATCTACTTGTGTAAAACCCGAGGAGGTTGTTGGGACTGAGTTCCAAGCACTGTCGGTGAGCAATGAGAATCAATCAGAGAAAGGAACCTCGATTTCCCATACAGAAATGCTCTTGAAGTGATCGAAAATAACAATGCAAAAGGATGGGGACAACTTGTCATTCCTACTGATAACAAAACAAAGAAGGGTCTTGGTTTTTCTGCAACCTGCACCCAGACAACTGCTAACGATGAAAGTCTTCATCCCATTCATAACTTCTTCCACAGTGGAGGCTTCCTTCAACCAGTGACTCAAGAAGTGCATACTATCAACGAGGGAGATTCCTCCGATACAGATGAAGAATAGAAGTCCTATCTCAACGAGGACAGTTATACGTCTCAGGGCGAAACACATACTCCCTTTTGCTATCCCGCACAGAGTCCGAGATTTATACCGAGGTCAGATGTCGAAATGTTATATGGAGTGCTCCACCAAACTCATTAGAGGAGGATACTCTGATGAAGGATAACTTTGACCACGACTATTATGGCCCAATGGATGGTCTGTCTATTTGGCAACCATACCCAGGAGACTTGGGACAAGAAAGTCAGCTGAACAATGAAAATCAGCTGAGCATCATTGAAAAGAATACCTGCGTCCCCACCATGTCATGGGATCAACACCCAGGTTATCCTAAAAATACCCAGCACGATGATGAATTGGCAAAGCTTGCCAGACTAGAATTCATCAACTATGATTTTCCCGAGGTCAACGCCATCGAGAGGGATGACTCCTCCAGTTCCAAAGAAATGTGGGACACCTTGGGACAACCGAGTGGGAAATACGACTTCACGGTCAAGTACACTGCTCCTGAGAGCTCTCGTATCAGGCTCGAGGACATCCAGCCAACTGGATGGGGAGATACAGTTGAGAGTACAAATACTACGCAAAATACAACTGAGGAATCCTCCAACGACAACTCTGCCTGGGAGACAGATTCCAATGATCATGCTCCGCCAGAAATCAGCGTCATTTCTGAAGACAAATCAAGGAAGGTGTTGTACCCCAAATTTTGCCCTCATTTTTCTGCTAGTTGTTGTTTTATTATCTTTCTCTATATTTTAATTTAATAATTATCTTAGTTTTTTTATTTGTTTTTATTTTAGTTTAATTTCAATATGGCCTATTTTTATTTCATTTATATTTAAGTTGTTTAAATTAATCTTAATTTTATTTAATTTTAATAATTAGTTTTAATTAATTAGATTAATTATTCATTTAGTTTATTTTTCTAACTAATTTTAATTTAGAATATTAGTTAGTTTATTATTGTTATTATCAATCATATTATTAATTCCAAATTAAGAAAAAAGATCATTTCCATTTGCCCACAAGTTCTTTTTCTAAATCCTTATTTTAAGGTGCTCTTTTTTAAAAACCAATTTGCTTAAGTCCATTCACCAAGGCCCATTACGTACAATTCAAATAAAAATACAAGGTTTGTTGTGACAAGTTGTTGTCACCGTACAAAACCCCTGCTCCACTTTGACAGCCAATGCGAAAAGCCTCCATAGCCTGATACCGTGCCTGCTAGCAATAAGGACGGGTCGTAACGTTAACCTGCAACCTGAACAACGGGCGGATTCCTTGGGAGAGGGTTTTCAAGGACTTCCATGACCCTTTAAATAGCGATCTCTCCAACCTTCATGGGACCGGAAAAAAACCATACACCATGCTAAACTCCCTCATTTTGAAAACCAATATACTTCCTCATACACAATCAACAACACAACCTTCTCTCATCATCATTCTTTGTGTGACACCAACAAAGCGACACAACACCAACAAGCAACACTTCTCAACATATCACTCACTTTTTTTTTAAAAAGGGAGAAACGCTATTCAAAGTGAGAGGTTTTCGTTGAAACACTACCACTCCCAGGAGGAAGAAGTTCAGTCTCCATTGTTTCTTTAGGTAACTCTCTTTCCCACATCATATGTGCAATATCATGTTCACTGAATATCAACCACCATGTCGTCATCATTTAAAGATTGTTCGTAGGTTGACTTTGTCTATTAGTAATGGCTTGGTGATACTGAAAATCACATGTTGGAACTTGCATTTAAGCTGTGAGTTTTGAGTCTTCGTCTAGATTAACTACCTGTAGGTTTGTTCGAAAAGATAAATGGTTGTTCTCATTATGGGTGTCCCTGTTGTTATGTGCATTAGAGCTTGATGTTGATGTAGTGTAGGAATCCATATGATGCATTTCTTAAACATTGCTTGTTGTAGACTTGGAACACGTTGTGTTCATATACTCACGCGTTGGTATGATGCGTATTTGCCTTCTTAATGCCATGTTAAATATCATAATTTTGCATTTTATGATACTACGAATGACATTGCTGAGATTATGTAGTTTTGAATCACACCAGCCCTTGATAGTTTTTTCTTTAATCCTTACGCCATGTTTAATACTGGAAGATCGTTTGTTTTAAAATATGTTAGCATGACGTTGTGTTGTGTCATTCTCTCACTCTATATGCAAATGCCATGATCTTTTCTTGCCTACTGTATCATGTTGATATGTCGCGTTTGAATTAGTTTTAAGGTAACCATATGATGAGTGTGTGATTCGGGTGTGATGTATGATGACAGTTTGGGGATACTTAAGTTGCAGTTCTCTTTGTTAAAGGTTATAGTTATGAAATAACTTAAGGTTTAAGGTCAGTCAAATGGTGGAAAACTAAAAAAGGTAGGAATAAGGCAGATGGTGTGTTTTAGTCATTTTGGATTCGCATGATTAGTTCTAAGGTTTGTGATTTCATACGCAGGGTTTCCGACTGTTCTATCTATGTGTGTGCATGGTGTTTGAAACTTTAAAGTTAGTATTAGTTGGCTTTCGTATTTTGGCATGATAAGGAATCACATGTTACTATTTATTTCCTCTCTTTTTTTTTACGATGATCTCATGCGTCTGGTTGTATGTTTACTTGGATGAAGAATGGAATATGGCCTGCGATTGGCCAGCATTTTGTTTTGTCCTATTGCGAGTAAAACTTTAATGACTGATTGAGATAGGTCATTAAGCATGTGGCGTTACCTTTTCATGTGGTCCCTTTAAATAGCATTTTAAAACAAAGTTTGGATTATATTTTATTGGGGTGGGCGTATACACTGGATGTATAGCCACCCCAGTGGTATAAGAGCCGCGCCTTGAACCTTGGGGTCTGGGGTTCGAATCCCCCTCGCCCCAGACAACTTTTGTTGGTTTTAATTTTTCAACCTTACATCTCTTTCATACTTTGGGCCTGCGCATCACTATTTCCACCCCCAGTTTCTGGCCCATTTCATTTCCCTTTGTTTTTTAACTAGTCCATTTACTTCAGCACCCCCTGCGTTTTTTTCTTTTTAATTTATTTTCTATTTCTATTTTCATTTCAAATCCTTTTAAAAACCTTTTTTATTTTATTTATTTTATTTAAAACTTTTTATTTATTTCAAAAAATCCAAAAATATTTTAATTCTTATTTAATTTTAATTATCTATTTATTTCTTAAATTGTTTATTAAAACTTAATTATTAATGTGTGAATTTTAAATTACCCATCTTTGGGTTAATTGTCAACTTTATTTATGAGTCATCTTTGTGGATCATTTGAGTGTTTATTCACTAATTATTGATTAAGTCTTGAACAAATTTATCCCATGTTTGACTTATCATATGTTTGACTTTGATGTGAACTTTATTCTTCTTTAAATATCATCTTGGATTAATATCATGGTTCTTTATCTTGTGATTGTTTCTTGTGATTGTCTTCCTTAAGATTAATACATATTGATTTGTCTTTGTATCTCTATGATGTTCATGTTCATTTTATCCATGCTTTATTATGAAATACTTTTTGCCATACTCATGTTATTGTTGTTATCTTTTATCTTTATCAATATCTCTTGTTATCATTTAGGATCTTTATAACTGTTATTATCCCCATTCCAAAGGAAGGTGATTAATGTTAACTCTTAAAGTCATAGCCCCCATCTTACTTTATACGCCTCATAAGAGCTTGCCCTCATTTCTTGGCCTCATGAGAGCCATGGAATTATAACTAGCCTTAGGAGAGAGTTCTTACACTCTTGGTGATATTCATCCTAATGAATACTCACTTTCCATATTGACTAAAACTTCAACATAGGACCATTATAACTTAGATCTAGAGAGTTCTTGAACTCTAGAATGAGCTTGTACTCATTCTCCCCTGTGAACTTTGACCATAGTCAAAAGTTCATTACTTAGTAGAACTACGCATACTCTGATTCTATACCCGAGGATACGTAGGCGCAAAGTGCGATGCTTTGTCGAGTATACTTAGATACTAACCCCTAGGGTTTGAACCTTTAGTATAGCACCCTTAGCAAGCGAGTAAGATATAACAAGTTAAAACAAGAGGTTCCCGTAGAGTACTGCGGACGTTTAGGGTGCTAATACCTTCCCTAGGCGTAACCAACCCCCGAACCTTAGATCTCCACCCTTTAGGTTTTTCTAACGATCTTGAACCTTTCCTTTGGATAAATCAAAGTCGGTTGTAAAAGAAAATGATGCAAGCTAATTAATAGTTTGTTATCCGATTTTCACCGCAACAGAAATGGCGACTTCACTGGGGATCTAAATTCTTTTTGAGGGTTAAGCCCACCTTGTTTCGTTTATGTTATTTATGATTGCCTGCTATACTTGGGCATCTATCTGTATATATTTGTATACCTATTTTGTTTGGGTTCTTCTTTGTGCAGGGTGCTACTATTGAGTGGTGAGATAAGTCCTAACCCAGACTTGAGTGCACTTATGATAGGATAGTGGATATAGTCAAGGAGACTTTGAGGGAGTCGAATCCCAAAAGAGTTAACTTGAGATTCCACACTCAGTTGAGGCCCTCTAGGAGTTGGTATATGTTGAACGAGCAATCGTGAAGTCGTTGCCACTTCGACCTGGGTGCCAGGGATACTGATGACCTTTAGTTACCCTTACCCCCACTTGGCCTTTTAGGATGTAGTGCGGTGACCATGAGGGGGTTTATTTCTGAAATGGTTGTCACGCGATACTACACTCAGACGAGATTCTCTTGAGAATATTATTGATTACCAAGTTAATTGGGAAGTCGATAATATCCGAAAGATGGATTGTCGACTCTGGGAACCTTTTTAGAACCCTGTTCTGCAACTGAAAACCAGTAGTACATACCTTCTAGGATGGGTAGACCTTGGCTCCATTCATGAGACCTATAAACCTAGGGTTTGTTTGTTTTGCTGTGTGTACATGTGTTTGTGCTCGTGTGCTTTATGCATCTCTGCATTCAAGCATTCTTAGCCCTTTGGTTTCGAGGAACTCAAATGTTTGTTTCCTTTTTCAAAAGATCAACAGAGCTTGGATTTTTAAAACAAAACTCTTCAATTTTCCAAAAAAAAATTCGCAACTTGCCTTTGAGTTCCTTAAAACCATTTGGCTTGCATTAGCGTCTCATTTGCATCATATCATAGCATGTGCATTTTCTCTCTGTCTCCGTCTCATGTCGCCGTTTTCCCTTTAGAATCGTCTTTGAATCGTCACTCGAGCCAAACTCGACAAAGGATGTCTGAACAATACTGTGAAATGGACAGAGTCAACAATGAATTGAGTGAGCTCCGAGGAGGAATGGGGCAGATTCTGGAAGCAATTCAAGTTACGAGAGCAAAGATGGATACACAAGCGACGGTGGTCTCCGAGATTATCACTACAACTGTAGAACCTCCCGTTACCACTGTGAACCCCACTTTGGGCATGCCTTTTAACTTCATGCGTGCTCCGGCCGTCACTTCTACTCAACAAGTTGTTCCTTTGGTTAATGAGGCTTTTTAAGCTATTCCTACCTTCACTCCAGCAGCAGTGCAAGCTCAGGTGCACCCAGTTTTTCAGAACCCACATCCGGTTTATGATTATGTCAATATGTCCAAAGAAGGAGATAATCGACATGAAAGGCTGAAAGAAAGTGTAGAGACAATGCAGAGAAAATTGAAAGCAATGGAAAGGAGCAATGTATCTAATACTAATGCTAAAGACATGTGCTTAGTCTCAGGCTTGGTAATCCCACCCAAGTTCAAACTACCCAATTTTGACCTATACTCAGGGGCGACCTGTCCTAAGTCGCATTTGGTCATGTATTACCGACGAATGGCTGCATTTATGGATAATGACAAGTTGATGATCCATTGCTTCCAAGATAGTTTGAAAGGGGCTGCTGCAAAGTGGTATTTGACTTTGGATCAATCTAGGATCCGATGTTTTCAAGATGTATCTGATGCTTTTGTAAAGCATTACAGATATAACATGGACCTGGCGCCAGATCGCAGACAACTACTGAGTATGTCTCAAAACGATAACAAGTCTTTTAAAGAGTATGCACAGAGATGGAGAGAGTTGGCTTCACAGGTAGAGCCACCTTTATCTGAAAAAGAGTTGACTGATTGGTTTGTCGACACGGTAAGACCGGAATTCTACGAAAGGATGATCAACAACGTATCCGCTAGTTTTTCCGATATTGTGGCTGTGGGGGTTAAAGTAGAGCTTGGTCTGAAGGACGGGAATATGACCAAGAGAGCTGGTAGTTCGAGCGACGATGCCAAGAAATCCTTCAAAAGGGAAGGAGAAACCAGTGCAGTGATGACAAACAAAAAGAAGAAAAATCAGTTCTGGAAACGACAGCAGCAACCTTATGTGGCCACCATCGTGCCAACATTCAACCACCAAGCTTCTGTTTATCAGCCGGTTCCTCAACCACCAGGGTATCAACGAGCGCCCAACGCTCATGCTTATCTCCAACGGACTCAAGTTTCTCGTCAGAACATTCCAGGCAAAAGAAAGGGTGGAAGGCCTCCGATTCCTCCCATTCCTATGACATATACAGCATTGTATCCCGCTTTGGTGCAACAAGGATTAATAACTACAAGGTCGTTAGGTCCACCTCCTAATCCGCTTCCACCTTCTTACAATCCCAATGCTCATTGTGCATTCCATGAAGGTGTACCAGGCCATAATTTAGAAGGTTGTTTTGCTTTGAAGCATGTTGTAAAGGACTTAGTGGAGAAAAACATGTTGTCTTTCGTTGGCTCTCAGCCTAATATCAAGAACAATCCTTACCCGCTCATGAGATAAGTAATGCTGTGGAGGATGTATCAAGACAAAGAGGGATTAGGGGTCTGTTGATGAGCTCCTCTTTGATTTTCTGTATTTGATTCCCTAAAGCTGGCAATCTTTTGGTTGTTTCAGCAATTTTATTGTATTTCCTTTGCACTTTGAATTTGTATTTGCTTATAAGCTTTGTTGTACTTTCAAATTGGCAAGGTTAATGAAATGTTTGTGCATCTTTTAGATTAAGTCCATTCGTTTCACTCATTTGCTTTTATGTTCGTAAAAAAAACAAAAATATCTTTATCTTGTTTCACTCCCTTTATCAAATTGTTGTTTAAACCAAGATTTGGGAGGATGATGAAAACCTTGTGTTCATAATTGTTGTGGTATGCTGCCGATTAAACCTTACCGATGATATAAGGCATTGTTTCAATTCCTAAATACTGGAGAAATAAGGAAGATAATCCCTTGTTAACCCTTCGAGCCTAGAAGTAGGAGTTTTCTTCCCTTACACAAAAAACCCTTAAATCTCAACCTTGGGGCAGGGTAGTTCTCAGTTTAACTTGGTTATGCAATCGAATGCAAGCGCTTCATGCAAGACACCCATCATCTCTTTCAAATCGAGTGACTTCCTAGCTTTTGGAAACTTGAATGTATAGCTTGAGTTAACTGAGTATAGGATCGGAGTTCATTACGAAGATTGGGTGGGACAAATAAACTTTGAGCCTTTATCCTTTGTTTCATGAACCGTGAACCAAACCACGTTCCAACCCTTAAAAGACCTAATTGAGGTAAGGTTGTTTTGAAATCATACTACAGCAAGGTTGATTAACCTGACTCCTAATAATCTTTGCTATTTGCGTGTGTTGATCACTTCATCTGTCATTCCGTAAATGGCTAGATCCACTTTTGTTTTTGATTATTTAATCACTCCCCTGTGTGTGTTTCATCAATAAAACTTGATTTCAAAAGCTTGCATGAATTTTGCATGAAATTGCCAATTTTAAAGGAACAATAGTTGTTTGCAAGACAATTCAATATCAAAGAAATCCCAACAAATGCAGCCAGCTAGGGGATTCGACTTGATAAAGGAAGCTCAGTCAGGGGCAACCAAGCGAAAGGATTTGTCAATCTACCGAATCAGGGGCAGAGCTCGTCAAAGTTCAAAATACTGGAACAAGTCTTCTCCAGGTCATCTTATGACAAGTGTGGACTCCAATGACCCATCAACAGGGGCAGATTTTGTTCCCCAGTCGTTTCTGCTACAGCTTGAGTATTACGAGTACAGTTGAACTGGGGCAGTTATGTCAAGGTTCATGAACCTTTTCAAAAGTTTGAAGATATTAAAGCATCTGGTATGCCAATTCTTCTGTGAAATCCTTTTGATTATCTATCAGCGAATCAGGGGCAATCAGGTCGAGATTCGGCAAATCTCTAAAAAAACGTGAGTCAGGGACATCTCTTTCACAAATCAACCAAGATGATAGGGGCAAGTTTATTCCCCAAATCGTCAAACAACCAGTCTGAAGCAAGTTCAAAGGCTTTGGTGAGCAAACGCCGTTAATCTGGGGCAGTTACTTCGAGATCTCTCCAAGAGTTTGAAGATATTGAAACACCTTGCATGCCAATTCTTCTATAAAATCCTCTTGTTATCATCTTCTGACAGACCATATAGCCTGGGGCAGATAAGATTTGAAGATGATCATTATGCTGGTAGGATACATAATTACTTTGTTCTTGCCAGTATCCTCTGCTAGCTCCCCAATAAGTTGTTATTTCAGTTAATCTTGACAATTCTCCATGGATTCTCCACCAACAAAGAAATCAAGCTCATGATGGAAATCCCCATGATGTTATACCTCTAGTGGAATACTCTTTCCACCAGTGAAGTTGGTGATTCTACTTATTCATCCCCAGTATTGGTCTAACCTGTCGGGTTTGGCTGGGTATCCTTGTCGAGACGTTTATTTCATCTCCAGTTTCGCTTTCTGTCTGTTTTGTCAGCATAAGCATAAGCATGGCATAAGCACTCATATGCATAGCATCTTAGCATTTCTGCTTCCTTTTCTGGTGTTTACCTGTTTTTGTTCACTTTGGTGTTTGTCTCCCCAAGTGAATGGGTTTGTCTATTTCTCCAATAGAGTTGTCAGCCCTTAGGCATAAAGTGCCCATCTTTTCTGAGTTCCCCACAAAGTTTGATTCTCGTGGATGATGGTTGGTTCAGTTATCTTTTCCACACGTGGATAAGATAAATCCCCATTTGAGTTCATTCCTCAATTGGAGTCTTCTTTGACCGTTTCTTTCTAGTTTGTTCCTAGATTGAACTTTGGTCCCTGGCAGATGTGGTTTTCAAACCTATCTTTGAACGTGCATTTATTTTGCACCGTTTCTCGCAAGAAGAATCTTTTACAAGATCCTCATTGAAGACATAATTATTTTTCCAACATTATTGTGATATCAACATATCTTTGAAGCAGCAATCTCTTATAAGCAGCTTATCTATCTCTTGTACTATTCAACCTTTTTGCAACCATAATGGGTATTCCCCAGGAAGTCTTATCTTCAGTTGTGCAACTCTGGTACTAACCTATCATTCTAGATACCTTTATTGGGGCCCATTTCTTGGTTCAATCTCCAATAAGGTTCTTCTTTTTCCAAAGTGCCAACCAGTCATACTTGAACCTGTTGTTCCATCACTTTGGATGTTTTCTCCCAGTGAAGACCGTTTCTCCGGTTCAACCTTCATTGCGGATCCTTTCTAGAATGTCATCTAGTCATGTTTTGACTTGATGATCAATCATTCTAGATACCTTTATTGGGGCCCATTTCTTGGTTCAATCTCCAATAAGGTTCTTCTTTTTCCAAAGTGTCAACCGGTCATGCTTGAACCTGTTATTCCATCACTTTGGATGTCTTTTTCCCAGTGAAGACCGTTTCTCCAGTTCAACCTTCATTGCGGATCCTTTTTAGAATGTCATCTAGTCATGTTTTGACTT
Source organism: Lathyrus tuberosus (assembly GCA_022829125.1). Classification (NCBI taxonomy): domain Eukaryota; kingdom Viridiplantae; phylum Streptophyta; class Magnoliopsida; order Fabales; family Fabaceae; genus Lathyrus; species Lathyrus tuberosus. The sequence goes on from JALAZF010000002.1 coordinate 40,783,774, forward strand.
GATGATCAATCATTCTAGATACCTTTATTGGGGCCTATTTCTTGGTTCAATCTCTAATAAGGTTCTTCTTTTTCCAAAGTTCCAACCGGTCATGCTTGAACCTGTTGTTCCATCACTTTGGATGTGTTTTCCCAGTGAAGACCATTTTTCGGTTCAACCTTCATTGCGGATCTTTTCTAGAATGTCATGTAGTCATGTTTTGACTTGATGATCAATCATTCTATATACCTTTATTGGGGCCCATTTCTTGGTTCAATCTCCAATAAGGTTTTTCTTTTTCCAAAGTACCAACCGGTCATACTTGAACCTGTTGTTCCATCACTTTGGATGTCTTTTTTCCAGTGAAGACCGTTTCTCCGGTTCAACCTTCATTGCGGATCCTTTCTAGAATATCATCTAGTCATGTTTTAACTTGATGATCAATCATTCTAGATACCTTTATTGGAGCCCATTTCTTGGTCCTACTTCCAATAAGGTTACTTTCTGGCTCCTACCGGTTTTCCTCATGAAGCAGATTATTTGTTGCTTCAACCAACTCTTATTTGAGTACCAGAGTCTATTCTTGGCTCATTAACCTTGTTACGATTCAAACTCCAGTTGTTTATCTCCGGTTATCGTGAACCGTTTGCTTATATCAGGTTATCTTGAACCTATATTACTCATTCCAGTTGTTTTTTATCTGGCGCGCAGAGTTCGTCTCTGTCTTTTCTGGCTTTTCTTGAAGATCCCGTTTAAACTCTTCAACATAAGAGATCCCCAGAAAATCTTTTCTTTGGGTGTCTATCCTTTTATTTCAACTGATCTCCAGTGGAGATCATGTCTTCTTTCTGGTTTCATGCCCAGTAAGAGTGGGTCTTTTTCCCCAGCGTCGTCCGGTCATGTTTGAACCTGTCGTTCATCTCCCCGGATCCTTTCCCCTATAGAGATCTCCTTTTGTTTTCTATCCCCAGTGTTTCTTTGGCGTATCCCTGGTGAGTCTCTTTTGTTGGTTGGCTTGTATCTCCAGTGAGTGTTTCTAATGGATATTAACCTTCCTCCTTCCCCAGTGAAGCTCATCTTGTGTTTGCTTCCTGTCTGTCCTTTGGCGCTCCGTTGTGTCTGCATCTTTGCATCTTCTTTGGCATTTTGGCATCATGTCTGTTGCATTGCATGTCTGCGCATCTGAGGGCAAAATTTTCGGTTATCTGTATTTAAATATCTTTCACCTTTGATCCCATGAGGATCTTCATCTCTCATGTCATCCGGTGAATATATTTAATTAGGGGCAACTGTTGTACCCCAAATTTTGCCCTCATTTTTCTGCTAGTTGTTGTTTTATTATCTTTCTCTATATTTTAATTTAATAATTATCTTAGTTTTTTTATTTGTTTTTATTTTAGTTTAATTTCAATATGGCCTATTTTTATTTCATTTATATTTAAGTTGTTTAAATTAATCTTAATTTTATTTAATTTTAATAATTAGTTTTAATTAATTAGATTAATTATTCATTTAGTTTATTTTTCTAACTAATTTTAATTTAGAATATTAATTAGTTTATTATTGTTATTATCAATCATATTCTTAATTCAAAATTAAGAAAAAGGATCATTTCCATTTGCCCACGAGTTCTTTTTCTAAATCCTTATTTTAAGGTGCTCTTTCTTAAAAACCAATTTGCTTAAGTTCATTCACCAAGGCCCATTGCGTACAATTCAAATAAAAATACAAGGTTTGTTGTGACAAGTTGTTGTCACCGTACAAAAGCCCTGCTCCACTTTGACAGCCAATGCGAAAAGCCTCCATAGCCTGATACCGTGCCTGCTAGCAATAAGGACGGGTCGTAACGTTAACCTGCAACCTGAACAACGGGCGGATTCCTTGGGAGAGGGTTTTCAAGGACTTCCATGACCCTTTAAATAGCGATCTCTCCAACCTTCATGGGACCGGAAAAAAAACCATACACCATGCTAAACTCCCTCATTTTGAAAACCAATATACTTCCTCATGCACAATCAACAACACAACCTTCTCTCATCATCATTCTTTGTGTGACACCAACAAAGAGACACAACACCAACAAGCAACACTTCTCAACATATCACTCACTTTTTTTTTAAAAAGGGAGAAACGCTATTCAAAGTGAGAGGTTTTCGTTGAAACACTACCACTCCCAGGAGGAAGAAGTTCAGTCTCCATTGTTTCTTTAGGTAACTCTCTTTCCCACATCATATGTGCAATATCATGTTCACTGAATATCAACCACCATGTCGTCATCATTTAAAGATTGTTCGTAGGTTGACTTTGTCTATTAGTAATGGCTTGGTGATACTGAAAATCACATGTTGGAACTTGCATTTAAGCTGTGAGTTTTGAGTCTTCGTCTAGATTAACTACCTGTAGGTTTGTTCGAAAAGATAAATGGTTGTTCTCATTATGGGTGTCCCTGTTGTTATGTGCATTAGAGCTTGATGTTGATGTAGTGTAGGAATCCATATGATGCATTTCTTAAACATTGCTTGTTGTAGACTTGGAACACGTTGTGTTCATATACTCACGCGTTAGTATGATGCGTATTTGCCTTCTTAATGCCATGTTAAATATCATAATTTTGCATTTTATGATACTACGAATGACATTGCTGAGATTATGTAGTTTTGAATCACACCAGCCCTTGATAGTTTTTTTCTTTAATCCTTACGCCATGTTTAATACTGGAAGATCGTTTGTTTTAAAATATGTTAGCATGACGTTGTGTTGTGTCATTCTCTCACTCTATATGCAAATGCCATGATCTTTTCTTGCCTACTGTATCATGTTGATATGTCGCGTTTGAATTAGTTTTAAGGTAACCATATGATGAGTGTGTGATTCGGGTGTGATGTATGATGACAGTTTGGGGATACTTAAGTTGCAGTTCTCTTTGTTAAAGGTTATAGTTATGAAATAACTTAAGGTTTAAGGTCAGTCAAATGGTGGAAAACTAAAAAAGGTAGGAATAAGGCAGATGGTGTCTTTTAGTCATTTTGGATTCGCATGATTAGTTGTAAGGTTTGTGATTTCATACGCAGGGTTTCCGACTGTTCTATCTATGTGTGTGCATGGTGTTTGAAACTTTAAAGTTGGTATTAGTTGGCTTTCGTATTTTGGCATGATAAGGAATCACATGTTGCTATTTATTTCCTCTTTTTTTTTTTTACGATGATCTCATGCGTCTGGCTGTATGTTTGCTTGGATGAAGAATGGAATATGGCCTGCGATTGGCCAGCATTTTGTTTTGTCCTATTGCGAGTTGAACTTTAATGACTGATTGAGATAGGTCATTAAGCATGTGGCGTTACCTTTTCATGTAGTCCCTTTAAATAGCATTTTAAAACAAAGTTTGGATTATATTTTATTGGGGTGGGCGTATACACTGGATGTATAGCCACCCCAGTGGTAGAAGAGACGCGCCTTGAACCTTAGGGTCTGGGGTTCGAATCCCCCTCGCCCCAGACCCATTTTGTTGGTTTTAATTTTTCAACCTTACATCTCTTTCATACTTTGGGCCTGTGCATCACTATTTCCACCCCCAGTTTCTGGCCCATTTCATTTCCCTTTGTTTTTTAACTAGTCCAATTACTTCAGCACCCCCTGCGTTTTTTTCTTTTTAATTTATTTTCTATTTCTATTTTCATTTCAAATCCTTTTAAAAACATTTTTTATTTTATTTATTTTATTTAAAACCTTTTCTATATTTCAAAAAATCCAAAAATATTTTAATCCTTATTTAATTTTAATTATCTATTTATTTCTTAAATTGTTTATTAAAACTTAATTATTAATGTGTGAATTTTAAATTACCCATCTTTGGGTTAATTGTCAACTTTATTTATGAGTCATCTTTGTGGATCATTTGAGTGTTTATTCACTAATTATTGTTTAAGTCTTGAACAAATTTATCCCGTGTTTGACTTATCATATGTTTGACTTTGATGTGAACTTTATTCTTCTTTAAATATCATCTTGGATTAATATCATGGTTCTTTATCTTCTGATTGTTTCTTGTGATTGTCTTCCTTAAGATTAATACATATTGATTTGTCTTTGTATCTCTATGATGTTCATGTTCATTTTATCCATGCTTTATTATGAAATACTTTTTGCCGTACTCATGCTATTGTAGTTATCTTTTATCTTTATCAATATCTCTTGTTATCATTTAGGATCTTTATAACTGTTATTATCCCCACTCCAAAGGAAGGTGATTAATGTTGACTCTTAAAGTCATAGCCCCCATCTTACCTTAGTAGCCTCATAAGAGCTTGCCCTCATTTCTTGGCCTCATGAGAGCCATGGAATTATAACTAGCCTTAGGAGAGAGTTCTTACACTCTTGGTGATATTCATCCTAATGAATACTCACTTTCTCTATTGACTAAAACTTCAACATAGGACCATTATAACTTAGATCTAGAGAGTTCTTGAACTCTAGAATGAGCTTGTACTCATTCTCCGCTGTGAACTTTGACCATAGTCAAAAGTTCATTACTTAGTAGAACTACGCATAATCTGATTCTATACCCGAGGATACGTAGGCGCAAAGTGCGATGCTTTGTCGAGTATACTTAGATACTAACCCCTAGGGTTTGAACCTTTAGTATAGAACCCTTAGCAAGCGAGTAAGATATAACAAGTTAAAACAAGAGGTTCCCGTAGAGTACTGCGGACGTTTAGGGTGCGAATACCTTCCCTAGGCGTAACCAACCCCTGAACCTTAGATCTCCCCCCTTTAGGTTTTTCTAACGATCTTGAACCTTTCCTTTAGATAAATCAAAGTCGGTTGTAAAAGAAAATGATGCAAGCTAATTAATAGTTTGTTATCCGATTTTCACCACAACATAAGGTACCAGACTTTGTGATTCACCGAGGAGTTCGCCGCCAATAGGTTGCTGTCGATGTTCCAAAGATTGTTCATAAGTCTAAGTAATTGCCATCTTTACTTTAACCTTTCACCTTGCCCAGGTGAAACAGATGTTTTGATAGGGCCCACTTTCTGTAAATATTCCTCTTCGCTACGTCAGAATATCCTCAATGGTTAGCCAACATCGTACCAGTTCCGAAAAAGGATGGAAAAGTCAGAATGTGTGTCGACTACATAGATCTAAATAAGGCAAGTCCAAAGGATGACTTTCCCTTACCACACATTGACATGCTGGTAGACAGTACAACAAAGTTCAAAATTTTCTCCTTCATGGATGGATTCTCGGGCTATAATCAGATCAAAATGGCGCTGAAAGACATGGAGAAAACTCCGTTCATTACCCCCTGGGGTACCTTCTGTTACAAGGTAATGCCGTTCGGCTTGAAGAACGCAGGGGCAACCTATCAAAGGACCATAACTACTCTGTTTCATGACATGATACACAAGGAAATTGAGGTATATGTTGATGACATGATTGCTAAATCAAAAACAGAAGAGGAGCATGTGACCCACCTGTCAAAACTATTCGAGCGGTTGAGAAAATACAAACACCGCTTGAATCTCAGCAAGTGCACCTTCGGTGTCCGTTCAGGTAAACTCTTAGGGTTCATCGTTAGCCAGGAAAGAATTGAGGTTGATCCTAACAAGGTCAAGGCCATTCAAGAAATGCGTTCTCCGAAAACTGAAAAACAAGTCAGAGGATTCCTGGGACGTTTGAACTACATCTCCAGATTCATATTCCTCATGACCGCGATGTGTGCGCCGATTTTCAAATTACTCAAAAAGAATCAGGACTGAGTTTGGACAGAAGATTGCCAAACCGCCTTCGACAGTATTAAGGAATACCTGTTGAATCCGCCGATTCTATCACCTCCAGTGGAAGGAAGACCACTAATCATCTATTTAACAGTCTTGGAAGACTCAATGGGGTGTGTACTTGGCCAACTAGACGAAACCAAAAGGAAAGAGTTTGCCATCTACTATTTGAGCAAGAAATTCACCGACTGCGAGACTCGGTACACTATGCTCGAGAAAACTTGTTGCGCTTTGGCTTGGGCAGCCAAACGTCTTCGCCAGTACATGATTCGTCACACCACTTGGTTAATCTCTGAAATGGATCCAATCAAGTATGTCTTTGAAAAGCCTGCTCTCACGGGAAGGATTGCCCGTTGGCAGATGTTGTTATCAGAATATGACATAGAGTACCACGCTCAGAAAGCCGTTAAAGGAAGTGTTTTAGCCGATCATTTGGCTCATCAACCGATTGACGATCAGGAATCAGTCGAATTTGACTTCCCAGACGAGGATGTCATGTATCTAAAAATGAAAGACTGCGATGAACCGCTACCCAGTGAAGGGCCAGAACCAGATTCCCAATGGGGACTTATTTTTGACGGAGCTGTCAATCATTACGGAAATGGAATTGGGGCAATCATCATAACACCTCAGGGTACCCACATTCCTTTCACCGCCAGACTCACATTTAAGTGCATAAACAACGAGGCCGAATACGAAGCTTGTATTATGGGTCTCAAAGAAGCGATCGACTTAAGGAATAAGAACTTGGATATATATGGCGACTCAGCTTTGGTTATCAATCAGATCAAAGGAGATTGGAACACATACCAATCAGGATTGATTCCTTACAAAGATTACGCAAGAAGGTTGTTACCCTTCTTCAACAGAGTCGAGTTTCATCATATCCCTCATGAGGAGAATCACATGGCTGATGCCTTAGCCACCCTCTCTTCCATGATTAGCGTAGGTCAATGGAACAACTTACCTAAGATCGACATCATGCGCCTTGAATGGCCCGCTTACATCTTCGCAATCGAAGCAGTCATAGACGACAAACCTTGGTATCACGATGTTAAATACTTCCTTCAAAAACAAGAGTACCCACCTGGGGCATCCAAGAAAGATAGAAAAACTCTTAGAAGGCTGGCTGGCAATTTCTTCCTGAGCGGTGATACACTCTATAAGAGGAACTTTGACATGGTCTTGCTCCAATGCGTCGACAGACCAGAATCAGACATGCTGATAAAGGAAATTCACAAAGGGTCATTTGGCACTCATGCCAACGGATATACAATGGCGAGAAAAATTCTAATAGTAGGGTACTATTGGTTGACAATGGAATCCGATTGCTACAAGTACATGAGGAAGTGTCACAAGTGTCAGATATACTCCGACAAAATCCATGTACCTCCTACACATCTCAAAGTTCTTTCTTCCCCATGGCCTTTTTTCATATGGGGAATCGACATGATTGGCATGATTGAACCTAAAGCTTCGAATGGACCTCGGTTCATCCTGGTAGCCATTGATTACTTCACCAAGTGGGTCAAAGCAGCGTCGTACGCTAATGTAACCCGACAAGTGGTAGTCCGATTTGTCAAAAACAATATCATTTGCCATTACGGTGTTTCGAGCCAGATCATTACTGATAATGGATCTAACTTAAACAACAAGATGATGAAAGAGTTGTGCACAGAGTTCAAGATCGAACACCATAACTCATCTCCCTACCGACCCAAGATGAACGGCGCGGTAGAAGCGGCTAACAAGAACATCAAGAAGATTGTTCAAAAGATGGTCGTAACCTACAAAGATTGGCACAAGATGCTACCCTTTGCTCTTCACGGTTATCTCACTTCAATAAGGGCAACCCCTTTCTCTCTAGTATATGGCATGGAAGCAGTGCTCCCATAGAAGTAGAGATCCCATCGATCTGGGTATTGATGGAAACTAAGCTAACAGAGGTTGAATGGTGTCAAAGTCGACACGACGAATTAAACCTGATCGAAGAAAAGCTAATCACGGCACTATGCCACGGTCAGTTGTATCAACAAAGAATGAAGAAGGTGTTCGACAAAAAGGTTCGACCTCGTGTCTTCAGAAAAGGAGACCTTGTGCTCAAGAAGATACAATCATTTCTCACTGATTCCTGGGGTAAATGGACTCCGAATTATGACGGCCTCTACGTGGTTAAGAAAGCTTTCTCAGGCGGCGCCTTGAGACTTGCAACCATGGACGGAGAGGAATTTACCTACCCCGCAAATGTTGACTTAGTCAAGAAATACTTCGCCTAAAAAAAACGTCTCGGTGGATTGAAAACTCGAAAGGGCGGTCCAGGAAAAAATTAGAGACATAATCCAAAATCGTCCCGGTGGATTGGAAATCTCAAAGTACAATCCAGGAAAAAGTTAGGGACTAATGGCAAGTAACTACGTCTGACACAGGTAATTCCTTAGTAGCAGTCATGCCTGTAACACCCCAAAATTTGCTCTTTTGTTTTGAGGCTAACTGGCTTATGTTTATTTGCATTTGCATAGTTCTTTTGAGCATGGGATTGAGGTATCTTCCAGCAGATCATGGCGTTATCAATGTCAGTATCATTTCCAACAATGTTCAGGGCCAAGCAGATAATTTTCAAAGTCTTTTTGAGCATTTATTTTGCTCGTCAGTCATTTTGATAAATAGAAGCTTCAGCAGTCATTTTTTATCCAAGCAATCTGATATCAGGCTTTATTAATTCAGTAGGATATTCTGAGATATCAGCAAGAATTTGTGTTTCATTTCAGGTGTTATTCAGTGGAAATATCAAATTTCGAGTTTCAGAAGTTTAACAAGTTCAGAACAACTGTCAGAAGTCACTTTTCCAAGTTTCCCTCCAAAAGGCGCCAAAATTTAAAATTTGCAGTGAGTAACCGGTTACAGCGTATCTGATAACCGGTTACCCTTTGGTTTTTCTGCGCAATTCTCCAGTTTTTGAACTGAGTAACCGGTTATCAGTTACGCTGTAACCGGTTACTCTGGGCAAAATTTGAAAATTTCAGATTGCATCATTTATGGTCATGTGCTTGGCATGTGCACGTGGGGGAAGGATCTATAATTGATATTTTCATCATTTTCCACCCAAAATTCAAATTCCTTCCAACATTTTCCACTCTAATTCCTCATTTCCTTTCCTAATCCACTTTTCACCCCAATTTCCACCCACTAAACCTCACTCCAAACCACATTTGATTTCCTAACCTAGCTTCTATTTAAATCAATTCATTCCAAACCTCACACAACTTGGATCCATTTTTTCTGAATTTTCTACACATCTCTCTCCAATTTTCTCAAACTTTTCTCTCATTTTCCCAAAACCCTCACTCAAAGTTTCGTCATCAAAGTTCATCAAATTTCACCTTGGAATTTGTTGATCTTGAAACTAACCCATCATCCATTTATCAATTCTTGAAAGAATCTTGGATTTGCTACTATTTTGGAGTGTGGAATCACTTTTGGAGCAGCTTTTCATTATTTGAGTTGTTCTAGCTTGGATCTTGATTGTTCTTGCTTGGATCTTGAAGTTCATCACATAGATCTTTGGTTTTCTTGCTTGGATTCACCAATTTTCGTGCTCAACAATCACCAAGGCAAATCTCAGCCTTGTAGGTTGGTTTTCCTTAGATCTATGCTTGATTTAGCTTAATTTCAACTTATGCATTATAGATTTTTGGTTTGTGATGTGATTTGATCCATTTGCTTGACTTGATTTGTAATCTTGTTATTTGATTGATGAAATTGATGTTTGAATACTGATACTTGATGTGAATTCTCGTGCATTGTTGATTACATGATCATTGGATATGATTGCATGAGTGATAAGCTGCTGAAAAGTGATTATGAACACTTATTTTTGAACTCTGTTGCTGTGTAACCGGTTAGCAGTTATGCCGTAACCGGTTACACTGTGTATTTTTCAGCGTGTTTGTGCATTTTTGAACTGTGTAACCGGTTATCAGTTATGCTGTAACCGGTTACCACTGAAGCAGATTGGTATTTTTGTGCATTTTCTTGCTTGTTTGACTTCCATAACATGTTTAAGCTTCATGGATTAATGCATTGATGATTGGTGGATTGTTCTTGAGCTATTTCAACACACACCACTGTATGAACATGACTTTGCGACACGCGTTCTTTCATTTTTTCAATGAACGTTAATGCTTGCGTTGTTGATTAATTATTGTGATGATCATGTAATGCACACACTTTGAGCTTGTTGATTGCTAATTGATGATGATGATTGCTGGATAATTATGTGCATGTTCATTTGCTTCCAATTTCATGAGGTGCATACTTGATTAAACTTGATCATATGCTTAGTATTATGCATTCTTTCATAATGTGATGCATTCTTCCACAATGCTTTCAAATCTCTTTCATGTGAGTTCTAATGTGTTTGTGGTCATGATCAATTGTTTGATACGCATGATGTTTGATGCATGATCGTTTTACCATGATGAATCAAATCATGATGCATGCTGCCCTGCCTTTTCCATGGCTGTTTATGTATATATATGCTGTCATATGTGCTGCCTTGTATACACATGCTGTTTGTGGCTTTCTACACCTATTTTCATGCTGGATTGTATGCTGAGAAATGCCGTTTGGTGTATGTGCATGATTTCATTGCTGTTCTGAAGCAAATGTGCTGTTGTAGGTGGTGTACCTTCTCTTTTCACTCTTTTCTTCCCTTGGATCTCAAGACTTGTTTAAGTCTTGGATTCTTTCCCCTTAGAGCTACCTAGTCCAACTTAATTTCCGATTAAGCTTGGAGTAGGATTAGCATTAGGCTTTAGGTAGTCGTCTCTCCTAAGCCTCACTAACCATAGGTCATCCATGCATGATAACATTAGGACTCTTAGTTTCCCTTTAGAGTTTCCTTTGTGTCGTCTCTCTTCTCATCTCAAACTTCTTGAAAACACTTAATAAAATATAACGTATATTGCGCTCGAGCCTTAAGTGTAGGAAGTGAAGAACGAGAGGTCTCCTCTCTTCTTCTACGGTGTTTAGCATACGTCTCATTCGGGGGCAACCATGCGACTCACTCGTTCCTGCATGGTAGACTTTGGTGCAATGTAAGTTACGAACTAACTCAAAACACTTCTGTCTAAAAAACACAAAACAAATTCAAATCTTTTTTGATCCTTCGGGATTGTTGGGTTTCAAACTTTATTTTCAGAAAAGAGCTCGTCGCTCACGTAAAAAAGCACTTACCCATCCGTGGTCGTACCCACGAACTACGTCAGCTCTGATTCCTCTCTCTCGTCCGATTGAGGATACGTAGGCATAAGACAGCGATTGTCTTGGCGAGCAACCTTCCCCCACAGTTCCCGTCCGAACTACGTTGACTCTGACTTTCCCATTGCACTGAGGGAGTACGTAGGCCTAGGACAACGATACCGTCCTATCGAGTCACTTCCTTTTCTTTTCTTCTTTGTTTCTCCGTTCTTTCCGTTCTCGTTCTTTCCGTTCTCGTTCTTTCCGCCAGTCCAGTAGCAGTGGAGTTCCAGATGACGACACCCTTTGATGCAGACAACAAGCGTGGATCCCATCGAGTACGATGGACGTGTTGGGTGCTAACACCTTCCCTTCGCGTAACCGACTCCCGTACCCGTTCTCTTGGTCGCGAGACCATGCTCTTTCCCTTCTTTCAGGTTTATGCAGTGTTCCCTTTCTCTCTCTTGGGATAAATACACTTTGCTGGCGACTCTGTGTCTTTTGCGCCACTCTCGCGTTTGTACCGTTGGATGCGAATCTTTCGGGAGCGATAGCTGGCGACTCTGCTGGGGAATTCTGGTTGACCTCTTGCTGGTCCATCCCCTTTAGCGAGTCAATCCTAGCGCTTGTCTGTTTTTTTCTGGGTGTTTGTTTTTATGGTGCTTTACTTTGTTGTATATTACTGTATTGCTATTTACTGTATTTTTACTTTACTGCTTTACTGTTTTTACAGCTTTTATTGCATTGCATTTCATATTATTACTGTCATACTGGATATTGCTGTGTTGTTCTGCTGCTAGATTTTCTGTTTGTAGGGTGGGTTGGATTCATGAGAGAAAAGCCCAATACCAAGGCTTGAGCATACACCTATGATTAGCGTGGAAAGTAGTGTGACTTGTTTGGCATTTGGCTAGACGAAGTATACATGAAAACTCCATATCCATACGAGGTTTTCTTGGTAATATTCTGTCCTGTCCATTTGGGGCAGATGATGGAATATAATCTGGAAAACTGTCGACTCTGGCGACCATTCCCGAGGACTCAGTTGCGGCACTCCTCCCGAGATGTGACAGTGGCAGCCCACGTTCTGTGGCAAACCCATTGCACATTCTCGATCCGAGGACCCAATGCTGGGAACTTGCTATAGGATTTCCCTTTTGTAGTGAATCAGCGGACGACCTCTTTGATTGGCGATAGCATTGTATCCTTCGGGCTGAATGTGATATTGCTTCTCAGACCTCTGAAGCTGAGGATCTTTTGTTTTGGAGAATCGGTTGAGGCCTCCTCTTTTGATGATGATGCCAAACCAGAAATGGTGAACGTATCATCATTTCTCGACCTGAGAGCCCGGGATACTGAACATCCTAGTACCCACATGTGAGAGGGGATGGGTGTTTACAGGTTTGCAGGTAACCTAGACCTTCAACCTACCTGGTTTCTGGGTTTCTCATCAGTGTACTATTATTATCCTGGCATTCTGGCAGTTTGATTGGGTTGTTATTTTGGGTTTCTGGTATTCTGGGTCTTATTCAGTCAGCAGAACAGCAACAGTTTGAGCATTTTGGATACCTTGATCCCATGCTTGCATTTTGCATCATCTTTTTTGCATTCTGACATGTTTGCTCATTTGTAGGGTTGCATCCTAACTTTGATTCCGGTTGTCTGAAGACTGTCCATGATGAGTATTAGCGCTGAAAAAAGAAAGAACATCATCCCGTACAAGTTCCCAGAGCTTCATCTAGACGCTGTGCACAAGATCTCGGCTATGGCAAAACCTGAGGTATTGGCAGATTTCAGAGGGGAATATGGGAGGATTCTGAGTTTTGCCCGGAATGTTACCAATTATGAGTTCAGGGCCCTGCACACTCTGGCACAGTTCTATGACCCTCAACTCCGGTGTTTTCTATTTGCTGATTATCTTTTGGCTCCAACGTTGGAAGAATTTGCTCTTATTTTGGATGTTTCGGTCAAAGAGGAAGCTCCCTTCTATCCTTCTAAGGAGTTTCCTGATTTGGAAAGGGTTGCTGCTACTTTACGTTTGGATCAGTCACTGTTGAAGAAAAATATTGCTAGTAAAGGGGGTTATCAAGGTTTTCACACGAAGTTTTTGATCGAGCAGGCTGTTACTTGTGCTAAGGCTAAGTGTTGGTCGGTGTTCAACGCAATTCTGGCTATGTGTGTTTATGGAACGACGTTATTCCCTAATGTGAAGGATTTTGTAGATGCACATGCTGTTCGGATATTCACCACGAAGAATCCGGTACCTACCTTGCTTGGGGATCTGTATTATTCGATGCACTATAAGAATGAGAAAAGGAGAGGAGGACCTCTTTATTGTTGTGCTTCAATTTTCTATAAGTGGTTTGCTGATCGTCTTCCCAAATCTGGGGCATTCGAAGATACTAAAGGAACTTTAGATTGGGCAAAGAGATTAATGGGGTTAAGGGCCGACAACTTAGTTTGGATCAATCGTGATTTGTTGGGCCGAGAGATCCTGGTTAGTTGTGGAGGTTACCCAAATGTACCTTTAATAGGAAGGAAGGGGGGAATCAACTACAACCCCATTCTTGCTATTAGGCAATTTGGGTATGCTTTAAAGGAGCCGCCAAAAGGCCAAGATGTGCAAGAGTCTCTATCTTTGGGTGAGGAAGCCAATCTGGAGGTGTTGAAAGAAGCTGCGAACGCTTGGAGAGATCGCCATAAGAAAGGAAAGACTTCTTTTGGAAAGTGTAACAACAAAGCTTTTTTTGCGTATGAAGACTGGGTCCAGAGCAGAGTAGAGAGTGCACTTTTGCCATTCTGCAGGGAACCTCCCTCTTACCCTTTGTTGATTGAACCCCCAACCATGATTGAAATGGAGAAGTATAACCAATTATGGGCTGAAAAGGAGAAGATTCGAGAGGAGAACCGTGAGTTGCAAAAGGAAATCTACCAGTTGAAACATGAGCGAGGTGAGGCTGTTCATATTGCCAAGCTGAAGACAGAACGTCTCGCTGAGAAAGAAAAGGAGCTGGTTGAAGAGATAGCAGCTAGGAAAAGGGTAGGACAAGCTCTAAAAGGCGTTTGCAAGACTCTCAAATCCAAGAAGGATGACTTAGCCAAGGCTTGGGCGAAGATTCACAGGTTCAATGCTTACTGAGATACTGTAATCACGGCCAACAAGCAGAAAGAAGATAAGCATTTGGAGCAGATTGAGAGTCTGAAGTTGAAGCTCAGGAAGAAGGACGAGGAGATCTTGTCAGGAACGTTCCGAAGACACGCAGTTGAGGAACGGCTCAAAGAAGCCATAGCAACCATGGAAGAGCTGAAAATACAAGCAGGAGTGAAGAGGTCTAAGTGGGAGTCCTCTAGCTCAGGCAGTGGCCCTCATACGGTGCAAGATCCTTGAAGGGAACTCTACTCAGTAGTTTGTATTTTGTTCTTTCTTTGTATTTTGGGTCACCACCAGAATTGTTGGCTGGGACCTCTGCTTATTTTTGTTTCGGGCTATTTTTTGGTACCTTGGGTTGTAATTTCTGACAATGATTCACTCTGATTTATATGAGCAGCAGTTTCATCCTATTTCACCTTTAAACTGGAATCAAGGGGTGGATCACCCTGCGAATATACAAACATGTTTGCATTTGCATTTGCATAATCATAATCATTTTTGCATTGCAGGTTATCTTGGTTTCTCTGGTTTTCTTATGCTCTCTCTTTCTTTCAGTCAGGATTGATCAACCAACTCATCGTTATTCTACTCGGCTCAATCAAAACAGAGTGATGGACAAAGTTCAGGCAGATATGGCCGCTATGCAAGCTCGCATCGACCAGTTCATGGAAATGATGCAGGGTGTGGTGCAAAGTCAGAACGAGTTCAGAACTCTGGTTCAGCCGTTAGTGGCGCAGGTCGACGAAAATGGTATCCTACACGGTGGTCTTATTAACCGTAATATCCCTCCGGGCGGAGTTGGTGCTGGTGGACAGGGCAGAATTCCTACAGTGGTTGGAGAGGGAAGTACTGTTCGGGATATCCATGGCCATCATTTTGATGATCAACAAGACGATGTGTTCTCGGTCAGAAGTTTAGATGCTGCCCTTCCTGTGGTCAGTGATGAAAGAATCCGTTTAATCGAAGCTCAATTGAAAGGAGTGGTGAAACATGATGATTTGGGGATTGATTTGGATGACCTAGGGTTGGTCCCTGATATTGTTATTCCACACAAGATTCAGATTCCTACGCTAGAAAAGTACAATGGTTCTACCTGCCCAAGGACTCATGTGAAGGCCTATACCAGGAAGATGGCTGCTCACGCTAAGGATGAAAAGTTAATGATGCACTTCTTCTAAGACAGCCTGTCTGGCGCGTCTTTGGAATGGTACATGGGGCTAGAAAGTAGAGATGTTCGTACCTGGAGAGAGCTAGCTGCAGCTTTCATCAAGCATTATCAGTACAACACGGACATGGCTCCCAACAAAACTCAGCTGTTGAGCATGTCCCAGAAGAATGATGAGAGTTTCAAAGAATACGCGCAAAGGTGGCGTGAGTTGGCGACTAGGGTGCAGCCACCAATGCTAGAGAAAGAGATGCTGGATATGTTCATGGACACACTGCCTAAGCACTACTATGAGAAGCTTTTGCCTTGTTCTCTAGGCAAGTTTGCAGATGTGATTGCTATTGGACAGAAGATAGAGGTGGGAATTAAGGTTGGGAAGGTTTCTAGCGGTGATGGATCGTCTTCCGGACAGGGAAAAAAGCCGTTTGATAATTATAAGAAGGAGAGACCAACGCTGTATCATCCCACAGGGGAAAAGGGAAACAGCGCCAGTTTAACAATCAACAGGTAGCATCAGTAACCATTCCAGCAAAGTTACCTCCACCACAGCAGCAAAGGGGTAATGCTAATCAGAATAGGCAGCAGGGTCAGTATCAGAACAGACAGAGGAATACAGAGAGGCATTTTGATCAACCCCCAATGTCATATGCACAGTTGTTGCAACATTTACTGCAGTTGCGTCTAGTTGAGCTTCGTACCCTGGCTCCACCAACAGGGGAACTCCCACGAGGCTATGATGCTAACGCACACTGGGATTTTCATTCTGGTGGTCCTGGGTACACGGTGGAGAAGTGCAAGGCGTTTCAGCACAAGGTGCAGGACCTTGTGGACTCTAAAGCCATCAATTTCTCGAATGACGGACCCAATGTAATTCAAAACCTGATGCCTAATCACAATGGGCCAAGGGTGAATGCTATAATTGAGGACTGTGAAACTTTGAATTTGATCATGGATGTGGAGGAACTGAAGACTCCGTTGGTGGTGGTTAAGAACAGGTTATTGAAAGGTGATGTCTATCCGGGCTGTGGTGAGAACTGCTCAGATTGTTTGATAAAGGCTAATGGTTGTGATTCGTTGAAGAGGGGTATTCAGAATCTGATTGATGAGGGCTGTTTACAGTTTGACAGAGGTAATCAGCTAGAAGAGGTTGTTAGTGAAAAGGTTGCCACTATCACTATTCCGTTCAAAACAATTACTATTTCTGGTCCAGCAAGGCCACCTCCAGTCATTATCACAAGGGCTGGACCCATTCCGTACGAGAGTTCTAAGGCTATTCCGTGGAATTATGGTGCAGAGGTGTTTGTCAATGGGCAAAAGCAAGAGCTAATGAATACTTCACCAGTGGGTTCTAGTTCAGGGGTTAAAGTTGAGACTGATGCTATAACCAGAAGTGGTAGAGTGCTCCCTCCGGTTAACGATCAACCCAGTACCTCTAGGCAAGATAGAGGAAAAGAGGCGATGGATGGTTCTGTTCAGACTCTAGTGATTGTGGAATCTATGGTGAAGCCGGTTGATGATGCTTTTTCGGAAAATGTAGAGGAATTTATGAGGCTCATCCGAAAAAGTGATTATAAGATCGTGGACCAATTACATCAGACCCCGTCCAAGATCTCTATTCTGTCTCTGCTCTTGTGTTCTGAGGCTCACAAGAATGCTCTTTTGAAGGTTTTGAATGCATCCTACGTTCCTCAAGAGATCTCTGTTAATCAGCTGGAAGGGGTTGTAGCGCATGTGAATGCGGGTAACGGTCTGGGTTTTACAGATCTTGACCTGACTTCTGCTGGCAGGAATCATAACAATGCCCTGCATATTTCGATCGAATGCCATGGCTCGCTGATGTCACATGTCTTGGTTGATACTGGTTCATCGTTGAATGTATTGCCCAAGAAAGCGTTAATGAAGTTGGATACTCGAGGACTTATTTGTACACCAAGCGACTTGGTGGTGCGAGCTTTTGATGGCTCGAAGAGATCTGTTTTTGGCGAGATTGTGCTTCCAGTCAAGGTTGGACCGGAAATCTTTAATGCAACGTTTTACATTATGGATATTCAGCCAGCGTACAGCTGTTTATTGGGCCGTCCTTGGATCCATGGGGCAGGTGCTGTAACTTCCACTTTGCATCAAAAGCTGAAGTATATGGTTGATGGTCACGTAGTGACAGTATGCGGAGAGGAAGACATAATGATCAGTCAGCTGTCAACCTTCAAATACGTGGAAGTGGATGGTGAAATCCACGAGACGTTGTGCCAGGGATTTGAGAAGGTGAAAGTTTTTGAAGAAGTTGTTCAGTCTGAAGCTGTAGTGCAGCCTGTAGTGGTAAATCAACCTGAGGGTTCCATGTCTTCGTTAAGAGACGCCAAAGCTGTGGTTGAAGCGGGTAGCTCACAGAGGTGGGGCCAGGTGGTTGAAGTCCAGAAAACGAAGGATACTTATGGATTGGGATATAAGCCATCCAAAAGAGATGAGGATCCCCCAAAATTCTATGGCCCTGTCCGGTTCACTAGCGCTGGAGTTTTCTTCGGCAGAGTTAATGCTATTGATGAAGAAGGAGACAGTGATTGCGACATGGATAGCTGGATCCGTCCTTGTGTCCCAGGGGAAAGTCTGCACAACTGGTCTTCCGAGAAAGTCATTCAAGTGACAGGCTTCGAGTAATTGCTTTGTTTTCCTATTTTGTTAATCCTACGTTCTGCCCAAGACGTAGTGATTCTGTTTGTAGGGCTTTTAACTATCGCATGTTTTGCTTTATCATCAATAAAGAACTTTTCACACTCAAATATTTTGATCTCTGTCTTTCTGTTTTTATTTTTATGCATTAAAAAAAAAACCACATCAAAATGGCAATGTGTTTCTTTTGTTGCATCATAATAAAACATACCTCATAAATCATTGCAGGTCTTTTTGTTCAGATGACACCGATCATGACTCAGCTATAGCTCGGTATGACTTTGACAATCCAATCTATCAGGCTGAAGAAGAGGCTGACGAAGATTGTGAACTGCCCGAAGAGTTGGCCAGATTGTTGAAGCAAGAGGAGAGAGTCATCCAACCTCATCAGGAGGAAATTGAGATTGTGAATCTGGGAACCGAGGACGCTAGAAAGGAAGTAAGAGTAGGGGCTGTATTGGAAGACAGTGTCAAGGGAAGATTAATTGAAATGCTCCGTGAGTATGTGGACATCTTCGCCTGGTCTTACCAAGACATGCCCGGGCTGGATACTGATATTGTTGTACACCGGCTACCACTCAAAGAAGGTTGTACTCCGGTCAAGCAAAAGTTGAGAAGAACTAAACCAGAGATGTCTGTCAAGATCAAGGAAGAGGTTCAGAAGCAGTTGGACGCCGGATTTCTTGCCGTAACAAATTATCCTCCATGGGTTGCTAACATCGTGCATGTACCTAAGAAGGATGGGAAGGTCAGGATGTGTGTTGATTACAGGGATTTGAATAGAGCAAGCCCAAAGGATGATTTCCCGCTCCCTCACATTGGCGTGTTAGTTGACAATACTGCTCAGTATTCTGTGTTTTCCTTCATGGATGGCTTCTCTGGGTATAACCAAATCAAGATGGCCCCATAGGACATGGAGAAAACAACATTCATAACACCGTGGGGAACTTTCTGCTACAAAGTGATGCCCTTTGGATTGAAAAATGCAGGGGCAACATACCAGCGGGCGATGGTGACTCTCTTTCATGATATGATTCACAAAGAGATTGAAGTCTATGTTGATGACATGATTGCGAAGTCACAGACGGAAGAAGAACATTTGGTGAATCTTCAGAAGTTATTTGAAAGGTTAAGGAAATTCAGATTGAGGTTGAATCCAAACAAATGCACCTTCGGGGTGAGATCAGGAAAATTGTTGGGGTTTATTGTTAGTGAAAAAGGTATTGAGGTTGATCCTGCAAAGGTAAAAGCCATACAAGAAATGCCTGTGCCGAAAACAGAAAAAGAGGTTCGTGGTTTCTTGGGGAGATTGAATTACATTGCTAGGTTCATCTCGCATCTCACAGCCACGTGTGAACCAATCTTCAAGTTGCTAAGAAAAGATCAAGCGGCCAGGTGGAATGAAAATTGTCAAAAGGTGTTTGAAAAGATTAAAGAATACTTGCAGGAACCTCCGGTCCTTATGCCGCCAGTGCCAGGAAGGCCTTTGATTATGTATCTCACAGTTCTTGAGAATTCAATGGGTTGTGTGCTCGGTCAACAAGACGAGTCAAGTAAAAAATAGCACGCCATCTATTACCTGAGTAAGAAGTTTACTGATTGCGAGTCAAGATACTCGATGCTGGAGAAAACATGTTGTGCACTCGCTTGGGCCGCTAAGCGTTTGAGGCAGTACATGTTAAACCATACAACCCTTTTGATTTCGAAGATGGATCCAATCAAGTATGTGTTTGAGAAGCAAGCACTTTCTGGTAGAATAGCCCGTTGGCAGATGGTTCTGACAGAATATGATATTCAGTATGTTTCCCAAAAGGCCATTAAGGGAAGTGTGTTGTCAGAGTATCTTGCCGAACAGCCAATTATGGATTATCAACCAATGAAGTTTGAGTTTCCGGATGAGCACATCATGTATCTGAAGATGAAGGATTGTGAAGAGCCTTTGCCTGATGAAGGACCTGAGATTGGGTCTCAGTGGAAGATGGTTTTTGATGGGGCTGTTAATTCATATGGCAACGGAATCGGGGCAATCATTACGACTCCACAGGGTTCTCATATACCCTTTACTGCCCGATTAGCATTCATATGCACCAACAATAAGGCGGAGTATGAAGCATGCATCATGGGGTTAGAAGAAGCAATTGATTTGAGAATCAAGAACCTCGATGTTTATGGTGATTCTGCGTTGGTGGTGAATCAGATTACAGGAGAATGGGAGACTCGTCAAGTAAATCTCGTTCCATATAACAATTATGCTAGAAGATTGTTACCTTTCTTTGACAGAGTAGACTTCCATCACATTCCCCGGATAGAGAATCAGATGGCTGATGCATTGGCAACATTGTCATCAATGTATAAAGTGAATCTTTGGAATGAAGCTCCCTCAATCAGAATCATGTGCTTGGATAGACCTGCTTTTGTATTTGCGGCTGAAGGGGTATCAGATGGCAAGCCTTGGTATCATGACATCAAAGTTTTCTTGAAGAGTCAGGAATACCCAGCTGGGGCATCTTCCAAGGATAAGAAGACATTGAGGAGGTTATCAGGAAACTTCTTTTTGAACAAGGATGATGTGTTGTACAAGAGAAACTTTGACATGGTCTTGCTACGTTGTGTTGATGAACACGAGGCAGGCTTGTTAATGGAAGAGGTTCACGAAGGTTCCTTCGGTACTCATGCCAATGGGCATGCTATGGCCAGAAAATTGTTGAGAGCGGGGTATTATTGGATGACTATGGAGTCTGACTGTTTTAAATACGCCCGGAAATGTCATAAATGCCAGATTTATGCTGATAAGGTGCACGTACCGCCTACTCCTCTGAATGTTTTGTCGTCACCTTGGCCTTTTGCTATGTGGGGCATTGACATGATTGGGAAGATTGAGCCGACTGCTTCAAATGGACATCGTTTTATCCTGGTGGCTATTGATTATTTCACGAAGTGGGTGGAAGCAGCATCATATGCCAACGTCACCAAACAAGTGGTAGCCCGGTTTATTAAGAAGGACATCATCTGTCGGTATGGAGTCCCGGAGAGAATCATTACTGATAATGGTTCAAATCTGAATAACAAGATGATGAAGGAGCTATGCCAGAGCTTTAAAATCGAACATCACAATTCTTCTCCCTATCGTCCGAAGATGAATGGGGCTGTTGAAGCGGCTAATAAGAACATAAAGAAGATTGTGCAGAAGATGGTAGTGACATACAAAGACTGGCATGAGATGTTGCCTTACGCTTTGCATGGATATCGTACTTCGGTACGCACCTCGACTGGGGCAACTACTTTCTCACTGGTGTATGGCATGGAAGCAGTCTTGCCATTAGAAGTTGAGATTCCTTCTTTGAGAATTCTGACAGATGTGAAGCTGGATGAAGCTGAGTGGGTGCGTTCCCGGCTGAATGAATTGAACCTCATTGAAGAGAAGAGATTGAAAGCCATTGCGCATGGCCGGTTGTATCAGAGCAGGATGAAGAAAGCCTTTGATCAGAAGGTGCGTCCTCGGTGTTTTCAAGCTGGTGAATTAGTGCTGAAAAGGATCACTCCTCCTCAAACAGATCACAGGGGCAAGTGGACTCCGAATTACGAAGGGCCATATGTAGTAAGACAGGTTTTCTCTGGTGGAGCCTTATTACTCTCAACTATGAATGGTGAAGATTTTACGTCCCCTGTGAACGCGGATGTAGTCAAAAAATACTTTGCATAAAAGAGACCCGCTGAACATAAAAAGAAGGTTCAGGCAAAAATGGGGCATCCTGGCGAACCATAAAAAGAAAAGGTTCGGGCAAAAATTAGGGATAAAAAGAAAAAGAAATAAACCCGCAAGGATGAAAACCTGAAAAGGCAACCTTGGCAAAAATGGGTATCCCGGTGGATTGAAAACCCGAGAAGGGCGATCCAGGAAAAAGTTAGGGATTTTAAAGCAAAGACTACGATCCGCGTTCGATCTGTGATCACTGTTCGCACTTGGAAAATTCGGAGGAAAGGAATCAGTCCAGTTAGTCGTCTTCAAAGGCCAAAGTATCCGCGGATGAACAAGTCATATGGGTTATAGCTGAGTCGAGTCATGGTGGATGTCTGTTCCCCACATTGCCAACATTTGTATTTTCTTTTGCTTTTTGCGCAATTACCTCTTTTCAGGAATTGCTTCCAGATGTAAATGCCTATTTACAGGCCAATTCATTCAATAAAGTTTGCATTTCAGTTAAAGAGCTTTTGTTGTCTGTTTTATCTGTTTTGTTTGTGAAAATGTCCGGTATTTTTGATAAAAACATTACATGCTAAAACGTTGAGCTTTATGACACAAGATGGAAAACAGTGGCAATTGCTTAGGCGACAGTCACCATGTGGATAATCAATGTATTCATTTTTGCACGTAGACTTTTTGTCGGTTTTGCAGGATGACAGATGTACCTCCCCAGTAGAGTTGCTCTCTCCATCTTTGAAGTCTGATCGTCCTCAGCGGTTGGATGTTTTCCCCAGTAGAGTAGAGCTCCCCTCAACTTTGAAGTCTGATCGTCCTCAGCAGGTTATTACTCTTCCCCATCAGAGTATCGAGGGTCGTCTTCCTCAACCAGAGTATAAAGAAGTAATTCCCTAAGCGAAGTCGTTAAGGATCGTCCTCCTTAGCAGGATATAAGAGGTTTTTTCCCAGGCCAGAGTTGTGACTTGGCACATCTTTCTTCAGTAAGTGATGTCTCCCCACGGAGCATGGGACAACTATTTGTTCCCCAGCTAGTCAGGAAGCATGTGTTATCCCCTAGCAGGTGAATGTTGACAATTACTTTCTCTCCCAAGCGGAGTCGTTGAGGATCGTCTTCCTCAGCAAAGTACAGAGGATTATATACCCAGCCGCAGTCGTGTTTGGATTATTATTCACCAGCAAGTACTCAGAAGTTGATTGCTTTAAGGTGAGTGTTGCCGTACCTCCAACAGGAAGTTTGTGGACGAAGATGTTATTATCCCCACAGGGTCCTGGTGTCTACTTTCCTCGGTTGGTCAGAAAGTATAGTCTCGACGACAATGGTTTGATCTAGTACCCAGCAGGGTGAGGGTAAAGTTACTTCCCTAGCAGCGGATTAAGCTCATTTCCCCAAGCAGAGTCTGGTGGTGAGGGGTATCCCCAGCAGGTCTTAAGGCCGATCGTTTTTGGCAGGCACCGAAGCCAAGTTCTGAAATAGTTGGTCGTCCCCAACGGTGGAATTTCCATCTTCAGTATTCATATCCCTCCCCAGCTGAGTGGGTATTCTCTCGGAGCTTCGTCCATCTCCAGCAGAGTAGTTGATCTTGATATTCCCCAACAGAGTGGATATTCTCTTGGAGTTTCGTCCATCCCCGACAGAATTGGTGATTGTGATCTTCCCTAGCAGGGAGAAGTTCTCCTCAACAAGTTTTCCTTTGTTTCAGTGGCAATTTAGTTTGCCATCCCCAGTGGAGTTGCTTCTGGTCTTCAGCATTTATTTTGCTGGGACGTCTCTTTTGCATTGCATAGGCATTTGTTTTGCATGGCATCCTCCCAAATGCGTAGCATTTCCACTTCGTGTGGAGCATTACGACAAAATTCAAACATATGCATCTGAAGCATAAGCCAGGTTTGAGTTTTCCTTCGTCAGGAAAGCCGGATTTCAGAAAGATGTCTTTACTCCACAGGTGGTGGGTTAAGCAATATTTGACAATTCCCCGACAGGGTGTTTTTCCAGGATTGTTTATCCTTGATTCTATTTGTACCCCTCCGTCCAGGTGGTCCTTTGGTTTATTCCCTCAAAATTTTACCGTCAGACACCCGTCCGTGTTCTTTCAGCACCCGTCCGTGTTTGACCCTTTTGTTTCAATGCCCGTCCGCATTGACATTTGGCACTCGTCTGTGTTTCTTTCAGCACCCATCCGTGTTTGAACCTTTGATTTCAATACCCGTCCGTATTGACCTTCGGATGACACTCGTCCGTGTTACCTTCCATTCCCCCAACGAGGTTAATTCCCGATAAAGTTGCTTTACACCCTTTTCAGTACCCGTCCGTATTGAAACCTTTTACACCCGTCCGTGTACCTTTTCAGTACCCGTCCGTATTGAAACCTTTTACACCCGTCCGTGTACCTTTTCAGTACCCGTCCGTATTGAAACCTTTTACACCCGTCCGTGTATCCTTTTCAGTACCCGTCCGTATTGACTTTTTACACCCGTCCGTGTACCTTTTTAGTACCCGTCCATATTGAATTTCTTACACCCGTCCGTGTACATTTTCAATCCCCAGAGAGGTCACCTTGAACCTTCTTTTACACCCGTCCGTGTACCATTTTCAATACCCGTCCGTATTGAAATCTTTTACACCCGTCCGTGTACTTTTGTTTCAATGCCCGTTCGCATTGACATTTGGCACCTGTCCGTGTACCCCTTTATCAGTACCCGTCCATATTAAATGTCTTTACACCCGTCCGTGTATCTTTTCGATACCCGTCCGTATTCGATATCTTTGATTCCTGGACACTCGCCCGTGTTTATCCCCAGCATAGCTAACACTCGTCCGTGTTGTGACAGTGTAGCATTTATTGCTTGTTCCCCAGTGGAGTCGTCCCTCCTTTGAAGATTGCAAATTTCAGGTTTCTTTTGGTATTCAATCTCCGTGAATCCTTTGAACGCATGACAGTCGTTGCTATCATACCTTCTGGACCAAGTTGATTGAATAGGGGCAGCTGTAACACCCCAAAATTTGCTATTTTGTTTTGAGGCTAACTGGCTTATGTTTCTTTGCATTTGCATAGTTCTTTTGAGCATGGGATCGAGGTATCTTCCAGCAGATCATGGTGTTATCAATGTCAGTATCATTTCCAACAATGTTCAGAGCCAAGCAGATAATTTTCAAAGTCTTTTTGAGAATTTATTTTGCTCGTCAGTCATTTTGATAAATAGAAGCTTCAGCAGTCATTTTTTATCCAAGCAATCCGATATCAGGCTTTATTAATTCAGCAGGATATTCCGAGATATCAGCAAGAATTTGTGTTTCATTTCAGGTGTTACTCAGTGGAAATATCAAATTTCGAGTTTCAGAAGTTTAACAAGTTCAGAACAACTGTCAGAAGTCACTTTTCCAAGTTTCCCTCCAAAAGGCGCCAAAATTTAAAATTTGCAGTGAGTAACCGGTTACAGCGTATCTGATAACCGGTTACCCTTTGGTTTTTCTGCGCAATTCTCCAGTTTTTGAACTGAGTAACCGGTTATCAGTTACGCTGTAACCGATTACTCTTGGTAAAATTTGAAAATTTCAGATTGCATCATTTATGGTCATGTGCTTGGCATGTGCACGTGGGGGAAGGATCTAGAATTGATATTTTCATCATTTTCCACCCAAAATTCAAATTCCTTCGAACATTTTCCACTCTAATTCCTCATTTCCTTTCCTAATCCACTTTTCACCCCAATTTCCACCCACTAAACCTCACTCCAAACCACATTTGATTTCCTAACCTAGCTTCTATTTAAATCAATTCATTCCAAACCTCACACAACTTGGATCCATTTTTTCTGAATTTTCTACACATCTCTCTCCAATTTTCTCAAACTTTTCTCTCATTTTCCCAAAACCCTCACTCAAAGTTTCGTCATCAAAGTTCATCAAATTTCACCTTGGAATTTGTTGATCTTGAAACTAACCCATCATCCATTTATCAATTCTTGAAAGAATCTTGGATTTGCTACTGTTTTGGAGTGTGGAATCACTTTTGGAGCAGCTTTTCATTATTTGAGTTGTTCTAGCTTGGATCTTGATTGTTCTTGCTTGGATCTTGAAGTTCATCACATAGATCTTTGGTTTTCTTGCTTGGATTCACCAATTTTCGTGCTCAACAATCACCAAGGCAAATCTCAGCCTTGTAGGTTGGTTTTCCTTAGATCTATGCTTGATTTAGCTTAATTTCAACTTATGCATTATAGATTTTTGGTTTGTGATGTGATTTGATCCATTTGCTTGACTTGAT
Source organism: Lathyrus tuberosus (assembly GCA_022829125.1). NCBI lineage: Eukaryota > Viridiplantae > Streptophyta > Magnoliopsida > Fabales > Fabaceae > Lathyrus > Lathyrus tuberosus. Next base: position 40,809,720 of record JALAZF010000002.1, read on the forward strand.
TTGTAATCTTGTTGTTTGATTGATGAAATTGATGTTTGAATACTGATACTTGATGTGAATTCTCGTGCATTGTTGATTACATGATCATTGGATATGATTGCATGAGTGATAAGCTGCTGAAAAGTGATTCTGAACACTTATTTTTGAACTCTGTTGCTGTGTAACCGGTTAGCAGTTATGCCGTAACCGGTTACACTGTGTATTTTTCAGCGTGTTTGTGCATTTTTGAACTGTGTAACCAGTTATCAGTTATACTCTAACCGGTTACCACTGAAGCAGATTGGTATTTTTGTGCATTTTCTTGCTTGTTTGACTTCCATAACATGTTTAAGCTTCATGGATTAATGCATTGATGATTGGTGGATTGTTCTTGAGCTATTTCAACATACACCACTGTATGAACATGACTTTGCGACACGCGTTCTTTCATTTTTTCAATGAACGTTAATGCTAGCGTTGTTGATTAATTATTGTGATGATCATGTAATGCACACACTTTGAGCTTGTTGATTGCTAATTGATGATGATGATTGCTGGATAATTATGTGCATGTTCATTTGCTTCCAATTTCATGAGGTGCATACTTGATTAAACTTGATCATATGCTTAGTATTATGCATTCTTTCATAATGTGATGCATTCTTCCACAATGCTTTCAAATCTCTTTCATGTGAGTTCTAATGTGTTTGTGGTCATGATCAATTGTTTGATACACATGATGTTTGATGCATGATCGTTTTACCATGATGAATCAAATCATGATGCATGCTGCCCTGCCTTTTCCATGGCTGTTTATGTACATACATGCTGTCATATGTGCTGCCTTGTATACACATGCTGTTTGTGGCTTTCTACACCTATTTTCATGCTGGATTGTATGCTGAGAAATGCCGTTTGGTGTATGTGCATGATTTCATTGCTGTTCTGAAGCAAATGTGCTGTTGTAGGTGGTGTACCTTCTCTTTTCACTCTTTTCTTCCCTTGGATCTCAAGACTTGTTTAAGTCTTGGATTCTTTCCCCTTAGAGCTACCTAGTCCAACTTAATTTCTGACTAAGCTTGGAGTAGGATTAGCATTAGGCTTTAGGTAGTCGTCTCTCCTAAGCCTCACTAACCATAGGTCATCCATGCATGATAACATTAGGACTCTTAGTTTCCCTTTAGAGTTTCCTTTGTGTCGTCTCTCTTGTCATCTCAAACTTCTTGAAAACACTTAATAAAATATAACGTATATTGCGCTCGAGCCTTAAGTGTAGGAAGTGAAGAACGAGAGGTCTCCTCTCTTCTTCTAGGGTGTTTAGCATACGTCTCATTCGGGGGCGACCATGCGACTCACTCGTTCCCGCATGGTAGACTTTGGTGCAATGTAAGTTACGAACTAACTCAAAACACTTCTGTCTAAAAAACACAAAACAAATTCAAATCTTTTTTGATCCTTCGGGATTGTTGGGTTTCAAACTTTATTTTCAGAAAAGAGCTCGTCGCTCACGTAAAAAAGCACTTACCCATCCGTGGTCGTACCCACGAACTACGTCAGCTCTGATTCCTCTCTCTCGTCCGATTGAGGATACGTAGGCATAAGACAGCGATTGTCTTGGCGAGAAACCTTCCCCCACAGTTCCCGTCCGAACTACGTTGACTCTGACTTTCCCATTGCACTGAGGGAGTACGTAGGCCTAGGACAACGATACCGTCCTATCGAGTCACTTCCTTTTCTTTTCTTCTTTGTTTCTCCGTTCTTTCCGTTCTCGTTCTTTCCGCTAGTCCAGTAGCAGTGGAGTTCCAGATGACGACACCCTTTGATGCAGACAACAAGCGTGGATCCCATCGAGTACGATGGACGTGTTGGGTGCTAACACCTTCCCTTCGCGTAATCGACTCCCGTACCCGTTCTCTTGGTCGCGAGACCATGCTCTTTCCCTTCTTTCAGGTTTATGCAGTGTTCCCTTTCCCTCTCTTGGGATAAATACACTTTGCTGGCGACTCTGTGTCTTTTGCGCCACTCTCGCGTTTGTACCTTTGGATGCGAATCTTTCGGGAGCGACAATGCCATCCAAAAGAAAGCTCCGGTCAAGGTCATCTTCGACAGAAGCTCAGGATGCCCCGAAGTCAAATTTGGTAGAAGTATATTGGTCGTTATGTTTCGATGTAGCCCTTTTCCCTTAAATTACCATTTTCTAACTTTGTAAATACTCTATGGAATCACGCGTTTGGTTGATTTCCATACTATCAATAAAATTTGAGCCCTTGTGCTTTTGTTTGCAATTCTTATTTGTTTTAGCTTTATAGAATGATATTTTAATATGATTAACGATTCTTGAAATAAAACAAAAATGAATTTACTTGTTAAACTTTTTTCTGCTTTTAAAATAAAGATGGCAATTTCTTTTGACTGTTGAACATCGAAAGAACATCGGTCGCTTCTCCAGAAGTAATCGAGCTTTAAAGTGCAGAATCAAAGTACTCCTTCTAAACCAGGGCACCTGAATGAAGGATCAGCTGTGTCAGAGACCATTGTTTCATCTAACACCCCCGGCAGAGCTCTTATCTCCTAAGCCCGACCAACATAGCTCTCGACATGGACTATCTCTCCTAAGCAAGGCAGAATTGCTATCATGAACCAGTGATACTTTTCATCCCCCACTGTGGCCGAGTATCCAGTCGTGTTCATCTACTAGTCTATATGTTGCGTCAGTTTTGTCAGCATATACATACATACACCATGCATTATTGATTCACATGCATAATCATATTGCATCACTATCACTCTCGTCGGTCTTATCCCCTAGTGATAACAGTCCTCTCAATCGAGTTGTCAGTTCTTTCCTCGTCAGGAAATGTTGCGTCTGCACTACCTCTATCCTCCAGTTTATTTCTGGTGTGAAGTCGGCCCTTGACGACTTTGATAACTTAAACCTCTGAAAAACCAGAGAACCCTCAGCCAGCATCATTCTTCGCCATTGAAGATGATGTCTTCGCTTTCCCGGATTAAGGAAAATCCCTAGAGAAAGCCTCTCAACTAAAGACTTTCAGCAACACATTGGTCCTTCTCTCCAGAATGTCAATATCAACAAAGTCATCAGCACCTCAAAATTGGATCACATCATATGGCATTTCTCCGAGAAGATCTCCAAGAAAAGTATGATGAAATACCCCAAGCAAGAAACAGTCTCTCAAAGAGACTCATTTTCCCCAGTAGAGTCGACAAATGGCGTCTCCAAACAGAGAAGTTTGTACACCTCTACAATTCAGACAGATGGGTTCCCCAGCAAGTCTGACATCAAAACTTTTTCCATCAAATGGCATCTCCCCAGGAAAATTCGGCGAGAAGTTTGAGGAGAACCGCTACAAATAACGTCCCTTGTCAATAAAGTTTATTGACAAAAGAAACCAAGACCAGATCCTTGGTAGGAAACCAGGATCGAGGGGAGGTTTATATAAGAAACCAAGACCAGATCCTTGGTAGGAAACTAGGATCGAGGGGAGGTTTATATCGGAAACCAATACCAGATCCTTGGTAGGAAACCAGGATCGTGGGGAAGTTTAATTCGGAAACTGAGACCATTTCCTTGGTAGGAAACCAGGATCGAGGGGAAGTTTATTTCAGAAACTGAGACCAGTTCCTGGGTAGGAAACCAGGATCGAAGGGAAGTTTACCTTTTCTAAGCATCATTGCTTAGCAAAAGAGGAAGGATGCGCGAACTGCCATTCATAACCACCATTAAAATTTTGGGTATTCCGATATTTAATCCTCTTGCATCCCGAATGCCCGAATACCTTCGCCATTCACACCTTCGGGTCCAAGAAGATTAAATATGGGCATCTGTCATACCCCAAATTTTGACCACTAAGATTTCCCATCATTGTGCAAATCATCATCACAATATGGATGAACCATTAGTCTCCCCAAAGATGGGTGAGCTTCCACTACAATCAAATTTAGGGTTTCAAGCCCTCTAAGAGCCTTAGACAAAGGATCAATCAAAGCATTACATGATCTTCAACTTGTCTAACATCTCAAACATCCATAAAGGATCAAGAGGACTCCCACATCAAGAATCAAGCACAAGGTTGCAACATTCCAAGTGGATTAAGCCTCAAGATCGCTAGTGTCACCAAATTAGGGTTTTGGTCGACCAGGGCCTCCAGATGGAAATTTTCCTCTGGGCACGAGCCATTACTTCAAAGCATAACCTATGATGCTCCAAGAGACATCATGAACCCAATCATCAAGTCAATTAGGCTTTAGGGGATGCATTCACTAAAAATCAGGAATTAGGGTTTCTTGACCTCATTCACCCCTGAGTTGACTTTTGGGACAAAACATGAGCCAAGACCTCAAGAGGGGATTTGAGGGTCTCAAATACATCACATTGATCCATTTACTACAATGGATTGATCCAAGAAGCTTGAGCAACAAGTTTCAATTTCATCAGAACCACAGTTAGGGTTTTGCGGAAAAAGTCAACTGTAACTTTGACTTTTGACCAGGACATGCTCCCAAACCCTAGGACATGATCCAGTACACCCTATAACACCTATAGAATCAATCCATAAAGTTTGATTTAGTTCAAGGACTTGATTTCATAGAGGATCGCACAGTTTGGAATTCATCTGATAAAAAGTCAATTATGCACAAAAGTCAAACTTTGACTTTTTGAGATTTTTCACAATTATGGTTTTTTAACCCTAAAATGATGTTAATGTGTGATTGGAATCATCATTCATCAAGAAAAATCAAGAAAAGTGGGATAACTTGTAAAAGGGGTAACCATAAAAAACTTAGAAAATTTTCTAAGTTATGGAATAAAGTGGCTAGGGTACCAACTTTGGAGGATCATAACTCCTAAACCACAAGGCCATTTTTCCCATCCAAAGCTGGATTTGTAGCTCTCATTACCCTCTACAAAAACTTCAACTACCACTCATTTCAATTCCCCATGGATTTCAAGTTATGGAATAATCAAAATCAAGAAAAGTGAAAATGTCACTTTTTTCCAACACTTAGTGAAATTTTCACTAAGTCAGAATCTGCCTTCACTTTTTTCCAAATGTAGGGGCATTTTTCACTTGGATACAAAAAGTATCAAAACCAACTATGATCAAACAGTTGTTGTATCATATAAGGGCTTTCCAAAATGGCCAAGAACTCCATCAAATTCCACTTGAGCCGTGATATATGACAATGGCAACATGCCTTGCTGAAAACTATCAAGGCAAGGCAGATTTTGGAGTTTTGCTCGATTTGCCAAATTTGTGCAATTCCAAGCAACTATATCCATCTGAACACCTCAAGGGGGGACCAAGGAGGAACCAACTCTGATCCCAAGCCTCCCAAGTCTTTGGAACCAAAAATAGCATGCCAAACCTAGAAATCCCTAAAGAGGGGACAAGACTCCAATTTTGTTTTGGAGCATTCAATGGATGCACCAAGGTGGCATGGACTGAGCCATTTCCAACTAAATTCAGTCAAGACTTATCCAAGACCAAGGGAACCAGCAGCCTGTGCCCTAACATCTAGTCAATGGCTAGAGGAGACTTGGATTCTCATTGCTCAACATTGGCCAAACCTATGCAGCAGTTGCCATTCATTATTCCTTGCAAAACAAACTTGCTCTACTATAAATAGAGCTCATTTGTGATCAGTTTGAGTACACCAAAGCCATCAAACAGATGCTTTCCTCAAAATCACCTTCTCACTTCCAAATTTGCCTTTCAAAGCAAGTCACTATCGGGTTTTGAGTTTGAGAGCAATTCCAACCAACCCAATCACACACACACCTCATAAACATCATATAGAAGTGATTCAAACACTCACATAACATCTGGAACACCAAAATCACAAAATCACTAGTCAATTGCTCAAGCCTTTGACAGATTTGCAGTTGGGGTGCCATCTCAAGTTCCAGATCATTTCAATCCATTCCAAGCATCCAGACACACTCTATGGCACCTAGGGAAGCTATCCAGATCATTGGAACCTAGCTGTAACACCTCTAACCCAAAACACGATCACCAGCTGCAAGTGGTAAGCATGAGCTCTTCTAACTCTATGATCCATGCAATTTTTGCTGCACAATAATTTGGCCATATGTTCATAATCATGCATAGAGTGTTTACCCTCAATCAATTGCTTTGTATGAATCGTGTATGGAATTTCTGAACCTTCATGCAGAATTTAGGGTTCTTGAGGTTTCTCTTTGATTTCTTATTCCATGCTTAAAATTAATGAAATTAAAGACCATAGACATGATCGTGAGGTGAAAACGAGCAAATTGATATGTAGATTGCATGATATAATCAAGTATTCAGTGAGATTTGATAGAAAACGCAAATCTTGGAAAAACAGAGCACGCGGGCAAGGCCAAGATGTTCTTGGCGCCCTTTTTCAAATATTTGAATATTTGAATTTTTGTGATTTTATTTAGTTGATTCAAAAATTAATTTCTCTCTGAGTTTTAATGATTTTGAGTTGATTCTTTTTTTAATAATTCACAAAAATGTTAAAATATTTTATTTTACTAAAAAATCCCAAAAATATTATTTATTTCATATAATTTATATTTTTGCAAAGAATAAATATTTTAATTGTTTTTGACATTTAAAATATTTTTTCCTTCTTGATTTTGCAAATTTTAATGACTTCTAATCATTTTGTAGGTCAAAACTTTATTTTTGAAACATTAATCCAAGATCACAATTTGTTTTCCACATGTTAAACAATTTTGATCATTTTAATTGAATTTTTTATTCAATTAAAATACATTTTGGAAACAAATTAGGGTTTTGATGAATTCAACCCTCATCAAACCTTTTAAAAACACTTTGGGCCTCTAATAGAGTGTAAGACCCAATCCTTTGTAGATACAAACCTATTTTGGGCCTCAAATGTTGTATAAGTCCCGTTGTATTTCAAAAGTTCGGCGCGATCATCGTCCGTTTAAAACAAACCATCTGGGCCTCTCCTCGAGCTATAAGACCCATTCAAAATCATTTTGGGCCTCTAATAGAGTGTAAGACCCAATCCCCTTTTGAAACCAAAAAATTTTGGGCCTCAGTCATTGTATAAGACCCATGGTGTTTTCAAAACCTTGGCGCGATCGTCGCCCTTTTCAAAATAAACCCTGGGCTTCTCCTTGAGCTATAAGACCCATCTTTGTTCACTTTCAATCATTTTGGGCCTCTTGAGAGAGTGTAAGACCCATCCTCTTATACAGAAAACCTTTCTTGGGCCTCAGTCACTTGTATAAGTCCCTGTACAAAACGACAGTGTGATCACTGATAAAATCCTGGGCCTCTCCTTGAACTGTAAGCCCCAATTTTCCTTTCAAAAGCACTTTCTCCTTTTATTTTGAATATAATATTGTTATCAAAACTTTCTTTGTTGAACAAACTAACCAAACAGCATGGAAGCTCTACAACCGAGTAAGTGTTTACCCCGCTTTCATTTACCGCTTTCATATGTATATAACTGTATTGTGGGGCTGTTTCACTGTAAGTCTTCTTTCATAAACTCATATCGACTGTGTAATACTAGTATAGATATTTAGAGTTTCCCCGGCAACTACATCTAGAACTAGACAAAACATCGTCTCCTTACATCCGACGTTCTCCCGGATATTTCAACATAACCTAAACCATGAGAATTTTCTTTTACAACAATTTTAGATAACTAGATCTAAGAAATCTCCCCCTTGAACAGTTCATATACAGAAGGCCAATGTTCCAAGTGAAACCCCTTCTGGAACTGTTCATCAGCCTCCTCTTGGGCTTAGTGCAAGGACCCACAGGCTTCCTAAAAGCATCCCCGCCTCCTCTTGGGCGTTGTACAAGGACCAATCGGCTTCTTAGAAGTTTTCACAGCCTCCTCTTAGGCTTCGTATAATCATTCTTCCTCTGGGAAGATAGCCTCCTCTTGGGCTTCGTACAAATTGTCTCGTCGGCTTCTTGAAAGTTTTTCTCGCCTCCTCTTGGGCTTCGTACAAATTGTCCCGACGACCTCTTAAAGGTATAGGAACAGAAATTAGTCATCTTAATAGAACAGTCTTTCAAAGAGTCTAGATCTTTCTACCGTGAACATACTGTCTCTTGATCTCTCTTAAGCATAGTACAAAAGATAAAACTCTAGACTTGGACAGTCTAATCTCCTTGAGTCTCGAAGAGATTCTCAAGTTCCTTTCAAAAATAGGAAAAAACACCCGTAGACTTGGGCAGTCTCAATACCCTTCGGATTCCCCGTTTCCTTAAAGAACAAGAAATAATCCCGATCCTCATATCAAATCGATGAGTACAACATTACCCATATAAGAACTGATTTTCTCTTTTAACCAACATACCGGACCTGTCACTCAACTGAAACAGTAACCCTAGCCTCCCCTTGGGCTTTATACAATGATTCTCCCCAGCAGAGTTAAACCTTTTAGCCTCCATCTCGGGCCTTGTACGAGATACAAAACACTCTCTTGTTGAGTATAAAAGACTCTCTTGTTGAGTCAAACATTTTTATCCTTCATCTCGGGCTTTGTACGAGATACAAAAACACTCTCTTGTTGAGTATAAAAAGACTCTCTTGTTGAGTCGATCATTTTTAGCCTTCATCTCAGGATTTGTACGAGATACAAAAACACTCTCTTGTTGAGTATAAAAAGACTCTCTTGTTAAGTCGATCACCTTTAGCCTCCATCTTGAGCTTCGTACGAGATACAAATCACTCTCTTGGTGAGTATAAAAGACTCTCTTGTTGAGTCAAACCCGTTTAGCCTCCATCTTGGGCTTCGTACAAGACACATATAAAAACACTCTCTTGTTGAGTCAACCCTTTTAGCCTCTATCTCGGGCTTCGTACGAGACACAAAAGCATCCTCTTGTTGGGTCAATAGCCTCCTCTTAGGCTTTGTATAAAGAAATCCCTGTTTGATTCAATCAACCTTTTAGCATCAAAAGATGTGCCTCATTCACAGTATACAAACATCAACAACTCCTTTTCCTCGTCTAATTGCTGTAAGCGGCAAGCCTCTGGATTATTTACATTCACGCCACTGTCCCTCTTTTAGCATGAAAAATTCCTAAGGAAAGATGGCGTTGCTCTAAACTGAGTTAAAGTCTTCTCCTTCAGGTTGAAAATCCCCTATAAAGGAAATTATGGCCTTGCTGGATTCGCATATCCCATTTAAAGTAATTCTCCTTTATAATCAGTCACCCAACAATTATCACAAACATACCCCTTTAGAGATAACAAATTCTCTCGAAAGTCAACACCCTATTAGCTTCACATCTTGGGCTTCGAACAAGATACAAATAGACCCTTCAGCTTCACATCTTGGGCTTTGAACAAGATACAAACCACCTTTAGCTTCATGTATTGGGCTTTGAACAAGACACCAAAACACCATTTCCTCCCATAGAATAGGAGGAACTACGATCGCTCTGATTTCCCTATCCCGGGAATATGTGGGCATAAGATTGAAAAAGAATCTTAGCGAGCACACTAATCAAAAAACCCCAAAGTCTCCTACCTCCAGCCAATCTAGCACAGTATCCCAAAAAATTCCCCATGAACAGTCCCAGTAATTCGTTATGAACAAAATAAGCAGAGAGAGGTCCACGAACTAAAACCGCATCTGTAAACCAACAGTTTTGGCTGTTTAACCTCAGTATGCAAGCAGGGTTAGTTGGAGTCATCTATTTCCCTTCCTTTATCAGCTTTAATAGGATAAAAAATGAATCGACCTGTAGTACCCCAGAGTGACAGTGCTTAAGAACCACGTCCAAAATCGCTCACTACAGAAAGGCATGATAGGCTATGCAGATGGTGCAAAAAAAGGCGAAATCTTTTGAGATAAAAATTAGGTTATGGAAGTGTGTTTTTGATCATTGGAAATAAGCTCTATGTATAGCTTAGCATTTAATTATTTGTGATTAATCATTGTTAAACAATTTGTGTTCATTATCATTCAATTATGTACCTTTACGCATATTTGAGCTTTTCGATAGAGGTTTGGTTAGACGATTCGATTAGGGTTGTTTCTGTTGTGCCATAAAACTTTTGAAAACCCTTTTTGCCAAAAGTTTAATATTTTAAATTTGTGATATATTCACCCCCTCTAGATCGAAGCCTATCGTCTAACATTTGGTATCACGAGCTCCAATTAATTCCGTGCTTAAGATTTACTTTTTAGAAGAATTTCTAACGAACCTAAGGGAGCGTATAATAGAGCACCAATTTTCACTGGTGGAAATTATGGCTATTGGAAAGCTTGTATGCGTATTCATGTCAACTCCGTTGACAACGGTATATGGGACGACATCAAAAATGGTTCGAATGAATTACCGTGACCAATGTTGAGGGTGTTACCATACCTAAACCATAAGCACAATGGAATGAAAATGATTGGAAATTATGGTTACATGATTGGAAAGTGAAAAATATTCTCACATCCGCTTTAGGTGTTGATGAGTATTATCATGTTTCTCATTGTGAGACTGCCAAAGCTATGTGGGATGCATTAAAAGTTGCTCATGAGGGTATTAATGATGTCAAACAAGCTAGGATCAACACATTAAATCAAGAGTTTGACCTATTTCATATGGAGTAGGGTGAAACCATTGCGGGCATGCGAAAATGGTTCACACATCTTATCAATCGATTAAATGCGCTAGATAAGCCTATTTCCAATGAGATTGCTACTAACAAAGTGTTTAGATGTTTAAATATGGAATGGAAACCCATGGTCCCTGCTATTAAAGAGGCTAATGATATTAAAATACTTGATCTTATGACTTTGTTTGGCAAATTGGAAGAGCATGAGCAAGAACTCTCTTGCTTGGAAAAACATGAAAAAGAGTATGAAAAGAAAGTGAAGAAAGAGAAAGGAACATAAAAGGAAGTAGAGAAGAAGTCTATTGCTATAAATACTTCAAGCTCAAGGTCCTCCCATATGAGAAAAGTGATTGTGAAAGTGAAGATGACAAGAATTCCTATGATGAATATATGGGGCTGTTTATAAAAAGATATCATAGGTATATAAGGAAGAATGAAGTTAGAGACTTTGACAAGAATCTAGTCAAATTTAGAAGGCTAACAAACTCTTCAAGGAATGATGAGGATAGGAAAGGTAAACTTAGAAGATCTTATTATAATTATGGTGAAGTCGATTACTATAGACTGGAGTGTCCTGTGAGGAAGAAAGATAAAGAGAAGAGCCATCATAAGAAATCTAGCAAGTCTAGAGGAGCTTATGCCGCTTGGGAGAGTGTAAGTAATTCCTCAAGTGATGAAAGCACAACTTCAAGTATTGAATCGGCTTGGATTTGCCTCATGGCTAGTAGAAAGAAGAAGAAAAATGTAAGTTTTTCAAAGCTTGAATCTATTAATGATTTATCTTATTCTCAATTACAAAAAGCCTTTGAAGATCTTCATAGAGAGGTCTTAAGAGCTTTTAACAAGTTAGCTTCACATAAAAAAGTAATTTTAAACTTAGAAGGTAATGTGTTAAAATCCGAAAGGAAGTTTGAAGCTATTAAGAGATCTATGATAGATATTCAAAGTGACAAGAATGAGGATGTAAAATCTTCAAGGTTTGGTTGTGAACATTGTCACAATTGCCAAAAGGAGGTAAATACTATTCAAATCAAAATAGACAAAGCCTTACAACCTAAGATTGCTCTTGCTATTAATCCTTCAAAGTGTGAAAAGTCATTTGAAGCATCTTAATAAAAATCATAAACATGTGCATAAGGACTCAAATAGAAAGAACATATCCCATTGCAATTTATCTTGTCAATATTGTTGCAAAAAAGGGTCACACTATTGAAAGGTGCAAATTTTGGAAAGTTTTTGTCCCTAAAGGAGTTTTTCAATGGTTTCCCAAATGAAACTTTGATTTCACTCACTCTCAAGGACCCAATGAAATTTTTTTACCTATTTCCTTTGTTTAATTTCACAGGTTGAATGTCTTGACTCTACAGAAAAGATGTGGTATCTTGATAGTTGATGCTCAAGACATAAGACGGGTGACATATATGTCTTCATTGACTTTGTGCCAAAGAGAAAGGGGTTCGTCACTTATGGAGATAATAACAAAGGGTCAATACTTGGAAAAGGGAGTGTAGGTAATCCCTCATTTACTACTATCTCCGATGTTATGTTAGTTGATGGTCTTAAACATAACCTTCTTAGCATTAGTCAACTTTGTGACAAGGGTTTTAAAGTTACTTTTACAAAAACTTGTTGCTTATTTGTACGTGATGAAAAGAAAGAGTGTATGTTTAAAGGCTTGAGGGTTAATAATACTTATATGCTTAACTTAGATGAGGTATCCTTGGTAGGAACTAAGTGTCTAGCTACCATGAGTGAAAACTCTTGGTTACGACATAAACACCTAGCTCATATCAACTTTGACTTACTAAACACAGCAACCTCAAAAGATTTAGTAATTGGTCTACCAAAAATGAATCTCACAAAAGACCATCTATGTGAAGCGTGTCAAATGGGGAAGCAAACGAGAATCTCTTTTAAATCAAAAAATATTGTTTCTGCCACGAGGCCTCTTGAGATTCTTCATATGGATCTCTTTAGTCCCCATGGACCAAAATCATAGGTGGAAACTATTATGGCTTTGTGATTGTAGATGATAACTCAAGATTTTGTTGGTTTATGTTTTTGTCTAGTAAAGATGAGACTTATCTGGCTTTTAAAAAATTTACTGGATTGTTCCAAAATAAGATGAATTTGAAAATTGTTTCCATCGGAAGTGATCATGGAGGAGAATTTCAAAACCTCCTCTTTGAGAAGTATTGTGACAAACATGGCATTAAGCATAACTTCCCCGCTCCTAAAACTCCACAACAAAATGGTGTTGTGGAGCGTAAAAATCGGGTTCTAGAGGAGTTGGCGAGGACTATGCTTAATGAAGGTAATTTACCAAAGTATTTCTAGATCGATGCCATTAAAACGGTTTGTTATGTCTTAAATAGGATTCTAATCCGTCCTATTTTAGACAAAACTCCCTATAAACTACTTAGAGGTAGAAAACCTAATGTTTCTCATCTACACTTTTTTGGATGTAAATGCTATATTTTGAACAATGGAAATAACAATATTGGAAATTTGATACAAAAGCCGATGAGGGTATCTTCCTCGGATACTCACAATCTAGTAAAGCATACCGGGTTTATAAAAAAATTACTTATTGTTGAAGAATGCGTACATGTTACGTTTGATGAGTCTTACCCGAAAAATGTTGGGAAATGTGTTTTTTTTTCATGATGTAGTGTATATTCACAAGAAATTCTCAATGGAACAGGACAAGGAATTGATCAACCTAAAGCGGTGGAACATGAGAAGGAAGAAGATAACGATCGTGAAGAAGAGAAGGTTGAAAGTCGAGCTGCAGTGGAAGAACTACCATTGACTTGGAAAACATCCAAAGATCATCTTATAGATAACATACTTAGGGACATCACCAAAGGCGTGACAATGCACTCCAAGATAAGTAATTGTTGTTATCACTTTGTGTCCGTGTCTAAAGTCGAACTTAAAAACGCTAAAGATGCATTGCTTAATGAGCATTGGCTTATGGCCATGCAGGATGAACTAAACAAATTTAAACGAAATGACGTTTGGAACCTTGTCCCTCATCCTAAAAATCATCAAGTAATTGGCACCCTATGGGTTTTTAGAAATAAGCTTGATGAAAATGGAGTGATAATCCGCAATAAATCTTGGATAGTGGTTCAAGCTTATAACCAAGAGGAGGGCATCAACTATGAGGATACTTACATGTCGGTTGCTCGCCTTGAGGCTATACGCCTTCTACTAGCCTATGCTTGCAGCAAAAATTTCAAGTCATTTCAAATGGACGTAAAAAGTACGTTCCTTAATGGCTATATTAATGAAGAAGTGTATGTAGCTTAACCCTTTGATTTTGAAAGTCACAAGTATCCAAATTATGTTTACAAACTCAAAAGAGCTTTGTATGGCCTCAAACAAGCCCCTAGGGCTTAGTATGACCGACTAAGTAAGTTTTTAAATTATCAAGGACACTCTAGGGGAAAAGTAGATACTACACTTTTTATTAAGTGCCAAGGAAAACATACTGTTCTAGTTCAAGTTTATGTCAATGATATTATTTTTGGATCAATTAATATGCAACTTCTAGAGGAGTTTTCTAAGCTTATGTGTAACACCCTAATCCTCGACTTGACATTTAAACAAAATAGTTTGAATAAAATCAAATACTAGAGTGTCACGAAAACGTAATACTTAAAAAAACCATAAAGTCATGCAAATACACATCAGAAATTAAACAAAGTCCAACATAAAGTCTCAACAACAACTCCAACAAAACAAAACAAAACATCACACAATGACAGAAGACATCTCATCCTTAGTGCTACATATTAGAGCGACTATTCTAAGACTCAATGATAAAAGCTAAAGGGGGAATAGACGCCGCCCCATACTCAGCAGCTACTCCTGTACCTGATTGTCTGTACTCCCAAAGAGCACTAGTGCCACAACAACAAATAGGAGTGAGAATACATCTAACAATTATTAAAGGTGAATAACAGCAAGACATGATAGTAATCACAAATGTAACATTATTCTCAATCACATTCAAAAGACAATCAAACAGATCATAATGCAGATGCAATGCAATGCCGACATCTCCGTCTCAAATGCATGTGGTACCGAAATCATTGGGATCAGAGGTATGTTACTGATATTCCCATGTCTCCAGTCCCTCACCTGAACTGACGATCCCCTCCAAATAGATCTAAGACCCGCCTCTGGTCTCTCAACTAGACCAACGATCCCACCAAATAGATCTGAGGCCACCGAATAGACCGAAGTCCCACCTAACTCCGAAACACATAAATGCATGATTACAAACAACACAAACATGCAAAATCATCATCATCTCAAAATGATAACAAAACACAAGTCTCTAACATTCTCAAACATGTTCCACTCTTGAACCTATAATTCGCCAATCACAGGCCATCATTGTAATCTCTCTGAATTACTATACTCAAATCTCCAATCAAGGTCGTCACTATAATCCCTATGGATTATTATACTCAAAAATATGTTTATTTAAAATAATTTCAATCATTTTATCTCAAAAGGTAAAGTTGTTATTACCAATTATCGTCAACTCATTAAATTGCTCAAATAAACTCAAAAAGTCTCAAAGACTCATAATTTTCTCAAAACTCATTTTTTTCAAAAACTTATTATTATTATTATTATTATTATTATTATTATTATTGTGTCGGATCATCAACAGAGTAATGACAAAAAATTTCCTTAATTTACTCAAAAGTGACCCTAAAGTCACCAAAAGGACTCTAATGTCACAAGATGCTCCAAATGTCACCGAAGGGTTCCGAACTCCAAAAACTCAAAGAAATGCTCAAAATAACCTTCTAATACCCCAAGGGTACTCTAAAGTACCCAATTACTCTAAGGGTAAGATTCACGAGTGATAACTTTACTAAAGACATAGCAGGTGGATTTCCTCAAAATTACTCAAAAGGTAACCTTATAATGTTAGCAGTGCTCCAGTCTCAGCTCAAATGTATCCTATATTCTGATATCCAACTCTAAAATACTCAAAAGTAACTCTGACAACTCTATAATAACTATAACCAAATAAAATAGAACCCTTACACTCATAAAAAAGGTAACGAAATGTCACCACACTCAAAATTGCTCAAAACTCTAGACCGAACTCTAAAATTATCTCACTACAAAATAATACCAAATATTATACACTTATGATAAAATGTTGAAAATCTCCAGTTTGAAAGCTATTTAAACCCTCTTTCAAACTCACTTAACCGTACCTCAAGCAGAGTTAAGAAACTCCAGTTCTATTCATTTCAGTTCAGCCCTATCGCGACATTCCTACATGAACTCTAAAACAGAATGTTTGACTTCAAAATAGTATAAAAAATTATATACTCATGATAAAATTATAAAACTTTCCAGTTTGAAAGATAATTAAGCCTTCTTTCTAATGCAACTGACGACATCATAAAAGGACTTACGAAACTTATGTTACGCGTGAAACATGATGATAAATGCAAGTTTGAAATTGACTACCACTACAACAATTAACGCTTTTTATAACGAAATTTTCACAACGAATAATATAAAACCGAGGGTATATGTATCAGGAGCTCCTTGATTTAAAAAAAATATATATATGTTACCTCGGTTCTTTGTAAAGTCGACATAAAATTATGCTCAGTGTTTGAGATTTGATTCCCACCTCCTGCAGCTTTATGTTTTATATAGAACCAAACAGGCACCTTTAATTTCCATAGATTTTACGTTGAATATGTTACCTGGGTTTTTAGGAAAACCGAGATATATAGTGTTTAATTTTTTTATTCTTTTTGGAATAAAAAAGGAGCCTTTATTTTTTAAAGTTTTACGTCGGATATGTTACCTCAGTTTTCAGTAAAACCGCGATAAAAATTATTTATATTTTTTATTCACTCAGTGTTTACCTCATTCACTTCTTAAGCCAACGAAAGAACAGTTATTCTCTAAGGAGCCCGAGTGAATAAAAGAACATTTCTTCTTCAGCCAACGAAAGAACACTTATTCTCCAAGGAGCCCTAGCGAATGAAAGAACATCATTATTCTCTGGTATGGTATTATTGTTGTGTTCTTGTTGTTGCTTTGGTTAATTATTGTTGTTCTTGTTATTCACCATTACTATTGTTCTTGTGTATTATGCTTATGTACTATTTTTTATTTTTTCAGTAGCTTTATGTAATTATGAATCCTAGTTGGATGAAAGCCAATAGATTAAGTGTAGCGTATGAGAATGGATTGAAATAATTTATTCATTTCACAGAAAAAAAACCTTCCTGACAATAATGAGATTTTTTTTGTCCTTGTAAAAACTGCTTTAATACAAAAAAAAACATCATAGGGATGTTATATTCAATCATTATGGTTGTGATGTAATTATTCAAAAGTACACGAAATGGGTATGGCATGGTGAAGCGACAAATAAGAGACCTCTGTCACATACAGTTGAAGATGATGAAGTTATGAATGATACCCTAGAAGATATCATTCGTGATATTAGAGTTGATGCTTTCAAGAAGACATCATTGGTAGATTCTTTGCAAAGAGACATGCATGTCGTAATGATTGCATATTATATATGAAAGATTTTGAAAACTTGAAGGAGTACCCAAGGTACGGGGAGTCACGCTACAAGAAGAGGGAAAATGGTGTTGATGACGTTGATGGTGTAACTAGCAAATGTTTTTCTGCCAAGGTGATGTGGTACCTACCGATAATTCCAAGGTTCAAGAGATTGTTTGCTAATGTTAGTGATGAAAGAATACTAGATGGCATGCAGATGAAAGAGTGTGTTATAGAAAAATTTGCCATGTAGATGATTCATTGCATGGAAGAAAATTGATTCTCTGTATCTAGATTTTGCCCTTGAACCGAGGAACCTTAGGCTTGGACTTGCCACTGATAGAATGAGCCCTTTTTAATAATTTGAGTACTAACCATACGTCATGGTCTGTTCTTCTCATAATTTATAACCTATCTCCATGGTTGTGCATGAAGTGTAAGTATATGATGTTATCGATGACGATTTCGGATCCAAAACAACCAGGAAACAACATTGATGTTTATTTAACACCATTGATTGAAAATTTGAGACTTTTGAGGGAGGAAGGTATTGATGTTGATGATGCGTATACAGGTGATAACTTTAAGTTGTGTGCCATGTTGTTTTGTACAATTAATGACTTTCCTGCATATGGTAATTTGTCTAGATACAACGTCAAGGGACATAGAGTGTGTCCTATATGTGAAGTTGATACATATCACCACCAATTACAAAATGGAAAAAAGACAGTTTATCTTGGGCTTCAAAAATTTCTAAGTCCTAATAATCCATATCTAAGATTGCGGAAGGCTTTTAAAGGAGAGCAGAAGTTTGATATCGATCCAAAGCCCTTAACTGGGAAGGAAGTTTATAGAAAACAACAATACATTAAGGTTCTCTTTGGAAAGAAACAAAAAAAGTCCGCTCAGAAAAATATTTGGAAAAAGAGGTTGGTATTCTTTAATCTTCTATACTGGTCTAGTGTTGATGTAAGACATTGTCTTAATGTGATGCATGTGGAGAAAAATGTATGTGTTAGTCTTATTGGAACACTTCTCAACATTAAAGGAAAGACAAAAGATACTAAGAAGTCCTGCAAAGATATGGTTGTGATAGGTATACGATAAGAGTTAGCTCTAAAAGAAGTAGGAAATATAATCTATTTCCCCCCAGCATGTCACACTCTTTCTAAAAAAGAGAAAAAGAAGTTTTTGCGATTGTTTATAGGGTATCAAACTTCCCCAATGGTACTCATCAAATGTGAAGAAACTTGTGTCAGAGAACGATCACAAATTAGTTGGTTTGAAATCTCATGATGGTTATGTCTTGATACAACAACTTCTACCAGTGTCTATCCGTGGCATTTTACCAAGAAATGTAAGGGTGATTATAACCAGATTGTGCTTATTCTTCAATGCTATATGTAGTAAAGTTATTAATCCTGAAAATGTAGATGACTTGGAACACGAAGTTGTTGTTATCTTATGCCAATTAGAGATGTTTTTCCCTCAATCATTTTTTGACATTATGGTTCACCGTCCGGAAGCTTTGATCGTAGAAAGGTACATCACAGAAGGAGCTATTGAGTTTTGTACAAACTATTTATCAGAAGTTTTCTTTATAAGAAATCCTGAGTCTCGTCATGATGAATTTTTTGATGGTAGAGGTATTCAAGGATTAAATGTTAAGAAATTTTTCCGAGATGTAGTTCTTCAAGCACATTTGCATATATTGAATAACCTTAGTGAAGTTCAACCTTACTTGACCGCACACAAAAGTCTTTTAAAGGAAAAATTCCCCTGGATGAATAAAAAATGGTTGTTGACAGAGTATAACAAAATTTTCATAAATCAGTTTAATGAAAGTATTTCTAAAGAGAATAGTGCATTGGATCTTTGAAAATGGTTGTGATGAGTTCTAAATTTTTGTGAATTTGAGTGTGAGTAATTAGCACTCATCGATGTTATTCATTCGTTTTATACCAATAAACCTCAACTTTTGTGTATATTTGGTATAGTTTATGTTATAGTGTATATATTGCATTATCATGTAAATATCATTGAGTTTGATTGTTTTTATCTCATTTTTGTAGATCTTCAATTAATGATATTTAGTTATTGTCTTATAGAGCATTGAATAAGCTTTCCAATGCTTTTGTCTCGTGCATAAATCAGAGTTACGGTTCTCAAGTTATGGTCGAAACAAGAGCTGATTTTTCTCATATCTGTCATGGTCACTGGGCGAGCCAGGGGTGACCCAGAGGCGTGGAAAAGAACTGTAGAGGCAAAGGAAAAATTGCATCATGGTCGTCGGGCGAGGAGCAACGAAGTTGAGGTCGCCGGGAGAGATCAGATAATTTCTCAAAGGCGATTTGATCAATTGTTGCTAGAACACATGCAATAAAGTGAGCTCGCTAGACAAGCTGTGAAAATTTTATTTTGTATATATTCATTTCTTCATAGAATATTTAGGGATCTCTTGGAGCATTTTATACCCATTTGATCAAAAATCACTCTTTCGAGATAGAGGCTTAGAAAACAACATTAGAGGCTGCATCTTGAAGATCCAGAGTTGGATTCGTCGAAATCGTTGGGACACCACGAGGGAAGCTTTTTCTTCTTACTTCTTCTCCTTGTAATCTCTCTTGTTAAGGAGTGTATGTAAGTATACTTTTAAAAAGTATTCATCTTTGTTAATCATGGTGTTGTATACGATCTGTTTCATAAATCTATATTGATGTCATCTTTATTTACCTGTTTATCTTTGATTTGAACCGTTATAGACATATACTCTTTAGATCTAGATCTAGGATGAACATCTGTTAGACGTTAAACTCTAGACATAGATTTAGATTTAACATTTGCTTGAGTATCAAATCTTAATGTTCCGTGTTGTTTGATAGGCTGAGAGATCGTTGATTAAACAATGTGGTTGAACTCTCGTCGGCGTTACAAACATGGACACTGATGTGAGCGATACGTGATAATATTGATGAGTGATTTACATTGCGTACAACTAATTAGTAGATTTACGGATTCGAGCGGTGGATGAAATTCAATCCCGACGAGCTCTCATATCTCTTCGAAACTTTATATTTTTGTTTCATTTGTTTTACATAATTTAGTTTTTAATTCAAACCTTAAAAACCTAAGCTTAGAGAGATAAAGACCGTTCAATAGCATTTGATCCCTCGCACCAATCTCTGTGGAGACGATAAAACCTGGAATTCTTCCAAACTAACTTTTGCTTTCTGCTTTACCGCTTTAGCAAAATGGCGTCGTTGTCGGGGATTAGTGTTGATATTGAAAGTATTGCGATTGTTTCTATATTTCTAAGCTTTATACATAACTGTCTATATTGTATATATGCGTATAAATACTTGTTTTACTTTTTTTCCATCCTTGTATATAATTGTTTTCCATACTTGTTTATATTTGTGTTCCATACTTGTTTATACTTATGTTCCATACTTGTTTTCCACAGAAACTTGTACATATGTGTTTTCCATTATGTTTGTTCAAGTGTTGTATATATTTTGTTCCCGTAATGTATGTTCAAGTGTTTGATTAGGACACTTTCTTTAGGTGTGCGCTTTGAAGAAAAGCATCAGGATGGCTGTGAGGAAGTTACTATCCAAGCACATTAAAGGCGCCGAGCTAACGACGTGAAACAAGCGCTTGTTGGGAGGAAACCCAACGGTTTTTGAGTTTGTATAGCTTGATGTTTAGTTAGTTTAATTTGATTTTTTTTAGGTTGTTAGAAATTTTTGTGTTTGTTCTCAAGTTTTGTTTTTGATTAGCTTGAGGATGCATTTTGTGATTTTTCAAGTTTGAGTGTTTCAACAAGAAAATGTGTGGTGGTAATAAGAGTTTGAAAGAAAGTTGCATTGTCAAGGTATGTTGTTGTGAATAAGGATGTCTTGAAACAAAGTATTAAACGGTTTCTTTATGATCAAGAAACACACAAGGGTTTGAGTTAAAGGAAAAAACAAGAGAAACACAACAAGGATTGGTTATAAACTGTTATTCTTTCCTTTCTCCTTAAAAAGAGGATTACAAGTATACTAGAATAACAAACTAACCTCTCTCACCCTTTTCAGGTTTTGTCACACTTCAAGATGAGAGACTAGTATGCTATTTATAATAAAAACTAGCACACTAAACTAATGGGCCTTTAACAAATTACCCATTACAAGCTAACTTAGGGTACAAGCTAACTTAAACAATTGGATCCTTAACACAAGGCCCAATTCAACATGCTAACAACCCTAGCAATATTGACTAATACATGTTAGAACAAACTTTGACTACAACACGCATTACTCCGACAATAGCATGCGAACTGACTTCGACCTCATGCTTAATTCCTGTCGAACCAGAAGCTACCCTTCGACCATACTAGAGTTTGATCCAATATCTCATAAATCTCCACCTTGGAACAAACTCTATAACATCAAGGAATTAACTAGATTTCTTCATGCAGTTTTATCAACTGCATACAGTGGAAAAACTTGCAACTTGGAAACGTCTTGGTGATCATATCAGCAGCATTATGATCTGTCGAAACCTTCAACACTTGGACTTCTCCACTCTCGATTACCCCTCTGACAAAATGTAGCCTCACATCAATGTGCTTGGTTTGCTCATGATAGGTTGAGTTCTTCGACAGGTGTATTGCACTTTGACTATCACATTTAACAGTGATAACTGAACCTTAAAGTTTCAGCTCCTTTGCAAAACCTTCAAGCCACAATGCTTCCTTTACAACTTCAGTTAAAGCTATATATTCCGCTTTAGTGGTTGATAAGGCAACCACCTTCTGAAGTGTTGTTTTCCAACTGATTGTTGTCCCAAACATAGTGAACACATATCCAGAAATAGATTTTCTGGAATCCATACAACCTGCATAATCAGAGTCGACATATCCTTCGATTGCTGCTTTACTATCTTCACCCAAGGCTCCACCATAAATTAGGACTCTATTCAGAGACCCATTTATGTACCTTAAAATCCACTTCAATGCTTGCCAGTGAGCCTTTCTAGGATTCGACATGTACCTGCTTAGAAGACTTACTGCATATGCTATGTCGGGTCTAGTACAAACCATAACATACATCAAAGAACCCACTATATTAGCATATGGAATGCTATTCATATAAGCTCTTTTGACATCAGTACTGGGACACTTATCTATATACTCAGCTTGAATTGAGGGTTTGTCGGAGTCACAACAGGCTTTGAATTCAACATATCATACTTTTCGAGAATCTTCCGTATGTATGCCTCTTGAGATAAGCATAATTTCGACTGCTTTCTATCTCTTTGGATGTCAATCCCAAGAATCCTGGATGCAGCTCCCAGATCCTTCATTTCGAACTCCTTATTGAGTTCAGCCTTCACCCTCATTACCTCTTCGACATTGTTGCTTGCTATTAGAATATACTCCACATAAAGCAACAAAATAACAAATGAATTACCAAGTCGAAATCTGAAGTAAACACAGTGGTCGAACTGACTTCTAATGAAACTTATACGTGCCATGAACTTGTCGAATCTCCTATTCCACTGTCGAGGAGATTGTTTCAGTCCATATAAAGATCTCTTCAGCTTGCACACATAATCTTCCTTCCCTTTTTCGACATACCCCAGGTTACCTCATCAGGATTATTTCATCTAGATCACCATACAAGAACGCAGTCTTCACATCCATCTGTTC
The DNA here is from genome assembly GCA_022829125.1 of Lathyrus tuberosus. Lineage (NCBI taxonomy): Eukaryota > Viridiplantae > Streptophyta > Magnoliopsida > Fabales > Fabaceae > Lathyrus > Lathyrus tuberosus. Next base: position 40,832,584 of record JALAZF010000002.1, read on the forward strand.
CAGTTCAAGGTCGAACTGTACCACCATGGTAAGAAATATTCGAATGGACCTGTGCTTTACAACAGGCGAGAACACATCGTTGAAGTTGACACCTTCTTTCTGAGTGAACCCCCTAGCAACCAACCTTGCCTTGTATCTCTTCGACGCCACTCCTTCGATTCATTCCTTAATTTTGAAAATCCATTTACAGCTGACTAACCTGGCTCCAGCAGGTTTCTTGATCAGTTCCCATGTATTGTTGTCATGAAGAGATTTCATCTCATCATCCATGGCCTTCAGCCATTCAGTCTTTTTTCGACTCCTCATAACTTCCTTATGAAGGTGTGAAAAAATGCAAGAAAGGGGGGTTTGAATTGGTTTTTCAAAATAAATCGTTTCTTTAAAATAACCTTCTCTTTAAAACTTTACCCCTTTTCTAAAGAAAAACTACTTGGTTAAACAAAGAGATATAAACACGTTATGTTTATACTAGTTCACTTGAGAACCTCTCAAGTTAATCTAGTCCACCCGCCAAGGTGATTTCGCCTCTCTCAATGAGGTCTTAATCCACTATTCAACAAAATAGTACACTGCACGAGCTAACACAGCTGGTGACTAACAACAACCTCTAGAACTCACACGTTCTAGACTTCTCAAGTAATCCAACCACACAGGTCTTACTTAAGGCACAATCTCTAAGACACACGTCCTAGACTTCTCAAGAGATCTAATCACTAAGACTCTCTTAAGGAATACAACTTTAAGTTCAAATACAATGGGTTTATAGAAAATTGCTTCTTATCAAGCTGATAATGTAAACAAGTTTTTAGACCAAGAATGACTTAAGAAAGAACAGAGTTAGAAAGTATTGTATCAGTTCGTGTGTGTATCTTTCTTCAAGTCTTTGAGCTTCCTTTTATAGCCGAGTGAAAAGAGCCGTTGAGATGGAATCATGATAGCTAAGTAGGCTTACGGCTAGAAGCGTGAGGACGGGTACAAAGTCTTTTGCATGCTGCGCGTCCTGTCTGTGTCAGATTGTCTTGTTTGTATTTCGCACAGTCTTCAAGAATTTTAACATTGTAATGTGGTACAGCTGTACAGTGTGGCAAGTTTTCTTGGCTTCTCAACTTCAGAGGTTTTTTGTGAGCATGAGTAAGAAGGGAAAACATTGCTCGGTTCTTGAGATTATCAAGTCTTCGAATCATCAGCTCTGCGCTTCCAGAATCTTCAGAACTTGTCTTCAGAACCTTGTTCTCTTAATCCACTTTCTTCATATCTTCAGAGGCTTCTGATAATATTTGATTGAAGCATGAGAGTCGACTTTGGGTAGGTCTTCAGAACCTTGATCAGAGAGTGTGAGGCTTCAGCATCTGGACTTCGTTCCATCAGCATCCTTGTCTTCATATCTTCAGAACTCATACTATTTTCCTTTCAAATTAAAGTCTTTTGTGTTATCTTCATTCATCTCTTTTAAGTGCATAGACGAAATGACTTTCTTTAAACATTGCGCTGATTCTCAGGAGCATAACCTGTTTGCTAGGTTCTCACAAGTAACAACATTAGTTGTGCAAAATTGTTCATGCCAATACTCATTTGTTATCATCAAAACTTAGAGATAATATTACAGAACCAAATCTTGTTCTCACAATCTCCCCCTTTTTGATGAGGAGAAAACTATGTATTTGATGACGCAATTTTGATATATAAATATATAACACAGAGAACATGGAAAAAGGTTTTTAGGATAGCTTATCCTTTTTATGAAGTGCTCCCCCTGAGTATTAGATTTGATTATGGTTCGTGCTCGGGCTCCCCCTGACTTCATTAACCTTTTGAGTCTTTCTTCATCATCAGAGTTCTGAGTTATCTGCACAGAGGAAAAATACAGAAAAATAATCTAATAGAGATGATAGATTTATCTGTTAGCATGTAAGCAACATTGTTTTTCAGAGAATGACTATAGGATCAAAATTATCACATTCATATACTTTCTCCCCCTTTTTGTCATGAATCAAAAAGTTAACACAGGGTAGTCCAAGGGTGAAAAACATAGAACTAAAACTTAAAAGAAAAACAGAGGTTTATTTGCTGTCAGAGGACATCTTGTCCCAAATCTTCTTCATCATGATCTGAAGATTTTCATTGACAGTATCTTGCTTGTCAAACCTTTCTCTGAAGTTCTTCTGTTCAATTCTGATTTCATCAATGGCGTCTCCCAGACGCTTGATAACAGGATCAGAAGTGGAAGCAATCATAGCACTTTCTTTAGCTCTTTTAGCTTCTTGTGCCTTTCTAGCAGCTTGCTCTTCTGCTTCTTTAGCAGCCTTTTCTTCAGCTTCTTTCTGCTTGGCAGCCAAGAACTTGAGTACTTTGACTCTTGCTTCAGGTTCTGCTCTCTCCTTAGCCTTTGCTAGTTCAGTAGTTATGGTTGCATTTGAGAAACTTACAATTCTTGTAAGTTCCATGTCCAGTCATGTTCAGTAGTTAAGGATGTTGGAGGTGGAGCATTGTAGATAACCAGAGCGAGGTTGGATTTATCAGAGTTGGTTTCAGGTGGTGGTTGCTGAGATAAGTCAATCTCAGTAGCAGCCGGTTCAGGTGGTTGTTGTTGATCGTTAGGAGAGGATATTTCAAGTCTTTCCAGATTGTTATGAATTTTAGGAGAAGGAAAATCAGAAGGCTGGATTAAGGATTCAGTTATGATTTTTTGATGAAAAGCATAGGCCATTGGTGAGACAGGTATGTCTTGTTTTATGATAGGTAAGGTTGTTGATGAAGAAGGAATTTGTGGGATTTCTGAATGAGACATTGATGGTTGTAGGTTAGATGGTTTGACACAGATTGATGGATCAGGATTGAATTTTGATGTAGTAGATAAACTTGTATTCTCGAGGATTTTTGATCTTTTACTCCTTTTCCTTTTCTGAGGCTTAGAGATGATGGTAGCATGCTTTCTTTTCCTTTTAGGAGACTCAATAAGAGTTGGTTCAGAATTCAATTGATCAGTCTGCTTAGTTTGCTCTGTTTGCTCTCACTCTTCTTCTTCATGCTTGATTTCACAGACATCATACCCTCGTGCTTTTACTCCATCTAAGTATACAGCTAATTCTTCAAGTTGGTAACTTCTGTGATAGATAGGATAACCCGGAACAGTGACCCTTCGTTTACTTAAATCGTCAGAGATGGCGAAAGGATTCACCTTTACTTTATTGATTATTCTCATTTGCTTAAGAGTTGTGGCATTTACTGGTTCTCCAAGGGTTTTGGTCAGATCTTCTGTGTATTTGACTTCTGTAACCAGAGTGTCTATTATACCACTTTCATAGAAAATGTCTGAGAGCATTCTTCCAAAAGGGATGTATCTTGGTATATCCTTTCTGTATCCACTGGTTGTCCTGGTTTTTGTTACCATGTCTCTCAGATAGTAAAATAGGATAGAGGGTAGGCACATTCTTTCTTTGGTGATCAGATAGTAAAGCATGTATTTCTGGTTGGTATTAAAGAAATCTGCAACATGTGATGAAGGCCTAGGATTGATGCAGCCAAGAATGATCTTGTGCCAGATTTTTAAGTGTGCATGCAAATCTTCTCTCTTGTACTCCTTTTTGCTCAGTTGATAGTTAGCGTAGATGACTGGGTTGATCTTCTTTTCCACAAATGAAGATTTACTGTTTATCCCATATACTCTCTTGTTCTTCATAAACTCTAGGTTGTAAAGATCGGCAATGGATTTTTCGGTGATGACGATCTCTCTTCCCAGGACATAGGAGACAACATGGATCTTGTCACAAACAGCTTGTCTCCAAAAATCTTTTACAAGTGCTTCAAAAACTGGTCCTTTGAGCCTATCAAAGAAATTGGTCCATCCTTGAGCTTCTACTTCTTTGATCAGATTAAATCCATTTTCGGTAAGATTCTGGAAATCTACATGCAGTTCCTTGAGTACAGTTAGATTCACAAGATTACAGGTGTCAGAAGCTTCTCTTTGGGTAATGTGTTCTTCGTTTATTTGAGAAGAATGAGATGAAGATGAAGCGACCATTTGGTTTGTTAGAGATATTGTTGAGGATGGCTCGGTTAAGGGAGCTGACAATCTCCTTGATAATGCTTCAAATTCTTGTGAGAACTTGACGAATTCTTCTTGCATTGGGGTCATCATTTTGAAAAGATGAGCGATTTAGAGGAAGAGTAGAGATTTAGGGTTTTTGAGGGTTTTGGTGAGGAGTGAGAGTGATAGAATGTTTTGAAGAGTTGAAGAACACGAAGGGAGAAGAATGAACGTCTTTGGATTGTTCCCAAGAAGAATTAGAGGTAATCTAGGTTACGCGTGTTAACTATTCTCTAATGGAGTGAAAAGTTCTGGTATTTATGAGATTGTGAAGTATTTAAGTGGATAGACACGTAAGGGAATAGGCGAATAAATGTGATAAAATTGAGTCAATCTCGAGAAAAATGATGTTCGTTCAATTTGAATAATTAAAGTGACTTAATTTTATTTAAGTCACATGCAAAAATAATTTTCCGAATATATGACATGTCACATATTTATCAGAACTTGAGATTCGTTAAGAAAAATATTCTGATGATTTGAAAATACTTTTCTTCTGACTAAACACACGAGGTTCTAAAAATGTTTTTATTCGGAACAGTACTCCATATTCAGATGTTTTAAAATGATTAGAAATCTATCTTCAGCTAAGGATTTTGTAAAAATGTCAGCCCAATGATGGTCTGTATCAATGAATTTTAAGCATAGAGTTCCCTTCTGAACATAGTCCCTAATAAAATGATGTTTTATTTCAATGTGTTTAGCCCTAGTATGCAAAATTGGATTTTTACTTAAGCAAATAGCAGCAGTATTATCATAGAAGATAGGAATGTTACTCTCATATATCTGATAGTCTTCCAGCTGATTTTTCATCCATAACATTTGAGTGCTGCATAGGGAAGCTGATATGTATTCTGCTTCTGTTATTGAGAGAGCAATTGTAGATTTTCTCTTGCTTGACCATGAGATTAGGTTGCTTCCTAAGAACTGACAGTTCCCCGATGTGCTCTTTCTTTCTAATCTGTCTCCGGCATAATCTACATCGCAGTAACCAAAAAGAGTATACTCTGATGTTTTCTTATACATCAGGCCAAGGTTAATTGTTCCTTTCAGATACATTAGAATTCGCTTGACAGCGGTTAGATGTGATTCTCTTGGATCTGATTGGAATCTAGCACATAGATGTACACTGAATAATATATCAGGTCTAGAAGCAGTTAGATATAAGAGAGAACCTATCATACCACGATAGAGTTTTTGACAAACCTTAACTCCTGTTTCTTCTTTTCCCATGACACAAGTTGGATGCATTGGTGTTTTAACAATGTTACAATCCATCATATTAAACTTCTTCAGAAGTTCTGTTGTGTACTTGGTTTGATGGATGTAAGTGGCCTCTGATCTTTGATCAATCTGAATTCCAAGGAAGAACTTCAGTTCTCCCATGAGGCTCATTTCAAATTCGGCCTGCATTAACTTTGAAAATTCTTCACATAGAGAAGAGTTAGCAGAACCAAAAATAATGTCATCAACATAGATTTGAACAATAAGAATGTCATTCTTATATGTTTTGCAGAAAAGAGTTGTGTCAACCTTTCCTCTGGTGAAATTGTTTTCTAATTAAAATTTGCTCAATCTATCGTACCAAGCTCTGAGAGCTTGCTTTAAACCATAGAGTGATTTTTTAAGTTTAAAAACAAATTCTGATTTTTCGGAATTTTCAAAACCAGGAGGTTGTTTGACATAAACTTCTTCTGATATATAACCATTTAAGAATGCACTCTTAACATCCATTTGATGTAGAGTGATGTTATGATTTTCTGAAAAGGATATTAGTAAACGTATTGCTTCAAGTCTAGCAACTGGAGCAAATGTTTCGTTGTAGTCAATTCCTTCTTGTTGACTGTATCTTTGAGCAACAAGTCGTGCTTTATTTCTGACAATTTCTCCCTTTTCATTTAGCTTGTTCCTAAATACTCACTTAGTTCCTATTACATGAACATTCTTAGGTTTAGTAACTAGATCCCAAACATCATTTTTGGAGAACTGGTTAAGTTCTTCTTCCATATCCAGAACCCAATCTTTGTCCATGAGGGCTTCTTCAATTGTAGCTGGTTCTATCAATAATACTAGTCCTACTAGTGTTTCTTCTGATGGTCTAAAGGCTGATCTGGTTTTGATAGGAGCATCTTTGTTACCCAGAATTAGTTCCTCAGGATGGGATGTGGACAGTCTTCTTCTTCATTGAGATGGGGTATTTGGAGTTACTTCAGTGGTTTCTGGTGTAGGATCTTGTTGTTCTTTAACTTCATCTGTCTTTTCCTTAGGTTCGGAGAATCTGATTTCCAAATCTGCAAGTTTCTCAACTAGCTCTGACTTTACTGAGTCAGGTTTGTCATTGAATCTAACATGAATAGATTCCTCCACAATTCTTGATTCTGTGTTGTAAACTCTGTAGCCTTTCGAGCGTTCAGAGTATCCCAACAACAGACACTTCTGTGTGTAGCGAGCAATTTTGGACGCGGTTCTTAAAAGCTGGTCGCTCTCTGCGGTTGAGTTTACTACAGGTCGATTCATTTTTTATCCTATTGAAGCTGAATAAGGAAGGGAAATAGATGTCTCCAATTAACCCAGCTTGCATACTGAGTTTAAACAGCGGTCTGTTAGGTTACGAATGCTATCAATGTGGGGGGGCCTTTGTACTGGTTATTTGTATTTTCGCCAATACGGTTTTGTTTCTTCCTTCTTGGATTTTCTGGCGGGGAAGGAGGATTAGGATGTTAGGACTGATGCTTTTTGATAGATACATGAGAGTATGGGATTTTGGGTTTTAGTTTAGTGTGCTCGCTAAGATTTTTCTTTCAATCTTATGCCTACGTATTCCCATTTACCGAAACAGGGAAATCAGAGCGTTCGTAGTTCCTCCTATTCTATGGGAGGAAATGGTTGTTTTTTGGTGTCTTGTTCAAAGCCCAAGACGTGAAGCGAAAGGTAGTTTATATCTTGTTCAAAGCCCAAGATATGAAGCTAAAAGGGTTTGCCTTTAGAGATAATTTGTCATCTCTAAAGAGGGGTTGTTTGTCACAACTATTGGGTGACTGGTTATAAAGGAGGATTACTTTAACCGGGATACGCGGATCCTAGCAATGCCATAATTTCCTTTATAGGGAATTTTAACCTGAAGGAGAAGACTTTAACTCAGTGTAGAGCAATGTTATCTTTACTTAGGAATTTCTCATGCTAAAAGAGGGACAGTGGCATGGATGTAGATGATCCAGAGGCTTGCCGCTTATAGCGATTAGATGAAGGGGAAAGAGTTGTTGATGTTTGTGTACTGTGAAAGAGGCACAACTTTGATGCTAAAAGGTTGATTGGATCAACCAGTGGTTTTCTTATACAAAGCCTAAGAGGAGGCTATTATGTGTCTCGTACAAAACCCGAGAGAGAGGCTAAAAGGTTTTGACTCAACGAGGGAATCTTTTGGTATCTCGTATAAAGCCCGAGATGGAGGCTATTTAACTCAACAAGAGAGTTTTTTTTGTACCTCGTACGAAGCCCGAGATGGAGGCTGTTTGTTGTTTGGCTCCATAAGAACCTTTTTGTATCTCGTATAAAGCCCAAGATGGAGGCGAAAGAGGTTATTGACTCAACGAGGGAGTCTCTTATGTTTCTTGTACAAAGCCCGAGAGAGAGGCTAAATGTGGTTTCAGTTAAGTGACTGGTCCAGTATACTGATTTTAAAGAGAAAATCAGTTCTTATATGAGCAACATTGTACTCATGGATTTGATTCAAGGATTCGGGTTATTCCTATTTTTCAAGGGAGCGGGAAATCCGAAGGGTATTGAGACTGTCCAAGTCTACGGGTTTACTTCCTATTTTTGAAGGGTGCTTGAGAATGTCTTTGAGACTCAAGGAGATTAGACTGTCCAAGTCTAGAGTTTCGTCTTTTGTACTATGCTTTGAGAAACAGTAGTAGACTCTATGAAAGGACTGTTCTATGCAGATGATTAAGTTCTGTTCCTATACCTTTAGGAGGTCGTCGGGACAATTTGTACGAAGCCCAAGAGGAGGCTGGAAACTTTTAAGAAGCCGAGAGGTCCTTGTACGAAGCCCAAGAGGAGGCTATCATTCCCGGAGGAAGAGATCATTATACGAAGCCTAAGAGGAGGCTGTGAATACTTCTAAGAAGCCGTAGGGTCCTTATACTAAGCCCAAGAGGAGGAGGGGTTGCTTTTAGGAAGCCGGTGGGTCCTTGTATAATGCTCAAGAGGAGGCCGATGCTTTTAAGAAGCCGATGGGTCCCCAAACCCCGAGAAATTCAAGGCAAGCTACTCACAAGGAATAGATCAAGTCAGGAAAGTTCGAGAATTTGGAAGAAACTCAAAGATGCCATTCACGGAGAATACATTCATCTCTGGGAGTAGAGTTTCTTGACAATTCCTAATGAGGACAGCCGAAGAGAAGACTGTATCTGGTGATCCTATTGGGGATCTAGTTGTCTATTTCTATGAATAAACAAAACTGCGTCACCTAGTTCTAGACATAGTTGCCGGGGAAACTCAAAATATCTATACTATTATTACACAGTTGATATGAGTTTATGAAAGAAGACTTACAGTGAAACAGCCCCACAATACAGTTATATGCATATGAAAGCAGTAAATGAAAGCAATAACCACTTACTCGGTTGTAGAGCTTCCATGCTGTTTGGTTAGTTGTTCAACAAAGAAAGATTGAAAACAACAGTATATTCAAAATCAAAGGAGAAAGTGCTTTGAAAAAGAAAGATTTGGGGCTTACAGCTCAAGGAGAGGCCCAGGGTTTTATCAGTGATCGCACTGTTGAATTTGTACAGAGGGACTTATACAAGTGACTGGGGCCCAAAATGGTTTCCTGTACAAAGGGATGGGTCTTACACTCTCTCAAGAGGCCCAAAAAGTTTAAAGAAAAAGAGTGGGGCTTATAACACGAGGGTAGGCCCAATTGATTTTTCCGTTTAAAATGGCGATCGCGTCGAGGTTTTCTTTTAACACAGAGGGACTTATACAATAAGTGAGGCCCAAAATTGTTTTGGTTAAAGGGGGTTGGGTCTTACACTCTATTAGAGGCCCAAAAGTTTTGAATGGGTCTTATAGCTCGAGGAGAGGCCCAAAATAGTTTTTTTGAATAGGCGACGATCGCGCCGTTTATTTTTGACGGTATCGGGACTTATACAATACACTGAGGCCCAAAAATGGTTTGGTCAAAAAAAGGATTGGGTCTTACACTCTATTAGAGGCCTAAAGTGTTTTGAAAATGATTTATAAGGGTTGAATTAATCCAAAACCCTAATTTGTTTTCAAAAATGTATTTAATTGAATAAAAATTCAATTAAAATGATCAAAATTGTTTAACATATGAAAAACAAATTGTGATCTTGGATTAATGCTTCAAAAATTTAGTATTGACCTACAAAATGATTAGAAAGCATTAAAAGTTGTAAAATCAATGTGGAAAAAATATTTAAAATGTCAAAAACAATTAAAACATTAATTCTTTGCAAAAATATCAATTATACAAAATAAATAATATTTTTGGGATTTTTTGGGAAAATAAAATATTTTAACATTTTTGTGAATTATTAAAAACATAATCAACTCAAAATCATTAAAACTCAGAGAGAAATTAATTTTTGAATCAATTAAATAAATTCACAAAATTTAAATATTCAAATTTCTGAAAATGGCGCCAAGAACACACCAAGAACACGCGCGTGTTCTGAGTTTCCCAGATTTGCATTTTCCATCCAATCTCACTGAATACTTAACTATATCATGCAATCCACATACCAATCAACTCGTTTCAACCTCACGATCATGTCTATAACACTTAATTTCATTTAAATTAAACATAACACATGAAATCACGAAGAAACCTCATGAACCCTAATTTCTACATGAAGGCTAGGATTTTTGATACACGATTCAAACAAAGCAATTAATTGAGGGAAAACATTCCATGCATGATTATGAACATATGGGCAAATTATTGTGCAGCAAAAATTGCATGGATCATAGAGTTAGAAGAGCACATGCTTACCACTTGCAGCTGGTGATCGTGATTTGTGTAGAAGGTGTTACAATTGTGTTGTGATGATCTGAACAGCTTCCCTAGGTGCTATGGAGTGTGTTTGAATGCTTGGACTTGATGGAAATTGGCTGGATCGCTTCATGGCATCTCAACTGCACTTTGGTTAAAACCTTGAGCAATTGACTGGTGATTCTGAGAAATCAATGTTCCAGTTGTTGTTTAAGTGTTTGATCAGCTCATATGTGATGTATATGAGGTGTGTGAGTGATTGGTTTGAGTGGAATTGCCCCTAGCTCAAAACCCGATAGCTACCTTGCTAAGAAAGGCATTTTTTCCAAGAGAAAGAGATTTTGAGAAAGGCAAGTGTTGTAGGCCTTTGGTGTACTTAAACTGAACACAATTGAGCTCTATTTATAGTAGAGCAAGTTTGTTTTGCAAGGAATAGTGAATGGCAACTGCTAAGTAGGTTTGGCCAATGTTGGCAAATGAAAATCTAAGTCTCCTCTAGCCATTGACTAGAGGTTAGGGCACAGAGCTTTGATCCCCTTGGTCTTGGATAAGTCTTGACTGATTTTAGATGAGAATGGCTCAGTCCATGCCACCTTGATGCTTCCATTGAATGCTTCAATCCAAATTTGGAGTCTAGTCCCTATTTTGGCCATTCTAGGTTCAACATGCTATTTCCTGTTCCATGGACTTTGGAGGCTTGGCTCAGTGATTGTCCCCTTTAGATTTAATCCTCAGATGTGTCCAAGTGGATAGGAGCATTTGAATTTGGCTGATTTTGGCAAATCGAGCAAAATTACAAATTCTGCCTTGCCTTTGACAGATTTCAGCAAGGCAACTTGCCAATGTCATATCTCATGGTGTAAGTTGAATTTGGTAATGTTCTTGACCATTTTGGAAAGCCCTTACATGATACAACAACTGTTTGAACATGTTTGGTTTTGATCTCTTTTGAATCCAAGTGAAAAATCCCCCTACATTTGGCAAAAAGTAAGGCAAAATCTGACTTAGTGGAATTTTCACTAAGTGTTGGAACAAAGTGTTTTCTCTTGATTTTGATCACTCCATAACTCAAAATCCATGAGGAATTTGGACATAGGTCAGTATGAAGCTTTTTTAGAGGGCAATGAGATCTACAAATCAAGCTTTGAATGGGGAGCAATGGCCTTGTGGTTTAGGAGTTATGGTCCTCCAAAGTTGGTGCATTAGTGGCACTTTTTCATGACTTAGAAAAATTTCTAAGTTTTATGGTTACCCCTTTTACAAGTTATCCAACTTTTCTTGATTTTTCTTGATGAATGATGATTCAAATCATACATTAACATCATTTTAGGGTTAAAAATCCATTTTGGTGAAAAATCTCAAAAAGTCAAAGTTGACTTTTGTGCATAGTTGACTTTTTATCAGATGAATTCCAAACTGTGCAATCCTTTAGGAAATCATGTCCTTGACCTAAATCAAACTTGATGGAAATGTTACATGGGTGTTATAGGGTATAATGGTGCATTCCATAGGGTTTGGGAGCATGTCCTGGTCAAAAGTCAAAGTTACAATTGACTTTTCCCTTAAAACCCTAATTGTGGTGCAGATGAAATTGAGGCTTGTTGCTCAAGCTTCTTGGATCAATCCATTGTTGCAAATGGATCAATGTAGTGCATTGGAGACCCTCAAACCCTCTCTTGAGGTCTTGGCTCATGGTTTGTCTCAAAAGTCAACTTAGGGGTGAATTAGGTCAAGAAACCCTAATTCCTAATTTTTGATGAATGCATCCCCTGAGGCAAGATTGACTTGATGATTGGGTCCATGAGGTTCCATGGAGTATATTAGGTTAGGTTTTGGATCATTGGCTTGTGCCCAGATGAAAAATTTCCATCTGGAGGCCCTGGTCGACCAAAACCCTAATTTGGTGACACTGTCAATCTTGAGACTTGATCCACCTAGAAGGGAGCAGCCTTGTGCTTAATCCTTGAAGTGGGAGTCCTTTTGATCCATTGTGGATGTTTGAGAGGTTAGACAAGTTGAAGATCATGTCATTCCTTGATTGATCCTTTGTCTAAGCACTCAGAGAGGGCTTGAAACCCTAATGTTGATTGTAGTGGATGCTCACCCATCTTTGGGGAGACTGATGAAGTATGATGGTTCCCCCATATTGTAATGATGATTTTCACAATGATGGGAAATCTTAGTGGTCAAAATTTGGGGTATGACAGATGCCCCTATTTAATTTTCTTGGACACGAAGGTGTGAATGACGAAGGTATTCGGGCATTCGGGGTGCAAGAGGATTAAATATCGGAATACCCGAAATTTTGATGGTGATTATGAATGGTAGCTTACGCATTCATATTCTTTAGCTAAGCAATGATGCTTAGAAAAGGTAAACTTCCCCTCGATCCTGGTCTTCAGCCAAGGAACTGGTCTCAGTTTTCTTTTGCCAACTTCCCCTTGTTCTTGGTTTCCTACCAAGGAACTGGTCTCAGTTGCTGAAACAAACTTCCCCTCGATCCTGGTTTCCTACCGAGGAACTGGTCTTAGTTTCTTTTGTCAATAAACTTAATTGACAAGGGACGCTATGCGTAGCGATTTTCCTCAAACTTCTCACCGAATTTTCCTGGGGAGATGCCATTTGATGGAAAAAAATTTGATGTCAGACTCGCTGGGGGACCCAGTCGTCTGAGCTGTAGAGTTGCACAAACTTCTCTGTTGGAGACGCCATTTGTTTCTACTGGGGGAAAGCAGGTCTCTTGAGAGACTGTTGTCGCTTGGGATCTTACATCATACTTTTCTTGGGATCTTCCCGGAGAAATGCCATATGATGGGGTCCAATTTTGAGGTGCCGATGTCCTTTTCATCAGCGATCTTTTCGGAGCGAAACTGGTATGCTGCCGAATCTCTGATTACGAGGCTTTCTCTGTGGATTTTCCTTAATCCGAGAAAGCAAGGATATCATCTTCAATGGTGAAGAGTGATGTTGACTGAGGGTTCCTCTGGTTTTCAGAGGTTCAAGTTATCAAAGTGGTCGAAGACCCAACTTCAATCCAGAAATAAAACTGGAGGAGAGAGAATGTTCAGACGCAGCATTTCCTGACGAGGCAAGAACTGACGACTCGATTGAGAGAACTCCTATCACTAGGGGACAAGACCGACTAGAGTGATAGTGATGCAGTATGAAATGTGAATGCAAATCAATAATGCATGATGTATGTATGTTTATACTGACAAAACTGACGCGACACACAAACTAAAAGATGAACATGACTGGATACTCGGCCATCGCGGGGCGAAGAAGTACCGTTGGTCAAGAATAGCAATTCCACCTTGCTTAGGAGAGATAGTCCCTGTTGGGAGCTATGTTGGTCGGGCTTAGGAGATAAGAACTCGGCCGAGGTGTGTCAGATGAAACAAGGTCTCTGACACAATTGATCCTTCATTCAGTCGTACTGGGTTAGAAGGAGTACTTTGATTCTGTACTTTGAAGTTCGCTTACTTCTGGAGAAGCGGTTGGTGTTCCTTTGATGTTCAACAGTCAAAAGAAATTGTCGTCTTTATTTTAAAAGCAGAAAAAGTTTTAACAAGTAAATTCATTTTTGTTTTATTTCAAGAATCGTTAATCATGTTAACAACGTCGTTCTGTAAAGCTAAAACAAACAATAATTACAAACAAAAGCACAAGGGCTCAAATTTTATTGATAAAATGGAGATCAGCCAAACGCGTGATTCCAAAGAGTATATACAAAGTTTGAAAATGGTAATTTACAGGGAAAAGGGCTACGTTGAAACATAACGACCACTATCCTTCTACCAACTTTGAATTCGGGGCATCCTGAGCTTCTGTCGAAGATGACCTTGACTGGAGTTCTCCTCCGATGGATGGTGTAACTGCTGCTGAGGGACTTGCCTCTGTTGGACATAGTTACTTGCCATTATCCCTAACTTTTTCCTGGATTGTACTATGAGATTTCCAATCCATCGGGATGATTTTTTTTCATGTCTCTAACTTTTGCCTGGATCGCCCTTTCGGGTTTTCAATCCACCGAGACTTTTTTTTTTTAGTTTAGGCGAAGTATTTCTTGACTATATCAACATTCGTGGGGTAGGAAAATTCCTCTCCGTCCATGGTTGCAAGTCTCAAGGCGCCGCCTGAGAAAGCTTTCGTGACCACATAGGGGCCATCATAATTCGGGGTCCATTTGCCCCAAGAATCAGTGAGAAAAGATTAAATCTTCTTGAGCACGAGGTCTCCTTTTCTGAAGACGCGAGGTCGGACCTTTTTGTCGAACGCCCTCTTCATTCTCTGCTGATACAACTGACCATGGCATAGTGCCGTGATTCGCTTCTCCTCGATCAGATTCAGTTCGTCATGTCGGCTTTGACACCATTCAGCTTCGATGAGCTTAGCTTCCATCAATACCCGGATTAACAGGATCTCTACTTCTATGGGGAGCACTGCTTCCATGCCATACATTAGAGAGAAAGGGGTAGCCCCTGTTGAAGTGCGGACAGATGTTCGATAACCATGAAGAGCAAAGGGTAACATCTCGTGCCAGTCTTTGTAGGTTACAACCATCTTTTGAACGATCTTCTTGATGTTCTTATTGGCCGCTTCTACCGCTCCGTTCATCTTGGGTCGGTAGGGAGATGAGTTATGGAGTTCAATCTTGAACTCTGCGCACAACTCCTTCATCATTTTGTTGTTCAAGTTAGATCCATTATCAGTAATGATCTCGCTTGGAACACCATAACGGCAGATGATATTGTTTTTGATAAATCGGACCACCACTTGTCGGGTTACATTGGCGAATGACGCTGCTTCGACCCACTTGGTGAAGTAGTCCATGGCTACTAGGATGAACCGATGTCCGTTTGAAGCCTTAGGTTCGATCAAGCCAATCATGTCGATTCCCCATATGGAAAAAGGCCACGGGGAAGAAAGAGCTTTGAGATGTGATGGCGGTACATGAATTTTGTCGGAGTATATCTGACACTTGTGACACCTCCTCATGTACTTGTAGCAGTCGGATTCCATGGTCAACCAGTAGTACCCTGCTCTTAAAATTTTTCTCGTCATTGTATGTCCGTTGGCATGAGTGCCAAAGGATCCTTCATGAATTTCTTTCATAAGCATGTCTGCTTCTGGTCTGTCTACGCATCGGAGCAAGACCATGTCAAAATTTCTCTTATAAAGAGTATCACCGCTCAGGAAGAAGTTTCCAGCCAATCTTCTGATGGTCATTTTGTCTTTCCTGAGTGTCCCAGGTGGGTACTCTTGTTTCTGAAGGAAGCATTTGATATCTTGATACCAAGGTCTGTCGTCTATGACTGCTTCGATCGTGAAGACGTAGGCGGGCCGTTCAAGGCGCATTATGTCGATCTTAGGTAAGTCATTCCATTGACCTACACTAATCATGGAAGAGATAGTGGCTAATGCATCAGCCATGTGATTCTCATCACGAGAGATATGATGAAACTCGATTCTGTCGAAGAAGGGTAGCAACCTTCTCGCATAATCTTTGTAAGGGATCAATCCTGATTGGTATGTGTTCCAATCTCTTTTTATCTGATTGATAACCAAGGCTGAGTCGCCGTATACGTCCAAGTTTTTGATCCTTAAATCAATTTCTTCCTCGAGACCCATGATACAAGCTTCGTATTCGGCCTCGTTGTTCGTACATTTGAACGTAAGTCTGGCGGTGAAAGGAATGTGGGTACCCTGAGGGATAACAATGATTGCCCTAATTCCGTTTCCGTAATGATTAACTGCTCCATCAAAGATTAGTCCCCATTGGGAACCTGGTTCTGGCCTTTCACTGGGTAACGGTTCATCGCAATATTTCATTTTTAGATACATGACATCTTCGTCTGGGAAGTCAAACCCGATTGATTCTTGATCGTCAATCGGTTGATGAGCCAAATGATCGGCTAAAATACTTCCTTTAACGGCTTTCTGAGCGTGGTACTCTATGTCATATTCTGATAATAACATCTGCCAGCGGGCAATCCTTCCCGTAAGAGCAGGTTTTTCGAAAACATACTTGATTGGATCCATTTCGGAGATTAACCAAGTAGTATGACAAATCATGTATTGGCGAAGACGTTTGGCTGCCCAAGCCAAAGCGCAACAAGTTTTCTCAAGCATCGTGTACCGAGTTTCGCAGTCCGTGAATTTCTTGCTCAAATAGTAAATGGCAGACTCTTTCCGTTTGGTTTCGTCTTGTTGGCCAAGTACACATCCCATCGAGTCCTCTAGGACTGTGAGGTAAATGATCAGTGGTCTTCCTTCCACTGGAGGTGATAGAATCGGAGGATTCAACAGATATTCCTTGATACTGTCGAAGGCGGTTTGGCAATCTTCTGCCCAAACGCTATCTTGGTTCTTTTTTAGTAATTTGAAAATCGGCGCACATGTGGCGGTCATGAGGAATATGAATCTGGAGATGTAGTTCAAACGTCCCAGGAATCCTCTGACTTGTTTTTCAGTTTTCGGAGAAGGCATTTCTTGAATGGCCTTGACCTTGTCAGGATCAACCTCAATTCCTTTCTGGCTGACGATGAACCTTAGTAGTTTCCCTGAACGGACACCGAAGGTGCACTTGTTGGGATTCAAGCGGAGCTTGAATTTTCTTAAACGTTCGAACAATTTTGACAGATGTTCAACGTGCTCATTCTCTGTTTTTGATTTTGCAATCATATCATCGACATATACCTCAATTTCTTTGTGTATCATGTCATGAAACAGAGTAGTCATGGCCTTTTGATAGGTTGCCCCGGCGTTCTTCAAGCCGAACGGCATCACCTTGTAACAAAAGGTACCCCATGGGGTAATGAACGAAGTTTTCTCCATGTCTTTCGGCGCCATTTTGATCTGGTTATAGCCCGAGAATCCATCCATGAAGGAGAAAACTTTGAACTTTGTTGTATTGTCTACCAGCATGTCAATGTGTGGTAAAGGAAAGTCGTCCTTTGGACTAGCCTTGTTCAGGTCTCGGTAGTCGACACACATTCTGACCTTTCCGTCCTTTTTGGGAACGGGTACGATGTTGGCTAACCATTGAGGATATTCAGATGTGGCGAGGAAACCTGCGTCAATCTATTTCTGTACCTCCTCTTTGATTTTGATGGCCATGTCCGGGTGAGTCCGTCTCAACCTCTGCTTTACTGGCGGACATTCCGATCTTAACGGTAAGTGATGTTCCACGATGCTGGTATCCAACCCTGGCATATCCTGATAGGACCAAGCGAATACATCGGGGAATTCTTTGAGAAGCTTTACCAAACTCTCTTTGGCAGTTGGACTGAGCAGTGCCCCAATCCTGATTTCTTTTCTCTCTTGCTCTGAACCCAAGTTTACCGTTTCCAACGGCTCTTTGTGAGGTTCAATGAACCTTTCCTCTTGTCTGAGTAGTCGGGAGATCTCTTCTGGAATTTCGTTGTCATTTTCTTCTTCAGCCTCGAATACCGGGAACTCAAAGTTGGGAGAAGGCATCGGATCATATGTTTCAACGGGGTTTAAAACAAGCAATCTGCATGACGTGATGATTCGTGCTTAGAAGAGATAGAGAAAATGCAAGTGTGTGCAGTGTTTTATTTTACTGCTTGTTTTTATTTTTTTGAATTGTTTTTTAGGATTACCATTTTCTGAAAAAGAAAAAAGAGAAAACAGCAATAAATGCGGAAATTACAGAACGACGTTATTTTATTAATGAACAAGTCGATTCTTGAAACTACAGCCCTATAAAACAAAGCTCTGTCGCTTTGGGCGAAGCGAAGAGGGAAATTTATAGAAAGTGAGCCCTATCAAAACATCCGTTTCACCTGGGCAGGGTGAAAGGTTAAAAGATGGCAATTACTTTGACTGGTGAACAATCTTCGGAACCTCGACAACAACCCATTGGCGGCGAACTCCTCGGTGAATCACAAAGTCTGGTACCTTCCTTGATTTGTCTTCAGAAATAACGCTGATTTCTGGTGGAGCAGGATCATTGGAATCTGTCTCCCATGCGGAATTGTCATAGGAGAATTCCTCTGTTGCATTTTGCATAGCATTTGTGCTCTCAGCTGTATCTCCCCATCCAGTAGGCTGGATATCTTCGAGCCTGATACGAGAGCTTTCGGGAGCGGTGTACTTGACCATATAGTCGTATTTTCCACTTGGTTGTCCTAGGGTGTCCCAAACTTCTTTGGAACTGGAGGAGTCATCTCTCTTGATGACGTTGACCTTGGGAAAAGCATAGTTGATGAATTCAAGTCCTGCAAACGTTACGAATTCATCTTCATGTTAAGTAGTTTCCGAATGACCTGAGTGTTGATCCCATGACATGGTGGGGACACAGGTATTCTGTTCAATGAGACTCAGCTGATTTTCATTGTTCATCTGACTCTCTTGTCCCAAGTTTCCTGGGTAAGGTTGCCACATTGGCAGACCATCCATTGGGCCATAGTAGTTGTGGTCAAAGTTGTCTTTCATCAGAGTGTCTTCCTCTAATGAATTTGGCAGAGCACGACATCCTTCCGGATCACAATCTCCATATATCATTTCGACATCTGACCGTGGTATAAATCTCGGACTCTGTGCGGGATAGCAAAATGGCGTAGGCACCTCTTCCTGAGACATATAATTGTCCTCGTTAAGATAGGACTTCCATTCTTCATCCGTGTCAGAGGGATCTTCCTCATTGATAGCATGTACTGCTTGAGACACTGGGTGAAGGAAACCTCCACTATGGAAGAAGTTTTGAAGGGAATGAAGAATCTCATCGTTGGCAACTGTCTGGGTACAGGTTGCAGAAAAACCAAGACCCTTCTTTGTTTTATTGTCAGTAGGAATGACAAGTTG
The DNA here is from genome assembly GCA_022829125.1 of Lathyrus tuberosus. Lineage (NCBI taxonomy): Eukaryota > Viridiplantae > Streptophyta > Magnoliopsida > Fabales > Fabaceae > Lathyrus > Lathyrus tuberosus. The sequence continues at coordinate 40,851,519 of JALAZF010000002.1, forward strand.
TCCCCATCCCGTTGTATCGGTACTCTTGACCGCTTTGATAGCATCTTTGTATGAGGAAATCGAGGTTCCTCCTTTGAACTGATTGTTCTTGCTCACCGACAGTGCTTGGAACTGAGTTCCAATAACCTCCTCAGGTTCTATACCAGTAGATGATGATAAACTACTCACGAGCAAGGCCTGCTCCCCACAGACTGTGATGAGTTGGCCGTTATGGACGAACTTTAGCTTTTTATGGAGGGTTGAAGTGACCGCTCCAGCCTGATGTATCCAAGGTCTTCCTAACAAACAACTGTATATTTCTCGGATGTCCATGACCTGGAAAGTGACTTGGAAAGTGTGAGGACCGATAGTTATGGGAAGATCAACTTCGCCGATAACTATTTTTCTGGATCCGTCGAACTCTTTGACGACGACCTCGCTGATTCTCATCGGAGGGCCTTTGAATGATAATTGCATCAAAGTGGACTTCGGCATAACATTTAGGGCTGACCCTGTGTCTACCAGTACGCTGGCTAAAGCATCGTCCTGGCAGTTAACTGTGATATTGAGTGCCATGTTATGACGGCGACCCTCTTTGGGTAATTCCTCATCACTAAATCCCAAATTATTGCAGGAAGTGATGTTAGAGACAATGCTATCGAACTGTCTAATTGTTACATCCTGTTCCACAAAGGCTTGCTCCAAGACTTTCGGTAGAGCCTCCCTATGCGCTTTTGAACTGAGTAACAGTGATAACACAGAGATCTTTGAAGGAGTTTGTAACAGTTGATCGACAATGTTGTATTCACTCCTTTGGATGAGCTTCAGCATCTCATCATCATTTTTTGAAAGGTCGGGATTACTGGATTGACCGACTGATAGATCAGGAGCTTCTGTCTGAAGTTCCTTTTCTTTGTTAGCCTCCCCAACCCCTCGGTTGAAGATTCTACCACTCCGTGTTACACGACTGATGCCTGCAATATTCACGACGAAGGGTAATGGAATTTCCTTTCCATTCTCGACTATTTTTGCACCATATTTGCAAGGGATTGCCTTAGCTGATTCATACGGTAGTGGTCCCGGTAGATAGATAACTATAGGAGCCTTCTGATTTTTCTGACCATCATAAGTAATCTCGATCCATTCCCGGTTGGGAACTTTAGATTCGTCAAGTAGAGGGATAATGGCAAAAACATCCCTGGTCCTGTGATGACCAGAGATTGTGACAACATCCTCAACTTGATCAGCAAGGTAGTTTGGCGACCAATTGATGGGTCCAGAACCCGGATATGGGCGAATCTCTCCACGATCCACCTGACCCTGAAGAGCTGCTCTCACAAGGTAACACCCTTGGTTACTTTCCGAACAGACGCTACAACGGTCGTAATTGTGTAGTGGCACCTGGCCACGCCCACTTTGAATACAATGTAACCTCACTAGGTTAGCTTCCACAGATCGGACATCCTGACTTTGACACCGAGTAGGATTCCTGTTACTGATACTAATTTGCTGAGTATCTTCATCCATATAGATTGGCATCCACCAGTGATTTAACAAGTGCTGAAGTGCCTCCTAGACAAGGGTACAACCTCGATCGTTTTCACAACCTACTTTACAGTTTTGATAGTCATGTGATATTAAGAATCCGAGTCGGACCTGCTCAGCATGTAACTCTACCAGGTTGGTATTCATCACGCGAATATCAAAAATCTGAACCATGTTGATCTGATAGGAATTCCTATCATGGTAGTCTTGGATCCATCCAAGATCCATCTGACGCTGGAGGGCCTCCTGTATGAAAGAGCATCCTTGTTTGTTTACCGAGCAAGTCAGACAGGAACTGTAATCATGCCGTGGCAGATTATGATACTGGCTTTGCCTTAAATGCATTGCCACCAAGTTAACATTCATTGCACGGATATCGTGGTTATGAATGACGTTGGAATTCGTGTAAACCATGTTAACTCCACGAACTCGGTGCTCTTGGATCCATCCGAGATCCATTTGTTCCTGTAGAGCTGCTTGCACCACAAAACATCCTTGATTGTCTTTAGAGCAGATATCACACTGGTGATAGTTATGAGGTGGCACATGGCCATATCCACTCTGTCTACAATGCATCTTGACCAGATTGGTTTTCAACAAGAGTACATCGTGAATTTGATAGACATTGTTAGTCTCTTTCTCAATGAGATTGACTGCAGCCTTCTCATGTTGAGGCAGCGGATTCGTAAGAACATTAGGATTTGTATCTTTGAAAGACAAGACCCCGCTCCTAACAAGTTTTTGCACGTCGGACTTGAAATTGAGACAAGTCTCTATGTTATGCCCTGAACCTCCTTGATGATAAGGGCATGCTTGATCCACCTTAAACCAAAAAGGCAGATTTTCCGGTACTATAAGAGGAGATTTAGTCTGAATGTGCCCCTTAGCCAGTAGTAACGGAAACAACTTTGCGTACGTTACGGGTATAGGATCAAATCCTGGTGGCCGTGTTGTACGGTTGTTATTGTATGGAGGACGAGCCTGCTGAAGAGGCTGTTGTGTCCTTTCTTGGTCAGGTTGGCGCTGCGCAACCTGAGGTTGATACGTAGGAATAGACGCAGGGTTGATAGTAGGAGTCACAGCTGCTACCGGTTGATAACGTCGCCTTTGCTTTCCGAGAGAGATATTCCCAATATCTTGCTCTTTTTTCTTAGGGAGAGCACTACCGTATTTTTTAGTATCGCTCGTCGATCCAGTGTCTTTTACCAGACGTCCTTCTCGGACGGCTTCCTCAAGACGTACGCCCATGCCGACCATTTCGGTGAAGTCACTGGGCGCACTGGCAACCATTCGGTCATAGTAAAATGAGCTTAAGGTCTTTAAGAAGATTTTTGTCATCTCTTTTTCCTTAAGAGGTGGACAAATTTGAGCGGCAATTTCACGCCATCTCTGAGCATACTCCTTAAAGGTTTCCTTGTCCTTTTGCGACATCGATCTGAGTTGATCTCTGTCGGGTGCCATGTCCAAATTGTATTTGTATTGTTGGACGGAGGCAATGCCAAGATCTCTGAATGTGCTAATCGTGGCACGGTTTAAACCCATGTACCATTTTAATGCGGCACCGGTTAAACTATCCTGGAAGTAGTGAATCAGTAGGTCCTGATTCTCCGTCTGAGCTGACATCCGCCAAGCGTACATCACCAGATGGCTTTGAGGGCAAGAGTTACCCTTGTATTTTTCAAAGTCGGGCACTTGAAATTTGTGCGGAACTTTCACATTGGGGACCAAGCAGAGGTCTGCGGCGTCCTTTCCAAATAGATCCTGACCGCAGATGGCTTGCAGCTCTTTCTGCATTTCCAAGAACTGTTCATGGAATTCATCCATTCTATCGAACATAGTTTCCTTTTTACCAGCAGGTATTTGTGGAATCTATCCTCCCGGGACAGTGTGTACCACAGGGGGTGGTACCGTGACTACGGTAGTGAATCTTTCCGTTTCCCGAAGCTTGTAACCTTCAGGAGTCTTCAGTATGCCTCTGGCATCTTAGCTTTCCCGAAGTTTGTAACCTTCAGGCCCAGCGGCTTCTGTTGAGATTCCCTGATCTTCAGTGATCGGCAGAACATATCCTTCCGGTATATAGTTAACAGGCATGCCCCAAGGATGATCTTTCGATAGTTGATACCTAGGATCATACTTTTCTACTATGGGCGTTGAGGTGATCTCTGAGATCACAGTTCTTTGTAGTTGAGCTTCTGCCATGGCTTGCATGTCGTTACGAAGCTTTCTCATATCCTCTCTCAGAGTGTCGATCTCTTCTTTCAACTCTCTGTTCTCTTCCTCAAGATCATCCTTCTTTTTTTGACGATTGGCCCAAGTATTGTACGAATGAGACAGTTTGACTCTAGAACCGAGACACAAACGTGAGATTCGTAGGTAAGAAGAATACGCGATGTTAGAATGATGAATGCAATGATTATATTAATTGTTTTTTTTGGTTTAATCAAAATAAACTTCGAAAATTAGATTGCAAATATCAAACAGTGGGGAAACCCCTTTTTATTGAATTCAAAGGATTACAGAAATGGAAATATAGTAGATTACAAGGTGCAGAAACAGAAACCTAAACTAATGGGCCCAGAGTCCTCTCTGAAGAGAAATTGGGTGCTGATTCTGGTATCTTCCTTTTCTTTGACCGGGGCTCTTGGGCCGTTGTCGGGTTGTCATTCCTTTGCCAAGTGAAAGGAGCGAGCAAATTTCTTTGGACTTCTTGATTCTCTACAGCATGTTGCTCCAAAATTTCAATCAGAGCATCTTTCTCTTTCAGTAATTGCTGTATTTTGATGCACTCTATGTCGAGGGTGCGGTACTTGTTCTTCCAAGACCTTCTCTCCTTGTGAACTTTGTTGAGAGTAACCTGAAGCTTTTCAGTCTCAGTCATGAAGTACATGACAGACTCCTTTGGCGGAAGAATTCCGTAACGAGGATAAGGCATCTTTAGCTTGAGAGCTCTAGTTTGTACCCAGTGGAGATAGGGCTCTACCGAGACACAGTCTGGTTTTCCTAGAGACTCCCGTCCTTTCTTATGAACGTGTTTCCAAGCTTGCACTATTTCCATTCTTAGTGCTCTGTCGTTTTTTCCTTCCTTGAAGAAAAGACCTTCCAGATGAACACTCCGTGGGACGTGTCTCATCGGGTATCCGAATTGACGATGAACGAGAACTGGGTGATAGTTGATTCCTCCCTTAGTTCCTATAAGGGGTACGTTGGGGAAGTTTCCACAATGGTCAATGATCCTGATCCCATCATAGATCCTATTACACCAATCTATATCAGAGTTGGTAAGAGACATGATCTTCTGTGACCAACGTAAGGCACTCTTGCAATCCCAAAAAGCAGCAGACTTGGGCAAGTGAGAGATAAACCATTTATAAAGCAGAGGTACACAGCATGTGATCTCCCCTCCGCTGTACAAATTTCCCAAGTGTATAGAATGATACGCATCTGCGAGCAAAGTCGGCACAGGATTTCCAATGAGAAAAACCTTAACGGAGTTGATATCTACAAAGTTATTGATGTTGGGAAACAAAAATAACTCGTAGGTGAGCAAGACAAAGACGCTTTCAAAAGCAGTCACATTTCCTATACTGGCAAAATACAGGGCTTTCTTTGTCAAGAACTGGGCTGGCAAACCTTGGATGCCACCCTTAGTGGTCAGGTGAGTCCTGACCTCAGCCTCGTCCAAATGAATTGCTCTTGCAATGGTCTGATTCTTTGGAATTTCTTCCAGTCCAAAAAATGGAGCTCGATCTGTAATGTGCAGATCAGTCAGATGAGAATACTCCTCCAGCGTTGGTGCGAGCTGGTAATCCGAGAATGTGAAACAGTGATAAACCGGATCGTAAAACTGAATGAGCGCATCCATGATTCCCTCAATCACATGGACTCTTAATAGTGGTAGCAAACCTCCGTGCTTGGCTCTGAAGGCCTCAGGGTTAGTGATCATCCTTGCTAACCTTCTCAAATCCTCTAATTTTGGAACCTTGAAGGTATACATATGAGTTCTCCTTCTACCGAAATCCATTAGCACAGTCCTTTTCTCTGATATTTGCAATCACAGTCTTAGTTTAATTTGAAAAACAGAGAAACTAGAAGAGAATTTTTTTTTTGAATGTTTTAATGTTTTTTAAATGAATGCATGAATGCAGCACACAAAAACATAGAAAAAACATGGGGTCAAGGGGTCGTTGTCATGAAGTCAAGGCTCTACCCATCCCCAAAGGTTTATACTAGGGTGATTTTTGTACCTGTACTCATTATCATCAGCTCCTCCCAGGAAAGCAAAACAACAAGCAGATCGTCAGCGAGTTGTAGAGCAATCTTAGAGTAAGTGTCATTCACCGAGAATAGATCACCAGCCTCAAATGAGGGTAGTATCGCGTGACAACTATTTCCGATAGTTTCCGCACTACAAAAGGGTTTGGCTCCTTAGCTTCTCAGACTTAACAATCGGCCTATTGTCTAGGTGAGAGAATGGGTTGCATTGGTCAGCCTCCACTGAGGTTGATGGTCGACCTCGTCGCCATCACTTATCTTAAGTGTATACTCAATCTTTCCACATGCGGCATCACACGCATTCCCATTAGCAAAAAAATAAACACGTATAGCAATTAGGAAAAGCAATATATATATTTGTCCTAAACATCCTAGACCTTTAAAGCTATGAATCCTAAGTTCCTGATAGAAATGGGTTCCCCGGCAGAAGCCCCAATCTGCGGTTTTTACACAAGTGAAGAAAAAGGAAATCAGAATTTGGCCCCACTGTGGGTGCCATTTTTCTGTAGCGAGCGATTTTGGACGCGGTTCTTAAGCGATGGTCGCTCTCTGCGGTTGAGTTTACTACAGGTCGATTCATTTTTTATCCTATTGAAGCTGAATAAGGAAGGGAAATAGATGTCTCCAATTAACCCTGCTTGCATACTGAGTTTAAACAGCGGTCTGTTAGGTTACGAATGCTATCAATGTGGGGGGCCTTTGTACTGGTTATTTGTATTTTCGCCAATACGGTTTTCTTTCTTCTTTCTTGGATTTTCTGGCGGGGAACGAGGATTAGGATGTTAGGACTGATGCTTTTTGATAGATACATGAGAGTATGGGATTTTGGGTTTTTGTTTAGTGTGCTCGCTAAGATTTTTCTTTCAATCTTATGCCTACGTATTCCCGTTTACCGAAACAGGGAAATCAGAGCGTTCGTAGTTCCTCCTATTCTATGGGAGGAAATGGTTGTTTTTTGGTGTCTTGTTCAAAGCCCAAGACGTGAAGCGAAAGGTAGTTTGTATCTTGTTCAAAGCCCAAGATTTGAAGCTAAAAGGGTTTGCCTTTAGAGAGAATTTGTCATCTCTAAAGAGGGGTTGTTTGTCACAACTATTGGGTGACTGGTTATAAAGGAGGATTACTTTAACCGGGATACACGGATCCTAGCAATGCCATAATTTCCTTTATAGGGAGTTTTAACCTGAAGGAGAAGACTTTAACTCAGTGTAGAGCAATGCTATCTTTCCTTAGGAATTTCTCATGCTAAAAGAGGGACAGTGACATGGATGTAGATGATCCAGAGGCTTGCCGCTTACAGCGATTAGATGATGGGGAAAGAGTTGTTGATGTTTGTGTACTGTGAACAAGGCACAACTTTGATGCTAAAAGGTTGATTGGATCAACCAGTGGTTTTCTTATACAAAGCCTAAGAGGAGGCTATTATGTGTCTCGTACAAAGCCCGAGAGAGAGGCTAAAAGGTTTTGACTCAACGAGGGAATCTTTTGGTATCTCGTATAAAGCCCGAGATGGAGGCTATTTAACTCAACAAGAGATTTTTTTTTTGTATCTCGTACGAAGCCCGAGATGGAGGTTGTTTGTTGTTTGGCTCCATAAGAACCTTTTTGTATCTCGTATAAAGCCTGAGATGGAGGCGAAAGAGGTTATTGACTCAACGAGGGAGTCTCTTATGTTTCTCGTACAAAGCCCGAGAGAGAGGCTAAATGTGGTTTCAGTTAAGTGACAGGTCCAGTATACTGGTTTTAAAGAGAGAATCAGTTCTTATATGAGCAACATTGTACTCATGGATTTGATTCAAGGATCCGGGTTATTCCTGTTTTTCAAGGGAGCGGGAAATCCGAAGGGTATTGAGACTGTCCAAGTCTACAGGTTTACTTCCTATTTTTGAAGGGTGCTTGAGAATGTCTTTGAGACTCAAGGAGATTAGACTGTCCAAGTCTAGAGTTTCATCTTTTGTACTATGCTTTGAGAAACAGTAGTAGACTCTATGAAAGGACTGTTCTATGCAGATGATTAAGTTCTGTTCCTATACCTTTAGGAGGTCGTCGGGACAATTTGTACGAAGCCCAAGAGGAGGCTGGAAACTTTTAAGAAGCCGAGAGGTCCTTGTACGAAGCCCAAGAGGAGGCTATCATTCCCGGAGGAAGAGATCATTATACGAAGCCTAAGAGGAGGTTGTGAATACTTCTAAGAAGCCGTAGGGTCCTTGTACTAAGCCCAATAGGAGACGGGGTTGCTTTTAGGAAGCCGGTGGGTCCTTGTATAATGCCCAAGAGGAGGCCGATGCTTTTAAGAAGTTGATGGGTCCCTAAACCCCCGAGAAATTCAAGGCAAGCTATTCACAAGGAATAGATCAAGTCAGGAAAGTTCGAGAATTTGGAAGAAACTCAAATATGCCATTCACGGAGAATACATTCATCTCTGGGAGTAGAGTTTCTTGACAATTCCTAATGAGGACAGCCAAAGAGAAGACTGTATCTGGTGATCCTATAGGGGATCTAGTTGTCTATTTCTATGAATAAACGAAACGGCGTCACCTAGTTCTAGACGTAGTTGCCGGGGAAACTCGAAATATCTATACTATTATTACACAGTTGATATGAGTTTATGAAAGAAGACTTACAGTGAAACAGCCCCACAATACAGTTATATGTATATGAAAGCGGTAAATGAAAGCAATAACCACTTACTCGGTTGTAGAGCTTCCATGCTGTTTGGTTAGTTGTTCAACAAAGAAAGATTGAAAACAACAGTATATTCCAAATCAAAGGAGAAAGTGCTTTGAAAAAGAAAGATTTGGGGCTTACAGCTCAAGGAGAGGCCCAGGGTTTTATCAGTGATCGCACTGTTGAATTTGTACAGAGGGACTTATACAAGTGACTGGGGCCCAAAATGGTTTCCTGTACAAAGGGATGGGTCTTACACTCTCTCAAGAGGCCCAAAAAGTTTAAAGAAAAAGAGTGGGGCTTATAACACGAGGGTAGGCCCAATTGATTTTTCCGTTTTAAAAGGTGATCGCGCCGAGGTTTTCTTTTAACGCAGAGGGACTTATACAATAAGTGAGGCCCAAAATTGTTTTGGTTAAAGGGGGTTGAGTCTTACACTCTATTAGAGGCCCAAAAGTTTTGAATGGGTTTTATAGCTCGAGGAGAGGGCCAAAATAGTTTTTTTGAATAGGCGACGATCGCGCCGTTTGTTTTTGACGGTATCGGGACTTATACAATACACTGAGGCCCAAAAATGGTTTTGTCAAAAAAAGGATTGGGTCTTACACTCTATTAGAGGCCCAGAGTGTTTTGAAAATGATTTATGAGGGTTGAATTAATCCAAAACCCTAATTTGTTTTCAAAAATGTATTTAATTGAATAAAAATTCAATTAAAATGATCAAAATTGTTTACCATATGAAAAACAAATTGTGATCTTGGATTAATGCTTAAAAATTTTAGTATTGACCTACAAAATAATTAGAAAGCATTAAAAGTTGCAAAATCAATGTGGAAAAAATATTTAAAATGTCAAAAACAATGAAAACATTAATTCTTTGCAAAAATATCAATTATACAAAATAAATAATATTTTTGGGATTTTTTGGGAAAATAAAATATTTTAACATTTTTGTGAATTATTAAAAAAAGAATCAACTCAAAATCATTAAAACTCAGAGAGAAATTAATTTTTGAATCAATTAAATAAAATCACAAAATTTAAATATTCAAATTTCTGAAAATGGCGCCAAGAACACACCAAGAACACGCGCGTATTCTGAGTTTCTCAGATTTGCATTTTCCATCCAATCTCACTGAATACTTAACCATATCATGCAATCCACATACCAATCAACTCGTTTCAACCTCACGATCATGTCTATAACACTTAATTTCATTTAAATTAAACATAACACATGAAATCACGAAGAAACCTCAAGAACCCTAATTTCTGCATGAAGGCTAGGATTTTTTATACACGATTCAAACAAAGCAATTAATTGAGGGAAAACATTCCATGCATGATTATGAACATATGGCCAAATTATTGTGCAGCAAAAATTGCATGGATCATAGAGTTAGAAGAACTCATGCTTACCACTTGCAGCTGGTGATTGTGATTTGTGTAGGAGGTGTTACAGTTGTGTTGTGATGATCTGAACAGCTTCCCTAGGTGCTATGGAGTGTGTTTGAATGCTTGGACTTGATGGAAATTGGCTGGATCACTTCATGGCATCTCAACTGCACTTTGGTTAAAACCTTGAGCAATTGACTGGTGATTCTGAGAAATCAATGTTCCAGTTGTTGTTTAAGTTTTTGATCAGCTCATATGTGATGTATATGAGGTGTGTGAGTGATTGGTTTGAGTGGAATTGCCCCTAGCTCAAAACCCGATAGCTACCTTGCTAAGGAAGGCATTTTTGCCAAGAGAAAGAGATTTTGAGAAAGGCAAGTGTTGTAGGCCTTTGGTGTACTTAAACTGAACACAATTGAGCTCTATTTATAGTAGAGCAAGTTTGTTTTGCAAGGAATAGTGAATGGCAACTGCTAAGTAGGTTTGGCCAATGTTGGAAAATGAAAATCCAAGTCTCCTCTAGCCATTGACTAGAGGTTAGGGTACAAAGCTTTGGTCCCCTTGGTCTTGGATAAGTCTTGATTGATTTTTGATGAGAATGGCTCAGTCCATGCCACCTTGATGCTTCCATTGAATGCTTCAATCCAAATTTGGAGTCTTGTCCCTATTTTGGCCATTCTAGGTTCAACATGCTATTTCTTGTTCCATGGACTTTGGAGGCTTGGCTCAGTGATTGTCCCCTTTAGATTTAATCCTCGGATGTGTCCAAGTGGATAAGAGCATTTGAATTTGGATGATTTTGGAAAATCGAGCAAAATTGCAAATTCTGCCTTGCCTTTGACAGATTTCAGCAAGGCAACTTGCCAATGTCATATCTCATGGTGTAAGTTGAATTTGGTAATGTTCTTGACCATTTTGGAAAGCCCTTACATGATACAACAACTGTTTGAACATGTTTGGTTTTGATCTCTTTTGAATCCAAGTGAAAAATCCCCCTACATTTGGCAAAAAGTAAGGCAAAATCTGACTTAGTGAAATTTTCACTAAGTGTTGGAGCAAAGTGTTTTCTCTTGATTTTGATCACTCCATAACTCAAAATCCATGAGGAATTTGGACATAGGTCAGTATGAAGCTTTTGTAGAGGGCAATGAGATCTACAAATCAAGCTTTGAATGGGGAGCAATGGCCTTGTGGTTTAGGAGTTATGGTCCTCCAAAGTTGGTGCATTAGTGGCACTTTTTCATGACTTAGAAAAATTTCTAAGTTTTATGGTTACCCCTTTTACAAGTTATCCAACTTTTCTTGATTTTTCTTGATGAATGATGATTCAAATCATACATTAACATCATTTTAGGGTTAAAAATCCATTTTGGTGAAAAATCTCAAAAAGTCAAAGTTGACTTTTATGCACAGTTGACTTTTTATCAAATGAATTCCAAACTGTGCAATTCTTCAGGAAATCATGTCCTTGACCTAAATCAAACTAGATGGACATGTTACATGGGTGTTATAGGGTATAATGGTGCATGTCATAGGGTTTGGGAGCGTGTCCTGGTCAAAACTCAAAGTTACAGTTGACTTTTCCCTTAAAACCCTAATTGTGGTGCAGATGAAATTGAGGCTTGTTGCTCAAGCTTCTTGGATCAATCCATTGTTGCAAATCGATCAATGTAGTGCATTGGAGACCCTCAAACCCTCTCTTGAGGTCTTGGCTCATGGTTTGTCCCAAAAGTCAACTTAGGGGTGAATTAGGTCAAGAAACCCTAATTCCTGATTTTTTATGAATGCATCCCCTGAGGCAAGATTGACTTGATGATTGGGTCCATGAGGTTCCATGGAGTATATTAGGTTAGGTTTTAGATCATTGGCTTGTGCCCAGATGAAAAATTTCCATCTGGAGGCCCTGGTCGACCAAAACCCTAATTTGGTGACACTGTCAATCTTGAGACTTGATCCACCTAGAAGGGAGCAACCTTGTGCTTAATCCTTGAAGTGGGAGTCCTTTTGATCCATTGTGGATGTTTGAGAGGTTAGACAAGTTGAAGATCATGCCATTCCTTGATTGATCCTTTGTCTAAGCACTCAGAGATGGCTTGAAACCCTAATGTTGATTGTAGTGGATGCTCACCCATCTTTGGGGAGACTGATGAAGTATGATGGTTCCCCCATATTATAATGATGATTTTCACAATGATGAGAAATCTTAGTGGTCAAAATTTGGTGTATGACACTGTGCTTTGGAATTAAACTTGCTAAGATTCTCTTTAGTGTTAAGCATAAAACAGACACTTCCAAATGGATGAAAATAAGAAATGTTGGGTAATTTATTCTTCCACAATTCATATGGAGTTTAATTCAAGATAGGTCTTATAGAGATTATATTTTGAATATAACATGTTGTGTTAATTGCTTCTTCCCAGAAGTGCTTAGCTATGTCAGTTTCTTGGATCATGGTGCGAGCCATTTCTTGTAAAGTTCGATTCTTTCTTTCTACAACTCGGTTTTTTTGTGGAGTTCTAGGGCAAGAAAAATCGTGAGATATTCCATGTGAATCAAAAAGTTCTTCAAAGTTTTTATTTTCAAATTCTCCACTATGATCACTTCTGACTCTAACTATTTTACAATTTTTATCATTTTGTACTTGAGTGCAGAAGGAAGCAAACACAGAATGTGATTCATCCTTGTGTTTTAAGAATTTTACCCATGTCCATCTGCTGTAGTCATCAACGATGACTAGTCCATATTTCTTACCACTGTGAGAGGCCGTTTTTACAGGGCCAAACAGATCAATGTGAAGAAGTTCCAACGGTCTAGAGGTGGAAACGACATTTTTAGCTTTGAAAGAGGTTTTTGAAAACTTTCCTTTCCGACATGCTTCACAAAGAGCATCTGACGAATATTTCAGATTTGGCAAGCCTCTAACAAGACCAAGCTTGTTAAGCTGAGAGATTCTTCTCAAACTGACATGGCCAAGACGTCTGTGCCAGACCCATTGCTCTTCGTTTACAGAAAGAAGACATTTTACATTTTTATGTTTTAAATCAGATAATTTAATTTCGTAAGTGTTATTTTTCCTCTTTCCGTTGAATAGGACAAATCCATCCGTCTGACTTACAGCTTTACAAGACATTTGATTAAAAATGAGATCATAGCCACTGTCGCTAAGTTGACTTATTGACAACAATTTATGCATTATACCTTCTACTAATAAAACATTCTTAATGGAAGGAAGCTTACCATTTCCAACAGTTTCGGAGCCAATGATTCTTCCTTTCTGATTTCCTCAGAAACCGACGACGCCTTCAGGCTTAAGTTTCAGATCTTGGAACATAAGCCTTTCTCCCGTCATGTGTCGCGAGCACCCACTGTCCAGGTACCATGACTGGTGTCTCAGTGGAGCTATTAAGGATATCTGCAACATAAATTATCTTGTTTTAGGTACCCATTTTGTGGGTCCTTTCACATTAGTTTTTCTAAAGGTTCTGATCCCTTTAGATTTCCTTACGTTAGCAAAACGGTGTGGAGTTTGTGCATAGTGTTCGTCTTTAGGATATTTCTTTAGTGTGTGTGTTTGTATAATCCTAGTGTTTGAACCTTTTGGTTCTGAATGCTTAAGGCTAGTACCAGAGGGAATAAAATGTTTGGACAAAGGTATTATTTTGATGTTTTTGGTTTCACCATATGGTTGAGATGGTCCTGAATATCCTAGACCTCTACTGCCATTTCTACTGTCTCCATAGATTGGTGAAGCCATTTTGCTTCTATCTACGCTTTTGGCAAGAAAGTTTTTAAATGCGTTATCATATTTGTCTTCTTCACTAGTGTTAGTTGAGTTTGAAATAATTTCTTCTTCTAACTTAGATAATTTACATTTCAGGACAGTGTTTGAGTTTTCCAAGACAAATATTTTCTCATTTTATTCAGAAATGGTTTTCTTGTTTTTAGTAAGATCTTCTGAAGAAACTATAAAACTCTTTTTCAAGATTTTGAATTTGCTTCCAAGATATTTGCATCCAATAACTCTAACAGCTCTCCCAAAATCCAGTTAATACGCTTAACCCTAAAAACATCTCAAACCTGATGTTTTAATGATTTGCATATCTGATGTCATGACATCGCATGTGACATCAGACTTCAAAACTTCAACAACTTAAACACTTAACATTATCCAATGTTAAGACTCAATGTTAAGACATCACCCATGTGACATCAACATTGAACAACTTTGTTTTACCAAAATTCTAGCCAATCCAAGAACTAACATAACCTCCCTCACCCTTTTCAGGTTTTGTCACACTTCAAGATGAGAGACTAGTATGCTATTTATAATAAAAACTAGCACACTAAACTAATGGGCATTTAACAAATTACCCATTACAAGCTAACTTAGGGTACAAGCTAACTTCGACAATTGGATCCTTAACACAAGGCCCAATTCAACATGCTAACAACCCTAGCAATATTGACTAATACATGTTAGAACAAACTTCGACTACAACACGCATTACTCCGACAACAACGTACGAACTAACTTCGACCTCATGTTTAATTCCTGTCGAACCAGAAGCTACCCTTCGACCATACTAGAGTTCAATCCAATATCTCACATATGTGTTTATTACTTTGTACAACATAGCATGAACGTGAACTTTAGGCTTTGTACAAATAACATGTCATTCATTCTCTTGAAATTCTTGTTCATTTGTGAATCACTTTAGTTCATAGCCAAATGTGAGGAAACCATCCATTGTTTACTAAATGCAAAGGAGACCAACATCTTTGTTCAACTCATTTGACTTATGTTTAATCTTGTATTTTTGTTGATTTTATGAAAGCATGAAAAGGATCAAGGCATTTTGTTTGATTTTGAGAACCACCATTTGACCAAATAGTCAGTCTACCTTGTGAGTGAGTAAGAATTTTCTTACCCTTTTGAGCCTTTGTCAGAATCCATGTTAGTGTTGAGCTCATTTTTGTATGGATTCTAAATTTTTTTTTGAACCCTCAATCATTAATTCGTGGTTTAAATTTTTATCCTTGCCTTAATATTTTTGGGAGCATTCACATTGCATTGCTTAGTTGTATTCAAGTTAGGGAGAAAAGGTTGGTTGCTATGCGGTTGAGAAAGAAAAAGAAAAAAAAGTGAAAAAGAAAAGAAAAAAAAAAGAAAGAGAAAAAGCATTGAAAAAGAAAACAAAAATAGCAAATAAATTGTGCTAATAAGTTATGTGAAATGGTGTAACAATTGGGAAAATAGAAAAAGGTGAAGGAAATTTGTGAATGCTTGAGAATTTGAGAAATGATCACTCTCATTTGGTTAGGCAAGTTTTTGTTTCATTGACCTTGAGAAATTGACCCTTCTTTGTTCGCCAAGCCACATTACAATCCTTTAAAGCCCTTGTGATTTTTTATTTTATACTTTTAATATGAGTTTTTTAGATGAATTCATAATTTGAATTGATGTTTGCAAGATTGTTGGGTGTGAGTTCAATCCCTCATGTTTGTTTTTCATCCCTTGATGAAGTTGTGGGTTAGGTGTGATTGATTCTTGAACATATTTATTGCTTTAGAATTTTTGACATGTGTTTTGTGTTTAGACTTTGCTTAATAGTCATGGTGTCTTTGTAGTTTAATGGTAAGCATTGCTTTACGTGTACTTTTGATATTTGAACCATACATTTGTTTCCATTTGTAAATACTTGTTGATCATTATTCTTGGCGATTGCTTTTGTTTCTTTGGGTTAATTGATTCTTATTTGAGGACAAACAAGTCTAAGTTAGGGAGAGTTTGATGTGTGCTAAACTTTTATGAATTTGAGTGTGAATAATTAGCACTCATCGACTTTATTCATTCGTTTTATACCAATAAACCTCAACTTTTGTGTATATTTGGTATAGTTTATATTATATTGTATATTTTGCATTATCATGTAAATATCATTGAGTTTGATTATTTTTATCTCATTTTTATAGGTATCTAAGAAATGATATTTAGTCATTGTCTTATAGAGCATTGAATAAGCTTTCAAACGCTTCTAGATGTGCGTAAATCGGAGTTACAGTTCTCAAGTTATGGTCGAAACAATAGCTGATTTTTCTCATATCTGTCACGGTCGCAGGGCGAGCCAAGGGCGACCCAGAGGCATGGAAAAGCACTGTTGAGGCAGAGGCAAAACAGCATCATGGTCGCTGGGCAAGAACCAGTGAAGTTGAGGTCGTCGGGCGAGGTCTTGCTTGTTGGGCGAGATCAGATGTTTTCTCAAAGGTGTTTTTATCAATTGCTGCCAGAACAC
Organism: Lathyrus tuberosus; assembly: GCA_022829125.1. Classification (NCBI taxonomy): domain Eukaryota; kingdom Viridiplantae; phylum Streptophyta; class Magnoliopsida; order Fabales; family Fabaceae; genus Lathyrus; species Lathyrus tuberosus. The sequence goes on from JALAZF010000002.1 coordinate 40,867,667, forward strand.
GTGCAATAAAGTGAGCTCGCTAGGCGAGCTGTGAAAATTTTATTTTGTATATATTCATTTCTTCATAGAATTTTTAGGGATCTATTGGGGAATTTTATACCCATTTGATATTCAATCATTCTTTAGAGATAGAGGCTTAGAAAACAACATTAGAGGTTGCATCTTGAAGATCTGGAGTTAGATTCGTCGAAATCATTGGGACACCACTAGGGAAGCTTGTTTTTCTTCCTTATTCTCCTTGTAATCTCTCTTGTTAGGGATTATATGTAAGTTTACTTGTAAAAAGTATGTATCTTTGTTAATCATGGCGTTGTATATGATCTATTTCATAAATCTATATCGATGTCATCTTTGTTTACCTGTTTATCTTTGATTTGAACCATTATAGGCATATACTCTTCATATCTAGATATAGGATGAACATCTATTAGACGTTAAACTCTAGACATAGATTTAGATCTAACATTCGCGTATGTATCGAATCTTAATGCTCTGTGTTATTTGATAGGCTGAGAGATTGTTGATTAAACAATACGGTTGAACACTTGAAGGCGTTACAGACATGGAGCTGATGTGAGCGATACATGATAATATTGATGAGTGATTTAGATTACGTACAACTGATTAGTAGATTTATAGATTTGAGCTGTGGATGAAATTCAATCCTGATGAGCTCTCATATCTCTTGGAAATTTTATATTTTTCTTTCATTCGTTTTACATAGTTTGGCTTTAAATTCAAACCTTACAAACCCAAACTTAGAGAGATAGAGACCATTGAACAACATTTGATCCCTCGCATCGATCTCTGTGGAGATGATAAAACCCAAAATTCTTCAAAACTAACTTTTGCTTGCCGCTTTACCACTTTAGTAGGTTGTCACTTATGCTTAAGTTTACTGTAATTACTTGGAGTGTATACGACATTTCTAAATATTTAATCTATACAAAATCAAAGGATGATCGTAGCACCATGAAAAATAATGGGGTTATGGTTGAGGCTGAACCCATGTACTTTTCTAGTTCCAAAGATAACAATCTAGTACTAGCATCTAAGGCGTACTTTGGGGTCACTTAGGAGATTTTGGAGATTGACTATGTTTCTTTTAAATTTCCTTTATTTAAGTGAAAGTGGGCTGACAATAACACTGGTGTAGAAAACGATGTATTGGGATTCACGCGAGTTGATATTCGTAAGACAACTTATAAGAATGAACCTTTCATCGTGGCATCTTATGTAAAACAAGTTTTTAACGTCACTGATCCTTCTAACACTAGATGGTCAATTGTTCTTTAAGGTAAACATCTTCCTGATATTACTAATGAAAATAAAGATTTTAACTATGAGATGACTTGTTTATCAACACATGTACGTCAAGCATCTGAAGAAAATGATTCAGATGATGTGCATGCTATTCGTCGTGATCATGAAGGGGATATGTGAAAACTAGTAAGTAAATGTTTTATACCCCTTTGAAATTTATAATCAATCATTTTAATCCTTTCTAAACATTGTACTATATATTTAAAGTTGTTATTGATTGACCAAATTAGTTTCAAATGTTGTTCAAACTATAGGTGCTTAAGGACCAGTGACAAATCCTGTTAGACAGACTACGAAACTTTCCATTTTGGTTATTGCTTTTGTTTCATAATCCTTTGTTTTAGTTTTGAAAATGGTTTTGTAATTGGTTCTATAATACAGGTTCCAAAAAATATGGTTATATAATCTTGTAGTTGGTTCTAAAAGTATGGTTATGTAATAGAGGTGAAAACGACAGTACTGGAAAAAAAACCTCCCCCGAGGTAATAACATTGAGATATTACCTCAACGTTAAATAAAAACGAGGTAAAAAAAATTGGGTGCGCCATCCTGTTCTAAAAAAGCTGAAAATGTTGATGCTGGAGATCGAACTCACGACCTTTTAATTTCTAACCTCGGCTTTAGATTGACCGAAGTGGCAAGTAATTGCCTTTCATGTCGTTGTCCATTACCTCCCCTGTGTAGCCGAGGTAAAATGCAATTCGCGATCGTCGTTAGATGCGTTATTTGTAGTAGTGTATGCCTCTAGTATTAAAACCACCAAACTACTACTGTTGTAGCACCACTAACCCTAATTTCTTTACTTCAAAAGGAAGATTATCATGCTAGCTTTCCAATGTAACTGACAACATCTCAAACCGACTTACGAAACTCAAGTTATGTCTGAAATAAGGTGGTATACCCCCTTCTATAGATACCTGTGATTTTCTGTGTTTTTCTCCCAATTGAACATATTTTTCGATTTTTCCAAAAGTCCAATTTTCAAAAAAATATAAGTTTTTTGACAGTTTGAGGTTTTCGGCAAAAAGTAATTTTCTTGTAAAAGAGCTTAAAAATTAAGTTGTGTAATTTTTGGAAAATTTTAGAAAAATGGTATGGGAACACAACTCAGACCCAAAAATCATATTATGGAGATCAAACCACCCTTACAAGGTTGTTCGAAACTCCGGGGGTAAGTTCCAACATAAAAGCAACAAAATCCACAAAACAGCCAAATAATCATCTAATATATCATATCACAAGCTCATTACCTCCAACAATGAGGTATCAAGCCCTAAGGGGATTTATCCCAAATCCCCCAATTGGGCCTACGATCGTACATAGAACACAACACTCCAACACAAAATAATTCACATACAAGTAAAATTAAGAAAAACTCATAACATCCCTTAAGGGCGCTGATAGGAGGGTAAGGAAACATCACTATCATGCAAGCCAAAAATCACCTAAAGGTAGCCAATTCCCTCTCCCTTACCTTATAATTGCATTAAGGATGGTGAACCCAGAAGCTTTTGAGTTCCTCTTCACATACTCCACCCTCATTTCCAAATTGCCTTTAATCTCTCTGCCTCTTTTCCACTTATAGAATATTTTATAAAAACCTAGATATCTCCACATTTTAGAATATATATGGGTATTATTTCTCAAATTTACACTTTTTCCCACTTACCCTTCCATTCTTTTTTCTCACCTCAAATTCTCCTCTAATCACACCAAATACCTAAGTCTCCTATTTAATTAATTAAAATATTATTGAAATTAAATAAATATTTAACTCAATAATTATTTAATTAGGAAAATATATACATTTTACTATTTTATCTTGTCATCAAATAATTAATTATTTATAATTATCTTCAATAATCCCAATAATAATATTTATCTAATCTCTAATCTCATAACTTTGGTAATTAGTAAATTACATAAATACCCATATGCGCCAAAAACAACAAAATTCAATATAATAAATAAATCACCTGAATAAATAAATAAAATATTCTAATTATAAGTTGGGGTGTTACAACTCTCCCCACTTAAAAGAATTTTCGCCCTCGAAAATTACCTAGCGAAAACAAATCTGGATAAGACTCCTTCATCCAACTCTCCATCTTTTGCAATGAAAAACTGATGTTAATCGAAATGAAATGCTCCGATTTAGTCAGTCTATCCACAATCATCCAAATCACATCAAATCCTCTAGGAGTATTCGGAAACCCAGACACAAAATCCATCAATATACTATCCCACTTCCAATTCGAAAATATCCAATGGTTGCATCAGTCCAGACGGTTTGTGATGCTTAATCTTCAACTATTGGCAAGTCAAACATGAATAAAAAATTGTGCAATGTCTCTCTTCATTTCTTGAGGTTTTGGTACATTTTGGTAACTCCAGGATGAATACCCAAACCGCTTCGGTGACTCTCTTCCAAAATAGACTTCTTAAATTCCCGCACATCAGGTACACAAACTTTATCCCGAAACTTTAGAATTCCATCTTTATCGACTCTAAAATCTTTGTCTTCATTAACTGGTGACATAAGATCAACCAAGGCTACATCCAACTTTTGACTCTCTCTGATCTCACCAAGAAATCCACTAGTCATCTTCAACATACCTAACTTCACACTATCCGTAGTCACCTCACACACCAAACTCAAGTCTCTAAATTTCTCAATCAAGTTCGATTGTTTAACCAACAACGTCACCATGTGCAAGGACTTCCGACTTAAAGCATCTGCCACACGTTGGCTTTACCAGGATGGTATTTCAAACCAAAGTCGGAATCCTTCAAAAATTCTAACCATCTTTTCTACCTCATTTTCAGATTCTTCTAATAAAATAAATACTTCAAACTCTTGTGGTTGTTGAATACCTCAAATCTAGAACCATACAAGTAAATTCTCCACAATTTTATCACAAACACTATAGCTGCCAACTATAAATCATGATAGGGTAGCTCCTCTCATGAACCTTCAGTTGTTGCAAAGCATAAGCCGTAACCTTCCCATTCTACATAAGCACACCACCCAATCATATCTTAGATGCATCACATTATACAATAAAAGGTTCCTTCGGATCTATAACTAGCAACACTGGAACTATTGTCAACTTCTTCTTCAATTCTCAGAAATTCTCCTCACATATCATGTCCCACACAAAAGCTTGACACTTTCGAGTAAACTGAGTCAAAGGTAGGGTTAACTTGGAAAAAACTTCGATAAATCTTCTATACTAACCAACCGACCCTAAGAAACTTATGATCTCTGTAACTGACTTTGAAGCCTCTCACTATGAGTCCACTACTATACTGCCACTAGAAATCACATGATCGAGATAACTCACTTCTCACAACCAAAAGTCGTATTTCGATAACTTGGCATACAACTTCTTCTCCTGCAACACCTGTAGTATAGTACAAAGATGTTTAGCATGATCTTTATTTGCTTTAGAATACATAATAATGTCGCTAATAAACACCACTATGAACTGATCTAAATAGGGGTGAAAGATCCTATTCATGTACTCTTTAAACACACCAGGAGTATTAGACACATCGACCGACATCATTGAGTATTCATAGTGATTGTATCATGTCCTAAATGTAGTCTTAAAATATCTTCATCCTTCAGTCTAATCTGATGATAGCCCGACCTCAAGTCAATCTTATTAAAAACACAGGTACCCACTAATTGATCCATAAGGTCGTTAATCCTTGAAAGAGGATACTTATTCTTGATGGTAACCTTATTCAGCTGACAGTAATCAACACACAATCTCATATTGTCGTCCTTCTTCTTCACTAACAATACAGGAGATCCCTAATGTGATACACTTGGTCTGAAAAATATCTTATGAAGTAGATCTTCAAACTGACTCTTCAGCTCTCTCAACTCTCCTGGAGACATTCTATTAGGTTCCATCGACACAGGTCTAGTACCGGGTACTAAATATACGGCGAACTCAACTCTCACTGGGGGTAAATCAGTAATATCATCAGGGAACACATTTGGGAATTCACATACTATAGGCCGATCTTCCAAAGTCATTTTACCCTCAATATTCAAGGAATCAAACATCGCAAACACCTGACCTTCATCTTTCATGAATTCTTCAACATGTCTCGCAGAATTAAAGTGCAGACTTTCCTCTCATACAAACTCAGAAAACAACACTATTTTGTTATAGCAGTTGATATACATACGGTTGAACTCTAGCTAATCAATACTCAAGGTAACATCAAGTTGACTCAATGGTAAGCAAACTATGTTGATCCCGATTCCATTTCTAGAGGCAAGTCACAAATATCTTCAGGGAGACGCCAAGGAATTCACACACCACCGACATATCACTAGTCACCACATTGCTCCCCACTCTCAGAGAAACAAAAATCACAGGTACCTGATCTTTTTCCCTCAAAGATATCTCAACTTGACCGGCAGGAACGGATCTCAAATCCATACTCTCTTCGGGCTCGGAAACAAAATAACTTCATCCAAAAACTTACAATCCTGCAATTAGCGGCACGCTGAACTAATCCTCCACACCAAAAGAATATCACAAAAGTAGAATCTTCTACCCCATTTGTTTCAATCTTGCTCCTGCTGGCAACCAATAAGAAAACAACGAGCAGGAATAGTGTTTTCAGACACATGTCGCGTACTAGGAAACAAATAAAATCACAAAAACTTGGTCGTACGGACCGACCTGATCTGAACCACTATGTAACACCCTAATCCCCGACTCGAAATTTAAATAAAATAGTTTAAATAAAATCAAATATTAGAGTGTCACTAAAACATAATACTTAAATAAAACAAAATAGTCATGTAAATACGCATCCAAAATTAAACAAAGTCCAACATAAAGTCTCAACAACAAATCCAACAAAAAAACAAAACATAACACAATGACAAAAGTCATCTCTTCTCCAGTTCTACATATCAGAGTGACTCCTCTAAGACCTAATGATAAAATCTAAAGGGGGCATAGACGACATCCCCTACTCAGCAGCTATTCATGTACCTGATTGTCTGTACTTCCAAGGAGCATTGGCACCACAACAACAAAAAGGGGTGAGTATACATCTAACAATTATTAATGGTGAATAACAACAAGACATGATAGTAATCACGAATATAACATTATTCTCAATCACACTCAAAACACAATCAAACATATCATAATGCAGATGCAATGCAATACCGTCATCTCCGTCTCAAATGCATGTGGTACCAAAATCACTTGGATCAGAGGTATGTTACTGATATTACCATGTCTTTGGTTCCTCACCTGAACCGACGATCCCCACCAAATGCATCTGAGACCCGCTTATGGTCACTCAACTAGACCAACGATTCCACCAAATAGATCTGAGGCCACCTAATAGACGGAAGTCCCACCAAACTCCAAAATACATGAATGCATGATTACAAACAACACAAACATGCAAAATCATCATCATCTCAAAATCAAAACAAAACACAAGCCTCTAACATTCTAAAAAAGGTTACACTCTTGAACCTGTAATTCGCCAATCATAGATCATCACTGTAATCCCTCTGGATTACAATACTCAAATCGCCAATCAAGGTCGTCACTATAATCCCTATGGATTACTATACTCAAAAATATGTTTATTTAAAATCATTTTAATTATTTTATATCAAAAGGTAAAGTTTTGTTATTACCAATTATCATCAACTCATCAAATTTCTCAAATAAACTCAAAAAGTCTCAAAGACTCATAATTTTCTCAAAAACTCATATTTTCTCAAAACTCATTTTTTTCTTCAAAAAATCATTATTATTATTGTTGTTGTTGCTGCTGCTATTATTATGGTAATGGCAAGAAATTTCCTTAATTTACTCAAAAAAAAGTGACCCTAAGGTGACCAAAAGGACTCTAATGTCACAAGATGCTTCAAAATATCACTGAAGGGCTTCCGAACTCCAAAAACTCCAAAAAAAATACTTAAAATAACCTTCTAATACCCCAAGGGTACTCTAAAGTTCCTAATTACTCTAAGGGTAATATTCACGAGTGATAACTCTACTAAGGACATAGCAGGCGAGTTTCCTCAAAATTACTCAAAAGGTAACCTTATAATTTTAACAATGCTCCAATCTTAGCTCAAATGCATCCTATATTCTGATCTTCAACTCTAAAATGCTCAAAAGTAACTCTGAAAACTTTATAATAACTATAACCAAATAAAATAGGACCCTTAAACTCATAAAAAAAGGTAACGCGATGTCACCACACTCAAAATTGCTCAAAACTCTGGACCTAACTCTAAAATTGTCTCACTACAAAATAACACCAAATATTAGAAACTTATGATAAAATTTTGAAACTCTCCAGTTTGAAAGCTCTTTAAACCCTCTTTCCAACTCACTTAACCGTACCTCAAGTGGAGTTAAGAAATTCCAGTTCTATTCATTTTAGTTCAGCCCTATCGCGACAGTTCCTACATGAACTCTAAAACAAAATGTATGACTTTAAAATAGCATGAAAAATTATATACTCATGATAAAATTATAAAAGTTTCCAGTTCGAAAGATCATTAATCCCTATTTCTAATTCATCTGATGGCATCCTAAACGGACTTACGAAACTCAAGTTACGCGTGAAACATGACGATCAATGCAAGTTTGAAATTGGCTATGTCTCTAGTATAAAAACCAGCAAACTGCTACTATTGTAGCGCCCCTAAACCCAATTTCTCTACTTTAAAAGTAATATTATCGCGTTATCTTTCCAATGTAACGGACTATGTCTCAAACCAACTTACGAAACTCAAGTTATGTCTGAAATAAGACGGTCAACCCCCTTCTATGGATACCTGCGATTTTATTTATTTTTCTCCCTATTGAACCTATTTTCGATTTTTTTCGAAAGTCTCATTTTAAAAAAAAATGATTTTTTTACAATTTGAGGTTTTCGCCAAAAAGTGATTTTCTTGTAAAAGAGCTTTGTTGTGGTGAAAATCGGATAACAAGCTATTAATTAACTTGCATCATTTTCTTTTACAACCGACTTTGATTTATCCAAAGGAAAGGTTCAAGATCGTTAGAAAAACCTAAAGGGGGGAGATCTAAGGTTCAGGGGTTGGTTACGCCTAGGGAAGGTATTAGCACCCTAAACGTCTGTAGTACTCTACGGGAACCTCTTGTTTTACTTGTTATATCTCACTTGCTTGCTAAGGGTTCTATGCTAAAGGTTGAAACCCTAGGGGTTAGTATCTAAGTATACTCGACAAGGCATCGCACCCTGCGCCTACGTATCCTCGGGAGTAGAATCAGAGTATGCGTAGTTCTACTTCTACTGAACTGTTGACTATGGTCAATATTCAGAGGAGAAATGAGTACAAGCTCATTGTAGAGTTTAAGAACTCTCTAAATCTAGTTGTAATGGACCTATGTTATGTTTTAGTCAGTGGGAAAAGTGATGATTCATTATGATGAATATCACTAAGAGTTTAAGAACTCCTTCCTAAAGCTAGTTGTGATCTCTATGGCTCTGATGAGGCCAAGAAATAAAGTTTTCTCCTGAGAGGTTACTTAGGTTAAGGTGGGATGTCAATGACTTATGAGTCAACATTAATTCACCTTCCTTTGGAATGGGGGGAAGATAACAGTTATAAAATCCTAAAAGATAACAAGTTAATAATTCGAGTAGGATGATGCAAGAGACATGAATAACATATGAGATGCAATAAAGATAGGAACAATCTCGTCTTAATCATGACTTAATCGAGAAATCGATAATCTTGATTCTTGACTTTCATCGACTAAATAGTAAAGAAACTGAAATAAAAAGAAAGTGGTCTCATGTTGATCAAAGTTTTGTCAACTCAATGAAATCAACCAAACCATGAGGTTTGTTATGTCATCGACCAAAATAAATAAAGTGGAATCGAAATGAAAAAAACGGTCTCGTCTAAATCAAGATTTAATCGAGAAATCGATAATCTTATATTTTTGACTTTCATTGACCAGCAAAAATAAATATGAAGTGGCCTCACATTTATCAAGACTTTATTGACTTGAACTGATCAAAGTCAAGATTTATGTAATGTCATCGGCCTAACTAAAGATTATGAAATAAACATAAGGTTGATCTCATCTTAATCAAGATTTAAATCAGTAAATCGATAATCTTGACATTTGACTTTCATCGACCAAAATAGAATCGGAATAAAAATCAAATTGGTCTCATTTAAATCAAGATTTAATCGACAAGTCGATAATCTTAAATTTTTAACTTTCATCGACCAAAATAAAATCGGAATAAAAAATAAGTTGGTCTCGTTTAAATCAAGATTTAATTGACAAATCGATAATCTTAGATTTTTAACTTTCATCGACCAAAAATAAAATCGGAATAAAAAACAAGTTGGTCACGTTTAAATCAAGATTTAATCGACAAATCGATAATCTTAGATTTTTAACTTTCATCGACCAAAATAAAGAAAAAAGAAAGTGGCCTCCTACAAATCTAGATTTTTTAGTGATTTGAATAAAATTAACCAATCAAGATTTTTATATATATCATCGGCCCACAAATATGAAAAACTCAACATCAAAAATAAGCACTAACCATTTAAAGTTCAGAAACTAAAATATTCAAAAAGATTTTTTTAAGCAAATTAAATAAAAACATAAAAAGGAGGGGTTTGAAATGAATAAAGGGTGTGAGGCGCTGAAAATGGGGTGTGCTCCAGAAATCAAACGGGCTGGAACCAAGCCCATTATCCTATTTCTATCATTGAAACACGGTTAACCTTTAACAATAATGGGGTAATGAGAAACCCAAAGGAATCAAAGCCCAAAACCAAAACACCTGCTCCAAGAATAAAATCATCAGCTTATCCTCATTAAAAAAAAATTAATGGCCATTGAAACACATGAAACAGCAACGAAACTCCCCGGTTATTTGCAAAACGAAACGACAAAACAAGGTGACAAAAAGCAAAAGGAATCCCCAAAGGGTCAAGCGGTCAACACCAAGAGCAACATCAGGAAAAACACGATGAATTTATCCCCAACCTCTCAACGATCGTTCTCGCGACCCAGTCTCGTTTTCGAAATCAAATAGGGTTTGATTTGTTTCGTCTCTGTTCCCGTTCGTCCGTGTTTTCGCGTTCGATTCAAGGTTTGTAGTACGATTTGTGTTTGGATTTCAAATTCTCTTCATCTCAATTTCTCTCTGTTTTCGTGATGGTTAAGTGTTTGTGGGTTTGATTTAGTGAAAAAGGGTTCGATTCGGAGTGTTTACTGATAAGTTTCTGGGTTGCGTCGAAGGATTTGGAGGATGGTGATGGTTCGTTTATGGTTAACGTCTGGAAAATGGAAGAGAAAATCTGGTGGTGGTGGGTTATTGAAGATGATGAAGAAGTGCGGAGTCCGTGAAAGAGAAGGCTGAAGGCGAAGTGGTCAGTTCAGAATGTGGCTTTTGTGAGTTCGTGGGGGATCGAAGAAGAAGAACATCGGAGTTGAAGGATTTAAGTTTTTGTGTTTTGTTTTTTTTTTGTTCTGTGGTTCCCCCCGTCCCTTTTTCGTTTCTCCTCCTTGTTTATACTCTAAGGTGATGCTTGGTTGAAAGAGAGACTATGATGTTGGTGTTTTCCAAATATCCGCACGTTATTGAAGGTGGTTTTTGTTGGGTCTTTGGCTGCTGTTCGAGGTTGAAAAGTGAAGAAGATAGTTTTTTAGTATTGAGGTTAATGAGAAGGTTGAAGAGATTGAAGGAAAAGGTTGGTTTTGGGTATGGTTAATGAAGGATATCAGAGTCTATAGTTGTTGTGAGGTTTATTGTTGATGGAAGTTTTCAAAGTGTGGGATTGGGAAGAATGAGGATATGTCGTGGTTGATTTGTTGAAAAAAAAACGGTTATGAAGAAGGTGATGAGCGAGTCGGAGAGTTGGAAAAGGTGGGCGTGAGGCCAGGTTGTTGGTTTGGTTGTGGCGCTTTGCATGGGAAGGAGTTTTGTTGAAAAGGAAAGGGGATCTCGTTTTGATACTTGGTGCTTCAGAGAACAAGGTATGTTGTTTTTTCGGCCGTTGGAATTTCCTCCCCCCCCCCCCCCCTTTTTGAACGCCTCTTGTTCGTCTATATATTCTCTTCACAACAGAACTTGCTTCTTGAATTTTCAATTTGAATTTTGACTGTTGTTGAGACGTCGTTTTCAGACTTGCAGGTTAACGTTGTGAGCAGGCTTCGTACAGTTGAGCAGAGCATAGCAGCATGTGTAGTTGCTGTTGCTTTAAAATTGTCTTGATTCTGCTGTGCTGGTTCGTACGGTTGACTAGGGTGACCACAATTTCTCACAACAATGTAATTTTGTTTTGATTTACATAATGGGCTTGTAAAAACGGTGAAATGGGCTTATGGTTTGTAACATGCTGATGAAGGATCCTTCATTTATTATTTTTGTAAATTTCCTTCATGTAATGAGTCTTGAAAATAGGACTTTGGTGTTGTGATAACCCTTCCTACTTTTCCTTGAAAATTTGTAACTTGACATGGAATTGAATTTGGACACGGACTTTAATCTTGAAAAGGGATAATTGAAATGAACTTGAATTAAAATCTTTAAATTAATTAGAATTGAAACTTGAACTTGGAACACTTGAATTTGAAATTGGATTTTGAAGTTGATCTTGAGATTGGAAATTGATATTTGGATGGCTTTGAACTAAAATTGAAAAATGGTTTATGGTTAAAGATAAATGGATAATTGATGTGAAAATGGATAATGCTTCTTTTTTAATAATATGATTAATAAAAATAATAATAAACTAATTAATATTCTAAATTAAAATTAGTTAGAAAAATAAACTAAATGAATAATTAATCTAATTATTTAAACTAATTATTAAAATTAAATTAAAATTAATTTAAATTAATAAAAATAAAACAACTTAAATATAAATGAAATAAAAAATAGGCCACATTGAATATAAATTAAAATAAAGACAGATAAAGATATTAAAATAAATATAACATCAACTAGCAGAAAAATAAGGGTAAAATTTAGGGTACAACAAGCTTAAAAATTAAGTTCTGTAATATTTGGGAAATTTTAGAAAAATGGTATAGGAACACAACTCAGATCCAAAAATCACATTATGGAGAATCAAACCACCCTTACAAGATCGTTCGAAACTCCGAGGGTAAGTTCTAACACAAAAGCAACAAAATCCATAGGACATCCAAATAATCATCTAATATATCATATCACAAGCTCATTACCACCAACAATAAGGTATCGAGCCATGAGGGAATTTATCCCAAATCCCCCAATTGGGCCTAAGATCGTACACAGAACATAACACTCCAACACAAAATAATTCAACATGCCAGAATACACCGTAGCTCATCAAGATACAAGTAAAATTAAGGGAAACTCATAACATCCCTTAAGGGAGCTGATAGGAGGGTAAGGAACCCTCACTATCTTGTAAGCCAAAAATCACCTAAAGATAAACAATTCCCTCCCCCTTACCTTATAATTGCATTAAATATGGTGAACCCAATAGCTTTTGAGTTCCTCTTCACATACCCCACCCTCGTTCCCAAATTGCCTCTAATTTCTCTGCCTCTTTTCCACGTATAGAATATTTTCTAAAAACCTAGATCTCTCCATATTTTAGAATATATATGGGTATTATTTCCCAAATTTACACTTTTTACCCACTTACCCTTCCCTTCTCTTTTCTCGCCTCAAATTCTCTTATAATCACACCAAAGACCCGATCCTCCTATTTAATTAATAGCAAAATACTCTTTTTGATTCTTTAACTTTATTTTAGGGTTCATTTTGGTCCCTCAATTTTTAAACGGTCCATTTTGCTAAACAACATAGTTTACCACTAGACCATTTCACCTTTTGATAATTTAATTTTCAAATGAAATATATATTTTTATACTCTAATTTTGATTTTTTTTTCTCTTATGCAACATGCAGGATATCAAAATCTCCATTTTAAATTGGACCAATCCTTTTGATAAACGAACCCTTCACCGTTAGGTTTTAGAATTTAAAGTTATATATATATATATATATATATATATATATATATATATATATATATATATATATATATATATATATATATATATATCATAATCATAAAATTGACAAGTTTGGTTTATCATTTTGTTCACCGACAGATTGATAATGGTCACTGACAGTTTATCCTTTTATTTCCATTTTCTATTTTAATGGAATTTTTAGTTTTCGGATTCACATTATTGCCTTTGCTTAATGTTGATTGCTCAGTGTAGTTCAATGGTGTTGTGTTTGGACTTTATCTATTGTTATAAGCAAATGAATAAGTAAATATAATCAGAATTATATATGGAATTTGCCTTTAGACCAATTCAGGTTCAGGCATAATAATTTATTTATTTATTTTGGTTTTATTAAGCATATTGGTCTTGAACTACAATTTATTTATTTTGCTTTTGAACTACAATTAGTCTTTCAATTTATTTCTATATGGATATATACATACATACCCTCAATTCACTTCACTCTGTAGCTGGTTTTAATTTTGCAAAATAGTTAAGTCGTACGAAAACTAAAAATCATGCTGGGTGGTGTGGGAGTTAGGACATAAGAAGAAGCATAGCTTCACAAAAACGCAATCGAGGGTGGACATAAAAAACAACCTGTGCAAATTAATAGTGTAATAATCAACGACACAAGTGGTCTTGTGTCGGAGCTTGGTCGAAGACTCGTCGAAATCTGTATTTTCCACCGGAATTTTCATTGTGTTTTGAGCTTCATTAGTTAGAACTTCAAGCTCGCGCAATTTCTATGGTTTTTTGATACGGTCTTGTTTCTGCATCCACACAGAATCTTATCACATGCGTACATGCCTGAATTTCTCACCATTGTGATTTAATTTAGCTTTTAAGGTTTTATTGTTCTTCACAGATTGATAAAATTGTTGTTGTTGTTCTTGGTTGATTAGTGAATATGCTGAATATTCATGAACATGAGAGAATGAGGGAACAGAGAGCAAAATAATGGGTTTGAAGTAGAAGCAATGTATAATCACACAGTGTTTTGCAGAAGAAGAACAACAGTGAAAAATGAAGAAAAAGATGAAAGTGAACATGACTAATTTTTTTTTCTTCTGAAATTTGTTGTTTTTTTAATTTTATATAAATATTATTAATTATGTGGCATATAAAAAGGCATCTACCTTGACAAAATAAAAGTACACGTGTCCTTTTAGATTCCACATAGATTATTTCGTTGATTTTGGCTAACAGAATAAACGGAAAGGACTAACGTGACACTATTTAAATAATTAAATGATCAATTTGAAATATTTTAAAATTAAGGGACCAAAATGGACCCCGATGTAGAGTTACCAAAAAGAGTATTTTGCCTTAATTAATTAAACTATTATTGAAGTTAAATAAATATTTAATTCAATAATTATTTAATTAGGAAAATATATATATTCTACTATTTTATTTTGTCACAAAATAATTAATTATTTTTAATTATCTTCAATAATCCCAATAATAATATTTAGGCTTAATACCCTTTTCGGTCATGTATCTTAACCTCGGAGTTCATTTTGGTTCCTTAACTTTAAAAATGTTCATATTTGTCCCTTAACTCTTTAAAACGTTCCATATTAGTCTTTTTGTGTTAATAGCGACGGAAAAATTCAAAAATCAGTCGCTATATTTGTCGCTAATTAGACAAAAGGGACTAATATGGAATGTTTTGAAGAGTAAAGAGACCAATATGTACCTTTTTAAAGTTAATGGATCAAAATGAACCCCGGGGTTAAGATACGAGACCAAAAAGGGTATTAAGCCTAATATTTATCTAATCTCCAATATCATAACCTCGGTAATTAGTAAATTACCAAAATACCTGTTCTGGACTGGGCCAGGGCATGCTCATCATTCGAGCAGGCCCAACCCACAAGGCCAGGGACGGCCCAATAAGGGCTCCTAACAAGGTCACTGCCGAGCACAGGCTCACCTCCACAGGTCGGGCATACGCCTAACCTCGGATGTGTACGGCACCCTCGGTTGGTCGTCGGGTGCAGGTCCTAAGCTCCCGGGATCGCCTCTCCTTGACGCCCATGTGCTCCTCCCCGGGAGGAGCCATCTTCGCCCGCAAGTCAGTCCTCCCCGCGAGGACACGTCTCTCCCCGACATACAAGACTCCTCCCCGCGAGGACACGTTCTCATGTAACCACCCACTCCCGATGGAATCAGTCTGCCCTAATTCCGGAGATCTAGGAATGGTTACCCCAGGGCGAAGACCACGTGCTGGTCTTCACTACGCCACGTAAGCCCTGGCAGTTACTTGGATTGGGCCTAGCAATCCAGCCCAATGCAAGTAACCGTTGGCCCCGCGCTAGGGGCTCTCTATAAATACCCTCTCAAGTAGGTCAGGTTAAGTTCACTTTCACTCTCATCTCTATACTTGTTATTCTCTGACAGTCACCTTACTTGAGCGTCGGAGTACCTTACAGGTACACTCTCCGCCGTCTTTCAACCGCACCGGAGCTGAAGCCCAGACGACGTTGTTGGCCACAGAAACTGTCTGATCCAGGTACGATCAATACCCATATGCTCTAATAACAACAAAATTCAATATAATAAATAGATCACCCAAATAAATAAATAAAATATTCTAATTATAAGTTGGGGTGTTACATTATGCAGGGAGAGTTTGAGATGCGCCTTATGAGGGAGTTGAATTACTTCATTGGTCTTCAAATCAAACAACTCAATGAAGGCACATTTGTGTGTCAAACCAAATATTGTAAAGACTTGCTAAAGAGGTTTGGCATGGAAGATGCAAAATCCATTGATATCCCTATGGCTATAAATGGTAACATGGAAAGGAATGAGAATGGTAAAGATGTAGATGTGAAGAAATATAGAGGTATGATTGGTTCTCTTCTATATCTTATTGTATCCATGCCGGACATTATGTTTAGCATATGTATGTGCGCCTGTTATCAATCAACTTCCAAAGAATCTCATTTAAAAGCCGTAAAACATATTCTTAGGTATCTTCATGGTACTTCTAGCTACGGGCTTTGATATTCTAAGGGAAGCGATTATAATTTGGTTG
The DNA here is from genome assembly GCA_022829125.1 of Lathyrus tuberosus. NCBI lineage: Eukaryota > Viridiplantae > Streptophyta > Magnoliopsida > Fabales > Fabaceae > Lathyrus > Lathyrus tuberosus. The sequence goes on from JALAZF010000002.1 coordinate 40,884,113, forward strand.
GTTACACCGATTCTAATTTTTCCGGTTGCAAATTAGATAGGAAGTGTACTAGTGGAACTTGCCACATGTTTTCAAATGTCTTAGTAAGTTGGCACATCAAGAAACAAGTTTTCGTTGTTTTGTCAAATGCCTAGGCGGAGTACGTTGTGGCTGGTAGTTGTTGTGCTCAAGTTTTGTGGCTTAAACAACAACTACTTGACTTTGATATAAAACTCCAACATATTCCTATTATGTGCAACAACACTAGTGCTGTTAATCTAACAAAAAATCTGGTGTTACATTCTCGCACTAAGCATATTGAGATTCATCACCACTTCCTACGTAATCATGTTTAAAAAAAGGGGATGTCGTATTTGAGCATGTTGATAGTAAAAATTAACTTGCGCATACTTTTACAAAACCTCTTGCGACCGAGCCATGTTTCAACATTCGAAGAGAATTGGGGATACTTTATATCTCAAATCCTGTCTAGCATATGATTTGTTGCATGCATTTTATTTAATTTTGCTCTAACTTTCCTTGGAAGTTCTATTACTTAAGAGTGTGTCCTTCATAAACTCATAAGAGAGGTAATATTGTTCCATTTTTTTGTAAGCTTTTGTTGTTGCATGTTACTTGTGTTCCAGATGATTGATATTCTTGATGTATGAAATAGTTCTTAAATATTCACTTCCAAAAATTTCTATTGATATATGTCAATTATATGTTTATAGTGATTTTGTGCTATTCCATCTTTATGCTTGAAATATACTCTTAGTTCACTTGTCTTGTGATGTATTCTTGCATTAAATATGGTTGAACATGTTATGATGTTAGTAAAATTCTTGTTGTGTGTCATTGTTATGATAACATCTCTGTTTTTGGTTTGAGTGGTGATGAATAGAATATCACCTTGCTAGAGCACACGCGTGTGTAGCTTTTCGGGAGCACCAAAGGCATATGTCACGTAATCGTGTTGAATTTTTTAGCAAACTCAAGAGTTTTTTATTACATTGTATCCTTCATGTTTCATGTTTGTGTTATTTTATTTGGCATAGAGTGTAACAATTATGTTCTATTTTTGCTTAATATGCTTGTATTTATGTTTAGGCATTCTTGTTCAATATGTATATCATTCTATGTGAGTGCTATCATGTTGATGTTCTTATCTTTGCAAATTGCCTTTGTATGGTATATTAGTTTATATGTAATATAAGATACTTCTCATGGTTTGCTTTGCCTCTTTTGATGTTGTCAAAGGGGGAGCAGTATACATGAAGTTGGATGCATATATTCAGGGGGAGTCTTCATAGACACAAAACGTCGCAAAACTGATCGTCTCAAGTTTTGCCATCATAAAAAAGGGGGAGTGTGTGAGTGCAACTTTCCATTAGATGTATTTTGAATGATGTACAAACTTAGATAGGTTAGTGTTAATGTATACTGGACGGTAACCTTTGATTCTATATGTCCATCTTAGCATTATGAAGCATTAAAATGGTTTGGAAAAGGTTCATACATCATAAATGTATTAAAACAAAGTTTTTGTAAGAACTCTACTACATAGGTCAACACATACATGTTCAGGTCGACCTATATAAGCTTTTGCTTCAGCATAGGTCGACAAATAATTTTCTTAGGTCGACACCCATGTATCAATAATAAAGCCTGTAGCCACTGTCTATGTGCCGACCAACATTGGTTGATACAAGGTCGACACAAGACCTTTATAGGTCGACCTAATACCTTCACAGGTCGACACATTTGCTTTGATAGGTCGACCTATATCTTTCACAGGTTGACACATTCGATGCTTTCTTTAAAAAATTCATATTTTGCTCCACTCATTTGCATTTTTTTTACTTCCAAACTTGCATACTTATAAATACTTGATACATGCATCATATCTAGTAAGGTTCTAGAGTAAAACCTACATGAAACAAGAATTTCAAAGAATACTCATCATTTTCAACCTTTCTTATATACATACACACAATCAAACTACACATAATCATTTTTTGATTGGGTGACCATCTAGATTAGGGTTGATAATGTCCAATTAGGTTGTTGTACTAAGAATATTGGGTGTTTTAAATAAGAATTTAGGTTGATAAATGAGTTCTTTGAGTGTTTTAAATAAGAAAATCGAGCTAAGGTTTTCCTTCAAGATCGTTGAGGATTTGAAGGTTTTGAACAAGATTACGCAATTTGGATTCGATCGAGTGAAAGCTTTTGGACAAGGGGTGCCTTGCAAGAGAGTAGCGTGAGACGGTGGATCGTGTTGGTAAATCTTGGGTTTCAACAAGTGTGCGCTATGGATTAATTCGATTGTGTGAAAGCCTTGGGACAAGGAGGTTCCTTGCAAGGGAGTAGCAAGAATTGGTAAATTGAAGTGGCATTGTTGGTGACTTGATCAATATTTGATCAAGGATTTCGGAGGTGGTAGAATCAACAATAAACCATAGAGTTGGTAGGGTTAGAGTGCTTCATCTCTTGTTTATACACTTTTTGCAAAGTAAGGTTAATTGCAAGTATCTTAATTCGAATTCGAATTGAGGGAGAACTTACCCATAGTGAGGCTGATTGGGGAACAACCTCAATCATTTTGTTGTTAGAGAGAGAGAGATCATTTTGTTGTTATAACATTGCGTGTTTTTTTTCACAATTATGTTCATTTGTTGTGTTCCATTTGTTTTTTATTTTATTTTTAAATAGAGGACACTTGTCGTTGGTTGGTTGATATGTGTTTTTAATTTTTTTTAAATAGAAAAAAGAAAGGAGGATGTGTAAAGAGAGAGGGGTGTCGCCCCTTACTCTCTAGAATGTTTTTTTTTTACATTTTATTTATTTATTTATTTTATTATTTAGTAAATGTTCAATTAATAATGCACTCTAATTAACTCTTATGCATTTTTTAATTTTAAATTTGTTTATGTTAATTTTTATTATTATTATTAGATTTAATATCATTTTTTGTCCTGTATCTTAATCTTGAGATTCATTTTAGTCCCTTAACTTTAAAATGATTCATATTGGTTTCTTAACTCTTCAAAATGTTCCATATTAGTCCTTTTTATCTAATTAGCGACAAATTTAGCGACTGGTTTTTGAATTTTTCTGTCGCTAATAGGACAAAAAATGACTAATATGAAAAGTTTTGAAGAGTTAAGGGACCAATATGGACCATTTTTAAGTTAAGAGATCAAAATGAACCCAGAGGTTAAGATACATGACAAAAAAAATATTAAGCCATAATAATATTGTTAGTTTTGTCAATCTTTATGAAACGAAATGAAAGAACCATAACATATGTTAATATTTATGTATGATACATGTTTATTTAATACGAGAAACTAAAAGTGTCCAGCTTTAGAGGGATGCGTAACATACCAAACAACTTTTATACGAACAACTTGCTTCCACATATATTTCGAGTCATTGATGTCCTTGATTGAATCAACCGATCTTATCATTGTAAGTTTACCTTTAGGTAAGAATATGAACATGTATCAAAGAAAAAGAAAAAAATATTTGATTAGAGAAGCAGGAAAACCAACTACAACGTAAAACAATATAGAGTAGTAAAGGGAAAAAATACAAAACTGTAATGTTGTTTTGAAACCTACGTGAAATGAAAAGCAAAAACCTTAGAAGAAAATGGTAAAAAGGAAAGATGTAACCGTTAATATGTAAAACGAAGAGATTTTTGCATTATTTAAGTGTCAAAAGGTTTTTAAGTAACGAAAACAACCTTAAATTGTTCATAAACAAAAGATTGAAGCTTGATTGCAATGTGAACCACACATGCAAGATGAAATACAGTGAAAAAACAATTTGAAACATAACTTTGTTGGTGAAAAAATGATAAAAAAATTCCAAGTAACCAAAACAATCATAAATCGTTCATAAACGAAAGATTAAAGTTTGGTGGAATTGTGAAACACACATGCAAATGAAAATATAGTGAAAAAACGACCCGAGACATAATTTTGTTGCTGAAAAAATAATCACATACTTGTTAGTTACGAATAACCTAAAATCGTTTATAAATGAGACATTGGAGATTATTTGAAGTGAAAAATACACATGCAACAAAAATACACTAAAAAACGATTAAAAACATAACATTTTTGGTGAAAAATCATCAAAAAGTTGTTCGTGAAAAAACTACCTCAAATCGTTCATAAATGAAACATTGAAGCTTGATTCAAGTGCGAAATACACATACAATGGAAATACAGTGAAAAAACAATAAAAAACGTAAGATTGTTGGTGAAAAAATCATCAAAAACTTGTTTATTACCAAAAGAGCCTCAAATCATGCATAAACGAAACATTGAAGCTTGATTCAAATGTGAACACATGCAAAAGAAATACAGTTAAAAATATTAAAAACATAAGATTGTTGGTGAAAAAATCATCAAAAACTTGTTTGTTACCGAAAGAGCCTCAAATCATTCATAAACGAAACACTGAAATTTGATTCAAGTACGAAATACACATGCAAAAGAAATATAGTGAAAACCTGATTAAAAGCATAACATTACTGGTGAACAAATCATCGAAATAAAAAAAACTTGTTCATAAGAAAACGATGTAAGGAGAAGAGAACACAAGAAAAAGGAGAAGCATGAACAAACAAGAGAGGAGAATATTGAAGAGAAGAGAGATTATTGAAAACAGTGAGAAGAAAGAGTGAAGAGAAGAGAACGAAGTGATGAAAGAAAAAAATTGAAGAGAATGAAGTGGCATATGTGTAAAATTATTATTATAAAATGAGATTATTATTATTTTAATAATAAAATTGGTGATATTAATGTACAAAGACAACAAAGCTAAGATTTTGATTATAAATCAGAAGTAATAACATGATGATGGTCTGAGAATCGACACTACTACGGACAATGATAAAAATCCCAAAGCTAAAATCGAAAGATGGAAAGGTAAAAAAATTAGAATCCACACTGTTGCTAACTTTGCGATCATAAGTGAATGGAACCCCGAGTTGTGTTTCATAACGAACAAGGTAGGTTGGAAGTTGGGCATACTTGGAATCAACAAGACTACGAAAACCCAACTGAAGCAGAAGCTACATCGATTCTTAAAGTGCTTCAATATAGTAAAAGCTTGGAGGTCGGGGATGTTGAGATGCTCACTGACTGCAAAGAGGTGGCAGATAAAGTGAATAGACGGAGAATATGAAACGACGAAGAGTAAAGGATCAACCACATCTGTTTGGTTGGGTGTATCGCTTAAACCCTAGAGAGTTTTAAAAAAGCTAGTATCACTCACATTAGTAGATTTCAAAATGTATTGGCTCATTGAAAAATCCAAATTACCATAATGGAAAAAACTAAATTGTCGGATTACCATTATCTTTAGACTCTGGTAGGCCTTTTCTTATAAAAAAAGCTAAAATTTTGATTAGGTGTTAAAATTTAGAAAGGAATATATATATATATATATATATATATATATATATATATATATATATATGGAAATGCTAACATACACCCAAAATTAGTGAACCCCACACAAAAATACATTATATCTATTTTCTTTCTATTTTTTTTCTTCATCTTTTTAATGTGGGTCCTACCCAAAATTGATGGGTCCCACACAAAAATACACTAAGGTGTATGTTGCTAATGCACACCTACATGGGTGTGCATTAGCATAACCCACATATATATATATATATATATATATATATATATTTGTAAAGTTCTATTACTATTTTAAATAAATTGAATTTTTTTCTTAAAAAAATGCAAGATATTGCAAAAAAAAAAAAAAGTTACAATAAATAATATTTAAATGGTGACAAATTTTTGTAATGACTATTAAACATCTTAAATTATGTGCAATTAATTGAAAAGAGAATAAAAAATTACAATAAATAATATTTAAAAAAAAAGTTATAAATTCTAATCATAACAATATTACAAATTAATTAAAAATTTAAAATTAAATAGCGTGAATTATCACTAACCCTAAGTATTAAATATTATTTGCATCTCCTTAATTATTCAAAAGAACCCAAAACCTATGATTAATCGGAAAAAAAAAATCCTACCATTATATCGAAGTACTACTGAGGTATTATCTCAATACAATTGTTAAAATATAAAAATTATGTTCAAGTTGGTTGTATATCAAAAACTTGTATTTTGTAAATTTTAAATTTTGCATAAGATACTTGAAAATAGTGTTTAGTATTCAGGGTTAGTGATAAGTCTAGTAAATAAGGATAATTCATGCTATTTAATTTTAAAATTTTCAAATGTCCAATTAAGCGATGAAATTTTTTTATCCTATTCTTACATCAAAACATACACTAAAGTGTATCGGCATTTTCTTTGCTTTGCTCTTGTTCGTTTTGAATCTGGTGTTGTGGCTTTTAGATTTCCTTGCAGAATTATGGAATGGAGTGTGGTGAGAAGAAATAAAAAGAGGATTGAAAACTTAAGATTTTCAGTTTGGAAAGCGAGAAATGGTAAATCACTCGGTGATAACGAAGCCATTTCTTCTTTCTTCTTTACTGAATTCCCGGACAGTTACAATGCGAGTGAGATGGCGAAGGTATTCATGGAGCATGGTATGGTTTATGAGGTCTTCATTCCAGGCAAGAAAGACAGGAGGGGAAAACGCTACGGTTTTGTCAGATTTAGGCAGGTGGACGACGAGAAAAGATTGGCATTGATATTTGACGGGATTCAAATTAATGGGAGGAATCTTTATGTCAATATTCCCAAGTTTAACAGAAGGGTAGAATCAGAGACAAAAATTTCAAGAGAAAATCATAAACAATTGATTCATCCTATTGCTGGCATGAACAAAAATGGATGGAGAAGAGTGACGCAGGGAAGATCTTATGCGGAAGCTATGAGGGGAGACAAAGTTCAAAATACGTTAAATATTGCTTATAAAGACAGAGAGAAAGAGAGGAACATTGGGAGATCCTATCCGGACTGGAGAGGCTTATTATTCAGGATCAAGGACGAAGATATTTCTCGATTCGAGAAAGCTTATGTTGGAGAGGTGAAGAAATCTGGGAATTCATATAATGTGCAAGAGATTTTCCACAAGGAAGGTTTCTTCAACATCAAGGTTACGCCAATGGGAGCAAATATGTGTCTTCTGGAAGATTTGGAGGAGAATGTTGTGAAATCGTTGGTTGAGGAGGATGAAGCGTGGTTACAGAATTGGTTTAAGGACATTAGAGGCTGGACACCCGCGGAAGTAGATAAAGAGAGATTAACGTGGGTCAAATGCTTCGGTATTCCCTGTCATGCTTGGAGAAATGACTTTTTCAAATACATAACTAGCAGAGTTGGTGAATTCATTTGCTGTGATGAAGAAACAGACTCTCATTCTAAAATTGACGTCGCTAGGATCCTGGTTAAAACGAGATGCACTAGTAATCTGAACGAAATCATGGATATAGATGTTAATGGAGTCACGTTCGTCATCAAAATGGTGGAAGATAATCATGGCCCTAAACGGATAGTCACAAACATGACCAAGAGGAGGAACTTGGATTCAGACGAGTCCTTAGTGGAAGAAGCGGATGACGATACTGAAGAAGAAGATGATGAAGATAACAGAGGAGGTAGTCCTGCCATGGATGAGGATACGGAAGAAATTGAAAATTCCAGGATTAGGGACGATGAAGTGGAAGGAAAGGATCCTAGGCATCCTGAACCTAAGAATAGGGATAGTATTCAGGCTGCAGGCAAAGAGCAGAAAGGAGGCCTGACTTTTTATGAAGGCGTGGGGTTCAAGAGCAAAAAGGCCTCTCTTGGCGTGTTAGAGGTAGAAAGTCATAATTCCTTGTTAATTTCAAGGGAGGCGGCATTTAATGTGGGGGTGGCCCAAGACACTGTGAGGGAACGTGATACTGAATCGTTGGATGTGATGAGAGAGAACGCCAGTAAAGGCATCAGGTTCCTCGAGAATAAGTATACGGTAGGGTGCAATCCAGATATCAGTAGGCCCACGATTAAAGATTCAATAAATTTGATGTGTTTGGGCCCAATATCGCGGACTGGTTTGGACTTAGGAGAGAGGCCCAATGTCCACGCATTGGGGGCTCAGAAGGCTAATATGGTACCTATGCAAAAGGTGTTGAGGAAAAAGAAGTCTTTGAAGGAGGTTTACGAAAACATCCAGATACCGTTTGAACCTTCTTATTTTTCCACGCTCCTTCGTTCATCCTTCAATCTTAAAAACCATAAGGGTCAGAGTGAAGGATCTGGGGATACGAGGTCGTATTCATCTCAACGTGGGGATAGTGAGTCGCGATATTCGGGTGGATCCATCTTATGCTGCGAATCTATTTCGGATTTTGATGTTATCAATGGTAACAAGAGGGCCAAGAGGAGAACTGAAGACATTTCTAGCAAAGTCTGGGCAATTCTCAAGTCGACGGGTATTGAGGGAGAGGAAGACGATGAAGTGCTTGAAGGAATTCTGAGGAAAATGGAAAGTAGAGACACAACCAGAATGGAAAATGCGAAGGAGGTACCAATGGTAGTCTCATGAATTTAAAAACTTATAATGTCAGAGGGTGTAATTCTTCAATCAAAATAAGAAGAATTAAAGTGTTGATAGAGAAGAATATCATTGAGTTCTGCATGCTACATGAAACAAAATGCAAAAAGATGGAGGAGGATTTTGTGAAGAAACTATGGGGTAGGGAAGATTGCGAATGGTCATTTTCCAATTCTAAAGGAATGTTTGGAGGTATGTTATCTATTTGGAAAAGAAACTCTTTTAAAGCTGAATTTAGTTTTTCTGGAAATGGTTACTTGGGGGTTTATGGTAAATGGAGGGACAGGGATTTGTATATTGTAAATATATATTCTCCATGTACAATTGCCGAGAAAAGATTACGTTGGGGTAAGCTTCTCAGTCTAAAAGCTAGCTTGCCAAGGGGTGATTGGATTTTGGGTGGGGACTTTAATTCAATCAAAAGCAAGGAGGAGAGGAAAGGTAGGGGAAATTACAAGTTGAATGAGATGGAGGAATTTAGTGTGTTTATAGAAGAAATGGACTTAATAGATCTCCCTACAGTTGGGAATAGGTTCACATGGTTTAAGTCTAGTGGGTCCTGCAAAAGTAGATTGGACAGATTCCTAATCAGTGAGGAGTTATGTGATTTTTGGAATGTTGTAAATCAGAAGATAGGTACTAGAGACATATCGGATCATCGTCCGGTCTCTCTGGCTTTGAATGAAAGTAACTGGGGTCCTAAACCTTTCAAGTCTATTAATGCTTGGTTTGATCATCCTAACTTTCTGGATGTTGTCAGAGAAAGTTGGTGTGCTGTGGGGAATTCTGGAAGAAATGCAGGTGAGATATTGATTCAGAAATTAAGGCACCTTAGAAAGAAGCTTAGATGGTGAAACATACATGTTTTTGGGATTCGGGACTTAAAAATAGAATAGAAGGTGAAATGTATTAATGAGCTAGGGGAGGTAATGGCTGAGTCTGTAGGTGATATTTCAGAGGAAGTATTGAAATCAAGACAAATAACGATGGAAGATTTGTGGAATAAACTACACACCAAGGAAAGCATTCTTTATCAGAAATCGAGGTTGAAATGGTTTGAAGAAGGTGATCACAATACTAAATTCTTTCATTCGGTTATCAATGGAAGGAGAAGAGCTAATACCATATATGCCTTAAATACTGGTTTACAAGAGGAGGATAATGTAGAGAAGGTGAAACAGTTCCTACATGGATATTTTAAAGAAAAGTTCCAGGATACAGATTCTAACCACTTTGAGGCCGACTTAAGTGCTTTGAATAAACTGACTGAGGAGGACAACGTGAGATTAACTGAACCGTTCTCGAAGGAAGAAGTTTGGGAAACTATTAAATCATGTGAAGGAGATAGAAGCCCGGGGCCCGACGGATTCAATTTGAAATTTATAAAAAAGGCTTGGGAAATTGTTAGCCAGGATTTTCATAATTGCATCAATGAATTCTATGAGAATGGTACCCTCTCAAAATCATTTTGTTCGGCATTCTTTGTTCTGATACCTAAGGTTGACAATCCTCAAAAGGTGAAGGATTTTAGACCAATTGCTCTCATTGGTTGCCTACATAAAATACTGTCGAAGATCCTGGCTACTAGAATCAGAAGGGTCATTGGTAAATTAATTTCTCCCACACAAATAGCTTTTGTCCCGGGTAGACAACTCCTAGATGGTGTGCTGGTGGCAAATGAAGTATTGGATTTTGTCAAAAAGAAAAAGAAGAAAGGATACATGTTTAAGGTGGATTTTGCGCAAGCGTACGATTGCGTTAATTGGAGTTTTCTTTACAAGGTGTTGGCTGCTATGAATTTTTGTCCTAAATGGATTGATTGGGTCAGAGGCTTGGTAAGTAATAGCTATGGCTCAATTTTGATCAATGGTAGCTCCTCTAAGGATTTTAGGATACACAAGGGCCTGAAACAGGGGGATCCCTTATCCCCATTTTTATTTGTACTAATTTCTGAATGCCTGCCTTTGCTCATCAAGAAAGCAGAACTATGTGGTCAGTTTAAGGGTATTGAGATATTAGGGGAAACTGTTAACTCTATTCTCCAGTTTGCAGATGATACACTTATCATCTGTGATAATTCTTGGTCTAATATCTGGGGCATAAAGTCAGTTTTAAGAGGATTTGAGGCATTGTCTGGCTTGAGGATTAATTATAACAAAAGTAGTATCATGGGTTTTGGCATTGAGGAGAATAGTATTACAGCTGTTTCTAAGTTTTTGATTGTAAAGTTGGTAAATTTCCATTTAAGTTCGTTGGCCTTGAAGTTGGTGGAAGACACAAATCTAAAGACTTCTGGAAACCTGTCATTTCTTCCTTCATGAGTAGATTGGCAACATGGAGGGGAAAATTGATTTCAATTGGAGGTCAGGTAACTCTTATAAACTCGGTTTTAACTAATTTGCCAATTCATTATTTGGCTTTCTACTTAGCTCATGTGGGTGTGCTGAAGACTCTCAAGGCTTTACATAGGAGATTTTTGTGGTCTGGTGATGGAAACAATGAGATTATAGCCTGGGTAAGGTGGTCCTTAATTTGTAAACCAAAATCTCATGGGGGCCTTGGTGTCAAAGATATAGGCACTTTCAACAGAGCTCTGTTAGCTAAATGGCTATGGAGGATATCCTATGATCAAGATGCAATCTGGGGGAATATTATTAAGGCGAGGTATGATGGAAATTTTAATAGTCTGTTTCTGTTTCAATCTGTGCTTTCAAAATCGCTGAGATCGGCTTGGTGGAATGATTTGTGCAGTCTGGCCAGTTTTTCAAATAATGAAGGAATTTGGAGGAATTTGGTTTGGAAAATTGGGAATGGAAGCAAGACTTTGTTCTGGAACTCTAGATGGTTAGGAGGCAACGCTATTAAATATCAATATCCTTCGTTGTTCTTGGCTTCTCAAAATAAAGACATTCTGCTAAAGGATTGTGGCTACTGGGAGGGTAATGTATGGTCGTGGGACATTATTGGTAGGAATGTAGTCTTGCCTGATGCAGAGGAAGAGTTAATTCAAGATCTGCAACTCTTACTGCGTGAAATCAGCCTTAATAGTAGGGAAGACGATGTCGTTTTATGGCCAAGGAATGAGGATAATTCTTTTAGTGTTAAGGACTGTTACAATAAGTGGATTATTAGAAAGGAAGAGGTCCCTTTGGAGAATAACCTGGTGGAAGCTATTGGCTTCTTGTGGAGGATTAAGTTACCATTGAAAATACTGATTTTTGGATGAGGACTTTTGTTGAATCGCCTACCGACACCCAAGAACTTGATGAATAAAGGAATTATAACTAATCCACACCAATTCTCATGTGTGTTGTGCTTCAAGAAGGTCGAAGACATTTTTCACATTATCCTTGGTTGTGAAAAAACTAGGATTATGTGGAGGGCGTTGTGGCTTGGTGTAAAGTTGCCCAGAGGTAACAACTGTGTTAGACATGTTTTTAGAATGAGCTAAAACTAACGGCATAGGATCATCAATTTCATATTTCTGGTTGACTTCATGCTGGACTATTTGGAGGATAAGGAATGAAGTTATTTTCAAAGATGTTGTCGCCAATCCGATGGTTATGATGCAGGAAATCCAACAGGCCTCTTGGAATTGGAGATGGAGTAAGAAAAAGAAGTGCAGTTTGGGCAGTTTTTATGAGTGGCTGAAGCTACCCTTGGAAACCTGCTAAGGAACTCTTGTACTGAAATTAGGATGTTGCATTTACAACTAGTTGGTTTGTGCTGATATGAGTAATTTGCTTATATTATAACATGTTCTGGTTTCTGTTTTCTCTGGTTTATGTTATCATGTTTGGTCTAGAGTTTAAGCAGTTTTTTACCTGTCATTTGTATTGGGAATTTTGGCAATATAAATGATAATGATTATTCAAAAAAATACACTAAAGTGTATTTTACTGTTCACAAATACGATGAAATAGTGAAATATTATAATAAAAAAATATTTTTAAATATATATATATATATATATATATATATATATATATATATATATATATATATATATATATATATAAACAATTATTTTTTATTTTGGGTTAAGGACTACTGTAGAATTAATCAACTTCATAACTTGATTTACCAATATTTCATATTTTATTAACCAACTTTGTTTTACTATTAAAAATTATTTTTATATTTGAACGTTAATTAATCAAGTTCATAACTTTATTAATCAATTTTTTACGTTTTATTAATCTATTTTATTGTATTACTAAAAATTATTTTTAATATCTACACTTTTATTAACCAATTTCATTAATAAATTTTTTACATTTCATTAATCATCTTTGTCTTATTATAAAAAATTATATTCATATATGCACTGTTCACGGAGTATTATTCAAACAAATGAGATTGTTTATATGAAACTGTTCACTTCACGACAATGTTACGTATATATGAAAAGTATATCAATGTTGGTGTAAGTGTGAGGGTAGGAATAATCACGACCCATATATATTATAAAAAACTTATCATTGGCCATGTGCCACTAGAATCAGTATAAATAATAATGTGGAGATGTTGTCGCCAGTTAAAGACCAATTGTCAAAGAGCAACAATTACATGTTGAGAGGATAGTGATAGATACGTAGATATGTAACATATAAACAAGTACAATTAAATTGGAACTAGGGAGCCCCATGAAACATAATATAATACTCAGTAATTTGAGTTCTGATTGTGAAGGAGAAAACAATCCACGCAAAGGACAGAACAGTTTCAAGGATCCAAGTTATCTATTACCTAGTCTGGATAAGGCAATGTTGTCCAGAACAAAGCATTTCGCATCACATGGGTATGGGTGTCCTTATCAATACTACGCGGGATCGAGCATTTAACGTGTCACTCGCAGTTCTACTAGACATTCTTACATTTTTGAAAGAAAAAAAAAAAAAAAACATTCTTACATTTAAAGCAATTTTACTGTTATATCTTTAATTAAATATCGGAATTTTTGAAATATACATAATTTTATTGGAAATTTGAATCTGCGACGAAAATTTGCAAAAGTTATATTTTTTTTACCGAAATAAATGTCAAAAGTACTATCAATTATGAATTTTCGGTATATATATATATATCGGAATTTTTATATTTTTCGATCAAGATATGTAATATTTTATCAAAAATTGTGAAATTTTCGGGACTTACAACTATATTTATAGAAAATGGTACAATTTCCAAGAATTACTACAAAATTATGAAAATTTTGGAATTTTCAGTATTTGCCACAGAATTTTGGAAATTAAAAAATTTTCGATATTCAGTAAGTGAAACTTGTTCATTTTTTTTCTGCATAATTGATTCAATAAAAAATAATATATATATATATATATATATATATATATATATATATATATATATATAATAATAATAATAATAAAAAGTCTGATATATACAAGAATACAAAACAAATTAAGATGACTTCCTAACTTCATCTTCCTAATGCCTAATGCGTCCTGCATATGCTGATTCTCATGCTTTTGCATCTTCAGTACAATACTTTCTCGAACGGTTACTGTAACACCCTTTTCGACCCCACAAATATTGCAGCAGAATAATTATAATATCAGAGTAAAACTCAGAACCACCTCAAAGGGTGCACATTTCTCAATAAACTCAAATAAAACAGTTGTTCCATAAACAACGGGTTTTTCTCAAATTAAATCAAAAAGCCATCAAATAGCAGCGAAACTCAATAATTCAAATCAAAAGGGTTTCCAATAAAAGCCATAATCCTTCAAAAATAACAACAAAATAACAACTCAACATGGTTCGACTCAACGACCCAACCCGATGTTACAATATCAGAGCAAGACCCTCTACATCGACCAAAAGCAAAATGAACTCCAAAAGTCCTCGAAGGCATCCACAACTAAGCCTGATAATTTGCACGTTACCCATGTGGAGGCAACATTCAAACAGGCAGGGTGAGTAATCATAATTCATTATAATCAATATAAAAACAGGATATGCATAAAATGACGTCATTATCATATACAACATCATCAGGGTCATCACAAAGGAAAACATCAAAAATCACGATATCATAAATCACATCATTGCCAAATAAATGCAATGCACAATAAGACTCGTGCATGTGGTACCAATTCATCAAAGTCGATGGACACTAGGCCATCACCCTCCAAAGATCTCCGTCAATAGGATCGATTCTACACAAGAACCGGAGCACGTCAAAATTACCTCACATCTGCACAATGGGATTAAAGCCACAATATACCGAAGTATTGAATGCTATGAATGCATGATACACAACGTCATTATCATCATCATCAATAAAATTTATTACGTGCATCATCATTCATCAAAATCTCATGTTAATCATATCATCATTTATTCATCAAAACATCATGAATCATCATCTCATAATCATCAATATACGCATGGTAATTCATCAAAATAATCACAGCTCAAAACATTAAGACAGCACAAGAATCGCAAAATAATTTCGCAAACAGCAGCCATTCGCTGGAACGTTCGCTTTGCGAACTTGTTCGCTTTGGTGTTCGCCTAGCGAGCTGCCAGCGAACTCCAAAACCCCATACAAAAACCAGATAAACCCCATTCTGTCTCTCCTCGCTACCCTCTATTCGCCTAGCAAAGTTATTCGCTGGGAAGTTCACTGTGCTAACTAAAAATCATTTTTAAAATTCCATCCCAGTATCTCAAAATAGCGTCATCGCGCATTAGCTGCGTTATTCGCCCAGC
Source organism: Lathyrus tuberosus (assembly GCA_022829125.1). Lineage (NCBI taxonomy): Eukaryota > Viridiplantae > Streptophyta > Magnoliopsida > Fabales > Fabaceae > Lathyrus > Lathyrus tuberosus. The sequence goes on from JALAZF010000002.1 coordinate 40,899,380, forward strand.
GAGTCTGGGGCGAATATTCGCTTTGCGAAGAATTTATTCGCTTAGCGAGGTCGCGATTTTCTACAATTGCTGCTACGCATCAGTAGCACATCAGACCCCAAAAACCTTACGGGTTCAGCCTCATTAATCCCAAAAACATCCCCAAAACATCCCTAAGGCATTATGGCAACAAAGGCACAAAACCTACGACTATTAGGCCAATTTATTACACTATCCTAAACCTCAAAATCACATAAACCTTCACAAACCCCAAATACCCTCATAACTCCCATAAATCCCTTTCTCTACAAGGTCCAAAATAACATCAACAGAAAGATTAGCCTCGAAGGCCTACTTTTGTCCGATCCAATTCAACCCTTCATATTCATCATCAATCCACAAAAATACCCCTAAATCATCAATTTACTCATAAACCCACAAACCCACATAAACCTAAAAAATCGGCTTTAAACAAATCAAATTCCTATATCGAAAATAATGAAAGGCAATACTCCCCATACCTTAGATTGTCGATTCCAAGCTTTCTTTCTTTAGTTCTTGGAAACCTTCTCGAATCCTAGGCTTTTCCCTCTTTCCTCAGAGCTCTGGCCTTTTCCCTTCTTTTCACGGTCTAACAAAATGAATCTTATTCCTCTCAAATTCTCCTTTTTGTTAAACCTAACCCTTGGGATTCTAAAATGGGCTTTCCCAATATTACCCTCACTAACTCCTCCTGAAAAGTCCAATTTACCCTTAATCCTTCTAATATTATTTAAATAGATAATAATACAATATATTCTATATAATATACTATTAATTAAATAAATAACCAAAACTCCACAAAATACCGACGTCAACACAAACCACCAAAATTCACTAAAATTCACGAATATTATATTTAAATAAATTAAATAAATATTCTTACAAATTTGGGGTGTTACAGTTACTAACGAAAGGCAATGAACAATCAGGTTTCAACTTTACTTGAACCCAATGATTGTTGTTGACAAAACTAACAACAATGATTTTATGCCTGCTCGTATACATAGTTGGAGCTAAGGTAAGTGAAAAAATTTGATGTTAACTCTCTTTGACAGGGAGACAAATACAACACTATATCTACAAGCAATAGGGTAACTCATATCAAGAATCATCATCCATTTATCAGTACCCTGCACACCCAAGTGTTCTACTTGTAACACATTCCTAACTATAGAGATCGTGTCAGAGAACAAATTGGAAAAAAATTGAGGGTGTTGATGAACTTGAGTATTTAACTGCGTCCGAATCAAAAGTCATGGCACTTTGCCCCATCAAAGTAAAGCTACAATAGCCCGAAAACCAAAATTTGCATCGTCACCCTCATCAACAATGTCATCAATGTATGGATATAAGAAATCAGGAAACTAAGACAAGTAAACATCTCTCGAAGATACAGTGGACGATTGAAATATGTCTTCAACTATTCACATTATGCTTCTAAATCCATTTGTCTACCACTTTCTTCATGACTGACGTCATGCTATTCAATGTATAATTTCTTCCAAAAAACATGAATTGGTTCTAAAGGAACATGATTGCTTTGTATTTGGAAACCTCCAAGTTGACACACACAGGGTAACTAATGTATTGCTTTAATGAAGTAACCATAAGCATTTTGGCTTGCATCAATAAATTTTACCTTTTCTAGTTCCTTTCCAATCTGTTGTATACACTGTCTTGAAACAAAACTGTGCAAGTTGGTATATAATGGAGCGTTATACCGATAATCATTGTTGACAATACTTTTTTTGAAATGAGACCCTGATTGAACCTAGCTGTAACTTCAACATGGTTTTCACATCATTCCAACTTCGGCATAAATCTCCTTGACTTGTAGTCAACATGTTTTTTAGTCTCCAATGAGCAGACTCCACCCTAAAAACCATAATTAGAAATATGTGTTAAATTATGTTTAATAATGTAATAACATCAAAGTAGTGTATGTATACCTGTTTGTTGTTGTGTTCCCTAAATGAGTGACTCTGTTAATCCAAATAGCAATAAGCCTTTCTTTATGAGGTATCAACCATGTTTCACTCACATACTTAACAAATAAAGGAATATTAGCACAAATAGTCTCAAAGTGCTTCAAATGTGCGACAAACTCAGTTTCTCTATTAGCATACATTATGTTATTCCATAGATTCATGACACGTTCTTCTCTTTCTGATTTAACATACTCTTTACATTTCATACTAACGTTTTTTTAAATATGGAACAAACACAAAAGATGAGTTGAATTTGGAAACACAACTTCCATGGAATTCATCAACGCTAGTTCCCGGCCCGTTACCACAACCTTCGGTAGTAAATTATCAGAAGAGAACGACTCTTTGAGCTTATTCAATTCCCATTTGAATTTCTCCTCCCTTTCATGTTACAAACAGGCAAAGCCTACCGAAAACATTAACTTTGTTGACGTAAAACCAACAATCTCAAGCAGTGGTAATTGGTATCTGTATGATCACGATGCATATAATAAAAAATCTGATAAATCAAAATATGTAAAAAAGATATCAAAAATCAACATCTGGCCATACTTATTTGTCTTGTATGTACAATTAAAAGTCAACACCAAATGAAACATATTCAATAACTTTACTGAATCAGGATGTGTCTAAAAGATATCAGCAACAACATTTAAGTCTTCCCTATTTCTAGCCAAGCACATGTATTTTTCTCTACGAATAAGACTCAACAACTTTTGAATTTGCGTAAATGGACCTCTCTTGCTCGCATTATATGTAGATTTAGCTTTATACAAATGGGTAACACTAGTGAGGTTTTCGGGATCATTATCTTTCAAAGAAACAACTATGTACCTTTGAGCCATGTTGTGGTTCGTCATGTCATTCACAAACTTTCTTACATGATCTTTTAGACGAACCAATATGCCATGGCCTTCTAAATCTGTAACACCCACATATAACATCATACATCAAAGAATAAATATTATACATGAATCCAAGTCTTTGGTACTGAAATACCACAAGTTCCTAGTTAACACAATATATACATTACATGCCCAAGTACTTAATACCAAAAAACTATGGCATAATGTATACAAGATGTTTCAAGACATTAAGAACTAGATCAAAACATTGATCTCAAAAATAATCTCCACAACGGAAGTCTTGCCATCCACAAAAGCCAAGATAAGTAAGGATAATCAAACGGCCTTATCCTTACCCTTCGCGGAACCTAAAGCACCAGTAATATAATCAACAACATGGGGTGAGATATTAAATCTCAGTGAGTTCCCTATCTTATAGATTCTCTCGACTTTACAAGGTTCTATCATCCTAACCCAAGTCAAAAGGGAAGGGAAGTGACCTTGAGTACACACTCTCACACTATATGGATACATGTTCATGAGTCTGTTAACTCAAAGTTTATCACTCTCGTCCGCTTCTACGTCTAGGAGTCGACCCGAGTCATGGATCCTTGTAATCTACTTGACATACGAAATAGATTCGGGATCATCGGCCTGTTAACCGTGAACCGTCACTTCTCATGGCCTGTTAACCATCACAAGTCTCTTTACCTTATAGGCTTCATTCGTACTACACGCGGGAATCAAACCTGCCAAGTAGTTATGCGTATGTTTCAGAGGAGCTCGTTACTCATGAAACTGCATCTCAGGGGAAACGGTTACGATTACATGATCATATACACAAACTTGATTGTATTCGACAATCACAAGGCCACATTCGCCTTTATGCCTCTTTTGCCTTTTCTCAATACTTAACACAGTTTGCACATGATCCATACTAGTGTATTATTCTTTTCTATACCATTCGGTACTGAACGCACGCCTCGGCCTCTTCTGCACGAGCGTCGTCATTAAGTTGTTCATAAAATACCTAGCTCATTACTAGGTTCCAATATAGTTTCATAGTAAGGTTTCCTCACTCTACCTATTCCATATTTTAATAGGCATTTACTCTCAATCATGTTTAACATCAACTTTAGGCAAAGCATATTACAATTGCATTTTAGAATTACATATAATAATTCAATCATAAGTTACATAACCCTTAGGTTCCCTCTGATTTATTTAATCGGGCACTGAAAATAATATTTTTCACCTTTATCATGTAGTACATTTTCGTGGCTTTCCATCGGTACTAAGAACACTTTGATCGGAAGCACAGTTCAAAAGATATTAATTTTCTAAAATATTTTTCAGAACACAACAGTGGTAACCGATTACCTCATATAGAGTAACCGGTTACTCAAGCCAAATTTCCAAAACAGAACTGAATTCACGTTTAGAGGCACATTTGGGTAACCTGTTACCTCACATAGAGTAACCAGTTACTCGGTTCATTTTTGCGTAAAACAACTATTTTTCCTGCAAGTAACCGGTTACCTCATATAGAGTAACCGGTTACCACTGAGTCTGAGACCTAAAAACTTGTTATTTTCAGCATTAAAGCCCAATGGAACCCATCAAAATCCATGGGAACATCATAGCAAGCATCAAACATCCATATCTCATACAACTCACACATATTATGTGATTTAATTCAGATTTCAACCATAGCAAACATCATTTAGCATGATTAATCAAATTTCACCATTTTTACTCAAGTTCTAACCTAAGTTTCTATACTTAGGGTTCTAAGTAGAACTCACCAACAACAAGATGAAGAAGATGTTGGGTTGATTGATGAAGAAGAAATGATGATCCAAGCTCTTGTTCTTCTCTTCCAAGTTTCTCCTATTTCTTTCCTTTCTCTTCCTTCTTTCTAACCCTTTCTATTTCTTTTTTTCCAATTTTGTTTCTATATTTTGTACAAGTGTGGAAAATGAAATGATATAGAGAATTCCAATTAGTTAGTAACACTACTAAATGTCCAAAACACCTCTATAGTACCAAAGGCTAATACCTCAGAGTCAGATAATATTAATTTGATCTGCTCTGAGCTCATCAGTTTACTCTAATTATCTTAACCGATAATTTCTCAGAGCAGACCGGAACCCAGTTGATCATACTAATATTATCCCGAGCAAAATAACTTACGGGGTATTACAAAATCCTTAGATAGTTTATGATTGTGCAACTCGCACCTAACTATCACCTTCCAACCGATACCACATGGCACAGATCTCAGACTAAAAGGACATTTAAATTTAATACTATAAATGTCTTCCGAGGAATTATTGCTTTCAGATGCATTCTTCCTTTTGTAGTTTCTTCCTCTCTCACAATCCATAATCAATTTATATTTCCTACCTCACTTCTCATTTGCAGTATCAGAACGAACAATCACAATAATAATACCATATTGTCTACCAATAGTATGTACCTACGCCAATACTTCAGATCAGGACTCAAATATTTGTCATTTACAACATATAAAAAGTATATTATAAATATCATATAGGGATGGGAAAACATCCAAATTAAACTTGTTGCATAGAAAATATATCATGTCAGTGTTTACCGTGAAAATTGCTAAACAACCGCTGGTCTCCAAATATTGGTTAACTTACAGGATCAACCAGTGAATCCTAGGACATGTGCTAATGCTTTTTAATTTAAAGTTTAAGAAACAATGAAAACTTTGACATTATTCATGATTTGAAGATAGTTTTACTTCGAAAATATAAAAGAAATTACGTTGCAGGAAGGTAATCGAAAGTGCAGTAAAATGTGTTAAAAGTAACTTGTGCAAATTTAGAAGATAAATTTCTGGGCAAAATCATAAACTTAATTTGATTAAAATGTAAGAAAATGGTGTTTCATCAAACGTACATTTCTCAATAACTCTTTTATCGACACACTGGGTACTTTGAGTAATTTGAGTGACTTGTACAAACTTGACCACACACGAAATCCTAACACTAAGACCTCTTATTTATACTAAATCGAAATAAATGCCTTTAACATCCTTTCTCCTAAATTAAGACAAGTGGCGCTCGGCATGTCTTCATTTCTTTAACGTGATCCACGTGTCTTCTCTTGAAACTGGATAAGAACAAAAGTTCCCTCCTCTATTTAAATTCAAACTTCAAATCGAAAACACCATCATTAGTTTTTTCGTCGAATTACATCTTCAAACATAGAAAATCATCCTAATTCCAACCAACCGCTCCTTCTTGCACAAGGGTAACTTCGATTGGACCTTCATAATTACACTGTCCTGTCGAAGTCCACCACAACTTCACAAAAATTCTCTTTCCCTTATTTATTCCACTAATTCAAACCGGGCGTCGAAATTACGAGCTAACAAATTGCCCCCCAAAAATGTCATTTTCGATATCAAATGAAGAAAAAGGCATTTTTGACAACACAATTTGACGCCACAAACTGTTCATGTACCTCAACACAACTATGACATCACGATCATCATGACACTTTTCTGAAACGTCTCCTCAATCCCACGCAATAATCTTTCACAATCATCATGTTTCCTAGGAGATAGTCTGGCTGACATAACCCTTCATCTGACATCGATTGCATCTTGCAATTTTTTTTTTGAAATTTTATACCCAGAGGCAATATGTGCCATTTTATTGGCCTCTTGATTCTCTGGTCGAGGGATGTGTCGAATACTAACTATCTCGAATCTTTTCAAGAGTCGACTGGCTATCACGAAGTACATGATAAGATTTTCCTTAACGCACTTGTACTCCTTTGTAATTTGTTTTATGACTAACTCTGAGTCACCCAATATTTCAACTCGAGTTGCCCCTAATTCCAACAATATCTCAAGTCCGGCTATTAGAGCCTCATATTCAGCCTCATTGTTTGAACAAAGGCCTTCGACTTTATACTTGAATTTTGTTGGAATTTTGTTAGGAGAAATAATTAGGACTCATATGCCTGTTCCATCTTTATGACTAGAACCGTTGAAGTAAAACTTCCAAGGCTCGATTTCAAGGTACTTTAATGAATTCTCAGTTATAGAGTGGTCGAAAATAAAGTCTGCTACCACTTGTCCCTTAACAGCCTTTAAAGGCATAAAAGTTAAGGAATATTCAGTTAAAGCTAATGCCCATTTACCAATTCGACTATGCAAGATCGGTTTAGACAACATATGTTTTATAATATCCAAATGAGATGAAACAAAAACATCCGCTGGTTTTATATAGTGTTTTAACTTCGTACATGAGAAATACAGACATAAGCATAATTTTTCAACTATGTTATACCTAGTTTCTGCATCGTTCAAGACCCTACTAAGGTAGTAAATGGCTCTTTCGATGCCATTTTCATCCTCTTGAGCCAACATGCTCCCTAAAGTCTTATCCGACTTAGATATATACAACCTCATACTTCTATTCCTACAAGGTGGTATCAGAATTAGAGGGTGGGCCACGTATTCCTTGATCTTATCGAACGCTTCTTGCTGAGCTTGCCCCCATTTAAAACCTTCCCTCTTGAGTTGAAGCAGAGGTGAGAAGGCATGAGTCTTGCCACTAAGGTTCGAGATAAACCTTCTTAAGAAATTAATCTTGCCAAGTAGTGACTACAACTCCTTCTTGGTTGATGGCGTTTTCGTATCCATTACGGCTTTGGCCTTGTCCTGGTTTATTTTGATTCCCTTTTTATGGACCACGAAGCCTAAGAAATCTCCTGCCTATACACAAAAATCACATTTGAGAGGGTTCATTTTCAGACCGTGTCTCCTCATCCTTTCAAAGGACTGTCAAAGATGGTCTATGTGACTCTTCTCTGAAATAGACTTAACAGCAATATCATCAATATAGATTTGCATAAAAGTCTCGATAAAATCATGGAAGATCGAATTCATTGCTCTTTGGTATGTTGCCCCTGCATTTTTTAAACAAAAAGGCATTACAACCCATTCATATGTGCCTAAGGCTCCAGGGCATCTAAACACTGTTTTTGGGACGTCTTCTTCAACAATGAAAATTTGATTGTACCCAGAATACCCATCGATCATGCTAAGGTAATCATGTCCTGCGGTAGAATCGACTAACATTTCCGCCACAGGCATCGAATATTCATCTTTCGAGGTTGCAGAATTTAAGTCTCTAAAATCTATGTATACCCTTAACTTGCCATTTTTCTTAATAACTGGAACAATATTGGCAAGCCATTTGACATACCTGGTCGTGCGGATGAATTTACATCTAAGAAGTCTTTCGACCTCCTCTTTGATCTTCGAGAGAACCTCAGGTGCAAAGCACTTTGGTGTCTTCTTGACGGGCTTCTTCCCAGGCTTTATTGCCAGCTTCAGTTCGACCAGATCTCTGTTCAAACCAAGCATTTCGTCGTAATCCCATGCAAAGTAGTCTTTGAACTCCTTCAGCAATTGGATTACTTCGACCTTGAGCTGTGGGCTGACGCTGACGCTGATGTATGTCGGCCTCTTCACTGCCCCCTCTCCCAGGTCGATCTCTTCAAGTGGATCTTGTGCCAGTATTTTGATGTTGCTTGCTAGCAGATCCTTCTCAAAACCCAAAGACTCATCATCATAGATGACGTCGAGACTTTGGCATTGCACCTCTTCCTGAACCTTATCAGGTGGTTCTGGATCAAAGTCCTTACCATGACCTTCTTGACGTGCTTCAACTTTCTTGGCTTCGACAACCATAAATTTTACTTCAGCCTCTAAGGTCACTTTTAGTTTGTTTTCGGCTATATAAGCTGAAATCCTTTCGAGGGCTAGTGACTCAGTCATCATCACCGAATTTGCTTCCCTAGCCATTTGTCTGGATATGGGCTGTTCTGAAGACATAATCTTCTTCTCCTATGACTTCTCTATCCCACTGGAACCCGTGAGTTGGGTGTAGAAAGAGATAACAGAAAGCATTCTCTATGGGCGTCCTGTCGAATCCCATAGGATTACATGGACCAATATGGGCCAAATTCCAGTCGAAGCTCCTTCTGTCGACCTGATTCACTTCGGCCATAAAATAACTCTGGTCCGCCTCAATGTTTTCGACGATCCCATCATCGCGGCAAATAGTGATCCTTTGGTGCATTGAGGAGGGAACGACACCAATGTCGTGAATCCACTCCCTACCAAGCAGTAGATTGTAATTAGCCTTCGAGGTCATCACCATAAACATCGTTGGCCTAGTTATAGTGCCAACAGTCAAGTCTACCTATATAACTCCGATTGTGGTTCCTATCTTGCCCTCATAATTCGACAAAACCATATTATGAGGTTTTGTATCTGTGTCATCTTTTCCGATCCTCTTCAGCATATAATGCGACATTAAGTTGACTACAGCCCCGCCGTCAACCAGGATCTTACTTATTCTGACATTTCCCACTTTCCCCCTGAAAAATAGGGGTTTTAAATAGCCCTTCATCGACTTGTCAGGCCTTTAAAAGAAGGCGTTATGTTCCTCGACGCAACCATTATTCATTATGTAGTAACTTACGGGATTTTGTCGAGCCGTTTCCATTTCCATCGCATCTTCTGGTTCCTCTACCTCCACCACTTGGTCGTACTCTCTAGGAAGTACTGATACCACATTGCACATGATGTCTAGTGAGGCTTCTGACCCGGAATTGAAATCATCTGTCATTATGTCGTCTTCGTGATCAGACTTTTTTGAAGACGTCTCCTTCTGAGGAGAGAACAATTTTCTCTCGACAGGTTTCTTTTCTTCTTTCTTCGCTGGTATGATGCTACTAGATTCAAGCTTCGCCTTCTCCATGGCTTCCCTTTCGGCCTTCCTCTGCCTCTACTATCTCCTTCACTGGGATCGTGACATAGGATTTTTTTCCTTTGTAGTTCTCTAAAGGGTATGCTAGCCACTTCGACGCCTGGAATTCTTTTCGGTACGTCAAAGAAGAGCCTCTCTGAACTTCGAAGTTTTTCCATTTTTTTCTGGCCCTGCTCTCGATTTTTGACTGGTCTGATCCATTTGTCTCTGGGAGCCTCTGCTGTAGGTTTGAAAATAGTAGGTTTGTTTCCACTGAGCCTTTGCCTTGCTTGCTCTTGTCTCCTAGGGTCACTCATGTTGTCGAAAGTCAAGAGGCCAGGAGAGGCTTTCCAATTTCTTCTATTCTCTGCCATACGAACCCCTTCTAGATTCTAAGCTGCCTTCTTGTCGAAGACCGCGCTGCATCGAGGGCATATCATAACTTCTGATTTCTTCCTCTGACATCTGTGAAGGAAATCAGTCAGGTTTTCATCCTGCTTTGGGAGATCCAGCTTATTATATTCTTCTTGTCGAAGGTCCTCGTCAACCTCCATCAAAGTTTCCTGAGAGACTTCGACCATGTTCACACCCACGCTGGCCTTTTTAGCAATGTCCAGCTCTTCCAGTTTCACCCTAAGGCCCTCAGTATCCTCAGTCAGATTATCAATTTGCACAAAACCCTTAGTGGTTTCTTTTGTTGTTATCATCAAGATGAAATCGTCAGTGATTCCTTTGTTGGAGCCTTCAGTGACTCCATGAGCGAAACTATCAGTAGTTTCTTTCTCGAAACCCTCAGTGGTTTCTGTGGTGAAGCCTTCAGTGGCTTCACAGATGAAACTTTCAGTGATCTCTCTATTGATATCCTCTGTAACCTTGACCATGATTGCTTCGTTGGCAAATTATTCAGTAACTTCGACCATGTTGATTACAGATGGCTCCGTGTAGTGGGCATCGGCCACCTGAAGAGGGTCAGAATCAATTTTCATTTGGGCCTTCGATTTCTATCTGAATTTGAGCCTTCCATCCTTAATTTTATTCTGAACAAGATCCTTGACAAGAAAACATTGAGATGTTTTATGACCTAAGAAATTATGATACTTACAAAAACCTCTCTTTTTTATTTGCTCTAAAGGAGGCATTTTAGCACCAGGAGGCACTATCATTTGGCCATCCTTAACTAACAAATCAAAGATTTCATCACATTTTGTGACGTCAAAAGTGTAAGTCTTCTTAGGAAATCTATCGTTCTTTTCTGGTTCAATTGAGTTTTTTCCATTCAAAGGAGCTAAGACCTTACAAAAGTAAGGTGGCCCTTGTTTTAGTTCAGCAAGGTCAATTTCGTTTTCGTCGAAGACTAAGGGCTCGTCATATGTTCCTTTGTCGTCTTCATTAAATTCAACGTAGGCTACCCTTCTATTATTTTTATTTGCCCTAGCCTTTTCCTTCTTCAGGCGTTTTAACTGTCGAACCCTATAAGCCAACTAGGCCATATCCCTCAAGTACTAGGTGTCTAATTTCTTCCTAATGGAGTAGTCAAGGCCCCCAATGGACATTTCGACTAACTCATGTTCTGGCACCTGTGTGAAGCATCTGATTTTGAGTAGGCAAAATCTATTCAAATAATCGTCTATTGGCTCAGTAAACTTTCGTTTGATACTAACCAATTCTTTTAGGCTAATCTTAGTTTATCCCATATAAAATTGTTCATGGAACAATCTCTCTAATTGAGTCCAGTTGTGGATCGAATTTGCTGGCAAAGTTGTGAACCACGTGAAGGCGTTTTTGGTGAGAGAGCTTGGGAAATATTTATTCCTAAGGTTTTTGTTATTCGAAATCAGTCATGCCTCTATTAAGTACCTAGCCATGTGTTCGACAGTAGACTCATTGGTATCCCCCGAAAACTTAGTGAATTTAGGGACTTTCCATCTAGCGGGTAAATCCGATTGAAAAATGTATTCTGATAATGATGATGCGTAATTTGGTCTTCGAAGGCAAAAATTTACCCCATTTCGTGCCATAATCCTTTCGACCATGGCTGCTAGATTGTTATCCACTGCCATATCACACGTCGAATTTGTTGTATGACATTGTCAGGGTTCTGGTTTCTATTCACCATTACTACTCTTGGTTCCTCCTCTATTGGAATTTGTGGTTGATTCCTAGAGGGTTCGACTCTAGGATGTTCGACTACCTCTCCCTGGTTCACCATGTTCGCTCGGGGTGCGTTCCTTTGGTTTTGTTTAACTTGATTAATAGTGACGTCCTCCCCAAAGGCTAACCCTTGATTTTCCACCATATACTCCCTCTGTGAGTGTCGAGGAGCCTGTGGTACACCAAAAAAGTCCACAATGCACGTCATTTGCGCGACCATTTGTTGGTTGGTTTGGGTAGTATTTTGAATTAGAGGATTAAAGATTGTCCCCATTGTTTGAGCAAGCATCTGGACCATTTCTTGGTTACTCTCATCCATTTTATGCCTAATAACCGCTGCAGAACTATTGGTTAAGCTTGGCATTTGGGTGGAAAAACCTATCCCTAAGGGTTGGCCATTTCGACCCATATTATTAATCCCAGACCCTGACCCCTGTAATGGCGAAGTTACATTCATTACAGGTTCTGAGAATGTTGACCCGACGTTATGCAAGTTCGCCATCATGGATGTTGCCATGGACGACATCAGTTCAGAAATAGGTATGAAACCGTTATTCCCCCTTACGAAGACGCTGGGAGAGGTTCTTCATTAGTATTTGATGCATTTTGTGGATTTGAATTATTTGGCTGATTTTGGTTTTCCATTCTCCTCGTGTATCTTCTCCTTGGTCTATCTTCGTTAGTGGTGGCTACTTTACCACTTCTCAATAACATACAATGAAGTTTTGAAGGAGAGAGACAACAAAAATGAAGAACTTAGTAAAATTTTCAAAAGAAAACTTGTTTAAAAATGTCACTAGCACTGTCCTACTGGGCGTGCCAATTTGTTTACCGTGAAAATTGGTAAACAACCGTTGGTCTCCAAATATTGGTTAACTTACAGGATCAACCAGTGAATCCTAGGACATGTGCTAATGCTTTTTAAATTAAAGTTTGAGAAACAATGAAAACTTCGACATTATTCATGATTTGAAGATAGTTTTACTTTGAAAATATAAAAGAAATTACATTGCAGGAAGGTAATCAAAAGTGCAGTAAAATGTGTTAAAAGTAACTTGTGCAAATAAAAAAGATAAATTTCTGGGCAAAAGCATAAACTGAATTTGATTAAAATGTAAGAAAATGGTGTTTCATCAAACGTACATTTCTCAATAACTATTTTCTCCACACACTGGGTACTTTGAGTAATTTGAGTGACTTGTACAAACTTGACCACACACGAAATCCTAACACTAAGACCTCTTATTTATACTAAATCGAAATAACTGCCTTTAACAGCCTTTCTCCTAAATCAAGACAAGTGGCGTTCGACATGTCTTCAATTCTTTAACGTGGTCCATGTGTCTTCTCTTGAAACTAGATAAGAGCAAAAGTTCTCTCCTCTATTCAAATTCAAACTTCAAATCGAAAACACCATAAGTAGTTTTTTCGTCGAATTACATCTTCAAACTTAGAAAATCATCCTAAGTCCAACTAACCATTCCTTCTTGCACAAGGGTAACTTTGACTGGACCTTCATAATTACACTGTCCTGTCGAAGTCCACCACAACTTCACAAAAATTCTCTTTCCCTTATTTATTCCACTAATTCAAACCAGGCGTCAAAATTACGAGCTAACAGTCAGTCGTGAAGAACTGCGTAAAATCTATACAGGAATCTGTAGAAGGCCCTTTTGGCTCTAGACCACACAAGTAAAACATTTTTCTACATTACTATCGAAAATTTTAAGTGTGGGCAAAATTTACGATATACCGGAAAATTTAAAATTTTCAGAAGTTTTAGTAGTTCTTTTGAAATTTAAAAAATTTTCTGTATGGGTTTGGGATGTTCCAAGAAACTACCGAAATTTTCAAAATACTACCAGAAATTTCAAAATGCAAATAAATTCGTACCGAAAATTTCATTTATACTACTAGAAATTTTGTTTTTGATATGTTAGTAAAAGTGAGTTTTTTTTGAAGAAAAGTTAATTTTGATTGGTAAATAATAGCATGGACAGTTTTCGAAATATGAAAATATAGGGAGTGCCCGGTAGGGATGGCAACGGGTCGGGTCGGGTGCGGGTTTCACACTACCCAAACCCGCACCCGAAATCACCACTCGAACCCGAACCCAAAGGCTATTCGGGTTGCAAAATAACACCCACGCCCACACTCGTTGGGTTCGGGTTTTTTCACCCAAACCTGAACCCGTAGCAAAAACTCAAAAAAAAAAAAAAAAAAAAAAAAAATATATATATATATATATATATATATATATATATATATATATATATATATATATATATATATATATATATAGCGGGTGTGGTTTCGGGTTTTACACCACCCAAACCCGCACCCGAACCCAGTCAACTCAGGTTTTCACCCGTTGACTCGGGTTCGGGTGCGGGTGGGCCCCACGGGTTTGGGTCTACCTGCCATCCCTAGTGCCCGGTACAACTAGAGGTGGCAAGTTAAATGCTCCACGGGGTCACAAACTCACTTGTATATAAAAATGGATACTTTGTTGCTAGGCAATTTTGCAACTCTATTTTTGTGAGAGTAAAGAGAAAGAAATTGAAAATCAAAAAAGAAGTGGTGAAGATGAGAGAGAATAAAATGATGAGAGAGATAAGGAAAAAAAAAGAGAGCATGAGAGAGGGGTGTAGAGAAATAGCAACAAATGATTCAAATCCCATAAATATTATTTAGAAAGAAAAATATAAATATTGGGAATTTGAATTTGTAATACATTAAATGTTTTTATCGTCTTTTACTATTTATTCTAGGATGCATAAATCCATTAACATCAGATAAATACAACGACTCAATCCAACCAAAGTTTTTCAATAGTTGATTATAGAGTTTTGAATAGGAGATGTCTTATGTTCTTATCTTCATCGTTGATTCACATTCAACAATCTTCTGCATCTCACGTCAATCAATCCGATACAAATCTAAATATTATATCTATATAAGAGTAACTTTGTGTCATGCTCAAGTATTCTTCTCAATCACACTTGCTTCATTCCACCTCTTTCAAACACTGACTTAAGCGTTGAAGTGTCAATCTTATAGGTACCCATTTTTTGATCATCGGAGACCTCAACTGCTATACCTAAAGCCTCTCCATGATGTTCATCTTCTACATCTCACACATTCTCTAATCTAGGACAAAATAGTGGCATCGTATGTGAGAACCGTCTTCTAATTCTTACAAATTTCTTGTCAAATTTGTGTGATCTTCCTTGTTGTGCCACCTAAATCATTTTTGTTAACCATTTTGATCCTCATAATTGTTTACATTAACTATTCTAATCACTACTAATCTTCTTATAACCTCTTTTTGCTATCTTCTCAAATTGTATGATCTAAAGAAACTCGACCTACTGCTTACTCCAATACCATTTTTATTCTTGGTGCCCGATCAACGCTCTAAATGCGTTAAAAATAATGCAACACGTGTTCACACTCTTGTGATTGGATAACTTCCTAAACACCAAGTTCTATTGGTTTCTAACTTAATCATGTCACTGATAGCATCACCACGCCAAATAAAAACTTCTCAACCAATTTCTTAAGAATCTTCAAATTCCTTCATTCCAACATCACTTTTTTGCTTCATCCACCAGAACATAAACAAAAACTTTCACCTCCACCCCCTTTCTAATCCTCTAGATTGGAACTATCACACAACTTTTAGCAACTCCAAGCCATGCTAGAAATACCTGACGCTAAAGAAATCATGTTGAACATCTTCACCCTGGTACATAAACATAACACATAACTCTTTCACATCAAAGATAATCAACAAAAGTCTCTTTCTCAAATACAACTAAACTAAAGGTGCTACAAAAAGTTCACATCAGAGCTACTCTGAGGGGCACCCCTGTCGATGCTGCGTCACATCCAAAAATAGTGCAAAATTTGCCAAAAATACTTCATCGTCATCACCTTGGTCAAAACTCTCCTCCTCGTGATTTTGGAGGCGGTGATAGCATCCACACGCCACGTGAAGAGCATTGTCCCAAGAGATCATCATCACATCGTTCTTATAAGGGAAACAAGTTTGTTACCGCATATCGCACATATCCATCCATCAAAGAAAGAATATGTTCACCAAAAACATCATTGACTAAATAATTTCTAAGTCCTTGGATAAGCCACCAAAGTTATAGAACTATAATGAAACTTGAGATCCTAATGAACACATTGAGTACGTGAACACTATGCTTGATTATCACCATGCTAGAAGTGTGGTGAAGTGAAAATTATGTATACTAACCCTGAAAGGGGCAGACATGACTTGGTTCTTGGATTCGGAAGAGAACATCAAATCTTGGAGGAAATCATGTGATCATTTTACTTCTTAGTTTATAGCACACAGGCGTTAACTGAAGACACTTGATCCATCAGAGTGTAATTCATATTGGATTGACCCTTTGGATTGGCTGCATTTAACAAAACAACAACATGGAGAAGTGTCTAAGTGTTCAAGATTAGTCTAGCTTTCTTAAGTTGTATAAGGGACACATGGTGGGCATGAAGCTCTATCATGTTGGTACGAAATCTGGGCCTTGCTTAACAGACGCCAGATTTCTGCATTTTGAATGAATCTTTGGAGAAGATTCAGTTCTATTTTATTGCTAATTGACTTAGCAATATGATAAGGTGATTTGTTTGACAGTTGGATGAAAATTAATTCAAATTTAAATGAAGATTTAAAATTGAATTTAAACTAAAACGAATCATATATGGTTGGAGATATTCAAACAACAAAACAAATATCAAACAGATTATTCATTAACTCTGAACAAAATTAAAGATATTATCCAACGAGAAAATCCCAAAAACATTATGCTATATAAGGAGCTCAAAACCTACATTGGAAGAAATCAATACATTTAAGATTTAGAGTGCTAGGGTTTATTTTTTAGTCTTTGTTAAAGAAGATTGAAGAAGGTCAACAATAAAGGTAAAGAAGTTCTTATGAAGAAGGTCATATCTGATAAAGACTTCAGGGGTTTGAAAGACCTCGTGCTTGATAAAGTCATTTTGTATGAAGAGGTAAGAACAATTAAGATGTCAGACAAGATGTATTTATATCTTTCTCAGAAGTTTGAATTATCTTATAGGGATTAGGTCATTAAAGGGAAGGATGATGGTCAGGCTGGAGGTCCTGCGACTTTTGAACAATCTAAAGTGGTTCAGAAGAAGAAGTTAAAGAAGAATAGTGGATATGACATAATTCTTTCTCATGTGTCTATGTGTGTGAATAACCAACAACATGATATGATGATTGGTGAAGCAGAAGTTGGTGTATTGAAGTCTAGTAACACGACAGACATATCAGATAAATCTGATCTAGCCACTTATGGTAGTTTGAGTGAGATTCCACTCAAGTTTGTACCTATGAGGAATCATCATGACATTCTAAATTCTTATGGAAAAGATTCATAGGAATCAAAATTCAGTAGTCCAAATAGTGATAACGATGTGCCAGACATTTTATCCAACACGTTGACAAAGTCTCAAGTGCATAAGAAAATTGAAAATGAAATTCATGAGGTTGTTGAGGCTGATGCAACCAGAGCTAAGGATGATGGTAGGGATGACCATGACCAGATTTAGAATGAAGGAATGATAAATAAGAATGAGAGCATTCCTCTAGTATGTGCTACAAAGATCAAAGAGTATACTCCAATGGGTAGGTCTACCCATGTTGAAGAGACTTTTGATATGAAGCAAGTTGCTACTGTCAAATCAAGAAATTGTTTAATATTTGCTGATGAAGATATGAGTATCCATGATTCCTTTTCCCTTATAGGAACCATCTGATTAAGTCCAAGCATGTCAGGTTTTTTGAAGTTCAAACTATATAAAATGGATGTGCATATTGCCTCTCTAATAAGGAAGTCGAAAAACTCTATTTTCCCTGCATAATGCAGAACATCATGGAGAATAATCTGAGTAACAACATTAATAATGTTGTTGAGACCTCTGTCAATTATGATAAAGATGTTGTTCTTATGATAAAGGATGTTTATGATAAGTTTAAACCAATCAATGAAATGGTTACTAAGGATGTTGATCTTGGTAATGTGTCTCTCCTTAATGAGGATATTGTGATGAAGTGTTTATGTTAAATAAGGATGCCGCCAACAGAAGCCTTGATCTCTGAAGAGAATGTTTAGTTGCTAGATAAAGTCATTGTGAAAGACAATGATAAAGTTATCATGTATGTTATTGACTTGTCAGACAACATGGTAGAACATGTTGTTCATCAGATGCAGTTTGACCCGGAATTAAGCAAGATAGAAGATGTTGGATGTCATCCTAAATTTCAAGAAAATCTGATGAAGGATGGTACAGATGATAAGGACGATATTTTCCAAGATGTTTCAAACATCTTGAGTATCATAGTGGTAACTAAGTCACTAACTCAGAAGAAGGATAAGCTAGTCGTTCTTGGTTACTATGAAGAATCTAGAATGCTTCTATCAAAGACATATGCTAAAGAAAATGTCTTGGTCATTATGTTCAACATTCAGAAAAGGCTAGATAACAGAATACTGAAAGGGATATGGTTTTCAAAATAAGTTTTGACATTTAAAGAAGTGGTACTGCTACTGAAGGGAGTATGTGTCACAGACAAGGAGAACCTCGTGATAAGTTTCAATGGTCATGATGATAAAGATGGATTCCTCCCTCTTACCAACGTGATATCTTGGGTTAGAAAGAACAAAATCTAGGTAACCTTGTCTTATCTTGAAGTTAAATAGACTACTACAGGAGCAGTGGTAAGTTATTACTCTAGATGAAGCAGATGTTGAAGAAGCGTAATGTGGGACAATATGTCATAACATGTGTCTCTAAAATTTTCACTAAGTCATTAGATGCAATCAACATTGAAAAAGGGGCCTGCATTTATGAGAATCAATAGCAATTAATGCTAGGGAGGTGTGCAGGGGAATCTCTCTCTCTCTCTCTCTCTCTCTCTCTCTCTATGTGGCACATGAAACAATGCATAATACACTTATTTCTAAACCTCCTTTTATACAAACCTTTATTACAAGTAAGAATTTCTATCTTTTGCTACATTTCTCGTGTTACTATCTCTTCTTTCCCACATCTGTTTGTCTCTTTCAAAATGAGTAAAAAATCTTTCAACTCAAAGACGAGACCCTCTAATAAGGGAATCTCCATCATGAAAGCTATTGAAATATTTCTTGAGGAAAGGATGAAGAAGAAGTTTAGTTCCTATTCTGTTGCAAATGGTGAAGAAGTATATGGTGAATCATATGTGGGATCCTCTATAATTAGAAAAGAGTTTATCTCCAAGATGAAGGTTGTGAAGAAGAAACGTACTCACAAACATGATTATGACTCAGAGGTGGATGAAGACTGGATTGGTTACAAGAACATCAGAGTATAGATTGAATAGTAAGTTCAGATGTTCTAACTTTGTTATTGTGGCCCTTGTATACGGGCGTTTCTTTTTTGGATTTGTAAAGGCTATGTAGCCTCCTTTTATCTCTGTAATATTAAAACAAATCTAATGCTTGTTCATCTTTGGATGTTGTTCTAATTTTTTTCTCATGATTTTGGTTGTATGTGCTAACATACTAACCTATGCATGACTAACTTCTAGGTTCTATTTGATACTAACCCTTTTCCAAATTATGGAAAATGGGGTAGTAGTGTTACTAAAAGCTGAAGTAACACAATTTTTTGTTTGGTACTGACCATTTGGTAGTGCTAATGTTGTGCTCCTTGTTGGAGAATTGACAAGACATCTGGCCCTTGTATCTATGAAAACAGATCTATGTTAATAGTATTCCTTGCATATTCTGATATCAACTACTAACTGCTTGTTTGTGGATGACTAAGTATGTGAATGATTGAATCCTGATATATGTTAGCTAGTAGGATTGTATGCTACTAACGATGAGATCACTAGATACATGAATGATCAAGTCTATGAATGATTGCATGATTCTCTTTTTGATTTAGAGCAACTGAATAGATTATGTATAAGCATTTGATTGTTAATGCTTCTGACTTCTGCTGGTGCATAACTCTGATATTTGGAAGATGGTTACTACTGCTGATTGTATACTCTGATAGTCTAGTAGTTCTACTGGTTGTCACTTGTTCTGATGGAAGAAGTGCTATTTATCTTGAAGAGTTGTTTTGCCACAATTACCCAAAGGGGGGATTGTAATTCCTATTGGATTGGTTGCATTTAGTAAAACAATAACATGGAGAAGTGCCCAAGTGTTTAAAATTGGTCTAGCTTGCTTAAGTTGTATAAGGGACATATGTTGGGTGCGATGCTCCAGCATGCTGGTAAGACATTTGGCCCTTGCTCAACACGCGCTAGATTGTTGCATTTTGAATGAATCTTTGGAGAAAATTTAGCTCTATTTTATTACTAATTGTCTTAGAAATGTGATTAGGTGATTTGTTTGACAACTGGATGAAGAATAATTCGAATTTAAATGAAGATTTAAATTTGAATTTAAATTAAAACAAATCATATATTTTTGGGGATATTCAAGGAAAAAATCAAATATCCAACATATTCTGCAGTAGTTATGAACGAAATTAAAGATATTATCCAAGGAGAAAATCCCGGAATTAGTATGCTATATAAGAAGCTCAAAACCTACATTGGAAGCCAATCAATACATTGAAGATTTAGAATGTTAGGGTTTATTTTTGAGTCCTTGTTATTGTTGTATGTACACCTCTATGTTTCAATAACTTTACAAAAAGGTTTTTCTAGAGTTTAGTGGTAGTATTCAATATTGATTATTGGGTTATAATCTCCAATCACAGGTTGTGAGATTGATAAGAAAGTGAATAAGTTCACATATTTAAAGGGAGGCTCTAATTAGAAATTCACTGGGTAGTGTTATTAAGAGGCATTGGACAACATAAGGTTTGTTGTTCCTTATAAGTCTAATTGTACTAAGCTACTAATAATGAATTTCATTTCTTGGGTTGTGGACTCATCCCCCCAGACCTATGTGTGGTTTCACCGAACTGGGTAAATAACTATCGTGTTATTTACTACTTTTTTGCTCCATCTTCTAGTATTAGCTATTGTGTTGTTTTTGGTGTAACTTATCAAACGTGTTGGTGATGCATCACATTCGACATCTGTCCCCTATGGAACATAATTACATAGAGGAATAAGGAGATACTTCAAGAGTACATCGATATGTTTACTAAGGTGGAAGTTTATGAATGAGGAGCCAGTGATAATTTAAAGTCTTGTATTTTCAAGAAAGGATTGGGCTCGGTGGGGCCAATGAACATGAATGACCTTCTCCCTCAAGCCCAACATTACATCAACTATAAAAAGAAGTTTCTAGCTAAATATGTTAAGATAAATAAGGTTGTATACAATTCTAGAAACAGAAGGTAATGAGACAACAAGCTTTGTAATGTCGGAGACAAAGAAAGGCACAAAAGACCACAGTCTAGATTCTCCGAATACACTTTGATGAACACTTGAAGAGAAAGACTATTACATGAGTTTTTTAAATATAGAGTTAGGGGTGGAAAAATGGGTGTAGCCCGTTGGGCATGCCTGGTTTGCCCACACTTTAATGCGAGGTGGGCCAAGGGTTTGGACTCGCACTCTCTAATGTGTATGTCCCGCTCCCCCTATTTTTTGTTGGGATTTTACGAATGTGGGAATTAACATAATTTTTTTCATTTTTAGGCTTAAAAGATGCAATTCCCACAACCCATCCTTCCTGTCATACCCTAATTTTTACCCCTAAGATTCCACCTATCATATCATTTGCATCTCATCAAAATCACAAGCATGGTATCCTCCTAGCCACCTCTCTTTGAGTTTGCCTTTGGGGAGAGATCACCAAGCACCTTTGTATTTTCTTTGCTTATTTGTATGCTAACATTGCTAACCTCATTCAAAATACAAAAATATGTGTTGTTTTCTCTTTCTTATTGTACAAGGTAGGAACTTACAATCAATGGATCAAGCTTGGTTTCTAAATTAGGGTTTTGGTTCCCAAAGTCAAAGTTTTGGTCAACAAATGATTCACAAGAGCTCTCATCTCAAGGCATGGCCTATAATCTTAGGTTGCATTCATGTCAAGCTTCATTCAACATCATTTGATCAAGAGAATTTCAAGTTTGGTAGATGGTTTCAAAGTTGATTCAAGTATGGTTCATGTGTTTATTTCCATGCCATTTCCATCCAATTCTCAAGCAAGCATCAAAAATATTCAAAGGGCAATCAAGTTTCCCTCATGTGGTGTCCAAGTGTTCATCAATAGGCCTTTGGATGCAAGAAGATAGCAAGAAACCACAAGTTGGCACATGTTTGGTTGGCCTAAAATAAAGTATGGCAAGTTACTTGGTCCAAACACCATAACTTCTTCATTTTTCAACATTTTTGGAATCTTCTTTGAGCCAAATGTCACACTTGAACTCCTCTACAACTTTTCTCAAGGGTCAAACATCAATTCAACATCTAAGTCCATCAATTTTAGGATTTTCTCAGCTGCCCATGTGTACACAAAAGTAGGCCAAAGACTTGGTCGACCTAATGCATGGCCTAGAGTTTCAGGTCACAACCCCAACTTTGAATAAATTCCATTTCAATCCAAGCATCTTGTTGATGTGGTTCTTTTTACATTTGGTTCGTTGCCATGAGAAGATCATTTGGCAAAAAGAAAATCTAAAAACGCCCGAGTGGATTTTATTTGGCCTAAGCTCAAACATGGTACCTTGAGCTCTGCTTCTTGATCAACTCCAGGTCATGAGTTTCATGTCAAATTCCAATTTGGGACCACCTGCACATGTGAAACCTTTTTGGAAAAGTAAAACTTGTTTGAACAAACATAAAACGACTTGTTTCAAGTGTCAATTCACACATTTCATGCCTCATTCTCACACGGTTGCAAATGACTAAATTTCAACCCTAATTCACACGAATTCAGATTTATTTCACATGTGTGAGCTCCACAACATTTCTCCTATAAATAGAGTAAGCTTTTTCCTTCATTTGCAAGCTTTGAAATCCAAAGAAACTGTGCAACCATTTGAACCTGATGCCTAAAAAAAAACTAGTCAACCATTTCTTTGATTCACGCTCTTTTAGCTTCGAGTCTTCGCCCAAAATCACTTACAGACACCTTCTAAAGCTAATTGTATTGTTGTCGTGCCTTGAAGTTATCTGAATCAAGCTTTCCATTTCCACCATTGTTGGACCTTCGAGCTTCAACTGAAAAGGTAATTACACGTAACATTTCTGAGCAAACAAGTTACCAACGTGTTCACCTTGTTTCAATGATCAAAAGCCCTCTTCTACCTTGAATTTATCTTTTGATTTAGTCATTTAATTTTACTTTGAAGAACTTGGGTTCTTCACGTGTTTGAGTAAATTCTATCTGCTCAGAGCAAATCAATTGTGCAAAGTCTAAGTGTTTAAGCTCCACATTGCTATCTTGTATGTAAACTTGGTAAATTATTGATAATTAACTTATCAGTGAACAAAACAATATTGCAAGTTTCTATGTCTGTCCATTTTTTTAACTACATAAGGATTTCTTCTACACCAAACTACATCTAAAATTAACTAAAATAAATAACTCCAAGTAGCAGCAAGAACCCACGTGTCTTCAAAGCCAAAACCAAGTCTAAATAAACCATGTTCTCCATTCAAGCAACCCATGTTCTCTATTCCATGCATAATATTATTTAATAAATAAGATATTTAGTTTATCTTTAGAATGTGCATGATTATCTGGTTACTTACAAGTAAAAGAATTGCTTACTAGATTGAGGAGCTAATGTAGTAAGGCAATTACGACTATCATTATATGCATATTGACCACATGATTTACGTAGTCTTGTTCTTTTTTGTTGTTGTTCAATATCCATCACTTTTCCCTCTTTAGTTCATTTAGTGCTTCCTTTAGTCTTTGAAATTTATGGTGAATGAATTTCAACTTCTTTTGGGGGATTGCACCCTATGAAGGACTCTATTTCTTTTGCTTTGGTTTGTGTAGAATCACCTTCAAGTTCAATCAATTGTTTTTTTTCATGTTAATTGCTTCATTTATTACAAGGAGTAGTTTTTCTCTATTATGCCCAACTATATGTATACAGTTAAAAAAAAACAAATACCATGCATTGGATATAAGTTGACTCTCATTTTTTTGACTTAGAACAACCTTCTAACACCTTATCATTAACACTAAAAATAGGCTTGCTAGTTGCCGGCTTAGTCCACCTACTCACAATATAATGAATTGGTAATTCATTTATACCTTTTACTTTTAGAACACAAAGTATGTGTCTACATAATAAGCCTTGAGACTCAAACATTTTGCACGAACAATTTGCACTATAATCAAAACCATTGTAAACTACTTCATGCAATTTACGATTGACTCCACTATTATCAATTATAACTAAGATTTCCACTCCATCTTTCTCTTTCTTACTTTCGACTCTACAATCCACACAAGCAATCTATAACTCTTTTTGAAATATGTAAAAAATTTCACGAGTATAAATATATCTTCCATGTTTCTCTAAATCACAATCTAGCTTTAGTTTTGGCTAAGAATGTAGTGAATCATTATCAGCAAGTACTTCCTTATGCCTTTGAGATTCTACTGCCGACTCAAATCTCATCCAAAATTCAACCAAACCAATCTTAGAATTCAAAAAGTTGCAATAAAAAGAATTTTCACTCTCAGATATAGATGTTGTTCTCAATATTCCACCCAAAAATATGTTTTTAAAGTAAGTTGGAATCTACATGCTTCTAATATCATACATATATGAGAGAGCCAATCATTCTTTTGCAACTCAAACTTAATCATGATAGAATTCCATGTTGCTTCAAATTCTTCTGGTGTCTCAGAACTCCAAACACATGACTTGAAACTACTATTAAACTCATCATTGGAATTTAAAGAAACACCCATCTTTTCAGAGACTTTTTTCATAATATGCCACATGCAAAATCTATGTGTGGAGCAAGGTTGTCAAGATCCAGATCTTACCTAAAATCGGGAGAAAATAGCAAGATCGTAAAATATAAAATCGTAGTTAAGATTGAAAGATCCTACTCAGTTATTTTGGTAAGATCAAGAGGGGATAATAAGATCATATAACATAAGATCGCAACAAAAAATCGTAATATTTTACTAAAATGAAAAAATAATAGTATATATTTTAAGTATTTTTACATGTTATATGTTAGTAAGCAAGTGTATTAGTGAGAAAATGATTTTTTTTTTCATATTCTTTAGACATTTATGATTGAGGTTTTATTGAACTTTTGTTAATGTGTAGGCATTAGGGACATCTATGGTCAATTACTAGAATTATCATAAGTCAAGTAGTTAAAACAAACCATACAAGTGAGAAAGTTATTCTCCTAAATCTAAAACTTCATTTCAAAAGGCGCAAAATCATCTCCGCCGAACCGTAATTGTTGTCATCCTTCTCACCTATTAATGGTGATGGTCGAAAAACGGTTTAGTCGAAGCTGGCAAAGATCACACAAAATCAATGATTTTACAGAGTTTTTTCATAATTTGGCTATAACACGCGATTCTACTTAAGATCCAGATCGTTGGGGGTGAGTGAGATCGTAAAATCTTTAGATTTTAAGATCTAGATCGAGATCTTGACAACCATGGTGTGGAGGAATAAAAAATCTCTCTATTGCAATTTTCATAGCAGGATATTGCTTTGTTATTATAAGTTTTGGTTTATTTCCTCGCATTTCTTCCAAAATAATTTCAAACAACCAAGCAAATGATTCAGCTTTCTCATCTACTAAAAATCCAACTCCAAAAGTAACACACTGCCTATGGTGGTTCAATCCAGTAAATAGTGAAAAAATCATGGAATGTTTATTAGTTTGATATGTAGCGTCGAAGGAAATCACGTCACAAACAAAAAGTAGTTTTTTCTACTAATACCATCAGCCCAAAATATAAGTTTTAGCCGATCTTCAAAGTCTACTTCATATGCATAATAAAACAAAGAATTTTCTTCTTTTTTGCTCTTAAAGTTATCAACAAACACACGTGCATCCGAATCTTTGGTTACGGTTTTTAAATCTCTCAAACAATTTTGGAATCCTTTTGTGTGCACCTCACATTTTCATAACTTTTAAGTTGTTCTTTTAATAGGCGGTATATTTTTAATGGCCCAATATTTTCTCGACTTTATGCACATACTATATTCCTATGAACGAGACTCACTTTTCTTGCTGATATAAGAAGTTGTCTCTTTTTAGGTGACACAAGTGCATGGGCATGACTTTCATGAAATCGAGAAAGCTCATATCTTCCTTGCTCTAACAACTTGAAAGCAACTTTCGCATTACATCATTCCCTTGTAAGACTCCTTCTTCTAACATTATTAGTGGAGTTTCTTTCTTTTTCATTTTCTTCTTTCACAAGTTTGTAGCCTTCTTTTGAGCAAACAAAATACTTCCAACATTTCATTCCTTCTTTGTTTTTACTTTCGAACAAGCATCACACACTAAATCCAACAGTGTGTGCATATTTCTGATAAAATTGTTCACCGTCTTCTAAAGTATCAAATAGCTGCCCTATTTTAGTGAAACGCTAAAAATTCCATTCATTTAAATTTTACGGTGGAATAGGCATAGGGAATATCAAATTAATTATATTCATTGACTTTCATTAAATAAAATCGTGTGGTTATTATATATTGTTCTCATTTCTCACAAAAATTAAGTGTTCTCACCGGAGTCGCTTCATATCGATAGATAGATAGATATATAGATAGATAGATAGATAGATAGAGGAGAGAGAGAGAGAGAGAGAGAGAGAGAGAGATTTTTTGGAGGTCTTGTGTAGGTTTTTTTACCATTAAACAAGAGCAAAACAAATAGAGATCCTATTTAATCATGGTTTAGTCTGACAAATATTTATAAAGCCCCACTTAACTATAGTTAAATCCTTGAAATTTTGAGATCCTGTGTGGTAAGTCACCTTACACGCCCTCAAAGACAGCTATATATATATATATATATATATATATATATATATATATATATATATATATATATATATATATATATATATATTAGAATGTTTTCTTTATATGAGAATTATAAGAATAAATACTAACCATTAGATTAAATTATGTGACCGAGATTGAAACATAATTTAAGTGAATAATGTGCTACTCATAAGCACATGACTCACTTAAATTATATTTCAACTTCAACCACATAATTTTATCTAATGATTAATATTTTTTCTCATAAATTATATATATATATATATATATATATATATATATATATATATATATATATATATATATATATATATATATATATATATATATATATATATATATATATATATCCACTCCAACCATTAAAGAAAAGAGTATAGGAAAAATCACAATAGAACACCACTATAATAAATAAATGAAACATCCACTACATATCCTTCAACCTAAATCCCAAATGTTTGTGTTGTCATCGTCATCTTTCTCAATACATGTGAGTGTCTCGGTCTAATGCTCTATATTAGTCTACAAATGTAACTGCAAATTTGTTTTATGTTTACATCATAAATGTATAACTTAAATTCATGATACATAATATAAGTTCAAATATATTAAAACTTGCAATTTTTGTTTGTTTTAGGTCCTATTGTTTTGTTTTAATCATTGTAGATAAATTATTAATTTGTCTTAGTTAAATCTATTTTTGTTTGTCCCTCAATCAATTTGTGTCCTCTGAATAATTTTTTGAAAGCGCGTTTATAATATTATAAAAAGTTCTCAATAAAGATGACTTCAAAATTTATTTTCTAAATTTATTTTCATATTATTTTTATACTGATATATAAAAACTTGGAAATTTTTATTTAACATTTTAAAAATAATTTTATTACATTACATTATGAGAAATAAATAAAAAATATGTTGGACCAATAATTTATACTTATTTAGTTTAAACTAGTTGAGAGTTGAGGTGCCTTCCCTCTCTATTTAACTGATTTGATAGTAAAAAAGTTACTTTTTTTAATCAACCTCTTATAACGTTCGAACTATATTTTGACTTAACAATAATACCTAAAAGTGACATAAGAGTAATTAGGTGAGATGGAAAGGAAGGAAGAGTTTTTTCTCTCATTATCAAATTTGCAGTCTCGAAGAATTAGTCTATGTAGTTATGTTGTCTTTGTCAACTTTCAGTTTACAATCTTAAAACGTGTTTCATTTCTCTTTACCACTTAAGATTTTAAGACACTTTAAAAAAATTCACCTTGATTTGACACCATGGTGATATCAATTTCCACCTTGACTTGAAACAATTTTTATCAAGAGCAATTGCTTGAATCTTGATCTTGCCACTTACATCCATTTGCTTTCAACCACTTTTTTCTACTTTAGTAGTCTAACCAGCCCACAAGTAGGGTTCTTCGACCATCTTTGATTCCACCTGCTTTCAAATGCCCCCTAAGGTCCCTATTTTTTAGTTTTGCAATCATTCATCCATATTCAAAGCATAACACCCCAACGTAAGCATAACTGTCCATTTGGGATGGTACAATCTTCCTCATTACCTTAACGTGAGTGATAATCAGAGGTCTCTATAGTCCTTCTCTCACTACTAGTAGCATCCATAGTAGGAACTTTCACCGCAAACCCAATATTCTCCGCCATAGTTTCTAAAAGCTTCTTCATCCACGAGTCTTTACTTTTCTTCCCCTGAAGGGACTCACTGAAAGTAATACATTTACGATTGATAAATTTCAATCTTCAAAGTTCCGCTCCCAATAGATCACAAACATTCCTACCTCTCGAATAACCATTGAAGACATAACTCACAACTTTACCATCAAGCTAGATTTACTTGATTTGATCAATTAGAAAAGTTTTGACAACTGTTCTGGACTGGGCCGAGGCTGCCCAACAGTCGAGCAGACCCAACCCATATAGCATGGGGAGGCCCACTAAGACCCCTCCGCGGGGCCCTTGACTGCTGCAAGCAGACCAACGTTCCCCCCGAGCACTTTGCAGTGTCGGGCATCTAGGTCAACAGGACAGGAGGACCTCGCATCCCGGCGGAGAGGTACCTCCCCGACATACCAGCTTCTCCCCCCGCGAGAATGCCACATACCACTCCTCGACAGACATGGTCCCTCCCCGCAAGGCCATGTCCGTCGTACGGCTGGTTGGTCCTCGACACAGAAGACTCCTCCCCCGCGAGGAGTGTCTAACGGTCCGTACCACGTGGACACGTTCCAAGTAACCTCCCGCTTCCGCAGGATTCGGTCTGCCCTAATCCCGGAAATCTAGGGACGGTTACCCCAGGGCGAAGACCACGTGCTGGTCTTCACTACGCCACGTAAGCCCTGGCAGTTACTTGGATTGGGCCTGACAAGCCAGCCCAATACAAGTAACCGTTGGCCCCGCGCTGGGGGCTCTCTATAAATACCCTCTCACTTGAGAGGGTCAGGTTAAGTCACTTTTTTCACTCTTTGTATTTGCTGTTACTCTGTGCACTCCCTAACTTGAGCGTCGGAGTACCTTGCAGGTACACCCCCCCCCGGCCGTACTTCAACCTCACCGGAGCCGGAGCTCAACGGACGTCGTTGGCCACCTGTAACTGTCTGATCCAGGTACGATCAGTGGCGCCGTCTGTGGGAACTTTACAAGCTTCCCCGTTTTCTCCTCGATAAACCAAAGCTTCCTCTATTCATCACCAACATGGCCAATCCGACCGTCAACCAGGCTCTGGACACCGTGCTCGCGCAACTGGAGAACGGGAACCACCGTGAGGACGCCGTCATCCTCCACGGCGACGAAGGCGACATAAGGGACGGACGGACCGCCTCCCCGGACTCACAGGATGCGACTATCAACGTCGTCCGCACGGACGACCAGCAAACCCCTCTCCAGCCAGTGGCTCCGCCGCCCAACGCGGACCCAAGCACCGTGGCCCTATTTGCGTTGATCAACCAGACCAATCAGCTGATCGCGCAGCAGAACACCAGAATTGAAGCCTTGGAGCATGGACGTGCACGACGATCTTCCCCGCGAAGACATCGTCGCCCCCAGTCACCTCGCCTCTCTCCTTCCCCGCGAAGGACCCCTTCCGAAGATTCTCGGACACCGTCGCCCGTACGCCATGGTCGTCGACCGCGTCTCGAGCGCCCCCAGCTGGCAATCACCCAGAAACGCCCTCGTTCCCCGCCCCGAAAGGAACCCAGGGCCTCCGCCACCTCCAAGAAGTCCAAGCAGACTGAAGAGAGACCAAAGAACCGGTCGAGGAACTCTCCTCCACGGCACCATCGATCACCTTCGAGATCCCCGGCTGATAGCGACGACGAGGACCAAAGGACCCCCTTGTCGTGGGAAATCATGGACGCCCCAATCCCTCCAGGCATGGAGAAACCTCCACACTTGGGGACCTATGACGGGCTGACCGACCCCGACGATCACGTGGAGAATTTCGAAGCGATGCTCGACTTTCGAAACGTCAGGGGAGCCATCAGGTGCCGGCTGTTCCCCACTACCTTACGGAAGGGAGCCATGACGTGGTACAAGGGCCTGGAACCTGGTTCGATCACGTCGTGGAAGCAGCTGAAACAACGCTTCACCAAACACTTCACCGCATCTCGTCGACACCCAAAAACAGAGGCTGCCCTAGAGAAAATCTTCCAAGGGAGGAACGAATCCCTCCGAAATTACATTGAGAGGTTTAACAAGGAAGCCGTCGAGGTCCACACGACCGACGACATGAAGAAATACTTGATTATTCACGGACTACGCGCCAGGTCGGACTTTGCCAAATCCATTGGCCTCCGAAGACCCAGGCGTCTCGAGGACCTTCTCGCTCGAGCCCAGAAGTACATCGAGCTCGAAGAGACGGAAGCAGCCCAGATCGCTCTTGAGACAAGACGCAGAGAAGGCCCCCGCGGCCACAAAGACGATGACGCTTCTCCCCGGCGGGGAGGAGAAAAGTGGAAGGAAAATCGCAATCGAGATCCCCGGGAACAGCGCGGGCCAGCTGGCCGATTCACGGAATACACGCCGCTCAACACTTCCAGGTCTCGGATCCTCTCAGACTGCCAGAATTCCGAGTTTGTGAAAGGAGGAGTTCGCTTCCCGAAGCCCGCGGCTCCCAAACCAAACGTTGACAAATCTAAGTACTGCAGGTTCCACAGAAGCCACGGGCATGTCACCGAGGATTGCATCCACCTCAAGGATGCCATTGAGATTCTCATCAAAGAAGGGCACTTGAAGAAATATGCCCAGCAGAATGATCCTCCTCGTACCAGCTCAAAGGAATCACAGAACGTCGAGGAGACAACACCCCCTACCGCCGACAGCCAGCTTCAGGTCGCCCTCAGCGTCACTCGGCCCGAGGACTTCTTCGTCCCCCCAATCATCGAGGGCGAAGAGGCAATCCGCAACATGTGGGCGACCTTCCCCGACGAAGGCCCCGTCACGGCCCGTAGTACCTGGGAAGGCTTCCCCAAAGCAATGGTTATCTCAGGAGGAGACCCCGGGAAAATATCGGTTGGGTCGATCAAACGAAAGTTTGACGAACTGGAATCCGCGACATCGTCAAAGGCGACCACCCTCGAGAAAGTGCGAGGAAACTCCAATCCCATCACCTTCT
This sequence comes from Lathyrus tuberosus, assembly GCA_022829125.1. Classification (NCBI taxonomy): domain Eukaryota; kingdom Viridiplantae; phylum Streptophyta; class Magnoliopsida; order Fabales; family Fabaceae; genus Lathyrus; species Lathyrus tuberosus. The sequence continues at coordinate 40,930,851 of JALAZF010000002.1, forward strand.
ACCTCGAAGAACTCCCCGGGGGAGCACCAAACGCCACTATTCCCCTCCTGGTCAGGGCCCAAATGGCGAACTTTGACGTCCGAAGAATCCTAGTCGACCAGGGGAGCTCGGTCGACATCATGTATTCTCATCTGTTCGGGACCCTTCAGCTGGACGAGAGGCATTTGACCCCGTACGTCGGGTCAGACCTACAGGGGTTCAATGGATCCACCACCAGACCATGGGGTTACGTGGAGCTGATGGTTACGTTCGGGGCCGAAGACACGGCCCGACAGGTGAAGATCCGTTTCCTGGTGGTGGAATGCCCATCCCTCTACAACTGCATCCTCGGAAGGACCACCCTTGATGAACTCACGGCGGTCCCGTCAACGGTCCACCTCAAAATGAAGTACTACACGAGGAGAGGACGGGTAGTGACGATGCACGGGGACATCGACGCGGCTAGGAGATGCTTCGATGCCGCCGTTAAGGGCCTAAGTTCCATTGGTCCCAAACCTAAGGCCGTGGCCAAACCACCCCAGGACGTCGGACAGATACCTCTCCCGCGCGTCAACGCGGTCGACCTCGACAGCAGGTTCTCCGGCGAGCCCAATGAAGACAGAGTCGAAGACCACGACCACCGGGCGGAAAACAACGGGCAACCTCTCCACCCAATACGCCCCATCCCAGATGGAGAGTTCGAGCTCGTGGCCGTCGGAGGCAGTCCAGATCGCAACGTGAAGATCGGCACCAGGATCCCCGACCTAGCCAAAGAGCAGCTTAAAGTATGTCTGAGGGAGAACGCTGACCTCTTCGCGTGGAGCGCATCCGAGATGCCTGGCCTCGACCCCGAGGTGGCTTGCCATCAGCTCGCAGTAGATCCGGCCGCTAGGGCCGTAGCACAGCGTAGGCGCAAGCAGTCTCCCGAGAAAGCGGAGGCTGCTGAGAAAGCTGTAAAAGACCTCCTAGAGGCAAATTTTATTTCGGAAGCCAAATACACGACATGGCTGTCCAACGTTGTACTTGTTAAGAAAAATAATGGAAAATGGAGAATGTGCGTTGATTATACTGATCTTAACCGGGCTTGCCCGAAAGACTGTTACCCCTTGCCTAACATCGACCAACTGGTCGACAATTCTGCAGGTTACAAACTACTGTCTTTCATGGACGCCTATTCAGGATACAACCAAATTCCCATGGACAAGGTCGACAAGCAACACACGGCCTTCATGACCGCGTCGGGCAACTACTACTACAATGTAATGCCTTTCGGTCTGAAGAATGCCGACGCGACCTACCAGCGGATGATGAACAAGGTCTTTCGGACTGAAATAGGAGACATGCTCGAAGTCTACATGGACGACATGATCGTCAAGTCCGCAGAAGAAGTCAACCACGCCGCGCACCTCAAGAAGGTGTTCGACACGGCGAGAAGATGCCGTATGAGGTTTAATCCCGACAAATGCACCTTCGGTGTCCGGGCAGGAAAGTTCCTCGGATTTTACCTCACAGAACGAGGAATCGAGGCAAACCCCGACAAGTGTAGAGCCTTTTTCGAGCTCCCTACTCCGGACTCGAAGAAGTCAATACAATCATTGAACGGAATGCTCACCGCCCTTTCCCGGTTCGTCGCCAAATCCGCACAGTACGCACTCCCCTTTTTCAAACTCCTCCGACAAAAAGCAGAGTTTGAGTGGAGCGAGGAATGCGAACAAGCGCTCGCACATTTAAAACAAGTCCTATCGCAACCCCCGGTCCTCTCGCGACCCGAGAACGGGGAAACACTCTTCTTGTATCTTGCGATCACGAGCGAAGCGGTCAGCGCCGTCCTCATTCGGGAAACACCAGACGGACAGAAGCCAGTTTACTTCACGAGCAAAGCTCTCCAAGGCCCCGAGCTCAGGTATCAACAGATCGAGAAAGTCACACTGGGCCTCGTCACCGCGGCCAGAAGACTCCGCCACTACTTCCTTGCCCATACCGTCGTCGTGAGGACCAACCAGCCGATCAGGCAACTCCTCGGACGACCAGATATGGCGGGGAGGATGCTCAGGTGGTCGCTCGAGCTGGCCGAATTCGACATCCAATACGAAGGGAGGAAAGCCTTGAAGGCACAAGTGCTGGCCGACTTTGTAGCAGAGATGACCGTCCCAGAACCCTCAGCCAACGGGTCGCAGAAATGGACAATATATGTCGACGGAGCATCCAGCCCGAAAGGAAGCGGAGCGGGAATCATCCTCGAAAACGAGGAAGGCATCCTCATCGAGGTGTCCCTCGAACTGGCTTTCCCTACTTCGAATAACCAAGCCGAATACGAGGCCTTCCTTGCGGGACTCAGGCTGGCTGAGGACCTTGGCGCCAAGGAGGTCAAGCTATTCACCGATTCCCAGCTCGTAGCCTCGCAAGTCCGGGGAGAGTACCAAGCCAAGAACGACAGTCTCATAGAATACTTGGCCTTGGTAAAAGAGAAGATGAAGAAGTTCACCTCGGCAGAAGTGACTCACATTCCCCGGGAGCATAATGCCCGGGCAGACGTCCTGTCAAAATTAGCAAGCACGAAAAAGAAAGGCGGAAACAAGTCCGTCATACAAGAGGTCCTTTCCCACCCGAGCGTCGATAAACCTGGTATGGTTTCGAATATCAACGCCATCGGGGACAGCGGCTGCTGGATGACCCCGGTATACGAATACCTCACGACGGGCAAACTGCCCGAAGACCCCAAAGAAGCTAGAATGGTCAAGAGACGGGCATGCTCGTACACTATAGTCGAGGATAAGCTATACCGGCGAGGATTCTCTATTCCCCTCCTCAGATGTATCGAAGATACCAAGGTCCCCGGCATACTCCAGGAGATCCACGAGGGAATCAATGCGCAGCACCTAGGCGGACGATCTCTAGCTCGGAGAGCACTCCGGGCAGGATATTACTGGCCGACCATGCAACAAGACGCCAAGGAGCACGTCAAGAAGTGTGATAAATGCCAGCGGCACGGGGACATGCACCTCGCTCCCCTAGCGAACTCACGTCGCTATCCTCCCCGTGGCCGTTCGCATGGTGGGGGATGGATATCCTCGGGCCTTTCGTCCAGGGGTCGTATCAAAACAAATACCTCATCGTCGGGGTAGATTACTTCACAAAGTGGATTAAAGCAGAAGCATTGGCCAAAATCACTGCTTTCAACATACTTCATTTCTACAAAAGAAATATCCTCGCCCGGTTCGGAGTGCCTCAAGCCATCGTCACAGACAACGGAACCCAGTTCACCGACAGGAACTTCCAAGACTTCGTCACAAAACTAGGCACGAAGCAGCACTTCACGTCGGTCGAGCACCCTCAAACGAACGGGCAGGCTGAGGCCGCTAACAGAGTGATCCTTCGAGGATTAAGACGGAGACTGGGCGACGCCAAACAACGGTGGGTCGAAGAGCTACACAGCGTTCTCTGGACCTACCGAACAACCCCACACTCCACGACCGGGGAAACCCCCTTCCGTTTGACTTATGGAACGGAGGCAGTGATCCCCGTGGAGATCAGAGAACCCTCGAGGAGGACGGAAGCCCCCCTCGACGGGAACACGAACGACGAAGCCTTGAGGGAAGAACTCGACTTTGTGGAGGAAACACGCTCGGGCGCTTCTCTCCGAGAGGCGTCACTTAAACAAAAAATAACACTACGTTATAATGACAGTGTCATTAAACGTGATTTTCAGGTGGGCACCCTCGTCCTACGAAGGAACCAGAAAGACTCGCGAGAAGGCAAACTCGCCGCGAACTGGGAGGGCCCGTACCGCGTCCGCGCGAAAACGGGGACAGGAGCCTATTTCCTCGAAAATCTGCACGGGGAAGAACTCGCTCGACCATGGAACGCTGAAAAGCTAAAACAATATTACAGTTAAACACTGCCCGCGGATGACTAGCACCGCGATACGGGGACGCGCTGGGGTACAAGCGCGACACCCCTATAAGAACACGATGATCAGAGACCGCGTTGTGTGTGCGCGAGGACATTTGATCCGGCGGGGATACCTCGATCGAGGCCCACCGTCGTCGTGCCAACCGGGCATAACACCCAGCTCGCGATGGGAAGTTCATGCCACGAGACTAGGACCTCGACCGAGCTCTTAGCCTCGTTGAAGGTCGGAGTACTCCTCCGGCCGCCCGACCAGCTCTCCACGCGGTCAGGGACGATCAAGGTCGAGCAAATCCCGAAGCCTTATTACTTGGGCAAAAATAAAGTATAACAAACAATAAAGTATAACAAACACCACATCACACACAAGGAAAATTAACAAAGAGATATTATAAAGTACGAATAGCGGGCAAAACACTTGGTCCAAAAAGTTACAAATATGAGCCCACAAGCCGGGCGAAAATAACCATTGTGCAAAAAGTACATCAGCTAAGCCCACAAGCCGGGCGAAACAAAACGGCTCGCAGGCCGACCAAAACAAAGATAAAAACCTACTCAGCTGCGGTCCCGTCAGGCTCCTCGCGCGCATGAATGTCGTTCTCCCGCAGAGGATACACGATCTGGCCACCCACCACCTCAGCGTCGGGGTCGATCCCTTCGATGACAAGGTCGGGGTTGAGAACCCGAAGCTGCGCCACGGCACTGCGGAACCCCATACCCGCGGTTTCGATAGAATCATCCTCGGACACTCGGAGATCCTGCTCAAGCTTCCGGAGCTGCGCCACAAACGCCGCACGAGTGGTCAGGAGTTTGTCCTCCTCAGTCTCCCCTTCGGCTGGCCGCACCGCATCTTCCAGCTCGGCAATTCTTACCTTAAGCCGCTTCTCCTCCAACTCCAGCTCAGCGATTCGGGCAAGGTGGCTTTTCTTTGTCTCCTCGGCTTCCTTAAGCTTGGCCTCGACCAATTGCTGCTGCTTGCCTTGCTCTTTGTTCAGATCTCGGCACTCTTTTAGCTCCTTGCGCATGCCAAGCATCTCAGCGCCCAAGGTATCCAGCGCCTCCTGCAGGCGGGCCAGTTCAGCAGCAGGGCGGGTCTCGTCATTTAGAATGAGGGCAATCGAGCAGATACGCATGACGGCCGACAGGTCCTCAAAAAGCATCTTCCTCCTCACTTCAGGTGCGATCCCCAGCACGGTTTGGATCTCGGAGGGAAGGGAGCGAGGATAAGTGACCTCGGAGAAGAAGTGAGGTTTTTGATGGCAGGGGGGAAGGTCAAAGCTGGAAGGAACCGGGGGACTATCTTCACCACCCAGGTCGATGACCTCCGCAACGCGCTGCCTCTTCGGAGTCCCTTGGGTAGCCGGGGATTGGCTTCCCGCAGGAGTTGTGCGGTCACCCGCTGTCCCCGATACAGAGGCAGCAGGCTGGAACAGAGTGGATCCTTCGGGGGCAGCGGCCGTGGAAACACCCTCGTGCGGGGCCCCAGAGGGGGCAACTTCCTGATCTTTGGAGCGCGACGCTTCTTCCCGGGCCTGCGCTTCCCGGGCCCTCTTCGCTTTCAGTTTCTTCAACCTCTCCTCGGCTCCGGCCATTGTCCCTGCAAAAGGAAAGAAAGCGTTAATAAAGCGAGAAACACAGATACGAGGAAGACCTAAAGCGAGGACGTTTTCACCACCTAACAATTCGATGGCCTCCTCGTCGGAGAAGGTCTCGAGCAGAACGCGGGTGTTTATCAGGCGACGTTCTTTCTTCACCTTCCCATCTGCACCTATTATAGGCTGGCCGTCTAGCGTCTCATGTCGAGCCTCTGAAAAGCTGTCGACGAAAGCTACAATTTTATCGTAGGCTTCCTGCTCGTAGGCCTCCATCTGAACAGGTTTCGTTTTATACTTGTCAACTCCCTTCTTAAAGTGTTCCTCCGTCCAGTACAGAGGAAACTTCGACACCAGCACCTCCTCGGAACGGCCGTCGACCTCGCGGGTGACTTTCCGGTACAATGAATATACCGCCTCGAGGGTGACCGGCTTCACATAGAAATAGCGGAACTTGAAATCCCGGATGGAATCCAAGTAAGTGTGGAACAATGCCTTGCTCTGCTTGAAGGACACCCAGCCGTGTCGACCTCCTACCGACGACCGTTGGAGGTGGAATATGCGGAAGAAAAGGCGAACGGTCGGCACGATCTCCAAATATTTGCATACGAGCTCGAAAGCCCGGATGAAGGCCAGCGAGTTCGGATGAATCTGCGAAGGGGCCAACTTCAACCAGTCAAAGATCCCCTCCTAAAAATCCGTGAAAGGCAGCCTCCACCCCGCCTTCTCGAACATAAACTCGTACAAGGGGACCCGCATTCCCCGGTAAGGGGAGCATATCCGGTGATGCTCCTCAGGACGAAACACCTTCCAGGATTGACCACTTCCGATTAGTCTGTGCTCGACGGTGCAAAAAGCATCGCCCACATCTGGGTACACGAAGATGGACGACATCTCAAGGGCTTCGCTACAGACCCAGTCCTCAAGCGGCCTCTCCTGCGCAAAGGCCATGTGAGCCATGGGGGAGTCAGGCTGGTCGTCGTCGTTTTCCTCGAAATATCCTGCGGCCACCTCTGCAGCCAAATCGTCCATTTACCTGAAAAGCAGAAGGAAACGGTGAATTCGATTGGTCGTATCAAATTCACCCCTCCACCGCTGTTCAAGCGAACAGGCGAAGAAGGGGCAAGGCTTTCTCAACTCCCCGACGAGATCGACCAAGGATCAACTTGCCCACCGGGGAACTCATCGTCTCCCCGGAAGGTTCTGCCCCGTGTCCCCGCGGCACTAACAAACACACTAATTATCAAGGACCCCGAGACATTCAACGGATCCCCGACGTGTTCGTCCCTGATTCCCGAGGTATTCATCAAAAGCGAGCAAGAATCTTCGCACTCTCCCTCTCCACAACTAAAGATTCCCGCCGTAATCGCCGGGAATCCCTTCGTTTCTCATGGGAATGTCATCAATTCACCAAGGAAACGTCCTACACTAGTTAAAATCGAAGAAAAACGCAAAATAAAGGTCCGGTTTGAAGCAAATACCTGGTAAGCGGCGGTGTAGGGTTCCGGCACGGAGGTTTCCGGCTCTGGTACGGCGGCAAACGGCGGTCCTAGCGGAGGAAATGCGTCCGGCAGAGAGTGCCCGCCGATTGACGACGGCGAGCTACGACGGAAGAGGTTAGAGAGAGAGGGAGAAAGTTTCTTGAGAGAGAAGCGGAAAAGTGAAAAATGAGCGAGGGGAGCGGCTTTTATAGGCGATTCTCGCGAGACCCGAGGGGCGTAGGGCACTCGAGTGCGCTACCCTAGCCAGCCGCCTTAGCCCCCTAGGTAATGATGGCAGGCAACACGTGGCACGCATGCAGCCACCCGTCTCCCCACGTGTGTCGTTTCGGGTTTCCCCAGCGCTTTGAATCCGAAACCCTTCACCCCCCCGACCATACGACCGGACACATCTGTCCGACGCCCGACACTCATCCGGCCGAATGAATTTCGCATAGGATATCGACCTCCTCGGTTCCTCTCTTTGCGGATCCTCGACATATAATAACCTTTAAGTCATCACTCTGCCACCTCAGAGCAACGACTTGGGGGGCTCCTATTTTGGACTGGGCCGAGGCTGCCCAACAGTCGAGCAGGCCCAACCCATATAGCATGGAGAGGCCCACTAAGACCCCTCCACGGGGCCTTGACTGCTGCAAGCAGACCAACGTTCCCCCCGAGCACTTTGCAGTGTCGGGCATCTAGGTCAACAGGACAGGAGGACCTCGCATCCCGGCGGAGAGGTACCTCCCCGACATACCAGCTTCTCCCCCCGCGAGAATGCCACATACCACTCCTCGGCAGACATGGTCCCTCCCCGCAAGGCCATGTCCGTCGTACGGCTGGTTGGTCCTCGACACAGAAGACTCCTCCCCCGCGAGGAGTGTCTAACGGTCCGTACCACGTGGACACGTTCCAAGTAACCTCCCGCTTCCGCAGGATTCGGTCTGCCCTAATCCCGAAAATCTAGGGACGGTTACCCCAGGGCGAAGACCACGTGCTGGTCTTCACTACGCCACGTAAGCCCTGGCAGTTACTTGGATTGGGCCTGACAAGCCAGCCCAATACAAGTAACCGTTGGCCCCGCGCTGGGGGCTCTCTATAAATACCCTCTCACTTGAGAGGGTCAGGTTAAGTCACTTTTTTCACTCTTTGTATTTGCTGTTACTCTGTGCACTCCCTAACTTGAGCGTCGGAGTACCTTGCAGGTACACCCCCCCCCCCCCCCCCCCCCCCCCGCCGTACTTCAACCTCACCGGAGCCGGAGCTCAACGGACGTCGTTGGCCACCTGTAACTGTCTGATCCAGGTACGATCAACAACCTTCAAAATAAAGTAGGTTACAACCTTCCTGCTAAAAACCTCCATAAGTATTTGGAAGTGTATTTATGTAAATGAGTACTTGCTGATCAAGTAAGCTTTTTAGCATCAGCCTTACTAAAGAAACACCATGACAACTCATCAGTCAAATGCATTTTTATCTCATGTATAATGCAAAAATTATTAGAGTTCTTTGAAAAAGCCTCCAGACATCCATCATGCATTGACCTCAAATCCCATAGCTTTTTATTTTCATGAAAGTAATCACTAGCTGATGATGAATGAATAACAACATTGGAACCTTCTAAAATATATAAGCCACATATTTTAGACCTTTTAGCTATGATCACTTCAACATGTGAAATCTTTAATATCCCATATTCAACTCTGGTGCAATAGTCTAGATCATCAAACATGCTTATGGATAATAAATTTCATCTAAGATCTAGAACATACCTCATGTTGTGAAGAAGAAACTCACAACCATCATGCATTTTAAGTATGACAATACCAATAGCTTGAACCTTGTAAGCTTTATTGTTACCAAGGTGAATTACTCCACTTTCTTCCAGCTTCAAAGTCTCAAAGTATTCTTTTCATCAACACATGTGATATTAGAAACCATAGTCCATGACACAACTCCATTTAGTCTCCAAAAATGATACCACTAATGCACTAACACTCTCACAACTATCCTCATCGGAGGCAACATCAATCTGAACTAAGTTTTCATTGTCTTTCCTCGCGAAGTGATTGGGATTCTAACAAATAAAAAATTTTATTCTTGACTTGTCAAACCTCTTTGATTTGGATATTTCTTTACGCTCACTCCATCCTCTTGAGACACTCAAGGCTTCACCACTATCACGAATCTTCAAATCTTTCATATTTAAAATTTATTAGATCTCACATTCGTCTGCACTTCATCCAAAGTAATAGTACCTTCTTTATCATAAAGAAAAACATCTTTAAAATTCTCAAAGGATATGGGTGATGAGCTCAATAAGGGTATAACCTTGTCTTCATCATCAATCTCCGCCTTAATATTTTCCAGATCATCAATGATCTTATGAAATCTTATCAACTGTTCCTTCATGGATTTGTTCTCTACCATTCAGAATGAGTAAAAATGTTGTTTCATACCCCTTTATGAGCCAAAGACTTACTCATATACAATGATTCAAATTTTTCCTACATCGAAACCACATTCTTCTCCCTGGAGGCTTCTCTTGGAACTTTATCCTCGAAGCACAAGATAATGGTACTTATGGCTTTATCCACCATCTCAGTCATCTCTGATTGTACAGACGTGCACACATCGATGCCTTACCATTCAATTTTTCAATACACTTTATGAGTTAAAATTTCTTGCATCTTCAATTTCCACAACCCAGAATCGTTGTTTCGTAAAACTTATCAATCTACCATTTCAAACTCATAGTGCTCATTTGTAAACAAAACCCATTTGTCCTACGGTGGAAGCCACTTGTTGTGAAATTAAAAGGTTCGATCACACCAAGAAATTTGATATGTGGTGACAAAGAACAATGGCAACCAAAATAAATGACCTTCAACAAATATAAATCTCTTTACAATATAAAAACAACTTAACATGGCATAAAAAGATAAAATACAATATACACAACAACTTGATTACTTTGTTCAATCAAATGATCTACTCTTGAAGAGAGGGTAGCTTTTTGATTCAGTTTACTTCAAAAAGTTGTTACAAAAAATGAGTTACAAGAAAATACTCATCCAAGTTCCCAAGAACAAACCCTAGTTTTTCTCAATCTCTCCATATATATATGTGTGTGTGTGTGTGTGTGTGTGTGTGGTGTGTGTGTGTGTGTGTGTGTGTGTGTGTGTGTGTGTGTGAATCACACAAAACAATGTGTTAAAGTGTTTTTCAATCCCTCTTTGGAATTTACCATTGTCTCTCTAAGAATAACACTAGAACTCTGAAACCCTTTTCTCCGTCTTCAGTTCTTAAAGTTCTAAAGGTTATGTTAAGAATCAATCATCATCAATGTGTTCAATTAGAATAAATTGTATTTATTGTATTACCTTATTGTATACAATTCGTACGAATATAAATATACCCTATTGTTGTCTTATTAGACACACAACATTATACAGAAAATAATTTTTCAATATGGTATCAGAGGTTAAGGGTTTCACAATCCTTTTTTTTGCCATAGCAACCTCACCATCCATAACACACAGCTAAATTGCAGATCTTCATTCTTCACTATTGTGGATCTGATCGCTGCCTCACCACCACCACTAGGTTCGCAACACTCCGGAAAACCCAGCACCGCAATGCCCATCTCCGGCCGGTGTCAAACGGGCCCTCCCGTGTGACCATAGTCCTGGCGCGTGAACTTCACGCACGTAACATCATATTCATTTTTCCAATGCATTTTTGCCTTATTTTTCTATTTGTTCCGACTGTCATTATCCTCCCCACCACTAAGTAACCTTGTTTTCATGTTTTTCAGTCATCAACTCTCATGGGAGATCCATCCGCAACCAATTATGTCACTTTTACTAAAGTTCTGCTAATCCCGTGCGAGAAGCTAACTAGGACAATCAACTACAACATATGGGCCAACGCTTTTAAGTTATGGTTTCATGGTCAAGGACTTGAAGATCACTTGACCAAACAATCGGAGGATATTTCCCCCGTTCATCACATTAAATGGAAGCAAACTGATGCCTTTCTATGCACCATGTTATGTTTTTCCATATCGCCTAATATTCAAGCGCATTATAAAGCATTTATCACTTGTTATGAGGTTTGAGAAAAGACTAAGAAAATTTTCTCAAATAATGTACATTGTCTCTACAGTGTCATCCTTAATCTCATCTCTTTGAAATTGGAGAATATGAATATGCAAGCTTATTTGAGTAAACTTGATTCATTGAATACAAAATTTTCAACCCTAATATTGTTTACAAATGATACAACAGCTCGTGAACGTCAATGCAACAAGTTTTTCATGATCATGGTACTTATTGGACTACCACCAGAACTCGATTTCGTATGTAACCATATTTTATCGAGATCTACTATTCTTGACTATATATCAATTAGTGAACAACTATTGCATTTGGTTACTCCTCATGCTTTTGGATAGGTCTCTACTCCATTTCCAACGGGATCATCTTCTCCTGCTTCCCACTACCAAGGTTGTGGTGGAAAAAACGAAGGACGTGGTGCCCAATGTCATGTTATTCGTTGTAACTATTATAATCGTTACAATCATATTGAAGTTGAAGGTCATACAAAGGCAAGAGAACAACAACGACAACCTAGGGTTACTGCTATTGCTCAACCAACTATCGCTAAAGATGTTACTATTCTGAAAGCTGATTACAATGAGTTCCTATAGTTTAAAGTATCCATCAAACATTATCTTCTGTGGTCGTTACTCAATCTAATAATCTTGTAGCCTTTGTCTCTACATCCTCCCTTAGTCCTTGGGTCCTTGACTCTGGTTCCTATTATCATATGACTGGTAATAAGTCTCTTTTAGCTCACTTCTGTTATTCTGATTCTTTGCCTTCTACCACTATGGTGAATGGTTCTAAAATCAAAGTTTAAGATCTTAGTCATGCACACTCACTTCCAAACTTATTTTTAGATTATGTACTATATATTCCGGGTTGTCCTTTTAGTCTAATATCTCTCAACAAACTGATTTATACTCTTGATTATTAAATTCTTTTTATTGATAATTTTGTTTATGTTTAGGCTCGACGTACAGAATGCACGATTGGAGTAGGGAGTGACTCTAAAGGATTATATCATCTATCTCCACTGGTGGCATGTGCTTCCATTTATTCTCAAAGCCTTACACTTCAACTGTTGGGTAACCATAGCCTTAAGAAAATGCGTCTTTTAGTTCCTAGTTTTTATAAGATTTTGCGATTTGAGTGTCAGTCGTGTCAATTAGGCAAACATACTCGTCACGCCTATTATCAACGAGTAAATAAAAGTGGTGTGTCACCTTTTGCTTTAGTTCATTCAGATATTTGGAGTCCTAGTCGTGTCAAGTCAACTTTAGGATATTATTACTTTGAAACTTTCATCGACAACTTTCAAGAATTTTATTCCGAAATTAAAAACCAGCTTGACACTTTCATTCAAATTTTACACGCTGATAATGCTCGTGAATATATGTCATTCTAGTTTCAATCTTTTTTAACACCTTAAGGGATTATTCACCAATTATCATGTGCCTACACACCACAATAAAACGGTGTCGCTGAACGAGAGAATCATAATTTAGTTGAAATTGCACGAACTATTTTATTTCACCACAATGTTCCTTGTCAATTTTGGTGTAATGCTCTTCTCACAACTTGTCACCTTATCAACCGAATTCCCTCATCGGCTCTTCAAGATCATATTCTATACTCTATCTTAAACATGCAACATGATCTCTACCTCATTCCTCTTCGCGTCTTTGGTTTCAAATGCTTTGTTCATAACCTCGGTCCAGGTAAAGACAAGATTTTTTTGCAAAATCTCTCAAATGTATTTTTCTAAGCTAATCATGTATACAAAAAGGATATCACTATTTTTGTTCTTAACTTCAACAATACATTGTTTCCTCCGATGTCATAGTCTTTGAAACATCTCCATTTTTCTCGGCCTCTGGGTCACTTGATGAGAATTGTACTTCACATGTTCCAGATATTCGCTCTGTCATCCCCACACCCATTTCAGCCCCTACACCTCCATTACGTCTCTACTAGCGATGAACACATCCTCCATCAGAAGTAAGAGATGATATTGATCCACCAGTTCCATCTCCTGCTACAACTGCTTCTCTAGTTATGTCACCTGAACTTGACCTACCAATAACATTACGAAAAGGTATATGGTCTCCTAATCCTAAATATGTTTGTGATGACACCTCAAACATCGTTTATTTGACTTGACTTATGCATATTTTCCTATTGTTTTAATTCTGTTTCCACTATTATGCTAGTGTTTTTCCTTTGTTTCAGGGAATTTATTAATCAGGAGTTGTGGGCGAAGAAACGAAGCGAAATGGAAGAAAAGCAAAGAATTGGAGCAGACTTGCATCTATGGCGACCACCATGGCGTTCATCCTAGGGGTGCCATGGGTGGTCCACGTACCAACTAATGGAATGACCAATTCATGCCCACTTTGTGAGCATGGCGGTCTCCATGAGGTTGTGGTGGTCGCCACCCTTGAAACTCCCAAACGGTTGGGAACAGACCATGCTTGGTCTCCAAGTCTCTACAAACCGTCCCTACATTTTCTCCACGACCTGGAAGTGGTTCCTTGGTGATTTATAGGGTTTTAGACTCCTATAAATACCCCTTTCATGCCATTTTCCAGGGTATCCAAGCTTATGCAAACTTAAGCCAAAATATTGTCGAATTGTAAAGCAATAATCTCTTCACACCGGAGGATTATTGCACCGTCGATCGAGTCTGTATCAAGTTTGGAGCACCTTGTTTATTTTCGAAGCACTTTATTTCCGTCAATTACATTCCGTCAAGATTTATTTCAAGTTATCGCAATTTGTATCAGATTCAAGACTCCGTTTGGAGCAGGTTTTTATTTCATTAAGCATTTACATTTACTTTGTCTTGCCTTTATTTTCCTTGTCTTATTTAATCGCATTTTTCCTCTTCCTCTTATTTAATTTCATAACGTTTTTACCCGTCATTATGTTTAACTTTGCACTCGAAATCATTTATGTTTTGTTTTCCCTAAACATGTCTGGCTAAATTATTGAATGCTAGCATGTGAAGATCGTCAATAGACGATGCTCTACATGTTGTCTCTTTAAGATTTCTTTTGCGGGATGTTTTGATTTAAACGCAATTTTTATGAACTTATTTTAATTTGCCTTCACGAAAGTGATGCAGTGAAAACGTCGGGTAAGATCGAAAGTCGTCCGACATTAAAGACTAAAATTGATTTGTCATTGGTTAACAAATACCGCGAAAGCACTTTGTTAATTAATTAGGAAGCTTTAACCTTTCTAGAAGGAGCTTTTAAAACTATTTGTGGACGCGTTTATAGGTTTAGGATCCGGTTTCCTGAGCAAGAGCCAGGAACCCTTTTTAGTTAAACTTTCCAATCAAAATCACTTTTCTATTAAGTTAAGAGTCTAATTTCTTAAAAGAGAGTTTACTACTTTAACGCGGTAAGTGCCTTCCATATGTGACAAATGGAGGGTATGAATTAGAGAGTGAAACTCGATTCTGAATATGGGAAAGTGATAGTTCCTGTAAAATTAGTTCTTTTCTAAATAGGAAATATTTCCCCGTAAGCTATCATAGTAGAGACTAGGGGTGTTCGCGGTGCGGTTTGGGCAGTTTTGACGCTAAAAATCATCCGAACCGCGAGAGAAAAAAGCATGCGGTTTGGTTTGGTTCGGTTGGCTTTTAGAAAAAATCCGAGCCAAACCAAACAAAATCAATGCGGTTTAGGTTGGTTCGGATGGTTCAGTTTTTTACAAGATTTTTATTGAGCCATACTTACACATATAAAGAATAACATAACTTTGTGTTTAGTCATTCATACATTACCAAATAACGAAAAAACCCATCATATTGAGACAAAAAATTCTCATTCAATATACAAAAAATCAATTTAATCAAAAGTGGACAAAAATAGTAGCATAAAACAATATAAAAAATATTATAATTAAACAAAAAAATAGAGAAGAATGGAGATTAGAGAAAAATGAAAAAGAAAAAACATAAGAGATGTGAGATTAGAGAAGAAAAGTGCGATAAAAACATAATTAGAAGAGAAAATAGTAACATAAAAATGAGAAGATGAAAAAGAAAGAACATGTGACATAAGAGATTAGTGTAGAAGATGTGAGATGTATATGACAAAGAAGATGAGAAGAATGTGTAATACTATTAGGAGAGATTTGAGAAGGTTGAAACTTAAAAGCTAATGGGTTTGAGTTTTGGGTTAGATGTGAGATAAGTGAAATTTGGGTTGTAATATAATGCGGTCTGATTTGGTTTAGTTCGGTTTGTAAAATACAAACCGCAAACCAAATCGAACCGCGCGGTTTTATTAAAAGATTACCCGAACAAATCCGAACCAAATGCGGTTTTTTGTGGTTTCGGTTTGGTTTGTGGTTTTCTATTGGGTTGGTTCGGTTTTGAACACCCCTAGTAGAGACAATAAGAGCATTGTCGATTGATGTGAATTACATTTCAGCATTGTTATTCATCTGCTTTTATTAAACCCCTTTTATTTTGTTTCCTTCCTTTTAACTATTTCATTCGCCTTAGATAAACACTGTAACAACCGGAAACAATAGACCTTTGAATATTGTGAAGGTGCGAGAAAGACACAAGAAAGGGGGGTTTGAATTGTGAATTTGCTCTTTTGTTTACTTCTCGCATCTTGTTAAAGAGACGCTCAAGAACCTTTAATGTTTGTTGAGAGATTCTGATCTCTTAACTATGGAACATGAGAACCATATAGGTTCTGATCATAAAATACGATACTCAGAACTTGCAGTGCGGGAGCTTATTAGAGACAGGCTGCAAGGTTCTGACTTTGCTTCATATGAGGTTCTGATATTCAATGCAGAAACATAAATAGAAATACTAAGCAAGAGAGTAAAGGACACACGATATATCCTAGTTCACCACACGGGCTAATCCAGTCCACCCTCCTCAGGTGATTTCGCCTTGAGCACATGGACTTAATCCACTATAACCAAATCATGATTACACTTGCATGGGCAATGCCGGTGACTAACCATTTGCACAATGTCGCTCCCAGGATTTTCATCCAGGTACAAACGCGAGAGTGGCGTGGAAAATAGAGTCGCCAGCCGTGTAAATTTATCCCAAGAGAGGGAAAGAGAACACCGCATAAACCTGAGGAAGAGGGAAAGGAATGGTCATCGCAACCATAGCCTGGGTTAGGGAGTCGGTTACGCGAGGGGAAGGTATTAGCACCCCACGCGTCCATCGTACTCGATGGGATCCACGCTTGTTGTCTATTCTAAGGGTGAGTTATCCTATCATCTATGGTTGTACTAAGACGGGAGAGGGAAAAACAAAGACTGACTCGGTAGGATGTCGACGTCCTAGGCCTACGTACTCCCTTTGTGCAATGGGAAATTCAGAGTCAACGTAGTTCGGACCAAGTTCTTTTTGTGTTTTTTATGAGCGACGTTAAGTTCGTGTCCGACAGTTAGGGTCAATGCTTGTTTGCGACTCAGACGGAAAGTAACGTGCCTTTTTTGAAAATAGCCTTTAGTTTGACAATCCCGAAGGACAAAAAGGTTTGAAGTTTGTTTGTATTTTTTAAAACAGAAGTGACTTGAGTTAGTTCATAACTTGCATTGCACCAAAGTCTAGGGCACAGGGACGAATACTTAAAGAATCGTCCCAAGACAGGACGCTCGTTAAGCACTCTAGAAAGATGAGAGGAAGCCCATCATTTCTCATTCCCCACGCTTAAGGCTCGTGCGCAATACACTTTACCCTTATTAAGTGTTTTCAAGAAGTTTTGAGATGAGAAGAGAGAAGACACAAAGGAAACTCTAAAGGGAAACTAAGAGTCCTAATGTTATCATGCATGGGTGACCTACGGTTAGTGAGGTTTGACGACAACCTAAGCCTAAAGAAAAGAAAAGATGAGAGACAGAAAGAGTGAGAGTGGACATGGATACTTATCCATACCCTTAAATAACTTACCTCAGCCCCTGCATAAACGGTTAATACAAAACAGACATACGTAAAAGAAATGAGATAAATGAAATCCAGGCAATGACATATAATGATAATCAAGTGACCTATAACAATCCAAACATGATTGATGAAATCAAAGAATCAGCCCCAAATGATGGCACAAGTGCCTTCTCAAACAAAAAACTCAGGCATGATCAAAGATGGGCATACAAGAAGACCTCAAATAAAAGCAATCAAACAATTAGTAAAAACATCTTCTAAAATCACCAAATTAATTATCAATATATCTCAACCAGAAGCAAACAACATGTCCAAAATTCATGCCAAAATTCTCAAGATAGGTCACTCAAACAATTATGCAAATTCAGTTGAGAAATATGGTTCAATGTGCTAAAGAAAAGGACTAAAATGCAATATGAAATGATTTAAAAATGATATAAAAAATATTTTAATGCAATTAAATGTATTGGTGAAACAATGCAAAAGGAATGAGTTCAAAATGTTTTATGGATGATGAGAAATAAAATAAACAATGCAATGTGTGCAGAATAAAATAAATTCAAAAAGATATTATTAAAATAATTAATTTAGAAGATAAAAACAAAATAAAATTTGGTAAAATTTTATAAAATTATAAATATGATGCATGAATTTTTTGGGAATTTTTTAATGCAATTAACTATTTTTAAAATTAAAAATGAAATGTAATAATTAAATTAAAATAAAAGAAAATAATTGAAAAGAGCATGGGGGTGTAAATAATAAACAATTCACGTTGGAATCCAAAACTGGGCTCAACAGGAGGGTGGGAAAAGGAAGCCCAATCCAAAACCCATCAGAAAAAAATAAAATAAAAAAAAAGGCTCACGTGGGCTTCAGTCAACCCAGTTGACTCACCATCACCTTCAGATTGATCCAACGCGTCCTATTTAGTCAACGTAATCACAAAATACACAAAACCAACGGTCATGATTAAGAGTGCACCATAACTATTAAACACACGCCCGCATACAGTCGTTCAGCTCACCATACATCTCCCACGTGACTGGCACATGTGTCTTTAATGTGCTGTCATGATCTCAGCCATGTGATTCATCAAACGCACACGATCAAGTCAATAAAATAAAAAGTAATTAAAAGGAGAGAATTTGATTGGGTGTACACGGTAACAACCCTGGGGTACCACACACATAATTAAATTAAATAAAAACAAAATTAAAAAAACGTGGCATTACGTGGACCGTCGGATCAAGCAGACAGATGGCCCAGATTACGTCTCTCTCATCCAAACCCTTGGCCGGCCGGAGCTCCAAACCAGACGCCGGAACTAGGGTTCCGGTCGTCTTCTCCGGCGACGTGCAACCACAACTTCCCCAGAAATTTCATGCTAGTACATCATCTTGACCAGAAAATCATCAGGATCTCAAATATGTCATCAAAAATTACAAATAACCAATGCATAAGGAGATTCGAATGAAAAAGGCTAGGGTTCAAAAACTTTAAACACACGCAGCAACCAATCTACACGTCCAAATGCAAAACAAAATATACCAGAATGATCCATGGATGCCACACAACATTATGCGTATTTAAAAAGAGAGTTTTGTGATCATCAAAAATATCACTAACCTGAGACTATGCACCACGTATCCTTACTGTTAGCTTCAAAGGATGGTTGGTTTGTGCTCTGTGGATCCCCAGAAAGAAGATTGTGGAAGAACTTTGTGAAAAACCCTTGTGGATTGTGAGCTATGAAGAAATCAAGAATTAGGTTTGAAACTTGAACTTTCCTCTAAAAGCACGTGTAATCCCTCTAACCCTAGCATGAGTTGGTTTAAATAGATAGGGTTAATCCACTGATCAGCATTTGGGCCTTGGTAATTCTTTGTTTAATGAGTTTTGGATGATTTTAGAAAATTGCATTATGTGAGATACACCCTCTTCCATGCATGTACACCCAAATATTTCATGATGGATCACTTATTGATCAATTGCTAATCACACCTAAATTGAAATTGGGCCTTGAAACATTTTGATTCATGAGTTTTGATGCCTCTTGCAGTTTTGAATAATGGAAAATAATTGAAGAATAAACCATGGATCCACTTGATTCAAAGGCCAAAAATAGTCCTTATGGATTGTACTTTGATGTTAGAATGTGCCTTGAAGCAATGGAATCAATTATAGGTCACTATGTCCCAAAATGCAAAAGTTATGAAAATGGAACCCTAGAAACCACTTTGCCTTCTTTGGATCATAAGTTGAGTTTGACAAATGATATGGAGACCCACTAGTACTTGTTGGAAAGAGGAGAAAAAGATCTTCAACTTTCATGTTTGAGGAAAATTCATTTGAAGCATTTTTTATGATGAAAAGTCGAGTTCAATGTAGTGTAAGAACTTGCCCAAAAAGGAAACTTTCAAATTATAGGTCATTTCCATATTTAGTAACTTTTGTACCAACCCTTGATTCTTGATAAATGGCATGAAACTTGACCCCTGAAGGCCATATGAGGATGTGGGATCTTGGAAATCTTGAAGAGAACCTCAAGCTTTCACAGTCGACTCTCCTCTCACTGTTGACTTTTCCCCAATTCTCCTGATTCCCAATCCATTGGCCAATTGAATCTCTCTTGAACCAAACTGATGGACAATATTCCATTCCTAGATACTCAGGGACCCAAGGAATACCATGGAATCAAGTCTTACCCAAGAAATCAGAAATAAACTGACTTTATAGCAAACCCTAATTCTGGCACCCTCAGTCTAGGAGGAAATAGTACAGTCTCCAAATCCAAATTCCTTTGAATATGATGTGTATCCTCTCCAATAAAGATAAGATATGCCATTTGGTGATGATAAAAACCCAATCAGCTTGCCCATTGGATCAATAAACCCAAGAATCTCAAAACCCTAATTTCTGCACTGGTTAGGAGAGAGTGATCCACTTGAGCTCTCTTGGACAATACAAGGACTCTTGCTTGACCCTTTGGAGCACTGTCTCAGGCACCTTGACCCCATGCTAAGAACCAATGATATGAACACATGATAATGCAAAATGAAATGAAACATAAGCCAGTTAGTACTAAAGTAAGGAGGGCAAATTTTGGGGTGCAACAGCTGCCCCTATTCAATCAACTTGGTCCTGAGGGTATGATAGCGACGACTTTCAGACAATCGGTATGCACGAAGATTGAATACCAAAGAACCCGGAAATTTGCAATCCTCAAAGGAGGGATGACTCCACTGGAGAATCAGCCATAAATGTTGTACCGTCACAACACGGACGAGTGCTAGCTATGCTGGGTATAAAGTGAAACAAACTCTCCCAGATTATGTCATCTCTGCTGATAAAGAGAACTGAGAAAGGAATCTCGAAATATGCCATCCCTGCTGATAAAGGGAACTGACGAAAGAAAATCTTCAAAAGATTGTCGTCTTTGCTGATAAAGAGAACTAGCAAAATAAATGCCATCCCTGCTGACAAAGGGAACTGACGAAGGAAATCTTCAAAAGATTGCTATCCCTGCTGACAAAGAGAACTAGCAACATAAATGCCATCCCTGCTGATAAAGGGAACTGACGAAAGAAAATCTTCAAAAGATTGCTATCTCTTCTGATGAAGAGAACTAGCAAAACAAATGCCATCCCTGCTGATAAAGGGAACTGACGAAAGAAAATCTTCAAAAAATTGCTATCTCTGCTGATAAAGAGAACTAGTAAAACAAATTCCATCCCTGCTGATAAAGGGAACTGACGAAAGAAAATCTTCAAAAGATTGCTATCTCTGCTGATGAAGAGAACTAGCAAAATAAATGCCATCCCTGCTGATAAAGGGAACTGACGCAAGGAAATATTCAAAGGATTGATATTCTCTGCTGATAAAGAGAACTAGCAAAATAAATGCCATCCCTGCTGATAAAGGGAACTGAAGAAGAAAATATTCAAAGGATTGCTATCTCTGTTGATAAAGAGAACTAGCAAAATAAATGCCATCCCTGCTGATAAAGGGAACTGACGAAGAAAATCTTCAAAAGATTGTTGTCTCTGCTGATAAAGAGAACTAGCAAAATGAATGCCATCCCTGCTGATAAAGGGAAATTGGCCAGCAAAATATGTCAAGCAAGAACTGACTATCAGGTGAGAACGGGATTTCACAAGAGAGAAGGGCCAAACAAAGGCAAACTCCCAACCGACTCAAAATCCACAGGCAAGATGACTCCGCTGGGGAAGGAGAAGTCTAAAATAAAAGACTCTGCCGGGAATCACAAGTATGAGGAACGCATCCCTCCAAGATCTTCTGAGTTATGCCATCTCTGCTGGGAAAGAGAACTGGCAAGGAAAGCATCAAACCTGACTTATGCTTCGAATGCAAATGTTTGAATTTTGCCGTAATGCTCCACACAAAGTGGAAATGCTACGCGTTTTGAGGATGCAATGCCAATGCTTATGATATGCAAAAGGGGTCCCTCCAGCAAAATAAATGCATGGAGAGAAAATACCAATTCAGCTGGGGATGACAAAAATAAATTGTCCTCTGAATCCAGGAACTCTGCTGAGAAGGGTCATACTGATCGACTCTTCGGATCAACAACTTCTGCTGGGGATGAAATTCCGAAAGAACTACCGGGGGCCACACCTGTCTTTCACTGAAGGTAACATCCAAAACCTGAGGTTTCTCCTCTGCTGGGGGAGTTGAGAATGAACGCCAATAACGGAACCGAAAGTCTGTTATTGAAGATTGTTAATATCCAATTGGGCTCAGAACCGGCTGGGGGGTGCCAGCCCATAATACCATCATGCTTGGGGAAAACAGTCCATAATACCACCCTGCTTGGGGATACTGCTGAACTTAGCCTGCTGGTGAGGAGAATGACTTTACTCCCACCTTGCTGGGGACTAGAATATGACATTGTCGGCGAAGGCACGCTTCCTGACTGGATGGGGGAAGTGAAAACCCTGATTCTGTGGGGAGATAACGTCTTGATTCAGAGAAAATACTTTCTAGGTCTCCTGCTGGGGAAGGTCTACTCTGCTGAGGAAAGTGCAATCTCAATGCTGGGGAAAGCAAACTGCTGGGGAAATATAATCCTGTTGCCCTGCAAGTCAAATAACAACAAAAGAATATGCCACAACCTGACTATCACCGTTAATTCCTAAGTAATTTCTACTGCTTTTCGTTATGCTCCGCAAAGCTCGAAGTTTTATATGCAATGTTTATCAAAAATATCGGACGTTTTTTGCAAACAAAACAGTATAAGTAAACAAACAACGGAAAGCTCTTTGAGTGAAATGAATATTTTATTGAGAAAAGTGGCCTGTAAATAGGCATTTACAATAGGAAGCAAGTCCTAAAAAGAGGTAATTGCAGCAAAAAGAAAATACACATGTCGGCAATGTGGGAACAGATATCCACCATGATTCGACTCAGCTATGACCCATATGTCTTGCTTATCCACAAATGTCTTGACCTTTGAAGAGACTAACTGTACTGATTTGTTTCTTTCAGAATTTCCAGGTATTGAAAGTGCTCACAAATCGAACGCAGACCATAGCCTTTCGCTTATAGATCCCTAACTTTTGCCTGGATCGCCCTTTTCGGGTTTTCAATCCATCGGGATACCCATTTTTGCCAAAGTCGCATTTTCAGGTTTTCAACTTTGCGGGTTTACCCGTTTCTTTTTACATTTTATCCCTAATTTTTGCCCGAACCTTTTCCTTTTTATGGTTCGCCGGGATGCCCCTTTTTTGCCTGGACTTTCTTTTTATGTCCAGCGGGTCTCTTTTATGCGAAGTATTTTTTGACTATGTCTGCGTTCACAAGGGATGTAAAATCTTCGCCATCCATAGTTGAAAGTAGTAAGGCTCTACCAGAGAAAACCTTTCTAACTACATATGGCCCCTCGTAGTTTGGAGTCCATTTGCCCCTGTGATCTGTCTGAGGAGGAAGGATCCTTTTCAAAACCAATTCACCTGTCTGAAAACTCCGAGGAGGCACTTTCTGGTCAAAGTCGTGCTTCATCCTGCTCTGATACAACCGACCATGTGCGATGGCTGCCAATCTCTTTTCTTCAATAAGGTTTAACTGATCCAATCTGGAATGCACCCACTCAGCTTCATCAAGCTTCACATCTGCCAGAACTCTTAAAGACGGAATCTCGACCTCTAAGGGTAAAACTGCTTCCATACCATATATACCAATGAGAAAGGGGTTGCCCCAGTTGACGTACGCACCGAAGTACGGTAACCATGTAGGGCGTAAGGTAGCATCTCGTGCCAGTCTTTATACGTTACCACCATCTTCTGCACAATCTTCTTGATATTCTTATTCGCCGCCTCAACAGCACCATTCATCTTCGGACGATATGGAGAGGAATTATGATGCTCGATCTTAAAACTCTGACATAGTTCCTTCATCATCTTGTTGTTCAAATTCGAGCCATTATCAGTGATGATTCTCTCTGGGACCCCACAACGACAGATGATATCCTTCTTTATAAACCGGGCTACCACCTGCTTGGTGACGTTGGCGTACGAGGCTGCTTCCACCCACTTTGTGAAATAGTCAATGGCAACCAAAATGAAACGATGCCCATTGGAAGCAGTGGGCTCAATCTTTCCAATCATATCTATGCCCCACATTGCAAAAGGCCAAGGAGATGACAACACATTTAGAGGCGTAGGCGGTACATGCATCTTATCTGCATAAATCTGGCATTTATGGCACTTTCGGGCGTACTTGAAACAATCAGACTCCATAGTCATCCAGTAATATCCTGCCCTCAACAACTTTCTAGCCATGGCGTGTCCACTGGAATGAGTACCAAAAGAGCCCTCGTGAACTTCCTCCATCAATAAACCTGCCTCGTGTTCATCAACACAACGTAGCAAGACCATATCGAAGTTCCTCTTATATAACACATCATCCTTGTTCAGAAAGAAGTTTCCAGTCTTCTTATCCTTGGTGGAGGCACCCTCTAGATATTCTTGTCTCTTCAGGAAAACCTTAATATCATAATACCACGGTTTGCCATCTGACACATCTTCAATTGCAAACACAAAAGCTGGTTTGTCCAGACGCATGATTCTAATCGAAGGTGTTTCATTCCAACGGTTCACCTTATACATGGATGCTAATGTCGCTAACGCATCGGCCATCTGATTCTCAGCTCGGGGCACATGATGAAAATCCACCATGTCAAAGAAAGGTAATAACCGTCTGGCATAGTTGTTATAAGGTACCAAATTCGCCTGACGAGTCTCCCATTCTCCTGTAATCTGATTAACTACCAACGCGGAATCACCATAGACATCAAGGTTCTTAATTCTCAGATTAATCGCTTCTTCTAACCCCATGATGCATGCTTCATACTCCGCCTCGTTGTTGGTACACACGAACGCTAACCGGGCATTGAAAGGTATATGAGAACCCTTCGGGGTCGTAATGATTGCCCCAATTCCATTACCATATGAGTTGACAGCCCCATCAAAAATCATCTTCCACTGTGACCCAATCTCAGGTCCTTCGTCAGGCAGAGGCTCTTCAAAATCTTTCATTTTCAGAAACATGACATGCTCGTCCGGAAACTCAAACTTCATTGGCTGATAATCCTCGACCGGCTGTTCAGCAAGATATTCTGACAGAACACTTCCCTTAATGGCCTTCTGAGAAACATACTGAATATCGTACTCTGTCAAAACCATCTGCCAACGGGCTATCCTTCCAGAAAGTGCTTGCTTCTTAAACACGTACTTAATCGGATCCATCTTCGAAATCAACAAGGTTGTGTGGTTTAACATATACTGCCTCAGGCGCTTGGCTGCCCAAGCAAGCGCACAACATGTCTTTTCCAACATAGAGTATCTTGATTCGCAATCAGTGAACTTCTTACTTAGGTAGTAAATGGCGTGCTCTTTCCTACCTGTCTCGTCGTGTTGACCGAGCACACAACCCATCGAATTCTCAAGAACCATAAGGTACATAATCAACGGTCTCCCAGACACCGATGGCATAAGGACTGGAGGTTCCTGCAAATACGTCTTTATCCTTCCAAACGCCTCTCGACAATTTTCATTCCACCTGACCTCTTGATCCTTTCTTAACAACTTGAAAATTGGTTCACACGTGGGTGTCAGATGAGAGATGAACCTAGCAATGTAATTCAACCTTCCCAAGAACCCACGAACCTCTTTCTCTGTCCTTGGCTCAGGCATCTCTTGTATGGATCTTATCTTTGCAGGATCAACCTCGATACCTCTTTCACTAAAAATGAATCCCAGCAATTTACCAGACCTCACGCCGAAAGTGCACTTGTTCAGATTCAATCTCAGTCTGAACTTCCTCAACATTTCAAACAACTTTTGGAGGTTTACCAAGTGTTCTTCCTCTGTTTGTGACTTCGCAATCATGTCATCAACATAGACTTCAATCTCCTTGTGAATCATATCATGAAAGAGAGTCACCATTGCCCGCTGATAGGTTGCCCCAACATTCTTCAATCCAAAGGGCATTACCTTGTAGCAAAATGTTCCCCACGATGTTATAAACGTAGTCTTCTCCATGTCCTCTGGGGCCATTTTGATTTGGTTATACCCAAAGAAGCCATCCATGAAGGAAAACACAGAATATTGAGCGGTATTGTCTACTAACACGTCAATGTGGGGGAGCGGGAAATCATCCTTCGGGCTCGCCCTATTCAAATCTCGGTAATCAACACACATCCTGACCTTCCCATCCTTCTTAGGTACAGGTACAATATTAGCAACCCACAGAGGATAATTTGTCACAGCAAGAAATCTGGCGTCCAACTGTTTCTGAACCTCTTCCTTGATCTTGACAGCCATATCTGGTTTCGTCCTTCTTAGTTTCTACTTGACTGGAGTACAACCCTCTTTAAGTGGCAGTCTGTGTGAAACAATGTCAGTGTCAAGCCCGGACATGTCTTGGTAAGACCAGGCAAAGATATCCACATACTCTCGAAGTAACTCAACCAATCTTCTCTTAACAGTGTCTTCCAAAGCAGCCCCAATCCTTACTTCTCGTTTAACATCCTCGGTTCCCAGATTAATAGTCTCAACTTCCTCCTAATAAGGTAGAATAACCTTTTCCTCCTGTTTCAGTAATCTGGCTAATTCTTCTGGTAAGTCACAGTCTTCATCAGTCTCTTCTTCGGCTTGATAGATAGGATTGTCGAAGTCATATCGGGCCATAGCTAAGTCATGATGGGTGAAATCTGAACAAAGAAACCTGCATGATGGATGTTTTATGTTTATTATGAGTGCAACAAACAAGAAACACATTGCCATTTTGATGTGGGTTAATGCAAAAAGTAAAAACAGAAAGACAGGGATCAAAATATTTGAATAAAAAAAACGTCCTTTATTGATGATAAAAATAGCAAATAAGCATCCAAGCCCTACAAATAAATATCACTACGTCTTGGGCAGAACGTAGGATTCAACATAACAGAAAACAAAAGTAAATTACTCCGGGTGCGTCACTTGGATGACTTTCTCGGAGGACCAGTTGTCTAAACTCTGACCAGGGGTGCAGGGACGGATCCACTCATCCATGTCACAATCACTATCTCCTTCATCCTCAATAGCATTGACTCTATCGAAGAAAACACCGGCACTGGTGAAACGGACTGGACCATAGAACTTGGGAGGCTCTTCAGAACGCCTAGGTGGCTTGTAACCCAGTCCATGAGTATCTTGCTTTCTTTGAACATCAATGACACTACCCCACCTCTGAGAACCACCAGCTTCAACTATAGCGCGCGCCTCTTTGAAAGAGGACATTGGAACTTCTGGTTGTCTGACGACTTCAGGTTGGGCAACCACCTCAGGCTGATTGACTGCCTTTGGAGGTTCCTCGGGAATTTTCACAGCTTCAAAGGCTTGGCACAAAGTTTCCTGTACTTCACCATCTACCTCCACATACTTGAAGTTCGATAGGTGACTCACCATGATATCTTCTTCACCACAAACAGTCACAACGTGGCCATCCACCATATACTTCAACTTCTGGTGCAGCGTAGAAGTTACTGCCCCAACACTATGGATCCAAGGGCGACCCAACAAACAACTATAGGCAGGCTGAATATCCATTATGTAAAAGGTGGAGTTGAAAATCTCAGGACCCACCTTGATAGGCAGAACCAACTCTCCAAAAACTGACCTCTTGGAGCCATCAAAAGCACGTACCACCAAGTCACTTGGTGTACAAATCAACCCACGAGTATCTAACTTCATCAAAGCCTTTTTCGGTAACACATTCAAAGACAACCCAATATCAACCAACACATGCGACATTAAGGAACCACGACATTCCACTGAAATATGCAGAGCGTTGTTGTGATTCCTTCCAACCGGAGTCAGATCTAAATCGGTGAAACCCAAACCATTACCAGCATTTACATGAGCCACAACCCCTTCTAACTGGTTGACAAATATTTCCTGCGGTACATAAGCCATATTCAAAACCTTCAGCAATGCATTTTGGTGTGCCTCAGAGCACAGTAGCAAGGATAAAATGGAAATCTTCGATGGAGTTTGGTGAAGTTGATCAACAATCTTGTAATCACTTTTCCTGATCAGCCTTATAAACTCTTCTACGTCTTTTGAGAAAGTATCCCCAACCTGCTTTGTCATAGAATTATTTGCTTCCTGCCTCTGTACGGACTCATCCATCATCTGTTTACCTTTGTCTTGTCTTGAACTGTCGCTTGATCCTCGGACGGAATAAAGACTCTACCACTCCTAGTGATAGCCCCTGCTTCAACAAGATTTTCAACCCTTGATATCTCTACCAATTCCTGCTTCTTACCATTAACAAATACCTCGGCCCCATAGTTCCATGGGATAGCCTTGGTACTCTCATACGGGACTGGTCCAGGAACAATGATAGTGACCGGCGCTGGTCTCGCCGGCGCTGATATAGTTATTGTCTTGAACAGAATTGTTATTGTGGCAACATCAATCTCTCTGTCAGTAACTTTATTCTGCCTATAACCCCTGTCAAACTGTAATATCCCTTCGCTGATCATTCTCTGAATACCTGCTTTCAATAAAGCACAACCTCCTGGCTGCGATACACATCCTACACAACCTTCATCACAGCTGGGAAATACCCCTCCCCTCAATAGTCTTTCCTTCACCACACGCAAAGGAGTTTGAACCTCGTTCACATCTGAAATCAAACTCAAGTCTTCACAATCTTTAATAATAGCATTGACCCCCGGCCCACCGTGATTCGGCATTGGGTTCTGATTCACATTTGGAACATCATTGGAGAAATTAATGGCTTTGGAATCCACCAAATCTTGAACCTTATGCTTAAAAGCTTTACAGTTCTCAGTATAATGTCCGGGTGCCCCATAATGAAACTCGCAGTGGGCGTTGGCGTCATAGCCGGGCAGTGGATTACCAGTAGGTGGAGCCAATGTTCTCTTCTGAATTAACTGTAGCTTTAACAAGTGCTGAAATAACTGAGCGTAAGGAAGAGGCGGAGTGTCAAAATGCCTATCCCGCCTATTCAGAGGCTGCGATCGGCGAGGAGCCTGATTTTGTTGTTGAGACACTACTGGCTGCTGAGGTGCTGCTGGGATGGTTACAGAAGCCACCTGCTGATTGAAGTTCTGACGAGGTCCTTCTCTACCACGATATGATGACACAGAGTTTGTATCTCCCTCCCTCTTCTTGTAACCACCGGCATAAGGTTTCTTACTTCCTCCAGATGAGGACCCATCACCGCCTGATATTTTTCCCACCTTGATTCCGCTTTCCACCATCTCTCCTACTAAAATCAATTCAGCAAACTTTCCAGTCATACACGGCACCAGCTTTTCATAGTAATGACCCTGCAAGGTGGCCATAAACATAGTTATCATTTCACGTTCTAGCATGGGAGGCTGAACCCTCACTGCCAGTTCACGCCACCTCTGGGCGTACTCCTTGAAACTCTCATTGTTCTTCTGTGACAAATTCTGTAGCTGTGTTCTGTTTGGAGCCATGTCAGTGTTATACTGATAGTGTCTAGTAAATGCCCCTGCCAGATCTCTCCAACTATGCACATCTTTCCTTTCCAGTTGCATGTACCACTCCAGGGATGCCCCAGATAGGCTATCCTGGAAGCAATGCATCATCAGCTTCTCATTCTTCGCATGCGCAGCCATTTTACTTGCGTATGCCCTCACGTGGGTCCTTGGGCAAGACATACCATTATACTTCTCGAAGGTGGGAGTCTGAAACTTGTGCGGAATAACAACGCCTGGAACCAACCCCAAATCCTCTAGATCCATACCCAAAGCATCCTGATTCACAACACCCCTTAGCTGTTCCTCAATCAACCGGAACCTCTGATCATTGTCAATCTGGGGACCAGCATCCCCACCTGGCACAGGAAAATGCATCTTCCTGAAGATCATCATACTGACGGCCATGAATTGCGCCAGCACCGTTACCTCCTCCCACTACAGTGGGAACCACAACATCTCCTCCGTCCTGAGGAATCACAACACCAGCAACAGGAATACCTCCGCCCGGAGGGCCATTCTGACCATTATTACCAGTAACACCAGTATTAAGTCCTCCATGAAGGACACCCTCTTCATCAATTCTCGCAATCAGTGGCTGAACGAGAGTCCTTAACTGCTCTTGGCCTTGCGCAACCCCTTGCATCAAATCCATGAATTGGTTCATGCGAGTCCGCATCTCAGTCATCTCATTTTGTAGCTGATCCATGAGTCTCTTCTGATTTTGTCTGGTAGAATATCAATGAATGTGCTGATCTGCAATCCTGAGATTGGAACAAGATAAGAATACCGGAGATAAACACCTGTTATGCACAATGATTATACAAAATGATTATGAATATGCAAATGCAAATGAACATGTTTGAATATTTGCAGGGCGATCCACCCCTTGATTCTAGTTTAACAACAATATAGAACGGAACTTCTGCTCGTATATTAAGAAAACCAGAGGAAAACCAAATGTCAACAATCACAAATCCAAGATAACAAGTCTGAACACAATAATCATAGATCCCAACCAACAAGCCTGGCGGTGGTCCAAATAATGAAAGAAAATAGAAAACTACGACATATCATCAAAGTCCACAAGTGTCAATCCCCTCCATCCATTATTCTTTCTGCTCCAGTTTTGAATTTCCTTGAACAACTTTTTGGTGTCTGGATGCTTCGGTCTCTGAATTAGCTCTTGAATGAGAACGTCTCTCCTATGCATGATCCCTTCCAAGTATCGGCAATGTAACTCCCAAGCATCTTCTCCAGAAACACCATCCATACTAGGTCCCTCATGTCTAGATCTCTTCACTCCAGCTTGGACCTTCAGTTCCTCTATGGAGGTTATGGCTTCATTGAGTCAACCCTCGACTGCTTGTCTCTGGAATACCCCTGATAAGATCTCAGCGTCTTTCTTCTTGAGCTGCGACTTCAATTGATCAATCTGAGCCAGGTAATCGTCTTCCTTTCTCTTATTCTCAGCCATTGCAGTTTCTCGGTGAGCATTAAACCTGTGAATTTTTAACAAAGCCTTGTCCAATTTTTCCTTCTTAGACTCGAGAACTTTACTGATACCGTCTAGAGCTTGCTTCATCCTTTGTCTGGCTGTGACTATGTCAGCTAGCTTCTTTTCTGCCTTAGCGAGAAGCTCTGTCTTCAACTTGGCAATATGATCAGCTTCACTCCGTTCATGTTCCAACTGATAAATCTCCCTTAGTAGCTCACTGTTTTCTTCTCGCAGCTTTTCCTTTTCAGCCCACAACTTGTTAAACTTCTTTATCTCAACTGTGGTAAGAGGCTCAATCAGTAAGGGGTAAGATGGTGGTTCTACCGGGAAGGGAATAAGCTCCTCTTCTGCTCTCTTCTTAATCAACTCTTTATAGGAAGGGAAAGCCCGGTTGTTACATTTCCCGAATGAAGTTTTTCCCTTCTTGGTCACCTGCTTCCAAGCATTCACAATCTTCCTTATCAGCTCTTGAACCTCAGTACCATTGAAGAATAAGGACTCTCTGACATCTCGCTTTTCAGGTGGACCTTTCAAAGGATAACCAAATTGCCTGATAACAAGGGAATGATTATAGTTAATTCCACCTCTTCTCCATATCAAGGGTACATTAGGGAATTCTCCGCACTTGTAAATAATCTCTATTCCTAGCAAGTCACGGTTGAACCAGACAATGTTGTCAGCAGTCAAACCCATTAACCTCTTTGACCACTTCAGAGAATATTTCGTATCAACGAAGGCGCCAGCTTCGGGGAGATGGCTCAGAAACCAAGTAGATAAGAGCGGTGGACAACAACTCACGGTTTTTCCTCGCCTATTTTCATTCTTGTAGTGGACTGAATGATACACATCACCTAGCAAGGTAGGTATAGGATTCTTTGAAATAAAGATTCTGACAGCATGCATATCCACCAGATCAGGAACATTGGGAAACAGGACAATCCCATAGATGCACATATCCAGAATAGTTTGGAAAGCAGTCTAATTCTTCTCTTTAACATGTATGCAAGCTTGATCAAACAAGAACTTCAATAAGAAACCCTTAGCTCCTTGTTTTTCCTCAATATTACTGCTCAGAATGGATTCACCAATATGAAGAGCAATAGCCATTTCTTTTATCCCAGGGTGTTCTTCAGAAAAGAATACTATGTCATGCCTGATGGGGATTCCCAAAATAAATGAGAACTCCTCCAACGTTGGGGCCAAGATGTAGTCTGGGAAAGTGAAGCAACGCAAAGACGGATCGTAGAACTGAAGAAGTGTATGAATGGCATCCTTCTCATACTTGGAGATATTGTAGACAAACTTCAAAAGTCTCCCATACCCTCCACTGAACTCTGTGCGAACTCCAGGACCAGCCATACTAATCAGCTTGTGAATCAACGTCAAGGTCGGATATGGGAACGAATAGGCAACAGTCTTCTTTCTCTGGACATCCATGCCAAGGTAACCTCAAAAAACCGGAATCAAGAGTAAGATGCAAGCCCTGAAAAATGTCAAACATGTCAGAATGCAAGAAAAATGATATGCTCATACAAACATGGGATCAAGGCAACACTGCTGGATGTGCTGTGCTGTTAACTGAACGAGAACCACAACCTAGAAAACCAGAATTCCAAAATACCGAACCACTGAGATAACCAGGAACCCAGATAATCAAACATTGATAAGAAATCCAGAAAAACCGAGTAGGTTGAAGGTTTTGGTAACCTGCAAACCTGCAAACACCCATCCCCTCTCACGTGTGGGTACTAGGATGTTCAGTATCCCGAGCTCTCAGGTCGAGAAATGATGATACGTTCACCATTTCTGGTTTGGCATCATCATCAATCGAGGAGGCCTCAACTGATTCTCCAAAACGGAAGGTCCTCACCTTCTGGCACTGAGGTCGAGAAACAATAGTACATTCATCCCTCGGGGTACAGTACTATCGTCAATCGAGGAGTGCCTCCACTGATTCTCTTCAAAAGATAGGGGCCATCCTATGCGAGTTCCAAAGTGGGCCCTCGGGTGCGAATGGGTTTGCCACAGGATGTGGTCTGCCACTGTCACCACTAAAGAGGGATGTTTTCACTAAGGTCCTCGATGATCGGTCACCAGAGTCGACAGCTCTCTAGATCGACATCCTAACATGCACAAGACACACACGTTAGAATGCGTCCCAAGATAGCCTCGTCTGGTTGTGAATTTCGTGAACACACAAACGTACCAAGCGGGCACGTAGGTCCCACTACTCTCCACTCTAGTCCTAGGGTGTACTAAAGCCTGGGTATTGGGCTTATCTCTCAGAACAACCCAACCTGCAAAACAGAAATAACCAGCACAATACAGCAGTATCCAGTATGACCGTAATAAAAATGAAATGCAATGCAGTAAAAGCTGTAAAAATAAAATACAACAAATAAAGAAAAACAAAAACAAAAACACCCAAAGAGAATAAAGACAAGCAAGCGCTAGGATTGACTCGCTTAGGGATGGACCAGCATAGGCCAACCGTTTGCTCTCCCCAGCAGAGTCGCCAGCTGTCGCTCCCAGGATTTTCATCCAGGTACAAACGCGAGAGTGGCGCGGAAAACAGAGTCGCCAGTCGTGTAAATTTATCCCAAGAGAGGGAAAGGGAACACCGCATAAACCCGAGGACGAGGGAAAGGAATGGTCATCGCAACCATAGCCTGGGTTCGGGAGTCGGTTACGCGAGGGGAAGGTATTAGCACCCCACGCGTCCATCGTACTCGATGGGATCCACGCTTGTTGTCTATTCTAAGGGTGAGTTATCCTATCATCTATGGCTGTACTAAGACGGGAGAGGGAAAAACAAAGACTGACTCGGTAGGATGTCGACGTCCTAGGCCTACGTACTCCCTTTGTGCAATGGGAAATTCAGAGTCAACGTAGTTCGGACCAAGTTCTTTTTGTGTTTTTTATGAGCGACGTTAAGTTCGTGTCCGACAGTTAGGGTCAATGCTTGTTTGCGACTCAGACGGAAAGTAACGTGCCTTTTTTGAAAATAGCCTTTAGTTTGACAATCCCGAAGGACAAAAAGGTTTGAAGTTTGTTTGTATTTTTTAAAACAGAAGTGACTTGAGTTAGTTCATAACTTGCATTGCACCAAAGTCTAGGGCACAGGGACGAATACTTAAAGAATCGTCCCAAGACAGGACGCTCGTTAAGCACTCTAGAAAGATGAGAGGAAGCCCATCATTTCTCATTCCCCACGCTTAAGGCTCGTGCGCAATACACTTTACCCTTATTAAGTGTTTTCAAGAAGTTTTGAGATGAGAAGAGAGAAGACACAAAGGAAACTCTAAAGGGAAACTAAGAGTCCTAATGTTATCATGCATGGGTGACCTACGGTTAGTGAGGTTTGACGACAACCTAAGCCTAAAGAAAAGAAAAGATGAGAGACAGAAAGAGTGAGAGTGGACATGGATACTTATCCATACCCTTAAATAACTTACCTCAGCCCCTGCATAAACGGTTAATACAAAACAGACATACGTAAAAGAAATGAGATAAATGAAATCCAGGCAATGACATATAATGATAATCAAGTGACCTATAACAATCCAAACATGATTGATGAAATCAAAGAATCAGCCCCAAATGATGGCACAAGTGCCTTCTCAAACAAAAAACTCAGGCATGATCAAAGATGGGCATACAAGAAGACCTCAAATAAAAGCAATCAAACAATTAGTAAAAACATCTTCTAAAATCACCAAATTAATTATCAATATATCTCAACCAGAAGCAAACAACATGTCCAAAATTCATGCCAAAATTCTCAAGATAGGTCACTCAAACAATTATGCAAATTCAGTTGAGAAATATGGTTCAATGTGCTAAAGAAAAGGACTAAAATGCAATATGAAATGATTTAAAAATGATATAAAAAATATTTTAATGCAATTAAATGTATTGGTGAAACAATGCAAAAGGAATGAGTTCAAAATGTTTTATGGATGATGAGAAATAAAATAAACAATGCAATGTGTGCAGAATAAAATAAATTCAAAAAGATATTATTAAAATAATTAATTTAGAAGATAAAAACAAAATAAAATTTGGTAAAATTTTATAAAATTATAAATATGATGCATGAATTTTTTGGGAATTTTTTAATGCAATTAACTATTTTTAAAATTAAAAATGAAATGTAATAATTAAATTAAAATAAAAGAAAATAATTGAAAAGAGCATGGGGGTGTAAATAATAAACAATTCACGTTGGAATCCAAAACTGGGCTCAACAGGAGGGTGGGAAAAGGAAGCCCAATCCAAAACCCATCAGAAAAAAATAAAATAAAAAAAAAGGCTCACGTGGGCTTCAGTCAACCCAGTTGACTCACCATCACCTTCAGATTGATCCAACGCGTCCTATTTAGTCAACGTAATCACAAAATACACAAAACCAACGGTCATGATTAAGAGTGCACCATAACTATTAAACACACGCCCGCATACAGTCGTTCAGCTCACCATACATCTCCCACGTGACTGGCACATGTGTCTTTAATGTGCTGTCATGATCTCAGCCATGTGATTCATCAAACGCACACGATCAAGTCAATAAAATAAAAAGTAATTAAAAGGAGAGAATTTGATTGGGTGTACACGGTAACAACCCTGGGGTACCACACACATAATTAAATTAAATAAAAACAAAATTAAAAAAACGTGGCATTACGTGGACCGTCGGATCAAGCAGACGGATGGCCCAGATTACGTCTCTCTCATCCAAACCCTTGGCCGACCGGAGCTCCAAACCAGACGCCGGAACTAGGGTTCCGGTCGTCTTCTCCGGCGACGTGCAACCACAACTTGCCCAAAAATTTCATGCAAGTACATCATCTTGACCAGAAAATCATCAGGATCTCAAATATGTCATCAAAAATCACAAATAACCAATGCATAAGGAGATTCGAATGAAAAAGGTTAGGGTTCAAAAACTTTAAACACACGCAGCAACCAATCTACACGTCCAAATGCAAAACAAAATATACCAGAATGATCCATGGATGCCACACAACATTATGCGAATTTAAAAAGAGAGTTTTGTGATCATCAAAAATATCACTAACCTGAGACTATGCACCACGTATCCTCACTGTTAGCTTCAAAGGATGGTTGGTTTGTGCTCTGTGGATCCCCAGAAAAAAGATTGTGGAAGAACTTTGTGAAAAACCCTTGTGGATTTTGAGCTATGAAGAAATCAAGAATTAAGGTTGAAACTTGAACTTTCCTCCAAAAGCACGTGTAATCCCTCTAACCCTAGCATGAGTTGGTTTAAATAGATAGGGTTAATCCACTGATCAACATTTGGGCCTTGGTAATTCTTTGTTTAATGAGTTTTGGATGATTTTAGAAAATTGCATTATATGAGATACACCCTCTTCCATGCATGTACACCCAAATATTTCATGATGGATCACTTATTGATCAATTGCTAATCACACCTAAATTGAAATTGGGCCTTGAAACATTTTGATTCATGAGTTTTGATGCCTCTTGCAGTTTTGAATAATGGAAAATAATTGAAGAATAAACCATGAATCCACTTGATTCAAAGGCCAAAAATAGTCCTTATGGATTGTACTTTGATGTTAGAATGTGCCTTGAAGCAATGGAATCAATTATAGGTCACTATGTCCCAAAATGCAAAAGTTATGAAAATGGAACCCTAGAAACCACTTTGCCTTCTTTGGATCATAAGTTGAGTTTGACAAATGATATGGAGACCCACTAGTACTTGTTGGAAAGAGGAGAAAAAGATCTTCAACTTTCATGTTTGAGGAAAATTAATTTGAAGCTTTTTTGATGATGAAAAGTCAAGTTGAATATAGTGTAAGAACTTGCCCAAAAAGGAAACTTTCAAATTATAGGTCATTTCCATATTTAGTAACTTTTGTACCAACCCTTGATTCTTGATAAATGGCATGAAACTTGACCCCTGAAGGCCATATGAGGATGTGGGATCTTGGAAATCTTGAAGAGAACCTCAAGCTTTCACAGTCGACTCTCCTCTCACTGTTGACTTTTCCCCAATTCTCCTGATTCCCAATCCATTGGCCAATTGAATCTCTCTTGAACCGAACTGATGGACAATCTTCCATTCCTAGATACTCAGGGACCCAAGGAATACCATGGAATCAAGTCTTACCCAAGAAATCAGAAATAAACTGACTTTATAGCAAACCCTAATTCTGGCACCCTCAGTCTATGAGGAAATAACACAGTCTCCAAATCCAAATTCCTTTGAATATGATGTGTATCCTCTCCAATAAAGATAAGATATGCCATTTGGTGATGATAAAAACCCAATCAGCTTGCCCATTGGAGCAATAAACCCAAGAATCTCAAAACCCTAATTTCTGCACTGGTTAGGAGAGAGTGATCCACTTGAGCTCTCTTGGACAATACAAGGACTCTTGCTTGACCCTTTGGAGAACTGCCTCGGGCACCTTGACCCCATGCTAAGAACCAATGATATGCACACATGATAATGCAAAATGAAATGAAACATAAGCCAGTTAGTACTAAAGTAAGGAGGGCAAATTTTGGGGTGCAACACACAGCCGCACTGTGACTAACTACTTGCACATCCGCACTGTGACTAACAACCCAATGAACCGTTCAGGGATCCAATAGGATATAAAGTTCATTGACCGAGCAGACCCACTGATGGGATTTCATAGCTAGCCGTTCAGGGATTCATCACAATGAATATAACGCTACTGACCATATTTCAGGATTTTCCACAATGACCCTCAGCCATTGTCATCTCAAGTATCTGATCACCACGTGATCTACTCAAGGGCCTCAACTCACAGCTAAATCGTTCAGGGATCCATTCAGGATATAACGTTCACTGGAGGAGTCTCAATTCCTTTAGTTGAATTGGCAAACTGGAGATTACAAAGTGTGCTTCTTAATAAGCAAGTTTCTCCTAAGTTTATGTACAAAGAACACACACATGTGTTCAAGCAAGATTTGAGCAACAGCTCCTTGCTTTCCTAAGAAACTACAAGGATGTATTTGGATATTACAATTGTTGACATCTTGTAGATCTTCTTCTTCTTAGTCTTCTTTGTGGAGCAAGCTTTGAGCAGCAACTCCTTGCTTCAGATCTTCAATGTAGTCCTGACGAGAAGGTAGGTTGATGACTTGACAGATCTTCAATGTTGTCTTCTTCATCAATAACTTCTGTTTTTAATTGTTGTTGTTGTGTTGATTTGTCTTCTTGAGTTTCAACAACAATTGTTATTAGTGAAATAATGATAGCTTTTGAATATTCTGAGTGTTACAACGAGAACTCATCGTTGTGGCTATCTTCACAATGACTTGGTCAATTTTGTAGATGAACATTCAGTTCGTGATTCTACAAGTGATCAACACCTCAGAAGCAAAAACTCTTTCCATTAAATAACCAGTAGAAATATAGCCGTTTGAGAATACTGTTGGCTGTTTGGAAAAGAGACGTTGTGATATAATGAGTTGTACTGACACATCTCCTTTTTACAGAGGGAAAAGTGATCGGACATCTTTTCTTGGGCAGTGTGTTCATTTAACTCACAACGGTAATATCTAGACTTCAAAACTTCAGTGGCTTCTGATGTTAATCTGATGAAGCATGAGTAGAGTCTTCTTAGCAGAATATCTGATGCTTCAAGTCTTCAGTCGATTGAAGAAGTTCATTAGGAATCAGTCTTCAGAACTTCAGTACTTGGCCTTTAAGAACGTTATTCTCTTCTGCTTCAAGTCTTCCGAATCTTCAGAACCTTTCTTCAGAGTCTTCAGCACTTGATATTTGAAACCTTGATCTTCAGATCCCATAAGTCTTCAGATTCTTTCTGCACTTGGTCTTTAGCACCTTCAGAACTTCAAGTCATAGGAGTCTTCCGCACTTTGGTTCTTTCAGAGTGTACTTCTTCAGAAGCTTCGCTATCTTCAGAATCTCAATCACTTTCAGAGAGCATCCACAAGAGCATTGCAACAACAATCTTGGCATCCTTGGATCACACATAGTAACTTCGCAATCACGTTCTTGCTTCTCGCGACTTTAATCACACATAGTAACTTCGCATATATATATATTCAATCATAGTACATCTAGCTGGTGTATGTTGGTTCTGATGTCTTTAGTTCTTATGATCTGCACACAACACACGTTAGACCATAAAATGGTTCTTTCACAAATACTTATTGTTATCATCAAAACATGGATTGACTTGTAGAGACAATTCTTGCTCTCACATATTGGCCTCTGTGGGATCAATATCTTTTAAAACTACACGATAGGCTGTGCACTTGCAGTTAGATCTTATACACGTAATCACGTTTTTGGCGCCGTTGCCGGGGACCAATTACTTCATATATTGAATGTTTTTTTGTTACACCGTCTAGACTTAAGCACCTTTCTACCGGTCGATGCAAAGAACTCGCAGCACTGGTAACTTAGTAAATCAAATAGAAGAACCCGAAATATACGCACGCGTGTCGTAACCCGAAATTTGACCTCCCTCTTTTGCCTTTTGCATGAGCATAAGCATTCGCATCGTTAGCATACGCATTCACACTTTTCTTTGTGTGTGTTTTCTGTTGCAGGATATTCAGGTTTTCCAAGCCCGATTAATCATATCCTCACAAGGTCATCACATCATCAAGACAAGCACAAAATGAGGGTTTCTATGAATATTCACCATTACAAGAAGTGGAAGATCGAAGTCGGGACCACAACACCTTTTTTTTAAGCAAATTGGGCATATTTTGGCCTGGTTAATCAATTAACCATTTGCAGTGCAATTGTGTTAATCGATTAACACAGGCAGAATAGGCACAATTTGCTGCTTTTTCATGACAGCACCTTTGCACACACTTTGGTCTTGGATTCTACAGTATTCTAGCAGCATGGGGAATATTCTAGACATCTCTAGACATTGCAAAGCTATTCAATTCATTCCAAGGGCATTTGTTCTAATGCTTCACTTCAAATCAAGTGCACCATGTTCCTTGTTTTCCAAGTAATGTGGATCTTTGGATGTTGGAGTTCACCTTGGGATTGTTACTGAGTTAGTTCTAACTAACCGAGTTAACCGCCTTGACTCGGTGAGTCAAGTCCAACTAACTCCTAACCTAGTTCCAAACCCAAAGCTAATTCCAAACCAAATTCCAAACCTCTCATACTCCAAACCTAAAGTCTATATAAACACACCTTCACTCACTTTTCAGGGGATCAACCACTTTCATCCACCATTTTCACCAAATTTCTCACATTTCACTCTCAATTCTCTCACATTCTCTCTGATTTTTTTCTGCTGCATCTTCATCTTCATCTCAATTCTCTTCCAAAACCTCACTAAAAGCTCTTAATTCTTGAAGGATAATCACTTTTCACATTGAAAGTGATTATTTCTTGAGCTTAACCTTCATTGCCATTCCATTATACTATTTTTTGTGGAGTTTCAATAGCTTTTTGATTCATCTCAAGTGATTGATTCAAGTTTCTTCGGTAATAATTCCCATTTTGGAGTTTTCGTCGCGATTTGATCGGTTTCGATACGTTTCGGCTATAATTGAAGATTCCTCTGGTTTTCTTTGATTATCTTCAACAAGATCACATTGCAACATTTACCAAGGCACATCTCTGCCTTGTAGGTTGGTGGATCTCATTCATTTTTCTGT
Organism: Lathyrus tuberosus; assembly: GCA_022829125.1. Lineage (NCBI taxonomy): Eukaryota > Viridiplantae > Streptophyta > Magnoliopsida > Fabales > Fabaceae > Lathyrus > Lathyrus tuberosus. Next base: position 40,971,060 of record JALAZF010000002.1, read on the forward strand.
TTCGATCGTTTTCGTATCATTCGCGATGTAGTTTCGATGTTTTTTGCATGTGAATTGATTATACCATTGCTTGATCCATGATCTTGATTATTTAATTGATTGCATTGTTGATCATTTGCTGCTTCTAAACTTGATTTTTCGTGCATAATTGTTTCCCCTAGCATTGGAGTGATTACACAATCAAAAAGTTGGCCAAAAGCACTTTTCTAAACTGATTTTCTGCTCCCTGTCCAGTGTTAATCGATTAACACATTGCAGTTCAATTGTGTTAATCGATTAACCAGTGTTTTTTTGCATTTTCTCAAGTGTTAATCGATTAACACTTTGCAGTGCAATTATGTTAATCGATTAACACTGAACCAGAAGGCCATTTTCTTGCATTTTCAAGTGTGTTTGCCATGCTTTTTTCATTTTAACCTCCATTGATTGTCATGTTTGATTTTATGGATGTTTTAAATGTCATTTAACTTCTGCTTGAAGCTTATTCTTGAACTTTTGTTGCACATTTTTTATTATTCAAATTGTTCATATTTTGGCATCGTGTGAATATAATCATTCTTGCATTTCCCTTTGATCACATAACATGACTTTGTGTTGCATATTTGTTGATCGTTTGGTACTGTTTTGTACTTCCTTTCTTGGTTTTGCATTAAGTTTCATTCGTCATGGATGAGCTTAATTTTGTATAATCAATAATTCACACCTTTTGCCTTAATGATTTTTCATCCCCTTTGGAAAATTGTTGGCACGACATTTCCCTTTGATTAATTGATCCAAACCATGTTTCGATTAGTTAATCCTCCCCTTTCTTCTCTTTAGGCTTCCTTTAGAGTTTTTTTCTCTCGATCCCCCGTGGAGTTGGAGTTTCGCACTATGCCTTGCATCGGAGCACTGTACAAATTGACGTCGTTACGCTGTCCGCTTCTCCATGCAGGAGCACTGTACAACTTGGAGTTGTTGTGCCGTCTATCTCAACTTCCGCATTACACCTTTTTGTTGGCATTATCATATAGATGAGTACTGGTTGTTGTGGCATCTTCAGTTACAAGTTTATGGAACCTAAGCTGGGTATTTTGAGAGGTTTGGCATCTTTGTTGGTTAGAGATCACAGAGGGGTTTTCATAGGTACTTATGGTAATCTGTTGACCATCCTCAACACTGGAGTCAACATCACTGCTATTCACACTCTGGTTCAGTTCTACGACCTGCCATATAGGTGCTTCACATTTCAGGATTATCAGCTAGCACCTACACTTGAGGAGTATGCTTATATTCTGGGGGTTGAGATCAAGAAGCAGGTTCCTTATGTCTACACTAGTGGTTGTCCACAGCTTCATCTTATTGCTGATGCACTTTGCATTAGTAAGAAGGATGTGGAGGATAATCTCAAGACCAAAGGGAATGGTATTCGAGGGTTTGCTTCGAAGTTCTTGGTTGACAAGGCCACTTCTTTTGCTAAGGATGGAAACTGGAAGGCCTTCAACGCCGTTCTTGCTTTGCTGATATATGGGATTGTCTTGTTTCCAAACATGGAGGATTTCATAGATCAGGCTGCCATCAGTATCTTCTTGTCCAAGAACCCTGTTCCGACACTTCTTGCTGATACCTACCATTCTATTCATTCCAGGAATGAAAAGAATAAGGGAACCATTGTCTGTTGTGCTCCTTTGTTGTACCGATGGTTCATGTCTCACCTTCCACAGAAGGGTCCCTTTGTTGAGAATAAGGGTAATCTCAAGTGGTCTCAGCGAATCATGTCCCTTATTGCTGATGATGTTTCTTGGTATTCTCGAGTCTTCGAAGACATTCCGATCATTCTTCATTGTGGGAAATTCTCCAATGTGCCTCTCTTGGGTACAAAAGGTGGAATTAACTACAATCCGAGAATGGCCTTCCAACAGTTGGGATACCCTATGGTTGCCAAGCCTGATCCTGAGGTAGTGGAGGAGTTCATCTTTCATAAAGAGGTTGATGACATGGGTTTATTGAAGAGGTTCAGTGCCGCTTGGACTCAGATTCATCTCGAAGGATGAGCCGATTTGGGTAAGAAGAATTGCGTAGCCAAGGAAGCTTACACACTTTGGGTCAAAGAGCACGTCAAAGAGATCTTATTGCCATTCTCTCCCGAGCCTCCTATGAATGCCAAGCCTCCTGAACTTGCCATTGTTCCTCCATCTGAGGTCGGCCAACTCAAGCTGATTGTTGAAAAGTTGAAGAAGGAGAATGCTGATCTTCGTCTCAACCTTGATAGGGTCACTTCCGAGAAGGATAGCCTACAGATTGAGCTCCATCAGAAGCGCGAGCGTATGCTCAAAGAGGTGGAGGTTGAACAGAACAAGCGTAGGAAGGTGGGTGATGCTTTGAAGAACACCTATGAGGGCCTTGCTTCAAAGAAGAGACAACTCGCCGATGCTCATTATCAAGCCTACAAAGAGGAGCTGAGCTACAACAAGCAACTTGAAGAGCTTTGAGGAAAGTTATCCAAGTTCAAGGCAAAGTGGCAAAGTGAGCAAGATCGTGCTAATTAGTTAGCAAAGGACTTTTCTCAGTGTCAAGCTAAGCTCGACAAAGTCTTCGGTGAGATTCAGAAGCTGCAGGATCAAGCACATCAGAGTCAAGAGAAGATTAGTCAGCTCAACACATAGAGTACACATTGGGAGCATCAAAGCCGTCATCTACAGAACTTCCTGGACCAGAAAGAGGCATTTCTTCAGGATATGCTTTATGGACCTAATCATGCATTGCTGCGTAACCTCATGAAGGATGCGAAGTATCGGAGTGAGAGGCATGGCCGTCTAGCCAGATTTGCTGAGCATGCATTGGCGGACCTACCTGGGTTGTTGAGGGATGCATATGCTGGTGCATTACCACACCAGCTTCCTTGGGATGTTTTCCATTTCTTGTCTGTGTGTAGGGTGGTATTTGATAGAATCCATGCGGATTTTGTTGTAGCCCAAAAGGCAGATATTTGACTTGTGCTTCTTTCCTTTATTGCCGAATGAATGAAGATTCTTGTTCACTCTATCTTTTATGCCTTTACTTGTATGATTTATGATTATTGTCAACAAAGATAAGTTTAAGAATTTCGGGAATTTAAAACTTTATTTTTGCATGCATATCATACATTCATTTGCACACATATGCACGTCCCTTCATCCGAACCGTTGCTCATCCTTGTCCGCCCTCCTTGTAGCAAGACGACGACTCGACATCGCTATTTTACTCGCTCAAACAAATCCAGAATCATGGCTGACTTCGAAGCTGAGAACGCTGCTTACAAGGAAACTCTGGCACAATTCCAAGGCCGGATGGATCAATTCCAGACAAACATGGATGTCATTATGGAACTCCTTCGTGCCCAGAGGGAGGCCGCTGCTGCTGCCACTATTGTTGCAACCCCTACTGATGCAACTGTTGTCACTGCTGTTATGATTATTTCTCCTGTTGTTATGGCTACTCTTGCTATTGTTGTTCCTTCTCCTACTAGAGTTGAAGTACCAATTGAGCTTGTGAATCAGCCTGTTGTTCAACCGGTTTGAACCAGATGCCCGCTGGTTTTCCTTGGGGGCATGCCTCCGAATTACACTCCTCAGATTGTGAATAATGGTAGTGCCTTCATGCCATATCAGCCTTTTGTTGCGCCCATGCCTAATGGGAATACTGTCACATATCCATGGGTCATGCCTGCTCCAGTCCCGACTCTAGTGGTGAATGATGATCCTGAGAATCTTCAGGTTCAAACTCATCAAACTGCCAGATTGGTTGACACTGAAACTCCTGATGAAGAAGAGCATGGGTATAGAGGTCCTCCTATTCATGTTCCGGTTTCATCTTAAGTTGCTCAAACTGCTGTTCAGAATGTTCATCCTGAGATGTTCTATCCTGGGGCATCTTCCTCAGCTTCTGGGGTACCTCCTCCGAATTATCCGTACGGTGTTCCGATGGGGCAGAATGTTGGCTAGATGATTAATCCGGGTTTGGTGTATCCTTCTCAGTTTGCTACTCCGCAAGTGCACGCCCCCGCCGCTTCTCAGCTGCCAAATCCTCAGATTCTTGTCAGGTCCACTAATCACAATAGACCGTATCAGAGCTATTGAAGGGTTTTCTGCTTTTGGCATGGAGGGCAAAGACTTGTGTTTAGTTCCAAATGTTGTGCTGCCGTAGAAATTCAAGATACCTGATTTGCCAAAATATAAAGGTTTAAGTTTCCCACGTAGTCACATCACTATGTACTGCAGGAAGATGGTATCCCATATTGATAATGATGAATTGCTCGTTCATTGTTTTCAAGATAGTTTGCCTGGTGCTTCATTGGATTGGTACATGGGCTTGGAGTGCAACAAGATTCGTACTTGGAGGGATCTATCTGAAGCGTTCGTGAAACAATACAAATATAACCTTGATCTGGCGCCTACTAGATTGCAATTGCAGAATCAGTCTCAGCGCTCAGCTGAAACATTCAAGGACTATGCACAAAGATGGCGTGAGATGGCATCTCATGTGCGACCGGCTCTCTCTGACAATGAGTTGGTTGACATCTTTATGGGTACATTACATGGATCCTACTATGAGAAAATGGTGGGTAGTTCTTCGTCGAACTTTGCTGATGTTGTAACCATTGGTGAACGGATTGAAAACGGTTTGAAGACGGGAAAGATTTTTGGAGCTACTTCCCAGTAGCCGGCCACTCGGAAGTCTCAAAACAATCAGTCCAAGAAAGAGGATGGTGAAGCCAACGCTGTGACAGCTCAAGTTTCTCCTCAGTATCAAGCTCCCATGGCTCTCATGCCATTTTATCCATATCCATTACATCGCTGCTGTACAATATCAACAACCTCCATATCAGTATCATCCACAACAACCAGTTCAGAATGCTCAGAATCAGCAACAGAATCAACAGAACAACAAAAGTCAGCAGAATCAGAACCGTCAGAACAACAATTAAGGAAACCGTAAGCGTCTGAATTTCGATAGAATTCCGGTGTCATACACGGAATTGTTTCCTTAATTGGTTCATCAAGGGGAAATTGTCCCCAAGCAGATTGCACCTACAATTCCTCCATTTGGCCCGAAGCATAATCCAAACGCATCCTGTGCTTATCATGCTGGATACATAGGACACACAAAAGAGGATTGCTTTGTTTTCAAAACCAAAGTTCAGGAACTCATTGATAAGAAGGTTCTGACTTTCACTGAGGAAGGACCTAACATTCAGAATAATCTGTTGCCGAATCACATTGGACCTGCAGTTAACATGATTGAGGATAGTTCAAGGACTGAATTGATCATGGATGTTGACGAAGTAAAGACCTCGATAGTTGTGGTTTTCAAGAAATGGAATGAACATGGGCTGTTGAAAGGGCTGCATGGTAAGTGTCAGATTTGTAACGATAATCCCAACCAGTGTCGAAGGCTGAAGGGTTGTGTCCAAAATTTGATGAACCGAGGCGAAGTGCAATTTGCCATATCTAAACCTGTTGAGGAAGTTGCTGCTATCGAGCTGTTCACCATTGTCTATAGAAAAGTTCCGGTGGAATCCCCTAAGCAGAAGAGGGTGCAACCCATCGTGGTTTGTCCGCCGAAGCCGTTTCCGTATCAGAATTTTAAGGAGGTACCTTGGAAATATGGGTCAACTGTGTTTTCTGGAGGTCAAGAGATAAGATTTATAGAATCTGAGATTGTAAATGTTGCAGCCGCTGGAGGTATGACTCGTAGTGGACGTGTGTTTGCTCCGAAGGTCACTACGAAACCTGTTCAAGTTCCAACTATTGTTTCTCCTAAAGAGACACCTATAACTGCAACCCCTGTTGATCAACAAGGGGCATCTACTGCCATTCCAGTACCGACTATCCCGTCTGAGGATGTTTCGAAGAACAAAGAGACCCTTGATGATCAAGATTTCCTTAAGTTGATCAAGAAAAGTAACTTTAAGATTGTGGATCAGCTGGGTCAGACTCCCTCGAGGATCTCAATTTTGTTCTTACTTATGAGTTCACCTGCGCACAAATCAGCTTTGTTGAAAGTCTTGAACAATGCTCACGTTATGCATGATATATCCGTCATCGAGTTTGAAGATGTAGTGGCCAACATAACTGCAAGTCGGTATTTGGGTTTTAATGAATCAGAATTACCTCCTGAAGGAACTGCCCATAATAAAGCACTGCACATATCTGTAACCTGCACAGACATCCTGTTATCTCATGTTCTAGTGGATACCGGTTCTTCCCTCAATGTGATTCCTAAGGGCACATTGAGTCAATTACCAGTGGAAGGAAGCGAGATGAGATCAAGCGCCTTAGTTGTCAGAGCCTTTGACGGGTCTCAAAGACAAGTCATTGGAGAAATGGACTTACCCATCAATATTGGGCCGCATTTGTTCACCATTACCTTCCAAGTGATGGATATCAATCCGGAGTACAGTTGCCTACTGGGTCGTCCATGGATTCACGCCGCAGGGGAAGTTACCTCCACTTTGCATCAGAAGTTGAACTTCATGTTTGATGATCAGATTGTCATCGTCTGTGGTGAAGAGGATTTAATTATAAGTGAGTTATCATCTTTTTGATACGTCGAGACCGAGGAAGGCATAACTGAGGTGCCGTTGCAGGGTCTCAAGTTCGAAGATGTCAGTTCTGCTTCAACTAGTTAAAGTAGTGATAACACTGAATCACACTGCGTATTTGACTCAGATTGCACATGTTTCTTAGGATTTTATTGCCATTTTCTTGTGTTATGCTTGTGTTTTGTTTTGTTTTCAGGTTCTTTGTAGTTCCAGAGCTCCTTGTGAAGAAATGAAGAAAAACGAGCAAGAAAACTAGCTTTTGAGGAAATTGTACACACGACATCTACCATGGCGGGCGCCATAGGGTAGGCCATGACTTGGACGAGAGTCAACTGCTGTCAACTGCCACGATCTCCGCTGGCGGGCGCCACCTTTTTCATTTGATTTCCCTCTCAAAAGAAGTTGGGGGGGCACTTTTGTCCTTCCATGTTAATTTCCTAGGCTATAAATAAACGAGTTCTGAATCTTTTCTTTTGATCCAAGCTTAGTTTCAGAACTCAAGCCATATATTTCGGTATTGTAAAGTGATAAACTCTTCACATCGGGGGAGTTATCACACTGTTTGATCGAGTCTGTAATCGAGTTTGGAGCACTCTGGTAGAAGTTAATCCTGCCGCCATTTTCATTTCCAGTCATTTACTTCCAGTTGTACCAGATTTAAAGCCTCCGATTTGGAGCAGGATTCATTTACAAGTTCAACATTTATTTTCTTTATTTCTCGCACTCGCATTTACTTTCTTTATTTTTCGTACTCCCATTTACTTTCTTTATTTCTCGCACTCGCATTTACTTTCTTTATTTCTCGCACTCGCTTTACTTTAACATGATCTATTTCAACATGTCTATTTACATTTCCATGTCCGGCTAAATCTTAAAGGTTAGAATGTAAGGATCATAGTTAAAGTAATATTCCATACAATGTGTCGATAGAAATGCTTAGGGGTTATTTTGATTTTTGACACAAGTTTTCTGTACTTTATTTCTGTTGGGTAAGATCGAAAGTCGTCCAACATGTGGTTAAACTTGGTTAGTCTTAACTGTTCAAAGGAAGCGAAAGCGCTTTGTCCAGTTAAGTAGGAGTTTTTAATACTTTAGAAAAACGATTTTAAAACTATTTTCGGACGCGTTTATGGGTTTAAAGTCCGGTTCGCATGAACCTCTTTTTGTTAAAAGTTCCAAGTCAAAATACTTTTCAACTGAGTCAAGAAACTATATTTCTTAAAAATAGGTTTATTACTTTAACGCAATGCGCGACTTTTTATAAGTGACAATAAGAGGGTTCGATTAAGGGATAAACTCGGTTTTGAATACGCGAAAGCGACAGTTCCCGTTAAATTAGTTCTTTTCATAGTAGAAAACATTACCGCATGAGTAGCTCTATTTACAAGCATTTGGAATATTATCTGACTGTGTGAATTACATTTAAGCCTGTTGTTTATTGAATTTTATATCTTCGTACTTTACTCTGCTTTTACCGTGCACTCTCAAACTCCCGATTGATTTGCCTTAGATAAACATCGTAACGATAGAAATCGATAGATTGACGTTTGGTCTCTGTGGGATCGATAATCTTTTGTATTACTCTGACGTGATTCGTATACTTGCGAAAACACCGCATCAAGTTTTTGGCGCCGTTGCCGGGGACCAATTACGTCAAATTTCGTACCCTGTTGTTACACCGTCTAGACTAAGGCTTTACCTACTGGTCAATGCGAAGAACTCGCAGCACCGGTAGTCTTATAGATCCTTTAGTGGAACCTGAATGTTACGCTCGCGCACGTCTCTCACTTCGTAGAATTAAGGAAACTATGGCCGAAGACCGTAACCAAAGACCCCTTAAGGATTTCGCTCAACCATCCGATGACGAACCCAGTTCTAGTTTAGTAAACCCTAATATTACTGCTAACAATTTCGAACTGAAACCCTCCCTATTACAATTAGTACAGCAAAACCAATTCGCGGGTCTCCCGTCTGAGAACCCAAATCAACATCTAAAAGTCTTTATCCAATTAGCTGACACTTTTAAACTAATGGTGCTACTCCTGAGGCAATTTGTCTAAGACTATTTCCTTTCTCCCTCAGAGACAAAGCCCTTACATGGTTAGATTCCCTTCCAGCCAATTCTATAACATCTTGGGAAGACCTTAGGAAAGTTTTCCTTGCTAGATATTTTCCCCCAAGTAAAACTGCTGTCTTTCGAAACCAAATAACCAGATTTACTCAAAACCAAGGTGAATCACTCTTCGAAGCTTGGGAGAGATATAAAGACCTATTGAGAATATGTCCACATCATGGCTTGGAATCATGGCTAATCATTCATACCTTCTATAATGGACTTCATTATAACACTAAGATGACCATCGACGCTGCCGTTGGTGGCGCTCTGATGAATAAACCTTACCCTGAAGATGCGCTCTCATCAAAGATATGGCTCAAAACCATTGTCAATGGGGAACAGAATGAGCAACAGTGGAGAAGAAAGAAGCCCAAGGAGGAATAAATGAGATAAGTTCTATAGACATGATGCATGCCAAAATGGACGCTTTGGCCCTTAAGGTCGAACATATGTATGCAAACCCAGCTACTACGGCAGCAGTCTAGTCGGAATGCGAATTATGTGGGACCAAAGGACACCAATCAGCGGAATGCAATTTGTTGAATGAAACTAAATCGGACCAGGTCAACTACACCCAAGGGAACCCATTTTCAAACACTTATAACCCTAGAAGGAGGAATCACCCAAAATTTTCCTACAAAAACAACAACCCTATCCAAAACCCTGCACCTCCGAGACCACCCGGTTTTTAAGCCCAGAAACAAAACCAACCTATGCAAGTTGTGCCGCCCAAGTCGAACCTTGAGAAAATCATGGAAAATTTCATTTCGGCTCAAACCCAGCAAAACAAAGAATTCCTAAACCAAAACATTCACGTAAACGAAATGATTACCCAGTTAGGAACCAAGGTAGACCAAATAGTCACCCACAATTAGATGCTTGAAACCCAGATCTCTCAGGTAGCTCTCAAACAAGCTCCTGAAACCACGCCTGGAGGACAATTTTCTGGACAACCTCAACAAAACCCCCGAGGATAAGCCAATGCAATTACCTTACGAAGTGGGGCCGCTTACGATGAACCGTTTAACCCGGCATTGGGCAAACCCAAAACTTCTAAGAAAAGCATTGTACCTACGAACGAAGTAGAGGAACCAGTGGAATCTGAAAAATAGAAAAATCAAGATAAGGGAGAAGCTATAGATAAAACTTATGAACCACCGCCGCCATACAAACCTCCAATACCCTATCCACAAAGACTCAAACATACCAAGATCAATAACTAATATCAGAAATTCATTAAAGTCGTAGAAAAACTTCATGTGGAGATCCCTTTCACAAAAACCATCACCCAGATACCATCTTATGCAAAGTTCCTCAAGGACATCCTTACCAATAAACGTAGACTTGACGATCCAAAACCTTTGGAATGCAATTCCATTTCCGAGAATAAACTTGCCAAAAAGGAGAAAGATCCTGGAAATTTCTCCATACCTTGTATTTTGGAAAGTCATGTCATCGATAAAGCTTTCCTGGACTTAGGAGCTAGTGTGAGCTTAATGCCTCTAGCAGTTTGTGAAAGTTTAAAACTAGGAGAACTGCAACCTACTAAGATGTCCCTTCAATTAGCTGATAGATCCGTCAAATATCCAGTAGGCATATTAGAAGACGTCACAGTTAGGATCGGTCAGTTGTTTATCCCTACTGATTTCGTTGTCATGGACATTAAAGAAGATGATGACATTCTAATCCTCCTAGGTAGGTCATTCTTATCAACCGCAGGAGCCATAATAGATGTAAAGAGAGGAAAGTTGACTTTTGAGGTAGGAGATGAAAAGATAGAATTCATTTTGTCGAAATTTCTTATGGCACCAGTATTAGGAGACGCATGTTATTGCATAGACATCATTGATGAATGCATTAGGGAATTAGATCAAGAAGAACCCATAGAAACAATCAAACTGCCTTTAACCCTAATAAGGGAAGATGATGGATTTATGGAACCCTACATTGATGATAACCTTCACGAATGTTTATCCCTTACCCCCGATCCAATACCATGCCCCAAGAAACAAACTTTGGAACTTAAGGAACTACCCAAGAATCTAAGATATGAGTTTTTGGACGGGGAAATGAACCGTCCAGTCATAGTCAGTGCTACCTTAAACCGAGAAGAAACAAACCAACACTTATATGTTCTGCGGAAATATCCCTCAGCCTTAGGATATAATATCTCTGATCTGAAAGGTATAAGTCCATCCGTGTGTATGCACCAGATTTTACTTGAGGAAGATTCGAAACCCTCTAGAGAACATCAGAGAAGGATAAACCCTATAATGAGTGATGTTATTAAGAAGGAAGTTCTTAAGTTACTGGAAGCAGGTATAATTTATCAAATCTCAGATAGTAAGTGGGTGAGCCCTGTGCATGTAGTACCTAAAAAGGGAGGCATCACAGTTGTGCAAAACGAGAAAGGTGAACATGTAGCAAAACGGATAGAAGGAGGATGGCGTATGTGCATAGATTACAGAAAATTAAACAAAGCAACTAGGAAGGATCATTTCCTTTACCATTTATAGACCAAATGCTGGAGCGTTTAGCCAAACACTCCTACTTTTGTTATCTTGATGGATATTCGGGATTCTTCCAAATTCCTATTCACCCAGAAGATCAAGAAAAAAACAACCTTCACATGCCCTTTTGGAACCTTTGCCTATAGGCGAATGCCTTTCGGCCTCTGTAATGCTCCAGCTACTTTCCAGCATTGCATGATGTCAATCTTTGCCGATTACCTTAATGGAATTATGGAAGTATTCATGGATGATTTCTCGGTATGCAGATTTGATTTCAAAAACTGTCTCATTAACCTTGAGAAAATCCTAAAAAGATGTGTGGATGTAAACCTGGTATTAAACTGGGAGAAATGCCACTTTATGGTTACCGAAGGTATAGTTTTAGGACACATAGTCTCTGAAAGGGGTATTGAGGTAGATAGAGCCAAGATAGAGGTAATAGAAAACCTAAAACCCCTAAGACCATTAGAGAAGTCCGAAGTTTTCTTGGACATGCTAGTTTCTACCGGCGTTTTATCAAGGATTTCTCTAAAATAACCAAACCTTTAATTGGCCTCCTGATGAAAGATGTTGAATTTAATTTTGATGAAAAATGCATTGAGGCATTTAACCTTTTGAAACAAGCGCTAATTTCAGCACCCATTATGCAACCCCCAGATTGGACCGAACCTTTCGAAATCATGTGCGATGCTAGCGATTACGCTGTAGGAGCTGTTCTAGGTCAAAGGAAGGATAAAAAATCACATGTAATTTATTATGCTAGTAGAACCCTAGATGCTTCCCAGCTTAACTACGCAACCACTGAAAAGGAACTCCTTGCTGTAGTTTTTGCTATAGACAAATTTCGATCTTATCTGGTAGGAGCTAAAATTATAGTTTACACAGACCACGCTGCTATTCGTTACCTATTAAGCAAGAAAGATGCCAAACCTAGGTTACTTCGATGGATCCTTTTATTGCAGGAGTTTGATCTAGATATTCGAGACAAGAAAGGCACACAAAATGTAGTTGCTAATCACCTTTCTCGACTTGAGTACCTGAAACCAGATTTAGTGCCTATAAATGACGATTTTTCCTATGACAGGTTAATAGCTAAGATAGAAGCCATTGAAGAAAATAACCTAGATCCTTATAAGAACCCTGAAAATTTTTTGGCGGTAAGTGGCGTACCTTGGTACGCCGATTTTGTTAATTACCTAGCCGCTGATATCGTACCTCCTGACCTTAACTATCAACAGAAAAAGAAGTTCTTTAACGATGTAAGACAATTTTATTGGGACGAGCCACTTCTTTTCAAAAGAGGTACAGACGGTATTTTTCGTCGTTGCGTTCCAGAAGAAGACGTAAGAAATATCATAGAACACTGTCACTCTGCACCCTACGGAGGTCATGCTAGTACCTCCAAGACACACACTAATATTCTTCAAGCTGGCCTTTTCTGGCCCACAATGTGGCGTGATGTTCATGCTTATATAGCCAAATGTGACCGGTGCCAGCGCACTGGGAACATCTCCAGACGTGACGAAATGCCTTTAAGGAACATTCAGGAAGTAGAACTTTTCGATGTTTGGGGCATCGATTTTATGGGACCATTTCCACCCTCATTAGGAAATAAATATATCTTAGTAGTTATTGACTACGTGTCTAAATGTATTGAAGCCATAGCCTCACCCATAAACGACACAAGTGTAGTGATTAAGCTGTTTAGGAATTATATATTCCCTAGATTCGGAGTACCCCGTCTTGTTATAAGCGATGGTGGATCGCACTTCATATCAAGAATTTTTGATAAACTTTTAAGCAAATATGGAGTTAAGCATAGAGTAGCAACACCTTACCATCCACAGACTAGCGGCCAAGTAGAGGTATCTAATAGGGAGATTAAACAAATCTTAGAGAAAACTGTTTCAATAACTAGAAAAGATTGTTCTCAGAAGCTACAAGAAGCACTATGGGCCTACATAACTGCCTTTAAAACCCCTATTGGAACAACTCCTTACCAATTGGTCTATGGAAAGTCCTGTCACCTACCCTTTGAGTTAGAACACAAGGCCTATTGGGCCATTAAAACCTTAAACTTAGATTATTTGACTGCTGGTGAAAAGCGCATCCTTGACATTCATAAACTAGAAGAACTCCGCCAGTCTGTCTATGAAAACGCCATAATATATAAAGAAAGAACCAAAGCTTAGCATGATAAAAGAATTATAAAGAAATATTTCAATATAGGAGATCCTGTTCTACTCTTTAATTCCAGGTTGCGACTTTTTCCTGGCAAGCTTCGTTCAAGATGGACAGGTCTTTTCGAAGTTTCTAGAGTCCTAAAATCCAGAGCAGTTGAGATCAAGAACCATTCTTGTAGTCCATTCATTGTAAATGGGCAGAGGTTAAAACACTACGAAGGAGGTGACATTCCCATTGACTACTCCAGCCACACTCTGATCGATCCACCACTGCCTACTTCAGCTGCATGAGTTCTACTCATCAAGCTAACGACGTTAAACAAGCGCTGCTTAGGAGGCAACCCACGGTTTTATTTATTTTTCTTTATTTTTTCTTCTATTTTTATTACTTTTCATATCTTACATTTTGTCTCTATTTTGATTAGTTTGTTTATATAGACTGGCCTTTTATGATGTTTGTGTTTTCAGGTCCCATTCTCTAACCCCTCCTTTCAGGATGCAGACCTTCGACGACATGCACATCGCTTTCAGAGATGACGTACAGAGACAACGCTATTTAGTTCTTTATCAGCGCCCCATGGCACCTACCCGTTACCCTGACCAGGCTTGCATGGATGCCTTAGGCATCGAGCCCAGTATAAGGTTTGTATGTAGCCAGCTCCAGTGGGATGAGTATGTTGATGACATGTATTCGACCTACAGAAACCTCACCCTGGAGTTCCTCAATTCATTTAGCCATTAGCCATATGATGGTCCGGACGACAGCGTCATGTTCAGACTGTTTGGGACAGAGTACTCTTTTACCCATAAGGGGTTTGGTGATTTGCTAGGTTTCCAGACTTCCCCTGATGCCATCCCTGATCTACCTATAGGATACTTTATGAGTCGAGATATCGACAAGTTCTAGAGCGATATTACAGGTGGAGGAAGCCCTGATCTGCCCACCCAGCTATCTCACATTATCCATAACCCAGCTCTCAGGTATTTCCAGATGATCCTTGCCCACACCTTCCTTGGAAAGGCTGATGCTGATGTCCATGTTAGTGAGGAGGAGATCTTCTTCTTTTTCTGTGCGAACCAGTCGCGTCCTGTGGCATGTGGGAACTTTCTGCTTGATAACTTCACACTCACAGCCAGATCCTCTGAAGGAATCATCCATGTGGGAGGAACAATTACTCAGATTGCTACCGCTTTGGGTCTTACTAGTAAGCTGCTTCACCTGACTCCCTACTGCGGGTATACCACGTTGGATATCGATTTTTGCTTGGACCGAGGGTTGATGAGGAGAGCTTCTTTTCACCCTGACCAGTTCAAGCTCTTGATCGACAGCGAGACCATCCATTACTTCACTTTGCCTGATCCTATCATGACTAGTGTCCACGACCCTACTAATTGGAGTTATGCTTTAGAGGGTTATGGAGAGACAGTTGATGAGCCTCGCACTCCACCAGTTCCAGAGTATCACCCTACACCGCCTTCTCCTAGGATTACAATGTTGTCGAATAATCTTTCCTTGCAGAGACCTGACGTGTACACACATCTAGCTGAGCTACGTATGGAGACTGCCAGACTTCGATAGGAGGTTACTGACCTTACCTTGCAAATCCAGGTGCCCGATCTGACTCATGCGACAGAGACTGATTGCTTGTATCAGGAGATCGCAGATCTACGCCGCGAGTTAGCCGCAATACGAGGTTCTGACCAGACCGAGGAGCCTCCAGCTCCATGATGACACTACTCTCATTATCTTCTTTACCGTTTTATTTACTTGTTTCAGTTTTTCAGACTTATATATATATATATATATATATATATATATATGTGTATGTGTGTGTGTGTGTGTGTGTGTGTGTGTGTGTTTTACATTCTCGCATTCGGCTTCCATGTTGTTCATGATGTACTTTGGTTATATATATATATATATATATATATATATATGCATTTTTATGTTTATTATTCTCTACTTTTATTTTATTAATTTATTTAATTATTTATTATTTGTATTTTTATTTTTAGACCTAACAAAAATATGCATGTGCTAAAAAAAACAAGAAGGAAGTGCTACCTGCACCACCCAAACAAAAGAGGAGAAGAAAGGCGTGATGGCTTGCTTGCTGCCATCCAGCAGCAACTGACTGACAACATGAGATTCATGCAAGAGTCACAGCAGCAGACAAACAACTTCATTCAAAGTATCATGCAATCTCAGGCTGCTTTGACCACCAGATTTGACGAGTTCGCAGCTTCTCAGAGCAATCGTCGCCGCAGCAGATCTCGTCACCCTAGGCATTCACCGCACGACGGCGAGAGTACCAGCAGCATGCCATAGATCTTCCAGGTTACTCTTTCCCTATCTTATTTCGAAACATTGGGGACAATGTTCGGTTTAAGTGTGGGAGGAGACTTTATCTGTTTTACTTGCATTTTCTTTCCATTTACTTTTTTATAGCTTTCTAGTTTAGTTATCTTGTTTTTAGTTTGTTTTTAGAATATGCATGTGCTTGACGAGTCATCTGTGTAGTGTATCCCTATTTCCTCATTTCCTTAGCCTTACCAAAAAAAAATTTTTGACAAAAAAAAGTATATTGTCCTGAAAATTTGGGCTTTGAGACAGGTTTGAGTTAGGATGCGGATGACTTGGGAAAACTTTTTGAAACATCGATATCTTTTTAACACCATAAGCTTCGTGATTATAAGAATCGACCCCGATACCCCACATACCATGGCCCTAATTATCTTTTTGAGTAGGTCCTTAGTAGTTTATCCTAGTAGTCGGCTCCGGCCTAAGCATGCTCTACGTAGGGGACCGATGAATATAAGTGAATGATTTGTATGCTGTGTTTCATAAAATACTTAAAAAAAACAAATATATATATATATATATATATATATATATAAAATAAAAAAGGAGAATAAAATTTGGCCATTGTTGGTTGGTTCAGAGGTATCTGGTGCTGGACTTGGTATGGCGGGTTACGATACGATCCCCCACAACTACAATTGGGTCAATAAAAGGGGTTACACCAGTTTGTGTACCACAACCCCATGCTTGAGATCAGAATCACTAACCGGTCACTTTACTATGAGTATGTACGGATAACGGGCTTAATGTGATTGCACTAGAATGAAGAGAACCCAAAAAGAGATGTAAAAGGGTAAGCCTAGGTACAGTGGGGTAGTATGGATTGGTTTGTATAGGAACGAAGTTTATGTCCGTGTCTGCGGAAAAGTTTCATTACGATATCCTTGGTTCACTTAGTTAGTACCTATCACTTCATCCTAGTTTGAACTTAGAACCCCTTTTAGCCCAAATCATTCGTTGATACCACCTTTTTCTGTCATGAGCTATAAAGTGTTTTGCTTGAGGACAAGCAAAGGTTTAAGTGTGGGAGAATTTGATAACACTGAATCACACTGCGTATTTGACTCGGATTGCACATGTTTCTTAGGATTTTATTGCCATTTTCTTGTGTTATGCTTGTGTTTTGTTTTGTTTTCAGGTTCTTTGTAGTTCCAGAGCTCCTTGTGAAGAAATGAAGAAAAACGAGCAAGAAAACCAGCTTTTGAGGAAATTGTACACACGACATCTACCATGGCGGGCGCCATAGGGTAGGCCATGACTTGGATGAGAGTCAACTGCTGTCAACTGCCACGATCTCCACTTCTTTCTCCTTTGGTTCACATGGCGGGCACCGTGAGGGGGTGGCAGGCGCCACCTTTGTCATTTGATTTCCCTCCCAAAAGAAGTTGGGGGGCACTTTTGTCTTTCCATGTTAATTTCCTAGGCTATAAATAGACGAGTTCTGAATCCTTTCTTTTGATCCAAGCTTAGTTTCAGAACTCAATCCATATATTTCGGTATTGTAAAGTGATAAACTCTTCACATCGGGGAGTTATCACACTGTTTGATCGAGTCTGTAATCGAGTTTGGAGCACTCTGGTAGAAGTTAATCCTGTCGCCATTTTCATTTCCAGTCATTTACTTCCTATTGTACCAGATTTAAAGCCTCCGATTTGGAGCAGGTTTCATTTACAAGTTCAGCAGTTACTTTCTTTATTTCTCGCACTCGCATTTACTTTCTTTATTTTTCGTACTCCCATTTACTTTCTTTATTTCTCGCACTCGCATTTACTTTCTTTATTTCTCGCACTCGCTTTACTTTAACATGATCTATTTCAACATGTCTATTTACATTTCCATGTCCGGCTAAATCTTAAAGGTTAGAATGTAAGGATCATAGTTAAAGTAATATTCCATACAATGTGTCGATAGAAATGCTTAGGGGTTATTTTGATTTTTGACACAAGTTTTCTGTACTTTATTTCTATTGGGTAAGATCGAAAGTCGTCCAACCTGTGGTTAAACTTGGTTAGTCTTAATTGTTCAAAGGAAGCGAAAGCGCTCTGTCCAGTTAAGTAGTAGTTTTTAATACTTTAGAAAAACGATTTTAAAACTATTTTCGGACGCGTTTATGGGTTTAAAATCCGGTTCGCATGAACCTCTTTTTGTTAAAAGTTCCAAGTCAAAATACTTTTCAACTGAGTCAAGAAACTATATTTCTTAAAAATAGGTTTATTACTTTAACGTAATGCGCGCCTTTTTAATGGATAAACTCGGTTCTGAATACGCGAAAGCGACAGTTCCCGTTAAATTAGTTCTTTTCATAAGTATAAAACATTACCCCATGAGTAGCTCTATTTACAAGCATTTGGAATATTATCTGACTGTGTGAATTACATTCAAGCCTGTTGTTTATTGAATTTTATATCTTCGTACTTTACTCTGCTTTTACTGTGCACTCTCGAACTCCCGATTGATTTGCCTTAGATAAACATCGTAACGATAGAAATTAATAGATTGACGTTTGGTCTCTGTGGGATCGATAATCTTTTGTATTACTCTGACGCGATTCGTATACTTGCGAAAACACCGCATCAAGTAGATCACCACAATTGACTTTAGCGTCCGCTAAGAGTGCTAAGGAGACTATCCAGAAAGGTGCTTTGTCAGGCTGGGGTCATGTGATTGATGTGGTCGAGAAGCATAATTGTTTTGGATTGGGTTACCATCCTGGTCGACAATCTGGTTCCTCTGGTCAGAAGCAGTGCAACTTGATCAAGTTCCATAGCGCGGGTTTCTAGCAGGGTGACATCGTGGCAGCCATTGATGATGTTGGTCCCAGTAATCAGATTTCAAGCTTTGTGCGCAAGTGTCCGCCGGGTTTCAAGCTCAACAATTGGACATCTACCACGATTCCTGTAGTTTTCCCATATAACACGTAATGTATTTTGCTTTCTCATTCCCTCGTCCTCGCCCGAGACGAGTGGATAGCTTGTAAAAGGCCTCACGCTTTTGCAATATTATGTGATCAATAAATAAAATTTTTTTGCATTCAAAATCATGCTCTATTTTCTTTCTTTATTTTACTTTTTCACAAATAAATGGCAAAAGTTTCTTTTCTTTTTCACTTTTCAAAATAGCTCAATCTATTCATAAACATGCAGAATTAATAAAAGCATTGATAACAACATGGCAAACATCCTTTGTAATTCTGGAATTCCAATTAACCAAGCCGAAAAAGATTGCGAGGAAGATTGTGGATTATCGGCTGAACTGGCAAGGCTCCTTAAGCACGAGCATAGAGAGATTCAGCCACACAAAGAGTCAGTGGAAGTTGTCAATCTTGGTACTTATGAGGTCAGAAGAGAAGTCAAGGTTGGCGCATCTCTCGCAAAGCATGTACACTCTGAGTTAGTCAAGTTGTTGAAAGAGTATATTGATATCTTCGCCTGGTCCTATCAAGATATGCCTGGGTTGGATACCAACATCGTTGAACATCACTTACCATTCAAGCCCGGATGTCCTCCTATCAAGTAGAAACTCAGAAGGACTAGACCCAACATGGCACTAAAAATCAGAGAAGAGGTAAAAAAAAGCAGCTGGATGCTGGGTTCCTAGCCACTTCTGAATATCCTGAATGGATTGCCAACATCGTCCCGGTTCCGAAGAAGGACGGTAAAATCAGAATATGTGTCGATTATCGAGATCTCAACAAGGCAAGCCCGAAGGATAATTTTCCTTTTCCTCATATTGATGTCTTGGTAGATAACACAACGCAGTTCTCTGTCTTTTCCTTCATGGATGGTTTCTCAGGATATAATCAGATCAAGATGTCCCCAGCTAATGGAGAAGACTACTTTCATCATGCCGTGGGGTAGATATTGCTATAAGGTCATGCCATTCGGTATAAAGAATGCAGGGGCAACATACCAACATGCCATGACAACCCTCTTTCACGATATGATTCATAAAGAGAATGAGGTTTATGTGGTCGATATGATTGCCAAGTCCAGAACTAAGGATGATCACCTGGTTCATCTGAAGAAACTGTTTGTCAGACTCAGGAAGTTTAGATTGCGGTTGAATCCTGCAAAGTGCACCTCTGGAGTTTGATCTGGTAAACTGTTGGGCTTTATTGTGAGTCAGAAGGGCATTGAAGTTGATCCTGATAAAGTTCGGGCAATTCAGAACATGCCGCCTCCCAAAATAGAAAAAGAAGTCTGTGGCTTTCTGGGCAGACTCAATTACATCTCAAGGTTCATTTCCCATTTGACGGCTACCTCTGAACCAATTTTCAAATTACTAAGGAAAAATCAATCGGTTGAATGGAACAATGATTGTCAAGAAGCGTTTGACAAAATAAAATAATACTTGCAAGAACCACCGATCTTAGTACCGCATGTTCCTGGTAGGCTTTTAATCATGTACCTCACCATTCTCGATGAATCAATGGGATGTGTATTGGGTCAACATGACGACACTGGCAGAAAAGAACATGCAATATACTATCTGAGCAAGAAGTTCACTGATTATGAGACCAGATACTCACTCTTAGAGAAAACTTGTTATGCTCTGGTCTGGGTTGCTCGACGCCTAAGACAATACATGATTTGCCATACTACTTTATTGATATCCAAAATGGATCCGATAAAGTACATATTTGAAAAGCCTGGTGTCTCTAGAAGGATTGCTCGGTGGAAGATGCTGTTAACTGAGTATGATATCCAACATGTTACCCAGAAAGCAATAAAAGGGAGTGTCTTGTTTGACTACCTTGCTCATCAACCTGTAGAGGGTTATCAACAGATGAAGTTTGACTTTCTCGATGAGGATGTTCTGTTCATCAGAGATTATGAGACTCCAGACCCTGACATAGGACCCGAACCAGGGGCGCGATGGACACTCGTGTTCGATGGTGCCTCCAATTCTAAAGGTCGTGGAATCGGTGCTACCCTCATCTCTCTAACAGGTTTTCACCTTCCCTTCACTGCCAGATTATGCTTTGCATGCACCAATAATATGACTGAATACGAAACATGTATCTATGGTATTGAAGTGGCCATTGACATGAGAATCAAGATTCTTGAGGTCTATGGAGATTCTGCCTTGGTCATCGGTCAAGTCAGAGGGAATTTTGTGACTCGGGATTCCAAGCTGGTTGCGTACCAATAACACATTGCGAAGTTAATTCCTTACTTTGATGAGATTTCTTTTCATCATATCCCCAGAGAGGAAAATCAACTAGCTGATGCTCTTGCCACATTAGCATCCATGTTCAAGGTCAAGTGGAAGAATGAAACTCCTCATATCCGCATTGATCACTTGAACAAACCAGCACACTGTTTAGCAATCGAGGACGAGTCTGATGACAAGCCTTGGTTCTACGACATTAAAAGATATTTGGAAAAACAGGAATATCCCGAGGGTATCACTATCACTGATAAGAGAGCTCTTAGGCGACTTTGTGCCAAATTCTTCTTAAGTGGTGGTATACTGTACAAGAGGAATTATGATTCCGTGTTGCTCAGATGCGTGGATAGACACGAAGCAAACACGATCATAAGGTCCATACATGAGGGATGTGAGGGTGTACATGCTAAAGGTCCTGCTATGGCCAAGAAGATCCTTCGGGCTGGGTATTACTGGACGATAATGGATGTAGATTGTTACAACTTTACCAAAAGATGTCACAAGTGCCAAATCTACGGAGACAAGATCTATGTGCCTCCAACTCCATTGAATGTTTTGACTTCACCTTGGCCATTCTCCGTGTGGGGTATAGATATAATTAGAATGATCGAGCCGAAGGCTTCCAACGGTCATCGATTCATTCTGGTTGCTATCGACTACTTCACCAAGTGGGTTGAAGCTGCTTCTTATGCAAACGTTACACGACAAGTGGTTGCCAGATTCATCAAGAAAGAGATAATCTGTCGTTATGGCATTCCTAGCAACATTATCACGGACAATGTAAGTAACCTGAACAACAATATGATGAAGGAGTTGTGTCAAGAATTTAAGATCGAGCACCACAACTCTTCACCATATCTGCCCAAGATGAATGGCGCCGTTGAAGCAGCAAACAAAAACATCAAGAGGATTATCCAGAAAATGGTCAAGAATTACAAGGATTGGCATGAAATGGTTCCCTTTGCACTGCATGGCTATAGAACTTCAGTTCGCACTTCTACTGGGGCAACTCCGTATTCGCTAGTGTATGGTATGGAGGCAGTTCTACCCATTGAAGTCGAAATTTCTTCGCTCAGAGTCATCATAGAAGCAGGTCTTGACGAAGCTGAATGGGTTCAATCCAGATGCGGCCACCTGAATCTCGTCGAAGAGAAGCGCCTTACAGCCGTTTGTCATGGTCAATTGTATCAGAGACTCCTCAAACGAGCTTTTGACAAGAAAGTTCTTTCTCGAACATTCTGTGAAGGCGAACTCGTGCTCAAGAGATATTCACTTGTTCACTCGGATCCACAAGGCAAATGGACTCCCAACTATGAAGGACCCTTTGTTGTCAAGAAGGCCTTCTCAGGAGGAGCCCTGATCCTCCCGCCATGGATGGGGAGGAGTTGCCATCGCCTGTGAACTCTGATACAGTAAAAAAATATTATGCCTGAAAAAAATGGATAAGAGTCCGCTAGATTGACATCCGCAAGGACAATCTAGGCAAAAATGGACGTCCCGATGGACCAAAAAAAAGAAATGTCCATGCAAAAGTTAGGGACAATGAAAAAAATAATGGCTCGCTAAGTTGAAAACTCGAAAGGGTGACTTAGGCAAAAATGGGTATCCCGGTGGACGAAAAAAAAATAGAAAAAAACATGTCCAGGAAAAAATTAGGGATAAAGGCATTGAATGCGAACACTTGAGCCTCTCTTCATCATGGCTAAACCTCAGACGGTAAAAGAACATTCCAATCGTCATCAACTGGTGCAAGGTGTTGGAACCGAGACTTACAGTGGATGGTAGCTAATGTTGTAATCAATGCAAAGCATGATTTCCCTTTGCCATTTACACTTGTTTTTCAATTTTACTGCAAATTTCCTCATCAAGGATTTTTGCATCTTTGTACACATCTTATGTACAAACTTCTTTCCATTTCAATAAAAATTCATCATTTCACTTCTCAATCGTTTTATTTTCAGTATTTTGTTTGCAAAATAAACAATTATTTGTGATCACATAATACTAAAAAACGTTGAGAACAATAAAAAGCTAAATCAATCGAGAAAGCATTATGCATTGCATGTGTTACTGGTAACTCCTGCAGGATAATTGGTAATATCCATTGGTAAGTCTAAAGCCTGGCCGGCAACGTGATGGTTATGTGAAGAAGTTGTTGTTTCCCCAGCATTTCCTCAGCAGAGTCATCATGCTCCCCAGCAAGCGCCATTACGATTTTTAGAAAAGCTTATTTGTTTACATATCGTTTCTCCGACAAATTTGTAATGTCTTTAGGCAGGTTGCCGAAGTGTTCCCAGCAAAGGCGCTTTACTCACTTTTCCCCAACAAGGGTTGTACATCATCTCCAATAATTTGGAACTATCTGTCCCCAGTAGCAGTGGTCTCCTCAGCAAAGTCGACATGGTTTGGAAGGATGTATTTCCCCACGCAGAGCCAGTCTTGGTAGGAAGGATCGATTTGATTCTTTCATCTTCAACAGAGACAACCATGGTGATTTAGAAACCTGAGATGTTCTCGGTTTCTTTCCCTGGCGGAATCATCATCCTTTGTGAACTCTCTTCTCTAGTAGAGTTTTTCTTCATCTGCGGGTCGTCTCCCCAACCGAGGGTGTCGAAGTCGTTTTGCTACGATTTTTTGTCTCACCGCTTCACACTATGCCTTACCTTGCGCCTTTACATTGCATGGTATCAAGCATCATGTAGAAATGCATACATAACATATGCATCTATCATACTCTCTCTTTTTGCCTGACTTATCTCCCAGCAAATTTTCTGCCAAACTTTGCACTTATCTATTCTACCTTTGCACCGCTCTTCTTTTGTCGTCGTCGGCCAAATTTTCGAGCTACTCTTTTATTTAATCCAATTTTACCTCGAATCATCGAAAAACTGTCGCAATTCGTACATTCAGGCCCAAGAGGATTAAATAAGGGCAGCTGTCGTAACCCGAAATTTGACCTCCCTCTTTTTCCTTTTGCATGAGCATAAGCATTCACATTGTTAGCATACGCATTCGCACTTTTCTTTGTGTGTTTCCTGTTGCAGGATATTCAGGTTTTCAAAGCCCGATTAATCATATCCTCACAAGGTCATCACATCATCAAGACAAGCACAAAATGAGGGTTTATATGCCTATTCACCATTACAAGAAGGGGAAGATCGAAGCCGGGACCACAACACCTTTTTCTAGGCAAATTGGGCATATTTTGGCCTGGTTAATCGATTAACCATTTGCAGTGCAATTGTGTTAATCGATTAACACAAGCAGAATAGGCACAATTTGCTGCTTTTTCATGACAGCACCTTTGTACACACTTTGGTCTTGGATTCTACAGTATTCTAGCAGCATAGGGAATATTCTAGACATCTCTAGACATTGCAAAGCTATTCAATTCATTCCAAGGCCATTTGTTCTAATGCTTCACTTCAAATCAAGTGCACCATGTTCCTTGTTTTCCAAGTAATGTGGATCTTTGGATGTTGGAGTTCACCTTGGGATTATTACCGAGTTGGTTCTAACTAACCGAGTTAACCGCCTTGACTCGGTGAGTCAAGTCCAACTAACTCCTAACCTAGTTCCAAACCCAAAGCTAATTCCAAACCAAATTCCAAACCTCTCATACTCCAAACCTAAAGTCTATATAAACACACCTTCACTACTTTTCAGGGGATCAACGACTTTCATCCACCATTTTCACCAAATTTCTCACATTTCACTCTCAATTCTCTCACATTCTCTGATTTTTTTCTGCTACATCTTCATCTTCATCTCAATTCTCTTCCAAAACCTCACTAAAAGTTCTTAATTCTTGAAGGATAATCACTTTTCACATTGAAAGTGATTATTTCTTGAGCTTAACCTTCATTGCCATTCCATTATACAGGTTTTTGTGGAGTTTCAATAGCTTTTTGATTTATCTCAAGTGATTGATTCAAGTTTCTTCGGTGATAATTCTCATTTTGGAGTTTTCGTTGCAATTTGGTCGGTTTCGATACGTTTCAGCTATAATTGAAGATTCCTCTGGTTTTCTTTGATTATCTTCATCAAGATCACATTGCAACATTTACCAAGGCACATCTCAGCCTTGTAGGTTGGTGGATCTCATTCATTTTTCTGTTTCGATCGTTTTCGTATCATTTGCGATGTAGTTTCGATGTTTTTTACATGTGAATTGATTATACCATTGCTTGATCCATGATCTTGATTGTTTAATTGATTCCATTGTTGATCATTTGCTGCTTCTAAACTTGATTTTTCGTGCATAATTGTTTCCCCTAGCATTGGAGTGATTACACAATCAAAAAGTTGGCCAAAAGCACTTTTCAAAACTGATTTTCTGCTCCTTGTCCAGTGTTAATCGATTAACACATTACAGTGCAATTGTGTTAATCGATTAACCAGTATTTTTTGCACTTTCTCAAGTGTTAATTGATTAACACTTTGCAGTGCAATTATGTTAATCGATTAACACTGAACCAGAAGGCCATTTTCTTGCATTTTCAAGTGTGTTTGCCATGCTTTCTTCATTTTAACCTCCATTGATTGTCATGTTTGATTTAATGGATGTTTTAAATGTCATTTAACTTCTGCTTGAAGCTTATTCTTGACCTTTTATTGCACATTTTTTATTATTCAAATTGTTCATATTTTGGCATCGTGTGAATATAATCATTCTTGCATTTCCCTTTGATTACATAACATGACTTTGTGTTGCATATTTGTTGATCGTTTGGTACTGTTTTGTACTTCCTTTCTTGGTTTTGCATTAAGTTTCATTCGTCATGGATGAGCTTAATTTTGTATAATTATAATTCACACCTTTTGCCTTAATGATTTTTCATCCTCTTTGGAAAATTATTGGCACGACATTTCCCTTTGATTAATGATCGAAACCATGTTTCGATTAGTTGATCCTCCCCTTTCCACTCTTTAGGCTTCCTTTAGAGCTTTTTTCTCTTGATCCCCCGTGGAGTTGGAGTTTCGCGCTACGCCTTGCATCGGAGCACTGTACAAATTGACGCCGTTACGCTGTCCGCTTCTCCTCGCAGGAGCAATGTTAAACTTAGAGCTGTTGTGCCGTCTGTCTCAACTTCTGCATTACAGCCTGTGTGTTAGAGAAGGAATGAGAAGGGAGAATTCCTACTCTCATTCTGACTATTTCAGGTAGGGGACGAATGACCCTGTGCTTGGCTTAGTCATCTCTATCTCTAGGTGGTAGTGTGCTTTCTTTCCCCAGTCGAGTCGATCCTTGATCACTCTTTTCACTTTGCAATCTCTTTCAATCTATCTCTTGATCAATCACCTTCGTGGTTTCGATCCTTTGTTCATTGGGTTAGCAAACTACCTTCTTTTCAATACCCTATTCTTTCCTTGCGGTCAATCATTGCTCTTTTGATTCCCCTGGAGAGTCTCTCTTCTCTTTCTCTGGTTAAATGCAGTACTCTTGTTACAACCGAATTCCCTGCGGAGTTCGCAACCTTCTTTTGGTTCTTCTCCCTTCGTTGGTTAATCACTGCCTGTCAGTTAAAACACCAATATTTGCACTCCCTCTCAGTTAACCGCAGTCTGTCTGTTAACACACTGAGTTTCCTCTGGGGTGTCGCAGTGAGAATCGAATACCAAGCTATTGGATTAACTTGAATCACAATTTTTGAAATTCACCACCGGTCTTTATTTTATCCAAAGGAAAGGCTTAAAGAACGAAAAAAACCTAAGAGATCTAAGGTTCGGGGGTTGGTTACGTCTAGGGAAGGTATTAGCATCCTAAACGTCAGTAGTACTCTACATGAACCTTTTGTTATTATTTATGTTATTTATCGCTTGAAATAAGGAGAAGAAATTATTTAAAAATTAAATTTAAAATAGGTAATATCTAAAAAAAGAAAATTTAGAACTGAGAACTAAATAAGCAGTATTTTTGAAATTTTTAGGATTAAGAAAAAAAACTAATTTAAAATAATTAATTGAATTAAAGTCAAATATTTAATAAAATTAATCCTTTAATGGATTAATTAGTATTAAATAAAAGAATTTAATAAAATTAATCAAAAGTTACTTAATAATTATTTTTTGAGTTTTTTTTTATTTAATAAAATATAAAATTAAAAGAAATTAAATTAAACATAAAAAATTAATAAAGGAAAGGAATGGGCTTAAGAGAAATAACAAATAAGTGGGGTGCATTTAGAAAAAATGGGATCAAAATGAAAATGAAATTGGTCTCGTCTTAATCAAGATTTAATCGATAAATCGATAATCTTGGATTTTTGACTTTCATCGACCAATAAAGATAAATAAAAAGAGTGGCCTCATACTTATCAAGACTTTTAATCATTTTGAATAAATCCACTCAGTCATGATTTTTGTAATATCATAGGCCAAAAATAAAGAAAAGTGAAAATAAAGGTGGTTTCGTCTAAATCAAGATTTAGCTCGATAAAATCGATAATCTTTTATTTAGCCTTTCATTAACCAACCAAGAGGGAAAAAAAATACGGCCTCAACAACATTGCTATCGCGAAAACGCGGTCATCGCAACCGGATCCGAATTGTACGGATCTAAATATAACAAAAAAAGCAACTAAAAAAAAGAGAAATTTAACTTTGATAAAACCTCAACAATATTGCTATCGCGAAAACGCGTTCATCGCAACCGGATCTAAATCGTAAGGATCTAAAATTTTTTTAGAGATAGAGAACGCATGGAAGAATAAATTTTAAAATAAAAAGTTTTAAAACAATAAGGTTGCTACGCAAAATGCGATCATCGCAATCGGATCGAACTAAATATAAAGGTCACGCATCATGCACATATATGCAGACAGCGTATCGACGTAATTCGATCCGAACAATCTAATAAAAAAAAGAATTAAAACAAAAAAGGAAAATTGCTACCGCATAATCGGTCATCGCAACCAGATCTGAATTGTACAGATCTAAATATAATGAAAAGAAAAGCAAAAGGAAATTTTTTAAAATTTGATAAAACCCAACAATGTTGCTACGCAAAATGCGATCATCGCAGTCGGATCGAACTAAATATAAAGGTCACGCATCATGCACATATATGCAGACAGCGTATTGACATAATTCGATCGGGATAATCTAATAAAATAAAAAATAATAAAATAATATATATATATATATATATATATATATATAAACAAACCGTTAGATTATATATATTATATAAAAAACAAAACCTGTTAACAAAACTTGTTATATGTTATAAGTATAAAACTTGTTATATATAATATATATGAAAACGTTATAACTATAAAACTTGTGATATATAATATATATATGAAAACTTGATAGCTATGAAAACTGGTTATAATAAAACCAAATGTACGGTGTCGACGACATCCACCGGCATTAATAGCAGCTATAATAAAAATTCTACCTTCAACTTTTTTCAATTGAAAAGTTTCTCACTAAATATCATGCGCCGGCTGCTCCTCTCTTTTTTCTTTTTTTCGGTCCCCGGTCCTTAGCATTAGCACACATATATATAATAAAATAAATTAGGGTTATTTTTTAGTTGCCAATAATATCCCTAATATCCAATTTGAGGCCCAAAATAACATTAAAATTAAATAAAAATTTAAACTAAATGAAATTTAAACAACTTAATTAAAATAAATTTAAAACAGAAACTAAAAATCCTATTTATTTATGAAAAACAATATTAGTTAAAAATAAAAATAAATATTTAAAATAAAATAAAATAAAAATACTAATTATCTTATTTATCTATTCTAAACATTATTTAAATTAAAAATAAGAATAAAAGTGAAAATAAATATTTAAAATAAAATTAAAATAAAATGCTAATTACTATAATTATTTATTCTAAATAATATTAGTTGAAAAAGTAAAATAAACGGACCCTAAATAAATAAAAATCGGACGTCCAAGTGATCGAAAAAATAAATCGAGGACACTAAAATAGATCAGTACGAAATATACGACATGGAAAAATACCAAATTTTAGGGTCAAAAATTAGGGTGTGACATGGGGTTAATCACTTATTCTTGGTTAATCACCCTTTTTCTTCAGTTAACCACAACCTGTCTGTTAAAATATTGAACCCCTTTTTGAGTTAATCACCTCCTCTTGGTTAATCACTCATTTTTCTCGGTTAATCACAGTGTTCTATTAAAAACCGAACCCCAGCGATTGGCAACCTCTTTTGGTCCAATGCCCCTTCTTCGTTGGTCAAGTGTTGTTTGTTCGGTCAATACCAACACCCCTTTTGGGTAATGACCTTCGATCGGTCCCACACTCGTTCTTCTAGTTAATCACAGTTTTCTCTGTTAAAACCCATGTTTCTCTATCCCCCACAGAGTTGCAATCCTTGTTTCCTCGGTTAACCATTGTTTATCAGTTAATATATCGATGCCCCCTTTAGAGTCAAACGCCTTCTCTTGGTTCAGCACTTTCTTCTCTTAGTTTATCACAGTCCTTCTATTGACACCAGCCTCTTTTCCCCGCCAGAGTCTTACTCTCTTTCTTCAATTAACCACTGCCAGCCAGTTAATATACCGAGTCTCCCTTTTCTCTTGGTTTTGACACCGTCCCTTTATTTGGATCCCCAGCGGATTCTTTTCTATTCACCTTGCTCTTAATTTCTTGGTTTCGACACCAATTCTTTTTGTTATCCCTAGCGTAGTTTCTTTCATTCTTGGTTTCACCACCATTCTTTTTCTAGTCTCTTGTGCAATCGCTCTTACTGTGTGGTCTTCCCCAGTAGAGTTTTACTTTCACTCTTGCTCTTGGTTTTGACACCACTTCTTTTGTTTTCCCGTTTCTTTCTTGTTTTATTTTCTGTTCGGTTCCCTGAACTACGGAAACTATGATTCTGCATTCGTTCGAATGTCAGATACGTAGGCACGAGACGTGATGTCTTGGCGAGCACACTTCCACCTTTCTTTCATTCTCCCGTTCTTCCTTTCTTTCTGTCCCCTGGTTCCATGAACTACGATGCTCTGATTTCCCCATTGCACTATGAGGGTATGTAGGCACGAGGGCCACAATCCTCTGCGAGCACTTTTTTTCTTTTCTTTCTTTTTCCCCTTCCTTCTCTCTCTCTCTCTCCTCTTTCTTTAGCTAGAAGCCTTTAGATAGATAACCCATCCAAGCCTAGAAGCAAGCAAAATTATTCCCGTCGAGTATTACGAATGCGTAAGGTGCTAATACCTTCCTTTCGCATAACCGACCCCCGTTCCCGTTTCTCTTCCCCTTGGGTTTTATCGATATTTTCCATGTCCTTTGGGACTAAATAAAGTTCGATGGCGACTCTGTGTTATCTTTGAGTGTGCGATTCACTCGGGTATAAACCAGTCATCTTCAACACGCACGTCTTTTGCTTCAAAAGATTAAAAGAGAGATGGTCGAAGAACAGAACCAAAAACCTCTTAAGGACTTCGCCCTACCTTTTAATGAAGAACCCCACTCGAGTATAGTTAACCCAGCTATCGCAGCTCATACTGAGAAGAGGGACATGAACCAACATTTAAAAGTTTTTATCCAATTAGCAGATACCCTAAAAGTCAATGGTTGTCCTCCTGAGGCAATACGTCTAAGACTATTTCCCTTTTCCCTCAAAGATAGAGCATGATCAGTTAGGGGGTGCCCGT
This sequence comes from Lathyrus tuberosus, assembly GCA_022829125.1. Taxonomy (NCBI): domain Eukaryota; kingdom Viridiplantae; phylum Streptophyta; class Magnoliopsida; order Fabales; family Fabaceae; genus Lathyrus; species Lathyrus tuberosus. The sequence goes on from JALAZF010000002.1 coordinate 41,001,601, forward strand.
GTGTTTAGCAAGATTGACTTGAGGTCAGGTTATCATCAGATACGAGTAAAGGATGAAGATGTTCAAAAGACAGCTTTCAGGACCCGATATAGACATTATGAGTATGTAGTGATGTCGTTTCGGAGTTACTAATGCACCTGGTGTATTCATGGAGTATATGAATCGAATTTTTCATGCTTACTTGGATCAATTTGTGGTTGTCTTTATTGATGACATTCTAATATATTCAAAGTCAGAAGAAGAACATGCTGAGCATTTACGGATCATACTGCAAGTGTTAAAAGAAAAAAAGCTCTATGCTAAGTTATCTAAGTGTGAATTCTGGTTGAAAGAGGTACATTTTCTTGGTCATGTTATTTCAGGTGATGGTATTGTTGTGGACCCATCCAAGGTAGATGCAGTTCTACAGTGGGAGGCTCCGAAGTCGGTAACTGACATTAGAAGCTTTTTGGGCTTGGCTGGCTATTACTGTATGTTTATTGAAGGCTTTTCGAAGTTGGCACTTCCATTGACTTAGTTAACTTGCAAAGGTAAAGCGTTTGTGTGGGATGTTCACTGCGAAAAGAGTTTCATTGAGCTGAAGAAGAGATTGACTACAGCTCTAGTTTTGATTCTACCCGAACCAAATGAACCGTTTATGGTGTATTGTGATGCTTCTTTGATGGGTTTAGGAGGTGTGTTAATGCAGGATGGTAAGGTAGTTGCTTATGCTTTGCGACAGTTAAGGGTCCATGAGAGGAATTATCCAACTCATGATTTGGAATTAGCTGCAGTGGTATTCGTATTGAAAATTTGGAGGCACTATCTTTATGGTTCCAGATTTGAAGTGTATAGTGATCATAAGAGCTTGAGGTATCTGTTTGATCAAAAGGAGTTGAATATGAGACAAAGAAGGTGGTTAGAATTCTTAAAGAATTATGATTTCGGATTGAACTATCATCCCGATAAAGCTAATGTCGTGGTTGATGCTTTGAGTTAGAAAACCGTGTATATGTCTACGATGATGGTTAAAGAGTTGGAATTGATTGAGCAGTTCAGAGATATGAGTTTAGTTTGTGAACAGACACTCCATAGTGTGATGGTGGGTATGCTGAAGATTAACAATGAATTTCTTAATAGTATCAGAGAGGGTCAGAAGTTGGATGTGAAACTGGTGGATTTGATGATTGGAAATGAACAGGCAGAAAGTAACGAATTCAGAGTGGATGAACAAGGTGTGTTGAGGTTCCATGATAGGATTTGTATCCCTGATGATTCTGAGTTGAAAAGAATGATTCTAAAAGAAAGTCATAGGAGTAGCTTGAGTATCCATCCAGGAGCTATAAAGATGTATCAAGACTTAAAGAAGATATTTTGGTGGCCTGGATTAAAGTGGGATATGGCTAAGTTTGTGTATGCTTGTTTGACTTATCAGAAGTCGAAGGTGGAATAGCAGAAACCAGCTGGTTTGATGCAACAGTTAGATATTCCAAAGTGGAATGGGACAACATTTCTATGGATTTTGTGATTGGATTGCCTAATACTCCGAGAGGGCATGATGCCATTTGAGTAGTGGTGGATAGACTGACGAAGTCGGCACATTTTATTCCGATTAATATCAGTTTTCCTTTGCAGGGGCCGGCAGAGATTTATATTCAGGTGATTGTGAAGTTGCATGGAGTTCCGTTGAGTATTGTGTCAGATAAAGATCCAAGGTTCACTTCCAGATATTGGGAGAGTTTGCAAGAAGCTTTGGGATCGAAACTGAGATTGAGTTCAGCTTATCACCCGCAGACGGATGGACAGACGGAGAGAACTATACAATCTTTGGAGAACTTGTTGAGGGCTTGTGTGCTTGAATAGGGAGGTGCTTGGGATAGCATTTCCCGTTAATTGAGTTCACTTATACTAACAGTTATCATTCCTGAAATTCTGGTTAAGCAGATCACGAAGATGTCAGACAGGATGTCGTGACACTTGATCTCTGCTTCTCACTAGGATCTAAGGAAGACCAAATGTAAATAGCAGAAAGTCAATAACACCAGAATTGTTAACCCAGTTCGGTGAACAATAACACCTATGTCTGGGGGCTACCAAGCCAGGAATGAAATCACTATGTAGAATTGGTTCTAAGCTAAACTCCAACGTTTACAGCTTATCACCTTGAAACTACCCTTCCTATATTTCTACCTAAGACTCTCCTAGGTATGATACCCTTCTCAATTCCCTTTCAATCACAGCAGTGACTGAAAATATTACAACTCAATAAGAACGCCCTTCTCAAGTATTCACATAATACACGAGAGGCTCACAAGTACAAACCCTAGTACTTCTAAACAGTTGCAACAACCAACATCAAACTAGGTTAATTCTAACCTATTTATATTGCAAACCAGAGCTGGACTTGGGCTTCTAAAACGCAGCAGAAATCTTCCTCAGAATTAGCGACCTAATTCTTTCTTCTATCTCAAGTTACCAAAAATGTCTCCTTCACAAGGAAACTGCAAATACAATAAGAATCTCTGATTCCCTAATCTCAGGTGCCACCTGAAATCCTAGTCATATTCCAATCACACCTGTTAACAAAGACAGTTAATCCATCCAAAACAGTAACAGACAAAGATGTCGAATCCTCCTGATATGACATCTTGTCTAACATCTCATCCTGCAGTTAGTATAACATGTTGGGACATTTTGTCTAACATCTTTCAGCTAAGTTAGTTTTACCAAAATTAATGCCAACCTCAGAAGCAGGGACTCAACAATCTCCCCCTTTGGCAGATTTTGGCTAAAACTAACTTCCATATACCTGCAGAAACAAAACATCAGGGAGACAACTAACAGAGCAGCAGCGGAATCAAATATGTCTCCCCCTCAATCAGTTCAGATCTACTCCCCCTCAGTAGTTAGTAGATCATCAGCAGTGGTTAGTGATGTTAGTAATTCTCCCCCTTTTTAGCCACAAAATGACCAAGGTGGAAAGACTAACCCAAAAACCAATAAACCAGTTTACACACCCAAAAAAAATATCCTGGGCATTTAACCCTTACACAACAAAAAAAACAAACAAAACAAAGCAAGAATAAGAGAGAATACAAAAAAATCCTCTCACTATGGTCAGAATACATATTCAGAGACCAGAATATTATTCCCACCCCAACCATTAAAAAGTTATGCCTCATCAGAAAGGCAAACTCCAAGCTTGCCTCTCAATGTCTCAAATTGATTTGTATCCAGAGCTTTAGTGAAGATCAACTAATTGATTTTCTGTGTCCACATGTTCCAGAGTGATGACTTTATCTTCCACCAGATCTCAAATAAAGTGATGCCTGATGTCAATGTGTTTAGTTCGGCTGTGCTGAATGGGATTCTTAGAAATATTTATAGCACTTAAGTTGTCACAGAAGAGTGTCATAACATCTTGTGGGACATTGTATTCAATCATCATTTGTTTCATCCACATCATTTGAGAGCAGCTACTCCCCGCAACAATGTACTCAGCTTCAGCAATGGATAGGGAAACACATTTTTGCTTTTTACTGAACCAGGAAATTAGATTGTTTCCTAAGAAGAAGCACCTCCTGAGGTACTTTTTCTATCATCTGCATTCCCAGCCCAGTCAGCATCACAATATCCTATTAATACAGAGTCAGAGTTGTGTGTGTAGAGTAAACCATAGGTGTATGTCCCATTCACATACTTTAGAATCCTCTTAACTTGATTAATATGACTTACTTTGGGTTCAGCCTGATACCTTGCACAGACTCCTACAGAGAACGTTATATCAGGTCTACTGGCTGTAAGGTATAGGATACTTCCAATCATGTTCTATAGAGACTCTGATCAATGCTTACACCATTCTCATCTCTTGTCAATTTCAAGTGTGTAGGGGAAGGAGTCCTCTTGTGTTTTGCATTTTCCAAGCCAAACTTCTTGACAATATTCTTGGCATATTTCCCTTGACTGATAAAAATTGAGTCTTCCATTTGTTTGACTTGGAGGCTAAGAAAGTAGGTTAATTCTCCGACTAAACTCATTTCAAACTCTGACTGCATTTGCTTAACAAAATGTTGGACCATTTCTTCTGAAATTCCACCAAAAACAATGTCATCAACGTAGATTTGAGCTATCATAAGGTTACCTTCCTTTTCTCTGACGAAGAGAGTTTTATCAATTCCTCCCTTTCTGTAGCCATTTGTAAATAGGAACTCAGTCAGCTTGTCATACCAGGCCCTTGGTGCTTGTTTCAACCCATATAAGGCTTTCTTCAGCTTGTAAACATGATCTGGAAATGTTGGATCAACAAAGCCTTTGGGTTGTTCCACATAGACCTCTTCGCTGAGATATTCGTTCACAAAGGCACTTTTAACATCCATTTGAAAGAGTTTGAACTTCAGAAGACAAGCTATTCCAAGGAGCAGTCGTATAGATTCCAGTCTATCTACAGGTGCAAAAGTCTCATCAAAGTCTACTCCCTCTATCTGGGTATATCCCTGTGTGACGAGTCAGGCCTTGTTTCTTGTGACACCTCCATGTTCATCAGACTTGTTCTTAAAGACCCACTTAGTGCCGATCACATTTGATCCTTCAGGCCTGGGTACCAGATCCCAAACATCATGTCTCTTGAACTGCTCAAGCTCTTCTTGCATTGTATTAATCCAGAATTCATCTGTCAAGGCTTCCTTAACAATTTTTGGTTCCATCTTTGACACAAAGCAGGCGCTTGCCACCACATCACGTGATCTTGTCATCCTGCCTCCATTTGGATCCCCTATTATGAGTTCCTTGGGATGATACTTTTGTATTCTGATGGAAGGTCCTTTGTCAACTCTCTCGAACACAGTAGACTCATGATTATCATCGTTGGGTACTGCAATATCTTTAGAGTCGTCTTGAGGTGTTTCAACATCTTCTGTGACATCTTCCTCCTCTATTGGGATGAATGCTCCAATGTCATTTGTAGCTTCAACCTCCATAGGAGAGTCATCAACCACAACATTTATGGATTCCAATACAACTTGAGTTCGTGGATTGTAGACACGGTATACTCTGTTGTTTGTGGAGTAACCTAGGAAGATTCCTTCCTCACTCTTGGGATCCATCTTTCTCCTCTGCTCACGGTCTGCCAGAATGTAGCATTTGCTTCTGAAGACATGGAAGTATTTCACCGTTGGTTTTCTACCCTTCCATAATTCATACAAGGTAGTAGAAGTCCCCGACCCGATAGTTACCCTATTTAGAATGTAGCAAGCTGTGTTCATTGCTTCAGCCCAAAAATGATACGGAAGTTTCTTTGCATGAAGCATGACCCTTGCACACTCTTGAATAGTTCTATTTTTTCTTTCAACCACACCATTCTGTTGAGGAGTGATGGGTGAAGAGAACTCTTGACTAATTCCTTCTGAGGAGCAGAACTCATCAAACTTACTGTTTTCAAATTCCCTCCCATGATCACTTCTGATTCTGATTATACCACAATCCTTATCTCTTTGAAGTCTCTGGCACAATCCCTTAAAAACTTCAAACACCTCTGATTTCTCCTTGATAAAGTGCACCCAAGTGTATATAGAAAAATCAACAACTACATAGGCATACCTTTTTCCTCCAAGACTTTCAACTTGCATAAGTCCCATTAAATCCATATGAAGGAGCTCTAAGTTCCTTGATGTGGTTTGTTGTTGAAGCCTTTTGTGTGACATTCTAGTTTGTTTCCCAATCTGGCATTCTCCACATATCTTTCCCCCATCTATTTTAAGATTTGGAATTCCTCTGACAGCTTCCTTGGATATGACTTCTTTCATTCCTTTTAAGTGCAAATGCCCCAGTTTCTGATGCCACAACTTTACTTCATCCTCCCTAGACACTAAACAGGTGGAGAGACTCTGAGTTTCGTGAGGAGCCCACAAATAGCAATCATCCTTGGATCTGGCACCTTTCATAATGAGTTCTTCTTTATCATTTGTAACCAGGCACTCAGATTCAGAGAAGTTTACCTTAAAACATTGGTCACACAGTTGGCTGGTGCTTAATAGATTTGCAGTCAATCCCTTAACATACAAAACTTTATCAAGACAGGGTTGACCTTCATACTTCAGTTTGCCAACACCTTTGATTTCTCCTTTTGAGCCATCTCCAAAGGTGACATGACCAATGGGATGAGGTTTAATGTCAGCCAAGAACTTCTTCACACCAGTCATGTGTCTGGAGCAACCATTGTCAAAGTACCAGTCTTCTTTGGCTTAGGCTCTAAGAGAGGTATGGGTAATGAAGGATACAGTTTGACCCTTAGGTATCCATTTCTTCTTCCCTTTGGGAGTCTTCCTTCTTCTTCTTCTGGATTGTTTTGAAAATTTAGGATATCCATTCAACTTGTAGCAGTGAGCCTGTATATGACCAAACTTCCCGCAGTAGTAACACTGTTTATCCTGTTTTTGTTTTCTAGGAGAGTTGTTCTGAGGCCTTTGATGATGTTGAGACGTCCTTCTTGACATCACTTGGGCTGAGTTCCCTCCAGTCCTATGTCCTTTGATCTCAACTTGATCATTATAGCCCAGACCCTTTCCACTTCCGGCATTTCTTCCTGACATAAGGATTTCATCTAGCATGTTTGAACTATTGTTCATCATCCTTATATACTTGGTCAGGTTGTTGAGTTTGGAGTTTAACCACTCCACTTTATCCTCCAATTTTGAGATCGTTTCCAGATGGTTCCGTCTTTCATCACACAGTTGTGAGATAAGATTCTGCTTATCTTGTCTTAGTTGAAACAGTTCAGCCAAGCCATTAGAATTGAGTGATACATTATCTGACTCCTTGTCAGAATCATATACTCCCGTCATTGCAGATACCTTCTTAGTAGTCTCTCCATCGCTTGAAGAGTCATCCTCTGACCATGAAGTGGACAGACCTTTCTTCTCCTTCTTGTGGTATGTGGGACACTCACCTCTTGTGTGTCCAAAACCCCCACACTCAAAGCACTGAACTCCCTTCCCTCGGTTGAGTTTCTTGTCATAGCTAGGTCTTCTCCCAAAGTTTCTTGATCTGTAGATGTCAGAAGTCTAAGCCTTGACATTTATCCTAGACTTCTCATCCAATTGCTTTTCCAGTTGATGATACTGTTTTTCCAAGAACCCTACAACTTTGGACAAATCCTCTTTGGTGTCTCCCTCTTCTTGGTTGGTCACCAAAGCAAGACTCTTCTTCTTTTCCTCCTTTTCACTAATTTCCATCTCAAATGTTTGGAGTGATCCCATAAGCTCATCCACCTTCATGGTATTAATGTCCTGAGCTTCTTCAATAGCCGTCACTTTCATATCAAACCTCTTGGGGAGAGACCTCAGAATCTTCCTGACTAACTTGGCTTCAGGAATTTTCTCTCCAAGATCATTAGATGTGTTGGCAATATCAACAATATTCATATGAAAGTCATGTATACTTTCATCTTCTCTCATCCTCAGGTTCTCAAATTTAGTAGTGAGAAGCTGAAGCCTTGAGGATTTGACACGAGAGGTCCCTTCATGCGCAGTCTTTAGGATTTCCCACGCATCCTTTGCAACAACACAATTCTTTATGAGTCTGAAGATGTTCTTGTCCACCCCATTGAACAAGGCATTCAAGGCTTTAGAGTTTCCTTGAGCAAGCTTATCATCTTCATCGTCCCAATCTTCTTCAGGTTTTAGCTCCTCAATGAGCTTCCCATCTTTGTCTTTGATCTTTGGTGGATCCCACCCCTTGACCACAAACTTCCAAGCCTTTCCATCCATAGACTTGATAAACGCCACCATGCGAACTTTCCAATAATCATAATTGGAACCATCAGGTATTGGTGGTCAATTTAGTATTCCTCCTTATTTATCCATTATACCAGAAAGTATCATCCCTGCATATCACCCAGATACAGAGCAGGATGCCTGCTCTGATACCAATTGAAATTCTGGTTAAGCAGATCACGAAGATGTCAGACAGGATGTCGTGACACTTGATCTCTGCTTCTCACTAGGATCTAAGGAAGAACAAATGTAAATAGCAGAAAGTAAATAACACCAGAATTGTTAACCCAGTTCGATGAACAATAACACCTTCGTCTGGGGGCTACCAAGCCAGGAATGAAATCACTATGTAGAATTGGTTCTAAGCTAAACTCCAACGTTTACAGCTTATCACCTTGAAACTACCCTTCCTAGATTTCTACCTAAGACTCTTCTAGGTATGAGACCCTTCTCAATTCCCTTTCAATCATAGCAGTGACTGAAAATATTACAACTCAATAAGAACGTCCTTCTCAAGTATTCACACAATACACGAGAGGCTCACAAGTACAAACCCTAGTACTTCTAAACAGCTGCAACAATCAACATCAAACTAGGTTAATTCTAACCTATTTATATTGCAAACCATAGCTGGACTTAGGCTTCTAAAACGCAGCAGAAATCTTCCTCAGAATTAGCGACCTAATTCTTTCTTCTATCCCAAGTTACCAAAAATGTTTCCTTCACAAGGAAACCGCAAATACAATCAGAATCTCTGATTCCCTAATCTTAGGTGCCACCTGGAATCCTAGTCATATTCCAATCACACCTGTTAACAAAGACAGTCCATCCAAAACAGTAACAGACAAAGATGTCGAATCCTCCTGATATGACATCTTGTCTAACATCTCATCCTGCAGTTAGTATAACATGTTGGGACATCATGTCCAACATATTTCAGCTAAGTTAGTTTTACCAAAATTAATGCCAACCTCAGAAGTAGGGACTCAACAATTCCAGTATTGGAATGGCGCCTTTTGAAGCTTTGAATGGTCAGAGGTGTTGGACGCCTTTGTGCTGGCATGAATTTGGTGAGAGTGTAGTACTTGGACCTGTCATACCCCAAATTTTGACCACTAAGATTTCCCATCATTGTGAAAATCATCATCACAATATGGAGGAACCATCATACTTCATTAGTCTCCCCAAAGATGGGTGAGCATTCACTACAATCAAACTAGGGTTTCAAACCCTCTCAGAGCCTTTAGACAAATGATCAATCAAGGAATGACATGATCTTCAACTTGTCTAAACCTCTCAAATATTCACAAAGGATCAAGAGGACTCCCACATCAAGAATTAAGCACAAGAGTGCAACATTTCAAGTGGATCAAGCCTCAAGTTCATCTAATACAAAGTCAACTGACGCAAAAAGTCAAAGTTTGACTTTTTGGTCAACTTTGAGCTTCACAAGCCATTACTCAAGAAAATATGATGGATGATTTAATTTGATCAAATTTAAATCAAGAAATCATGCAAAATTGCAAAATTGATCAAATTGAAAGAAACTTAGAAATTTTTTCTAAGTTAAAATCATGTTCAAGTGCACAACTTTTCAAGGTTGTAACTATTGATCCAAGCGTCCATTGATTTTGAGTAAGAGCTACTTTTAAAGAGGGTATTTGATACTTTAACATTGTAGAAGGAATCAACTCAAAATATCATAAGGATTGAAAGATATAAGTGATCAAAGTTGGGAATTCTTAATGTCCAATGTTCTGATATTGCATGGGACATCATTAATATTTTTCCAGCAAGAATGTCCCAACTTCAAGGATGTTTTTCTCCATGATCCAAGTTGATTCAAGCCAAACCTTGAACATCAAAGTTGAAGTACGTTATCTCAGCTTTCCAGAAAGTTGTAGAACGTCCTTGTAGCATACTCGAGCAAGGAGATATGATTTTTGCAAAATGCATTGATAAAGTAGAATTTTCATGACAGCTTTTAGGACAGATTTGACTACACAAGTTCAAGACCATTTTTGATGACTTTGCAAGCTGAACCGAGACCAAAGTCAAACATCAAAGTTAAAGTATGTCATTAGGGCTTTCCAAAATGTATAAGAACTCCCATTAATTCAACTTGAGCAAGGAGTTATGAACCTCACAACATGCCTTGCTCGAGCTGATTTTTTAGGACAGATTTTGTACACTTTTCTTGTGCCACCCAATTTTCAAGCTTTGTCACCATGCAAGACAAGCATCAAAGATGCGATTCACTTCAACTCAAAATATCATAGTGGATTAAAAGATACAAGTGATTAAAGTTTGGAATTATTAATGTTCAAAGTTGTCTGATGTTCCAACATTGCATCGGACATCACTAATATTTTTTTTCCAGCAAGAATGTCCCAACTTCAAGGATGTTTTTCTTCATGATCCAAGTTGATTCAAGCCAAACCTTGAACATCAAAGTTGAATTAAATCATCTCAGCTTTCCAGAAAGTCCTAGAACGTCCATGTAGCATACTCGAGCAGGGAGTTATGGATTTTACAAAAAGGCTTACTGCAGTTGAATTTTTCATGGGGCAGATTTGCACATTTCTTGTGCCACACGAATTTCCAAGCCTTGTCATCATCTTGGACACATCTGAGGATCAAATCTAAAGGGGACAATCACTGAGCCAAGCCTCCAAAGTCCTTGTAACAAGAAGTAGCATGCTATTCCTAAAAATCCCTAAAAGAGGGACAAGACTCCAATTTTGGATTGGAGCATTCAATGGAAGCATCAAGGTGGCATGGACTGAGCCATTCTCAACTGAATTCAGTCAAGACTTATCCAAGACCAAGGGAACCACAGCCCTGTGCCCTAACCTCTAGTCAATGGCTAGAGGAGACTTGGATTCTCATTGGACAACATTGGCCAAACCTCTGCTGCAGCCACCATTCACTATTGCTGCGAAAACAAACTTGCTCTACTATAAATAGAGCTCATTTGTGCTCAGTTTGAGTACACCAAAGCCATCAAACAGATGCTTTCCTCAAAATCTCTTCTTTCACCTCAAATTTTCCTTCCAAAGCAAGTAATTCTGAGTTTTTGAGCTTGAGAGCTTTTTCATCACAATCAATCACACACACACCTCTCATATATATCATATGTAAGCTGTGCAAACTATCACAAGTGACCTGTAATCACAAAATTACAAAGTCACTTCTCAAAACCTCAAAATGGCACTTTTTTGCATTTTTCAAGCCATGTCTTAATTCGGTCACTTACCAAACCAGATAAAACCTCAAACACACTCCAAATATCATCCTTGAACTATCCCAAATGGTTTCCAACATCTGGAACACCATTTGAGAGAGTTGCTATTTTGGTCACTTTTAACCCCTTTTGCAAGAAAGGGATAGTTTGTGTTTTTGCAGGTACCAGCTGATTCCAACCGTCCTAAAAGCTTCTAAGAGGTCATTTGAAGGTGTCCAAAGCATCAAATCATTTATGGAACAAAGCACTTGGTAGGTTGCACAAAATCTCCAAAAAAAGAGGTAAAATTCATAACTTGAATTCTTTGAATCATGCTTTCCTTTGATGTCCACATACATGCATCATATTGAACAATTCTTGAAGCAAAAATGTAGTCCTTAATGTGTATGTTATGATCCTCCTACCGTTTGCACTTTAATATGTTTATATGTGGAGTTTATGTTATTTTAAACTTAAGGTGCAGATCTGGTTTTTTGCCTTGTGTGTGCTATACATTAAGTTTCAGTATGTATGAGTAATACCATTGGATTCCTTGTGAAAAATTGGTCAAGATAGGTTCTTACGGATTTCAATTTCGTTAAAAATTGAGAGAGTTATGAATGTTTGAAAATTTGATAAGCTAAGATGTTTAAACTTAAGGTGCAGATCTGGTTTTTTGCCTTGTGTGCGCTGTACATTAAGTTTCAGTATGTATGAGTGATACCATTGGATTCCTTGCGACAAATTGGTCAAGATAGGCTCTTCCGGATCTTAATTCCATTAAAAATTGAGAGAGTTATGAATGTTTGAAGTTTGATAAAAAGATGTTGAAAATCAAGGCGCAGTTCTGGTTTTTGTCTGATGTCGAATGTGATGTTGTGACATATTCCCTTGTTCTCTTATCTTCAAAACTCATGAGTGATGTCGAATGTGATGTTGTGACATCGCATTCCTCTTTTTCTTAGTTTATCTTCAAAACTCAACCAATTATTTCACATAGCAAAAATTATCATTTTCCAAATCTGTTTTGCACACTTCTTATTCATATTCCATAATATTTTAATCCACCAAAAAATCACAAAAAATATTATTATTTGATATATTTTTAATATATTCAAAAATATTGTTTTAAATTGTTTTAAATGCTTTTAAAATGATTTCTTTTTCTTGATTTTTAAAACCAAAATGATTTTAAATATTCATGTGGATAAAATACTTTTTCATAAACCTTAATCACTGTTTATAACATGATTAATGATTTTATTTGATATTTTTTTATCATTTTTTACTTGATTTTTCTTTGAAAAATGCCCTTTAAAAAATGAAATTAGGGTTTTTGATTAATTCATCATCATAAAACTTTTTCAAACACTCATGGGCCTCTAATAGAGTGTAAGACCCAATCCTTTTTTTTGACCAAATCATTTTTGGGCCTCAGTGTATTGTATAAGTCCCGATACCGTCAAAAACAAACGGCGCGATCGTCGCCTTTTGAAAAAAATCAACTGGGCCTCTCCTTGAGCTATAAGACCCATTCAAAACTTTTGGGCCTCTAATAGAGTGTAAGACCCAACCCCCTTTTAACCAAAACCATTTTGGGCCTCACTTATTGTATAAGTCCCTCTGCGTTAAAAGAAAACCTCGGCGCGATCGCCATTTTTAAACAAAAAAATCAATTAGGCCTACCCTCGTGTTATAAGCCCCACTCTTTTTCTTTAAAACTTTTTGGGCCTCTTGAGAGTGTGTAAGACCCATCCCTTTGTACAGAAAACCTTTTTGGGCCTCAGTCACTTGTATAAGTCCCTCTGTACCAATTCAACAGTGCGCTCACTGATAAAACCCTGGGCCTCTCCTTGAGTTGTAAGCCCCAAATCTTTCTTTTTCAAAGCACTTTCTCCTTTGATTTTGAAATATACTGTTGTTTTCAATCTTTCTTTGTTGAACAACTAACCAAACAGCATGGAAGCTCTACAACCGAGTAAGTGTTTATCCGCTTTCATTTACCACTTACATATACATATAATTGTATTGTGGGACTGTTTCGCTGTAAGTCTTCTTTCATAAACTCATATCAACTGTGTAATAATAGTATAGATATTTAGAGTTTCCCCAGCAACTACGTCTAGAACTAGGTGACGCCGTTTCATTTCGTAGAAATAGACAACTAGATCCCCAATAGGACCACCAGATACAGTCTTCTCTTCGGTTGTCCTCATTAGGAATTATCAAGAAACTCTACTCCTAGAGATGAATGTATTCTCCGTGAATGGCATCTTTGAGTTTCTTCCAAATTCTCGAACTTTCCTGGCTTGATCTATTCCTTGTGAATAGCCTGTCTTGAACTTCTCGGGGTTTGGGGACCCACGGGCTTCTTAAAAGCATCGACCTCTTCTTGAGCATCGTACAAGGACCCACTGGCTTCCTAAAAGCAACCCCGCCTCCTCTTGGGCTTAATACAAGGACCTGTCGGCTTCTTAGAAGTATTCACAGCCTCCTCTTTGGCTTCGTATAATGATCTCTTCCTCCGGGAATGATAGCCTCCTCTTGGGCTTAGTACAAGGACCCGTCGACTTCTTAAAAGTTTCTAGCCTCCTCTTGGGCTTCGTACAAATTGTCCCGACGACCTCTTAGAGGTATAGGAACAGAACTTAGTCATCTGCATAGAACAGTCCTTTCAAAGAGTCTACTACTGTTTCTCAAAGTATAGTACAGAAGATGAAACTCTAGACTTGGACAGTCTAATCTCCTTGAGTCTCAAAGACATTCTCAAGTGACCCCTTCGTTAAATAGGAAGAAAACCCGTAGACTCGAACAGTCTCGATAACCTTCGGATTTCCCACTTCCTTAAAGAACAGGAATAACCCGGATCCTCGAATCAAATCCTTGAGTACAGTGTTGCTCATATAAGAACTGATTTTCTCTTTCAAAATCAGTATACTGGACCTGTCACTTAACTGAAACAGTCACCATAGCCTCCTCTTGGGCTTTGTACAATGATCCTCCCCAGCGGAGTCAAACAACGTTCAGGCTCTCTCTCAGGCTTTGTACGAGACACATAAGAGACCCCCTCGTTAAGTCAATCACCCTTTTGCCTCCATCTCGGGCTTTATACGAGATACAAAAAGGTTCTTATTGAGCCAAACAAACAATAGCCTCCATCTCAGGCTTCGTACGAGATACAAAAAAAAACTCTCTTGTTGAGTCAAATAGCCTCCATCTCAGGCTTTATACGAGATACCAAAAGACTCCATCATCGAGTCAAAACCCCTTTTAGCCTCTCTCTCAGGCTTTGTACGAGACACATATTAGCCTCCTCTTAGGCTTTGTATAAGAAAACCACTGGTTGATCCAATCAACCTTTTAGCATCAAAGTTGTGCCTCGTTCATAGTACACAAACATCAACAACTCTTTCCCCTTCATCTAATCGCTGTAAGCGGCAAGCCTCTGGATCATCTACATCCATGCCACTGTCCCTCTTTTAGCATGAGAAATTCCTAAGGAAAGATAGCATTGCTCTACACTGAGTTAAAGTCTTCTCCTTCAGGTTAAAAATCCCCTATAAAGGAAATTATGGCATTGTCGGATTCACACATCCCGGTTAAAGTAATTCTCCTTTATAAACAGTTGTGACATACAACCCCCTCTTTAGAGATGACAAATTCTCTCTAAAGACACCACCTTTTAGCTTCACATCTTGGGCTTTGAACAAGATACAAATAGACTTTTCAGCTTCACATCTTGGGCTTTGAACAAGATATATATCACCTTTCGCTTCACGTCTTGGGCTTTGAACAAGACACCAAATACCATTTCCTCCCATAGAATAGGAGGAACTACAAACGCTCTGATTTCCCTGTTTCGGAAAAACGGGAATACGTAGGCATAAGATTGAAAGAAAAATCTTAGCGAGCACACTAAACAAAAACCCAAAATCCCATACTTTCATATATATATCTGTCCTAACATCCTAACCGATAGCCTAAAGCACCCCTTGTCAACAAAATAACCTAGGAGAAACCCCAAATCTTTGTAGCATCTGTAAACCAACAGTTTTGACTGTTTAACCTCAGTTTGCAAGCAGGGTTAATTGGAGACATCTATTTCCCTTCCTTCATCAGCTTTAATAGGATAAAAAATGAATCGAACTGTAGTACCAGAGCGACCGTGCTTCGCAACCACATCCAAAAATCACTCTCTACAGGACCTGAGATTGTTCAGCAGACTACTGAAAAGGTGAAGCTGATTCGGGAAAAGATGAAAACTTCTCAGAGTAGGCAGAAGAGCTACCATGATAAGAGGAGGAAAGATGTTGAGTTTCAAGAGGGAGACCATATGTTCTTGAGAGTTACTCCGGTGACCAGTGTTGGACGTGCATTGAATTCGAGAAAGCTTACTCCTCGGTTTATTAGTCCATATCAGATTTCTGCAAGAGTTGGACCTGTTACTTACAGAGTGGCGTTGCCACCCAATTTGTCGATTTTTCATGATGTGTTCCATGTGTCACAGCTTTGGAAGTATGTTCCGGATCCGTCACATGTGATTCTAATGGATGATGTAGAAGTAAGGGATAACCTTACGGTTGAGGCTTTACCAATATGGATTGAAGACCGCGAGGTGAAGCAAATGAGAGGTAAAGAGATCACTCTTGTGAAGGTAGTATGGGGAGGTGCTGCCGGTGGAATTATGAATTTGGAATTAGAGAGCAGGATGCGAGAGTCGTATCTGGAGTTATTCGTATAAGGTAAAATTTTCGAGGACAAAAATATTCTAAGTGGGGGAGAGTTGTAACGCCCCGATTTATTTTAATTATTCTCGTAATTTAAAGTCTGTGATGTTGTGTGTATGTATGTGTTTATGTGTGTTGGGTTATGTTTGGATTGCCCTTAGATGGGGTAGTGACCTTAGAATTATAAAGAATAAGGTATTGGGGGTGTGTGACCAGTTGTGTAGAGATGAGTGGTGTGGTTAGTAATTAATTATTAATATTTGTTAGTAATTATTTACTGGAATAATATTATATGGATATTATTTGAAATTAAATCATTATTATTATTCGCATTATTTGTTACTATTTATTTGAGGGAAATAATAATAATAATAATAATAATAATAATAATAATAATATAATAAGGGAAGAGAATTAAGGAAAAATAATCAGTACGTGTTTTGGGTGGAGAAAAGAGAGAAGATGAGCTAGGGCAAAGGAGAAGAAGAGGGAGAACCTCCATTGCTAAGGATGAAGTTTTTGGAAAAACTCTAAGGTAAGGGTGGGGTTCTAACTATCTAAGGGTTGCCATTATGGTTGGTGGGTAGTTTCTAACATGTAGGGTTTTGAATTTTCTTCTTTTGGTTCATGAATGTAATGATTTTTTATGAGTGATTGATTCTTGATAATTTAATGGATTGTATGTTGTTGTGTTGTTTTCTGTTAAAAATTGTGTCTTGTGTGATTGTTGTTGTTGAATTCGTTGGATTGAGAGGCGTACGTTGTAAATGTGGAGTGTTGTACGTGTAATTCGCATGTCAGAGTCAGAACAATGTTATGAACGATTTTGAAAAGGAAAATTGAGTTTTTAAACTTTTGAAAAGTGTATTTTTGCTTTGAAAAGTGTTTTGGACGAATTCTAAGAAAAACTGGTTTTGAAACAACTTAAAAATAAGTTCTGTTGTAAAAATATAGCAGAAAAAGTGGAATTCTAAGCTCTACTACGGCCCGTAGTGGCTACTATGAGTGCCCGTAGTAGCCCTCTGGATTAGGGTGCCAGAAACGACGAAAAAAAAATGAGATTTTGGTCTGGGAGTGCTACGGGCCGTAGCCGCTGCTACGGGCGGCCGTAGCAACTCCTTGGTTTTGTACAGTGAAATTGTTTTGGCCATAACTTTGGATCTGTAAGTTCGTTTGAAGCGCCGTTTGAAGCGTTGGAAAGCTAACGCGATGAACTACCTTATAAAAATGGTTTTTGTTCTAGAAGTTGATAATTTTGTTGTGTGATGGCTCAATTGTAATTGTAGTGGTTATGTTGTGATCCGATAAAACCTGAAACGTATCGTTGTTGGTTGCTATGATGCAAATTGTTGTTGTTGAGATGTTATAGTATGTATGTTGGTGTATGATGGCCAGCATTGGCAGAGTAACTTGACCATGGAGGTGTTGGTTATTATGCTTGATGTTGTTGTTCTTTGCATATTGCATTGTTGTTGTTGTTGTTGTTATTTTTTATTACTATATTATTATGTTGTTTCGCGATAAATATATTGTTATCGTTTGCCATGTTGGATGATGATGTTGATGAGCTGTCATAGCGTTGTTGTTGCATGGTGATCAGTTTTGGTTTGGTATAATGATTAAGATGAATATCATTATACATTGCATTGTGGTATGTTGTCGTTGAATGCATATCATGTTGCATAAGTAGTATGATTAGTCGTGTGCCCATGTAGGGTGTGAGCGCCTTATCTGGATTCCATGAAATAGAATCGTGTCATTGTTGTTGTTGAGGTAATCGTATGCCCATGTGGGGTGTGAGCGATTACGGGTGTTCGTGTGCCCGTGTGGGGTGTGACCAATCACGGAGGTCGTGTGCCCATGTGGGGTGTGAGCGACTTATATGGAAATTCCGACGGGAATTATGAACATAAAAAAGGGATCGAATTGGTACCACATGCATTGAGTCGAGTTGTGAGTCTCATTGCATTGCATTGTAGTTGTGATCGTTGTTGTGTTTTGTTGATGGATATTGACTGCATGGATGTGTTGAATGGGTGACTTATGCATGAAATGAATTGTGCTTGTTAATTATCATGCTTTCCTTTATCTAGTTATGATATCTCACCCCTTCTGTTTGAATGTTGCCTCTACGTGGGTAACGTGCAGATAATCCGTAGTAGAAGATTTGATGTGAGTGGAAGATGGAGTCATCCATTTATGCTTTTAGTGTCGGTGTCTACTCTAATATGTAACACTGGGGTCTTTGGAACGCTTTTATGAGTATTTGTTTTGTTGAGAATTATTTAATTTTATTTAATATTGATGTTGCCCATGTTGCTTTAAACAGGTTATGTTTTATTACTAATGTGACGAAACTTTTCCGCTGCTTTAATAAAGATGAACCTCAGACATGGTTTTACTATTTACAATTAATAAATTTCAAATTGTATGTGTTACATGTCGTATGTATGAGCAGGTGTTTGCTTGAAAGTAGCATCCTAAATGCCGTATGTTTTATTTTAGTCTGATAATTGTATTATTTCATGCGGGGTTTTAGGGAGTTACATAGTGGTATCAGAGCAGGTCGGTCCGTCCGGCCAGGTTGTTTAATTATGTTGTTCCCTAGTATGCGACATGTGTGTGAAAACACTGTCGATGCTTGTTTTGTTTTCCATCTGCAGGTTGGGAATGAAACAAGTGGGGGAGAAGCGTCTACTTCTCTTGGATATTCCCGTTGTTGAAGAGATCGGATATCATGTTACTGCATGAGGGAGTGCAGTGTTGGAATGTTCATCTGTTTGAGAATGGTGTGATCCTTGAGGGAAGACGGTCAGGTGTCCTCGTTGTTCGCTTCCGTGTGATAGGGAAGGCAATATTTTGGCTAGAGATTGGTCAGTGATTGTGGAGTATCCTGACGTGTTTCCTAAGGATGGGCACAATTTGTCTTCAATTGGAATAAGATGATGTTATTCTTGGGACGGATTGGTAGGAGTTAAACCCTGTGTTTACCAATCGTTTGGATGAGTAGTGTAGTGTGCTGCTGATTTCAAGGATGCAGAAGTTGTGAGAGTTGTGTTTTTTCTGAAACTGAAGGAAATACGGAGAGAATGCTTATGTCAACTAAAGGTTTGTGCCTTAGGTAGCTTTGTGCACTAGATGCAAGGAACGTTATTATAGTTTGGTAAAATGGTTTATGCCCCATCATGATTGTCGACTGTCTATTGACAAATTGAGGAACTGATAACCCTAAATCTCTTGTTGATAGTAGACGGGATCATGTTGGATGGAATAGACGTGTCTTTCCAGCTTAGATGATGAGAACAGTGAGTTGTTGGAGTTAAGCCAAGTGCTTACAGATTGTTTTGATGAGTCCATGCAGATTCTTATATCTGAAGATGAGGCGGATTTGAGTTTCTTGTTCTTTGGTCGAGTTAGGATGTCTCTGAAGGAGAACGACCAGGTATGGTTGATGGTTGCTTCTTAGGGAGTAGAGAGAGATGTGACGGCTAGAGTTATGCCAACGGTGTGTAATTTTCTGATGTTTTCTAGAAGATATCTGCAACTTGCCTAGAGAGTAAACTTAAATTCGATGAAGGTGAAATGTGAGGTTTATAACTGCTAAGTATAAGAACTCTTGGGAGATGAGGCTCAGATGTTTTCCATGTTGCGATGATGGTGTTCTGGAACTAGGAAGTAATGCCACAACGATGGGCTGCCAGTTGTGTGTGATTTCTAGATGTGTTTCTGGATGAAATATTAGATGTGCCACTAGAGAGGGAGGTGGAATTATCTATTGATATTGTCCCTGGTACCAGACATTTCTACGACACTATACAAGATGTCGGTGTTAGAATTAGCAGAACTAAAAGAGCAGTCAGAAGAGTTGCTGGAAAAGAAATTTGTGAGACCAAGTGTATCGCCTTGGGGAGCTCTGGTGTTGTTGGTGAAGAAAAAGGATGGCAGTATGAGGTTATGTATAGATTACAGACAACTGAATAAAGTGACGATTAAGAACAAGTATCCACTTCCAAGAATAGATGACTTGATGGATCAGTTAGGGGGTGCCCGTGTATTTTGCAAGATTGACTTGAGGTCAGGTTATCACCAGATATGAGTAAAGGATGAAGATGTTCAAAAGACGGCTTTCAGGACTCGATATGGACATTATGAGTATGTAGTGATGTCGTTCGGAGTTACTAATGCACCCGGTGTATTCATAGAGTATATGAATCAAATTTTTCATGCTTACTTGGATCAATTTGTGGTTGTCTTTATTGATGACATTCTAATATATTCTAAGTCAGAAGAGGAACATGCTGAGCATTTGTGGATCGTACTGCGGGTGTTAAAAGAAAAGAAGCTCTATGCTAAGTTATTTAAGTGTGAATTTTGGTTGAAAGAGGTAAGTTTTCTTGGTCATGTTATTTCAGGTGATGGTATTGTTGTGGACCCATCCAAGGTAGATGCAGTTCTATAGTGGGAGGCTCCGAAGTCGGTAACTGAGTTAGAAGCTTTTTGGGCTTGGCTGGCTATTACCGTAGGTTTATTGAAGGCTTTTCGAAGTTGGCACTTCCGTTGACTCAGTTGACTTGCAAAGGTAAAGCGTTTGTGTGGGATGTTCACTGTGAAAAGAGTTTCATTGAGCTGAAGAAGAGATTGACCACAACTCCAGTTTTGATTCTACCCGAACCAAATGAACCATTTATGGTGTATTGTGACGCTTCTTTGATGGGTTTAGGAGGTGTGTTAATGCAGGATGGTAAGGTTGTTGCTTATGCTTTGCGACAGTTAAGGATCCATGAGAGGAATTATCCAATTCATGATTTGGAATTAGCTGCAAGTGGTATTCGTATTGAAAATTTGGAGGCACTATCTTTATGGTTCAAGATTTAAAACGTATAGTAATCATAAGAGCTGGAGGTATCTGTTTGATCAGAAGGAGTTAAATATGAGACAAAGAAGGTGGTTAGAATTCTTAAAGGATTATGATTTCGGCTTGAACTATCATCCCGGTAAAGCTAATGTCGTGGTTGATGCTTTGAGTCGGAAAATCGTGCATATGTCTGTGATGATGGTTAAAGAGTTGGAATTGAATGAGCAGTTCAGAGATATGAGTTTAGTTTGCGAACAGACACCGCATAGTGTGATGATGGGTATGCTGAAGATTAACAATGAATTTCTTAATAGTATCAGAGAGGGTCAGAAGTTGGATGTGAAACTGGTGGATTTGATGATTGGAAATAAACAGGCAGAAAGTAACGAATTCATAGTGGATGAACAAGGTGTGTTGAGGTTCCGTGATAGGACTTGTATCCCTGATGATTCTGAGTTGAAATGAATGATTCTAGAAGAAAGTCATAGGAGTAGCTTGAGTATCCATCTAGGAGCTACAAATATGTATCAAGACTTGAGGAAGATATTTTGGTGGCCTGGATTCAAGCGGGATGTGGATAAGTTTGTGTATGCTTATTTGACTTGTCAGAAGTCAAAGGTGGAACATCAAAAACCTACTGGTTTAATGCAATTGTTAGATATTCCAAAGTGGAAGTGGGACAACATTTCTATGGATTTTGTGACTGGATTACCTAATACTCCGAGAGGGCATGATGCCATTTGGGTAGTGGTGGATAGACTGACGAAGTCGACACATTTTATTCCGATTAATATCAGTTTTCCTTTGTAGGGGCTGGCAGAGATTTATATTCAGGTGATTGTGAAGTTGTATGGAGTTCCATTGAGTATTGTGTCGGATAGAGATCCAAGGTTCACTTCCAGATTTTGGGAGAGTATGTAAGAAGCTTTGGGATCGAAACTGAGATTGAGTTCAGCCTATCACCCGCAGACGGATGGACAGAAAGAGATAACTATACAATCTTTGGAGGACTTGTTGAGGCCTTGTGTGCTTGAACAGGGAGGTGCTTGGGATAGCCATTTGTCGTTAGTTGAGTTCACTTATAATAACAGTTATCATTCCAGTATTGGAATGGTGCCTTTTGAAGCTTTGTATGGTCGGAGGTGTCAGACGCCTTTGTGTTGGCATGAATCTGGTGAGAGTTTAGTAATTGGACCTGAGATTGTTCAGCAGACTACTGAAAAGGTGAAGCTGATTTGGGAAAAGATGAAAGCTTCACAGAGTAGGCAGAAGAGCTACCATGATAAGAGGAGGAAAGATCTTGAGTTTCAAGAGGGAGACCATGTGTTCTTGAGAGTCACTCCGGTGACCGGTGTTGGACGTGCATTGAAGTCTGGAAAGCATACTCCTCGGTTTATTGGTCCATATAAGATTTCTGCAAGAGTTGGACCTGTTGCCTACAGAGTGGAGTTGCTACCCAATTTTTCGAATTTGCACGACGTGTTCCATGTGTCACAGCTTCGGAAGTATGTTCCGGATCTATCACACGTGATTCCAATGGATAATTTAGAAGTAAGGGATAACCTTACGGTTGAGGCTTTACCAATATGGATTGAAAACCGCGAGGTGAAGCAATTGAGAGGTAAAGATATCACTCTAGTAAAGGTAGTATGGGGAGGCGCTGCCGCTGGAATTATGACTTGGGAATTAGAAAGCAGGATGCGAAAGTCATATCCGGAGTTATTCGTATTAGGTAAAATTTTCGAGGACGAAAATATTCTAAGTGAGGGAGAGTCGTAATACCCCGATTTATTTTAATTATTCTCGTAATTTAAAGTCTGTGATGTTATGTGTATGTATGTGTTTATGTGTGTTGGGTTATGTTTGGATTGCTCTTAGTATGGCGTAGTGACCTTAGAATTATAGAGAATAAGATATTGGGGGTGTGTGACCAATTGTGTAGAGATGAGTGGTGTGGTTAGTAATTAATTATTAATATTAGTTAGTAGGGTTAAATAAGTTTTTAGTCCCTATAAAGTTTGAAATTTTATTTATAGTCCCTCCCTACCTTTTGGCAACGGTTTTTACAAAAAAACCGTTGCCAAAACCACCTAAAACCGTTGCCAAAACCCAGGAGGGACTAAAAATGAAATTTCAAACTTTATAGGGACTAAAAACTTATTTAACCCTAGTTAGTAATTATTTATTGGAATAATATTATATGGATATTATTTGAAATTAAATAATTATTATTATTGGCATTATTTGTTAATATTTATTTGGGGGAAATAATAATAATAATATAATAAGGGAAGAGAATTAAGGAAAAAGAATTAGTACGTGTTTTGGGTGGAGAAAAGAGAGAAGATCAGCTAGGGCAAAGGAGAAGAAGAGGGAGAACCTCCATTGCTAAGGTTGAAGTTTTTGGAAAAACTCTAATGTAAGGGTGGGGTTCTAACTATCTAAGGGTTGCCATGATGATTGGTGGGTAGTTTCTAACATGTAGGGTTTTGAATTTTCTTCTTTTGGTTAATGAATGTGATGATTTTTTATGAGTGATTGATTCTTGATAATTCAATAGATTGTATGTTGTTGTGTTGATTTCTGTTAAAAATTGTGTCTTGTGTGATTGTTGTTGTTGAATTCATTGGATTGAGAGGCGTATGTTGTAAATGTGGAGTGTTATACGTGTAATTTGCGTGTCAGAGTCGGAACAATGTTATGAACGATTTTGAAAAGGAAACTTGAGTTTTTAAACTTTTGAAAAGTGTATTTTTGCTTTGAAAAGTGTTTTGGACGAATTCTAAGAAAAGCTAGTTTTGAAACAACTTAAAAATAAGTTCTGGTGTAAAAATATAGCAGAAAAAGTGGAATTCTGGGATCTACTACGGCCCGTAGTGGCTGCTACGGGTGCTTGTAGTAGCCCTCTGGATTGGGGTGCCAGAAATGAAGAAAAAAAATGAGATTTTGGTCTGAGAGTGCTACGGGCCGTAGCCACTGCTACAGGCGGCTGTCGCAACTCCCTGGTTTTGTACAGTGAAATCATTTTGTCCATAACTTTTGATCTGTAAGTATGTTGAAGCGTCGTTCGAAGCGTTGGAAAGCTAACGCGACAAACTACCTTATAAAAATGGTTTCTGTTCTAGAAGTTGATTATTTTGTTGTGTGATGGCTTAATTGTAATTGTAGTGGTTATGTTGTGATCCGATAAAACCTGTAAAGTATCGTTGTTGGTTGCTATGATGCAAACTGTTGTTGTTGAGATGTTACAGTATGTATGTTGGTGTATGATGGCCATCATTGGCAGAGTAACTTGACCATGGAGGTGTTGGTCATTATGCTTGATGTTGTTGTTCTTTGCATATTGCAACATTATTGTTGTTGTTATATTTGATTGCTATATTATTATGTTGTTTCACGATAAATACATTGTTATCGTTTGATATGTTGGATGATGATGTTGATGAGCTGTTATAACATTGTTGTTGCATGGTGACCAGTTTTGGTGTGGTATAATGATTAAGATGAATATTATTATACATTGCATTGTGGTATGTTGTTGTTGAATGCATATCATGTTGCATAAGTTGTATGGTAAGCCGTGTGCCTATGTGGGGTGTGAGCGCCTTATCCGGATTCCTTGAAATAGAATCATGTTGTTGTTGTTGGGGTAATCGTGTGCCCATGTGGGGTGTGAGCGATTACGGGTGTTTGTGTGCCCATGTGGGGTGTGAGCTTTCACGGAGGTCGTGTGCCCATATGGGGTGTGAACGACTTATATGGAAATTCCGACGGGAATTATGATCATGAAAAAGGGATCAAATTGGTACCACATGCATTGAGTCGAGTTGTAAGTCTCATTGCATTGCATTGTAGTTGTGATCGTTGTTGTGTTTTGTTGATGGATATTGACTATGTGGATGTATGTGTTGAATGGGTGACTTATGCATGAAATGAACTGTCCTTGCTAATTATCATGCTTTCCTTTATCTAGTTATGATATCTCACCCCTTCTGTTTGAATGTTGCCTCTACGTGGGTAACGTGCAGACCGCAGTAAGAGATTTGATGTGAGTGGAAGATGGAGTCTTCCATTTATGCTTTTAGTGTCGGCGTATACTCTGATATGTAACACTGGGGTCTTTGGAACGCTTTTATGAGTATTTGTTTTGTTGAGAATTATTTAATTTTATTTAAGATTGATGTTGCCCATGTTGCTTTAAACAGGTTATGTTTAATTACTAATGTGACGAAACTTTTCCGCTGCTTTAATAAAGATGAACCTCAAACATGGTTTTACTATTCACAATTAATAAATTTCAAATTGTACATGTTACATGTCGTATGTATGAGCAGGTGTTTTCTTGAAAGTAGCATCCTAAATGTCGTATGTTTTATTTTACTCTGATAATTGTATTATTTCATGCGAGGGTTTTAGGATGTTGCACTGATGAACAAACCTTACCCCGAAGCTTGCACTCTCATTGAAGATATGGCCCAAAACCATTACCAATAGGGGACGGAACAAACATCAGTGGAGAAAAAGGAGCCCAAAGGAGGTATATTTGAGGTCAGTTGTCTTGACATGATGAAACCTAAGATGGACGCATTAGCCTAAAAATTAGAAAGTATGTATGTTAAACCTACGACTACCGTAGCTGCAGTATAACCCAGATGTTAAATCTGTGGAACCCAAGGACATATAACTGCTGAATGTAGTCTTAGCTGAACCAACCCCGGATCAGGTCAATTCCCAAGGAAATCCCTTTTCCAACACTTATAACCCTGGATGGAGGAATCACCCAAAATATTCATATAAAAACAATAACCCTAATCAAAATTCTGCACCCCAAAGACCCCAAGGTTTTCAAGCCCAAAGACCGACACAGCCTATACAAGCTGCTCCTCAGAATTCAAATCTTGAGAAAATCATGGAGAGCTTCATTTCAGCCCAAACTCAACAAAACAAAGAATTCATGAACCAAAACATTCATATAAATGAGATAATTACTCAATTAGGCACTAAAGTCGATTTTGTGGTAACCCACAATAAGATGCTTGAAACCCAAATTTCTCAAGTAGCTTAACAACAAGCTTCCCAGGCTATGCCAAGAGGACAATTTCCTGGACAACCTCAACCTAACCCAAAGGGGCATGCTAACGCTATTTCCCTGAGAAGTGGAACCACTTATGATGAACTAGCAGACCCTAGGTTGAAGAACCTAGAACAACCAAAGAAAAACGTTGTAGCCACACCTGAGAAACGAACTGAGGAGAGTGTAGAATCTGAAAAGGAAAAGGAAGTCAGCGCTAAGGAAGAAGTTAAAGACGACCAAGTCTATTTACCACCCCCTCTTTATAAGCCACCAATTCCATATCCATAAAGACTTAAACAAACTAAATTAGATAACCAATACAAAAGGTTTGTAAAAGTAATTGAGAAACTCCACGTAGAGATCCCATTCACCAAAGTTATCACCCAAATACCATCTTATGCTAAATTCCTCAAAGACATCTTAACCAATAAGCGTAGACTTGATGACCCTAAACCATTAGAATGCAACTCTATTTCTGAGAACAAACTATCCAAAAAGGAGAAAGACCCTGGGAGCTTTTCTATACCTTATGTTTTGGGAAATCATGTTATCGATAAAGCCCTTCTAGACTTATGAGCCAGTGTGAGCCTAATGCCTTTAGCTATTTGTAATAGGTTAAACTTAGGAGACATGCAACCAACTAGGATGTCCCTTCAATTGGCCGATAGGTCAGTTAAATACCCCATAGGTATCTTAGAAGACGTTTTTGTTAGGATTGGTCAACTTTATATACCAACAGACTTTGTGGTAATGGATATTAAAGAAGACGAAGAAATTCCTATCCTTCTAGGTAGACCTTTCTTATCTACAGCTGAGGCTATAATAGATGTCAAGAGAGGAAAGATGACTTTCGAAGTAGGTGATGAGAAATTAGAATGCATCCTGTCCAAATTTCTACAAGCTCCTGCTATAAATGATTTATGTTGCTCCATCAATATTATCGATGAGTGTATAAGAGAGTTTGAAACACGAACCGAAACCACGAAACTTCCTTTGACCGCGATAATGGAAGACGATGGAATAAAAGTATATACACCATATGTGGATGATAGCCTTCATGAATGTCTATCACTTACCCCTAACCATCTGCCAGGTCCTAAGACAACAACTGTAGAACTTAAAGAATTACCTAAGAATCTGAGATATGAATTCCTAGATAAGGAATTGAATTGTCCTGTTATAGTAAATGAAAATTTAAACAAGGAAACGACAAATCAACTCTTAGATGTCTTACGTAAGTACCCTGCAGCTCTAGGATATAATATTTCTGACTTAAAAGGGATAAGCTTGTCTATGTGCATGCATCGAATTATGCTAGAGGAAGATTTTAAACCCTCTAGGGAACACCAGAGGAGGATAAACCCTAACGTGAGTGATATGGTAAAAAGGGAAGTGTTAAAACTACTGGACACCGAAATAATATACCAAATCTTTGATAGTAAGTGGGTTAGCCCAGTACACGTCGTACCCAAGAAAGGAGGCATCACAGTAATGCAGAACGAAAAAGGAGAATTAGTGCCACAACGTATAGTAAGTTGTTGGCGCATGTGTATTGACTATAGGAAGATAAACAAAGTAACCAGGAAGGACCATTTTCCCCTTCCATTCATTGATCAAATGTTAGAACATTTAGCCAGGAATTCCTATTTCTGCTATTTTCAAATCCTTATTCACCCTGATGACCAGGAGAAAACAACCTTCACGTGTCGTTACAGAACTTTTGCCTATCGACGAATGCCGTTTGGACTATGCAATGCTCCTGCGACATTTCAACGATATACGATGGCCATATTCGCAGATTTCCTTGACGAGATAATGGAGGTTTTTATGGATGATTTCTCGGTATGCGGATCCAGTTTTAAAGACTGCCTCGCTAACCTAGAAAATATTCTAGAAAGATGCGTACAGGTAAATCTCGTATTAAACTGGGAAAATGCCATTTCATGGTTACAGAGGGTATAGTTTTAGAACACATAGTTTCTGACAGAGGAATTGAGGTTGACAAATCTAAGATTGAGACAATAGAAAACCTTCAGCCACCCAAAATAGTTAGGGAAATACGAAGTTTTCTTGGACACGCCAGGTTCTACCGACGTTTTATCAAGGACTTCTCAAAAATTACAAAACCCCTAACAAGTCTGTTGATGAAAGACGCCGAGTTTGTTTTTTATGAAAAATGCTTAGAAGCATTTAATATCTTGAAGCGAGCACTGATTTCTTCACCTATCATGCAACCCCCAGATTGGAATAAGCCATTTGAAATCATGTGCGATGCAAGTGATTTCACCGTCGGTGCTGTTCTAGGGTAAAGAACCGAAAATAAAATGCATGCGATATATTATGCAAGCAGAACACTAGACGCCACTCAACTAAGTTATGCCACAACAGAAAAAAGAACTCCTAGCTGTAGTATTTGCAATAGAAAAATTTCGTTCTTATTTAGTTGGAGCCAAGATCATAGTATACACCGACCATGCTACCATAAGATACCTTCTAAAGAAAAAGGACGCAAAGCCCAGATTAGTCCACTGGATTCTCCTACTACAAGAATTTGATCTTGAAATTTGAGACAAAAAGGGAACTGAAAATGTAGTAGCTGACCACATTTCAAGATTAGAATATTTAAAACCAGGTTATATTCCCATCAATGATGACTTCACCTATGACAGATTAGTAGTATCAGTCCAGAAATGGGCAGATCCAGATAACGATGAATCCGAGCCCAAAATAGAATCTTCCTTGATAATAACAAGCGTGCCTTGGTACAGTGATTTTGTTAACTATCTGGCAGCCAATATTCTACCCCCTGATCTGACCTACCAACAAAATAAAAAGTTCTTGCATAACATAAAACATTTCTACTGGGATAAACCACTACTTTTCAAGAGAGGAGCAGATGGCATATTTCATTGTTGCGTCCCTGAAGAGGAAGTTGAAAACATAATAACTCATTGCCACTCCTCACCTTATGGCGGCCATGCTCGTACATCAAAAACCTGCACAAAAATCCTTCAAGCAGGCCTCTATTGGCCCACCTTATGACGCGATATGCATGTCTTCATAGTCAAATGCGACAAATGCCAACGCACTGGAAACATTTCCATATGTGATGAGATGCCCCTTAAAACATTTAAGAAGTAGAAATTTTCGATGTTTGGGGAATAGATTTCAGGGGACCGTTTCCATCATCCATGGGAAATAAATGTATATTAGTTGCAGTCGATTACATATCTAAATGGATTGAGGCTATCGCCTCACCTAATAACGATCCATGAGTTGTGATTAGAATGTTTAAGAACTACATATTCCCAAGGTTTGGAGTCCCTCACCTAGTCATAAGCGATGGCGGATCCCATTTCATCTCCCAAATCTTCGATAACCTTTTAGAAAAATATGGGGTAAAACACAGGGTAGCAACGCCCTATCATCCACAAACCAGTGGACATGTCGAAGTCTCAAATAGAGAAATAAAACAGATCTTAGAGAAAACTGTCACTATTTCTAGGAATGATTGATCCTCTAAACTTCAAGATTCACTATGGGCCTATAGGACTGCCTATAAAACTCCTATATGGACAACACCCTTTAATCTAGTCTATGGAAAATCATGCCACCTACCTTTCGAGCTATAACACAAAGCCTATTGGGCTATAAAAACCTTAAACATGGATTACTTAAAGGCAGGTAATAAACGCTTATTGGACATCCTCAAATTAGAAGAAATCAGACGAGATGCTTATGAGAATGCTATAATTTACAAAGAACGGGCTAAAGCATGGTATGATAAGCGAATCGCGAGGAGAGAGTTCAATATAGGCGACCTAGTACTTTTGTTCAACTCTAGATTGCGACTCTTTCCTGGTAAACTATGCTCCTGATGAACTGGACCCTTCGAAGTCACAAGAGTCCTACAATCTGGGGCGGTTGAAATTAAAAGTCCATCTACGAGTCCTTTCATTGTGAATGGACAAAGATTAAACTTTACAACAGCAATGAGGCCAACATCACCCATGATTGTTTTACATTTTCCGAACTACCCCCTGTTACTGGTGCAACTTAATTTTAACGTTCGTCGAGCTACCGACGTTAAACACAGCGCTGCGTGGGAGGCAACCCACGATTTTTCTTTTCATTTTATCAGCTCCGTTTTTTTATAATTTTTTTAAATAATCTCTAACTTGTGTGTGTTTTCATTTTAGGGCAACAACCTTCTACTTAGGTAGATTTTATCAACTAACTATATTTTCGGATGCAGCTAGCTGACGAGTTGCAAATCATTTTCAAAAATGACAACCAGAGAAGGCACTTTGCTGCCCTAGTTGAGAGAACCATCTCACCTACCAAGTATCCAGATTTTCCTTCCTTGGTCCAGCTGGGACTTATTGACAGTTTCTGTTTTATGTTTAGCCAAATGAGTTGGGATAGGTTTTCCGTCGGGAAGCACCCAACCTACAGAAGCCTGACATTAGAATTTCTAAGTTCATTCAGTTTTCAGCCCCATATTGGATTAGGACAAGACGGAGGCTTAGATACCTTTAGATTATTTGGCCAGGATCATAGGATCACCTGTAAAGAGCTAGCCAGATGCCTTGCGTTTCAGCATGACGCTAGTGCCTATTCCGAAGTACCTGATAATATGCGAGGTGAATCAGATTACTTATGGGGAAGGGATCACTGAAGATTTTCCACCTGATCATGTGGCAATGAATAACACCCTAATCCATAATCCCGCCATTAGGTACTTTCACATGGTAGCCACCCAAACATTATTTGGAAAAGCTGAGAACCAAATTTGTGTAAGCAAAGAAGAGATGTTTTCATCTTAAGCGTTTTTCAGAACCGCCCTATAAACTCTGTGACCTTCCTACTGACCAATCTTAAAAAGATTGTCAAACAAAGAGTTGAAAACATATATGTAGGTGGATTAGTCACCCATATTGCTATTGCGTTGGGCCTACGAAATCAAGTGGCTAATCTAACCCTGACCTATGGATACAATCTCTTATATATTAACCACTACCTAAACCGTAGTTTAGTAAGGCACGAAGGACCTGGCCAGTTTAAAATTCTTATCAATTATGAAGTAATCCCTCTTTTCACCCTACCAAACCACGAGTTCACTAGTGTCCATGACAAAAACAACTGGTGGTACCAATTAGAAAACCTAGATGAAAACCCATCACCCCCTGAGACTCCTACAGAACCTTAAGATCAACATGCACATTATATTGACTATGAGCTTTTCACTTTAAGAAAGGAAATCATGGCTCTTCGCCGTGAGCAAAGGGATTAAACTGACAGGTTATCAGAACAAATGATCCATCTCTTCCAGGAGATTCATTCATTAAGGAGAACTCATGACCGTTAAGGCCCCTAACCTGATCACTCGCCAGGTTCTACCATTTCTCTTTCACCTTGGATTAAAACATTGGGGACAATGTTTGATTTAAGTGTGGGAGAGGAATTTTACCGCTTTCTAGTTAGATTTATTGCTTTATTTTACTTTCCTTGATTTTATTTAGTCATTATATGTATTGTCAAGTCTTTAGGCGTAGTTTTTTTGTTGTCTATTAATTTTCTTCCTTTTCTTGAGCCATACACATTTTTTTTGCAAAAAGAAACAGTATGTAGGCTATTAAGACATGTTATAAAGTTTTGGGAGAAGTCCTGAAACACCAGTATCGTTTTAACACCGTAAATATCTTGACTATATAGATTGATTTGGATAATTTTTATGCTCTAGCCTTAAGTTCTCACCTCCGAATTAATTCTTAAGTAGTTTATTCTAGCAGTCAGCACCATATAAGTTACCGCTAAGTGAATAAACCGATGCAAATAAGTGAATGATCCTGTAAAAAGAAGAAGAAAAAAAAGAATAAAAAGCAAATGATTTGAAAAGAAAATCTTCCTTCTAAGTTAGGTAACCCCCACCCAGTTACTTAGCACAATGGTAGAGGAATCTTTAAAATTATGCTTATGTGTCAGGGTTGAAAAAATAGCATAAAGTGTTGAATTTTAACACAAATATGGATCAGGATCACCAACAGGTTTAGTCACCATGCGAGTACAAGATAACGGGCTTAATGTGATTGCGTCTAAATGAAAAAGGATTAGAAAGGGATGGGTAAGGTAGGTCAAAGAATAATAATATGATTCGGATTGGTCTGTATAAGGGAGAGATTTATGACCGTAGAATACGGAATGTGTTATTGCGATGCTTTTGTTTTCAGTAACTTAGTACCAATTAATGTAATCTATTCAAAGTGTAGTCTTTTTAAAGCTCACAGTAGCTATTGAGTTCGCTTGTTTTACTTACATTTTGCTTGAGGACAAGCAATGGTTCAAGAGTGGGAGAGTTTGACGACACCTCAAACTATCGTTTATTTGACTTGACTTATGCATATTTTCCTATTGTTTTAATTTCGTTTCCACTATTATGCTAGTGTTTTTCCATTGTTTCAAGGAATTTATTAATCAGGAGTTATGGGCGAAGAAACGAAGCAAAATGGACGAAAAGTGAAGAATTGGAGCAGACTTGCACCTATGGCGACCACCATGGCGTTCATACTAGGGGTGCCATGGGTGGTCCACGTACCAACTAATGGAATGACCAAGTCATGCCCACTTTGTGAGCATGGCAGTCGCCATGAGGCTGTGGCGGTCGCCACCCTTGAAAATCCCAAACGGTTGGGAACAGACCATGCTTGGTCTCCATGTCTCCACAAACTATCCCTACATTTTCTCCACGACCTGGAAGTGGTTCCTTGGTGATTTCTAGGGTTTTAGACTCCTATAATACCCCATTCATGCCATTTTCCAGGGTATCCAAGCTTATGTAAACTTAAGCCAAAATACTGTCAAGTTGTAAAGTAATAGTCTCTTCACACCAAAGGATTATTGTACCGTCGATCGAGTCTGTATCAAGTTTGGAGCACCTTGTTTATTTCCGAAGCACTTTATTTCCGTCATTTACATTCCGTCAAGATTATTTCAAGTTATCGCAATTTGTATCAGATTAAAGACTCCGTTTGGAGAAGATTTTTATTTCATTCAACATTTACATTTACTTTGTCTTGCTTTTATTTTCCTTGTCTTATTTAATCGCATTTGTCCTTTTCGTCTTATTTAATTTTATATTGTTTTTACCCATCATTATGTTTACCTTTGCACTCGAAATCATTTATATTTTGTTTTCCCTAAACAAGTCTGGTTAAATTATTGACTGCTGGCATGTGAGGATCGTCAATAGACGATGCTCTACATGTTGTCTCTTTAAGATTTCCTTTGTGGATTGTTTTGATTTAAACACAATTTTTCTGAACTTATTTTAATCTGCCTTCACGAAAGTGATGCAGCGAAAACGTCGGGTAAGATCGAAAGCCATCCGACATTAAAGAATAAAATCGGTTTGCCATTGGTTAACAAATACAGCAAAAGCACTTTGTTAATTAATTAGGAAGCTTTAACCTTTCTAGAAGGAGGTTTTAAAACTATTTGCGGACGCGTTTATAAGTTTAGGATTTGGTTCCCTGAGCGAGAGCCAGGAACCCTTTTAGTTAAACTTTCTAATCAAAATCACTTTTCTATTAAGTTAAGAGTCTACTTTCTTAAAAGTAATTTTACTACTTTAACGCGGTAAGCGCCTTCCATATGTGACAAATGAAGGGTATGAATTAGAGAGTGAAACTCGGTTCTGAATACGCGAAAGTGACAATTCCTGTTAAATTAGTTCTTTTCTGAATAGGAAACATTGCCCCGTAAGCTATCTTAGTAGATACAATCAGAGCATTGTCGACTGATGTGAATTACATTTCAGCATTGTTATTCATCTGTTTTTATTAAACCCCTTTTATTTCGTTTTCTTCCTTTTAACTAATTCATTCGCCTTAGATAAACACCGTAACAACTAGAAATAATAGACCTTTGACTATTGGTCTCTGTGGGATCGATATCTTTTAAAACTACACTATAGGATGTGAACTTGTAGCTAGATCTTATACACCCGATCAGTTTTTGTTTTAAATTATGATAATGTCTCTACTTCCTATGTTTCTTTTGTTTCTACTTTGGATTTTATGTTTATTCCTAAGTCTATAGGTGAAGCTACGACTGATCCTAATTGGCGTTAGGCAATGGTCGAAGAAAATCTTTCTTTGCATTCAAATAGTACTTTGGAAATTGTCTTTTTATCTCCAGACAAAACAAAAGTGGAATCCTTCGCGGCCTTAGCCTATCAGACTCATAAGGAGCTTACAATCCTCGTATTCTAATGTTGCTAAAGGAAGTTAAAATATTATTTTTAGTTTTCTTAAATATGGAACTAAGGGGGAGCTTACAAACCTCAACCTTGAAACTGTTTGACTCAGGGGGAGCTTACAAACCTCAAACTCTGATGTTACTAAGAAAACTGAATTACTTTTTCTTAAGAGTAGTACCTAGTATGATGTCTACAAAACTCTGCTTTGAACTATTAGACTCAAGGGGAGCTTACAAACCTCATACCCTGATGTTGCAAAGAAAATTATAGCTGCCCAACATTGTCCTTTAAATACTTGTGTTTGTCATCATAAAAAAAGGGATATTGTTAGAACAAAATTCGTTCATGACATATTTACCTTGAGTTTTGATGATAACAAAGTATTGAAATAAAAATGATTTATTTGATGTGTGTTACATGTGTGCAGGTTCTAATACTTGTAAATATTATAGTCAGAATCAGTTCTACATTAAGCACACTTTTAGAGTTGTTGAATTGCTAGCTTCTGGTGGCAGAATCTGAAGAACACTTGTTAAGTGATGTCTGGCGAAAACTCTGAAGCTGAAGGTCTCAATATCAAAAGAAGAAACATTATTGTCTCTAAACTTAGTTGTAGCGTGCGATTTTTGTCGGTGACGCGGCCACCTTATTGCAGAATTGGGTTTTCTCCTCAATGAAGAGGAAGAGGTGCTACTTTCTGATTTCTTATTTATCCCGTGAAGCTGGAAGGGAAAGGGAAGCTATCTAAAACTAACCTTTCACGCGAATGTTTAACTAAACAAACGCTTAAAGAGATTCGGGGGTCCGGGGTCAGATTATACAATGGGGAGTTGTCAATTTCCCATCCTATATGTGGTTATCCATAGGTTGTTAGTTTTAGGTTCTGCTTTGTACTTGATGGTGTTTATCCGGAAATGGGTTGGGAAAGTTTCTTGGGAAATATGAGAGAGAGAGTGAGTTGATGTTGATGTTCGGGTTTTCTGATGTTTTTGGTAAGGTATTGGACCTAAGGTTTTTGATTGGTATGAAGGTACTGGATCTAAAGTTTTTGATTGGTATGAAGGTACTAGACCTAAAGTTTTTTATTGGTATGCTCGCTAAGATTTCGCAATCTTATGCATACGTATTCCCGTTTAAAGAAACAGGGAAATCAGAGCAATCGTAGTTCCTCCTATTCTAAGGGAGGAAAATATGTTATGTTTTGGTGTCTTGTTCAAAGCCCAAGATTGAAGCTAAAAGGTTATTTGTGTCTTGTTCAAAGCCCAAGATTGAAGCTAAAGATTTGACTGAGAGAGATTTTGTTATCTCTAAAGGGAGACATCTTGTCTATTTATCACAACTCTTGAGTGATTGTTTATAAAGGAGGATTACTTTAACTAGGATATGTGAATCCAGTAATGCCATAATTTCCTTTAGGAGGGATTTTTCCTGAAGGAGAAAACTTTAACTTAGTGTAGAGCAATGCCATTTTTCCTTAGGAATCTTTCATGCTAAGAGAGGGACAGTGGCGTGGATGTAAACAATCTAGAGGCTTGCCGCTTACAGCAATTAGATGAAAGAGAGGATTTACCAGGATAAAAGATGGATAACAGCTTGGATATTTGAATCAACAAGTGTGCCAATTACAGCAGTTATCTTGGATTAAGGTTTATTTTGAGTTATTTGTTTTGAAGAGTGATAAACAGAGAAATAATTTCCTACAGAGAGATTTTGATTTCCTCTGAAGGGAATGTTGATTTTTATGTACCTTGATCAAAGCCCAAGGTTGAAGCTAAGAGATTGATTGACTCCACTGGGGAAGTCCTTATACAAAGCCTAAGAGGAGGCTGGAGAAGACTGGCTCAACAAGAGAGTGTTTATCTGTCTTATACAAAGTCCAAAATTGAGGCTAAAAGATACTGACTTTTTTGGGATATCATTAAACAAAGCCTAAGAGGAGGCTAAAAGTTTGACTTTTCCAGGGAAAATATTCTGTCTGTCTTGTACAAAGCCCAAGATTGAGGCTAAAAAGGGACTTTACTGACTCGGCTGGGGATATTTTAGGTGTCTTGTACAAAGACCAAGATTGAGGCTGAAAAGGGATTGACTCAATAATAGAGTGCTTTTATCTATCTTGTACAAAGCCCGAGATTGTGGCTGAACAAGCTGGAGAAATCATTATACCAAACCTAAGAGGAGGCTGACTTCTACTGGGGGAAATCATTATACCAAGTCTAAGAGGAGGCTGAAAAAGATCGACTCAACAAGAGAGTGTTTCTATCTGTCTTGTACAAAACCCAAGATTGAGGCTGAGAAGGGTTGACTCAACAAGAGATTATTGAAAGGTGATTGAATCAACAAGAGAGTCTGAAAAGGTTAGCTTCGCTGGGGAGAATCATTGTACAAAGCCCAAGAGGAGGCTGACTGGGCTTTAGAACCCATGGGTTCTAACTCTGCTGAAGATTTATTTAAAATGACCAGGGTTTCTCAAGGGAACTTGAGAATGTCTTTGAGAATCAAGAGGAGATCTAGACTGTCCAAGTCTACTAGTGTGGAAGAGTTTATCTTTGTATGATGCCCAAGAGGAGGCAGGTGCATTAAGGGATGAGAATCAACCCTAAAATGGTTTGAGACTTTGACACTGGAAAGACTGCTCTAGCAAAGGATGACTAAGTTCTGTCCTATACCTTTAAAAGGTCTTCAGGGTCCTTGTATTAAGCCCAAGAGAAGGCATGAGAACTTCTAAGAAGCCGGAGGGTCCTTGTACAAAGCCCAAGAGGAGGCGGGGATGCTTTTATGAAGCCTGTGGGTCCAAACCTAAGAAGAGTTCAAGAAAAGTTTCACCGGGAATAATCTTTTATTTAGTGAACAGTTCTAGGGTTTGAAGAAATTCAAGAGAGGTTTTACCAAGAATTAATCCTCTCTGGGGAAATGAATTTCTTTGACAATTTCTAATAGTGACAGTCTGAGAAAAGTTTCACCGGGAATAATGCCTTTCTCTTTGTTCCATATTGTTTAAGCCCAAGAGAAGGCAAGACTATATCTTGAAATCCTATGGGGATCTAATTTTGACTGTATTAAAGAGTGACCAACTGGCTTTACCTAGTTCTAGACCTAGTTGTCGGGGAAAACTCTAAGCAAATATACAAGTATATATACAATTGATATATGACAAGTATTTAAAAGGATATGAAAGAAGGACTTACAGGTGATCAAGCTTCCCACAATACAGTTATATATATATATATATATATATATATATATATATATATAAGCATGTAAAGTAAAGCTGATAAAAACTTACAGGTGAGCAAGCTTCCATGATGTTCAAACAAATATATACATGTATATGTGCAAGTACGTAAAAGAAAGCTGATAAAACTTACAAGCGAGCAAGCTTCCATAGCTGTATTATAAGTTGTCAAGAAATTAAAGAAAGTTTTGATAATAAATGTATATCTGAACCTAAATCAAAAGGGAATTTGCTTTTGAAAAGATTGTTGGGGCTAATACTCAAGGAGAGGCCCAGATGAAAAACAGTAATCGTACCGTTAATCTGTAAACTATACTGGGGCTTATACAATGACTGAGGCCCAAAGAGGTTTTCTGTACAGAGGGATGGGTCTTAAAACTCAAGGAGAGGCCCAAAAGTTTGAAAAAAGAAAAGAAATGGGACTTACAACACAAGGGTATGACCTGTTAATTTTTTGAAAAGGTGACGATCGCCGTGGTTTTTTGAAAACATAGTGGGACTTATACAATGACTGAGGCCCAGATTTATTTATGTACAAATGGGGTTAGTTCTTACACTCTATTAGAGGCCCAAAGTTATTTGAAATGGTTGGTTAGGGTGATAGTGATCAAAACCCTAATTTTTGGTTTTAAAATGTATTTTAATTGAATAAAAATTCAATTAAAATAATCAAACATATGAAAAAAGAGGTTGGAACATTGGATTTATATTTGAAAAATCATGTTTCATTCATGGGATGATTAAAAAATCATTTGAATTTTGCAATACCAAGAGAAAGAAATATGTTTAATGTTTAAAACAAATAAAAATGTAATTCTTTACAAAAATATCAAATATATGAAATAAATAATATTTTTTGTGAAATTTTCATGGAATAAAATATGTTAACATTTTTGGGAATTTTCAAAAAAAGAACCAATAAAAAATAATTAAAATTGAGAGAGAAATTAATTTTTCAATTAATTAACATAAACATGAAAATATGAAAAAAAAAATAGCAAAAATAGGGGAAATGGCAAAATGGTCTGGGTGGGGTTTGAACCCATGAACATCAAGCCAAATACACATGCGCGCTGCCACTGGGGTGGTG
The DNA here is from genome assembly GCA_022829125.1 of Lathyrus tuberosus. NCBI lineage: Eukaryota > Viridiplantae > Streptophyta > Magnoliopsida > Fabales > Fabaceae > Lathyrus > Lathyrus tuberosus. The sequence continues at coordinate 41,039,807 of JALAZF010000002.1, forward strand.
ATACATCCGTGTATCAAAACCACCCCATTGAATCATAAGTCATGCCTTACTTCTAGGCCTGGGCAAGGCAAGGCAAGGCAAGCTTTTGGGCAATTTACGTGAAGCCTCTAACTTTCTCATTTCTCCATGGATTGAGACAAAATTTAGGTGCATCTGACCTAGAATTTCACAAGGAATCCAATGATGGTCTTGGTTTTTTCAGATGAGATCCCTATTTTAAAACCCGATAATGGTTTTGAAATAGGCCTATATTTGTATTTTCTATGCTAACACATGGTACAGGCAAGAATTGCATGGAAATTTGGTTCAAACACAACATATATAACATGTATGAGATGTTTATGATCAGTGGACTTCAAAGCAATGCATAATTCAAAGAGTTTAAGTTGTCATGCACTTACCTCTTGGAGCTTTTTGTGCTATTTGCCAAGTTCCTTGTGCCAGAAGTAATTTGATGCTTTGGACACTCTCAATTGATCCCTTAGAAGCTTTTGGAATGGTTAGAACCAGCTGGAATCCTCAGGAACAAGTTGTGGCACTTTCTTGCAAAAGGGGCAAAAGTGACCAATATGGCAACTCTCTCAAATGGTGTTCCAGATGAGGGGAACCATTTAGGACAGTTTGAGGATGATATTTAGAGTGTGTTTGAGGCTTTGTCAGGTTTTGGAAGTGACTGAATCAAGACATGGTTTAAAAAATGCAAAAAAGTCCAATTTTGAGGTTTTGGAAGTGGACTTTGTGATTTTGGTGTTTCAGGTCACAAGTGAGTGTTTGAACACCTTAGATACAACATATTAGATGTGTTTGGATCATGAGCTATGATGGAATTGCTCTCTAACTCAAAAACTCAGAGATACCTTGTGAAAGAAGGCATTTTGGCCTAAAGAGAGGGATTTTGAGGAAAGCAAGTGTTGTAGTGCTTTGGTGTACTCAAACTGAGCACAAATGAGCTCTATTTATAGTAGAGAAAGTTTGTTTTGCAAGCAATAGTGAATGACAGCTGCAACAGGCCTTTGGCCAATGTTGAGCAAAAGGAATCCCAAGTCTCCTCTAGCCATTGACTTGAGGTTAGGGCACAGTGTAGCGCGATTTTTGTGGTTTCGAATCACTATCGCTTTGGTACTACAGTTCGATTCATTTTTTATCCTGTGAAGCTGATTAAGGAATGGAAATAGATGTCTCCAATTAACCCTGCTTGCATACTGAGTTTAAACAGATGACTGTTGGTTTACAGATGCTATCAAAAGAGGGGTCTGTCTTAGGTTATTTTTCTTAAGAATACCGTGTCTGGACTATTTGCGAGGTTTTTGGTGAGGTATTAGATCTGATGCTTTTGGTTAATTGACGGAGGTACTGGATTTTGAGTTTTTGATTAGTATGCTCGCTAAGATTTTGCAATCTTATGCCTATGTATTCCCGTTTAATGAAACAGGGAAATCAGAGCGATCGTAGTTCCCATGTTTTGGTGTCTTGTTCAAAGCCCAAGATTGAAGCTAAAAGGGTATTTGTATCTTGTTCGAAGCCCAAGATATGAAGCTGAAGGGTTTTTTGTGTGTCTTGTTCAAAGCCCAAGATTGAAGCTAAAAGGTTTGACTGAGAGAGAACTTGTCATCTCTAAGGAGGGGTTGTTGATGTTCGTATGCCTTGATTAAAGCACAAGTTTGATGCTACAAGGTTGATTGACTCAACCGGGGATTTCTCTATAGAAAGCCTAAGAGGAGGCTATTGACCCAACAAAAGGGTGTTTTTTATTTGTCTCATACGAAGCCCGAGATAGAGGCTAAAAGGGTTGACTCAACAAGAGAGTACTAACAAGTGATTGACTCAACAAGATAGTGCTTTTATATGTCTTGTACGAAGCCCGAGAAAGAGGCTAAAAAGGTTTGACTCAACAAGAGAGTATTTTTATTTGTCTTATACGAAGCCCAAGATGGAGGCTAAAAAGGGTTGATTCAACAAGAGAGTCTTTTATACTCAACAAGAGAGTGATTTGATGTCTCGTACGAAACCTGAGATAGAGGTTAAAAGGAAAGTGACTCAACAAGAGAGTCTTGAAAAGTGATGGACTCAACAAGAGAGTCTGAGAAGGTTAAATCCTCTAGGGGAAATCATTGTACAAAGCCCAAGAGGAGGCTAACTTCACTGAGGAAGGATCATTATAGAAAGCCTAAGAGGAGGCTATACTTCTACAGGGGATTCTTGAGATCCCGAGGCAGGTCCAAGAAGGGAATTAATCCTTGCAGGGGAATGCAAAAGGAATAGATAGATCAGAAACCTTGAGGCTCTGGTTTGAGATAGTGTTATCTGACCCGGGTTGGGGAATTTTGGGAGAAGGACGGGGTTTTATAACCCACAAGTTTTAACTCGGCTGGAGATTAATCTAGAATCCGGGGTTTCTCCTATGTTTGAAAGGGACTTGAGAATGTCTTTGAGACTCAAAGGGAATTAGACTGTCCAAGTCTACTGGTAGAGTTTTATCTTTTGTAGGATGCCCAAAAGAGGGCAAGGGCTTTAAGGGATGAGAACCAACCCTAAAGTGGCCAGAGGTTTGACACTATAAAAACTGCTCTAGCAAAGGATGACTAAGTTCTGTCTTATACCTTTAAGAGGTCGTTAGGGTCCTTGTATTAAGCCCAAGAGAAGGCATGAGAACTTCTAAGAAGCCGAAGGGTCCTTTTACAAAGCCCAAGAGGAGGCGGGGATGCTTTTAGGAAGCCTGTGGGTCCCCAAACCAAGAGAAGTTCAAGAAATGCAATTCATAGAGAAGAGGTCATTCCAGGAAAGTTTGAGAATTTGAAAGAAACTCAAGAGATGCTATTCACGGAGAATAGGTCAACTCTGGGGAGTAGAGTTTCTTTGACAATTTCTAAGGGTGACAGTCTGAGAAAAGGTTCACCGAGAATACTTCCTTTCTCTTTGTTCCATATTGTTTAACCCTAAGAGAAGGAAAGACTGTATCTGGAATCCTATGGGGGATCTAGTTTTGTTTGTATTCGAGAGTGAACAGGCTTTACCTAGTTCTAGACGTAGTTGTCGGGGAAAAATCTAAATAACTATACTGGTATTACACAGTTGATATATGACACGTATATAAAAGGATGTGAAAGAAGACTTACAGTGACACAGCCCCACAATACAGTTATATATATATATATATATATATGAAAGCGGTAAATGAAAGCGGATAAACACTTACCCGTTGTAGAGCTTCCATGATGTTTTGTTAGTTGTTCAACAAAGAAACTAAAGAAAGTTTTGATAACAACATATATTTGAATTCAAAATTAAAGGAGAAAGTGCTTTGAAAAGTTTGTTGGGGCTTACAGCTCAAGGAGAGGCCCAAGTTTTAATGATGATCGCACCGTTGTTTTGAAAATCGTACAGAGGGACTTATACAATATGTGAGGCCCAAAAATTTTTTATGTACAAGGGGGTTGGGTCTTACACTCTATTAGAGGCCCAAAGATTTAGTTTTGTACAAGAGATGGGACTTACAACTCAAGGAGAGGCCCAAGGTTATTTGTTTGAAAACGGCAATCGCGTCGAGGTTTTTGAAAACACAGTGGGTCTTATACAACATCTGAGGCCCAAATCACTTTGGTTTCAAAAAGAGGTTGGGTCTTACACTCTATTAGAGGCCCAAAAGTGTTTTTTAAGAAAAGAAATGGGTCTTATAGCTCAAGGAGAGGCCCAGTTGATTTGATTTTGAACTGGCGATCGCGCCGAAATTTTTGAAAATGTGTTGGGACTTATACAATGTCTGAGGCCCAAAATGGTTTTCGTTAAAAAGGGATTGGGTCTTACACTCTATTAGAGGCCCAAGGAGTTTAAAAATGAATAAATATGGGTCTTATAGCTCATGGAGAAGCCCAAGGGTTTTTGTTAAAAAGGCGACGATCGCACCGAACTTTTTGACTGTATCGGGACTTATACAATGCACTGAAGCCCAAAGAAGGTTTTTATCTATAAAAGGATGGGACTTACACTCTACCAAGAGGCCCACAAGAGTTTGGAATATTTGATTATGATTAAAATCAAAGAAACCCTAACTTTCACCTTTTAAAAGTAATTTTTCAAAGGAAATTAATAAAAAATGACAAAAATACCAAATAACTTTAAATAAACCACTTGTGATTTTTGGTTAAGGTTTGAAAAATGAGGTTTTAATCACAAGATGATTTAAAACTCATTTGGTTTTGATTTTCAAGATGAATATTCATTTTAAAATGTTTAAAAAACAATTAAAATAAATTTATTCACAAAACTACCAACTATATTAAATAGATAATATAAATTTGATTTTCTTTTAGAATAAAATATTTTACTATTTTTGTGATTTTTCAGAAAAAAAACCAATCAAAAATGGTAAAAATTGAGTGAGAAATTAATTTTTCAAAACATTAATAAAATAATATGAAAAAAAAATAAAAATAGGAAAAAGTGATAAAAAAGAGGTCTGGGGCGAGGGAGATTCGAACCCCAGACCTCTCGCTTGCTAATACACACAAACCAGCTGATCAACCACTGGGGCGCAATGCCAATTCATTTAATATATGGCAAGGGAAAAATATATAGTAAACTTGGCTGGTTTTCTGAACCATGGCGCCATGGCCATCTTCATCATCAAGCTCAGATGCGTGAAGCTCTCTAACTCATTCGTTTCTCAACCATTTGTCATGATTAAAACACCAATTTCATGCGTTTTTGAACAAGGAATATGATGGCAATATTCAATTTTGTTGAAATGGATTGAATCAGAACATAACAAGTTAAAACCTGAAGAACCCTAAAATTGGCATGAACTCGAGGAAATCCTATATACGAATTGTAAACAACAATTGATTGAGGGGAAACACTCAACATATGATGAAAATAAATTGGCAAAAGTATCATGCTAGGAAATATGCATGGATCATGTTATGAGAGTTTTGAGGCTTACCTTGATGCAAGCTAAAATGGAATTCTGCACAGATGGTGTTCCAGAAGTGATTTGATGATCCCTACAGCTTCAATGGATGTTGTTGAGTGGATTGCAAGACTTGGAACACTTTGAAAATCTTTGGATCAAGTTGGAGGAATCCAACTGCATAATGGATGCATAATGGCTTGGTTGAAGAGTGATTTTGAGCTAGAGGTGTTACAGAGATGATTTAAGTGTTTGAACACCTCATATACATTATATGTGATGTGTTTGAGCAATTGGATTGGATTGTTTAAGGCTGCAACTCAAAATCCGATGGTGGTTGCTCAAAAACAAAGAAATTTGGCACTTAAGAGAGAATGAGAGAAAGTAATGTTGTAAGTTGCTTTGGTGTGCTTTGAATGATCAGTTGGAACCTCTATTTATAGGTGATCAACTCTTGTCTTGGAGGAATAGTGAATGGCTGCAAGATCAGATCACCATCAAATGGATTGGCTTGGCATAAATGCCTCTTGCACTAGGTGTAACAGCTGCCCCAAATAGATCAGCTATGCCTTGACTTATTCCACATTCCTCAGTCATTTTAATTGTTGTTTATTAGGGCATCTTGACTAGAAGTGATCAGAATCTTGAAAGTGCACTATTTGCATTAAATTGCCTTTGAATTCCATGTATTTGTTCCACTATTCATCATGCCAAGGGATGAGCTTTGAAGCATTCTTAGCCTAACTTATCAAGTTGGATCAGATGCATTGTGATCAGGTTTGATACAGGTGGCATAGAGATCACAAGCCTTGACTCAGAAATCGTGTGAAGCAAGAAAACTTGAAAACTGATTTTTCAAAACAGTTGTAGCAGCATGACTTTGGGCATGGATTGTAGGCAACATGTATAACAACTTTGATATTTATATATTGAATTGATTTAGCTTGCAACTGTGTGAAAAAATCCCACAAGTTTTGGTGTTTTCAACAAAATCTGTCTTGGACAGAATTTTGTCTAAGTGTTGAAAAAGAGGAATTTTCATGTTTTTAGTGATTTTGATCCAATCATAACTTGAAATCTATGAGGAATTGGAATGAGGTGTAGTTGACACTTTTAAAGTATGCCATGAGAGCTACAAATCCATCTTTGGATCAGCCAAAATGGTTGCTTGGATCACAAGTTATGATCCTTGGAAGTTGGCACCCTGGCCACTTTGTTCCATAACTTAGAAAAATTCTAAGTTTTTTATGGTTACCCATTTTACAAGTTAACCCACTTTTCTTGATTTTTCTTAATGAATGATGATTTCAATCCCACATTAACATCATTTTAGGATTAGGGAACCATAATTGACCAAAAAATCAAAAAGTCAAACTTTGACTTTTGGGCACAGTTGACTTTTTATCAGATGAATTCCAAACTGTGCGATCCTCTATGAAATCAAGTCCTTGACCTAAATAAAACTTGATGGATTGATTTCATAGGTGTTATAGGGTGTATTGAATCATGTCCCAAGGTTTGGGAGCATGTCCTGGTCAAAAGTCAAAGGCACTGTTGACTTTTTCTTCAAAAACCCTAACTGTGGTTCTGATGAACTTGAAACTTGTGCATCAAGCTTCTTGGATCAATACATTATTGAAAATGGATCAATATGGTTTATTAGATACCCTCAAACCATGTCTTGAGGTTTTGGCTCATGCTTTGTCCCAAAAGTCAACTTAGGGGTGAATTAGGTCAAGAAACCCTAATTCCTGATTTTTGGTGAATGCATCCCCTAAGGCTAAATTGACTTGATGATTGGGTTCATAAGGTCCCTTGGAGTATTTTGGGTTATTCTTTGAAGCATTGGCTCATGCCCAGATGAAAATTTTCATCTAGAGGCCCTGGTCGACCAAAACCCTAATTTGGTGACACTGGCGATCTTGAGGCTTAATCCACTTGGAATGTTGCAGCCTTGTGCTTGATCCTTGATGTGGGAGTCCTCTTGATCCATTGTGGATGTTTGAGAGGTTTAGACAAGTTGAAGATCATGTCATTCCTTGATTGATCCTTTGTCTAAGAGCTCTGAGAGGGCTTGAAACCCTAATTCTTAGTTGTAGGGGATGCTCAACAATTCTTGAGGAGATTGATGAGGCATAAAGGTGCGTCCATATTGTGATGATAATTTGCACAATGATGGGAGATCTTAGTGGTCAAAATTTTGGGTATGACAGATGCCCCTATTTAATCTTCTTGGACCCGATGGTGTGAATGGCGAAGGTATTCGGGCATTCAGGGTGCAAGAGGATTAAATATTGGAATACCCAAAATTTTGATGGTGGTTATGAATGGCAGTTTGCTCATCCATCTTCTTTTGCTAAGCAATGATGCTTATAAAAGGTAAAAACTTCCCCTCGATCCTGGTCTTCAGCCAAGGAACTGGTCTCAGTTTCTGATGTAAACTTACCCTCGATCCTGGTTTCCTACCAAGGAACTGGTCTCAATTTCTGATGTAAACTTCCCCTCGATCCTGGTTTCCTACCAAGGAACTGGTCTCAATTTCTGATGTAAACTTCCCCTCGATCCTGGTTTCCTACCAAGGAACTAGTCTCAGTTTCTGATATAAACTTCCCCTCGATCCTGGTTTCTTAAATATAGAACTAAGGAGAAGCTTACAAACCTCGACCTTAGAACTGTTTGACTCAGGAGGAACTTATAAACCTCAGACTCTGATGTTACTAAAAAACTGAATTACTTTTTCTTGAGAGTAATACCTAGTATGAAGTCAACAGAATTCTGCTTTGGACTATTAAACTCAGGGGGGACTTACAAACCTCATACCCTGATGTTGCAAAGAAAATTATAACCGCCCAACATTGTCCTTTAAATACTTGTGTTTGTCATCATAAAAAAGGGGGAGATTGTTAGAATAAGATTTGTTCATGATATATTTTTCTTGGTTTTTGATGATAACAAAGTATTGAAAGAACAATGATTTAGTTGATGTGCAGGTTCTAATACTTATAAATATTATTGTCAGAATATGTTCTACATTAAGCACACATTGAGAGTTGCTGAATTGCTAGCTTCTGGTGACAGAATCTGAAGCACACTTGATAAGTGGTGTCTGGCGAATACTCTGAAGCTAAAGGTCTCAAAATCAGAAGAAGCAACATTATTATCTCTACACTTAGTGAATGCAAATTAGCTCCTGGTACTATTTAGAGTTGGTTATATAGCTGAAGTTGTTCGTACTTATATATATGTGTGTGTGTGTGTGTGTGTGTGTGTGTGTGTGTGTGTATTAGATAAGTAAAAATAAGTTTTGTCTGCCGAAGACTCTGAAGCTAAAGGTCTCAAAATCAGAAGAAACAACATTATTATCTCTACACTTAGTGAATGCAAATTAGCTTCTGGTACTATTCAGAGTTGGTGATAAAGATGAAGTTGTTCGTACTCATATATATATATATATATATATATATATATATATATATATATATATATATATATATATATATATATATATATATGTGTGTGTGTGTGTGTGTGTGTGTGTGTGTGTGTATCTATATACACACACACACACACACACACACACACACACACACACACACACATATATATATATATATATACACACACACACACATACACACGCATATATATATATATATATATATATATATATATATATATATATATATATACACACATACACACACACACACACACACACATATATATATATATATATATATATATATATATATATATATATATATATATATACAAAGCCTAGTTATAAAATGTAGTATTTATAGTTATGAAATGTACAATTTGACTAAACATATATAGTATGAAATGTAGTTATGTTTAAAACAATGTGAAAAAAATTATATTATTTTGTATATATTAAAATCACATTTTTAATTAAAATGATAATGATTGTACAAATGTGTACTATGAAATATTATTGGTACTATCGTAGTTGGATGTAGGATAGACTGTATCCATGAAGACGTGCACTTAAACCAAATTTTGAGGAAAAAGTTAAAGAGTTTATCACGTAGGCATTTGCTCAAGAATGTTGCCTACAAGTTTTTATGATGCAAAGAGGTTGGTGTCGAAGTTGGGTTTAGAAGTAAGAAAGATTGATTGTTGCATTAGTGGTTGCATGTTGTTTTATGACAATGAGTTTGGTACTAATGATGTACCGTTAGAGGAATGTAAGTTCTGTAAGAGTACAAGATATAAAGTTCGCAGTAAAGTCATTGATCGTAAGCAAAAACGTGTAGCAGTGAAGTCCATGTTTTATCTTTCGATAATACTAAGGTTAAAAAGAATGTTTGTTTCAATGCATAGCGCAAGTCAAATGACATGGCATCATATAAACAAAACAAGTTCTGGCACTATGCGACATCCATCTGATGGTGAGGCATGGAAGCACTTTGATCAGATACATCCTAATTTTATTGCAGAACCTAGATATGTGAGGCTTGAGTTATGCTATGATGGTTTTACTCCATTGCTGGCCAGTTATTGTAACCCCTTACAACCTCCCTACTCAGATGTGCATGACAAAACCATATATGTTTTTTACTTGCCTCATTCCAGGGCCGTCGAGTCTAAAAGCCGAAATTGTTATTTTAAGAGTGACAAAGATGCTTGTTTAACAAATTTAAGGTATAATGAATTTATTTTAAGTTATTGTTATTTTAATTACTTTTTTTAATTATAATTATCTAACAATTGTATTTGAATGTCTTAAAACATTGCAGAAAAAGTGTATTTGGGAAACAATTGACGAGGCTATGTAACTAAAAACTTGGCGGGGCAGAACAGTAGTCCTACTTTCTGACACGCTACGACATGCTAGAAGTCGTTGGGAGGAGCAAGGTATTCGTCCTAACTGGATAGACAAGGAAGTTTTTTATGAATTTCTTGCCTATTGGGATTCACCTGTTTTTAGGGAAAGATTTGAAAATGCAAAGAAAATGAGAGCATCAGAAAAGGGGGGTCACCTCAATGCAGTTGGAAGCAATAGGGTCGCCGAACATGCTCGGCGCATGGTAATTATAACTACTTATTTAAGTTATATTCTGATTTACTATATATTTTTAATTAAAGTTAATTTTATTAATTAGTCTAAGGAATTGGGGAGACATCCGCAAACGAATGAGTTGGTTGCAAAGACCCATACCAAAAAATCGGAGGATTTTGTTGATGAACGTACCATATTGGCTTTGGTAAGTTGTTTATATTATATTATGTTATTTAAACTAATTTTTGTATATGAAGAAATTGTTTAATTTTTTTTTAATATCTAATGGCAAAGTTGTGGCGTGATTGTCATGTGGCAACTAATTTAATGTTTGTGGTGTGAAAATCACGTGACTGTATTTCATATTTTTATTTAATTATATATATATTGTTTAAACTATATTTTATTTTTTTGTATGTGCAGAAGGACTATGAGACATTGCTCGTAGAATTTTTAGTTCAAAATCCTCAGTATACTTCGATAGGTTCAAACCCGAATGATCGTGTGGATCTTTATATTTGGAATTTAGTAATTGCCGGGAAATGACATAAGAGATGTTTATTTGGTGCTAGATCTTAGGCCGAAAACTTCAGAGAAGGAGGGAATAGAACATTATTTGAAAGCGTTGCGGACGGGGAAGGGTTGTCACGTCCACAATATTTGACACCCCAAATGATGGAAACAGTTCGACAATTAGTTCAAACTGAGGCGAGGCGTGAGGCGGTAGAACGTGATGCGATGATTGTAACACCCCATTTAAATATTTAGTCATTTCGTGATTTTATTTGTTTAACTATTTTGGCATTGGTTTAGTTGAGGATATGTGTATAAGGGTGAGTGTGAGAGCTTAGTGTAATGAGTTAATTAGGATTAAAACTTAGAATAATATTATGATGATAAATAATATTAATGATGGTAGATGGGATATTTGACATGGAATAATTGTCCCTAATAATAATGGTATTATTATTATTATTATTATTAAAATAATTAAGGAAAATAAACCATAATTAGAGAGAGTGGGAGAAAGTAAGTTACAATATTAGTTATACGTGAAAAGAGAAAGGAGAGAAGAAAAAAGAGGAAGCTAGGGCTCAAGGGAAAAGGAGACCACCATTGTTAAGAGATAAAAGAGCTTGCAGGTAGAGTTCTGATTATCTAAGGGTTTGTATAATGATTTGTGGGCAGGGATTGATTTGCTTGTTAGAAATTAATCCTCTCATATGTTCTAAACTTTTCAATTGTGAAATTTTGTTCTCTTTATGAAATTGGGTGCACGTCAATAATGAGAAATTGTATGATTATGATGTATGTTGGTGGGAATTAATTTGTGTGGACTATGTGATTGTATGTGGTATTGGTAAATTGGGTGTGTTAGAATGTTGTTAATGATATATGTGAATAGCAGTTGAAATTTAGAACATGGAATATGCATTGTGTGAGAGTTGGAGATGTTTGGGTATTGGGAAAAGGTGAGTTTCGTGTCAAAAAGTAGCAGAAAAGTGATTGTGCAGCACATGTAACTGGTTACCTCACTGATGTAACCAGTTACATCATTAAAAAATGGGGTTTTTGGGCAAGTTACAGTGATGTAACCGGTTACCTCACTGATGTAACCGGTTACATTGAAACGTGTTTCCTGGGCATTTTGGGTGATGTAACCGGTTACATGGATAATGTAACCGGTTACCTTGTGGAAAAACTGAATATTCTGTTCCTGGGACCGATGTAACCGGTTACACAATTGGTGTAGCCCGTTACATTGATGTGTCAAAAATTTTGTAAAAACTTCAAAAAATCATAACTTTAGTTCTGGGTGTCCGATTGACGCGTCGTTTGAAGCTTTGGAAAGCTGGTGTAATGTACTTTAACTTAAAAATTATTTTCTGTACCAGAATTCAAATTATTTGATATGTGGGCATGCATTTGATGCATAGTGAGTTTATGTTGTTTTATGGAATGTATGCAAATGCATTGTTATTGCTTGCTATATCGTTGTGTTGTTGTTGCTGCATGTTTTGGCAGGTGTTTGGTGCATGGTAGCCAGTAGTGGCGAGGTACATTAAGTATGGTGAAGGTATTTGTGCGTGTTGTTGTGTTGTATGCATAATATGTTGCATGCATTCATGGTGTTGGCGGTGGTCCGTGAGCCTCAATCCTATGGTGATGGATTGGGTGCAAGTAGATAACTCCTATGGTGATGGAATTAGTGAAGCGTTACCTATGGTGATGATAACGAGTTTCGGGTGAGCCTTAATCTCATTGTGTGGATTGGGTGCGAGTAGCTAATTCCTATTGTGATGGATTAGTGAAGCGTTACTTGTTAACGATTTTGGAAAGAGGTCCATTTGGTGAACTTCGATCCTAGGTGGGGATCGGAGCGGTGAACCTGAGAGTTCATGTTTTGGTACCACATGCATTGAGTCAAGTTTTTGAGTCTCATTGCATTGCATCTGTGTGGTGTCGTTGTGTTAGTGGTATGGAATATGTTGTTGGAATGTATGTCGTGTTTGTAATAATTTGTTGCTCACTTATTATTATGCATTTCTTTATATAATTATGATATCTCACCCCTTCTGTTTGAATGTTACCTCCACATGGGTAACGCGCAGGTGATCCGCAGTGAAGGTGTGAATGTTAGTAGAAGAGGCTACTCTTCTTTATGCTTTTGTCGAGTCGGTGTCTGCTCTGATATGTAACACTGAGGGTCGACGCTTGTTTTGTTTATGTTGGGAGGAAACTATATGTATACCTCCGTTGTTGGATAATTTTATGTTGATGGGGATTGTTATGTGAATCTCTTTTTTTGATAATTTTCTTATAACTACATTTTTTATAATTATGTTGGAAGATATTAACTATTCAGTTGTGATGTTTTCCGCTGCTTAACAAAATATTGAAGTTTAGACTTATGTTGTGTTCTTTAATTACTCTATATGTTGCATGTCGAAATATATGAGCAGGTTGTTGGATGTGGCATCCTAATTGTATGATTGTTTTTATTTTACTCTGATTTTAATTATAATTACATGAAGGAAATTAGGGTGTTACAACGATAAATGACCAAATGGAGGAAATGAAGAAGAGACAAATTGAGATGGAGGAAATAATGCGACGATTGCTCTCAAAACAAAGGAACCAAACAAATAATTCAATGGATGATGATGTGGTTGATGATGATGATGTGGACGAAGATATGGGGGATGATGATGTTGATTGATTTTTTTTTATTGTTATTTTCCTTTTAAATATTAGTTTTTGTAAAACATTTGTAGTTATTTTGAATTTAATTATTTTTAATTGAAATTTATATTTTTAATTATTATTTGATAATATTAATATTTTAATTATTAATTAAAATTAATATTTTTTAGGGTTAAATATACAAACCCCCATGTAATATTAGCGAGTTCTCATTTTAGCCCCTGTAATTTTTTTTTGAAAACCCCCTCGTAATACTCAGATTCCCTCACTTAGACCCCTGATTGCTATATTGTAGCAAAGATTCTTTCATATTGCCTGCATGGCAGTCCACGTGGCATTTTTTATTTATTTATTTATTTTAATTCCATGTGGATTTATTTTTAAAAAATTTACTTTTTTAATTATACATTATTAATTATGTATTATATTTTATTAAATATTATACTTTTATTTTTAATTATTTTACTATTTTAATATATATTTTTATTTTCAAATTTCTTCTTAAAAAGAATTTACATTGGGCTATTTCAAATAAAGTCCAACTTCACTTCCAAATCAACTCACCATTCAAGTTTTGAGTTGTTGTGTGGAAAAAAAAAACTATATAAAGACTTTATTTTTTTTATAAGTGGTCGATGTGGGACAACAACAAAACATAATAACACTAACTTCATCACCCTTCTTCAAAACCATTTTCTTCTCTTCTTCCAAACCAAACAACATCAGGTTCACCATCATGTTCATCACCACAACATTTGCAGCCATCATAAACCAATAAAAATTCATACCACATTATCCTCATGAAACTCTTCATCTAACCACCAATCATGGCCAAGTCTACACGAACCAACAAGCTGACTGCACCACCCTTCCATCCTTTCCACCAACAACAAAAATATACTATCACAAGCTATCTTACATGTTTTTATTTTCTGCCAATGCATTCTATTCTTTTTATATTCTGTACTATGTAGTTATATTCTCAATCTTTCTATTTATATGGTGTGGAAATTACTTTAGTGTTGTAGTAAACCTCATAACCTTCCTCGTCATCCTCATGTTAATAACGGTATTCCCTCTGTCATTTTATTTTGCAAACATAATTTACAAGGTTGTAGTTCCATGAATGAATAAAACCACCTTATAAGATATCATGAAGATCCAACTCAATTTGATTAGATGGATTAGACTGATAACTGTAAGTTTTAATGATGGCATACAAATTATGGATTTACAGAATTTGGGAGTTTTATTGTTGTAGAGAGGCTGTATAAATGTTGATTGTAGAGAGGTTGTGGTGGTGTTTACCTTATGATGTTATTTATTTCCTTATATAGTTGAGTGTACAAAAAGGATTCAATATAGCTGCAACATGGCCTGCAAGCTTGCTCGCATGTGAGAATAAAATATATCCACTCAATGAGTCGCGGGTGCGGTCTGGATTGGGCCACGATTACAAAATTGACACTAACTCCATTAAAACAGCTCCAGTACTACACTACAATGGAAAAATGAAACCATGGCTTGATCTTGGAATTCCAAACTACAAGAGCTATTGGAAGAAGTTTCTGAACAAAGAGGATCATTGTAGTGGTGGTGGTAAGCTTCAAGTCCCACATCGAAAAAATTTCACCAAATGAAAGAGTTTATATGTCTCTTAGATATAATAGATTGCAAAAGTTCAAGTCTTGGGCTTCCAGAAAAATATTGGGCTTTAAGTCCAAATTTAATATTTTAATAGTTAATTTATAAATATAATTTCATAAAAAAATATTAATAAAAATGGTTAATAGCCATTTTGCCCCCTGCCATATAGGCGATGTTCGAAAAATCCCCCTGTAAAAAAAACTTGCAAAAAAACCCTAACATTTGAAGATTCTCTCAATTTTGACCTTCATTACATCCAGTCACCAAAAACCTGCCATTTTGACCCCTGCCATTTTAGCAGCGTTTTTATTTTGACCCCTACCATTTTGGCAACTTTTTTATTTTGACCCCTGTCATATTGGCAGCGTTTTTATTTTGACCCCTGCCACATCAGCTTTTTTGGTGACTGGATGTGATGAAGGTCAAAATTGAGAGAATCTTCAAATGTTAGGGTTTTTTTTACAGGGAGATTTCTCGAACAATGCCTATATGGCAGGGGGCAAAATGACTATTAACCCTAATAAAAATAATTTAAAAAAACTTGAAAAATTAATAAAAAATGTAAGTAAAAAAAATTAATATAAATATATTTATATATATATATATATATAAATATATATAATATAAAAAAGTAAACAAAAAAAACTAATAAAAAAGTTAAGATATTTCACGTGGTTTTAAAATTTAAATAAAAAATAAAATAAAAAAATACCTGGACTGCCAAGTAATTGAAAAATGGAATCTGAAATAAACAGGGGCCATAACGAGGGAATCTGGGTATTACGAGGGGGTTTTAAAAAAAAAACTTTACCAGGTGCTAAAATGAGAACTCGCTAACATTGCAGGGGGCGTTGTGTATTTAACCCTATTTTTTATTATAAATAAATTTATAATTTTTTAATTATTAATATTGTTATTTTTTATTAATATTTAATAAATAAATTTGTAAATAATTTTTTTATTAATTTCGTAATTAATTAATTTTTAAATAAAAAATAAATATGTGGCCTGTGAAACACGACGCTAATCTTAAATTATTTTTCAAATTAGATATGTAAAAAACAAGACTCAAATATGATATTAGTGACATGAAAATCACGTGGCAAACCTGTAATCACTACTACGGAAAACCCATTTAACAACGGTTGCGAAAGATATATAATGACGCGGGCGCAGGCGTTGTTATGTAGAGTGTCGTTGTATATATGATACCTACAATCACGGTTTAGAAAGCGTTGTAATAAATTGGAAAGCGCGCTACCTATAATGACGGTTATTTTGAATACCCGTTGTTGTATGTCTTTTAATAAAATAAAAAAATGCAGCATTAGAACTATCTATAATGATGGTTATGGGAATTGAACTAAACTATAGGCTATAATGACGGTTGAAAACATAAGCGTGGTGAAAGGTTGTGGGAATTTTGAAAAAATATGTAAAAAACCATAAATGTTGGTGTTGGGAATTGAACCCATGACTAGACGCTATTTATAATGACGGTTTTTTAAATGCCCGTGGTGAAAGGCCTCACATTTCACCACAGTTGGAATATTAACCGTCATTAAAAGCTTTTAATTAGATTTAAAAAAATGTGCGCATCTATTACAACGGCGTATAGGCAAGCCGCTGTAAACCTGACGTTGTTGTATGCGCGTTTTGTAGTAGTGAATTTTGTGACCTGAAAATCACGACGCAACTTTGTGACGTGATTTTCACGTGGCAAAAAAGTCGCCACAACTGCTACTACCTCGTGGAAAATTACGACGCTATATTGACTTTGTGACGTGATTTTCACCTTTGTGGCATGAAAATCACATCGCAAATCATTTTTTTTTTTGTAGTGTAGTATCCCTCCACTTCTTAATATTATTATTAAAAAAAGAACATTTCATATTCAACTTAACCACATTAGTCCAAATAGCAAAAGATAAAAGATAATCATGTAAAACATGTATAATAGATTTCACCTTTGTTCACAATGACTACGAAAAAAAATCCTCCTAATTGCATTTTATTTTTTCTCTCGTTGGTCATTATCCTATCACGATACACCAACCAAATAAATGTCATTATTCGTTCAGAGACTTTAAACTTCCATATCAACCTCCAACTATCATCGCCATATTGCCTGCCAAAATTACACATTAATTTATAACTTGATGAATCAGTATATACTTACCTTTTATATCACTGGGCCAACAACAAATATCTTTTGCACTATTATCCTTTGGAGGGAGAATAGCTAAAATTTTAGTAGTTACCACATTTCGAGGAAACAAATGATTTAAAAGATCCTCATTCTATTGACCATGTTGATTCAATAAGTTCTTTAAATGCTTATAAGAAGCTATATTGACACCATTTATACACCATCAGTGTTAGTATCCATCAGCTTCATACTTTGTTCAACTCATCAATGAGATCTATCATCTATATTGACACCAGATAGATGTTTATTTATAGAAAAAATAGAAGGTGTAAAATTTTACACTATCAATTAATAAGTGACGTTTATCCCGCCAAATCACAAAAGACATTTTAAAATTGATTTTATAATTTAGTATAATTGTGACTTTTTATTAGACAGCAATGCAAAATTATTTTTTACACTTTCACTTCGTTATACTCTTATTCTTATTTATAATTGGTTGATTAATTAAATTCTCCACCCTAACTATTACCATATTAGTATTATATTTCTCTGTAGACCCATTAGTGATAAGTAGATATGGTGCCATTTTTTATTGTCTAGTTTTGCTTTTGTCCTCAGCTATAAGTCCACAATCTCATACACACATTCAAAAGCAGGTTTACACGTTCTATGTTCTTTCCAGTCTGTCAATTACTGATACCATAAATCATTAAAAGGTTAACAACATAGGATATGTCACGGTTTGGTTTTCTGTAAAATTTCCATGTCTCTATCTAGTCTTTTCTAAGTGAAGACAGTTATAGGAATAGAAAATAGTAGAGCACTAACAAGAGCCATGTGAAGCTTAGAAACATAGGTATGGAAACCCAAACCTTTGAGACAATTATTCATTTTTCTTCAATTATTCCTTCCACCTCTCCTACCATTATCAGTTAGTTATTTCTAGTAACCAACTTCTACTTCTACATTGTTTATATATACTGTGTGCCTGAATTTGTTGAGGAATAAGCTGAATACACACAAGTCCACAACCAGCTTCTAGTTTCTGAACTCCTGATTCAAGGTAGTTCAATCAAGGTATTTCCTAGTCTACAAGTCATGCATTACAATCTAGCAACCATGACTTTTCAACTTTATTTTATGATTTACCGTTTCATTTAATGCTTAAAAAACTTTATATAAAAAATCATGTAAGTTTAAGAGTTTCTTCTTATTGGCTTATTAGATTGATAATGAAAAGCTTTCTGTCAAATCTTTTTCAATGCTACAATCTTACAACAAGAAACAATCAATCAAATATTTTCACAAAAACAGTTAGATGTTGTGGTGTCTTCTCCTCTAGGGACTTATATGGCTCTCGTGGATACTGTGTGTTTCTGACAACACACAAATAATCAACAAACAACCCATACACTGTCTTAGTCTCAGCTTTGATGGCATTTATAATAATTTGTGACCCCCTAAAAGGCCTTCTTTCACTTCACCTCATCCACTCATTTTAATACAAAAAATCCCATTAATTAATGACCATAAACGATGTACTTATGCACAAGTTATTTTATAACAAAAAATAAATAAAATAAATTTATTTAAAATTAACTATAACTAAAACCAATATTGTCACAAATCAGCTAAAATAACAGATTTGAATCCTTTTCCACATTATGGCAATGCAACGACTTTTTTAATAGCATACCACTGCATGAGGAAAAGCACTTTTTATGGATTTCAATTTTCTAAAATTAGAAATCCTAGTGCCGTCCTAAAAATGTTTATGGTGCTTTTATCTTCTTATATTATATATCTTGCAATCAATATTTTCTCAACTCATGCATTTGGAACATCAACGATCGTTCGATTAAGATCAATATAAATTTAACAGGTTTGCTATTTTGACACCCATTCCTACACTTACACCGTATTTCCGTACTATACGGACGACACTATTCACTGTCTGTACTGCACGGACAGGTACTGTTCATGTACGGAAATACGCACTGTTTATGTACGGACGACACTGTTCACCGTTAGTACATACGGTGTAGGGTGTGAAGTGGATGTCAAAATATCATTTTTGTAAATTTAAGCATAGTATTTTAAATTTCACTATTAAATTAACACTTGTATTTTTCGAACTGTTTTACCAATATTTTGACTGCATGAATGTGAATCAATGAATGCAAGAAATCCGAATTCAAAATTTAGGCAACTCAAATTTAGAAAGAAATCATGATCCAAGCCCCACCTAAAAACTCATCATTCACTCTATAATTGAGTGTCCCTCACTCTATGCCATTTAACATCTAGCACTATCTTAATCTTAGTTCATTCATTCGATACCCTCTTTTCTCAAATATATGCATGTATATATTTATATATATTCATATTGATGATCCTCATATATAGTTAAACGATTTGGATATATTACTATTAGTGAGTATATAGTTTGTATAATGAATTAATAGTATAGTTGCTAATTATGTATGATTATGAATAACAATGAAACAGAAAGTGAGAGTGATGGAACCGTTTACAAGAGATCACCGTGGCTCACTTGAAGTCTTCAATCCATCTTCATCTGAGAACAACAGCGAGAATTCGAATCCTAATCCGCATCCGAATCCAAGTAACTCATGGAACACTTGGACAGGCTCAAGCGCTATCGAGACTCCACCAACGCGCGATTCTATTATTTCCGATGAAGTCTCCGCCGCCACGTCATGGATGGCGCTGAAAGAAACCACACCTCCGCCAAAATTCGGGGAATCAGGCTCCGTTGCGAAGCAGAGAGCAGCGGAGTGGGGATTAGTGCTGAAAACTGATTCGGAGACGGGAAAACCGCAGGGAGTTGGTGTTCGAGGCTCCGGTGGTGGTGGTGGGGGTTCCAGGAGAGACTCGAACAATTCGGTGAGAAGCTCCGGTGAGTCTTCCGACGACGGAAGGGAGGGCGGTAGGGGAATACCGAGAATTTCGGAGGATTTGAGAGATGCTTTATCGGCTTTTCAACAAACTTTTGTTGTATCGGATGCTACCAAACCCGATTACCCGATTATGTATGCTAGTGCCGGGTTTTTTAATATGACGGGTTATACTTCCAAAGAGGTCATAGGAAGAAACTGGTAAGTAAGCTATAATACTCCTATTATTACAATTATTATTTCAGTTTTTTTATTAAAATAAATAGTTTCAGAACTATAAAATCATATTCTTTCTAACTGACTTTGCGGGTCGGGTGGGGTGAAGTCGGTTTATGCAGGGAGCTGATACGGATCCGAATGACGTGGCAAAGATACGAGAAGCGCTTGCGGCGGGAACGAGTTATTGTGGAAGGTTATTGAATTACAAGAAGGATGGAACAACGTTCTGGAACCTTCTGACTATTGCTCCTATTAAGGACGAACATGGAAAAATCCTGAAACTTATAGGGTATGTTTTGAAATATAAGAGAAGAGTTAGTATTATTAAGAAAATATAATAAGAATAATGTGTGATTATTAATTTATTATGCATGGTAGAATGCAAGTGGAGGTTAGCAAGCATACAGAAGGGACGAAGGAGAAGATGATGCGTCCCAATGGATTGCCCGAATCGTTGATTCGATATGATGGTACGTATTGGATGTGTCTGTCTTTCTTTTCTGCATATTATGCATTCAGAAAAGATGAACCTTTCATTCTATTCTGTCTTACTTTTGATTACACATTCAGAAATGACCATTTGCTATTTAGGATTATTTTTTTTAGAATTTTTTTTATTTATATTTCTGTGTAAATTTTTTTTTAAAAATTATTTTAATATTAAAATTTTATAGAAAACTTTTTAAGAAATTTTTTAAAGAAAAAGTATTTTATTTTGTGTTTGTTTAAAGTTATAAAAATATTGTATTTTGAATTTTTTTAATCTACTATAAAATATTTTTTAGATAACTCATCCAAATAGTTTTTTATTTTAAATATAAAAAACATTTTTAATCAAAAATCTTACACACAAATATAACTTCAGCATCAGAAATGTTTAATGATTATATAAATCAACATAAAAACTTATTTTAATTTTTCTAAAAGTTATTGATTTAATTGGAATTTATCCAAATAGTAATTTATTTGATATTATACAAATAACAGTAATTTATCCAAATAGTAATTTATTTTTTTTAGTGTATGATATTATACTGGAATTTAATTGGCTGTATATATATCAAATAATTATATCTTACTGCATGTAAATTAATTATTTTAATTAATTGTTATAACTTATTATTGGTCATTAGCCAATATTTTAAAAAAGTGATCATACTTTTATGAGATAGTATTAACCTAATCGTAAATTTAAATAATGTAATGTAAAATAAAATGATTTTAAATAATAAAGTATTAACGTTTTTATGATTAAATTAGAAATAATTAGCAAACTTTGTAATTAATTACATGTAAACAGGTTATTAATTTTATTTTTATTAAAGAAAAGTCATCTATTTAATCTATTAAATTGATAGCTTTACTATATGTCACAAGGAAAAAAAAATAGATAACCAGCGCTTATAACATATTTTTTCTATTAGACCCATATTATATAATATATGTTATTTATCACTGGAATAAGAAACACAAATATTTCTTAGATTATGCATCTCTTAATACTCAATCGACATCCATATATGATACATGCTCTTGCTTGTTTTATGAGAAGAAAAAAAAAACTCGTGTTTTCTTTATTCTTGACACATTTAGAATACTCCATCATACACTCATCTAATATAAAATTTAATTCATTTTTGGATAGGTATGTCTTTTCACATAAAAACATTTTCATCTTCTCTAATATTTAATGATGATGATCATAGTAAAATAACTTCAAATTTATATATAATTACATTATTTTCAGTTTTTGATAGATGTTTTAATTGTAAAAGAATATATTGTTCAATTAATATTTATTTACAAATTTTTATTCTCAATTTAGATATTTTATAAATAATTTTGATGTTTAATTTAATTATAATACATAAATGAGTCAGTGTTTTTATTTTCAATAAGCATGTCAACGTATCGGTTGCTATCTATGTACTGTTCAACTTATTAGAAATTTGATGATTATTGAGTTATCACCTACCAAGCACGGTAATTAAGATTAAGAGCTTGCTTGTGTAATAATTGTGTAGCTCGTCAGAAAGACAAAGCAAATTCATCAGTTACTGAGTTGGTGGAGGCAGTAAGCAAAAGACCACGCTCACTCAGTGAATCAGCAAACCGTCTCCCTTTCGTCAAAAAGCCAACAAATGGTCCTGCAACTCAAGTACACAAAACACCATCAAATTCCAAATCATCAAGGAGAAAATCCGAGAGCACTTTGCCTTCATTCCGTCGCAAACCACATTCAGGAGCAGACAACCTTAACTCAATGTATCCTATCACTGAGCTCCCAGAAACCAAAAACATCTCTCGCCGCCGCTCTTTCATGGGGTATATATATGCTTCTTTTTTATAGTGGAAGGACTAATGCATTCTGATTATATAGTTCTGAAACACTATTTGTAGATTTTTTTTATGACAGATTGAGTTTTAAGAGCTTTTTGTTTGTAATGTCTGTATATGTTTCTGCAGGTTCATGAGGAAAAGTCTGTCAAACAATGAAAGATTCAATGATGAACAAGTTATTGATGGGGATAGCTCTGAGGATGAGGATGATAGGCCTGATAGTTTTGATGACAAAAATATTACTCATAAGAGGGAAAAGAGAAAAGGTCTTGATCTTGCTACCACACTTGAACGTATCGAGAAAAACTTTGTCATTACTGATCCAAGACTCCCTGATAACCCCATTGTAAGAAATTTATAATTCTCTTTTCTATATATATCATCATTTGTGTTGTTTTTGCACCAAAAGGATATATAGATTGATTATTTGTGAATATGACATATATGAATATGATGATAAAGTTTTTATTTATTTGATTTATCAGATCTTTGCCTCTGATAGCTTCCTAGAGCTTACAGAATATTCTCGTGAAGAAATCTTGGGAAGAAATTGCAGGTTAAATAAGCTTTAAGACTAATTCCTTTGAATTTTATTTTGTTGTTTCTGTAAGTAATATAGAAGGTTTTTGAATAATGACAAAATTTTATGGTATTTGATACATATGCTATTTGGTGATAGGTTTCTGCAAGGACCTGAAACTGATCCTTCAACAGTGAAAAAAATTAGATATGCTATTGACAATCAAACAGAAGTTACTGTGCAGCTCATTAATTATACCAAGACTGGTAAGTTAATGTCACACTATGTTGTAATCTCCAATTATTTCTTGAATAATTAACCTGTATTAATATTAGTAGATAGTAAAACAATACAAAATATTTTCCTGTTTTTCTCTTACTATTGAGTTTGAAGATTTATCTACTCAATTCAGGTAAAAAGTTCTGGAACCTGTTTCATCTGCAGCCAATGCGTGATCAGAAGGTAGATATATTCAATTACTTTTATTTTATCAATTTTTTATTGGTACGTTGTACATGTTCATGTCAGTGTCACTGCTTCGTAGATAGTGAGTTATTTTTCATTTACCATAGAAACAAAGGTTAACTTGTTTCTCTTTTCCGTCAATGTTTAATAGGGAGAGGTACAGTATTTTATTGGAGTTCAACTTGATGGTAGTCAACATGTTGAGCCTCTTCACAACCGCATTAAAGAAGATACAGCAAAGGATGGAGAAACTTTGGTTTGGTTTCTATTCAAGTGTTTCATTAGTTTATTAGAATTGGACTGGATACTTTGAATTTGAAAACTCTATAAAAACTGCAAAAACTCTTGTTAAGTTTATTATGTTGAATACTTTCCAAGTTATTGTGACAAGTTTATTTGGCAACTATCCTCAGGTAAAGAAAACTGCAGAAAATGTTGATGATGCATTGAGAGAACTCCCAGATGCTAACATGGTAAAGAAAATCTCCTTTTTTTATCCTCTCAACAACTTTTGAATTCAATTGTTTACTTAACCTTTTGGTTACAATCAGAAACCAGAAGATCTATGGATGAATCATTCAAAAGTGGTTCACCCTAAACCTCATAGGAGGGAAGATGATGCCTGGAGAGCTATTCAGAAGGTATTACTTTTGTATCGATGGTGGTCGAAAATCATTACATCGATCAAAGATCATTCGTTGTTCACATAGCAGTCAAATTTTGGACTTTTTTCCAGTAATTTTTGCAGTATTGCAAGTATCTCATGTTTTGCTAATTGATTATGTGATCATTGTCTTGCAGATCATGGAGAGTGGAGAACAGATAGGCTTGAAGCATTTTAAGCCAATTAAACCCTTAGGCACAGGAGACACTGGCAGGTTCTTATTGATGTTTCCCTTCTCGAATTGAACTAATGTTAATGATTTTGTTTCAATCTTTGATGTCAACAATGTTATTATATGACTTGTTTACTGGCCTTCAGTGTTCATCTGGTGGAGCTATGTGGAACTGATCATCAATTTGCGATGAAGGCTATGGACAAGGGTGTTATGCTCAATCGTAACAAGGTGATGAATATTAGAGTTTAAGCGCGAGTAGTTAGTCCTACATCGACTATAAATAAAATTATTGTTTCGTATTTTACGATAACTACAGGTGCATAGAGCTTGCACAGAGAGAGAAATCCTAGACATGTTGGACCACCCTTTTCTTCCTGCATTATATGCTTCCTTTCAGGTTCGAAACTCCACTATCACTTCATCACAAACTATGATTAAAATGCTACTTAATTACTACAAATTGAATCTGTTTATTCCTTGAACTTGATTAATATGCAGACCAAAACACATATTTGTTTGATAACTGATTACTGTCCTGGAGGAGAACTATTTATGCTGCTTGACCGCCAGCCAGCAAAGGTTCTCAAGGAAAATGCAGTGAGGTATATATTGCAACCTCTGTACGCATATATCTCATAAATTTAGAGCTCGAATTCAATCAAAACATATTGTTATGAACCTTTTCTTTTTATATTTCTTTTACTGAATTTTTGTCGGTAAACACAATGTCGGCTACTTGTGTTTTTCTACTTTCATGTTACTGACATGAAGTGATATGCTTGTGATAATAATAGGTTTTATGCCACTGAAGTAGTTGTTGCATTGGAATATCTTCATTGTCAAGGTAAACTCTTATTAGTAAATATCATTAATATCTACATAAAAACCCGAACAACATTACAATATAATGATACTGCTTGGTGAAAATTCACAGGGATAATATATAGGGATTTGAAGCCAGAAAATGTGTTACTACAGAGCACTGGACATGTGTCTTTAACAGATTTTGATTTATCATGTTTAACATCTTGCAAACCAGAGGTATATATTAGAGACAAAAAGTCTAATACTTTTTAACTCCATTAAAACAAATTTATGTGTCTTATTACATTCATTATTCTTTATAGCTTTTAGTTCCAAGTACAAATGACAAGAAGAAAGGACAACATGGTCCAATATTTATGGCTGAACCAATGAGAGCATCGAATTCTTTTGTTGGCACGGAAGAGTACATAGCTCCGGTTTGTTGCTTCTAGACTTTATTATTTAGCAGTAACTCAAATTCTTACTTACTCATAGTTCAATGTTTGTGCAGGAAATTATAACTGGTTCAGGCCATACTAGTGCTGTGGATTGGTGGGCTCTAGGTAATTTTCAATACTTTTAATAACAGCTCAAAATTGGAAAACCAAAGAGGAAAAGTAGATGAATTTTGTGACTATTCTGTGTAGTGAACATTTATGTTTTGAAAACATGTTTTTCCCTTTTCAGGAATTCTTCTGTATGAAATGTTTTATGGATATACACCATTCAGGGGAAAGAACCGGCAAAGGACATTTGCGAATATTCTCCACAAGGATCTTAAATTTCCCAAAAGTAAACAGGTGAGACTATTCTTCCTTTGCATAATTGTTCAAAGTTATGAATTCTAAACCAGTGAAAGCAATCTCGACCGTGCTGCGATTTTTGATATTGCAGGTACCTCTCAGTGCAAAGCAGCTCATTTACTACTTGTTGCAAAGAGATCCGACTAGCAGGTTGGGCTCAAAGGGAGGAGCAAATGATATTAAAAACCATTCCTTCTTCAAGGGTATCAACTGGGCCCTAGTTAGATGCACGGTAAGATAACAGGCTTATCGATGTTTTAAAAATCAACCAGACATTCAACTCGTTGAACTGTAACATTGTCTATAGTTCGGTTATTTGAGTTGTTCAATTTTGATTCCTTCTTGGTTTGAATGGTTTAAGGTAATTGAACCATGATCTCAATATCTCGTTGGTTCGTGTCTGGTTCGGATTTTAAAATAATGTTATGTATATGTATGATGTTCGAGTTTTGCTTTATGTAGTCATTAATTACCGATTTCTTGTGATATCAGAAACCGCCGGAGCTTGATGCTCCTCTTTTTGATACAAACAAAGAGGAAAAGGAAAAGGAAGACAAAAATGTAGACAATGGACAAGAGGATATGAGTGTCTTCTGAAAGGTTTCTTTGCAAATCTACATTCTCTACTCAAGAACACACATGAGTTTATTTGGAATCTTGAGGAATTATTTGAGTTTTCAACACTTGCTTTGGTGGTGATTAAAGCCTAAGGGCTAGTCCAGTCAAATTCATAAGCTAGATTATGTAAAATGCTTCATTGTAATTTATGAACAGTGTGATTTTTCTTGTTGGTGTGTAAAGTCTTGTTATATTTCATTTTCCATATTATCTTCACTAAGATGTTAAGAACATTATTAATTACAGCATTTTAAAATAAAATAATCATTTGTATTGAATTGTGTTTAATGTATTAAGTAGGGGAAGGAAGTGATCAGCAACAATCGTCATCCTTGAAAGACCAAACCAATTTTCTCTGCATTTAACATCTCCAAATTGTCAAATTCATGAAACTAGCATTTTACATTTTCCATTTGATCAATTCAAAAGTGTACAAAATTCTAAACTTTTTACTAAAGTATAAGATATTAGGTTTTCTGGTTGGTATTTGAATATTTGATATAAAATATTTTTAGAAAGGTGTTTAGAAAGAAAGCTATAGGAACTGTGTGGTTATGGTTATATTGGAATAGGAACTGCAGTTTAAAATCTTAAATTAGGGAATCATATTGGTTTTTTTTTATGACCAATTACAAAAGACCAATTGTCTATTTATAAGTCCAAGTCACCAACCTCTCAATGGTGGTGGATGTTTTTAAATTATTTTAGTTCATTTTAGATGTTTCATAATATATTGGTATCAAAATATTTTTAGGTTCTTCAATCATTTACATACACATTATATGTAAGAGAATTCTAGAAATTTGTAGTTCTTTCAACACTCCTCCTTGATGCAAATTTGTGTGACTCCAAGCGTAGCTCGTATTTCTTCAAATCTTGGTCTCGACAACGCCTTTGTGAATATGTCTGCAATTTGATCTTCTGTCATGCAGTAGTCGAGTTTGATCTCTTTAGTTGCTTCAGCTTCTCTGATAAAGTGATACTTAGTTGTTATGTATTTTGTTTTGTTATGTTGTGATGCACTGGATTCTTCACCATTGCAATTGTTGATTTGTTGTCGTAGTTGACTGTAGTAGGCTCATCTTTTTTTCTCCCATGTCTTCAAGTATCCTGTGAAGCCATATAGCTTATCTCGTTGCTTCAGCAACTTCCATGTATTTTACTTCTACTACTGACTATGCAACCCTAGTTTACTTCTTCGACACACAAGAGAAAACTTCTGATATGAGTGAGAAAGCATAGTCAGAGGTGCTCTTCATGTCATCTACCGAACCTTCTCAAGCATTGTTGGTGTAGCCAAGTAATCCTGAGTTGGTTTTGGTAGTGTACCCTATACCAAACTCTTTTGTTTCTTGTAGATACCTCAAAATTTTCCCTACTCCAAAATGTATTTGACTTGGACTTTGCATGAATCTTGATGTGAGACTTGTAGCATACAATATGTCTGACAGTGTAGCTGTCAAATATAGGAGGCTTCCGATTAGACTTCTATGTTTGGATGAATCTACTTCTAGTGCTCCATCATCCTTTTGTTGTTTCTCATTTATTATGAGTGGAGTAGCAACAGGTTTTCAACTGTACATATCGAGTCTCTTAAGTAAGCCTTATGTTTATTTCTTTTGCAATATGAATATCCTGCATTTCTCTGACTTACCTATATCCCGAGGAAGTAACTCATCAAACCAAGGTCGATCATCTCGAAGTTCTTTATCATTTCTTCTTTGAACTTCATCATCATTTTAGTATTATTTCTCGTGTAGATAATATCATCTACATATAGAGAGAGTAAGAGAGTGTACTAGCCTTGAGACTTGATGTATAGTGTAGGCTCACTCTTGATCCTCTTGAATCTTCGATCCATAAAATAGTGATAGAGTATGATATACTCAAGGTGCTTGCTTCAGACCATAAAGTTATTTTCCCGATCTTAACACTTTGCTTTCTTCGTCTTCAGACATGAATCCTTGTGGTTTTTCCACATATATATCTTCTTCAAGTACATATTTGAGTAAGGCGTAATTGACATCAAGTTGATGAATACTCTATCCTTTTTGCACCGCAAGAGCTATTAGAGCTCTTATGGTATCAAGACGGGTTACTGGTGCAAATGTCTCAATGTAGTCAAATCCAAGTTGCTATGAGTAACCCTTTGTTAGAACAAGATTTGTTCATGACATATATCCTTTGGGTTTTGATGATAACAAAGTATTGAAATAACAATGGTGTTATCTAATGTGTGTTCCAAGTATGCATGTTCTAAAGCTTAAAGAGAATGTATTCAGAATCTGATATAAGGATACATTTGAGAGGAGCTAAGTTACTAGCTTCTGGTGGATCAGAATCTGAAGAACACTCTCTAAGTGATGTTTGGTGTAGACTCTGAAGCTGAAGGCCTCAACATAAGAAGGGTAACATATTGTCTCTACACTAAGTTAATGTATCAGCTTCTGGTGAACATTAGAGTTAGTAGTAAAGCTTAAGTTATTTGTACTACAGAAAGCAAGTTGCATTGTTAAATCAGTTTGTCAGCTAGAGTCTATGTTCACAAGGCTCAATAAGAGTTGACATGCTTTACGGATATCTACTCTCAACTGGTCTATAGTACAAGATTACATGGAATGGGCAAGGGTTAAACAAGTTACACAATGGATTAAGATCTTTTAGTGTTTCTATCTTGAATGTCACTTGTACTATGGAAAACAAAGACAGTTGTTCAAGTTATTTCTTCCAACGACTACTCTTCCACAACTGCAGATATCACAGAAGAAAAGAGCAATGTATCTTCCATGGTACATGATCAAAGGTTGTTTACAACATTTGATGGAAGAAGAGCCTACATCCCAGACTCAAGGGCTAAAAGCATGGAGTTTAGTGAAGAAAGTGGAATCATTTATTTAAAAGTCAATGAATCAGAATCCACTCAAAACAATATTCAGATTTCATGGTCAGATCTGAATACTCATCTGGAGCATGACCAAGAAAAACAAAAAAAAAATGTTATTTTCTTTCCTTGCAAACTTCTTGACTCAATGAAATATTTATGTATGAGTAAATACAAAGTCTCTATTAGATCTCTAGAGAAATTCTTTTAAGAATCTTCAGAAATCTTAAAAACGAAATTATCTTGTATTTGTCTATACTGAATATGTTATTAACTAGATGATGATTGATCGTGAAGGCTGGATCAGATCCTGTAGAATCAGGCTGCCAAGTGCGTCAGGGATGCTGGTCGTATGGAGAGGAGGGGGTGTACCTGCAAGGCACTCCGACGCTCAACTGAGAAAGGGTCAGAGAAAAGGGGGCAAGTATAAAGTATGAATTCTTAGGGTGAATATTGGATACCTGACACTCTCAAGCGAGAGGGTTTATATAGAGCCCCCAGCGCGTGGCCAACGGTCCTATTTTCGGAGCGAAATAACCGTTTCCCCCAAAGAATAGGTAACTGCCCAAACTAGCCGTTATGTCGGGCAGGGTGCCCGAAACTAGCCGTTATGTCGGGCATAAACGTAGTTCCGGGCACCTGTCCTTTGATGTTCGGGCAGTGAGAAAGCCGTGCGTAACGGGCATCAACGCCGGGGAGGAACGTTGCATTCCTTGCCCGGTTGGAGGGGCAGAAAGGTCGCT
This sequence comes from Lathyrus tuberosus, assembly GCA_022829125.1. Classification (NCBI taxonomy): domain Eukaryota; kingdom Viridiplantae; phylum Streptophyta; class Magnoliopsida; order Fabales; family Fabaceae; genus Lathyrus; species Lathyrus tuberosus. The sequence continues at coordinate 41,069,889 of JALAZF010000002.1, forward strand.
TTTGCCCCTCTGTGGATTGGACTTAGGCAATATGGGCCGCTTTGGAGCAGAGGCGGATTAGGCCAATTCTAGCCATTGGTCTAGTCCAGAACAGGAGCCCCCCAAGTCGTTGCTCCCGAGCATGGGAGTGATGACTTAAGGACTGCTCGTTGCTCCGGGGAGCTAACATAGAGTCGTCGTTTGAAGACGAGGAGGGTTGTCTCACAGTGCTCGTGACCCCAGGTGTTCGCGAGATTCTTGGTCGTGACCTTATTGCCCGGTATTCGGGGAGATCAAGTGTCAGACAGAATTGGAAACGTTGGGTTGCCACGTGTGCCTTGAGCTCCGTGTAGTAGTTAATAGGCAATGATGGTTAGTAGGTAGTCATTATGGCCTACGGGCGCGTGTGTGCACGTGCCCCTTTGTATAAGAGGAGGAAGATTGTCCCATTTTGCACTTTTTCTTTCTGATTCCTCTTCGCCTCTTCTAAGCTTTTGCCCGTCACCGCCTTCAGTGCTTCCGGCCACCGCGTCAAGCTTCGAGCAACCTCTTTCTTCTACTCAAATCAAGTAAGTTTTCTGATCTGGGACTTGTTTTACTCCTTTTCGTTGTTAGTGGTAGATTTGGATGCGGTTAGGGCTAGTTTAGAGGACGAAATGTGTGATTTTTCGGCGATTGTTGGTGGTGGACAGTGGTTATGCCCGAAGGTATCCTTGCCATTACCCCCGAGGATCAGCCCGCAGAGGAGCAGGGACCCGAGCCAGAGTCAACCGAGCACGCTGATGAATGAGGAATTTGTTATTTTTTTGATGTCGATGTAATTTGTCCGGCCTGCGTGCCGTTGTAATTTATTTTTGAGGGGCATGGCCCCCATTTTATGTAACAACGTACAATTGTGGTTTTTGCGGCCACTTGTTAAATTATCGCATATTTAGTTCTCTCGTTTGCATGATTTTACTTGCTTTTATTTTTGCTAAGTGTTGTATGCAATGCTCGTTGTGAATGTATGTTCGCCCGTGATAGGGGGTGTCTGACTTGTGTGAATATTTTTTGGGGAGATTGCTCGTAATAGATGTGTTCGGCAGTGTGGGGAACTAGTCGAACTGTCGGGGAATGTCCTGGCGGGGAGCGGAGCTCAGGTCGCGTTTGAGGCCTGAGTTCGCGGCATGAACGTCCCATCGCGAGCTGGGGTTCTGCCAATAGTGGTACTTTGAAGACGACGATACTCGATCGAGGACCGCTGTCGAGCACTTACCGGGCTCGTTACTGAGCGGGGTTATGCTTTAATCGTATGTGACGCTTGTACCTAGACGCGCATAGTGGTCGGTAGCTGACGTTCGTCGTTGCGACGAGTCGAACCGAGGATTTAGCTGTAGAATTGTTTTAGCTTTTCAGCGTTCCATGGCCGAGCAAGTTCTTCCCCAGTGAGATGTTTTAGGTAATAGGCCCCATTTTCCGTTTTTCCCCGGACGCGATAGGGTCCTTCCCAGTTGGCTGCTAGTTTGCCTTCGCGAGAGTCTTTGTGATTTCTTCTTAGAACAAGGCTTCCCACGTCGAACTCTCGCCGTATCACCTTGGCGTTGTGCCTGATGGTAATTTTTTGTTTTAGTGAGGCTTCGCGGAGGGCTGCTCCGGCTCTGTTTTCCTCGACGAGGTCGAGCTCTTCTCTTAAAGACTCGTAGTTCATCTCCTCGTCTAGGGGCGACTCTGTCCGCCTAGAGGGTATGTGAACTTCGACAGGAATTACAGTCTCGGTTCCGTATGCTAGACGAAAAGGTGTTTCCCCGGTCGTTGAGTGTGGAGTTGTACGGTATGCCCAGAGTACGCTGTGCAGTTCCTCGACCCATGCCTTCTTTGTTTCGTCTAGCATTCGCTTGAGGCCTCGAAGGATGACTCGGTTGGCTGCCTCAGCCTGTCCGTTTGTTTGAGGGTGTTCGACGGATGCGAAGTGTTACTTCGTGCCCAGTTGGGCGAAGAAGTCCTGAAACTTCCTGTCCGTGAACTGCGTCCCGTTGTCCGTTACTATCGCTTGGGGAATACCGAAACGTGCAAGGATGTTTCGTTTGTAGAAACGCGGGATGTTGAGGGCAGTTATTTTGGCTAGAGCTTCTGCTTCTATCCACTTTGTGAAATAATCTACGCCCACTATGAGGTACTTGTTCTGACTTGATCCTACCACGAAGGGTCCTAGGATGTCTAGGCCCCACCAGGCGAATGGCCACGGAGAGAACATAACCTTGAGCTCGTTAGGCGGAGCTAGGTGCATCTCCCCGTGCCGTTGGCATTTGTCACATTTCTTCACGTGTTCTTTCACGTCGTTTTGCATGGTCGGCCAGTAGTATCCTGCGCGGAGAGCCTTGAGAGCAAGGGACCTTCCTCCGAGATATTGGGCATTGATTCCCTCGTGGATTTCGTGCAGGATGTGTGCGACCATTTCCTCCTCGACACATTTGAGCAGTGGAATGGAGAATCCCTGCCTGTATAGTTTACCTTCGACCAAGACATACGAGCAGGCTCTTCGCCTGATCGTGCTGGCCTCCTTTGCGTCGGACAGGAGTTCGTCTTTGGCGAGATAGTTGTAGATTGGGGTCATCCAGCAGTTGTTGTCGCCGATCACCTGCACGTCGAGTGTCGGGGAGGTCTTCTTGATGCTGGGTCGAGGAAGCACTTCCTGTATGACGGATTTGTTCCCGCCTTTCTTCTTCGTGCTGGCCAGTTTAGACAGCACGTCTGCTCGTACGTTATGTTCGCGGGGAACGTGTTTCACTTCCACTGTTGTGAATTTTGCCATTTCCTTTTTTACCAGGGCCAAGTATTCGGTCAGGTTGTCGTTTTTGGCTTGGTATTCACCCCGGACCTGGAGGGCCACGAGTTGTGAATCCGTGCAAATGACGACCTCTTGCGCGCCCAGATCCTCGGCAAGGCGTAGCCCAGCGAGGAAGGCTTCGTACTCCGCCTGGTTGTTGGAGGTTGGGAAAGACAGTGTGAGTGATACCTCGACGATAATTCCTTCGTCGCTCTCTAGTATGATGCTTGTGCCGCTTCCCGCCGAGCTTGAGGCGTCGTCGACGAATATGGTCCATTTACGTGCTTCGCTCGTGGGGGAGTCTGCGAATGTCATCTCCGCGACGAAATCGGCCAGAGCTTGGACCTTGAGGGCTTCTCTGCCCTCGTATTGGATGTTAAATTCGGACAGCTCCAGCGACTATTTGAGCATTCGGCCGACCATATCTGGTTGTCCGAACAGCTGCTTTATGGGCTGGTCTGTTCGAACCACGATCGTGTGAGCCAGGAAGTAGTGCCTTAATCTTCTGGCTGTGTTGATGAGGGCCAATGCCACTTTCTCTATCTGTTGGTATCTTAACTCTGGTCCTTGCAACGCTTTGCTCGTGAAATAAATGGGCTTCTGCCCGTCAGGGGTCTCGTGGATGAGAGCGGCACTCACTGCTTCGGTCGCAACGACCAGATTTAAGTATAGCGTTTCGCCGTTGTCCGGGCGAGAGAGGACAGGTAGCTCTGAGAGTGCTCGTTTTAGATGGAGAAGGGCTCTGTTGCACTCCTCTGTCCATTCGAATGCTGCCTCTTTGTGGAGGAGTTTGAAGAATGGCAGGGCGTGCTGGGCGGATTTGGCCACGAAACGAGATAGTGACGCGAGCATCCCATTGAGGGACTGGATGGATTTTTTGGATTTGGGCGTAGGAAACTCGGAGAATGCCCAACATTTGTCGGGGTTGGCCTCGATTCCTCGTTCTGTTAAGTAGAAGCCGAGGAATTTCCCTGCCCGGACACCGAACGTGCACTTCTCCGGATTAAAATGCATTTTGTATTTCCTTGCCTGTTCGAAGATTTTTCGTAGATGGGCGGTGTGATCGGTTTCCTCGTGGGATTTTACGATCATGTCGTCCATGTAGACTTCGAGCATGTCGCCTATTTCTCCCCGGAACACTGTGTTCATCATTCGTTGGTACGTTGCTCCGGCGCTCTTCAGGCCGAAGGGCATTACATTGTAGTAATAGTTGCCCGATTTGGTCATGAAGGCCGTATATTTTTTGTCGGACATTGCCATTGGGATTTGATTGTAGCCCGAGTAGGCGTCCATGAACGATAAAAATTTAAAACCAGCGGAATTATCAACAAGTTTATCAATATTGGGGAGGGGGTAGGCATCCTTCGGGCATGCCTTATTGAGATCAGTATAGTCAATGCATATGCGCCATTTTCCATTAGATTTTTTAACCAATACAACGTTGGACAGCCAAGTGGTGTACTTGGCTTCCGAAATAAATTTGGCCTCGAGGAGGTCCTTTACAGCTTTTTCAGCGGCCTCCGTTTTCTCCGGAGACTGCTTCCTTCTACGTTGTGCTACGACCTTAATGGTCGGGTCAATTGTCAGCTGGTGACAGGCGGAGGACGGATCCAAACCGGGCATTTCCGCGGCGCTCCACACGAAGAGGTCGGCATTCTCCCTGAGGCATGCTTTGAGCTGCTTCCTCGCGATGTCAGGCAGGTCAGCTCCGATCTTCACTCCCCGTTGGGGGTCTTCGCCGAACAGAACTATCTCAAAATTGCCATCCGGGATTGGGCGCATCGGATGGGAGTTGCTACTGGATGACGTGGACGGGATGGATGAAGCTGCTCGTTCCTCCTGTTGGTCCTCGGGGAAGCGACTGTCTAGGTCGATAGAGTCGACCTGGGGCAGAGGCTTGGCCTCCTCAGAGCTGCTTGGCAGTGCTGGCTTGCTCGACGCTTTAGGCTTGGGCGCAATGGCGTTGAGCCCCTTTGTAGCTGCTTCAAAACACCGTCGGGCATCTTCTATATAACCGTGGAGGGTGGCGACCATTCCTTTCAAAGTGTAATACTTCATCTTCAGGTGGACGGTCGATGGCACTGCTACCAACTCGGCTAGAGTTGGCCTTCCGAAAATGCATTGGTAAAGTGACGGGCAGTCGATTACCAGAAATTACACCTTGATGGATCTGGCCATTTCAGCTGCTCCGAAGGTCACGATCAGCTCGACGTAACCCCACAGCTTAGTCACAGACCCATTGAATCCCTGTAAATAGGATCCTACGTAGGGGGTAAGGTGCGATTCGTCCAGCTGAAGCATTGAGAATAGCTGGGAGTACATGATGTCGACCGAGCTGCCCTGGTCGACTAGGATTCGGCGAACGTTGAAGTTTGCCATTTGGGCTCTGACGAGCAACGAAATGCTTGAGTTCGGGGAGCCGCCGAGGAGTTCCTCCCTGTAGAAGGAGATGGGGATGGAACCCTTTGGGGCCTGATCAAGCGTGGTCACTTTGTTCGAGCTGGTGTTGATCAGGTGTTCGAACTTCCGTTTCACGGATCCCACAGTAACTTTGTTGAAACTCCCGCCAGAGATGACCATGGTGGAGGGGAAAGGTCTCCCACGGGCTGTGGGCTGCGAAATATGCAGGGGCGCTGAGCCCGTCAAGGACGTTGAAGTCCTCGGGCCGCGATATGGACATAGCGACCTATATGTTGGCGTCTTTCAAGGAGGGTACATCCTCCTCGACCTTCTTGGACTCCTGGGCGTCCTGCCGAGGAGTGTCATTCTTCTTCGCAAACTGCTTCAGGTGGCCGTCCTTGATCAGTATTTCAATGGCATCCTTCAGATGGATGCAGTCCTCAGTAATATGGTCGTGACTTTTGTGGAAGCGACAGTATTTTGACTTGTCCACGTTTGGTTTGTTCGACTGCTGTTTGGGGAAGCAGACCCCGACTTATTTGAACTCCGAATTGGCACATTCGGTCAAAATCTTCTCCCTGGAAACGGTCAGGGGAGTGTAATCATGGAAATGCCCGGAGGGCCCTTTCCTGTCACGGGAGTCGCGAGGACGGTCCTCGTGCCTTCGTTCACCCCGACGAGACGTCGAGGCTTCTTCTCCTTTGGAGGCCCGGGCGTTCTCCTGGCGGCGAGACGCTCGGACGTTGCTGGCCGCAATCTTCTCCTCGTACTGAATGTGAGATTGGGTTTTGAGGAGGAGGGCGTCTAAGTTCCTCGGTGGTGCGAGGCCAATGGCTTTAGCGAACTCGGAGTCCGGGAGGACCCCTTGTTCGAGCAGGAACTTCTTCATCTTATCTGTCGTCGGGACCTGCACGGCTTCCTTGTTGAACCTCTCGATATATGCACGGAGAGGTTCGTCTTTCCCCTGGATTATGGCTCCGAGGGAGGCCTCAGTTTTGGGATGGCGGCGAGATGCTGTGAAGTGCCGCGAGAACATCCTGCCCAGTTGTTTCCACGAGGTGATGAATTCCTCGGGAAGTTGTTTATACCATGTCATTGCTCCTTTCTGAAGCATGGTCGGGAATAGTCTACATTTGATGGCGCCCCGTACGCCACGGTAGTCTAGCAGCGCATCGATGTTCTCGATGTGCTCGTCGGGGTCGGTGGTCCCGTCGTATGTTCTAAGTGACAGGGGTTTCTCCAAGCCTTTTGGGAGACGGGTGGCCAGGATCTCCTGGGACAACGAGTTGTGAGGCTCGTCGTCGTCACTAGAACTGGTGTATGATGGTGACCGGACGGGATGCTCGCGTCGGTGGTTCCTTCGAGGAGAAGATGAGCGGTTCCTTCGAGGAGAAGGTGAGCATGCCCGTCCTTTGGACTTTATCGGAGATTCCTCGTTCCTTCGAGTCCTTTTGTGGTCATGAGCGTGCTGGTCACGCGGGAAAATCTGGTCGCGGTTTCGGGCTACGCGAGGATCTTGCTCATGGCGCAGTCTTCGGCCGATTTCTCTCCCTGGCTGCGGGCTTCTTGATCGTCGCTGGTTCCTCCGCGTAGGAGGGGGTCTTGGACGGCGAGACTATTTCAGTGCCCCGATCCTCTCGTTTTGCTGCAGGATCAGGGTGTTAGTTTTGTTGAGTGCCTCCAGGAGGGCTGCCACGGCCGGGTCGGCGTTGTGCAGAACATGAACGGACTGGAGGTCGAGAGATGGTTGATCGCTGTTGCGATCAGCAGGGGTAGGGGAAGGAGAAGCAGTGGATCCATCCCTATGGAAACGGGCATCTGGGAGGAGAGATGATTGGCCGTCAACGTCAGATTTGTTGACAGGGAGGATGGTTGATTGGAGAGCATCCTTGGAGCAATCTTGGGAGGCCATGATCGTGATGATGTTTGAGAATTGTTTTGATCTTCGGTTAAAGAAAGACGGGGAGAACAAATGTTCCCACAGATGGCGCCACTGATCGTGAAGGCTAGATCAGATCCTGTAGAATCAGGCCGCCAAGTACGTCAGGGATGCTGGTCGTATGGAGAGGAGGGGGTGTACCTGCAAGGCACTCCGACGCTCAATTGAGAAAGGGTCAGAGAAAAGGGGCAAGTACAAAGTATGAATTCTTAGGGTGAATATTGGATACCTGACACTCTCAAGCGAGAGGGTTTATATAGAGCCCCCAGCGCGTGGCCAACGGTCCTATTTTCGGGGCGAAATAACCGTTTTCCCCAAAGAATAGATAACTGCCCAAACTAGCTGTTATGCCGGGCAGGGTGCCCGAAACTAGCCGTTATGTCGGGCATAAACGCAGTTCCGGGCACCTGTCCTTTGCTGTTCGGGCAGCGAGAAAGCCGTGTGTAACGAGCATCAACGCCGGGGAGGAACGTTGCATTCCTTGCCCGGTTGGAGGGGCAGAAAGGTCGCTTTTGCCCCTCTGTGGATTGGACTTAGACAATATGGGCCGCTCTGGAGCAGAGGCGGATTGGGCCAATTCTAGCCATTGGTGCAGTCCAGAACAATGATCATATTTATGGAATCAGTAACTTCATCTTTTGTGATGATATTGTTGCTAGTTAGTCGTCAAAGAAACCAATTCAATATTCATTAATTAAGCATGACTCTAATTCCAAGAGAAAAAGCTTGATTCTGAATAGAATATCAAGGACTGATGACTAACAGAAGATGTCTCACTTGAAGTCTAATCCTACTAGACTCTGATGACAGATAGTGTCATACCATAATTGTTATCCCTAAGATCCCGCATCTCTTCGCATCATCTACAAGCCTATCATACATTTCATTTCATATAATGCTCAATTTATCAGCTAGAATAAACTTGTTGAATTTACAGTCGAATCGGTCAAACTAAAAGTCAACTGTGCGTAAAATCAGTGGAAGAAAGGTTTTAAAATCGAGGTTGCAAACGTCAGTGATATTAATCTACGTTTCGCGTAGTTTAACCTGGCGTGCTCGTTTGAATTATTCGACTGTTTTTCGATCGCATTTTGATCAGTTTAAGCCATTTAACCGGGGAAATTTTATTTTAGAATTTGACTAAACGCTGTATTTTTCCAAATCGTTTATTTCGCGCTAATCGTTTTGGTGTATTCATTTTATTTTTTTGAGCATTTCGATACGAGTCTGTTTTTTCGTTTTTTTAACCGATTTTTTTTTTTTTAATTAAATAGTTATTTTTAATTATTCAATTTTTAATTAAGATTTCTATTTTTATACTTTATTTTATTTATTATTTGCTCATTTTTAATATTTGATTTTTTTTCTTAATTATATTAGAAGACTTAATAGTTAAGTATGTAAAAGTTTGTTTGTTTGTTACTTCATTTTGTAATAAGCATGCATGCCCTGATCCTGCTTCACAAAACACACCGCGGACCCCTAATTGTACCCTCTCTCGCTAGCTGGAAAAAGAAAAGGAGTTGAATTAACTTTCTCATTAGAATTTTAATAATATAAAAGACATTGCAAATATCATCACTTTCATCACTCATGAAAAATCCATCGTGATTACCCTTTTAGAGAGACTACCTTTTTTTTTCATGACCTTGAGATCCACTTGAAACTTGAAGATACAAAGCCTCATAACATATATCCATCAGTACAGATCATGCGTAGAACATACTCCCTCCTCTGCCTATGACACGCCCTCCGCATGAATACACTTCTTGATATTCCTCTTATAACACGCAGGCCCCACCTCCATTTCTCTTTGACTTCGCCTTCATTTCATGACACAGAACCATAACACACATATCATACTCCCATGGCCTCCTACTCATTGACCCTCCTGCATAAAAACACCCTCTCCCATTTGGACCACTCCTCCAAGAAAGAAAAATAAGAAAAATCATATTTTAATACTTGAGGAAACTATGACTTAATTTTTTCCTCACCCCCAAATACTCTCTCTCGCGTAAGCCTTTTTCCTGTGCAGTACAACCACGTCATAAAAACCACACTACACTTCGCATGGAGAGAAAAACAAAACCTTTTTTTTTATGAAACCTCATCTTCCACCACAACAACTTATTTTCTTCACCTCATAACTACTAACCATTTTCATCATCATCATCTTACCTCACCTCTCATTATAGATATCTCACAAAACCATGAATAAACCTTCACGTCCACTCTTGTAGTTAACTCCGCCCCACACCTTCTTTGATGCGCTGAACCTCCATCATCCATTTTTCATTCACTGCCGCAACTTTAAACCGCCACTGCTTCACCAACAAAACTTTCATAGCCTCAACCGCAGTTGTTCCAATTCAAAATAACAACAATATCTCAGCAGCTCAGATTTGAAACAACAACATCATCTCAGTAGCTTTGATTTGAGACAATAACATTATCTCAACTCATACTTCAAGCTCCACTTTCATAAACTCCAAACCGCATCTCCTTTCAGCTTACACAAAACACCATCATCTCACAATATCTCATATCACCCTTCTTTTTCGGATTTCACCACAAACCATCCACCGTCTCCGAGAGAACGCGAGAGAGAGCGAGATCCACGAAGAAAAAAGAAAGCGACACGAGAGAGGAAGACATTTGAGGGAGCCATTGCTGCATACAAACTCCGACAACCGCATCGCACACCATCGGTAACGGTTTTGCTTCTGACTAAGTTTGTATAGTTTGTTTGTGTTTTATCATTTCTGCAAATTTGAACTTAGATTGGTACATATGCATTGATGTTGGATAATCACTTTGATTTGTTTGATATTAGTGTTAGATTTTTATTGTGATAGCTTGGTAAATATCACTCATGTTTGGCTGTATTTATTTTTTCCTCTTCCTTAATTTGTCTTTTCTTTTATGATTAACTGCATCTAATGTTTAAGTAAGTACGTGTGTAGTAAAATGGAGCGGTGGATTATATATAGGTTTATTTACTTTAAGTGTTATAGGATTCATCTTTTAGCTTTTTATTAAAAAATTAAATTTATATTTAATTATTTGTTTGAACTATCTTTAGTTTTAATTTGTATATTAGAAAAAATACAAAAAAAAAACATTTCATTATCATTTATTTATTTTTTTAATGTTCTTATTTTTTTTAGTTTTTTTTATTTAGGAATATATTAAAGAAATGTGAAAACATATGTTGTAATTATTAATTATTTTAAATATTTTTATTTAATATTGATTAATTAATTATTAATTAATCTTATTAAATATTAATATTTAATTTGATTAATAATTCTTTGTCGTTCGATTCTATTTGCGACTTGCTTGTTCCCTCGATTAAATCTTGATGTTGTACCTTGATTAATTGATGATGATATCACGATGCTTTGCCGTGAATGTTGGTTGATTATATCCGTTGTTTATACATGATGATTTGCCATGTATGTTGTTGCTTTCTCACGATGCTTTGCCGTGAATGTTTGGGGATTTTACACGATGCTCTGTCGTGTACTTCATGTTTGTTAATTTCCTTTGATGTTTATACATGATACTTTGCCATGTGTATTTTGTCGATTCCACGTGTTTTTGATTATACTTGATCATACATGATAATTTTCCATGTACTCTGTTTTTATCGTGATGCTTTACCACGTGTACTTTGTGTATGTTGATTACATGATGGTATATGCTTATTCTATGATGCTTTGCCACATACTTTTGTTGATGTTTTATCATACATGATGATTTGTCATGTATGTTATTGCTTTCTCACGGTGATTTGCCGTGACTGTTTGTGGATTTTATACGATGTTTTTCCGTGAATGTTGTTTATTGATTACGTGATGATTTGCCACATATCTTTATTTGTCTACACGATGCTTTGTAGTGTACTTTCTGTTTGTTGATTTTGTGTGTATCATACATGAAGTTCTTGCCATTACTGTATACCTTTATTGCTTCTACATGATGCTTTGCCATGTATGTTATTGATCTCATATGCTGATACGCGATGCTTTGTCGTGTACTTTCTGTTTGTTGATATCACTTAGCTTGATTCACATGATGCTCTGCCACGTGTATTTGGTTCATTCCATTTGTACTTCATATTACATGATGATTTGTCATGTATTATATGTATGTTGTTGATTTTATCTATTCTTGATCATACATGACGTTTTCCCATGTATTATGTGATCTCAGTTGTTACTTTCATCCATGATGTTCTTACCATGTTCCTGTTGATTACATGATGTTTTGCCATGTATGTCTTTGTTGACTTTTTGTTGTCTGTTTACCATGATGATTTTCCATGTGTATTCTGTGCTCTCTTGTTTGTTTGACGATACATGATGTTCTTGCCATGTATTGTGTTTTCCTTTCTTCATTTGATGCCATGTATATGATGATTTTCCATGTATCTGTTGTTTGTTTGACCATACATGATGTTCTTGCCATGTATTGTGTTTTTGTTTCTTCATTGTGCATGTCCATTGTATGTTTATTTCTTTGCCTTGCATGTCTTTGTATTCCTTGCCCATCTTTTATTCTTGATCAAATAATTTTAGCCAAAACACAAAATTTTCAAGAGGTTCCTGTAGGGTACTGCAGATACTTAGGGTGCTAATACCTTCCCTTAGTATAATCAACCCCCGTAACTTTGATCTCTCTTTGCTTAACTTTAGGCCTTGCTTGTTGCTTTACATGTTTACTTAGGGTTTTGTTCGATCTTTTCTCCCTTCCCTTGGAAAAATAAAAGTTCGGTGGTGATATCATTGTTTTGCAAGTCAAGCTAATCCAATATCTTCGGTCTCCGATTCTCACCGCAACAGAAAATAGTGACTCTGCTGGGGATCATTGTTTAGTGGGTTGTGCCTAACTTGTAATATTTGTGTTGCTATTATTGTTTGTTTTTTCTTGGGTTTTTCTCTTTTTTCAGGTGGATCTATGTGTGTGAGATAAGTCCTAACTCGGACTTGAGTGCATCATAAATAGTGGTATGATCAAATGTTACATGTCCGGAGTAATCTGGAGCATGATTAACATATGATGTAACCACATTCAGTGGAGGCCCCTTTGAGGGTAGTATTTGTTGAACGAGTAATCGTGAAGGCATTTCTACTTTCGACCTGGGAGCCCGAGAAGCTGAGGACCTTAGTATCCCATTTACCCCATTTGGCCTTCTAGGATGTAGTGCGGTGACTATGAAGGTGTAAACCTGAATTAGTTTATACATGATACTACACTCAGACGAGGTTCTCTTGAGATTATTACTGATTCCCGAGTAGTCGGTGTACTAGTAATATCCGAAAGAGGATTGTGGACTCTGGGAACCTTGTTAGAACCTGTAGTGTAGGTACTTTACACCTAGTACACACCCTGTGGTTGGTTCTTCACCCAAACTCCATGCTTGTGATCTTGAGTCTTTGATCCTGCTACTTATGATCTGCATCCTGTGTTGCATGGAATTGCATACCATTTGCACCCTTTGCATGATGCATTGCATACATCTAGTTTGTTCAGCAACTCATTCCAGTTGTCTCTATCTTCTAGAGTCATGTGTCAATCGTCAAGCTGATTCGTCGTCACCGATAAGAACCAGAGTTATTTTCAGACGCAGAATATCAGAACAAGAATAACACAACGCAAAGATCATAATGGAGATTAATGATCTGAAGTCAGGCATGACTAAGCTTACTGAGATGCTCCAAGTCCTGATTGCCAGAGGGGAGCAACCTCAAAGAACTGTTATCCAGGAAGTTTCAAGTGTTGTTATTGATCCTCAACCTGTTCAGATGCCACCTTCTACATGGCCCGAGTTTGGTTTACCCAATAACTCCTCTCCACCTATTTCTACTACTGTTATGATTGGTCAGACCTCCAGACCAGTGTTTCAAGCTCCTGTTTTCTCCGAGCCCAGACTTGTGGTTTATACTATTGCCCAAACTTCCCGAGCTCCCTATGAGAATCCTCTCTTTAACTACAATGTTGCTAGTGCTCAAGGTGAAGACCGTGAGGATTTTGTTGAATCTGAAGTTCTATGTGAAAAGTTTCAGGCTATAGAAAAAAGACTCAGAGCCGTGGAGGGTATTAATTTCTTCAGTGTTGATGCGGACAACATGTGCCTTGTTTCTGACAATGTCATGCCTGCCAAATTCAAGACTCCCGAGTTTGTGAAATACAAAGGTCATTCCTATCCAAGAGCCCATCTGGTTATGTACTTCAGAAATTAATGAAATGAGCATTACAACATTTTGATTCAATTTATTTTTCCCTGTTATTTACATCTTTATGCTTTCTTTTTCAAAAAAATTATATCTCTTGTCCACGTTCTTTTGATTATTCAAAGATTAGAGGGAGGATGATGAAAACGTAATACACATAATTGTTGTTGGTATGCTTTCAATCAAAACTTTACTGACGATGTAAGACATTGTTTCAATTTCCCAAACTGTGGAGAAATAAGGAAGTTGATCCCTCGTCAACCCCTTCGAGCCTAGAAGTTGAAGTTTCTTTCTATACAAAAAACTTGTAATATTAACCTTGGGATGGGTAGTTCTCAGTTAACTTGGTTGTGCATTCATGCAAAGACACCTTTCATATAAAGGTTGCATTCACAAGCTTTCCTTTGCACACAACAAGCAAGTGTCGAAGATGCATTTCATGCCAAAAGCCAATGATGGTTCACCATAATCATTAAGCTAGGCAGTCACTTTCCTTCTTAAAAAAAGAGAAAAGAAAAATCAAAAGAAAAAGCCCTCTAAGTCAAAACCTATGAAGGAGACTTAGGCAAAACTGGGGCATCTCGTTGACTGTAAGCTTCAAAAGAAACAGTTCAGGAAAAGTTAGGGATAATAAAAAGAGGAGATCTTTAAATCCTCGCCACGAAAGTCCTCAATGGCTAAAACAACTAAATGTTGTAAGGAAGTAGTGGGTGCCATCTCAAGGGTCCCTTGGCTTCTGAACCATCATCATTACTGTTGTCAGTACAATTCCCCAACCTTTAAGGAACCTAAGCGCATAGTCTGAGTTAACTGAGTGTAAGACTGAAGATCATTACGAAGATTGGGTGGGTACAAATAAACTTTGAGCCTTTATCCTTTGTTTCATAAACCGTGAACCAGTCCACGTTACAACCCTCAAAAGACCTAACTGAAGCAAGGTTATTTTAAAAGCATATTAAACCAAGGTTGCGTAAACTGACTCCAAAAATATTTTTGCAAATCATTTATTCTTGGTGCCACGCCTTTGCTTTACCTTTCACTTTGAATGTTTTAAACCACCGTGTTTTGAATAATGACTCATATATTTTACATCTTTCCAAAAATGATTTTGATTTCAAAATTTGCATGATTTTGCATCAAGATTAGCATGTTTGGACGAATACTTTTGTTTACAAACTGGCTTTCCTCTCAAGGAATTTTCAAACAGTATAGAAACTTGGTCGGTAATCCTATCAGGGGCAAGTTCCTTCCAAATCCTGTTGAGAATCAGTTCAATATTTGTTATTTAGTACAATTCCTTCTTAGAATTGGTTTATCTAGAAGACTTTTCAAGACTCATGCTGGAGCAAGCCTTCCAAGCGCACAGTAAAGTAGTCACTTCCAGAATCAGTTAAGCTGAAGCAATGATCAGTTCATCTACAATAGTCAGCTAATTTGGGGCAGTTTACTTGAAGAATCCCCAAGCAGTTATTCATCTTTCCTACAAGGATCATTAACTTGATACAGTTCACTGGTGTGACAGAGATGTGTTCAGTAGTAGTATCTTCAGTCCCTAAGCAGAATGGCAGTGATCTCCGTGTTGAAGAATTAGTTTTCTAGTCTTTTCCTCTCCCTAAAAGAGTCGAGCCGTGTCGTCGACATCTGCATTTGATCATACATCATAGCAAAATTCATATACCATGCATAGCAAGAGAATTTCATCCTCATTTGCACTCATTTGCATTCACCAGAGGTCGTGTCGTTATCAACATCTTACCTTGTGGTCAAAGTCCAACTTTCCTGACACCTACCAAACAGATACGTTTGTGTCTTATCTAACATTATACCAGATTTGACTTTCTCTATCCGATTGCTTTTCTGGACATGTCTTTTGTTCTGACGTATTTCCAAAACCCCCTTCGTGTGTATTTGATGTTCTTCTAGATATGACTTTGACTATCTGATGTTCTTCCAGATATGACCTTGATTATCTCTTATGTTTCTTCTAAATTATTCCTTTGTCTTTTTGATGATTTCCCATATTGAGTCTCTTTTTCTGATGTTCTTTCCAGAACCTATCTGATGTCTTTCCAGATAGTCATTTATTCTGACGTTTTTCCAGATATTTCTTTGCAATTCTGATGTATTTCCAGGATTCTTTTACTTTATATCCAAATTAATATCAGATGTGTTTTCTCTCTGATGATTTCCCAGATTGAGTCTTTTGTTCTGATGCATTCCTAAAACTTATCTGATGTATTTTTAGATATTCCTTTGCAACTCTGGTGTATTTCCAGATGTTTCCTTCGTGATTCTGATTCACTTCCAGAATTTATTTTTTACTCCTCGGTGAGTTTCCAAATATCCCTTTGTCTCTCTGATGATTTTTAAGATTGAGTCTCCTCTTCTGATGTTTTTCCAGAATCCCTTTGTGTCTATCTGACGTTCTTTTGGATATGACTTTGCTCTTCTAATGTTTCTTCCAAAACCCCTTTGTGTCTATCTGACATTCTTCCGGATATGAGTTTACTTTTTTGATGTTTTTTCCATAACCCTTTCGTGTCTATCTGACATTCTTCTAGGTATGACTTTGATTATCTAATGTTCTTCTGGATATGACTCTGCTTATCGGATGCTCTTCTAGATATGACTTTTGCTTATCTGATGTTCTTCCGGATATGCCTTCAAAACCTTTTCCCGTACATTTAAAGTTTTTCTAAATGTTTCGGACGTAGCTTCAAAATCTTTGTTTTCATCTAATGATATTCTAGATGTCTTCAATTTATCTCTAACTATGGTTAACAACTGTTGAATATCTTCAAGTCTGATTCCATTCTTCATCCAATGCTTTTTCTAGATGTGTTCCGGAGCTTATTCAATGTTTTTCTGAATATCTCTGATGTTTTCCAAAGTCCATTCAATGTTTTCTTGAAAGTATCTGATGTTTTCATGTGTTCTTGAGTTCATTCAATGTTTTCCTGAATGTCTCTAATGTTTACTATGTGTTCCGGAGTTTATTCAATGTTTTCCTGAATATCTCTGATGTTTTTCGGAGTCCATTCAATGTTTTCTTGAATGTCTCTGATGTTTTCATGTGTTTCAGAGTTCATTCAATGTTTTCCTGAATGTCTCTGATGTTTGCTATGTGTTCCGGAGTTTATTCAATGTTTTTCTGAATATCTCTGATGTTTTTCGAAGTCCATTCAATGTTTTATTGAATGTCTCTGATGTTTTCATGTGTCCCGGAGTTCATTCAATGTTTTCTTGAATGTCTCTGATGTTTTCTATATGTTCCAGAGTTCATTCATTGTTTTCCTGAATATCTCTGATGATTGCTTGAATGCCTCAAATGTTTGCTTCAATGCTTCTGATGTTTTTAATTTATCTCTGGTGTATCTTCCGATTTGGTCTCATTCCGCATCTAATGTTCTTCTAAGTATTTATCTCTGGTGTATCTCTGGTGTATCTCTTGTTTAGGGTTTGTCCCTCTCTTTCCAAGTATTACTAGATACTCTTTGTCACCTTGACAGATTCCCGTAATATCTTGTATTCCTCATTTGTGTCTTTTTGAGATATGTTACTTATTCACATGTGGTTTTCCCTTTGTTCTCTGCTTAGTTTTTTCCAGTTATAGTTTGTCTTCTGTGGTATCATTCTCCACAGAACTCAGAGTCTTGTATTCATGTCACATCATAAGCATCTTTGTGGTATCTTAGGGCCAAAAAATTGTGCATGTTTATATTTAAGTCTCTCCGATCTTGTCGAGGAGAAGATTTCAATCTTCATATCTCCGGATTGAAGAAACTTAAATAGGGGAATCTGTCATACCCTAATTTTTATCCCTAAGATCCCGCATCTCTTCGCATCATCTGCATAGCCTTTCATACATTTCATCTCGCATAATGCCTAATTTACCAGCTGTAATAAAAATGTTGGATTTACAACCGAATCGGTCAAACTAAAAGTCAATTGTGTGTAAAATCAGTGGACGAAAAGTTTCAAAATCAAGATTGCAACATCAGTGATATTAATCTATGTTTTGCGTAGCTTAACCTGACGTGCTCGTTTGAATTTTTTGACTGTTTTTCGGTCGCATTTTGATCAGTTTAATCCATTTAACCGGGAAAATTTATTTTGAAATTTGACTAAACGCTATATTTTTCTGAGTCGTTTATTTCGTGCTGATCATTTTGGTGTATTCATTTTATTTTTTCGAACATTTCGATACCAGTCTGTTTTTTTAACCGATTTTATTTTTATTTTTTTAATTAAATAGTTATTTTTAATTAATCAGTTTTTATTTTAGATTTCTATTTTTATAGTTTATTTTATTTTTATTTTATTTATTATTTGCTCATTTTTAATATTTGAATTTTTTTTGTTTTTTACTTTTATTAGAAGACTTAATATTTGAATTTCTATTTTTTTGTAATAAGCATGCATGCACTGATCCTGCTTCACAAAACGCAGTGCAGACCCCTACTTGTTGTACCCTTTCTCGCTAGCTGGCAAAAGAAAAGGAGTTGAGTTAACTTTCACATTGGAATTTGAATAATATAAAAAAACATTGCAAATATCATCACCTTCATCACTCATGAAAAATCCATCGTGACTACCCTTCAAGAGAGACTACCTTTTTTTTCATGACCTTAAGATCCTCATTGGAAACTTGAAGATACAAAGCCTTACAACATATATCGATCAGTACAGATCCTGCACAGCACATACTCCCTCCTCTGCGTATGACACTCTGTCCACATGAATACACTTCTTGATATCCATCCTATAACATGCAGGCCACAATGCCAAAAAAAGACCTTTAGCAACGCTTAAAAGCGCTGCCAAAGGTGGCGTTGCTAAAGGTAAAGACAGCGCTTTTTTTCCTGCAAAAGCGCTGCCTTAGGTCCCCTTTAGGCAACGCTTTTCCACTAAAAGCGTTGTCTTTTGTTTCCCTTTAGCCAGCGCTTTTTAAAGCACTGCCTAATGTGTATTATTTTCCAACTTAAGGCAGCGTTTTTTTTTTGGAAAAAGCGCTGGTTCCCCCCCCCCCCCTAGGCAGCGCTTTTTAAAGCGCTTTCTTTAGTTCCACTTTTGGCAGCGCTTTTTCAGTAAAAGCGATGTCTTTTGTACACGTAAATTGTTTTAAAAATTATTTGTTTTGCATGCGTTTTTTGTCAAAAGCGCTGCTAAAATTCCTTTTTTTAAGAAAACTTTTTTTTAAAAAACCTTATAATAGACCTGTATATTAACAAACCTGTATAACATAATTTTTTATCAAAACTTATCATAATTATATACTTCAATTCACAAGCCTTTATTCAACATAGGCCTACATAATTATATACTTCAATCACCATATATAGGCCTTATATTTCATAATTATACACAAGACTTTATCAATTAACCATTCTAATATTTAACTTATGGTCGGCAACTTTCAAATTAATTAACCATTCTAATAACTATAACACCCCCAATCTATACCCCCAATTAATTAAAAGCAGTAAAAGAAAATTCAAAATTTCATCAGAGTATATTTAGATTATCATGGCATAGACAGGGAGCATCACATCAATTTGAAACAAAACATACAACACCTGCTCATAAAGATATGCAACAGTGGGGTAGCAATCAACAGAGGAACTCAGTTCCTCACCCACATTTCAGAGTTTTTAGAATAAAAGCGGAAAATCTAAAAAACTGAATATCATATATATATCACATGAAAAGTTGGTCATACATCAAGTTATACATGCACAAGCCAAAAGATATATATACACAATACACAATAGTCACAAACGGCCTCCCTAACTACCCGGTGTCACATATCAGAGCCGACCGATAAAAGAATGAAGACATAAGCTTCACATAAAGACCTCCAGCAACTCTAATCTGCAATGCCTCATAGAGCATTATAAAACAGCAGAAGGGTGAGAAAAACAACCATAATATAAATGCATATAATTATATATATCAATATAAAAATACACATATCAAGTATTCTCACCACAAGTGTCACATGCCAACACATAAAGCATATACAGATTATATTCACATAATCCCATATTCACACATCATGCATATGCTTATACACACAAAACATATCATTCATAATTCAAGGCATTTAACACGAATGCACATCAATTCACAAATACTATCACACGCTTAATCACACAATGTCTCCATCCCCAATTGCATATTAATCATGCCCAATACATTTATCACAAATGCATATCACAACGTCTCGCACATAATCAACTAAATCATGATTTTCCACATATAACCAATGCAATCATAATTCATGCAGATGCAAAGAGACCGACACAATGACTCTCTATGCAAATACATATGCGGTACCGACTCCAAGATTTCATATCTCATCACTAGTTCACTCAGGAACTCTGCTGGAACCATCGCTCGTTACATCACTGTAACTCCCCGTTGGGCATACGATGTTCACCTACCGCTCACACCTCCACCAAGAGAGGCTCACGGTGTTTATGGATCGCTCACACCTCCACCGAGAGAGGCTCACGACCCGATCGCTCACACCTCCACCAAGAGAGGCTCACGATCGTCTATAACCATCGCTTTCAGTCCTCAGGCTATTCATACCTCATATTTTCGAGGCACACGATGTTATAGATGATTCCCCACCGGAACCTCCGTCACACAGGACGCAACAATAATGCATATCATGATGCTTGACATACAAGAACTCATGACAACCAATGCATTTTCACACATATATGCAACCATAAACACGCATATATAATCAAATACAACACATTGCATTTATTCGCCTTTCGGCCACAATTCATCACCACAACATGTCATCACATGCATTCACATCATATAACGTCATACAAGTTATACGATATCCATATCAAAAGCACATTGCATGAAACACATCAATTACGCACACTTACAACGACAAAAGTCGACAAAATGACACTATTCCAAATTCTCGACATAATTAAATCGGTCAACAATCTCAAAAATCATTTTAATAAGAAATAACATTTCATTAGCTTTCCAACGATATAAAGAACGTTCAAAACGGATAAACGGATCAAAAGTTACGAACTAAACAAGAAAAGACATTGCGAAAAAAACACATTCTGCACCCTTGCTGGTCATACGCGTATTGCCCTCAGCCATACGTGTATTGTCCAGCCCCATACGCATATTGCCTACTTTCCTTCATTGCCATACTCATATTGCCCTAACCAATACGCGTATTGCCCTACCCCATACGCGTATTGCCTTGTCCCATACGCGTATGGGCAGCGAAACCCCGAATTTTTCCTGCTGCGTTGCTGTTACGAATTTTCACCCAAAAATCCCATTTTTACACCAGAAAATTTCCAATTTGATGTGTAACAACATATATTTATCATGTATCAATAACAAGGAACACGAAAACATGATTTCTAACACGATTAAATCGAATTCTCACACTTTCTACACAAATGGGTATTTATTCTATTTCTCATACAATCCAACAAAACCACAAACAAACACATACATAATCATACACATGTATAGGATAATTGAATTTCACACCCTTACCCGATTAAATCGATTCCTAGAAGTTGATTTGATCCCACCTAGCTTTTTCCTCTTTTTCTCTCTTTTTCTCTTCTCTTCTTTTTCCTTCTTCTCCTTTCTCTCTTTCTATTTTTCTTCCTTTCTAATTCTCTCCCTTTTCTCTCTTTTACTAACTTAGTAAAAATAATGCAAAATGACCCAATTGCCCCTACTCTCAACTATCTCGCAAATGTTCCCAAAACGCGGTAAAATATAATCACGATGTAAAATAACATATTATCACACCAAAGTCATAAATAAAAATAATATAATACTCAAAATAATTAAATCGACTCGATTAAATAAAATGATCAAAACTGGGGCGTTACAACTCTCCCCCACTTAGAAATTTTCGTCCTCGAAAATATAACTGATCCCAACAACTCCAGACACGAGCCTCGCATCCGACCAACAAACATTAGACCAACCAAAAGCACACCATAATTAACACAACTGATAAACCACCTTACTAACAGCAGCAACAGCAACGACAAGATGCAAAGCCCATATAATGCACTTGCCGACCAACTCACAGCTCAAAGAATACACAAGCACAAACTCACTGGTTCACTCTCAAATACAAAATGTGCCACATCACGCTTCCGTTGCGCACTCTGTTTACTCAAAACCATCGAGACTATAAATCTCACGTCCAAAACCTAACTTTTTCTCATATTCACCAAAAATCATTGTTCACTGCCAATATATCCAACCACACTCTCTACTGTGTTCTCTCCCACACTAAACACAAGCCTCAGCACTGCTCAAATAAATCCAACTCTCTGACCCTTAAAATAGACATGCATAAAGATTTTCGACTTACACATCAGGCACAACAACATCCTTTCCTCAAGGATAACCCCAAACCAATTCATAACTCGCCACGAATCCTAATCATCCTCGTTGTCTCTATTCCTTTAGACCAATCCAACATTCAATATTCTTGTAATTACCAAACACTTCGAATCTAGAATCATAAAGATAAGACCTCCAATATTCCAACATAATATAATTACCACCAATTCCAATTCCACCGTAGTACTGATCCTTTCACGAATCCTCAAATGTCGAAACACATAAGCCACGACTTTACTTTCTTGTCTTAACACACTGACTATACTCATCAAAGATGCATCCTAAACAATCGACTTCCCCTTTGCAAGTCAACTAAAGTAACGAAAACGCAAATCTTGGAAAAGCCTTCCATACCCTTCGGTAACAACCAACAAAAGTCCAAAAAGTTTCTAACCACCTTTAACTAACTTCGGAGCCTCTCATAGTAACACCGCATCTACTTCCAATGATAACAAATATAACCCATCACACAAGGTCGATCGAAGCCTCAACTCAAACAAATCACCACTCTTATCAAACATTCCCACAATTGTAATTCTAATCAAACTCAACCAACCCATACCAGTTACCTAATCCTGAACGTGAACACTGATTCTCAATCGTCACCCTATATCACTGTTCGTAGTCCATACACAATTTCTTCCATTGACAATCCAAATTCCAATCTATCGCAACAACCAACCAAAAAGGACTCTTAATGACTTCACCACTTAACCACATACCAGAACCTCTAATCCATCTCATCTTCTGATATAAGAATCTTCATCGACACAACCAAACAATCTATAACCATTTCCTTAAATTCCAAACAACTTATTGCACACACTATCAAAGCCAGAAAGACACGTCCATTCCATCCAACATAATTCCCGTCTGCTATCAACAAGAGATTAAGGGTGATCAGTTCCTCAATTTACCAATAAACAGCCGACAATCATGATGGGGCATAAACCGTCTTTACCAAACTATAATAGCCTTTCTTGCATCCCATACGCAAAACTACCTAAGGCACAAATCCTTAGTTGACATAAACCTTACCTCCGCATTCCTTCCTGAACCAGAAACCACACTTATAATCTTGCAATTCATAACACACTGAGCCTACGCTCTACACCTGAAACAACATGGAGAAGTGCCAGCTTCTCCCCCACTTATCTCATTCTAACCTCTCCAACTGTAAACACACCTAATCCATTACAAATCCTTTACCATAAATGGTCAAAGAACAATTTAAACAAACCAAAGAAGTAATTACCGACCCCTATGCAGAAAGTATCGATAACTATCACACCACCCCAAGAAGACAACAACAAATTCAAACGCTTCGCGCACTCATACAAAATAAACGAATGAGTCGCTCCAGTATCAATAATAGCAATTAAAGGCGTACTATTAATAAAACAGGTACCTTCAATCAAATGATCCACACTAGTAGTCTCATCTCCTGCTAATGCAACAGCCCTCCTACTAGTTGGAGCTCTCTTCGGTTTCGTACACCCCATGCTAATATAACCTGTTTCACCACAGTTGAAACACTTCACCCTAATTCTCTTACAATCCGCTGCGACATGACCCGAACCTCCACACTTGGAACATTTCAGTTTATTTTTCTCACAATCAAGCCGAAGGTGTCCTACTTCCCCACACTTGTAACACTTAAAGTAACACCTCGGAGGACTAGACATTCCTCCCCCACTTGCCTTTTTCTCAAAGTTACCCCTCGCCTTACCATGGTCAACGGGTGTCACATAAGGCCCATCACGAGACTGTTGTTTCCCTTTCCTGTCATTCACACTCTTGTAGGGAGTAACACGCGCCTTACGATCCTCTTCGTAAATCCTATAACTGTCCACCAATTCAGAAAACCTTCTAATCCTCTGATAACCGATTGCCCATTTAATATCCAGACGCAATCCGTTCTCATACTTCACACACTTAGAAAATTCAGCAGTCGCTTCAGCATAATGAGGATAAAACTGCACAAGTTCCACAAACTTAGCAGTATAGTCAACAACAGACATATTGCCTTGTTTCAACTCCAAAAACTCAATCTCTTTCTTTTCCTTCACACCTTCAGGATAATACTTCCTCCGAAACTCTCGGACAAATAAATCCCAAGTAACCTCTTCATCATCCACTCCCAACACTTGGCGCAAACTAACCCACCAATCAGCTGCTTCTTCCTCCAGCATGTGAGTACCCAGTCTCACCTTATTCTCTTCAGCACAATCCATCACATGGAAGATTCTTTCAACCTCCTCAAGCCAAAATTGTGCACCATCAGGATCATATCTTCCCTTGAAGATAGGCAGCTCGTTCTTCCTGAACTCATCATTACCCGTAACATTCGGTACACCCTGCACAACCCGAGCCATATTCTGTTCATTTCCAATAACCGTAACTATGGTTAAACAAACAGCTCACCGAACCACAAAGACCAACAAGGACTGACACAAACTGACACGGACTGGCTCTGATACCACTTAATGTAACACCCCCAATCTATACCCCCAATTAATTAAAAGCAGTAAAAGAAAATTCAAAATTTCATCAGAGTATATTTAGATTATCATGGCATAGATAGGGAGCATCACATCAATTTGAAACAAAACATACAACACCTGCTCATAAAGATATGCAATAGAGGGGTAGCAATCAACAGAGGAACTCAGTTCCTCACCCACATTTCAGAGTTTTTAGAATAAAAGCAGAAAATCTAAAAAACTGAATATCATATATATATCACATGAAAAGTTGGTCATACATCAAGTTATACATGCACAAGCCAAAAGATATATATACACAATACACAATAGTCACAAACGGCCTCCCTAACTACCCGGTGTCACATATCAGAGCCGACCGATAAAAGAATGAAGACATAAGCTTCACATAAAGACCTCCAGCAACTCTAATCTGCAATGCCTCATAGAGCATTATAAAACAGCAGAAGGGTGAGAAAAACAACCATAATATAAATGCATATAATTATATATATCAATATAAAAATACACATATCAAGTATTCTCACCACAAGTGTCACATGCCAACACATAAAGCATATACAGATTATATTCACATAATCCCATATTCACACATCATGCATATGCTTATACACACAAAACATATCATTCATAATTCAAGGCATTTAACACGAATGCACATCAATTCACAAATACTATCACACGCTTAATCACACAATGTCTCCATCCCCAATTGCATATTAATCATGCCCAATACATTTATCACAAATGCATATCACAACGTCTCGCACATAATCAACTAACTCATGATTTTCCACATATAACCAATGCAATCATAATTCATGCAGATGCAAAGAGACCGACACAATGACTCTCTATGCAAATACATATGCGGTACCGACTCCAAGATTTCATATCTCATCACTAGTTCACTCAGGAACTCTGCTGGAACCATCGCTCGTTACATCACTGTAACTCCCCGTTGGGCATACGATGTTCACCTACCGCTCACACCTCCACCAAGAGAGGCTCACGGTGTTTATGGATCGCTCACACCTCCACCGAGAGAGGCTCACGACCCGATCGCTCACACCTCCACCAAGAGAGGCTCACGATCGTCTATAACCATCACTTTCAGTCCTCAGGCTATTCATACCTCATATTTTCGAGGCACACGATGTTATAGATGATTCCCCACCGGAACCTCCGTCACACAGGACGCAACAATAATGCATATCATGATGCTTGACATACAAGAACTCATGACAACCAATGCATTTTCACACATATATGCAACCATAAACACGCATATATAATCAAATACAACACATTGCATTTATTCGCCTTTCGGCCACAATTCATCACCACAACATGTCATCACATGCATTCACATCATATAACGTCATACAAGTTATACGATATCCATATCAAAAGCACATTGCATGAAACACATCAATTACGCACACTTACAACGACAAAAGTCGACAAAATGACACTATTCCAAATTCTCGACATAATTAAATCGGTCAACAATCTCAAAAATCATTTTAATAAGAAATAACATTTCATTAGCTTTCCAACGATATAAAGAACGTTCAAAACGGATAAACGGATCAAAAGTTACGAACTAAACAAGAAAAGACATTGCGAAAAAAACACATTCTGCACCCTTGCTGGTCATACGCGTATTGCCCTCAGCCATACGTGTATTGTCCAGCCCCATACGCATATTGCCTACTTTCCTTCATTGCCATACTCATATTGCCCTAACCAATACGCGTATTGCCCTACCCCATACGCGTATTGCCTTGTCCCATACGCGTATGGGCAGCGAAACCCAGAATTGTTCCTGCTGCGTTGCTGTTACGAATTTTCACCCAAAAATCCCATTTTTACACCAGAAAATTTCCAATTTGATGTGTAACAACATATATTTATCATGTATCAATAACAAGGAACACGAAAACATGATTTCTAACACGATTAAATCGAATTCTCACACTTTCTACACAAATGGGTATTTATTCTATTTCTCATACAATCCAACAAAACCACAAACAAACACATACATAATCATACACATGTATAGGATAATTGAATTTCACACCCTTACCCGATTAAATCGATTCCTAGAAGTTGATTTGATCCCACCTAGCTTTTTCCTCTTTTTCTCTCTTTTTCTCTTCTCTTCTTTTTCCTTCTTCTCCTTTCTTTCTTTCTATTTTTCTTCCTTTCTAATTTTCTCCCTTTTCTCTCTTTTACTAACTTAGTAAAAATAATGCAAAATGACCCAATTGCCCCTACTCTCAACTATCTCGCAAATGTTCCCAAAACGCGGTAAAATATAATCACGATGTAAAATAACATATTATCACACCAAAGTCATAAATAAAAATAATATAATACTCAAAATAATTAAATCGACTCGATTAAATAAAATGATCAAAACTGGGGCGTTATAATAACAACTATTCGTACACCAAATAACCATTCTAATAACCATTCCACTTCCAAAATAAAATAACCATTCTAATAACCATATACAACAACTTCCGAAACTATACAAATTATATACAACAACTTCCAACTTCCATACCTTATATGATTCTTTGCTCAATAAGGTATTGACACCAATCCTCCTTAATTTCTTCCAATTGTACTTTGGAGTAAGTAGCACACTTGAATTCATCAAAATACTACATAATATGCATGATTTAGTTAAAAGTAATTAATTATATCAAATATCCGATAAATATTAAAATAACTCATAAGTTATAAATCCATACCATGATTGGAATCACTATTTGATCCAAATGAATGATTTCTTTCATAAACCTCAAAACGAAATAACCGCAATCTATACCATTTTTTGACGAGGACACTACACAGTGAAAAAAAATAATAATATATATCAGGATATATAGTCTAACTTGTTTTACCAAGTAGTATCACTATTATAAGAAAAATTGTGAAAATATACCTCCACTCTGATCCATGTAATGTTGGTTGACTTACTCTTTGATACTTGGGCTCCTCTTTGTGATCGAAATATTTGTATAGCTCTAACATAATATAAACGAATATTTAGAACAATCTCACTTAAATAAATTAATAAACAAATACACACGAATATTTAGAACAATTTCACTTACGTATCAATTGTCGTCTTCATATCCGGGTATTTATCTACATCACCATCTAATGAATCCACATAATACACTATTTCTCTTATCGGATTTATCGCAACCAACAACCAGTGTCCACTGTAAAATAAAACAAAAGTATCAATATAGTAATTTTATACGCAACATCAAAAAATGAAAAATGATAATAAATGAAGTAAGAATGCAAATCTAACTCGTTGCCAGTATTATATGGTAAAAGATACAACTTTTTTGTATCTATGCTGGCCATAAATCTTTCGACTAAGTGAGATTGTACTGAAGTTGGATTCATCGTAATTAACGGTGCATTGATACAGTTGGCAGATAAGAAACTGAATCTTTCTGACAATTGATGCGGGCGGACCAATTTCTCATACAAGAACCTTAAATAAAAACATAATAAACATTAGATTATTCGTTGAAATGAGTAAATAAATTGTTTAAATAATTAAAGAGAGTTAATCGGAATACCTGATGTATGTGTGCATAACACCGATGCCTAATTCAGAATGATTAAAAATTTGATCCAAATCCTCTTTAGAAATTGTTTCTGAATAGGAATAACCGAAAATACCTTCTTCCATAGGTACTGCACGAATACCTCCGTCCATCAAATTCAATGTTTCTACAAGTGTTTCAAGAGATGACCTAAATCAGGATATAATTGCTTTTTTTCCCCGTCCTTGCAAGAGTCTTTTTTTGGTTGGACGTGTTGCCTAATTCTGGTTGCCTATTCTGACTTTCTATTATTTGCAACTCTTGGGCATGAATCTAAAAATCATATAAGTTAGTAAAACATTTGAATATAGAATTAACACTTCTAATGTGTATATATTGAAAAAATTGTGCTAAATTAATTTCATAATAAGCATATATAATTACCTCGGCAAGTTTCTGTTGACAATTGATACTACCTTTGTCACTAGTATCATTAAACTCTAAACCATGCCTTTCTGACATATATTTTTCCTTGTCCTTTTGTAATTCACGGACTTGAGCTCTTAATTCTTCCATGGCTTCCATTACTTGTTTATTGCTAGGATTTTGGCTCTTTGAACGATTATAAAAGGATGATGGAGTGACCCCAAAACCCTTACCACTCACACGACCAGAATAGTCAGGAACATTTAACACTCGAGTAAGTATGCTCCTGCAATCCTGGTCTTCACCTAGAGTTGTGGACTGAGACAGAGTCTCCTGGAATTCATATGCATGAATATCGAAAAATATTAGCGGGGATTAAAAAGCATAAATATTATATATATGTCAATAAGTGGGATATAAAATGCATAACGTTATACTTACACATTGCTCAAAAACTTGTTGAACATTTTCCGCAACAACTCCATCCTTGCCCACACGAGCAGCCTTCCATAAAACATGTTCCGGAACACATGTTTTTTCACTTTTCTCTTCTTCTAACTACACATTAAGACAAATAATAAAATCAATTATAACACATGGGAAAGAAACAAGTAAATCAAAACATTTATTTATACTTACTATTTTTTGTTGTAAGCCTGCATATCCCAAACGCCCCTTCCTGTATGGATACGCGGGTTTTGATGCTCTTTGGCGATTTACGCCACTCAACTCCTGGAATGCTTCGGTTCTTCTTTTGGCTACAAAAGTTGCCCATTCTTCAGGTGAAATCAATTCCACATACTTCACTGGACGTTCTGCTTCAATAATATTTCGTTCGGCATCCCTAAGATACTTGTTTGATAGAAATGCTCGAAACCCTCTGTGTCTTTTTCCGGCTAATTGAATACAATACTTCTTTCGGTCATCACTAATATTAAAAGACCTCTACAAAAAAAAACATAATTAGTAATTTAAAGACATAATCGGCAACAAAAACAAATAACATCAATATGGTACCTGTATCTCACTCCATATATTTTCTTTGGCGGGTTTCAACGATGCATCTCTCCAATTATCACAAATAATTGAAATATACGAACGAACAAGTGTACCAATGTAACTTGTCAACGTTGCTCCGTTAGGCTCAACAAGTTAGTTCGTATCATTCCAATAAACGTCATACTTTATTCCTTTATCTCTAGCACGAATGATGTTCTTCATGATAGTTACTCCTCGCGTAATATCTCCTTCCACTTCTTGAATTGTTTCATGTCCATCACTTTTTGAAGTATCATGTGAATTTTCCACTTTACTAGCCATTTCACCTGTAATTCAGAAAAACATCAAAATAAAATGACACAATTATATTTAAAAACTTATAAAGCTAAATAAACTTAGAGGGATTAAGTTCAAAGTCATTTTAGACACAATTATAAACAATGAACCTGTGAGTGAAATCGATACAGATACGCAAACGGATAGGCAATCAAAAATCAAATCAAAAATCAACTAACAATACAACTAATATCATTTTCAATTAAATCAAAAATCAATCAACTAAATATCAAAAACTAATATCATTTTCACTTAAATCAAAAACTAATATAAAAAATCAACTAACAATACAACTAATATCATTTTCAACTAACAATACAACTAATATCATTTTAAATCAAATCAAATCAAATATCAACAACTAATCACATTTTCAATTAAACACTAACAAACTTCTACAAACCAAAAAATCAAAACCTAACATCAACAACTAATAATACAACAAATTTATATCACAGAAACAGCAGAGAAACAATCAACAATGGAGAATATTAGGCATTTCCATTATTGGAGAGAAAACCAGAAAAAAGGAGAGTAAAAACCTCAAACGGCGGACGACGGTAGCACGGATTGAAGTCACGAACGGCGGATGACGGTAGCTGTGAGGGTAGCCTCGAACGGAATAAAGTCACGAACGGCGGACGACGGAGGATGGAGGGAGTTTCATTTGCAGAAGAAGAAGACGAAGATACAGTGTCGCGAGAGATTAGGGCAAAATAGAAACGGTCGTAATGAAAATAGAGGGAGATCAGAATCTGTTTTAATTTTAATATTTTAAAAGACCTTTAGCAGCGCTTTTAGAAAGCGATTTCTTATGTTAATCCTTTAGCAGCGCTTTTGGGGTAAAAGCGCTTTCTTATGTGGGATTAATGAAAGGCCTTTAGCAACGCTTTCCAAAAGCGCTGCCTAAAGCGTGTTGTACGAAAGCCCTTTAGCAGCGCTTTTCAAAAGCGCTACCTTATGTTACACCTTTGGCAGCGCTTTTCATAAAATGCTTTCTAAAGTTCACCTGCCTTAGGGTTTTTGCAGCGCTTTTCAAAAGCACTGTCTTATGTCCCCCATTTAGCAGCGCTTTTTTATTTCGTTTTTTATTTTTGTTTTTAGCGAAACATGTAGCAGCGCTTCTGCCAGAAAGCACTGTCTTTGTTGCGCTGCGAAAACTCATTTTTGGCGTAGTGGGCCCCACCTCTATTTCTCTTTGACTTTACCTTCATTTCATGACACAAAACCATAACACACATATCATACTCCCACGACCTCCTACTCATTGACCCTCCTACATAAAAACACCCCCTTCCATTTGGACCGCTCCGCCTGGAAAGAAAAATAAGAAAAATAATATTTTAATACTTGAGGAAACTATGACTTGATTTTTTCCTCACCACCAAATACTCTCTCTCGCGTAAGCCTTTTTCCTGCGCAGGACAACCACTTCATAAAAACCACACTGCACTGCGCATAGAGAGAAAAACAAAACCATTTTTTTATGAAACCTCATCTTCCACCACAACAACTTGTTTTCTTCACCTCATAACTACTCACCACTTTCATCATCATCATCTTACCTCACCTCTCATGATAGATATCTCATAAAACCATGAATAAACCTTCACTTCCACTCTTGTAGTAAACTCCGCCCCACACCTTCTTTGACGCGCTGAACCTCCATCATCCATTTTTCACTCACTGCCGCAACTTTAAACCGCCACTGCATCACCAACAAAACTTTCAAAATCTCAACCGCGACGGTTCCAATTCAAAATAACAACAATATCTCAGCAGCTCCGATTTGAAAGAACAACCTCATCTCAATAGCTTTGATTCGAGACAATAACAACATCTCAACTCACACTTCAAGCTCCATTTTCATAAACTCCAAACTGCATCGCCTCTCAGCTTACACGAAACACCATCATCTCATAATATCTCATATCACCCTTCTTTTTCAGATTTCACCACAAACCATCCGCCGTCTCCGAGAGAATGTGAGAGAGAGCGAGATCAGCGAAGAAAAAAGAAAGCGACGCGGAGAGGAAGCCATTTGAGGGAGCCATCGCTGCATACAAACTCCGACAACCGCGTCATACACCATCGGTAACGGTTTTGCTTCTGACTAAGTTTGTATAGTTTGTTTGTGTTTTATCACTTCTGCAAATTTGAACTTCGATTGGTACATATGCATTGATGTTGGATAATCACTTTGATTTGTTTGATATTAGTGTTAGATTATTATTGTGATAGCTGGGTAAATATCACCCATGTATTGCTGTATTTATTTTTTCCTCTTCCTTAATTTGTCTTTTCTTTTATGATTAACTGCATCTAATGTTTAAGTAAGTACGTGTGTAGTAAAATGGAGCGGTGGATTATATATAGGTTTATTTACTTTAAGTGTTATAGGATTCATCTTTTAGCTTTTTATTAAAAAATTAAATTTATATTTAATTATTTGGTTGAACTATCTTTAGTTTTAATTTGTATATTAGAAAAAATACAAAAAAAAAACATTTCATTATCATTTTTTTTAATGTTCTTATTTTTTTTAGTTTTTTTATTTAGGAATATATTAAAAAAATGTGAAAACATATGTTGTAATTATTAATTATTAATTAATCTTATTAAATATTAATATTTAATTTGATTAATAATTCTTTGCCGTGAATGTTTGTTGATTATATCTGTTGTTTATACATATGATGTTTTGCCATGTATGTTGTTGCTTTCTCACGATGCTTTGTCGTGAATGTTTATGGATTTTACAAGATGCTCTGTCATGTACTTCCTGTTTGTTGATTTCCTTTGATGTTTATACATGATGCTTTGCCATGTGTATTTTTTTGATTCCATGTGTGTTGATTATACTTGATCATAAATGATGATTTTCCATGTACTCTGTTTTACCGTGATGTTTTGCCACATGTACTTTGTGACTGTTGATTACATAATGATTTGCCATGTATATGTTTATTCTGTGATGCTTTGCCACGTACTTTTGTTGATGTTTTATCATACATGATGATTTGCCATGTATGTTGTTGCTTTCTCACGATGCTTTGTTGTGACTGTTTGTGGATTTTATAAGATGTTTTGCCGTGAATGTTGTCTATTGATTATGTGATGCTTTGCCACGTATCTTTATCTGTCTACACAATGCTTTGCCATGTACTTTTTGTTTCTTTATTTGTGTGTATCACACATGATGTTCTTGCCATGTACTATATACCTTTATTGCTTCTACATGATGTTTTTCCATGTATGTTGTTGATCTCATTTATTGATACACGATGTTTTGCCGTGTATTGTCTGTTTGTTGATATCATTTAGCTTGATTCACACAATGATTTGCCGTGTATTTTCTGTTTGCCGATAACGTGATGCTTTCCCACGTGTTTTTGCTTTGCTGACTTTCTTTGTTGCTTTCACATGATGTTTTACCATGTGTCTATGTCTTCATTGGATGTCTGTTCATACATGATGTTTTTGCCATGTATGTTGCTGATCTTGCTTGTTGATTACATAATGATTTTCCATGTATCAGTCATTTTTACACGATGCTTTGTCGTGTACTTTCTGTTAATTGATATCACTTAGCTTGATTCACATGATGCTCTGCCATGTGTATTTGGTTCATTCCATTTGTACTTCATATTACATGATGATTTGTCATGTATTTTATGTATGTTGTTGATTTTATGTGTTCTTGATCATACATGACGTTTTCCCATGTATTATGTGATCTCAGTTGTTACTTTCATCCATGATGTTCTTACCATGTTCATATTGATTACATGATGTTTTGCCATGTGTATCTTTGTTGACTTTTTGTTGTTTGATTACCATGATGCTTTGCCATGTGTATTCTGTGATCTCTTGTTTGTTTGACCATACATGATGTTCTTGCCATGTATTTTGTTTTTGTTTCATTATTCGATGCCATGTACATGATGATTTTCCATGTATCTGTTGTTTTCTATCTATGCTTGTGACCTAATCCAAGGGAAGGGACTGTATGTTGACTCATTGTCATTGTGCATGTCCATTGTATGTTTATTGCTTTACCTTGCCTGTCTTTGTATTCCTTGCCCATCTTTTATCCTTTAGCAAACAATTTTAGCCAAAACACAAAATTTTCAAGAGGTTCCTGTAGGGTACTGCAGATACTTATGGTGCTAGTACCTTCCCTTAGTATAACCAACCCTCATACCTTTGATCTCTCTTTGCTTAGCTTTAGGCCTTGATTGTTGCTTTGCATGTTTACTTAGGGTTTTTGTTCGATCTTTTCTCCCTTCCCTTGGAAAAATAAAATTTCGGTGGTGATATCATTGTTTTGCGAGTCAAGCTAATCCAATAGCTTCGGTCTCCGATTTTTACCGCGACAGATAGCTTCCAAAAATTGTCATTCTCTGAAATTCAGAAAAGGAATCTTTACTTCTGATAAAGCGGTTTAAGAAAAAATATATTTAAAACAACTCTGTTTACTTAGAACTCCATAAAAGTTAATTATTATTTGGTGGACTCAAGAAATATACAGGGTAAGAACCTTAGGGTAATGATATTTTCTTTTATATATTTCTATTGTCTATATCCCCTGTCTTTGTTAAACACCATTTCGTCTCTTCTTTCTGTTCTTATGATAAGATTCTTATTCCTTTAGAGTCTTGTTCAATTCTTTTTTTTGTTTTCTTCTGTGTTGTTCAAACCAAACTTGAGATGAATTCTCTAGTCAATTCTCCTTTGAATCAACTTGTTGTCATCAATGAAACGTTTGTGAATTTTGATAATCTGTTTAAGCTTGGTTTTAACTTTAGGAAGACTGTGTCTGAACTTGGTTGGAATGGATACTTTGATATGCTCTGTGGTTTTACTTATCCAAGTCTTGTAAAAAGTTTTAGATTAATGCTTCCATTGTTGAGCTAAGTTCTGAGTGTGCTATTCTTTCCAAGGTTTCTAGTGTTTTTATAACAGTGACCTCTAAGACGATTGATAATGTAATCAACTGTGAGGAGATTGGAGAAATTCCAGGTACTCTTGTTTGGGAATACTATCTTCCTACTTTGTGTACTTTTGTGGATCCATCAAACATCTCTCAGCTCTCAAATCTTTGTCCTATTGCAGTTATTTGAAATTAGATTCTTCACTCAAATTTGCTACCTAAGGACAAAGATCTGGACCTTGTGGACCCTATTGAAAAAGATTTGCTATTTCTTCTCAATTCAGACT
The DNA here is from genome assembly GCA_022829125.1 of Lathyrus tuberosus. Classification (NCBI taxonomy): domain Eukaryota; kingdom Viridiplantae; phylum Streptophyta; class Magnoliopsida; order Fabales; family Fabaceae; genus Lathyrus; species Lathyrus tuberosus. Next base: position 41,104,742 of record JALAZF010000002.1, read on the forward strand.
TGCAGATTGATCTTCCTCAAGTTATGTTTGACTATCTGAATGAGACTCTTTCATCTTTTCACAAGGGAAAGACATTCTTCATTCCTTATGGACAAGTTCTTTCAGAACTGCTATTCCAACAGGGAGTTACCATAAGTTCAGAGGATGATTCTTCTAAAATCTGGAGAGAAAAGCTTGAAGCTATCTATGAAATTTTCTTTTGTTTGATTTCTGCAAATATATGCCTTGTAATTGTAAACATCTTGTATTAAGCAGTCTT